>OU026155.1:30000000-35000000 GCA_907269105.1 Volucella inanis
AATACCTATCGGGGCCATTTCATCTTCACAAACTAGCAACACTATGTCTAATGATATTTTTATTTTTTGTTGGGTGTAAAATTTTAAACAATAACAAATCCTTCCGTTTGCTTATATAAAAATCAGACACAAATGCTTAAATATTTGTATATTTAGTTATACTTTATAAATTTCCTTTTTTTTTTATTTAAATGACGGATGTAGTGTCATTTTGACGCTTTCTATTGTATAAAAATCAGATAAGATAGTTTATGAACACAGTCTTTGTCGGAGCTAAGTGGATAAGCCTGCAGAGTTATTGAGTATAAGCAATGCTATACAGTTTTAGTTGTTGTTGTACTCGTATTTAACATTGGAATTTTTTGCTGAAGTTATATGCAATACCAAAGAATTCCTAATGAATGACGCTAGTATAATTAACATTGCTGATAATGTAAATGAATACACTAAACCAGAGAATGTCAAAGTGTGCCTAAATTCCTTTAAGCACACGCAAATTATATATGATGGAAATTGCTATAAAACCATCGTTTTTGACGGAAAGACCCGTGACCAAATTAGAGTTTAAGTGGCGGTTTTTTGGTCATAAAAAATCGAAAACTCAACTTTAAACAATTTTTTTCAAATTTTTTTTTTTTACTACCGATTCATGATATAATAATAATTTTTGCCCGCAATGAAAATCGAATAAACGTTATTTTAAGCAATTAAAGCTATGAAACTATTATAGTAGAAATCTTGAATTTAGATAATTCTGGAATTTTTCATCATAAATCTGCCGTAGAAAGGAACACTAAAAAAAACGAAGATTCATCCATTTTTCGATTTTTTATGACCCACAAATCAGGTAGGTAACCTCGAAAGTAAAGACGAAAGAAAAAGTAAAACCATTTGTTAAGTTCCAAGCGCTAACATATGTTTCAATAAAGGTTTCGATTCGTCATGTTTTCTTTCCCTTTTGCTCAATTACGAAAGAGCGAATCCACGAAAATTTGAAATATGGAAACACTCAATTTTGAACTCGAATTCAAGAATTTTTCTATTCGCAGAAATGCAGCAATTTCAGGTCTTCTAGCAATTTTAGTTTTCGGTCGTCCATTCTCACAATAATTTGTTTTCACATTTGATAACAAAATTTTCTTAAGCAATTATGGTATTCTGCTAAATTTTTGTTCGGTTTTGATATATGTTTAAGTGAAATTAAGTGAATTGCGGTTGGCCAGTCTTATGGAGTTTTTGTTTGGAAGGAAGAAGACTTTTTTTTTGTACTCCGATTATGATTCCAAAGTAACTAAAAACCGCTTATTTTTTTATTAATATAGATGATACACATATATCATTGGTTTGCATTGATCAGGATAAATGTTCATGATCCAAAACATAGTTCGTGGTATTTCGAGGCTACATTTTCATTCGTGTAAGCTGATACAACTGTTGACAATTATCAGGCGTAGATGTTGCCACATTTGGATATGAAACATTATTTGGAAACATTTCTTATGTTTGAATAAATTAATAGGTCTATTCCCGCAAAATTTTTGTAACAATTTGTAAAAGAAAAATGTTTGCTTAATTGTGAAATAGTAGGGAGATTTTTAGATTGGTTAGTATTACTATTTTATTAATGTAATATGCGTTTAATGAGTATTGTATCAGGCGAACAATTTGCATAAAATTGTCGAAATTCAAACATATTTAAAGTTTTACGAATTTGACAGTTTTTTTTTTTCCGTGAAACAATATAACAGAAATAGATTCAGTATTATGCAACAAGTGTGAATTCCGTTCACTGAATTCTTTCATTTCATAATCGAAATTTCTGAACACGTTTTCTACCACTTTAAAAATACAACACATCTTCAAAAGTAAACAATTCACGACATAAAAACTAAAACTAATTCAAAAGGTTATGCAGAAATATTCCAAGTATTAACACATTTAAACTACAAATTAATCGCTGACATAAAATCTTCAAGTCATTTTCAGAGTTTCAATCGAATCTATTATTCATCAGAAACGTCAAAATCACAAACAATTGTCATTTCCGCGCGCATGTTCCTTGTGAACGCTTTTACAAAACAAAGATGGCTAACTATTTCCTTATATATCACGTTTTTTTTATTTATTTTCTTAATAAATTCTATTACTTCCGCATTTAGTCTTACCTTAACCTGGTAAAGATCGAAAATTCTATTAAGCAAAGTTTCCTTCTTTAAATCTGTACCCGAAAGATGAAATAAATCCACAACCAAATCATCGTTTTTCAGGCAAAGCCTACACAATGTGGGCAGGGCATCTACCGATAAGTTTATCTCCACCATAATTTCCAACACGCCACTAATTTGTAAGTATTCCGAAATTCACTTGTTATATTTAAAAGTTGATTTCTTTTTCGGTGGAGTCGAAGAAAATTATTTTTTTAAAAGCAAAGCAATGTGGAAATAAATTTTGTTCAAATTAAATCGTCACGATTCGAAAGAGCTCCGGTCCGAGAACTACCACCGTGGATGACACACACACTTTGACTGGGGCTTCTTATGTTGTCATGGCCGTTTGCTAAACTCTATGAACCGACGCCGCTTTTTGTTGGTATCTCATCGAATCACTTTGCTGGCTGTGGCGATGGCAATGGCAAACAGCAGTGCCTGGCGCTCTTTATAACAGAAATGCTTTGGTGTGCAATGGCAGGCAGGGCTGATGTGATTGAGAACACTCGTATATATTTGATATTTCGTAGGTTGCTTTGTGTATCGATTTCAGGATGTGTGAAGTGACAAATTATGCGTTATCATATCTTAATTATATTTTTTTCATTTTTACTAATATTTTTCTTTTATTAATAAATTTGGAAAATTAATTTTATTTTCTAATATCGATTTTTATTAACATTTTTTTTGTTTTGTTTTGTTTTGTTTTTTTTTTTGTTTTAGAACATGAACATGTCTAACTGAGTGTTGAGCAAGCCCTTCTATTTATTCATTTGCTAAATGTTGAATTTGAAGTTTTTAGGGAAATGCAACTGATTTTCTTTAAAACCGGTTAACCGGTACAAGAAAGGAAGTAAGGGTGACACAATACAATATTCTAATTAACGTTTAACCACCGCGACATAGCGCGTACGAATGCCTTATCATTTTGGGAGTTTTGTTAATGAGAAAATTTAAGTGGTGTGATATCCATGTGTTAAAAAAAAAAGGAAAATATGATCTTATTGTTTGCCCATTAAAACGATAGGAAATTATCTCAAGAAACATTTACAGTTTTTATAATTTTACATAATGCCTATGTGTGAACAGCTGTGCAATTAAAGTTAACACATGTTATAGCAATACTTTCTAATTTCCAAAAAAAAAAAAAAATTACTTAAGCGATTGTGTTTATAATGTAATATCATTACTCCTGCAGTGCATGCCATATCAATTATTCTAAATTTGTGCTTTTATCACGCTGTCATATGAGAAAAAAAAACCTTGAGAGTTAGTAAGGAACTTTTGCATTTATTACTATGATTGCGTTGAGATTTATTTCATGTCCAACACAACGAGAGTATCCTTATCCATTTGTTATGGCAAGAGAATATTGATTATATCGATTATAGCGCAATACTACATTTTGTAGGACACTTCCTGCACTTTCATCTTTCTTCACCTATCCACAAACTGCAGTGTTGTGGTGATAAATATGTCATTATAGTTTTTAATGAGCAACTTAGGTCTAATAATAATTAGTGGTAGTAGTAGTACTACATTTATTAGTATAAATGCCTGCAAATATTGAATCTTTAATACTCATAAATATGGTATAAGGGTCTATTTAAATTATTTGTTGTAGGATACAATTTTTTACATGTTAAGAAGATGCCAGTGTTTATGAAACTAATTAAAATGTTTGGGATCGTAAATTAAAAATATAAATCTTGTGTCTGCTTCGATGTTGTTAGTTTAGCGGATGAATGTGTCTTAAAATGATGATTCAGTACCACGTGTATGCAGTTCTCTGTTAACGGCAAATTTTGTTTAAAAAAAGTATTGCTCCTGTTCCATTTCAAGCAGAATCACATTCTATCTTGACTAACTACGCTTAGCATTTGCAAATTTGTATGGATTCTTACCTCCACGTAATTTTTTATTTATTATTATTATTATTATTATTTTTTTTAAATAAGTTGTTAGTATCCATATCGCGAATTTACCACAATTTACCACAAGTAAATTTATAAACCCTTTGTGTGTTTGGACAGGATGAGGCTTGTAGTTTTGCTCGTGTCTCTGGTAAGAAGGTCCTGCTCAAACCATGAAGTTATTGTTATATTGCGTTGCTATTTAAGTACTTAAAGTTTCAAGTAAGCTTGCGAGTAGTAACACAATAATACAGGCTGCCCTTTTTTGAATCACTATCAGGAGCAATTGTTGTTTAAATTGTTTTACTTTGTGTATTCTTTTAACAATTTAAATTTAGTGTTTTCTGGACAGAACTATCAATGGCTTATACCAGTTGATGCGTTCTATTCGACGACAGTTTCGCGTTTAGAGATTTTTTAAATCCCACCTGCGGGCTGTAAATTGGAGAATCATTTGTTAATGTTTTCACACTTTCAACACATCAGCCGCTGCAAATGTTTTTTTATTTTTTTTTTTAGTTTCATGACCCTGAAGAGCCTTTAATGCTTTTTTCGAAGCTGATGAAACAAATTCCTCCGTATGAAAGACATTTGGGCACATCACTAGCGCTTTTAAGACTATGGTTTGAATCGAAATCATTAGAATCCACTTTAAACCCATTAATATATACAGGGTGTCGCCTAATCTGTCAAGGAACATTTAGTGAATAATTTTTGGGTATATACTATAGTATAGTAAGGGTCTATCTCCAATGTTAACATCATTTATCGACGATTTAAGAAAAGGGCACTTTGGTGTGCCCTGACCACCATGTTAACAAAAATTGCTCTATTAATACTAATGGTGGAAACTTGGTCGTGGACTTTATTTTTAGAAGAAATACTAGCCTTTGTAACTGCGTCTAAATAAAGTTAAATCTTATTTAAGTCTTCAAAAATCTAAGCCTGTTCCATTTCTCTTGCCCATGTTTATTTTTGTCTTTGAAGTCACTGTTCTCCAGAAAGTGCCTCAGAAGCATAAAAGTTTACTATTTTTTTTTTTTTCTTATGAACGTAACAATAATAAAAAAAAATCATCAAAATGTTGGCAGATTTTATGGTACTTGGGAAAACCTGCAACCTGAAAACACATTTAGTTTGAAACGTCAAAAGTAGTATTTAAAAAAAAAATTGGAGGAACATTTTTAGATTGATTATTATTACTTTTTTGTTGATGTAATATGCTTTTAATGAGTTCATTGTATTAGGCGAACAATTAGCTTCAGTACGAAGTTCTCTTTCTCTTTTCTCTTTGTACATGTTCAAGTCGTCCTTCGAGCTAATTTGCATAAAATTGACGCAATTCAATTGAATTGAACTGACGTTTTTTTAAAATTCCTGCCCAAAGAAAACGTTGGGAAACGAATTACTCTCTCAAATGCGTCCTCTTTTACGGTTTTTCTCACGGGAACAGATTGCTCCTTTCCTAATGTGGACTGGATTTTCAAGAAGAAACAAAAAATGCCTTTCCATTCATTCGACTGGAACTACTGAAGAGTTTCTCACTATTGGGTTAAAATTTAAAACCTTTGAGACTACGGAAAATTTGTTGTGTTTGGTGAGTTCGTCGTCATACAAAGCTATATGTACAGTTTTGCAGTCTCATATCTCTACGAACGCACTTAAAAGTGATTTCTTTTACAAATAAATGTAAAATAAAATAACTTACAAACGTTAACTCTACAGGATATTTATATCAGAGTTTTGTAGGAAGTGGGTTTACGGTTATGAGCATTGCTAAAACTGAACAATTAGTATTTAAAAATGAATAAAGCCAAATAAACATCCCGCAGATAAACATTGGGGTTATAAATAAATTATTGATCTAGGTACATACATATATGTTCATGTGCATGTGTTTAAATTAATATAAATGTTGATACGTTGTTTTTCTTGTTTCTTTGTATAAAAAGAGAGCAGTTCAAGGTGTCATTCAATCGTCCATTTCTTACGTAAGCGCTGTGACGTTAGAAATTAATTATGTGTATCGATTAGCAAACAAACACACTGCGGCATGTCGAATATCATTCCATATGGCTGCGGTTCTCAGAGTGCTGATTTGCTTGATAAAAGTAATCCCTTCCGAAATAGTTGAAAACGGTATCTATCAAGTTCATAGATGAACTAATATAGATGAAAAACTCTACTAATACTTTTTCAAAGCCTTAAACTTCGCACAGACGCACTGTTAGTAAATTATCAACACATTGTACATTTAAGGGGTGGCTGTGGTGTAGTGGTATATGCATAGACTCCTCAAGCAGAGGGTTGCGGGTTCGACACCCTTGCGAATCAATTCTGTGAAAAAGTCTTTTCATAAAATTTGTATGTAGTTATATGAAAATCCCGTCGGCGTCAACTCTGACATGAAGGCATAACACATGTTGGAGTGGTTGCTGGCTGGGTTAAATGTAACGAACTAACAACTAGCACGTACTTAGGACCCACTGATTGAGGATGTACTAGTTTGAGAACCACCTTTGGGAAAAATATCGAAACCTAATACACCTGAGTTTCAAACTACTACACCACCAGCCTGCGCCCTGGGGAAAAAGCCAGTAAAATGGTGCGCACGCGGTATTATATATAAAAAGTCTGTAAACTGCTTAAATTTGCTGGAATGAGAGAAATTTACAAGTAAAGTTCCTAAAATGAGAGCGACTTGCACGTAAAGTTTACTATGTGTGTGTAATGTGGGAAACGTTTTTTGAGTAAAATGGAAGGGGAAATTACACTGATGACAATTCACACGTATTCACAGTAAAGGTCACACGGATAGTGACGATCAGTGAAAAGCGGGTTTTGGATTTCCAATATCTGGGAAGCTTAACATCTATGTTATTTCATCTATGGTCAAGATTGTTCCCGGCAGTACTACAAATAATATTAATTTAACTATAATATATAATCAATAAAAAAACCTAATCAATCAATATTCACCAATAGAAATGTTAAAAATGCGTGCAGAGTTAGCATGGAGGCAAGCTGTGTGGACCAAAACAAGAATAAGGAGGTAAACAACCAAAAACAGATCTACGTATTTTATAAAATAAAATGAAACGAAAACGAATCTATAGATCTATTCAGGTAAAATGATTTATGTAAGTTAGGAAATCGATGGGTAGTTACAATAAGTCACCACGAGTAGGAAAAATTTCTTAATTACTCCCATACAATCTTTCGTTCTTATTTTTTGCATATTGCCTATAGAAAGCATTGTATCTTAATTCTCTTGTTTAATGGGAATATACTTCTGACTTTCAAAATAGGTACGTTCTTCACTAGGTCGGAACGAAATTATCGCAACAAACAGATCTATAACAAACTGAAATTCACAGCAATATGAACTTATCACCTTTGAATCTAACAAAGCTATGTGGTAAATTCACCAGCAGTATTCAAAGATCCTTATGAAGAAAAATCTATTACATTTTAACCGAATCGTTGGATTATACAGGGTGAGTTTTTTAACTTAAGACATTCAAATTACTCGAAATACGCGAAATCGCGAAAAATGTTTCAGACAAATGTCACAAGGTTCTGAAGGGGACATAAGATGGTGACCACGAGTTTGACCTTGAGACCCATTTTCAAGGTCAAACGAAGGTCACTTTTGATTTTTCAAATGATAATTCCTGATTTTCATTGCTCAGTCGTACTCTATAGCACACGACTTTGTCTCAATGGTCTTATTCATTCAGTGCTGGATACCACTGCACTGGCACGCCTAAATCATTAATCGGTTTCCAACGTTGTTAGGGTGTTAGAAGGTCGAGATTTGTTTTGAGGAAGTCGAGTGAAGCTAAAAAGAGACATATTGTCCTAAACTTATCTGAGAGTGTATCTTATGATGTGCACTCTGCTCCTTTTTTCTACTTGAACGGAACTGTACTTCATTTAGATGTTCGATATTTATTTTGAGGAACTAATTATTATTAGTAACGTTTTCCAGATTATTAATGCAGGCTATTTCAATTCAAGAGAAAATTGAAATTTGGATTTGGATTGGATTTGAAAATTTATTATGGAGAAAGTGGAAGAAACATCGAAGGTGCTGTTGCTCTTTACGCTCAATGTTTCCCAGGACAGATACGATCGCGCGCTTCCTTTATATCGAGTCATCCAAAAATTCACTGATGAAGGAAGTGTGCAACCAAAGAAAAGGAATCGGTCAGATAGGGTGGCTGTTGAGGACAATGAAATAGCAATGATAGCTGCCGTTGCACACGATCCTCACATTAGCACTCGCCAAATAAGTCGAGGAATTTCTCAAACGATTGCCTGTAAGATATTACATCGTCATAAATACCATCCTTATCATGTTTAAATGCATCAAGAACTTTCTAGTGAGGATTTTCGCAACCGGGTTTCCTTTTTTCAATAGGCACTTCAGTAAATTGACTTCGCCAAGGTAATATTCTCTGATGAGTCGACTTTCACCAATCACGGTACGGTCAATCGACATAATATGCATTACTGGGCTACCCAAAACCCTTTTTGGTTGCGACAAGTTGAACGCCAGCACCATTGGAATGTTAATGTTTGGGCGGGAATTATTGGGTATAAATTAATAGGCAACTTGAATGGCGAAAAGTGTGCAAATTTCTTACGGGACCATCTTCCAGTATTACTAGAAGAACTAAAATTGGAGTTGCGACAAACAATGTGGTTTCAACATGATTGTTATCCAGCCCATTATTTCCAAGTAGCGTGTTTACCATCAACGATGGATCGGACGAGGGGGTCCGAGGCAATGGCGTGCTAGATCACCTGATCTTACGTCACTTGATTTCTTCTTGTGGGGCTACTTAAAAAGGTGAGGTTTACAGAGAAAAGCCAACAACACGTGAGGACATGAAAAGACGAATAACTGAAGCTTGCCGGAAGATTACGCCAGAAATACTTCTCAGTTCTGTTGGTTCATTTAGACCGCGGATAGACAAGTGTATTGAAGTGAATGGTCACATTTTCGAGCATTTGTTGAAATAGTCTCGGGAAATAAACGTCGATATGGGAAGAATTCAATGATGTAACAGTGGGAGGCAAGGGGACTCACTCTAATTAATCACCCCGAAGGAAACAAAATACTGCTACGTCCACGTCGTTGTTTCTGGGTTATGCTAAGCGCAGTATGTAAAAACAAATGACAAGCCTACGAGCAATACGACTGAGCAATGAAAATCAGGAATTATCATTTGAAAAATCAAAAGTGACCTTCGTTGGACCTTGAAAATGGGTCTCAAGGTCAAACTCGTGGTCACCATCTTATATCCCCTTCAGAATCTTGTGACTTTTGTCTGAAACTTTTTTCGCGATATTTCGTAGTTTGCGAGTAATTTTGATGTTTTGAGTTTTATGGCGCCTCTAACATAAAAAGAACGCATTTTTGAAAAAAAACGTTTCATGTAAAAGAATTGTAATTTTTCACGCAGATTACGAATCTGTCAAAAAATAGAGGTTCCCTATTTGAAGCCATTCGGAATAGATAAATGCAATAAACTTTTTAAAATAAGACCATTTTTGGGAAAAATAAGTCAACGGATTCTAGAATACTTATTCCAAAAGTAGAGCTTCATAAGGGGGGTGAGCATATCCCATGAGCATATCCATACCCATTAACTGACGTTACGAGCTGAAGCATTATAACCCAAACAAGCCTCACTAATGGGGTTATAAGAACAAAGTTCTGAGTGGAGTTTCCGGATTCAGATACGACTTCAAAATTTTTGCTGGAAAGCAGAGTAGCACCTTCTCTGAAAATGCACCTGATTTGGGAGACTCTGGACACTTAGTGACGACAATTACTTCTACAATGGTTAAGTTCAAAATTGCAAGTTCACCCGTACAAAAATGGATTACTATCTTTGGGCAGAGTCAGACTAAGCTGAGCCCCCAATTCTATGAGAAAATGCCAGCAGAAAAAAAAATTGAAAAAACAAGGTTGTGGAAGCATGATTAAAAAATGACTAAACTTGATAGAGTGTAATTGGGACTGGTATCCTAATTTGATAACAAGCCTGTTATCAGTATGTTGGAAGTAAACCAAACAGCGAAAAGAAAAACAGTACAGATATATATGCTCCTCAAGATGTTGAGGTTTATTACAAATGTATGGGTGGCGTTGATTTTCTGGAATCCACGCTTGGGTTATACAGAGTCCTTTTGTAGTTAAAAAAGTGCTAAAAGAAAACATTTATAAACGTATGGCACCATCAGAATGAATTTCGCCTGCCAAAATATGATTTCAAAAATACGCATAACAAACAAATCAATTTTGAAAAAATGTGCTTGTCCTTGCAGGAACCCAGTTGCAGTCAAATTTGATAAAGATGTATCATTAAACATTACACTGTTCTCGTAACCTGTAACGCATGCAAGGTCATTTTTGGCTTTATTTTTTTTCAACAAATAACAATTTTTATTTTTATTTTTTTTAATAAAAGTTGGTTAAGAATCCTTAAACAAAGTCGTTTTAAGAGATTTTAATTTTTTTTTTCTGCTTAGGATTTAACTCATTCAGTTGAGGGTTAATTTAATTTCTCTGCTTTTTAATATATATTTCTTTCTAAAATATTTTTTCATTTGACACTTTAATTACTTTAATTAATTATTAATTTTTTTATTCGAATCTTACTTATTTTTCGCAAAGCCAATTAGAAAAAGCCAATTCGAAATAAAAAATGAGGTTTGACAGTTTTCACAAATTTGCCCGAAAAAATTTCTTGGAAAGAATGAGCTGTTCTGCGAAAATCTGTGAAAAATATGAGTGGGCTCGAATAGTACGTGAACAGGCCTAATGGATTTAAGCGCAGCTTAGCACCGACTATTTTCACCATTCTAAGAGTGATTACAGTATTTGATCATTGTTGTTGAGAACCCTGATGCTGTGAAACACGGTTTGGGTATAAATTGAATATGTTTTTCTTCTTGCATTTTACTATTGCTTTATTGACACTCGGTAAGGTGCTTTCAGCGCCCCTTGGTGGAATTTTTTTTTACCCAAATCCCTAGACTGATTTCTGACAGCTCGTTGTCGGCAGCAAATTCATATGCAAAAATTAATTTTGGTGTGGAACAAAATAAATAAATTAGTTAAAGAATTTATTTTTGTCTGAAAAGTATAAAATTAAAATGTCAAGAAAAAATACGTAAGTTTTGAAATAAATGCTTCTGAAGTGCTAAGATGGGTTCGTTTATATAGACCTTGCTTTAAAAAATGTGAACAAAACACTTGTGAAATACGAAGAAATTGTTGTGTTGATATTTTCTATTAAATACTTAGTGAATACTGCGTAACATAGTGTTTTTTTTTTTAATTTGGTTAAACAAATTAATGGAGATAGTGTAATGCGATTGAAAATTCGCATAGTTCGAGTACTGCACAGATATGTATACATGTATATACTACTAGCAGGATATTTTAAAAAAGACCATTTCGTAATGAAGTGAAAAAATGTTGAGAGATGGTTGCAATTACTCTCCTTTACTTGCTCCTGTTTCAATTAAAACTGAAAACCAAGCTAATTTCCACCAACTTTTCACTTTCAACAACTAAAATATTCCCTTTGAAATATTCTGCTATAATATTAAAAGGAATCCATCTATAAAAGTTGCATTTCACTGTCTTTGTTGACTTGTTTAATAATATATTAAATAAACACTTTATATTATTCACTATTGACTTAATATTGAACAGAAAAATAACAACAAAAGCAATTTCTTCGTGTTTCACAAATGCTTTGTTTACATTTTTTAATACGTGATATTTACACTAAGGCATCGAAACATTTTACAAAAACCTATTTAAAACTACATATCTTTTCTCGACATTTTAACTCAATACGTATTTGAAAACAAAAATTTCTTTAACAAATTTATTAATCTTAAACGAACTGTCAGAAATTAATATGCGATTTTGAGTACTAAAAATATCCACCAGAATTTTCGTACCAAGTGTCAATTGAGACTAGAAAAGAAAATTCTAGCGGATATTTTTTGTACTTAAATTCGTAGATTTATTTCTGACAGGTAGTTGGAGGGAGCAAACCCGTGTGGAAACTTAAATTCGATATGGAATTGAATTGACAGATTTATTAAAGTACCGTAGATGACCTAATATTGACTGGGTTCCTTACATTGACCAAAAATCATTAAATCTTTTAAACTTTCCTAGCGACACACAGTGACCAGACATTTAAATAATTTTACCACTTATTTCATCCCTGGGTATTCACATATGACAGCAAAAATATGTAGATGTACAACTGTCAAAATTGAAAATAACCGCCAATAACGAATAGTATATTCCATCGTGTATTTTTAAGTGTCGGTAAAATCGTCTCCGCACGGTAAGAAAACATTGTGCAATTGTAGAAAAAAATTACTAGGGATAAGGTTTCATAAAGTTTTAGTGATAATATATAAGAAATCGTGCCTTTTTAGCTAATTATTATTTGAAATTAATTGGAAATAAAAAGAGTTTCGTGAATTCTTAACCGTCATCCTTACTTTGACCGTTGGGTTCCTAACTTTGACTGGTTGTTCAATGTTAAGAGCTAGTATACATAAATACATTGGTCCGCAACATTGACCACCGACCAGTATTTTTAATTTATTTATTTATTTTTTTTTTAATTTCCTGATTTCTATTTCTTAGGGTTCGTTTTCACTGCATGTTATCCAGATAAAAAAATGCCTCCTAAAGAATCAAATAAACCACATAGGCGGCGCAAGAGTGTTTTGGAAGATTTCATACGCGTATCTATTGCAAAAATTTAACGAAAAGAGCTATCTATTACAAAAGCTTCGAGTCTATTTAGTAAAGCAAAGGGAACATTGATAAACAGATTTAAAAATTTGCATCGTAAAAATGCGGGCTCTGCAACTGTTTTTAATCCAACAGAGGAGAAATGCTTGGTTGAAGCCCTGCTCATTTTAAGCGAGTGGAGATTTGATTTTACAGGAGCTAATGTGAGAAATCTAGCAAAAAATCATTTAGATAATATGGGCAGAACTGTTACTTCGTTTGAAGATTTGAATTTACCCGATAAGAAATGGCTTCAGGGGTTCTCACTACGAAACAAAGCCACATTTACTTTGCGAGCTTGCCAAATTTAAAAACTTCGAAGGCCAAACTTAGCAGAGATGATATAAGAACTATTTCAAAAATTTGAAGACTTCTCTGTTAGACAATGTGAAATATCCTGAGCGTATTAGAGAAGTAAACAAATTCTGTAAAAACTGTATAGTAACTTTTGATTATTCTTTTGAAACCATCTACTTCCTTTATTTTAATACTTATTTTAATGTTAGTATTTTTTATTCAGGCTATACCATATATGGTATTTCCTTCTTTAGAAAACATGAATTAATCTTTGTCTGTGTATATTTTATTTCCGTATCTTATAGTAAGTTTAATGTTTCGTTTGATGTACATATAAACATAAATGAACTACTATTTATTATGTTATATATACATTATAAATAGTAAAATTGTACCAGGCCAATGTTATTGCTACCGAAGCCTAACATTGACTACTTAGTGTTTTTATCATAACTTTTTACCGAAATATGGTTATTTTTAAAAATGTAGATGTAATTAAAGAATTCAACAGACCCCAATATATGCATTTTACAAATAATCGTTAGAACAAAACACTATATTTTTATAAAGTTTCAAAACTCAGAAGTGGTCAATGTTAGGTCATTTTACGGTAATTATTGATTTATAATACATGCAAGGTAAAAATGGCGAGAAAAAAATATGTAAGTTTTGTAATAAGTACTTGTGAAATATTTAGACATCTTAATTTGAATACATTCGTGCTTTAAAAAATGTAGACAAAGAACTTGTGGAACACAGAAATTATTGTGTTGTTATTTTCTATGCAATAAAATAAAGTGACGAAGTCAAAATTTGGAGTTAAAAAAAAAACTCTGACACATAAATTTTAGGGTAACATTTGTTTGTGGCAATTAAAGTACTCATACTTACGAGTTCAGCGATAACTTATTTGTTACCAGACACGTTTGAATTTGGGAGATATTATTTTCAATAGGAGTTAAATCTGGGCAGCGTATGGCCTTACTTAAAATCTCTGTATGGTGAAGGAGTTGCATTTCCGACCCGCCCCTCTACCCATACGATTTTTTTCTCAAAATATATCAATCCTTCGACATATTGTCAGGTACACCCGGAATCAGTCACCACCCTTCTTTTTGGTAGAGCGTTTCATCCGCCTCTCTGTATTAACGAATTTGGAATAAAGTTAAAATTTTGTTGATTATCTTATTTTTGTTTGTGCAGGGCTCTTTTCTGTCTACATCTCATCAAACGTACACTCTTTACACCTTTATTCTATTTGTAAAGCTGAAAAGCGGTTCTGTTCCCTTTTGTAATGATATGGTATATGCTAACGTATATTCTGCACTTACGCTATCACAACCATTTCATTACATCACATTTAACATTCAATTTAGAATTCATATCAGGTCGAGGGTATGAGCACCTCGGTATAGTTTGTTATTTATTGAGCAACACATTACGAGGGCTAATACACTTACACTTTTCCCAGGGATGCTGCAACTTTTTTAAGCCCTTCGAATAGTAAGACTTTTGTTGGGCTGCAAAATACTCCTCCACGGCGGCAATGATTTCCTCGTTTGACACGTACTTCTTTCCGGCAAGCAATCTTTTAATCCGGAGAGTACGGAAGATAGGGGAGAAATTCGTAGTGCAACTCGACCAATTTGGCTGTGGCGACTGCGGAGATGTGAGCCGGTGCGTTATCGGGGTGGAAAAGCACTTTTTTCTCTGCTTTTCTTCAAATCGGCGTTGAATCGACCCAATAACTCAACGTAGTATGATTCTGTGCTGGTGGCCATCACCTTTCCGGTCAAAGACACGGTCTTCGCCTTCCTTGGAGCACGTTCAGCGGGTAAAACCAATTGTTTCGAGTGTTCTTTGGTCTCTTGTATGTACCAATAAATCTATGTCTGACCGATGGTCATGAAATAATGCAGAAATTCTTCCGGATTTCGATTAAATATGGCCAAGCACGTCTTTGAAGTTGTATCATGATTGCGCTTGTTCTTCGGTGTGAGCAAAGGTGGCACCCATCGCGCGGACAGCTTTCACATGCCAAAATCTCGTGTAGGATATGGCTAACGCGCTCAGTTGAGATGCTTGCTATCTCAACCAACTCGCGAATTTTAATTAGGTCATGGATTTTTCCACGGTTTCCTCTGAGGTAAGCGAGCACTTGGGAGCGGTGAATTAAAAACCGACGTGTGGCCAAGGCAAAATCCTGCGAGCCATTGTAAAGGGTTGTACGGGAAGGTCAATGGGTCCCATAGACAACATCAAGAATGGGCTTGATTTCCTCGCAGGTTTTGCCATTCAAAAACAAGGAGCAACACTGCCCTTTTTCAATGGTCACAAAAAATATTAACACGATTTTTTTAAAATGTATTTAAATGAAGAGTCGGATTTTCACCAAATTTGACAATCGGCCTGAAAGAGGTTATACTAAATGACGGTACCCTCATTTTGGCTTAGTAGCTCCACCTATTTTCCAATCCTGATCCTCATCAAACAGCCTTCGTACATAAATATACATACTTCACACTCGTCATTTGAGAGTGAATTTTTCATAAGCACATGTATTTTCATGACCATAGAAAAGCATATAGTTCAAAAATCGAAGCACTCTGTTTATACATCAACGTTTCCGATAGTTTAGACCTTGCTTTGCTATGTTCTGTTTCCCAAAACGCATCTCCCCAGTTCGAAGTTTGTTCCACATAATCATTGGCCAAAGTTACAAATTTATTGCATTTGTATAAACTACAACTAGTGCTATATATTTAATATGTTTATATATTTTATTTTTTTTTGTTGCTTTGACAATTTTTTTAACATAAAACTTTTACATTTCTGTTTTTTTAATCACTAAATACGCTTAAATATTTGAGCTTGACGCCCAACAAGTCAAGGCACACATGATAATATTGTTGGACAACTAAATAAAACAAAAATATCTTTATTAGTTTATTATTTTTTTGTCACTTTGTAGTAGTACAAAGTTTACAAACGATTATTAATACAAAGACTAAAAATGTCTGTTTTATTAAAACAAAAAACCAATAAAACAATATGTACCTGAAATTGAAAATATGAAATCAAAAGAAATATAAAAGAATAATAAATTTAAATCAAAAAACAAAAAGAACATATAGAGTTTTCCAATAGGAACTTGACAACTTTCAATTTAATTTGTGAACGCACTCTTTCTTTAATCATCAAACTGTCACTGCCAATTTATTCAGCAAACTCAACATTTCATCATCATGAGCAACGAGCAACGTCTGCAAATTATAAAAATTTTCCACAGATATTCGGAATCGTTGACTGCAACTTTAAGAGCGTTAACTCCAATTTTCAGTCGTAATTCTCGCCCTAGTAGACAGGCAACAACAAGTTAAGTGCAAAAATTTGAGTCCACATATTCGTTGTGTGATGTTGCCGTGTCAGTGAGACAACGTGTTGGTCGAAGGGTCGAAAATATCGCTGCCGTTCAGACGTCCGTAGCAAGCGATCCAAATCAGTCAATTCCACGGCGTTCTAAAGAATTGGGCATCGCTCAGATCACATTATGGCGTATTTTGCGTAAGGATCTTGGTTTACACCCATACAAGATCAAGCTGACTCAAGAATCAGCAATTCATTCACAAAAAATAACTGTTTGGTGTGGTTTGCTTGCCGGCGGCGTTATTGGGCCATATTTTTTAGTCGACGATTACGATCGTCACCTTACTGTGAATGGTCAGCGTTATCGCTTCATGATCACCGATTATTTTTGGCCCGAATTGGAAGATACGGATTTGGACGACATGTGGTTTCAACAGGATGAAGCCACAAGCCACACAGCACACGCTACAATCGATTTACTGAAGAGTAAGTATGGTGAGCGTGTTATCTCAAGACATGGGCCAGCCGATTGGCCGCCTCGTTCGTACGATTTAACGCCGCTTGACTATTTTCTGTGGGGCTACGTTAAGTCATTGGCTTATGCCAATACGCCGACGACGTTAGAAGAGCTCAGAACCAACATTGAACGCGAAATAGCGGCCGTTTCGGCCAAAATGTGTGGTCGAGTCGTTGAAAATTGGGTCCAACGAATCGACCGCTGCAAACGTGCTCGCGGTGGCCATATGAATGAAGTCGAGTTTCCTTCATAAATGTTTTGATTGCACTTCAAGCCAATAATAAAGTTTTTGAAATACCTCAAATGGTTTGCCTTTTATTTAAAAAAAGTTGTCAAGTCGTTATTAGAAAACCCTAAACAAACAAAATTACAAGAATTATTATACCGGGTGAGTTTTTTAACTTGAGACATCCAAATTACTCGAAAAATATGCAATATCGCGAAAAATGTTTCAGACAAAAGTCAAAAGGTTCTGAAGGTGACATAAGATGGTGACCACGAGTTTGACCTTGAGCCCCATTTTCATTGAGGAAGTCATTATTGCCTCGAGTGAATTTAAAACTCAAAGAAATTTCAGATAGAGACAAATTGTCCTAAACTTATCTGAGAGTGTATGATCTGCACTCTGCCCTTTTTTATACTTGAACGGAACTGTACTTCATTTAGAAGTTCGATATTTGTTTTGAGGAACTGATTATTGTTAGTAACGCTTTCCAGATTAATAATGCAGGCTATTTCAATTCAAGAGAAAATTGAAATGATATTGATTTATGGAGAAAGTGGAAGGAACATCGATGGTGCTGTTGCTCTTTACGCCCAGCGTTTCCCAGACTAGATACGATCGGGCGCTTCATTTTATCGGGTCATCCAACAATTCACTGGTGAAGGAAGTGTGCAACCAAAGAAAAGGAATCGGTCAGATAGGGTGACTGTTGAGGACAATGAAATAGCAGTGTTAGCTGCCGTTGCGCACGATCCTCACATTAGCACTCGCCAAATAAGTTGTGAATCAGGAATTTCTCAAACGACTGTCTGTAAAATATAACATCGGCATAAATACCATCCTTATCATGTTTCAATGCATCAAGAACTTTCTAGTGAGGGTTTTCGCAACCGGGTTTCCTTTTGTCAATGGGCACTTCAGCAAATTGAATGAGACCTCCTTTTCTTCGCCAAGGTGTTATTCTCTGATGAGTCGACTTTCACCAATGACTGTACGGTCAATCGACATAATATGCATTACTGGGCTACCGAAATCCCTTTTTAGTTGCGACAAGTTGACCGCCAGTACCCTTGGAATGTTAATGTTTGGGCGGGAATTATTGGGCGTAAATTAATAGGTCCATATTTTATTGAAGGCAACTTGAATGGCGATAAGTATGCAAACTACTTGCGGGACCATCTTCCAGTATTACTAGAAGAACTTTCATTGGAGTTGCGACAAACAATGTGGTTTCAACATTATGGTTGTCCAGCCCATTATTCCCAAGTAGCCCGGGGCGTACTTAACAATGTTTACCATCAACGATGGATCAAACGAGAGGGTCCGAGGCAATGGCTCGCTAGATCACCTGACCTTACGTCACTTGATTTCTTCTTGTGGGGCTACTTAAAAAGTGAGGTTTACAGAAAAAAGCCAACGTGAGGACATGAAAAGACGAATAACTGAAGCTTGCCGAAAGACTACGCCAGAAATACTTCTCAGTTCTGTTGGTTAATTTAGAGCGCGGATAGACAAGTGTATTGAAGTAAATGGTCACATTTTCGAGCATTTGTTGAAATAGTCTCGGGAAATAAACGTCGAAATGGAAAGAATTTAATGATTCAACAGTGGAAGGCAAAGGCACCCACTCTCATTAATCACTCCCGTCGTTGCTTCTGTGTTATGCTAAGCGCAGTATGTAAAACAAATTACAAGCCTACGAGCAATACGACTGAGCAATGAAAATCAGGAATTATCATTTGAAAAATCAAAAGTGAAAATGGGTCTCAAGGTCAAACTCGTGGTCACTATCTTATGTCCCCTTCGGAACCTTGTGACTTTTGTCTAAAACATTTTTCGCGATATTTTGTACTTTTCGAGTAAGTCTTAAGTCTGTCTTAAGTTTTATGGCGCCCTCTGACAGGAAAAGAACGCACTTTTGAAAAAAGTGTTTCATGTAAAAGAATTGTAATTTTCCACGCAGATTTCGAATCTGTGTAAAAAATAGGGGCTCAAGGTCAAACTCGTGGTCACCATCTTATGTCACCTTCAGAACCTTTTGACTTTTGTCTGAAACATTTTTCGCGATATCGCGTATTTTTCGAGTAATTTGGATGTCTCAAGTTAAAAAACTCACTCTGTATATTAGTTTTTTAAGTGTTTTACGTACTTTTAGCGCCTTTATGTAAGGAAGTGAAATAGTTTTTAATTATTTATTTTTCTATTTCATATATGTACAATAATATACTTAATTTTTGGGGAAACATATTGCAAAGTTAATATAACATACTAATCAAAAACGTAAAAACGCTTTTTTCTTTGTTATCTGTTTCGTTGGATTTTTATCGTTTTAATTTTGATCTTATTAAAGAATCGCATACGAGAACAAGGTGTCCAACTTTGGATTGCGGAAGGTATTCACTTATTCATCTCTTCCAAAAATAGTTTTTAAATTGCTGAGTTATCATCCATTGCTTACGCAAGCAGAGGACTGGTGGTAAAAATAGCGATAAAACAAAGTGAGACAGGAGACATTACGTCGATGTTCGAGGGTGTCAATTGAATGACTGATATTAGTATCACCAATGAGTTTAATTGCACGGTTTTGAGTCCTATCTAGCAGGTGCAAAGATGTTTTAGTAGCATCTGACCAGATGTGGGCATTGTACTCCAATTTTGGGCGGATAAATGCCTTATATATTGTGGGCAGATCAGAGGGGGTAAAATATTTCTTACATCGCTTGAGAAAACCTAGACATTTCGCAGCATTTTTGCCGACATCGAATATGTGGTCATTCCAACGTAAGTTGTCACTTACACACATTCCGAGAATGGAAAGTTTATCGGTTTCGACAATCCAAGTGCCATTCATGGATAATGGCTGGATATTTGAATTTCGCTTTAATGACAGCAGACAGAGCGGAGCCCTGAGGCACACTAGCATTTATTTTGTGAATATCAGACTTGAAACCGTACAAGACAACTTAAATTGAACGTTCCGAAAGGTAATTTCTAATCCACTGAAGAAGAGAGTCATCGATCCCAAAAGCACGCATTTTAAGTAGTTTTAGTGTTTCGAAATATTTGATGAGCTGACAGTTTATTAGCGTTTCCATGACCTTGGAAAGAAGGGACGTAAGTGCAATGGGTCTGTAGGAGGAGAGAGATGAGATTCTCCTTTTTTAGGGACGGGCTGGTTAAATGCTGTTTTCTATTTGCTCGGAAAAAGGGCTAAAGAGTAGGATTGATGAAAAAGCTTACTCAGTGGTTTTGTCAGCGTGGAAGAACACCTGTTCCGAAGAAGGGGCGATATACTATCTGGACCAACGGATTTATGCATGTTAATCTTTGACTACTCTTGCTACTACACGAGTGCGAAAGTGGATTCGTCCCATTGTAGATTGGACGCACTCAAGTGAAGGCGAGGACAAAGCAAAATATGGGAGTGTTGAGCTAGCCGCAAAGTGTGCAGCAAGCAGACTGGCCTTGTCCAAAGAGCTGACAGCTGGAATGTTATTGTAAATGAGCGTTGGGATGGAGGATGAGGCAGAATTTCTAATGTTTTTGACGAATGACCAACAATTTTTACTGCTTTTGGGACATTTCAGTATTTTTTGCCTCAGTTTTTGGTCGTATTGGAATTTCACACGCTTGAGAAAGACGTTGCAGTCATTTCTGGCTCGTTTAAACTTTTTCCGGTTTTCCTCTGTCGGGCTAGTCTTGTAGGACCGAAAAAACAATTCTCTAACCCTGACAGCCTCTTTACAGCTCGAGTCATACCATGCCTTTTCTTTTGGTTTGATACTCTTCAACCGATGGGGGATAAAGCATCTCATTTCGAAGAGAATAGTTTCTGGGATCATATCAGCAGCGGCATCCACGTCGTTATCGAGGAAACATAGCGACCAGTTGAAATTCCTAAAGAAGATATTAAGTCCGCTCCAATTGGCTTTCTCGTATTGCCATACGGTTCTTTTAGGAATCTTTTCTCTAACTGTGTGGTGGGTGTACGAGAATTTAGTAGATATGACACAATGGTCCTACGAGCCTAGAGGGGAGAGCACATCAACACAGTATTTGTCAGGGTGAGAAGTTAAAAACAAGTCCAGGGTGATGGCGGTATGACTATCAACGTTTGGTATTCGTGTGGGCTTATTCACAAGCTAGATTAAATTATTTTCCGCAGCGAAGTTCTCAACACACCATTCTTCGGGTGTTTTCTGTCCAGAATGTCGAAGCCAACCAGAATTGTGTATATTGAAATCGCCCGTAATCGAGATTTTAGTATGAGTATGCAGGGATACAATTCTTGGAATGGAGGCAGGCAGCGCTTCTGCAGACTGTTAAACGGCGTGTTCGACTGACTGAAATGAAGAGTAGTGTTTTTTAATGTGATGTGGACTGTGTACCTATTTGTTTTATTAAATTAGTTTATTTGGCAGTTCATAAGCAGCAGCAGATTACGGAGATGACAACAAGAGAAATGAAAGAATAGCTGAGAAAATATAAGTTAAGTTAATCTTAAGATTACAGTAATTTAAATTGTTTCAAAGAGAAAAATCAAAAGGTAACAAAATATTTAAAATAGACAATTAGTGCACATATGAATAGACGGTTTCTTAACATTCAGCCTCCTCTGGAAGACTTTGTGTCTTTTAAAAATGGTAAGGGTGCAAGTTTTACTACTGGTCGAATATAGCTACCATTGGTTGTTTTGACGGTAACAACTCTGCATTTGTTGTCTGGTTCAAGATGTATTTCAGTCACACGCTCAAGAACCCATTTAAATGTAGGCAAGTTAGGCTCCTTAAGTAGCACGACATCATTATGTTGAAGGTTGCGTTGCACCTTTTGCCACTTTGGTCGGCACTGCAAAGAGGTTAGGTAATCTTGATACCAGCGCTTTCAAAACCCTTGCATAAGCACCTGTGAAAGAGATCAGTTTTTTTTGATTGAAATATTGTAGTGGGATAAGAAACATCAATCATAAAATGTGATGGAGTTAGAGCAGTTGGTTCATAGTCTGATGTTTGCCACATAAGTCACGAGTAGGCTTTCGATATTGGCTAGAAGGGTATACATCTCTTCGTAGGTGAGCCTATGGTCATCAATAATGCATTTTAGATAGGATTTGACTGATTTTACACCAGCCTTCCACAATCCTCCACAGTGAGGTACAAAAAGTGGTATAAAATTCCAAGTGATTTGATCTTTGGAAAGATGATCACTGATGATGGTGTTCCGTTGTTGACTCAGAAGAAGATCGTATGGTTTTCCAAGTTTTTTCTTGGCCCCATGAAAATTAGTTGCGTTGTCGCTCCATATTTTCGATGGCGTACCAAGCCGGGCAATGAATCGATCCAAGGCTAAGAGAAATGTGCTTGTGGATAAGTCACCGACTAACTCGACGTGAACTCCTTTAGTAACGAAATATACGAAGAGTGCGATGTACGCACTTGGAATTTCGTCCACGAGCTAGGCGAAGGGTAATAGGGCAAGGATAATCGTAACTGTCTTTACTAAAGGGACGTGAAAACGGAACACGCTCTACTGGGTGGTCACCCAGCTGTCAGAGCAATCGTTACAGCCAAAAACAATTTTACGCAAAAGATTTTTGCAGCCGAGAATGTAGTAATTTAAGTAAAGCGATCGTAGGTGTCACACCGGCGTGCAGATACTGTGTATGTGGGCAACGCGCTAAAAGTTCAACAATAGGATGTGATTTACACAAGATTAGTAGATGTTTCGTGTTGTAAGATAAATTAGAGTTCTGTATATGTCCATCGACACGAAGGAGATTCGACTGGTCGAAAAACGGAGCAAGAGCAAAAGCTTATTTTTTGAAGGCAATTCTTTACCTCTGGTCAGTACTTTAATATTGAATTGAATAAAGAAAACTGACCACTGACGTTTTAGCTTCAGCAATTTCTTGAGAACACAAGTAAGGGTAAGATTTTTGATTGTTTTTAATACGAGCATTTCGAATAAGCCAATAGATATATGCTACTACGCGAACGACCTTAAGCCGATTCGAAATTTAAAAATCAAAGCGTCAAGAACGTTTTCAGGGCTTAAATTTAAAACGAGCTTCTAAATGGGATGAAATATTAGATATCCGATGTGTGATTAGCAACGAAGAATGACCATTTTAAGGAGGAGCAGATAATCAATGCAGTACAATCGAGGAAGACTTACAGGAATCTACAATAGCTGTTGAGAAGTTTCCCTTTGCATTTATACTCCTGCAGTAAAAAACGGCTGCATAGGCGTCTAACGACGCATGTGTTTGTTCTTCCATAAAATTCTCGGTATCGATTCGAACATTTGCAGTTCGTCACAAATGGAAGTCCAGCGATGTGCGAATTCCTCAGGAAAATCATAATGCCAACATAGTTTTTCTCGCCATAAAACCTGAAAGAATATTTTGATCGCGACTCCTATTGGAATTGGAAATTCTAAAGAGTCAACGGTTTTTGCATGTTGTTGGTTGGGAAAGTACTACCTTATACGAGAAGCAATCCTTATACGGGCACCATTAAAGACCAAGTACCTTTACCACTCTTGATTCTTTAAATTCAACTGGGAACAGCTCACGATGCTCCTCTGGTAAGGAAAGTAAAAGAAGCCAGCACTTTGCAGTCCATTTTCGTAGGTTAAACCCGCCGGAGTAGGTCCACCAATTCATTCCGAAGACATGTGACTTCTTCTACAGAATCTGCTTCAGAAAAAACATCATTGACGTAGACGCTGTTGGCAATGACGTTGGAGGCTCGGGGATGAGGTAACCGTCAGCAACTTGAAATGCTTAAATGATTTCTCTGGAGAAAAACGCCAAAGAATTCGTTGGAAGTTTGTGTTTTTAGAAGCAACTAAAATTTGACGGAAAATCTTTTTAATATCCCCCGAAATAATAAAGTTATGACGACGACTTCGAAGACAAGTGGCAAAAATGTCGCGTTGAATATTGGGTCCAACAAGAAGAAGCTCATTGAGAGAATATGTTTCGGAACGATGATGTTTTGCTGAACCATCAAATACTTCTCTCAATTTAGTGGTAGTACTATTTTATAACTGCATGATGAGGTAAATAATAACAGCTAGAGGATTGTTGGGCAATTTCATGCTGTAGTATTTATGGCCTAATGAAATGAAATTTATCCAATAAACGCATATATTTATCCTTGAGATCAGTGAGAGCAGTGCCAAAAGAATTGCAGAGGATCGCAGCAGAATTAAGTTTAAACAGCAGTTCCACAATGTAACGTCCATCAAAAGCACGACTGTGAGTTGAGACGAAATGGTCCACAGCCTGTTGTTCTTCCACCGATATAATGGATACACAGTGAACTTCTTCTTCTTCGCCAAAAACGTTCGAGATCAAATTCTTGCGAGAAATCAAGCTGCGAACAAAGAGTCCTTACCACCTGACTAACGAAAGGACGCTGTTGATCAATAGTGTCTGCTATCACACAGCCAAAAATAGTTGATTCACTATTGGGAACATCTATAGATTTTGGTTTCGAAGATCTTTATAATGCTGAAGACCCTGTCTGCTCCTATAAGAACGTCAATAGGACCTGGCTTATTGAAACTAGGATCAGTTAATTCAAGCGTTAGGTGAGTTAATGTTCACAAGGGAGAGAGAGGCAGGTGGAAGTAGCGATGCCAATTTAGAGATGACGCATTTCGCAACACGCGAAAGTTATGATGAGCACCTTGTAGGAAGAAGTGTAGAAAAACGACGAGATGATTCCAGCGAATGACAATTAACGATTGGTGGAGTGAAAGAACTATGCGACTATGGGGGGTATTACACTGCAACTGATATTCTCCTGCGGAATTTGTTGGTACTACGACTTCGGTAGGGTCAACCAATGTGTTGTGCCGCTGCTGGTACATTTATTTACATTTATTTACATCTATTTAATGCATGTCCTGGACGGAAACAGTTGAAACAAAGTTTATTTTCCCTAACAAAATCACAACGAGCTTCACAACCCAGCGAAGTAAAAGATTTGCAAAAGGAACGTTAATGGTCGTCCCTGCACTTTAGACATCCTGCTTTGGTATCAACCATGTGTGACCGGAAGCCTTATTGAACTTTATTATTTCGTTTCAAAAAGGAAGACTCAGGTGTGGACAGCATTCTTCGAGACAGTTACACCTAGTTTGTAAGAAATCAAGCAATTCCTGAATAGTACAATCAGTTCTAGACCCTAGCTCATTAGCCCATACTTGTTTGGTTTCAAAGTCTAATCTTCGAAGGAAGATGTCTTTAAAGCCAGGCCAGTCTTTGTAATCGTCATTAAATGAAGGTATGACGAGCTGTGGAAGATGCACTGGTTTGTGATATTTTGCTGCTTCAAGTTTTTGGAAAAAGTGTTGCGTGGCGATAGATTCACTAATAGAAGCCGCGGTAGGCACCGAAGGTGCATTTGAAATGCGAGTATAACGCGAATCCACGAAACCCTCGTCCTTAGCAAATTTTTATAGCTGGTCTGACAACGAATTAAAAACAGACCATGCTTCCTCTAGCCTATCTAAATGAATTTCTAAAGTAGTCAACGTAGTTGAATCGTCATTTGTTTCCGAAAATGTGTCAATTCAAAGAAAATCTTCACTACACAATTTTGAAAAAATTTTCATCTAATGCAATAACTCACTTAGAATTTCCATACGAGGAACACTATTTGCAATTTTTAATTAAAGTTCATCAAATTGCATTTCACTGTTTAATATTCAATTCGGCTATCAGAAGGACCAAAATGTTTTTTAATGTGATGTGGACTGTATATTTGTTTTATTAAATTAGTTTATTTGTAATTTTATTTTTATTTTTCTTTTACTTTAAATTTATACTTAGATTCTCCCCTGATCCGCTGCTGCTGCGACTATCTTGCTTGCTGGTTCGACATCAAAAAGGTAAGAGACTAGTTAAAATGCAAGTAGAAGCGGATTACGAAGATGACAACAAGCGAAATGCAAGATTGGCTGAGAAAATATAAGTTAAGTTAAAGTTAAGATTACAGTAATTTAAATTGTTTCAAAGAGATTTAGTACCAAAATAGAGTAGGTTAACAATTGTTTAGAAAAATCAAAAGGTAGCAAAATATTTAAAATAGACAATCGCATTGTTTGCCCAATCTACAAAAACAGATTTTCTCAAAAGCCTGAAATGGCTAGTGCATGCAGAGCAAACGGATGCCAACTATCTGGAAGAGACTAAAAGAGAAGGGAAGATACCTCGAGACCTAGATAACCCGCACAAGTGGAAAGGGAGATATTTGTGCTAACTGGAGAGGATTTCCGGTTGAGGATTCTGGGGTCCATTTTGTGATGTAGTACCATTAAAGTATAGTAAGTAAGGAAAGGTAATATGAACGTGATCTTGAACAGAATGATGTGAAGATGGAATATTTTATTACACGGTTTGTCGAACAGCGCCTTAATATAGACATTCGCTTGGCAAATTAACCATAAAAACGGGATGACATAACAGTCAGAACATCGTTTTTAAGATGTCACTAGACACCCACTCACATATTTAGAGTCTTAAACACTTCGCTTAAACCTGTCATGAATTTATATAGTAATCAAGCTTAATGTTGTGAAATATCAAATAAAAACAATCGACTTATTTGATATTTTGGTTCCAAAATATTCATTTATTCGATAGTTATCAAAAAATCTTTCAATTACTATTTTCCAGAAATCATTTATTTAGATCATTTATACATACATATTTAAATATTCAATTTTAATGTTCAATTTCAAATGATTTATTTACCCGGTTAAATTGTGGACTATCGGGTTGGAAGAAATGTACCTTTGGCTTACATACAAATGAACGATTTTTTTATTCGTTTATACCATGAATTAACGGCGTTAAAAGAAATGTTCGATTCTACCTCAAATGATGGGTGATGTGGAAACGATAGTGAGGCATGAAATTAGTATTAATGTGTATAATGTGTATAAGGATGATATGTAGTGTTGGAAACTCTCTCAAAACAAAACTAAACTGAAAAGTCTTCTTTTGTATAAGAATCAACACAAAGAACATTTAACATATGTACAATGTTTATTTTAGTGTTGAATTCATGTTATTAAACATGAAAAAAAAAAATATATAAACAAATCTTTTTTTTTTTTTTAATTTTCTCAAAAACAAAAAGTAAGTGCAAGATGTAAACTAAAATATAATTTCTGACTTTTTTAATACTTAGAAACTAAAAATAAATAATAAATAATAAGTAAGACTTAACTTCAGATTCATCCGCTAAACTAACCCCCTCACTATCTTAGTGACTGCTTGAGGTTTCTGCGTATAGATCAATTGGTGCACAATTAATTCGAAAACATCTTTTTGAAAAGTTTTAAGATGTTTCTTAGGAAGTTTTCTATAACTTATTGCAAAAGGATCTATGTTATCAGCATTAAATTAAAAACATCTTCATTGCATTTTTTGCGAGAAAATTTCCTTGAATAACTTTCCCTATATTTTTTGAAATCTTTGTTCCTGGTTTCTTGCGCTTCTTCTGATAGTTTCCCTATTAAAAGCTTATCCTTAGTTAGGGGCATGTAAAACCAGGGATATTTTTTGACAAAATATTTGACAGTATCGAATGTATATGCTCTAAATTTTCCAATATTTACCATAAATCAAAGCCACTTGAAATAGCTACCAAAACCGCATGTAATTTCTCAATTAGTAGCTTATCGAGACCCAACATTTCAAATGCAACATCTCCTTGAGGTACCTATTGCCATTGTTGGAGTGTCCGATCGAGAATTAGGCCCGTACGATCTTTGGTTTTTTTTTTTGTATGCGTGCTTTATTTTTGTAGGGCGTTTTTTTTTTTTAATATGGTTAAATTGTTTTGAACTAGCACCACAGATATAATAACGCTGAGAAGAGACTATATCTGTCAAAGCATTAAAAAACTTTTCCACCCACCATCGTAAATAAAAGTTTATATGAATCTGAACTTTTCTTCAATGTCAATTATTGAATGTGTAAGTTTCTGGATTTGAGGACTAAGTCTTAGTTTTTCAGATACCAACATTTGTGGAGTTTCTTTGTTGTATTCAAGTTTAATAGGATTGGTTGAAGAAAGTCGGGTATTTTACTATATTATGTCCTTTTTGTATACAACCCACACACTAAATGCAAAGGTACCACAGAACTTATGAACACACTAGAATCATCAAAATCCACAAGAGATTTTTGATCCATAATTGACTTTGTTGCCCATTTTTTAACTGCAATATAACTTCATCAAAGCCTGGATCGTAACTTCAGCAGTAGTATCAGTTACCTAAATGTCCTCTCTTTTCGAATAGCACGCTTTTTTTGCAGCTTGAACTATCTTGTAAGAAGGAAACCTTTTAGGATTCATGGCTAGTATAACGTTATTCTGATGTCTAGTTAGCTTGGCTTCAACTATAACTGATAATGCTTCTTCTCCTGATAGCTGCAGAATGCGGTTTTGCTCGAAGCATTCATATGATTTTTTACAAATAGAGGCGCGGTTTGGTGAACGTACAATATATTCCACTAATTTGGATGCACTCGCATACACCTCAGCTTTCAGATTACATTTTGCCGCAAATCCTAACTGCAATGTGAACAAATCACTTCTAATACATAGTTTGTATTTTAAAACGTTTGCTTGTTTTGCGTGATAGACAGCTTTCTTCAAATGATGTCGTTGGACGGCCTTTCTGCTTTGGGGGTACTATTTCGCTAAGGAGTTCAAAACTAATTTGCAATGTTTGATGTCCGGATTCGTTTATGAAGTTGAACAAGCTAAACAGAAATAAGAGCCACTTAGGAAAATGAATGAATAAAATAAGCAAATTTTCTAAAATAGTTGATTCTGAAAAATTAAATAAAAAAAAGCGCACGTATTCGCATCGGTTTTCTTCAAAATTATATTCACAAAAATCAACTTATATAATCATATAAAAATCTCAATGTGAAAGTGTAAGTTATTTCATATAGGGTGATTCATCGTGATACATTTGAAAGTGAACTTAAAATTTTTATTATCGGTTCAAAGAACAATTCATGACATTTACTTTTCGAAAATGATATCATGTAAATGTTGGTCACGATTACGTCTGAGGTGGTCCATTCGGAAGGTCTAATTTTGGGCGACTCGTTCGAGCATAGCGACTGATATCTCGCGGATAACACGAGTAATGTTGGCTTTCAAAGCGTAAATCGTAGTTTTCTTATTCCTGAAGACCTGAGACTTTACATATGCCCAGAAAATATAGTCCAAAGGTGTGATATCGAACGATCTAGGCGGCCGTAGCAAAACGTGGAATGAAGTGCTTACCAAAATGATTTCTTAACAAGTCCATTGTTTCACGCGCCGTATGGCTCGTAGCGCCGCCTTGTTGAAACCAGAGCTCACCGAGACCTTGTGCTTAAATTTCAGGAAGCAAAAAGTCCGTTAACATGCCGCGATAATGGCTACCATTGACGGTAACATTCTGATTTGCCTCATTTTTTGAAGAAATATGGACCAATGATTCCACCAGCCCATAAACAACACCATAACATTGTTTTTAATGGATGTAATGATAGCTCTTGGTACTTTTCGGGTTGCTCATCAGTATATAGGGCAATTTTGTTTATTAACGTATTTATTGAGCCAGAAATGGGCGTCATCACTGAACAAAATTTCATGATAAAGCATGAAGTTCAGTTTTTCCAGAGCACGTTCACTGAAAATATGTCGCAAATTCTAGTCGCCTGGCTTCGATTCTTGCACAGGTTTAATTTTGTACGCTTTTAGGCCGATTTCCTCACGTAAAATACGCCAAGTTGTCAAATACGCCAATCCAAGCTGCTGAGAATGACGAAGAATCGATCCGTCACGGTCTTCGCGTTCACTTTTAGCTACAGCTACTATAGTCTTTTTACTACGTGCTGGATGTTCTTAAACCATCTACTTATGGAAACTAGGACTCAAATTTGCGAATGGTATTGGCAATAGTGGTTTAAGTAGGTCGATTATGCGCAAATATTTCTCATAGAACGCTGATTTTCGTAATACAGCTGAACGATTTGAAGATGCTGTTGTGGTGTGAGTCTTTCCATGATGACTTGTCAAACGATACTGAAAAAAAAAAATGACAAAGCAGTTTGATAGGAGTCACGCGTGATCTGTCAAAAAAGTCTATTGAAAATCAAACCTCAAGATGAGACACCCTATATTTACATTATTTAAAAAAAGTCTGTATTGTGATATATACGAGTATATATAGTATAGTGATACGAGGTGTGTTTAGAAAATAACGGGAACTTTAGTTTTTTTAAATGTGTTGTCTTCATAATAGTCCCTCTGAGAAATGGTGTCAGCGCTTCTTCTCGGCCATCTGTGAAGAGTTTGTACCATTTGTAAACATTTTTATAATTAAAACAGACTTGCTGTATGCCACTGTCAACATTTCATATGTTTTAGAGCACTTGATTCCATTTTTTACACAAAATTTGATCCAAATTCTTTGATCCATTTCTTTTAACAAACGAAAACCGCTGAGCTCATAAAAACACGTCTCATTTTAGCGGCTGCCAAAAAGTAGACAATGAATACAGCTGAAAATGTTATCATACTTCAGGGGCATGTACACCAACATAATAAAAAAAATTTTGACAATCGGACCCGAGAAATTTAAAAATTCAAGTTATTTTCTGAGCACACCTCGTATGTACGAGTATAACTATTTCATCTGTTTTCAGGAAATCATAAAAAAAAATATTTTATAGTTTATATAAAAAATAATAACACAAGGAAATTACATGAAAATACATGAACCTACATATAGATTCCATAATAATAAATAATAGGCTTTTCACGTAATTATAACAGGAATTACAACTAACTAAACACTCGCTAATTAAACCACTTGTTTCTAACCACTTTGCAGGAAAAACTAAAGTATTACTTTCAATAAGGTATACCGCCTAGTGAAAAAGTGAATATAAAATATTTAGCTGTTCTTGTAAATCATGCTTTGGAATGTTTAATAACGGAGAAGTAAGATCATTACAACCATCTCATTTCATTTAATTTCATTTTTGATTTAATTCCGTCATTGACATACGTGTTTGTATAAGCTGCCCCAGTGTTCGCCGGTTGAAAAAAACATTGGGGGATGCATGAATGAGTGAATGAATCGAATTATTCGATAGATAAAATCATACAGTTACTAACTACCTGTAGTCTAATTCATTCGATAGTTCGCATCACTAATCTAGCTATCTATAAAAGGTTTAAGCTAACCATGAGGCCAAATTCTAAGGGGCTACATTGTAGCAGAACTCAACTGTCGAACAAGTACAAACGAAACATTTAAACAGAATATTTTGAACATATCGACTTAGCTCCATCCAATAGGTGCCTTAGAAGATTATGGTATAAGCTAGAAAGTATAATATCTTATTATCGAGAGTGTTTTTGTCAGAAAATGTAAATTTCAGAGTATATTGCTTTCTAAATCGATATTGCTCAAGATGAGAAATTCACAAAAAAAAAAAAAAAAAAAAAAAAAATTGAGTAAATAAATAAATAGGTACGCTTTAAGGAGGTGGTTGGTAAATCTACCAAAACTTCCTCTGAACTCAGTACAAGACAAAAGGTTGTTAAATCTGTCCACAAAATGAAAAATGCCACCACCATGTATTCTACCAAATATTCTTTTGCGCTCCTTCGTGACTTCAAATTTTCTGGCAATGATGGAATGTATCCAGTTATATTGCAAAAAGATACATCAGTTGATGCCATGTAAATATAATTTTTGTTCCTTAGCCCTCGGAAAACTGGCTTACAAAGGATAGCTTCGCCACCGTAACTTCTATACAAAGCATTATATACAAATAATATTCGCTTCACCCAGATCTGTTCATCTTTTCGTTTTTGTTCTGTGTTTAAAACCAATTGCATGTGGGTGGTTCAACACATTCTCTTTCACACCAGATATTCGCATAAATTATTTTAATTAAAATTTTCTCCAACTCCTATCTTAAAATGGCAATCGTGAATTCTTTTTTCTCCTGTTTTTGGTTTGTGTATAGCATTAGAAAACCTGGCATAGTCTTCGAAAAGGAAATGGGAAACACTCTTGATACAATCTACACACCAACACGTTTGAATTTAATTATATTCAGCAGAACACTTCTTTGGCACTTTTTTGCTTACTAGAAGATACGATTTACAGAGTATTCCTTATGCGAATGTTTTTTTCTTAAGTTGAAGAGTTTTTGCATTAATGTATCTTCGGCAAATGCTTGCGGACAGCACCTACTCGTTTATATTTGTATAGAATATTTAAGTATATATAGACACATTCGAATACGAGTAAGACTGCCTGTACACACTTGGGTGGAAGTAGCGATATGACATCAGCAGAATTGTAAGCTCTGACGCTTCCAAATAAAATACAAAGCCATGCAGAAATACTCGTATTAAGATTTCTCAGTCTCTATTAAAATGAATGATATGCAAATTGCAAATGTATTCACTTATTCAACCAATGTTCTGCCAAGAAATTAGCTGTCGATCATATTTTAACCCGATGCATCCATTTATAGGTATCGAATCCGTTTATTCGATTTTGCGTTGTAGGTAGTGAAATATCACTACAATACAATGTCAAAATTCAGATATCATACACATTGTGGTTTAGTAGTTGCCAAAAATGTGTATTTTTTTTTTTTTTTACTATCTAAAGTGTGTAAAAGTGTAGCGCCGTTAGCCGTCTTACTCTCCTTTTTTATATTTGGACTCAAAACTATCGAATGTTTTTGGATGATTATTGAGGTACTTGTATTCTCGCTTTTCAAGTCCAAGTACAAATACTTCAAGAGAAATTTCAGTGTGACAGCTCTTTATGAAGAATTTCAAACAACTGATGTGATGTTCTATACAACAACAACCAACTACAAAATCACCTTCCCTCAATTAAACAACCAAGTACACTTGTCACCCCTAAGTGCTAAATATTCGGGACTGATTCTTCATCTAGAACTAAAGTAAGAGTCATATACATAGAATTATGGGTAACGAAGACATGTATGGAAGTTTATGCTTGCAACAAATGGGACACATCGTTTGAACGTTGAAAGTGATGGTTGTATTTCAAGTGTTCGCCGGTTACTAGACTTTTTGAATATAAATAAATAAATTAATTTCATCAGCAATTAATTGATAAATGATATTATAGTTATTAAATTGGAATTTACGTTGGGAATTATTTGCGATTTCTTGTGACTTTCAGAGTGTATTAGGATAAATAAAAACAACGTCGTTGGTTCACCATTAATGAAGCAAGGCATAAAGTACCGAGCAGTGGTACAATCCCACTGAAATGCACTTCAATTAACAGTCCAAAAACATGGAAGCGGCTCAACAGTTGCTTAAAATAAATATTGTAAAAATTAATAATTGAATAACGATGGAATCTGTGCCATCGCCAGGCATAAGTCCCTATAAACGTCCATCACTGGCTCTAGACCATGAGCGCATAGATCAACAACCAACTGAAAGACCTATTTTCAGTAGCTGGACATCGAGAAACAGTTCAAGCGTTTTGCCATATTCAACCATGTGCAAATAACAGCTAAGAAAACGGGCGGGAAATTGATAATCCCGACTTAACCAACAATTACCGATAAAGTTGGTAATAACCAATCTAAAGTAGGTGATACTGGTCCCTATTATATTCTCCACCTTGCGTTCAAAGCGCGAAAGTCTTGACTTCAATCTTTCCGTTGTTCGCCATTTCCTTGGGAAGCTTCCTCTAAAATACTTAAAATTAAGTACGAAATTTATTTAGCACGCAGGTTTCCTGGGAGAAACGTAGGAGTAATAATGGTCCCATTCAATGCAGGCGTTGCCAATCCTTTGGTCACCTCGCTAAAAACTGCGCTAGTGCATATAAATGCGTTTAGTGTAATAAACAACACCTTCCGGGTGGATGCCCAGTGGTGAGATCTGATGGTTCTATAGGGATTTGCATTAGTTTTAAAACCACCCTGCTAACTACCGGTGCTGTGTTGCATTCAAAAATTACTCCCTGCATAAGAAGAAGGCCCTCAAGAGACAAAGAACAGTTAAGACAATACACCCCTCGCCACCCAAAAGTATGCCTACCGCACAATTGATGGTATCATATGCGAACTTCTTCAAAAACATGATGCCGACCCAGAAGTTCTATCTCCAAGTGCAAATGGCCTCCAAGCCAGGGTGTTATAGGTGAATTTTTTAATCTATCAAAAGACCTTTTCGGACTCGGAGTGCATTCTCTACTCCAAAAAATAGCTCCATTTTTTGAAAAAATTAACAACTCCGGCTCTATTCACGAAAAAATGATCCAATACCTTGAGAATTTGGATCAACTCTTAATCAGCAACAAATAATGTATTTGAATATTATATCCTATAACTTAGCGTCCCTTGTGGAACATAGTAGGAGGATTGAACTCCAAAAAATCCATCACGCTAATAACTGTTTGATTACTTTTATTCAAGAGACCCACCTTCATTCAAAACATAAAGTTGTTCTTTACTTCTTTTCATTCCTACCCAATAACATTAATCAAGGCGTTGCCGTTGCCATTAGAAATAATATCAGGTATGAAAAGGTCTACTTTAACAATAGAAATCTCATTTTCTCAAGTAAGTTCATTTTAATAAAATGACCTATTTAACGCCAAACTAAGATCTTACTTCTTGGTTCGATTTATGTTCCAGGGAATAGCTTAGCATTAGCTTTTATGGAGGAGTTAAATGAAATTGAAGTCTTAGCATTACAATTCGATAATGTTATCGTCAGGGGAGACCTAAGAGCTTAGAGTCCAACTTGGGGGATTACTGCCACAATTGGAATGGCAAAACACTGGAAAATTTGTTACGTAACCAGCTCATCATTTTTGGACCATTTTTTTATATTTAGTCATTTGGTAAACACCCTTGATCCCAACTTTTCTATTTTTCTTTCTCTAGTTTCCTCTTCTTTTGAACCTAAACCTAAAGGACTTCGTTCTCCCATATTTTTTACCAAATATAAATAAGTCCACAAAAAACACTAAACTGAGCTAACTTCAGAGAAGATCTTGATAGGTGCATCAATGAATCCTTTCCTCCCACCTCAGTTTGTCTCTCCAGTAGTGAAATTGATTCCCAAATTAATAAGTTCAACTTGACTCTATTGTCGACGACTGAGCAACATTCAAAAATTTTCAATCCCCCTTTTCGGAAGTATGAAAATCTTTCCACGAACATCAAAAACCTTTTTTAATATTATACACAACTGGTAAAAACAATTAAAAAATTAAAAATTTCTATTATAAATCTTATAACAGGGTTAGTGTCACTTATAAGGAACTCTCGCGCCGAATAGGTTTGCTAAGGAACATTATTAAAGAGAAAGTGAATATTTGGATCAACCAAGAATTTAAGAGAAAACTATGTATATAACATAATTCCTGATCCCTGGGCCTTTAAGGAAGCCTAAAAAATCATCGAAAAGAACAATAACCGTTTCTGCAAGGCAGTTGAGGTAAATGATACACTTCTTACGAATACACATGAATTTGCTGAGGCATTCACGAATCACTTCAAAATCATTTTCGGGATCACGCCGTAAGTTAAACCGTCGCTTCTTGTGACTGTAATGAACGCCCTGCAGCAATTTAGGTGCCTTAAACCCACTATAATCTTTCTCACTCGACAACCCATGCCCTGTTGAAATTGCATAATGATGTGACGACAAATCTCAGAAATAAAAGATGCACAGTGGCCTGATCTCTCACATAGAGAAGGCCTTTGATAAGGTGTGGGGGGAAGGACTACGTTTCCAGATCTTAGAACTTGATTTCCCATAAGAATTGTTCAATTTGCTGGACAGTTTTCTCGCCATTCAATTGGATACTTCTTCGTTCAGTTTAATGAGTATAAGTCTAATCTATGCGTCTCTTTGTGTGGCGTTCTCCAAAGGTCCACTTTGGGCCCAAAGCTGTTCAATCTACTTCTACAAGACTTTCCTCATACCTTTTTCAGAAATAATTCTATTATCTTAAGAGGTATTCTCTATGCGGATGACACTCTAGTCTACGCCTCTGATGATGCAAGCGTATACAGCGGTAATTCACAGTTTTTTCATTAAATGGGGACTAAAATCAATTTCCCTAAATCGCGTCTTATCTGTTTTCGTAACTGTAGTAGCAAGAGCAATGGCGGTGTCGAAAATACCATATCGGTTAAAACCAACATGAAATACCTTAGCGTCAACTCTAACAACCTATTTATATTTAACCGTCATGCTAGATCCGCAATAAATAAAGCTCGCTAGATCCAAAAAATTCTGTCCCCGCTGCTAAATCACTCCGATTTGAATAAGACATAATTTACGCGTTTCCTATGTGGTTTTCGATTTCGCCTACTGTTGCTGCAGAGATGGAGATCTTCAAACGTAAAACTCTCAGATCTGAAAATAAACGTTACTCAAATGAGTCAATCTACAATGAAGCCAACATCACCCCACTCATCAGATATTCACTAATGCTAATGCATAAGATGATTATGAGACTAATCCACTTAGATAACGATCTGAATAAGGGCATACACGAATCCCAAATTGATATTAGATGGTCTAATTCTGTCCATCCTTCTCCGGTGGAAATAGTGCCTGAAGGTGTCCAACGGATTCCATATGGATTGACAATCCCATACTACGATAAAGCAGTACCTGTTCATAGCTTTAACTTTAACTTTATTATAGCAACAAATATGCATATGAAGTTATGTACATATATTGTAGGTATATGCATATGCACTATACCATCAACTTTGCCAATTTTTCACAGTGGCGATTGCCAGTTAACCCGATTTTTTTTTGTCAAATTATATTTCTTCATCAATGGGAGAGCAAAACTGAACCATTATCATTGACACATATGTTACATTTTCATATTTTTTCTTGTTTTACGCTATGCCACAATAATTTTATGTAAACCTGTGAAACTAAATAAAGAGTCTAAATGTGGTATCTACAAACTTTTATATGTAAATAACGTTCCATATCATTATTCCAATAATTTAACTTTAATTTTCTCAAATGTAAATACATTTATCCACTTACCTTTGCTTAGTTTTATACATTCATACTCACTTGTCATGAAAAGAATTATACCAAAAGTAGGTAACATTTAATATTCGAACCTGGCATGTTTTGTACCTATAGAAAGAGAGAACGATAAAATACCCAGATACTGTATCTATGAATTCCCAGTTAAAAACTGAATACACATGTGTATTTTGTCGGTCTCCTTTTTTCTTAGAATAAGTTTTAATGTAAGTTAGTTTAGTCGTTTCTACAAATCGACAAATGTCAAAGCAATTTTGTTTATTGCTCATAAGGAAGAGTTAGCTAGGCGCTATTGTAATTGTCGCCATGTGGCGTATTCAATTTTTATTGTTAAAACAGGCCAGCACGGCCGCTGTTATCTTCTTAACAAAATATATATTGTACTCAACTGTCATGAAGTCTCAATAAAATTAATTGAATTGAATTAAATTGCAACAAATTCTTTAGCATACGAACTTTATGGTAAGATATGAGTTCACGGAGTTCCAATATTATACACTTAGCTTCACAGAACCTTCACAGAACTATGGGAATAAAAAACAAAGGTGACATACAGCAAAAAAAAGAGTAAACAGTCAAATTTATTGAATTTGTAATGCTTGCAATTAAAAAAATTCGGGGGTGGTAGAGAGTTTTAAAATTTGGGTGGGCAATGATTGACGGCAACATTTAGCTGACGATAAGCTTTACCTATTAGGTACCTAGAGGAGGCAAAAAGAAGGAAGCCCCACAGAGGAAAAGGATAATCCTACCAACATACTTATCGACGTTGCTGCAATTCGTAATGTCATTAAATTTAGCACACTGTTTTCCCATTTCAGAAACCAAAACAATGGACAAACGCTTCGTCAAATATATTAGAAATTCTGCTTCATCCTCCATCCTAACGCTTATTTATAATGACATTCCAGCTGTCAGTACGGTGTTCGTAGGAACAGGTCTACTGGTGATTTGATGGCATGTCTCAACGAAAAGTGGAACTAAAGTGTACATCAATTTTTTGTGGAAAATGCGTGCCTTTGGGATCGATGACTCTCTTCTTCAATGGATTGAAAATTACCTTTTGGAATGTTTAATTCAAGTTGTCTTGGATGGTTTAAAGTCCGATACTCACAAATTTAATGCTGGTAGACCACAGGGCTCCGTTCTGTTTCTGATACTGTTTTTAATTTTCATCAAAGATATCTTCTCCAATATATTTCTTTGCTGACGACAGTACTCTCTCCTTTTCATATTCGTTCCCTGAATCACGTTCCTGCTCTTCGGGTGTAGAACAAGAACGCAAGCGTTTGTTGAGCTTATTAAATTCTGATATTAACATTATAACTTATTGGGGAACCACTAACGGAGTAAAATTTAATTCTTCCAAAACACAATGCTGTCTGCTGTCGTTAAAGAAAAATTTAAACCCCCAGCCATTGCCTTGAATGGCACTTGCATCATCGAAACCGAACAACTTTTCATTCTCTGCACCTGCTTGATAGGATTCAAAACCCTACAATAAAAGTCAATAATACCACTCAGACAATTCCTGCCTGATTTTCCTTCGCTGGAGTTGTTATAGAAAAATTATAGAAAAGAAGGGCTAGTAGGAGATTTAACGTTACAAGTGATTGTTACAAGTCATCAGAAGCGTTGATGATCGCATATCCTCAACTCTCCACAAGTCCCATTTTTTCAGCATAAGGAGCTGTCTAGCCGTCTGAAATGTCATCACAAGCACAAGTAACGAAAAAACTTGGTTATGAACTGACTCATAAATTTTACGAGCAAATGGAAATGAGGGAAAATTATTGTCTTTTCCAGAAAAAAAGAATAAAGCATAGTAAGGCCCGAACAGAAATCTGTTAATATAAAAGGGGAACTGTAAAATAGTAGTATATACCTGCTGTCAGATAGAATTAACTATTCAAGTTCAATACTAATGTAAGTAATGAAAGCCAACATTTTCATTTCACCCATAAATATCTAAGTTTAAGACAAAAAAGCTGCTTGAGCGTTTTGCCCATCTGACGAGCTATTCAGGGCAGCAGAAAATAACTTATCCCAACCTACTCCCGATTCACACACACACACACACTCACACATGTGTCTTCTACAATATAATTTTATATTTGAGTGAGTCGAAACTCGCCCCATTGAGCCTGATGAATTGAGCAAAACGTAGCTTGTTTGCAAGTAATAAGACAGAAGAACAAAAAATCGATTGAATTGTGAATGAAGGCAACATTAAATGTACAGGTATGTTTCCAACATTGTTGGTAGTTTTAAATTCAAACATTCAAAACCCATCAGTCGCCTTAGGAGGCTAAAACATGCAGAACTTTGATGTACTCAAATTCGATATTGGCACTTGAATATAATCTATTTTCTGAGTCTCAGCTTTTAATTTCAGGTAGAGTAAAAACCCGGCCATCAAATCTTTGAACTCGCTCGAACTCGCTGTAATTTCATGTTTTAAAATTTATGAATTGGGAATTCTGCTAGTTCTGCATTTCCAGATCCGATTTTGCAGTGATTCGATAGCAGCTTCTTATGCTAACCATTTTATTTCTTCAACTGCAACTGTTAACAACCCTGGAACATATAGTTCTATCGAGGGTACATCACAAATCCCAAAAAGTCACCTTAGGAACACGTTTTTTTCTTTTATTTAAATAATTAGAATTCTTTGGTTAAATTTCTTTTGAGCCAACTTAATCTTAACACTAAAGTAAGTCATGTAAAAATTGTACTACATATATTTGAATTATATATATACTAATTATCTAAATAGGATTTTATAACGTTTCACAATAAAAAAGAGCAAACTAATTTGAACAAGGCTTTTTTATTTACGTTCATAAAAATTAGTGCTGTTGTCGTAAGTTCGCCAACATTTTATAAAATCTTTAAAGAAGATCACTATGCCAACATCAAAACACCAGATGTCGCCATTAGTGCAACATAATTACCAAACGTGTACCTCGCTAGATGCTCATCACAACATGGTCCAATGTGACAAGTGCGACCTATGGTTCCATTGCGCAGTCGATAGTTTTGTGGCATACCAAGATTGGACATGAAAAAAATGTGCTCCACCAACTCCGGCGCCTGTTGTGGAACATGCGGGACCACGATCTACGACGTCATCCAAGCCTTCGAAAACTTCAAGATCTTCATCAGCAAAACATCTCCAACTTCAACTACAGAGACAACATATATTGGTATATACAAAGGTGTATATAATATTGTGCGTAATGTCTAGGTGTGTGTATGTGTGTATCGTATATGTATGTTAAGTAGAATAAAGTTTATTTTAAGTTAGATATTAAGTTTTCATAAATCCCAAATGCTTGCCTTCAGTGATAGAAATGCAAATTCCAACTCAGCAACCGCAATGTACGCCAAATATTCAATTGTGTGACTCAGCCGAAATTCCTCCACTTAGCATCTCTCGGAGGAGGTAGCCTTCACACGATTACAGTCACACCCTCACAAGAAGTAACCTGGCAGCGCGGCACTCGATTTCGAGAGATCTCCACAGAGTTATGTTATGTTTGGTTCGACTTCAAAGCGCTTTAAAAGGAAAAGCTCTAGAGGACGTGCGTTGCATGCTCATTCAACCCGATTGCGCATTATATCAACACTTAAGATGCTGTTTGGAAGACCAGAGCTAATAATTCACTCTATTCTTCAGAGAATCCACACTATTCCCCCACCCAAGGCCGAAAAATTGGAAACCATAATTGCCTACGCCGTTGTTGTCCAGAACATGTGTGCAGCGATGGAAGCATCTGGAATGGCAACACATTTAAATAACCCAACCTCGCTTCAAGAGCTTGTCGCCAAGTTGCCGCCTTCTATTCGCTTATATTGGGTAATTTTTAAACAAACTTTGCCAGCTTGCACTTCGCTTTATCAGATCGCTGAAGCTGCCAACTATGTAATAGTTCCTAATGAACACAGACCAGAAACTAAATAGCCCATTCGAAGTGACAAAGAGAGATGTTTTCCCAATGCTCATGCTGAGGTTTGCAGTCATGGAGATACGTCATGTACTGACATGAAAGAGAGCAAATGTCCTATCTGTTGTGGAACCTGTTTCCTTGTTGCCAATTGCAGAAAGTTCGAACAGCTAGGCCACTCTTTGAAATGGGCAGCTGTCAGGGAACATAAGCTGTGCAGGAAATGTTTAGCAAGGCATATGAGCAATAAATGCAATTCTGACGTAGTTTGTGGAAAAAATAATTACAGTTTTAAACATCACAGAATATTACACTACGACCAGGAGGATATTGATCGCCAACGGTTAACGGTTAATGACAATGTTTCAACGGCATTCAATTACTTGAGTTTGCCTATTTAGATGATGGATCCTCCCTAACGCTATTGGAAGAAGAGCTAGCAAAAAATCTGAATGTTGAGGGAACACCGGAGCCCCTGTGTCTGAGATGGTCTTCAAAGCAATGATGGAACTGACAAAAATAATAAAAAATACCCCCTGGCTAATATACACACGGTTAAGTGTATTCAACTCCCCCGACAATCTGTAGACGCTAAAAAGCTACAAGAAGAGTTTATGCATTTAAGAGGTTTGCCAATTGAATCATATGAGGACGCAGCACCTCGTTTGTTGACCGGACTTAATAACTGGAGACTTGGGCTACCGATAAATTATAGAGAAGGGAAAGCAGAAGAACCATTGGCAACCAAAACACGTTTAGAATGGAATATTCATGGACATTATTCTCACTCGCCGCCAGACTATGTTTGTATAAATACTCGGGCTAATTTTCACACATACGGATGTAATAATGTTGATGACATCGAGCTTCAACGCCTTGTTAAGGAATTTATAAACAGTGAGGAGTTTGGAGCGTGAAAATCTGAACATAATTTACTCTCAGCGGAAGGAAAGCGAGCCCAAAGAGTTGCTGCAAAGTCTGACGAGACGGCGAATAGGCGTCTTATAGGTCCTCAGAAGCAAATGAGTCGGAATCCCCAAACTGCTGACACCCTTCACGAAAAATTAGAGGAATATATTTCCAAAGGGTATGGCAGAAGCAGTTTCGGTACTCCTCAAAGGTCCAGATCAACTGGTTTCCCTCACATCAGTTATTTACAGATTTAGAGAAAGACATATTGCGATCTGTGGTGACATTACGGAGATGTTTCCCCAAATACAGATACGAGAAGAGGACCAACACTATCAGCGGTTTCTATGGGTCGGGCGTAAGCGAAAAGAAATTGATTTTTACATTTTGAAAGTGATGACCTTCGGCGCAACCTGTTCGCCTTGCGCTCAATATGTTAAAAATCGAAATGCTGATGAATTCCAACAAGAATATTCTAGAGCGTTTAAGTCAATTTGGGAAAATCATTACGTTGACGATCTCATGGATAGTGTTGATTCTGAAGAGGAGGCAATTGAGCTGGAGAACCAAATTCGATACATCCATCTGCATGGTGGCTTCTACATATGAAACTGGATATCGAACTCTCAGACTGTTCTTAGCGCATTGCAATGAAATCCAAGGGAGGAGATAAATTTTAAAAGTGAGTGAGTTGGGGACAGAAAAAGTCTTGGGAATGTGGTGGTGCACCACATCAGACTCCTTTACGTATAAATTATCACCAAGTATACAAAACGCTGCCGTTCTTTCTGGTAATGACCGCCCAACGAAACGATAAGTACTTAGGATTCTGATGACTATATTTGACCCTTTAGGACTTCTGCCGAACTTTCTTATGTATACACATAAGAATTTCTTCTTCAAGAAATCTGGCGTCAAGGAGTTGCGTGGGATGAGAAAATCCAAGATCCACAGTATTCGGCTCAACTGAATTCGTTTTCTTCCGGAAGTGATAAATTTACAAATCCCGCGGTGCTATATTACCAACAGATTACAGATACGAGAGAGTAGTCAGAGAGACACCTTCATGTGTTCGTCGATGCGAGCGAAAATGGATTTGCGGCAGCTGCATACATAAGATCGACGGATGGGGAGTAGCTGAGAGTAGCCCCCCTAAGGAGTCATTCCGTTCCCAGACTGGAGTTGCAAGCAGCTGTACTTGGTGCTCGTCTCGCAAAAAGCATTATAGATTCTCACTCTATAAAATTCCAAAAGCAAGTCTTCTGTAAGGATTCCAAGACCGTTTTCAACTGGCTGCGTTCGAATCACAGACGATATCGTCAATTCTTTGCCTTCAGAGTAAGTGAAATTCTGGACACCAAAAACCTAGCTGACTGGCACTGGATGCTCAGTGGACTAAACGTGGCGGACGAGGTCACGAAATGGAAGAAAAGTCCAGACTTTAGCGCCTCAAACCGATGGTTCAGAGGCCCCACCTTTTTGACATTGCCTCCCGAAAGTTGGACATCAACAGAACAGCCGGTAACAGCAACATCTGAGGAAATAAGTTCACAATTTATCGCAGTTCATCGTGTGCATCATATTCGTATGTTCCAACCAGAAAGGTTTTCTAACTGGAACAGGCTAGTCCGCAATACTTCTTATGTTCTCCCTTTCTGTACAACGTACAGTCAAGTAAGAAAACCGACCGAAAGTATGATAAATTTAGCCAAGTTGAGTTGGAGGCAGCAGAAATGATATTGTTTAGAGAAGCCCAACGAGAGAGATTTCCAAAAGAGACTGCGTTAATATCAGCAAAACAATGCATTCACCGGTCAAGTCCATTAGTATCCCTTTGTCTCCACTTAGAAGAGAATGGTGTTTTGCGAGCTAATGGACGATCATTGTCAAGAAGCCAACGTAGAGTTGTCAACTTTGCAAAATTCGGACAGCACAGGCACAGCCTCCGCTCATGGTTCAGCTACCAGTTGCTAGACTGGCGTCCTTTACCATGCCATTTTCATATGTGGGTATTGACTATTTTGGTCCTATTTACATATCCAATTTAAGAAAAAAGGAAAAGAGGGGAGAGTTCTGCTTACTTGTCTAATAACGCGAGCTCTTGCATACTTGCTATTCGAAATTTCATCGCCAATCGAATTTTATAGCGACAACGGTACCAATTTTAAGGGTGCCGAACGGGAATTGAAAGAGGCATATCAGAATGTTGATAAGCATAGACTTATGGAAATTTTCAACACAGCTAATATGAAATGGAGTTTTATATCTCCTGCATTGCTAGGAACGGCTGGTACGCTCGATCAAAATCGTCCTCTATAGAATAATGCCAAATCGCTACCCGTCGGATGAATTATTGCGTAGCATACTAATTGAAGTAGAGAGCACCGTCAACTCTTGTCCTTAAAAATATGTCCCTCTTGATGATGAAAATAAAGAAGCGCTAACCCCAAATTACTTCCTTCTAGGTACTTCCAGTTGATCAAAATCGATTGCAATACTCAATGATGACAAGGCAACACCTAAAAAGAATTGGTTGATTTCTCAACTGTATGCTGAATCGTATTGAAAAAGGTGGGTTAAAGAATATCTTCCTACAATCACCCACCGCACTAAGTGGTTCGCGCCAGTTAAGCAGATCAAAGTGGGAGAAATCGTTCTTGTTGTGAACCCCAACAGTCCTCGAAATTGCTGACCCAAGGGACGTGTAATCGAAACTCGTATATTTAAGAATGACAAAGTGCGAAGAGCTGCTGTTTTAACATAGGCGGGAATACTGGAAAGACCTGCCGTAAAGTTGGCTGTTTTGGACATAGGAGATTCTGCAACAGCAGTTCCGCTAGTGGCAAAACCCGCCGTAAATTAGGCTGTTTGTGAGGGTAAATCCGTTAGCGGATATACCGGGGGAGTGTGTTAACAACCCTGGAACATATAGTTCTAACGTTGGTACCTCTGCTGCTGATGCTGATGACAAGTCATCATGTCAAACTAAAAACCTAAATGTGACGAATCCCAAAAAGGTTAATCTTAAACCTAAAGTAAGTCATCTAAAAATTGCACTATATTTGAATTATATATATTTTTATCTAAATAGGATTTTATAACGATTCACAATAAAAAAGAACAAACTTATTTAAACAAGGCTTTTTTATTTACGTTCGCAAGTTCGCCAACAGCAACTGTTCACCTATACTTGTGTAGCTCTTGTAAAAGAGACCTCTCGACATAACGGGATATTAAAATTGTAAACAAATCTTAATCATCACAGTCATTTAAGAACAGGTATAAATTCAAGATAAAAATAAATTATGAAACAACGAAAAATGTAATCAAACAAGTACCCTAGGGCTCGCAGAACTCAGAATCAGTAATGCGTTTAATATCAGAGAAAATACCACAAAGATATACTTCTCATCTGGTCTAGATAAGAAAATAAAGAAAAAAAAAAAGAAAAAAAAAATTATAAGACGTAGCCAATTGACACTCCCATGTCCCTCCAACAATGAACACCAATAGACCTTTTAGAGTTAAACTTTTTCTACTGCTTAGATATGACAGATTTACTCGTGTGAACGGGAAAAAATCAATTTTACAAGATTTTCTCAGAAAATGATATACTATATTCGTAAGCCCTCATAACATATTCATGCGCATAAAAACACATTCATTTGAAATATCTTCTTCACTTTAAGGTGAAAACGGGACTTTACCTATGCTCGTACTATTATGGGAACAAAATATACACCAGGTATTCTTTAAATACTTTACATGACTTGCATTCCTTTAAAGCCCTTGCGGCATACCAGTGTTGAAGACAATCATGACGCGATACTTAATTAGTAATCAGTTTGTGTCATGCATTTTTTGCACGACCATTTAATCTGATATTGAAAGGAAATCTTATACATAAATGGTCTCCCAGCTATAATACCATATTAAGGGTATTGAATGGTTTATCTTGTTTATTTGTACACTATAGTGCGGAAGATGGAAGTGCTAATGTTTTCATAGGCAAGAATGAGTTAAACAAGATATCTTGCTAGAAGAAAAGAGAAAAATAAAAATAACTTTGTGTGTCGTAGTGACACATAAGGGATTAACGCATCGCAGATTTTAAGAAAAATTTACACAAAGAATTCCTCTGAAAAAATAGCCAGTTTGCCCTTAATTCTTCTAACAGTGTTAATTTTGACGTGAAATGAAGTGTAGATACATATGTATATCCGTACATACGCGGCCAGTAGATTAAAGTGAATGGTAAGCCGCAAATGAAACGACCGAATTTTTCTGTCAGGTACTCTTTCGGAAAGCGGGTAACATCGGAAGAGTTCACCAAAAGGAAACAGCGCCTACAATAGGAAAATTTTTAGATAGAAGGTACAAGTAGATGGGTAAAACAAAAATGGGTTACAAATAAATACAAAGTATCCCACTAAGAACAGCGTGTATTTGAATGAAGATTTGCCGTTCCTTGTCTAGAAGGCATTTAGTTTTGAAACGTTAGCATGTTGAAAACCACAAAAGTACCAACGCATTGTGCGGACTCCACCGGAACAGATACCTACAAGCCTTTTGTCTGAATAACGTTTAAATGCTTTGAGTGACTATGTCTCCAAACTGGAGGAATTGATACATTTTTAGGGTGCTAAGGTAGAGAGCATACTCTAAAGGTCTTTTAGAAAACGGAATTTGGCTAATATTTTTTTGGCGGTGCTACAATTTAAAATTGAGTTTGCTTCCTAATCTCAATATTCCTAATTAAACATAGTTGTGACTACTTTAACATATGACTAACCAAATTGATCACATTACAACTGATGCAAGAATGCCTCCAATATTCTGAACACCCGACTTTTCTGACTGGCTCTTACTGATTGTTGGAATAGGAAAAAAAGTTTCAATTCAGAAATCTAAAAATAAGAAGGTAGACCTCTACAAAGGAGAAAGAAAATGTAGGGGATGCCAGTGATTGAAGACATGTTACTCCAACAATAATAAAAGAAGTTTACAATAAAAGACGCAGAATGCATTTTATGTTCCCGGCCAATTTTATTTGCCTGTTATTTACTACCAATCCCAATCCGCGAACTTCCGTCGCAAGCCATGATCTCGTGGCTTAAGTTGCTGCTCCAGCTAACATATATTTTGTGCGGGTGCAGGCTGAGATCTATTTGAAAAATTGCCCAAATGTGATTGAGGCCGAATTAACATCACTCGATTGCTTTCAATCTTCTGCCCTACCTTCACTCACACCGGCTACAGTTGTACTTCATTACGAATATTGACGCATTTTAGGCTATACGTCTTTTAGAATGATTGAAAGACGAAATTCGAAACGACGATTAGCGAGCTCACATAAATGTTAAGGGTATGTCAAAAATTACAGAGCCTTTTGAAAGTTTCACCTATTGGAAGATCTACCAGTCAAAAAAATATTTTATGTTGCCACAAGTCAATAGATTAAGTAAATCTTTCTCAGATTAATTTTAAGTTATAGTTTTCAGTACAAAGCAGCATTCAGCATTCAGAATAGAAGACAAGGTCTGTCGCATACTTTCATAGTTCTACAGGCAATCCGGAATAGAGCAGAAAAAACTTCATCTGGTCCTAGGTATATAAATGGTTCGGTACGGCCCACACAAATTTCCCTTAGTTGCTTCACAAAAGTACCTAATTGAATCTTAAATATAGGTATAATCAGAAATAGGGATACAACCGAATGAATTAGTGTTAAATAACAAAAAATGAACACATGAACATGAATTTTTCGTCTTTCGCCCACAATTTGTATTATTCGGCCATTCGCAATAGAAGTTGGAAGTTGAAGAGAGGTCTTTGCACAGCCATGTAGATGAGAATCAATACTTTGATATTTGCCTGTGCTTAATCTTGTTTCTGGCTCCGAAAAATAGTATCACTTATCTTGGATAAGTCAATAATTTATCGTATTTTATTAATTTTTTTGGGATGGCCCTGAACGAATTAGCATACGACATGCTTTTTAGTTCAATTTAGTTTAATTTAAATCAATATGAAGGGTGATTATTTTATTCATTATCTTAATATTTTAAACACGTAAAACCAAAGGTGTTAAAATGGTTTACGTGTGTTTCTTATTCGAAGTGGATCGAAACGACAAGGAACTGGTTTAACACTTTGTGGTGACTTAGCGTTGCTCTCTATTTGATTTAGGATGGAAGCTGTCCAACTGTTGATATTAAGCTTAATGTGTTATGGACACAAATTATAGGGCAATTATGTTAATTGTGTTATAATAGGCATTATTATAGACAGATTTTGTTTACTTTGGAAAATTGGTTAACATATATGTAACTATCGTTACATGGCATGTGTAACAGACGGAACTAAGAAAACCTGTTTTTGAATTGATAGTGTATACTTCAATTATCTCATGATAGTCTATTTTGATGTAATCCGCTAGATAATTCATGCACATAAACAGTAGTCGATAGATAATAACATTACAAATGTAGGGGATAAGAGTTTCCGGGACTGTGTATTGTATATACTCGTACATTACGTGCACTTCATATAAATAAATTGGACAATAAAACACTAAGCTGCTTATTAGTTTCTTAAATCATGAATATTATTTTACTCGTATTAATATACATATTTCATTAGGACGGTGTACCATACTTATTGCCTAAATTCTCTATGTGGGAATATAACGTTCTTCAAAAACTACGTTCTTAATGGTCCCTCGAATCCAAATGAAATAGAAATTCCATTAATGAAAGTTCTGACAGATTATTGAATCTGCTCATATAATGCTATGCTGTTTACATCTAAAACACTAAGGGAAGTTTTTAATAAATGCAAAGCTACTTTACTATTGTACACCATCTAGGACGTAAGTTGAGATGGATCAGGTGACATGGCAAAAAATACCGATTAAATATAACATGTAAGCAATCGTCTACTTACTCCTTAAAAGGCCAAATTTTAAAAATCAGTTCGATACGTTTCCATGCATCTATACCTATTTATACAAAATGCTGACGTCGTACTTGACGACTTCAATGCTAAAGTCGGAAGAAAGAATATCCTTTTCTCTTTAGAGGTAAAGTACAATATGCATGAAAATACTTTCGGAAACGGACACAGAAAGATTCATATCGTATTATCAGCGTCCGGCAATGCTTCTGGAAAATTAACCCAGAAACCTGAAAGCTTCCAGATCATCACCAAATCGGCAATATTACCATGAATATCAGATAAGTGCATCCGCAATTCAAATCCTGAGATTTGGGTATTTTTTTGATTAAAACCAATAAATTATGGGTAAGCCACTAATATACTGTAACAAGATTTGATGTGTAAATCACAAGAGACTATCACAAACGTTTCCAATCGGGTTTCCTTCTAGCCACTAATATGCTGCGTTTTTATTTGCGACCATAGTAAAAACCTTGGTTTGACGAAGAGTATCGTCATGCTGCCAAATAAATTGAATTGGGGAACTATCAACAGAGTGGAATTTAATACTTCCAAAACTCAATGCTGTCTGCTGTCACTAAAGCGCAGTTTAAATACCCAGCCATTATCCATGAACGGCACTTACATCGTCGAAACCGAAAAACTTTCCATGCTCGGTATGTGTTTCAGTGACAACTTACGTCATTGATATCATCAAAAATGCTGCAAAATATCTAGGCTTTCTCAAGTGATGTAAGAAATATTTCACCCCACGATTTGGTATCAATATATAAGGCATTCATCCGCTCAATATTGGAGTATAATGTTCACAACTGATCAAGTGCTTCTAAAACATATCTGCACTTGCTAGATAGGACTCAAAACCGTGCGACAAAACTCATAGATGATAATAATATCAGTCAGCCAATTGACACTCTCGAATACCGACGTAATGTTTCCTGCCTCACTTTATTTTATCGGTATTTCCAGAACCAGTGTTCCATTGAAATCGCCAGTAGCATTCCGTCCCATCAACCTAAGGCGTACAATTCGCTTATGGAATGCATTATAACTTGCAAACACTTAAGAACAATGTACATCGGTACCTCTCTTTTGTTCCTTCCTAAATTTCTTTCGCCCGCGCTATGTACAAACATTATAACGCTACACGAATGTTTTGAGCTCGCGCTAATTAAAAAAAAAATGCAATTCCAAAAGATCATATGTATGTTATATTATCTCATACGTGTATTAAGAACTCAGTTGAAAGAAAGTTGGTCAGACTAATAGTACCTCAGCAGCATACACGTATGTGCTATCCATAAAAAAAAAGTGACGACGACCAAATAAGCAGTATTCGTCTTAGGTTCTACCTGTCACTCTTTGTGGTCGTCTTAGTTCTATTTAATAAGAACTTGATTATTTGTAATTTTTTCTTAGGGTCCTGGCCTTACAACAGACTGTAGAAATCTCCTGGGCTTTAATAGCATTACTAAACATACATATTGTCGTAAGAATGTAGCAAGAGGCTTCAAAAGTTCGCACAACAGTTACACAATATTATGAATAGAGGACAGAGATACGGAAAATAAGAAAATGTTGTATAAACGCCTTTCAATTTGAAGCCACACAAAAATTCTCAGAAATGTGTACCTTGTAAAAAGCGGATGAAAACTTTTTTTGGTTGCTTCGAAAGAAAAGTACTTTCCGAGAACGTTAGGTGCTTAAAACACGTGGAATATATTATTGTATATATAGTATGAACACCAAAGTTTTAATGTCATTGAGTTCATCTTAAATAGTACATACAGATGGGACGAATATATTTAATTTAAACTATGATATAAACGTTACCATACAAACGGTAAAAGCCTTTGTCAAGTAGCTAAACATATTTGAAAACTTAACGTTTTGAATTAATTGACGAAAAACTCATGTGCGCACAACTGTAGGCATTTGAAACAGTACTGACATTCACTCAATTTATGGTATGAAAGTAGTCATAAATAAAATCAGGTAATTTGCATAATCCTTATTGTTATTAGTGAAATCATATTCGGTTAATTCTCTGAAAGTATGTGAATACATATAACGATAAATTGGCTTTTAACATGACAATAAGACAATGCTGTTATTAAAATGATATGGAAGGTACATTGAATGACTTTTCCAGGCTATTAACTGGGTATGAAGGGAGAATCTACAAATGCATGTCAACATATGTATAGGCCCAAAGAAGAAAGATTTCCTTTTAGTATATTTAAAACTTAAAAAATTTTTTCTTCAAAAATACAAAACCATCGATTTTTAACTGCATAATGTTATTTGTATTTTTTTCGATTTCAGAGTTGTAGATAAGATTTTTGGTCGTATCGGATAGGACAAGAACTACAAAAATTTACTTTTTACAAGATGAACACTGTAAAGATAAATACAGCTATTATATACCATATTTATGAATTTTGAAAAGTTAAATTAACAAACCTCCGTTTTATTGTACATCGAAAATCAACTATGGAAACACAAAAATTTAAATTTGCAGATTAATCACTGTATGGAATACCTACTTGGATTTTTTATTGTATTCGTATATGTATGTGTAGGTATAATAAATGACATAAGAAGGCCATACAATTTCCAAGCCATAGCAAATCTGAGAGTTTGAATAGTGATTAGATAGGATAAGGATGTTTTAACTATATTAAACGTGAAGTCAAGCAGTAAAAATTATCCTAATACAATTGCAACGTGAAATGGTAAAGTAAGTGATTACGGACTTTTTATCATTTAATTTATTATTAAATTTAATTCTATTCTTTGAAAGATGTATTAAACATGCTTATGGTAGCAAAGTTAAATACAAGATTGAATAAATAAAAATGGCTTTAAATAAAAAATTCAACAAATTATATTAGAAGAATTAGTGGACAGTGATAGTGGCAGTGATACCAGTTTGTCGAGTGATGGAACAACAGATTCCAGAGATATGATGATTTTAGTGAGCGTTATTCCTTTTTCTGTCTGGAAAGATTCATTCGCACATTTCTTGAAAGAAATAGTTCTTTCCTACAATGAAAAGGAATTTGTGACACATTTCCGCATATTTCGCGGTCTCTATAAACGGTTGGTAGACACGTTTGCAACATCGGATATTTACGTCAAATTAGAGACCCGCAAAACATATTTTGCTATATTGCCTATAGCGCTCTTTCTTTGGTTTGTTGGGCATGAGGCTTGCTCCTACAGGGATATTGCCGATAGATTCAACCTCGCCTTGGGAACTGTATGTAGTCTCATCAATAGAGTGCTATATTTCATCAGCAATCTTTGTGACTCGGTCATCCGATGGCTAACTGAAGATAAGAAAATGGAAACCAGCTCGTATATGAGAAATAAAACTGGAATTGAAGGTGTTATAGGTACTAAATTAATTGCGTATAGTAATTGACAAACGATGTAGTAACCTACCTCTTTTCTTACTTTTGCAGTCATCATAGATGGTACAAAAATCAAAATATGACCCCCCTAGGCATGGAAAAGACGACTACATTGATAAAAAGGGCATTAAAAGTCTATCACTTCAAGCAATATGCAACGATAAAAGGAAGTTTACAGACATTTTCGTTGGATATCCGGGTTCTGTTCATGACAGGGTTTTTGAGAATTCGGATATATATTCTAAATTACCCAATTTATGTGGGAGCGGGTTTCTATTGGGAGATTCTGCTTGTTCGTGCTCACAGTTTCTAACAAATCCATATCGCGACAATGGCCACTGGTGGCTGATTCGGCTCCAAACGACTGGTTAAATATTTCTTGGCTAAATTCTTCTTCTAAAAAAAAAATAAGAAAAAATTTGTGTAAAATATGTTAATTCCATTAAATTTGTACTTACTATTTTGTAAATTCTGTCGTGTATTTGGAGAACATTCAACCAACACAGATTGCCCATTTTTCCTTCTTATCTCTATTTTTGAACTTTCCACAACTTTTTTTTCATTCAAAATGAACACAACAATCGTAAACAAATAAATTGCTAGAAATAAATCAAAATGACAGCCAAATTTGATTTTGACATTTGCACACCAGTCTGCTCTACCTCAAGAGTAGGTGCAAGTTTTTCTGTACTTTTTTGTTCTGAAAACCTCACTGAACACAAATTTTTCTCACTGAACACCAAATCTTGTACTTTTCTGTTCTTTTCTGCCCAGAACAGCCTCACTGAACAGAACTGGTATACATAAAGATTTTACCTAGGTACTACTGTTAAAATTCTTACCCTTCGAGGTCATAGAGCGTCAACAATGTTTGCGAGCTTATTTAATTTTCTAAAATTCGTTGTAGCTCTTTTCAAGTCATTTCAACTGTGGTTAATTCCTCTTTTAATTTGTTGATCTGCCCATTGCATGGCGTATTTGACAGTGTAGCTGTTTTTAAAGTATGGCTAATCCACTTTTATTTTCTTCAGCGTATAAGAGTGGCCGATAAACTACTGACTTGTTGTCGCTTGAAGCAATTCATTTGTGGAGTGGCTTTGGCAGAAAATACTAAATACGTGGTATTTAATAGCACAAGTCTGTACACGTAGCTTTTCAGTAGTAGTTTTTGCCTACACGATTTTGTTGGCTAGTTTGGGGCCGCCATGAGGCCAGATAATGTTCCCTTGATAAAAAAAAAACTATTAAAATTCAAACTCTGTCTTTCTCTACTTCTGAATTGAAAAGCATCTGAAAGTTAACTGTTGTTCAAAACACATCTTACACCTTCACAATCGAGTAATTATACCAGAAACACCCAACCTGCTCAAGGCTCTCCATATGATCTTCTGATTCACGGTAATTGAAAGCTTTCTCGAAGTCAATAAAAAGCAGATAGAAATCTATGTATATTTGGCGCATTGATCTATAATGATATTTAAAATATGTTAATATGATCATCACAGAAATGTCTTCGGACTTTCAGATGTTCTTAATGCCGTTCCTCTGGATTATCTTTGTTACCACCTTTGAGCCACCTTGGAAAATTTTTATAGGTTTGCCAACTGTTGACCTCTTTTTTGAGTTCCTTAACATGGGCTGTAATCTCTGCGCTACAAAAAGGCATGGTACACATTCGGAAAAAGTATGCTTCTAAACACTCATTTATATTCGGGACCTCCACGTTGCCATAACCACCATCAAGAAGAGCTCCCTAGATATTCTAGATTTTTTGAAATTATGATTTTGGCATCTAGCGCATATTTGGCATGTACTGATGTGATTGTGGTGGTTACGTCCTATAATGGTAACATTTATATGTAGTGGTTGCACTGCCTTTTGCTGATATGCCTTTGAAAGAAAAAAGAAAACATTTTATTTGCATATACACTATGGAGCAAAAGTTAACAAATGTTCAGACCAATATTGAATGGAAGTTACAAAACAGAAGCTGTAAATAAAAGACATATTTTTCTAATTTTAGCAGTTAGTTTGTTTTTTGATAAACAAAAGATAAATAATAATACTCGTTAATTTTTTTAATTTAATGAAATTGCTGCAAAGTGCACTTGCTTACTTTTGTACTCAAGTTGTTATTAAAACTATAACGGAATTATTGACGGTAAAGACTCAAATATTCAATTGCGTTCCTATGCACTTTAAAAGAAATGACAATTAATTCAGCATTCGGAAATATTTCCTTTCCATCTTATCACTTGTTGAATATGTCTTTGCATACTTCTAATACAATATCAGTCCAGTGTTCGTCTATAGTATATATGTACTCAGATCTTTTGATTACTTTCGTTCATAGGTTGAGAAGGACCCTGATCTGTTGGTGCCGGATTCCGAATTCTATCGGAATTGTACTAGGGTAATGTATTGCATGGTAACACTGAGGTGGTAATCTTTCATTCTCATATATGGGGTTCCGTATTTTTTAAGTTTATGCCCTTTAACGAGCTCAAGGATACTTTTAACAGGTTTTCTAAATTAGATTAAACATATTAAGTATCTCCGGGTTCTTATCGGAATGGGATCATCTGATTTTTTTCAGCCCCAAAAAGTCCATTGTGTACCGCACAAGATCTCTATTTAGTTTCAAAAATCTGGCATTCTGAGGACTTTATTTTGGTAAGCCAATGAGGGTCTTCGCCATTTCGAATCCGATCATTGTCTATATGCGATAATACTTCAACTATTTATATTAGCATGCCTTGAGGGTTATTTAGGGGGCTGTATTGTAAAGCTCTTCTTCTTTGCACTCACGATTTTTTTCCATGGTCACCCGCTCCTGAAAATTAATTTAAAACAGTTATTGGTATTCCTTACCGATCTACCCAATCCAGATATTTTAAGTGTTCATTTTTCTATATCCTATATTAAAGGCTCACGTATTTTTTTCAAGGTTGAAAGATTTGTTCTAAATTCTATCATTTAAATCATACTTAATTCATTGTGGGTTTCAGGAATCGTTTTATTTGAGTGTACCCATCTTTAGAGAGGGAATTTTCTAACCACAAAAGTATATTGTTTGCACATTAAATTGGAAAGCCTTAAACTGTTTCTGTATGACCGGGCATAACTGATAAGCCATTTGCCCTTTTAGTATTATTCATAGTCATAGCAATAATAATTGCATGATAATATTCACTGATGTAACCTTAAATTTAATATTTTTAAAGTCGTATAATGTATGTGATTTAAAAAAATTCTTGTTTTATGAATTGTTTAACTTAATTAATTCGAATTATTTCGGTATAATTCTACTTTACGAAATATTTTTTCACAAAGTTTATAAAAACGTTGAAAAAAGACTCGCAAATGAAAAGTTGCAAGCAATAGTAGATGGCTAATGATGATTGGCGGCATGCTCGCAAGGAGAGGAGGGAAAGAGAACAGCCAACTTAATACCAAAGGCAAGCGATTTTTAGAGTTCTGCGTACGAGAAGCGCGTACTCTAAGGTGAATTCACATTCATTGCTGCACAGGGGATGTCAGTTATTGACTACTGTCTTATTCAGGTAATGGAATTCCTACGTCACGGACATGGAAGTAGGACATGTGACGTATTCTGATCATTTCTCGAGTGCTTACACTTTTGGTCTGAAAGCATCAATATCGGATACGCGCGAAATGAATGTATTGCTTAAAGTCATATGGAAGAAAGCGTAGGCCTCCTTATATACAAGAGCCATTAAGGAAAAGTTGACATTTGATCAGAAACTGTCTCTGGATGATAAAAAGCAACAAATACAAAAATATACTCAGGTATTTTAAAGGACCTTTTTTTTGGTAAAGACTTTTACAAGGCCAGGAAACTCTCGTTCTCTTGAATAAGCCTATTTCTACAATACAGTAATGGGTTAGCGAAAGAAATTTATTTAAATTCCAATATTGAGCTTAAAACAATAACCCAGAGAAAAAATGAGGCTTACTGTGAATAGCTTAGGACGAAGAATTTTGGTTGAAAACAGTGGACAACCCTGAAGCTTTTCAAGAGCCCAACGACTAAAACAGTGACGAATTGGAAGGTCGGCCGGCTTCAGTTGTTGTAAAAATTAAATTACGTAATATAATTTACACCAAGTTGTTGCATACGACAATCTAAGATTGTGGGTTTGGTAGACTGAATATATAGACCATAAGTTGCTCTAACCGCACGAAACATATTCTTCGTATAACGCTGATTATCGTAATATATCTGAATATTTTGTAGACGCTGTGCCGAGCTAATTATTTTCATGATGAAATATCAAACAATACTGAAAAAAACCATATCATTGTGACACGATGATTGATCTCTCAATATATCTCCACTGAAAGAATCACCCATGCTTATGCTGCACGAGTGTTGGGAGTTAAAAAACATGAGACTGTGGGAAAAGCTGCTGAATTCCATCTACTACTCAAAACATGTACCTAATTATTATCGAAATGATCGAAACAGGTGTATCTACAAGAAGGCCTTCAAACTGCATGTGGAGTATATCTTACAAGCGCTTAGAATGGATGACTTCCGTTTTCCGAAAAAAAGTAATTCTTAAAACAATACATACGAAAACGGGACAAATGAATTGGAAGCCTAATGTTTACCAGATGTAGATGGTCCTTCGTTGAACCATCCTAAATTACAACTTGTGTCAAAAGAATTATTTTCACACATATTTATTTAAGTATGATTTACTGAAATAAAAAATTCCTTATTATATCGCGTACGAATAGCTAGGGAAGTATTTTAAATTATAAAAAATAGTGTTTTTGCAACAAAAGAAACACATTCAATAGGTAGTTTATTTGTTGTCAATCAGGCAGATTGATTTTTTGTAAAAAAAAATGTATCAATATTGAAGTTAAAAAATAAAAATAACTCTTTACCATTTTATATTCCTTATCATTCATTGATTCATAGGGTTATAAAGCTAAACGCTAAATACAATGTCAAAGTCATTTCATTTCGCATGACATAAAACTAGCACTGTCACCCAAAATACTCGTATTCGCGTATATACGTAACTAGTGCATGCACATGGTTCTAAAGCCACAATTTCGCTTTGGGGGTTACGTGCAAATACGAGATAAAATTTTTTTCTTGTTGTATTTGTAGTTTTGTTAATCGTGTATGTTACGCCTGGTTTGGTCTTGGACTTGTCGACCGAGTGACAATGTAATATGGTCCTCGACGTGTTATTGTGACGGTGCGCCGAAGTTGGCAAACTCAATGAAGACGATCCCCCAACTTCCCACAGCAGACCAGCAGCAAACACCGATTGCCCTTTGCAAAATACAATGACGATATCGTATTGGGATTTGGAATACCGACTACTGAGTCCATACAAAGTTCGTGCCAAGGCAACAGTTGCATTACCTTAGCGGTAGTAGCTACTTTACGGATACACAGATAGGAGTATCTTGCTAAGGTACAGGAACGAGTGTAATGTCCAACAACACCAAATCCTATAGGTCTAAGCCAAGAGGTTGATTGAAGGAAACAAGGCCGATGCAATATTATTCCACTACGGCTCCCGCTTTAAAGGTGGATCTCTGTTTTGTTTCGTTTTTCACACGACGAATGTGGATTGGTTGGCCCAGCCAACCAAAGAACAACATGGCCAAGCAGAACAAGAATACGAAGATGAAATTTGTTCATACCACTTTCATTCCATTCGGATGCGGACGAACGGCTTGGTTCCGTTTGCGATTGCCATGCCATGCTAGCTATGGCTGTAACTTCTGTGATCTGTTACGAATAGGTACCTCGGCTACCAAGACCGATGTGGCCGATGGAATTAAACCTACATCTTCCATCTGTCAGATTGAATTCAGACCTCACATCGATCGGACCGCAAACGACTTACTCGTACTTGTGCGATTGAATTTTTTCTCATCTCTTCTTTAGATGTCTATACATTTTTAAATTTTTTTTTTTTTTCGTTGCTGTTGTGTTTTTCTGGTTTTGTTTATTTATTTTTACTCAAAATGCTGACGATATTCGTATGAGTACTTGTTTAAGATACATTCGAGTAAACTTACGAATATTAGTAGTTTATGATTATTTGTTTGTTGTTTTTTTTTTTAATTTTAATTCGCGACATGGTTAGAAAGTAAACAAATCGCGGTCTACAAAGTTGTGTCACTTAAATTGTTGTGTACTCGAACTTGTATCTTTTCAAAATAATATACAAGTTCGCGATATGTCGGATATGCCGGAAAGTAGTTACACACAACACTAAGTGCGACTTACGATCTTTTAATCAGCGCCTTTACAATAATTGTATCTTTTGTGTTTGTTTTCAGATGCAGATAATTGCCACATTCTTTGAATTCTGTTTTTTTTTTCTGTTCTCCAATGTCCATTGTCCCGGCCTTAAGTGAAAAGTGAGATGTGCAAGAAGAAATTGAGTCTCGGTCATGAGAAGTGACGTCTTGAAGTGAAGCTTACAAGTGAATTTTTGTGTGGTGTAATTGAGAATACTCGTATGTGATTAATGATTGCAGCCGTACAGGTTTAAAAATTATTCGAACAAGAAGGTTTGACACATTCAAAGGATATCTGAACTGCTTTGCTGTTAATGACCAATTGGTTTTTCGGATAACGTTGTCCTGGGGTAAGTTATTTCTAAGATTTTTTTAAATTATTTTAGTATGTATGTATATGATGTTAGTAAGTAAGATCACAACTGGTTTATGTCAGGGGGAGTTGCATTTGATCAATCGAAGAAATTTCTCAATAGTATTGGTCAGTTGGATTTATTTTCAAAAAATAATTGCAAATTTTTATTATCAAATTAATTGTAATTTATATATGTCTCTTAAAACTACATTCTCTCTTAACTCAGTTGTCAAGTTAAAAAATAAATAAGTCTGGATTTTTATGTAACTAATCATAAACAGGCTAATTATGAAGGTTTAGCCTATACATATACATATATAGTACTTATATACTCGATAGTTAGAAAGTGTAGTATTAGTATATTCATCGGATGACTGCTTGCCACTTACTTAATATCGTACTCATCTAAATACAAAGTATACAGTTTAGTTTGAACATTATCCCAGCAATAATCGCCCACATGTATGTCATTCAAGACATACTCCTAGATTTCACTCCTCTATAAGAGGAAAGATTAATTAATATTGATGTTTTAATGCTTAAATTTCTTTATGGCTATACAAAAAGAGAGAAACACTATCTACTACCTTTTTTCCGTCAGGCTGATTCTAAGGAAAGCCTTGGGAATTCGTTCAAACCATCAGCAATATACCTTATATATAGGCTTAAAATTATACATGGTTTTAACAGTAGTATGGGAAAAATGTGCCCTGGGGAATGCCCTAACAGTTAATAATGTTTAATCAAACCTGAATTCAATGCTCGATGTAAAGACAAAAACAACTGCATTCAGGGTAACAATGTTTTTGGGCGCATATGTAAGGAAAACGTTCTTCCTTGGTATTGTCATATGAATGGGGGATTTATTAGAGCATCCTGTTTCTTGATCCTCATGAAGAATTAAGAGACAAATAGATCTTTTTTATTCAAAATAGGTACATCAAATATGTTTGCTTGCGGTACATTTATGCTGATATTTAATATACACATGTGCTTACGTCTTTATAAAATATTATTTTTAATAATATAAACATATTAATATATCTACTAGTGATTGGTATATTTAAAAATAAATACAAAACAAAAACCTAAAATTTTAGAATAAAGTGTCATTAAATCTATGATGACAGGATGATAAATGAGGATGACAGCTGAGGAATCTTAATTTTACTTTTTGTCTAATAAGCATTGGCAGTTTTAGTGATATAAAAAATAACCAAAATTTACTGGCGCGATGATTAATGAATTAAGAATAATTCATTCAAAGCTGAATATCTTTTTTCTCCTAAAATGGTATACAAGTGTGACAAACTAACAAAATAAAAATCTTAAGTACTTAATTGATGTTCCTATATTTGTCATGGGATCGAACACGTATATCATATTTATTGAAATAGACTCCTTTCTCATATTACACCATTGTGAGTACCCAGAAGCCTGCTGCCAATTGGAAGACTAAGTATTTTGACATTGAGATACCCTTATCGTAGGAACTAAGGCTTAGTTGCCATAGTGTTGGATTGCGCTCGACAATTTTTTGCGAGTACCCATCTAATCAACCATCGGCTTGCAGTATTCAATGTGACTACTGTCTTCATAAAGGCGTTTAAATTATATCATTTTACTGGATATACCTGTATTTCTTAATTTATACAAAGTAATGACATTTCCTTTTTTCATGAAGTATAATACGAATACAAATAAACTTTTTGTTAAAAAAAGGAGGACGCAAATAGGTACAACGTCATTTGAGTTTTCAAAGTCTGACACGCGTACATAACATAGAACTCAGGCTGATTGAATTTCAGCCTGATTTAGGCAAAGCATATTACGAAGCTCAGGGCATTTGCAAATTTTCCGACGTTATTTAATTCAATTTCTAAATTCTTCACTTTGTGAAGCGACAAACAGCCTCGGATGTGGGAAACCTTGCTCGTACTGTTGACGACCTTAGCAAACCAAAAAAAAAAGCAACCGGTTATGCAAGTTATTGTCTGGTTCAGACTATACAGCTGAGCATTTAGCTCACTAAAATCCGATAAGTGTGTTCGTATAAGCCAGGCAAACGAAGGGTGGGGAAATATGATATTCATCATAGTCATTGCTATAGAGACCAAGGTAAGCTCATATGTCTTATACAAGAATTTTTGAGCTGCAGCATATGAGTGAACGGCTAGCTTCAATCCGTATCAAGATGGAATTTGTCTTTTAGAAAGGAGAAAGATGACTTTACCAAATTTTGTTTCTCGAGCAATGACATAACAACTACGTTAAGTCACCCTTGCTAATTTAAATGCCAAGAAGGGAGAGCACATTTAAAGGTACTGTGAGTAAACATAATAACTCATTTGTAGCGCTACAAACAGTCAACATAATTACTAGTACGCGTTCACACATATATCATCCCGTTTAAACAGTGTCATAAATGTTGACGGTTTTTTATTTCGGATAAGTACAACTTGCCAAACTCACCCGGGTGCAGAAAACTCGGATCTAACATTGGATTAGAATACCTGCAACATCTGCAGTCTAAACTTTTCACTTAGAAAATCACTTTTTTTAATTTTTTAAATTTTTTTTAAATTTTTTATTTTCTATCAGTATTTTTCGCTGAGTAGTATTGCGGCCTTTGTCGGAGTCCGAAGGCTGGACTGTGAAAATTATTATTTATTTTATTCTTTTAGAGGAAATTCAGATTCGAGGGCCCTCTCTTCCAATAAATGTAGCAGCTATGTAGATGTTATTGCAGTTTCTTTTTATATCTTCTACCGTCTTCTTAATACCATATCTATGATCACATACGATCACATGATGCTGATGATTGATGCGAGAATCGTTATTGCAAGAAAATCGCCGCCAGTAGTAACCCAAACAAAATAACTGCAACAATGACCAAAATCCATGGTCTGATTACAAGAGACGAACTGAATCCACTGCCATGGAGAGTAGTCAAAGTTTTCATTCCCAAAACCGCAAAATGCGGTAAAGTAACATTTAGGAAAGAGTCAAGAGAGCTACAGTAGCTTTATTCTCTTGTAAAAAAGCCATCGTTCATAAGACCGATACTCACTTACGTGGTTGTTGTCTGGTGGACGGTGTTATATAATGCAGTCAACTGCAGCAAACTAAGCAGAACCCAAAGAACAGCATGTCTATGCATAAGCGGAGCCCTACGTTCCACTCCCCCCGCCTTGACACCTCACGATATCTTCAGCAGGCAAGCAGGTGCGATTACAGCTATTCTCCTTAAAGTGAATACACAGTGGACAGATCATTTATTGGCCACACTCATATTCTTAATGTATTAGGAATCATCGATTCCACTATACCTGATCTTTAGTTTGGCAAAGACGTTCATGTTTAGTAAGCTTCCCCTCTAGATCATTCTGTGAGGTAGATGCTTTCATGGAGGACAAGTCAATCTACTTTTACACAGATGGATGTAAAACCGATAGTGGGATTGGTGTCGGTTATTTTTCTGATAATCTAAATCTAAGCCTCTCCTTATGTCTTCCAGGGAATTGTAGGGCTGACGAACTCACCAAAATTGGAAGCACTCTACCTATTCTACCGAAAAAGGGTAGCATAGGTATACCAAGCGCCAATCGCTAAGTAAAAATAAATATTAAAGCTGGATGCTAATAAAAGAACAAACCTTACTATAAGTAGACTGTTGGACCAAAATGTCTAACGACCAAACACATCTGGAGAAAAGCCGAATCTGAATCGCTCTAAGAGCTTGATCCTTTTAAACAGGAAACATCTTAAAGCCTTCATAAGTGTTATCACTGTACACTGCCTTACAGGCAAGCATGCAAGAAGGCTTGGTGATTTTACAAACGAATTCTGTTTAAGCTGCATGGACGAGGAGGAAGAGGAGGCAATCTTCCATTATCAATGGGTCAAGAGGCCTAAGTGGGTTGACCTTTGTAACCGCCACTTTTACCTATCTACCTACCTACCTACTTCAAACAAAACATTTTGATTAAGTTGCACAACACTAATGAACACATGGTTTGGAAATGAAGCGAAATGTGTCTTCCATCTTCTATTGTAAGTTGGTCCTTTTTCAAAATGAGGAGAAAATTTTCTTCCTGATTTCGATTGCTCAGGTTATTTCATTTGTAGTTCATTAAGCTTTTTGCTCCACGATCAGTTTCTTGTGTGTCTGACCGCTTCCGGCGGTAGCGTTTCAATATTTTTTGATAGTATTGGTTGCTAAGTTGGTTATTACTAAGGAGCTCTTTAGACGATTGACTTTTTTACCTTACTATCTTTGTGGTGTTATAGAGTTTTCTAAATGACGCATTTAATAATATCGCGTGATAATAATAATTAGTGGGTGAGCGCTTAGCATCTTCTTGTCTCCTGCAATCCCGAATCTGGTTTTTATAAGCGAGCCTCTAAATACATGTTGCATGTTTCCGTCTGGTGATAGACAATTGATTTTGTGGAAGGTCTTGGTTGGGAATTCGTATGAATGCAAAAGAGTTAAAAAGTCAATTATACCGTATTATATTAGTTCTGGAATTTTTATCTAATTACTTACTTTGATTGGTGATAAGTTACGGCAAAAAGTTTGAAATTCTTATAAATTGATTTTAATTTCCACTTAATCTATTCTTTTAGAGGGTATTGATGTGATGTTTACTTTTTTCCTGCATTTTATATAGCACTATTCTTATTTGCTATAGGGTAAGCCAGCAGCTAGTGTGGAAATTTTCATTAAATTAAATTAAATAAAATCAATGTAGAATGTACAATTTTATTGATTAATAAAGGTTGGTCTATGGCAATTATAAATAAAATACTACATCGTTCTTGTGACTACCACAGTTTCGCTTACAAGCGACCATCCGCAGGTCAAAATTATCGATCACTTTGTGAGGATAGGTTGGTCAGTGGCCGCAATTACAGTTGAATTTTATGTTTGGGACTCTGATTTGTCGCTAAGTTATTGGCATAGGTTTTACTCTAGAAATAACCCCACAGAAAGAAGTCTAAAAGTGTCAATTCATATGACCTTGAAGTCCAATCAACTAATCAACTCCTCTGTGGGCGGTAGCACCCTAATGTTGAAACTAGAGATCGTTCAGACCCAATTCATTTAATTTTGGAAAAAAGGAGCTGGTCGACATGTTGCGGTAATGTTCTCCATTTACTGTAACTGTCTAATACCGGCCAAAAACTGCCGGCCAATGATGCTGCCAACCCGTAATCCGCACCATACAATGATTTTTTTTGGGATTCATTGGTTTTTTGTGAATCTCGTATGGGTTTTCTGGCCCCAGAAAAAACAATTTTGTTTACTAACGTACCCATCCATCTAAGAATGAGCTTCATCGGAAAAGATCTAACATCCAGTTAACAAATCGGCGACATTGTAGATTCACAATCTTTATCGCTGAACACTAATTGACAGCTCCCTATAGTTCTTCTGCTACTCAATTCACAGTCAAATAACATCAAATCTTAAGTTTTTTCGACATCAAGTTCCTGGTTGAGTTTTTTATCGATCTGTCTATGTAAGTAGAGATCGGTTGTCTAAGTAGTGATTTTTCTTTAAAGGTATCGTAAATCGACGAACGAGTTAGGCCGCAGATTTTCTATTTTACAAATAATTATTGTCGGAAAATGGACTTCTCTTGCACAACACCATAATGATTGCTTCCGCAATAGGCGCAATAAAATAGTTCCTCTGATTTCTGGTTTTCGTTTGCGTATGCTTTACCGATGAGTAGATACAGACACCTTTTCGAATTATCTTCAATTGCTTTAGAAATCTCATCAGGTAATCAGAACCAGTAGTTGAAATCGTTGCCATAGATCATAGAGAACTTGATTCAATGGATGATGCTGAGGTTCGATTTTTTATTTTTAAGAGAGACACTACATTTGCAGTGGCCTGGGTGATTCTCAGAAACGTGGATTCTGTAAGAAATGAATACCAGAACGAAACTTATTTTAAATCATGATGGTCTTCTAGTTAGGCCTCTGAAAATGCATCTTAATTATATTTGTAGCTTGATTGGAATTGAGGAACCAAAACTGTTTCAATGGAAAAATTAACCTTTTGATGGGTCCTTTTTGTACAAGATTCTTATCTAGCTCTTTTCCAGCGAACTTCGGTAAAACTTTGGTTTGAGTGAATGGCTCAACTGAACCATTTCATTTCATAACAATTTTGGTTGTGAAAAGATAAGGCTATCCTTGACTATTGTCATAGAACAAAAAACTAATAATATTACCGTAGGATTGGTAATAATTAACAGTCTCGTATGCATTAAAAACAGGCTGATGCCGTTTGGTTTAGATTGGGTTACCTTGTCTTGCATATAATGTGATATTCAAGGTCGAGTCAAAAAAAAAATATTGTGTTAAGTATAAGCGACTGCGGGATTATTATGGGACGTGCAAAAGCAGAACTGCCTGTGTCATCAAAATATACCGATAATTTGAAAAACTGAAAATAAACGAGGATCAGTTAATCCATCCATATTCACAGAACTAATTCTGCTCGTCTTCCAGAAAGCTATGTTAATGTCAGAACTCTTTTGCTCCGGCGGTATGATCAGGGTGCATATACCTAGATCATGCAGTGGATATGGTATATTTGGATGATATTTAGTTATCTTACCTCGGGTGGGGGAGTAACTAAATACGACTTTTTATGCTTAGTGTTGAAAAATCAGTGCTTTATTGCTTCAAACTTAATCCTATTTATACAAATTTATTGCTTACCATACTTAACATAACTTGAATTACAACTAACAGTTATCATAAAACTTGCTTATTTGACAATTAATCAATTCTCATAAAATTTGCTTAATTAACAACAATTTTAATATCGTATAATTTTGTTTATTGAGCAAATATTAAGTGCAAAAAAAAAATAAATAAATAAATAAAAAAAAAAAAAATATCTACTAATTCACGACCATATGAATCCAATTTAATCCAAATAATTTTGCAGTGAATGCACCTGGTATTTGTTTTGCGTCTGTGGGTTCAAGTTGAATTGTTTTGGCGACATTGTTCGTGACGTATTCTTTATGTTCTAAATAAGCTAAGTTTAATAAAATTACAATATATCGATGAATAATTAAATGACTGCATTAGAATTTAAAAAAAAACTAACGTAGAAGGTATGGTAATATCTGCTGTTATTGTTTGAAGAAGTTAAGCAATGTTAAAAGTATTCGTGTCCATGATAGATTTGTTTGTGTATTTACATATGAATCTTTTTTTCAATTAGAAGTTTGTTATCAAATTACAACTGATAGCCAAACCCAAATGACGGTCAAACAAAGTTAGTTTGAATTCCCGTGTAGGAGTTTTGAATTAGATTGGTCATGCGCTGAGTTCCTGTTCCTGAAGCACCCATTCTCTCGGAATTGCCTCAACCTTAAGGTTGTTAATGGGCTTTTTTATTTGAAGGCTTAATTTCTCAAGTGACTCAACATCAATATGAAATGTCGACCGCATGACTGTATATTCAATCTGATACAGATGTACGAGTATGTTTCGTAGACAGAGTTTGCTAGAATTAGATGTCAAATAGTTCTCCAAGCATATTATTTCAGAATAAAATCACTCTGCCCTTATTTCCGGAATTTATTTTTAAAATGATAAATACAATTTTATTCATTTAAATTGGTATTGCCTTCAAAGTAATCCTCTTTGACTGGAACGCTCTTGTTTCAGTGGTTGATTCAGCCTTCGAAACATCTTAAATCCCGTTGTATAAAGCGATGTTTTGAGTCGGCCAAACAGAAAAAAGTTACAAAGGGCCAGATCATTTGGTGGTGGCTTTTGGATGGTAGTTGTTTTGGTTTCAGCAAAAATGCACGCATATAAGGTGAGGCGTTATCGAGATGCAAAATTGACGAAATGCTTTCCACAATTGGGCCTCTTTTTTGAAAATTGAAAACGCCTTATAATAATCAAATAATACAAACATTGTCTTTGAAATCTATGAAAACAGTGAGCTTGGCCTTCTGTTTTTAGCAGAAAGTGATGCGGTGTATTCGGTCTTGGTTTAACACGCCAACCAACCAACATTAAACCCATGTCTCGTTATCAATATTGATCCGATGACTTCACGACCATTTCTAAAGCGTGCGTGCCAGTCGTAAACTACTGTTTTCTTTAGACTATCGTTGCCGAAACACTTTCGACATTTCATACAATTGCTCAGTTTTTGTATACCACCTTGATAAAAAAAAAACGGAATAACCACCGTGTGGCGCTCCTATAGTTCCGATTTGAGTTCTGTTTTTTTTTTTTGTTACTATAAGTTGAACATCTGTTGTTGATATTTCTTCTAAATCTTAGCGTCATAGCCAGACATTTGTAAAAGTTACGTAGCCAAGAGCACATCTATCTCTGTGTGTGTTGGCGATTTTTTACAATTTTTGAAATGGATTTAAATTTGCAACAACGAACTTGTATTAAGTTAAATTAAAATTTATTGGTGAGCGAACGTTGGAAATGTTGGAAAAGGGTTTCGGTAACGATTCTCTAAAAAAAAACGGTCGTTTACCAGTGGCACAAGCGGTTCAAAAGTGATCGTGAGTCAATCGAAAATGATGAACGCAGTGGCAGACCATCGAAATCGAAAACCGACGAAAACATTGATGAAGTAAAAGAAATGTTGGTCAATAACCGCAAATTAACCATCAGAGAGATAGTGGAGGACTTAAACATTGCCTATGGATCCGTTTAAGACATTTTGGTTAGTGATTTGGGTTTCCGTCGTGTAGCAGCAAAGTTGGTGCCAAAAGACATTTATATATTTAAATATAATAAATTATGAAAGATATTTTAGTATAGTATTTATAACTTTTAGTGTATGTGAAGGTGTTTTAGGTTTATCTATTTTAGTTTCAATGATTCGTATATATGGAAATGATTATTTTCAATCTTTTAGAATTTTACAATGTTAATAATTTTATTTTCTTTAATTTTTTTAATTCCTATTTGTTTTATAAAAAATATATTTTGAATGGTTCAATGCCAATAAGAGACCGTGTGGACATCGCAAAAGGGATGATTTGAGAGGCTGAATCCGATCCCACATTCATCAAAAGAATCATTATTAGAGACGAGACGTGGGTTAAGGAGTACGACACGCAATCCAGACATCAGGCAAAACATAGGCAAATGAGCCGAGACTAAAAAACCACGTCGTTTTCAGTCATAAAAGAAGGCAATGCTCACAGTTTTCATGGATTATAACGGTGTAGTGCATCATGAATTTATATAATTTTATAATTTTATAATTTATATAATATAATTTTTTGACGAAAAATGCAACAAATACCATCCAACAGCCACCGAATTCGCTTCGATTTGGATCCTTGTGATTTCTTTCTCATCAATCGAGTTAAAAAACCACTACGGGGAACACGTTTCAGCAGCCGAAAGGAAGTAATGGAAAACGGCAGGAAGCACTGATGGACATACCGAAAACCGAATATAAAAAATGTTTCGAGGATTGGATCAAGCGCTGGCATAAGTATGTTGCAGTCGATGGGGATTACTTTGAAGGGGACAGTATAGATTTAAATGAAAAAACTTGTATTTTTAATTTTCTGATTAAAGTTGGGGAACTTATTGGTTTTAAAATCGTCGAGAAGTAACAAATGAGGTTAAAATAACGTTGTATCAACTACCTTTGACAAAAGTTGTACTATGAAACTAATATTTTGTTGGAATGTCATAAACGGTTGTACCAACATATTAAAAAATACGAAGTTTAATCGGTCAAACGAGAACATCACACGTTGGTTATTCCAGCAGTTTTTTGAACAATGTGGTGTACCGAATTGTGGAATAAACTGACAATTCGTTCTACAAAATTCTGCAGTCTTCAAAGATATTCCAGAAATGGGAAAAAGTAGGATATGAGGATAAATAATAGATATTTGTTGGTAGAAACGTTGTTTTTGCCTTTTTAAGTGAATCAAAGTCAACACAAACTTAGCATTATAGAAATAAGGAATAGTAGTATGCATGTATTACTCGTATATGATATAAGAACGCGATTTGGAAGTTAAAGTTGTGCCTACCTGTTTAGATGGTGTAAATGCACGGAGATACAGAGAGAATGTTATCTGGATAGGCCCTTGGTATTTGTAGGCCATTATGAAAAGTAATTAAAAATGGATTAGTACTGATATATTCAAGACATTAATACATACATTAATCTGATCTTTTAAATAAAAAAAAAAAAAAAACACGAAAATGTCAAGACTTTTGAAAAAAATAAAAAATAATTGTCGTCGAATTAAATGTAGTCTGCGACAAAAGCCTGCAGAATAGCAAACAAAAAAATTCCCATACAGGGTAATCTGTGATACACTGTTTACAAGTGCGAGTACATACGGTAATCTTCTCGCCAGTCAGTCGAAGTAGGACGAGAAACTACCAAACGTGATAAAACCAAAAAAAGACGACATTCTTGCCCTGATGATTATTCTGTAGTCACGCAAATGGTCAAAGTCACCTTCACACATTTGCATTAATTACTTTCCTGGAGTCTTCATTTTCAGATCTATGGAATACGGATACACGTAAGCTGAACTTTGAAGCTGGTTTAAGCAATTGTTTGATTTGGAACAAATGTTTTAAACTAAATTCGTTTATTAACATGTTGAGCTGAAGATGAATATTTTAAATTTTTAAATAGGTACTTTGTAAGAAAAGGGTTATTTGCCGTCTACTAACTCTATGAAAAATATCACAGAAAAGGCAGTGCAAGTATTGGCACTGGTTTTTTTTTTGTGACTCAAAGACAGAATACTTCTCTATTCCAATACTAAAATATTCCAATGTTGAAGATGTGTAATTACTGATACTAATATACCGCATGTCAAAAATGAGAAATGAGGTTTATGAAGCAGAAAAAAATTGAAGTGGCCTATGATCACAATTTTAGTTTTTAGAGATGTTAAAGGGGATACTGTAATTAATCTTTTCTTCAGGACATGGATTTAGTGACAATGAAAGTGGCCTTAAGTACTATCGATCGATCAGAGGCAATCGATTTTTTTTTCTAGCTTGGGAGCAGATATTTGTTACCGATGGACAACCTGTTTTGAGATCATATTATGTTTGTATGATGGTGATAAGTGAAACCCACATTCAAAACTAAGAATTTATCAAACAGTGACACGACAAAGATGTATTGAACTTTGCTGTCTTTTTTTGCATCCTTGTGAGTAGGAACTAATGTATCACAGGTTGTACTAAGTTCACCAAGCAGAAACACTTCTTTTACAAAGGAGACTGTGGTCTAGCCTAGTTTGTCGTCCGTGTCCCCCCTTTCTATTTTAATCAGATGGTGTATTATGTATCTTTCTTTCATCGGTCGAAACATGTAGTCTGTCCGATAAGTTCTTAAAAAAAGAAAGAAAAAAACATAAATGTAACATAGGGAGATACTTCGTGAGGTTTGATTTTTAATAGGCTTCTTTGACAGATCACGCATGACTCCTATCAAACTGCTTCGTTACTTTTGTTCAATGTGGAATCATTGGACCATATTTCTTTAAAAATAAGGCAGTCAGAATGTTACCGTCAATGGTAACCGTTATCGCGTCATGTTAACGGACTATTTCCTTCCTGAAATTTAAGCACATGGTCGCGGTGAGCTCTGGTTTCAACGTCATACAGTGCGTGAAACAATGGACTTGCTGAGAAATCATTTTGGTGAGCACTTAATTACATGTTTTGCTACGGTAAGTTGGCGTGCGATATCACACCTTTGGACTATTTTCTCTGGGGGTATAAAGTCTGAGGTCTTCAGGAAAAATCCAGCTACGATTGAAGCTTTGGAAGCCAACATTACTCGTGTTATCCGCGAGATACCAGTCGCTATGCTCGAAATTGGACCTTTCAAATGGACCACCTTAGACGTAGTCGTAGTCAATATTTACATGATATCATTTTCAAGAAAGAAATGAAATGGATTGTTCTTTTAACCAATTATAAAAATTTTAAGTTTACTTTTCAAATTTATGTGTTTTATTTTACATTATAAATCAAACCTTACGTTGAATCACCCGATACTTTAAATGGTTTATTGTTTTTTTCAGAAATATGCTTTTTCAATACCTCTACAGCCTCTTCTGTTGTTAAAAAATTTTGTTCTTTACAAACGGCAACAAAAACATAAAATTATTACTTTAAATGGTTTATTATTTTTTAAAGTATTCTCCTTCAAGATTTATTTACTTTTCCATTCGGTAGAACCAGTTTTCAAAACATTTATTCTGCTCTGAACCAACCCTTCTGTGGTTGAAAAACATTGAACACGCATTTTACTCTTCATAAACGGTAACAAAAACAAGTTATAAGATGATAAATCATGCGGATATGGGCAATGGCTCATTAATTCGACATTTTGAAACTTCAAAAATAGAATTTTTTGACTGGTTGTGTGTGAACTGGCACTGACGTGATGACGGTTGTTTGTTTTACGCAATTCAGTTATAACTTCCGGCAAACAAATTGTTGTGAACTAAACGGCGTTAATAGTTTTTTGATCCTCTAAAGTCACAGTAACAACATGACCCGATTTACCGAAAAAAGTCGAAGTCCTTCGAAACCGAGTCACTTTTGTCGATTTTCGCTCACTTTGATTGGATTGCGGTCTTATTATTGCTCAAGATTACTTCTATCTCCCGGTATGTTAGATGATGAACAGTTTCAATCATAGCGCTTACGGCATTAATGTTTTCTGGAACAACAGCACTGCAAGGACGACCTTCACGGAATTCATAACTGACACTGGCACGACCACGTTTGAACTCTGTAAACTAGTTATAAATTGTTGCATTGGATGGTATTTCTTCACCAAAGCCATACTAAGTCGATTTATGCATTGCTGTTGAGTAAGACGACATTTGAAGTCATAAAAAATCATCTAACGAAATCCTTCACGAGAAACTTCAATTTTTTTTTTCAATTAAAACACATTAGACAAACGAAACCGCTAATCGATTTTTAACTTGACACTATTTTTTACTACAGTAAGTGCTATATTTTAAAAATTTATTAGACAACCCTTGAAAATGAAGGATAACTTCTCATGTTCTGTGTCTATCTTATATAGATAGTGATCGAAGGATAAAAGATTCTCTTTTCAAAGTCTGAAAGCCAAAAAAGATGATAGCATACCAAAGAGCACCCGAATATGAAAGAAAAAACGTTATGTAAAGTTACGGGCAGGAGGAAGCCAAGACTGAATATTGAAAGGACACCTTCTAATTTCAATTGCCTACATAATAGGCAGCGAAAATTAAAGTAGTAAGATGTGCCATATTGCAAAAAAACCTAACTTTTTGACTTTTTTTTAAATAGGTGTGGGGTCTATATTAGCACCTGTGCCTGAATGCTTGCCATGCAAAGTAAAATTTCCGACATACTTGGAGTTTATCTAGTGCTTCAACAGATCAAATACCCTCTTACCTTAGGAATGGAAACAAACAGCAGATTTGAGCGCACAGCTGAGAACGACCACTGTGAAAAATGCAACGAGGACACGGAAACCAAAAATTAAATTGCGTCAACCTAAGTAGTACTTCAAATTGAAGGTTATTATCGTGTGAAATCAAAAGAAGTACAGTGGAGTGTAAGATGTGACAAATGTATTTATAAATACATATTGGGTATAAATTTTAATTCGTGCGGTTTTTTTTTTTCAAAATTTGAACGTTTATTTAAGAAAAACATGTACAATAGTATTATTCAAAGTATTGCCTGAAGCTATGACTTTTTCCCATCTTTCTGGCAATTTGTGGATCCCATCCTAAAAGAACTGCGCCGGCTTGACAGCCAAGAATGAATCAAGCCAATTTTTTTATTCTGTTCTAATGTGTACCGTATTTCAGTGAGGTCGTTCTGCATCGATCGGAACAAATGGTAGTCAGAAGGGGCAAGGTCTGGGCTATAAGGCAGGTGGGGTAAGACCTCCCATCCAGTGTTTTTCAAATAGTTCTTAACCGAAATAGCAACGTGGGGCCGAGCGTTGTCATGATGAAAAATTATTGCCTCGTGTCTGGTCGCATATTCGTTTTTTTCGGTGTTTTTCGGCTACTGCTCTCTTCAAACGGATTAATTGTGTTCGGTAGCGTTGTCCATTGATGGTTTCACTCGGTTTTAGCAGCTCATAATACAGCACACTCATCTGACCCCACCAAATACAGAGCATTACCTTCGCGCCATGGATATTCGGCTCTGCCGTTGATTTGGCTGGTTGGCCGGGTTTCACATATGATTTTTTGCACATGGGGTTGTCGTAATGGATCTATTTTTCATCACCAATAACAATCCGATGCAAAAATGACTTTTATATCGTGCAAACCACTTTTGGTACGTTCGCTCAGCTAGCGTATGTTCACTTTAAACTTCCACCAAAATACGATGACTTTCGGCAGCAGTTTTCTTCATATTAAAGTAATGAAGAAGAGCTCCCCACAAAAACACTTTTTCAGGCACAAAGTTCGACATATTTGAGTGAAAAAAAATTATTGTTGTTAACGCTTCAAATGAATGACATATACTGAAATAACGTACAATGACAGTAGCTTTCCAACGCATGTTCGAATGGAGTAATACAAGTTACGCTATCTCTTAGCAAACTGCATGAAAGTTATAGACCCAATATTATTAAACAACGGTCTGACTTCCTACCAGCACAGTGTACGAGTAAAAACATGTGAAAGGGCTAGCAATAGTACAATACATGCCACAAGTTGAGTTAAGTAAAATTTATTCTTGCTTTCTTTCTTTCGAAATATCTTTAAACAATAACATTAAATGTATGTAAGCCATTCTTCCTGTAGAAGCTAGTCCTAGTCGAATAACTGTTAACAGTTTGTATAATACGTTTCTGAGAGAAAAGTGAAAAGTCAGTTTTCTAGACCCAATATATTATATATAATACTTCAGAAGCAAACAAGTGCGAGAGTAGGACTTATTATGGTTTCGTATTACCAAAAAGCTTACCAAAAACGCTCTTCAAAACAACGTCCCATGAAAATTCTAGACGATTGTTTTTAGTATTGGATGAAGATCAGGCCGGGAGCTGGATGGAATTACTCGCGGCGGTGTTTCAAACATATGTAAGGCAGCATGACGATAGATTGCGCATGGTAAAATAAGCGATTTCTAAAGAAATTGAACGATAGAATAATCATTAAGTTGCCGAAGGATCTATCTAATGAATTGTGTAAGCTTGTAAGTTCTTTAGGCTATGCCCAAAAAAATAGCGAATATAATTCTGGAAAGAATCATCTGGATACACTCGATGTGGAGAGTGAAGCTCAAAGGAGATGTGGCTAAGAACAGCTGAGAAAGAATTGAGGACTCTTGGAGTGAGTTTGAGAGAGCTCTGAACAGCATTGCAAATGTTTAAACACGGTGGTGAGCAAGAATTTCCGTTGTCTTAAGTATCCTAACTGGGCTTTGGTGTATTTGACTAGGTTGAGTTATTGAAGGGGGTTGTACCGTGACTTAAGAAATATGATAATATTAACTCTATATGGGGGCAACTTCATGAACATGAACAAACAGGCCGCTTTTTTCCACACTGCTACCAAGCAGTATATGGGAGAGAGTCAGGTGCATTAAATAAAAGAAAACCATCAAATTTTTAATAGGTGCAATGAGATTTTTAGCTCAGTACTAAGTGAGAAGTAACATTCTATCTGCTGATGCGCATAAGAAGAAAAGATTCGATGAAAAGAAACTCAGAGTAAACGAAATAGTAATGCGAATAAACCGGAGTGCGGTTAAGCCCGATATCATTCCTTCCAAAAAATTAATGAAAATCGAAAATCTAGGTTTCAAATACCATATTTCGCAATTTTGTTTAATTTTTAAAAAAAACCTTATGAAATAGAGCGAATTCTTTATCAGTGGATGGGTATTTTTGTAGGTTTTGTATAAAGCTAAATGCGATATAATAAACTGTAACAATTACCAACCGGTGAAGCTAAATCAGTCGTTACCAGAATATAATTACCAGAAGTAAGGAGAACATGCCAAGTAATCGCACATGGCACGTTGTAATAAAGCAAAAGAGTCATTGGTACTGAAGATATGAAAAACAAAACGAATTCTGCAGGTATTTTAACGGAAGGTGAGGGGTGACTGTGAAAACAGGATCAAGAAAACAGGAGACGCGTTGGCAGGAGCATACACTAACTCTGTCCCGTTGTCATGGGATTTTTTCAACTTCATATTTCAACGAATTGTGATAATTTCTGTTTAGTACATACAATTGCTAGCATATGCTGACAGTAACACCGGAGAGATTAAGTGAAAAATGATTCTTACAAATCACTCTAATGTTCATCAAAGAAAACACTGTACAGGGTATTCCGAATAATGTGTCGAAGACATATTTATGCGAGTATGGTCACAAATGGAGTATAATTGAACTGGTAATTATGAGTACTTTAATTGTTTGAATTGTTGCCTTAAAATTAATGTGTCAATAGTTATTGAAGATTTAAAGTGCTTTTCTAAAAACTTAAAATTTTTATTTTGGAATCATTTTATTCAGAGAAATTTCTTATTAACTCCCATTTTTTACAACTTTAAAACGTGTACGTAGAATTTAAATACAAATAAAAAAAATCAAATCTTTTCATCTCGTCTGTAGTTTTCAAGATACTTATTCAAACTATGAAACTAAAAAAATATTCTATTAGAACAGTCTTAGAAAATTAACTAGTTAACAGCTGCTTTTTTTTTTTTTTTTTAAAAAGGTTCATTTTATGATCCCTAAAAGGGGAAAACTTCTGGTAGGTATCGCCCATTTTTTCATGTCAAAAAACATATTTATATTTATTTTTATTTATTTATTTATAATATTTTATTTTATTTCATATTGATTGAGTGATATTGATGTTTAATTCACGATATCCTCCATGATGGACTTCACATCATAAGAATACACAGACAGGGATTACTCGTATGTCTATGGTATATCCAACGAAAAGGCTGCCACAAATGGCAAGGCATTTATTAGAACATTTTCCATGTTGACGGACACAGAAATAGTGTGGAAATCGATGAGAGACAGACATCCTACTCTGGAAGAAGGCGTTCGCCTCCGTCAGAAATCATCCAAATACAGTCTTATTCAACTAAGCAGACATTTTAAGCTAAGCAGAATTCACATTTGGAGAATTCTATATTCAGAATCTATCCCACCGTATGTTGGCAGAAACCAACATCTACTTCATGAAACACAAAGCTTTTCAGCATAAGTTCCACGTCAATGTGTGGTCAGGCATATTGAGTAACAAGCTGATTGGACCCTATCGGCTTCTCCCATGGCTAAATTCAAATTTCTCTCTGGCTGTTAGTTTTGCGAACTATTAGGAATATATCACTGTAGCAAAGAACATCCATTGTGTACCAACAAAATGGCGCCCTCGCACACTCTGGCCATGCAGTTAGAGAGTGCTTAAATCGTGTGTGTGAAAATTCTTAAGCAGGGGCGTTGGACCCATTCTGCGGCCCTTAAGGTATCTGGACTTGACCCCAATGCACTTTTATTTAAAGGGATGGATGAAGGAAATTGGATGACCTGAACCATAGGATTAAGGAGGCAGATGCAAAAGTCCGGGAAGCAGTAGAAATAATGTACATTGCTAGATTATATTAAAGACAAGTTCTGGCAAGCATGTAAAGCAATGATTTGCACTTTGACCACTTGGCATGATGAAAAAATTATGTGCAATCAATATTCGTATTTTTTTCTTAACATTTTTAACAATATTAATATTTTACCTGTTTTAATAAGTTGGGTCATAAAACTGGCTATTGATTTGATTTGAAATGATTTAATTTTTTTTTTCGTTGTAAACACTAGTTACATGTTTCAAAGTTGCAAAAAGATAACTTTCCGAAAGAAGTTATAACAAAATCAAAATCTTAAGTTTTTCCAAAAAAAAAAATAAGAGCGCTTTTGATTTTTAGGACAACATTTGAAACAATTAAACTACTCAGAATAACGAGTTCAACGATAACCCCTTTATTACCATACACGCATAAAGTTGAAAGATGTTATTTTCAATATGAGTCAAAAAAGAGAAGATTAAGGCTTTGCTTAAGAGGGTAAGAGTTGACCCCGAAATCGATGTTTCATTACAAGTGGTTTAAAATTTGAGTCAGATCACGAATCTCTTTGCCTATAATCTCCTTAGTTCCCTTCCAAAATTTGCCTATTTTTATTCATTGAATTCAATATTTTTATTTTTTTATTTATTTACTGTAATAAAAAAAAAAAAAAAATAAAAAAAAAATAGAAGGTTTTATTTTTTTTCAGTAACATAGTGAAAAATGTTCGTAAAAAATGCTGAAAAAGGAAAAAAAAAAAAAAATGAAAACATTCTGGACAACGTATATGTTGTATTTCCTTAAAAACCTGCAGATCGGTCCAGTCGTTTCTGGAATAATGGATCATCATGACACGCCTTGTGTACTTACCCCTAACCTCTTAATGGATTCCTGCGATATTTTTGTTTGATAACTAACATATATTTAAATAGGACGTATTATCTTTGAATCTGTCTGACAAAGTATTCTAACCATACTCAGTTAACATCTTATAAATTCTGGCTCTGAATGGGCAAATACTTTTAAAACTTGTGAGAATTTTTAGTATGTAGATAACAGATATAGTTAAGCAAACTCAACAACCTTTATTACATACTGACATATATAACATCTAAGCATATCAAAGATATGTTAAATAAAAGCATATCCGAAACGATATTATTCGTTCGTTTTAAATGAACGGTTTTAAAGAAATAATATTTGATTTAATGCCAGGGTTCTTCATTTAAGTCGATCGTGTGTCGAGTTTCATTTGATAACCTTAAGTGATCATACATCATGCATAGCTTGTAACGCCGAACGTAAGTTCTGTTTTTTGTTTTTGGCTCCATTTTTTCCTTTTGTTAATTACAAACTTAACTTGTTGAGAATCATTTAAGCGAGAAGGTGTATCTTTTACCGAAACGTACTCGTACATATGTGTAGGTGTACTTGCAACTTGTATATTCTTGGTCTATTTAACATTTCCCTTTTGATTAGAATTCCAAGGGTTTAGCGCTTGTTTATTGCGATTGTTTAAATGGTTCGTTGGATGGTCGGTTGGTATAGGAATGAAATAGAATGGCTTAATGGCTAAAGAGAAAGACAACGTCCATATTATCATGAGATCAGGCAGGCGGGTGTAGTGGCTTAACAACGCCTTGGCGTTTCCAACGCTATAGGTCATATCTTTACCGTACATTTCTTGTACGGAAACCACCTTTAAGTTCTTCTTTTTCTTCATCTCCCACTCTATTGCCCGCGGATGTCTGAATGGCTGACAGAGGGGGAGTTGGAAACAGGTAAAGAAAATACTTGACTCTTATACATGAGATGACTCAGTTCACAGTATGCTGTGATGTTCACTGATAAAATTCGTGCCGGTGCAATTATTCTGTTTTGTTCGTCGGAATGTATTTATACATCTTCCTCTACCGCAGTTAACAGCCGCGAAGGGAGCTAATATCAAATTGCCTGTGAGCTGAGATCTGGCGGCTGCGGGCTGAGGGCTGGCAACATGTAGTGCCATGTAGGTAAGATCTGCACCCTTTAACCAAACCAAACCAAACCATACGAATCTCAATAGTGATCTTCGTCTGTGTTCTGAGGCGAATTGGCCACATGTTGCTGTTTGCTGTTGCCGTTTCTTCCTTTCATCCCGAAACCATCATTATTATTTTTATTCGCATAAAAATTAAACGTCATAGTCGGAGTTGGAGTCAGCGTGCTATATGGTAGGTTACAGACTTACCGACTTAGAATGGTCGGCTTTGAATCATGAGAAAAAGACAAAGATGAAACTTTGTGCGTTTGGTCTTGGTTTTGTGGCATTCCTCCCTGACCCTTTCATAATTTGTTCTACTAGCTTGTGGGCATGTATCGCACAAGGAGTTCATTTCGAGCTATTAATCATCAGCCAACATCACATATCTGCTATAAAAGAGCGCACCTTGCTTTAAAAAAAGTCATCGCAGAGAACGTGTAATCTTTTTGAATCTCGAGTAGGATCTGGCGCTGGAGGTCTACTAATAAATACGCACGTATATATGTAGTTCTCCGAAATTAATTTTTATATTTTTTATATGAGGACGATACTCTATTTTAATGGAGAGATGGTTGTTGAAGTTAACAAGATTATTAAAGAGAGGTGTGCACTGGTGTACCATATTTCTTATAGCTAGTAGACCAATTTTCGTTTCAATGGAACTTATTTGTACAATTATGGCGAAAATAATAAAGCCTTCAAAAATAAATTCTGCAAACCTTATTTTTGAACTCCGTACATGCATTTATGTAAACAGAAATTTGTTAAGTCACTTGGAAGGACACGATTCTTACGATTTGTGTAGCCAGTAAGTAACGCTAAGACAAAACCGCTGTTTTGACATAAACTTCAAATCCAAAGCAGGCTTTCTGTTTATTAAGGAAATTCTTGAGCCTCTTACTATCTGGTACCTTAAAAAATGAAACTTCTTTCGCATTTTTCAATGAAAGCAAACATACTGAGTATGTATGTCGTATGTATTATGTGTGTAGTATTTGGTAGGTATTTGGTTTATATCACAAAGTATTGAAGTCACATAAGACATCTCGAGTATCTTTTTAAACCGAGACATATATTATAATATACATGATGTCTCAGTAAAAAAAAGTGTAAAAAAACGTATGGCAGTGCAGTATCTATTTTAAACCCCTCTTAGGTTATTGGATATTGAAGTGTGATACCTCTGATTTCGATGCGTAATTACTTAAAGTATTGCAGCGTTTGAAGGGTTACAGCTAGGGAAATGAATGTGTACATTTTGGAATGCCAATTGAATAATGTGCAAAATGTTTGAGACGTTTTAAACATTTTAGCTAGATTACCAAGCTGAAACTATAAAATTATAATGGGTAAAGATCTGTAAAAATTCTAAGGGAAAGCTGCTATTACTATAAGGTTTAAGTCTGCTAAGTTTTTAATTTTTTGAACAGTTACCTTGGCTGGAATAAAAATTAATATGCAATGTCGTTAACCCCATGTTATCCACATAAGGAACTTACAGTCAACGGCCTCACCACACTGACAGCATCGGTTCCCACTAGATCACCGAAATCAAGCAGTGTTGGGCGCAATAAGTACGTAGGTGGGTGACTACATGGAAACTCAGTACTCTGCGTGCTGTTGACAAAACGCGCCACATAGTACCCCGGCGTTAATACCCGGACCCTACAAATTAATTTGTATTGTTCCCTTGATAATAATAATAATAATAAGAAACTTACATTGCAAGACGACACGGCTTAGTATTAAGATAGAGACTTAAAACTTGAAGAATATATCTTCAACTTGCGTTTTTTGAAATGAATGTCCCTGAAGATGTGAATGGATTTATGTACGTGGCTGTAGTGTATGTGAGTATATGTACGGATGTTCGTTTTGGTGGAGCTCTATAAGTAAGTAAGTAAGTGTCATTTTGCTGTGTTAAAACATTTATGGGTTGTAAATGATACTACGGTGGCGTCTTCCACTAGCGATGCTTATTTTTCTTGGCTCTTGCCTTTTTCTATGCATTTGCATCTTGTTGTGTGTACGAGTATATAAATTTGCGTATGACTGCCTGTCTTGTCGGGACGGACGGATGTTGTCCCCTCGAATTCGCTGGGTTGTTTCGTCCTCTAGTCATCTTAGCTATTGACATATATTTCGCGCGAAAAAGCTTAACGTGTTCCACTTATTTTTCGATTCTAGCATGTGACGTATTGGGTCTATAACTTAGCAAACGTGCGGTTTGCTATGAGATGGCGTAACTTGTATTATTCCATTGTTATTATTCCATTGGAACATGCATTGGAAAGCTACTGTCATTGTACGTCATTTCAGTACATGTCATTAATTTGAAGCGTAAACAACAATAATTTTTTTTTTTTCACTCAAATATGTCGAACTTTGTGCCTGGAAAAGTGTTTTTGCGGGGAGATCTTCTTCATTACTTTAATATGAAGAAAACTGCTGCCGAAAGTCATCGTATTTTGGTGGAAGTTTATGGTGAACATGCGCTAGCTGAGCGAACGTGCCAAAAGTGGTTTGCACGGTTTAAAAGTGGTGATTTTGGCCTGGAAGACGATGAACGTCCTGGGCAGCTAAAAAAGTTTGAAGATTAAGAACTGAAAGCATTACTCTATGAAGATTGTTGCCAAACACAAGAAGTGCTCGCAGAATCCTTGGGTGTCACTCAAGCAGCCATTTCAAAACGTTTAAAAGCAGCTGGATATATTCAAAAGCAAGGAAATTGGGTTCCACATGAACTCAAGCCGAGAGACGTCGAAAGGCGGTTTTGCATGTCTGAAATGCTGCTGGAACGCCACAAAAGGAAGTCATTATTGCATCGGATTGTTACTGGTGATGAAAAATGGATCCATTACGACAATTCCAATCGCAAAAAATCATATGTGAAACCCGGCCAACCAGCCAAATCAACGGCAAAGCCGAATATCCATGGCGAGAAGGTAATGCTCTGTATATGGTGGGATCAGATGAGTGCGCTGTATTATGAGCTGCTAAAACTGGGTGAAACTATCAATGGACAACGCTACCGAACACAATTAATCCATTTGAAGAGAGCAATAGCCGAAAAACACCCGGAATATGCGAACAGACACGAGGCAATAATTTTCAATCGTGACAACGCTCGGCCCCACGTTGCTATTCCGGTTAAGAACTATTTGGAAAAAAGTGTATGGGAAGTCTTACCCCACCCGCCTTGTAGCCCAGACCTTGCCCCTTCTGACTACCATTTGTTCCGTACGATGCAGAACGCCGTAACTGAAATACGGTTCACATCAGAGCAGAATATCAAAAATTGGCTTAATTCATTCTTGGCTGCCAAGCCGGCGCAGTTATTTTGGGGTGGGATCCACAAATTGCCAGAAAGATGGGAAAAAGTCATAGCCTCAGATGGGCAATACTTTGAGTAATACTATTGTACATGTTACGAATTAAAATATATACCCAATATTACGGGTATATTCGAAGAATATACCAATACTACCTCCTAAAGAGTTTTTCTCTGTAACTGGAATCTTGAGAAGTCTTGGGCAGTCTTGGGCAGTCAACGTCTTTAATAGTACCACTAGTATCAGAGAAGGCTCCTCGTTTCTAAAACAATTTAGATATAATCGGAAATATCCATCTCGCGTTAGCAATTGTCCTATGTAGAAATTAACTTCTCCATGTTTGCAGTTTATCCAAGCTTTCATAGTCGGAACAAGCCAAAAAGTCCATTGGCCGAGATTGGTCTAATCTGACGAGAGTCTCCCGCGTTGTTGTGACTGTCTTAAAATCGTGTTTCTTTCCGTTGCGTTGGGAGAATCTCCTCTTGTGTGTTCATTATGAACCAGCTCTTCTGTAAGTATATCAATTGGAAGCGTTCTTGCGTAACGAACCGCGCCTCACCCGAGATTTTTCGGAATGCGCTGATCACTCTGACTGCACAAAACCTATTCACTGCTTTAATTTTTCTTTGTATGATTTCACTTTCACAGTTTTGGCCCAGATAAGCGATCCATAAAGCACTACTGAGGCTACCACGCTAAGAGAAGTCTCTTAGCTAGTGTGATATCAGATGATATCAGACACCGTCGTACAATTCGTTTCTTATTTGAATAACTTCTTCCAAAAGTTTTGCTGCTATGACGAGAGCGATGTCGTCCGCAAACTCCATGTTTTTAGCTTTGCCTGATAGATCAAGACGAAATATGTCATCGCACATAACATTCCACCTTCCACATCTCCGTGTACTTAATCAAATCATATGGTATTGTAACACTCTCTGTCAGAAGTAGTTTTTTTACTATGTTTCGTAGTGCATCTTCAATACGTACCCAATACTGTTTTGTGACTCCTCTCAATTGCCGTCGTCCCTCTATGGCATTTTTTGTTGTATCAAAACCGCTCTAATGGCATCAATTGTTGAGTGTGTCTTTCGAAAACCGTACTGATGTTTTGATAGTCCTCCTGCTTTTTCAATGGCTGCTTCTAATCTATTAAAGATGGTACGCTCCCATGCTTTCAACGCCGGGAAATGGTTGATAATGTGAACTAGTCGTCCGTCTCACCATAGATGCATCTTACACCTTGGAGAAGTGGGCGGTTAATTGAAAAGACTTCATTGGTTGTCTCAGCTGTAGTATATCGATAAAAGACTCTTCACAAAACGCGCTTATCGTTAATCCTATATTGTTGCGCGTTTCGTATCTTAATGGCATGATCTTCGTTTGCCAATTGTCTTGCATACTATTGCCTGGTGGTCACTACGAGTATAGTGAGTGTTGACTTTCCATGTTGTTCTATTTGCAAGTGACTTGCTTACAAAAGTGAGGTTGAACTTGCTGTATTCCTGCTGAATGTGTATTCATTGCCGTTATTTAAAAGTACTAAGAATAGCGCCATGAATGCGTCTAACAGTTTGTTTCCTCCCCTGTGTATTTTTGCAAAGCTCCATTCCGTGGCCCATGCATTAAAATCACCAATTATGGTAACCGGATCCTGATCTCTGGCATCTATGGTCAGGCTATCTAAGAAACTATCGAATTCTTTGATCGTAAGTATTGGTAAAGCGTAATAGCTATAGATGTAGTAGTCGTCGATTTTGACCCAAACAAAGTAGCGCTTATTGGTTCGTTCTGCTTCTTGGAACGGTAGCATTGTAGCTTTACCTTTAGCATCCGCTATCCATTCCGTGTTGTCATATTATCAATACGGTTCACTTGTGATAGGAGAGCTTGGCGGGCTAGTAGTGATTTAGATTTAGCTGGAGTATTTTAATTGTTTCAACATCAGTTTCTTTCATGCTCGTTGGTAAGATGAGAATTTATGATTACCTGTAGAGTAGTTACTACCTATGCCTTTCTTACTTTGGCAGAGTAAGCATTCTTTCTTGCATAGCTTCGCCATATGGCCAATCTCACCACATCGCAAACCATGTTTCGACCAGTGACTTGTGCTTTTACAAGCCTGAATTGCATACATTTCAAACACTTGAGTGAGTCTTGCTTTTCACGTATTCGGTATAAAACACATCCTTGACGTACTTTGCGATTTCGGTGAGATTTCTAGCTGCTTCCGTTGGTGAGCTTAGGGTTGCTGTCTATGAGCAACTATAGGCCTTCCTAGCGACTTAATTGTCAATGTTTTTGCTACATCGATATTGGAAGGGCTCTCTAAGAGTGCATTAAATACGTCTTCTTTTGTGGTAATCTCATCAAAATCTTTTACCTCTATCAATAATTCTTGTGTTAAGATTTTCACATCAGCTTGCTCAATCAGGGCACGTCCAAATCCAACGTAAGATCTTATTCGAGGGATTGACTTGCTTCACACGTTAGCTCACTACCCAATAGATGCTGGAATAGCTATCTAGACACAACTCGTGGAGTCTGTGTGCTGGCTAGTTTCGAGCAAGGATCATCCTGGCTACCCTCAGTGAATGGCATTCTGAGACTTTACCCTGTATGCTCGTACCTTTGTCCAACGGCTTTCCAAATAGAGTCGGCTGACTGTCTCAACTTGTCCAGATTAAGCGCTCTGGCATCCGCGATAGGTTGGTCCTTAAAACGGAGCTTCGACGTTTCTTGTCGTCTCGAAAGTGTGGGTTGTGATTTGAAGATCTCCTTTGCTCTTGTGACGTATTTTGGCACATCTTGATACAGCTAATAGCGTTCATTGTTGATATTCTTCTTCATTTCCTATTCTCACAAGGGGACTCTACTTTCCTCTTATCGTCAAGCACTTGGTTCCGTATAGCAGAACTGGCAGGATTAATGTTTTGTAAAGTATGCATTTAGAAATTAAGGCCCATTTCTTTCACCAAACTGAAGTGCAGAGTTTTTCTAGGATAAGTCATCGTTAAATTTTGACTAGGGTGTCAAAATACCTACCTACCTACCTACCTACCTCTGATGTAGGTAAACAACTTATCCACTTCAAATTTACTATTGTCAAAAGTGATGTGTTGTATCAGGGTGTATATGGTGTATGGTGTACTTCACTAGGTTTTGTCACTGTATACTTCAACGTAAACTCGTTTTACCAGCGACCAGCTGGTCAGATTTGTTGAAGATAGTACCTTCCTTGTTAATACATACTTGCGTACTATCTTTTCCAGCCGAAGTCTTATACAAGTTTAAAACAGTTCGGAGAACCACTTTCCAAATCGCACATTGCACCGTCATGCGACAGAGCTGCGTTAGTTTTGTTGGAAATTCCGAATTCGGCTATTGAGCTCAAAACGATGAATGCTGTTATATTTGTCGCTTTATCATAACTAGCTGCTTTTACGCAGTAAGAAAGTTATCTCGCTGGCATGAGTCGCAGCCTGGAGGACCAGTTCTATTAAAAAAACGCCTACGACGAAGGACCGGTTACATCGGTATCAGTAACCCACGTCTGGGATGTGAGCGCTGCTGTTGGCCCATTGAGGGCTCATACGCACTATCTATTTTCCAAGAGCTTGACTTATTCCTGCAAATAATTTTCGGCATAGGCTCCTAACAACGGTTTTTCGATCAGAAGACTAACAGCTGACAGGTCGCTTGTAGACGTTAAAGTGTGAGAAAAATGTACTGGCTGTGATGACAAATAGATTTTCAAAGTTTGTGTGGTATAGGCCATGTTTTTTTACTATTCCGCTAAAAATATCCTCCTTTCCTAATTTTAACTTTGAATATTGCTCATATATTTAGTCGCGGAGCTTTTAAAAGGAATTGTCTTTCTCTTCTGCGGAAGCATAGCGAATGCGTAGGTTGGGGAATTAAGAATTGCAAATCTTTAGGAAATCGATTCTACTCGTATACGTGAGAATTTGCTTAAGCATTCCTGTGATGACAAGTCGGCATCCGAGAATACTTTTTCTTCTCAATGTAGTAGTAAGCATAGTATATGTCATAATTACGTAACCATCCTCTATCTAGTCTAATCCATCGAAGAGAGGAACTACGTGGCGGTTGATCGCAAAATTGCTGACTGTTCTTTTACTTGGATTGGGTTAGCAGCCCAGCAATTAAATTTTGATTATTTTGATTATGAAACCTCCAAGTACTATTGTAGTTGGATTTGTGTTAGCCCTCCACCGAAGGGGGTTGACAGAATTTACTGGTTGTAGCCAACCTAATCGTAAGTTGTGAAGTATTGGACCGCCCAATAGTTCATAGTGAAGTGCTTGAATTGCTTCCAAGTATTGGTCCTTGCTAAATGCATGAGTAATCCTTTACTTATGAAGTTGATAATACAAAGAATTACTCTTGCCAATCGCTGTTTCTTTGGCTTAAGAAGGCAATTGAGTAGTAAGACTCTATCCCTAAAAACTAAGGAGACTCTATATAAGACCTTGATCATTTTAGTTCTACTTTATGGCGCCAGAGGGAAGATTCTATCGAAAGTGGATGAAGGTATCCGCACTCGTTTTGAGAGAAAAATTCGTCGAAAATGTTCGGTTCCATTTGCGTTGACGGGCTTTGGAGGAGAATATTCAACGACAAACTATACGAGGTGTACGGCGACATTAACCTAGTCAGTTCCACAGAGTCTTCGAATCTATCCCGGACAACGCAGCAGTAGGTGGAGCTCATAAGTAGAAGGGAACCTCAACCGACTTAAACTACGTAGTCGGAGGCAGATAGCTCAAAATCGGGGTAGCTAGAGAGGCTTATTAATTGAGGCCCTGGTTCACACCAAACTGTCAGGCCATTTAATTAAGTAAATAATGAAGGAATAAGGAATAAGGAATTCCTTGGGTAGAAATGTTATATGATTCTACGTAGATGCTTGTGGCCTCCGAATATAACTTATATACAGTAGCTCTAATGGAACGGAAGTTTGTAGTGCTGAATTGTCTTCTGATATCATCGTTACCCCCATTAAAGGAAATACCTCTGTCGAAAGGTCTGTTATGTGTCGGGTCTGAAATAAGCTTATGTGCTGAAATTCACCTAATTGTGCTTGCGCAGGGATAAGTGTTCAATTTCGTTTACACCAAGGCCAGACTTAGTGTACTGCAGATTTTGCTGTTTAGTTTGATAGTTACAATATTCTATATCTCGTCCATAAAAAACAAAAAGGAAATAGTTTCTCAACTCTAGAGATATCCAAACGGTTTCATTCATGTATAGGTAAAGATTTTATATTACCATTAAATGGTAAGTGGGTGTTAAACCATGATTAAGGAATACAAAACAAAAACTAGACACGATTCAAGAACGATTTTGCAAAAAAAAAGTAGATACTCATATCCAAACCGTTCAGAAATCTGCGCGCAATGCAAAAAGATACAGCACGAGTATACGAGTAATGTTCTTATGGATATATCCGTCAATACATACCATCTTGGACTGTACCCCGATTGATTGATTTAATGGTATGTTCCCTTGAAAAATTCATGAATAGTTTATACGTGGTTGATTGGTAAGTCTCTTGAAATGTTCATGTTTAACCATCGGCTACAACAGCGTGCGGAACAAAGCACCGCAACAAAATTACATGATTATCCATGGTTCTATAGATCTTCGGGCCATCCAAATAATTTGCAACGAAAAATTATTCGGTTTCGTCTTCGTCTTTGCCTTGGTCTTCTTTTTCATTTTCTTATTCTGGGATCGTGAATAATTTCAATCAATTGATCGCAAATTTGCTTTTGTAAGGAATTTATGTGTTGTGCGCAAGTGTATGCAAGCAAATGGCATGGTCAGAAAAGCACCACATACAAATTGACTGTTTGGAAATCACTTAATTCTCATAAAGTGCTCTACAAAAATCTCTCCACCAAACGGATAGTTTAAGCAGTTCAAGTGAATTGAACACAATTTAAGCCTGAGGTTCAACTTAGATAATCAGCTTATGGTTAAACCCTTTAGTAAGGGAGATATGTACTTGTTGAGATTAAGATAAATATTGTGCTTTTCCCAAACATGTTTGATAATAACGGGCATTTCCAGCCAAAAGCAATTATTCACATTCAGTGAAATGATGGTGTGCTAATAGGAGAAGTTACTGACGTACATGTATTGTGTAAACGTCCGTATATCTGCTGTATAAATTTTCGCGGAATAATCGCAAGAAATCGAAAAAGAGGTAGAGGCAGCTCAAGAAATAGTGCCAGTGCCGCCTGCAACTCAATGTCAATCTACAAATTTTATATATCAATCATTTGAAGTTCGAGACATCGTTGTCGTGTCTTCCAGTGAGTGGTGAAAAGAATCTTATTCATTCAGTCAGTTTGAAACTCGTACATAGCCATAGTAGTCAAGCAAGTGAAAAACAATGGGAAGCAAAGCATTGAATCTCAACCGCAGGAACTTTGCGGTTGTCTTATAGCTTCTAAAAGTGGAATTAACAGCAGCTAACCCTTCGACGGTCTAGAAGTCTTGGCTGATTTGGAAACGAGTGGAAGCATCTACACTAGGAGTTTATGTACAAATGAAATATTTACGATTATTGTGCTGATGCCGGGTGGCTAGCAAATAGCATCTAATAGTGAATTTGTTAAGATGTCGTCCACAATTGTTTACTTGTCTTTTCTTCACATTCACATTTATTCACATCGATATTATTGTTCATTTATTATATATTCGTATGTACTAGGACATATGAATGCAATTAGTTGGAAATGGTTCAATTGATTTGTTTAGAGTCTGCGGATTTTTCTTTAATTTCGTGGATCTCAGACGGAGTAATACATAAGTACATATATGGTACTTGGTTGTTTTGTTTTAGAAAAATCTAAATGAAAAAAATCTCTGTAACTTTCGTAAATGGTTGCCATTGAACAATTTAAACCGCATTCTATAATCTGAGTAAGAATGCAACATATTTTCATCACTTATCATATCTACAGTAGCGTCTGGATACTTTTAAACTATAGATACCAGATTCTATTTTGGGTTCAGACTATTCTCTGCATTCTAATTTTGTAATTTTGGATTTTAGGCTTTATCTATATCATACATAGACAAATAATATGGTGGCCCGCTGTAATGATGTATGATATTTTCGTTTTACCAAAATTTGGTTTAGGCCTTTCCTATCAGAACAAAAACATAGTAAACCAAATTTGTAAATTCATTTTCCTTTGTGAATCTTAAATTTACAAGTAAGCCAAATTTTCACAAATTTCCCACTTTTAAGTTACAGCCCTAAATAACTTTTGCACAAATTTGTCCTTGTGCGGTAGAATTTTGTATTATTCAGTCAAAAATTTTAAGTTATTTAAAACATAAAATCACTAAATTTTGACGCATTATTTTTTGTTCAGTATCGTTTGGCAAGTCATTATGGAAAGACTCACACCAAAACAGTGTCTCCAAATTGTTCAGCTGTATTACAAAAATCAGCGTTCTGTGAGAAATGTTTTTCGTACGATTTGAGGAATTTACGGTGCGCATAGTCGACCTACTGAAACCACTATTGTCAATACTATTCGCAAATTTGAGTTCCAGTTTACATTAGTGGTTGATACTTGACCAGTTACACCACATCCAGCACGTAGTAAAGAGACTATAGCAAGTGTAGCTGAGAGTATACGCGAAGACCATGACGAATTGATTCATCGTCGTTCTCAGCAGCTTGGCTTGGCGTATTCGACAACTTGGCGTATTTTACGCAAGGATCTCGGCCTTAAAGAGTAAAAAATTCAACTTGTGCAGGAATTGACGTCAGGCGTCTTGAATTTGCGTCATATTTTCAGTGAATGGGCTCTGGAGAAACTCAATAAAAATCCGGTGTTTTATCGTGAAATTTTGTTTAGTGATGAAGCCCATTTCTAGCTCAATGGATACGGTAATAAACAAAATTGCCGTATTTGGGCTGATGAGCAACCCGAAGAGTACCAAGAGTTACCATTACATCCATTAAAAATAACGACATGGTGTTGTTTATGGGCTGGTGAAATCATTGGTCCATAATTCTTCAAAAATGAGGCAAATCAGAATGTTACCGTTAATGGTAACCGTTATGGCGCCATGTTAATGGACTATGTGCTTCCTGAAACTCAAGCACAATAAGACGGTGCTACGAGCCATACAGCGCGTGAAATGATGGACTTATTGAGAAATCATTTTGGTGAACACTTAATTTCACGTTTTGCTACGGTGAACTGGCTGCTTGGATCGTGCGATATCACACCTTTGGACTATTTTCTCTGGGGATATGTTAAGTCTCAGGTCTTCAGTAATAAGCCAGCTACGATTGACGCTTTGGAAGCCGATAATAAAAATTTTAAGTACTTTCAAATTAATGTGTTTTATTTTACATTGTAAATCAAACCTTACCTCACTCTATACTTTAAAATACAACTAAAGTAATGCTTGTTACGAATTCAACGCCCCATTTGTTACCATACACGCATAAATTTGAAAGACGTTGTTTTCAATAGGAGTCAAAACAGGGCAGAAGGCTTATTAATATCGAAGGGGATGGAACTTGCTTCAATGGAAGAATATTTTGGTCTTATATGTTACCTTACGAGAAAGAAAGTCGGTCATCAAACGACATTTCAGTGATTTGGCATAACACAAACAGTGTCGTTTGCATAACTTGTAGAAAGACAGACAAATATTTTTGTTATTACTTAATAATTTCTATCTAATAGTGATATGAATGTGGTGCGAGTATTTATTGTTCATGATGTGTAACAATGTATAGAGAGGGAACCACTTTACTATAGTTGTCAATTTCTCATAATTATGTATTTAATCTTAGTCATTTTTTAATATGCGTCTTAAAATAGAACTCCTGGTATATTCATCTATCTAAACGACAAACATTTAAAATAGAAGAAACTTCCTTCACGGATTTTTTTTTTCGCAAAATCGCTGAGCGAATATCTGGCAGTCCATTGAATTTGAAATTAATCTTTATCTTAACAATACGTTCTTGCTGCTTTGCTATATACATACAAAGTTATGCATAAATAAACCTGAACAGTATTTTTGTTTATCAAGAATATAAGTATATCCAAACAAATATGACAACACAATTGTTCCACTCCAAACCGGTATCTTAACTACTATTGATTTCTTAAGGATTTACTAGGTGGGGTGAAAAGTAACCTCCTGGGAATGAAAAAAATTTTTTTTTAAATGTTTTTTTTATTTTATTCAATATAGTCCCCTTTTAGTTTGATACACTTATTCTAGCGATTTTCTAACTTCTTGATCTTGTCCGAATAGTAATTTTCCGGAAGGTCTGCAAAATACTCCTCCGTGACGTCGATGATTTCGTCACGTGAGCTAAATTTTTTATTGATGAGCCATCTTATGAGGTTTGGGAAGAGATACTAGTTCGAGGGAGAAAAATCGGGCGAATACGGTGGATGCGACAACAATTGGAGTCGAGAGTCATTGATTTTAGCTGTGGTTGCGATGCTCTTGTGCGCCGGTGCATTGTCTTTTTTTCGCTTTATGTGAGGCTGTTTTGCAGCAATTTCGACTTTCAATCGCTCCAATAATGCACAGTAATACTCGCTGTTGATGGTTTTTCCTTTTTCGAGGTAGTCCATGAAGAGTATGCAAAGACAATCCCAGAAAACCGACGCTATAACCTTTCAGACCCATCTAGCCTCCATCACTGTAATTTCTCTAAAAAACCAAACTGAATCACATGCACGACCAATTGATGTTAAGGCCAATAGAACTCAAAATATCTTCATATTTTGAAAGCTATTAAGCAAACAAGTGTTAATCGTCAAATTTTAGAGAGGCAGAAAACAATTCACCATGTTTGTTTTTAGGGTGTCTCACTCTATGTTTGAATTAACTCAATTATTAAGGAATATTTATAAGAAATGCATTTTCGATGCCGGCACTTACCTGCAATACGTTTACATTTCAAAATAAAAGCGTTAGAATTATCTAGCAATGCCAGATACACAAATTTGAGTGTGAACATATATATTCTCAGACAATATCTATGAAATTTAAGTCATGCATAAGGCCTTTTCTGTTGGTGAACATATTTTCCACCACCATCTTGGATATGTTGCTTAATTGCTGCATTACCTACTTCCTATTTTTTTACAGCTTCTCAGTGATGGCAACTTGCAGAGTTTATGGACTTTAGATTTTTTTAAGAGCGTTGGAAGTCTCATATTGACACCTATTTTTATTTGCTTTTTCTGGTCTTTGCATGATGGATATTTTATCGGTGTTTAATCCATTCAGTAACCACTCTTTAAAAGCAAACTTATTAAGGGTTAACACGGTTCTTAAGTACTTTGTCTTTAGTCTGATGGCGTAGAATTCTTGATATATTATCATATGAGTTCTGCCTTAATAGTTAGCTTTAAGGCACCGTGATGTACTCAGCCAGCAAATCGAAACTAATCGACGACTTCTTACCAATATGGCTAGAATCTGAAGTACTGTGAGTGGTACCCACGGAAATCGACAATGGTATACTGACTTTAACCCAATACAGGAACCTAGCTCTGCCCTCTGCTGCATTTGTCTATTTTTCGCTTATGTCTTGTTGGTCTCAAGAGAAAGAGGTTCGTTCTGACAGAGTTTTCTTATTGGAATAGTAAACCTATAAACAGTGCTTTTTTAAGAGATATGGAACTTTTTCGTGAAACAATAACAGCAATTGAGTTTGAATTGATCTTTATTTATTATCAAAGGCAATACATGAAATTATGTTTTGAACACGACTTCAGGAAGCCATTTTAGCAAATTATTGGTTTCATGAGCAATATGGCACGCAGCCACATCCTGCTGTAACCACGTTGGGTATGAATCAATATATATGCACCAGCTGGCTGATGTACGGGTGTTTGATTATATCTTTTGACAAAATTTTTGACAAAACAGTTGTAGCTGGATCGACAATTCCGAATGCTCCGCTGCGATTTCACTTACAGATGGCCATATTCTTCTGTACACACATGGGGTTGACGTGTTGTTGGCTTATGTAGATAAACGAATATCAAGCTCAGTAAGTCGATTATGAGGACCAACAAATATTACGTAATCTTCTATACGTTTCGTAACGTATTTTCAAAAGCTTTTTTCTGGTGTAAGACAGTTATTCATGTGAACATAAATGACAGGGCTTTTAAAAAGTTATTAATGTTGAAAGGTCTATTAGCCGAAAAAGGCACGATCTGCATCTAAAAGTTATCTGGTATTAGATTAGATTTTAAATGAGTTCTCCTTTACCACTCTCTGGCCTGACAGCGGTTGGCACAGGCACTCCAACATCTTGGTTTAGAAACTGACGTCGCTTTGGCCCACTTGTTTGACACTGTTGTGAACCACAACCGCCCGGGAGCAGAGTCGTTGAATTTCCGGATTTAAAATAATAGCAAATACATGATTACTGTTACCTCTTGGTGACAAAGAGTTTTTTTATGCCATAACCAAGATAAAATGAATCATTGATGGTACTGCGACTTAACACTATCGACCCGCTCCTGCTCATTGTCAAAACATCAACTTCGTGCCTTATCTAAATGGGCCTCCTCTAGTACTTCTTGCGCAGAGATCAGAGTTGTATTAAGGTTGTACAATCTAACTTAGTATAACTAAAAAGGACAGTTGTAATGACTTTCCTTTCTACTGTCTAAGTCAGTCTCTACGAGTTCTTTGGGCCAAATATTAAATAAATTATTGTTGATCCATTTGTCCCTATAATGCACAAAGCTTATGTGCTATATGTGCTATGCCACAACAACATAAGTATTTCATAGGAATTATTTTAGAGATAATAATTAACATAAACAACTATCATAGAAGATTCCAAGTACTCCTTAATTGTGGTTACGTGTGGTTACATTTGAAGAATTTATACCACCACCAGAACAAGAACAAGTGAATCTACCTTTCATAAGCTCAAAATGGAATGGCAATTAATTTATAATTAAAGTAATCCTTAACCGTGCTAACGTTAGCCACCTTTTACGATCATTACAAATTATCTCGGGAAACGAGTTCTTCCCCTGCTTTTGGCGGCCTTTATTATCCTCTTTAGTAGAAGAATCAATTGCTTATGTTTATTTCTTGTGTAACAGCTATAATGGCAGCAACTGACATATTTATCTAGATGGAATCTCTCTTCTTCCTGTGTGGCCATTGGACTCTAAACCATGCATTTTAATTGTTTCCATTAATATGTGACCTCACGTGTACGAATATTGCTTTGGCGCGAATAAGTTTTCACTTTGGCGGCCATTCGATGTAAATTATGTGCCATAATGCCCACTTTATACGACATTGATGCTAGTGATCTCCGGCGTTCAGAGTGGTGCTGTACTGGGAAGTAAACGGTAGGTACATACTCGTATATAGTATTGCTCGTAGTCCAGTTAAAAATGTAATGTAATCCGGAACGTAGCTGGACCCATACTGAAGCAGTACGAGTGTACTCCAGCAAATGAACACGTTTCGAGATCAATAAAATCAGCCTCTTTATTAGACGATTGTTGGGGCTAAAAGCCTGCCATATTGAGTACGGTTCGAATATGAGCGTACGATTGTGCGAGCACTTGAGCAATAACGGCGGCGGTAGCGGCGTCGCGAATCGGAAGGAGTAATAAATACCAGCAATAAAATATTGTTAAATTGTTAGCAGCACGAGAGTAAGTTACAAGTGATTTACATGCTTTCAATAGCGAGATCTCCTGTGCTATTCGTATGTGCTAAAGCAAGAGTGGTATCAGAAGCAGCCATTTGGTATGAAGAGTATCTGTATCTGTACTTGCTGTACGGATAACTGGCGAAAGGGTGGCAGTTAAGCGTTGGTTAACCGCAGGGGTCTTACGTAATCTAGAAGCTACACATGAAGAGGATTTATAACGCAACACGACAATAATTTAATTTAATAACTACCGTATGTCTACTGGAGCTTTTGAGCTGCAGAGAGAATACTTTTGTTCACGCTGCGTGCGCATTCTTTCGATACTTGTAACGTTGATAAGTGGCTTGAGGAAGAGATAACTTAGGATGGCCGCAAAAAAATTAAAAGGAATCCTTTTTTTTTATCCATCTTTGATTTAATCGGTTTTATAAGTTTGTAACGAAATTCCGGAATGAGTCATTTTCGCAGTTGAAGTTATTTTATCTCAGTTGTTTCTATTTATGACTGGAATCTGAAATCTCCGACAGCAAATCCGTCAGCTTGTCGAACTGGCATGAGGATACAACTCTGATGTCACTGTCATTTTAAATGCTGTTAAATCATATGTGCGATGACATTTCAAGGTAATAAACTGTCGAAGAAGTCAGTGAGGGACAAAAATTATTGCTGACAATGTTTGACGACGTGTGCAACTTGGACAGACTGCACGGCGGTGTGCAAACTACTACCTTTGTGGATAAAAAACCATTGCAGTGAACATAACAATGGTTGCGGAGTGTGGTTGGCATAGATGTGATGGAGCGGGTGAATAGAAGCTTTTGCCAATGCGATTCGCCGTTTTCACTGATATGGTGTATGTTGGTTAATTTTCTGTGTGACACTCTCAACATTCAGCGTTTAAGCTCAGGCATATGGAGACATCTGTGCATGTAGATGAATTGTCTTTTGGATCATAGCTGGCAATCAAATGTTCCGAGGAGTAGGCAATTTATGGACTTGTATTATGAATGTATAAAGTTGGACGAATATGAAAAGCCAAATTTTGTTGTCTCCAAGATAAACTTTGGTCACCATCTAACAAAGAAAACAAATATTGGGGATTTTTCATAGACGAAAATCCATCTTTAAAGAAGAAACCTACGCCATACCAATTACTTCTTTTTTAAAATAACTAGTTATAGGGTCGAAATATCAGCGCCTACAGTGACAGAAAAATTGCGCTTTAGACTTTGTTTTTAACACAGTCAGAGTCCTGAATTCACTGAGTTTGAGGACACGGTGGGCTAGCTGGAGATTGGATGTCCGATACGCTTGCTAGATTGATTTAAAAGGAGTAATACTCTGGATATGGGTCTGTGTTTTCGTATTTATTTCCGCGGAGTCAACGGAGTCAACAAAGCAAATGGGGTCAATAAATGTCTAAATTGCTAAGTGGTCCTAGTAAGAGAATATAATATACCGAGCAGTGGAAATTGCTACAATCGGTAGCAAAAATATTCAGAAATATTATTGTACAAAAAGCACGTAGATATTGTATTATATTTGACCAGTTTTCTGATCCCTTCTGGAATGATTATGTTAAAACTCAACGGATTATTATAGAACTATATATTGAGAACAGTCCCGACTGATGACAACAAGCTTTGCCGAAGTAAAGCGGCCCTTAAAATGAATGCAGGGTCAAGAGGAGCAAAAGTAAAGCCCCACGCAACGGGTGAGCATTGCTTCAAATAACAAATCTTTAGGCGGCAAAAAGGACTCCAAGAAGTTAAACAGACTTATTAAGGAAAAAAAATCTTTTACGAGGAAAAATATCGATGAGTTAAGGCGAATACCAAGTTCGGCAATTCCGTTGAGCTAATTAAAAAGATCAGACGGAATTAAACAAGCGACATAGTGTTGCGAGGTGGAAAAAAACACATCGTTGCACGTTAAACGGTCTAAGAGTAGTTTCAATTGAACAGGGTATGCGAAACAGGCTTTTATGGTAAATTTATGGAGGCCTTTAGCTGTATGTAGTTTGTCACGATTATTTAAACACAATGCTTAGGTCTAGCAGGATTGATTGGTTAGATAAATTGCCGCATTCGGTTGCGCTCTGCACTAAAAAAAAAAAACACAAGGGATTTAGAATTCGATCACACAGTAACCAACTGCATGCATATCTGTTTTAAGCAGTGAAGAAAGTAGTGAGTCACATAACAAAAAATGGCATAATAGACTCCCTATGTTTTTTATGCAAAATAAATAAAACGGTAGCTCAGATTGCTCCGTATTCTAGAGACCGTGATGAAAAAAATGTACTCGATATTGCTACATATATGAAAATGCAAACTTAGACCTCTGAGAATTGGTAAAAAAGAGGGGCATCTTTACACCGCGAACAAGTTCAGTCTGGTGTGGAGCAAAAGCTAATCTTTCCTACTCAATGTATAATACTATTCTTGTCGTTTTGTTCTTAGTGAAACGACAAGAATAGTCGTCTTAGAACGACGAAAGAGTAAAAGAATTTTTCATGACCAGTTGATTTTAATTCAGAAGCTTGCATTGACTGCTGAAATGCAACCATTTAAATTAAGACATTTACCTTATCAAAAAATTCTAACGACAAAGCTTCGTCATATCGGGCATACATATTATGTCTACTAAATTACATAACATATAACTTGAAAGAATTTAGATCTTTGATAGAGAATAAATATACAATTTCAGAAGATCAGTATCAGTATCAAATCAGAAAGTTGCACTCTACCGTTGAGGCTATAAAGGTGGTAGTAGTAGATAGTAGATGAACAATACGATTGAGAGGTGATACAAGAAAATACTGCACAGTATTGACAGTCGACATTAATAATGTCATTAACTCGAAAACCCCAGGTCAAAATAGATACATTATATTACACCAACAAAACAGTTGTGGAATGATATTGGCATGGTTAACGTGTTGGTCTTAATCGAAAATTGACTTTAGTCTACCGGCCAAGAAATAGCTGTCAACAACAATGAAACTACTAATTTTTTTTCGGAAAATGGGAAAGGGAGAGAAAGAAAGACTTTTGGTCTTAGTGGCAATTTCGCATTATGTCTCTCGGGACCGGTTGGGATTTAAACACTTAACCTTCCGATTTGAAAGCCAAGACACTTATTTAATATTTATTTTAAATGCATTTTTATATTAAATCATTCATTAACTCTTACATGCTAGACAGAAAAACGCTTAAAAACTATCTTAAATAACTCAAAATTATGTTATTTTAAATTACTGGCCCGATGCGTGCACTCTAAGTTAAACATTATACTTAAACTATGTCTTTCGACGTTACTTAACATAATACATGGGCCATATTATTTTCAGTTAGTACCAACCTTCAAAAGATACGTGTATAAATTTGACAGCTGTCGGACGATTAGTTCTCGAGATATAGCGTTGTGAGTGAAGCAACTTTTGTTATTGTGAAAAAAATGGATTCAAAGCAATTTCATGTGTTTATTTATCATTACTGCACCAGCCGAACGAACCATTCCCAAGTGGATTCAAAAATTTAAAAGTGGTCATACAAGCACCGAAGATGATGCACGCAGTGGACGTCCAAAAGAGATTGTTTCAGATGAAAACATCAAAAAAGTCCGCAAAATGATTATGAATGACCGTAAAGTGAAGTTGATCGAGATAGCTGAGGCTCTGAAGATATCAAAAGAGCGTGTTGGATATATCATACACGAATATTTGGACATGCGAAAGCTCTGTTCAAAGTGGGTGCCGCGTTTGCTCACAGTCGACCTAAAACAACAACTGGTTGATGATTCAGAGGAGTGTTTAAAGCTGTTCAACCGCAATAAAGCCGAATTTTTGCGTCGGTATGTGACAATGGATCAAACTTGGCTCCATCACTTTACACCAGAGTCAAGTCGGCAGTCAGCTGAGTGGTGAGCAGTCGACGAACCTCGTCCAAAACGACTAAAAACTCAACAGTCGGTTCCCAAGGTTATAGCCTCCGTATTTTGGGATACACATGGAGTAATTTTCATCGACTTCCAAAAGGGGCAGACTATCAACAGCGACTATTACATTGCGTTGTTGGAGCGTTTGAAGGACGAAATCGCAGAAAAACGGCCGCATTTGAAGAAAAATAAAGTGCTGTTTCATCAAGACAATACACCGTGTCACAAGTCGATGAAAACAATGGCAAAATTGAATGAATTCGGCTACGAATTGCTTCCCCACCCACAGTATTCTCCAGATTTGGCCCCCAGCGACTATTTCCTGTTCGCAGACCTCAAAAGAATGCTCGCCGGAAAGAGATTTAAGACCGATGAAGAAGTAATCGCCGAAACAGAGGCCTATTTTGAGGCTAAACCGAAGTCGTACTACAAAACTGGTATCGAAAGATTGAAAAATCGTTTCAATCAGTGTATCGCCCTCGAAGGCAACTATATTGATAAATAAAGTTGAATTTTGCAAAAATTTTGTGTTTTACTATAAAACTTTTCAGCCCATGTGTTACAATATATATTTATTTTTGTTACTAGTTTGTATCCGCGACTTCTTTCGCCTTGGTATAGTGAATAATTGATAAAAGGTTTTTGAGGGTTGATCAACGATTAGCTTTACAATATTACATAGGCTTGTAATGAATACGAATTTTAGTGTATGGCCGTAATACAAGTGGTAGTGTATTAGATTGTTCGATGTTAAATCCCGGCTGAGACCCGAAGGACAGGAAACTAAAATCATGTGAGGTGGTTAGTTTTCGTTTAAAGAGTTTTTGATCCTCTTGTTACGTTAAATTCTTTAATAAAAAAAAAAAAAATAAAAACAATACAAAAGTAATGTCATGTCTTACAAAAGAAAATTTAATGTATGGTAAATGTTTAGTATTTTTAATACGTTGGTTCCAGGTTTCGCGTCACTTAACCAGGTTACATTGTTTAGTGAACAGAGACTAACGCTGGGAGTAAAGTGAATTCAATGTTATAGAAGGTGTACCGGTATGAAGTGAGAGTTTTTTTTGAGAAAATAAAACACTAATTTTTAATGGGAAAGTAAATAAACATTTTATTCAAAGTATTGGCCATTGCTAGTTACACATTTTCCCCATCTTTCAGGCAATTAATGAATTACACGCCAATAAAACTGTTCGTCTTTTGAAGCAAACCAAAAAGTCACCTAATTTTCAACTTTCTCGTAGGATTCGAAGTGCTGCTCAGCTCATGCGTGTCCCATCTATGGAAACAAATCGTAGTCGGAAGGAGCGATGTTTGGTGAATATGGCGGGTGGGGTAGCAGCTCCCAGCCAAGTGATTTGGTTGTATCCTGAACCAGTTTTGCTTTGTGTGCAAGTGCATTATCATGGAGAAAAATTACCTTGCCGTGTCTTCTGGAATATTTTGGTCGTTTGTCGATCAATACATGGTTAAAATTGATCATTTGTTGTCGGTAGCGACCTGTATTAACGGTTTCACCAGATTTTAGGAGATCGTGGTACACCACACCTTTCTGGTCCCACCAGACACACAGTATTGTCTTCTTGCCGAATCGATCTGGTTTTGCAGTCGAAGTTGATGGTTGTCCCGGATTACCCCATGATTTTTTCTGTTTAGGATTCTAAAAATAGATCCATTTTTCATCGCCAGTACCAATTCGATGCAAAACTGATTTTTTATCGTGTTTTTGAAGCAAAATTTCACAAGTGGTTTCGGTTTTCCATCTGTCTTTCATTCAATTCATGTGGCACCCATTTTCCAGACTTTTTTCTCATAGCTTTTAAACGGTCAGAAATTGTTTGTTGTGCAACATTTAACATTTCTGCCATTTGCTTCTGACTCAAAGTGTCATCTTCATCCAATATTGTTTGCAATTCGGCGTCTTCAAACTTTTTTGGTTTTCTTCATTTCTCACATCAAAATCTCTGAACTATTGAAACCATCTTTTGCATTTTGCTTCTGATAAAGTATGCCTCGACAAGCATTCGATGCGACTGTGCAGCACTTTTCTTTAAATGAAAACAAAAAATTATTGCTTTCCGCAAGTCTTCATTTTCTGGTACAAAATTCGACATTTTTGACACGATGAAAAAATATGATGTTGTTTGCTCAATGACTTGATGTATACAACCAAACAAAAAAAAAAAAAAAAAGGCCCGTTCACAATAAAAGTTCCCTATCGATCCATTTGTATCTTAACGCTCACTTCATACCGGTACAAATGGTACTTGCGGAGGGAACTAAAACAAACCGAGCGGTATGGAGTTAACTTTAAATCAAGCCCTCTCTGTATACTATGATAATCACTTCTTTGGTTCTCTGGAGCTTAAATAATGAGATTCGTGGAACTCCGGTGTAAAGCGTTGTATCCGCTTTAACTAAATTTTAATTCGTTTTGATAGACATAACATAACATAACATATCGGGAATTTATATTACGGGTAATATATATATTACCTTTAAAGTTATTTTATAAAAAAACTTAGTATATAGACTTTAATAATATAATAAATTTTATAAAACTTAAAACTAAAACAGGCGAACTACCTAAAAATAAATCTTAACCCAATTATCTTACTTAAACCAACTTTATGAACGGAATTTATTCAGAAATTTAAAAATACAAGTAATAAAGTAATCCTCATCGACTGCAACACACTTATGCCAGCGATTGATCCAATCCTCGAAACATTTTTTATATTCGGTTTTTGGTATGTTCATCAGTGCTTCCTGCGATTTTTCCATTACTTCATCTCGGCTGCTGAGACGCGTTCCCCGCAGTGGTTTTTTAACTCGATTGAACAGAAAGAAGTCACAGTTAGTCAAATCAGGTGAATTCGGTGGCTGTTGGATGATATTTGTTGCATTTTTCTTCAAAAAATTACGAATAATGAATCAACGAGTTTTCTGCATACAATTCTGGTCTCTTTCGGCGAATTGCATCACGCAAGCGTCTCATAACACCCAAATAATAGCCTTTGTTTACTGTTTGGCCATCTGGCAAAAATTCATGATGCATTACACCGTTGTAATCCATGAAAACCGTGAGCATTGCCTTCTTTTTTGATTAAAAAAGGCGTGGTTTTTTTGGTCTTGGCTCATTTGGTGAACGCCATTCACTTGCCTGATGTCTGGATTGCGTGTCGTACACATAAACCCAGGTTTCGTCTCCAGTAATGATCCTTTTGATGAATTTGGGATCGGATTCAGCCTCGCAAATAATCTCTCTTTCAAAACTTTCTCTTTTTTGCATGAAGTTGAGGTCTTTTGGCACCAACTTTGCTGCTACACGACGGAAACCCAAATTATTAACCAAAATGTCTTGGATGGATCTATAGGCAATGTTCAAGTCCTCTGCTATTTCTCTGATGGTAAATTTGCGGTTATTGACCACCATTTCTTTTGCTTCATCAATGTTTTCACCGGTTTTCGATGTCGATGGTCTGCCACTGCGTTCATTATCTTCGATTGACTCATGACCACTTTTGAACCGCTCGTACCACTAGTAAACGACCGTTTTCTTTAGAGAAACGTTTCCGAAACACTTTTCCAACATTTCCAACGTTCGCCCACCATTAAATCTGTCAAATCAATCTGTGACGTTAAGATTAGGGTGAATGTCAACAATATCTGTACCAACTTAACAAAAAAAAACAGAACTGAAATCGGAACAATGGGGGCGCCACACGGTATACTCTTATTTTGCTAGGAGTATATATCTCTTTTGTTCTTCTATAAGTTTTTTTTTGCTTTTTTATTTTTGTTTTATTTGCTTTTGTTATGTTTTTTTTTGTAATTTTTATAAATTTTCTTGTATTCTCAAAACTAATCTAATCCTTTCTAAAATTATGTAAGACGCCATGCCTAAAAAACTAGACTAATCAGAGTTACTCGACTCTGGTGCTCTGTATAAACGAAGACAAGCCCTCTACAATAAAACACCCGAATCTTTTTCAATAAACTTGCTCTCACGTTGAACTACACGAGATATCCAAATAAAAGCATAGGCGGATAAGTGCTATGTAGCAGATCACCTTCACCCTCTCATCGAGTTGGCTGCATAAAATACTCTCTATTAATGGCAAAGGCACGTGTGCCTCTGGCCAGAGGAACACCCATATGTTTTTCTAAAATATAGATATTGATCTAGCCAGATTTCAATGTATCTAACTGCGTTTCGACAAGAAAGTGGCTGTCAGTGCTGTCCCACGATGGAAAATTCTATAGCTAATACACTTCCACTTGTGCCACGGCAACCCAATAACCTGCCCACGAATCTTGCTTACGGGTATCTATAAAAATTGCACATCATTAAAAAACCCTGGACCGTGTTAATCTCAAGTGGTGCATTAATAAAGGAAAGACAAGATATTCAGTGAACAATAACAATGTTCCTAAAACATAAAGAACCTTTAGGAGATTTTTATCTTCTTTCATTTTGGCAATCCACTTAAGTAATCTTGGTGTAGGTCCCTCTAGACACATATGGCGTAGAATAGTTGAGGAGGATTACAAAGTAAGACATAGTTATGCGATCATAACATTTTGACATCAGCGTGGTCAAGTTCACGTCTTTAAATCTTAGCTGCCTGGTTAACAAGATGAAGGAATATAAAATCAATAGAGTTTAAACCAATTAACAGCTGATTAGAGACGTGCTAGTCGTCAGAGGCCCTGGACTCAGCCACAGCCCAGAATTCCGGTTTTTCACCAACGGATGTCGTTGGGTAATATAAAAATGCGAATTCAAGATGTATTTTTGTTGAAAAGAAGTGCATTTTTTTTTAATTGATTGAGCTCTTCCGATGTTAATTAACTGGCTTGTTATGTGTATGTTAAGTTAGTGGCAAATCAATTAAAATACTATGTTTGCCAACCAGTGATCGTTTTTGAATTTACCATCCAACACCTTTTAAAACAGTTTCCTAAATGTTTCTTTAAAAAAAGATTTATCTACATTTAGTATTTATGGTATACCTTAAAAATTTCTCTTATTTTCTCTAATGGCTTCATGTGGCCTCTCTCTCCACGCAGTCTGAACAAGCTAGTTCTATTGCTTTGCACCTTTTATTACATCGTATTTCACATTCTCTTTATTATTAAGGTATGCGTAGCAGTTATCCTGAATTAATTGTTAATTGTTTTTGGTAGTATTAATATTATTATCCTGAAAATATTTCCATATATTCTAAAAAAAAAACAAATCTTGGTCGCATGCCCTAGCTTCGTTCAGTTTGCCTAGCAACTAACGTTTATTCATAAAAACTAATAAATGTTGCCTCTTTTCTTTGCAGATACTTACCGTAAGCTACTTTTGAAGGTTGCTCTACCGATACCGCAATCATGGCGATATGTTGCTGCCAGACGAAATATACGATCATGAGATTAATCCAATTATAATAACGAAAGTTGAAACAGCAAACGATATAAATGAGAAACAAAATGGAAAGTCCATTAGCGGTACTAGTGTGGCTAAAAAGAAAACGGAGACGAAGAAAGAATTAAGTAACACAATATCGATAACAACAAAACGTTCAGTGTCAAGAAGTGGAAGCTATGATAAGACTTCGGATTTTTTCAATAATATTCCAGATTATGTTGGAGAATCATTTCCTCCGTTTACATTTGTAAGGAAGCGCCGCGATTATCAATGTAATGAATCTGAAATTCAAAGTGATAGTAATGGTATTCAATCACTAACGAATAGTTCTGATGTTCTTAGAGAATGCGAAGAGTTCCTTTGCCGGTATCGTATACGACCGGACTTTTTTTGTAAATTTCAAAAAGCTTTCAGGTGAGGTGGTTCTGAGATTTCTATTTAGTTTTTACGTTGAATAAATGTTTTGATTCTAGTTCTGGCTTGTCTTCTCCAAATTCTAAATCACAAAGCCCCAAAGAAGATGATCCGCTGGTGGATAATTTGGGGATTCCAAAGAAAAAATCTTCAGCTGTGATGCAGAGATTTAGTAAAGCAACAGCTATTTACACGCTACCAGTTGCAAAGGTGAGAAAAATGGGAAGCATATCTACTTCGACAGGTAAGTCTGATAAAATCCGGTTCTAGATATATTTTTAAAAATTCGGAGAAATTTTCATAATTTTTTTTTATTTATTTTATTAAAAAAGTAACTACCGTCTATAGTTCATAAGGAACTAGAAGCAAAGTTAGCTTTGGAAACATTACAAGTAATAATCAATAAACATAATGAATGAACAAAATGAAATGAAATGGGGTCATAACAATATAAGGCAGATATGTAATTTAGTGAATAATTTAAACCAATAGACAAAACAAATTAAGAATGTCTTCATAATTAAAATCCGAAAACCATAATTTTACGTTTTTGAGGAAAATGGATTTAATACGAATATTAGACAAGTTGTGAATACTACTACAGTATCAAAGGCCTTAGTTATGTCGACAAAAAGTACTGCTACCAGTTTCCTACTACTGAAGGTGTTAAAAATATTTAGACAGAAATTGAGGAGGGCACTTTCAGTAGAATTTGTACTAAAAGCCAAATTGAGAATGACAAAAAAGTCTGTTTTTATTTAAAAACTTAACCATTCTTCTCTTTAGTGCTTTTTCAAAGATTTCAAAGATGTAAACATAATATTGATACCCTAGCACCGTAAGGGTAAGAGTCTAAAAAACTTCTTAGGTGATTGTGTCTTTGAACCCTCAGAACTAAAATGTCCTTGAAATTTTAAGTATGGTGTAGTATTCGCCATCCTGGATAAGAATTATATTATTAATTCATACAACAAATGTTTTTTTTTTTTTTTTTTTTGAAATTCGGCAGTTGCAGTCAGAAGAATTGGGGCAGGTAGTGAAAAAACTTAGAAACAATTTTAACAACCCCTTTGCCCTTTTAATCCCCATCCCCACTCACATCTCCTAGAAAATTATTTTAATTTTTGGTTGAAATTCCAAAAAGTACTCACCTCCAATTTTCTTTAAAAAAAATTCTTCATACTAACTGTCTAGTACATCAGGAGTAAAAGCAGTTTTTGGTGTACACTACTGGAAAGGACTACAAAGACTTCTATAATTTGAAAAAATCCTGGAAAAAAATTAAAATATCGTCAAAACTAAACACGTACATATATGTACATACGAGTATGCATAGTTGATACCACAAATAAAAGCTACAATTGAGGACTTTCAATTGATACTAAAAGGTTTTGCAATGTACTTACAAGTTTTAAAGATATATGCATACGGGAAAGGACTACAAAGCCATCTATAATTTGAAAAATCCTGGGAAAAAAAAATTCAAATATCGTCAAAACTATAACACGTACATATATGTACATACGAGTATGCATAGTTGATACCGCAAATAAAAGCTACAATTGAGGACTTTGAATTGAAATAAAACGATTTGCAATGTACTTACAAGTTTTAAAGATATATGCATTAAATTTTTGAAAAAGATGTTTTTCATTAAGAAATATTTCGAAAATTTATTTTAAGACCTTTTCAACGGTACCAAACATGTTTTATTTTTTGCAAGATATTACTTAATACAAACATTTCCCTAGAAGTACAATTCATCCACTGTGCGGGCGAGAGTCACATTTGTAAAGGGTCTTTCAATAGTCGCACCTGGACTTTATTTTTTTCAGTAAGATGTGTAAATACTTAGATTTTCTTGGTGTGTTTATTTCTATAAAAAATATGGTTTAACAATTATGAAGTAAGAATAACATCATTTAAATATCCACGTGGTCGTCTTTTCTGATGTATCAGACTATACGCCTAGCCAATTTTAGGAAAATCGGAGTTGATTACTATAAACTGCACCCTGTTTTCAAAGTAAAAAAACTATGTGAAATTATGATTTGCGCACCTTACATACATACATATATGTATATTCTTGTTGAGAATGGCGACCAGAAAATACTAAAATTTCATGAACATCGGAGCCGTGGAGTTTCAACGACATGCTCGGAATCACTACCTTTTATAAGAAAGATATTGTTTTGCAACCATAATCGAAATATTTAAAAAATAAGATAAACGAAGAAAATAAATCAAAAAGAGCGCAATCAATGTTTTTAAAGAACTATTACTTGCAAAGTTGATTGTAGATTGGTAGACCTGGGCGTAAAAAGCAAACCTCTAGCTGGCTTCTGACGTTTTTAGCCATCTTTTAGCAAGATGGTTAGGGTCTTCCACAGTTACGTCTTTTTTTTTTTTTTGATGGTGCGAAACATTCCTCTCTATATGCTCTTTCTATGGGCTCTGCAACATCTATCTCTGAGTGTAACTCATAAAAACTTGCGGTACGGAAGCTCCGCCATTTTCGTCTTTGTTTTGGTTAATTGTAATAAAACAGTAAAGTGTCATCCGTACCGCCAGCCATAAAATAAAAAATGTATCTGGGGTACTGTCATCCCCCTCTTAGTAGACCTATCACGAAGGCGGCCTTACTTATGCCTGACTCACCAGAATACCGTTGACTTACATATCGAGAAACACTTATGTGGGTTGCCTGCAGTTTAGAGGGGTATTCCACTTATAACCTTCAGTCTTTATTTAAGACATAGTCCTTGTTCTTGCATTCAGTTCAAAAATCGAAAATGAAAATTTGGTAATATCTTTACGTTTAAAACTGTCTCTAATGTCTTAAGGGGCTTTTTTAGGTCCCTAAAGTTTTGATAGTACATTTTTATTTAGTACCTATTTTACTTTATTTTTTAAACAAAAACTGGGTGGTCAATATTAACCTAAGGCTTGCCTAACTTTGACCGCATACATTTTGGTATGTACTATACTCGTACAAATTTGTAGAAAGATTCTTTAGATAACTTTTTATTTACAACTATAATAAATTCAAAGAAATATGCAGGTACATATAGTATAAACCGAAAAACATAAGCTATAAAAGAATATTGTTATAGAGTAACATTAATTAAATAAGAAAAGAAAATAGTATGAATACCATAAAGTAAATAGTAAATATCAATTTATTTACTTATTCGGAAGGTGAGTTATAATAATAGGTTCAACAACATTTGGGAAGGTATATTTAACATGGTATGTATGGCGAATAGTGTAATACAAAGGCTCTTAAGGCCATGTCGGCCTTCTGGAAGTGGATAGAAGCATTCATCGAGCAGGCTTGTCATTGGGGGTGGCCGTGGTGTAGTGGTATATGCATAGACTCCTCAAGCAGAAGGTCGCGGGTTCGAATCCCGTGCAAGGCAATTATCTGAAAAAGTCTTTTCATAGAATTTGTATGTAGCTATATGAAAATTCCGTCGGCAACACTGATGCTGGATTGGTAGCTGGCTGGGCTAAATGTAACGATCTAACTACTAGCACGTACTAAGACTAAGACTCATTGGTTGAGGATGCGCTGGCTCATTCCGTTCAGTTTGATAACCACCTCTGGGAAAAATATCGAAACCAAACACACATGAGTTTCAAACTTCTACACCACCCGCCCGCGCTCTGGAGAAAAGTCAATAAAAGGGTATTCATCTCCCCTCTCAAAAATTCTTAAACAAAAGCTCAATCACATACTAATGAGGGATCTGGCTGTACTGTCTGTAATTCTCTTAAAACTTAGTTTGGTACCTCCACATATCAAGTGATAAAAGGCAGTACCCATGCCTCCCAAAAATCTAAGAGTTTGTGTGTTATCCTGGATACAAACTAGTCGAAATTGATGAGAGTAACGTATCAAGCCAAGACCTTTCTGATAAAGAGAACTTTTTGTATTTTCCAACTCTTTTTGATATCCTATTACATCCTAGGACAAGTTAATCCGAAAATGGTCAAAAGACAGGTTAAGCCTGTTGGGGTTAAGCTTATATGAAAAAAACGTGTGGCAAGTGGATTTATCTCCCCTTTCGGCCGAGCAAGTAAGTTAAGAATACAGTTAAGAAAAAAATCTGCATTTCAACTGAGTCTTTATCTTTGAGAAGATGTTGTACGTGTTAAGTGAGCATTAAACACTGCCCAATAGTGCGAATTTCGTTGGTTGGTAATGCCCATTCTCGTAAGCTGGGCTTCGTCAGTCCATACAATTTTTTGAATAAACTGCTCATTCTCATCTTGTTGATGCCATTTGCAAAATTTAATCCTTTTTTGAAGTCCCCTGGCAAAAATTCCTGTACGGGCGTATAATGAAAGGCCAAAGGGCGGTTGGCTTAAAGAACTCTATGGATTGTAGTTCTTGGAGTTTGTAACTGTGTTGTAAGCCTTCTGGTGCTAATATAGGGTTTTCCAATAGGAACTTAACAACTTTGAATTTAATTTGTGAACACACTCTTTCACTAATCATCAAACTGTCACTGTCAATTTATTCAGTAAACTCAACATTTTTATCATTATAACGAGCAACGTCTGCAAATTATAAAAATTTTCTACAGATATTCGGAGTCGCAAAATCATCTTCAGTAACGAAGCTCCTTTTTGGCTCAATGGGTTCGTCAATAAGCCAAATATGCGTTATTGGTCGGGTGAAAACCCACATGAGCTTCATGAATTACCACTTCATCCATTAAAAATAAATGTTTGGTGCGGTTTGCATGCCGTCGGCTTTATTGGGCTATATTTTTTCGTCAGCGATAATGATCGTCACGTTACTGTGAATGGTCAGTGTTATCGCGCCATGATCACCGATTATTTTTGGCCCGAATTGGAAGATATGGTCTTGGACGACATATGGTTTCAACAGGATGGTGCCATAAGCCACATAGCACACGCTACAATCGATTTATTAAAGAGTAAGTACGGTGAGCGTGTTTTTTTAAGACATGGGCCAGTCGATTGGCCGCCTCGTTCGTGCGATTTAACGCCGCTTGACTATTTTCTGTGGGACTACGTTAAGTCATTGGTTTATGCCAACACGCTGACGACGTTGGAAGAGCTCAGAGCCAACATCGAACACGAAAAAGCGGCCGTTTCGGCCGAAATGTGTGCTCGAGTCGTTAAAAATTGGGTCCAACGAATCGACCGCTGTAAACCGGCCCACGGTGACCATATGAACGAAGTCGAGTTCCATTCATAAATGTTTTGATTGTACTTCAAGCCGATAATAAAATTTTTGAAATATCTCAAAATGTTTTTAAGCCATTTAAGCACACTGAAATTCTCTTTCAAAAATGTGCACAAAAGTTTCTTAAGCTGAATCCGTTAGAAAGCTACGGCCTTTTAAGAAGTCTTACCTCGAAATCAGAGGTTCCTCACTTTAACGTCCTATAACTTGGAGGAGGGTGAAAATAGACTCCCCCCTGTAATACAATTTTTTGTTCGCCATAACTTCGGAAATCTTCTGCTATCAGGACGAAAAACTAAACTGGGGCACCCTGTATACTCGTATTACATCTGATCTGTAAGGATTGCTGTGTTCTTATAAATATATCATTTTTTCTCTATGTACTCACTTTAGGCGCTTACAGCGCTCCACTCTTCTGAATGTCTAGATGAGAAACTGCGCCACCATACATATTTACGAAAACCGGGCGGTGTTGCAGTAAAATAGTCACTTTTTGTCTTGGCGTTGTAAGCTTTGCTTTTCAAGGATTTTGGTAGCATACTGCACGCAGAATTTTCCTCCCCAATACTACTTATTAAATAGATATCGGTGCAGCCTAAGGGCCAATGGACAATATCGCTCGTTATCACATCAAAAAAGGGTGATCCTAAAATCCGACCATCGTTCTTTGCTTTCGAATGCTTTAACAATAATTATGATTTTATTAGGAACAAGCGCTATGATTTGAAGCCATTGAAAAGGAAGTAAAGCGGAGATTTATATTCGATGCATTGTTCTATTATGATTCTTAAAGTACTTATTTGTGTGGTGCAGGAATCAAGAGCAAAAGTCTATTTATTTGACATCGAGTGTTGAATTCAAGTATTCTTTGATATTGTCCAGAACTATTCTTCCTACTATTTTGACCGCAACCGGAACAACACAAGTACTTAGCCAGCTAAGGCAATTTACCAGATAGCCATTTTTCAGCCACATGACGATCATCCCTTAATTTCACTCTTCCGAGAACCGCTCACTTTCGCATACGCTACGCTTGTAGGCCGCCATAGTTTTGCAAAGTATAGAAAAATCAAGCCGGTATTCCTTCAATGTCCCCAGACTATTCTTGGGTATTTGTAGATTATTTTCGTTTGCGTAAATCTTTTTTTCAGATCTGCAGTAGTCGCCCACAGTTGCGCTAATTATTTTCGTTCCCAAGTTGATATGGACTCTATTTTGTTTGCGTACTATAGTACTGGATCCTATATTGTAAACCTGGCTATAGTAAGCATATTGTTGCTACTAACCGATAATAGCTTAAAACACCATAGGATGGTGTCTGCGTTATATTCTGATATCAATTCCCAACCTGTTCAGACATAAATTTTCAGTCGTCGGCTGTTCGGAATGTGGTCTATCTGTTTGCTATGTGTCCATTAATGTTGTAGACCGTACCAAGCTTGCCACAAAATTTATTCTTTCCATCCTTGGTAATGGTTTCCTTCTGCTCGTAACATTGCTTAATGTTGATTTTTGTTTTTGGGTACACACCGGCATCAGACCATCTTATTACGCTTCATTCAAGATGCCTCTATTATAACGTATAAAAAAATTTATTTTTCGTAAGTTTTTAAAATTGTATAAGTAAAAAGTGGCATAACATAGCCATTGATGTAATTCATAAATTTAAAGCCAAGCCAAGCCAATTAAGAAAAAACCTAAACTCTGGAATTGAAGGTTTCTGTGTCTACATTACGTTCCAATACGTGAAAAGTTAGCGAAGTTAGAAAAGAATGCTTAGATATAACAATTGAACTTATTTATCACACAACGTCTAAATGGCCCTCTTTATATTTATAACTTATAAAATCGTTGTATCATATAACTGTTGCTAGTCAAAAGTATATTTCACTTTTAGTTTTATTGCTAAAATTTTCCACCTAACAATTCGTCAGGTAAGAAGGAATAATTACTTAAAATTGTTTGAAGAACACAAAACATCCCATCAATAATGGTTCATGACATCATGTTATGAATACGACTTCAGGTGGATGACTTTTTCGACTATTTTTGACGAAGCGCACCCTGTCAGTTAAATGCCACTTATTCAAACACTCTGGGCTTTGTTTAACCAATATCACACTGAGTATTAGCTTCCAAGACTTGAATAGTTTTCTGTTTGTTAGCCTTCATATCGCCCCACAAGAAGTAGTCGTAATCGAATGACGTCAAATCGCATGATCTCGGTAGCCAATTCAGTGTATAATGTCGCAGAATTGGGTCTTCAATAATAAGTTAATGGTTTCATGGGCAGTATGGCGCATAGCTTCATGTTGCTGAAACTACATATCGTCCTAAAACGGCAATCTTACTTATTTACAAACCATCGAGCCAAAAATGAGCATGATTTTTCGATAAATGTAAGGGTCGACTGTTCAAGAGCATGGGTCGAGAAAGGTCAAGGTGTTTGATCGACCCAATTTCATTAACGGGGGCTAAAGTTTTTTTTCCTATATTTGCATTAAGTTGAAGCGTTGTTGGCTTTACGTCAACTAGAGTGTATGTGAAACGAAATACAACAATAACAAGCGAACTCAGTGGTCGATTCTGAATACCAAAACTTCACAACTTTCCTTCGCATTGTCGGTGTTTGTATTTTTTGTATTTGGTGAATACAAGGGCTCGGAAATTCAGAATGGACTTAGCAAATATATGAGTGTTAAAACGAAATCACTTTTCTGCGTCCACTTCTGTAGAATTGGTTAGATTTCTTTTCGTTTCTGAGTTGTGGCTAGTAAACAACTGGCACCCATATGTTATCATAGGAAGGATCAAAGTTTTTGCTAAGTCAAACGTGTTGAGGAGTAAAATGCTTCGAAAGCGAAAGACTCCGATAGATATACTATATTTTTCCAACAACAGTTTGAATATGGTGATCCCAGGTAAGGGTAGAATTAAATAGAATGCCTTAGTTCATAGCTTTATCGACATATTCAATTTGTTCGTTTCCGAGATAAACTGAAGGAAATTAGCTGTTATCCAGTTTATTTTTATAAATAATTAAGCATTTGGACTTTTGTGGATTGAGGTGAAGACTATTTGTATTGGATCAGTGAAGTATTCTTTTTAAATCAGAGTTCAATTTCACAACACCATCTTCAATCATGCCTAACTTGCAGCTTATACGAACTTGAACATCGTCAGCATACAAATCGATTGAAGAGTATTCAGGTTGGAGTGGAAGATTATTAATAATGATCGTAAATAAGAGTGGACCCTTTTATTACCAATAACAACAGCTTGGCTTCTTCCAATAATGTAGGATAAAATCAGTTTTGCAGCTATGTGTGAAAACCGAAACTGTTGTATTAGTTTTTTAATAAGTCTTTTATGATTAATTTTGTCGAATGCCTTCGAAAAATCTAAGAAAACTAAAAATTGAACCAAGTCATTATATATAGCATTTCTATTAATATCGTCTGAAATTTTAAGAGTAGCGGATACACAACTGTGGTTTGGACTAAAACCGGATTGATTTTCACTTAAGAGTTTGAATGTTTTTAAAAAGGTTGAAATTTGATTGTGTAAAATTTTTTCCAAAATCTTTGACAGAAATGGCAAAATTGAGATTGGTCTAAGCTCATCTTGAAATAATCGTGTGGCTGGTTTTTTTAAGACTGGTATAACTTTAGCCACTTTCCAAAGAGATGGAAAAGGAGACGTTGTTATTACAGTATTAAAAACATATTTTAGCACAGGAAGAATTATTTTGATGAAGCGTGGATGTACTGCTTTGAACTTTGGAGAAATGTTCATTTAAATAGTTGGGACATACATCCAGGGAACAATGTTCTCTTTGTCGATCAACACCAAGCTCTCGAATATTTTTCCATAAGGTTTTTGATGGTATGTTTTTGTTTAAGCGTTTTGAATACAGTCTACATTTTGCTTCTTTTACTTTTCTGCACACATTTTTTTGTAAGGCATGAAAGGTAGAGAGCAATTCAGGAACGCGAAAGCGTTTCCATCGCATATACGCTTGATTCCTTCTTTTAATTGAAATAAGTATGGCAGCCGTAAATCAAGATTTTCTTTCAAGTTTATTTACTGAAGTTTGAATAAAATCAACTTAATCATCCGGTGATACCATTGAAAAAATCATTTGCCAGTTTATTTTGTGAATACTATTTACTAGGGCATTTACATTAACAGCCTTAAAGTCCCTATACTTATAGACTGTTGATTTAACCTGTGGAGTAATTTTAAAAGTCGCAAACATTAAATCAAGTGTCTCAAGTTGAGAATAAAGCAGAACGTTGCCGATATTATTGACACAAAATAAATCTAAAAGTGTGGAAGTATTTGATGAAAAATGTGTAGGATTTGCAATTTTGACTATTGATAAGCCAAAACTTTTTTTTTAGTGAGAAAACTAAGTGAGGTATCTTTCTGAAGTAAATCACAATTGAAATCTCCACAAAGGATCACTTCTAGGTAAAGAGACGAGAAGCGCTCAAGTTCAAAGTATATCCTGGAAAAGTCAATATGTTTATTGGGGCGATAAATAGCTCCAAGCAAACAACTGCTGGATCCGTTTGGAATATCAATGAAACAATATTCAAACAAAAATGACGCGTCTGATTTTGCAACTAGTTTAAAATGTATGCTGTCTCGAATATAAATAAGTTTTAAAAATATATTTCCAATATTTTGGATTTCACTATACAAGATTTCATGACCACACTTTAAGAATGAATGCTAGAAACTTCTTCTTTTGTCCGAAGAAAATTCACTTCTGCTGTCATTCTCATCATATATATCTTGTAATGTGGTACGGACAATGAGCAGTTAGGGCGAGTGGACGTTTGATTTAGGTCGTTTTAGACTGGACTTCTTTTTGTGCTTCGGAGCAAAAAATTACATCAAATTTTTGCCCTCACTTTTTCAGAATCAAAATTTTGCTTCTGGTTTTTATTTCAAATTCGAGATTTACATACAAATATGTATAAACGTGAAATAGTATTGTGTGTCAACTAGAATTTTGTTTCCTTACAATCGGCTGCGTTTGGCCAATTTGTTATTCTGAGTGTTCAAATTGATTCGCAAGCAAATCTATTTAAAAAAATATATGCAAAGTGCGAAGAAGTACACAAAAAAAGAAGCCTTCTGCCTGCCCAATCAAAAACCCATAGATTGAAGCAATATACGTCTTTATTGGTGCGCAAGAAGTGTAGCGTGTTTACCAAAAGGCAGCAGAAAGTTCAGTGCGAGTTTTCGGTGTTATTTGAATCGGCTAAATAAACTTAAAAGTACTCATATTTGAGTATAAGGGAGGAAAATCTTTAACAGCCTTTGTATGCTGAAGTCAAATACTTTTTCTTTTTGGTCTGCAAAATACCAAAACCTCTGTCTTAAGTATAAGAAAATAGCATTTTTGCCACGAAGACAATACCAACCAACGTTCTGTTATAAGTTGCTCTGGTAGCGCTGGCAACTTTATTGGTTTTAAACGGTTTTCAATAACAATATTTGTATATCCGATGTATGTATATTGCTTGAGACTTTGCGTCACCATTAGTAGAGATAATGTCAGCCTTTAGCTCCGAAAATTTGGTCCCATTTTTAACAAGGTGTAGGAATAATTTTCGTCTAGCCAGGTTTGTTCGAGCTGCTGTATTTAAATATGCCATTTCCGTTTCACCATGGGAAGCGAACGGCAGAAGCATAGCGACTGGTAGTAGCGGATAACACTTATACTCGAAGACCTGAGACTTTACATATCCCCAGAGAAAATAGTCCAAAGGTGTGATATCGCACGATCTAAGCAGCCAATTTACCGGAGCAAAACGTGAAATTAAGTGCTCACCATAATGATTTCTCAACAAGTCCATTGTTTCACGCGTTGTATGGCTCGTACCGCCATCTTGTTGGAACCAGAACTTACCGAGACCATGTGCTTGAATTTCAGTAAGCACATAGTTCGTTACCATTCCGCGAAAACGCGGAAGGTAATATTCTGATTTGCCTCATTTTTGAAGAAATATGGAAGAATGATTCCACTAGTCCATAAACCACACCATACTGTTGTTTTTAATGGATGTAATGGCAGCTTTTGGTACTCTTCGGGTTGCTCATTAGCCCAAATACGGCAATTTTGTTTATTAACGTATCCATTGAGCCAAAAATGGGCTTCATCACTGAACTAAATTTCACGATTCGTAAATTTTCGTAGATCTTTTCGTTTACAAATTTTTACAAAGGATAATTACCACACATTTTACATTACAGAGATATGATATTACTTATATCTTTCTACTGAAACATTGTTTTTTTTTGTGAAGTATTATTGTAATTAAAAAAAAAAATAAAAAATTCGATTAAAGTTGGAGGAAAATACGATAAAAATCTCCAATATAAGAACAAAAAAAGAAAAAAAAAAATAATAATATTGTAACTAACAGCTGAACAATTTGGAAACGCTGTTGTAGTGTGAGTCTTTCCGTAATGACTTGCTAAACGATACTCAACAAAAATGACAAAGCAGTTTGATAGGAGGTACGCGTGATCTGTCAAAAAAGCCTATTGAAAATCAAACCTCACGATGAATCACCCTAAGCATCTCAAATCTTAGGCTTAAGTTTTAGGCGAACTTTAGAATTTTGATTACAGAAACTAAGCGAATAGTTAACACTAGTAAAAGGATATTCCCAATTGTGATTTTCACTGTGTTGAAAGCAGATTCAACCCCAGATAAAAATATTGTACAAATTGCGTGCATGGATTTGTAGGTGTAATGCGATAGAGAAATAAACGGTTTATGTATGAAAGTGAAATGCTGTAAAATTGTGTCCACTTCCTGATTTTTTTTATTTTCATTTTGAGGGGTATTTACTCTTAAAATAATACACAGCACAGGCGAAGGAAATTTAGGGAGGAAGAAAAGAGATGTACCGATGTACATTGGTCTTAAATGTTTGCAAGTTATAACGAGTAGGAAATAAATAGTTTGGCAGAGCATTCCATTAGCGAGTTGTCTGACAAAAGAGCGAATCACGATATTTTAGCGCACGTTCAAAAGTGGGCTTGAGGGTATATTAATGAGCATTAGCGAGACAAGTGTTACGGTTAAAAGTTTGAAGGGCGGAATGCTAGTGGCCATTTCTATGGAGCACTGGTGGTGGAAGTAGATATAGAACAGAAAGAGAAACGAGACTTTACTTCGGTGTTTGAGAGTGTCCATTGCCTGACTGATATTAGTATCACCAATGTCAGTGTGCCCAAAATATCAAAATTATTCCCACAGAGGATACTCGTAATGTGGCCCATGGGCCACAGATTGGCAGCACTGCCTGTACTGCAGATTTATGGTGAACAGGGAATAATCGAAACTTTGCGTTGTAATTTTTTTTGTTGCAGTTACCTGCATGGAGAGATAATTATTCAAATGATGTGAACAAGGAGAAAATCAAATCAATGTATGATATAATACATACATACATACGTATGAATATGTAGGTATATATGCATAGGTATGTATCTACATATGTTTAAGCAGAAGATAACATACTTTTGGACATACTTTTGGTATAGAATAATATTTCTCGGACCCAAACCGTTTACAATTTCCGATTTGAATTTTCTTTTCAGCCTGTAGGTATGCAGCAAGGAATGAGAGTGTTAATAGCAGAATGTTGAAATTATATGGCCCAATCTTAAATAATTCTCATGCATAACAGCTAAATGGCACCGTGTATAGGAATTTTAATCAAAAAATAAAGTATTTATCAAATTATCTTAAAAACAATAGTGTCATGCATGTCATATTTCACTCAGTTTTGAATTGACATAATTGTGTGCAGGTTACTATAAAGTTAATAAAAAGCATCACTCTATTTTCTGCAACTAGAAGATAGGTGAAGCATAATGACAAGAAATTCCTTTTCTCTTTTATATGTGAATCTAAGTCTAAATTGAAACCGAAAAATGAATAGACAATTTCTTGGAAATCATTTGTTTATTATTTAATTCTAGGGGCAGGGGTCACCTATACAAACGCGTCATCAAGATACGACGTTCTTCGTTTTTTTAGTATTATTTTTTTTCTATTTTCATAGCCCCCAGTGCAACGCCAACCATCGTATCTTTCGGATACGAAGAAAGACCAGGCCAGTTCTGTAGTAGGTAATTGAAAAGAGAAATATTTCAAAACAGGTTCTCTTCACACTACTTATTAAATGGCAATTGGCATCTATTTTGTGTGCATTTTAGCATTTTTACTCACTGACACTTAATGGTTTTGTTTTCGGAAGATTTTTTCGGCCAGAAAACTTGTTTGAATTTGTGCTCAGGGTACGGATTTAGGGGTACCACGAGTGAAGGTACATGTTCAATTAAAATAAAGAAAAAAAAAATATTTAATTTCCCATCTTTATTAAGCACTATTAATCGAGAGAAAATCTTATTATATTGGATTTAACATATCCTCATCATCTAAGTCTGAACACTTTTGATGCTGCGTCCACAAGTTGGAAAAAAAAAAATTAAACTGTCAACCACAGAATGATTGAAGCCATATATGCCTTTAATATTTCGGATATCTCACTTTTGGCCAATATACAATTGGCTACAGATAAGGCTGGTTGCTAAAAATTTGTTCTACTATTTTTACTCGCAGAGCATATTAACATCATAACAGGAACATTAGAGAGGTCAATGATTGTGAGAGAGAATAAAATTAAGTCTATCAAGAAAAAATAAAAAATGCACTTTATCAGAACAAACGTTGCCACCAGTAGTTTCATAATTATTTCTGTTTCTTACAAAATTATAGTGTAGAGCCACTATAGGCAACAAATTTTTCTTTCAAGGAAAATTCCCATACAAAGCCATCTCCAGCCCAATCTTTGGAGTGAGATTTTCTTATATTGGTTTGAAGGAAAGGTTGTTAATTCAGTACTCAGTGTATAGTAGTTTACATTAAATGAAAACAAGGTTCTATACTATGTGGGAGCATGCAGAATTTACCAAGTTTTTCGGAGGTTTTGAATCAGACAGATATATACTTTCCTGTTTAAAAAAAAAAAATTAAATATATATTTCTGTCAGAAGGAAAAGTTACAAATTAGGTTATGTTGATGTAGCGGTTGGCATGAAAGGCTTCACACTTCGGTAGTACACTGTGAGTTTGGGAAAAATCGTGACTCTTTTTGTCAAATCAGTTGGGTAAAGGATAATAAACTGTCTTTGTAAGTCAAATCATTGACATTGTAAAGGAAGAAAACTTAAAGATGTTCTATTTTTTAGGAAAAGCAGGCTATGTATAACGAAGCTGGATTCGTCCTCTTAATCATCCAACCAGCAATTTCTACAGAAATCGCTTCTTTATCTTCTAATCCTCTAAAAATTACTTGATAATTGGTTGTTTTGGCACTTAGTAAAACACATACCTTTTAGATCACTAACATCTGAAAATGAAGGTATGCATTTCCTTGTTGGGTGTTTGAACAGGGGCAATCCACTTGTATCAACCTTAACACGATGTAAGACATACTTAAAAAATACTTTCCTCCATCTGATTTGGCTTCAATATATAAAGCATGGATTCGAAAAAGTGCTATAAAATATGTATGTGCCACCAATATTGCAATTGACAAACTAAAACTACACTACCATCGTAATGTTTCCTGCTTAACATTGTTTTGTAACTATTTTCACCATCAGTGAACGCAACACCCATTTCCCTACATCTCTTATGTACTTTATAATGCCTTGATTCTTTCTTTATCTTTTACATCTCGCTTATTGAATGCAAAGCTGAATTTTCTGTTCACTACAAACTGTACTAACTAAAAACTAATGTGCATCGGTAATACTTTATCCTCCCTTATATTCCTTCAGTTACAGTTGTATACAAACATTTTAAGGTTGTTTATAAGCCCTTGATAGATTTTTTCAAAAAAAATTTCTTCCTTCTGGAATAATGGTTTCCTGCAACTTTTTATTGAAGTATGGTGCAGTCTATGGTATGTTACCTTGAAGGATACTGTAAGTGTTTAGGAAAGAAACGTTATTGGCTTTTTTCACAATAAAATAGCGCTAATTTGTCAATGTTTGAAACTTTTTGTTACATACAGAAGATCTGCCCGTCTTATTAACTTATTAAAATCGCATTATGAGAGTTCTTTTATAATATGGAGATACTAAAATGTATGTATGTTGCATAGAAATCGGACACATATTTTTTAGCAATAAAGCGAACAAGAGATAAAAAGAACCAAGAGAATGATCGTAGTAGAATGTGAAATCCATCCCTGAGTCAGTATTCAAATTTGAACCTCGTCATTAATGTACCACTCTTCAGTTGCTGTGCTGTAGCTCTATGTCTGCAGTTCTTCTCATTTTACCTCTTACTCATTTTTGTTCTACCTGTTGAATTAATTCGTATGTGGCGGCAAGGTACACAGATGCAGATGTGTGTATTTTAATACCTACCTGTCTACTAGCACTATCAACACCACCACCATTATAACAACCCTATCCGTTTCCAATGCACAACGCTCTGCCTTGAGTCAAATTTGAATGGATTTGGAAGTTGAAGATGGTGGGATAGGAGTGGAACCTTTTAACCGATTACAGGTATCTGTATATGTGTCTGGTATGGTTCTGAATTTTTGCTTTGTTTCGCTCCCATCCATACTGAAGCAGTATCATGTATTGTAATAGCAACAACACTGCGCCATTGACAGGCTGAACAAGAAAGAGAGAATTCAAACTTGTATCTGGAATTGGGATTGAGATTGAGACTTTGACTGTGATTATGGTGCTGGTAAGATGGTGACTGGCAATTGGGAATTTGGCTCGGGCCTTTTGTTATTCGTTAGATGCATGATTGGCTTAGTTTTGAGTAAACCTTTCTCAAGTTTGGTTTAAGACTTTTAACCAAGTCTTTAATTCGTGACGTAGAACGGTGGTGTGTGCGTGTCAAAAATAAAATAAAATATAAATAATAAAAAAAATTAAAAAATGTTAAAAAAATTCAAGGAGAATTTCAATAAATTTTCAAAAAATTCACTTCGATTGCAATTTCGCTTCGCTTCGTTTTCGAGTTTTTAATCAAAAAGGGATATAAGAATTTTTAAGATCCTCGTATATTATATACGAATACTTTTGTATTGTATGTATGTATGCGCCTACCTTCCTGCGACGAGTATAATCGTGCATATGTAATGCGATCGTTAAATTTTGTATCTACACAAGTACGCGTATGAAGCTATGTGTGTTTCTATGAATATATGGCAAAACAATAAATGTTTTGTACGTGTTTATAGTGTCGAGAAGTAAAAAGAGTTGAAGAGGGCAAAAGCAAAAGAGAAGAGAGAATTAAAGTTACAACAAAAAATTGAAATATAAATAATAAAATATATTTTTTGTTTGAGTTTTGTTTTGATATGAAAGTGATTTGTTTGGTTTTTTACTAACTACACCTTCACCTGTGTTTGTGTATTCTACTTTTGTATTGGAAATTTCATCAACTTTACAACAGCAGCAACAACAACGCTATTGCAGCCTCACTTATAAGAAGAAAAGTGCGAAACGTGAATTCAAATTAGATTCCAAAGAATTTGAAAAGTTTTTCTTCGTGTCCTACGATAATACCTACAAATATCGGTTTTATCTATGAGATACAAATTTTTCCAAAAAGTATCTATTTTGTTTGTTTTCTGTGTTGTGTAAAAAAAAAATCTCATAGATTTATATTCTAGAGATTTGATTTTTGGTTTTTCTTTCGTAAATGATTGCATCTTCCTAGTTGTAAACAAACTTTGGATACCAATGTAAACGATGGCCACATTAGGCCTTTCAAAAGTTTTCATCCTGGATAAATATTTTACAGAATTGCAAAAATTTTGGGAAACCGAAAAGAAGTTACAGGGTATGTTAACAAATTTCTAAATCTACTTGAAACAATTTGGTGTTGGCATTCAATTCCCATTTAGTTGATTTATTTGAAATCTCTTTTGTTAGATATTCGTTGGTGTGGTCCAGAGATAGTGGTAAAGACGAAAGATCCAATGTACGGTGTATATTTCTATTTCTCTTTTTTTGTTGTCTATGTAAACTTTCGGTAGCCATTTTAGTTTGAATTTAGCACTGCAGCGTGCTTTCATGACAACGACAACGGATAACGAACAACGGACAACAACAGCAACTGCAAAGGCAACCGTGGGTGAAGGCTTTTTCGAGATAAACAGGTTTTGGACCAGGCTAGGGAGTCTATTTTATAGGATTTGAACCTTCAAAAAGCTGAAAAATTGTTTAATATTTGCTTTGTGTGCATATACAAGTATTGTACATATACATATAAACATGTAATGTTCAGGAATAAACCCGCGAGATAGGGTTTTGTTTCATAGATATGTTAAATGTTTTGGTGGGATATTCAAAAAAAGGTTATGATATATTTCAAACAAGTAAACTGTGGTTTAACTCAGAGGCTAAAAAACTTTACAGTACATGTTATCAATTTACCCTTTAAATAGTCAATGTTAGTCCAAATCAAAAATAATTTTATCAAGTAGTATCTTCATTTGCATCACATATGTACTTATGTGTATACCTCTACCCATTTGGTGGTAAGCAAATGCAAAACTGTAGTTTTAGTCATGCATTTCTAGCTGAAGTTTTGGCCATGGCCGCAGTATGGGATTAACAACTTCGCTCTAAATTTTGGTACTAACACATAGTTAATATAAGCTCGGAATGTATACAATTTGGACATAATAACTACATCCATAAGTGTATGCAATCATATGTTAACAAATCGATTTGAAAAATGATTCTAAAAAAAATTTAACTATGGTTGCTCTTTAGATATAAGAACTGTAAAAAAAAGAAAAGGAAAAAAATTGTTGGTGATATTTTTGTTAAAATAAATCAATCAAATCAAATCAAATCATTGATCTAACACACTCGTTCTTCGATAAAGTTTGTCTTACCTTAAAAATAAACAAATTGTATACCGACGTACATACATATGTATTTATATGTCACCAGATAGTGTTTTTTAAGCTTATATAAACTATCATATCAATGGGGGTCATTTAATTTTATTGTATTGCATTTTCCACATGAAACAGAACCAAAAATAGCCAGAACAGGCTATAGGCCATTGGATAATTTTAGCTAAAAAATTATTAAAATGCTTTCGAATAAAATAAAAGTCAATTTTATCTTTCTTTACTGACTTGCTTATATTTTATGACTTAGGCATCAACCATTGTGTTTATGATGTTACAAACTCCCGGTGTTTACAATTTATGAGTCTATGAATTGCATTGCAGGATTTCTCATTCACAATGCGCATAGCTAATCCACTTTTGTTATCTCATAAAATCATTCACTGGAGATACGATTTGGGCAGCAAACTACAACTTATTTGTGACGCTGGCGGTCGCTTTACAGGTACTACAGCCAAGTACTATAACTTAACAGACCCTATTTTGAAGCGTAACTTTTCTGTAATGGTATTTAAGGTAATTATGTTCCTTGTGCATAGTTTTGAAAATATTGTATACCGTAACATTCGTTAAACGGTTGCTATAGTGTTATTCAGTGCCATCGTTTGAAGAGATATTACTTCAAAGGTTAAAGAAGTTTGATTGATTTGAAGTTTTCTTTGATTTGTTGTATTGCAATGAGGATGATTAATCTTTTATTAGTCTTCAAATCGGTACTCATTTTGTAGATTTCATTTTGTAAATTTCAACAGCGTTAAAGATAAATTGTGATATTTCATTGGATTCCTAATTTTATATTTACAAAGCGCTCCGAAATCGAATCAAAATCGACATTGATCGACACCAAAAAGAGAAGTGGTGATATAATGAGACATCGGCTGCAATTACGAATTTCGAACTTTTCCAATAAATTAATCTGTATGCAACACATGAAAATTCATATTTTGATCGTTGTTTTAATAATAGATTCCAACATATTTGAAATTGCACGGTATATGAATCTGCAGAAAAAGTTTTTCAGATTACCATTAAAAATCGGCAGATGTATGTTTACATACCATTTTGTTTCACATTGACTAAATACGGCATCAAACTAGCAAATTTGTACATACTCGTATACAAAACTGCGAAAAGTAATAATACAGATTGTAACGACTGTATCAACTTTTATATATAAAAATGTGCCTATCCAAAGTACAAAAATATTTATAATTTAAATTTAAATTGGAAGAAGATATATAAAACATAAATATAAAATAGTTTCAAAAGCTATTTTAGATACTACATTAATTCTAAGTATTTTTGATGTTCCATAAGAGAATGAATAAACAGATACATTCTATAGCGAGAAACGCTAGTGTCGAATGTATTGAATTAGATAGCAAATAAATCAAGGTTCATTTCGAATTTAGTACGCATTGCGATACAGTGACAATTTTATCATTAAATATTGTACAATAAATATCTTTAACAAATCTTTAATCTCATTAAAGTCATATTCAAGCAGTTACTTTTTGGCCTTATTGTTAAATAAAGGAATATTACGATTACGCCTATTGAACATACTCGTACGCGGTGCTATGAAAGAAAAATTGTGTATTATGAGAGCGAATAAAAGCAGTATTATTAGGACATCTATTAAGATCATAGGCATAAAGATCATGATTAAACGAGTATTCACTTATAAGAAATAACATTTTAATAACTTTATACAAATAAAGATGTTTCAGAGGCAAAATGGAGGAGTTCAAAAATAGTGTGAAACTATGCTAATGCCGCCTTTTTTTCTAATTATTTTTTTCTTGTGCTACCAGCAACGGTTGTATTTTATATTTTTGTGTAGATATCTATCTTTTTCAAAACCCTGTACACTACCAATGCTTAAACAATTCGATGAGCAACTTTTGGTGGTATTATATGTAATTTGATAATTTGAGCAAGTTTCAGAACTTACTAAATACTTATTGCAGTTCGAGCCATTAGAAGTGAATTTTGGAAGTATTTAGTTATATCGTTAATAACTACAATAATTTTTGAAAATAAAATCAATGTCTCAACTTTTCTAAATCGCAGTTGATATCAGTTGACAGGTTTAAGAGAGAACCCTCTAGAATATGAGCAACCAAAGTCATAAGCATTTCAACCATTTGTTTTCTCTCTGTGAGGTAAGATTCGAATCATTTAAGCATAAATGGTCTGAATCCTGCTTTGTTTACTTTACTTATTACGGCAAGTTAACTTTCTTATTTTATAATGTAATAAAACAAAAAGTATTAAAGATATATTTTTAATTTTTTTTATTAAAAAGTTTAATAATTAGGGTTGTGGCTTGTGGGATACATCGTTTTAGAAATCACATCGGGTAAGTGACGCTCCCCATTGTCAATATACTGGTCGAACCGAATTCTGCGGTTTCTTATCACTTTCCCCAGCATATTGATAGGTATGTTGGCAATTTATTTCTGAATGTTTCTTTTTGAATCGTCCAGTGTCTGTGAGTGGTTGGTATAGACACAGAATTTCAAACACCTCAACAAATAAGTCACAAGGGGTCAAATCGGGTGAACCTCTCAGTAAGATGAGTGCTCACGTAACACAGAAATCGATGCACTTGAAGTATAGGCCAATGTTCCGTTCTGTTGAAACCATATATCCCCTAAGTCCATTTCATTAAGTCGTGGTAAAACTCCTCGATAATGTTCACATAATGGTCTGATTTGACTGTGATAGTCTGCTATTTTTCCTCAAGAAGCGATGACCCGATAACCCCAGTTCTTTTTTTCTGCATAGAACTATTTTGATTTAATGTTGTGACCCACAAAAGAATTGATTTCTGGTCCGGGACATGACTCAATGACCTCTGATTCTTGCTCCAACGCATAACGACGACTTAAAAACAATCTAACAAAAGTTTAGGATCCACTATCTCGAACGAGATCGCGCAAAGTCGCTTCGGACCCCGACAGATTCAGAGCTCTTATTTCAAATAAGAAAGTTGTATTGCCGCACCTTGTAATATAATATATGATATTATGACCAACAGTATTAAAAGTTTTCATTACATCAACAAAGGGAGCAGCTGTTAATTTCTTGTTGTAAATATTATCACACATTCTGTTGCAAAAGCATAGGAGGGTATCTTCGGTTGATCCCCCAGCTCTGAATCCATACTGGCTATGGTTTGAAAATGAAATGGAATCCAAATATTTCACAATTCTCTTTTTAATAAGTTTTTTAAATACTTTAAAAAAAACTGGAAGAAGAGTATTGGGCCTATAGTAACATAACAATTTTTTGTCACCTTTCTTGAAGATAAGTATGACTTGCACAATTTAAGTACTTCTGGGAATTCATCACTGAAGATGTTTTTATTAAATAGGTCACCCAAAACTTCCGCCGTGTATGGGAGGGAACGATATTTTAGTTAATAGATTTTAGTAAGGATCATAGGTACTTAAATTCGAGGTATTCAGTGAATTAATTGTGTTAAAAACCTCGTCTGGTAAAATAAATTCATAGATGAAACTCTGAGCAACTGTCTTTTCTTTGTTGAAACATTAATTACACGGATTGGAACAAAATCTGAGCCCTACATCAAATGTGTAGGGTGTGTTTTAGTGTTTAGTGTTTTATTCGCAACACTAATAAAATAAGAATTAAAAATATTGACTATTTCTGAGTTTTTTGAAATATCGCGATTATTATGACTTATACAAAATGGTATCCTTATTAATCCCCATTTTAGCTTGTCTTTACCTTTTACATTGTGGAATATGTAAATTAATAAATATATACAACCTCACTGACTCGAACTACAACTTTTTAAAATGCTATAATTTTTTTATTGTATTTTTTTTATAAATTTTATTGTGCCAAAGCAAAAAATGTTGGAAAATACATCAATTTTGAAATTGTATCAGTAGTTTTAATATGTCCACCTTTATCGCGAATAATGACCTTGAGACGGCCGAAGAAAGCATCGCACGCTGCACGCAAGTGGCTCTGCGGTATTTTGGCCCATTCCTGGCGAAGTGTTTGTTTGAGGTGGTCCAAACTTTGGTATTTTTTAGTGCCAACCTTCGCCTTCAAAATACCCCAGATAAAGAAATCCAACGGATTTGCATCCGGAGAATTTGCAATCCATTTTATCGAAGAAATGAACTGTGGAACATTGTTTATAAACCAATCTTGGTTGACGCGTGCTTTGTGAAACGGTGCCGAGTCTTTTTGAAATGTCCACGGTCTCCGAAAGCCCAAGGCTTCAATAATGTCTCTAAGACAGTTTCACGGTATACAATCGCATTAATTCTGACGCCACGGTCCAAAACTACGAGCAGAGACCAACCATCGGCGGTTATGACGGCCTAAACCATCACCATCGGTGCTGCCTGCTTTCTGGTGGCCGTCAGAAGGTGTACATTTTCGAAGGACCTCTCTGGAAAGTAAAATCGGTCATCTTGTTTGTTGACATATTGCTGTATAACAAATGGCGACTCATAGGAAAAAACCAAATTCGGCAACTCACCACTTTCGTGCAAGAGTAGCAACTCCCTCGCTCTTTCGACTCTAACTTTTTTCTGTTGCGGTGTAAGATCGGGTGCTTTTTGGAACTTCAATGGCTTATATCCAAGCTCATTTTTTAGTATGTGTTGCATCCGTTCCAACGATATGTTGAGCTCACGAGCCATTTTTCTTCCACTTCGACGAGGATTTCGCTCAATTTGAGCATTCACTTTCCGAACAATTTCTGCCGATGTTGCTGTTTTTTATGACGACCTCCATGGCGTTTTGCAACGCTGCTAATATCACGGTAACGAGCTATGGTTCGAAACACAAATGCTTTATTCACGTTGAGGTGCTGGAGGGCTCTAACGAGCCAAATATAAAGCAATTACACTATCGCATTTGAATTCCACAATAATATAAAAATAACATATCATAACTAAAAATATAATATGGAAATTGGAATGTCAAGAGCGATTGGCGATTGGCATTGCAATATGCGAGTACTCGTATACGTGGGGTTAATTTTATCTCCCTCTTTTTAGTAAAAATGCTTCGTTTTAGTTGCAGTGACCTAAGCTTCGCACAGACAATGTTTTTGAATGGCTTCATTTGCGTCGCTGTTATTTGTTGTTGTTATTACACTTTTTGATACACTTTTTAAAGTTTTCACATAGCATGAAATACGAGTAATGTCGTCATGAGTCATGTTATCCATCATCCATCCTGTTATCCAACATCTATATCCTTTTGAATTAAGTTAGCCGTTGTACCTCATGCATTACCGGAATCGACATTGGGTATATCAATTAAGTCAATATACTTGCTCAGCTGGTTTTGTTCTAGAACATTAACTAAAGTTATTGTGATGGCTATAGGATGTCTAATACGACGTAAGGCGATATTCTTTTACATCAGCCTGTTATTTAGGTAATTTTTATTACGCCGATTACTGATTTTGCTTAAGTATTGCAATACCAGATTTACTAGTAGTTAGTGGCATTTATGGGTGACCAAATATCTGTTAATAAGTTTTCGTAAAATTACTCCCAATTTATTATATTCACTTTTCCTTTCAGAATCACTGCTAACCTTAAAAAGTAAATATGTATAAAAATAAAATAAATAAAACATTTGGTAAGAATTTTTCCATTGAAAACAAAAGAGTTGACATGCAAACTATTGAGAATTTCGGAAATCATCTACTTAAAATTCTTAGACCAAAAATTCTAAGATTTACAGATTTGTAAGGCTTTTCATTAAGTCATAAATAATTTAAATTTTACGGATTGATTTTCTGGAAAAATAACTCAAAATATACTATGTGTTTGCAAAGACGAGTGAATTTCAGTAAAACTTAATTTGTAAAAAAAGTCATGATTTTAAAAATACTGCATCATTTGCATTCTTATGAGCTTCTTTCAATAATAGACAAAAAAAATGTCTATTACTACCTTGTTTTTACTTACTGGCTTCATAAGTATTTTCCAAGCTAAAATTAAGACTTCATCTATGTATGTTAATCGTATCACAATTTAATATATTAACTAAATTTAATTTAAACTAAGAAAATCATTCTTGTTTTCCAAAAAATAATTTTGAGAATACTGGAGATAAGAACCTCGTGACCATGAAAAACATTTGCCTTTCATTTTTAAGGCTTACCTCAAAAATGTAAGCATTTGTTTTTAATGGCTTTTGTAATGGTCTGTATTTTTCGTCATTCATGCAAATCATCAAATGATCGGCATATTTGTTATCATCATCAACATGTTCGTTAAATGGTTTTACTAGCTTCCCCACAAAACTGTTTAAGTTTTGAAGATACTTAGTTGCAGTCGTGGGATGTATAAGATAGAACATTTATTACGAAATACGTCTTGTAATTTGCAAATGAAATGGAAATGAAGTAATATATCCCAAAGCATCTGACTGATCGTTTGGTCACAAGAATAAAAAAATAACCTACATAAGGGTATACTGAAGAGGATACTTTTCTACTTTAAAATTTTTATCTCCAGGTCAACTGATTTTTACGCGATAACGTCTCTGTACGTTATGGTATGGTGGAGTGATCCTAAAAGAATAATTGTACAGTTATTAAAAAAGATGCACGTGCCTTGAGCATTTTTAATTTGATGTGTGGTTAACTCTTTAAAGATTGAGATGCAATATCGTTATTTTACGTAAGGCTTGATTTTGGACACAATTCTATGCATTATTAAAGAAGGAGGTGTACATTTCTAAGTCGACCGCTTCAAGTGAAACACCTAAAAGCGCATTAGTTGATATATCGGTTCGTACTGATTCCTCCTGTCTTAATGAGCCAAAAACTGCTCAAAAGCATGTGATTTAAAAGTGTAATTCACATGATGACATATAGTTTTGCTTTTCTAAAAAAAATAAAAAAAAAATTCGAATTAGGTTAGTATGATATGTTTAGAGCGCCGATATGTACACTATTCTTGTCATCCATAATCGAAAGATTAAAGAGGATTAAAAAGTATTAAAAGCATTAAAAGCACATGAATGATACTATTATTCATTTTATTTATTATATGGTTATCTATTTAGACCCACGATTGGGGACTGTTTTACCTATTCCAAGCTAATTTCAAGCGATTTAGATAGCTTCTTAACTGGCCTGCCATGTTTACCAAGGAAAAGAACGTAGAATGCTTTAGTGATTAAAAAATACCTGTATTTTGTCCATATACACGTATGTGCATGCATCCCCTTTATAAATTTTCATATTATTTTGAATGCATTCTTTGTATTCATCTATTGTACAAATCCTGCAAAGGAACTTTTATGTTCCTTTTATGAACTTTTCAGATATACCCAATTCAGGGATAGTGACATTTTCCTTATCATTCTGTTGAATAGAATATCAGGTATTTTTCAAAATACAGATATGTATAGTCCAATCGGTGTTTGATGACGATATAAATGGAATTGTCGAATATATTTAGAATAATTTAGCAATTTTCCACAGTAAATGTTACATGTGGGGTAGTGACCTTTTACCATTTCCAGTTGGCATGACAGGGAAGGGTAAACTTTTTTTTATACACGTTTCATTCCGTTTTATTTCTTTCAACGCCACATGTTATCAATATGGGATAGCTTGAGATCGTTGTCATTTGTATAGGTAAAGTAAAGTAACGTTTTTAGGGTGCGATTTTCTAGCGCAAACCCCATTTTTCGTCTTTAAAAAAAAAAAATGAATGCTTTAGCGTGACAGCCCGTGTGGGCCAAGGTCTAGCTTCTCGCACTCATTTGTGTTTCTCCCCTTGCGAATTTTTACATTCCTAAGCAGGGCCTACTGTTTTATTGCTGGCTTCGAACGAAATTTAAAGTGTTGTGCTCCTACCGGGATTCGAACCCAGTTAGTTTGGCGTGAAAGCCAGTGAGTCAACCATCAGGCCATCGCCACCCTTTTCCGTTTTTACTTTATTTTTGAAACCATAACTCGTCCGTAGATACTATATTAAAAAACTCCTTATAAAATAATCATCATAATCATCATAATCATCATGATAATCATCGTTAACATTAGCAACACATGAACGATACATTTTTACTCATATATTTCGAATCCAAAAGCACAGCAATAACTTTCGAATTAGGAAAGTTATTAGCTAAAATTCGCAATTATCAAATATTTAATGCGTTGAGATGCTTGTACTGTAAGTATTTTTATATAATAACTGCCAAAGATCTTGCGCCCCTTTTACACAAGATTGTAAAACGGTGCAAGAAAAAAAATAACTATTTTCAATTAATCGGACTAGTAAATCGGATAATATTGATATACCATATTGTACATATAACGAAAAAACATAGAAGGTTGTCAGCAAAAATCTGATATGCGTGTGAGAATTGAATGTGAGATGCTAACAAGAAAATACACCCAATTTTGAAGTCTTAAGAAATCAGTTATACACATTTTAGTGAATAATGAATAAAAAATAATGAATGAATTAAATTGCGAACGAAATTGGCTTCAGACCAATTGGGTAATGAAGAGCATTAAAGAAAATTAACTGCAACATTTTTACTACAATCAGACAGAGACATTTTCCCCATTCCAGACGTGTCTTCACTTAAAAGAAACTTATTTAGAAAGTCTTTAATTTGTCCTTGCTTCGGATATTGTGTTTTAATACAAAATCTAAACAATTTTTTTTTGTGTGCAATTACATACAAATTTATTCTTTTTCAGTTAATGCAGTTAATACTAAAATTAGTAGTCGAATATTTTTGCTTTTAGAAACCAAAGAAAATATCGTGACTTATTCAATCCGTATTAAAAATAAATTTATATTGAGCAATTTCTTTTATGTCTTGCTTAAAAATAAATTCTTGGAATTTGTAAACAGACATACATTGGACGACATGGTCTGGACATGAAAAAGGAACTGATTTTTCAGTCATAAAATTCAGTTTGAGACATTAAGTTCAGAGTTCAAAACTTTCCTGTGGTAAATTTATCCTTTTTGCAGGCTTTTAAGGGAATTGTCTCAAACTTGAATCTGACTATACCTTTAGTCTTCACAAGAGGGGAAGAGTTAATGACAATAAGTGCGCATCTTTTTCTGGCTTACGATCTTCTAATTGTTAGTGGAAAGTGAAGATTGAAGTTGTTATATATGCTAATTTCGAGTATTTCATTTATAGAAAAAAGTTTGAACGGGATACAAGTATGAGTTCTCGGTTCTCTTGAAATATCTTTCTAAGCAACTGCATCAAGGTTGAAACTAGTTCTCTTGCCACTATAAGCGATCACTTGCCCCTGTTTCTATCTGCAATTGAAAATGATTTATGGTCCTTAGCATCTTAGGTGTGTCGGAAACCAACCCGGTTTTGCTCAAAATTCTTTGGCGCTCTAACGTTAATTCACTTTTATTCGGTTAGTTTCTTATAATGGTTCTTGTTCGCTCTTGTTTGTTCTTTGCCCTCAATTATTGTGATCTTCAGAATATCTCCGAATATTATTTTTCTTGTGATGTTTCAGCGGCTGAGTACTTTAAAAGAAGTCGCGATCCTTTTCAGCAAAATGCTTCGGCAGGGTTTGCTGTACTGAACAAGTGTTTAAAACTTATTTAATGTTATAAATTATTTAAGAAAAATTTCATGGGTATCGGAACAACTACTAGCTGTACACTTTCAACATTTTAAAATGATACTTAAAAAAAAAAACACTACACTGTTTCCGTCTCTTTAAAAATACTTCGGTGCAATGAGCTCATCATCCACCACATATTCGATGTCGCCAAAAATGCTGCGAAATGTCTAGGTTTTCTCAAACGATGTAAGGGAGGATACTTTTTTCACCCCCTTCCAAGTTATAAGCCGTTAAAGTGAGGAAACTCTGATTTCGTGGTAAAACTTCTTAAAAGACCGTAGCTTTCAAACGGATTCAGCTTAAAAAACCAATTATTACCAATCAACGAAATTCCTACTATTAAGTGTCTTATCCTCACTTAACACGAACAATATCTTCTCAAAGGTAAAGATTCAGTTAAAATGCAGATGTTTTGAAATGCAGATATCGGTGAAAAAAAAACCCCCATGCAATACAATTTTTTGTTCGCTATAACTTTAGGAATCTTCAGCTATCGGGACGAAAACCTAAACTGGGATACCCTGTATAAGGCATTTATATGTCCAAAATTTGAGTATAATGCACACATCTGCTCAGGTGTGCTTAAAGCATCTCTGCACCTGATAGATAGGATTCAAAACCGTGCGATAAAACGCATAGGTGATGCTAATATCGCTTAGTCAATGGACACTCTTGAACACCGACGAAATGTTTCGTGTCTCACGTTGCTCTATTGCTACTTCTACCACCAGTGATCCATAGAAATCGCCAGTAGAATTCCATTCCTTCAAATGTTCAACCGTAACACTCATTTCGCTATGAATCCTCATCAGTATACCCTCAAGCCCACTTTCGTACCTGCTCCGAAAAATCGTGGTTCGTTACCTGATGATGCCCTGCCTGGCTCTCTATTTCCCAGTCATTGTAACATTCAGACATTTAAAACCAACGTGTAACGGTACCTCTCTTTCTTTCTTCCCCTATTTTCGTTCGCCCACGCTGTGTGCAAACATTTTAAGGGTACCTTAAATTTTGAGCGCGCGTTATTAAAAAAAAAATATGGATAGTGTAAAATTTTCAAAATTTTACATATACCACAAGGTCAAATACAAGGCCATGTTATTTAAATTCGGATGGAATATAGTTTATTCAAGAGGCGGCCTTGTCCAAGAATGGGGAGAAATAGCACAAAGCCGCAGGCTTAACCTAAGTTTTTCATGGAGCGTGTAAGATTTTTTTTACGCTACAGAAGACACATCTTGGAACGCGATTTTTAGATAATAAACGTATAAAATGACTTAGTGATTACTATCTTTATTAAATAAAAATATCTATTTATTATATTATTCTTAAATTATATAGATTAGCTATGTACGTATTTGAATGGTATAAAAAAAAAATAATAGGTTATAATTATAATAAAAATGTCAATCTGTTGGACGGCCTTGGCCAAACCTAATAGACTTAAGATAACTACAGAATGTATCTAAATATTTTTTATGAAATAAAGTCAATAAAACTGACTAAATTATTAAAACAATTCTCGAAATTCTCCCTTCAAAACCACACCTCTATATTAATTTGTTTTTATTCAAAAATCAATCACGTAAATAAATTGAACTGAAAATGGATTGCGTCTGTCAGCATTCGCATTCGAGGATTTTTTCCATTTTTTTTAGATCTTAATTAATGGTGGTGAAAGGAATAATAGCAGACGGTGTTTCTCTTTTTTCTCCTTTATTATTATGAGCTAGACCTTGTTTTTGAATTTAATTTCATGTTATCAAATTTGACAAATGATTTGCATATTAATTTTGCTGTTTTTTTTTACGATTTTACGGTCTGGCATTTGCAAGTGTACGTATGGACGCTAATCGATATACAATTTCATTCTTACAGTTCTATGTGTCTACTCAATCAATCAATCTAGTCTCTGTAACAATGGCCTAAATGGAAATAACAACGGTGCCAAGATGATGATCATTAAGGTTGAGTCAACAAATATTTAGGTAAAAAATGAGTTCTACGTGACTAGATACAAAGAATTGGAAAGAAGAAACATGTTCACGTTTTCATCATTAAAATCGCTGGTTTTTCATTTATTTTTGGTTATTTTAATTAGAAAGAATATTTAAAGTGGTTTCCATTTTTTTGGTTTCTCTTGTATTGGTATTTACCGAACTTCTGGAAAAATATCCAGATCGTTGAACAAAATTCTTTAGTTATTTTAGTATTTCTTCTTCCTTCAGCATAGGTATGAAATCATGGATATATCCAACTTCTGCCAGTTGATCTTCTACATAGTTACACAAAGGAAAACATATGAAAATTGTATGAAAAATTACACTTTTATATAATAAGTTCTTTAAGGTTTTTGCACTAAAATTGTTTTAATTTTTCTTAAGTCAACCAACCAGATGATTAAACCGCAAACTAAAATGTACACATGCTTATTGGTTAAGTACACACAACTAAAAGATTGCATCTTTAAGTATATTAATTATGCACACATAAAGCATAAATAGTTAACCCTATATAATAATAATATAATAAATAATAACAGTCTCTGGCTCGATAAAACAGAGGGCAAGAAAAGGGGCCCAATAATCTCTTTTTATCGAATTGAAATCAGAACTAGTTTTCATAGTATCGAGTTGGTGCTGAGTACTTGTATGGGTTGGAGCATTAAAGTATCTCATGACTTTGTTACTGATAGAAAGTAATCAAAATATTTTCGGTTGATAATGCAAGAAGCATAAAAGCAAGAAGAACGCTTAAGCCTTTTTTTTGTTTTTTATAATTGGCGTGCGCACAAGGTATTTGATGTAATCGTACTCTTATGATGTTTTCACAAAGCGCGGGCGAAAGGTTGTTAGGGAAGGATAAAAGAGAGAAACCGATGTTTGTTGTAAGTTTGTAATGTTTGTAAGTTATGGTGAATAGGAAATAAAGATCTCGGCAGGGCATTCCATAAGTGAGTTGTATGGCTTAGGAAAGAATCACGATATTTCAGAATATGTCCGAATGTTGGCTTGAGGGTGTACTGATGAGCATTCATAGGGAAACGGGTGTTACAAATTAAGGATACATTAAGATGAGACAGGAAACGTTACGCTCAAGGATGTCGAATGACTGTGTAATATCACCTATGAATTTCAACGTACGATTAATTTCATCGTACGATTAGTTTCATCGTACGATTTCGGATCCTATATGGTAAGGGCAAAGAGGTCTTAGGCGCCTGACCTGACCAGATGTGGGTATTTTACTCCAATTTTGGACGGATAAACGCCATATATGTATATTGAGGCCAGGTCAGAGAGTGTGAAATATTTTTAACATCGCTTGAGGAATCCTATACACATACCGAGAATGGAAAGTTTTCGGTTTCGACGATGCAAGTTCAAATTCATGGAAAATGGCTGGGTATTTAAATTTCGCTTTAACGACAGCAGGCATTTTTAAATCTTAACCTGTTGATAGTTCCCCAATTAGTTATTCTGCTAATATTGAAATTGAATGCACTTAAAATATGCTCTCGTTTTCGTTCTGCAGCCGAGGAGTAGGGACGTGAGCCCGGGAATGAATATGAGAAGCAGAGAGTACTGTTATCAAAGTGTCAGAGACAGAACGGAGCACTGCGGTACACCAAAATTTACTTTACGAATATAAGACTTCAAAGAAGATAGATAGAAATACACGCATTTTTGACTAAAAGGCTTGATCCAAAACTATTTCAAATGCCTTAGAAATATCAAGTGCAACTATCTTGTTTTCGCCAGATTGGTGTAGACTTTTTTTCCACTTTTCGGTAAGACATGCCATCCACCACTATTGCTACGAAAACGTAATTCTCAGTACTGCCCGTTATTGAGTTTTAGTGTTTCAAGATATTTCATAAGATAACGATTTATCAGATTTTCCATGACCTTGGAAAAAGGGAACGTAAGTGCAGCAGACTGTAAGAGAACATGGCGTATATTTGCCATGTCCACTCCAAATTCGCTAGCCATTATAAAAAAAAAAAAAAAACACGAACACCAACGATGCTAAGAAAGATTGCGAAGTGCAAATCCAGACGTTGGTTTATCGAATCAAATTGTTGTACGAGTAGGTCCTATGCCCTTAAACCCGAATTCAGTGCTGATAGTGCTATACAGCAGCTGCCGTGAATGGTTGCAAGGAACATCACTATGACCAGGGGCAGGGGATGTGTGCAATATTTTGTCACTAGAATTATAGAGCAGTAAGTTGTCATGGCGCAGGGAATGGGCTATAATAAGGCTTCCTTAACTTTATTTATGAAATATCTTGTCAAAAATATAACAACGTCAAAAAAACTACGGTACTGATTTGAAAAAGACCATGTAGCGGGTGTTAAGTTGCGGCGGCGGAGAGTTTCTTACAATAATTTCAAGAATGACGTGCATGACAGTGCATCGTATTATCTTTACGAGTATCTTGGCATAAAATCGAACTGTGCATATTTTGTTAATTTGAATGGAGCAGAGTGAAAGCTGAATGAGCGAGGGTGCCGAAGCCAGCTAGATTTGTCTCTATATATGCTGAAAAAAGTCGTCTTAAAACCAATAAAACTATAGAGGGTATCGATGTGTTATTACTTAGTTTTTCCTAAGGAATGCTATGAAGTAAAGATTTAACCATATTGACTAATAGGTTGAATGTCTCAGGGGTTATTTTGGAGGCTGATGGCTCATTGCTAGATGAGGTGAAAAGTAACCACCTTGGGAATGAAATTTTTTTTTTCAAAATGTTTTTTTATTTTATTCAATATAGTTTCCTTTAAGTTTGATACACTTATTCTAGCGATTATCCAACTTCTTAATCCCGTCCGAAAAGTAATTTTCCGAAAGGTCTGCAAAATACTCCTCCGTGGTGTCGATGATTTCCTCGCGTGAGCTGAATTTTTTATTGATGAGCCATCTTTTGAGGTTTGGGAAGAGATAATAGTCCGAGGAAAACAAATCGGGCGAATACGGTGGATGTGACAGCAATTGGAGCCGTAAGTCATTGACTTTAGCCATGGTTGCGATGCTCTTGTGCGCCGGTGCATTGTCTTGCAAAAACAAATTTTTGTTCGCTTAATGTGAGTTCGCTTTGCAGCGATTTCGGCCTTCATTCGCTCCAATACTGCACAGTAATACTCGTGTTGATGGTTTTTTTTTGAGGTAGTCCGCGAAGAGTATGCCATGACAATCCCAGTAAACCGACGCCATAACCTTTCCGACCCATCGAGCCACCCTCGGCCGCTTCGGAGCATTCGTTCCGGCTTCAGTTCATTGACGGGCACTCATTCTGTTCTCTAGTGTTTAACAGTTACCAATCTACGCTAAAAGTCCGCCCGATTCCGCATCAGCAAGTCCAAACACTCTTTTGAAGTGCCCTCGCGTTCGTGTTTTTGGTCAGGAGTGAGTATGCGCGGCACTCAGCGGCAGGATAATTTTTTCATAAGCAGAATATTGCCCAAAATATGGCATGTGCGCTCAGTACTAATCTTTGTGGTATCTGCCAGCTCGTGCACCTTCACTTTCCGGTCAGCCAACACCATTTCATGTATTTTTTTTGACATTGTCCTCTGTAACAAATACAAAACTAAAGACAGTATCGCACTGAAATTTAGCATGTCTGCCTAAATATGAACGGACTTCAAGGCACCATAACCTTTTTTGCAGTAGCAGCGCATTCTGGCGGTCAAGGAGGTTACTTTTCACTCCACCTAGTGAGTGGCATAAATTAGGGGTTCATTTACTTCTTGTAGATTAGGAAACTCGGCAGACATTTGCTCCACAAACACCTTTTTTTAAGTTAGGGTCGAAACTCTTTAGTCCATATACGTATACACCCCACCAGTGCCACCAAATGCTCAACATTTGGGATGCAAATCTCGTTTACCGATCGATTGCAGTGTTTCACCAGGAACGCACCATGACCTCTTGTGCCGAATTTTGTTGTAAACATTTTTCGTCTCCCGCAACCACTCTTTTCAGGAAAGCTTCAATCGAGTTTTATTTCAATAAGGACTCACAGATCAGATTACAGACCATAATTATTCTTTCACTGAGTTGGTGCGGAAGCTAAACATCCACATTTTTCGATATTCCAAGCCTTTTCAGTCTCTGCGAACCGGTATGTTAATGTTAAACCGCTGAGCGATCTTCCGTTTCGTCAAATGCCTGTCAACGGCAACTGCAGCCAAAATTTGATTGTCGTATAAAGTGGGTGAACGTCCAAAACTAACAGCACTAGTAACGTCTGTATTTCCAGAATGAAAGCATGTTAACCAACGCTGACAAATGTGAGCACTTATAGCCGAATCTCTATACATGCAGCAAATCTCCCGTTGCGTTTCTGTCGCTTTGACACCATTTTTAAAGAAAAAAGCAAAATATGTCAAAAATGCACTTTCTTCTCCTTCATTTAAAAAAAAATGCTGAGTACTTAAAACGCGTCCGATCAAAACAAATTCTCTTAATAATGTAAAGGAAAATCCTCTCTATTGGAATAAATAACAAAAAATTTTTACAACGGTATATACAGAGATTTTCTGAAACGTTAAACACTATTTCCAAGAAAAAAAACCGCAGATAGTATTGAACAACCCAATAGATATTAAATCATTTTGTGTATGACAATAAAAGTGTTTCCCTGATAAATAAGATACTGATGATTTGGTTTTGTGAACAAACCAGGTTTATTGTAGCTTACCATATCTGTTCAGATAATAACGCGAATTTTAATTTTTTGAAAAAAAAAAATTTGACAATCGGACCCTCCAAACTCGCGAAATTTAAAAATTCCCGTTATTTTCTAAATACACCTCGTATATAAAAAAATGAGGTTTCTTCAAAGATGTCAGTAACCCGTCATTTGTTTTAAACCAGTACTTGTGTCTACCTGGAACTGATTTAAAACCAATGTTGAAAAAGTCATCCTTTTTGTTTTCTTTTCTCGTTGTGTGGTTCTACACGGTTTTCTAATAACGACTTGACAACTTTTTTTTTTAAATAAAAGGCAAACCATTTGAGATATTTCAAAAACTTTATTATGGGCTTGAAGTACAATCAAAACATTTATGAATGGAACTCGACTTCGTTCATATGGCCACCGTGGGTACGTTTGTAGCGGTCGATTCGTTGGACCCAATTTTCAACGACTCTTCCACACATTTCAGCCGAAACGGCCGCTATTTCGCGTTCAATGTTAGCTCGGAGCTCTTCCAACGTCGTCGGCGTGTTGGCATAAGCCAATGACTTAACGTAGCCTCACAGAAAATAGTCAAGCGGCGATAAATCGATGCGGACAATCGACTGGCCCGTGTCTTAAGATAACACGCTCACCATACTTACTCTTTAATAAATCGATTGTAGCGCGTGCTGTGTGGCTTGTGGCACCATCCTGTTGGAACCTCATGTCGTTCAAGTCTATACCTTCCAATTCGGGGCAAAATAATCGGTGATCATGGCGCGTTAACGCTGACCATTCACAGTAATGTGACGATCGTTATCGTCGACGAAAAAATATGGCCGAATAACGCCGCCGGAATGCAAACCGCACCAAACAGTTATTTTTTGTGGATGAAGTGGTGATTCATGAAGCACATGAATCAAACGCATATTTTGCTTATTGACGAACCCATTGAGCCAAAAATGAGCTTCGTCACTAAAGATGATTTTGCGACGAAATTCAAATGGTCCATCGGCTTCAATTCTTGAGTCAGCTTGATTTTGTATAGCTGTAAACCAAGATCCTTACGCAAAATACGCCATAAAGTGGTCTGAGCGATGCCCAATTCTTGAAAACAGCGTGAAATTGACTGATTTGGATCGTTTGCTACGGACGTCTGAACGGCAGCGATATTTTCGACACTTCGACCAACCCGTTGTCTCACTGACACGACAACATCAGACAACGAATATGTAGACTCAAATTTTTGCACTAAACTTGTTATTGCCTGTCTACTAGGGCGAGAATTACGACCGAAAATTGGAGTTAACGCTCTTAAAGTTGCAGTCAACGACTCCGAATATCTGTAGAAAATTTTTATAATTTGCAGACGTTGCTCGTTATTGTACTTTACCATGATGATGAAATGTTGAGTTTGCTGAATAAATTGACAGTGACAGTTTGATGATTAGTGAAAGAGTGCGTTCACAAATTAAATTCAAAGTTGTCAAGTCCCTATTGGAGAACCCTATATTTATAGTAGAAAAGGAAGAAACTACAGATATTCCTTTTAGTGGGATACCTATTATTGTGACGCAAGATCTTTATATTGTGTATACCTTCTTTAAGAAGATCCAGATTAAGAATTTGAGTGAACTTTAGTTCCACCGATTTCCTGTAAAGGTGTACTACCTACCTATGACATTTCCAAATACATTGCATTCAAGCTAATAATCTTTGATGTATGTATTTACGTTTTAACTTTTCCTTCTGTGCCAGATAATGTAACAATTGCTGTTTATACCTTTTATTATGAATAAGGGATCTCATCTACCATAACAAGTTATTAGTTTTGTATTTCTTTTTCTCAAAATTAAATAGATGGATAAACTAAAATTTGGACGAATTGAGTTCGTTCAATGTTGCTTTAGAAACTGTATGGTGATATTTAACTTAGAATAAAAATCTCGAAATATTCCTCAGCCCGATTTTTCTTAGGTCATTCTGGGCATCAAAGAAGTATTTACCAGAAGTGTTAATTTCGCTGTCACTACCTGAAAAATTAAGGCTTTTCCCCATTGGGTAATCAACAAGTTGTTTCTTTTATAGGCTCCAATGCCAACCACCATCGTATATTGAATTTTTTGATTCTTCTATTCAGTTCTGTTGGAAATTTTGATAATGTCAAAGGAAATGTATTACTGACAGATTGGATAGTATGAAGGCATGATCGTGAGTCGCTGATCTCAATCGCAATCCCACATCTCTCAGTCTAACTAAATTCTAAGACCCCGTGTTATTTGGGTAAAAATCTTTTACTTGCCCTGAGTCTTTTCGCGAGATAAGGTTCTGATAAAATTTTTTCTTTGAAATTTGGTAATTTTAAATAGATGGCATTTTTTGGCGATTTTCCTTCAACAGACCATTGACTCATGCGTTAAGATGGATCGGAAAAAAGGAAAACACGGTGTTTTAAACTAACTAAACTGCTTAAAACTAACTAAGTATGTAGCATTAGATGTAGTCATATGCGTTATATATTTCAATGGTTAATAAAATATAAAGAAGGAGGAATGTAGGTGTACCCCAAGGTAGGGTGCTAGAAATGGTTAGAACAGCTTGTAATATCTTTGGTGGGCTAAATGTATAGCTCGTCTCTTAGTTAAAAGAATAATCATTGTTTTTGATATCTCACACTTAAACTACTGGCCCAATTATTTACAAATCGTAATGCATTATTAACATTTCCACTTAAATCAGAATAAGGAAATCGAAAATGTAAGCCGTTATTATTTGATTTAGATTGGTTGCATAAGTAGGTATTCTTTTATATTGGCGAGGTTTATGACATGGCGTTGACCTTATTTTTCTTGCAATGAGAAAGAAGACACCGTTACCGTCAATAGTCTCAGGTATAGAGCGATGTTAACTGACTTTCTGTGGTCAGAGCTCGACAACAACGATATATCCGAGCTGTGTTTCCAACAAGACGGCGCTACATGCCATATAATTTAGTGAAGGAGAATTTTGACGACTGCTGACTTGGTCATCTCACATGAGTGTTCATCAATTGGCTGTCGAGATCATGCGATTTGACACAACTCGATTATTTTTTCTGGGACTACATCAAGCACAATACTTAGTCAACGCTAACAAGACACCCACTTTGGATAAGCTCGAGGCCAACATTCGACACGCTATTGCTGGAATAACGCCGCAAATATTGGACCGAGTCATCAAAAATGGCATGAACGGAGCTTCAAAATAAAGCCAGAATAAATTTTATATCTCACACCGTTGGTTTTTTATTTAATGTTTTTTCCTCTCGTTATTATCTGGTCATCCTTAAGTTGTCCTCTTCGTTGAATCTCCACCACATTAACATATGCTTAAATATTTTAATCATTTCTTAAAAGTTTAAACTAACTACACAGTTTTTTTTTTAAATTCAATCAGCAGTTAAATCGATCTTTGGCATTATAGGATTGAATTTATCTTCAGAGCTTAAGAATCAATTTTAAAAATTATTAATAATTTATATTGGTAACCGATGACCACACTTAAGTCACTGAAGACCGCTATTTGCGCATACTTTGTAAGACTTCTAATTTACATGTGTTTGGTCTTATACCCAGGCTGAAAGGCTGAAAATGTTTTTTTTTTTTTTTAATTGTTTCCCGCAACATCATGGTATTATCAGATGGTTTGCCGTGTTCGCCTTCCTCCTTATTTATTATTGGTTTTATTTTTATTTTCTTCTCCTTCAATGTTTTAAGTGTCTGACTATATGAGTATATTTTTTTTATGGTGTCACTGAACTCAGAATTTGATTGATCATTCTCGTATACATGCCAGTAAAGGGAGATGAGTGAAGTACACTTAAGTTCGATAGAAGGTAGAAAAGGTTTCAAGATATTTTGTCACGTCAAGATCTAAGAGATCTACTAGAAGGCTATAAAGGAATGATACTACTGTAAGCAATGTTTTTATCTTAGAAGTGGTTTTTAACACGATTTCTATTCAATAAGGAAGACAAAAGAAGAAAAGGAGTTGTTGCTTCATCTGATAATGAGTACTGTGTCAAGTTAAACAAAAAAATTCACGCAGATATAAGTACGTTTTGTGATTTGTCTATTATTCGTATAAGTATATAGAAATTAATTTTTTGTAGAAATTTCTACTGCTATTTAAATTCAGTTTTTATGAATTATTACTTAAAACATCTGTACCACATTTAACCAGGAATTTCACTATACCTTTTGTTTTATCAATTTGTCTTACTTTTCAGAACTCGTTGACCGCTAGACCAATTTTTACTGCTTCAAAAGCGATACTTACGAAAGTAATCATGACATAATGCTGAACTCTTTCGAACGTATCAATATTGACGGCTTGGGGTAATTGAAAAAGCTCTTGAAATATTATGTCCCTAGTATTGGCGTATAAGACATTGGTCTTAATAACTTGTTTTTATAAATGCTATAATTTAAAAGCAATAAAAATGTGATATGACAGGATTTGTCTTGATGTGATTTGGTCTTTCGTGAGTTTTCTTGGCCTAAGGCTACATTTATACGGACTAATAAATATGTTAAAACAGTTAACAAATATGTTAAAAACAGAAAAAATCTTCTATAGCGCAAGTAAAAAGTTCTCCTTTCTTGAAAATGAGGCAAACAGTTCTGAGATAATATGGGTATAATTTCGTTCGACCATATTTGGTACACGAGTCGGGGTAGGCTCCTTACCAAGTTACACTCGGCTGCTATGGCTATATGACTACTTTTATTTTGTCTAGATAATGAAACTAATAAATGAAACTTTTGGTTATAATCCTCCATATTAAATTGTTCATTCAGCTTGACAGAGAAATTTTGATCACCATCGCTATTTCATTGCTTTATAGTACTGACCTTGGTCGCCTTATCAGAGTTTTGTACGGTTGACATGATCAGTTTAACCTTTTTCAAACTTTGCAATTGCATCTTTAACATTTACTTTCAGAAGTTAGTGCTCATTGTGCCAACTGGGACTGGAGTTTACTGTAAGTTTCTGAAAAACTATTGATCTTACCCAAGATAATAGCCTACTGATGTACATACTGGCAATCTGAAATCATTTCTACGTTAGCAAATAGAAAATATTGAAACGTATATAGTACATATTAAGAACGGACAATGCATACAAGATCAAAATGGCGATATATGCAGTATTTTTTTGCGATTTTGCTTCGGAATTAGACTCCATTACACAATTTTTTATGTCGCTATTCATTCCTTTGAAAAGTGGCTACTTTAACGTTTAATAGAATGGTTGTAGTTAATAAAAACAATCCTCATCTATTTAATTGAGAATTACATTTTGTCCCCTAAGAGCAAATGGTCTGACTGGCCAAAATATTGTTCGTAGATCTAAGGATATCTAAGGCCCAAAGTAATACCAGCACGTCATTATTGAGTTACTTGGGTAATTGGCAGCAGACCCTATGCTGGTCTTCATCCTCTCTGTCTGGCCTCTACACATACGCCAATGATATGAAAGACAACATTCGTGTTTACCTAACCTTGTCCAATAGTTACTCTCGACCTATCCCTTTCTATTAGAAGCTAGCCTGTCAGATCATGGAAATATTCTGTTAATTCGAAAAGGATGAACCTGAAAAATAACAAAACTCCACAAAACTTGGCATACAGGGGTATAAAATCCATTTAGCCTTCTTTTAGCAAAAATCAAAATAAAAAGATAGGTTAAAACCTTCAAAATTGATGAATTAATTTCTCATTTATTATTCATTGTTGTTTTTTTCTTTTTTTTTGCAGACGCGTCATCATCAAATGAAGCTGTACATCTGCAACAGCGTTTAAAGTGCTTAAGTACGGAACTAGTAACACTTCGTAATCGCTTGCATGTTGGACAAACACAAACCTCCGGTGCAAATAGCACTGTGAATGTAGCTAACCCAAATCCAAATGGAGGCTTGGTATCACCAAACAATCCAAATTGCTTGATATCAAATCAGTCAGCAAATATTATCAATGCACCAACTACAGTACAAACCGGTATTATAGCAGGAAATAATATACAACATTCGCCTTCCAATGGTAATCCACCAAAACCGATTACCAACCATAGTAAGGTAAGATAATTGTTAATTAACTTGTATTAAAGTTATCATACAACTTTAATAAATAAGGCATATTATGTTAGTTTTTATCTAAACTTCGAGAAAAATGTAGAATTCCTCGATTAAGTTTTTCTGCGAGTCAAAAATCGCCTAGTTATTGTGTCCAGCAATGTGGTGCTATTTGCCATTTTTAAAAAGAGTGAAAATCACCTCAAAAAAGTATTTCTGATATTGTAAGACTCGAACGCAATTGATCTATACATCCCTTTATCTTACAGTTATGTCTCGTTACAATTTTTCATTGCTCAATATCCATTAAGGACTCATAAAGGAGCTTGTAGATATATTCATGAATTAATGGGAGAATGTATTAATTGGAATGTATGTACGAGTATGTATGTAGAATGTGTAATGTACACAATATTATCTCCGTTTCACTTTTCTGAAGTTGAGGCCAAAGTTTTACAAACGTCTTTTTTGCCCCTTTCAGTTCGTTTGACTTTAATTTCTCGAAATATCTACATTAGGCATGATACGAGTACTGTATTAAGTATCAATGTACCTATAAAATAATTATTTTCCTTTTTTATGTATCCAATTATGTATCCTTAACACCAACTTTTGTTTCAAATTTGTTGATTTAAAATCTTTTGCCAAATGTCAGATGATCAGAAGGATGTCGATTGATATAAAATACTTTTTTTTCTTTGACTGAATTTCAATTGAGGGCGAAAGGCTAAAATAGCCTTCATTTGTGCGGTGTCATGGTGCCTTGGTAAAACAGTGAAGACAGATTCTAACCTAAGATACAGTGTACATTACAAAAAAATAAACGCTAACTCTAAATCGTGGGCGATAATTTTGGAATGAGAGTGTCTCTCAACCTCTAAGTGGAGTTATATGTATCCTTAAGATATCGAGGCGTGAACAGCTGAACTCTATATGCTGAAAGTTACCAAGCCACGTGCCATATGTGAGAATCGCTCTTACTAACCACAATTTGCAGTAAGAATTCACTTGCACGATTAATATCCAGTTGTTCATATATAATTGCGAATTGCAAATTGATTGGGGCAAACTTAAACGCTATTTGTTCTGCTGTTTCTTCCTTCTGGTATGGACTTGAACTTGGACCGTAAAATTGATTTGCCGTTAATTCAGACAGAATTTAAAATCACTCGAATATATGTTTTATTAAGAGCGGGATGATTAAGGTGTTATACGTATGTATATTAGCAATTCAAGAATTATTTTTTAGGTTGATATCATTGGTCAAATTTATTGCAGGGCAGAGGTAGCCAAAGTACTTTCTGTCTAGAAGTTGTCAATTGTAACGTTTGGCCCAAGTCATCATTTTCGTTCAATGATAAACCTAGTTTTCTGCATTCGGTCGATTTGTTTTCTCATAAATTTCAATGTCTTTCGCCGGTTGTGTTCGCTCCCCATTTTGGCACTATTTGTCGAAGCTTGATATTTAATAAGATGCCTTGGGTAGCAGTGAACGTCTTTTTTTTGTCATTTTCAAATGACTGATAAATTATACAAGTCATCTTTGTATTTGAGATCTTAGGTTTTGCTAGATTAATTGTCAGTGGCCAAAGAAGATCTCTACTTTATTTGGGCTGTTTCGGGATGTCTTATATAAGATTTGCTTTAGGGTAAAATTCGTTGGAGGTTTTAGCAAGGCTGAGAATCTTACTCATTTTCATTATGGGCAGCAAAGTTTCAGAAAAAGTAGTGTTTATATGTTTTTATTTATTATTTATTTATTTATTTTTTTATTTATTTACATTTTGAATTTACATAAATTTATATCAATTTACCCGCAAAGCAAAGTGCTTATTTGCAGGTGATTGTTAGCAATGGTATCATTAGCTGGTGATTTAAAATAATATCTCAGTTTCATTATATAAAAGAATAGCATTATTACTTTATGTAGATATACAATTAACTAAACTCATTATTGGTGACTATTCTACTTTTCAAAGTACATCGAAATAAATAATTTTTTTTTTTCTAAGTTTAGGAATGTATTTCAAAGTTTGAGGAAGTTTGTTCATAAGTATTGGAATAGCATAGCGTAGTTCTCGTTTTCCATAGATGTTGAATGTTTCTGGTACTTCTAGCATTCCTTGGGCTCGTCTTCTGATGTTTTGCGTATGTATGAGTGTTGTCATCTGAAATATTGCGTTGGCTAGTTGCTTTAAAAGATGTGCAAGCAGGTCTAAAAACTTTAAATAGACGATGTTGAAGATTCAATATCTTATCAATATGGGTTTTAGCCGCTTTTCCCCAAGCCAGAATCCCATATCTGATTCTTGATTCTGCTAGCGAATAGTACACTTGTTTCTGCACTTCAAAATAGGAATATCTTTTAAGGTATACCATCGCAAAGAGCGCGCTCTTAAGTTAAGACGTAGCGTATTTATATGCTCTCGCCATAATAGGTGTTCATCTATAATTATCCCGAGGTATTTTATGCTTTTAACTACTTCAATTTCTTTATTGTTGGTTGAAAATGGGCAGTGTTCGTTTCGGTGATATATTTGAACAATATCTTCTCGCTTAAAGGGGGTGCGTATGTGCATTACTTTTGTCTTGGTATCATTTATTAGAAGCTCTTATCAAGACACCATATAGAGACGATGTTAAATTCTTCTTGCAATATTTCCACCGCAGAGTTTAAACATTTGTGTTTTACCACAATTGCTATGTCATCAGCGCAGGCATAGGCAGTACTTTTTTTTGGATAAGCGCAAGAGTTCGTTTGTGTAGAGGATAAGAGGCCCGGTTTGGAACCTTGTAGTACACCGTATTCACTTGGTTTTTCCTCGTTCATTTTATCTGAGACCTTAACTTTTATGGTTCTATCTTTCAAATAGCTCTTTGAATTATTCCTTTCAAACCTATTTTACTGAGGCTTTCGATAAGCTTTTCAAGCATTAGTGTATCGAACGCTTTACTGAAATCGATAAATAGCACGAGAACATGCTGATTTCTGTTCAGGCCGGCATTAACAGTATTGGTAAGCTCACCTAGCAACATTCCAGTACTTTTATTTTTCTGAAAACCGTATTGGTTTGGATGTAGTATTTGGTGCTTGGTTATAAAACTGTTAAGTCAATTAACAACTAAGTCCTCCATATCGATAAATAGCACGAGAACATGCTGATTTCTGTTCAGGCCGGCATTAACAGTATTGGTAAGCTCACCTAGCAACATTCCAGTACTTTTATTTTTCTGAAAACCGTATTGGTTTGGATGTAGTATTTGGTGCTTGGTTATAAAACTGTTAAGTCAATTAACAACTAAGTCCTCCATACACTTTTCAACAACAGATAAAATTGCGATTGGCCTATAGTTTCCAGTGTTATTTTTAGTTCCTCCCTTGTATATTGGTCGAATAATCGATGTTTCCATCAGCCTTGGAACAATGCATTGATTTATACTTTGGTTAATGATTGTCTTTATAACAGGAGCTAGATACACTGCATTTATTTTTAAATCAATTGGTCTAATGTTATCGGCTCCAAGACATTTATTCCAGTTCAATTGATACATCATTTTGTAAATTTCCGCTTCGGCTGCTTCTTCTACGTCAATACTTTGCTGTAGTTCCCAGTTTTCATGGTTTGATATTCTTACATAACACACATGCATACTCTTTGTAGCCTGGTTTGAGAATTGCTCCGCAAATTTCTTGGCCGTTTCATTAAAGTCTTCGTCGTTACCCGCGAAATTGTTTGTAATAGTATCATCTATAGAACATTTTTTCCTTCCTAAAAGTTCATTAACGATATTCCATGTTTTTCTTGGGTCATTTTTAGCGTTTACGAATTGTTGCTTATAAAAAATAGCTTTTATATTTTATATGTTTTTATTAACAATATTTCGGAAGCTCTTGTACTGGATTTCATAGCTTTGACTTCTTGGGCTGTTTTTACATCTTCTATAGAGTTCAACTCTCTTTTTGCACATTGAAATTATTTCTTTCGTAATCCATGGTTTTTGCTTTCGAGGACATTTGTTTGTTTTTTGTTTTACTTGCTTCAGTGTATATATTATTCATTACTTTTACGAAGTTATTATAAAGTTTTTCAACATCCCTCTTTTCTAGTATATTTTGCCAGTTCGTTTGCTCTATTAGCTCATTAACTTTTTGTTGCCTAATATGTTTAATGTCAGTTTGATTATTCGTTTGGTTTTGGCTTACACTTTTTGTTGCATACAGAATTATGTAGTGATAGAAATCGGTCTGTTTCAATGATTGCTGAGAATATATCTAATTTTGTGATGGTAACATATATGTGATCAATGAGTGTTGAGGTGCTTATATATCGTCTCTATGTATTTCAAGACTAATGAGTTGTTTTTATCTTGTATATTTATATTAGTATCACCTAACACAATGCTTATTTTGTCTTCTTTGATATTTTCATTTAATTCGTCAATGAATTTCGTAATACTTAGTTTTGGTGGCCTGTAAATTGCGTGTATGCATGCTTTCTTACTATTATGGTTTATTTCGATGTGAATGCCTTCATAATTTATTGTGTTTACTGGTATTATATCGTATTTTATATTCTTTTTAATAAATATTGCAACACCTTCACCTTTTCTTTCATTTCGATTTATGAATTCAGGTTCAAATCCATCAATGTGATACATTCCATTTTTGTGCTTTGATATGTTTATTTCGTTTAGTACTATGGTATCGATATAACATAAGACATTATCAATTTCTGCTATGAAATTTAATCGATGCTGGTAACACCTTATATTATTCTAAAGCTGATATCACTATGGTCTGTTTCCATTATTTTTTGTTTATTTATTATGTAACGTATAAATCAAATAACTCAATTTCAGCTTACATTCCCTAATATTGTTTTCAGATTTTTGAAAGTTGCTGGATATTTCCATTTCTATTTACTATTTACTATTTTAACTATTGTAATTCAGCTTATTTAACAAAATAAAACTAGTTTGATTCTTGGGAGAGTAAAATGAGTTATATGCTAAATAGATTAGATTTTGTATTTCCTTGTAAAAGGTCCGATTTCCCTTCTAGGAGTCTGATTAACAACACCATCTTACGGTATTTCTCCATTAACATGTCCATTAGATGAGGTTTCTGGGATGTATCATTCAGTCAACTCTTTCGTACATGTGGGCTTAGGTTCGCTTGTATGTTCTTTCACTTGGGCATTCAAATTTATGTAATTAATTTATCCAGTATATCAAGCCGACAATGTACGACGTCGAGTTTTAAAACTAAAAGTTATAAACTTTACTTACTTACTTGAATACTGAGATATGCCGTTCGGGATGAACCTAGATTTCAACTAACAAGTCTCTTCAGTTTTTCCTAGATAAATGCCTCAAGTTGCACACTCCAACTTGTTTAAAGTATCCTTCTATCAAATTGTGAAAAAGTCTTTTCATAGAATTTGTATGTAGTTATATGAAAATCCCGTCGGCGTCAACTCTGACTTGAAGGCATAACTCTGATGTTGGAGTGGTTGCTGGCTGTGCTAAATGTAACGAACTAACAACTAGCACTTACTTTAGACCCACTGGTTGAGGATGTACTAGCTCGGCCCGTCCAGTTTGACAACCACCTCTGGGAAAAATATCGAAACCTAATACACCTGAGTTTCAAACTACTACACCACCTGCCCGTGCCCTGGAGAAAAAGCCAGTAAAAGGGTATACCCTTGTAGGACTAGGGTTATAAAGGTCTTATATAGGATCTGTTTAAATATTCGGTATAGGGCATTCTTAGGCCAAAGAGGCAGAGATTGGCAAGAATGATTTTTCGATTTACTTCTAGTTTGGTGCTATTGGTAGAATTAGTAGAAAAGCCGCTTACTACTCTGAAATTTTAGCTGTCGACTGTGATGTTCTGTTCAATTTGTCCGTGTTGCGTGTCCCTTCTTGTTGACAGCATATATTCGGTTTTGTCCCCATTTATCGCTTGTTCGCTTGTGAGTTCCACACAATTCTTTCGAGTATATTATTAAAGATGAAAAGATGGTCAGTATTGATTGTGGACTTTCATGGCCTGAAACCACGCTGAGAGCAGCCAATAAAATTGTTGACGAGACGTTTCATACGTTCACGCAATAACAGATAACATTTTGTATGCGATGTTAAGGAAACTACAAGCTCTATAGTTGGCGCAGTTAAGGGACTCTTCTTTTTTGTAGATGGGAAAAACAATTCTGAGATTCATAGAGCTCACGAGTGGCTTTCGGATACGCGTTTGGCAAAAAGATTCGGCGTGGTGTCGTGTAGGCAAGACTTACCAACTGCCCTAGCAAAGATGATTTCCTTTCCAATTATACCTAAGACATTACTCATATATCTTATCGTGCATCATCTTTATCTTCTGTATAGGGGCGTAGGCGTATATTAGACTTACGAGCATGTTACCGAATTTAGCCCTGATGTGGATTGCCATGTCGCTGGCTCACATGTCGGAAGGTATAACAATTAATATAGTAGATACGAGTATCATAGGTTTTCATCCTCCATTGCGCTCGACCCGTCTCATCGCACTTAGGTTAACTGGTTGATGAGGTATCTGGAGCCGAAACGATGTGATAGCAGTCAAGGGCTTCTGCTAACCAAATTAGGAAAAACCAATAGCCGTTGATCTGCCCAGTAGTTAATTTTTTATGTGAGTGTCCCTCAGTCAATTCAGAAGCTGATTTTCTCAGTCTACCTAAGCACGGGGGTTTGAGGTATTCAGTGTAGCCAACGATCTTCCTACATAATTGATGCCAAGTTTTCTGGCATGCTTTACAAAGGTAGACACGTCCTTGGCGAAAGGCCGACACATGGTACACATTCTGAGAGGGAAGGTTTTGTAAGTCGTAATTTAGAAATTAGGGATCTCTTTGCAAATATTTCGTAAGACAACTAAAATCTTTTTTGCTTTGCGACACCATACACGTAGTTTTAATTACTTTTGGGAAAACCTGGTCTAAGACGATTTGGAAGTACAATATTTAAAATGATAATGCTTAATTTTATGAGTAAATAACAGCATAATATGGATTGTTGCAGCTTATGATCATTTATATATTTTCTTCTTTCATTTATTTTCAGAATCAGCATATTATAAGTTCATGTTTACAATCCACAAATACAGGAGTATCACCAAGAAACACATCTATTCCACATCCGCTGCCACAGCATATAAACGATTCAATTACAGGTATGTAGGTTCGTCCACCCTTTGTATATATGTTACATGTCTCATTGGGATTCTATGATATTTCCAACTTGTATCTATATTTAACCGTAATCATCCGGGAATCTTGTAAATGAAGAAACGTAAATTTGTCTTTCAGGTAATCAACACTTTGGTGACACGTTACCAATGCGATCGGTGCCCGGACTACTGAACCTTCCTTTTATTCCGGTTGTCCAGAAGAATTTTAATCCTTGCAATGGTATTAATACGTTCCCGCAAAATTCCACCATAATAAGAAATGGACAGCGTAAGCAACCAAGCGAGATGGAAGATCTAATACACTTGCCAGGCCCTTTAACTGAGGATGCAGTCATGAGAACCCTCCAAGCCAGGTTCAACGAGAATCTTTATTTCGTGAGTATGAGCAATGTCATTAATTCTTGTTATCTTTGCGTGTAAATTATAATGGTACGACTGCGACGAGTATGAGTATGGACGGGTATCTTGTATCTGGCTTTCTTCGGATACACCTTATACGTGTCTACAGTGTGCCCATGCGGCAGCGATGCACTGAATGCACCGATTCCATGTTAGTGGTCATAAAAGTGTAACATCACCTCAAACTTAAATTCAACCTCGAGTTACGTACGAACCGATACCGAATGAAGTGATATCATTTTTCGGAGTTTTCTTTCTGAAATTTTTGGGTTGAATAACTCTTCTCAATTCTGGTCGTGAAAAGCTACTTTAAGTCGCGTTGCTCGTACCGGGGCAAGCAGAAATGATGTGAAGAAAATGGTTAGAAATAAAATATAATTTAGGCGTGTTTCAGGAAATTGAAAATGCAATTAGCACCACGATTCACGATTCACCAGAATTTCGAGGGAAAGAAACAAGTTTACGTGTCTTGGCCTCGTTTGGAGAGATTGAAGTGCGTCCATACATTCCGTCGGCATGCGGCCTGACTGCTGACTGGCTATGGACTGTGGGCTTGTAACCTGCGCAGGTAACCTGTCATGAAAAAGTTTACTTAGTGTCTACCCAGACCGACGATGACGATGAGTGTGTTTTCCAGTTTTTTCTCTTCAAATTTTTGTGCTTATATCTTCTTTTTTTTTTTTTAATTTTTTATTTTATTTTGTTTTATGGCCCTGGTCAGTGTGGTGCGGTAGATAAATTATTGCATCAAAGATGAGCTGTACAATTTGTTGAAGTCCAACTTGTTTGACTAGAACTTTAGAACTCTTCTACTGTTGGTGGGTACTAGTTCTGGCTAGGGGAAATGATTGATGAAACGGAATTTAAATATTTTGCACTTAATGCCTGCGCACTGAACTGAAATATCATGTTGAGCAAATTAGATGAGAGATTGGGTATCTCTAAAACGTGTACAGCACACGTGCTGTTTAAGGTGCTGCCTATGGGTGTTTCATTGAACTTTTCCAAAAGCAACAATTTGAAATTGAGCTTGAGCTTAAGCCAGAGTTGATTGGATTAAGAGTTGGTGAGGTAAAGTAATATTTTTTATAGGCTAGGTCTTTAGTGACCAGTTTTTGTCTGTCGGGGAAAACTCGTTTTATTATAATACGACATGCGGCTCTTTTGGTGTTCCGTGCAGGTTATGAAAGTCTGAAGTGATTGTTGTGTTTTTTTACTCGTACGTACCTTTTCGGTGTTGTAGCCTTTTTTACTTTGACTCAAAATGTCCCATAAAGATCATTCAGTAATAGGTCACCTGTTTATAAGATTAAAGGTTTATGAAAAGGGTTTCGGAGATAAGTTTCATTTTTGAAGGAAAGTTGCATTTTATTTTATTTCAATTGTGGACCTAATAACTTAAATTGAATTTTAGGTTTCTATTTTCAACCCAGATTTCATAGTGCTTTTTTTCAATATTTTATCATATTTTTTGCTTGGAATATGTTGAAACATTTGACGCACGCGTCATATTTGATTTATAGATCAAAAAATAACGTACGTTTTTGCCATCTAAGTTCAAGGCTGGAATTTCGAAGAAACGGGTTATGCGTTTTATCAAAAACTTTGTAAAAAATAAAATGCTTAATCCGGGATAATCCGGGTTAGATAAGTAGATAAATTATCTTGCTTTTTGGTATTGACCGTTTTGAATCCAGACACCCTTTCAAATCTTACCACTTATTTATCAAAATAATTTGTTTAGTTTAGTTCCTCAAAATCCTCATGGGGCGTAGAACCCGCGACTCATCGTATTCTGAATTCTTCAAAGCACTAAAATTCTCTCCAGTTTAACCCCAATGATCGTTATTCCTCCTCAATTATATTTCTCCACCTGTTTCGATAAGTAGGAGAAGACCTTAAAAAGATGAGGGTTATACATCTATTAATGAAGATTTGGAGTTTCCTTGTGACAGTGTTAGTTATCGTCATGTTACTACTTATATCCAGATAAAAGGTGACCAGATAAGAATGATAGAAAAGAAAATTTAAATAAAGCAACAACGGTGTAAGATATAAAATTAATATTTTGAAGCTACGTTTATGCCATTTTGTGTGGAATAGCACATCATTCAAACTGACAGTGCTTCAAGCGGTCGGTCCAAATTTTGATGACTCGGTCCAAAATGTGCGGCGTTATTCCGGCAATAACGTGTTGAATATTGGCCTCGACCTCGTTCAAATTGGTTGGCTTGTAAGCGTAGACTAAGGACTTTACGTAACCTCAGAGGTAATAATCGAATGGTGTCAAATCGCATGATCTTAGCGGCCAATTGTTGAACGCTCGCAGTAAGATGACCCAGTCGCCAAATTTCTCCTTCACGGCATGTAGAGCTGTCTTGTTGGAACCACATGTCGGATATATAGATTTTGTCGAGCTCTGACTACAGAAAATCGTTTAACATCATTATATATCTGCGACCAACGAAAGTCAATCTTTGTGGATGTATTGATGATTCGTCAAACACTTGTGTTCGCTCCAAATTTGGCAAATTTACTTGTTGACATAGTCTCTAAGGCAAAAATTAGCCTCGTCCGGGAAGATGATTTTTTGGGCAAAATCCGGATTTCCGGCCAACATTTACAGCGCTCAATTAGCGAACTCGGCGTTGTCTATGTGCGTCAGCACAATCTGGTTGGTGGCTTAAAATCCAAAAGAGTTTATTCACGCTCAAACTTTTCCACTGTGCGACGAATTGCCTGCATACTGACCGAAGACCAACCTCACGATGAAATTTACGTTCGATTTTCGATGTACTTTTTAAAAATTTCAGCATTTTCGGCAAGCGTAAAACGATGCAAACCTTACTGAACATTTTGACAGCTGCTGAAACATAACAATTGGAAAAGCTATCATTTTATCTGGTCACCCGTTAGTACAACGATTTCTGCGTTGGATTGAAGCCATCCCAGCTGGATTTTAGTGCTGAAAACATTGTTTTTCACAGATTTTAGCCATCACACAAAACGCAGATCCGTAATAAAGAAAGTTGATTATTTTTTCGGCTTTTCCTCTGAGTTATCCTCTGAGGTTATCTATCTCTAATATATTGTGGGAAAACGGACAGACATCATTGGCGTAGTCTAAATGTTTTAGATATGATATCGGCGTCCTGAAGGGGGTACGCCACTAGTCATTACTATAATATCTTCTGATCTGATACTTTCCAATCTCATTAACAGAAGTTTAATGCAATTTTTTTTGGTATGGAGTACTTATATGATAGGTGTGGTATGTGCACATAGATGTTTGGCTACTTTTCCGCGAGGTAGCTATTTCTTTATCTTACAGGTTTGCATACGTTTTTTGGATGCAAGTGGAAAGTTGAATGATTATTTAGCTGCCGCGTCAGCATCTTGGATGCCTTTACAGCCTCTGTACCTATGCCAAAACGATATATTTTTAGAAGTTTAGTACACTTCTAATGTGTTGTAAGGTCAAACTTAGTGTTTTTCTTATCTATTTATCTATCATCATTTAATATATTAATATTAATATATATACAGCCGATTATACTTTAAAGAAACCAATATTATTAATCAGTTATTTAGAACACGTTATTTTCTACTACTGTCTGCCAACGTTTTACAAGCTTGCGGATTCTGTTTTCATAGAAAATGTGTGGTTTTCCTTTAAAAAAAACATCTTATGGTAGTAAACATCTTGGACGGAATTATATTTCTTTCCATCCAAATCGCTCGTCATTAATGTCGGAAGGCCGTCCATAATGGGGTTGATCTTCCAAGGTCTTATCAACGTTCCGAAATCAACCAAACTACTTTTTAACGGTCCTTAGAGCAGCAGCACGATCCAAATAAAGGCTCTGAATATTTTTTGTTGTAGTTCTAACATTCACTTCTTTTCGGAACTCTTATAGAATTATATGGCGAAGGTGTAACTTTTCCTTCTTCATTTTAGAATTTTCTTTTCACACACAATTTCATTTAACTCAACTGGGTTTAGCGATAAAATGACTTCTGATGCCACAACCTATTTACTGGTGTACGAGTCGATAAAACGAGTCTATAAAACAAGCAGCATTATAAGGTCGGGCACGAACTTTTGCAATGATCCAATACTATCATAAATACTATTGCCTGTAACTATAAGCTTCTTTCCAGGTTGCACTTTGACGAAAGATAGACATTTATGGGCTGATAGTTTTTCCGATAAATGTATAACCACAAGCCAGTTCGGGTAGTAGTTGTTGATCTATTGTACGAGTATTGTTTTGTTTCCCTGTTGGATTTTAGTTTCACCACTACTGAGTATGGAGAGTTGGTATTTAAAAAAAAAAAAAAAAAAAAACAATCAGTACAGGAGTCTGCTTTAGTTTAAGCGTCTGAAGTTGTCTTCTCGAAGTTTTGTCTTCCTTACAATTCGATTAAAAATTAACGTCGTAAATGAGCTGGGACTAAAATTAAACTAAATTAAACTGAAATTGGTGGAATATGTTTTTAAGAGTCTTACTTGTAACACTGGAAAGAGAAGAATTTATGTTTCACACGCTTTCGTAATGAATTGATAAAAGAAGTCTGCCGATGTATTTTATGTCGCTTTAAAAAGTCCCAGTGTTATCCTATAAAACTTAACTGCCTTTTTTTAGTGCATTCTGATCTTTGTATTGCAAAAAAAAAGTTAATTGCGAAATCGAGAGAATGGATTCTATAAAAAAAAGTACAAAGTAACTCTTTCGTCTATACGGTTCTAGTTCGTTTGTGATTCTAGGGACAGCTCTGCTAAAGCGTCTACTATCTGCACATTAATAGCTCTGTTATCGTATCTGATATCAATTTTCTGCTTTCTCCACTTGTCCTATAAGAAAGCTGATGAGTTTTCTATTGTTACAATGTACTTTTTTACATTTCATGAAACAATGAAATGCAATTTGAGATCGTTGTCGGCTGATCACCAAATGGTAAATCCGATCTGACGTGCATTACTTATCAAGTAATTGTACTTAAACATGAGGCCTCCAATAGTAATTTATGCTGCAGAAGTTGACAAAATGGTCACCGTTGTCATTCCGCTTTCGTCAATAGGTGGTGTTTGGCCATCATAAGTTAGATAGCGGTCTTGTGTTTGGCATTAAGTAGGTATGGTAGCATTTAGTTGTCCTTTCTTTCTACGCTACAATTTCTTGAAAATAAAGCAGTGTCTTTTGTTATGCTTCCCTCGAATGTTGCTGTGGGGTAGATTACAGATATGAGACTTTGATGTGCTTAAGCTGTTAGAAGCTGTTAGAAGCTACACACCTCGGGTTCAGCTACATCAGGTATTTGTTTCCCATAGTAAATAAAACAGTGTTGTGTGTCGAAGGCCTCGTATCTATGTACATAAGTATCGCGTTGAATAATCTTATTTTTGTCAATCCCAATATATAAAGGAGAAGGCAAAGGCAATTCCTTCCTATATGTGTAGAAAAGATATTTCGTTCAGTAATCCAGATTTAAAATCTTCATAGCCTATCTCCTCGTATTGGTTAATTTATCAAAAAAGTGTAATTGAATGAAACCTTGCCCAAAAATTGGAGTAGGTATCAGCTCTATATGCGTACATATGCAGGTACAGGGTGGTCCAAACACGAATTTCTTATTAAAAATAGAATAAAATTATCAAAAATCAATTATTTTAAGTTTTTTATGGCTTAATTATTGTAGAAAGAGCGAACATTTAAATTAGTTATAGAATACGATTTCGTTCATGTAGCTGGCCTCGCAATAGCGCATCCTGTCAACTCAATTTTTAAGAACTTGCTGACTGCTTCTGGCTTTATCTCACGAATGGCTCGAACGATATTCGCTTGAAGGGCTTGAACCGTTTCTGGATTGTCCGCATAATGCAAGATTTTATAAAACGATTACCAAATTTAGCGCGCAAAAGATCGATTGTTTAATAGGCGGTGTGGTGGTTCTGTAGTGTTCACCGTTGACCGAAAGGGGGTTTCCAGCTGCATTTTCGAAATAAAATAGACCAAAGATGCCACGGAAGATTCGAAGATCAGCACCATGCGAATGCATTTCCTTCTCGATAATCACGTGCGGGTTTTTCGATCCCCAGATGGACCAATTTTGTTTGTTAACGTAGCCGCCGAGATAAAAATGCGTCTCGTAAAGAAAAAAATTTTTTTGACCAAATTCGACGTCCAATTCGAGCTGCTGTAAAGCCCAAACTGAAAAGTGATAACGAAACTGATCGTCGTTTGCTTTCAATTGCTGATTTAATCGGACTTTGTAAAGGAATAATCTGAGATGTTTGCAAAATACTCATCAGCTTGATGTCTTAAATATTGTTATTGAAATCGATGGAGAGTCGATGTTCCTGGATTAGGTCAAATCACAGCAGCAATATTGTTGTCCGCAAGCCAGTCTCACGACAAGTTTTTGCATAAGCTTGGCTACAAAAGACGCGGTGGGTGCTTTATTTTGGCCAAAATTTCTTTTCAATAGACACTTTGTTTGGGCAACATAGCACTCACTTTTGAAATAAGTTTGCAACATTTTCCAACGTTGTTCAAGCGTAAAGCGATTAATTTCATTTTGCGGAGGTATGATACTGACTGATAATCAAGTCAGTATCAAAATAACATACAATTTAAAAACAAAGTTGTATTTGGATCACCCTTTAGATACTTCAAGCTTTTAATATCCAATACACAAGAGAACTGATCTGATATCTTATCGAGTTGTCGACTTCCATTCTCGACGAACGTGGTATATGGTATTTGATAGTTTCTAAGGTATAATGTATTGCGGGAAATTAGGAAATGCTTTCTTAATACACTATTTGTACTAGTTCTGCTTCAGGATCGGCAGATTGGCGATAAATCCAGTCTTCAGATTCTTTGAAGATCAATAAATATTCATCGACTGCTTTTATTGGTTTTAATGCCCTGAATTAAATAAGCCGGTGGCCGAATTCAGGATTTCGGGAAAACTTAAGTATTGTTACTTACAGCTATCTACCACAACCTTAAACCTGAATTTAAGCGAAAAGTGTACTTAATGGAAAATACATTTATTTAAAGCTTTTATCAATTTTATTGAAATGCAATAAATTTTGTTTTTGAAAATAATAACTAAATTTTTATTTTCTGATTTTAGACAAACGTTGGGCCAATCCTGCTTTCAATTAATCCATATTTGGATGTTGGAAACCCATTGACTTTATCATCAACACGTTCTCTACCACTTGCTCCACAGTTAAAAAAAATTGTACAAGAAGCCGTCAGGCAGCAAGCAGAAACTGGATATCCTCAAGCAATTATTTTATCCGGCACATCTGGAGCTGGTAAAACTCACTGTTCTATGTTGCTGCTAAGACAACTATTTGCAGTTGCTGGTGGTGGTCCCGAAACGGATGCTTTTAAACATCTGGCAGCAGCTTTTACAGTTCTTCGTTCGCTTGGTTCAGCAAAAACAACTACCAATTCCGAATCAAGTCGCATTGGACAGTTTATTGAAGTTCAAGTTACTGATGGTGCTCTGTACAGGACGAAGATTCATTGTTACTTCCTGGATCAAACCCGTGTCATTCGGCCATTACCCAACGAGAAGAATTACCACATTTTCTATCAGATGCTTGCGGGTCTAAATCGAGAGGAGAGAGCTAAATTAAATTTGGAGGGGTATTCCCCAGCGAATTTAAGATATCTTCAACATGGCGATATAACACAGAAGGAACAGGAAGACTCGTGTAGATTTCAAGCATGGAAAGCATGTCTTGGAATTTTGGGAATACCATTCTTAGATGTTGTTCGAGTTTTGGCTGCAGTGTTGCTGTTGGGAAATGTCCAGTTTATTGATGGTCAGGTAAGAGAATTCTTGTTTTATTACACATATTCATGCTTACGAGATGAATAATATTTCCTAACTTTAATTCAGATTTTTAGTGTGTAATTAATTCAACGTTTTTAGCTAGGCTAAAGTTTATTTTATATTAGTAAGAGAATTGCGAACGTGATTGCTTCAGTTCACACAACTTTGAAATGTTTTGCAGAATAAAAAGATTAGAAATACTTTTCAAAACCAATATGTGGATATCTAATATGCATATAAGTACTTACATTCAGATCATCTTCAAAGCAAGTACTGATCAGAGAGGTCGATTTTTAGAATATTTGCAAGTTCAGTAGAGACAGCATAGTCTCGGAGGATTAACCGGTAGCCATGGTACGAATTTTCTCTTATATCTCCTCAGTTCTTTAACTGTTAACATTAAGCGCTTTTGAACTCTGACAGTGCTGTTGTTCAGCAGTAATTGTTCCCATGACTATATAAAAGAATAGAATAGTTTATTATCATGAGAAATTTTCCCATCGGGCTCCATGGTGTGCCTCGATTTGTTCAACGTTAGTCTGTGCCACTTTTTGACATGAATTCAAATTGCTGCAAGTCTTACACTTAAATATTTTACTCTCTTTTTGAAGTTTATTACCATGCGTTGATTATAGTTAAGTTCTTTTTATTTTACAGTGTGATCACCGCCGCAGAAAATTGTTTTTGTACATCTTTGTTTGAACGATACCTTGCTGAAAGAAATTTCATAGATTGGATCAATATTGTTTATCCCCTCTTCATCTTTGGAGAAATTTTTTTTTGTTATATCAATTAAAATGATATGCTATAAATACACTCGGCACAACCACACAACACCAGTGGTACCAGTGGTACCAGTGGTACCAGTGGTCTTCATGTTTGTGAATTTTAATAACATTGAACTCAGATCAATTTTACAACTGTGCACAAATATATGAAGCACACCTCCGACGTACATAACAAGTGCTATGTGAAGTGTAAATTCATTATAAGTTTTCCAATTAAATTGCCATAGGTGTTATGCCCTTACGATAATTTGCATCAGTCCACCAGCAAAAATCTGTTCAATATCTTTAAAAAAAAATATGCTGCTGAGCCCTCAAGCTGTTTTCCAAGGCATTAAAAACTCTCATGTCTTTAGTTGCCAGTGTGATGATTTCTGACTCCAAATGTAATGGAATGAACTCATGTTTAATAGTATCAATTGGTGCTTCATTTGGCCAAATAATGATATTTCATTGATTTTATCATCAAATTAGGAAACATTACCAATACAACCACGTTAGGCAGTGTCGAGCTTTAAGAACTATAAGGGAGGTAAGATCATCACAAATTGAGGTACACTTTTGCTTAGAAATTTGATTGCTACTGTTATCTAGATTTGTCTAAATGATGAGATAATCTATCTACAAAACTGACTCTTCTTGACACCTTCTTGAAAGCCCCTTCTATGTCTAAGAGGGTAGCTGGTGTCTGTTTATGGTGATGGATTGACTCTTCATTATTTGCACTACTCTGTTGACATAGGGTGTACCTAAACAAGCTCGAACTTTTCTGAATTTCTAGGATGTGTTTAGAGTATTTAGCACGAAACATGATTTTAGGTCATATGCTTGAATCGGTGGATTATTACTCATGTCATAAACATATAAGTTGGAGGTTAGAAAAAACTCAACTCAGCAGGTCAAGACAAATGAGAATTTTGGTTGATTTGAAATCATAGGCACTATCTGATCATACAGCTTTCGTTACACGTGCCTAAGCTGAGCGTTAAAAGTGCCTTCTCCCACTGTTTTATTTCCAACGATTTTTGCCAACTCGGGATTTTTTCTTCTTTATTTATTTTTCATTTCATTTTTCATTTATTCAATTCAATATATAAGTAACATATATTACTTACAAAGAAACATTAAATAATCTTATAAAATAACCTGTAAGCCTTAACATATTAGAAGTTAAAAAAAAAAATTACACAGAAAACAAAGTAAACATTAAATAGAAAAGAGAAAGATATACGAGTAAGTTCAAAATAAGTAAAAAAAATATATAATACGAAGACTGATGAGTACTAGGATTGGAAGATAAATGGCGCTACTAAGCCAAAATGAGTGTGAAATCATTTAGTATAACTTCTTTTAGCACGCCTGTCAAAATTTGGTTACAAGCCGAAGCTTAGTTTTAGTATTTTTTGCGACCATGGGAAAAGAGCAATATCGTTCTGTGATCCGATTTTTATTTGTGAGTGACAAAACCTGCTATAAAATCGAACCCGTTTTCGATGGCACAACCGCTTAGTTGTACCGCAGAGTTTTGCGGTAGCCGCACGTCGGTTTTTGATGAACCGCTTACAGGTGGCTCAAAACGGTTATCACAGAGGAAACTGTTGACAAAATCCATGGTTTCGTATTAGCGGTCCGCCGAGGAAAAACCCGCGAGATGGCTGAGATAGATTGAAAAATAAATTGTCAAAACCTAAATAAGTTGCATTGTTATTTCTAGTCCGGGTATTCATCAAATAAATCAACTTCGGGCGGAGGACTCATCAAAGCTCTCGTAGATTGTAACAGAAGTGCGACTAAGGACGACTTAAGTTCATCCGTGTTTGTCATTTTTCTCAGATCAGTAGGTAAAGAGTTCCAAAGTCGGACAATTTGAACAAAGAATTGGCGCTCAGAAGTGAGGCAGGAGTATCTTGGTTGGACTAGTGTAAATGATCTAAGCGATTGCAAAAGCTAAAGCTCATTAAAGAGGTAATTTGGCTCTCGAGTTTGAATAAGGTGTGTATTTTAAGAGGTATGTAAAAGAGCATCCAGTTATTTGCTTAGAAATGCAGGAGATATGATCATTCTGCCTGATATTAAAAATGTATCTCGCTATTGTGGTCAGGTTTGCAAAAAAACTCGTTACCGTGTAAGAAGAGTTTTTGCGAAGATTAATTTAGTTTTTGGTGGAAGAAGATTTTCAGTCTCCTAAAGAGTACGAAGTATTTTGTAAAATTTTTTTGACGAAAGATTAAATATGAGTATCCCACGAAAGAGTTAAATTAAAAATCACACCAAGGTTTTTAGTGAAGTCAGCCCACTCAATGGACATTGAGAGTTTACAAGTAATATTATTACTCGAAAGATTACAAGTATTTCGTTGTATTAAAAGTACTTTTGACTTGTCAGCAATAAGTCGAAACCCATGTTCAATGTACCAGTCGTGATTTCTAGCAAGATCTTTATTTAGCAGTTCTGTAGCAGATTTTGTTTTATTTGTTGGGCAGCTTATCATCAGTTGCACATCATCTGCATACATATAAACTTTACAGTGTTTTACAATATTTGGAAAGTTATTCACGTATAAGGATAAAATCGTGGGTTCAAAAATTGATCCCTGTGGTACTCCACTCTGTAGACTTAAATAATTCGAATTATTCTCACCAAATACATCGTTTTCTTCTGTTTAAATAAGAACTTATAAGAGCTACGTTCAAAGTGGGAAAAGAGATACAGTCTTTAAGCTTACTGTAAATGATAGCGTTGTTGACTGTGTCAAATGCTTTTGAAAAATCTAGCAGTGATAAGGGCTTCTACTATAAATATCAGCACAGTGTTGCAGCTCCTTTTGGGTCGAAAACCAGACTGATGTTTACTTAGGAGATCCTTTTTATTTTAGTAGTAACGAATTTGTTTTATAGATAACTTTTCAAAGGCCTTTGACAAGTAAGACAGATCAGCGATTGGCCTTTCATCATACGTTTCTTAGGGCCCGATACTATTTTTACCCCTCTCCAATCGGAGAAGTAAAAGTAGTGAATATACTATTAACGATGTGAGAAAGTATATAAGGCGGAAGCAGTTTTATAAACTTTGGATTTAGGCAGTCGAGACCAGTAGTATAAGATTTCACCGAGAGGAGTGTTTCAACAACATCTACTTCGGTAGCTCTATTGAAGCAGAAAGCCCCTTCATTTTTATTTGCAATGTCATCCTGAGAAGGATCTGGACTGCAGGAAGGATTGCCATATGAGGAAATGAAATCCAAGTTCAGCTGGTCACAGTTCATATCGATGGGAACTACTATGTTTTTCTAACCGATGCCTAGATTGCAAGCTTTTTCCACATGGAATTTTCAGAGGTAGACGGATTAAACTTATCATTATAGAAAACTTTTTTCGCAGATCTGATTTCCGAAACAACTTTGTTGTGCAGGGACCGACGTTCATTTAGAAATTCATTGATAGGAAATTTCTTCCACTTCCGGTAGGAAATGCCAAGTTTGACTATAAGTTTCTGAATGAAATGGGAATGAAAAGAAAAATTTTTTTTAAATGTTTTTTTATTTTATTCAATATAGTCCCCTTTTAGTTTGATACACTTATTCTAGTGATTTTCCAACTTCTGAATCCCGTCCGAAAAGTAATTTTCCGGAAGGCGTCGATGATTTCCTCGCGTGAGCTGAATTTTTTATTGATGATCCATCTTTTGAGGTTTGGGTAGGGATAATAGTCCAAGGAGCCAAATCGGCCGAATACGTTGGATGCGACAGCAATTGGAGCCATGGTTGCGATGCTCTTGTGTGCCGGTGCATTATCTTGCAAAAACAAAATTTTTTTTCGCTGCATGTGAGGCCGTTTTGCAGCGATTTCGACCTTCAATCGCTCCAATAATGCACAGTAATACTCGCTGTTGATGGTTTTTCCTTTTTCGAGGTAGTCCACGAAGAGTATGCCATGAAAATTCCAAAAAACTGACGCCATAACCTCTCCGACCCATCGAGCCTCCCTCGGCCGCTTCGAAGCACTCGTGCCGGCTTCGGTCCATTGCCGGGCACTCATTCTGTTTTCTGGTGTTCAACAGTTATCAATCGACGCCAAAAGTCCGCTCGATTCCGTATCAGCAATTATCAGTATGCGCGGCACCTAGCGGCAGGATAACTTTTTCATATGCAGAATATTGCCCAAAATATGACGTGTGCGCTCAGTACTAATCTCTGTGGTATCTGCTAGCTCGCGCACTTGATCGGTAGTGGAGTTGCGGCCACCACGAAACTCTCGAAACCAATATTTGACGGAGCATTAGCCCCATAATATTTATCCAACTTTTCTTTTGTTTCCTTCGCCGTTTTGCCTCTCAAAAAATAATGTTTTATGAGAGAACGAAAATCGTTTTTGTCCATACTCAACATGATGCCAAACACGTCAACAACAATCAGCTGTAAAGTCAAAACTAAAGACAGTATCGCACTGAAATTTGGCATGTTTGCCTAAATATGAACGGACTTCAAGGCACCATAACCTATTTTGCAGCGCATTCTGGCAGTCAAGGAGGTTACCACCTAGTATTAAGGGAACTTGGAAATGCGTACTACGAATATTATTTTTGGAGGGATGTTGTTCTCATATAGATGTAATACCTGTTGCTGTAGAAACATTACTTGGTCGTCCACAGAAGGCATGTTGCAAATGCTGTCCCGGCCTATTTGAGTAACATCGGAAAGCAATTTAACATAGTCTGTATTTTGAAAGTCGCGATAAAATTATTTTTATTTTTATTATTTATTATTTATTTACATTTTAAATTTACCCGCAAAGCGAAGTGCTTATCTGCAGGTGGTTGTTAGCATTGGTATCATTAGCTGGTGATTTAAAATAATATCTCAGTTTCATATATTGTACAATTAACTAAACTCATTATTGGTGACTACTTTACTTTACAAAGTACATTGAAATAAATAATTTTTTTTTTTTGTTTTCTAAGGTTAGAAAAGGTTATTTCAAAGATTGAGGAAGTTTGTTCATAAGTATTGGAATAGCATAGCGTATTTCTCGTTTTCCATAGATGTTGAATGTTTCTGGTACTTCTAGCATTCCTTGGGCTCGTCTTCTGGTGTTTTGCGTATGTATGAGTGTTGTCATCTGAAATATTGCGTTGGTTAGATGCTTTAAAAGATGTGTAAGCAGGTCTAAAAACTTTAAATGGACGATGTTGAAGATTCAATATCTTATCAATATGGGTTTTGCCGCGTTTCCCCAAGCCAGAATCCGATATCTGATTCTTGATTCTGCTAGCGAGTAGTACACTGGTTTCTGCACTTCAAAACAGGAATATCTTTTAAGTTTGGAGCCTTGTGGTACATCGTATTCACTTGGTTTTTCCTAGCCTTTCTTTCAAATAGCTCTTAAGCCAGTTTGCCATTATTCCTCTCAAAACTATTTTAATTAGGCTTTTGATTAGCTTTTCATGCATTAGCATCGAACGCTTTACTGAAATCGAAAAATAGCGCCAGAGTGGTGCTAGGTAACTTTATATTAAGTGGTAGGTACATATATCACGTCGTGGAGCAGAAAGTTTGTCGTGAAAATGCAGGTTAGGGATATCGCAAACAAAGAAAACATCAAGAATGGAGCATGAGAGCTCCAGAGAAGTGGACGGGAATGCGTGAATTTACCGCGGTTAAATAAAGCAATTTCATATTGCCCATAAACGGAGCTGATCAGGCTTATCCATAAGGTTGCACTTAAGTAACCTCAAAAACGTCTGTTATTTCTTTGTTTTTCTTGTAAGCCAAGCCAAGTACAAACTTTTCATTTTTACATGTAATTTTTTACAATACTATAGTCCATAGAACACCCAGAAGGGGATTCGTGCATGACTTTGCCCTTTCGTGTTTTTCGTAGGTATATAGAAACGCCTCCACTAGTGCTGCCAACTCGGTTAGCTTGAAACATTTTATAGCTATTAGGGGAACAGACTTCTTATTTCACTTTGCTGTGCAGCACTGCATCGGAACGAGAGGGAAGATGCTTTGGGCGTTAAGACGACAGATTTAAAATTCCTCACTCTAAACTGCAAGCACCCTATTCATATTATAGAGAGATCCCTACAAATTGTCAGTTTTGGACTGTCTTACCATGAAAAGAACTAAGTCACATAATAACTAAGGTGGGAATAGAAAACAAGAATAGATTTATCGAATAACTAAAACAAAAAGAAGTGTAATATTTGACAATTTGACTCACCGTGCTCCCGAAATAAATATGATATTTAGGGAAAAAGCAATTTGGAACAAATAGATTTAAATGTAAGGGTATTAAACAATTAATATATTTACGAGAAAGAAATATGTGAGCCGTAGAAAATGGCAACTCTAAATAACTCTTCCAATATTAATGTTGAAGGTAATCGCTTTTAGATCATCGCAATTTAAAATATGAAAACTTTGGCCTTCTGGTGAAAGTCTTACGAACACTACATAACAGCACTTTGCAGAAAAGCACTTGATGAGATTCTCATTGAGATAGCTGCTGTCTTTGGAGTCAATACCGGTATCATGGAGGCAGAGAGTTTTCCGTGTCTTTTTCCAATATACTGTTGCTTCATGAAGAACGAAGTTTCGTATGTCGGCGAATTGCATAATGATCGCCGCAAGTTGTTTGTGTTTTTTCGGGAAAAAAATCCGAGAAAGGCTTTTTAATATTTTATTTTAGAGCGTATAAAACATAGACTGCAGAACACCAAACAGGACAGGATATGCGGCGATCCCTCTGCTCGGAAGGTCGAGTCGATGTGACTGTTAATGCTTTGCAGCTTCTCGTTCAGCACTAAATTTTCAGTTCCTGTTTCAAATTTTTCACTCGATTTATAACTATTGTAAGTCATTATTATATTATATTATATTATTCTAAGTTTAAACAAAAATCGTGGAGCAATATTAATCTATGCAAAGAAAAACTAAGCCTAGCAACTTTAATCACGTCTTTTCACTCTGACGTACTATACTTTCTCGAATTGAATATTTAATAGCATTTTTAAACGAGGCATCACATACATATCTACATTTGCGCGTTAACTAAACCTAAACAGATGTTAAAACTCTTAGAAACAGGGAAATGATTCTATTTAATACCAGCAAGTAACGCAATTTTTTCAAGTGTACTCTCCTTAGTTCGTAGTCGCCAGAATTTTGTTGAAGCTAATAAGTAAAAGTGCAGACTTCCCAAATAACCCGAGGTCACAACCACAGTTCACTTAAGCTTTCACACCACGATGGCTACTTAATATTTCATGGAACACTTCATTGACTTTTCTACTGTTATTCTGAATTAACCCAATTTTACTTATCGGAATCATTATTCAACTTGAACTAAAATAGCACTACTTTTTATACAATGGTACAGTGCCATCTACATGTAGAATTTTATCAGAGGTGCATTTATGGTTATTGTCTTCGATTAACTATTTTCAAACCGTATAAATGTCCATTTGAATAGTCGTACATTTGTTACTAGGAACGAAAAGTATCTGTTGGCGATGTAGTAATGTGTGTGGAGAAGAAATCGTGACTCGTCGGTTCGGGTTCGCGATGGGCAGTCTCTCGATATTCGCATTTTTATTTCGTCAATCTTGCTGTGATGGGCATTTGGGTAATTTACGCCTGAAAAAAACATAAATGTTGAAAATTTGCAATAAAATGTTACACTGAGCAAAAGATGCTTTTTTGTGTTAAAAAGAGTTCATATCTGCAATAACGGCTAGTAGACAGACGATTAATGTGTGTGAGCTTTTGTTTAAATTTGGGATAGTTGGTTGCTGACAGTTAATTCCGTGGTGACATGGACTTTAACTAACAATTGAATTGACATTTAGCACCTTTCCACCTCATTTCGTTTTTCTATTTAGTTTGGTGTGCGTTAATAAAAGATAAAGTTGAGTTTGCGTTATGAAAACTCTCAAATAAATAAACGCCATTCAAAAAACACAACAAAACAACAGTTTGTTTCTGAAAAACATCTTTCCAGCTATCGATATTGAGATGTGTTTTCCAGTTTCGTCTTGTTCTTTTGTTTTGTTGCATTCGGTGTATGCTGCGCCATAAGCAAGTGTGCAATAATTGGCAACGACGCTGGCTTAAAGATATTTGTTGCATTCGGTGTTCTTTGTTCGTAATTTTGACAATCAGTCATGAAACACATCGAGTCAAAAACATGTTTTTTGTTTCGCCTGCTTTGGTGTATGTCGGCTCATAAGAATAATTATTCAACAGAAAATGTTTTGTCTGATTCCGTGTGTTTTCAGCCTATGGTGAGACTTTCTTCATGTTGTTCTTAGAATTTGGGTTCGACATCGTGCCTTAACTTATAACTTCTGATTCATCTTTTTTTTCTAACTAGCGTGCGCTTCAAGGCATTTGAGTACTCTTAAAATGTTTGTACACAGCGCAGGCGAAGGAAACTTAGTGAGGAGAGAGGTACCGACGTACATTGGTCTTAAATGTTTACATGTTATAACGACTAGAAAATATAGAGCTCGACAGGACATTCCATAAGCGAGTTGCACAGCTTAGGAACGAATCTATTTTAGAGTACTTCCGAAAGTACTACTGATGAGCATTCATAGCGAGACGGGTGTCACGGTTGAATGTTCAAAGGGGGGAATGCTACTGGCGATTTCAATGGTGTTGGAAATAGTGATAAAACAAAGTGAAACAGGAGATATTACATCGGTGTCCGGGGGTGCCAATTGACTGACTTATATTGGTATCGCACAGTTTTGTATCCCATATAGCAGGTGCAGAGGTGTTTTAGGAGCACATGACCAGGTGTGGGCATTGAACTCCAGTTTTGGCCGGATGAATGCATTACATATTGAAGCCAGATCAGAGGGGGTGAAATATTTCTTAAATTTTTGAGGACTTCAAACATGTGGTCATTCCAACGTAAGTTGTCACTAACACATATATTGAGAATGGAAAGTTTTTCGGTTTCGATGATGCAAGTACTATTCATGAATATTGGGTAGGTGTAAGCGTTGAAGAATATCTCTTCAGAAGAAAGGGAAATTCACCATCTCGACCAGCGGATTTGTGTATATTAAGATCTTTAAGTATTCTTGCTATTACACGAGTACAAAAGTGGATTATTTTTCCCATCTTCAATGGAATTTAGCGCACTCAAGTATTGGCGGGGACAGAGCACAACCTGGAAGTGTGAAGCTTGCCGGCAATAAATGAATGATGGGATGGAGGATTTCCAAATGTTTTTAACGAACGGCTTAAAATGTTTAGTTATGTTATTATGTTATGTTTTGGGACATTGTGGTCATTTTTGGCTTAGGTTTTGATAGTATTGGAATTTTACACGCATAAGAAAGACATTGCAGTCATTTCTGGCTCGTTTGAACTTTTTTCAGCTTTTGTCTGTCGGGTTGGTTTTGTAGGACCGAAAGAACATTTTTCTAACCCTGACAGGCTCTTTACAGCTCGAGTCGCACCATGCCTTTTCTTTTGGTTTTATACTCTTCATCCGATTCCAAAGAGAATGGTGTTTGTGACCGTATCAGCAGCGTCATCCACGTCGTTATCGAGGAAACGTAACGACCAGTTAAAATTCCTAAAGAAGCTGTCAAGTCCGCTCCAATTGGCTTTCTCGTGTATATGTTTTTTTTAGGGACCTTTTCTTTACCTGTGTGGTGGGTGTAAGAGAAATTAGCTGACAAAATGGCCAATGGACACAATGACAACAGCGCATCAAACTCGTTAAAGGTCGAATTCCTTTCCAGTTTGGGGCTTCTGTAAATAAAGCAGTATTGGATAATTTGCTTACGGAGGTAGAATATTACCCACTCGGAGTTGAATTTCGAATTGGAACATGGATTACATTGGTAAAGTTCGGTAAGCTTCACCAGTACGCACGTAAATGGCGAGACCGCGGTGGAAAATAATAATGCCACTATTTCGCAGCCAGAAAGCTTCAGATCAGAGACATATGAGCTAAACTAACAAATTCAGAAGCTTCTGAACATAAGAGAAATATCACTTGACGAGCTTTGCCTCTGCGTCAAACCATCTCACTGGGACGCCTATAAGGAGCAACCTGTAAATCCATGAACGAGTGGTGTACACTGATGTGGAGCACCTCAGTTTTCTCTGAATAGTTGCTTACTTTCTTACTTATTCGGCCAGCGAATATTGAATTTTATACCTTGATTAGAGCCTTCTTCCGTACGTTAACGGTTCCAGGTGCGAAGCTTCCAGTTTTTAGATGTTAAGACCCCGACCCAAAGAATCCTTCGACGACGTTCCTATGTAGTGTCCCTATAGGGCTTATTGAAAAAAGCATTATTACCCAATTGGTTACAGAGGCCGAGGAAACTACAATTGCCAAGTGTGACTTTCGCTTGCTTTCTGACAATATTTTATCAACCAGGCAGGTAACATTTCTGATCACCTCAAAGCTATCCATTATGACGTTCTGTCTAAATCGTCGCTGGTGTGCATGTCTTTTTGCTGGCAGAATTTGTATTTGTCTTATTTTCAATAATAGCGTTATCAATATTTACCGATTCATATATAGCAACTGAATGCATTCTGCTAATGATGTTAACTTAATCAGGGCATAGATGTATCGTAGTTGCTCCGAATTTTAGATAATTGCCTAACTGGTGTTGGGCAATATGTGCGACATAATGATGTTGAAGATGGGTCGACCGTCAAATTGGTTAATATAGGCGACTATGATTTTGAAGTGACGAGACTGTGTTATACTGATAGTCTACATGACGTGGCAGAGAGGAAAATGGACTCAGGTTAATATTTTTCGCGATGGGCGAAAGATTATTATAACTAACAAAAGTTTCCCATACATCCTACACTAAGGGACCTTGCAGTCACCTTATAGAAAATCGAAAACCCGATTAATCTGATTATAAGACACACATAGCTCTAGTCAGTGGCGCCATGTAGGCTGTGCTTTTAACATTAGGTTCCAAGGTTATATTTTCGCAAGATGATTTAAAGGTCATACTTTTAATATTCAATCAATCACCTTAAAAGATTAAATTACAGAACGCTGAAAATGAGCAAAATAATTTTGAGGAAGTCACACTAGAGGACATCACCTTGTCCGAATCCTGTGCACGTCTGGACGAGTTCGGCGGTTCCAGTTTCAAATTGCTTTCTTGAAGGATATTAGGAAATTGTCAAATTATAGTCACACTGATGTTTCCTGACTTATGGGCTATAAAGGGGATTTAGAAGTTCATACTATACTCTGCCAATATATGCCTCTATATTTGGTACACGGCATATGATGGGCTTTTGTGTAGATGTAGAGATTATCTTCACAATAACGACGAGGCTAACTTTCTGACTTGCTTTCATTTCTGTCACTGGACTCCCCAATGCCCTTGAGCTAGGAGATCGGGCTGCGAAGGTTGTTTACATTAACGCAGCAGTTATTTTTCGGCCTTCTACCTACTTTAACTCAACTCATACAACTTTGACTTAGCTTAGGTGTGCATCCAATGTTGATCCTGAATTTTATAGTTTCCTTTCGTTTTTGAACTCATTAGATAAACAAGTTCTTAATCGGGCTGTAAACATTTTCCCAATAATTTTGTGCTTTGATATACATTATCGTCGTTGGTAGATGCGTGGCACATAAAATGCTCATGCTCTTGAACTTTTTCTTCTCTCTCCTTTTTACAATTAAGTGATGATTTATCGGCGTGAAATGTTTCCTTTTTTAGAAATCCTGTACTGCGAGCGAATGTTTATAAATTTTAAGAATGCCGTGAAATGTAGAAAGTCCTTATATTCGCTTTAATCATTCCTTTGGTATTGGATGGTATTCATAGCGAAAGTTTTTTCCATGAAAGCGCTGCAGTGGGCCATATGTGAGATTCAGTTGAAAGTGACAAGGATCATTGTTGACCATTAGAATGTTAAAAGCAATTTCTCTTTATCATAAATCCATGCACTGATTAAATTGTTGGCTTACGCATAGTACAGTACTGATTCAGAAGAGAATCAGTTCGGACATATTTTACATTTTAAAGCTTCCTTCTATACCATCGCCATTGACAAGTGGTCCATCTGCTCTAATATCTTTTTGGTCGGCTAGACTGAATACTTATCTGTCGTTTTTGGTTGAATGGTCTTAGCAGTTTGTAGGAGCAAGTTAATCTCATTATAAAATCTTTTCGAAAAGATTGAGTGTGCTCACAAAAAGTATTGTGCCTGGTGCATACCAAAGCAAAACGTTTGCCAGCGTCTACAACTTCACAATTACGCAGTAGATAAAACAATGAAACTGTGAAGTTAGAGGCGAAGTCTTGTAATACCACCTTGATTAAAAAGTTCAGAAAATTAAAAATACAAGTTTATTCATTTAAATATAATATATGTATATTGTCTCCTTTAAAGTAATCCTCATCGACTGCAATACACTTATGCTTGATCCAATACTCGAAACATTTTTTATATTCGGTTTTCGGTATGTCCATCAGTGCTTCCTGCGATTTTTCCATTACTTCCTCTCGGCTGCTGAAACGCGTTCCCCGAAATCACAGGAAGCCAAATCAGGTGAATTTGGTGGCTGTTGCATTTTTCGTCAAAAAATTACGAATAATGATGGCACTGTGTGACGGTGCGTTATTATGGTACAAAATCCACGAGTTGTGTGCCCACAATTCTGGTCTCTTTCGTCGAATTCCTTCACGCAAACTCTATAAACTAAATAATACTCTATACTTATTGTCTGACCTTTTGGCAAAAATTCATAATGCACTACACCGTTGTAATCCATGAATACCGTGAGCATTGTCTTCTTTTTAAAATGAAAACGACGTGGTTTTTTTGGTCTGGGCTCATTTGGTGAACGCCATTCACTTACCTGATGTCTGGATTGCTTGTCGTACTTATAAATCCACGTCTCGTCCCCAGTAATGATCCTTTTGATGAATGTGGGATCGGATTCAGCCTCGCAAATCATCTCTTTTGCGACGTCAACACGGTCTCTTTTTTGCATGAAATTGAGGTCTTTTGGCACCAACTTTGTGGCTACACGACGGAAACCCAAATCACTAACCAAAATGTTTTAAATGGATCCATAGGCAATGTTCAAGTCCTCCGCTATCTCTCTGATGGTTATTTGCGGCTATATATTTCTTTTACTTCATCAATAATTTCATCGGTTTTAAATGTCGATGGTCTGCCACTGCGTTCATCATCTTCGATTCACTTACGACTACTTTTGAACCGCTCGTGACACTGGTAAAAGACCGTTTTCTTAAGAGAATCGTTGCCGAAACACTTTTCCAACATTTCCGACGTTCGCGCACCATTAAATCCAATTTTTACGCAAAATTTAATACAAGTTTGTTGTTGCAAATTTAAATCCATTTCTAAAATCACTCGTGGATTTTCTGAACCCCAAATACGACAATTTCGATGAACACAGCCATCAAGATGAAAATACATATGCCTCATTACTAAAAATGATTTTGTTTGAAAAATCAGCATCCACTTGTTATTGTTCCAGAATCCATTCAACACACTTTCTTCGCTGTGTGTGGTTAGTGGGCTTCAGTTTTTGAGTCAATTGCACTTTGTATGCAGGAGAGCTTTTCGAAATGTCCAATTCTTGACCACGGTGCCGAATTTGTGTTCCTGGACTCTCAACAACACCCTCACGAATTGCTTCTCATGATTTGAATTGAACGACTTGTTGAAGAGTGTCAAAAATCACTTATTAATCCAGGCTTCCTGAATTTTTGAAATTATCTCTTCACAGTTGAAGAAGTTGTTAAATCACTATTTCAACCACACAAAATTTTTTGTATCTGGCAAACCTTCATTATTTAAAAAATATTGCTCAAAAATGAAAACGCGTTGTTCTTTCGTGTAGCTCCCGGTTTTTAATAATCCTGCATTGTTTACTGTCACGCTGTTTTTTTTTCTCTTGGCAACACTTCACCGCACAAAAAAAATAGTGTTAAATTGGATTTTTCCACTGCGTGAATCCTAGGACATCCTTTAAAATGGATTCTCCGGTAGTTTAAAATAAAATATAGTCAGACTTTGAGCCGAAAAAATTATATTATGAAATTCTTAGGAATGTCCGCTGCCTTCATGGCGAACGATTGGGCTTAGTCTATTTTTCAAACGAATACGCGGAACATACGGTTTCTCTGAATCTGGGTTTAATAGTGTCCGAGATTACATTTGATGTGAACATGCTAGACAGGGCTTAATGTAAAACAAAAGGGTAAACAGCTTAATGTTAGGTTTGTATATAGGTCGTTTCTAAATAAGACATTTTTAGTTTTCGTTAAGTTTTCTTAAGTTTGTTTCAGTTACCAGCAAGCCAAGTATACATAAATGCATTTCTATCACTTTGAATTCTATACATGGTCAGGTTGGCAGAAAACATGGTTCACGTGTTGTTTTTATATTACAAGAAAAATAGAACAACTTGTTGGCTAATTAAGTATAATAAGAGCTTAAATATACAACAAATAATTTTAGCGATATCACTGGTGAATTAAATTAAATACGGAATTTTCATTCTTTTTTTAGGGACTTGAAGTAGATGTGAAAGGAGAAGCAGAATTAAATTCAGTTGCAAATTTGTTGGGTGTACCACCAGCAGCATTGTTCCGTGGCCTTACCACTCGCACTCACAACGCTAGGGGGCAACTGGTTAAGTCAGTATGTGATGCCAACATGTCAAACATGACCAGAGATTGCCTTGCAAAAGCGCTGTACTGTCGCACCGTTGCTACAATCGTAAGAAGGGCAAACAGTCTTAAGCGTCTTGGATCTACTCTCGGGACTCTTAGTTCCGATTCAAATGAATCAGTTCACAATCAAGCAGATGTCGCCAGTCAACATGCATCGACCATTGGCGGAAATTCTGGATCCAAATCGATGGCGGCTTTGAACAATGCTGTTCGCCATGCAACCGATGGTTTCATTGGTATTTTGGATATGTTTGGATTTGAAGAACCGTCTCCGCATGCTCAACTTGAACATCTTTGTATTAATTTGTGCGCTGAAACTATGCAACATTTTTACAATACGCACATTTTTAAGTCATCCGTCGAGTCCTGCCGCGATGAGGGTATTATTTGCGATACTGAGGTAGACTATGTAGATAATGTACCATGTATTGACTTGATATCTTCACTGCGGACTGGTCTTCTCAGTATGCTCGATGCGGAATGCTCCGTTCGTGGAACTGCCGAGAGTTATGTGGCCAAAATTAAAGTCCAACACCGAAATTCTACACGTCTGGAAACGAAGCACGCTGAACCACATGACCCACGCATGTTTACTATACGACACTTTGCCGGCAAAGTGGAATACGATGCAACCGACTTTCTGGACACAAATCGTGATGTAGTGCCAGATGACTTGGTTGCCGTTTTTTATAAGCATTCTTGTAACTTTGGATTTGCTACTCATCTCTTTGGTTCTGAATTGAAAGCACTCTATGCTCTGCAAAGTGTTCCGCGTGGACTGAGTTTTCGTATATCCCCAACATCGCATACCGATCTTCTGAATGGAGATGAACCAGTTTCAACGTTGACACAAGACTTTCACACGCGCTTGGATAATCTTCTACGGACACTAGTGCATGCTCGACCACATTTTGTTCGCTGCATTCGGAGCAACTCCTCTGAAGCAGCTGGTCGGTTTGAACGTTTGACTGTGGTCAAACAAATTCGTGCACTCCAAGTACTCGAAACTGTTAACCTTATGGCTTCGGGATTCCCCCACAGAATGCGATTCAAACAATTCAACGCTCGATACCGAATGTTGGCACCTTTTCGTTTACTACGTCGTTGCGAGGACAAGGCTCTTGAAGATTGCAATCTCATACTCCAGTATGCCATGGAGAATCCACCCGAAGTCGATGGCTCTGTAACACTTTCATGGGCTCCTGGCAAAAGACACATATTCCTCAGTGAGGGTATACGTCAGCATTTGGAAAATCTACGTTCGGAAATTCGAACCAAAAGTGCTACCATGATCCAAGCCAGCTGGCGAGGATGGCAATTCCGCAAGAAGATTGGAAGCATTAAGAAACCACGAGACATGTTAATCCATTCGGCGAAAATTATCAAAGGCCCAAATGCTGGTAAGAATGAAGCTCTTTAGATACATTTCAAAAGCAAATTTGTTATCTTTCATAGTTTTTCCCTCGTTTTTAGCACAAAGAGTCTCATCGAAAGGCAGCAGCAATCTTCATTCGACAGCAGCTAGACCACGACCACAACCAATAGCTGGTACTCCACCACCAGATCCAAATGAAAAATGCGACTCAAAGATTATACAACAAACTTGTAGTCTCTTCGGATTAGATTTGGTAAGTGATATGCTTCAGCATATATTCGTATGAGTATGAAGAACTGAATCACCATCAGCAAAGTTCATTTAATAAACTTCATCGTTTCCTCCCGTAGGAACGTCCACCGCCAGTTCCGCCTTCACGCCCGTACACGGTGACAGGAAACTCGAAGCTGGGCTATCCACAGAATAGAATAATGAAAATGAATTTCCCCGAGGACTCAGTCACTAATCCGCCATCAGAGCAACTCAAAAAGGGAGATACTGTCACAGTGGTGGGTGCATCTTCATGTCGTGGCCATTTAATAGTTGAACACAATGGACAAAGTTTTCATGTACCCTTTCAATATATGGAGCTGGTCAAGAATGGAACTGTGTGTTCCTCTGTGAATATCTAATATAACTATAAGGATTTCATTCATTCAAATCCCTCCTCCTTCATAACTCATAACTATGCCCGATGTCCATTCTTCATTTCTTTTTGTTCTCATTGTATTACAAACAAATCTTCAAGACTGTAAATAATTTATTATTATTTTTTTTATAATTTTTACTATTACGATTTTTGTATTTTTAATTTCGATATGACCTTAATGATTCCTTGATTCCTTTTTTAGTTTTTGTTCGCTTTATGTATAAAATGCATTTTTCGTGATTAATTTTTTTTTAATTCATAAGTTTGTCTGGTGGAATTGAGGACGAAATTAGATATAAGATAAATGATTAGATTTACTCAGTGCCAATGTATTTAGTACAGAACTTTAATATTAGTGTAAGGGTGTCAATGTTTTCCCACCACTTTTGTTCCTAAGTTGAACTTTAAAAAAAATTAAAAAAAGGAAACACAAAAATCTGAAAACTAAAACGATTGCAATATGAAAGAGTGAACTTAGTATTCAAAGCCTGAACGGCGTTTATTGTTTACTTTACGAGAAATATAGATTTATAAATATTTTGTAAAAGCTTGTGTTTTATTTTATTCGTTAAAGTTTATTATGTGCTCATAACATACCTTGGGGTTGGAAAACGATGTGAATATAATCAGGTAAGTGCGTTTTGGTTGTATCAGCTTCGATAGTATGGAAAACACCAGCTTTACCTGGTGAGAATACTTATAAATCGGGCAATTATTAACCCGTCACCAGGCATACATAAAAGCTTAAACATTTTGCTTCTCTATTTCCATTTGTAGTCAGAAATCTTCCACATCTATGGTTTTACGGTAAGGTGATTCTGAACCCCGCCAAAATTATCTTTCTTTCAGCGCTGGTCATTTCTTATTCTTAGTCATTGGCACCGATCTGTTGACATCAATGCATGGTTTAAACCAACCCAACGACATCGTATTCATGCGAGTCTGTATACAATGTATAAAAACATATATATATAGGAAGTGATTGCATCCAAAATCCCTGGAAAAACTGGTCGTTAATGGATTTTTGTCATTAAATTTAAAAAAAAAAACTTGTCCACTATCAGGCGACCAGAAATGTTTGAAACGCAGCAGGTTATATAATCGTCAAGCACTGCTGAGTAAATGCACTTTAGCTAATACAACACCCTCAATACAAATCTCAAATTTTCCTGAAACTATGCAAATATTTGTTATTAATATTTTTTCAGGTTGGTTTTGAAAGAAGCTAGGAAGATGCACATTTGTTGATATAGAGTTACAAATTTTAGGTACAACAACTTACATAACTACATCGTTTCGACATTTAATTAGTTCGTTTCATTTTCCGATTTCATACAAAAATAAATTATCATTGTAGGAGTATCTTATCGTCTTATCTCTGATAAGATTGTTTTCACTGTTCACGACATGCCAAAGACAACGATGTTCGAATTTTTATTTAAGTGCTTGGTAGAGCAAGCTTTCACGAAAAAACGAGTACCTCAACACTGCTTCTACCAGACTAAAACAAAGGGCCTGCTCATGATAGGGACTTTTAATAGCACACCTGACCCTGCTTTGGATTCACTTATGAATCTTTCTCCTCTTGTAGTTCATATCAAGCCGATTCCGATTCCGATTCCGTTTAAAAATAAATGATCTTTGGTACAATAGGCACTGGAGTTGTGATGTTCTTGTCTACTTATTCAGATATGGCGTCTTAAGCAATAACACAAAAATTGCTGTTGCTGCGAAAATGCGAAATTGAGTCTAGGAATCTTTCTAACCAGAACTTGAGCTGGGAATGTAGTTCCAAAAATGATTGAGGATGTGGGTGGTATCTTTCTGTGGAACGATAATATTGGTTTTCACTTCTCATTAGGCAAATTTGCGCTTGCCTTTCAAGTGGAAATATATGCAATCTTTATGGCAATGCATCGTATGTACAAAAATATATTTCAAAATTGCTGGAGCGGACGAAGTATCTGTGAGTTTGTTAGCTGATAAGTGAGTGCTGATACTGTAAGCACTTTACTTTACTAAGAATGAGAAATTCCATAAATATGAAAAAAGGGTACAAGGGACATAGTTCATAGTCTAAGTGCAAAGTTCTGAAAGAAATTAAAATGTACCCGAGTATTCACTGCTCAGAAGTGCAATGAGAGGAACCGGAAAAGAAAATGATCAAAAGCTGCGACATTTTCGACTGCAATGTAGTACGCATACAATCAAGCGAAATACACGAGTACAATGTAAACAATTTAAACTCCAAACATTTTTTTTGAGAAAAAGTTCCTTATTATTTACGGATAATAGATATTAAAAAATTATCTAATAATTATTATTACTCTCTTGTGATCGTTGAATGTCAGAAGAAACTAAAATTTGACTTGACCCATAAACAACATTTCTTGTTCAAGAGATTATTATACTATTTAGTAACATAGTGTTCCCAAACAACAATGATCCATTCAAAGCGTCTAATCCACATTTAATATTGTTTGTGTTTATTTGTAAGTGGGTCCGAAAGCATTGGCTTAAATTTCTCAATCGTTCAACTGCATGCATTGGGCCGTTGTTTATTTTATTTACTTTATTTTCTTATATTATTTTCGTAATTTTTATGGCCGCAGCAATTAAAACGGCTTAGTAAAAATACGATGTTAATTTTTTAAGGAAGTAAAATTCTCGTAGTGAGATATGGTATTAAGATCATTATTTTACTCGCTCCGCATATATTTGAATACTGATTTTTTATTAGAAGAGCCCCAAGGATAAAGTCATTTGCTTTAGGCGTACGTATATATGGTAAGCCATAAGTAGGCTTCTACAAACTCACAGAGTAACCTATGAGCATTAACGTAATCGCGATATAAAGTTCATACGTGGCCATTTTAATGCTATCGTTTCGTAACGTTGACGTGCACAGCTTGATTGATTCTGCAAGTGGACTGAATGTCTTTATAGCTTACATACATTTCGAAATTTTCGTTCTCGATCGTACGCATCACAAAACTTTTTATTGTTAACGTCTTTCGGTTTTCTGTAAAATCTATATTATTTTGTCATATAAAAAGTGTCCCCGGTTTTTTTTCACTAATTGGTGTCCATTAATCTGGAAACACTAATCTGATTGTATCAAACGAATACGTGTTTGAAAGATGACATATAAGCATTCATTTTTTGTGAGACAGCTGTGTAATTTGTTGCTCGTGTTAAAAGTTATACTGATTTGAATATGAGTGAAATATCGGAAGAAATACGCTATGTGACGCTTTTTTACTATAAAAAAAGGGAAAAACGCTGCAAAAACATGCCGAAAATTTTGTGCAGTTTACAGTGAGAATACTGTGAGTGAACACCGGACCCAGGAGTGGTTTGTTCAATTCCGTTCCGGAAATTTCTATGTAATAAATATCTTTCGCATTGATCGGTCTGTCACTGAAAAAGTCGATAAAATTTTGCAACAGATGAAGCAAGACCGGCATGGAAGCCGGTATGGCGAAACGGTCAATTTGATCCTCTACTGTGCACAACTCTACAATTTGAATAAAGCTTTCAAGAAATAGCGACCAGAATTGGCCAACAGAAAGGGAGTTGTCATCCATCATGACAATGCTAGGCCACACATATCTTTGATGACCCTGAACAAACTGACGGAGCTTAGTTGGGAAGTTTTGAAGCATCTACCGTATAGCCCGGACCTTGCGCCCTCTGATTACCATCTGTTTCGGTCTTTGCAAAATTCTCTTGGTCGACCGAAGAGCCGCTGAAAATCACTTGGCCAAGTTTTTCGCTAATAAACAACAGAAGTTATACACCGATGGAATTATGAAGCTACCCGGAAAATGGTAAAAGGTCATAGATAATAATGGCTTATATGTACTTGATTTTAAATAAAGAAAATCTTTTTTTCAAACATGTACAAAAAAAACCGCGAAGACTTTTTATCAATATATTGCTGATTTATGTCGTAGAAAGTAGATTTTACACGAATCACCATCAGGTAATAGCTTCTAAATTATGTTCAACGTATGCAAATGCAGAGAATGCAGGAAAATACTGCGAAAAGACTGAATTAAATCTATGCACTTCACCTGAAACCAAATGTCAAAATTCTAGAAATACACTGTTAAGTCAAAGTCTTTTGTTATGCCAGATCATGTTTCCTTTATGTTGCATTTCCCCAAAGCGTAGATATTTTTCTTAAAACTACGGTCTTTGCACGTACAGTTTGTATATCTTCCTCCCCACCTCATGCAGAAGGGCCTAATTTAATACAATATAGTATATACATCATATACTGTTGAAGCGAGGACGCCGAATGAATCTAATAATTAAAGAAAAATGTGTAAGTTTTTTTTCTCCCTGAATTTCGTTGATTGCAGGTTTTTTGTTTTTTTCTTGCATATTTTTAAAGTTTGCGTTTGGGTCGCTGTTCGACGTTCTCGGGATATTCTTCACGGACACATACGATTTTAGCACAAATACCTATCCGGTGGGTATTTTCTTTAGAAGAAAAGTAAACGTACCGCAGCGTTAGTTCATTCCAATTTGTGTACTTTTTCGATCGCACTCATTGGAGTGTATTAAGATGAGCAGAAACAAAAGTGTAGTGTGGAAGCATATTTATGTTTTTAACAAAGAAGCGAAATGCAAGTATTGCGGAAAGACTTATTTTCCTAACATAAAAAAGATAAAAAGACATTTGATAACAACTGTGTAAAAAATGAAAAATTTTTGGCAAAATGCACTGCGAGTAAAAATATAGCCAATACTGAGTTTTCATGTGACAACAATGGTGCTAGCGATGCAGTTCAAAGTTTCAACAGTGATCAAACAAATGTGACATCTGTGAACGCATACCAGTTATCTTTATCAAAACCCGAAAACGCGATATACCAATTTACTTTTAATTAAATAATGTTTTCCCATACAACATAACAATTATCAACTAAATTTGAAAAAAAAAAAATGTTAGCAAGGGCAATAACTGTTAGTTGTTCGCCTGTATCCTTAGTAGAACATCCTGTATGGATTACATTTTTGGAGCGTTTGCAACCATCGTTCAAATTGCCATCAAGAAAGCGTTTAGCAACAAACTACAATACTTAGAGGAACGAGTATTAAGCGATAAAGTCCAGCATTGCAGAGCAGTTAAACTGTGCCCAAAATGTATATCTCCAGTGTGATGGTTGGAGCCATATCCGCAAAGAAGGTGTTATCAATTTCCTGATTTTAAAACTTGATCCAATTGATTCTAGAAAAATACCAACCGGTATTATCTCAATTAAGCGATTCGGAGCAAATAACTGCAATGGAATTTATCTATAATTTATCTGGAGCTATGGGTGTTGGGATGATGTTCGACATCGCACATTTGGAAAAAGGAATACACTTGGTCAAGCGCTTCCTCCATAGAACCTTTATATTGGTGGCAAGGACTTTGTGCTAGTAAAAGTTTAAGCAAAGTTGCAGCACGAATTTTGATGGCACCTGTAACTTCCTGCAACATGATCATTTAGTACTTTCAGTTGGACTCACAGCAAGAAACGTAACAGTCTTACTACCGAAAGATCTGGGGAGTCGACGTGCATATCACATGATTGAATGTACAGAATCTGAAATGTACATACTGAAATGTAAAACTAGTTTTCCTGTATTAATCTTCTAAAATAACAATAAAATCTCCAATGAATTAAGATTTGTGAAAGATTTTCTTTGTTTTAATGAGTACCCACATAATTACACATTTAGGTAGAAACCTAGTAAATAAACTAGTATTTACCGGGTATTTGACCATCACTAAGCACGAAACGTTTGTGCAGTTTTCTTTTCAACTTTTTCGGGTGATAAATTTTTCTCGATTTTTTGATCGCCGTTCTTTTAATTACTTTCTTCTCAGTTCTTTCATCTCATCTTCAAGCAAAACGAGTTTTTTCGGCTGTTCGCGTAAATACAATATATTAAGAGCAAATGACTATTTAATAAAAAATTCAGAAGGAAAAAGAATTTTTTTATTATATAGATATATATATATAGAGAGAGAGAGATACAGAAAGATTCAAATTTTTATTGTAGATGTCCACACAACTTGCAGTGCAATGTTTATTTGTCCTGATTGCACTTTTGCCCGGTCTTTTTTTCTTGCTTGTTAGGTGCCGGTAGCACGTTTTCACCTTTTCAGTACAGTTTTTCGGAGTGTGAAAGCCTACACTTTCAGTTGAGTATTTAGGCATACAAAATCTATCATATTTAGGTGAGAGGACGACTTGACGAGAACAGGATAGGAGTCTCATGTCTATGTTGATTTATTAGTGATCATTCGTCTCTTTGATTCTTGTAAGTCTTTCAATAGGAGTGCAATTTTTGTTGCATTAAGAGCTGTAAAATAAAAACCAAAATATTGTTGGTCTTAAATTAACATCTCCAGCAAAATTGAAGACAATCATAAAGGACTTTTTTATGACTTTGAAATAATTATCAAATTAAAGAAAAATTGAAGTTTTAAAGAGTATGATAATTAGAGGTGTACCTAGAAGAGTAATTCGGAAAGAATTTTCGGTGACGGACTTGGAGGTTATCCTGAAAATGTATCTAATGTTGGCGAAGATAGTATTAAATTAAAGCTTAAGTAAATAATGGCAACCTACAGTCAGAATCAAGTCCCACTGATTATAAATGTGAACCTGATTTTCCTTTTTTTGCATCTGTTATGACCAGGTGTAATGAACATTTTGTTGATTCTGCTGATTTTGCCAATTTTTTTCATGGTGTGGAGATCGATACGCTTTGGTTTCATATATTAAACCTCAATGTTGCTTCTCCTGCAAATCTGTGTGTATACCTCATATTTAGTTTTCTACTTTCGTGCATCACCTAATTTAGAGTTTTTCTCCTTTGCATAGATGTTCAGTCTTGAATTTGAATACTCTCCAGATAAAATCGTTAATGTAAGTTTCTTCTATATGAATCAGCTATCCTATAAAACAGAACTCTACACTGGACAGTTTCAAATGGCTGGTCGCTATAACATTTGCAATTTTGGGTAACATTAGGACACTCATTTTAATGTTTCCTTTTATACCAGGTAGACCAGTATAAAGTGAGCGTCAAGATAAAAATGTCTCGATAAGGAATATTTATTGTGAAAGGGCCTTAATTTATTTTCTTTTTTGGTTGCTATGACACATTTTTTAAACATATTTTGTATACATCAGGTCATTGAGCAAACAACACCATATTTTTTCATTGTGTTAAAAATGTCGATTGCTTGTCGAGGCATCCGGTGATCATGCTCTTTCAGAAGCAACATGCAAAAGATGGTTTCACCGGTTCAGAGATAACGATTTTGATATGAGAAATGAAGAACGTGGAAGACCACCAAAAAAGCTTGAAGATGCCAAATTGCAAACAATATTGGATGAAGATGACACTTTGAGTCAGAAACAAATGGCAGAAATGTTAAATGTTGCGCAGCAAACAATTTCCGACCGTTTAAAAGCTATGGGAAAGATCCAAAAGTCAGCAAAATGGGTGCCACATGAATTGAATGAAAGACTGTGTGAAAAATGTGAAATTTTGCTTCAAAGACACAATAAAAAATCAGTTTTGCATCGAATTGTTACTGGCGATGAAAAATTTATTTATTTTCAGAATCTTCAATGGAAAAAATCATGGCTTAATCCAGGACAACCATCAACTTAGACCGCCGTATTCACTAGACTCGGCTTCTTCCGACTACCATTTGTTTTAATCGATGTAACACGCATTAGCTGAGTAGCACTTCGAATCCTACGAGGAAGTCGAAAATTGGGTTACTTTTTGGTTTGCTTCAAAAGACGAACAGTTTTATTGGCGTGAAATCCATAAATTGGATCAAAGATAGGAAAAATGTGTAGCTAGGAATGGCCAATACTTTGAATAAAATGTTTTTTACTTTCCCATTAAAAATTAGTGTCTTATTTTCAGAAAAAAAACGCTCACTTTATACCGGTACACCTAGTATTTGTAAAGTAAATTTATACAGGTTTTATGAATGAATTAGAATTCCTTTAGTAAGTAAGTATGTGATTTCAAGACCCATCCATTTATTGTATTTTATTTTTTTAATACCATTCTCAAAGGATCCTTTTCCACTAAATCTAAAAATATACATACACCAAAAAGAACATTAGTTGCTGATTAAAGGGTGACCTATTATGATATTTGCAATTCAGATTTACTTTTTATTTTTTGGACAATGTCAGGAATTTTACTTTGAAAAATATTTCTTTAATGGGTAGTTAAGCAAAAAAGTTAGATATCTAATAAACAAAAAAACGCAAACAACAGTAAATGTCACTTTCAGTTGTCATGTTGTCTACACGACTTTTTGCATTGCCAAATGTATCTTACACTCTGAAATTTCAGTGAATAGAGTCCGTTTATATGAAACTGTCTGAATATCTTAGTCTAATGCATTTTATGATTCACTGTAATAATATGAAATTATATTTTGTTGTTGTTGCTGGATGACATGCTGGTTTTGGGGACAAATTTGTGGGTTTCATTGTTACAAGAGAATATGCAAATAAAATGAAATGATGCAGGAAGGTAAATTTGCAAACTTGAACTTTACGCCCTGGTCGTGACGCGATGAAGGTCTTGACAGCCCTTTATTTCATTCTTATATAATATTTAAAAATAAAAACACATGTACATATTCTGGTTTATTTATATTGTATGTTAACTAAACTAAACGTCATCATTTACATAGTTCAAATGAATTTACGAAATATTTGGTCAACGTGATTGTTTCGTACCTGGTGACTGGAACTCGAAAATAATCTCGAGAGTAGAATTACTGTCCATGACAAGCCCAAATCAGTGTTGGAAATGTAATATTGGTTTTAAGAGTACGTTTCTGAATATATCATAATAAAAATATCCTCCGCTATATTTTTTCTTCTCATTAAAAATATCAATTTTACGATATTTTCAACTTGCCTAATTCCCGTCCAGTACCTGGGGCAATGCAAAGGTACCATCTAGTTCGGTAAAAATAGAAATTTTAAATAACGAAAAATCCGAAGATTCATCTTTAGTTGCACAATTTATGAACATCCAACAAGAAGAAGGGGATAAATCGAAGACATGACCGTTGAAATTGAACTTGACGAGTATGAATCAGATAAATATTTTAACAGAAATCAGAACTACAGTTTAAATCAATTACCTATATCAATATAATCATCATGCAGTAAATATGTACAGTATTTTCAGATAAAACTTCGTCATAACATATCGTAGAGTAAGCCTACCGGGGAAACTAAGTTAAAAAAACGCCCCAAGTACACTACGTCACAGGTGGTGTGGATATCATGCATTGTATTGTAGAATGTAATTCCTTCAAGTTTTAGAATAGAAAAGTATAAGTACTATTTTTGTAAATAATTGTATGACCTACAATTTTTGTCTGGGCTATATTTTTGATAAAATTTACGAAAATTTTGACCTTTGACCTTGAATAACTTTTTTTAGAACACATGGGATCTATAAGGACTTTTGACACTTTATTTCTACTGGTGTACCCAAAGTCTCTGCGAAAACTTAATTCTGTCGGAGTTTTTGTTATTTGATCACTATTTTAATGTCTATAATCCTATAGAGGCGGATAACTAATGCAAGTATACCAAAACTTTACAGAGATTTTTTTAGAATTAATAAATAATAATAATAATAATAAATGGTGTATATAAATGGTATTGATTTAAAGTTGTTGATTTTTTCCTAAAGGTAAATTATCTGATAGAGGATAATGAACCACAAAGAAAAGAGTCTACCCGTGATATATTGATATAGGGTTTCAACTATATAAATAGTACTATAGATACGATGGTCATCTTCGTCTACAGAAGCAATAAGTCTACAGAAGCAATCCTTCCAAATTTTTAATACCGGCTATCGGCCTACTATTATGTTTCCATCCTTACTTCTATATTTATGTTATTGATAAGTTCTTTTCATATTTTGGTAGAATGTCCGTACATCATTTCTGCATGGGGTTGATCGAGTGCTTCTCTGTTTATTTCTTTCTTTTTCAGTGAATCTGATGTTGGTTTCATCCCAATCTGATGTTGATCATAGAATGCAACCAAATGTTTCCTTGTGGTGGTCAGGTGAAACCTAGTATATCAGGTGCGGCTAATGGCTTGCCATTAGATAAGAGTAGAACATCTTCTAGTAGTTCCAATTATAGCAGTTTGACGTTAAATTTCTTCAAAATACTTTTCCGGTGTTTTATAGATATCGTAAGTTCATCTTGACTAGAACAAAGTAGTAATCTGAGTCGGGATGGCTAGTCGCGCAGGCTATATTTTTCAACTCTGTCGCCAAAGATGATCTATTTTCTTACTTGGGGTTAAAGTTACCAAAGACGATCCTGTCTTCTTTGTTTGGACGTTAGCTTGTAATCTTTTGCAAATTCGTCCTTTCTTCTGTGGGGGTGTGAGTACATATCAGGCTAATGTTAACAGGCGTTGTACAATATTTGAAGAGAACAAATAGGATAGCTGGACTTTAATATTTTTGAAGACCCCAAAGAGATTTTAAAGATAAAACCAAACGATTCTAGCATCAATTATTTATTGGATGCCATGCTACATTCTATATCTTCTACAGCTCTTTTAACGCATTTTACAATATCTTAAATTGTCAGTGCATTGGCCGTTCAATTTTCGCACAAGCCAGCAACTGTTTAATATAAGTTGTTCACTATGTGTGTGGCTGCTAATAATACTTACTAGGTGGAGTGAAAAGTAACCTCCTTGACCGCCAGAATGCGAAAAGTTGGAGAAATATTATGGGGCTAATGCTCCGTCAGATTACGCCGTCAAATATTGGTTTCAAGAGTTTCGTGGTGGTCGCAACTCCACTACCGATCAAGTCCGCAGCGGCAGGCCCTCCGATGCGGTTACAGAGGACAATGTCAAAAAAATACATGAAATGGTGTTGGCTGATCGAAAAGTGAAGGTGCGCGAGCTAGCAGACACCACAAAGATTAGTACTGAGCGCACACTCCATATTTTGGGCAATATTCTGCATATGAATTATTGCCGCTGGGTGCCGCGCATATTCACTCCTGACCAAAAACACGAACGAGAGAGCACTTCGAAAGAGTGTTTGGACTTGCTGACGCGGAATCGGGCGGACTTTTGGCGTCGATTGGTAACTGTTAAACATCAGAGAACAGAATTTGTGGCCGGCAATGGACTGAAGCTGACACGAGTGTTTACTGGGTTTACTGGGATTGTCATGGCATGCTCCTCGAAAAAGGGAAAAACCATCAACAGCGAGTGTTACTGTGCATTATTGGAGCGATTGAAGGCCAAAATCGCTGCAAAACGGCCTCACATGAGGCGAATTTTTTTTTTTTTTGCAAGACAATGCACCGGCGCACAAGAGCATCGCAACCATGGCTAAAATCAATGGCTTACGGCTCCAATTCCTGTCGCATCCACCGTATTTGCCCGATTTGGCTCCCTTGGACTATTATTCCTTCCCAAATCTCAAAAGATGGCTCATCAATAAAAAATTCAGCTCACGCGAAGAAATCATCGACGCCACGGAGGAGTATTTTGCAGACCTTACGGAAAATTACTTTTCGGTCGGGATCAAGAAATTGGAAAATCGCTAGAATAAGTGAATCAAACTAAAAAGGGACTATATTGAATAAAATAAAAAAAAACATTTAAAAAATTTTTTTTTCATTCCCAAGGAGGTTACTTTTCACCCCACCTAGTATAGTAAGTTATTTCTATTTGTTTTTGTCAGTAATCCATTTTGAGCATCGGTGTCTATGCGATCTACAAGCTGTGTTATACCTTGTAGGTGCATATCGTTTCTTCTTTCTTTCTCTATTCTTAATCAATACAAACGGAACCAAATATCACACGAAGAATTTTTGTTAGAATTAACAATCAATGCTTCGATACCGTAAAATAGGAATAGAATGAATAGCATCTTCTATAAACTCAAAATGTTACTCAATTGTCTCCAAGTCCAGCAGCAATAGGCAGGATTAATTGGTCTTTGAATTCCTGTACTAAGATTTTTGTCAAAATTAACCTTAAAAGCAAAATCCTTGTCAATATTTTATATACATTTTTCTCATTCTGTTGAAGATAGGTACTTTGTTTTTTCTGCTCTTTCTTTCGATGCTTGGAAAGGGTCAGCAGTCGGCTGTATTTTCCCTATGATGTTAATTTTATCGGAATCTGCTAGCACCTGTATGGTTTGAAAAAGGTACTTCATACTAGAAAAATTTAAAATGATACGAATTTAGATTCCATTGTCTTTTAGGGGTGGGAGCCCAGCTTATAAAAAACGACTTATTTGAATATCAGAAACAAGCAATAATCACTTGTTTTGCACCGACATGAAAATGTTATCAATATTTTTTCATTATTCAAGCAATACATTTTAACAATATTCTGACACATCTTCATAATGGATCAGCTACTGCTTAAGAGTAAGCCATAATTTATATCACATGATTTAGTTGTAAATGCAATACCTATTGATAAACAATATTCCTGCTCCCTAAATTGAAGTTCTTTCGGACTTTTATCAAAGTGAATCTTATCTCGTAAAACTTTTTCCATTTTCTGCTAGAGTGGTGCTAGAATAGTACATACACTCATTGCAAATCTTTTCGACTGTCGCATGCTCAAAACACTCATATTAATCACAATCACAATTCTCTTGCGTATGATGGTTAATCGAATTATTTACTAGGATATCGTTTAACGTCTGCATCGAAAAATTTTTCCACTAATATATAGTCTAGGAAATGTTTCCTAAAATCTTTTCTTTTTACGTATTACTTACATTATTTATTTTAAGCTGATCTAGCGTTTTTTCTTTCTATTCATCCCTTATATTTCTATTGAAAATCAATAACACTCACATATGTAACTAATAGGAAAGGAATCCTAACTTTGAAGGATGCTATCTACATCTGGGACGAACAAAGATATCTATTTAATATAAACGGTTAGTTCTGGCTCTTTAAGAAAATGGTTCTCTATAATGTGATGCAACAGAGGCCTTGGACAATAATAGAGTTATATAGCGCAGCATATATAATTTATTCAATAAAGGTTTTATCATTTACTGTTAAGAAATTTCTATCAGGCTTGTAGTTCGCTTCTCACCTAGTTATCATTGCAGCTTGGCAGTTCTCTATATGTTCAAATGCCACTATTGTCCGCTTTGAGCTTATATGTATATAGCCAGGCTGATAAACTAAAAAAAAAGGTTAGCAAGTTAGCAATAGACCGTTATCGAGCATGCGAAACGATTAAACTACAATCTAAGACAACAAACTGAAAGACAATAATAGATGTAAAGTAATAACCATCTTAGCCATATATTCAAGCTTAATCCTGTGTATGTCAAAAGGCGGGACAGCAAGTTTTACAAAATACATTCTCAAGGAAGACGAAAAATGTAGAATCTGCCACGGAGATACACACCACTTTCTCTGTCACTGCCTAAGTCGCTTAACTGAAGAACGGAATATTCAGATGTTAGAAATCCTAAGGTGTTAAACAACTTTCTGATGTCCTTTTAAGGCTTCTTAGGAAATCATGATATCTGGACAGTGTTTACTGACTATAAAAAGGAGCGACACGAAGCATAATGCAATACGGCTTACCCTCTAGGGTATCACAAACTACACATAAGTAAAGTGGTGTGATATGCTTTATCGACCTAAAAATTTAAGACTTACCTATTTAAATTGTGAAACAACTAAAACTCATTTCTGATCAAGCTAATATTTAATTTCCAAAATGTGCTAATACCATGTAGATCCGGTTCCAGTTAGCTCCAGGTGCGCTCTTACAATTTTAATATCCACTTGCAGACGAACACACATATAGCTTCGTAAAAAATGTATTGTATCAATGTCAAGTTTTGTTCCTTTCATTTTTCAAAGAGTAACTTCCATCGAAATCTGGTAAGGGTAATAAAAAAATCCATAACATTTAATTGGAAAGAGCCATTTACGCATAATAAACATTTTGTCACAACTAAACTATAAAATTTTAAATGATGCCTTACACAACTTCGAATTTCTCTTAGATTTACCATATACATCATGTTTCATTCACTCCATAACAAGCTCCGAAATACTTCTGATTACCTTCACAACAGACTTACATGCCAACCCTTCTACGACTCTTCGATGGTGTAACTCGTAAAGGTAACTCGAAACAGGCAGAAGATCTTGAAAAGTTTAAGACAACTTCCTAATATCACTTCTGCTGCGATTTTTGTTAAAAAGTTTATTGAACATAACTTGCATAAGACGAGGACTCGACTATATGAGATTAACTTTGAAGCACGCATGAGACAATATTTACTCATGTATATGTACATGCAGATACAATGATAATTATGTGCTTACTGTTTCTTCTTCCTCCTTTTCTCATTCGAAAACAATTTGATTTTAATATCCTTAAACTTTGTTTATATTTTATTTTTTGTATCCTTTCCTATATACTGGTTGTAAATATTGTTTTAAAAACGAAAGATTTCCCTTCATTTGTTTCCTAGACTAATATGAGAAGATATAGAAGAAGACTCATCGCTATGCTGATTTTTCTTGAATGAAATGGGGAATTTAGCTGGATTTAAAAAAAAAAAGATACTTTTAATGTGCGTGATATTTATGTACTTTTGTTGAATACATATAGAATATTAAATTTCAAAATACTTGCAATAAAATGAGTTATCCTTCATCAGTTGATTAGAAAAGGCGTCCTTTGGCTACGTGGATACCAGGACTAAAATAATTGTAATGCATTATATAATTTGGAATCACTTTAAAATTTGCCTCTGAATATGTAGGTACCACAGCAATGCAGATACGTGGCAAACATATATATTGTAGCATTAGATGTTAATAACAGTTGATAAAATAAGAAGAATAATAAGACAAATAATTTATTTCAATAGCTCCTTAAGGGATAAAAAAAAACTTGAAATTGCTCTGGAATATAACCTCTTAGTACATTAAAAGTGTCAAATAGTAACACTCGAGATAATGATAGAGATGACTAAGGTTTGCAACTCGAAGCTTCCAACGCATAACGGGCAGATAGTGAGCAGGCCTGGACATTTGTAGTCTAGAAGGAGTTTCCTTGACACCTGGTCAGAACCATCAGCTACAGCTACAGCGAAAATATGGTTTATAATGAAATAATGAATCCCAAATAAGTACATGCTTACCCGTATTTAGGGAATTCGACTTTAATTAGTTTGCAATTATTCCTTTTGAAAATATAGAGAAACAGAATGACACATATTTCCACCAGGAAATAAATTCAATTTTGCTCTCGATGTTTCAACATGCCTAATGCAAGGGTAAATCAGAAGAGATACCTGTACTAAAAAGTATTTATAATTCAAATAACTTTTGGTCTAAAGGAATGTACTATATCAGCTTTCATCGACATTCCGAGCGCCTTAAACAATATTGATGCTAAAGAAATAAAAGAATCGGAACTTTTAAGCGTGCTGATTAATCAGATTCTCACAAAAAGTTTCATCAACAACCTAAGAGGATTATGAGCTTTAACATGTCTCAGTCAAAGCACAACTCAGAGACGTGTTCTCTATACCTGGTTATGGAAATTAGAAGTCGACAAATTACTTTGATTTCTAAAGATAAAATAATAAAAAGTATTCTCTATGAAGACAACATTCCAGTTGGTAATGTGAAAATGCAAAAAAATTCAAAAATTTATTAAATTAAAAAAATTTAAAAGTGTGATACCCAAGTAAAACGAATGAATCCTTTTCGGTAGGAAATATAGAATCCCATCTACAGTTCGCACTTATTTCCTCCGGAATGCAACTATGTTAGTTCTTGTCAAAAAATCAACAGTTCTGCCATCGATACAAACAATTAATAGGTTTGTAAGCCTATATCTGGCATCACTTGCTTTACGGTCTAATATGTAGTATAACAGTTGTATCAGCACTTACTGATTTCTTTATATGAGGTTGCGTTCAGTTGTTGATTTATGATAATAAGGGGGAAATTGGCTCCAAAGAATCGATCGCTGCAAACGTGCTCGCGGTGGTCATATGAACAAAATCGAATTTCATACTTAAGTGTAATATGTATACTACACCTGGAAACCTAGAATGAATTTCAGCTCGATATCTCAATTATTCTGAGTTTTATTTAAATATAAATTGGTATGTCCTTATTGAAGACCCCGATACATTTCCGATTATATACATACCATATGTTGTAAATTAAGGGGTTGAGAGCTGCATTCTTCGGAAAATCTACGCAGATTATATTTTATCGCCATCGGAACTATTAGAGTACGAGTATGTAAGTAGAATGTAATATGGTATCTCTGAAGCAAAACTTCATTTATGCTGATAGCCAAGAAATTATAAAATTCTTAAATCGAACAACGTCATAAAATAAGTAATTAAAAACTTTAGCCTATTTTTCAACGAGATGGACAAAAAGTATAAAATTTGTTGGATACCTGGTTACCGAGATGTTAGGGGAAACTACAAAGTGTATAAACTTCCAAAAGGATGGTACTTCCTATGTACTTGTAAACTCATGCTTAAGATAGATATGTGATATTTATAGCGATTTTTGTAGCAACTGTAGAAATAAAAAGGATAGGTAGCTACTTTGTTTATTTTCACTAAAAGAAATCTCGTCTTGGTGAACACTTCGAAATCCGTGGAGGATTGTCCGATACAAAAGTTTTTTTTACTAAAGCCATTTAACGGTTTGGCTTTTAAGTTCATATAACATTATGCGTGAGGACAGTGCAATGCTGTGACATTACAAAGGCCTTTTCTATCGTAAATAAAGCAACTTGAAACAGGCTGCTATTGAAACACAATTTAGCCTAACCTTCTTAGATTGCAGCTGATAGAAATGGGAAGAAATGATTAGTGTTTGAGACCCATGACTCTGGGGTTAAAAATGTCGTGATCTTATTACAGACTCAAAGTTTTGATCAAACATATCAAACATATACATATAGTATAAAAAATAAGTTACTTTTAAATCGAAGGCAGCCTTGAAATGTCTAATTTTATACCTAAATCTGTTCTCTGCTCTAAAAGTCAAATATTGGTTTCAGTATCATTTTATCTTTAGAGTATGTTATACCACAAACCTAACTTAATTACTGCAAGATAGAAATTTAATCATTTTAGTAGCTTTGGGCAAACGAATAAGTTATTGAAGTTCGATTTGATCAGAAAGAGTAATTTTAACCATGGACCACCGTAAATAATTGCAATATTTAAAAAACGTTACATTTCTTAGATAATTCTATGGCTATTACCAAATAGTGTGATTCTAGTTAGGACTAACGTTAAATGACTCTCGTGAGGGAAGTAAGATATTAGCCCATCAAATGAATGTAGGAATGTGCTGCGCTCTGTTTTTACACAATACGAGAATATACATATGTGTATACGAATTAGATATGATGAAAAGCAAGTAAAATTTTGAACTAGAAAAACAACAAAGCAAGTGAACTCCGTGACAACATAATAAGAGATTGCCGATTTAAAATCTTTTTTATCATTGTGGTCACGCGATACTCGTTCATAAATCTGTGAACTGAATAATGAGAGTACTAGATGTAGTACAAGTAACTACCTTGGGAATGAAATTTTTTTTTTTTTTAAATGTTTTTTTATTTTATTCAATGTAGCCCCCTTTTAGTTTGATACACTTATTCTAGCGATTTTCCAACTTCTTGATCCCGTCCGAAAAGTAATTTTCCGGAAAGTATGCAAAATACTCCTCCGTGGCGTCGATGATTTCCTCGGGTGAGCTGAATTTTTTATTGATGAGCCATCTTTTGAGGTTTGGGAAGAGATAATAGTCCGAGGGAGCCAAATCGGGCGAATACGGTGGATGCGGCAGCAATTGGAGCCGTAAGTCATTGACTTTTGCCGTGTTTGCGATGCTCTTGTGTGCCGGTGCATTGTCTTGCAAAAATAAAATTTTTTTTGTTTCATGTGAGGCCGTTTTGCAACGATTTCGGCCTTCGATCGCTCCAATAATGCACAGTAACACGCGCTGTTGATGGTTTATCCTTTTTCGAGGTAGTCCACGAAGAGTATGCCATGACAATCGCAGAAAACCGACGTCATAACCTTTCCGACACATCGAGCCTCCCTCGGCCTTCGGAGCACTCTTGCCGGCTTCAGTCCATTGCCGGGCACTCATTCTGTTCTCTGGTGTTCAACAGTTACCAATCGACCCCAAAGTCTGCCCGGTTCCGAATCAGCAGGTCCAAACACTCTTTCGAAGTGCTCTCGCATTCGTGTTTTTGGTCAGAAGTGAGTATACGCGGCACCCAGCGGCAGGATAACTTTTTCATATGCAGAATATTGCCCAAAATATGAAGTGTGCGCTCAGTACTAATCTTTGTGGTATCTGCTAGCCCGCGCACCTCCACTTTCCGGTCAGCCAACACCAATTCATGTATTTTGTTGACATTGTGCTCTGTAACCGCATTGGAGGGCCTACCGCTGCGGACTTGATCGGTAGTGGAGTTGCGGCCACCACGAAACTCTCGAAACCAATATTTGACGGTGTAATCTGACGGAGCATTAGCCTCATAATATTTATCTAACTTTTCTTTTCCTTCGCCGTTTTGCCTCTCAAAAAATAATGTTTTATGAGAAAACGAAAATCGTTTTTGTCCATACTCAACATGATGCCAAACACGTCAACAACAATCAGCTGTCAAAACAAAACTAAAGACATTATCGCACAAAAATTTGGCATGTCTGCCTAAATATGAACGGACTTCAAGGCACCATAACCCTTTTTGCAGTAGCAGCAGATTCTGGCGGTCAATTTGGATTTTATAGCCGTAAAAATGAAGATTAACTTTTAAAATACGCCGTAAAGCGCCATAAGTGAGGCCTAATTGTTGACTTCGGCGAAGAATTGATGTGCCTGGCTAGTTTTGAACACTTTCACTCACAGGAGTGATGTTTTGACGTATATGTACTGGCCGAGTATGCTGATATTGAGTTTGACCCGATATCTAACCAGTTTCTTCACCATTTGAACGAATTTCGGACTCACTAAGGCGATTATGTTGATCGAAAAATTCATGAATTTTACGAAATGTTACTTTTACAGACCGCCTATTTTTGTAATAAGATTGAAAAACAAAAATTCCTTGTTGTTTGGTAAACGACTCCATGACTAAAGTTGCCTAAGATTATATGACATCTGTCAAAAAAATCAACCAAATTGAATTCATCCACACCATCTGTTGGTTCACCCTTTATGACAAGATTCACGTATCAAATATTTGTTTTGAAAGGAGACAAGTTGCAGCATCAAATCAGTAATTTATCATTAATCAGTAATTAATTGTACACAGAGACGAAGCCGGATGTCAAAATTCTTTTCCACGGTCCTCTGTCAAAATATTGGTGTTGATCTGGAGTATCAATTTTTCATCTGTAATAGTAATCTGTCATAGTTCCTATTTATTTACCATGAGGTTTAACTGATTTGTTTGCGTTGGTAATTGAGTATCATTCAATATTGAGAATGATGCCATAACTCATATGAAACTTTTTCAAAGACTGTTTGTTTGATGATAAGAATACTACTCAGCTGAAAGGATTGTGTCCACCACATGGGTGAAAGAAATATCTTCTGATAGCCTTCCGAAGAATTCGACATCAGCATTCACGTCCAAGTGGTGACACCCGGTGGGTGTTTGGTATCCCAATTTTAATGAATTTGACGTTTATGGAAAGTTTTTGTGGCAATTTTCATCAGTATTTCCACTCACGTGGAACAAGAGGACGGAACTCGTACATCGACCGTCTTTTTTACACAGAGAAATGGTAAAGAGGTTTGTATGATACAATGCATAGTACTTTAACAGATTTTTAATCGGAAAAGAACGAGATATGAATTTGTTCCTGGAATATTTAAACCTATACGCTAGAAGCAATTTTTAAATAAGAACCTGATATTCCATTGAAACTTATTGGATTCTAAGAGAAACGGTGAACTTTATGTAAAGTGATGAAAGAATCAAGTGCCTTGGATGCAGATTCTTCGAAGAAACTTACTAAAGTCGAATTTCAGAGACTTCAAACTAAAAAGTCGGTAACTGGCTATGATTTTCATTGAAGTTACAATAGCCTGCGTTACTATCAGAGAAAATAACGAGATTTTATTGCTTAGTTGCCATCAGTTGAACAGAGTTAGTAATTAAAAAGGATGATTACCCAATAAAAACTAAAAAGTATGGAGTAAACTCATATGAGATTTATACGGTCTTCCAATTCCAGCCCTCAGGTTCTAGACGACAGTGATGACCAAACTCCGTTCAAACCGATAAGAAGATGTTTTAATTTGCAAATTAACACTAAATTGTACGTAGCAGAAGGTGGAATGTTTCTAGCAATATTTCAGCAAAAAATCGTCGCTGTTCCAAAGTCTATAAGAGAAGACATTAAATTCTTTAGAGAATTGTATATTTTTTTTGTTAACAACATTGTCATATTATCGATTTCAATGTTAACCAATCCTAGAAAGGAGTAAAATAAGTCCATTACAACTAATTACCTTAAGTTATTAGCAATTTCAAGAGGAGGATAAGGAGAGGTTGAATAAGGCATGCTTTATATTAAATTATAACTAGGAAATATTCTGTGGGGAGAAAACCAGTGAAAAGTCTGGACGACTAAAAATTCTACCAGAACGGCATCAAGAGTGCTGTCTCTGACGAATACTAAACGATTTAACAACGTGGTTCAATAATGAGTTCCAAAGGAGCGCATGACTATTAAACGGTATCCTGACATCGTGAAAATATGGGCTCTTTGCTACCGTTCTATATAAAAATCTTAAATGTTCTTTTAAGATTTTTTATATTCAGTGTGTTTCAGATGATGTGTGGAAGATTTTAAAGGGGGATTCCTTGACATGAAAAAAAATCGTAAGACTTGGGGGCCGGAAATGCATCCCCACCGAGATACAGAGATTTTAAGCAAAGCCTTACAATCCCCTGTTTTGACTGTTATTAAAAATAAATATCATCTTTCAAATTTATGCGTTAATGGTAACAAATGGGGCATTCATGAACCTTGTAATTATAACAATTTTAATTATTTAAAAGAAAATATTGCCCTCAAATTAATGTGTCAAAGTTATTGAAGTTCAAAAGTGATTTTTTTTTTTAATCTTAAAATTAAGATTCTGCCATTATTTTTATCGGAAACATATGTAATTTGCTTGCAGCTTTGGAACATATACCCAGTACTTATAGAGGTTAGTTTATTTCATTTCAATTCAGTAGTTTCGGAGATACGACCTACCTTATTGAAACAGGTAGAGCTTTTTTTAAAAATTTTAGGAAAATAAAAATACAAAGAGTGATTGGAAATTTTATTTTTATATTTCTCATCAAATCATGTATATATAATACCAATTTTTCAAACTGCAGGCCATTGCTTAGTATGCAACCCAGAGTTCATCTTCGAAAGGCATTAATTATGTCAATTCTTTTCAATTCTTCTCGGACTTTCCCAACTGCCTAGAGATCATCCTATATACGAAATGACCTATTTTTTATTGTGTTTGTAAATACTAGGTACACGTTTCAAAGTTGCAGAAAGTGATGGTTAATAAAATATTTTTCTGAAAATAAATTATCACAAAATAAAAATTTGAAGTTTTTCTTAAAAAAAATTAGTTTTGTTCTTTAACAACTTTTTATGTATTGATTTTAGGGCAGTATTTACTTTGGAACAATTAAATCACTCATAACTATGAGTTCAACGTTACTATACACTTATAAATTTGAATGATGTTATATTCAGTAGTAGTCAAAACAGAGTAGCGTAAGGCTTTGCTTAAAACATCTGTATCTCGATGTAACGATTGTAAACGATTTTTTTTCTCAAAATATAGTCTCACTTAAAGTTTTCGACACATTATCTGGCGACACACTACGGGAGTAATAAGTTAATTTATTGATGAAGGATCAACAGAAAATAGCCAAACTTTTACTTTTGATAAAATTGGAGTTTAGGATAATTTTTTTGTTACGGACAAACTAAAAAAAAAAAAAACTTATTTTTAAATTTTTGCGAGGTAGAAGAGGGCAACGTATCATTTGTGGTCTCATGCGTTGCTCCTCCACTTTGATTCAAATGTTAAACTACTCCTAGAGGTCGTAAAAAAGTGCGGTTTGTCGCATTTAGTTTCATATACTCGTAGAGTCTATATTAAAAAGGTAAAATAAAAATAAAATCAATTTTGGGATAACTTCTGAGGTCCTTACCCCCTTAAATGCGCAACATGCCAACAAGGTAGACCATATTGGAGCTTAGAACTAAACAAGGTATGGCAAGTCAACATCGAAATTGGCTAATGGCAATAAGGGCTACGTGATAAAGATGCCTAACAACTTTGTTAAGATATTGTTTCAAATATGGAGTATGTTTCTTCCAACCAACCAATGTTGATCCAATATGACGCCCACGTATTTAAAGTTAGTTAGTTAGTTAAAGTTAGTAGTTAGCATTTGCATTAAAGGTGGTGGCCAACCTATCATGGCAAGCCAAAAGCAATTTTGAGCAATTAAGGGAATGATATTCTAGATGGAGGTCTTCATGAAATGCATAAAGATAAACATATCAAAAAACATAAATTTGGTTTTGTCACTTTCAATTAATCTTTGCAGTTGGATAGAATTTGAATGTTATGGTCGGACATACGATTATGGCCTATAAAAAACCTTTGAGTTTAAACGACATTTTTCTGTCTGATAATATTACCCACGATTGTTTGCCATACAAGATTTTCCATATTGGTATGGATGTTACATCATAGATCATTTGTGCATATTCATCTCAATCAATCAGCTTAGAAAGTTTCAACAGAAAGTTAAGTTGATAGGTCTGATCACGTACGAGTAAATCCAATTGATAAAAATGTGCCATTTTTTTTCTTTCGGCGTGCGATATCTATGTAAGGTACAATATAATATCTATGGTGTGATCCTCTTGGTAAGTGAGTAGTCATCTTAACTGATTTTAAATATCAAAAGTACTCTCGCTACTGGGAAATGTTTCTACATATATGTTTGCTAGTGTAAGTTTATTACATCTTCAAAGCAAGCTTAAAGTGACTGGAAGTTAACGAAGGTCGCAGCAGCTCTAAGTTATGAGTACAAGAAAGTTTTTACTTTCTTTGGGGTTTGTGCAAGGGCAACCAGACTTTCTGAGTATTTCTGTGTGATAATTTGCTCATTTTGAGGACTTTATATGGTTCCCTGGTTCCATCGAGTGTTCCTACATTTCATAAAGGTATTAAAAAGAAAAACTTTTTGAAATCTATTCTTTTTTGATTCCATAAACAAGGATACTATTCTTCTGCCATCTTAGTCTTAAGTGACCTGCTTATAAGTTTTATGAGCACAGACTTCTGCTCTACGGAGATTTAAAAATGTTTCTCCTGGTAAGACAAGAAAATTAAAATCATGTGGTTAGGGCATTACGCTTTCTTCGATAGAAATATCTTTTTGGAATCATGGGTTAATAAAAATATTTACTTAGTGTATGAGAAATTTCATTAGAGTTTTACTACTTGTGAAAAGCTTTAGACTTTTTGTATTAGTCTCCGGCAAAGTATGAATTTATAAAGGGTAGTCAAAATCCAAATTGTGATTTCAGGTGCCCGGCATTCATCAACTCATGCAAACTCACCGCCGAGACCTAATCGAATCCATGAAGCACCGTTATATTTTTTGGACATCGGTCCGATCCCTGTTCGCAATCGCGGTACTAGGACGAAGGAGCTCTTGAGCTTTGGCAACGAACTCGTCGTACATGAGCCGCTTGTCACTCACACCGCAGTGGTAGGGTATATTACTGGGATATCATCTCTACTTTTTACTACCTTTCATTGGATAGTGATAGCCCCAAAGACAAGGTTATTGTCGTTGCTCATTGCCCTTGTAACGTTTACCTTAATCAGAAAATTGTCATTCCTACTCAGATGAGCATCCTCCTAAAGGGCTTTGTTGGGATAGTGCTTTTGTACTCTGATTCTGGTACTCTGTACAAGCCAGGACAGGCCCTATGACATTGCCTTTCAAACACCCGGATTTTTTCATCTGATGCGGTGCTACATTGAACCACATGGGACACATATACGCGACAACTGGCTTGATTAGGGCCATATAGCATATAACCTTCACTCTGAAGACAAGTTGACTGCTGTGAAATAGCCTTATTGTCAGGGTTAAAGCCTTCTTTAAATATTGTACAAATATTTAACGAACCAGATACCAAGGTTTCGTGATTGAGGGAAACTCCCAGATCGCTTGTGTAAATATTAAACAGTATCGGAGAAATAATCAGCCTCTGTTATAAGCCGTTTTAATGTCAAAGGCTTTGCTCGAAATGACGTTTTTAAAAACGAACTTCTTCCTTATAGGCATATTTTAAATCATGTAAAGCAGAGGTTTCGCAGGTCCATCCTCAACTTATAGGTAAACCCTGAAATCGAAAACATTTTCAAAGTCAACGAGACATGCACTCGTACACTGTTTCCTGCATTTATTCCATTGTATATCGGAGGTCAACTTTGACGCAGCATGCATAGTATCATGCCTCGTCCTAAAACCAAACTGATTTTCTGGAATTATAACATTTTCTTCAACGAACCTTAACAGCGCTCTATTGACTACTTTCTTGAATACCTTGCTAATATTCGCTAGTAAACTAATTGGTCGAACATTAGCAGTTTCGAATTTTATCACATTTTGGCACGAGGTGTTCCACTACTATTTTCCAATAAGTCGTTATGTGTAATGCATTATTCAGCGCATTGTTAAATAACGTATTAAAACTATACGCTGCTTCTAAAGGAAGGTAACTTAATGGGACGTCTAGAATACCGTCCATTACCTACGACGTTTTGTTTTTCAGTGACTCAAAGATGCAAGTTAACACCCAAAAGGGTAGTTATCCCTCAATCATGCACCGATCACATGATTACTTTATTCTGTTTCCAATAAACCACATTACCCCTGCACCTGAACATACAATGCATAACAATTCCTAGAATTTTCCAACCTAGTTGCAGTCAGTTCATCCAACTTCCCATAAGTCACATTACCCGTGCACCAGTAACCCCAATGCATAGCGTACCTCAAAAATCACTGACAACCTACAAGCAGCCTAATCAGCGTTACCTCAACAAATTGTTTTCCCTCTATAGAGTTGAATAAAAATCAGAAAAGAACGGCGAAAAAGTGAAAATTAATTAAAAAAAAAGGATTTTTATTCGTGTGTGCGATAATTCAACTCCCTTCTGAGAAGTAGCCCTAAGTAGCCCGTTTACAGGAAGAAGAGAAGACAGCAAGGAAGCTGCAAGCCGCTCCGAAGTAATGTTCTTGGTCATAATACCGTATATAACTATGTACGATTATTTAAGTAAAGAAAGAAAATATTAAAAAAATAGTATTCATAGTTTATCCAATTATTATGTTTCTACAGCTATCAAAGTTACCAATGACAGACATCCAGCTGTCAAAATATTAAGTAAGGTTTTCATTTCATCATGTATTGTTTTACGCTTGCCGAACGTGTGGAAATTATTAACAAATATTATCGAATTTCCGGCTCAGTTTTAAATACGCAGCATGAATTTCGTCGTGAGGTCGGTCGTCATGATGGCTTCAGTGTGGAGGCAATTTGTCGCACCGTTGAAAATTTTCAGCCTACGTCCATATAAGATTATGCAGACGCAAAAATTGAAGCCGGACGCCTTGAGTTCGCTAATTGGGCGCTGGAAATGCTTGCCGGATATCCGGATTTGCATACGCCGACTTAACGTAGCCCCACAGAAAATACCACCAAACAGTTATTTTTTGTGGATAAAGTTGTGAATCATGAAGCACATGTGGGTTTTCACCCGACCAATAGCGCAAGCAGAAATAAAAATATTAAAGAATAAAAAATCAATATCATAAATTTTATTAGTCGACGGACTAACTGATTTCATTGAATTTAAACATATAACTAAGTTAAAGTGATTTAAACCCAAAAGTGGCAAATCCCAAAGATCTACTGTGCTTCGCGGTTATAATATTTCTGTCTTTGATCCTCAACAACAGGAGACACATGTGCATGCAACTCCAAGCTTCACAATCGCAACCGTAACCTCAAGTCCGCCAAGTGATATCTTCGGTAGAATCAACCGGTATGTTAACTGGCATTATTAATTCTATTGTTCATGCTACAAGCGATCAATTTGTAAATATCGAGCACAGAAGCGACTTATCAGACCTCGAGAAAATTCCATCGTAAGGAGTCTACGAGAATTCTCTGGGAGACCAGGCGAGTTTAGCTCGTGGAAAAAAGCGTTGGGCGAATTTTGCCATTTACGATTTTTAATTTGGAATACTTAACGTTATTCAAAATAAAATTACGGGCAATGCGGCTTTACTCAAGAATCGTATTGGAGATTGGAGACCAATTTCACGTTGCCTCACACTATGCGGACAAAAGAGACATTGGTACGCTTTAATACCAAAAGATCTGCCTAGTGCAGAGCAACAAAACGATGCAGGAATTCCATCAAGCTTAATTTAGACAGCTGCCATTAACACTAAACAAAATTTCCTGTATAGACATAAGTCCATAATTCCTAGCGTTACTCACATGAACGTACAGAGACGTTCACCACACTTTTGTTCGTGGTCTTCGAGGCGATATTGCGAGACAAATTATACTATTGGTCAACAAAATTTCGCTTCACCGACAACGAACGGACCAAAACCCCAACAACCGGAGCCGATGGAAACATCGACAATAAAGACATCTGTAATTAATTACCACAATAAGCCGCAACTGTGCAAGTACGCCGGTAAAAGATCCCAATCACATAATAACGAATTCCAAAATCACGTTCCTCCGAAAATTCAAAAACATTTCCACATACTCGTAGACGTTGCAGGTCCAAACCTAACACATCTCAAAGGACAATATGCAGAATAGATTTCTTCAAGCAACTATCCTTTACCAGGTTTCGAGATGCAGTCAATAGGATACATTTCTTCAACCGATCCTTACGCATCTTATCAGCAAATAAACACATTTTATTACCAATAAAACATAGGGGAAATAAGATATAGCCCTGATTTAACAAGTTACATTCCAAGCAAGGTCGAAAATCCCTTCCAACACACTGCCAATACCGAAGCTTCAGAATTGAGTGACCTACATATTTTAGGCTAACTGACTCTTCGCTGCCTTGCTTTCAATGCAGGAAGAAGAGTGGCCAAATTTTATCATTTACACAGGTTCCAACAAGAACTACATTCAACCCAATTTAATTAAAAATTTCATATCAAATGAACCGGATTTTCTGGCAAAGTCTGTAGATGGTGACATAAAAGTTACCCACCAAACTTTCTTAAACCTATTTAGTCAAATAGACAAACATCTAAAGTTCTTCCTTCTTTCAGCGTTACGAACATTTCGCTGCATCCTAAGCAATGACAGCCTAAAGGAATTAAGTGCTGTCAATTTTACTCAAAAAAATTGTATGGCAACCCGAGTTGAAGACAAGCTCACAAAACAAATCTATCAAAACAAAAGTTAAAAAATGTCCTTTCCTTTTTACTGAGTCAAACGAAAAATTTACATATTTACACCAAAAAGGTGTTGGTGAAATTCTTACGAGCACAGATTCTCTAATGTATTCGAAGTTCTATCCAAGCAGATAGAAAACCTTTTGGAGCACTACCTTATTAAACTGTTCTATTCGCCATACAACTCACCGATGTGGATAGGTAAATTTCAGAAAGCTATGCTTAGTAACCACATGGGATCTTCACCCAATCCCTTATATCAATGGGGTCTTGTCTCAGCTGAGAAGAAGCAAAGTATATTCTGTCTTAGATCTTAAAGATATAATTAGATAAATGCATTTTCTCCAGAGAAAAAGTCAAGTTCTTAGGCTTTTTTGTATCGCCAAAGGGTTTATCGACAAGTCGTCGAAGAGTATGTAAAATTAGCAAAGCTTTTATCGACTTTATTACGGGGCAAAGAAGGACGAATCTTAACCACTGATGCAATAGCAGCTTTTAATAAAATAAAAAAACAGCGAACCTTTCGATTTGGAAGCCAGTCCATTACCACTTGAGCCACGGCCATCCACAATTCTCGAGGAGTACATATATGAACTATTTTAAAAGCCGGGAAAGAGCAGGAACCTCTTAAGTAAATAAAATGGCTGGCTGACTGATATGAAAACACTTATGAATCCAAGATCCCCTTTCCCACATATCATCGATCAGGCAGAACATAATATCTAAATAAAAACGAAAATAAAATCAAACCCCTATTGAAATTATAATTTCCAAAAATGAGGGAATAGGTACCCTCATCGCAAAACAATGCCGAACAGAAATACGAACGTCACCCGAATAAGCACAAAATTTTAGAAACTCTAATCCCGCAATTTCCAGGTCACGTAGTTCATTTTGACATTTACTATATTATACTAACAAAAAGCTAGGCCGATGAATAAATTTTTTAAATTTCCCCAAAGTATAAAAGATATTCGCGAACCTCTAAGGAGCTGATCTTTGCCTTCGGTGTCGCTTGTCATTTTCGAGTATAAAAACTCACTCAACTCTGCCATAATCCGCTTTATGCAACAAGACTAATTGTGTTTTGAAATTTTTAAAACTCCTCCATACAGTAGCACAGATAACGGACAAGTAGAGAGATTCCACTCTACCCTGTTCGAAATAATAAAATGATTAAAAGCTGAGCGGCCTCAAAATGTTGTTTTGAAGAACTCAAAGATTGCGCTGATTATAAGTATAAATAATCAATCCTCACAGTCACAAAAAAAGGCCCATCGAAACATTTTTCGGTAGAATTGTTAGTTCAAAGCCAAATTTGTATAAGCAAGCAAGGCAAGAGAACATTGAAAGGAATCAAAACAGTATAGGGGTAGAAAACCATAATAGGAAAATATTAGAAATAAAAACGTATTCCCCAGGAGAAATACGAATATCGTAGTATATGTATGTTAAATGAACAGGAGAATAGGCACTAAATTATTCCCCAGGTTTAAAAAAGAAATTGTCAAGGCAGACAAATCAACTTTTATCTTAACTGAATCTGGGGAAGCTATTAATAAAAATAATATAAAATAATAATAATATTTTACAGATTTTTCCTCTCTTTGAGTTTTGGTGAAGTCCAAAACTCTGGACTACTCGAATTGGAGAATCATTCCCTTAGACGTTGGAGTGGGTAAAGTTCAATGCGGTATATTTTAAAAAATAATCGGAATTCATGTCATAAATTTAGAAATAAATAAGGAAAAATTTAAGAAACTTTAGCATCAGACTTAGAAATACCTACGTCAACGAAAGCGATCTCAACTTTAGTATCCTTTCAATCCATACAAATAAACAACCTTAAGCCAAAAAGGGTATGTATATCATTAAATTTCCTAGAAAGCGCGTGCGAATGGCTTGCTGGAAGCTCCGACCACGACGACTTCAAAGTTTTTGACTTTGTTAATGTTCTAGCAAACAATAATCAACAAGATAAAATGCACATACAATATGATAAATTTAATAAAATCAAATGATTAGATATGAAATATAATATATATATTTTATATTAAATATAAAATACTGATTGGAAATTATAAAAGAAGAACCAATTAATGTTGAATATGCCCTCCTCTTGGCCAAAGCAGAAATTAAAAATTTAAACAAATAAATGAAATATTTGAAAAAAACTGTAGAAGAAGCTCTTAAATTTGCCAAATTAAAATCGCATCTAACTTTTTAACTATATTATTTATTATAAATTAAACTATAACCGAAAATTTATCATGTAGCAACTTATTATTCAAACCAATAAAATACCATATGATTAAATTACCAATGTTGAACATAGCAACGTTTTAGACATTTTAGACAGAAACGAAATAGTTGGCAAAGAACAAAAATGTAAAAGCTCTAATAATGTAATGATGTGTAAACAAAACCAAGTTTTAAAATTAAGTGAACAGATTAAGAAATCTGTTAAAGAGCAAACAAACAAAGTGTGATGAGGTTAATAACCAACACGTCTCAACTCTTCTTCTCAACCATCATTATCAATAACGATATGTAAACCTATCTGTTAGCTTCATCCCTCCATATCAATATGCGTACCTATTTGTAAATGTTCAAAAATTTACGTCACAAGAAAAACCTGCATGAAATCCGTTACCAGCAATCCTAAACTCAGTCTCATCATGCAACACACACGAAAAACTATTATTACTAGAAGCAGTTAAAGAACTACATAGTATAAGCTATACACAGCACATAGACCAGCTGAAAGAGGAAAACCAGAGACATCTGCTTGAAGGGGACAGTAAGTTAGAACAAGTTAATTAAGTTATGTTAAACTAGCTTCTAAGCATATTTTCTGTTAGCATGTAAGTATAGTAAATTTAAAAAAAATGAGGTAGAATGCATTTAAACTGAAAATAAGAGATATCTCATTACGAATTCTTGTAATAGCCGTGGTTATTATAACTCTTTTAGTCACCACATACAAAATCTTTCCGATGCAGGGAAAATCAAAAATCATGCTGTTCATGCTTACCAATTCAATCAAGGGCAGAAAATCATATGCCCATAGTTTACATGCTATGTACGCACTTCCAGAGAATGCAGTGTGTAAGCGCTTACTCTTCATAGTCGGAAGGAAGCTTCTTTCTTTTAGAAGCTACTCGTAAGCACTTATAATTTTTCAGGTAACTCTTTTAGCGGGGTTGTTTCTCTTTTTTTGATAAAATTGCACCGAGTGAGCCCATTCGAATTTAAGTAGGAAGGAGGTAACACCCAGAAATATTTTTTTTTTCATTAACATAGGTTTTTCATTAAGTTTTTCCAGAGCCCATTCATTGAAAATATGACGCAAATTCAAGACGCCTGTCAATTCTTGCAGAAGTTGAATTTTATACGATTTTAGGCCGAGATCCTCACGTAAAATACGCCAAGTTGTCGAAGAGCCAATAGCCAAGCTGATGAGAACGACAACGAATCGATTCGTCACAGTCTTCGCGTACACTCTCAGCTACAGCAGCTAAAGTCTCTTCACTACGTATTGGATGTGTTCTAACCGGTCGAGTATCATCTACTAAGATAAACTGCGACTCAACTTTGCGAATGGTATTGGCAATAGTGGTTTCAGTAGTTTCCTCGAATCGCACGAAAAACATTTCTCACAGAATGCTGATTTTCGTAATACTGCTGAAGAATTTGGAGACGCTGTTGTAGTTTGAGTCTTTTTATGATGACTTGCCAAACGATTCTAAATAAAAATGACATAGCAGTTTGAAAGGATTTACGCGTGATCTGTAAAAAAATTAATGTTATCCCATTCAAAGTAATCCCCATCAGATATAATATACTTGTGCCAAAACTTTTTCCAATCCTCGAGGCACTTCTCATAAGCACTTTTTGGTATAGCTTTCAACTCTTCCAGCGATGCCGATTTTATTTCCCCAATCCTTGCATCTGTCGTTTCATAGTTTTCTTTAGTTTTGGGAACAGAAAAAAGTCAAGCGGGGCCATTCGCAGGCCAGTTCTTCTGATCAAAATTAAGAAGTTTCGGAAAAAACTTGACTAACACACGTCTCATGCCCAAAACATCGAAAAAATTGCATGACAGTAGCCAACTGAAGAAAAAAAATTTTCTTCACAGCTTCGACGTTATCACCTTTTGTTGATGTACTGAGGCGTCCAGAGCGAGGTTCGTCATTGGCATTTTCTCAGCCATCTTGGAAGAGCTTGTACTACATGTAAACATTTTTTATACTTAGAACAGACTCACCGTATGCTAATTCGCATTTAATCTTTTAAAATAAAAAAATCCTAGTTATAAACTTACGAATTCATATACCTTAACGGAAAGCACTTTGCTTCACCTATTGTTAGATTGTTATTTTTGTTGATGCTACTTTTGCAGCATCTAGTTATCTGTTGTTGTTGTGTGCCATAATAATAATAATAATGTGCCATAAAAACATTAACATAGATGGCAAACTCTACTATTGCCTTTGCAAAACCTTAAACTGCGCACAGACACACTCTTAGTGAATTACCAAACATTGTACAAGCTTATAAACTGCTAGAGTTTTCTAGAATGAGAGCAATTTACAAGTTAAGTTCACTATGTGTGCGTAATGTGGATGACGTTTTTGTGTAAAATGGTAAGAAAGTTAACATTGATAACAATTCACACGTATTCACATGGATAGAGGCGATGTGCGGAAAACGGAATTTGGATTTCCAATAGTTCGCTATCTATATTAGTTCATTTATATCCTGACCTGATCACTCGGAAGCCACTGATTTTGCATGACAATGCACACCTTCATACTGGAAACATCGTATGCAATGAAGTGACATGACATCAGCCCACCAGACTACGTTTTGTTTCCAATGTCAATGCATGGGCTGCCTTTACCTCCCTAAAACAGTTGTTGAACAAAAAGTGGTGTGCTAACTGGCATATAAATTCCAAGACGTTGTGAATCGGTGATTGAGAAGCAGGGGGAACTCATTGAATGTCTGGTTATAAAGTAGTAATCTTCAAAATGTTGTTTTGAAGAACTCAAAGATTGCGCTGATTATAAGTATAAATAATCAATCCTCACAGTCACAAAAAAAGGCCCATCGAAACATTTTTCGGTAGAATTGTTAGTTCAAAGCCAAATTTGTATAAGCAAGCAAGGCAAGAGAACATTGAAAGGAATCAAAACAGTATAGGGGTAGAAAACCATAATAGGAAAATATTAGAAATAAAAACGTATTCCCCAGGAGAAATACGAATATCGTAGTATATGTATGTTAAATGAACAGGAGAATAGGCACTAAATTATTCCCCAGGTTTAAAAAAGAAATTGTCAAGGCAGACAAATCAACTTTTATCTTAACTGAATCTGGGGAAGCTATTAATAAAAATAATATAAAATAATAATAATATTTTACAGATTTTTCCTCTCTTTGAGTTTTGGTGAAGTCCAAAACTCTGGACTACTCGAATTGGAGAATCATTCCCTTAGACGTTGGAGTGGGTAAAGTTCAATGCGGTATATTTTAAAAAATAATCGGAATTCATGTCATAAATTTAGAAATAAATAAGGAAAAATTTAAGAAACTTTAGCATCAGACTTAGAAATACCTACGTCAACGAAAGCGATCTCAACTTTAGTATCCTTTCAATCCATACAAATAAACAACCTTAAGCCAAAAAGGGTATGTATATCATTAAATTTCCTAGAAAGCGCGTGCGAATGGCTTGCTGGAAGCTCCGACCACGACGACTTCAAAGTTTTTGACTTTGTTAATGTTCTAGCAAACAATAATCAACAAGATAAAATGCACATACAATATGATAAATTTAATAAAATCAAATGATTAGATATGAAATATAATATATATATTTTATATTAAATATAAAATACTGATTGGAAATTATAAAAGAAGAACCAATTAATGTTGAATATGCCCTCCTCTTGGCCAAAGCAGAAATTAAAAATTTAAACAAATAAATGAAATATTTGAAAAAAACTGTAGAAGAAGCTCTTAAATTTGCCAAATTAAAATCGCATCTAACTTTTTAACTATATTATTTATTATAAATTAAACTATAACCGAAAATTTATCATGTAGCAACTTATTATTCAAACCAATAAAATACCATATGATTAAATTACCAATGTTGAACATAGCAACGTTTTAGACATTTTAGACAGAAACGAAATAGTTGGCAAAGAACAAAAATGTAAAAGCTCTAATAATGTAATGATGTGTAAACAAAACCAAGTTTTAAAATTAAGTGAACAGATTAAGAAATCTGTTAAAGAGCAAACAAACAAAGTGTGATGAGGTTAATAACCAACACGTCTCAACTCTTCTTCTCAACCATCATTATCAATAACGATATGTAAACCTATCTGTTAGCTTCATCCCTCCATATCAATATGCGTACCTATTTGTAAATGTTCAAAAATTTACGTCACAAGAAAAACCTGCATGAAATCCGTTACCAGCAATCCTAAACTCAGTCTCATCATGCAACACACACGAAAAACTATTATTACTAGAAGCAGTTAAAGAACTACATAGTATAAGCTATACACAGCACATAGACCAGCTGAAAGAGGAAAACCAGAGACATCTGCTTGAAGGGGACAGTAAGTTAGAACAAGTTAATTAAGTTATGTTAAACTAGCTTCTAAGCATATTTTCTGTTAGCATGTAAGTATAGTAAATTTTAAAAAAATGAGGTAGAATGCATTTAAACTGAAAATAAGAGATATCTCATTACGAATTCTTGTAATAGCCGTGGTTATTATAACTCTTTTAGTCACCACATACAAAATCTTTCCGATGCAGGGAAAATCAAAAATCATGCTGTTCATGCTTACCAATTCAATTAAGGGCAGAAAATCATATGCCCATAGTTTACATGCTCAGCGGGAAATATAGTACGCACTTCCAGAGAATGCAGTGTGTAAGCGCTTACTCTTCATAGTCGGAAGGAAGCTTCTTTCTTTTAGAAGCTACTCGTAAGCACTTATAATTTTTCAGGTAACTCTTTTAGCGGGGTTGTTTCTCTTTTTTTGATAAAATTGCACCGAGTGAGCCCATTCGAATTTAAGTAGGAAGGAGGTAACACCCAGAAATTTTTTTTTTTTCATTAACATAGGTTTTTCATTAAGTTTTTCCAGAGCCCATTCATTGAAAATATGACGCAAATTCAAGACGCCTGTCAATTCTTGCAGAAGTTGAATTTTATACGATTTTAGGCCGAGATCCTCACGTAAAATACGCCAAGTTGTCGAAGAGCCAATAGCCAAGCTGATGAGAACGACAACGAATCGATTCGTCACAGTCTTCGCGTACACTCTCAGCTACAGCAGCTATAGTCTCTTCACTACGTATTGGATGTGTTCTAACCGGTCGAGTATCATCTACTAAGATAAACTGCGACTCAACTTTGCGAATGGTATTGGCAATAGTGGTTTCAGTAGTTTCCTCGAATCGCACGAAAGACATTTCTCACAGAATGCTGATTTTCGTAATACTGCTGAAGAATTTGGAGACGCTGTTGTAGTTTGAGTCTTTTTATGATGACTTGCCAAACGATTCTAAATAAAAATGACATAGCAGTTTGAAAGGATTTACGCGTGATCTGTAAAAAAATTAATGTTATCCCATTCAAAGTAATCCCCATCAGATATAATATACTTGTGCCAAAACTTTTTCCAATCCTCGAGGCACTTCTCATAAGCACTTTTTGGTATAGCTTTCAACTCTTCCAGCGATGCCGATTTTATTTCCCCAATCCTTGCATCTGTCGTTTCATAGTTTTCTTTAGTTTTGGGAACAGAAAAAAGTCAAGCGGGGCCATTCGCAGGCCAGTTCTTCTGATCAAAATTAAGAAGTTTCGGAAAAAACTTGACTAACACACGTCTCATGCCCAAAACATCGAAAAAATTGCATGACAGTAGCCAACTGAAGAAAAAAAATTTTCTTCACAGCTTCGACGTTATTACCTTTTGTTGATGTACTGAGGCGTCCAGAGCGAGGTTCGTCATTGGCATTTTCTCAGCCATCTTGGAAGAGCTTGTACTACATGTAAACATTTTTTATACTTAGAACAGACTCACCGTATGCTAATTCGCATTTAATCTTTTAAAATAAAAAAATCCTAGTTATAAACTTACGAATTCATATACCTTAACGGAAAGCACTTTGCTTCACCTATTGTTAGATTGTTATTTTTGTTGATGCTACTTTTGCAGCATCTAGTTATCTGTTGTTGTTGTGTGCCATAATAATAATAATAATGTGCCATAAAAACATTAACATAGATGGCAAACTCTACTATTGCCTTTGCAAAACCTTAAACTGCGCACAGACACACTCTTAGTGAATTACCAAACATTGTACAAGCTTATAAACTGCTAGAGTTTTCTAGAATGAGAGCAATTTACAAGTTAAGTTCACTATGTGTGCGTAATGTGGATGACGTTTTTGTGTAAAATGGTAAGAAAGTTAACATTGATAACAATTCACACGTATTCACATGGATAGAGGCGATGTGCGGAAAACGGAATTTGGATTTCCAATAGTTCGCTATCTATATTAGTTCATTTATATCCTGACCTGATCACTCGGAAGCCACTGATTTTGCATGACAATGCACACCTTCATACTGGAAACATCGTATGCAATGAAGTGACATGACATCAGCCCACCAGACTACGTTTTGTTTCCAATGTCAATGCATGGGCTGCCTTTACCTCCCTAAAACAGTTGTTGAACAAAAAGTGGTGTGCTAACTGGCATATAAATTCCAAGACGTTGTGAATCGGTGATTGAGAAGCAGGGGGAACTCATTGAATGTCTGGTTAAAAAGTAGTAAGGCATTTTGATGGAATTACACCCGCATTTTGTCTTTTTAAGCACTAAAGTAGCTACATAGGAGTAGCATTGACTTCCTGTCAACGATTTAGACTGCAGCTGCCTTGAAAGATTGTCAAACTTAGTACACTATCTTTTATTGTTCGTAATTTTATTTACGTCGCAATATCTTAGTCATAAATATATTGTATATATAATAATAAAAATAAAAAATAAAAAAGTAATTTTAAAATTGATATCCAACTTTTTATAAGTGAAGCCAGTTCTAATTAGTTTTTAACTAAAGAGTTAAAAGATATATTTGATCATAATCGCTAAATTATTAGATTAATAGCTTTACTCGTTTTATTCGATGAATACCCGTACCTCTACTCTCGGGCTGTTCGACAATAGGTATCATATTTAAAATTTGATATCCAGTAGAGCAGGTAATATAATTGCTATTGGGATTACGCACGTGGATAACCAATATATGCGTAAATGAAAAACGATTAAAATTGGTTAGAAATAATTCAAATATACGAATTATATGTACTCGTACATAGATTGCGAATAAATCGCGTATACACACATAATAGACGATATTTGAGCGCATCATAATGCTACATTTGGGAGTAGTTAGATACAAATATATCGTTGTATTTTGTTGTGGTATGATTATGTTGTATGTACGAATAGTTCCAGAATGGCTGTAAACGAATGTTAGAGAACCTGATAATTTAATGAATGAGCCTAATCAACAATTGCAAACATTTAGGATGTGCTCATTTGAGTGAAAATAAAGCGTATACACAGGTGGCAGCAAATTTGCATAGGAATAAAGTTTGAAAAATCAGAACATTTTAGCTGTTACATATGTTTTATTTTTTATTTTTATAATACTTCCGTTAATTAAACGATGAGAATGAAAAGGGATGGTAGGTATGATGGGGAAGATATGAATGAAAAAAATATGGATAAAATCTCATTAAGCGTTTGGGAACTATGAATATTTACTTCAGACTATATATCGACCAAACAACAACACGAGAACACATATATGATATCTCATACTACTTAAGAACAATAAATCAAATTACATTTTTTATAAGACGCTTTTACAAGAATTCGCGAAGTGTATAGTAAAGCAAAGAGGGTGAATCTGTTAATCTGAATAAGACAGCTAATGTACTTTTTGTTAATTGCCACCTTTTTTCAAAACCATTTTACGCCGAAAATCCTACTTTTATGGGGACGAAAAATGACATGTCATGTTTGTAATGGAGATATGTGAGAAGCGTTGGTTAGTTGATTGGAAAGCTTAAAATTAAGTTGTGTAATTTTGATTCGTAACCGCAATAATTTTTTGTAAGAATTAAAATAAATATGCAAATGTGTAAAATGTGTAAAAGAACATAATAAGAAAAGCAACAAATTGAGCCTGTTCACAAAACCTAACACATGAGCTGAAAAGTCCGTTGTGCCATTTTATATTGTAGTAAAACACAAAATTTTTGCCAAATTTAACTTTATTTATCAATATAGTTGCCTTCGAGGACGATACACTGATTGAAACGATTTTTCAATCTTTCGATACCAGTTTTGTAGTACGATTTCGGTTTAGCCTCAAAATAAATCTCTTTCCGGCGAGCATTCTTTTGAGGTCTGCGAACAGGAAATAGTCGCTGGGGGCCAAATCTGGAGAATACGGTGGGTGGGGAAGCAATTCGTAGCCGAATTCATTCAATTTTGTCATCGTTTTCATCGACTTGTGACACGGTGTATTGTCTTGATGAAACAGAACTTTCTTTTTCTTCAAATGCGGCCGTTTTTCTGCGATTTCGTCCTTCAAACGCTCCAACAACGCAATGTAATAGTCGCTGTTGATAGTCTGCCCCTTTTGGTGATAGTCGATGAAAATTATTCCATGTGTATCCCAAAATACGGATGCCATAACCTTGTCAGCCGACTGTTGAGTTTTTGGTCGTTTTGGACGAGGTTCGTCGCCTGCTCGCCACTCAGCTGACTGCCGACTTGACTCTGGTGTGAAGTGATGGAGCCATCCATTGTCACATACCGATGCAAAAATTCGGCTTTATTGCGGTTGAACAGCTTTAAACACTCCTCTGAATCATCAACACGTTGTTGTTTTTGGTCGACTGTGAGCAAACGCGGCACCCACTTTGAACAGAGCTTTCGCATGTCCAAATATTCGTGTATGATATATCCAACACGCTCTTTTGATATCTTCAGAGCCTCAGCTATCTCGATCAACTTCACTTTACGGTCATTCGTAATCATTTTGTGGACTTTTTTGATGTATTCATCTGCAACAGCCTCTTTTGGACGTCCACTGCGTGCATCATCTTCGGTGCTTGTATGACTTTTAAATTTTTCAATCCACTTGCGAATGGTTCTTTCGGCTGGTGCAGAGTCCGGGTAACACTTATCAAGCCATTTCTTTGCATCGGCTGCATTTTTTCCCATCAAAAAGCAATGATAAATCAACACACGAAATTGCTTTGAATCCATTTTAAGGTTGTTGCTTCACTCACAACGCTATATCTGGAGAACTAATCGTCCGACAGCTGTCAAATTTATACACGTATCTTTTGAAGGTTGGTACTAACTGAAAATGGTATTGATTTAATGCAAGTGGTCCCCTTTCTTAGAAAGTTTTCAGCCCATGTATTACAACCTTTTCCACTAAACTGGAGCTGACTATTCATTTTTTTTCCATCGACGCATTTTCTATGTGTGCTTTAGGTATATGGGATAAGCAGGTAAAACAGCTCTGATTTCAGTGATGAAAGCGTGTTACTTTATTAACCCCTTATGGTTATTCTTAAATACTGAATCAACAAAAGCATAGTAATATTCGGAGACGAGAGCGGAGATAAAGCATCGGGTGAATAATTTTCACCTCTTTATTCTTATATCTTTTGCAAATACCATATCGTTTAAGGAGAGTTCTCCAAATATCCAATCGCCTGTGATGATGTGTAATGATGTGCCGATGTGTAAGGTTTTCGTAGTTAAGTGACAACTTGCGTGACTCAGATCCAGGTTTATCTGGTTAAGTTTCACATAATGAGTCAAGCCAAATGACTACATTCAATTTGTCTCATTTATTGCACCCCACTTGGTCAAAAGCTTACATATAGCGACTGATACCTTCATGTTTTTGAAGATTGAATTAAACACATGTATATATTCGTAGGTATATACGGTTGTACAACATTTGGTAAGTTTATTAGCTTTGCAGTTTCTCATAATATCTCGATAACTATTGTAGATACCAAACAAATTTGGATATTAAACTCTTTGGGGCTATTATTAAAAAATTGGAAATAGTATTCGACTATTTATGATGTTTTCGGGACCATTTTTAAGGATTTTAAGGTTATTTTTAATATATTTGTTTTTTTGAATTGAGGATGCAAGGTAGAATATCGGCGAATGTCAGTGTAGGTATATTATAAGGTTGAAAAGTGTGTTTTATGCGACCAGCCCAAGTTGCCGACTGAAATGTTAAGCCAATAATGTTCCATTCCCATTTCGTTTTCTATTGTTTTAATAATTTAGTATAGGGCCACCCAGAGTTTAGTTGGTTTTTTATCGCAACTTATGGACCGAGACGGTGCGTAATAAGTTAAGTAAAATACTACAATATAAAAGTATTACTTAATATTTTAAGGAGTCTGTAGTTTTTGATCAAAAAAATTACTACATCCAATAGCACTCATTCACTTTTTTTGAAATTTTATCTGATAGCTTTTTTGCAAGACTAGTCTGATTGCTAGGAATTTTCTAGTCAACTTCCAGATCTTGTCATATCTCTCCTTACGGATACAAAACACACATATTATTAAATGATAGCAGTATGGAGAATTAACCGTTTTTAATTTTTGAGTTCTAAGACGGTACAATTTATAGCAATAAATTTATGATGAAAATATCTAAACAGAATTCGAAAACGAGCTAAAGCTGTGCTGCTCCAATTAGTCAAGAAATACATTGCACATAGATTATTCAACCGTAAAGTCTTTAAATACATAGACACCCCAGCAGACGGACTCGAGTTATAAAATGGCGTGCGCAGTAGATAAAGACCAATTCTTTGCAATGAGATGACGACCAATGCCGTTACAATGAGATGACATTCAAACTATAAGCTTTGTCAGTTTTGCGTCTAAGACTTTTTTATAGTAATATAAAGTAAAGGAGTATTCGTTGTATAGCTCAAAGTTTGTTTTCTTGATTTTTAGTGCCATGATTGCGACAGTGATGTTATATATCTTGGTGATTGGGATTAAGTAATTTTCCTGAATGTCGGGTGTTATTTAAAGTTTGTCTTGTTACCATATTCCTAATGATTCAAAGGTGATGAAGTATTCCCACTGCCTGGGTTTTCCAATTTCAATTTATAGAACCTTTCAATTTCCAGAAATCATCAAAATAATGACCTGGTTTTCATGTTTTTTTATGTCCGAATATGCTCTAATGGTAAAAACTTTCCCTAAAAGATTCTTTTTTTCTGGTCGATGTTGTACCACATAATATTGTATTGTTGCTGAATTTTTGAGCTAATACAGTGCGTAATTTACTGTGTCCAGATAGCTTTTAAAAAAGTACGCTTAGTTTTCAGGTTGCCTATTAGTTGGACTCAGTTAATCTTTGAGTAAGTTCTAGCACAAGATAACAAGTTTTATACGTTGATAATGATACTTTCATGACAGAAGTCAGTGACTTTTTTGCGATATCGTATATAATTTGTTTTTGTTGTAACAATTACAAAATCTTTTTTGAGTGGTGCGCTGTTGTTAACAATATTTGTCAATTTAACTTCTAGTTGCGAAATTCCCAAAATCTTTTATGAAATAGTCAAGCACATTCGATATTGTAGCTTTTTTTCAAGGTGTTCGTCGAGCAAAGTTAGCCTTAATTTTTTCTAGGCTACGCTAGCTGTTTGCCACCCAAGTATTTCATCTTATTCTGGAAATGACAAGTTTATTTCGCAAACATTTGCTGGACTAATCATTGCATCAACACCCATTTTAAATCGAGAAGCACATTGATATTTTAGAAATTAAGTTTATCAGGGCCCAAAAACCGTCATTTTAAATTCCAGGCTTGATGTCGGTTTTGTAAACAGCCTGCATAAAACTGACCCATTTAGGTCAGAAAGGCGTTTTAGCATACCATATGATCTCAATATCACACTTATAGTGTGGAAATCAGAAGATTTAAAACTATCAGAATTAGTCAGAGGTTGAGCTATTTGGGGGTTTTATCAAAAACCGAAGTAAACTATAAAAGATAATAACACGGAAGACGAAGGGCGGTTTTTTCTTACTTTGTATCCATACAGCTCCTGAAAGAATCGTTGAAAAGAAGGCCAGGTTTATTTTTGTGCCTACCAAATACACGATGACCTGTGGTGATGCTCAATAGGTTTAAGAGATGTAACTGTTTCACAGATAAAAGACACTTTGTACATATCCTAGGGTTTAAGCACGCGAGTTAAACTAGTAGGGCTGGATCATGGCGTCAGTCGTTGTAATGAATGTGTCACTAGTAAATCATTGAGAGTTTGGTCAAGTAACATTCCAACTTATTCTGTAGATGCAACAACAACAGACAACTTTGCTGTTGAAAACATTAGAAGAAATCCAAAATTCTGACATTGGTTCTTTTTGTGAAATAATGCAAATATTAATTGAATTTGGACATAAATACCCATGTGATAAAATCTACAAAAAGCATTGTTATTAGGGAAGAAATATGGCATTTACATGAAAATAAATGAGTTAACATTTTGACAGGTAATGTAAAGCGTTCTGTTTGGCTGCACCTTAACTCACAGGCAAAATTGATGTGCTGTCAACTCTACAACACTATACAATGTTCAATAAAGATCTGTAGTACAGGCCTTATGGATAGCTTTTTTCGCGCAGAGGTGCCTATCGCTCAGTTTTGAGTTTAATATACCACAAATTGCCACTGAAGTGTCACTGGCTTACATGAAAATTGTTGTTGTAACTTAATAATCCGATGCAACTCCAATGCGACCAGTCTGCCTCAAAGCCGGATGCAGATTTATCAATTGCATGTTTATCCGCCATTGATATTCTCTGGATTTTATAACAGGGCCAGAGTTACCAGTATTAATTTTAACAAAGTTTACAAGCTTTTTTTGATTTTTGTTGCTTTTAAATACTGTTACTTTGAGCGCTAGGTGTCACTAGTAAATCATTGAGCGTTTGGTCAAGTAACATTCCAACTTATTCTGTAGATGCAACAACAACAGACAACTTTGCTGTTGAAAACATTAGAAGAAATCCAAAATTCTGACATTGGTTCTTTTTGTGAAATAATGCAAATATTAATTGAATTTGGACGTAAATACCCATGTGTATATGACCAGAGTGATAAAATCTACAAAAAACATTGTTATTAGGGAAGAAATATGGCATTTACATGAAAATAAATGAGTTAACATTTTGACAGGTAATGTAAAGCGTTCTGTTTGGCTGCACCTTAACTCACAGGCAAAATTGATGTGCTGTCAACTCTACAACACTATACCATGTTCAACAAAGATCTGTAGTACAGCCCTTATAGATAGCTTTTTTCGCGCAGAGGTGCCTATCGCTCAGTTTTCGGTTTAATATACCACAAATTGCCACTGAAGTGTCACTGGCTTACATGAAAATTGTTGTTGTAACTTAATAATCCGATGCAACCCCAATGCGACCAGTCTGCCTCAAAGCCGGATGCAGATTTATCAATTGCATGTTTATCCGCCATTGATATTCTCTGGATTTTATAACAGGGCCAGAGTTACCAGTATTAATTTTAACAAAGTTTACAATTTTTTTTTGATTTTTGTTGCTTTTAAATACTGTTACTTTGTGAGCTAGGTATTGTCATATGTGAATGTATTATAGATTTATTTGTGTACGGTTTTTATATGAATGTCAAAATGCGTGGTATAGAAATCATTAATTTATATTAATAAGCCAACACGAATTTTGTGGACTATTATACGACTATTATACAGAACCAATTTTCATAAGGTATACAACGTTGAGAAGCCATTTTTATGTAGATGTGTGCAATGCATAGAACAGCTAAATATAATTGGCTTAAGATACTTTTAAGTAGAAGCTTTAAACTTAGATGCTAAGTACAAAAAGCACTACTACAATTTGTTTTGTTATGAGGTCATCTGACGCGTAAACTGCCCAATTTTACATATGAATGTGTCAGGTAGTTGTAGAGCAATAAAGTCCGATTAATGAGAACAGTTTTATGATGTTTTGTAGGTAGTTATATCAAAACTTTTATGACATTTTAATTTATCAATGAAGGATTTGTTTCATTCGCATATGAGATAAACAAAAATTGCGAATGGATGAATTGTGTGTAAAGTCACAGCCTCGCGCAGGAGTTTTTAGTTCTCTATTTTCTTTGATTATGGCTATGAATGGCTACTGCCAGTATTTAAATAATATAAATGCCTTACAAATAATGTATAAAGATTAAATAAAACGAAAATTTCCTAACGTATCGCTTTAATCAATATCAGTTGTAAATGTTAATTATGATTATACGCACATACAATTTGTAGCAGAATTCATGCACACTGTGTGCCTATATTTACAGGAAAGGTTTGGAGCAGCTGTCAAGGTCAATTACTAAATACTTGATCAATTAAATTTTCGTATTTGAGAAAGTGTGCAGTGAAAAAAGGCTTAATTGCGTCAAACATGTTGAACTATAAATTGAGCCTTAGATGTGGGATGTAGATATTTTCTTCGAAACAGCAACATAATTCATGCATATCATCGTATCCCTATCAGGGATTTCAAGAGCGAATTGCTAATGTATTTCATGTTGAGGCAAATATTCCTGTCTTCCCTGTATACATAGTTGGGTACCAAATCGCTCTTTCGTGTACAGATACACTAACATATCTTAACCCTACTAGTTTAACTCGCATGCGTAAACTTTACATCTCTGATCTAGCTTGGGCCAAATCTGTTTTAACAAATTCCAAGTAATTGCCTAATAATTTAATTGCTTAATTACATATGGTCACTGTAGTTTCCCTCATTTATTAAGTTTGAGCACGAGCTTACATGTTTTCATAGAGATTAAATGCATATCTAGGATTGCGTCACTTTTAGGAATTTTGTCGGCCTTGCAGTTTTTGAGAACTTTCTGGTAATCTCGTTAAGAGATAGGCGGCAGTTTTTGATTATTGAAAGTCAAAGAGAGAACTTCATACCTTGCGGGTTCTACCGACAATGCAATAATGGGTTTGTAGCATTGATATACTTTTCTTAATCTTATGACTGACGAATTTTTAGAAAGCAGCAGGGTAGGCTGTTATCTGCTTCCCATAGATGTTCATAGAGAAGATGTGATGTCTAACGCTATGTCTCCACCATAACTAAATCCGGGATTTAGGTAGGATTTAGCTAAATCCACCTTCATCTTCACTAAATCTATAATATTTGAATTCTATAAATCTCATCTAAACCCGATGTTTATAATAAATCCCACTTAAATTCTCATGTTACACACAGTGAGAGTGAGAGACGAATGAGAAAGAGAACTCAACACATAGACAGCCCAGACATTTGTGGACTTATTTTGCTTAAACATTGCTTTGATTATTGCAAATCTTTTTCTTCTCTATTGCAGCAGTTTATATATTGTTTGATGCAGATTTTTCTTTTGGTAGGTGATCCTCCTGTAATAGTTTTCACTTGATTTTGTACTTTTATATTGTATACCAATAATAATTTTACATCTATTTCTTGAAATTCGTAAAAAATATTAACAGTTGTGATGATCTTTTTAATAGAAAGTCATATACTAGTAGATACTTATTCCCGGTGGAACCACATTATGTAAATCTAATTTTTTTTCGCTAGTCCCTGTTTTAGCTTTAATGGAGGCATAGCATAATACCGCAGTGATTATAGACAAATTGATTATAACACCGCTGACACACAGGTGTTCTGTTATCCAGAGCCTGTCACCGTATCTACTTGTTCACCATACAATACCAAATATGGTATGTATCTAAAACCACAGTGCAGATATGTATAGAGCCATTCAGGATTTTCTAGCGCATTGCTGTATAAATTGTGTCCTCTAATTCAGTGAATTGGAAGAGCGTATTCTCGAAGCGTCATCAAAAGTGTGGCAGCAGTTAGAATCAATAAACATTGGCAGTGATATCCAAAAATGATTTTAGTACACATATAAAATAAAAATTATCTAAGTCCACACGAAATCATTTTTATCCATATCCTTTGGAGCTTGAAGTAAAAAAAAAAAAAATTTAATTTTACCTGCTGCAAGTTTTCCCAAGTATCATAAAATCTATAGGTTATCCTGCAAACTTGTTGATGATTTTTTTTTTTATTATTATTACGTTCATAAGAAAAAGATAGTAAAATGTTAGGTTTATTAGGTGGTTTCCAGAGAAAAGTGAGTTCAAAGTCAAAAATTAGCATGGGCAAGAAAAATAGAACAGGCTTAGAAATTGAATATCTGAAGACTCAAACAAGATAAACATAATGAAGTTTCTACCATTAGTATTAACAGAGCAACTTGCGTTAACATGGATCAGAGTAACCACCTTTTTCTTAATCCCCGATCAATGATGTCAACATTGGAGATAGATCCTTACTGTAGAACGATTATTTTCTTAGAATAAACCGAAGAATCATTTCCCAAATTATCTTTGACGAATTAGGGGACACCCTGTATATTGATAATTTATATAAGAAATTTGGACAGTTAAATTATTTCCAGAAATTTTATTGTACTTACTTGGCAAGTTTGGGCTGTATCTCTGATAAAACGTGTGGAGATATAAATGGGGCACTATATTTTACTGGTAAAAAAGATTAATTTAGTTTTACTTGAGTTTACGTTAAAGCCACACATTTGGGTCCAACTGGATAGTTTACTTAACGCTCTTCCACTCTTCGTTGTACGGATAAAATCTCTGTATGGAAAACTCTTGCATATGGCTGCAAATTCCATATCTTATGTAAGAGGAATCACTGAATAAACAAAATATTTGCCGCTCTGTAATTTACCGGAAATGATGACATCTAAGTACATTGACTTAAAAATAAGGGAAATTTGGGTTTGAAAGGATGTAGGTAACTTAAACCAAATTTATACATAGATAAAGACAAGGCCTATGTGCTTTTTGATAGATAGTTTTTATTTAATGATGATTTCTGGAAATTACAAAGATCAATGATTAAGCATATTGATAAGAGTTTCTCATATTTATATGCATACACATACGTAAAATTATCGATAGTCTACTCGTACAACTTAATTTACAAACGTTGCTTGTTAACACTTGTTTTATATGTATATTGTATATGTCAATATTACACATGCATGAACTTTCTACGTCTGTTAGGTGAAGCGCCACAGCTGGAAAATGATCTGTCTTTAAATTATGTAAGTAAATTATAAACTTTAAGCTATGCTTAAGTTGTTTATGAGCTTATTGTTATTTTTCGGGGGCCTGAATAATAAACCTACAAACCTACCTATAAAACTACCAGTAAATGTTGTGCAACCAATAAGCCGGTAGTACTGCTAATGTTTTTTTTTTTTTTTTTTAATTTTTATCCCTTTTTATATGTATATATATAAATGCATGCTATGTATATATGTATGTACGTTTTTTTTTCCTCTAATTACAATACAAACTCTTTTAGGAATCATTGTTATTTATCTATAAATAGTTTACATTTTTGTTTGCCAGTTAAAATTGTATAACAAGAAAAGTATAAGTATATTTATGTGTGTATGTATTATGTATGCGTGTATTTTACTCGTACTATTAAGTCCATTTTTTACATTTCCAATTAAAACTATCTCTAAAATAAATCATTTAACAGAATAACAACACTTTTAACATATACAATAAATACATTACACAAAAAAAAACAAAAACAATAAATAAATAAAATAAATTAATATATTCCGGGAACAGTATTTTCAATTTAATGAAAGATTCAGGCCTCTGTTTCGGATCGTCGCCTTCGTCCTGGTCCGCCAGGGAAATTAGCTGCAGCTAATCCCATTCGATGTTTGGCTTCTTGTGTACCGGAGAAACCACGCGCCAGCCCAAAGTCAACTGTACGCTTAGAGCTTGAATTAAAAAAAAAAAAAATCTTTAATAAATGTTATAATATTATATGAGTAGAAATGAGAAAACTATTTATATATAGATTCAGATTATAAAAAAGGCTTTTGACATTGTTTTTTTTTAAGTGAAAACAAAGTACTAAGCAAGATATATCAGAAGCTATATATTTACTACTGGTTAAGCAAAAGGTACCACAAACTATGTATATCCTGAATGTGAAATAAGAAGATTTTCAACGATGTGCCACAGAAAGCCACTGATTCAGTTAATGAGGCAAGTTTCTAATGTCAATATTCCATCCTACTTTAAACTGTACCATTGATTACAATTTAACAACAAGACCACAATAAATGTTGAGTTTGATCTTGTCTGTTCATTCTAGGCCAATTTATAAGACAGGATTTGAAGAGCTTCCAAATCTTCTAACATATGTGGACAATTCCGGGTAGTCTCCGTGATTTAGCTTTTTGATTTACATACTTCCACTCCTTAGTATAGATCATAGCACACAAGATCGAATACCCTGTGTATTTTCGAAAAGTTTTTCTTTTCTAGTTCGGATTCAGATTTGATTTTTTATTTCTCGTCCTGAACTTCCATGATCAGGATTTTGTGGAGCATCAGCCATGTCTTCCAAGTTTTGAACAAATTTTTTTTCTAATAAACCGAACTTACAGAGTTTTTTAGGGTTAACTATCGTCGAATATATCTAAAGGTGTCATTCGTAGAGTGTATGTTATTTTAATTATAAAATTGATGAACTCTTTAATACATCGAAGATAAAGTTACCAATAAAAATAAATATGTCATATTTTATCGATTAACATATATTTTATTTTATTAACGTTTACTACAATTATTACAATTCGTCGCGTTTCGACACTAAGAAGTGTCGGTGAGGACATTTCATGATGTCGATGCCATTTGTTTAAATCAACAGATGGCCGCATTTAAAAAATGAATACCTGTCGTGTCCTTACCTAGACTGATGATTTTCTACTCCAGCGTTATATTGGAAAATGAGAATGCATCATAAGCCCCATAAACGGGTGAGTTTTTTTTTTTTAACATAACTTGGAACGTCAGGATCAGTTTTGAGAGGATTGCAATTTTGTCTTGTCATAATGTCATATGCAGTTTTAAGATCCATACAAATCTATTTAGTCTATTCCATGATCTTTCTTAGTACGAATATATGGATAATTGTCGACCTGGCTGGTTGCAAGGCATATGGATACATTAGAAGCAACATCTGACATAGATAATTCTCTGCAGTTGGCACTGTTTCGTAGATCCTGCTTTCATTCACGCTTCAGTCTCACACTTTTTTCATGTCCTTGTTATAGGAATTTTTTTATTTTTCTGACTTACTCTGGTGTTTATGTAAATGCTCATTAGTATGCCCACTTTCTGACGTACTCTGAATTATCGTGATTCGGTCTTAAGCTGAACAACTCGCTTGTGAAATATCCTGCCGAGCTCTCTTTTTCCTAGTCATTGTAACATACAGACATTTAAAACCAACGTACATTGGTTCTTCTCTTTCTAATTCTTTACTAATTTTGATGTTGAGCTCCTTGATGGCTTGTACACACGGAGCGCCTACGCTCATAGGGATTGAAGCGCGTCAATCAGCACCCTAATGGAAAATAATATTTAATCTCTATCATTTAATCATCATGGGGAAGTAACAATTAGACCAATACCAATTCAAACTCATCATTTAGGCCAGACTTATCCTTTGATCGATGGTGTCCGGTAGTATTGTATTTCCTACATCCTTGAGGGTTTTCCGACTATTGTTGCGACTTTAGGTTAAATAACCATCATTTGAGCATGCTCTTAAAATGTTTAAAAAGCCATTACATCATTTCACTTCTTATGACTTTGAAAAGTTCTAATTAATTGCATCCAATTTTAATATTCCAATCAACCGGAATACCAAGCATTTTACTTCAATTTTCCCACTCAAGGGTAAGAGATGAAAGGTTGTAGGAAAGAAAAACACAAAGTAGAATTGTATTTGATTGATGGTTAAAACTCCCTTTAGACTAGAACATTACAAACATCAGATGTGCTAAAGATTCTGACGACCTTATGCAAAAAAACAGATGTATACAAAGGACAAGCGCTTTACGCAAGATATATATATAAATATCTAGTGAATATCCCATAGTTTTATCAACAAATAAGTATTGAGAAATTCCAAGTGTCTATTCGTAATCTATACCGTGATCAGATTGCGAAAGAGCATTCCTGGACGCGAAAATTTACAGTCTGACATTAATAATAGCTAAGGAAACATCTTATGTGGGCTCGTGGTTTTTTGAAAAATTTAGAACCTTGTAAGCTATTATATTGGTGCTATTACAACCCGATAAGTTGGTATCCATTTCAGTTTTCAATTTATTAGTTCAAATATTGCTTACTCAGTACTCCGCGTGCTGTTGACAAAACGCGCCACATGGGCATAGTATCCCGGCGTTAAGTCCCGGACCCCACAAATTAATTTGTATCGTTCCCTTGATAATAATAATAATAAAAATAATAATAATAATAATAATAATAAAAATAATAAAAATAATAATAATAATAATAATAATAATATTGCTTACAGTCGTAAGATAACAAACATCTTTTAACTGTGCAAGCCTTCGAGTTTACATTTAGTTTTAATGTGTAAAATATGAATAGTACTCTGATACGATAAGATAAGATACACAGAAGTTACAATTCCAGTATTTAAAAAACATTTAAAATATTATAATTATACTATACATTGAATTCAAAGATAGTGGTGAGAATTTAAGAGAAAAAGGAACTGCCGGGTAGTGAACATTCAAATTTGCATATGAGGAGTTGAGTTGTAATTGAGATCTTGTAGAGGCGTGTCTGAGTTTTTTGAAGTGTGAATATAAAGAAAGTAAAATTGAAAATAACTGCCAGTGTGATTTGTTTTTACAATTTAGATTTCTTACAAATTATTAGAAGTGGAATATTCTCAGAAATAAAAACAAAAGAGGTAAAATTAGATTAAAAACAAATAAAATCGTCCATAAAGAAATAAAAAGAGAAAAAAGGGTTAAACTAAACCAAACCCACAGTGAAGTTATGAAATTGAAAAACAAAGATAGAAAAGAGAAATTAAATTTGAAAAAATAAAATCGCACAATATTTTATAAATACATACAGGGTGACTGACTCGAACTGTAAAACTTTTTAAAATGCTATAATTTTTTTATTTTATTTGCCAAAGCAAAAAATGTTGGAAAATACATCAATTTTCAAATTGTATCAGTAGTGTTCAGTATGTCCACCTTTGGCGCGAATAATATCCTTGAGACGACCGAAGAAAGCATCGCATGCTGCACGCAAGTGGCTCTGCGGTATTTTGGCCCATTCCCGGCGAAGTGCTTGTTTGAGGTGGTCCAAACTTTGTTATTTGTTAGTGCCAACTTCCGCCTTCAAAATACCTTAACCACAGAAATCCAACGGATTTGATTCCGGAGAATTTGCAATCCATTTTGTCGAAGAAATGAAGTGTGGAACATTGTTTTTTAACTAAGCTTGATTGACGCGTTCTTTGTGAGACGGTGCCGAGTCTTGTTGAAATGTCCACGGTCTCCGACTGAAATGATTGTTTGCCCAACTCTTCAATACTGCCTCTAAGACAGTTTTATGGTTTACGACGTCACGGTCCAAAAATACGTGCGGAGAGCGATCATCGACGGTTATGGCGGCCCTAAACGTCCGTCTGAAGGTGTAAATTTTCAAAGGATCTCTCTGGCAAGTCATTTTGTCATTCGGTCATTTTGTTTGTTGACAAAACCGGAAAAAACCAAATTCGGCAACTCACCACTTTCCTGCAAGCGTAGCAACTCCTTCGCTCTTTCGACTCTAAATTTTTTCTGTTACGGTGTAAGATCGTATGTTTTTTGGAACTTCAATGGCTTGAGCCCAAGCTCATTTTTCAGTATGTGTTGCATCCGTTCTAACAATATGTTGAGCGCACGAGCCATTTTTCTTCCACTTCGACGCGGAATTCACTCAATTCGAGCCTTCACTTTCCGAACCATTTTTGCCGATGTTGCTGTTTTTTTATGACCACCTCCTTGGCGTTTTGCAACGCTGCTAGTATCACGGTAACGAGCTATGGTTTGAGATACAAATGATTTATTCACGTTGTGGTGCTGGAGGACTTTAACGATATCTACTTGTGGTCTTCCAGCCAAATATAAAGCAATTACACTATTACGTTTGAATTCCATCGTGGATAAAAAATTTTCAACACAACTGAGACGCAAATCATTTAAACGGCTTGTAAATAATAAAATTCTCTGTCATGTGTCAAAATTTGAGTTCACAGTAATGAACGGTTTGGAAATTGGTTGCAGTTCGACTCAGTCAGGATGTACATAAATCATAATAAAACAGTGTTTAAAAAAAAAAAAAGATGAATACCGAAGTAGAAAGTTTGAAGTCAAGGACAGCTGCGCAATTAAAGGAATGGCTGGAGACATTGGGAAAACTGTCTGGGACAACTGGGAAAACTGTTAGAAATTCCCATGAAGGAATGTGGAACGTTTCCAGAAGGGAAAGAAAACAACTCAAACAACAACAGCATCGATGGAAGGACACAGCGTCGAGGATGAGGATAGCAACATACATACATCAATGACAAGCCAAACGATCGAATAAAACAACCCTTATGAGAGCAATGATGACTCCGATTATGAAGAGAATACTAACGAAAGAAAAGGAATTAAATAAGAGTTGTAAAAGGAGTGAGCTGGAAAAGAAATGAAACAATGGGTGGAAAATGATGAAAATGGAATTAGAATTAATAAAACGGGAGCTTCAATTGCAAAGAAGAGAATACGAAATTGTAAAAATTGTAAATTGTAAAATTCAACAATGTTCTTTTACTAGAATTGGAAGGAAAGGAAAGCTCTTATGTGCGATAGGAGTCTCAGTTTAAAAATCATAAAAGCTACATACCAAATTGACGATGACAATCTGAGAAAGCTTTTTTCTTGTAAACTAAAGGGAAAAGCTTTAAAGTGGTTCCATACATGATAGGACATAACGACTGTACCAATTAATACACTGCTTGCAGACACGCGTAAGATATTAGAAGATCAAACATCGTTCGATGAGAAATTAATCCTCGCAAACAAGGCCGACATACCGTATGATGAGTTGCTAGATTATTTGATCGATCGATCGATTTGTACCTGACCACAACTTAAGAGCTCAAGCTAGGACGCATCCTTTCGCAAACACGCTGTAATTATTGGATGCCTTTTATAATGTTACATTGCCAAGAAGAATGCATCGAAACCACTTCAAGAGCAAGCCGAATCACAGCGTCCGACTTCATCCGGAATAAGATGCTTCAACTGCAACTCTCAAGGGCATCTAGCAGTAGACTGTTTTAAGAAAAAGAGGGAACCAGGATCCTGCCATGTATGTGGCGAAATATCCCAAAAGGAATCGGACAAATCCTTCAAATCAGTCATGAAGAAGATGCTAATAATTGGGTAAGAAATATATATTTTGCTTTTAAGAAAGAAAACTATATATATATAAAACATTGTTAGGAACATTAATAGACACCGGCAATCCAATAAGTTTAATATGTCAACAGTTCGTGCTTGAAGTCCTTCTCTCAAAAAATATAAATATGAATTTTAATTATGTTGGAATAAATAAAAGCCCACTTTTAGCTATTGGTAAAATTGAAACTTCTATTTTATTTGAAAGTGAAAAATTTTAATTAAATATGTTTGTAGTAGAAAATGAAACGATAAAATTTCCTACAATACTAGAAAATGATTTTATAAAGAAAGCGAACTTAAAATTAGTAAAAAGGGCAAATGTTTTAAAGAATGAAGATAAGTTTAAAGAAGAATGTAAAATGTTAATGAAAATTTAAAATGATAATAAAGATATTTGTTTTAATAACAATGAATTAGATTTCAAAGCAAAAGAGAGACTTTTAAATTTATATAGAGAGAGTTATTTGTTAAGCAAACGTCCCGTTTGACCTGAAATTATATTTGAAACGACCATACGATTGACTGGTGATAAGCCTTTCCATTGTACCCCACAAAGGTTGTCATATAAGGAGAAAGAAAAGGTCCAGATTATCTTAGTTAACTCAGGAGTTATTAGGCCAAGCAAGTCAGAGTATGCATCGCCTATAGTTTTAGTCAGGAAAAAGACTGGTGATATCCGGTTATGCGTGGATTGCCGAAGTCTTAACAAATAAACATTAAAAGATAATTATCCGATACCACTAATAGATGACTTACTGAATAGGCTAGTGAACAAAAAGTTATTCTCATTATTAGATTTGAAAAGTGCATTTTATCACGTGAGAATGAGCGAAGATTCTGTAAAATATACATCGTTTGTATTGTAACAACGTTTGGTCAATACGAGTTTGTCAGGATGCCTTTTGGATTGAGAAACGCGCCTTTTACATTTCAAAGGTTTATTACGGAAATTTTTGATGACTTGATAAGGACAGAAAAAATAGCTATGTAGTTAGATGATATAATGGTAGCTACGGAAAATGTTGATGAACACCTGATCATAATGAAGGACATTTTTGATAGACTAGTAAGAAACAATTTAGAACTTTGGTTAGACAAGTGTCAGTTTTTAGTGTCCGAAATTCGGTACTTAGGGTATATTATTTCTAAAGATGGTATCAAACCGGACGAGAAAAGCCTTGAATCAGTAAGGAATTTTCCAGTGCCGAAAATGTCAAGAGCGTTAATAGTTTTTTGGGACTTTGTTCTTATTTTAGGTGATTTATAAAAGATTTTTTACTTTTAGCTGAACTATTATATAAGTTAATACGAAATGATGTCAAATTCAAGCTTGGCGAATTAGGGTTACGCTGTTTCGAAGACTTGAACAAGAAATTAATGGAAGCACCCATACTTGCAATCTTTGATCCACGAGATAAGGTAAAGCACCATTGTGATGCTAGCTCTCTTGATTTTGGAGTGATCCTGATGCAGAAAAAGTCAGACGTGAAATTCCACCCGCCTAAGCTTCTCTAAGCGAAGAACGGAGCAAGAGCATTAGCGATAGTGTATGCTTTGAAAAGGTTGAGAATTTTTTTTTGCAGGGAATTCGGTTTAAGATAGTCACAGTTTGCAATTCATTGACCTTAACTCTGAATAAAATGGAGATAAACCCTAGGATAGCTAGATGGGCTCTTGAACTCCAAAATTATGACTATACATTAGAACATAGAAAAGGATCAATGATGCAACATGGAGACGTGCTGAGTAGAATGTAAAACATTTTAGTATTGGAGGAAAACACATTTGAGAAAAACTTATCAAATTGTCAAAACAAAGATGAAGATATTTGCAAAATTAGAAACCAGTGAGAAAAAGAAGAGAGTAGTGTTTATGAAATGCGCAATGGACTAGTGCATAGGAAAGTAGGGCAAAATATTCTTTTTTATGTTCCGAGGAATATGTAAAGAAATGTAATTCAAAAGTATCAAGATGAAATGGGACATTTAGGTATCGAAAAAGTGTTAAATGTTGTTGTAAAAACTTATTGGTTTCCTCAAATGAAGGCGAAAATCAAAAATCATATAGCTATCTGTTTAAAATGTATCGTTTTTTCATCAAAGTCAGGAAAGCATGAAGGATTTTTGCATAGCATTCGCAAAGGAAACGAACCATTTGATACTGTGTACATTGATCATTTTGGTCCTGTATTGTTAAAGAGTGCGAAAAAGAAATTTACCAAGTTGTTCGCAGTACGATCGACAGGTACCACCGAAGCATTAAAGTGTTTAAAAGATTATTTTAATGTATCTGATCGAGGTAGCGCTTTCACCTCTTAAGACTTTGAAAGTTTTCTTGAAGAGCGAAACGTACATCGTATCAAAATAGCCACGGGTTCTCCGCAAGCAAATGGGCAGGTGGAGAGAATCATTGGTGCACATCACCCATGATAGCTAAATTAAATAGCACATGCACAATATTTAGTTTAGATAAAGTTTTGGCTGAGATTGAGTTCTCTCTGAATAGTACAGGAAATAAATAAGCAGGAAGAAGAAAGGGATTTAATTGAAATGAGAAAACGAGCGGCGAATAAAATGATATAATGCCAGGAGTATAATAAATTATCCAAGAATAGAAATAGAGTTCATAAATAGTACAAAGAAGGGGATTATGTTATGTCGAGAAACTTCTTATGTACGTTTAAGGTTTAAGGGACCTTATGTTGTAGCCAAAGTACTACCAAATGATAGGTATTTACTAAAAGACGTAGAAGGATTACAGTTAAGTCAAATCGCTTATACTGGGGTATAGGAGGTGGCTAACCTCAAGCCTTAGCTAAATTAATTCGAAATCCTGACGATTGCTAGTCAGGATGGCCAAATAGGGGTGAGAATTTAAAAGAAAAAGGAACTTCCGGATAGTGAACATTCAAATTTACATATGAGGAGTTGAGTTGTAATTGAGATCTTGTAGAGGCAAGTTGTGTCCGATTTTTTTGTAATAAAGAAAGTAAATTAAATACAGTAAAGTGAAAATTAAAAATAACTGCCAGTGTGAATTGTTTTTACAATTTAGATTTTTTACAGTTCTTCCAATTTTTCTAATGTTGATGTGTAGAGAGTTCCACAACCAAATAGAGTCAATAAAAAACTGACGTTGGGAAGTTAAGCAGGCGTAACTTGTTTGTAAGATCATACACAATCTATCTGACTGAAGAAAGCATGGCTTTTGTACATGTAATTAGGCACTTAAGTGGGCATGATATTCTGTAAGAGATACAATGACATATATTTAAGCAGATTGTCGAAGTTACAACCGCAGATCTATTTTGAGTAAAAGGAAACATGATCATATACCATATTCTTAGATTAAACAGAAACGAGTGATATTATTGTAAACAACATGTTGCTTTCTTTTTTATCATAGTCTGGTCAACAGAATATCTTACAACAATACAACAAGATTGGCAGAAGGAGTTTCGTCAACAAGAAATTTGTCTGAGTTGGATAAAATATTGTGAAACCCAAAGAGCACGAAGTCCACAAAAACCTTGCCAATAGTGACACTTACGTGTGTCGACCATGTAAGAGTTCAATTAAAATGTAGACCAAGGTTTTGGCAGAGTCAACGTACTTTATTGGGATTTATGCTAACTTGATTGATGGAAAATAAGTCTTCTTTGTGTATTACGAGTACTTTTGATTTTTAAGCATTCAAACGTAGATCATTCTTAGCTGACCAATCGAAAATATGCTGAAAATCTGCATTCATCAGAATAGCAGCTTCGTTTAATGGACTACTCAAATGAATCTGTGTGTCATCAGCAATCATATGGATTGAGCAATGCTTCATCAGTCTAGGAAGTTCATTAACATACTTAGAGAATCTATAGGATTAACTAGCGCCCTTTTTTAACAGGTTTGCTTTTATAATTCTTTGATTGTTCCCCCATTTTATTTTAGAAAACCTGAGGTTTATTCCATATTATCTGCCTGTAAACCAAGTAAGAAGTTTTCTTTTCTTCCTCTTACGTCTCCCTGTTTTCATTTAGTGTCCATACCTAACCTGAACTTCCCATTTGATCATAGGTTTAATGGTTGGGGAAGGACGATGTCTTATACTGAAGTAGTTTTTCGTTGTTAAGGCATTCAAAATACTCGTATTTCATGGTTTCAAAAGGGGAGTGATTTGAGTCAATGCGGCAGATATATTGTATACGTGGTAAAATCGAGACGACTGGAGTTATTCCTAGCGTAGTTAAGGACAGATATGTTTTTTTTTTTTTGTTTTGCGTCGAAAGGTAGACATATTGCATGACACACTAAAGAGCCGACGGCCATTGGTAGTGCCGGATTCTTATGGGCTAAAACCACTACCACCTGTACAGACCGTGGTATCGTCGAAAGGCAATAATTCGCGGAGGTCGGTTTGAAGACTGAGTTTACGTTGAAGGTGTAACCGTCGAAGGTTTGCAATATTACTAACAACGGCCCAGTTTTCATCATTTTGAAGTATAGATGCAGCTATATTTTCGGGTGTGGACCACTTTTCAAATTGTTTCTGCAAGGCTATCCTCTCGGTTTCGTACCGTGGACAGTGAAAAAACACGTGTTTGGCGTTTGAAGACGAGACAGTTTCACAATACGGACAGTTTGCGACATTTTCATGTTTGCGTTTCAACAAATATTCCATGAAACAGCCATGTTCCGTCAAAAAGAAGTTTGTTTCGCCGTGATTTCGATTGATCGATTAGATATAAGAGGATCTCAATTTAAAGTATATGTCCCATTGTAGTTTTGTGTTTTTCTATTTCATTAGCAAGTATATCGACGGTAAGCATTGAAGATACGACGAGTATAGCATCATACGAAATAGTCCGAAATACACTGTCAACTCTCAATGCGATAAGGCTTTTTGGAGATTTGATTCCTTTTATGTATGACTTACATAATATTTGCGGCATTTGATAATATTTCTGCTTCCTATGAGTGTAGAACTCACAGCTCCAGAAAGAGGGAGTATTTTATTTAGTATTTTGTTTTAATGATTGGCGAGTTGCAAACCGTTGTTAGTTAAACAGCGTCATACAGTTGCGATCGTTTCGTTGATGTAGAGCTGGACTTCTTCTAGCATTTTTATTACAACCACCACGACAAGACGAATTGCAAACTGTTGTTAGTTAAACAGCGTCACACAGTTGCGATCGTTTCGTTGATGTAGAGTTGGACTTCTTCTAGCATTTTGATTACAACCACCACGACAATGTCATCTGTTATAATTTTAGTTCGGTATTTCCATTCGTTAAAGACAGCTCATAATCCGTTCCCAGTTCACCGAGTTAAATGCGTTTTTCATGTGCAGGGTAAAAATGGCAAAAATTCTTTGTTAGAAGAATAACCGTTGACGTTTTTCAGGGTCAGGAAAACCGCCCACTTGAAGACACGGCAAATAATTCCGGTCGTATTTTAATATCGATCTTTAAGTTTTTATGTAGATCATCATTTAGTTCAGGCAATTTTTTTTCGCCTTTTGTACCTTTTTCCATGATGTGAGCAATTCTTCGCGTGTAATCATAAGTATGGGAGTAGTGTCAAGATGAATTTGACCAACCAGTACCGTACTTTCTTTGCGAGGAAGTAGGGTCTTAACTGTCATAATTTTCGTGACATTATAGGACATATTGATGATTACATGCGGGGGCCTTTCAAGCTCATTGATACAATTTGATAAGCTCTACCTTATACATCGTGATTAAGGCGTTTACAAAGATTTCTAAACCAAAGGCGCTTGCTAGACTTAATCCCACGTTTAATCGAATTCTCGCTTCTCCATATGCATTACTTGTACAAAGCACCTGCTGGTTGTTAGCATTCCGAGTTCGAGAGCGCTGGTAAGTTCTTCTTGTTCGGTGGCACAGGGATTTCAGCTCCGCAATTTCGGTGGTCCAGCAGTATACAGGTGGTAGGTATTTCCCCTTCCTGGCGTAGACATTGACGCATTATGTACACGCATTGACTATTAACCGCGATACCTGGGCTATAATATCTCCTGCGATTCTGGCTTCCATTACCTCATCACCAACGATGAAGCTAAGTTTTTCATCTATTGTCACCTTGGCCTTGCAAAGCAAAAATTTGATCTGACTTTGGTTAATTTTGTAATTTGTAACCTTTTGCTTTTGCAGTGTTCGAAATCGAAACATCTCAAGCGTCATTTCAATACAGTTTTTTCTCGTATTCGACACTTTCCTGACTTTTTATAACAAGGCCAGATATGGCGCTACGTAGGATATATCTTCAAGCTTTGCAATTAAATGTGTCCTCAATTTAACTTCTTGTAGAATCAAAATAAAGCTAAGGAATGCTTTCCTAGCACCTATAGTTAACACGGTTATTTGCTAAATCTGGTAGTCCGGAAAAGTCCTTAACTTTCAGCATGAGATAGGTAGAGCTGAAATGACCAAGCGTTGGCTGATTAGCTGAAAGCACCGATTTTGTGGTCCAAGGCAATAGAAACATCAGTTTCTAGGTTGAAGAACTTTCGAGAATCGTAAATCATGTAAGGCTAGTCAAAATGATATATTTTGCTATATGAAATAAACAAGTAAAGCATACATCTTTCTAATTAAGCAAGTGTTGTGATGTTAGTGACAAATTAAACAAACAAACAAATTAATTTAAAAATTAAATTTACCCCCTGTTTAGTTTTTATTTTTGTAAAACAATAGCGAATAAAAATTACAACTCACGTGCACATTACTGCATAGTTTGATGTCTGCCGAATGTAAAAAGACAGGCATTCAGCTCTCTTTTTCCTGTTGATAATTAACTTTATATTCTTATAGTCTTTCCAAGGGCCACTTTACCATAACTTTTTCTCATTTCCCACCAATTACTTAATGAAGCAATTACCTTCAAATAGACGCAGATTAATAATAAATAAAGGTACGCGATTGCAACTAGAGTAACGTCCTCGTTTTATGTTCATGTTTTCGTTAAATGTTATTATTTATTTATGAGCTTGAAATGTCAATTCTCTTTATTGCCTTAATTGCGAAAAATCGCATCTACAAGGTCGCTTTGAATGTTGTACATTTGCTCAGGTCCTTACTCAATTTTTAGCTTTAAGTTTGTATCCTTAGGTATAAAAAAAGTAAATTTTGCGCATTCAGATATCACGCAAAACAACATTGGGAAAGAGACATTACTTCAATGGCAAATATGTAAGTCGGCTAAAATGAAATTTAAAGACCATATAAATGTTTCAAACGCAGATACATTTTTCAGTCTTTATTTATAGCCTAGAGGGTCAAGAAAAATAAACCTTCGGTGAGGGGATGACGGTCTGAAATAAGATAATTATACGAACTTACATACATAAAAAAAAAAATTATTCTACGGAACATACCAGAGCAAGGCGCCATCAATGCCAAAAACATTCAAATATACCAGAATGTAGTTCTAAAACAAAACCCAGGGAAAATTCTTTTATCCAACATTTACATTGAAAACTGTTTGGTTGTTTATTTATATGAAACGTGTTTCCATCCGACAATAAAAAGTGTTAGGACCCTGAGTATAAAAAGGGTGTGTGGAAAAAATAATTTAACCCAGTTAAAAATAAAACACAGCATCGTATGTATGCCTTGCATTTGTAACATGGTCATTAGAATCCTTAATTTTTTTATTCATATGCATAGACTTTTGTAATTTGAATGACCTTTATGCTGGAAGTTATAAAATATATGTACATATTCTATTTTTCGTGTCTTTTTTTTTATATAAGTCAGAAGATTACAGAAGATACTACCAAGAATTGCTTCAATAAGTATGTAATTTAAGAGAGCGTTCCATACAAAACCATAACATGAAAAGAATAGGCTTTAAGCTTTTAGGGGCAACGAATTACAGAGACTAACCTGTGTCTGTTCAACTGGTGCAATAAAACCGCACCAACAACTGCACTTGAAGTTATTCTTAACATCCCACCACTTCATCTGGAACTCATGAAAGAAGCAATGGTAAATATATATGCTTATCATAGAAGATGAATCCAATTCCAAACTACTTCATGCTGCAATTCTTCTTGAATTCAAATATTTAGATACACTTAATATACAAATGTGTAGATTATACTTTCGGCATAACTTTAAGGTAATATTTCCAGACTATTTTTACAGAAAAAACGAACATTTGCCAAGGACTCACTCACATATAGACAGATCCAAGACAAATGAAGGAGTTGGAGCCAGAGTATACGGTCCTCGCACTAAGCCATACATATATGCCAGTATTTTATTTTAGGCTGAAATCCATGCAATAGAGCTTTGCATTCGACATAATCTTAACATACATACAACAAACAAAAACATTTACATATGTATATTCTCTCCGACAGTAGAGCAGCCCTACTTGGAATTAACGACTTTGAAATAAAATCAAAACTTGTCTGGGATTGACTTCAACCCTTACAGCTACTGGTCACCACAAATAAAGTTTATCTTATTTGAGTGCCAAGACACAGCGGACAAGCATACAATGAAAAAGCAGACGAATTAGCCGGGAGAGAGTCCGCATGCCAAGACCATTCCGTGGGCTATTAACTAATACAATAAAAGGAGGTATTAGAACCTGCCTAGAGGAAAAGAAGCTTCATTTTTGGAGAGAAACTGGAAAAACAGACAAGCCAAAAACTTTATGTCAAACTGTTGCCACAACAAAACAACTACTAAAACTAAGTAGAATTCAGATTCAAGTGACCACAAGTCTTCTCACAGAACACTGCAGTGTGAAAAAACACATGATGACCATGGGCATATCACAAGACAATACAATCAGTTTGTGGAACGAGGACGTGGAACACATACTATGTTACGTGACTGCAATGGTATTACCAAAACACATCAACGTTTCCTAGTAAAATTCTGCCTTGAAGCGGCGGACGTTGCTACCAGCTCACCTAAAGATAGCCGCCTTCCTAATAAATTCCGTCATCATGGATAGGTCAATCTGTGACCGCAATGATCTTCTTTACCACCTTCCACTACATTCTAAACCTAAATCTAGCTTTTAAAAATACTTTGGGCATGACATACTCTAAGCAAAGGTATATAATAGGCCGTATACTACTAAGTACGGATTTATGCCCGATAAGTCGATTATGACATGCTGATATTTCTATCAGCATAAAGCAGAGGAATTCAAAATGGGTTTAGGCGAAAATGAGCGAAAATGACGGTTAATTAAAAAGCTATTGACTGTTTTTTTTTGAGACTAAAAAACAGCTGTGTAACAAAATCATACACCAAAAAGCAAAAGCTGCTACGAGTGGTCATTTTTAGTACTAATTTCTAGAAGTGTAGCATCTTTCAAAATATAAAGCGCGTTTTTTTAAAAGGGTCCGGAAAATTAATTTAAATAAAAAATACATCACATCCTAAAAATGATTTTCTTTGAAGCATAATTCTTCATCATTTAACATTTCAAGACGATTTCAGGCATATGAGCACTGCAACTAGCAATTACAAAACTGCAATTTGTTGGTCTAGTTTTTGAATTAATTTGGATATAATCGAGCAGCGTCTGATCTCAAGATTTTGGTGCCCAATATATTGGTTCCAGTATTGAAACTGCTCTCTCACAAGACTCTCCTCTCAGTAAATCACAGGTATTATTCGCATAACATCTAGCTCCACCCCTTTGGATTACCTTAATTTGGGAACAAATATTCGTTGGTCATCTTTATGTATCGGCCATCGTCTTTCTGTACCTGCCTCAGCTTTTAAGAAATAAAAAATAAGTCATGGAAAATTGGGTCATCCACTCATTGCAAGCCATTCCGTGGAGGACATTTGAATCATTTCATATTTCATAATTTATGGCATAGATTATATGTATTTCAATCCAAAATAAAAATACTTAAGAAATATTTATTTAAAAACAAATTTGGGGGCATATACAAATACACGAGCACCGGAAACTAGGTCAGTTTTGGAGCCTTATCCAAAAGGGTATCCTACATGACAAACCCCGTCACTTGCTCGTATACAGAACTACCTCCTTTTTGAAAGGACGAACTAAAGGACCATTTCGAGTGCACAAATTATCGGTCACCTCTAGGGCAACCTGAGCTTTAGAGGCAACATTCGCTAGGCATGATCTCCCAGACAGTACAGCTACATATTCTGCCGAGAAAGAAAGTAAGTTCTATAAAGCTTGTTGTCAATGCAAACTCATCATTTTAGCTAAACTGAATGTAGTTTGTTTACATCCCAACCGTTGCAAAAAAAAACAACAAACGAAGATAGTCTACAAAAACATACAAGTTCTACAATCTACCATAGAAAACGTTTACAAATGGAAATACAACAACAAATTCTAAGCAATTGTGTAATGAACCTTTGAAATTATTTCTAGAAATGAATAAACAAATACACAACTCCCTTGGTGTGTCGAATCCACTTCTATTGTGAAATTGTAAAATACTTAATATGCTTGATTGCGGATTGCACAGCGTAAGTGCTGTTGGTTTAAACTTTTGCCATTTTTCTTTCGGTTTATTATGAAGTGGTTTTACAAAATTTTCTAGCAACTTTAGTTCCAATTATAGCACATTAGAGTCATGTATAGCATTCTAATAAATATATTCTGAAATATGCAGTTTCGATAGTCTATACCTTTAAAAATAACATACTAAAATTCCAAATGAATATCTCAAATAGTTTTGAGTTACAGCTTTCTAAAGTGTAGTCCCTCAGTGGTTGTATCTTTATCGTTTTATCTTTGAATTCGTTTTTCTCATAACTACATTTTTTCAAATTTGCTGCAGTTGCAGTTTAGTTGTACTTCAACTCTCATAAAAAAAGATTTGCGTGCTGGTTGTGACAATGACAAATTAGGTTTAATAGCGTTTTTATATTTTTCAAAAGCATTTGACTGTGTGAATCATGAATTCTTACTAAAAAAAAAACTTAAAAATCAATTTCTGTTTGATAACAGAAATTAATTGGTTAAACTAATATCTTCGTATCTATCCAATAGATCTCACTACGTTTTTCATACTAACAAGCAATCATCGTGTCTTCCTGTCCGTTCAGGTGTACTTCAAGGCTCTGTTTTAGGGCCGCTTTTATTCACTTGTTTCGTAAACGATATCTCCAAATGCTTTTCTGATTGCAGCTACCATATATATGCTGACGATGTACAAATATATAAACTCTTTCCAAGTGCAAACAAGCATCAAACGCTGGAAATGTTCAACCAAGAATTAAATAATGTCTATAAGTGGTCTCTAAAAAACGACCTTAAGCTAAATCCAACCAAACCAAATTCTATAGTAATAAATGCCGGAAGACGTACAGAATTAATACTTCCATTATTTCTGAATCATTCCCCAATAGAATACGTTGACCACATTAAGAATCTCGGAGTCTGTTTGAGTTGCAATATGAATTAGAACGTTCATATAAATAAAATTGTTTCAAAAATTTATGGAGCACTCCGAGGTCTTAATCCCACTTCTAACTACCTTCCAACCAATACTAAACTAAATCTTGTAAAGGCATTTATTCTCCAGATTATTCTCTATGGCTGTGAAATATTCGCAAATATGGACCACGACTCCGACAGAAAATTAACAGTCGCATACAATGCCTGCGCGAGATACATTTTTAATGTCAAAAGATATGATCACATTTCTGAATATAGAAAGCAAATCGTCATCTGTTCATTGATTGGCCTTTTAAAATATCGCTCAATTTTACTTTCGTATAAAATTCTAGCAAATATCTGAATATCTGTTCGAAATTATAAGCTTTCCTAGCTGCAAGTATTTAAATACATCTCGGTAATTTTTTGTACATTCAATTCAACTCTGGAATCGTTTGCCTGAGACATCAAGCGCATGAGTAACACAAGTTCTTTCCGCAAAAAAGTTTTTAAATATTGTGCTGACAAATTCTACTAAAGACCATCATAAAAAAGAAATAAATAAAACCTTTATATGTATTTGCCGCCTCCCATTCCTAATCTTCTTTTTAATTTTTCTATCTTATTTTCCTCTCTACATTTCTTTTCTATCTCTCCTTTTCTATCTATTTCTTAAATTATATTTGTTAGATAGTATCGCATTGTTTCATTTCTATTTCTTTTTTTTTTTAATCTTAATTTGAAATATTGTTAAAGCTTGTTTCATTTTATCAAAAGATGTATAAAAATCTTATTTGAACAATGAATTAGAAATAAATAAATTTGTAAATTTGTAACTCGAAAACAAATCCTCGGATCGCTTTGATTTCATACTCCATACTAGGTGCAGCCAAAAGTAACCTCCTCGACCGCTAGAATGCGCGGTTATGGTGCCTTGAATTCCGTTCATATTTAGGCAGACATGCCAAATTTCGGTACGATACTGTCTTTAGTTTTGTTTTGATACCTGACTGTTGTTGACGTGTTTGGCATCATGTTGGATGTATGAACAAACACTATTTTCGTTCTCTCATAAAACATTATCTTTTGAGCAGTGTTGGGCGCGGTAAGTACGTAGGTGGGGGACCGCATGGACACTTAGTACTCCGCGTTCTATTGACAAAACGCGCCACATGGGCATTGTACCCCGGCGTTAAATCCCGGACCCTACAAATTAATTTGTATCGTTCCCTTGATAATAATAATAATAATTATCTTTTGAGAGGTATAATGGCGAAGGAAACAAAAGAAAAGTTGGATAAATATTATAGGACTAATGCTCCGTCAGATTACACCGTCAAATATTGGTTTCTAGGGTTTCGTGGTGACCGCAACTCCACTAGCGATCAAGTCCGCAGCGGCAGGCCCACCGATACGTTTACAGAGGACAATGTCAAAAAAAATACATGAAATGGTACCGGAGAGTGAAGGTGTGCGAGCTAGCAGATATCACAAAATTAGTACTGAGTGCACACGCCATATTTTGGGCAATATTCTGCATATGGAAAAGTTATCCTGCCGCTGGGTGCCGCGCATATTTACTCCTGACCAAAAACACGAACGCGAGAGCACCTCGAAAGAGAGTTTGGACTTGCTGATGCAGAATCGGGCGGACTTTTGGCGTCAATTGGTAACTGTTGATGAAACTTGGATCCACTATTACACACCAGAGAACAGAATGAGTGCGCGGCAATGGACTGAATCCGGCACGAGTGCTTCGAATCGGCCGAGGGAGGCTCGATGAGTCGGAAAGGTTATGGCGTCGGTTTTCTGGGATTGTCATAGCATACTCTTTGTGGAGAACTTCGAAAAAGGAAAAACCATCAACAGCGAGTATTACTGTGCATTACTGGAGCGATTGAAGGCTTTTTTTACTTTTTTTCCAAGAACTTGGAAAATTGCTGGAATAAGTGTATCAAAATAAAAAGGGATAATATTAAATAAAATAAAAAAAAAACATTTAAAAATAAATTGTTTTTCATTCCCAAGGAGGTTATTTTCACCCCACCTAGTATGTTATGTTTCTCCTTACAATAACCTTGCAATTTTTTCGATAGTATGAAAAATGTAGTTTTGGCAGCCAAAAATAATCAAAACCTTGCCATTTCGTTAAATTTAAATTTTTTTCACAATAGTGGGTTATTGTGTGGGTAATAATAGCTTCTAGTTTAATAATATTTTTTTTTTTTTTTTTTTATTTTAGCCACGGTGAAGGCCGCAATCACTGCTGCAGTGGAGGACCATTTTGACTTGGTAGATAGCTAATAACTCACTGAAAATTTAGTTTTTTTCTTTGAAAGTGTATATCCATTAATATTTATGTATAAATATATACTCCAAATTTTAAAACATTTCATGAAGTACAATAGTTTTCTCTAAAAAAAAAATTCCCAAAAATAACCTCTTAGACTCAAATTTATACCATTCATTCGAATATTGGATTGTAAATTCTTACTATCGAGAAAACGATTTTAAAGTTAAATTCATTCACAGTATTAAAGTTCATAGTTCAAATTTACTTAAATCATATTAATTTTAAAGATTTTCACTGCAAATGACAACGCCCGTTTGGATATAGGTGTAGCTTCCTCAGTATTAATTAGATGTAGAATATGTACAAACAGATTTTCTAAACTTACAGGTACATATTTGGTATCTGCTTACCATGAGATATCAATTTGCAAATCACTTTGGTGAATAAACACAGAAATTGCTAGGCACAATCATTAAAATTAAGTGGCACTCCTTAATGAGCTTTTGTTCGACGTTGGTTTTTCCTTTTGAACATTATTAGAGGATGAACATGTGTTATGGACGAATATTCCGATTCTCATAATGAGGTGTTTATGAAATTAGACATCTTCATTTCACAGTTGCTCTTATTGCGGTCAACCGAACCACAATAGCAGGAAACGTAATATTTTTTTAGATAAAATAATTGTAATGATTTTAGATATTTACTTTGAATTCTCATATAAAGAAAAATTTTTAAAATGAGCCTGTTGCCAATTTTAAAAAGCTCATTTCGAATTGAAAAATATTTCAATTGAGTCAAGGGCTCCAGAAAACAGTTTTTAAAATCAATTTGCAAGCAATTTGAATCCAATAAGGAAAATATATATAATATTATATTGTAAGATCCATGTGACGTGTATATTTAATAGGCTGATATACATATACTATGTGCTTAACAGGGCATGAATTCGCAGTAATGGAAAACTGCCCGCTGAGCACCTTTTTAACTCAATTATGTGGAGGATTTATCACCACGACGCTTAATCCAGAGCCTGGTCTTCTCAGAAAGCGATGATGCATGAGCAATCAACTAATGGAGTTGAAAATTGGCGATCACTGAAATTTAATGTACATATATGCAAAATATTGATAAATTGAGTCAGAATGACAGGAATCTGCAACATTAAAACAAATACTTTTTTCTATAAGAGCGCGTTTAATGGATTTTTTGGATCCTTAAAATTTTTGCACACAGCGCTGCAAAGTAAAATTATGTCGAGTAAATGGTTCATTTTGTCAAGCTCATCACTGATGTAGTGAGGTCCAGTAGGTCTTAGCCTCCGGTTACATGTAAAATTTGGTGAGTCAGTCGAAGTACATATATTATGCCGCTATTGATGAATATATGTGAATATATGTATCTTCGTACAAGAGGAAAGTCAAATAATATTTATAAGTTATTAACTTCATACCGGAGTTATATATGCGTATCATCCATTGAAGAAAATAACCAATAAGCTTAAAAATCGTTTTCTCATTCTATCAAATTTTCTCAAACTAAGCACATTCTATAGCAATTATATTCTCTCAATTGATAAATTCTAGAAAAATGCGAATATGCAGCAAAACAAAAGGAGAACTCATAACTTCACTTTAATAAATATTCCTATATACCAGGTGGAATGAAAAGTAACCTCCCTGACCGCCAGAATGCGCTGCTACTACAAAAAAGGTTATGGTACCTTGAAGTCCGTTCATATTTAGGCAGACATCCCAAATGTCAGTGCGATACTGTCTTTAGTTTTGTTTTTACAGCTGATTGTTGTTGACGTGTTTGGCATCATGTTGAGTATGGACAAAAACGATTTTCGTTCTCTCATAAAACATTATTTTTTGAGAGGCAAAACGGCAAAGGAAACAAAAGAAAAGTTGATTAAATATTATGGGACTAATGATCCGTCAGATTACACCGTCAAATATTGGTTTCGAGAGTTTCGTGGTGGCCGCAACTCCACTACCGATCAAGTCCGTAGCGGCAGGCCCACCGATGCGGTTACAGAGGACAATGTCAAAAAAAAATACATGAAATGGTACCGGAAAGTGAAGGTGCGCGAGCTAGCAGATATCACAAAGATTAGTGGTGAGTGCACATGCCATATTTTGGGCTATATTCTGCATATGAAAAAGTTATCTTTCCGCTGGGTGCCGCGCATATTCACTCCTGACCAAAAACACGAATGCGAGAGCACTTCGAAAGAGTGTTTGGACTTGCTGATTCAGAATCGGGCAGTCTTTTGGCGTCGATTGGTAACTGTTGAACACCAGAGAACAGAATGAGTGCCTGGCAATGGACTGAAGCCGGCACGAGTGCTCCGAAGCGGCCGAGGGAGGCTCGATGGATCGGAAAGGTTATGGCGTCGGTTTTCTGGAATTGTCATGGCATACTCTTCGTAGACTACCTCGAAAAAAGAAAAACCATCAACAGCGAGTATTACTGTGCATTATTAAAGCGATTGAAGGCTGAAATCGCTGCAAAACGGCCTCACATGAAGCGAAAAAAAATTTTGTTTTTGCAAGACAATGTACCGGCGCAAAAGAGCATCGCAACCATGGTTAAAATCAGTGACTTACGGCTCCAATTGCTCTCGCATCCGTATCCACCCGATTTGGCTCCCTCGGACTATTATCTCTTCCCAAACCTCAAAAGATGGTTCATCAATAAAAAATTCAGTTCACGCGAGGAAATCATAGCAAAACTTCCTGAAAATTACTTTTCGGACGGGATCAAGAAGTTGGAAAATCGCTAGAATATGTGCATCAAACTAAAAGGGGACTATATTGAATAAAATAAAAAAAAAAACATTTTAAGAAAATTTTCACCCCACCTAGTATTGTACATAAAAACATGAATAAAGACGTGGATTGACCATCGAGATCGTGCAATTTGAAGATAATGGTGCCATGTAAAGATTAATGCACTGTGAAAACTGTTCAGACATTGAAAACCAATGATCAAGGAAATTCTCGGTAAAAACAGGCAAGAAAATGCTTGAAATGGTGAAAGATATTAGGTGTGCAATTTAACATATCCAAAAACTCATAAATTAAGCTTAGACATATTGACACATTAATGATTTTATTTAAGCGCCATATACTAATGGTTGTGCAAAAATGTCTGACTTTGTGCCAAATAAATGTCATTTGCGGGAAGTGTTGATTTACTTCTTTCCTTCGAAGAAAACGACGACTAAAGCGTACCCAGAGCTCCAAAAGTTTTCGGAAACTGTGAAACAACATGCCGTGATTGGTTTCGTCGCTTCAAAGACGGTTATTTCGTTGTTGACGGCTGTCCGCGTGAAGGAAGCCCAAAACATTGCTCGATAAAATCCATGCCAAACGCAAGAAGAGCTTGCTTCAGCATTAGAAGTTACCTGCCAAGCCACTTCCAAACGATTGCATGCGTTGGAAATCATTCAAAAAACCAGGAACTTTGGTTGCTTATGATTTGAAACCAGGGATCGTTGAGCGTCGTTTTATCGCCTGTGAAAAATTGCTCCAGCAGCAAAAAAAGGAACGGTTTTCTTCATCGCATCGTGACGGGTGATGGTAAATGGGTTCATTATAGCAACTTAAAGAGAAGAATGTCATGAGGACTGCCTGGTCGTTTGTCGTCGGCTTGCCAGCGAAAGAAATATAATATCCATACAGGAAATATGGGTGTGGAATAGACGCATCTGTGGTTTTGGATGTTTAAGGGGTTTCAAATCACTATATGATGATGAGCTACCGAAAACTTGTCCTTATGTGCCAAATCACTTTCGCCATCTAAACTTGGTGAATTTCGAAACCAAGATTTAGTTGCTGCAAACATAAGCTACAAAAAATAAAGAATGGCACAAATGCGCAATCCAGACTGCTTATTTTCTCTCTGATTCGCTTTTATCACCATCACCGAAGGTGGTAGCTGAACTCATTGACTCTGAACGATGCTGAAGTTCAAAATACTGAAAACTGAATACTGAATACGGGGCTGTAGCAAATGCAACGTGAGAGGCCTTCTCCTGGATTTCATACTATCGTCTGACCTGGTCGTCAACAATATTGGCTCTCAGTCAACTTTTGTTAAGAAAGTAATATAACAAGTGATCGACTCAGCGTTATCCAACAGGTATACTAAGGAGATTACTGGATCGCATACTATCGGAGTTCTCTATGTCAGGCCATAGGTACATCGAATTTAGAATCGGATGCGGGTTCTGCCCTTGTTGAAGAGGAGGAATCTTGGGAAATCCAACTGGAGACGATTTTATGAGGAGGTGGGCAAGTAAAATAGTGCTCCACCTTAACTCACGACAAAACAAAAGCTAGAAGAAGCTTTTCAGAACATGAACGGTAGCTTCACCAAGTGTTTTGAACAGGCGCTGGTATCTACACTGAGCCTAAAGCATTTAATGCTAAAAGCTCACTTCCCAGGTTCCTTAATTAGAACCAGCTCACAATAAGCTCCTATTAACGAAGCTGCTGGTTAGCTGAATAATACAATATGCAGCGGTTAGTATATCTCATCGGTTGTAGAGACGGATAGGGCCATTAAAGATGCTGTTGCTCCGCTTGATGGCTTCAAGTCTCCTGGCACCGATGGCATATAGCCAGTTACATATGTTACAAAAACGTATATATCAGCTGCTTGTAACTCTGAAGTGAATCTTCACTGCTTGCCTGGCATTGGCATACTACAGAAACCCTAAGGAACAATAATAGTAGCCTTTATGTCGAAAATCGGAGAAGAGGACAACACAATCGCCAAGAGCTTTAGATCCATAAGTCTGACTTCCTTCATGTTGAAAGGCATGAAGACAATGGCTGAGATCCATGTGGGCAAAACTGATTTGCGAATGCATCATCTACCTGAGATGTAACATGCTTACTTACGCATATCTTGTGAGAGTGCGCTTTAAAATTTGGTTGGCTATAGTGAAGGCCCACTAAAGAAGCAAATTCATCGACGTCGAAGGTGCTTTTGACAACCCGATTTTTAATGGAATGGATAACTCTGCTCTAAAGCGTAAGCAGCACTAGACGTGATCGTCGGTTGGCGCACTAGAAATTAACTTTTAAACAATCCTCCTAAAACTAAACATGTGAAGGAGGTAGTTGTCTAGTCTGACTTATTTAGTGCTAAAGGGTATCCAGTTCTCCCAGGAAGCTAAGTATTTGGATATCATTCTGGATACTAAACTTTTACGGACTACGCATGTTACGTCAAAAACCTCAAAGGTGCTATCAGTCTTCTGCTGTTCAAATAAGCTGTCGGCAAGACATGAGACCTCTCGCTGGGAAGAATCCTTTGGATATACACGGCTATGATAAGGACAATTTTTTCTATATGTCGACTATCTGATAGAACAAGATCATGAAAATACGTTATTGCTGCCTTTACTAGACTCCAAAAACGGACTATCTCTGCTGCATTGGGGTTTTTCCTAGTACGCCTGTCTATATTTTGAAATCATCCACATGTTTAAAATTTTAAGTCTAGCTTTAACTTCACAATTCTATATAGTATTTTCTTAAGTGTAAATTTTAGTCAATTTTCCTATATTGTTAGTACTCTAAAAAATTTATGCTTTACTTGTACTTAAGATTATTAAATAAATATTTTAATTGAATAGAATTGGCTCCACTCTAGACGCTTTGATGAATTTCACTCCTTTCACATTATAGGCTGCACTCTCAAAGCCATTTTTCGCTTAAAACGAAGTGGTCCTTGGCATAATACGCACTAAAGCTTTGATGATCTTGCTCACCGACTCTGTTATGGCTGTGGTCTTATCGACATGCCGTCTGATGCAATGACACCAGAACTCCTGCTACGGAAAAAATACGAAGTTGACTCACCCTGTGCCAAAGACTGGTTTCGATCAGAGTCGGAATTAGAGAGAGAATGTAATCGGGTTTTTACGGACGGCTCCAATACAACGTTAGATTTTACTAATCCTTAAGACAACTTGCGTTTATATTCCAAGAGGAGGTATACAGAATCCTAATCCCAACGAACTGTATTGTGCAGAATCGGTAGAGGGGCCGAGGCGTGTGCATCTGTAAGGACAGCCCAACTGTGCTTAGAACCGTGCTAACTCTATTATGGCTTCCAAGCTAGTTCGAGAAAGCAAGACTTCACTTAACACAATCGGAAGGCTAAATTCACTGAGTCTTGTATGGGTTACAGGTCACAATATGATCACCGGAAGTGATATCGTCGATGAACTCGCTACGCTAGGCTCAGAGCAAAGGTTTTAAGGGTAAAGTAGCTCTCCAGGTTTCCGGCAGACTAAACGAACACTTCCCGATGTCTCTAAGTGGTCAGCGCGTCTTGACGGGACACTACACTTTTGCTAACCACTTAAATGTGCTGACCATACATAAGTGATACAACATCCTGCAAACCAATTTGAACTTATGATAAAGCCCAGGAGACTGTTAACGTCTATATTCTTTAGAATATAGAAGAAGAAAGCTTTTAAGTGAAATTTTCTTCTCTAAGAGAGAGAATAGTCTAAGGATGTTTACCAGATAACAACACCGTAGGTGAGTATCGGTCTTATAACCGAGATGTATAGCCAGTGGGTTATTCGAGGTTGTAGACCCCATTTGTCCTCAATGGTTTTTTTGACTCTTTCATGAATGTTAGGTATCCAGTTTAGTTGCCTGTCAGAAATGAGACCCAAATATTTTGCTGTAGCGGAAAACACTAAACTGGTACTGTTTTTTGAAGGAGGGCCTATAATTTGAATTTTATATTTCCTGGAAAAGACTGCAAGATCAATTTTATGGGGCTTACTCCGAATCGACAGCGATCTGCAAAACGGGTTAATCTGTTAAAATTTAGCTGAAGGAGTTTTTTGATGTATTTTGTATTAATATGCTTACCTGAGACGGCTATAGCAACTCCCTCCGCATAGGCAATCAACCTGCTACCTGCCGCTTCCCTGTGTATCAGCAGTTTATTAACCACTAAGCTCCAGAAATGGGGAGAAAGGAAACCGCCTTGTGGCGTACCTCTATTAACACATCTTTTAGCAGAAGTCCCACCCAGTTTAAAGCTGATTATCCTGCTATTTAGCATAAGACTGAACAGTTTTACACAGCTCCTCATGATATTCTCTAGTGTGGGCAGGATAATATCTGAGGACGTTTGTAGCTCGGCAGGTATTGTATGGTTCAAAGCTATGCAGCGCCCAAAGCAGTTCGTCTCTTTTAATCAGACTATGAAGTTTGTTCACGGTTGTAATAGTCCTGTTTGGGATATATCTGCCCGCAAATAAACAGCTACCTGTAAAGTGGGTGTCTAGTAGTAGGTTGAGTGATTCATCGGTTTTTTTTTTTCAAGCAACTAGGCTCATAGGACTGAAACTCTCACTCGCCTTTTTTAGAAAATCTGAGAAATTCTATTAAAACGAGCTTACAAGGAATACAATAGACTATGTATAAAAAACCAAAGTAATTGTGCGCCAGCTTATAAGTTGAAAAGTGACGTTGTTGTTTGTATCCCAACCATGTTCATATATATATGATAGTTACCCAAAGGCAACTGATAGCGTTTAGCTTTTTATATTTCGATCCGTCGGTAGGTTTGTTTTTGTAAATATTTAGAGGGATGAGTGTACTTTTCTGTTTTTTGTTTTGACTACAGATGCATACAATATTGTCATGGCCGAGCAGAAGACAAATTTTATTTAAATGGTTATTTGTAACATAAGTACAATACACTGGTTTCCCACACATTTTCTATGAATATGTTTACAACTGAATTCTATTTTTACTTAATTCATTTCAACTTTTCATCAAGGTGGTATTGAATACCATATTTCTTTGATTAATTAGTTTGTCCTTTGTCAAATGTGAGAATCAAAATATAGTTTTTATAAATACATATAAAAAATACAGCAACATAGTACAAGTTTTCAAAAGTTCCAACTTAAAAGTTTGGGATGAATGCACAACAATCGAAAAAGATTGATTTGACGCTCTCAGTAAATCTTTAGAAGATATGCGAGGAAGCGCTAGTTTGATGGCAGCGATTGGTTGACAAACATTACCCGTCATACCTAGAAATACAAGGGCAGATGAAGTAAAGTCGCGCTTGAAGGACTCGGAGTTATCCTCACATATTTAATGGTCTGAATTTCATAAAATATCTATTTTATTAAGAAGATGAAATAGCTTTCACTGAACTACTGCTCAAAATAGGCGATGGAATCTATCCTCCACTAAAAGGCATGGCAGTCATCTATTAATAGTTGGTACATTGTAGACCCCACGACTACGTCTGAGGTTGTCCATTCGGAATGTCCAATTTTGGGCGACTCGTTCGAACATAGCGACTGTTGGCTTCCAAAGCGTCAATCGTAGCTGGCTTATTCCTGAAGACCTGAGATTTTACATATTCTCAGAGAAAATAGTCTAAAGGTGTGGTATCGCTCGATCTAGACGACCAATTTACCGTAGCAAGACGTGGAATTAAGTGCTCACCAAAATGATTTCTCAACAAGTCCATTGTTGCACGCGCTGTACATCTCGTAGTGCCGTCTTGTTAAAACCAGAGCTCACCTTAACCACGTGCTTGAATTTCAGGAAGCGCATAGTCCTGTAACATGGCGCGATAACGGTTACCATTTACGGTAACATTCTTATTTGCCTCATTTTTGAAGAAATAAGGACCAATGATTCCAATAGCCCATAAACCACACCATGTCGTTATTTTTAATGGATGTAATGATAACTCTTAGTACTCTTCGGGTTGCTCATCAGCCCAAATACGGCAATTTTGTTTATTACCGTATCCATTGAGCTATAAACGGGCTTCATCACTGAACAAAATTTCACGATAAAACACCGGATTTTCATTGAGTTTTTCCAGAGCCCATTCATTGAAAATATGACGCAAATTCAAGTCGTCTAGCTTCAATTCCTGCACAAGTTGAATTTTGTACGCTTTAAGGCCGAGATCCTCGCGTAAAATACGCCAAGTTGTCGAATACGCCAAGCCAAGCTGCTCAGAACGGCGACGAATCGTTTCGTTACGGTCAAATTTGCGAATGGTATTGGTAGGTCGCAGAAGGTCGCTGTAAGTTCCTCGAATCGCAAGAAAAACATTTCTCACAGAACGCTGATTTTCGTAAAACAGCTGAACAATTTGGAGACGCTCTTGTGCTGTGAGTCTTTTCATGATGACTTGCCAAATGATACTGAATAAAAATGGTAAAGCAGTTTGATAGGAGTCACGCGTGATCTGTCAAAAAAAGCCTATTGAAAATCAAACCTCACGATCAATCACCCTATACTCGTATAATTATAAAGATTGTAAAAAGATTATTTTTACGAAAAACGAAATTCACACAAGTAAAGCAACATAATAACACTTTTAACACTATCCATTTTTTAGACGATTAACATACCATATGAAGAGCAGATAACGAATTTTTTAACGTTAGGTCAATAAAAATGTTTGATTTTTGTATTTTAGCATACTGTAAAAGAAACTTTCCAAAAATAACTTGATAGACGGCCGTGTCTGATGAAGTCAACTTTCCGCAATTTCACAAAAAAAAATAGACCTTCTTATGGACCGAATGTATTAAATCATAAAGACACTAATTCTACAGTCTTCGCTTAACAAATATCATATAATTATAGTACTTGTATTATGTATGATACAAACTATGAATATATTAATTTATTATTCCTTCAAAAATATAGTGTTAATACGCTGTATGCTTTTAGCAATCATAAACGCCATATTTTTGGTTTGTTTAAACTTAAATTTTTGTTTATAGCCACATCTTTAAGTTTAATAACAATTCTTGTGTCACATAAGGCAGTAGTATCTTTTAGCTATTAAGGCCACTTCACTCATAATATATGGTATATGGGATAGCGGCATCTGAGTTTCACTGATTTGTCTGAACACATAACATTCATAAGATTCGTAACCCTACATATTCTATTATAATTACTATTGACTGCCTTGTAGTTTGAATATACAACGCTGTTAGCTGTTAAAAACTCACTCTTATATTTTCAATGTATGCGACATTACCTTCATCGATTGGTTAGTGTTACAAATTCACGTATGGGGTTTGCCTTTATATCGTGGAACAGGAAATCTCTCCCTCCACTTACAAGGCATTTATTCGCCAATCATTACTTTATTAAACAAAATCGCTAAGCATATAAATCCAAGATTTCTTTTAGAAACTCCACTTACTTTATTTTCCATGAAACCCGATGATTTTTTCTTACATGCGACAGTGAGTCCAATGTCTTTCCAAATGTTAAAAATTTTGTCGTAAAGGAAAAAAAGTTTACTTTATTTTGAATTACGGTGATTGAATCTCTAGTGAGTATTTTTTTTTCATTTGGCTACCTCTTAGAAACCTTAGCCTGATTCCTGATGCTTCGGAAGTGTACATTTTGTAAAGCTTATCATTTCATCGTTTAAATGGAACGTATTCCAAGTCCCAATTCTGGTGCTTATTTTTCTTCTGTTTTGCACTTTCCGTATTCTACTCAAAGATAATTCAAGGGCAGCTTTTGTAAGTTGTTTCAATTAACTGCCGAGATTTGGCGTCTTTCCTTATTTAAATATGACGGTCTATTTTCGCTCCTAGTGTTTCAACTGATTATTCTTTGCGTTTTCATTAAAACGTTTTTCAGCTAAATTCAATGGTGACTTGTTAATGCTTCACCAAAGATCACTTAAGAATCTCTTACTTGCAGTTTCACCAATAATCGATTTTGATTTGGTGCTCACTGCTACGATATGTAATCAAGTTCCGCTCTCGCTTAAGAAATAGCATATTAGCTATTGTAAGATCTTGTGGAGCTTATAAAAATAGTAATAAGTTACACATTTTTAACATAACTAAAAGTTCCTGCTGAAAGCTTTCGCTTTCAAGAAGTGAATTATGGTTTGAATTATCTCACTCAATATGAATGAATTTAAGAAAGAGTACTTCAAGAAGAACTTTTTCTTTGAATTGCTTTCACAACTAAATGACTACTTACTTTTCAAGATCATTTCGTGCTCTCATAATGGTTTGTCCAAAACGAGCCATCAATTCCATCAAAATGTCATCTGGGACTTCATCCAAATCATTGTAAAAGGCATTGCTGTGACTGGAAAAGATACAATATTAAACACGTTCTTATAGAACTCGCTAATACAGATAGACATATGTACAATATGTATCCAATAAAATTAATAATTAACCACACAAAGTTAGATAAACTTTCTGACATGCAAGTAAAAGAAAAGGACTATATCTAGCTCCCATAGGAGATAAGAAAGTTGCAAAAAGAACTTAACAATTAGAAATAAGTGCCACATTATTCACTTGTTCATTCTTTGGTAATGACGACAACCAAATATTTGAGTACATTCCACTTCAGATACTTCAAATACTACCCTTCTTCAAGCACATGTACAGAAGGGATTCTACCAATGTGCGAGTATCCACAACATTTCAAATGACCATCATGCTGTGTGTATTTTTGCAAAATATGAAAGAGCACAACATGTGTGCATCCACATCAGCAAATAATAAATAAATTAGCTCCCAAGTGAACAGAGATTTTCAGGAAACGAGTAGCTTCCTTGTTGAACCAAGACGTCAGAGGTCTTCTAACATAATAGACTATACCATGTTGGAATGGGGAGAAGAAAGCTCCCCATCTAGATATGTAATAGGTTAATCAACTCGAATCATTGTTCAAACATTGACACATTAATTAATTTGCCACTGAATTCAATCGACCGTGAAAGTACCAGCTTGACCGAGTGCGAGTCATGACTATGGTGTTTCTAGTTCTGAAAAAGGTCATAGGAACCCATACTTCTCGAAATTAAAATCGCAGATAATTTAAGCAATTATGTAAATAATATGCCAAATCAAACATACTCATAAAATTTAGCAAATTCTAAAATCTCTGCTGAAAACAGAAACATATTTTGAGATAAAATTAATTAATCCTCCTACCTGTAGGGAATAGTACATGTATGTACGATATGTACATTGAAGTTACTTGTACCTTGGGGCATTAATGGTATGAAAATGATTTCAGTGTTCATGCTTGTGGCGACTAAAGCTTCAGTTTGATTTTACTTCTTTTCATTTAGAGTTCGTGTACGTTTGTAAGTATGAGATAGCAATTTCATTTCACGTAGAATTTATGCAGGGTTATGAGAAAAAAAGAAAATTATCTCTTTCTGTTTAAAACCTGATAAGATGGGTACTCGTACATCTTCATATTTTAATGAGAAACGACTGTTTAAACACTCAACAGAGTTTTCAAAGGAAAGGGGATTTATCACCCCATCTCATACACTCTTCTGATATGAAATTGCTTCCATTTGTGTGGATAAAATTTTCAAAAAAAAATGGGTGGTCATGATTTTAATTTACTTTTTCCAAATGTAACTACAGAATTTCGGAGCTCCTTACACACGATTGATATCAGCAATAAAAGAAACACTAGTATTGGATATGGACTTTCGCATCCAATATCATCCGAAAATTTCCCTTCAGGCAGCGTTAATAGTACCGCGATTCAGACGAACGGTGGATATACCAGAGACAATTCTGTCATTTCATAAGTTGTCACGGAAAATTTAAAAATGTCAAAGCACTTAAACTTAATACCGAAAAAGTCCAATGGTATACTTTCCAAAATAGGTTTGAAAAACCGCTGCAAGTATACGCAAAAGGTCTTCACCCATGGTGAAGTAAGGAAGACGTAAAAAACGACGTGCAAGCACAAGGCTTGAAGATTCTTAACGCAGTGAATTTAATTAAGAAGGAGAAACAACAAACAGATAGCGACAAAGATACCGTGGTCAAACGCGGACTTCATATGTTTATCTTTTCCTTCGATAAAAACGAGAAAAGAATACTAGATATAAAAGTAAAAATAGAGCCCATGCAAGTGCACCCCTGTATCAGATAGCGCGTGATCGTACGCTGAAATCGCGGCACAAGTAAATAAGCTAGACTCTGTTACGGAAGATCCGGTATGTTAAATACTTACAGTAATTCTAGGCAGATTTGAAGAACAAAGCAAAATCAACGAACTCTTTTTAATTAAGATAATAACATGGAACGCAAACGGTCTTCTGAAATAAATCTAAGAACTTAAAATTTTTCTTCTAAAAACCATATTGACATATGTTTGCTTTCGGCAACCCACTTAAAAAAGGGAGCTAGACCTAAGATAAGAGGCTATTCTAGCTAACACGCGTAAGCAAACCAAAAAGTCAACCAATTTTCGACTTCTTCGTAGGATTCGAAGTGCTGTTCAACTAATGCGTGTCTCATCGATGAAAACAAATGGTAGTAGTAAGGAGCTAAGTCTGGTGAATACGGCGAGTGAAGTAGCAGGCTCTTGGATCTTTCCCATAGCTTTTAAACGATCAGAAATTGTTTGTTGTGCAACATTTAACATTTCTGCCATTTGTTTCTGACTCAAAGTGTCATCTTCATCCAATATTGTTTGCAATTAGGTGCTTCAAACTTTTCTGGTGGTCTTCCACGTTTTTCTTTTCTCACATCAAAATATCTATCTCAAAACCGTTAAAACCATCTTTTGCATGTTGCTTCTAATAAAGCATGATCACCATATGCCTCGACAAGCATTCGGACTCTGCAGCACTTTTCTTCAAATGAAAACAAAAAAAAATAATACTTTCCGCAAGTCATCATTTTCTGGTACAAAATTTGACATTTTTAACACGGAGAATGTTATAGCAACCAAATAGAAAAAAAAATTAAGGCGCGTTCACATTAAATGTTCCCTATCGAGACATTTGTATCTCATTTCATACCGGTACACCAAGTACTCTATATCTCACGAATATTGTAGAATGCTGTGACCTCTGCTCAGATCATTCACCAGTAGTTTTAAAAATCGGCAGGAGCATTGCTAAAATCGAAAGAGCACTTAGATTGACGGATAAGGAAACGAACTGGGATGGATTTAGAAAAAACTGCAACAAAAACATTTTCCCAAGCGTAGCACTTACGACTCCCATTGAGATAGAAAACGAAGTCGATAAGTTCGTGAAGGCTATTCAAAGGGCTGCTTGGAATAACACACCTTTTTTATACGAGGACGGATACAAAATACAATAAAAGGCAAATATATCCGCCCGACATCGAGGATCTTCTACGTGAGAAAAGGAAAGTACGAAAGAGGTGGCAAGAATCACGTGCGCCCCTAAACAAATCCTATTTAAACTACCTTTAAAATAAGCTAAGGCAAATGCTTAGCTTAGAAAGCTTGACAGTCGACAAAACATTAAATTACTCGCTTTGGAAAGCCATGAAGTCTTCAAGGAAACCGATAATGCACACTCCGCCAATACAAAAAGTCAACGGCGAGTGGGCAAAGGAGACGTAGAGAAAGCAAACTTATTTGCCGAACACTTGGAAGAAACTTTCCAACCGTTCGAAGGACGACAACTTACTGAAGATCACGATGTCAGTACAGGGCCTGACAATTATAGAATAAAATACGTATCACTGAGTGAGCTTCGGCAAATAATATTTAGCAAAGTTGAAAAATAATAAAGCTCCAGGATACGATCTGATTATGAGCGAGATTCTAAAAGAGCCTCCCGAAAAAGCGGTAGTTAAGCTACATCATGTAATAAATGCTTCAATAAGACTTTTATACGTTCCCAGCGAATGGAAAGCCGCCGAAGTTTCAGTAGTTCCGAAATCCGGGAAAAATCTTAACGACCAATTTCGCTCCTGCGAAATCCCTTTGCCTAAACGATTGAAACGTATAAGTGAAGAGAGACGACTAATTCCGGATCAACAGTTCGGCTTTAGGGTCAAGTAATAGAAAAAAGGCAAATATACTCTAGCAGTTTTATCGATGTGTCACAAGCATTCGACAAGGTACGCCACGAGGGCCTAAGGTATAAGCCAAGGCTAATTTTATCTAACAAATTATGCAAAATAGTGAATTCATACCTTAAAAAGCGGCTGTTTCGGGTCAGACATGGGTCTGAACACTAGAGGTTCAAAGAAATTCATGCTTGTGTGTCACAAGGAAGTTTTCTTGGTCCGTACTTATTCCTACTGTACACAAGAGATATACCTCAGGATGAAGAGACAGTAGTAGCTACGTTCGCGGACGATACGGCTATTCTTGTCACAGGCCAAACGGATCTTCGATGATAAAACTCCAACGAACCCTAAATTCCTAAAAGAAAGGTAGATACCTTTATTTATTAATTCTATAAGAATTCCATATGAATTCCGTTGGATGTATATGTAGTATACAACTTTGGGGTTGTGCTAAACCAAGTAACATATGTATTCTACATAAGTTTCAGAACAAAGTGCTAAAAGAAATCGTGAATGCTCCATGGTATCTAAGGAATAGCGATATTCACCGTGACCTAGGATTTGCTACCGTAAAAGACGAAGTAGCAAGCTCTGCTCGAAATCTTCGTACTCGTCTCGTGCATCACTGCAATCCAGAAATAATGCGGACATTGGACGAGACCAACCTTGTGCGTCGACTTCGTAGAATAAGACCGTTGACTTAACGCCGTAAGGACAAACCGTATGAATTAACCAAAATAGTAGGTGCCTTCGCTGGAAGGCTACCTGAAAAAAACGAGAACATTTTACAGAAGATGGAACTACTTGTTAAGGAAACTTAGTCGTAGTCTGAAAGAAAATGGGAGGTTTTTTAGTGAGTAGGAACCTCACACTACCATGAGCCCGTGCTTATGTGCTATGCTACCTGCTATGGTGATGTGATGGTGCTTTTATGAGCGCGTGTTTATAGTGCATATGAAGGTTTTTACCTATCCACGGTTTCATCACCAAAATTTGTGAGAAAAATATTCCCAGCTGATGAGTTAGCAAGGAGTTACCCCCACAAAATCCGATCTCCAACGGTTCTAGAATATGAGACTTTTCATAGACAGAAATTTTCAACATTTTATTAGTTTTCAAGACAATGATCTTAAAATTAGTTTGACCAGCCCCAAAAATCAACAGAGTTCAAAAGATCGTCAACAGAATGCTCTGGTACGTGGTTTAGAGTTGATCACTACGCTAGAAATATTGCAACGAATAGCTCAGTAAGATCAAGAGAATCTAATCCTTGGCGAACTGTACGGTCATAATAAAATTCTACTTCTCAGGGAATCAGACACAACTGCAACAAACTGTAATGCATCTAAACTTAATATCAATTAAGTGCCTTCAAAGTACGTACCATGTATCGGCTCCAAGATGGATTTTAAATAATATTTGAGTGTTCTTTTCAATTTAGTATTGAACATATCATTATCTTACCGTTTTCTAAATTCGTCAAGTATCTTTTAAGCAAAAGTACCAACAAAAGAGAAATATGTTAGACAGTCCAAGCCCTTGGAAGTGGTCTTGCAATTGGCTTGGTCATAAAATCTAAATAAGATACAATGAAATCAATCAGTAATCGAAGTGCACTCAGCGCAGTAGCTGTTAAAATACAAACGACACTATTTTCTCCATATGCAGAGCACTAGTCAACTTAACAGGTTGTATATTAGGCAAACCTTTCTCTGGTGACCTCTCAGAAGTTTCCGGAGTAAAATTTTGTAATAACAATTTTCTCAATAATATAGAATGATTTTTGTTACCACGGTACTAATTGATTCATATCCGTTCCAGATAAGCACTACCCGCTGAAATGGTGTCGGCGCCCAACAAATTCTGATCTTGACTGCTCTGTGAGAAATGTGAGGATTCTTTTTTTAAATAAGACATGAAGATACTGAAAATCGCAGGGATCTAAGCAATAACTGGCTTGGCGTCGGAATCCAGATTCTTCATTATTTTATGATTCATTTGACCAAAATTTGTCCAAAATTTATTCAGTTTACTTAAGCGAAGCCTAGTGAAAACCAATACAATTCTAGTTAACAACATGAAAGAACTAATTTTGATTAAAGCTATGTATTAATCATTTAAATATAATTAAAGTCAATGTATAAGAAATGTTAATATAGTTATTGATTTAGTGACATAATTGGTGGAACTTTTTGCAAACAGACTTCAGACAGCATTTACTCGTACAACAAAAAATCTGAGAGTCATTCCACATCAACCAATTGGCATTTTTCATTGGCATGGTGCTTATTATTTTATTCTATTGAAGAATATGATGGACCAAATATCATTTAAATGCTGGTCTAAATACAAATTCGGCTGAACTGAATATATGAGTAATACTGAACCGAGACCAATAGCAAGAGTTCCAAGGGTATGCATTTTTTACGGACAGAACAAGTCGCTTATAACTCTATAGCGATGTACCATATATGTAGGTACAATTACTTATTACTTGTCGGAATGTTAGCAAAAATAAAATGTCTTCTGTATTAAATATCATAAGCCTGTGCTTTTATTTTGCCATATCTTTACAATATTCGTATCTGCTCACCCCAACTTCAAAAAAATCAATATTCAATAGTACAAATCTCCTAGTGATTAAAACAAACTAGTAAACTAAAACTAAGAAGCAACTAACCAAAAGCCCTAAGGATTTCACCAATGATTTATTCACGAAAAATGTGCTTCTTTCTTGTTTTGCACCTATGTATCCATAAAAGACTTTATTTCTTTTTTTTTTTTTTACAATAATACAGTTCTCCTAGTTATACTGTGATGGTTAAATTAAAATTGATAGGCTTTAAGGCAATTCATTTTTCTCAATATCTTATGTAAATTAAATTCTTGGAGAAGTTATCGAACTCCGCAAAAAAATGAATAATCTCTAACCGTATACATAAATCATGAGTAAAATCACAAGAAATTGATTTTTGTAAGAATTTGACAGTTTCCGTTTCGTTTGTAAATTGTTTGATCCGAGTTCCATTTTTAATCGTTTGTATTCTTGAAAATACACCTGATGTTTAATTATAATAGTAACATTAATAAATAAGTTGTAAGTTTAAAAATGTTGTCCTTATTGGCTTCAACTCATAAGTCACCTGGACTGTCTTAATTCCAAAATCTACAAAACGATTATGTTTGACGGATTTATTATCCAAATTAGGGATGGTTTTAAAACTGCGAAGATATGCGAAAATATGAGTTGCATTCTCCTGGTAACAAGCTTCAGTTTTGTAAGACTGCAGAAGAATCATAAAATAAAAAAACACATTTTGTGCAGGGTTATATCAAACTTTAGTTATTAAAATTCAAAGCGAAGCTGCTTGGTCAGACAAGGCTACAAACTATACTGCTTTCATATGATACATAGCTTGTCAGCATTATTAATATCATTCAAATCTCGGCATCACCGCCATCATCGACATCATCAGCATCATCGGCATCACCGGCATCATCGGCATCATCGGCATCATCGGCATCATCGGCATCATCGGCATACTCGGCATCATCCGCATCTTCGGCATCATCAGCATCATCGGCATCATCGGCATCATCAGCATCATTGGCATCATCGGCATCATCGGCATCATCGGCATCATTGGCATCATCGGCATCATCGGCATCATCGACATCATCGCCTTGATTTGCATCATCATCATCATTGCCATGATTGCAGTCATTGGCATCATCATTTTATGAAAGTTGATGGTCACAGTCAATGTTTGGCAAAATTTTAGAAATTGGCAAATAAACTACTATCTAGCGACCGAAATCTCATGCGCGCCGTATCTTCACCATACTCTCGCATTCTCGTATTGATAGCTTATGTCCCAGTTTTATATAAATTTGGAGTAGATTCTCGTAAATAAATGTATAATCGCCGCCTTTATGAATTGTAAACCTAAAACTGCGGACGTGTTTTTTTAGTTAAATATGGGGACGTGGGATAAAGGTTAGTTAATTTTCCTATTCTAATAGTAAGGCGGATGAGAGTATATGGTACCATTTGCTCCAAACATTTTTAGGCACATTTATTCGTTTAGCAAATTAAAATAATGTCGTCCGGCAGCACCAGCATTTCAAGTTGTTGAATGATGGAGAAGACATTTCGTCGTCGTTTCCGTCAATTGCGGACCACCCTCACTAATGAGGCAGAATTGCCAAACCTAAACAGCGACGGCCAGCTTACGGATTAAGAAATATATATATATTGATATATACGAAGGTATATAATAATATATGTATAGAATTGTGTATAATGTCTAGGTGTGTGTACGTGTATTTTTTGTATGTAGGTTAGGTAGACTAAGGTTTATTTTAAGTTAGATATTAAGTTTTTAAAAAATAAAAAATTATGTCCACATGCTAAGTTTTTTGTTAACAATATTTTTTTAGAGTAGCTTAGAGTACCTGAGTTGTGCCTGTAAGCTAGTATAAGATTGTTAAGTAATTTTTAGCTAGCATTTAAGCAGCTTTTGTTAGTGTGTAAGAATAAATGAGTAATAAAAAAAAATGCAATTAAAACTAAAAGCTAAACTAACAAATTTAAATGGTTACATAAATGAAACTATTTTTCGTCGCTTAATTAAGCTTAATTTAAAAAATCAGTTAGTTCAATATTTTATAGTTAACACAATGTTAAAGAACTCAACCATAACTTTATGCTACAAGCCAAGAAAGAACCACAAAGACTAAAAAAAAAAAGATGACATGGTTGTCAGTACGAATTCTTATGTCGTAAATGGGTAAACGGAAGGGTCTAACTGCAGACAAATAAAATCAAAGCGTTTGACGAAGTTAAAGCATACTTCTATTATGTTTTATCAGAAGAAGAGTGTGGAACCAGAAGGAAAGGTGTGTTACGGCCCGAGCTGTAAAGAAGACTTCAGTGTTAGAGGGCTATTTTCTTTCCATCTTATGATATAAACCCGAGTAAAGAAACCCGAAAAAAGGACTAACGATTAACGAATGTGTAAAAGGTTTTTTTAGACACAAGAAATTCCAACTGAACCAAAAACTGAGACAAAAAGTACTACAGTCTCTTGAAGTTGGCTAATGTTTTAAGTCGTTTGTTAAAAAAAATCAAAATTTCTGCCGCATCATCCAAAGCTTATATATAATAGCATTTCAGTTGCAAACTTTTTGGAGCTGGCTGGTAAACTCTGGAGCACTGAATCTTCATTCATCTCCTACAGACTTATTACACTTACTTCGTCTTCTGAGTCTATGGAAACGCTGGTTAACTGCGGGTTTGAGAAAATAGAAACATAACTTCATAACTATTTTCACTAGCAGTACTCCACTGAAATTGCCAAACGCATTCCAATCTTCTAAAACTGTAATACTGTAATACCAGCTTCGCTATAAATGCTCATCAGGATTTCCCTCAAGCAAACTTTCGGACGTAATCTGTAATATATTATTTAACTTGGCTTAAGAGGTTATGTATTACTTAGTCGCAGTGCTTATTATCTGGTCTACTATACAACGTAGCCCGTCTCTCCGAATAGAAAACAGAACTAAGGATGTGATACGACGGCGCAGCGTCTACGACTTAAAATTAACAAAACATTATTGTTCACTCCTGGAATGCGTTGGGAATGATTCAAAAACAAAGAACTTGGGTTCTTTATGATTTAAAGCCAAGGGACGTTGAGCGTCGTTTTTTCGCCTGTGAACAACTGCTCCAGCGCTGAAAAAAGAAGAGTCATGACGGAATCATGGCGGATGATGAAAAATGATTCATTACAGCAACTCAAAGAGAAAAAATTCATGGAGACTGCTCGGTCATGCATGACCTTGAAGCTGGACTGTTGAAGACCAATGAAACGATCTCTGGGGAACGGTATCGATTTCAATTGATGCCGAGTACTGCGCGAATATCAGCATGACAACACTCGGCCTCACGTTGCCAAACCTATTAAAACTGACCTGAAAACGTTCAAACGTGAAGTCTTACCCCACTTGTTCCGTTCGATGGCACATGGTCTGGCTGATCAATGTCTGGCTCATATGAAGACATTAAAAAATGGCTTGATTCGTGGATAACGTCAAAAGATGAACACATTAACCGAATACCGTGCTCCGCCAAAAAGATGGGGAAAAGTTGTAGCTAGCGATGAGCAATACTTTGAATGATTCATTTGTAATTTGAATGATAACATTTTTAACAATAAAGTTGCGCACCTAATTTTATCCCGTAGTTTCAGGAACCGCATAAACTCTAACAAATATTATAATCCCTTAACGAAAAATGGCATTTTTCTGACTGTACGGGCTCGTTAAATTGTTGACATTGGCACACAAAAAGGTTTTTGAAGACAGCTTTGTGGATTATTATAAATGAAGATCTAACAAGGAAAACTCGATGCCAATGAAAACGTTATTGACCTTTATTTAACCACTTCTAACTACCTGGTCAAACGAAATGACTAGCTATTAGATGAAATTCAATGAAGAAACTAAGTATGCTCATGTAACATGTCTTCTTCACAATGTTGAAGGTGTTGTCAACAATTCTGATCTTACTGGCAAACATCTGGGTTGCGAATTGGGTGTTGATTCGAGCAAAGCCAAATTAGATCGCTGAAACAGAAAATATAGAATCTCATCTAAAGCTCAATTTACTCGATCACGTGTCAAACAGATAAATTTTCTGGGACACATTCTAGCCGAAAATATATGGTAGCAATGCAAAAGCAAACCTTGGATCAATCACTCAAATGCAAAAGGTTATTATATATAAGGGACTTCAATTTTAAATTACTCATTGGCTCTACTGTTCGGTTCAGTAATATTTTGGAAAACTGTAAGTTAAATAACATGCCAAAAGTGACACGATCCTAAACATTAATTTGTAAGGATGTAGTGTTGCTTTCACTACATATTAACTCATGTCTAAATCTAAGAATGGTATAATTCCATTTTATTCAGACAGATGTGGCCAAACTTGGATCTATCTACAAAAACTTGAACCATTGCCATTTTAGTAATAGACATTACCACCTGCTATTACATTATTAGAAGAAATGCAAAACGACCTGTAAGGACTTTTGCAGAAGCTGTAGGGATGAGGGGCTGATAATAGTCCTACGCCTTGCATACAAATGCCCTTCGATCTACATTAGAAAAAAAACTCGCCTTAGCGAGTTATTATTAAAAGCGCCAAATGGTAAATTTGCGCCATACAGGTTTTCATTGTATTAAGGTCTCCGCATTAGGTGTGAGGATGTATGAATCCTTTTGTTTAACAAATGGCTGGCTTAACTCAGTCAAACCAGTCAGTTTCATGGATGTTTTTTAAAAGTGTTTTAAAAATAAGAGTATTAGGAAAACATTCGCTTTCAAAACTTAAACTCTTTAAAGAAGAGCTCAGGGTCAAACCCCCTTTGCGAGCGGAGGTGATGTAGGGTCCAATTAGTAACACACTAAACTCGAAAAGTATGTTAGTTGGTAAAATGCAATAGGATCCTTGACGTTCTGAATTTTATCTGACAAACTACTGTTCGATTTAAATTAATATTGATTATCTAAATAAGAAAAAAAAATTGTTAACAACAGCCAATGCAAAAATTTGGCAAAAACTCGTGGTAAAGGCAGAATAACTAATAATCTTCGTAATGAGTTTTTTCGTGGTTCTATAAGATTACCTTCCGTTTTTGCGGAGAACTTTTCGATTTCCAGTTTTGTGTTGAGTAAATCTTATATGGCTTTCGCTTGGCTAATAAATTTAAGTTTATTTTCCTTCGGTTCATAGGGTGTAGAAAGCGAAACCAGATAAAGGATTTCCATTAAATTTTATTAATGATAGGTTTTCAAAATACAATTTACATCAACGGACGTAAAGCTTTCAAAAACCTTTAAAATAAATTAATAATTAAAAAAGGAAATCATAAACCAGGACTATTACACCTGGGTGTAGTACAAGTAACTGAATAAGCTCATCTCTCGGATGAAATTACTTATTCACTCTCATTTTCATTACTGAAAAATTAATTATTTTATGACAATAATTATTGGGTAAGGTCCCCTTAAATACAACTACCTGGGCATTGGTGCAGCCTCGGTCGCCGACATCAAGATTAAGCTGATAATAACTCCAACTGCCAGAGAGCACATAATTTTTGTTGGCATCATCCTGAAAATAGACAATACAGAAGAGATATAAACTTTTAAAAAAATATATAAATATCCTCAGATATGTACAGATACACACTAAGGAGAAAAGTTACTAGTATCCCCTTCAATTAAATAACCGCATTAATAATAAGGATATATGAGTTGTTGAAATTAACATAATGTAATTTAAATATCCGTGAAATCACAAGCATACAAATAAAATGCTGATATTAATCTTAAAAATCTACGTGAACTTTGTGGAGTATGATATCAATAGAATAATATGTACTCCGCAAGCATAACTTAATATCTGGATGGGAGTTTTTTTGGTTCTAGAGAGGAAGTGCAACAGAGCGATTCTTCAGAATAACTCCAGCATGAGTTCCGAGGGTAAATACACGGAATTGGAGGTCTTTTATCTTTAAAATCAATTTAAGCGTAATTGATATGTGTCTAAATTGCCTTTTTGGTAGACTCTCATTCTCACCTTAGTAATATAATTCTTAAATTAAAACATACATAGATATATGGATACGAGTATGGGCGCCTGCCTGACATGTGCAGATGAAGGTGTAAGTCGATTTCTTTTTGATCTCTAAGGTGTTAGGCCATATACGAAACATGCCATTCTCGCATGAAGAGTTGGCATTTCACTTTAAATCCATTTTCTTTTATACCTCACCTTGATTTCATTAATACGGTTTGGAAACCATTCGAAAACCACTATGCATTAGGCAGAGGTTTAGGTACTCGGAATGTAGTCCTTTCATATATTATCAAGGATTATGCTAGGGATATTTGGAGAGCTTAGGAAGATTTTATCCCAGGTATCTCTATTAATGTTTTCTGAAATTTATCTCATGTAGATTTTTAGCTGCGTTGTACATCTCTAAAATAGACTACACTTTCTAGACTGCCATAGGTAGTTCGTTTTGATATCCATTTCAGTGTTTAAAATAATTATTTATCTAAAAATACATACTTTTATTTTAAGAAAGCAAGAAACTTCATAATCACCACATATAACTCGTCTGCAAGATATGAGTGTAGGTAATTCACCTATTTTTTATGTCTGCCTTAATATATCGGTTTATGTCTTTTCGACTACTTTAATTCACTATCTGATCTTCCCAGTTTCACGCACAAACTGCGGGCGTCATCTAAAGAAAGCCTTTCTTTAGCGGGTTATGCCACTAAAATTAAAGATCTCTAAGATTTGTATTCCATGGGCTCTATATGAGCTAACTATCTTTATAACTATCTGTATAACAATCGATATCTTCTCTAACCAGATCTATTTAGAACCATGTCGCTCTACATATTGTTCTGCGTTGTAAGTTCTCCTCTGCACTCCTTCACTATGGAGAGTATGAAGCACTTGCGCTTTAATAAAGAGTGGTGCTGATGGGGATTTTGTACATAAAATATTCTTCATAGGCAATAGAAACAGACTTGTCTAGGACCTTTTTACATATAGAAAGATTCTATGATATTTATTTTGACTAGGGATTCTTTATTGATACCTTGCAAAACCGAATGTATTTGGGAGGAATGTTAAATCTAGAATCGACTTTGTATAACTCATTTCTATAGACGCTGTCATAAACAATCAATACAATAATTTTTCATACCTCAAAGAATGATTATTTGGTTGAAGCTATATTTTTGGGATCCTAAACTGCAATTATATTTGTTTATTAGTTTCATTGGGTCAATTTAAAATGTTCACCTAATACGGCAGCAATGACTTTATATGCGATGTTAAGTACCTCTATACTCCTTCTGCGGATTTGTTGAATTAAATTTGAACATTTTTGTCCTTATCTCGTTTTAGTCAGGCAGAGGTGTTACTATTGGCCGTGATAACAGAAGTGGTGCAGGATTTTGAGAGAAAGATTGAGAAAAATGCTTTGACAGTTCCTTGGAATTTCAGATATCCAATATCAAACCTTACTTACTTACTACTAGGTCTACTACCTACCAGGCAATCTCGGCCTCTCTAAGTGTGTAGTCATCCGAAAGGCAGAATGTGTATCCTCCGCAATGTGGACAATCAGGATCGTCTTGATCAAAAGATTGCTTTATGGGCTTATGGATCCAAAGATGCGTCAAATGCGTATTTGTATGCCCAGATGCTTTGTGCACATGATATGCCTGACTAATAGTCAGATAAAATACAAAATCAACGCTCGAGGAAATAATTTTAGGTGTATAACTAAGAAAGTACTCCTCTTTGGGAATAATGGCGGAAAAAATAGCTTGGCGGAGATTACGGACGGGACGTGTATTGGTGATCTTAGCTGCAAGTGTAATAATCATAATACCGGTCATGCATTCAGCAAAGTATACTGTGTCAGTATACTGCAACGGCACTTTAAAACTACAATAACTTCACTCATCAAACTACAAAACTCAAGATAAAGTCAAAAATCTTTCATAACCTATTATTCTTCTCTTACCGCGGTCTTGCCATTTACGTGCGTAGTTGCCACTCCACCAAAAAGTAGTCCCTGTACCAATTTGGAATTCAATTTCATTTCAATTCAATAGTGAAAATTCGTTTTCTGTAAGCAAATTATCCACTATTGCTCTATTTACAGAAGCTCCAAACTGTACAACAATTCAACCTCTAACTAGTTTGATGTGCTGTCTGATTCCATGCGTTTCCTTGTATCCTCCTACTGAAATAATCAATACGACCGATTTCAGTATATGGTACACAATTTTGGGTGGCTTCGACATTCTGGACAGAAAACAACCGAAGGCCGGTAAATGACGCTGCTGATATGATAACAGTTACCATACTCTTGAGAATGAGATCCTTTACCCTTCATTGAATGATTAGTCTGAAACCATAAGAAAACGCATGGTACGACTCGAGCTGTAAATGGACTGTCAAGATTAGAGAAATAATTTTTTGGTTCTTCAAGACTAGCCCGACAGAAAAAAACAGGAAAAAACTTAAGCAGCCAGGAATAACTGCAACGTCTTCCTTAAGCGTGTGAAATTCCAACACGATCAAAAGGTAGGGCAAAAAATACTACAGAGTTCCAAAGGTAGTACAAATTTTTGGTCGTTCGTCAAAAATATTAGAAGTTCTGCCTCATCTTCCATATTAACGTTTATTAACAATAACATTCTAGTTGTCAGTTCTTTGAGCAAGGCCAATCTGCTTGCTGCACATTTTGCGGCCAGCTCAACACTCCCAGATTGTGCTTTGTCTCCACCTACACTTATGTGCGTCGAATCTTCAGTGGGACAAATCCACTTTCGCGCTCGTGTAGTAGCAATAGTTCTTAAAGATCTCAACATTTACAAATTCGCTGGTCCAGATATTCTATTTCTCCTTCTTCTGAAGTAGTATTCTTCCTCGCCGGAAAAACCACTGCGTAAGCTTTATCATCAATCCTAATCTTTAAAGCTCTTTCTGAGAAGATGGAAAACAGCATTTGTCTAGCTCGTCCCTAAAAACGGTGAATCTTCTTCTGTATCCTCCAACAGACTCATTCCAATGTCATGGAAACTCTGATAAACCGACAACTCATGAAATATCTCAATACACGTAAACTTATCAATATTCATAGCAACAGGTCCACTGGTAATCTGATGACATGTCTCACCGAAAAGTAAAACCATTTGACAGAGATTGGCATCAAGCTCTTTTGTCGAAAATGAGAAAATGATCGATGACCCTCTTCTTCAATGGATTAGGAATTATCTTTCGGAACTTTCAATTCAAATTTTCTTGGATGGTTTGAAGTCTGACATTCACAAAATAAATGATAGCGTACCCCTCCGATCTATCACTCTTTTTAATTTTCATCAACGATCTCTTGTCTGCTCCTTCTAATTCAATATATTCCTTTGCTGACGACAGTATAACGGGAACGCCAGCGTATGTTAAGCTCATTAAATTCATTAAATTCAAAAATGCTTCGAAATGTCTAACATAGGATTCCTCAAACGATGTAAGAAATACATACTTTATCCCCTCTGGCCTTGATATATCATATAAGGCATTTATCCGTCCGAAATTGTGGTACAATGCCCACATCTGGTTAGGTGCGCCCAAAACGTCTCTACAACTGCTAGAGGGGATTCAAAACAGTGTGATAAAACTCATTGGTAATGCTAATATCAGTCAGACAATGGAAACCCTTGCACATCGACGTAATTTCGCGTATCTCACCCTGTTTTAACGCTATTTTCACCACCATTAATTTAAGGAATTCGCCAGTAGCACTCCACCTCTTCAAACTTTTAACCATGACATCTCGCTATGAATGCTCGTCAATAAAACCACAAGCCCACTCTTGGACGTACTCTAAAATATCGTTACTCATTCCTAAGCCATACAGCTCATTCATCGGTACTTCCCTTTCCAACCTCTCTGTGCAAGCTTGTGCAAGAATTTTAAGGGCTTGTCAAAGCCCTTCAGCGCGTGTAAGTTATAAATCTGAGCAACACTTAGCCTTCGACTTCACTCTTTTTGATCTGAGATAATAATACCAATAGTTCTTTTTTATGCAAATTCGACGTCAAGCCATGAAAGTTGTACTATTATATTTTCACGAGTTGATTCAAGACCTCGACATCAATAGATCTCATTTACTGTTTGAGACGTGTAAATGTATTAACTCTCCCAGGAGGCAAAGATGCTTCTTTGAAAACTTTTCATAAGAAGCCAGACGTTCGTTCACATTTCAAAAGATCAAGACTTTCAGTTTGGCCCAGAAGCTCCAGCTCTTTCAGTTATCTACTTCGAAATGGTGCGGCCCTTTAAGTCGATATTAAAACTTATTTACGTCAAAGTTGACACCTCCACTTTTGGTGGTGTTATGCAGAAGTGACTTCTTAGCATTGCATTATTCAATGACCACAAAAAATGCAATATTCCTCATCGTTATCTTTGCGGACCACTAGATCAATCTTATTCCAGTGGAATACTTTTAATATATTATAAATCCATAATCCAGTTCATGATTAATTGTAAATCTAGCCATTGTTTTATGTTTGAAGAATAATATCATAAATGACACTTGAACCTAAGTTAAGTTAACCACCAGAGTCCTTAATTCTTGTTTTTATTAAAGATTGTTTCATATCTTTTCCATACACAAAAGTTAATACTCTTTACATTAAAGTCGACAAACTCTATTCCAAGATATTAGCTAGCAGGATATCTCAACTCAATTACTCGCGTTTGCATTAATTTTGCATGTTGTACAATTGTACAATTGCACTCGAAAAACTTTGTTAAAGTGTTAAATGACTGTATACTTCGGTGCTTTATAATTGTAAACCTGAAGACAGTAAGCATAAGTAGTCAAGATTGCCAATTAAAACAAAGTGAATAAACATTCTGGATATTCAAGTTTAGTGCTGCCAGGCTAACTATGACTGTAAAAAGTAGTTTCGAATGGTTGAACTGATTACCAACTGTGTAGGAAGTAGTGCTATTTTCAAGAGAGAGAATCTACGAAAACTTGGAAAAACTTCTCTTTATCAACATGTCTTCTTTATCCACAAATATTACGGGCCAACCTCTTAACGCAGCACCATGTTTTATTAACAGAATCACTTTCGCGCACGAAAATACAACTGGACATTTGGTTACGAGCCGATTACAGATTAAAATATTTAATTGCTACTACATAAAATACTAATTTCTGATAGCGTTTTAATGGAAACATTGAAGAGAGATTTAATTGTTTAAAGGTATAATACGCTAAAGAAACCTAAGAATAAACAACTATCAATTTCCAATGTTCCAACAACCCAAACCCCTTGTCCAAGGTCACTTATTTGTTTTCACCGAATGTACATATTAAATAAATTTATAAACAAAATTTTTCGAACCTGCTACCAGCTATGGTAAGTCCAACATAGAAGAAATGCTTACACTTCGGTAGATCCTTGAAAAAAAGGTTCATAACTATCCTAACTACCTCCTTATCGATTTAACGCCCCATTTGTCAGCATCTTCATAAGGAATCGAACTTAAGCTGTGTACTAGTACCACTACACTAAGCGATGTAGTGTATTTTTCGGAAAATATCTGTTCTCGTTTGACATGATGGATTCCGGAAGCGGGTGGTGCTCTAGCAAAAGACATTCACATCTGAGCAGTTAAGAATTAGTATTGGACTTTCTGTCCATTTTACATCAGAGTGTCATGGCATTAATGAATTATTTTTTCAGATGGGAAGCTTTTTAAAAACGACTTTGCACTGATTGTCTCAAATCGTTTAATCACCCATCTATGAACTGAGTCCGGAAACAAATGTGGTAATACAGACTGGCAGAGATTGCTGTCGTTAGTTAAACGTTCTGAAAACGTATTTCTAATCTAATTATGTGGTACACGATACTTATTAATTCAAATGGAACCTGACTCCAAACTTCTTACAATGGCTTTGAAATATGAAGTGCAATTATTTTACTTTTGATTGGTAAAGCCTTTAGTTCTATTTTTCGGCGAAACATACTTTTGAACTACCCAAAGACATGTTGGTATGGAAACTGGTATGGTATGAAAACTGAGCTTTTAAAGGAGTGGTTTTGCCAGCGTAAGAAATATCACTTCAGATGTATAGCTCAAGTCTGCAAAGATAAAATAAAAGGAGATAGCGCAATCTCGAAACCTAGACAGAGCAAATTGGAGTTCTCCAAAAAACTTATAGCCAATATGTTTTTTTACAAACAATCAAAAATTTGTACTACTTTTGGGGTGTTATATTGCCCTTTAACTCAATTTTTGGTCATATTGATACTTCACAGATCCGGTGTGGATACTTCAGTCATTTAGCTAGTTTTATTCACTTTTTCTCAATCAATCGGCTATGCATCATATAACTTAACCTTTTCTTCTCTAATCCAGACAGCTAACTTATGAGTACAGCACAAGTATTACAACGTATTCACTTCTGGTTTTATACTCTTTATTCGGTGAGAAATTAAGAATTTGTTTTCACCATAGGATTTAAATTGCTAAAGAAGTTTTAGTTCGCTCTAATTGGTTTTTTTTTTCTTTTTTTTTTTTTTTTTGTACCGACATAAGATTTCATAAGATTATGGAATCTTCGTGAAATATTCGGACAACTACCAGACATTACATCACAAAAACCGAAGACGAGCGATAGGATAATAACGTAAGATAGTTATGGACTTCTCATTTGGTACAGCCATAGAAATTCTGACTTGCCAACGCAGCACGAAAAAATGCATGCATACAGAGTAGCACTGCTCTACGAGCGAAAAAGATAAGTTAAGAGTTATGAGAAATGTAGGACTTACTCAATGAAAGACTTTGAACTAGTTTCTCTCAATAAGAACAGTGCAATAAACTGAAAAAGTTTTATTTTCACTAGTTGAAACGATTACTTTACAGAAACAAATTTTGTACAGACAAGCTATTGAAAAAAAGGAAATCATGTATGATAGTAAAGTCGTAGTCGGCTCACACAATAGACATCTCTGCAAACTAAATTATCTGAACTAACTATCGTTCAATTTATGTAGATGAACATCAAAGTTAGAATCACAATATCTACGCTTATAAAAGAGACTCCCTTCTGCCACCTGTAGAGCCATTTGCTCTCTTAGTACCGCAAGAAAATTTCAATTAACCGTACTATATTATAGATTAATATATTTTACAATTATAATTATATAATTTTAATATAGATTTTGTTCAGTTTGATTTAAGGGAAAAACTGTTTACCATAGCCTAAATGTCCACACATAAGAAAGCTCTGAGACAATAACTCAAAGTTCGGACAAAGGCCTGTGAAATATGCTGTGCAGAATCCCTCATTCTACAAATTTTAAGGTTTTCAATAATAAATGTTGTAGCTGGGATAATGGTAGTAACTTCAGAGAAGGCACCAAAGAAAACTACCTTACCCATTTCTTATGCCGAAAGGGCGGTTAATTTCAAGAATTACACATTGAACCCAAAATAAAACACCTATTTTTCGATCTATTAAGGCAAATTCAAGAGGGCCATAAGCACACTTATCAGAATATCAAGGCAGAATAAGAAAACCTCATCCTAGGCGGCATGCAGGAATAAATACATTTATTAGCAAGTTGACTGCCACCATACAAAAAAAAAATAATAATAATAATACCAGAGTGCCAATAATTTTTTTTTGTGTTAAATATATCTCTGTGACTTTTGTTTCAAATTGTGAGTGTTCTTTATGTGTTTTAAGAGTGTGACCATCGGTGAGTCACGTGGCACTTAACACAAGCACTTAACATAAGGGGTCATGTGACCCAGCGGTCACTCTTAAAACACATAAAAAACACTTTTTTTCGTTTGTTTTTCTTTTAGCTGATTTTGTTTTTCATTTTTTTTTTTTATAGATTTTGATCGCATTACCATGGATAGGGATAATAATTTCACCATTAGACCCAATTTTTTTTTATGGAAACGCAGTTTGAAACCAGAATTCTGATAATGAGTATGATGAATTCAAGGTTTCTGAATCAGACGAATATTTTCCATCAAATGATTCCAATGAAAATATTTATATACAGGACTGTGAATCAGAAACTGAAAATGACGAAGTTCTTCCTTCTACATCTGGAACAGTATCCTCAAATAAATGGGCACGGGTTACAAAAGTATCACTAAAATAATTTAATTTTGAAACACCTGAACTCGACTCAATGCAAAACATAAATTTTTCCCAATTGATTGACAATTGAGACAATTGATTTCTTAAGTCTATTGGTAACGGAAGATGTATATCAATTAATTGTTACCGAAAGTACATGGAAAACAATGCAATTACTCTCAATTCTTGAACTAAAGATTGGAAGTTTCTGGGTATAGTTATGTTCTTGGGTATTAGGAAATAACACATGGGCTAAAAATTCCGTTTACAAGAGAGGGCACCACTTGAATTAAATCCATACTATTTTCAGTTAGTACCAACCTTCGAAAGATACGTGTATAAATTTGACAGCTGTCGGAAGATTAGTTCTCGAGATATAGCGTTGTGAATGAAGCAACTTTTGTTATTGTGAAAAAAAAAAATGGATTCTAAGCAATTTCGTGTGTTTATTTTTAATTTCTTTTTGATGAGAAAAAATGCAGCCGATGCAAAGAAATGGCTTGATAAGTGTTACCCGAACTCTGCACGAGCCGAACGAACCATTCGCAAGTGGATTGCAAAATTTAAAAGTGGTCATACAAGCCCCGAAGATAATGCACGCAGTGGACGTCCAAAAGAGGCTATTTCAGATGAAAACATCAAAAAAGTCCACAAAATGATTACGAATGACCGTAAAGTGAAGTTGATCGAGATAGCTGATGCTCTGAAAATATCAAAAGAGCATGCTGGATATATCATACACGAATATTTGGACATGCGAAAGCTCTGTTCAAAGTGGCTGCCGCGTTTGCTCACAGTCGACCAAAAACAACAACGTGTTGATGATTAAGAGGAGTGTTTAAAGCTGTTCAACCGCAATAAAGCCGAATTTTTGAGTCGGTATGTAACAATGGATGAAACTTGGCTCTATCACTTCACACCAGAGTCAAGTCGGCAGTCAGCTGAGTGGCGAGCAGGCGACGTCAACAGTCGGCTGGCAAGGTTTTGGCATCCGTATTTTGGAATACACATGGAATAATTTTCATCGACTATCTCCAAAAGGGGCAGACTATCAACAGCTACTATTACTTTGCGTTGTTGGAACGTTTAAAGGACGAAATCGCACAAAAATGGCCGCATTTGAAGAAAAAGAAAGTGCTGTTTCATCAAGACAATGCACCTTGTCACAAGTCGATGGCAAAATTGAATGAATTCGGCTACGAATTGCTTCCCCACCCACCGTATTCTCCAGATTTGGCCCCCAGCGACTATTTACTGTTCGCAGACCTCAAAAGAATGCTCGCCGGAAAGAGATTTAAGACCGATGAAGAAGTAATCTCCGAAACAGAGGCCTATTTTGAGGTTAAGATGAAATCGTACTACAAAACTGGTATCGAAAGATTGAAAAATCGTTCCAATCAGTGTATCGCCCTCGAAGGCAACTACATTGATAAATAAAGTTGAATTTTGCTAAAATTTTGTGTTTTACTATAAAACAGCACTGACTTTTCAGAACATGTGTTACCCATCTATATCACAATATTGGAGTAAGGACAACATCTATAAAAATACATTTATCCCGGAAATAATGTCCTGCAACAAATTCCAACTGCTTTTGAACTTCATACATTTTGCGAACAATTCAGCAAGCGAAAGCAAACGTTTGTGTAAAATAAGTGGTTTATTGGAAATGTTGGAGCAAAATTTTACCAGGAGAAGTACTGCCTGTAGACGAGTCAATGATTTCCTGGCGTGGAAAACTAAACTTTCGCCAATATGATCTGGGAAAGTCCCACTTATAGTCAAGGCTTATGAACTCTGTAACCCGAATGGTTATACATACACTAGCTATATTTACGCCGGGGAAAATTATTCCTACAATCAGAGAGGAGAACCAACACCTTCAACTTCATACAGTACTCAAATTGTCGTAGATCTGGCAGAAAGGTATTTGGACAAGGGTAGAGCATTTGCTAAAGACAATTTTTATACATCTGTAACACACATCTTATTGGAACTCTTCGCAAAAATAGAGCTGGCAATCCGAAAGATGTTGTTGTAGCTAAGCTTCGAAAACTGTTGGCTGGGAGTGTGCTGCTGGGTTTGTTTCCAAATGGAGAGATAGACACGATGTTTTGATGTTGAGCACAAAACACGGTCTGCAAGAACGTTCAACTGGAGAAAAAACTCGTGATGGCCAGGATATAAAAAAGCTTGAGGTGATCTTAGAGTATAACAAGAGTAAACAAGGAATTGAGTCTGGGCAAAGTTCGGTTGTTCGGCTTGCATGAACTATGCATGCAACTATTCCATTGGATTTTCCTGGTATTCATGTACTAATGTATTCAATTAGCAAGAAACTTGTGTTAGAACATTTGATTTTTATTTTACTTAATATGTATTTTCAAATAAATCTCAAGCCAAAAAGTTTGCGTATTGTTAAACAGTGATATAGATGATGCTGCAGATAAAATAAGTAGTTTCATAGATAAATAGATTTTTCTGGTCTTGCTACTTACTATCTAAAATTATCTGTTTGTGTTTTTAAAGAACTTAACACTCAAGTGTGTATGATTACACTTAAACTGCCTGAGCACGTGTTTAATTTTTAGGAAAAAAACAGATGGAGAAGATAGATTTTTGGGCTCAGTGGTTATTTCTTTCCATGGGAGGGATCCAACATTTAATGGGGAGACTAAATTATTAATGTAAATTAACTTGATGTTGTATTTAGGCAACCGTTCGTCTCACAAGATTTTAGTTGCCTGAAAAAAAGTCTTTCAGTCACGGCTGGTATTAAACCTTCCGATTGCAAAGTCAATACACTACACCTTGAGCCACGACTACCTATATGTCAGTGATAAGTTTGTATATGTGGTGATTGATATAGAAACTGCTAGTCTCCCAACTCCTGGATTGGGGTTACAATCACGTTCGAGACCTTCTCCTCTTCGAGGTGGTAACTGCTGTATAAACCCGTATGCATTATAGATTAAAATTTGAAAATCGAAACGGTCTAGCGCTCCTAGTCTACGTAATGTAGACCATGTAGAATGTTCGCATGGTCCAATCTGCTTCATAAGTGAGCCTACTAGGTTATTGACAGGTAGATATTTGGATCACATTTGTGGCTTGAAAATTTTTCTTAAAACTCATGCGAGATTTGGTTTTAAAATTACCAATCACTCAATGTCAGGGCTGTTGGTTAACACAAATCGTTCCAAATTAAAGAGTCAAAATGAAAAATTACCCCAAAAAAGTGACAGAAATTGATTTCGTCAAGCTAAGAAACAATCTTTTCTATGAATGTTAAGATAATGTATGGTATATCCGGAAATTGATGCATCTGCATCTTATCTCATCTCTAAACATATTAAAAATTGTTCCTCTACAGTGTTTTTGAAAATATATGCTAAAAACTTAAACCATGGATTAACAAAGTTAAGATTAAAAATAAGCTTAAAATAAAATGTTTTAAGCATCCAAACAACCTCATTTTGAGAAAAAGATATAAAAAATTGTGCTCTCAACTGGAGAAATAAATACCTATTTGCCGCTATAAATATTATCAAAACAAATTTATTTCTGCTAAGGTAATTTGAAAAACGAATGACAAATAGTCAATAGTATTCTGAACCGGGTTTACTGTAGTAAAAAAAAAAACCTACTGCAATTCGTGTAAATAACTTAAAATTATCTGACAATCTCGACATGGGGAATCCTTTTTACAACTATTTAACCTCAATTTCTTGCAGTTTACTAACACAAATAACGCAACTGAATTGCAATTTGTGATCATTTTTGGAGACTGTGGTGTACCGTTTCCTTCGAACCTATAGTACAACCGCTTTTAAACTCTTAAAGGCATTTGATTCTCTAAAAAATTCGAACGCTTCTGGCTTTGATAAATAAATACGTTAGCGCGACAGCCCGGTGTGGGACAAGGTCTAGCTTCTCGCATTCATTTGTGTTTCTCACTTTGTGAATTTTTACACTCCTGGGTTTGTTTCCAAATGGAGAGATAGACACGATGTTTTGATGTTGAGCACAAAACACGGTCTGCAAGAACGTTCAACTGGAGAAAAAACTCGTGATGGCCAGGATATAAAAAAGCTTGAGGTGATCTTAGAGTATAACAAGAGTAAACAAGGAATTGAGTCTGGGCAAATGGCTAGCTTTTTCACGTCACTACGAATTGTGTTATTTGTCGACAGCAGTTGTAAATATTTTGGTTATTTACAAAAAGCATAAAAATATACAAATTGGCCAGTTGTGAAGTCTTTGTAGGGTAGGGGTTGAAGAAACTCAATCAGTAAAACCAATTAAAGGAATTTGAAACCGTGAATAAAACGAACAGAAAAACGAAAAAACGATGTTTTAACTGCTACAATGAGCTAAGCAAAAACGAGGGGAAGCAGCCGCTGCACAATAAAAGCTAAGAAAGTGTCAACTTACCATCATTGTAGTTCATGTGAGGGAAATCCATCATCTTTTTTACTTTTTTTCTTTTGCTATTGAAGTCAATTTATTCTTCTTCTTTTTTTTAATATTTAAAATTAAGCTAAAAATTACAAAAAAAAAACATTGCCAGAAATAGACCAATAAAAACCAGAGTTTTTCTAAAAATGTAAATTTGGCCCTTTGAACTATCAAGAACGGACTTTCTACTAGGTGCCAAAGAAGAAGAAAGTTAATCTTATTAGCAAGCCACATAAAAAAACAACCATACAGAAATGTACTGATTGTGACCACCGGTGTGTCACATGACCTCCTGGGAAACTTTTGCGTGACCCACCGGTGGGTCACATGGCAATCAATATATAAAGAGAATTAATTCACATGAGGAATTCAATCCAAGGTACGCTTAAGAAAGATTTACGATAGTTCTATTCTTAAACACATTACAAATGAAAAAATTACATCAGGAATACAAAAAGTCAAACTTATAAACTTCGAGGAGAAGGTTTTATTTTTAAGGACAGAAAGAAACACAATTCCTTTATGTTATCAATCTGAATATTCTGTCCTACGAAAATTTCAACAAATTTGAAGGTTAAGAGAATCCGTGTTATCGTAAAATTTCATTCATTTATTGTATATGTAGATGGGATAATCGTCAGGTACCTTTTGAGCAAGAAAATATATGAATACGATTGTATTCCGATAGCACTTTCTCAACAAAAAAGGATTACCTTAAGTATGTATGTCCCGGAGTGCCTCAGTCAATACCGTTTAGAAATATTCGTGTTGAATCCATACAATTCCAATTGATCCTTTCTTTCTATTCATTCCGATGAATTTTTTAATAAAATTTTATCCTATCAAGTGAGTATTCATATTCGTATTCGCATTTAATCCATTTTGGCATAATATTGATATCATTACCTTTGTCATTTCTCTGGACATTCCTACTCTTCAAAGAGACATGGATATAAGACTTCAAATATTGAAATAAAAACAAAAAGTTGGTAAGAAGCTAAAAGGATTCATAATTTGTTTGCGACGACCTTAACATAAAAAGATGTCGCAAGTCACGAGTCAGAACACCAAACACAGAGCACAAAGTGCAAAGTTTAATCACTGGAAATGATGCTTTATTTTTCAGATAAATTAGCAAATGAAACAACAACGCAAGGCACCTTTAGATGTTCAAATTTAAAGACCCCTGCCAAATGATAGAGGCACACAATTACTTAATTAATAAATTTACTGTTAAGTTAATCAACACTTAGTCCATTATTGACGGGCGTGAACAGAGTGTTTTCTGGCATAAAATGGCTCCATCAACATTTCAAAGTTGTACTTAGGACAAGTTTATGAGTATCTATGGTATTCAAGAGTAGCACTGCACGGGTACGGGTAACTCGCACCTTTCTCAATATACGTATGCATATTCAAAACGATTACAGAACTGTTTTATTTAACGCACACAATGTTGGCCAATTATTCGTAACACAATTAAGAAGAAACGCAAACAGAAGTACAAATACATGCACCAACACCGATACAAAATTTTGAGAAGTTTTCGTAAATGGTGCTCGACTAACAAAGGGACTCCTGTTGCGTGAGTTGAAAATCAATTTAAGTGTTGAAGTGAGATGCATAAGAGATGGATTTCTTTCACAAACTTGCAAGCACTTGTATTAGAATACTTGTGAGTCTTGATTTTAAGAGAATGGCTTTTGAATTTATAGCTTTTGTTTCTGTACTGTGCTTCCGGTATTATTTAGTCATGAAGTTGTATTCGTGTGCCTTTACTCTCGTAATTACAATCGGCGATCTCTTAATTTAGAGTCAAGGTCGATACTACGAATGGAATAACTCAGAAAATTTGGAATATGTTTAATAGCAATACGTTGAAATTCAAATACCTATTTATACGATATTTAAGCTAACATTGTACATAACATACATCTGTCAATTTAAAAAGGGGATGATACCAAAATCCAAACTTTAAATCTAAAATGCAAACGAAATTAGTGACACAAGGTGGATTCCTGGTTCTAAACTTTTTACATGGTGAATTTGGCAGATTAGGTGTGTGAAAAAACATTGTCACGTAGTTAGAAGTTGGCAAAATTTATTAAATGAGCTATTTGGCTTTCCGCACAATGTTTTTCTGGTCAAAATTTCACAAACATCTGTATCAAAGGTCAGTCAGGTTTATACCAGCGATAGCTTTATTTACTTACTACCTTTTTTGATGATGCTATAACTCGGATTGGATCTATGCCATGACGAAATAGCAAAACGTGAAAGATGGGACGATTACTTAAAACATTTCAGAATAAATTTTTCCCGCTCTCAAAAGAACAAGCCGAACAACCGAACTAGCTGAGATAGTCTAATGGTACCTTAAATGGGTCTAAAGAGGAGGGTTTTAGAATTCTTTTGCAGTTCATTTTCTAAGAAATCAAAGCTAAAGTAGTTCCAATTCATAAATTGTGACAATGGATTGAGTACAACAAATTAGCCATAAATGGAATGTGAACGCACTGCCGTAAGGTAACTTTTTGCCTTCTATTGTTTAAAATACCATATAAAATATTTGTTACTTATTAACACAGAAAATCCTGCGAAACTGTACTCATTTATCGAAAGAATTAAATACCTATTTAACAAGAAGTATTCGTATAGCATTGGAAGTCAGCCAGTATGGAAAATGAAATGTAATGAACATGTCAGACAAGTTATAGATGAAAATCTATATCCAAAATAGTTTTGAAACTTCCTAAACATTTAGATTTAATCAGAACACAAATATGTGGGCTGTAAGTAAACCAACAATATGCCACCGGAAAATTGTTAGAAAGTCTCAGATAAATACTCAAGATAATGTTTTACAAAACATTTAAATATGTTAAGTTTTACCGACATACCATAAGTATCTACTCTGCAGCAAAGAAGGGGAAAGACATGTTCTCAGCTCCGTTTCTCTGCTACTGCCCTACTCGCATTATATGGCAGATATTTGGGGTACCTACCATATGTCGATTCTGTGTCGATTATGTTTCCCGATTTTCAAATAATGGATAAATTAACCATAAGGTAAGAAAAGATAAAAAGAGACAAGTTTTTTCATGCATTTAGACAAAGACATGGTAAAGGGAACCCCTAAGCAGCTAAGACAAACCGTTTTCTGGAATCATTTTAGAGCAGAAATAGCATTCATATGAAAGTTTATTGCAATAAATAACAAATGCATGAACTATTCCATTGGATTTTCCTGGTATTCATGTACTAATGTATTCAATTAGCAAGAAACTTGTGTTAGAACATTTGATTTTTATTTTACTTAATATGTATTTTCAAATAAATCTCAAGCCAAAAAGTTTGCGTATTGTTAAACAGTGATATAGATGATGCTGCAGATAAAATAAGTAGTTTCATAGATAAATAGATTTTTCTGGTCTTGCTACTTACTATCTAAAATTATCTGTTTGTGTTTTTAAAGAACTTAACACTCAAGTGTGTATGATTACACTTAAACTGCCTGAGCACGTGTTTAATTTTTAGGAAAAAAACAGATGGAGAAGATAGATTTTTGGGCTCAGTGGTTATTTCTTTCCATGGGAGGGATCCAACATTTAATGGGGAGACTAAATTATTAATGTAAATTAACTTGATGTTGTATTTAGGCAACCGTTCGTCTCACAAGATTTTAGTTGCCTGAAAAAAAGTCTTTCAGTCACGGCTGGTATTAAACCTTCCGATTGCAAAGTCAATACACTACACCTTGAGCCACGACTACCTATATGTCAGTGATAAGTTTGTATATGTGGTGATTGATATAGAAACTGCTAGTCACCCAACTCCTGGATTGGGGTTACAATCACGTTCGAGACCTTCTCCTCTTCGAGGTGGTAACTGCTGTATAAACCCGTATGCATTATAGATTAAAATTTGAAAATCGAAACGGTCTAGCGCTCCTAGTCTACGTAATGTAGACCATGTAGAATGTTCGCATGGTCCAATCTGCTTCATAAGTGAGCCTACTAGGTTATTGACAGGTAGATATTTGGATCATATTTGTGGCTTGAAAATTTTTCTTAAAACTCATGCGAGATTTGGTTTTAAAATTACCAATCACTCAATGTCAGGGCTGTTGGTTAACACAAATCGTTCCAAATTAAAGAGTCAAAATGAAAAATTACCCCAAAAAAGTGACAGAAATTGATTTCGTCAAGCTAAGAAACAATCTTTTCTATGAATGTTAAGATAATGTATGGTATATCCGGAAATTGATGCATCTGCATCTTATCTCATCTCTAAACATATTAAAAATTGTTCCTCTACAGTGTTTTTGAAAATATATGCTAAAAACTTAAACCATGGATTAACAAAGTTAAGATTAAAAATAAGCTTAAAATAAAATGTTTTAAGCATCCAAACAACCTCATTTTGAGAAAAAGATATAAAAAATTGTGCTCTCAACTGGAGAAATAAATACCTATTTGCCGCTATAAATATTATCAAAACAAATTTATTTCTGCTAAGGTAATTTGAAAAACGAATGACAAATAGTCAATAGTATTCTGAACCGGGTTTACTGTAGTAAAAAAAAAAACCTACTGCAATTCGTGTAAATAACTTAAAATTATCTGACAATCTCGACATGGGGAATCCTTTTTACAACTATTTAACCTCAATTTCTTGCAGTTTACTAACACAAATAACGCAACTGAATTGCAATTTGTGATCATTTTTGGAGACTGTGGTGTACCGTTTCCTTCGAACCTATAGTACAACCGCTTTTAAACTCTTAAAGGCATTTGATTCTCTAAAAAATTCGAACGCTTCTGGCTTTGATAAATAAATACGTTAGCGCGACAGCCCGGTGTGGGACAAGGTCTAGCTTCTCGCATTCATTTGTGTTTCTCACTTTGTGAATTTTTACACTCCTGAGCAGGGCCTACTATTTATTGCCGGTTCTAAACGTCTCTTCTGAAAAGCTTTTTCATAGGCAGAATTTGACTTTCGGAGGCTTGCCATTGTCTGCGAAAGGGTGATGACGATTTTGAAATATTTGCTGTTGTGCTCCTACCGGGATTCGAACCCAGGTAAGGTGGGGTGACATCAAGTGAGTCAACCATCACGTAATCGCCATCATCTGGCTTTGATGGCATTTCTAATGTAATATTAAGAAATATCGGACTTCTCGGAGTTGATGTACTAACAACTGTTTTTAACCGTAGTATATTTTCTGAAGTTTTTCCTGAAACTCTTAAATGCGTGGACGTTTAAGGATCAGCAAAGTATAGTATATGAGGAATAACAGGCCGATTTCACTTCTTCCAGTTCTCAGCAAACTCTTTCGAAAAATTGTTAAGGCAAGAATGGTGTCTTTTTGAAATAAGTCGAAGTTTTCCAACACGGTACAATTTAGTTTTTAGCAAGCAATCAACAGAAGACTCATTTTCTTTAGTCTTGATGCTGAAAATTTCACTTTAGCCTTCCTTGTAGATACTAAAAAAGCTCTTGATATGGTTAATCTGCTTTTGCAGATGATGTTGGCTGTTCTTATTGATCTGACAGTGCTATGAATTTGGTATCTGATACAAATAAACTGAGATCTTATATTATTAAGGGCGCAACATAGTTTGCCGAACATGGATTGGGGATAAGCTCAAAAACTAAAATTATGTCTCTTAATTTATCGACCCATACCAGTACCAATTCTGAAGTTTACTTCCATGCGCCGGAGTGTCATAGATTCAAACTGAAATGTTAAACATGTGTTTCCAAAAAATGTTTGTGCAAATAAACTTTTGAAAACAATTTATTATGGTATTTTTCATTCTAACCTTCAATACTGTATTGTATGTTATGTAGGGGAAGTTCTTATTTGAATAAAATGCGGCCTCTTATAATTCTCCACAAAAATATTTTCAGAATAAATTGCCGAAAACACCGTCGACATCCAAGTTTTCTTCAAGTCCGTTATTTGTATTGTTAGTGTTAAATACTTTTTTAATGAGATCAGGTAATCTTAATTTCTGATTACAGTCTTCTTGTACCGAGGTATCGTACTAATGTTTTTTTTATTTGATTTCATGTTTTCGCATATTTAATAAGCTCCCACTTTCAATTAGTTGGGGTAAAAAAAACCTCCTTGGAAATGAAAAAAAATTTTTTTTTTTCAATGTTTTTTTATTTTATTCAATATAGTCCCTTTTTAGTTTGATACACTTATTTTAGCGATTTTCCAACCTCTTGATCCCATCCGAAAAGTAATTTTCCCGAAGGTCTGCAAAATACTCCTCCGTGGCGTCGCGTGAGCTGAATTTTTTTATTGATGAGCTATCTTTTGAGGTTTGGGAAAAGATAATAGTCCGAGAGAGCCAAATCGGGCGAATACGGTGGATACGACAGCAATTGGAGCCGTAAGTCATTGATTTTAGCCGTGGTTGCGATGCTCTTGTGCGCCGGTGCATTGTCTTCGCTTCATGTGATGCCGTTTTGCAGCGATTTCCGCCTTCAATCGCTCCAATAATACACAGTAATACTCGATGTTGATGGTTTTTCCTTTTTCGAGGTAGTCCACGAAGAGTATGCCATGACATTCCCAGAAAACCGACGCCATAACCTTTCCGACCCATCGAGCCTCCCTCGGCCGCTTCGGAGCACTCGTGCTGGCTTCAGTCCATTGCCGGGCACTCATCTTGTTCTTTGGTGCTCAACAGTAATCAATCGAAGCCAAAAGTCCGTCCGATTCGGCATCAGCAAGTCCAAACACTCTTTCGAAGTGCTTCCGCGTTCGTGTTTTTGGTCAGGAGTGAGCATGCGCGGCATCCAGCGGCAGGATAACTTTTTCATATGCAGAATATTTCCCAAAATATGGCATGTGCGCTCAGTACTAATCTTTGTGGTGTCTGCTAGCTCGCGCACCTTCACTTTCCGATCAGCCAACACCATTTCATGTATTTTTTTGACATTGTCCTCTGTAAGCGCCGCTGTGGACTTAATGGGTAGTGGAGTTGCGGCCACCACGAAACTGTCGAAACCAATATTTGACAGTGTAACCTGACGGAGCATTAGTCCCATAATATTTACCCAACTTTTCTTTTGTTTCCTTCCGTTTTGCCTCTCAAAAAATAATGTTTTATGAGAGAACGAAAATCGTTTTTGTCTGTACTTAACATGGTGCCAAACACGACAACAATCAGCTGTCAAAACAAAACTAAAGACAGTCTCGTACCGAAATTTGGCATGTCTGCCTAAATATAAACGGACTTCAAGGCGCCATAACCTTTTTTGCAGTAGCAGCGCATTCTGGCAGTCAAGGAGGTTACTTTTCACTCCACCTAGTATTAACTTTCTTTTGAAGGTTTGAAAAATGTGTGGGGAATTGGCTATTAGCTTTTGATTATTCTACTTTGTAATCTATATTTCTTTGTATATTCTATTTCTATATTTCTGGTGTAACCGTTTTTCTTTTAAAGTTTAATTTTGAATTTTTGATTATCATATCATTTTTGTATGATATATGTGGAAATGCTGACTTTTCATTTTGATAACCAATTAGTAATTTCTTTATTATTATAAACAATCAACAATTTACGAATAACGACCACCAGTTGTGCTGAATAATGTTACAGTAGTATGAGTTGTCATCCGCTCGTTTATTGACCCAGACGATCGGAGTTTGTTTACTCTCGTTGAACTACGAGGAGAACATTTGATTCGTCATGAATGGATTTTGTGCTGACCTACATCGGAAAAGCATAAAAACCAAAGTGATATGAGTAATGTTGTCTTCATACTACAATAACTCCACTGAGGGCAATAGTCATTCTTATTGGGGTAGGCAGCGGATGGGTTTTGTTTAGGTTAGCCCTGACACTGTGGACGTGGCATAAGTTGTTGAATTCGATTGGTATTTGAAACTGGCTGGATTGATGGGATATCGATCGAGCGGATGACGATAAAAGCAAGTTGATGGTGGAATAGAAGATTAGTTTTGTTTCGGGTCTGGAGAACGGCGGATGGTCAATCGTAAATTGTTAGCTCAGTCTGTTAATGTAAAATGTAGAGTTGTATCTTTGAATTGTAATTTTGAAATTTTGTATTCCTTTACTTGTATTATTAGTTACTTAAAACATAATAAAAATATTATATTTCCCACATGGGGGCTCAACCGGTACTACCGATAGATTAGTGAATTATAATATTTTTTTAAAATTGAAAGTAGAAAACTGTTAAGGCGATGCGCGATTAATGTTTAAGTTCACTGACGGTTCGACAATTGCAAGGAGTTCTTCGGAAAAAGGGACTCTCCTCTAGATATTCGGTGAAAACTGATCTGTTGGATCGAATTCACGCGAATTTAGGACAAGTAAGGACAAGAAGCACTAGACGAAGCAGAAGGGAACGAACGGTGTGAAGCACATTCCGACGAAAAAGGGGAAGATCGACGCAGAATGACTAGCAAAAACAACTTCGTGTTCAGAGATATTGAAGAGTCTCTAGAAACATTTTCAAGGGAAGAAAGTCGCATCTATCAGGATTGGGTCAAGGAATTCGAAGACATCTCAACGGCATATGAGTGGAACGACATACAAAAATATTTGTATGCCCGTCGTTTATTAAAGGGTGCTGCTAAATTAGTGTTTCGAATTGGACAACATTGAAAGGAAGATTGGAGAAAGAGTTTGGAGGAGGTTCATCTGCTGCTGAGGTACATCGAATGATGGCAAATAGAAAAAAGAACGCATCAGAAAATCTGTTGGAGTATTTGTATACGATGGCTCAGATCGCTGAAAAAAGCACGGTAGACGAATCATCAACAGTGGAATATATTATAAATGGAATTCCAGACTCCGCAACCAACAAAATGCTATTGTACGAAGCAAGAACGCTGGATGATCTTAAAGAGAATTTAAAGTCCTATAAGTTAAAGTTAAAGTCCTATAAGAAAATGCAGCGACACATACCAAAGTAAAAGATCGAAAGTAAATCTAGTGTGTCTAGTAAAACAAGCTGTCCGCGTGAAGAACGCCGTTTTGAAAGAGTAAAAAGATGCCACAGCTGTGGTTCTGAAGCGCATTTTGAACAAAACTGTCCAGACAAAGATAAAGGCAGAAAGTGTTTTAAGTGCAATCGTTTCGGGCACATGTCCGCCAGTTGTACCAATTATGAGCAAGGGAATGAGTGACTTCAAGTGGTGTTAATCGAGTGCAGCGATTTCAAGCCGAGAATAGTCAGGTAATTGTAAACATCAGAAATAGAAGTTACTATGCCTTCATTGATAGTGGGAGCGACGTATCAGTCATGCACGCTTCCGTTCAAAAAGAAATAGATTTTGAAATGACAGAGCAGCCTGGATTGATGTTGAAGGGATTCCGGAATGCACCACAGGCGGCGTTAGGATCTGATGAGTTAGCGCTCAAAATAGATGGTAATGAGTACAATGTTAAATTCCAAGTTGTGCTTGATGAATATATACCAGACCAGATTCTTCTAGGAAAGAACTTGCTGGAAAACGTGGAGATTGTATTCAGCATCAGGTAAGATCGTCAACATCCGGTCGTTACATACCAGCAAAGAACCTTTAAACGCCTTGGATTTAAAAGAAAACGATATATTCAGCATATCAGTGGAAGGAAATGAAGACAAAAGTCCCCGTATTGGTAACAAGAATTTCAAGGAGCGGATCGAGAAAATCATTTCATCCTATTCACCTAAAAAAGTGGATAATTCGTGCGTCGAAATGAACCTGATTCTTCAAGACGAAATTCCAGTACATCAAAAAGCAAGACGCCTTGCTGCTCCGGAGAGGGAAATTGTAAACTAACAGATAGACGAGTGGTTGAAGGACGGCATTATACAGCACAGTGGTTCAGATTTCGCTAGTCCGATAGTATAAGTAAAGAAAAAGGATGGAAGTAGTAGATTGTGTGTAGACTACCGAAAGCTGAACGTGAAGGTAATCAAAGATCGATACCCCCTTCCCGTCATGGAAGAGGTTTTGGAAAAACTTCACAACGCTTGATTTACGAAATGGGTTTTTCCATGTCAACGTGGCCGAGAACAGCAGAAAATACACATCGTTTCTGACACCAAATTGGCAGTATGAGTTCCGTAAAGTTCATTTTGGTTTATGCAATTCTCCTTCTGTGTTCCAGCGCTTTATCAATACCGTTTTCCGACATTTAATCCGAGAAGGTCATCTACTGCTTAATGTGGACGACGTCATAATTGCCGCAGAGGATGAGGAAGAGAATTTAAAAAAGTTATTTAGAGTGTTGGCTATAGCAGAGGAGTTAATGGGTTAATCATAAAATAGTAAAAGTGTAATTTTCTTAGCAGGAGAGTGGAATTCCTTGGACACGTTATCGAGGATGGAAGCATAAAGTCTTCAGAAGAGAAACTGAAAGCAATCAAATATTTCCCCAACCCAACGAACGTGAAGCAAATTCAAAGCTTTTTAGGATTGACAGGTTTTTTCCAAAAGTTTGTCCCGAATTACACCAATCTAGCGAAATCGTTATCCGATTTGACAAAGAAAGATTCGGTATTTGAGTTTGGACCGGATCAAAGTGCAGCGTTTGATTCTCTGAAACATGTGTTGTGTGAAGAATCAGTTCTGAAACTATTTCAGCCAGCAGCAGAAACTGAGTTACATACAGACGCCAGTATGGTTGGATACGGAGGAGTGTTACTGCAAAAACATGATACAGGTTTTAATCTGGTATTCTACCTTAGCTTTAAGGCAACGCCAGCTGAAATTAATTACACGAGTTACGAACATGAAGTTTTAGTGGTAGCAAAATGTATCAAGAAATTAAGAGTTCTTCTGGGACAACAGTTTAAAATTTACACCGACAGCAAGGCGTTTCAGGCAACCATGAGGAAGAAGGATTTGTGTCCGCGAGTAGCCTGGTGGGCGATAATGCTCCAAGAATTCAGCTGTGAAGTTCTTCATCGAGCTGGAACGGCAATGCATTTTTGGTAGCAAGGAAATTAGGCAAGGGCCAAGGACTACTGAATCCAATCGATAAGAGTGATCAGACGCTACACACGTACCATGTAGACCACAAGAGGCCGCTTCCGTCTACGAATAAAATGTACCCATATATTTTTGTTGTTGTCGACGCTTTCTTTGGAAATCCTTTCCGCATTATATCAGACAGAGGAGCTGCGTTCACCTCCAATAGCTTTAAAGAGTTCTGTGACCAGAAGAAAATGCAGCACGTACTGACAGCGACAGGGGTTCCGAGAGGAAATGGGCAAGTAGAAAGAATTAACCGAATTATAACTGAAGTTTTGGCTAAGCTAACAATCGACGATCCTACTAAATGGTTCAAGTTTGTTGGAAACTTACAAACTACACTGAACTCTACAGTGTCCAGAAGCACCAAGAAAAGCCCTTTCCAATTGATTTTCGGAGCAATTATGAGGAGAGATTGTGATGTTGAACTCAAGAAGTTGCTTGAAGAGGCCATACTGGATGATTTTGAGAACAGGAGAGATGATATGAGAGATGCTGCAAAAGGGGAAATACTCAAAACTCAAGTGTTCTCCTCTCCAGACATACTTTCAACCGTAAGCAGAAATAACCGAGGAAGTATAGATGACTTGGTTGCAATTTAACGCATCCAGTTCGGAGTAGGTGATCTTAAGTTGTGTTTGAAGTTCTTAGAACCATACGAGGTAATAAAAGCAAAAAGATACATATTGTATATTATATATTCTTATTATTTTTAACTTTTTTGGATATTGTTTTTGAAAGGTCGCCCCACACACATTTGAATCAAGTTTTTATAGTAAGTCCCATTAAAGTGGCATTTGACACTACTTTAATATTGTACTTTAATTATATAAAAAAAAAAATGTCACTTATTGTATTTCTTAAATTCTCTAATCTAACTAGAATGAATTAATGTTTTTGAATATATATGAAACAAAATGTGTTTCTACCTATTTGTCTATAAATATTCTTAGAATTTTGACAGCAATGACATCGTTGAAGAGACTTCAGAGAAAAAATTCCTAAAAGAACCGTATGACAATACGAGAAATCCAATTGGAGCGGATTTAACACCATCTTCAGAAATTTTAACTGGTCGTTATGTTTCCTCGATAACGACGTGGATGGTACCACTGATATGACTATTCTCTTTGGAAAGAGAGAGAGGGCTAGAGAAATATTTTTTTGGTTCTACAAGACCAACCCAACAGATGAAAAGCGAAAAAATTTCAAACGAGCCAGGAATGACTGCAATGTTTTTCTTCGAATTCCAAAAAGTTTTTTCCGTTCGTTAAAAACATTAGATGAAGCTACCTCCGCGAACACCACTAAAGCACAACAAGACATTATGGCATACCTATATTCCAACCGAGCGCCTCAAACAGTAGTAGACCTTCCTCACCAACCTGGGGAGATTTTCTCAACAAAGGGAAAAGAGGAATGAATAACAAGTTCATAAAGAAGAAAGCCTTATGGAGTGCGAAAACTGAAGAGATATCGTATTTGAGTTTTAACTTAATTTATAATAAAGGTTATTTGTTTGCAAAACAAAACAAGGTTTATCCACCTCAGAATCACGTCACCAGTACAATAGTGCAGAGCTTTCAATATCTTCGACTGACGGCGAAATCGAACAGGATACAAGTACTGTTAGCCATTAATATAAGCAAATCATAGTTTCCGCTTGTAAAATTGTGTAAAATTTAAAGAAGCGATGTAATAAGCCTATTCACCAACCACTTTTTTTTTGCATTCAACATTCAATCCGTTCTGTTTTATGGGTGTAAAATAATCTCCAATATAACCAAAATGTAATACCTGATTCTGATGAAAACGCTTATGGTCATATATGATACATATGATGGTCCTACTGGTTATAGCATACTTCAACGGAATCTAGTAGTTCCAAATGGAAGAAGAACGAATCGACCGAGAAAAACTTGACACAGAACAAACGAGGAACAATCACGCCAATTAAGAAGGATTCGGGGAGAACTACTACAGATTACAAAAGCCTTATACACGATGACACAAAGACGTACTAGAGACGTAAGGAGACAAGAAAAAACAGGGCAATGTAAAAGAAGTTCTCCAAAAAACATATCCAGTCAGTGCCTGTATGAGAGAAAATACAAACATACTTGAAAGTGCACACTGGTGTTAAACTACAACGCATCACACAGCTCTGAGTTATGTAGAGATACCATACAAACAACCGAAAAGTTTAAATTTGCAACAAACTTGTACAATGAAACATTCCATTTTGAAGTTAATTTTCTAATGAGTATACTATTCCATATACACACCCCAATCATGTTTAAAATCAACTGGGCAGTATTGCCCAAACTCCCAAAACAGTGAAATATACATTTACAAGTACGTACGACGACAAAGGTCAGAAGAAAACCTTCCCTTAAACTACATTCCGCAAATTTTTTTCCAAGATTTCTATCTTAAAAAAGTATATATTGATGCCACTTTACCCCCATTATCTTAACTATTAGATTTTCAATCTTAAGTACTACGAAATAAATTTAAAACGTCACATCATAGAGGAAACCCTTAAAAAACCTTAACTAAATCACAGTAATTGTACCTAAGGGATAATTCAAATAAACTTATTTAGGAAAAATTTATGACATCAATTGATCTGATAACAATCGTATATTTTACATAAATCATTTTCGAAAGAACAACTTATCTATAAAGCAATTTGTTGCATGAATTGAATATCGACATGATATTCTTTTTAATCGCAACACTATCGATTACTAAGAGAAATTTGAAAATGGCCATCATGTCCGTGGTTACCAAAATGATTTCTTTGAGAGAAGGTCAAGACTAACAATAAACTTCACTTTCTAATACGAAATACTGATATGTATGTCCGGAAGCCAACACTTGCCTGCCGAAATCGTATAACCTAGGTAACTTGGATTCAATTCAACCTTTATTGTACGTATAACAACAAGGATTTGCTTTCGTAATTTAAATATCTTTTTACAAGTAGAGTATCAACTTAAAATATTTCACCTAAAGTCAAAAAGACAATTTGCAAAACACCTCGACATCTTTCCGTTTCATTACATACAGACCGAGAGTCTGCTTTATTTTATGTTAAATTTTAATGCTTGCTCAATTTATATACAGTGAGGATGAAAAGGACATTCATTTGCATCTTTAATTACTTTCGCACAGCGAATAGTGTGAATTTTCCTTAACCATTATTTGTGGGAGTGAAACACATTAAGATTTCTAATTTTAAATTCTTTGATCAACAGGCCTATGGGTATTTACACTCTCATGCGATATGCTCTTTCTGTTCTCTTGGTTTAACCACAAAATCAGGGACTTCCTTTGGGTCCTATGAATTTATCGATTATCGTGGTCATTGTATAGGGTTTTCCAATAGGGACTTGACAACTTTGAATTTAATTTGTGAACGCATTCTTTCACTAATCATCAAACTGTCACTGTCAATTTATTCAGTAAACTCAACATTTTCATCATGGTAAAGTACACTAACGAGAAACCTCTGCAAGTTATAAAAATTTTCTACAGATATTCAGATTCGTTGACTGCAACTTTAAGAGCGTTAACTCAAATTTTCGGTCGTAATTCTCGCCCTAGTAGACAGGCAATAACAAGTTTAGTACAAAAATTTGAGTCTACATATTCGTTGTGTGATGTTGTCGTGTCAGTGAGACAACGGGTTGGTCGAAGTGTCAAAAATATCGCTGCCGTTCAGACTCCGTAGCAAACGATCCAAATCAGTCAATTCCACGGCGTTCTCAAGAATTGGGCATCACTCAGAACAAATTATGGCGTATTTTGCGTAAGAATCTTGGTTTGCACAAGATCAAGCTGAATCAAGAATTGAAGCCGATGGACCATTTGAAGCGACGTACGTTCTCCGATTGGGTTCTGGAGAAGATGTGCCAAAATGATGAATTTCATCGCAAAATCATTTTCAGTGACGAAGCTCATTTTCGGCTCATGGTCGGGTGAAAACCCACATGTGCTTCATGAATCACCACTTCATCCACAAAAAATAATTGTTTGGTGTGGTTTGCATGCCGGCGGCGTTATTGGGCCGTATTATTTCGTCGACGATAACGGTCGTCACGTTACCGTGAATGGTCAGCGCTATCGCGCCATGATCACCGATTATTTTTGGCCCGAATTGGAAGATATGGACTTGGACGATATGTGGTTTCAACAGGATGGTGCCACAAGCCACACAGCACACGCTACAGTCGATTTATTGAAGAGTAAGTATGGTGAGCGTGTTATCTCAAGACATGGGCCAGTCGATTGGCCGTCTCATTCGTGCGATTTAACGCCGCTTGACTATTTTCTGTGGTGCTACGTTGGAAGAGCTCAGAGCTAACATTGAACGCGAAATGGCGGCCGTTTCGGCCGAAATGTGTGGCCGAGTCGTTGAAAATTGGGTCCAACGAATCGACCATATGAACGAAGTCGAGTTCCATTCATAATTGTTTTGAATGTACTTTAAGCCAATAATAAAGTTTTTGAAATATCTCAAATGGTTTGCTTTTATTTAAAAAAAAAGTTGTCAAGCCGTTATTAGAAAACCCTATACAAATGATAGAGCCTTTTTGACTTTGCTTCTAGATTCATCCCCTATTCATTGGCAACAGATTAGACTAATATGTACGAATGACAATAATGTGACTTGGTACAGGTTGTTGTTTGTCGAACTAAATAACTGATGTATTCGTATGCATGTATGATACTAAGAATGCTGCATTTGCATTCCTTAAATTGGTTGAATGTGCCGTATTATTACTACATTCAAAGTGTTTTGAAGTCGTTTGTTGAGAAGAATTAAACAGCAACTCAAATAAGATAGTATTTGAGCTATTTGAAACGTTCTATTGATGTAGGACGTTAGTTGCAAGTCCATTGAGCGCAAAGAAAAATTAAATTTACCTGTATTTCCTCTAGATGCGTAAATTAAAATATGTGCCCTGATATGTAAGTCTAGTGGCACATTATTCACTGCTTTTCTCAACAATGACCACAGCAAAACTAGGATATACCATATATATAATAAATAACTCCAATATTTGGGTTTTGTAACAAAAGTTATTTGGCCTTTGAGTACACGGATTATGGCACATGCTCCCTCATCCTTCTCTAAGCATATCAGGAACTGTCACGGAACTATCAAGGAACAACCAAAATCTGGTAATCCAACTGGACGTGTGCCACCTAAGGCGAGGTCTTTATATACTACGTCTCACTGCGGCTAAAATTGGAAGACTCTTGGGGCTGATGCGTTAGTGTCCCACCATCCGCAGCCATGTTAGCCTACTGATGCGAACTTTCTTGATCGGGTCAATGTATCCATGTTGTAGAAAACACTCTTTATTCGAAGTTAGACGTAGCAGAACAACCGACACAGTAGAACTAGGATGATTAGAGTCTCATACAGAGACTCCTGATAATTTCTTGAAAAGCCCTTATTGCTCAATCGTCTTCCTTAGCCAAGAAAACAGCGGTTGGGGTGTAAGTTTTCTTTTGATTTCGGATGATGTGTAATTATCAGAGTTAAAAGCGGAGCGGAGCGTATATAGCGGCCTATTGTGGTGATTTATCCGATTCGTTACTGACGTGTTTCTGCTCTTACTGACGAATTATACATTTTTTTTGCCCTCACATCTTTACCCATTTCGCCGCTTCTGTTTGAGTACCTGCCAAATCACTATGTTCTACCAATGATGTCAATATCATCAGCATATGGAAGTACAAGGATGATAGTTGCACAGAAGTAGTTTTTCCACTGGCTGTGGCATGAAACGGGGGCTTTCTTTTTAAGAAAAGTAAGTTTCTGTTCACCAAATTAATCATGTTGTGATAGATGTTTAAAAATCTGAGCGGCCAATGTAAACTTGAAGCATTATTTAGTTGGAGCTAACGAAATCTTAAGATATCTCAAACTCCGCAGCAAGTAGTTAAAAGCATTGGCATCGACTACAAGAAGCCGTCAGATATGTTGTAATTGATTTGATGAGTTTCACAGAATAACCCATACGAAACTCCTGATTTGCTGATGAAGAGTCCAAGCAAGCACATGTAATAGTAATCTACTAGGGGCAATTCCGATGATCTTTAAAATAATATTTTTTAGCGATGATAACAAGCTAAGGAATCGAATTATGTTTGGAACGAGGAAGTATGTATATAAAACTGATGTTTAGTAAATCACGCGCCTTAGCCAGAATAAGTATGATGTCTATTGAACAAGCGGGCCACTTATCTACTCGTACATACTGCAGTGATGGACACCAAACCCATGTAAATTGCCAGCTCATAATTTACTGTTTCAGTTGCAAGCTATCGTGGATAGGTGTTGTATTTTTTATAGTCAGTTTAGGGTTGCTAAAGCGGCGCAAAAACTCGAAAATCTTTTGTCGCTTATTAACGCCGCTTAAACTTATAGACTTAGTGCACACAAAAATTCTACGTCTGGCTGTAACGCAGGTTTTTCTATTGTACAAAAAGTATAAGCAAAAAATTACTTCAATAGAAATGATAATATTATAAATAAGAATATTCGAGGTAGTCATTCCAAGCTGATGATCATCTAATAGTGCCATGTTTAAGGAAGTCTATCAAATGAATTTGGGTAGGAAAGCAATGAAAGCTGAATTTTCTGTCGAGATTCGATGAGAAGATCAAATAATTTGATCATTCAAATGCGAAACTATTAGCAAACTCTCGATCTATAAAAGAGTACTGAGGTCTGTATACAAAAGACATGTCCCTTTCTTTATTTTTCTTCTCTGCTTTCCTTGAATGTTAGAATGTTAGAACTATATTCTGACTTAAAACAAATAATTATTATCATATCTACTGGATACCGTACCATAAATTCTCAAGCAAATAAAAGGGTCTTCATGTATTGGAAATGGTTACGGAATTGTTCTGCTCTAAGATAAATTAAAGGACATACGAGGAATGATAGGCTTCATTTTGAGCTAAACAAAAACTCATCACTTCTCTATCAAAAGCTCATACCTATGCTCGTAATCTGGAATTATAGTGTGAAAGCAAATAAATCGAACAAATTGTTGCTAAATACTTTAATTGTATAAGAATGTGGGGATATATTGTTTGAGTCACTAAATACAATATAAGTAGTACTCATTTTCTTTAAGAGAATGTTTTCCGATGTCATTTTGGGATCAAAGCAGTCGCTTACCAGAAAAGATTGATAAGCTTGCTTGCGTCTTAATAAATCACTATAATTTGTTAAGGACTTTAATATGAGGAGATAAGCAAAAGGCCTGTAATCAAAGTAACAACTAGACAACCGGAAATTTTAACTCTTAGTACTTGGCCTACTCTCGCATAAGATTTGGAGGATAAGTATTTTTATAACGCCAGATCAGATACAGAAGTCATTTTACCACTGAAAGGTATTAGCGCTTATATAAATATTGCGTAAAGAAATTCTTCAGAAAAATGAAGTCATCAATGCTTCTTCCTGAAGAGTTTTTGAAGCCTCCCAAAAACAACTGAAACAACTGAATAAAAAACATTATATCTTTTTTTTACTTTATTCTTTTACAAAATAATTATAAAATTTTAATGGATAACAAAGTTTTTAAAAATAATTTTTAAATGCATTCTGTAGCCATTTAAGACTAGTGGCAAATGATCCTTACAAAAAAACCTAATTACTAGTGTGGGGTAAAATGCAAAAATTGCATAATATAAGATTGATATAATAATTAAACTAATTAAATTAAATTAAAATCAATAAGCGAAAGAGCAATCTTTACGAAAAATGTATCAAATTTGATAAAACAATAGTTTGTAGTTTTTCTAAACAATACTAACAAGCAGGTTTTTGACTTCAGAGCTATTTATTTTGAAAAGCTATTTCTTTAATATCTTTAGGAAGATGCTACAAGCATTTGATACTCTTATGTCGTGTGGCAATTTATTAAAAAGCTTTTTGGTTGTTGGCACATTAACAAGAGCTTTAGAATTGACTCTTAAATTGTAAACATACATTAGAGCTTCTGATCGTGGATGTGAACTTTATACACAAAAAGATGTTTAAGTGGTAAGATATGAAGATCCTGCAAGCTGCGGACAGGTCTTCATTTGTTGCAAATTATTCTAAGAATATGCTTCTGTATTATCACAAAAGGCTCAGCGGTGCTAAAATATGTCCCCCCCCCCCCCCAACTCGATATGCCGTATTGCAGTTTCGAGTGTACGAGTCCATGATATAACATTAGCAATAGATTTCTTGAGCAATATGGTTTTAATAAGAACATGTTTCCAGTTACTGGCATCATATATTTTTTTTAAATTTAAGTGGCGTGCGTAGTTAGAAGAGCCTCTTAATCCACTCGGCGTGCCCCGAGATTTTTAAATCGATAAGCAAGCGTATTGAATTTCAGACCGTTAATTCATAGGGAAAGCAAGGACGGCAATAGGCTCAACGCTTGTACCTCTACCTTTTAGTAGAAAAGAAATCAGTCTTGTAGGTTCGAAGCCCTTAGTGAGGGAGTAATCTTTCTTTACGGAAGTCGTCCTCTATGGTATTCACGGTTCTTTTTCTGTTCAACGAAAACTCGGAATGCAAATTATGTTCCATAGTCTTCAGAGGATGTACTTAATTTAAAACCCGTCTATTGTATTATTTAATCAAATCAATTTTGATTCATAGAAGTGCCTTGTTTTGCATTCCATGAGCCCAGTTCAATAAAATACCGAGACCAACTGGTATACTTTACGTACCTTACAAATTTCCTGGATAAAATCATTGTTTACTTTCTTAAGGTAAGCTGTCTAATACATTTGAGACTTGTAAAGAATTCAAAAATCGTCTAGGGAACTGAATTTGCATATACGATGTACAAATTATGTAATACGAGTACAAAGGAATTTAAACAAAGTAACATTCTAGGGATTTTTTTGCCATTTTACTTTTTTTTTATTGATAGACGCACGAGCATTTTTAACTTGTGGGAATATTCGGCACATCAACAAAAATACTCTGGTATACGCAAAGCGGTACTTCAATGAAATATTCGGGGATGCAGGAACACTGTGTATATAAGTTTGGTTTCTGGATAGAGAATGTAGCTGGTTATTCTTTTATTCATTTAAATGAAGCCGTCTGAATTTAAAAGAAAAAAATTTGTTTTATATTGCGGCAAAAGAGTTCTAAATTGTATTATGTTGCAGTTTATGCAGATAAAAGTTCCAGTACGTACCAGTACTCATCCGAAATATTCTTCTTTTACTGCGTTCATAGACTGTTGTTAATCGATTGACATGATAAGAGTTAAGATATAACTAATCGCACTCATATGATTCTCATTTAATGAAATGGATGAATTAATTTGCATGTGCTGGACTTCATATCAAGGACTTTTCTTTCACCATACACAATTGAATCCAAAAACCTACTGAGATTTTATAGTGTTTAACCCAAAAAACATACAAGCCCATGTGTATTTGTGCAAGACTGAATAACACTTTCACTCTTTTATTGTGCGTAACAAAGGCTGTAGTAAAAATTGGTATTCCTGTAATAAAAAAATCATTTCAAAAGACCTTAGTACTTAGAATTTATTTGGGTCACCGTCTGGCCATAGAGGGCATCTTGAAATATAAGTTTTGTGACGTCTAGGATTAGTAATTTTGAAGAAATTTTTCGGGGAGAATCATTTTATTTACTACCAGAAAGTTGACCCCTTTTGAAATAGTCGGGCAGGAGAAAATGGGAAGTACAATAGTTTAAAATAGTAAAAGCTGAGCGGTGTAACTCAATCGACGTTGTATTCATAATGGTCTTTAAGAAACTGTGTCTCAAAAAGGGTAATAAATTCTATAGCAAACTAACAAACAAACAAACTTATGATACCGATTTCTCATTTATTGTAATATAAGATCAATGTGTTTATACTACATAGTATCAACACACATTCATAACAACCTGCATTACATTGATGCGCAGAGTTAGAAAGCGGGCAATGTTTGATTTACAAATATCGCACTTGTGGTGAAAATCTTGGCAACTACATATAACAATTCAAAAAATGTATGCCTATCTGGGTTTAAGACGCAGTTTTATACATCAAATCAACATCTTATGCCATAAGATACCAATCAATATAAGTAATCGGCGCGGCGGTAAAACTGAACTCTATATTTTCGAGAATGCATCTCTCGAATGCATCGAAAGAAATCAACAGAACAAGGTTTTACTTATGTGAGTAAAAAGTGTGGTTTGAAGGAAGGAAAAAAAATCAGAACACGCAGTTTTTTCAAAAACTCCTCTAGGGGTCCGAAAAATACATATGTTGCTTAATCAACGTATTGACGGCAAATATGTGAGATAGCAAAACTGTTCACAGAACCATTAAAGAAGTGTAAGGTTATATAGATGGTTCGAATGAGGACTAATTGAAGAGATAGAAAAAGCATTTTGGTTACGACTAGTACATTTGGTAACGATATGCGACCGAATTACCCAATTGAGTTCCCCAGAGTTAAGATTGTCCTTATTAAAGATCAAAATTACAAAAATGTGAGTGAAAAATATTCAAAAGAGCAATACAGTAAATTTGATGATTTTACTGGAAATTATTTTAAACATTTACATACGCTCATCATCCATCGGGAAACGCACGAGGCGGGTCATCCCTATTCATAAGAGACTGCATTGAACATACTTTGGAAGAAATAATTGAACTTGACAAATTTCAAATGACCGTGGTGCGCGCTAAAAATAAAAATTACTCTTTTAATATATCCTCAATCTATTGTCAATCGCGCTTCAAAATAGAAAAACAAGAATTTATTGACCTATTCAACTCTCTTGGACCAATCTTCATTATTGGTGGCGACTTTAAAGCGAAGCACACCTTTTGGGGCTCAAGATGTATCTCTCAAAAAGGCAAAACTCCAGCCCTGTAGGTATAGAATGCGGTTGCTATATTTACTCAACAGGCAAGCCGACATATTGGCCTTCGGATGTCGACAAAACACCCGATCTAATAGACTTCTTTATCGGAAAAGGAGTAAACGCTAGTTACGTCAAAGTTGAAGAGGGCTTCGATCTTTCATCCGATCATTCTCCAGTTATCCTCTCACTGTGCGAATCCTTGGTTAAGAAACAAAGACCACCCAGATTAACTAACAGCAAAACTCACTGGGAAGATTTCAGAATAGACGTTGTAGACAATACTACAACTAGTAGCACTTAGAACGCCGTATCAACTTGAAAAAGAAGTTGAAAGTTTCGTTGAAAACATACAGCAAGCGGCCTGGAAGAACACTAACCGCGAATCGAACAAAGCTCCCAAAGTCGGCATAAGATATCCACCGGAAATCAGAGAAATGATAAGGAAGAAACAAAGAGTGCGGAAAAAGTGGCATGAAACCCGGGAGCCACAAGATAAAACGTCCTTCAACAGGCTCTGCAACTTGTTGAAAAAATCGATCAAGGACTTCAATAATCAAGGTATTAATAACTACCTTGAAAGACTCACAGCGACAAAGGATACTAACTACTCCATATGGAGAGCCGTTAAAAGTGTTAAAAGTACACGTGGCGCCAATAAAAAGAAACCAGGATGACTGGTCGAAAGAAGATAAGGAAAAAGCTAATGTTTTCGCCGACCATCTTGCAGAAACGTTTAAACCATTCGATAGAGGGGTGCTTCCTGAGAATGTCAATACGCTAGACGTGACGACAAACTTTCCAGTAGAAAAGGCTACACTTAGGGAACTTAGACAAGTTATAGACACGCTTAAGCCCAATAAAGCCCCGGGATATGACTTAATAACAGGAGAGATACTTAAAAGGTTGCCGAAAAAAGGTTTGCTAAAGCTGCTCTATCTTATAAATGCCAGCATTAGATTAGAGCAGGTACCGCACCAGTGGAAAGTAGCCGAAGTTATTATGGTTCAGAAACCCGGTAAACCGCTGACTGAAGTCAAGTCATATCGACCAATATCGCTTCTCCCGATTACATCGAAGATCTTCGAGCAAATCCTTCTTAATCGTCTTAAATCAATTACCGACACAAATTCCCTCTTGCCTGATCATCAATTTGGCTTTAGAAGCCAACACTCTACAGTTGACCAAGTGCATTGAATAACCGATGTAATTGAACGAGCAATCGAGTGTAAGTTAGTCTGTTCAAGCGCATTCCTTGACGTTTAGCAAGCCTTTGATAAGGTATGGCATGAAGGCCTAAAATATAAACTCCGACAAGCTGATGACACTACCATTTTGGCAACGGCTAAAACAGTCGAAGAAGAAACTGCCAAGTTGCAACGTACCCTTACACGAATTAACAATTGGACAAAGTCTTGGCGAATCACGCTTAATGAAAACAAGTCTGTCCACGTGAACTTCACTCTCAAGAAAATTGAGAATCCACCTGTGTTTATCAACGCAGTAAGAATTTCTTACGCGAACGAGGCTAAATATCTCGGTATGACACTCGACGCTAAACTAAAATGGAGAGCACACGTCAAGAAAAAACAATGTGAACAGCTTGAAATCAAATATAAAGATATTTACTGGCTTATTGGAAAGTATTCCAAGCTTAGCTTAGAGAGCAAACTGCTGTTATACAAGCAAGTGCTAAAACCGATCTTGAAATATGGTGTACAACTTTGGGTTTGTACTAAAAATAGTAACATTAATGTATTACAGAAATTTCAAAACAAAGTTTTTCGAGGTATTGTTAATGCGCCGTGGTACATTAGAAACAATGATATCCACAGAGACTTAGGAGTCGAAAACGTTCAGAACGTGTTGTAATTAAAATGTTTGCGCGAAAATATAATAAGCGATTACAAGGTCATAGGAATATTTCTGTTCAACAGATCTTCGACGAGACAAATTTATTGCGCCGTTTGAAAAGGACTAAGCCTCTCGATCTAGCGCAGTGATTAGCAGCGCGTAATTTTTCTAAAGTACACAGGAATTTTTAATGGAAAATCGCCTGCAGGATATCTTATAAAAACAAAATAAAATGCGATAGAAGAACTGCTTGTTGAGTGTGAACTCAGTCGTAGTTTGCATAAGGAGGTGTTTTTTAGTGAGTAAGAATCTCACACTACTATAGGCTCCGGGCCTATAGTGTCTATGAAGATTTCTCACCTTCCCATGAAAAAAAAAAAAAAAAAAAAATACATACAATTGCTAGGCCAGATAATCAAAGCTATTGCAGCGATCAGAATTATATTTTAATGGCATCTTAGAAAGATTATTCATGAAATACTTAGACTTAGAAATTGTAAGTTTCGATGTCTTTTCATCAACCAGACTATGTCAGCGTCTTCCAGGTAAAGCTTTTCGCGATTAAAGATGCTTGCTTTTTATTCAGAAACTCGTTGTGGCAGACCGAAAATACTGCTATTTTCATAGATAGCCAAATCTGGCTTACAAGGAGAACTGCTACAGACCACCAAGTAAATCTAAGAAGTTTAAACTCGTATTGTTAACGATGCCAAACGCGTTACCAGCTCGAACGCTACAATGCCAATCTCATTTCTTTATTAAAGCGACTCGTAACGTAAAAGTGTGTAAATAAAGTACCTCGTAAGCTGGAGATGTGTAAATAAAGTAATTTGAATTACCTAATGGGAAAGAGGACATTAACGACTATTGTTTACTGTTTAAGCTGCTGAACGAAAAAGCAATAGAATTGGTTTTTCATCTGAACAGACATATGTACATAATATGTACCATACTTACTTTAAGAAGGGAGATATTAGGCAATAACTTATACAGCGATTTTAGTCAAAAATCAGCAGCAGAAATCACCACCTTCGGAGAATTTATATCACACTCAATGTTTTTCCACACGTAAACGGAAAATCAGAGAATTCGAAGAATCTTCAATGGATAAGAGTAACCAAAAAATACTAAAGTTTTACGACGTGGTGCTGCGAGTTAATGCTTAATGTGGTTAAAGGAAAATCGTCGAATTACAAAGGGTCGAACCCAACCTATGTTATATATTTTCTCGTTTATTGAAAATCTTTCTTAGAGCAATTTTTATATATTTTAAAGTGCAACCCAACATACTGATTTTCAAAGTTGTTCAAGCTGAAGCCAGAGGAATTTCTCAATTCACCAGCTCCTAGTTTTGTAAGGGACTCAAGGTAATAATTGTCAGTTAACAACTACCAATCCCTTATTTGAGTACATCCAGGAAATGAGATGAATTTGCGGTATCCTTATGATAACCCACAAGTCAATTATTATTGTTGAATTAAATATCGATGATACTTTTTTTCAGTTTCATTTTCAGATCGAATGTTAATATTAATTTTCATATGTAATAAAAGTTTTTTCTGGCACCTGTTGCTTTTGTAAATGTAAGCTGCTGATTTATTCAGTGAATATCCTCATTGAAGGACATGAAATTCTTGCTTTCGCTTCCATAAACAGTCGATGGAGAGTGAAGTTTAACAAAGTTTACAATTGACTTTGGCTCTCTGGTATAATGACTCACTTGTTAAGGTCGACATCTTATAGCAGGTACTCGTATCTCGATTGAAGACGGATGGATTGTGAAAGCGCAATGTTGCAGCAAAGCTTCTACGGATAAAGTTCTCGTGCAGTGGCTCCTATCTGTGTACACATGTTGGCTCACCCTAGTTCTAGTCCTACTATGAGTAGATACTGTATATACGTATACGTACTTGTGGTATAAGTTTTCATTTATGTGAACGAGTATATCATGTTTACCCTATTTATTTCATCCACAGTTCCGATTAGGAATCCAATAAGAAGGAAATCCTTTGCAGTTGACTGCACCCACCAACGTCGGCAGTAACCATTATCAGTACTTGTTTTTTTTTTTTCCGCACCACCAAGGCTGAACATAAAAGAAAAAAACTGAAATATTATGATTAACCCCTAACTAAATTGTCCACCCCTTCGGTCACATCACAAAGGGAAAAAACAAATTAAAAAAGGACATTCATATAATTGAAGTAGAAGGATGGCCACTGTCGATGAGGATGACGTCGGGAATCTTGTGTTTACTTCCAGTCACAATTCTGTGTCAATGGTTTCTGAAATGGGAATCCATCACATTAACGAATACCTCATTGAATTTGTTTAGTTGAGTTGGATTCAATAAGCGGCATAAGTCTTTTGATTTTCGGAATTGAGGATTTATTTTATTTGGCTTAAGAAAATGTTTCAAAAAAAAATTTCCGTGAAATTCTGACGTATGTAGCTGAGATTTCTGAGAATAAAATTGTCTTTTATGATTAATCTTTGTAAAGGATCAAAGTACAAAGCAAGTACTTTTTACTCTTTTGGAAGATGTTTTTGAAGTAACTTTCGAAGTGGTCCCAATTCCCATTGAGTTTCCAACACCAACGGTTTCGATCCTATGACTAATTAGAAAACATTGTTTTCTATACAAGCTAACACACGTGCACATGAAGGTATACTGCGCATCTGTTTCAGGCATAATGGTACTAACCAAAACAGCTTTTCTATCTGTAGATATTAAGTATTAATTTCTGTTGTGAAATTTATTTGAAACATAACTTCAAATAGGAAATAAATTTGACGTAACCACCCCGCTTACTAAAGCCCAGTAAATGATAAGTTTTATGACTTCTTCGCAGCGTCTCTGGATAGCTATCTTTGTACCCACCGAGAAGTTATAAAACATTGTATGTAGCGACATTATCCTTAGCCGAATTTAAAGGCTCTTCATGCTCAAGGAGCGACTCAAAATTACAAAATTTAGTGGCGATATGATCCTTCACAGAAATACGATGATAGAGAACTTTAATGCGAACATCTGTAACAAATACCTCTTTGATGGGGTGGCCAACAAAGTTAGGCTTGTACAAATCTAGATGCGACTTCAAATACTACGATAATAAACATCATCGCAATACACCTTGGTTTTTTTAGGTGATCAGACGAAATACTAAGTGATAATCTTTGCAAAGCAAGCATCAGGGATCCGACGCCAGGTATCCAGGATCAGGAAATGTTTAAAGGGAACAATATCAGCTCCTACGGTTTTCTAGTTGCAGCCAAACTCAGAGCTCAATTATCCAATCATAAAATGGGGCTTTAGCATTGAATTAATAAACCTATCGCTAGCAAGAAAATACAGAAAGCATTTGGAAAATACACTCTGTAATATTCCATTGGCAAATGTCGCAACATGTACCTGTATGATAAAAAAATTAGGCAGTAAAGAAGAAATTATTCCTATGTTGACGATGTACAGAAAGAAATGAGACAATAAACTTGATAAAAAGATTAAAGGATCTCCGATTCTGCATAATTGTGAGAATCGATCCACAGGAAGTTGTGGAAACATTTAGGCAACGCTATGGTAGAGAGTATGCACTAGATAATCTGTCAAGTCAGAGAGGATTAAACTCCGACGACTTAAACATCATCTCTATCTGTCTTTTCTACTAAAAAGATGATCCTATATATATGCATCATATCACTCCTGAACGTTCAAGAGCATCGTGTGTAAATCTAAAATCGTCAATATCAGCGTGGTTTTCAGTCTTGTAAATCAGTATCAGCTTAAATCACCACACTGCTTAAATTTCAAGGAAAGGCAGATGAATTTCATCTCGTTACTGAGCATCCCCTCATCGACTTCAAAGCCTCATACAGCATTCATAGCAGTGAGCTTTATTATGCGATGAGCTTCGTAGGATCCCTAGATAACCGATTAAGTTGTATCACACAACCTACGAAATGTGTCCCAAGACTATCCAACATGTGTGCAAAACTCCGCTCTAAACGTTGGAGCGACTTCTGTGAAGTACGAGTGTAACTCCTTATGAACTTGCGGGCTACCGAAGTTACCGCAGCATGTCTTTGTTTACAACGCATTCATCGGATTTTGTTATCGTTGTAAATGATGGGGAGGTATGAGCAACAAATTTGCATCAAGTTTTTCTTTAAATTTAAATGTGGCCACCCTTTTGTTGATTATGATCCGCATTGTGGTTGACTTTCAAACATAGCACCACCAGAAAATATTAAGAAAATCATCGTTTGATTGTGCGCAAAGTTGAAAGTGATTTTGGCAATCCGTAAAATTCATTCAAAATTGGTCACACTAGAGCAGACCTAAAAAATGTCACTTATTATGAAAATGTGCTCATGTGGTCATTACCGGTGACAAATCGTGGATTTATAGTAAATGAACACTTTTCACAGTAAAAGCAAATCAAAGTAACTTTCCTCACGATTATAGGTGTAACAAAAGATGTTCTCGCAATGAAAACGGATAAACGCTAATGGCAAAAAAAGATTTTATTCTGAGACTTAATCTTCTAGTTTTTCGAAAATAAAAGACTACTCGTAAAATTAAAGCGCGAAACAAAAAATTAGGAAAATTTGCAATCCACTTCCCTTAATAGGGTAACGCTCATGTGTAGACCTTGGAGGTTTAAATATGGTAGCAGCAAAGTGTAATCATTTTTAATTTTAATTTGGCAACTCTTGGAAATCGACTTTTTTAATTATATTGTCATTCAATCACAGTTTGTAGCAACATAAGTTGTATGATACGTTATAATAGCTTTTTTAAAATTTAGTTTGTGATTGCTTCATTGAAAATTGGATTTTCGAAAAAGTAGTTACCTAAGTATTTCTTTCTATGAAAATAGAAATTTAGTATAAAACAATGCTAAATCTTCCATGGGGACCCCGACGTGATCGCTTGTTATATTTCAGTTTCGTTAGCGGTATTCGTTGTATTAAAAAATATATATGTATACAGGGTGAGGTTTTTAACTTGAGACATCCAAATTACTTGAAAAATACGCGATATCGCGAAAAATGTTTGAGACAAAAGTCACATGGACATAAGATGGTGACTACGAGTTTGACCTTGAGACCCATTTTCAAGGTCAAACGAAGGTCAATTTTGATTTTTCAAATGATAATTCCTGATTTTCATTGCTCAGTCGTATTGCTCGTAGACTTGTCATTTGTTTTAACATGCTGCGTTTAGCATAACCCAGAAACAACGATGTGGACGTAGCAGTATTTTGTTTCTTTCGGGGTGATTAATTAGAGTGGGTCCCCTTGCCTCCCACTGTTAATTATTGAATTCTTCCCATTTCGACGTTTATTTAACGAGACTATTTCAACAAATGCTCGAAAATGTGACCATTCACTTCAATACACTTTTCTATCTGAGCTCTAAATGAACCAACTGAACTGAAAAGTATTTCTGGCGTAATCTTCCGACAAGCTTCAGTTATTCGTCTTTTCATGTTCTCACGTGTTGTTGGCTTTTTTCTGTAAATCTCAATTTTAAAGTAGCCCCAAAAGAAGAAATCAAGTGACGTAAGATCAGGTGATCTAGCAGGCCATTGCCTCGGACCCCCTCGTCCGATCCATCGTTGATGGTAAACATTGTTTAATACGCCCCGGGCTACTTGGGAATAATGGGCTGGACAACCATCATGTTGAAACCACATTGTTGTCGCAACTCCAATGGCAGTTCTTCTAGTAATACTGGAAGATGGTCAAGCAAGAAGTTTGCATATTTTCGCCATTCAAGTTGCCTTCAATAAAACCTATTAATTTATCCCCAATAATTCCCTCCCAAACATTAACATTCCAAGGATGCTGGCGTTCAACTTGTCGCAACCAAAAAGGGTTTTCGGTAGCCCAGTAATGCATATTATGTCGATTTACCGTACCGTGATTGGTGAAAGTCATCTCATCAGAGAATAAAACCTTGGCGAAGAAAACGGGGTCTAGTTCAATTTGCTGAAGTGCCCATTGACAAAGGGAGACCCGGTTGCGAAAATCCTCACTAGAAAGTTCTTGATGCATTGAAACATGATAAGAATGGTATTTATGCCGATGTTATATCTTACAGATAGTCGTTTGAGAAATTCCTGATTCGCGACTTATTTGGCGAGTGCTAATGTGAGGATCGTGTACAACGGCAGCTAACAATGCTATTTCATTGTCTTCAACAGCCACCCTATCTAAACAATTCCCTTTCTTTGTTTGCACATTTCCTTCACAAGTGAATTGTTGGATGACCCGATAAAAGGAAGCGTCTGGTAAACGTTGGGCGTAAAGAGCAACGGCACCATCGATGTTCCTTCCACTTTCTCCATAAATCAATATCATTTCAATTTTCTCTTGAATTGAAATAGCCTGCATTATTAATCTGGAAAACGTTACTAATAATAATCAGTTCCTCAAAACAAATACCGAACTTCTAAATGAAGTACAGTTCCGTTCAAGTAGAAAAAAAAAGGCACATCATACATTCTCAGATAAGTTTAGGACAATTTGTCTCTATCTGAAATTCCTTAACTCGAGGCAATAATGACTTCCTCAAAACAAATATCGACCTTCTAACACCCTAACAACGTTGGAAAACGTTTAATGATTAAGGCGTGCCAGTGCAGTGGTATCTAGCACTGAATTAATAAGACCTTTGAGACAGTCGTGTGCCCCATTGAGGAATACAACTGAGTAAAGAAAATGATTTGAAAAATCAAAAGTGGCCTTTTTTTGACCTTGAAAATGGGTCTCAAGGTCAAACTCGTGGTCACCATCTTATGTCCCCTTCAGAACCTTGTGACTTGTATTTCTCAGTATTTCTACTACAGTATAACAATGACATTTATAATAGACCATTAAAATTTCTGAGCTATAAATGTGATACAATTAATAAGTGATTTAAGATTAAACTAAATTTACAATTCTTTTCTCAACAAAGTAAACTTTAAAATATAAACATCTGATTGAAATAAGTTTGAGTACAAAACAATTTTTATAAGTTTTCTTGAAAAATTAAATAAAATATTTGTAAGTTGTGAAATTTATATTCAGTATTCCTGCTAGTTGTCTGCTTTATGTCGAAAGATAGTTTCACTAAAGTTATTGTTATATTATAGAGTCGTCTTATGTTAAGGTGCAGCGAATTCCAAAGGCAAATTACTTGAACGAAAAACTGTCGTTTGGTAATTTGATAAGCAACACGAGGTACAATTAAACTTAAAGATCTACTTGAATGCGAAAACCTTAGTTTATCATATAAGTATTGGGGCTGTTGGTTGAATATAATCCTGTGTAAATATTTGATTGTGCAGTAGTGAAAATATCGGTCAAGTGTGCAACTAAGAATATTTTTGGGATAAGCCGACACAAGAGCAAAACGATTTAGACCGTAAGCGTATAGCACAACATTGTTAAAAGCAACGTTGGGCTTACGTCTGGTAAAGGCGCGCGCCAGTGCAACAAAAAATTTCGCTGCCATACGTTATCAGAGGAATGAACATGGCCTTGACCAACAAGAGCTTCGTATTTACTGGTGTGAAGCTTTGAAATTGGTAGAGATTTCTAAGACATCCGTGTATTTTTTCCAGAACTGAGCAAACGTGGTCGTTCCAGGTTAATTTTGTATTGAACCAAATAGGAAGATTTTAGGCTTTGTTTACAAATTCGATAGGTTCATTATCGAGCTAGTTGAAGGAACTTTGATAAGAGGTAACGGAAAAGACATTTCGTTTTTCTTGGGTTAAGCTGTAGAAATTTTTTATCTGCTCAAAGCTTAAATAAAACTGGATATTGTCAGCAAACATGTGAAAATTTGAACTTTTAATGCTTTTGAGAAGTTTGTTAATAAAAATTGTGAAAAGTAGGGAACCTAAAATGGATCCTTGTGGAATACCTTCTGAAATTACAATATAATCTGACACAGCATTGCTTACATGAAGTGCTTGTTTTCTTTTAACCAGAAAGGACCATATTAGATTACCGGCTGATGTAGAGAAATTATATAAGTTTATCAGCTTTGATACAAGTAGCTCATAATTAATGATGTCAAGGGCCTTACAAAAATTTAGGAGAGCGGTAAGGGTGATTTGTTTCTTGTCTATTGCAACTCTCATGTCATTAGATACTTTTCGAAGAGCTGATGTACAGCTATGGTGTTTACGAAATGCAGACTGATAGGCGCAAGGAACTTGTTCTTGTTGAAGAAAACTTGATATTTTATAACTTTTTCAAATATTTTTCACAAATATGGAATTATAGCTATAGGTCTATATTCAGTTGACGATTTACCTACTGTTTTCCTTTTTAGCACAGCTCGGCTAAATTCAAATGAGCCAGCGTGTGGCGTTTGGATATTGTTTGCATTTGAGCGCAACATCGCTTAGACTCTTGCGAATTCTTTGTTTAATTCGTTAGAATCGACCTGGTCTTCCATGGACTTCAAGCTACTTCCTACACCTAATTCCCGTAAGTTTGTCCAAAGTGTTTTGGTTGGAATTTTATATTCGAAGTGCTAAGCATAATAGCGACGTTTGGCTTCTTTAATGTTCAAGTTAACTATGTTACGTAACAACCGATAACTGTCATAGTATTCGGGAATCCATTTTTGAATTCAGCATTACGCTTGTTTCTTAGCTTAAAAATTTCAGAGGCAAGCCACTTTATGTTAGTTTATTTGACAGCTTTTCTTTTTAGAAGAGCTGTAAGACTACGTAATGGAGAAATTCAACTTGGACATCGACCAATGTTTCAAAAAATACGGCATGCCAATCAAACCAAAGAAGGTCTTGTTAAAGTTGCTCCATATTTAGATTTTTGTCTCTGAGTGTTTAAACCGATGGTTTGTTACTGACTAGATTAAAAGTGGAAAAAATGAGCTCATGTCTATAAAAAAGAGCAGAAACCTGGGTAAAGAACGGACCCAGTTCTCTGATCAGTCGACACCGTCGTATGGTGATATCGTTAATTCTGTTTTTTACCGGTTGTTGAAAATTAAATAACTCTCGTAGCCAAAACTTTCGATATCTTTATATAGTTGAACATTTTAATTTTTTCACTCGCTCGCATTCTTGCATCGGTGTAACGTTCAAAATGATTAGTGGAGCTAAACCTACGTTGACCGCTTAATTTTTTAAGCGCAATTATTCTGTCAATCACAAAGCGGCTAATATCCATTTGTAGAATTTGTTCACGGCAGAATATCTTCAGGACTTATATAAAAATGTGCTTATGATAACGATTGAATCCTTAGACAACAAGCAAAAACATTTCGAAACCAGATAGATTGGAAAAGGAAGCCTTCAATGAAGTTGATAGCAACCATTGCGCAAATTTTTCTGCAGCTTTCATGGAAACTGAGGCAGCATTTTCTCGTCAGTTGAGGTAATGCCGTTCTATGGAAACTCAACGGTTATTCACGGTGAGGAATTTTCCAGCAGACGAACCTCATCCTTCGTTTATTGTGGCACAGCCTAAGTCGCGGTTGCCGGTTCTACGGATTCCCCAATTTAGTGGACGCTACACTGAATGGCTTGATTTCTTTTCAATTTTCCAGACTTTCGTTAATAGTGATAGTGAAATAACTCAAATCAAGAAGTTCTAGCATCTTTAGTCGAGCTTAAGGGCCTCAGCATTGGACACTATCCGTTCACTGGAAATTAGCGATGAAAATTACAAATTAGCAATTCAATTATTGAAAAGAAGATTTGATATTAAACGTTTGAATTTTCTGGCTCACATAAGAAAGATATTTTCAATTAAAGGTGTGGAAACAAGTGCGGTGTCGAAGCTTCGTGAACTAAGTGACAAGGTAAACTCCGTTGATCAGATCATGGGTACCAGCGAACAACTCGCAGATTGTCTACTCATACTCCTTATTGGTCATAAACTTGATATAACATCGCAAAAAAAATGGAAAGAGCAAACGCCAATCGACGTTAAGCCCACCTGGAAGTCAATGTTCAATGGAGACTTTACATACACTTTAATTGTGTAATTAGTAGTTCCAACTAAAACCGACAATCAATCTAATTTTACTATCGACGACATCGATTGGAATATTCCTTCATACTTAGAGCCAACAGACCCTTCATTTTTCAAATATCAGAGAATTGACGTTCTTAAAGTCTGTCTTTAAAAGTTATATGCCTTAGGTAGGTATGGTAATTCTTGTGAAAATTTGCTACTTTTTCAAAAAACCAAGCTAGGATAGGTGGTCTCTGATGATGGACAACAAACCGTGGAAAAATCATCGTGCTGACCAAAACTTGTCATTTGAATGAGATCCGTTTGCATAAATAAGCAAAACATTTCTGGAAAACTAATTGTGAAAAACATTTTATCGGGAAACACATTCGATTAGAAACAGGTGAATATTCGGTTCGCCTACCTAAAAACTTGTGCTCCATAAGCTTAGCGATTTGTATCAAGAAGCCCTTCGGCGTTTCCAAAATTTAGAAAAAAAGACTTCAAAGCTAAAGCGATCTCAAAAGCCGATATTTAGATTTCATAGAAGAATATGTTGCCCTCAAACACATGTTACCAATAAAAACCGTTTTTCCTGGAATACCTGCATTTTCCTGCACAACCATCAAATTAGGTACGAATAGTTTTCGACGGATCTGCTGCTACTTCTTCGGGATATTTTTTTTAAATAATATTCTGTTTGTGGATCTAACTATTCAGTTAAAACTATTTTTCATTTAATTGAAATTTCATACTTTAAAAATTTCATTAACCGGTGATACTTGTAAAATGTATCGATGAGTTAAGGTGCCATACCTTGAAAGGTATCTTCAATGTATTGTATATTGCGCGAGACGATCTTAAAGATTCAATTTAGATTTTAGGTCCATTCCTTTACCATCCAACCAAACGCACTGTGCTATTTTTCGTTACTCGGTTCTCTGATGCACTTGGGTTGATAGGGCCTGTGATCACAAAAGCTAAATTATTTTTTCAACGTTTGTGGAAAGATAAAATTTATGTGAAGACTTCCAATTAATTGATAAGTACAGCTTCAAACGATTTGTTTTGGCAACAAATACGGGCTCTAAAAGTCTTAGTCCTTATCATGTATATATTTACATACGAGCCGAATATAATTTAATTGTTCAAATTAATTTTCTGGGGTTGAAATCAAGAGTCTCCCCACTCCAAACTCTTACTTTCCCTAAGCTCGAATTATCTGCTACCATGCTACTAGCTACTCCCAAACAGCTTATAAGTTCGTCCTTACGGAAATATGGCCCAAGATTTCTTAAGAAAAAACAATCTCTCTAACCTAGCTATCGGGGTTTTACATTAGACTTACTTAGCTGCAAAATATAGCGCGCTCGAAGCAAAGAACAAAATAAACTCTTCCAGTAGCATCATTTCGCTTAATAGTAATATAATGGCTTCTTGATAGTAATAATCTCCTGCGAATTGGGGGCGTGCTACAAAAATCCGCATTGGATTACATATCGAAGCATCCCATCATACTCCCCAAGCATTATGTGCTTACAGAATCAATCATCTATCATTTTCATCAGAAGTTCTTACATGCTGAACCACAGTTTCTACTCGTATTCTTAAGACTACAATATTGGCACTAAAACGTTTTATTTACACCACGGGCAGGCCGAAATGCATTAGGTCCGAAAACGCTACAAATTTTGTTGGTGCAAAAAAGGAACTAGCTGATCTTCGTAATTTATTCCTGAGTGATAGTCACAATCAAGCAGTTCAAGAGCAATGTCTCGAGGATGGGATCGATTGGAAGTTTATTCCTCCTAGGTACCTCTCAATTTGGAGGCCTCTGGAAGGCCTCTATTAAATTGGCCAATTACCATTTTTTACATAGTGTTTCTTTTGAAACTTTGAATTTTAAAGAGCTTAGTTTGTCAATTTCCTGCAGTTATAAATTCACGACTTTAATGTCCTTATAGGGAATCCTGATGAACTCGGGCTTCTCATTTTCTTGTGGGGGCTCCATTTATATGCTTAATATCAATCGCCTCAGCAGATGACAACGTATGTACTTCATTGAACATATTAAAAAAAGTGGAGCTACCACTTCACTACGATTACAGCAACGAAACAATTGGCGCTCTCTCAACCTGCAACATAGCTCTCGGAAATATAGTGTTACTGAAAGATGAAAATCTTCCATCTTTCAAAACAATTAGGGGTTCAGACGACCTTATTCAGATAGCAGTAGTGAGAATAGGCACTGCTATATCAAGGCTCGCTTTTGCAAAGTTATGCGTTCTCCTAATCGATGATAAGTCAGTTGGAAAACTGGACCTTCAACGGGAAGAGGATGTTCAGGGTAGCAGCAAAGTGTAATCATTTTTAATTTTTTCGTTTTAATCTCGCAACTCTGGAAATCAAATTTTATTAATTGCTTTTTCATTCAGTCACAGTTTGTAGCAAACCATAAGTTGCAAATTAGCTTTCTACATGTTCAGTCGTGGTTGCTCCAATAAACATTGAATTGTTGAAAAAGTATAATAGTTTGAAGAGTATTTCTTTCTTTAAAAATCTAAATTTAGTATACTCGTAAAATAATACTATATTATCTGCGTTCTAAATTCAGATGATGTGGAGACCCCCATGCACTCTTTATTAGGGAAAACGATTTCCAAAAAATTTTCTTAGAATATGAGCATTAGTATTCAGTGTAATAAAGTCAAATAGGATTGCATAGATTGACTTCAGTTGTTGTTTCAATCAAAGATGTTATTCACGTAGTCAAACACTTATTACGTTAAACTCCTCGTCTAACTACAAAATAATCACATTGCTCTTGCACTATTTCCGTTCAATTTATAGCGCGTTTTTATTGCTCTCATGAAATATTCAGAATGGTGGATAAATAGTACAATAAACTCGATTACGCGATTTTTTTATTATTAATCGGCGTTGAAGTGAAAGAATATTCATTTGCTAAACTTAGAACCATTTCAAGTATCTATTCCGATTTAAATCGATATTGCATTCCAAATTAGTCAGACGATTCAAATATATATGTTAATATGGCCACGTGACTATTTTTCTCTTCAGGAACTCATTTTTAGTCGTCTGCATTGATCTTTAGTACTCATGCTTAAACATTCAATCGCCTTATGAAGGATTTGATTTGATTCCCCACTTTCACTTTGATGTTACTCACTGTTACAACGTTATTATTGCCTTTGCCAAATGATAGTCCCTAAAAAGAAGACGTTGTCTTTTCAGTTTGAATTAAATTTAGCATTTATTGAAGCACATAAAAGCGCTTGAAGTTTATTTAACCGACGTGCAACCACGTCACATTTTGAATCGTAGAGGCGTAGAAATTGATTTTCATCTCTTGACGGACAAATATCACCTGACATTGCAATTTTATTAGATGATGGAGCCAGAAGTTGGTTTCATAATTAACCTCGGTGTGTTTTTTATATATACATAAATGTAGTATGTAAAGTACGTAGAGAATCAGCACCCGGATGATGACAACATGACGATTCAGTTCATGAAACGTGATAGCATCAATTATTGACGTACCAATGATTCTATACCAAGTTCACATGCCATACGGGCATTTTTAACATCCTACCAGTCTTCATGGTCGTCATAAGCGTCGTGGCCGGGGTCGTAGCTGAAGTCGTGGCTGGGGCTATGGTCATGATCTTGGTCTTGGTCCATACCGCTACAGGTTTTATTACAACTTTATTACTGATGAACCTTTTACTTTGGTGAGGTATGAAGATGCGTGTGCGTATGTGTTGGATACATGAATCAGTTATCATTTTGAGAAAGCAATATTATATACTTGTATGAATGTACCTCGACAATAACGATTTCCAGGAGAAAATGAAGAAATCATCAAATTTTCCGCCCCAAGAAATTTCGAAATGCGTAAGACAAAGCCTTCAGTCTGTAGGTGTACGAATTTCTTTGTCCGGGGCAGCTATCCTCGTACTCGTATAATGTATCTTCATACAACATGTTTAGGTAACGATTGTATCATACTTTTTGGTTTTACTCATATGGTATATTCTTTCGTTTCTAACCAGTACACGTAGCTGTGTGAGGGACTGGGTATCCAAATTTACTCAATATTGACCAAAGGAATAACAATAGATAAATCTTAAAGGATCCCAAACGAATATTCCAATACCGTTTAGATGTCCAATTGGTGAAACATGGATGTTATTACTGTTAATATTTGATGTGGACTATCAAGGAGCCCATATAGATTGAATATTTTATAAGTTATTTGTTTAAGGAAGTATTTGGGAATGTATTTCATAGATAAATGCTTCCAATTGGAAATAGGTTGTCAATCAATTGACAATTTGAAGAAATGTACGAATTTGCATGATTGGTGGGGTTGTCATTCGAAAAATGTTTCTGTGAGAGGATTGTACATTCTTTTATTTTAATGACAATGGACCATTCAAATTGTTGTTTGTTTGTTGACATTTTATATATTCTTCGTCTACAACTCATTTCGTTTTTCTAATATTTGAGTCCAAGTTGTTTTTTTAAGGTCAAGTCTTTGATGACGCTTCAGTTAAACCGGCGCAAAACTATCAGTAAAAGAGGTTTATTGGTTTAAAGTCGACCAGTAGACTAACGTCGTATATCAATTATACAGTTTTCGTTACTGAGTCATTCGTAACGCTTTAATAAAATAGCATAGCATACATCACATAAACACTAAACACATATTCAACCTGAGACTGTCATAGAATACCGCACAAAATCGGCTTAGAGCACAGGTTCAAAAATCATAGCATTCACATAAAAATCGTTAAGTGGAAAGTCGGGATTCATTGTCTTGAGATTTGCAAAGTCGAGTTAGATATACCGCAGAAAATTAATTTCGCTTTTAATGTGGAAATTATATTTGACACCATTCTTAAAAACATGACAAATTATTGCAACACTGGTAGACCACCTAGGACATGCTAGTCACTGCTACAATTAGTTTGAACTACTCTTACTGAAGAAAAGACATAAAATATCTGCAATAAACCTAGCAAAAAGGACTTATGTCATGGCCAAATTACTTGAAACCTTAGAATAGCTTGATCAACGACTTAAAAGACTTTATCGGAAAGAGTATGTGGTGTATGTAAACATATCTAAAACCGGCAAAGTGCAAAATGTAGGCCTGTCTTATAGATGACTCGAAGGTAGGGAAACAATTGATTTAACGTTCGGGTCTAATTTTAAACTTAAATAAAGGCAAAACTATCATAAATTCAACCTTTAATTAGAATTTAGAAACGAAGGGCATATATGAAAGAGAGAGCCTGCTTAATAATAGCCGACGGGTGCTTTCCTTCTTGTAGCACTCTAGACATTGTTTCGAGGTCCGTACTACCCGTGGTAAAAATTGAGTCTGAAGAGGGACACAATGGCAAACAAAAGTTATTTAAAAGTGTTAATTGACAAAGGGTTGAAGAATAGACGATCACTTGATAATCTTAGAAGCGTGGTTGGCTTTCTCATGATAATTTCAATGATGCCGTGAAATAAGGCAAACTTTTTGAATTTGGCCTTATTTTGCTTTGTGCAAGTGAAATAAAGTAAAACTTTAAATTTTTGAATGTGAAATAACCGCAATTTGGAGTTATTTTCATTGTTTTTAATTATGCTTACCCAACATAAATCAATTGCCATTCTAAGAAGTTTGAAATAACTAAAATGAATATATTTGACTCAACGGTTTTGATCCTTTTATTTACTTCGTCGCGCCACTACGGTTGTGTCAACGACTGTCAAGCAGGCGCTATGTCTTACAGGTACCTGCGTGTGACGGTCGGCTGGTGTAATTGTAATATAAAAACTCTTTTTTGTACAAATGTGACTCTCTTTACTCGCACCCTCAGTGGATGAATGGCACTTCTAAGAAAAGAAACCTTTTGTATTAAGAAATATGTTACAGAAAATATAGCACATTTGGGACCATTGAAAAGGTCCTGAAATGAAGTGAAGTGAAGAAATAAAATACAGTAAAATCTACCTAACCTTGACATAGCTTAGTTTTGGATAATAATATTAATAAACATTTTCACGATTTCATTTCACAAAATGAAGTAAAGTCAAGCGTTAAGATTTAGTTAGTTTGAGCTCTCTATCACAGATAACACCTAGAACACGCAATTGATTAACAATAAAAACAGACTTATTGGCGATCTTACTGAAATTGAATAGAAATTATGTCAAATCATCCTGCGGTCAAAATATACACACAATAATACAAAGAATAAGCGTTTAAAAATATATAATTTTCAACAATAAAATCCATGTAAATAATTCTCAAAATCATTCCAGGGTATATCGAATAATAGCCTTTTCCACTCACTGAGTCTGAGTGAGTTTTGAGTGAGTTTTGGCCGAGAAGCGTTAGAACAGATCAGTAATCTTTACATCTGCACAAAATTATTCAAACATGGTTGATGCATGCTGTAGTAACTGCACAATACATCATGACATAAGATTTGTCCAGAAGACTAAGCATATTTACTAATGACACTGGTCAACAAAAGAAAATATTTATTTTTTACTCGGAGATAAAATTATGTCATTCGTAATCGTTGGAGTTTATAGAGTGAGGAAAACTATATAAAATAGATAGTTCACATCGGGATTTTGTGAGAAAACGCTTTTTTGAATTTAAGAATTTAACCAAAAATATTACCGAAAAATGTTATTGCTGTTGTTGCAGTTATCTGCCAACATTGATGGCTTCCATTTTCCTTGGTACCGTTGCTCTATTGCGGCAATGTCTTGGTGGAATCTCTCGCCGTGCCCATCGCTTACATCACCCATATTTTCAGAAAAGAAATTGAGACGAGAATGCAAAAAATGAAGTTTTAGCGACATGTTGCGTCCCATTTTATGATAAGCATCCAGCATTTTCTTTACGTCATCTGCATAACCCGGAGTCTTATTGTTACCTAGGAAGTTTTCTGCTTTCACAAATGAACACCAGGTCTGTTTTCCTAATGAATCGAGAGTAGGAATGAAAGCTGGATCTTTTATAAGCTTTCTAATGTCTGGACCCACAAAAATACCTTTTTTAATTTTTGCTTCGCTTAGTGATGGGAAATTTTGTTTCAAAAAATTGAAACCAGGTTGGTCTTTCTTCATCGCCTTTACAAAGTTTTTTATAAGACCCAATTTAATATATAATGATGGTAGAATAACACGCTGTGGATCGATCAATGAAGGATTCCCTATATTTTTTTCTCCACAAATAAAGTTTGTTCTTATAGGAAAATCTTATAGAGCTCCGATCGTGCTCTACTATCCCACTCACATAAAAAACAACAAAAATTGTTGTAACCTAGTTGTAGTCCAAGAAGTAGAGCAACAACTTTTAAATCCGAACATATCGACCAGTTATATTTTTTATAATAAATTTTTTTCCAATTTCATAACATCGTAGGTTTCTTTTAAATTCGCACCATGCGCTAGAGGTATTAAAGGAAACTTATTACCATTATGAAACAATACAGCTTTCAAACTAGCCTTTGATGCGTCGATGAATAGCCGCCATTCTTCGGTTTTGTGGTCATAACCCAGTGACAGCATTAAGCCATTAATTTCATTACAATACACTAAGTTATCGGCTTTCGCAAAATAAGGAACAAATTCACTTTGTCGCTTACGGTACTCTGTAATTTTTACCTCAGGCTTGAGCAGATTCCACTGCTTTAACCTTGAGCTCAGTATTTCAGACTTTTGTTTTGACAAATTCAAATCTCTGACGAGGTCATTAAGCTTAATCAGAAGATGTAGGAAGCTCAAATTCGGGATCATCCATGATTTTTCCTGAACAATATGACGAACTTATTTCTGTGTCCGAAAGGCATCCGGAAGGTGGCTTTGGAACTGGCAGAATTTCTGTATGAGGCGCTGGTCTTGTTACAGAAGAGGCATCTGCGTATTTTATGGAATGCTTTGATCTTCGAGAAAATCTCTTCACATTGATGCAACAAAAGTAACAATCTGTGTGACTCTGGGGCTATCTCCATATCATAGGCATTCCAAAAGGCATTGCAGAAAATGACCCGTTAAACCAACCAGTTAGCTGTCGGTGACACCTAAGGTAGCAAATTTGTGGTGCCCAGAGTTTATCCTGATGGTTTATTTTAAATTTAAAATAAGAAAAGTAACACTTTTCAATAAATGGTGTTATTTTCTTTTTTCGGAAACTTGGTGTAAATTCTCCACAAATATAGCAGAATAAATCTGGACAATTAACACAAGATCGTGGCATTTTGTCACTTTAATGCACTTCTAATATTCTTCTTATGCAAATTAGTTTATTTTTTTAAATTACTAACAGAAAACCCGATTAAAACAAACTGACCTCGTTCGATAAAGATGTAAAAGTGTGCGCCCTTAGGTTGCTGTACGTGACCTGAGCAAAATATTATTTTTCCCGTTATCTACAGGTCGAGTACTATAAGAAACACTATTCAGTATGTCCGAGTATTTTCCATTATTGCCCAGTGTTATTTGTGAAAAACTGTGGTGCAATGAGTTAAAGAGTTTACATTGTCTCTGTACAGACATCAATATCTGAAATATATGGATAGGAAGCTTATTTTCATTTTGTAGCATCCTAGTCATGGATGCAGATAGTCCAGTTTGTTGAAAGGAAAATTGGCCTAGAGTAATAGGGATTGTCTTTTGGTATTCTTGGTATGAGACTGCTTTCATCTCATAAGAAAGCATTCGACCTTCCTCAAAGTCCGCTAAAAAAAAATTGGGTTCGACTGGTTGCCTTGTTCTATCTTTAAAACTTATTATCAAATATGAAAAAACGGAATCTACGGAATCTACATAACGCATACCGCGATTACAAATAATTTTTGAAAAATTTGGAAAATGGTAATATATATACGTATATATACATATATACTCATATATCATACTTATAACTAAAAAGCTGAGTTGGCATTCGAGAAGTCTGGCAAAAGAATTTATTTATAACTCAATCCGCCTTTTTATCAAGAAGACAACTTTGAGGATACTATTACTAGTTATATAATATGTATATACAGTTAGAAAAACGAACGCATTAGTTATTGAAAGTTGATGAAGCAATATAAAAATAAAAGTAGAAAATATGATAGAGTAGAAAAGAATAGTTAAATAGGTAATACTCTTTAAAAAGGATCGGTTGAAAAGGCATTTTGGGAATGGTAAAATGTATTATGTTGCAACACTTTGGAAATCCAACAGGTTGCATACCACATACCGGCTATTTTAGGAAGTTAATTGATTTCCGTTTAGGTGAACATTTTGTACAATAATTAAATTTATTTTACAATCCTCTCAAATTTTGTCGTGGTGAACACAATTAGGGCTAACATTAAAACCCTTTTTAATGTAGAATTTAAAGATGTTAAATGTTCTTATATTTGGTGTAAGAGGCAGATAGATTTAAAGATCTCTCCAGGAACAACACAACTTTTCGATATTTTTTTATAAAAACATGATTCATTACAACGAAGTTTGACAGAAAATCTTGTCCGAAAAATAAATAAAGCTCAAGTCGCAGTCGAGGTTACAAAGAGACACTGAAATAAAATTATTTAGATGACAGAAATGCAAAAATATCGGCTCTCTGCCAAACTGATGATGAAATATCAAATAAACGACGAAGAATACTATTAAAGTCTGGAAATTTAGCTAACCCCACAAGTAGTAGAGTAGTAGTGTAGCAGCACTTCATTAAGGTATTGTTGTATTTCAAAATTTAAAATATAAACAAGAGAAATTACATGTTCCTTACCAGCATAATTGATATATCGTAGGTATTATGGCAAAGCCTGAAAAATATTTGACCCGGGGATGCAGAATCGAACCAAATCATATATCCCTGAAGCTATGGCCGATATTAAAAAATCTTGTATTTAAATGGATTTATAAAATTATGAGAGGTAATTGGATTCCAAAATAGTGGAGACAGGCTATAGAGTCTTTTTTTTTTTTCTGTAAGACAAATGCAACACTAGAAATTGCAACAACTGCTCCTTGGAGAAGATACTATATGTTATATGACGTAAAAAGGTGTGATAGAGTTTTTCTATAGTATCTTTTTGCACATAAGGAATAACCGAAGAATCGAGGTAAATATAAATAAAGTCACTGCTTAGAGTCCGTTTCTTTTTCCAAGGTTTTCTATTGAAGTACCACATTGACGAGTCCGAAACGGCTTCTTATCTTTTCCCACATGATAGTGCTATCATAAGAACGACAACTCCTAATACTTGAAGAAGGATGCTGGAGGATAGCGTTGTAACCCGTTGTTCTAAAAGCGAATATCTGCATTGCCTTTTTTCGATCCCGAAAATCCAACTCTTGATATCGTGTTCTATTGCCTTAATATATGACGGCGACTTCAATTAAGATGCTACAAATGTCAGCAGTCGTGATAAAAAGTTACATCATAGGAAGTACGCATGAACGTTTATGAAGTCTCTACATTAAGAAATCAGTATTGTTGAAATAAAAGGCAAACCATTTGAGATATTTGAAAAACTTTATTATTGGCTTGAAGTACAATCAAAACATTTATGAATGGAACTCGACTTCGTTCATATGGCCACCGCGGGTAAGTTTACAGCAGTCGATTCGTTGGACCCAATTTTCAACGACTTGGCCACACAATTCGGCCGAAACGGTCGCTATTTTGTGTTCAATGTTGGTTCTGAGCTCTTCCAACGTCATCGGCGTGTTGGCAAAAGCCAATGACTTAACGTAGCCCCACAGAAAATAATTAAGCGGCGTTAAATTACACGAACGAGGCGGCCAATCGACTGGCCCAAGTCTTGAAATAACACACTCACCATACTTACTCTTCAATAAATCGATTGTAGAATGTGCTGTGTGGCTTGTGGCACCATTCTGTTAAAACCACATCTCGTCCAAGTCCATATCTTCCAATTCGAGCCGAAAATAATCGGTGATCAGGGCGCAATGACGCTGACCATTTACAGTAACGTGACGATCGTTATCGTCGACGAAAAAATATGGCCCAATAACGCCGCCGGCATGCAAGCCGCACCAAGCAGTTATTTTTTGTGGATGAAATGGTGATTCATGAAGCACATGTGGGTTTTCACCTGACCAATAACGCATATTCTGCTTATTGACGAACCCATTGAGCCAAAAATGAGCTTCGTCACTGAAGATAATTTTGCGTTCCGAATATCTGTAGAAAATTTTTATAATTAGCAGACGTTAGTCGGTAGTGTACTTTATTATGATGAAAATGTTGAGTTTACTGAATAAATTGACAGTGACAGTTTGATGATTAGTGAAAGAGTGCGTTCACAAATTAAATTCAAAATTGTCAAGTCCCTATTGAAAAACCCTATACAACCTGCAAATTGCCTTACTTACTTGATTTTACTACAAACTTTGGCATGCATTGAATGCATATATACAATACTTGAATGCATATATATATTCTCGTACGATACAGAGGAAAGTTCTTCTTCTTAAGCTTGGGCATAACATATACATCTACTATTTTACTGATAATGATGAACTCTAGATTTTTCCATCCTGGTCTTTATGTGATATAAAGACTTTCCAGTTAAGTGAGGCCTTTAAAAAAAAATTGTAGGAAATTTCTCCAGGGAGAGCTGATTTCTACAAACTCATTTCAAAACAGGAGGCACCTAGAATAAGAAGATAAACCTATCATACTAGAAGACGAGCATAGGTCATATAGATTTTATAAGACCGAATCGCTATTGAAAAAGGTAGATACCAGAGTATTTTATCGGGGCAAGTTGATGAAATATTTTATGCGGATACCCACGACGTTTAAGGAGGGGACCTTTAATTGCTTACGAATCTGTTTGCCCATTTAAAATCAATTTAGTTACTCAATCTGGCATAAGGCTTTAGAGTATAAACTTTATGGTATAGGGATCTATCTATACAATGTTTTGAGATTCTTAAATCTTATATAGCGAATGGGTTGTTTGGAGTACATTATGAAAATCTTAAAGAAATACAAGCAGATATGCCAACGGGAGTGTTCTAAGGCCAACACTATATTTATTATATACAACTATATAACATATAGCAAGGACACAATGATAGCCACATTTACAGAAGACACTGCACTCTTAGCAGTAGAGGGCTGTGTTGTTAAAATAACAGAAAAATTACAAAATTCTGTTAAGAAGATAGGATTTTTGACGCAATTATGGCGAATCGAACTAAATGAGTCAAAATCAGATCATAATAATTTTACAAACAAAACAATAACGAATTTTCTTATCGTTATTAATAGTCAAACTGTACATTATTTTAACTGAGCTAAATATCTTGGTATGAAGTCGGACGCCAATATTAAAAAGATAAAAAGATGTAGGAAAACATGTTGGTTATTGGGCCTGAGAATAAAATCTCATTTTATCATATAATCAAGTATTAAAGCCTATCTGGACGTATGGTACCCAGCTATGCGGTTGTACAAAAAAAAAACGAATATACAAATAATCCAAACATTCCAAAACAAAGTTCTTCGTGGAATAGTTAATGCACCTTGATTTATTAGATATTAGAAATAAGGACTTGTATCGTCATTCGCAGATTGACATGGTCACATAGGGCATATATAAGAATGTTATTCGTCACAGCGCTGGTGCATATTAAACTTGTGATAGTTTTTAGTAATAGTAATTGTAATATGTTCTCCAATAACAATTTCTTTTTTTTAAACTGAAATATAGTCGATATTCACCAATCACGATTCAGGTGATGTTTTTAATGCGGTTAGCATCCCAAACTTCTTTGGGTTGCGAAGCCCTTAGTGTCTTTCGAGATTTTCACCTTCATTATTAAAATAAAACTTTCTTATGATGGTCAAGATTTTTCCAATTTGTTTTATTCGGTTTTTTCTTTCATAGAAATCGTCAAAGCTACGAACGTTAGTTTCAACAATAGAATTTCAACAATCTCAATATCGCAAAATCAACTTGCTAAACGAATTTTTAAGGGAGTAGGTTGATAATAATGAGCTGTGGCATATTGTCAAGAAAAGAGACGAAAAAAAATAATACTTTCAACACGGTTCAAAATGTTGTCCGACATAGAAAATAATTCCCTTTTAAAAGAGGGTAAAAAAGAAATGACCTAGTAACAACATTTTAATTAATTGTTCGCTCCTTTAAGTGGAAACCTGACTCGTTAGATAATCTGGGTCTACTGATGTACCATTCTAGGTACGGAAATCATCGCCTGCAAAACTAAATCCCCCAAGAACCACATCATAGAAAAGGTGGTTCGCTCATCTTTTTAATGAAACACGAATCTAATCTAAAATGGCAAATATTTCTTATCTTAATAAACCATTCAGCTACCCACATTTCCTGAAGATGCGTTGGCGGGCTTTAGCATACTCAGTCAAAATCCAATGCAGATACTGGTATTCGTATATTCTTGCATTTTCGAATTTTCATAGTTCGGATATTTTTCTTTTGAGAGGCTTTGGATATTAATTTGAATATTGTACTTAGGCACGTTGTTCGTGTCATCCATCCGCATTCATCTCGTTGGTTACATCAGAAGTTACTCGTAATTTACATAATTCCAATTCATTCAGAAGGACTTATCCATCCAATGCATTAGTTGGGGCTAAAGCTAAGGTATCACAAAATCATGCCAAAAGAAATGACGCTGATAATTAGATTTCGAAAGTTCGTACAAAATACACACAAATACATATTTTTCTATTTTCATTTTAATCCAATATAAGAGACAATATTTTTTAATTTGGATTTTAGGGGCTTTCGAGGCATTGAAATATATAAGTATACGGGTACAAATGTAGGTACAAGTAGGTACAGCTTGTTGCTTTTTGGTTGTTGTTCAGGTTATTCAAATTTTGATATTTCGGATGGCAGAGCAGCACATTAATTAGTTCATTATTCGCTTTAAAGATTCTCATATTCATGGCACAGTGCGTTTCTTGTAAATGTTTCTAATTAATGTTAATGTAGAAAATGGTAAGGATGAGGTTCAGCCTTTCCACTTGAGAAAGCCTAAAATGGCAAAAAGCCAAATGGGGTTTAGGTGACATACATTGGAACAGAGTTGACACAAAATTAGTTGAGCACTACTTGTTTGATTCATATGCATCTCATTTCAAACATTATCCAGACCACATGTTCCGTAACTTGCGGAAAGTTTTCTCATCATGAGTGTGATCAAAAATGCAATTACGAAGTGACTTTTGAGTAATCATGTTGCTATGATACATTTAGAAATAGAAACTTATTAGATAGATCGCATTTCAAAGAAGTGTGTGTACTTCAATTCCGATGATGTCTAGGAGAACAATGGGAAGTTCTTAAATACTCACTACGTTAGAACTTGTATAACTTTTTTACCGTGTGACATACATGAGATTACAAAAATGTTTGATATGGCAATAGTGGTTTTGTAAAAAGATGCGAGAAGATCAACTTTTTTCATGAAAGACAAAGTCAAAAATCAATTCCACTCTTTCCAAAGAATAGCAAATTCTACACTTTTCTAGCATGTACTCTTATACAAATATACCCAAACGTACTATATATGTTTTATATGTACATATTTTTTCCAGAATTGTGCCTTATATGTATACAGAAAATTTGAGCATAATCTGAAATGATAAACGTATGAACTGGAGTAGAGCAAATTCAAAATGTCAAAAAGAATCTTATGAAACCTTGGAATATAACAAGAAAAAAGGCTGTAGCTGAAGAAGTCCACAGAACAATTGAAAAATTTCACTGACAAGAATGCGCAGAGTGCACCGGTGCCTTTGAGGCCCTTGTTAAGGAAGTAATTCATCAATTCAAGAAGTTAGCTTGTTTCCATCGACTTCGTGGAAGATTTTGCCCAAAGATCTTGATCTACATTCCTACAATTGCTACAAGAATTGAAGGCATCCGATCATCATTTGCGTTGTGATTTCGATAATTGAGCACTCGAACAGTTGGAAGCCGATCCATTTTTTCCGTTAAAATTTAGTAAGTGATGAAACTCACATCTATCTGAGTGGCTTTTATAATAAGCAAAATTTTTAAATTTACAACAAGAAAAATGGAGCTACCGTACTTCTTCAAAAATTAAAAAAATCGGAATGTTATTTCAATGAAGCCCGGTATAGAGTCATGATCAATGACTTTCTATTTCCAAAAATCCATGAACCTAGTTTCCAGGTAATTTGGTTTACAGAATGGTGTAAGATGCCATAATGCCGCCGAAATCATCGAATTATTGAAGGAATTGTTCGATGACAACAATATCTATCATAAATGAATCTGCAGCCTGACCTCCACGATTGAGAATTAATGCCGCTGGACTAGTTTGAATTTAAAACCAACTATGACTTCAGTCGTAAAAGCCAACATCGATCGCACCATTTGTAAGGTCCGGTCTTAAATGGTTGAGAAAACGATCGAAAAATGATCGAAATTTAGAGCTCGATGATGCAGTTCCTGATCAGATTTTATTATCTGAAATTCAATAATATCTTTATAAAATACTCTAAAAATAAAGTAATATGGGTTCTTACATTGTTATATTTAAAAAGAATGGATCCGAAGACCTGATGATATATGATGCTGGCTTAATGACAATCATTAACTTCATAAAATTATTATAAATTTAAAAAAAAAAAACACACTTAACTGGCTCTATGTGAACATTGAACGGAAGTGTTTTATATGTTGAGTTGTCTAAATGTAAAAGCATTGAAAAGTAAAACTTAAGTGAAACTTAACTCAACTTTGTTAGTTCCAATCAAAAATGAAAATTATACTAACAGAAGCCTTGAACAAGGCATTAAACTACCCTCATACTCCCAATTTTTAAAAATGGTGTTAAAAAAAAATGTGAAAGTTACAGGCATATACAAATTATGGTGCGACGATTAAATACTTTCCCTAGTAAACGCAATATATAGAAAAAAAATCGTTAAGGATTTTGAAAGGAAAAAAAAAAAACAACGTAGCACTGCCGGAAAAGCCTTTTAACTTGGTGAACACGAACTTTAATAAAAAAAATATTATATTCTCATAATGTTGCTATATTTGAACAAGGTTTTGGCAGACTTACATAAAGTTTCGAACACAATGACTAAAGAAACAAACCGTTAGTACAGTTTCCCTCAATTCCCTAAATTAGGACTTTTGATGGTTATACTTTTCAAGAACGAGCTTTGCATAACAAAGCATTCGCTGTAAAACACAAGTTTATTGAAACCGCAGCATAAATACTGCAATAATCAACAAGGCAAACTGATGCATCTTCGCTCTTAATCCCAATCAAAAGCCCTTAAGAATATTTATTTTCATATAATATATAATAAATATAATAAACTGGTATATTCCAGTATTAACAACTTTAACCGAGTATGTCGTCACGCGAAAACAAACAGCTGTTGACCGAGTGAAAAGCATACCATGCCCATATTTGAACTGCAACAACCTTGGAAGTAGAAAAACTTGCACTTGAAGCGCGGTCTCGTATGAGAAGAAACCATCATTTACAATATTTGCGAGGAGCACTTCGCGATGACTCTGACCGGCGTATATCACGACGGTTCGGATGGTGATTGTTCTTTCGACGCATAATATTTCCACGTACGTGCCGACATCCCTATTAGTATAGAGGTAACAAGGCATTCAGAAAAAACAAGAACGCGGACGTTGATAATATAATTGCGTCTATCAGCGGAGCAAGTGCATTAGAAAATAAGCAGTTGTCGTAAAAACGCAATAATGTCGAAAAAGGCAACCTGAAAAATGTTGAAGCTAACGGGCTACATATGCTCTTCTAGCTTTCGTTAAAATATCATAGGGCTATATTATAAAAAAAAAAATATTAATACCAGATTATTTTGGCACTGCCGCTTAAAAAATTACAATGAAAGCTACTTTATCCTTATTGCAACAGGAAATAAAATAACAAATAAAAACATCTACTTGAGCACAAGGATATGTGACTTACATTTAAATTACGGATTACTTTTATTACTTTTTCGTTACAGTTCATCGACAAATTAGCACAAATCCAAAGGATACAAATTTTAAAATAAAATTTAATAAAAAAAAAGAAAAACAAATAACAAATAAGTCGTGTACAAAAGTGAAATCCCATTAAATATGGATACTTTTATTTATCTTGCTTTTATTTCTATCAAAAATCCATTACTGGTTCATACAATTTATTATATTCACGAACATTAAGCTTATTGCTCGAATATCATTTTCTTAAGCTGATTTCCATTAAATTACTACGCTCAAAAGTCAGCCTTTAAAGTTGACAACAATTAATGTAGGGATAACTGCTTAAGGACTAATTTATATCGAACGGCAATTATTAAAACTTTTACTGTGCAGTTTCAATTGACTTTAAAGAATTCTTTTTAATTTGTTTTTATTTCCTTAATATAAAGGATTGTTTTAAAATGTTTATAACAATCCTCAAAAACTACAGCAAACACCAACCACATTATGTTTGTATTTGTTGAATCGGTCCAACACCTTTTTCAGGACAAGGACGGCAGTCGTTGAAAAAATAAAAAGTTTCATTTTCGTTGGTCTCGTAGCGTTCTTTTCACTTAACGACTACGACTGAATTGTTTGGTAAAGACACAAAGAATTTCAAAAGAATCCATTTAAAATAAACTAGAGTTAGTCGTGAAAGTATCCCTTGGAGGTGAAAACTGTTCAGAAAAATATTGCTTCCCATTTTTGTATTTTCGAAGTCAAGGAAAGAAATTAAAGATTGAACACAAAGTCAATATCGTAATGTTACAACGAACAGAACTTGACAGTATCCAGATAGTTGTTATACGGTCTATATCGTATTTGCTTTCTATTTTCATTTTGAAGACAATAGTTTTTCATGTCATACTCGTATGTATGTTTATTTTCTGAATGGGTTTTGTAACCAACAAAAGATTAAAGTGATAGACATACTAGTAGATAAAAATTGGCCGGACGTGTAACTTAACCGCCAACACTATTTAATTCTATTTATATACTCGTATATTCACGTATTGGTACATTTCTTCTCGACGTGAAGAAAAATCTTCAAACATTTTTTTGTAATTTAAAATGTATTTAGAAGCTAAAAGAATTTATTGTTAATTGAAAAGTAAATACAATAAAAGAACTTTGTTCACAAAATAAATTTGTTCAAATAACTATTAAAAAATTAACTCAAATGTTCCCAATATTCATTGATGCATTAAAAAGGGAGGTAGAGTAGTTATGATGCCTTATCTACAATACTAGTATAATTGTAAGTATGGTAAGAGTGGTCCTCATTTGAGGTGCACTTAGAAAGGTTGATATCATTGGGAAAGTATAGGAGGGCAATGACCTGACTACCCCAGGAAAAAGATATACCAATGTATGCAGTTTATTATTTCTAAACCTTGGCTGCGCATTCTACATATAAGGGAGTTGTATGGCTTAGGAAAGAATCACTACATTTCAGAGTACCGCCGAAAAAAAAGCTTGAAAATAACTAATAATAAATAATAATAATGATAAATAGATAATGATGAGCATGTATAGCGGAACTTGGGTTACGGTTGTAAGTTTAAAGCGGCGGAATGCTACTGGCAATTTTAGAATAGCACTAGTGGTGGAAGAACAAGGTGGCGACTGAACAAGATAAAACAGAATATATTCGTACATATTTGGTTAGAGTCATCTCTGAGATTTATTGCACGGTTATGAATCCTATCTGGTAAGTGCGGAAAGGTCCTAGTAGTATACGATCAAATGTGAACATAGTGCTGCAATTTCGGGTTTATAATTGCTGAATATTTTGGGGCCAGATCAAAGGGAGGAGATTTTTTTTAGATCGCTTCAGGAAACCTAGCAGAAGCATGAGTCCGAAAATAAATATATAAAAAGCAGACAGTATTGTCTTTAGCTAAGGAATATTCTGGAATGGAGGGTGCAGAAAAAAAGTTATTTATGAACATTAAAAATAGTGTCGAAAGCAGAATGTAGCCCTGAGCCACACAAGCATTGATTTTGTGAATGTTAGACCCGAAATTGTTCAGTCCAGCAGGGTTGTAAAATAATGCAAACTTTAGGGAATGCACTCTTTGAAAAACGTCTTAAGAATTCAAATCATTTTCTTTTTATTCATCTCACGGCAGTCCATTCAATGCATTTTTTTTGGAATTCATGCATTTTGTGCATTCTCTAAGATAACATCAAATTCTGTTCCACAACCTTATTTGTGATTTAATCGAAATTGGGGAATTAGAGAGGTGTTATATTGGGTTGTTCAATAAGTGCTCAAATTTTTTTTTTTTTTTTTTTTTCTGAAGTAGATTTAATTGTTTCAGAAAATCTCTGAACAAGCTTACAAGACATAATAAGCATCTCTTATGGCTGACAAAGGAAAAGGCGAAACAAGGAAATTGAAAATATGTGTGGGAGAGTGCGGGGAAAATATTAGCACGCAGAAATGATAACACACACTCCATCATAATTAACATTAAAAAAGACGTCAACAATATAAAAAACACACAATAGTTGTTGTTGTTGTTTTTTTATTCAGAACAAAAAATTTAAAACCGTACATACAAACGAAAGAAACAAACTTCTAGTAAACCTTAATTGTGGAGTAATACATGGTTTTAATGGTATCGATGTAAATGAATTGAAAAATTACGATGATTGCTTTTTATGTTTTAATATAAGATCACTGCGCTTACATTTGAATACGTTCTTGTTATATATAAGCCATTTTACAAATGAATTAAAAATAATTATTTTAGTAGAAATAAACAAATAAAAAGGATGAAAACAAGAAATTTTATGGACTCGAAGGTTTCGAACAAGAAGTTATAATCGAAATAACAGAAGAGGAGAAGGAATAATGATGTTTATAAGAAGTTATTTATCACATAAACCTAAAGATAAGCCAACAGTATCCTACAAGAATATTCAAATTCAATATTCAGAGGGAAACAAAACGACAAATGTTATTGGAATTTATAGATCACCAGGCTTTAGCAAACTGCATTTTATGAAGAATTTGGAAATCAAGTTGATCAAATAAGAAAAAATGAAAATATTATTGTAATGGGAGATATAAATATTAATTTAAAAGACTTTAACTCGAATTATGTCAAAGACTATACTGAAATGCTATCATAAAAGAGATTAATGATTGTTATTACTGAAAACACAAGAGTAGATTCTAAGAACGGCACAAAATCCTTAATCGACCATGATCTTGTTAGTAGAATTGACTATCAAATTGATTCAGCTATAATAAAAAGCGTAATCACCGATCATTACCCAATTCCTTTTAATGAGAAATATGAAAAGTCAAAAAAATTTTTTTTAATCCAACTTTATCTTATGTGTGTACCTCAAAAGTAAGTCAACTTATTCGTGAAGAAGATTGGATAACTGTACTAGAAGAAGATGTCGAGAGAATGTACAATAAATTGCTTGATAAATTGACAAATATTTACAAAATGTCAACACGGGTGCGCAATATAAGAAAACACAGACAGAACAGTCCTTGGATAACAAATCTCATAGAGGAATGTAAACAAAGAGATATACTCTACAGAAGGTGGAAAAATAACAGTAGAAATTTGAACTATGAAAAAGAATACAAAATTTTACGTAACAAGATTAATAAAAGCATAACAGTACAAAAGTCTATTTATTACAAAATTAAATTAACGCAATTTAAAACAGATTCGAGAAAAACATGGGGACTGATCAATGAGATTTTAGGAAGAAAGAGAGCAAACATCGATGAAACAATGGAAAAACACTTTAAGACAGAGACGAGTTCACTTGCCAATAAGCTCGCTGAGTTTTTCTCTCCCCAAATGGAATACAATAACATCAAATAATAGGAATGTGACAGTGGAAAATTCAATATTCGCTTACGAAGCAAACATCATTGAGATACAAAAGATTATAGAATCACTTGGAGAAGATCAATCGGAGTTGATGGCATCAGAGCAATTGATATCAAAAGCCATTCTGACATTTTTGCTCCAATTCTATGCAAGTTAATTAATTTGAGTATTACTCAATCAGTCATTCCGGAAAATCTAAAAACAGCAGTGGTAAAACCAATATACAAAGGTGGAAAAGATCTTGATCTACACTCCTACAATTGCTACAAGAATTGAAGGCATCCGATCATCATTTGCGTTGTGATTTCGATAATTGAGCACTCGAACAGTTGGAAGCCGATCCATTTTTTCCGTTAAAATTTAGTAAGTGATGAAACTCACATCTATCTGAGTGGCTTTTATAATAAGCAAAATTTTTAAATTTACAACAAGAAAAATGGAGCTACCGTACTTCTTCAAAAATTAAAAAAATCGGAATGTTATTTCAATGAAGCCCGGTATAGAGTCATGATCAATGACTTTCTATTTCCAAAAATCCATGAACCTAGTTTCCAGGTAATTTGGTTTACAGAATGGTGTAAGATGCCATAATGCCGCCGAAATCATCGAATTATTGAAGGAATTGTTCGATGACAACAATATCTATCATAAATGAATCTGCAGCCTGACCTCCACGATTGAGAATTAATGCCGCTGGACTAGTTTGAATTTAAAACCAACTATGACTTCAGTCGTAAAAGCCAACATCGATCGCACCATTTGTAAGGTCCGGTCTTAAATGGTTGAGAAAACGATCGAAAAATGATCGAAATTTAGAGCTCGATGATGCAGTTCCTGATCAGATTTTATTATCTGAAATTCAATAATATCTTTATAAAATACTCTAAAAATAAAGTAATATGGGTTCTTACATTGTTATATTTAAAAAGAATGGATCCGAAGACCTGATGATATATGATGCTGGCTTAATGACAATCATTAACTTCATAAAATTATTATAAATTTAAAAAAAAAAAACACACTTAACTGGCTCTATGTGAACATTGAACGGAAGTGTTTTATATGTTGAGTTGTCTAAATGTAAAAGCATTGAAAAGTAAAACTTAAGTGAAACTTAACTCAACTTTGTTAGTTCCAATCAAAAATGAAAATTATACTAACAGAAGCCTTGAACAAGGCATTAAACTACCCTCATACTCCCAATTTTTAAAAATGGTGTTAAAAAAAAAATGTGAAAGTTACAGGCATATACAAATTATGGTGCGACGATTAAATACTTTCCCTAGTAAACGCAATATATAGAAAAAAAATCGTTAAAGATTTTGAAAGGAAAAAAAAAACAACGTAGCACTGCTGGAAAAGCCTTTTAACTTGGTGAACACGAACTTTAATAAAAAAAATATTATATTCTCATAATGTTGCTATATTTGAACAAGGTTTTGGCAGACTTACATAAAGTTTCGAACACAATGACTAAAGAAACAAACCGTTAGTACAGTTTCCCTCAATTCCCTAAATTAGGACTTTTGATGGTTATACTTTTCAAGAACGAGCTTTGCATAACAAAGCATTCGCTGTAAAACACAAGTTTATTGAAACCGCAGCATAAATACTGCAATAATCAACAAGGCAAACTGATGCATCTTCGCTCTTAATCCCAATCAAAAGCCCTTAAGAATATTTATTTTCATATAATATATAATAAATATAATAAACTGGTATATTATGCGGTAATGGAAATCACGACTGAATTCCAGCGTATTAACAACTTTAACCGAGTATGTCGTCACGCGAAAACAAACAGCTGTTGACCGAGTGAAAAGCATACCATGCCCATATTTGAACTGCAACAACCTTGGAAGTAGAAAAACTTGCACTTGAAGCGCGGTCTCGTATGAGAAGAAACCATCATTTACAATATTTGCGAGGAGCACTTCGCGATGACTCTGACCGGCGTATATCACGACGGTTCGGATGGTGATTGTTCTTTCGACGCATAATATTTCCACGTACGTGCCGACATCCCTATTAGTATAGAGGTAACAAGGCATTCAGAAAAAACAAGAACGCGGACGTTGATAATATAATTGCGTCTATCAGCGGAGCAAGTGCATTAGAAAATAAGCAGTTGTCGTAAAAACGCAATAATGTCGAAAAAGGCAACCTGAAAAATGTTGAAGCTAACGGGCTACATATGCTCTTCTAGCTTTCGTTAAAATATCATAGGGCTATATTATAAAAAAAAAAATATTAATACCAGATTATTTTGGCACTGCCGCTTAAAAAATTACAATGAAAGCTACTTTATCCTTATTGCAACAGGAAATAAAATAACAAATAAAAACATCTACTTGAGCACAAGGATATGTGACTTACATTTAAATTACGGATTACTTTTATTACTTTTTCGTTACAGTTCATCGACAAATTAGCACAAATCCAAAGGATACAAATTTTAAAATAAAATTTAATAAAAAAAAAGAAAAACAAATAACAAATAAGTCGTGTACAAAAGTGAAATCCCATTAAATATGGATACTTTTATTTATCTTGCTTTTATTTCTATCAAAAATCCATTACTGGTTCATACAATTTATTATATTCACGAACATTAAGCTTATTGCTCGAATATCATTTTCTTAAGCTGATTTCCATTAAATTACTACGCTCAAAAGTCAGCCTTTAAAGTTGACAACAATTAATGTAGGGATAACTGCTTAAGGACTAATTTATATCGAACGGCAATTATTAAAACTTTTACTGTGCAGTTTCAATTGACTTTAAAGAATTCTTTTTAATTTGTTTTTATTTCCTTAATATAAAGGATTGTTTTAAAATGTTTATAACAATCCTCAAAAACTACAGCAAACACCAACCACATTATGTTTGTATTTGTTGAATCGGTCCAACACCTTTTTCAGGACAAGGACGGCAGTCGTTGAAAAAATAAAAAGTTTCATTTTCATTGGTCTCGTAGCGTTCTTTTCACTTAACGACTACGACTGAATTGTTTGGTAAAGACACAAAGAATTTCAAAAGAATCCATTTAAAATAAACTAGAGTTAGTCGTGAAAGTATCCCTTGGAGGTGAAAACTGTTCAGAAAAATATTGCTTCCCATTTTTGTATTTTCGAAGTCAAGGAAAGAAATTAAAGATTGAACACAAAGTCAATATCGTAATGTTACAACGAACAGAACTTGACAGTATCCAGATAGTTGTTATACGGTCTATATCGTATTTGCTTTCTATTTTCATTTTGAAGACAATAGTTTTTCATGTCATACTCGTATGTATGTTTATTTTCTGAATGGGTTTTGTAACCAACAAAAGATTAAAGTGATAGACATACTAGTAGATAAAAATTGGCCGGACGTGTAACTTAACCGCCAACACTATTTAATTCTATTTATATACTCGTATATTCACGTATTGGTACATTTCTTCTCGACGTGAAGAAAAATCTTCAAACATTTTTTTGTAATTTAAAATGTATTTAGAAGCTAAAAGAATTTATTGTTAATTGAAAAGTAAATACAATAAAAGAACTTTGTTCACAAAATAAATTTGTTCAAATAACTATTAAAAAATTAACTCAAATGTTCCCAATATTCATTGATGCATTAAAAAGGGAGGTAGAGTAGTTATGATGCCTTATCTACAATACTAGTATAATTGTAAGTATGGTAAGAGTGGTCCTCATTTGAGGTGCACTTAGAAAGGTTGATATCATTGGGAAAGTATAGGAGGGCAATGACCTGACTACCCCAGGAAAAAGATATACCAATGTATGCAGTTTATTATTTCTAAACCTTGGCTGCGCATTCTACATATAAGGGAGTTGTATGGCTTAGGAAAGAATCACTACATTTCAGAGTACCGCCGAAAAAAAAGCTTGAAAATAACTAATAATAAATAATAATAATGATAAATAGATAATGATGAGCATGTATAGCGGAACTTGGGTTACGGTTGTAAGTTTAAAGCGGCGGAATGCTACTGGCAATTTTAGAATAGCACTAGTGGTGGAAGAACAAGGTGGCGACTGAACAAGATAAAACAGAATATATTCGTACATATTTGGTTAGAGTCATCTCTGAGATTTATTGCACGGTTATGAATCCTATCTGGTAAGTGCGGAAAGGTCCTAGTAGTATACGATCAAATGTGAACATAGTGCTGCAATTTCGGGTTTATAATTGCTGAATATTTTGGGGCCAGATCAAAGGGAGGAGATTTTTTTTAGATCGCTTCAGGAAACCTAGCAGAAGCATGAGTCCGAAAATAAATATATAAAAAGCAGACAGTATTGTCTTTAGCTAAGGAATATTCTGGAATGGAGGGTGCAGAAAAAAAGTTATTTATGAACATTAAAAATAGTGTCGAAAGCAGAATGTAGCCCTGAGCCACACAAGCATTGATTTTGTGAATGTTAGACCCGAAATTGTTCAGTCCAGCAGGGTTGTAAAATAATGCAAACTTTAGGGAATGCACTCTTTGAAAAACGTCTTAAGAATTCAAATCATTTTCTTTTTATTCATCTCACGGCAGTCCATTCAATGCATTTTTTTTGGAATTCATGCATTTTGTGCATTCTCTAAGATAACATCAAATTCTGTTCCACAACCTTATTTGTGATTTAATCGAAATTGGGGAATTAGAGAGGTGTTATATTGGGTTGTTCAATAAGTGCTCAAATTTTTTTTTTTTTTTTTTTTTCTGAAGTAGATTTAATTGTTTCAGAAAATCTCTGAACAAGCTTACAAGACATAATAAGCATCTCTTATGGCTGACAAAGGAAAAGGCGAAACAAGGAAATTGAAAATATGTGTGGGAGAGTGCGGGGAAAATATTAGCACGCAGAAATGATAACACACACTCCATCATAATTAACATTAAAAAAGACGTCAACAATATAAAAAACACACAATAGTTGTTGTTGTTGTTTTTTTATTCAGAACAAAAAATTTAAAACCGTACATACAAACGAAAGAAACAAACTTCTAGTAAACCTTAATTGTGGAGTAATACATGGTTTTAATGGTATCGATGTAAATGAATTGAAAAATTACGATGATTGCTTTTTATGTTTTAATATAAGATCACTGCGCTTACATTTGAATACGTTCTTGTTATATATAAGCCATTTTACAAATGAATTAAAAATAATTATTTTAGTAGAAATAAACAAATAAAAAGGATGAAAACAAGAAATTTTATGGACTCGAAGGTTTCGAACAAGAAGTTATAATCGAAATAACAGAAGAGGAGAAGGAATAATGATGTTTATAAGAAGTTATTTATCACATAAACCTAAAGATAAGCCAACAGTATCCTACAAGAATATTCAAATTCAATATTCAGAGGGAAACAAAACGACAAATGTTATTGGAATTTATAGATCACCAGGCTTTAGCAAACTGCATTTTATGAAGAATTTGGAAATCAAGTTGATCAAATAAGAAAAAATGAAAATATTATTGTAATGGGAGATATAAATATTAATTTAAAAGACTTTAACTCGAATTATGTCAAAGACTATACTGAAATGCTATCATAAAAGAGATTAATGATTGTTATTACTGAAAACACAAGAGTAGATTCTAAGAACGGCACAAAATCCTTAATCGACCATGATCTTGTTAGTAGAATTGACTATCAAATTGATTCAGCTATAATAAAAAGCGTAATCACCGATCATTACCCAATTCCTTTTAATGAGAAATATGAAAAGTCAAAAAAATTTTTTTTAATCCAACTTTATCTTATGTGTGTACCTCAAAAGTAAGTCAACTTATTCGTGAAGAAGATTGGATAACTGTACTAGAAGAAGATGTCGAGAGAATGTACAATAAATTGCTTGATAAATTGACAAATATTTACAAAATGTCAACACGGGTGCGCAATATAAGAAAACACAGACAGAACAGTCCTTGGATAACAAATCTCATAGAGGAATGTAAACAAAGAGATATACTCTACAGAAGGTGGAAAAATAACAGTAGAAATTTGACCTATGAAAAAGAATACAAAATTTTACGTAACAAGATTAATAAAAGCATAACAGTACAAAAGTCTATTTATTACAAAATTAAATTAACGCAATTTAAAACAGATTCGAGAAAAACATGGGGACTGATCAATGAGATTTTAGGAAGAAAGAGAGCAAACATCGATGAAACAATGGAAAAACACTTTAAGACAGAGACGAGTTCACTTGCCAATAAGCTCGCTGAGTTTTTCTCTCCCCAAATGGAATACAATAACATCAAATAATAGGAGTGTGACAGTGGAAAATTCAATATTCGCTTACGAAGCAAACATCATTGAGATACAAAAGATTATAGAATCACTTGGAGAAGATCAATCGGAGTTGATGGCATCAGAGCAATTGATATCAAAAGCCATTCTGACATTTTTGCTCCAATTCTATGCAAGTTAATTAATTTGAGTATTACTCAATCAGTCATTCCGGAAAATCTAAAAACAGCAGTGGTAAAACCAATATACAAAGGTGGAAAAAGCACATTTAACAACTACAGGCCAATATCGATTCTCCCAGTAGTTGAAAAGTGCTTGGAAGTTGTATTAGCTAACCGGTTGCAAAGTTTTATCAAAAAACATTCTCTGATAAACAAAAGCCAATATGGTTTTCAGAAAAACAAGAATACCGGAAAGTTACTGAGTAAATTCGCAAATTGTGTAAATGAGAATATTGATAAAGGTCACCATGTGTTAGTGCTACGTTGAATCACTCTAATCTTATTCAAGCACTTAAAAGGATTGGGATACGTGGTAAAATTGGTGATTGGATGACTGACTACCTTCAGAACAGAACTTTTGGTGTTAAGAACAAAGATGCTTTCAGCGAGAAAAAGACAATGAAATTTGGAGTTCCACAGGGGTCAAAGTTAGGGCTGATTCTCTTCTTACTATATACAAATGAGTTACTAAGAATTTTTAAACAAAGTATATCATTCGCCTTTGCCGATGATACTGCCATTGTAGTACGTCATAGATTTCTGGATACAGCAATAAGGGTGATGCAAGAAGAATTTAACTTGGCTATGAGATGGTGTCATGATAACTAGTTAATTATTAACGCTTCTAAAACAAAAATGATGCACATTAGAAGTCCACAATTCAAGTCAACAGAACAGCGGATTTATCTGGACAATTACGATTGCCCCGACAGTACAAAGGAATGCATTGAGTTAGTTGACAAATATAAATATTTGGGTGTTGTAATAGACCAGAGTTAATTTCCTCTGGGATATGCACATTGACATACTAAGAATAGATCTCAAGAGATCTTTATTTGCCATTTCGCATTTGAAGTACCATGCTTCCAAAGAGGTCTTAAAGCAGGTGTATTATGATCTTATAGAGTCGAAAATACGATATGGAATAATGGCTTGGCGTAGTGCAGCTAAAACACACATTTTCAAAATACAAAAACTACAAAACACAGCTGTTAAACACATAAATAGTATAACACAACGAGGAAATGGAGAAAAATTCAAAATTCTTTGGATAGAGGATTTATTTAAGATGACAACCGCTATTGAATACTTTGATGACAATCGATTTACACAACCGATACAGCATCAAGACAACACCAGAAGATGATCAAGGAATGCTACAAACTCCCAGAAACTATAATAACTACGGTAGACGCAAAATCAATATACTGCTCCCACAATAATCAAAGAATTACCTCACCAAATTTTAAATATTGTAAAAGAAAAAAATTGTTAAAGAAAAAAACTAGGTGTAACTTCAAAATTAATTTTGAACTAAATTTTAATACTAATCACAGTTATAAATTTGCTCACTTTATTATGTAATTTGCATTGAAACATAATTTTCTGCAGGAAAGCTACGGCTTATATAATTGTAAATAAATAAATTGTAATAAATAAAAATCAAAAAAAAAAAATATATATATATAGGTAAGTAGCAGTGCAGCAGTATGGCGTATTCTACCATTTTCAATAAAAGAATTCATTGGTAATACATCCGGAAAATGGACACTAAAAGTGACAATCAATAAATTTTTCGAATAATGCAAGCAACAAAATAATTTTGGTGCATTTAACAAAACATTACTTTATGACAATTAATAAATAAATAAATAAATCAAAATTCAATGTATTTCACAAGGAATAAAACATCAAAAAAATGGAAACCTTGTATAAGAGGTAAGGAAGTTGCTGTTTACCCAGGTATTTTTCCAACCAATGTGTTGGGAAGATTGTGCACTATTCACCCAAAATAACGTGAATGTTTTTATTTACGAATGTTCTTAATTAATGTTTCGTGTTCCCACATCATTTGAACAGTTATTGGTCAGTTATATGTATTGTATCAAATCATGACGCATGCAAAGAATTGAAATTGTTGGAAGCTGATTCAGTGGGAAAAAAATACACTTGCTAATATCTCGCTTTCTTCATCTTCACATCAAATACGCAATATATTTTCTATTTTCTTGACAAATTTTCCTCGAACTCGATGCTTTTTGGGACAAATATAAAGATTCAATGAATGAAGATACATAGCTACTGACATACATAGATTACGCACATTACTATATACAATATAAAAATTTGAACTTACATTTCACACATGAAATATACTCGTATAATAAAGCATTATATTTCGAGTAAACCACATAAAAATTTAAGAATGCCATCACCTAGTAGACTGGCAAGTGATCTTATCAATCGTAATATGCAGCGAGTGAAATCATATAATGTCGAAGAATTAAATTCATATGTTCAAATTAATAAATCAAAATTATAGTAAGAACAAAAGGCCATTTACGATACAATTATGGTATGCACGCAGTTGATGCTCAAGACGTTAATTTCTTTTTCCCAATTCCCAAGGCAATATTATGTTAGGAATTGCATCATCAGGAGTTGCTGCAACTTTATTGGATGGTGGTAAAACAACTTATTTTGCACTAAAATTTCCATTACGCATATAAATAAATGGAAATTAAGTGTGTAATATTAAAAAAATTCTGTTAGAGCTAAAGTGCTCAAAATGACTTTCATAATATTATTATAGGGTGATTCATCGTGAGGCCTGATTTTTAATAGGTTTTTTTGACAGATCACTCATAACTCCTATCAAACTGATTTGTCATTTTTGTTCAGTATCGTCATCATGGAAAGACTCATACCACAATAGCGTCTCCAATTTGTTCAGCTGTATTACGAAAATAAGCGTTCTGTGAGAAATGTGCGCATAATCGACCTACCGAAACCATTGCCAATACCATTCACAGGGTTGGCCGTGTGCATACACTCCTCAAGCAGAGGGTCGCGGGTTCGAATCCCGTACGAGGCAATTCTCTGAAAAAGTCTTTTCATAGAATTTGTATGTAGTTATACAAATCAAATACAACTCTGACATGAAGGCATAATACTGATGTTGGAGTGGTTGCTGGCTGGGCTAAATGTAACGAACTAACAACTACCACGTACTGAGACCCACTGGTTGAGGATGCACTTGCTCGTCCCGTCCAGTTTGACAACCAACTCTGGAAAAAATATCGAAACCTAATACACCTGAGTTTCAAACTACTACACCACCCGACGCGCCCTGGAGAAAAGCCTGTAAAAAGGTATTCATATCCCCTTGGTGCCACTCGGGATTAAAATAAAAATAAAATAAAAAAAAACTATTCACAAATTTGAGTCCCAGTTTACATAAGTAATACTCGACCGGTTAGACCACATCTAGCACGTAGTGAAGAGACTATAGGAGCTGTAGCTGAAAGTGTACGCGAAGACCGTGACGAATCGATTCGTCGTCGTTGTCTGCGGCTTTTCTAGGTGTATTCGACAACTTGGCGTATTTTACGTGAGGATCTCGGCCTAAAAGCGTACAAAATTCAACTTGTGCAAGAATTAAAGCCAGGCGACTAGAATTTACCTCATATTTTCAGTGAATGGGCTCTGGAAAAACTCTATGAAAATCTGGTGTTTTATCGTGAAATTATGTTCAGTGATGAAATCCATTTCTGGCTCAATGGATACGTTAATAAACAAAATTGACGTATTTGGGCTGATGAGCAACCCGAAGAGTACCAAGAGCAATCATTACATCCATTTAAAACAATGGTATGGTATGTTTTATGGGCTGGTGGAATCATTGTCCATATTTCTTCAAAAATGAGGCAAATCAGAATGTTACCATCGATGGTAACGGCTATCGCACCATGTTAACGGACTAGGTGGTTCCTGAAATTCAAGCACATGGTCTCGGTGAGCTCTAGTTTCAACAAGACGGCGCTACGTGCCATATAGCGCGTGAAAAAATGGACTTGTCGAGAAATCATTTTGGTGAGCACTCAATTTCACGTTTTGCTACGGTAAATTGGACACCTAGATCGTGCAATATCACATCTTTGGACTATTTTATCTGCTAATATGTAAATTCTCAGGTTTTCAGAAATAAACCAGCTATGATTGACGCTTTGGAAGCCAACATTACTCGTGTTACCCGCGAGTCGTGTTATCCGCGAGTTACCAGTCGCTATGCTCGAACTAGTCGCCCAAAATTGGACCTTCCGAATGGACCACCTCAGACGTAGTCGTGGCCAACATTTACATGATATCATTTTCAAAAAGTAAACATTAGATAGAACTCTAAAGCACTTGAAAGGGAATAAGAGACTTTTTAATGATTCATATGCAGATGGAATAAATGCACATTTGAAATCTAATTATATTGTGGCGAAATATTACTAAATTTAAATTAACAAAACATATGCAGGTAACACTTCGAAATGATTCATTAGCTGGCATATTTTCATGCTACTAAAATAAAAATACTAAAAAAATTACTTTGAGTATTACTCTACATTCAGTTTATGTGTATAACATTTCTTGTAATGACATGAATATGTTGCAACTTGTATTGCAGCTTTCTCAAACCTAATATTCACAATGCTTTAAGGAATAAATACATTAAAAAACAAATACATTACAATAATTTTTTTTTAGGGCGGGATGACGTTTGCCAAGTTAGCTAGTTTGCTTTATAAAAATTAAAATGAAACTTTTGGACAATATTTTATGCACGGTAAGAAAACCACACCAGAAAGTGTATAAATACATATGAATGTATAAGTAAAAAATATGCCTTCAAAAAACGCACATTCATTAACACGTAAATTTTGAGAGTTTCTTTATCCTTAAAATGCGCCTTCCTATTTTGTGAATTCTCTAGAAATGCCTAGAGCACTCCGCATAAATCCGCCTTTTCCTTAATATTTATAAAAGAAAAAGAAAAAAACCACTTTTCAAGTGGTTTTATGAGTGCAATTAATTTCATTACAAAGTCATTTTAAAAAATTTTAAATAAAATAATATATTCGACTATTAGATACAAGATACGAGTGAACTTTAATCATTCAAATTGGTACTCGTACAAACATATAGCTGTGGCATCATCCCTTATAAACGAATGTAATTGAAACCTATTTTTGCCGGTCTACCTCTCTGTTTCTATACAATTTCCGCACATTCGTACAACTGTTCTCTTCAAGGTGAAAATAAAATTGTAATAAAAAAATATAAATAAAAATACATACTGGCAGCAGGAGCAAGGAGCCATAAACTCATTCCGATATTGTTATTTTTTAGATGGCACAGTTTTGAAATTGAAGCGCTGATATGGTTGGATGTACTCGTTTGAAGCGTACAAGTATCCGAACGAATATACTTGTAAAGTGTTTGAGGTTTTATTTTAGCAACAGTTGTTCTAAAAGCGATTTAATATGGTATGTTACTTAATTAGAGTTTAATATGGTATATACTTATTTGCCTTTAGGCAATTTTATTTGTCTTCAACAAGTTGTCAAATTAGATATGAGTACGATTTCAAATCTGAGCATTTTTAAAGTGAGTAGTGAAACTTTGTATTATTAACTGATGAACATTTGCCAGGTTTATGAATGTCAATCTTTTATCATATATAATGAATCTATGATTTATCTGAAGATACATATGTTTACTTTGCTTGTAGATGCCGTTCTGGGTAAGCCTATATTGCTTAAATATTTTGGGTTGCATTTTTTATACTATCATCTAATAATTTGTCATGTTTGTCATTATAAAACATTGAGAGTCTAGATTTTAGCTCTCTCAAAACAATTTGGCGTTGTAAATGCTCCAGCAAACTAAACATGCATGCATGGGCATGCTATTTCCAGCTGAGCTTTGTCACCCGCGATAGTTTAATCCTGGGGCTGTACTTTGAAGATTCTCTCTGCTGAAGCATTTTCTCGATGTTTCTGAGCTAGTGTACACAACGTATTTTGCCCTTTTTGACTTAATCCACATCTTGATTTGGAAAGTTTAGGGTTGCATCTTTTCCTTCATTAGCCCTCATCACATATGAAACCAAATATTATTTATTCGAAAATGGTAATTATCTGGCTTTGCTTTCCTGTTTGTCGTCCGGCACTCGAATCAATATCACATTTCGTCTTTTGAATTTTCAAATTTGAGCGCGTTTGTTTTACCTGACCTAAGTTTAATAGAGTAAGTTTTCGCCGAATCTCCTCTATGGTATCATTGATTTTCACTCCGACATAGGTAAGGTAACCACTTCGAAGTTACTCTTGTCAACAGTGATGTTTTGTCCTAGACGAAGGATAGATATTTGTTTGTTCGTTGACAGCATGTACTTGACTTTGTCCTCGTTCATTTCAGGACCAAGTCACTACGCCTGCGTATGCTGGATTGCTACTAGAGACGTTTTCGTTGTCATTTGAAATTGTGTATTTAATTTGATCCGAAGTTCGCCAACTGTACGAATCTTAAATTATTTAAATAATCCAAATCACAATCCACGTACTCATCCAGATCAGTCTTTTCAATTCTCTGGTAGTACTATTCTCCAGAGCGATTAGAAGTACATGAAATATTGGCGTTATGATGCATCACCACTTTATTAAGAATCCCATGAAAAAATTTCATTGGTGTGCATTTTAGAACCTCAACGAAAGGCCTGATTTGATGAAAAGTGCAGACAGGTACACGTAGAAAAACAATTTGTTTAGGAACTAATGCTGTATGGAAGGGACAAATCGACTCGTAAATTCAACAAACAAAAGAATTATATCGAAAGAGGGTTTAGAATAGGCAAGTGTTAAGTGACTTCCTCAATATCTTACTTATTTGAAAAAAAAAACAACTTGCAAATCAACACCAGAGGCATAATTTTCCAAAAGTTTGTGCAAATATGTGTATGTGCTTATGATATTGATTGAACATGGGAAGTCGTCTTAAGTATTATATGTTTGCAAGTATCGGAGCATTAGTGTTATGTTATGAGTAAGGGTAAAACAAACTACGTGCAATCAATTAGATGAGCACACAACATCAACGAATCGGAGAGTATATTTCAATAAACAGCTTTAACTTAATAAATACGGCAAACGCAATGAACAACAATTAGAAACCAGAAGTAGAGCTCCTACTATATCTCCTTCCAATCCTCGCAATGGATCTACATATGCCTAAAAGCGATGTGTAGTAACGAAACAAGCATAACTTAAGCCAAAATTTCCGTAACTTCTTGCTTCTAGCAGATCATATTCAGTGTGAAAATAAGCTTCAATGTTTATTCAAGGGCGCTAGCGTAACCATATCTACTAACAAAATAAATAAGATGTACTCGTACATATGTACACATAAAAAAGCATTTTTAAGCACTAAATATCTTGTGAATGCATTAATCTAATACGTCCTGTAACTTTTCATACAATACACTGTCATAAGTTTTTAATTTTCCAAAACAAATGGAAAGAGCTTACTCAGTACTTTTTCACTCTTTAGGGCGTTGACGCGGGCAGAAAACATGAAAATCAATGAAATAAACGTTATAAGTGTTGAATTTAAACGTCTGGTTTATTTGACAAAATGCTTAAGATGCGAATCTTTGTCTGTTTCCAGAAGCACTTAAAAAGGTACGAACGTCATTTTTGAAAAAAGCGCACAGGTGTTTAGCAAAAGATAGTTTCATAAAAAGATGAGACACTGTGTGATGAAACTCCATTTTGTGAAGGTTGTGCTTGCGATAGAAAATATTGTACAAGGCGTGCTGATGGAGAGAACACCTGTACTGATCTGAGTAAGAAAATGAGCTAACAATTTTCCAAAATACAATTTTTCAAAATTCTAAGAACTAATGGTGGCTTAGGCCTTTTAATCAGACTATTCGACAATTTTTGTTTAACTTGTCAGCTACCGTTCTATCTATAGACATACGAGGGCTAATTGATGAATATCCGGATTAAAAATGAGAACGTAACTTTTTTAGGTGTTGACAATTTATCCTCTTTCAATTCGATACACTTTTCCCAGCGGTGCTGCAACTTTTTTAACCCCTTCGTATAGTAGGACTTTTGTTGGCTTGCAAAATACTCCTCCGCGGCGGCAATGACTTTCTCGTTCGACCCGTACTTCTTTCCAGCCAGCGATCTTTTAAAGTTTGGACACAAGAAGTTGCTGGGGGTATAATCCGGAGAATACGGTGGAAGGTAAGGGGGGGGGGGCAATTCGATCAATTTTGCCGTGGCGACTGCAGAGGTGTGAGACGGTGCGTTATCGTAGTGGAAGAGAACTTTTCCTTGCCAAATGTGGTCGTTTTTTTTTCAAATTGGCGTTAAATCTGTCCATGCTCCTGTGATTGTTTTTCCTCTTTCCAATTAATCAATGTGGATCACACATCACACCCACGGTCTTCGCCTTCTTTGGAGCACGTTCACCAGATAAAACCCATTGTTTCGATTATTCTTTGGTCTCTGGTGTGAATCAGTGAATGCATGTCTCATCGACAGTCACGAAACGATTAAACAGGGCCAAGCACGTCTTTAAAGTGGTCTCACGATTGCGCTTGTTCTCCGGTGAGAGCAAAGGCGGCTCTCCTAAATGGTAACCGTTTTTTGGCCACCTATGCACGGTTTATCAAAACCCGACGTGATGTACTCGTACATATGTACACATAAAAAAGCATTTTTAAGCACTAAATTTCTTGTGAATGCATTAATCTAATACGTCCTGTAACTTTTCATACAATACACTGTCATAAGTTTTTAATTTTCCAAAACAAATGGAAAGAGCTTACTCAGTACTTTTTCACTCTTTAGGGCACTGACGCGGGCAGAAAGCATAATATTCAATGCAATAAACGTTATAAGTGTTGAATTTAAACGTCTGGTTTATTTGACAAAATGCTTAAGAAGCGAATCTTAAGCTTCAAATTAACATTAGATAACAAAACTGCGACCGAAAACCAGGTGTCAAAGAATAATATTGAAGTTTTGTCTGTTTCCAGAAGCACTTAAAAAGGTACGAACGTCATTTTTGAAAAAAGTGCACAGGTGTTTAGCAAAAGATAGTTTCATAAAAAGATGAGACACTGTGTGATGAAACTCCATTTTGTGAAGGTTGTGCTTGCGATAGAAATAATTGTACAAGGCGTGCTGATGGAGAGAACACCTGTACTGATCTGAGTAAGAAAATGAGCTAACAATTTTCCAAAATACAATTTTTCAAAATTCTAAGAACTAATGGTGGCTTAGGCTTTTTAAAAAGACTATTCGACAATTTTTGTTTAACTTGTCAACTACCGTTCTATCTATAGACATACGAGGGCTAATTGATGAATATCCGGATTAAAAATGAGAACGTAACTTTTTTAGGTGTTGACAATTTATCCTCTTTCAATTCGATACACTTTTCCCAGCGGTGCTGCAACTTTTTTAACCCCTTTGTATAGTGGGACTTTTGTTGGCTTGCAAAATACTCCTCCGCGGCGGCAATGACTTTCTCGTTCGACCCGTACTTCTTTCCAGCCAGCGATCTTTTAAAGTTTGTACACAAGAAGTTGCTGGGGGTATAATCCGGAGAATACGGTGGAAGGGGGGGGGGGCAATTCGATCAATTTTGCCGTGGCGACTGCAGAGGTGTGAGACGGTGCGTTATCGTAGTGGAAGAGAATTTTTCCTTGCCAAATGTGGTCGTTATTTTTTCAAATTGGCGTTAAATCTGTCCATGCTCCTGTGATTGTTTTTCCTCTCTCCAATTAATCAATGTGGATCACACATCACACCCACGGTCTTCGCCTTCTTTGGAGCACGTTCACCAGATAAAACCCATTGTTTCGATTATTCTTTGGTCTCTGGTGTGAATCAGTGAATGCATGTCTCATCGACAGTCACGAAACGATTAAACAGGGCCAAGCACGTCTTTAAAGTGGTCTCACGATTGCGCTTGTTCTCCGGTGAGAGCAAAGGCGGCTCCCATCGCGCGGACAGCTTTCTCATTTTCAGGCTTTCGTGCAGGATGTGGCTAAGCGATTAGTTCTGATGCCTTCTATCTTCGCCACTCAGCGGTCTACCAATACGAGATCATGGATTTCGTCCACGGTTTCCTAAATTTTAACCGTTTTTTGGCCACCTGGGCACGGTTTATCAAAACCCGACGTGCGGCCAATGGTGAACGGTTGTACGGGAAGGTGAATTGGTCCCATATACACCATCGAGAATGGGCTTGATTTCCTTGCAGGTTTTGCCGCTCAAAAATAAGAATCGGATCAAGGAGCGATACTGCAAAAAACAATGTTAGTATAAGAGTACGGAGTGGACCAAAACTCGGTCCCTCCCATCTTTTTTATCCTGCCAGAAGATTTCATGGGCTCATTTACGAAAGCATTAATCCTTTATAAACAAGAAATCTGATATCACATTTAGTAGCACAACCCAGCAAATAGTTAATTTAAAATTGCCCAAAGTGAGTATGCAAAGAAAACTTGAAACAAATTTCAGCAAGAAAGATGTATGGAGCACTTACTATTTACAGAAGCAGAGCTCTGTATAAAATATAGAAACGGGATAAGAAGCAAGTGAAATTAATGCTTATCAATCAAAAGGCAGTAGAGTGACTTAAAATTCAACAGTTATTAAAAATAACTAACCACACTTATACACAACATTTTGATTTCTACTATATTTAACGAGTTATTGCATATATAATATAAATGATATAATATAACACAGCTACCGGACATATCATAGCTCTCGAGCAGGAGATGACTTTGTAGAGAACATTGCCAAGATTTATTCAGAAGAAAGTGTGACGGATAAATTGAATCTCAGCATTGTTTGCCCCATGCAAAAGAGAAAAACTCCATCCAGAGAAAATTATTTTAATTCCGATTTATTGTGTGGACGTCATTTGTCAATGATGTGGTTGGCTTAAATATTTTATTTACACTGGGCACATCCTAATCAAAAAGCAAGAAGTCTAGATCGATACTCAGTAACTCTTCTTTATCAGCTTCAAGCCCGAATATCACACCGTCTATAGAGAGACGAATTATACTCAGCCATGTCCAGTTTTAACATCCCTGCCTAATTCGTAGGAATGTGCTGGATGACAATGAATAACGCTCGTTGCTCTATTAAAGTTCGGAAATAATGTTACAAAGATCTTTACTATCAACTTGATGCACTGTATTATGAATTGTTTAAAATTATTAAAATTAACTCGCAAGCTCAACCTGAATGATAATTTTCCAAAAGCTATTACAACTATTTTCATACGCTTATAACACAAATATCATATGATATATCAAAAGGTGGCAAACTGAAGTGAAAGCGGCAACGACTGTTAAACACTTCGCTTTCTCTTAATGAACGCCGAGATTAATAAAGCAATAATCCTGCATGATACTTTGCCATTTTTACTGTCTCTTTTTTTTCGTGCTGTTCTATATTCTAGGTTGACTTTACATTTAATATTATAATCCTTAAAATAGATTAAAACACCGTTAGAAATTACAAAATAAATATTAAATTCCTTATGGAATTTTCATAGTTCATTTCAGAACTTAAATTTTGAGGATTTAGGTTGAAAGGAATTTAAAAATGTAATTCTGTATTCATTTTCTGAGATACATACATAATACCAGTCTCACTACTATTCTTACTGACTCACCTACTTAATAGAGAAAGGCATAAATCCCTTCGAGATATTTTTCCTTTTCGCCAGAAAAGTAAATAACAAGTATTTCATAAGCCTAAAACAGTATCGTGTAATATCTTTTCTCATTCCTACAAAGGTGATTACATTTAACGTATAATGTTTTGCAAATCTGGGAGTCGAGAATGGTTATTCGTCAAATGAGAGTTCCGCATTTAATATTTTAGCAGCATTTCTTACAACAATTGTTACATAAGATAAATGTTACAACAGATAAATTATTTAATATGAAGCTTTACATGAAATAAATAATATCCGGAGCTTTAACTTACCAGCTGTAAATCAAACAGATTTCCAAAATCAAAACAGATAATCTTGCAATACTTCTAAGCTAAATTTTAGTCTTTTAATAGTATTTTATACAATATTATTAGGATACGAGTATGTATGTATATATTTTTCTTTATTAACTTGGCAATAAAGACAATTTGAAAAGTGTGGAAATGGCATACCAATAGGCAAAGTTTGGTTAGATAATGCGTATACTTTACGAATAGGTATTACTTTTGCTCGCCTTAAGTTCATCTACCCTTCCTGTTGGGTATTTAACCTTGTTTAGGCTTTATTCATTGTCTGGGTTGGCAACAATTGCTTATGAGGGGAGTGTCAAACTCTTTCAGATTTACGCCAATCTCTAAATTGTCATGAAGAATGTATGTATGATGTTCCTTTTACATTAAATTCCTTCAAATGACACAACCGATTCCATTATTGTGGTAAGATGTATTTAATTTTGTTTTCTGGTTTGATGGTAGAGAAATGTCATAATCCAAACTCAGTTGAATATTTAATATTGAAATTCGCAATTGAAACCAGAAAGCGATAATTAGAGAAGAAATAATTTAAGCAACATAATTTTAAAATCATGTTATTTTGAGAAAATCGTTAATGTGTCTTTCAGCGAATTTTCTCGTACTACATTCAGTACGGTCTTCTGTAGTAACATAAAAGTAGATTTTAGACTTCAAATTGACAAAGATGACAACTTAATCGCCTTATGTAAACCTTAAGTCATGATTCATTTCTTTTGAACTTACTTACTTTAGGTGGCGCTATAGTCTTAGATGGATCTAGGCCTCAGTTAAAAAGCGTTTCCAGCCAGCTTGCTCTTTAGCTAGCTGCCTCCAGTTTTACATGCTTAGTTGGCTGAGGTCGCCTTCCAATTGAATATGCCACCGTACTCAACCGTTCGAAAACTTTTCGAACTGGAGCATTGGATCCCATCGGCTGTACAAGAGCAAGCTATTTCAAGTCGATATCGCTGTACAGCCCTTACAGTTCGTGGTTGTATTTCACCACCTCCACTCATCGTCTATGCGGACAGGACTGAAAATCCCTCGAAGAATATTCGTATCAAAGAAGCCAATAGCACCCTCATCCATTTTCGATAAAGACCATACCTCTGCCCCACAGCTTTGGGATGGTCTTATACTCGTATAGGATCACTTTCGTTGTTCAAGAGAAGGCTTTGTTGGTCAGTTGCCTTCTTAGGCCAAAGAAACAACGTTGTCTAAATTGATAGCGGAACCTAGGCAGACAAAGTTTTTAACTACCTCAAAGTTATATCTGTTAAGTGTGACGTTTTGTCGATGTTGGGTGTAATTTCATGTTGACAGCATATACTTGGTCTTGCCCTCATTTCCTGTTAAACCCATCATCGCTGCTTCCTCATCAATACGTCACGCTGCTTTCTTTTAATTATGTCAATATAATCGGCGTATGCGAGTAATTGGCCGGACTTTTGAAAGATTGTGCCTCTTATGTGGACGCATATTTTGCGCTATTCTTTCAAGAATGATGTCAAAGAAATCGCATAACAGGGTATCGCATTTTGACATCAAAGGTCTCGGTGAGCTCTTTACCGACCTTGATGAATAGCGTGCATTATCCATCGGCATGCTGAGCAAACGGACGTGTTTAGCAAAGATGCCAAAACTAGCCATTGCCATGTATAGCTCGTCTCTATATATGTTTTTATACGCGGTCTTAAAATCGATAAATAGGTAGTGTGTATCGATTTTGAGCTCATGGGCCTTTTTCAGAATATGCCATAGTGTACACATTTGATCGATGGTGGACTTTTCTGGCCTGAAGCCACATGGCTTCAGCGGTTTCCATAATACGGTAAATAGGATTTTTAAGCAGACTGATGCCTTTGTAGTTGATGCAGTTCAAAGGTTCTTCTTTTTTTACGATCGAACAAACAACTTTAAGGTTCCATTTATCGGGCATTTCGTTCAACCATATTTTACAGATGAGTGAGTGCATGCTCCTTAACAAGTCATTACCCTCCGAGTTGAAAAGCTTGGCAGTCTGGCCATCCGCTCCAACAGCCTTGTTGGATTTAAGCTTACATGGAGCTGTCTTTACTGCTTCAAGGTAGGGACGGACCTTGTTGGTCAACATCTTCCAGGTTAAAAGGTTCATTCTGACTGACAGCAGTATATGGTTCATCACCGCCGTTAAACAGTCTACAGAAGTACTCTTTCCAAATCCTCAGCATTGGCTGCGACTCTACTACTATGTTTCCTTGTTCGTCACTACAGGCTACGATTCGGGGCTTGTGTTTGGGAAAACTTCCGATTCTCATTCATGGAGTAGCATCTGTCAATTTCATCGATCTTTTTTCATTCCCCTTCCATTTCCTCCTGAAAAGCCGATGTTCGCCTTTTCCCTCCTACTCGTAGAGCTCGTCAGCAGCTCTAGTACTTCTATGTTCTTAGCATAGCTTCGATGTGGCGGAAGAGTAAAACTCATCACACGGCTTTTTGGCAATGTTGCCACTGGGCTTCGATGTTTGATGATGGCGGCATCGGACTTCTTAAAAGATTAAAGGAGATTCGATCGGCGATTTGGCGATCACTTGCCGTTGTAACCCTCCGACGTCAAACTGCCTCACAGTATTAGCTTGGTCTTCCTGTGTCCGAGATATTCGGAACCATACCTTGGCAACAACAAGGTAATGGTCCGAACAGATGTTGGCCCCTCGTAACGTTCGGACATGCATAATACAGGAGGACTGCCTTGTGTCGATCGCAATGTGGTCAATCTGGTTGGCGGTTGATTGATCAGGAGTTGTTCAAGTCCCCTTGTGAATAACCGCATGCTAGGTACAACAATATTTCGCCCCGCCGCAAAGTCGAATAACTTGAATGCGTTATGGGAGGTGGTGTCGTGTAGACCATTCTTCCCAACTGTACTACCAAAGTAGTTCGTGCAAGGAAAGAGGTTGGAATGTAAATCGGTACGGGAAATGTGGGGGGTTAACTTCGCTACACTTTTTTGGAAGGATTACTTCTGCACATTTATAAGACCATTACGAGTATTATTCAAAACAAATAAAAATTCTCTTAATTTAGAGTTCTAAAAGCGATCTTCGGCTCAACTATCATCAAATTTAGAGGAGAAATATAGCAGTGAACTGTGTGGCCACCTAAAATAAGGTAGTTAAGTAAGAAAATCTAGCAAGTCCGAAGCAGCTGGCGCAGAAATTAGTAAGTACCAATCTATTTTCCTACTAAGTTAAGCACTGCTATGTTGCTGTTGGTTGCCTTTTGAACTTTCGCGGGCAACATACATTCTTTTACTGATTTTTTTTTTTTTTTTTTTTTTTTTTTTTTTTTTTTTTTTTTTGTTTCTGTTAGCACACATTTTCCAAACATATCTTCACAGTTTCAAGTACTTAATATAATTTGTTTTCGATAGATAGAAAGGTTATATGTAATTTGGTTTGCTCGGCGATGTTCAGTTATTATAAAAAAATGGAGCAAAGAATTTGCATCAAATTTTGTGTAAAAAATGAAATCAAGTGCTCTACAAAACTTAAAATGTTAACAGTGGCATCAGGCGAGCCTGCTCTAAGAATAAAAAAAATGTTTACATGTGGTACAAGCTCTACCAAGATGGCCGAGAAGATATCAATGATGAACCTCGTTCTGGAAAATACAGCGCATCAGCAAAAGATAATAACGTCGAGGCTGTGAAGAAAATTGTTTTGGTAAATCGTCGAATTACCATAAGAAAAGTTGCTCAAGATGTTGGCGTATAAGTCGGCTCGTGTCAAGCAATTTTTTGGATGTTTTAGGCATGAAACTTCTTAATTTTGATCAGAAGAACTGTCGCATGAGCATCGTTCATGATGATCCTGACTTACTTAAAAGGGTTATATTTACCGCATTTGGCCCAAAGCGACTTTTTTCTGTTCACAAAAAATAGAGAGACCTATGAAAGGACATAGGAAAATAAAAAAGGTAACTCTGTAAGAGCTCATGGCTATACCAAAAAGTGATTATGAGAAGTGCTTTGAGGATTGGGAAAAGCTTTGGCACAAGGGAATTATATCTGAGGGGGATTACTTTGAAGGGGATAACATTAATATTAATGAATAAATATTTTTTTTTATAAAGATATAAAGTCACTTTACTTTTTGAACACATTATGGTTATCAATCAATACATGAGGTCCCTTTTTAACTATACTTATCACCGATCACTGATATAAAAAGCATAATTTTATCCAATATGTAAGTTGCTTGATAGACTCTTAGAAGAGTTAGCTCGGAAAAAATTTTAAATTTTATTATATAGGTTTTTCCAATAGGGACTTGACAACTTTGAATTTATTTGTGAACGCACTCTTTCACTAATCATCAAACTGTCACTGTCAATTTATTCAGTAAACTCAACATTTTCATCGTGGTAAAGTATACAGATATCCGCAGTCGAAAATGATCTTCAGTGACGAAGCTCATTTTTGGCTCAATGGGTTCGTCAATAAGCAAAATATGCGTTTTTGGTAGGATGAAAACCCACATGTGCTTCATGAATCACCACTTCATCCACATAAAATAACTGTTTGGTGCGGTTTGCATGCCGGCGGCGTTATTGGGCCATATTTTTTTGTCAACGATAATAATCGTCACGTTACTGTGAATGGTCAGCGTTATCGCGCCGTAATCACCGATTATTTTTGGATCGAATTGGAAGATATGGACTTGGACGAGATGTGGTTTTAACAGAATGGTGCCACAAGCCCCACAGCACACGCTACAATCGATTTATTGAAGAGTAAGTATGGTGAGCGTGTTATCTCAAGACATGGGCCAGTCGATTGGCCGCCTCGCTCGTGTGATTTAACGCCGCTTGACTATTTTCTGTGGGGCTACGTTAAGTAATTGGTTTATGCCAACACGCCGACGACGTTGGAAGAGCTCAGAGCCAACATTGAACGCGAAATAGCGGCCGTTTCGGCCGTAATGTGTAGCCGAGTTGTTAAAAATTGTGTCCAACGAATCAATTGCTGCAAACGTACCCTCGGTAGCCATATGAACGAAGTCGAGTTCCATTCATAAATGTTTTGATTGTACTTTAAGCCAATAACAAAGTTTTTGAAATATCCCAAATGGTTTGCCTTTTATTTAAAAAAAAGTTGTCAAGTCGTTATTAGAAAACCCTATACTATAATGTAACATCTTTTGTTTAGAAAAATGAATTCTTTGGTGCAGCTTATTGCCTTTAAAGAATTTAAAATTGTTAATGCAAGCAGTTGAAAATTTTACTCTGTAATATAAGATTCGGTCCATATGGACTGCAATACATTATCACATCAATTGTAGACCGATGCATCAGAATTCCGTCAGATTGTAATGAAATGTACTTGGTCGAATGGAGGATTAAAACTCACTTTACCTACAGGCCATCCAGAGACTTGATAAATTTTGTATCTTGTACCACGTTTTAAACCGAAGATTGATTTTTAAAGTAAACTTGGATACTTTAGTGTAGCCCGAAAGACATTCATTTCTTCAGCTAACTAATATTCAAGTAGACTAGTTGACTAAAAAACGATAACAAGCCAACTTCTATTAAAAATTTAGTCTCCTCTTTTAATATTGGCTGCCACTCACGGATCGATATTAATACCGATCCGTTACATCTTTCTTTTCCCCTATCCCATTTTCTAAAAACTTTAAACATGCTGAAGTATTATAAGAGTATTCATTCCCACTTCAGGTTAAGTTCTTTAGAAAAAAAAAAACTGTTTTAAAATACGAAAAATAACCAGAAAATACCTTAAATAATCAAATACAGAGAACTGATTAAGCGAGTAATACAGATAGCATAGTCTACGCTCTGCGGTTTTCGGAGGAGAGCAATATAATACATTCGGCAAAATAACAGGCAAAAATTTCAAACCAGCAAACTTATAACGCCAACGTAAAATCGATATCGTCTGCATTCAACAAACTATTGAGTGATTCATCGTGAGTTTTGATTTATAATGTAAAATAAAGTACATAAATTTGAAAGTAAACTCAAAATTTTTATCATCGATTAAAATAACTATTTATGGCATCTACTTTTTAAGAATGATATCATATAAATATTGGCCACGACTACATCTGAGTTGGTCCATTCGGAAAGTCCAATTTTGAGCGATTCGTTCGAGCATAGAGACTGGTATCTCGCGGATTACATTAGTAATGTTGGCTTCCAAAGCGTCAATCGTACTAAGCTTATTCCTAAAGACTTGAGACTTTACACATCCCCAGAGAAAATAGTCCAAAGGTGTGATATCGCACGATCTAGGCGGCCTATTTACCGTAGCAAAACGTGAAATTAAGTGCTCACCGAAATGATTTCTCAACAAGTCCATTGTTTCACGCGCTGTATGGCTCGTAGCGCAGTCTTGTTGAAACCAGAGCTCACCAAGACCATGTGCTTGAATTTCAGGAAGCACATAGTCCGTTAACATGGCGCGATAACGGTTACCATTAAGGGTAACATTCTGATTTGCCTCATTTTTGAAGAAATATGGACCAATGATTCCAACACCCCATAAACCATACCATACCATTATTTTTAATGGATGTAATGGTAGCTCTTGGTAATCTTCGGGTTGCTCATCAGCTCAAATACGGCAATTTTTTTTTATTAACGTGTCCACTGAACCAGAAATGGGCTTCATCACTGAATAAAATTTCACGATAAAACACTGGATTTTCATAGAGTTTTTCCAGAGCCTATTCACTGAAAATATGAGGCAAATTCAAGTCGCCTGGCCTCAATTCTTGCACAAGTTGAATTTTGTACACCTTTAGGTCGAGATCCTAAGGTAAAATACCCCAAGTTGTCGAATACGCCAAGCCAAGCTGCTGAGAATGACAACGAATCAATTCGTCACGGTCTTCGCGTACACTCTCAGCTACAGCTGCTATAGTCTCTTCACTAGGTTCTGGATGTGGTCTAACCGGTGGAGTATCATCCACTAATGTAAACTGGGACCCGAATTTGCGAATGGTATTGACAATAGTTGTTTCAGTAGGTCGATTATGCGCACCGTAAGTTCCTCGAATCGCTTAGAATAGTGTTAGTACCTTCTGCACTTAGCATTCTTTTGTGACAGAAACAAATGAAAAACAAAAAAATTTATTCGGAGGCATCTTTGCTTAAAGAATATTTGAACAATATGACTATAAGACATAAATAGATATACCCGGTTAAAAACTTGTCTTTAAAAATCATTTAGATTCTCACACTATATACACTTCAAATAAAAATCATCTCTGTTAAATTAAAACATTTGTCATACTGATATCAAATTTTAAACCAACTAAAGATTTTAATTACATAATTATATTTAAGAGGATTTTATAAAACATTTCAACGAATATTCACTTTTTTATTACTTTCACTAGTGGTTAATTGACTATTAATTTTGTAATCAATACTATCCACTTAATTAGACCAATGAATACTTGTTTAACCATAATGGAAAATATTTTTCTATTTTCCAGATATTCCTAAGCAAACAACAAATTAACAGTTTCTAACTCTATGCATAAATCGTAAAAAACCAGGCCTATTCTAATTTCGTCATAAATATTGGCAATTCAATATCAATTAATACAATATATTCCCAATGGAATAAGATAGCAATTTTATATCCCATATGGGATGAAGGATAATTCAGGTATTTTATTATATCCTGCCGCTGAACTGAGTTCATGTTTCTTTTTTTTATTTTTTGATATTTGTATAATCATCTATCAATAATATTAATGGTTGGAGTATAAACGTGCCAGATAAATGCAAGTGATTTCAAAATTTCAAATTTCTTATAACTTTATTTATTCATTAATATATAACATATACTCTTATTGCCAAATGAGATGATGGGAAATACCATAGATGGCCAAAAAATGGGAAAAATACAATATTTTGAATAAAATAAGGTTAATCCAATTTGAACAAGACGCGAACGAGTTTATGGCAATAAATATCATATCGCAAGGCTACAAAGCTTAGTCAAAATCATCGGGTGACTAGTTAGGATAAGCTAGATTAGAGTGGTCCTTGTTAAGCTGCATTTAAACTAGCTTTAAGCGCATTGTAGCACCCATAAGAAAGCGTGGGAGATAGGGATTTCTTGAAAAAATTGTCAAGGTCGGTGATTTCATAGGCCAGCGAGGTATAGGAATTCCATTTGGATATCTGCCAAAACAGAGGAATTAAATATCTCATTAAATATACCTCATGGAGAAATCATCTCTCACAGCGTCTCATAAATACATTTGTGAATACAGAATTTTCGTTCCTTGGGGTTAGTCATCTTTTTTCATCGTCTAAGTTCGAGAAAGGCCTATATTAGTCTAGATGTATCAGAACTATCCCGATAAGTCCATCTATGATAGTCTTATGGAGCGCTTGCAAGAATATCATTTTGTTGTCATATCACATCTTCTTCACGTCATCACGCTGCCTACTATTCGTTCCTAGGGATCTGAGTCTGGTCAGTTCATCAACAATATAGCTGCCTGGGACACTCGAATGTATCGGAACCCAACAGAATGTGATCTTGTATTTCTAAGCCATTTCATTAAGGTATGCGCCGCAGTCCCTAACTACCCTCAACTTTGTGATTCTTGAGTGATGAGATTTATCGGGCTGATAGATATCTAAGACTTCGGCTTAGAATACGGTACAGAATGTGGGTAGACCGAAGAATTTTTTTGTGCAGAGGTCATTAAAGAGATCCCTGTGGCAACGCTTTCAGCTGTCTTAGAGCACTCTGTGAAGAGACAGAAGGGTTTATTACGAATGATTTCACAATATCTCCATTCCTTTCATACAAGTTAAATCAATTTTAAGTTTATTGAAGGTCAGTTGATCGGGGGAGACCCAAAATAGCGTAAGAAGATAATCTCTTTAGCTCTTTCAATTGCTGAGTGTTTTTTAGAGAGGTTTCTAATGAATCATGGATTTTTATGCAACCAACCCATTGTGTTGCGGCTGCAAAGTACCTATGCAATAAGTGAGAATTGGTCTCACTACCCTGATAAAGACCCAGTGCATTATTTTGGGTTAAATACTCTACCTTGAGTATACTCGTGCAATCGTTTTGCACAAGTAAAAGACAACTATAGTTTGCTATACAAGATGAGGCATATGGTACTGGAAATCAAGACACTCACAATGGAGCCATTTAACTTGGGTGGAATGATTTGGGGTACTTTTCTGGTAAAGATGTCCATCTTCGGTGTTGGTGGTCTTACTCTAAGGGCATAGCTACGTGTCCAAGAAGAGATTATGTCTAAGAGATATTAAAAAAAAAATAAAAAATCTGTTGGGGTTTGTTGTCTATGCTTGATCAAAACGTTTGTAGATATGAGTACGTGCATGTGATGATTCTACAACGTAAGAAACAGTATAATATTTTCTCATGCAAAAGTCTTAATAAAAAAATTAAAAACAGCAAGTGTGATGATTTTCGGGAAACTAAATAAAAGTGTTTCCGAGAAAGCCATATTTATTTTATGGCTTTCGGGGTAAGTGATGTGAAATATGTCTATGTTATGTACGTGAAGATATGTAAAGTCTAATTATTGTTTTTTTTTTTTGAGAAAATATAATACGTTAAATAAATTGAGTTAATATAATTTTAAAAATAAATCAACTCAATCACTTATGGAAGAAGCAAAAGTTGCTGCAAATTTGGAAAAAAAAAATCAAATTTAAATGGACCTTATTTGGGAATCAATTTGGACTAAGTCTTGGTTAAAAAGAAAGACAACATTTGTAAATTTCGGCACAAATTCGAATTTATACTACGATAAATGTATATATTAGAATAGAGATGGCAATAGAGATGGCTGTTATCAAAACTATGACAAGAATTTTCAGTAGCACTCATTTTAGAACAGGACCATAATCATAAGACCCAGTTAAAACTTAACACTCAAATGGACACTACTAAATTTAAAATACCTGAGCACGTGTTAAGTTTTTAGGAAAATAGGACAGAGAAAGAAAGAAAGATTGTTGGGCTTAGTGATTATTTCGGTCCATAGATGGACGTGAATTTAGTCGCATGAAAATAAGAATGTCTTTCGTGCGTGGCTGGTATTAAACCTCGAACCGTCGAATTTGGAAGCCAATATGGTTCCACTTGAGCCACGGCTACGTTCAAAGAAACTTTAAAGTGGAACGCATAATCGAAATACGAAACAAGGGTTGGTATTGTATACAAAAAAATCATTAAATGCCAGATTAGGTAAGGAAAATGCTGTTGGTCTAGTGGTAGCAAAGCACGGCCTTCACAATTTGACAACAATGTTTTCAGATTTTCTAACTTTGTGGCAAACAAGTAATGTGAGGACAAATAGTAGATTAATTAATATTTGTCAACTTTTAAAACTGGTTTTTAACTTTATATGCCTGACATCGAGGTGTGATGACAATGTCCCACATTAAGAAGAAACTGAAGCTACACTAGAATTTTCAACACAACCATCCAGAAACCGGTGGTAATAGAATGATTACACTTATAAGAAACAGGCAACCGTCCAAGTATAAAACAAAATCCTCTATCGAAAAGAATAGTTTGGTATAACTATAAAAAAAAAAGAGGCTAGAGGAAACAAGAGCGTTCGGGGTCTTCCAGCTAAAAGATATCGAGGAAAAAGACTACATTGACCGTAAATTTCAGACCAAGAACTAAGTCTATCCGTAATTATGAGGGTAATTTCGTCACATGTATAAACGTTTTAACAACACTTTCAGCAGCGGTAAAATGGACCCCACAAAGTAGTCGTTTGAGAAGGTCACAAGATAAGAAGAAAACAAGTAAGGCACAAAAAAATAATTAGTCCTTCCATTGGACAAGGTTGGTCATAATGTATGACCCTATTGCAAAATGTCAAAGATTTCACAAATGGCGTCCATTGTTGATTCAGTGAATGACTGTATTATTTTTTTTTTATCCTTTTCGAAAGATATAGTCGAAGAAAATAGGATCATAAATTATGGCCCATCTTGTAGTAAAAGTGAGCTGTAAGGTCTACAATATACCAAATGTTAACTGTGCCAAATACTGAAAAAAACTAATGAATATATATCTATATCTTCGGTGACTTCAAAGCCGAATATGGAAACATTCAACAAAGTGAGCTCTGTGATACCCGACTTTGTGTCACAAAACTGTCGAAAACCCGCGATTGAATCTTGAATTCTTACATATAAAATTGGTATAACTTATTCAACCTTGCCTTACAACGAAATTACCTATTTTCTCCAAATCAGTCCAGCTATTTGCAAACGTTATACATATACAAACAAGGTGTATGCACCAAAAATGCGAAGACGAGCAATTGAAGGAGTTATAGGATAATGACCCAACTCAAACTCAATAGCAATTTGCAGAAGCATTAAGTGTTTCACAAGAACACTTAATTACTCGTGGACGTTTACGAGTAATGGGGGAAGATCAATAAACTCGGTAAATGAGTCCCACACGATTTGAGTGAACGTCAAATAGAAAATCGGAAAATCACTTGTGAAATGCTGTTTCAACGCCACGAAAGGAAATCATTTTTGTAACGAATTGTGACAGTTGACGAAAAATGAATTTATTTTGAAAACCCGAAGCGGAAAAAATCTGGCTTTCACCTGACGAAGCCGGCTTATCACCAACGCCAAATGGCTTCGGCAAGAAGACCATGCCTTGTGTCTGGTGGGACCAGTGCTGTATTGTGATTTATGCACTTCTAAAGCCCGGCGAAACTGTTAATACACAACGCTATCGGCAACAAATGATTAATTTAAATCACACATTAATCGAAATACGATCGGAATGGGCCGGTAGACATGGAAAATTGATTTTGGTACAATGTAATGAGCCGTCTCACACAGCAAAATTAGTGAAAGACGCCATGAAATCACTTGGATGGAACATCCTTCTGCACCTGCCGTAATCCCCAAACTTGGCGCCATCTAACTATCGCTCGTAGAACAGCACTTCAGCGAATTCGAGGAAATTGAAAAATGACTCAACGAATGGTTTGCAGCAAAAGTTTTTCTGGCATGCTATTCATAAATTACTTGAAAGATGGGCGAAATGTGTAGAAGTCTATGGCCAATATTATGGCCAATACAAAAAAAAAAAAACGGAGAAAACTTAGACTTACACCTGGTATATGTAGATATGTAGATATTGTTTGATCACAGTAGACTATGAATGAAGTTTTTACGGCATTTGAAAAATTGCCGGCAGTAGTAACATACCACATATATTTATGAACCACAAATAAATCCTTCGAGTCTTATGGATAAAATAACAGATTTTAATACCTAAATTTAATTTAAAATCGTTCAGAATTTGAAATCATTTCGCCAGTAAAAAGTATACCGAAACCAAGCAGAAGTCATAGAAACTTTGAAGATCTCATAAAATCAAAATCTTAACACATCTTTAATATATAATTATTTGACCTTTGTATTCAATATTTTTATAGATGCGATATTTAATGCTAATTAAAAATTTATAAAAAAAAAAATTATTGCTTTTTAAAGATTTTAAAGGATCTATGGTAGTAGTATAGGGTTTTCTAATAACGACTTGACAACTTTTTTTCAAATAAAAGGCAAACCATTTGAGATATTTCAAAAACTTTATTATTGGCTTGAAGTACAACCAAAACATTTATGAATGGAACTCGACTTCGTTCATATGGCCACCGCCGGCACGTTTGATTCGTTGGACCCAATTTTCAACGACTCGGCCACACATTTCGGTCGCAATGGCCACTATTTCGCGTTCAATGTTGGCTCTGAGCTCTTCCAACGTCGTCGGCGTGTTGGCATAAACCAATGACTTAACGTAGCCCCACAGAAAATGGTCGAGCGGCGTTAAATCGCACGAACGAGGCGGCCAATCGACTGGCCCATGTCTTGAGATAACACGCTCACCATACTTACTCTTCAATAAATCGATTGTAGCGTGTGCTGTGTGGCTTGTGGCACCATCCTGTTGAAACCACATGTCGTCCAAGTCCATATCTTCCAATTCGGGCCAAAAATAATCGGTGATCATGGCGCGATAACACTGATCATTCACAGTAACGTGACGATCGTTATCGTCGACGAAAAAAGATGGCCCAATAACGCCGCCGGCATGCAAACCGCACCAAACAGTTATTTTTTGTGGATGAAGTGGTGATTCATGAAGCACGTGTGGGTTTTCACCCGACCAATAACGCATATTTTGCTTATTGACGAACCCATTGAGCCAAAAATGAGCTTCGTCACTGAAGATGATTTTGCGATTCCGAATATCTGTAGAAAATTTTTATAACGTTGCTCGTTTGACAGTTTGATGATTAGTGAAAGAGTGCGTTTACAAATTAAGTTCAAAGTTGTCAAGTCCCTATTGGAAAACCCTATATGTGGTATCATGTGGTAATAACAAAAATAATAAATTATTATAACTTGAACTGTAATCGGTGAATCGAAAACTACATCTTTTGCGATGTATAGCTTGTTACTTAAAATCGATTGATGCATTGTTTTGATATTAGCATTTTATGTCTCCATTAACTAATAATTCCCATGACACTTTCTAAACATTTATCTGAAAACTAAAGAATGAGGACTCTGACAGTTTGGTATGGACAAAGGTCTTGTCTCCCCACTAACCGTGTTTTTCGTCGTTTATTGTTATCCAGGCACATTATCAATGCGTGCCGTATAAGTGGAAACCGTAAAAAATGTCCCTTTGTCTTAGCAGTCGGCGAATTTACCTACAGCTGTAGCTTAATAATGCTTCAGTATCATGGATTTCTTCAAAGAGACTTAAATTACTAACCTATTAAATGAGACTGAACAACTAACTGCAAAATGGATGGGGTAGAAAAGATTCTAAGGAAGTGCCAAAAAAACATCATAGGTCCAGCTCATATAGCCTTGAAACAAAAAACTTTTTTCTTTAATAGCAGGGCTACGAATTAAAACTTGAATATTACTTCGGTAGAAGAGAAAATTTTAATGATCAAGCACAGGATAAATGAAAGCCCTCAGATGAAATGCGTTCGATCGGAAAACAGTGCCTTTATATACTCTGATAACTACTTATATGTAGGTATAATTTCTGAAGAACTGGTATCATTCAGGAAACAATTATTGACATATTATTGAGCTCTCAAGAAGAACCACCAAGTCTAAATTTGTAGATTCGACATACAAGTCATTAATGTGCAGTCAACTTCTAAGCAATCAAAAGAAAAAGAGAAGGAGACTTGTTTCCACAACCACGTATGCTCGTTGTCTGAGGATACTACCCACATAGCATTCGACTTTTTTTGTTAAATGCGCATAACCACGACCACAACGATAATCCAGAGCACCGTGGAAAATGACACTGTACACCTGGTCATAGTCATCAATAACATGTTGCTTGACCGCTATAAATGAGCTGAAAAGTCTCCTATTGCAACCTCGATGATTTCTAAATAACTGACAACATTACAATGGTGGCTGGATGTATAGAATAACCATTCGGCACCAGTGATGGTAGATAAAATTTTCCTAATATCCGTTAAATCAAATTTTTACTGGAAAACTCAGTAAGAATCTCAAATACAATAAACTAAGGCAGAAGATCAAAAATAATATTTGTAGAGCAATCTTACATCAGATTTGAATCTGCTGAATCTATCAAATAACAGCTGATTTTTTGACAATAATTACGGTATTTTTTGCTTTGCCTATTTGATTGGAATATGCTTCTCAATGCATATTAAAAATGGTAATTTACGCTTAAGAACGTTCAGTTGATTTAAACACACACAGCATTAACTCGTAGTGCTGCAGTATATTTAGGCGACTCTGCCATTTCCTGAGTAAATACTCATTATCCATCCCTAGGGATAGTTCTGATGAAGAATGCTCAAAATGTAAATTAGAGACAGAAATTATAGATAATAGTTTTTGTTTTTGTTTGTATTCGCGTAAATCGTGCGAGACCCATTTTTCGGCATTTCCAAGCGCCAAGATATCAAAAAAATATTCAAAAGCTAACATATACTAGAAATATCAAATAATAATAACTACATATAAGCAGACAGGAAAGATAAAATTAATGGGTAAGGCCACTCTAGCATTTTCAAAAAATCGATATTTTTTTATTTCTTTCAATAGTCCCTTAGAACCTCAAAAATGATATCCTAAAAGTATATGTCCGGAAATTTCTCGAAGAGCTTGTTTTTCAAAGTAGAGTACAAAGCCACCAGGTAGGCAGCGAGTCTATTATAGCCGAAACGAGGCACTGTATTTTAGGGGACTAGAGTAGGTATACGGCAAATGTTTTTGAAGCTATTTGTCACGTGTTATGTGGGTGTTATTGGTTCGTTTTTAAAATTACAATATAATACAGGAAACCGAAAATATCTGGAGGAAGACCGCTGAATCGACACGATTAAGAGGCACCCAGTGAAATAAATGCTAGTACTCGTACGCCCGCGAAAAAATTAAAGCAATCGGAAGATATGTACGATATTGAAGTGAATCCAGGTTATCGTTTGATAAGCTTTATTACAGTTTGCACTTTGTCGACTATAAAGTGTGCAAATCGCAAATGAAATTTACGGAAAGTGGTAAGCGCTATTTGGGATTCAAAATAGTAGTGTCCTGTGAAAAATATGTGCAGACTGAGATACCTAGTAGTCCATTTATTATAAAAGGCTATGAAATACTCGTAAACCATAGAGTTTTAAGTTCCATGCGATTACTTCGAATTGGTTTGCACGTAATAAAAAAATTTTGTGCATTCATGGAATTACCTCGGCCTCTGTTTTACTCTTTCTATGATAAGGTTGTCAAAAGAATTTAAGATGCAGCTAATGAAAGGAGCAAAAGATGAGACAACTATTTCTCTTAAAAAAAGGAGAGTATTGAATTAAGGTATCAGGCGATGGTTCGTGGAGAAAACGTGAGTTTACGGCTTTGTTTGGCTTAGTGACTCTTATTGTCAAAAATCATAGACTGCGCAGTAAAATCAAAATACTGTAAGGGGTGAGAGTACTGGAAAAATAAAGAAGATACCGAAGAATATACGAAATAGGCACAAAATCCTAAAGATAAGATCAGCAGGAAAATTGGAGGTCGATGCAGTTATTGAAATGTTTCAGCAACTCGAGTCTTTGCACAAGGTAAAATATACCCATTATATTAGTGACTATGATTCTAAGACTGTTTAAATAATTTCTAATGCTAAGCCCTATAAGACTGTGTACTGTGACAGATACCAGAAAGAGTGTATAGATCACGTTCAAAAGTGAATGGGTACCCACTTATATAATTTGAAGAAGAATACAAAAGGACTCAGTGGAAGGGGCAAATTGACGGGAAAACGAATAGACGAACTTTCTATTTATTATGGATTAGCCATTCGTAGAAACTGTGATTCAGATGGAAACATGAGAAACAGTATATGGGTTACAATCGATCATAAATTATCTACTGATGCAAGACCGCAGCATGATAAATGTCCAATCGGAGAGGATTCATTGTGCTCACGGCAAAAGGCTTAAGCTACAAATAGTTTGGCGGAGTACAAATATAGGTTCTTCCGATTGAAGTGTATGAGCTATTAAACCAGTCTACGAAGAATTGACCAGAGATGATCTTTTAATCGATGAAGCGGCGGCTATACTGGAAACTGTAATGAAAGTTTTAATTCGACTGTGTGGGCATTGGCCCCAAAATCCATTTTAAGTGGTAAACCTATGTTGGATATAGCTCTGGTATTGCAGCATATAATGACGGCTTTGCTTCAATTTTGCACATAACGAAAGCGATAAATTGAGAAATCGGCCCGAACAACTACGAAACGTGCATGGAGATTGATAAAGAACGCATAAAGCTTGCAGACAAATTGCAGTCGCATGCTGCAAAAGAGTACAATACAATAAAAAACAAATGGAAGAGCAGTACACTAACGTAGAAGGCCAATTAAATGATGCAGACATCATGGGTTAAAGGCATGGCAAAATTGTTCATGACTTTCTATAGCTTAAAATTTTAAACGCATTTATCTCAAAACTGCATTTTTTAAGTTAGCCGCACCTATAACTTGAACAATTTTCAACCAATTCACTTCACATTTTAACTAGATCTTTAAAAGTATAGCCTAAATAAGTAGATTTTTTCTATATGGTATAGTTCATTTTACTAGATTAATTTTGAAAGTACGCCATTCGGTCAAAAATCAATATATCAAAAAAATCCTACGTACTTTTCTAGCTATATAACGAAAAAAAAAAAATGCTTGGGACTCATAATAACTCAAAATTTACAGGAGCTGTTGGTACGGCTGTTGACTTTTTCAAAAAATAGAGGTCATCTGGGAAGCGCTGCAAAGCCGCCATTTTTAAATAAACTATTCACTCTTAATGAAATTCAAAACTGCTACGTTAAGCAGATGGCAAAAAGGAATTCGTCGTCATATTATTTGCTTACATCTCGTATCGCTTAATGTTAAACACAGTATTATTAAAAGCAAACAAAATGGAAAAAAGAAGCTGAATTCCTCGTTTTTTGATGGTGATAGTAAGAGAAATATGTATGAGGTTTTCCGATAGGGACTTGACAACTTTGAATTTAATTTGTGAACGTACTCTTTCACTAATCATCAAACTGTCACTGTCAATTTATTCAATAAACTCAATGTTTTCATCATGGTAAAGTACATTAACGAGTAACGTCTGCAAATTATAAAAATTTTCTACAGATATTCGGAGTCGGTTACTGCAACTTTAAGAGCGTTAACTCCAATTTGCGGTCGTAATTCTCGCCGTAGTAGACAGGCAATAACGAGTTTAGTGCAAAAATTTGAGTCTACATATTCGTTGTGTGATTTTGCCGTGTCAGTGAGACAACGGGTTGGTCGAAGTGTCGAAAATATCGCTGCCGTTCAGACGTCCGTAGCAAACGACCCAAATCAGTCAATTCCACGGCGTTCTCAAGAATTGAGCATCGTTCAGACCACATTATGGCGTATTTTGCGTAAGAATCTTGGATTTCACCCATACAAGATCAAGCTGACTTGATCTTGATGGCCGGTGGACCATTTGAAGCGACGTACGTTCTCCGATTGGGTTCTGGAGAAGATGCGCCAAGGAGAAGATCGCAAAATCATCTTCAGCGACGAAGCTCATTTTTGGCTCAGTGTGTTCGTCAATAAGCAAAATATGCGTTATTGGTCGGGTGAAAACCCACATGTGCTTCATGAACCACCATTTCATCTACAAAAAATAACTGATTGGTGCGGTTTGCATGCCGGCAGCGTTATTGGGCCATATTTTTTCGTCGACGATAACGATCGTCACGTTATTATTTTGGTCCGAATTGGAAGATATGGACTTGGACGACATGTGGTTTCAACAGGATGGTGCCACAAGCCACACAGCACACGCTACAGTCGTAAGAAGAAGAGTAAATATGGTGAGCGTGTTATCTCAAGACATGGGCTAGTCGATTGGCCGCCTCGTTCGTGCGACATAACGCCGCTTGACTATTTTCTGTGGGACTTCGTTAAGTCATTGGCTTATGCCAACACGCTGACGACGTTGGAAGAGCTCAGAGCCAACATTGAACGCGAAATAGCGGCCGTTTCGGCCGAAATGTGTGGACGAGTCGTTGAAAACTGGGTCCAAAGAATCGACTGCTGCAAACTTGCCCGCGGTGGCCATATGAACGAAGTCGAGTTCCATTCATAAATTTTTTGATTGTACTTCAAGCCAATAATAAAGTTTTTGAAATATCTCAAATAGTTTGCCTTTTATTTAAAAAAAAAAGTTGTCAAGTCGTTATTAGAAAACCCTATATATCAATGATTGTTTTACTAAGCACACTCGTGCATTATTTATGGCAACTAAAATCTTAAAACAGAAAAACATTCAAGTATTTATGGTTGAACAATTGTAACATTCTGTTGAGAAAGGCTGTAAATGGTGAAGTTTTTGTTATAAGATCTTTTGATGACAATTTAAGTAATTTTTATTCACACTCTTTTGAAATATTTTCTAATATGAATGAAAGTTTCGATCTTAAAAACAACGACATTACCATTCAAGCTACAAGAAAAATGCTGATAGTTTATTGTCTTTTGCTAATAGCAAATCTGATTACATTGTTCATCAAAGCATTAGGATCTTAGGGCAAATTTCGATTTATTAGTAAGCAACCTAGAATCTTTTAAGCATTTGCCTGAAATTATTTTCGCATCGGAAATTTAGATCCATTCTTATGAAATTAGTGAATATAGTATAGTATTCCTGGTTATAAGTTGTTTGCAAATGCCAATGATTCGTATTCTGTAGGTGGAGTTGGAATTTTCATACGAAATTTGTATAATTTGGATGAATTCGACGTGAAGCGCTATTATTTTGTTTGTGTGTATAGATTAAATTCACAGTCTTCATGTGTTCCTAGATGAATTTCAAACTTTTTTAGGTGGTGAAAAATCGAATAACCTTGATGTTTTAGGTGATTTCAATCTATATTTGCTAAACGTTATTCCTGTAATAGATTTGCACTTATAGCAGAGCATGGGTTAAAGTCTTTAGTAAATGATATTACTAGACCAATTGCAGAAACATGCATTGACCATGTATTTGCTCGTTTTTTTAAGAATTCCTTCTGATGTTTACATTGGTATCAACCTCAAACTTCAAATATCCAATCATTGTATGACTGGTTTAATTTGTATAGGCTTGGAAAGTAAAAAAGAAAAAAAGAGCATAGTTTTCGAAGAAAATTGAATAAAATTAATTATGTACTGCTTAATAATTTACTGCGTTTCGAAAATTCGGAAGAGGTGTATACTCAAGAAAATGTATCTTCGGCTGCTAATTTGTTTTTGAAGATATTAAAAAATGTATAAGCTCAGCAAGCTATGTCACTATCCCTAAAAAGTCAGATTTCAGGCTAAAGCCTTGGATTAGCTGGTTACTTCTTGGGAAAATTAGACAAAGGCACAAACTATGGAAAAATGTCTTAAACATCCACAGAACGCTAGCATAGGTTAGGCAAGGTTTAAGTGGCTGTTGAAAAACCAGCCCACTTAAGCCTTTTAGCCCATTGTGATACCACGTGGATCTGTGACCCCCCTAGTGCAGAAAACATTTGGAGCTCTTAATAAAGTGTAGGAGACTTTAAATATTTTTGTTAATGATTACCTATGAGGCAGTGTGCAGTGATGACACCTATAATGGCGTTAAGATGTTTTCTTTTTAGAAGACTTAAACTCCTGGAGCGATTCAGGTTTAGCTTTGGCCAGTTTTGTTTGATCGCTAAGCATGTCGAGTTTGTTTTTCTATTAGCATCCAGCTTTATTTCTTGCTTGCACGTAGCGATAGGTATACATGTGTTTTCCTTTTGAGATGTGATAGGTATAGTGGTTCCAATTTTAGCAAGTTCGTCGGCAATATAATTCTCTGGAATGTCTCTATGTCTCGGCACCCAGAAAAGGTGAATGTTAAACTACCCGCCATCTCCATTAGAGATGATCGGCAGTCCATGAATATTCTTGAATCTAGCGGCCTGAATATTGGAAAAGATGCAGATATCCGTCGCAGATATTACATTTTTCTTCAGCCAGGATAGGGCTTCTTTAAATGCCAGAATCTCCGCCTGAAATACGCTACAGCAAAAACACCACCACAACCCCATTGACAGTCTTTGAACCATCGGTGTAAAAGTGAATTGAATTTTCGTCCAGGAAGGCATTTTTCTCCCACAAGGTTCTGGATGGAATACTTGCATGGAAGCTCTTCTCAAACCGTTGTTTGGGTATGGTGTAGTCGATGTTTTCTTGTAGGATTCCTAGTGCGTTAAGAATATTTGCGTGGCCAAAATGTTTATTTTCCCACTGTGAAGTCGATTTAATGCGAATGGTCGCCAATGGGTGATGCGAGGTTGGAGGCCCCATTTGTTCCCGATGGCTTATTTGCAAGTGAATAAGGCTACTAGGCTACTAAGGCTTTCTTTACTTTTTCTTGAATGTTAGGTTTCCAGCTTAGTTTCCTGTCGAAACTTAGACCCATATATTTTGCTGTATCGAAGAAGACGAAGCTGGTACTGTTGATTGACAGAGGGTCTATAGTCGACTCTTTGCATTTTCTAGAGAAGAGGACAAGATCGGTTCTATGGGGGTTTATTCCCAGTCCACAGCATTCCACCCAGCTTTTTAATATGTTGAGATTATACTGCAGTAGCTCTTTAATCGTGTGATGTTTTCCTAAGATGGCTATAGCAATGTCATCCGCATACGCAACCACCCCGCTACCACGCTCTTCCAGGTATATCAGCAGTTCGTTAACCACTAAGTTCCAGCGAAGGGGTGAGAGGACACCGCCTTGTGGCGTAACTCTGTTGTCACTTCTTTTGACAGAGGATTCACCCAATTTAAAGTTGATAATCCTGCTCTTTAGTATGAGATTGATCAAGTCCCCAAGTGAATCATCTACCTTCAGAGCTAACAGCGCCGTCGTGATTGCGGATGTTTTGACGTTATCAAAGGCACCTTCTATGTCGAGGAAAAATACCATTGTATATTCTCTATGATGTAAGGATCGTTCGATGTGTCTTGTTAGTGAGTGTAGAGCCATTTCCACTGACTTTCCTTTGCAGTAGGCATATATTATTATATTAGATAGGAGTCTAGAATTAAAGCTAGATCGTATATGGAATTATACCATCCGGCCTAGCAGACTTAAGAATCGCTATAACCGTAGAGCCAAATCGTAAATAATGAACTACGAAAATGCCGTGATGATTACTATCACAATCACATAAGTGCTGCGCAAGGGAATCTTAAACAAGAATGGAAAGTAATTAATAACCTTTAAAATGTAATCAAGAAAAATAATTCCTTTGTCCCAAAAATGGAAATGTTAATGTTTCAGATCACACAGAAATACTATACTTATAAATACTTTGTTCAATTGGGCTACTATTATTCAAATAAATAACCTTAACGTTTGTAAATATTGTCATCCTGAACCCAGGCTTACAGATACTAGTTTTGAAAGAGATAACTTCTTTTTTGAACCAACATCTGGGGTTGAGATTTTGAAGACCATTCACTCCTTAAATAGCTCCAACACCTGTGGCAGCGATAGTATTTCCAATGTTATGCTTAAAAACATTTCCTTCAATATTGTAAATACCATATTTTGGAACATCTTTCCGATTTAAGTATTCTGTCCGGATGTTTTCCTGAATATTTGTAATGTGCTATTGTTATTCCTCTCTTTAAAAAAGGAAGCAAACATGAAAAAAGGAACTATAGACCGGTTTCACTGTTGTCTTCTATCTCTAAGATTTTTGAGAAATGCGTAAATAAATGGGTTTTAGATTATCTGAACAAAATAAAGTTCTTCAGTCCGATGGAATTTGGGTTTAAAACTAGGCTATCTAGTGAAGACGCCCTTTTACATTTTTGCTCCATTATACAAAAGGTTTAGATGTAAAAAGAAGTTGTGCTGGGCTTTTTATTGATATAACAAAAGCGCTTGATATGGTTATTCATAATATTATTTTAAACAAAATTTACAATGTAGGTTTTCGTGGTTCGATACATAGTTGGTTTATGTCCTATCTAAAAGACAGAAAACAAAAAGTGAAAATCGAAACTAGTCTAAGAAAATTTACGGTTATCATCCTTGGTGTCTCTCAAGGCTCGGTCCTTGGACCTATATTATTTCTTATATATGTCATTTTTTTGTTTACTTAGCCATTTGTAGGAAAAGTCAGGGCTGTTGCAGATGACCTTAGGATTGCATACGATTCTGTCAATCCCTTAACTTTAGTGACTGATATGAACAACTATGTTGAATTAATAAGACATTGGTTCACAGATCATAAGCTAGTAGTAAGCGATAAGACAAATCTTATGCTTTTCAGTCTTACCACGAACGAGTATCCAGATATCGAAGTAATATTCCATACTTCTAAATGTGCAAGCTTGAATATGTCTCATAGTCCATCTTCTGTCCAACGCTCTAGAGTATCTTTCGACGTGAATGTTCCCTGCCAGGGCAGTTGCTTTAAAATTAAAAATGTAAGCCATTTAAAATATCTGGGGGTTATTATTATTGAGTTGGTCTATTCATATTTTAAGTTTAAGGCAATATCTATTATCTAAAATTCGATCCTTCTACCGTCTAAAGAAGTTTTGCCCTTTAATACTCTAAAAACAATTTATTATTGGATATTTCATTTAAATTCATTTCATCATTTGTAAGCTGTTGGGGAAGTGCTTACCTAAGTAAGATTCAACCGTTGTTGGTTCTACAGAAGTGTTTCATACGGAAGATCTGTGGTTCTTCTCCTCTGGCCCACTCCATGGACTTATTTGCAAATGCAAATTTGCACATACAAATTTGGCCAGTCAGTCATTTGTTCTATTTTAGGATCTTAAAAATATTTTTCATCCAAGGTGGTTATATGCAGAGTCCGATCTCTGACGATTACAGCTTGAGGAGCCATCAACAATCTCTTGTTGCTATTTCTGCTTTTCTGACCACCTGCTATAGAAATTCATATTAGATTCTATCCCGCAAATTATTTAATAGTCTCCCTGTAGATACTTGGTAGTCTGTGTGCTTTCATGAAAAAAGTTAAACAATAGGTTTTTAGCTTCACTCAGAACGAAATCGAAATTTTGCTACACTACATTGAGTAATAGCTTTTTATATACTTGTAACAAATTCTTCTTATGAAATGATTTCAGTTTTGCATCTAAAACAAAATTTTTCTTATTTTTTCTTATATTGTTAATAATATTTTTTTTCTTATTTGATTTGTCACCCCACAATTAATAATTTAACATAAAATGGCATTTGTTATTTAATACAGAATGTCACTAACTATTCTCCTATTTTTAGCTGCAATATATATTTTATTTTGAAATTGTTTGTAAACTGTAAAACAAGGATAGTGATAAAATAAATTGGAAAATAAAAAATATATATATATATTTTGCAGTCAATCATATATATGTACAATAAACTTATACTTTTGTAAAATCGATTTATTTTATATTTTTCCTTAAAAAAATCACAAAAAAGCCTATTTTTACGCCCTTTAGAGTGTCCTAACCCCTCAAGCACTCAAAATGCGAGACATACGCGTAAGACTTCAACAAACTTTTAGTCAATATCCATTCTAATATGCAACCACTGATGTTACCGTGAGTGAATTAAATGATTGAGTTGGAAGCCGGACTTAGAAATATGAAAAACAAGGTTCTTCTAGTACTGGGATTAGTGTGAGTTTTTACAAAAATGGTACTGCAATTTTTCTGGGATCCCTCTTAGTGTTTCTTTTAGTAAATAGTTAAGTTTGTTAAGTGAAAACTTAGTTTTTCTTTCTAAAAAAAGTAGATAACTATAACCAAAACTTCTATTTTACGTTACCAATTTAGATTGATTGAAACAATCGTTTTAGTAATTTTAGTAAGTAGATATTCAAAATCACGATTAATAAATGCATGTTAGGATTCATATCAATATGATATGATTCATATCATATAAAGAAATTTTCTTAAACGACAAACAACCCCTACGTGGGGATCTCATTTTCAATTATACTCGTACGTTTCAATAATTTTCGCATGAAGTTTGCAGGCCAATGCGAGTTACATAATAAACGTTATGTAGTACGTAAGCTTTATAAAACACTTGCAGGTGAAAAATACCATTTGAACTCTGAAATAAAAATCCGAAAGGAATTTTCCAATTTTAGACCTATTTCTATTTTTCCTTTTTTATCCAAAGTCTTTGAGTAACTTTTTTACAAACAAATGACTCTTTTTGTTAAACATAATAAGCTTCTGAAGAGTCTGGTGTCAGGAAAAATCATAGTTGTTGCTCTGATGAAAAAAGCAGATGATCTGAGATTGGCAATGGATCACGACCTAGACTTCTCAAAAGCATTTGACACTATCAACCATGGAATATTTTTTTTCCAAATTTAGGGCTAATTTCTATTTCAGTAAGTAAAAGGAATCTAGTCGTATCGGTTGTTGAAAACGCCTCCCGTCACTTAGAATTAAAGTATGGAGTACCACAAGGATCATTTCTTGAGCCATTGCTGTTCTCTACATTTATTAATGATACTCATCAATACTTTTATATGCTGATGACATGCATATTTACTTCAGCTGCGAGTTGGGAATGTTAGAAGATGGAGTAAGCAAACTTAACAGCGATCTTAAGCAAATCTCTCACTGGTCGGCAAGAAATCACCTACAATTAAATCTTAAAAAGTCAAAGTGTTTGATAATCTACAAAAACAAGCTTGAAAGCAGCTATTTCCCAACTCTATGTTTAGGTAACTTGGAATATGTCGATAAAATGAAAAATGTAGGTATTTGCCTAAATTCGACCCTTACATGGGACCAACATATTCAAATAATCATTGGTAAAATATACGGATGTTAACGTACCCTTTCCTTGACAAAGTAGGCTTACCTTAGCTAAAAGTTTAATTTTCCCAATCGCCAATGTCCAATTTTTTATTGTCAACTCAGAAACCCGATGGAATCTGCACACCTATCTGAAAATTTTCGCCCTAAAAACATTAAACAACATATTAATTTGCCAAGAGCCTTAGTATCTGTACGAAAAGCTTCAGTTTGCAACTTCATCTCGGTCTTTTGTTTTTGTTTAACCAAGGTTTACATGCAGAAACTCCGAGAACCATTATTTTGTTTATGTTATCAAAGAATGGAACGTTCTACCTTTGGACATTAGAAAACTTCGCGGAACCAAGACATTTGATAAAGTCGTATTTAAATATTTAACCGAGGGCAATTAAATTTACTTTTGTAATATCTTTATCTTTTCCTTTTCTATTATCTTATTTCTCTTTTTTCATATAATCCTTTTTATATTTAGAAATATAAATAAAAAAAAGCCAAAAACAACCCCACGTACCCGTTACGAAAAATCATTGCCTGTTATTGTGTAGAATGGTTTGAACATACTATACTACTCTCATGAATTTCTTAGAAAAGCAACTTAATTATTAAAAATGATATTGAATTGACGCTATAGTGTTGCGTATAAAAGAAAACCCACTTCAATTTAAAATCACTTTTGTTTTTCAAAACTGCGTTTTTTTTTAATCATTTGAAACTACTAATCCAATTCTTAATCCACCGTATCTTTTTAAATTAATTAAATTATTAGGACGTATAAAGTGATAGCCACATCGATGTGGGGTTGGGGTTATTAAAAGATATGTACATTTTTTAAAAAGCGCAGTTTATCCTTTTTAACGTAGGCAGTAATTTCACCAACACATTTAAGAGCAATTTTACTTTAACAATAATTTTTTTACAATGAATAAAATAAAAACTAAAATGAACGTAATAGCGAGTCGATAAATTGACTCTATTTTTAGAGATGTGTATGGCCGGAATAGTTTAGAATAAATTAGCTTATCAAGTACAGCGAAGGATAATTTTTGCTTGCAAGCAAGTCAGATAGAATATCAAAAAGTAGATAATTGATAGTGAATTTATTGCGGTAGCTGTTGAAAAAAAAAACCAGCCGCGATTGATCTTTATCTCAGTGCAAAATTCGAAGCTTCAACTGCAACCATAAATCGTCAAGTATTAGCAATAAAAAAGTTGGGTACCCCACCTCTTAATACCATTAAATAGGCTACGAGTACCACATTTGGAAGTTGCAATATCTTTGAACAACAGATTCAGTGTAGATTTTTTTTTTTTCATCGAGTCATCACCTTTGACACGAAAAATATATTCCGTACGATAAGATAATGGATAATGGAAAGACATAAGTTTGCCTTCTAAAGGGCTTTTCAAAGCAGAACTATTCACTTAACAAGTAATGTTGATAGTTCGGCGCAGGAGTGCTGGTGTTGTGCATTATTAATTTCTCGACCGGGGTGAAATATTTTGAGCAAAGAACCGTTGAGAAATCGACAGAATGCATACCAGCGCTCCGATTTCAGCCGTATTTTATTTCATTCACAATTAAATTCTACATAGTTTGGTGTTCAAGGATGAGAAAATACTTGAAAAGACTCGAGTCCTTTTTTAACGGATGAAATTACTTTTCATTTTAATATCCCCACTTCATATAAGAGCCGCATCTTTACAAATTAAGTATCTGAATGGAGAATGTGTGTAATGTATCATATTTTAAACATGAAAAAAAAGAAAAAATCAAATGACACTAGTTTTTTAACGTAAAAGATAGGAATACTATCATACCTTACGCTAACGCTGATTAACCAGAAGAACAATTAGATACAATAATTAAAAAAAATATTATTTAAACTCTTGTTGCAGTTTTTGAAACCTATTGAAAATACGCTATACGAATATTGACTTAGGGTTTCTCATGGCCCTTACAATGGCTTAAGAATAATATTATTCCAGCTGACTGTATTGTAAAATGATATAATGGATCTAAGTACAGGATAAATTATACCATATTTAAATGATATTCCTGTTTGTCCGCTTTCAGTAAAGTCCATGTTTCATCCGCATAAAGTAGGACTTGGATCATACAATTGCTTTCTTAAACCCAGAAGAAAACGGAATTGGCTTAAGTGATTATTTGTTTTAACTCTTTTGTGTTAAGCGGATGAATGTACGATGTGCATTCAAAAAGTAAGATGACTAAATATTTTTATAAATAAAAATAGTTATTTATTATTATATCAATATTAATGTTGTTCCGTTCAAAGTTATTCCCCTCAGATATAAAACACTTGTGCCAACGTTTTTTTCCAATTCTTGAAGCACTTTTCATAAGCACTTTTTGGTATAGCCTTGAGCTCTTCTAGCGATGCCGTTTTTATTTTATTTTTTCAATCATTCCAAATCTCCGCCCTTTCATAGGTCTCTCCAGTTTTGGGAACAGCAAAAAGTCGCATGGGGCCAAATTCGGTGAATATGGTGTCTGAGGCATGATTGTTTTTGTATTTTTTGGCCAAGAAATCTCTCACAAGCAACGATAAATGAGTAAGTGCATAATCGTGATACAAAAGCCAGAACTTGTTTTTCCACAATTCCTTTTTTTTCGTATTGCTTATCGCAAACGACGCATTACTTCAAGGTAATACTCCTTATTGACCGTACGACCTTGAGGTAAAAACTCCTGATGCACTACGCCACGGTAGTGCACGCACCTCTTGGGTGCGTCCATTAGAACGATTGGGCTTTGGTTTCAACGTCATCACCATATACCATATACCCCACCATACCCTTTTGAGCAAGTCAGAATCATCATTGACGTCATACAAGGGCGCCTGGGCAATGCTCTTCTGATTAAAATTAAAAAGTTTCAAGTTTAAAGTTTCGAAAAAATTGCATGACACGAGCCGACTGATATGCCAACATCTTCAGCAACTTCTCTTATGATGATTCGACGATTTTCCAAAACAATTTTCTTCACGGCTTCGACGTTATCATCTTTTATTGATGTGCAAGGGCGTCCAGAGCAAGGTTTCTCATTGCCGTCTTCTCGGCTATCTTAGACGAGCTTGTACCACTTGTTAACATTTTCTTTTACTTAGAGCAAACTAACCGCATGCCACTGGCAAAATTTCAAGTGCTTTATAGCACTTGATTTTATATTCAAAATTTGACTCGAATTCTTTGCTCTATTTTTTATAATAATTAAAAATCGCTGATTACACCAAAACACGTCTAAACTTTCCATCTGTCAAAAAGAAACTAAGTATTCTATATACTTAAAACTGTGAATATATGTTGGGTACGTTGCCCGCGAAATTTCAAAAGTCACCTAATGTTTTGAAACACACCACGTATACGAGTCATAATCTCACACCGATGACAATGATTTATTTAGGGATCACCCGATAGAAAGCACAACCAATTCATGTCAAAGGCAAGTGCGCCAGTAAAAAGGTATGCGAATAATACATAGTTCTTTTAAGATCGTTGTACTACACTTGTTAGCAAATAGGGAGGCTATATTACTCGTACAAAAAATAGTCAAATTTTATAATTTCTTTGCAACTTTACAACTTTTTTCTATGATTTGGTTACTTTGGAATAGTACCTCTATCGATTTAAGTTTGTTACCCCAGTGTCAACCTTTTTAATCGGAGAAACGGCAAGATGAAAATTATTGAGCAGTGTTTTGCATTTACTTATGCAATCAATGAGGGATGCTTACATTTTGACAATGCAATTAGTTACTAATTTATTATATATTAATCCGCGACAATAAATCATATAAAATATTATCGAATGGTCGTAATTTTTTATAATACTATAGAATAATTTCATACCTCATTATGTTTATACCAGTTGTCTTATAAGTTTGTATATTTTCATGTCAGTGATACATTTCAATTGTTATCTTGCAGCAAAGCTGAACAGCTAGTATTTCATGATATTTTGCCCAATTCGACGTTTGAAATCTTTTGTAAAGCCTGTTTTTAAAAATTGTATGTTTCTTCAGACACGAGGAGCTAACATGAACGAAATATCAAGAATATAGATATTGCGGTATTAGGAGTAATCGAATTTATGGAATTTCTAATGGTCCAATGGTCTAATTTTATGGTCCACACTCTGCACAATTTACCAACAAAAATCAATTACAAGTAACAAATTGTTGCAACTAAGTTTTTATAATTCCCAAAAAGATAGTATTAATATGTAGGTAAGCACTTGATCAAATAAGATTTTATTGACCCTATTTTTTAAATTTTTCTTTAGCGCGTGGAAATGAACAGAAATCAAAAACTAGATCACGTATTGTCAATTGGTCCATGCTCATCATGAAATAAAGTAGCCTGAAGAATTTAGGGGGACAATTCAACGAGAAAAATGCAATATTCTCCAATAAAATCAATCAACCCATTCAAAAAATAATGAACGAACAGGTAAATGTTTTTCATGCAATAAAATCGGTCACCGGAAATCAAATTGCCCCAGGAATAATAAAAAAACCTCCTAAACTGAATTATACAAATCAAAACAATGAATATGGTAATGCATTTGTTAGCGTATATAATTCAAGTAATTCTATAGGCTTTGGAAATTGGGTGTTAGACTTAGATACAAAATGAACTTATGATGTTTCATCGTGGCTTAATAGCTTTAAAGGCTTGGAATACTCAATTTTTACTACCATTGTCAATAGCAAACAAAGTAGAGCATTAGGAAAAGGAGGTACTATTTTGTTAGCTTTTAATGGTAATTCATGAGAAAAGAAAGGGTAAGGGTAAGAAAGGCACTGCCTTCTTTATGTTTCAAATTAAACTAATTCTTATTTTTCAAGGGTAGAGCTCTTGACAAAAATATTCAACTTCCATTGGCTTATAGGATGTGCCCTTAATATTTGATGTGAGTATTTTTACAAAAAATAAATCATTCAAGGTCCTAGCTGTTTATAAGTTAATTTTTTTTTTTTTAAAATTCTTCGATATTCTCCCTGCGCATAAGGCATATTTAAATCAAATAAACAATTTTAAAGTCAGTTTTCCGTCCTCCATTCCATAATGGTAGAAGCAAGGTTGACCGGCATTTTTAGCATTTTTAGCTATTCTAACATTGTCAAAACTTTTATACAGAAGTGTACATAGCTGATAAAAAAAAATTGTAGCTAAAAATATGTTTTTTTTTTTTTAAATATGTGTACGAGTGTATGTTCTTGAGTTAGTATCAACAAATCTTAATGTAAATATACATTTGGAAGAAGATCTTATAGACGCTGCACGAGCAGTTGTCATGCTGTCAACTGCGACTAAAATACTGGTCTACGGAGCCCAAGTATGGAAGTATTGCGCCTATGAAGGAATCGAATGGTTCCTGCAATGTTTTTTAAAGAAGATATTTCGAAAATAGTTTTGTATTCGAACCATTTAACTAGCGTGAAATAATTTTATATAAAACCATCCAGCATCTTGACAACAAAAACTCCATTACTTCTGATAATGTCACTAATTATCTTCTGAAGCGCGTTGCTCTTTGCATTGTTGGTGTATTGGCTCATATATTTAATATGAGTGTCACATGTGGTATTTTCCCAAACTCATTGAAAATAGTTGAAGTCATTCTGTTGTTCAGTATAGAGTATAAACCCATATCTTTGCTTTCAACGTTCTCTTAATTATTTGAGAAGTTAATGAAGTGTCAAATACTACGAGTATCTTTTCTAATCAAAACAAATTATTTTAATAGTGCACAATATTGTTATCGAGATAGATTCACAAACAAAAACAAAAACACTATTAGTTTATTTATTAATATGACCAAGACATTTGATATGGTTAATCATAATATTCTGTTGGATAAACTTTATAGGACTGGTTTTATGGATTCTGTGCATGAGTGGTTTTCAATATATTTGAAAGGAAGATTTCAATGAGTTAAATTTGGTGGTGTTTTTAGTGATCAGCTAGAAATAAATATCGTTGTTCCTCAAAGCTCGGTCTTAGGTCCAATTTTGTTTTTAATTTATGTAAACTCTATATTTCAACAGCATTTTAGTAGTAGAGTCACAGCTTTTGCTGATGACCTGTTATTTAAATATGCCAGCAACATATTCAAATAAAGAGAATCAGTAATAAAACTGCAAAAACACCTGCAAATCCTAAGGCAATCATTTGCAAAGCATCAGCTCTTAATAAGCCAAAAAACGCAGCTTATGATTTTTAGCTCATTTAATTCACACCAAGTTGACTGCAACATATACTTTCACTTATGTAGTATGTGTAGTATGTAAACAATTGTTTTTTTCTTATCATACTTGTGGTAAAGATAATTTTAACAGATATGATTATGCTACATGTACTGAGAACTGAGAACTGCTTTAGGATAGAATCAGCTGACAGCTTTAAGTATCTTGGTGTTTTAAAAGATTTATTGTTCAACAAAGCTTTTATTGAAATTCTATTAAAAACTTGTAAACTCCAAGCTGCAATATGGTTTATCAAGTTGGTGTGGAACATACTACAGTACTCTTGTGACTCTTATTTTATCACGAAAGCATATTATTAGGATTATTTTCGTGTTCTGCCTTTAAAACATCTATATGTTTATAAAGTTCTCAAAGTATTCTTTTTGCAAAGCGGCTAAACACTCAGAAGCCCAGTCAAATATAGTCTACGAATTAATACTAGAAATCTTTTTTTCACTGTGTCAGCACCAAAACTTTTCAATCAATTACCATAATATGACATACGAATTTTAAGATTGCGAAACTTTTTTTTTCATAAAGTACTGAATTTTTTAATGGATAGTTCAAGGGTCAAACAATTGTTCGTTACATTAATCTAATAAACCCAATCAGTCCTTAATCTTTTGTAGTTCTTTTATTCCTTTTAAATGTATTTACTTCTCATTGCTTGTTTTTATTTTTACTATACTATTATTTTGTAGTCCATATATTGTATTTATGATTATTCCTTTTTTATTTTTTATTAATTTTTTTTTCACTTTCAAAAATCATTACGTATACCCCACACATTTTGTTTGCTAGATAAATGGAAGAGTCATTTACATGACTATAGAATGGTTTTCTATTTATTCTTATTTATGAAGTTGTTAATTTGAATCTTGTACTTATTTTCAAAGAATTTTTGTTACTTTTTAAACTAAAATAAATATAAAAAACGAAATAAAATAAAAAAAAATGTTTTAAATTAAAACTTGTGTGGTCCTCTTATGTAATATATTGTATATTTTTGAAAACTTTGAAAAGGTATTTTAACTATTATAGTAAAGTAAAGTAAAGAAATGAAAGAAGGAAGAATATCAAATGGACAATCATCTACCCTCAGAAAGAAATTTTACCTGATGTGAGAGAATAACAGTTATTCTGTTGAACAAATTAGCACTATAGCTGATCTACCAAAACTATGCGAACTTTACAGTGTGAATGCGAGGAAAGATGTTTTCATTTCCTTGCAGTTTCCCTAATTTTAAAGAAATTTCATGTTATACCTACATATTTAGAAAAAGTACAATATGTTAAAGGAAAGTAAATGACTTAGCAATTAAATCAGCGAAAACTACCCAGTAGCCTCACTTCAATATAGAAAACCTATAGTACAGGCGGCCTTTTAATTCTTAAGTTTATAATTGATATTTTAAAAATAAATTAGAGATTTCAATACATCTTAAGCCAAACCATTGGAACTTATATTATAACCACATTGTAAGCTACTTATTGGAAACAAAAGTCATTTAGAACTAAAGTAAAGGTTTTTAAAGCCTTAAAAATGTGTCTCAAGGAAATAATCTTAAAATTAAATAATCTTCAAAATTTTATACCGAATAAACATCAAAAGTAAGTTTTTATTCTGATGTTTATGAAGACAGTTTTTAATTGCAGTCGTTTTGAAACCATATCAATATGATTTCCTTAAGTCATAAAAAATAGAATGACACCATAATACATGGGCTGTATTTTCTAAGAGAGGGCATCCTTCAAAAGATACGTCTATAAATTTGACAGCTGATGGACGATTAGTTCTCGAGATATAGCGTTATGAGTGAAGCAACTTTTGTTATTGTGAAAAAAAAAATGGATTCAAAGCAATTTCGTATGTTGATTTATCATTGCTTTTTGATGGGAAAAAATGCAGCCGATGCAAAGAAATGGCTTGATAAGTGTTACCCGGACTCTGCACCAGCCGAACGAACCATTCGCAAGTGGATTGAAAAATTTGAAAGTGGTCATACAAGCACCGAATATGATGCACGCAGTGGATGTCCAAAAGAGGCTGTTTCAGATGAAAAAATCAAAAAAGTCCACAAAATGAATACGAATGACCGTAAAGTGAAGTTGATCGAGATAGCTGAGGCTCTAAAGATATCAAAATAGCGTGTTGGATATATCATACGCGAATATTTGGACATGCGAAAGCTCTGTTCAAAGTGGGTGCCGCGTTTGCTCACAGTCGAACAAAAACAACAACTTGTTGATGATTCACAGGAGTGTTTAAAGCTGTTCAACCACAATAAAGCCGAATTTTTGCGTCGGTATGTGACAATGGATGAAACTTGGCTCCATCACTTCACACCAGAGTCAAGTCGGCAGTCAGCTGTGAGGCGAGCAGTCGACGAACCTCGTCCAAAACGACCAAAAACTCAACAGTCTGATGGCAAGGTTATGGTATCCGTATTTTGGGATACACATGGAATAATTTTCATCGACTATCTCCAAAAGGGTCAGACTATCAACAGCGACTATTACATTGCATTGTTGGAGCGTTTGAAGGACGAAATCGCAGAAAAACGGCCGCATTTGAAGAAAAAGAAAGTGCTGTTTCATCAAGGCAATGCACCGTGTCACAAGTCGATGAAAACGATGGCAAAATTGAATGAATTCGGCTACGAATCGCTTCCCCACCCACCGTATTCTCCAGATTTGGCCCCAAGCAACTATTTCCTGTTCGCAGACCTCAAAAGAATGCTCGCCAGAAAAAGATTTAAGACCGATGAAGAAGTAATCGTCGAAACAGAGGCCTATTTTGAGGCTAAACCGAAATCGTACTACAAAACTGGTATCGAAAGATTGAAAAATCGTTTCAATCAGTGTATCGCCTTCGAAGGCAACTATATTGATAAATAAAGTTGAATTTTGCAAAAATTTTGTGTTTTACTATAAAACGGCACGACTTTTCATCCCATGTGTTAATTTAGTATGAATCACGGCATAGTTATTTCGCAATAAGAGGGAACTACAATTTTGTTTGCCAACTGCGGACTACCGGCGAATTTAATAATTAAGTTCCATATGTAAATAAAAGTAATCACTTTGAACAAAAAAATTATGACTATTGAAATTAAAACCTTCTTGCTCTTTTCTATTTGAATTTCTCCAGTTTTTTCTATTTTGCCTGTCAGTCGAACCCAAACTCCCTGAAGATTTTTTAATACATGTCGAATAAAGTAATCGCTAGTGACACAGTAAGTAATTTACTCTCCAGTTAATCAAATTTGTTAAAGCCAGGTACAACAAAGTCAACAAAATAATTTAACGACGTCTAATTTGACTATCACAAACAAATTAAAATTAATTACGTCTTATGTTGACCGAAAAGGCCAAATAATATTTTTTACCCGTTATCATTGTTTTGGCAACACTCCCACAGTATCCTCAAGCCCAAGATTAAATTCCTTAAATGTACAAAAATTGGCTGCGTACGCCACGGGAATTAATTTACAGATATTATAATGCTTAAGCGGTTATTTTAATTAGAATATCCTAGACACTTTATGTCAAATTATTGCAATATTGTAATAACTATGCCCACATGTTATAGTATTAGTCATATAAATTTTTGTTAACTCAAAATATGTAAAGATCTTAAAAGGAGATACGATATCCATCGTCTTAATTTATATTTACTCCATTTGTGGTACAACCAAGGTTGATTTGGATAAAGCCCTCAGAAAATCTCCCACGTACTGACCATTTGATGATACAATCAGACTCTTCAGAATTTGTTTTTTTTGTTCCTGATAAGGTAACGAAAACTTTACCGACATAAAAACATCTATTAAAATAACCCCTACTTCTAGTGAAATTCATAAGGCAAACAAAGATTTACATACGAGTACATTAATGAATTGTAGAAATAGAGAAGACTAAATAAAATAACTTCACTTTCACTTTGGGAAGTTTCCCAATTCATGGAAATTGAAAACTTTTCAAAACATCAACCCTTTTCACGTAAATAGTCAGAGATGGACAAAACTTTTACTTAAAAGCTAACGTGCACCTAACTAACGAGTTGTTAAACCCGTCCAACTATCATGACAACAAACTCAAAAATAGTTAAACCACGAAAACGCATAATTCTAACTTCTCAAATATGTACCAACTCGTTAAATTTCCTTCTCCCTTTTTGTCGAAAAAAATTTCCAGAACTCCGGACCTAAAATAACAAATCAACCTTTATCCCTTTTTTGGTTTAGACGAAGATGCAAAAGCACACTAACTTAACTGTTAAAAGGACTCACACTTATTTGTGAATAAACAACTCAATTTTAATTGAATAATAAACGAATATCTGGTATGGAATGCCACCTATAATTCGAAAACGTAAGCATTCAATGAGATTGCTATTTGTTTTACGAAGTCTGTCTGGTGCCTGAAGTCAAAACCAAACTCAAGACGACAAACCTGGGGAAAATTACTTAAAAAATATAATAAGAGTCTTGCGCCATTGACACTGAATAATGAATATTTAAGGAACTTTTCACTTGGATTTATAGACTGATAAGCCCAAAATCATTTTCGAAGAATAGCAACAGGAAGTACGAACTGGTACCTACCTTTCAATGTTTAATACGTATAGCTTTGAACTGATGATTCGAAACCTTTTTCTCGTGTTCAAGACTGATTTTTCAAACGAAATATTAATGTATTGAACTCAATTAGAAAAACTGCATTTCACTATAGGACCAAATTTCACTCAAATGCACTTCGGTTAGTGGGTCAATTCAAAAACCTTTCAAACTTGCAACACCAAACTTATTTGAAATTCTTGGGGACACCGATATTTCATAGGTAGAGCTCTGCTCTTTGAGGTAACTACCACGTATGTGTAAATCAGAACCAACAGTGAACTGCAGTTCTGTTATTTGGTGGATTTATATGATTTTCGAAAACCGGCAGTCGGGGATTTTTTTCTAATTTTGCTTATAATTTTTTCCTAACGGCTTTTCCAAAGTTTCAAGTACTTGTATATGCAAAGAGGGGAAATTACCTGGTGGAAAGCTTTTTGTCGCAACGAGAGAGAGTAAAATCGGTTTAAGCGATTGCGCGTTAAGGATTTGGAGAATTTTATCACTTGATTGAAGGAACGGAAAATTTTCAAAAAGACTTCAAATGCAACTGGTGGTTGATGGTTATTATTTTACAATAATTTTAAACAAACTGCTCTAATATGTAATAGCAACAATTTAATTTACTCTGCCTAATTTTTTGTAAATACGTTTCTAGGTGCCCACAAAACTTTTGAGGACTTTAATATTGTGCCTTGAAATCAATCTTTGAGTGTATAACTGCTAAACTAATGATTCTTTAAAGAGCAGATGATATCAGTTATTAAATTTGGAAGTTGAAGCGGAAATTTTTTGGATCTTTTAAGCTATTCGCACATTGAATGATTTTTTGTGATTAAACGATTTGAATTGCTAAACTCATACACATGAGAAATACGTTCAGAGACTAAATTTAGTTAGATCCTTAGACTTTAATACTCGCCCTTGCATAAATTTATGAAGGAAGCTTCCAGAGCCTGAGAAGGTGCAATTCACCTAAAACTAGATTCTGTCTCAAAACAGGGGAAAATCAAGACAAGCTATTGTCATATTTCATCGCTCCTGTTAACTGAATCAGTCGGTGGTCATTTCAGTCAACAACAGGTTCAGAAAGCTCGATCCTCTTTTGATGCCAATCTTAAAGTGATATCAATTGCCATATAAACAATACATGATCCCAAAAAAAAAAAAAAAAAACAGTCACAAGGCGTAACGCAAGATGTTAATTACCAGTTCAGGCAAAGTTCACAACATGTAATCTTGATAAGGAATCTCCCAGAAATATTAATATGTACGTACTAATAGGATGGGCTAAAAGCAACTCGTGTTTTCTAAACGGTGGGCCCAATGGGTATTTCACAATAAGATTGGCGAATGTATATCGGCATCTGTCATCTACAGTCATTAACAATTTTAATCATGGATAGATACAAGGTAGCATTGGTTGGCAGAGTTTCGCCGTGGCCGCACGTTGGTTTTCGATGAACCGTGCACAGGTGGCCCAAAAACGGTTACCTAAGAGGAAACCGGTGACAAAATCCATGATCTCGTATTGGCGGACCGCCGAGTGAAAATTCGCGAGTTGACAGATAGCAAATAGCACGAGATTTTGGGCAAGAGAAAGCTGTTCGCGCGATTGGTTCCACGTTTGCTCACACCGGAGAACAAGCTCAATCGTGAGACCACTTCAAAGACGTACTTGGCCCTGTTTAATCGAAATCCGGAGGGGTTTCTGCATCGTTTCGTGACCGTCAATGAGACATGGATTCATTGGTACACACCAGAGACCAAATAACAATCGAAGCAATGGGTTTACCCGGTGAACGTGCTCCAAAAAAGACGAAAAGCGTGCCTTCGGTCACGTGTGATCCAGGTTGACTATTTGGAGAAGATTAATTGGGTCAATTCAACGCCGATTTGAAGAAACAACGACCACACTTGGCGAAGAAAAAAGTGCTCTTACACCACAATAATGCAACGGCATACACCTCCGCATTCGCTACAGCCAAAATATCGCTCGCCAGAAAGAAGTACGGGTCGAACGAGGAAGTCATCGCCGCCGCCAAGGAATATTTTGCAGGCCAACAAAGAAAATTATATTCCGCGTCGAGGCCCAATTTCATCTCACCGAATATGTTAAAAAACAAAATTGTCGCATTTGAGGCGATGAAAACCCAAGTGAGATTGAAACCGATGCATCCTCAAAGAGTCTGGACAAATTATTGGATGGTTTGATGGTAATGCTGTAACTGTATAGTGAACGCTATCGTACCATGATCCCTAGCTTTAAAAAAAAAAAAAAAATTATAGCCGTCCAAGTTCTCGGCATCGTGATCAAAACTTCATAAATGAAAATCTGTATTTAATATTCTTATTTAAGAATTTTACACGCTTAAGAAATACGTTGCAGTCATTATCGATTTTCCTCTCGAGGTTCGGTGCCGAAAAACACACATCTCTAACCGTGACGTACTGACCACGCCTTTTGTTTTGGTTTCATACTTTTCTGTCGATAAGGGATAAAGAATGTCATTCCAAAGAGAATAGTGTCTGTGATCATATCAGCAGCAGCATCCATGTCGTTATCGGAAAAACATAATGACAAGTTAAAGTTCCTTAAGAAGCTGTTAAATCCGTTCCAATTGGCGCTCTCGTATTGCTGTACGAGTTTTTAATAGTCCGACAAGCCTATTCAAGGTGAGAAGTTAGAAACAAATCATGATTATCAACGTGGGTATGACCAGCATTAGCTCATTTACATGATGGTCAAGTTGTTTTGCGCAGCAAGGATCTTAACACACCTTCCTTCAAGTGTTGTCTGTCCAGAATGTCGAAGCCCACCCAGATTATAAAGTCGTTCGTTAAACTCTTTGAATAGAGTTAGACAGCGCATTAAACTCGTTAAGTGTAGAATTACTGTCTAGTTTGGGACTTCTATCTTTTCTGAAGATAGATATTTTGATTAGGGAATATAATTGTAACCACCTGGAATTAAATTCCGTATTGGCATAGAAATTACATTGCATTGGTAATCTACATCACTACGTACGTAATCTGTGTAATCTTATATGTCGATAAATAAGGCTTTCGCATAAAGTAAAAAAATGTTATGTTATTACTGCAATCAAAAAAAATCGTTAAGATTATCATTATCGAAATTAATTTTTGTATCTTCAATATCAGCAGAGACAATTTGCGAAATTTGCACCAAAGTGATGTGTTTAACTGAAAAGAGTAAAATTTTTTTTATTTTTAACTACAAAAAGTAGATGCTAACTTTGCGCTTAAAGAAGAAATTGTAGTGAAAACAGTAGTTTTCGACAACGATAACAAGAAGGAAGATTCTCATAAAAGACGTTGGTCTATTTGACCTCTATGCTAGATACGTATAGTAGTGCAAGTAAAATTTATCCGTCATGGACCAATATACTAAAGACAAGAGTCCCTTTAACCAACGATATAGCTTCAGGAAAAAACAACCAGTATGTGAAATTTGTTGGCGGAATAGCTGGTAAAGCAGTACTCCCATAACACTCGATGTCAAAATTGGGCAGCTGAGACATAATCATGAAAACATTAAGAAATATACAAGTTAATGTACTTATATTTGCGTTAATGTTAATGTATATATTGCAATCTACAATGTATGACATTTAGAAGATTAGCTCTTCTATGACAATACGGAGATCCAACAAAATACAAAACAACAGAAAAGTTTCACTGACCTAGGTTCAGTATTGTAAAATGTAATTTGTTATGAAGTGTTGCGTACGTCCAGAACAATAACAGTGAACATTGGATTGGATACGCAAATGGCATTGCAAATCATCAAAAATATAAAGACATGGCTTCACTTATCAGTTTTGAAACTTGCAGACCACAAAAGAAGCTTCTAATTGAAATTATAAAGGTAAGATCTATGCCCATTGATTGGTTATGGCATTGCATAACTGCAGCACATTCTCAAACTTGCTTCCGCCAGCGCAAATACGACATCTTGCATCTGCACCTGGATGATGCTCCAAAAAATCGACCAAAATTTCATCAAACCTGGTATTGCAATTCTTAGAGTTCATATGGCCATTGCATATTGCAGCCTACAATGATGTCTAAAGACAGCCCGGATCATTGAAAAACCGCCTCAACAGTTTCGCTTGGTGGAAAAGCGCTCAGACATCTTAATATCATACCAGTAGTAGTAAAAACCATCCGGCCCATCAAAATTGATTTTTTTTTTCCGCAAGATTACATTTTTCCACTCTTCGGTCTATAAGCGAAGCTGTCTTTAATTAAATTTCGCTGAGAATATAAACATATATATGAGATCAAAAAGCTTTGTGCAGAATGGATCATCAGATACTTCCGCGATCTATCGGTATGATCTTGGAAGATGAAGTTACCGGGATAGTAAGACGAATCCCTATCGCCATTGAGGTCGAAATACCGGCTTTAATATTTAAGGACGAAAATACAGAGAGCCACCTCAGCAAAAGGAAGTTATATATATATAGATTGCTGCCAAACGTCAAAGATAAGTAGAAAACACAGACAGGTTAACTTTTACTTCACACTTCTGCTCTAGCATAACGTGGATGGCTTTAAAAACACAACCACACAGAGTGCGAAGCATTTGCGCTTAGTATGTGAAAACTACACAGCTGCCAGAACCACCCTTGAAAGGGAAAGTTTCTTAAAGCAATATCAATCGCTATGTTAACGATACATGATCCCAAAGGACACAAGACGCTGTCAACGCCAAATGCAGAAATTAAAAATCAAGCTGTTAGAATTACAAGAAGCGACGATTCTGCGAATGCTGACATGTTAACTTTAAAATAGGCACATATGTTATACAAACAAAGATACACATAGAACCTCAGCTAAACAAGTTTTTTCTAGTTAATCTATTTTCCAAACATTAAGACTACGTTCGTATAAGTAACAGACTTGAGAACTATTAAGACAGTTCGAAAGAGCATTTAACATAGTGTAGTTGAGTTCTTAACAAACATCAATTTGAAATTTTTAATAATTACAAATATGTTATAAGTCTGTTCAAAATGTTCAAAACTAGATACGAAATCGCGTCTCTTGAAAGACTGTGGCCGCTTTTAGGGTACCAATTCACATATAGAACATACAGATAGTACAATATGATTCAGACATACATATTTTTATTGGTATCGCTTAATTCTCGTTGATGGTTTCTTATTAAGTTTCCATGCTAATCGTTATTTAATGCTTGAGAGTTGTCGCATTGATCATCGAATAAATTTGACTGCAAACTACAAGCATAAAAACCAAGAACATCGCCGAAATAGGGATCGTTCGATTGATCAATGCACTGTTTGGCTTAAAAAATACTTCAGTCTAGATGGCAAGAACCATTTCAATTCTTTTTTTAAAACTTGGAAAGATTAGAAATATCCTATTTCCATCCTATAATCTTGACATTGGTTGGCGTTGCTTATTATACATTTCTTTAATTTCAAAAAAAAAAAAAAAAAACATATAGGGTGCTGCTAAATCCTGTAGCTTTCATCAAAAGAATGAAGAAGCTGACCACCAAAACATGGGTCTCGAAAGAAACGTAAGGACAATCATTTATAACCAGATTTTTGTTAAAGGGGATATAATGTATCCTACCGCACCGATTTTTTGGGCTGCAACTGCAGTCGCTCTTAAGGCATCTTCGTCGGTTACTGTTTCCGATTTCCAACTTGGTTCGTTTTCGACACACAGATCATAGATCTATAATATATCCGAAATGCAAATACTAATTCCATGAAATTTAATCTAAGCGTCTTGACTTAGACTTACACTGTACCATACTTCCCATTAAAAATGTAAATGTTGTAAACTCTAGCATCTACTCGTCTATCGATATATTTCAAGCCTTATACAAGTAAACTTATCAATGATACTTTCATACTTAGGTGGGTTTTTTTTTTAAAGAAGTAAACACTTTTAAAATGCCGGAACACGTGCTAAATTTTTTGGAAAATTAGACACAGAGAAAAGAAAGATTTTTGAGCTCAGATGTGATTTCGTTCCAAGAGTGACATTTGATTGGGAGACAAAATTATTAGTGAAATTGGTGTTGTTGTTGAATTCTGAACAACAAGTCATCACACACCATTTTAATTGGCTGAAAAAAAACTCGTTGCCTGCGGTTGGGATTAAACGCCGAACCTTCGAACTTGGAAGCTAAAAAAACTACCACCTGAGCCACGGCCACCACGGAGCTATAGTTCGGGGTATACCAGGCCTCAATTAACAAGCCTTTTAACTTAGCCCACTTTGAGGTCATCTTCTACCTGTGTACGAAACCTAAGGTCTTCCGAGTTAGATTTGAAGACTTGTGAGCCGAAGTATTGCGTCTAAAATAGAACTGGGATTATTAGGATTTTTATAAAGAGGATCTTAGTTTTTCCGGATTTTGGTTCTATTAAGGTGTTGTTAGCAGAATCGATAGCAGAGCCAAGGTAGACAAAGTCCCTCACTATCTCGAAATTATAGCTGTCGACTATAAAATTATGTGCAATTCGTCGATGTTGCGTGTACCTTCTTGTTGACAGCACATACTTAGTTTTGCTCTCATTTAAGGTTAAACGCACCGATGACAGCCCGCTGAGTTTTGTCAATTATATCAATATCATCGGAGTACGCTAGTAATTTCACAAGTTTTGGAATATTGACCTCTAGAGTTTGCTTGTGAGTTCCGCACAACTTTTTCATGTAAGATGTTAAAGAAGTCAAATGACTGCGATTCACCTTTTCTTAAACCCTTTTTGACATAAAAGATCTGAGTTAAGTTACCAACCTTGACGAAGCAGCGAGTGTTCTCCGTCGTTATTTTGCACGGATTAACGAGTTTGCTTTTATGCTTACATGATTCTAACTATTCATTTTTAAATTTTTTCTGTGTAGCTCATATAATTACATTAAATTTAATGTTTTATATTTATTCCACATTTTTGCATTGCTCTACCTTTGATCCCCTCATAATAAAACGAAAAGGTTGCTGATGTTTTTGCACTTCAATGATCCATTTATATTTCTTTCGACTCCCTTTTCGAAATTCGGCTGAAACGTGAGCCTCTATTACTTTTCGATAAAATAAGCTCTTTTTTTGTCAGCTTGAAGTCAGCTCTGCTGAGATCCTTAATATACAATTTCCATAACATTCCAACACGTTAGTGTTTGTAATTTAATTTTTGAGAAAAGGATGCATTTTGTTTTATTTTTATGCAACCCTTTATCTTATTGCATTCAATAACCACCGAGTGGCGCTCCCATTGTTCCAATTTGAGTTATGTTTTTTTTTTTTTTGTTAAGTTGGTACATTTGTTGCTGAAATTCTCTCTAAATCTTAGCGTCATAGCTTAACATTTGCAAAAGCTACGTAGCCTAGAGTACATCTATCTCTGTGTGTGTTGGCGATTTTTTACAATTTTAGAAATGGATTTAAATTTGCAACAACGAACTTGTATTAAATTTTGGGTAAAAAAAACGGATTTAATGGTGCGCGAACATTGGAAATGTTAGAAAAGTGTTTCGGCAATAATTCCCTAAAGAAAACGGTCATTTACCAGTGACACGAGCGGTTCAAAAGTGGTCGTGAGTCAATCGAAGATGATGAACGCAGTGGCAGACCATCGACATCGATAACCGAAAACATTGATGAAATAACCGCAAATTAACCATCAGAGAGATAGCGGAGGACTTGAACATGACTTGGAACAGTCCAAGACATTTTGGTTAATGATTTGGGTTTCTGTCAATTTCATGCAAAAAAGAGAAAGGTTTGAGAGCGAGATTATTTGCGAGGTTGAATCCAATCCCACATTCATCAAAAGGATCATTACTGGAGACGAGACACGGGCTTATGAGTACGACACGCAATCCCGATATCAGGCAAGTGAATGGCGTTCACCAAATGAGCCAAGACCAAAAAAACACGTCGTTTTCACTCAAAAAAGAAGGCAATGCTGACGGTTTTCATTGATTGCAACGGTGTAGTGCATCATGATTTTTTGCCAGAGGCCAGACAGTAAACAAGGAGTATTATTTGGGCGTCATTAGACGTTTACGTGAAGTAATTCGTCGAAAGAAACCAGAATTGTGGGCAGGATTTTGCACCATGATAACGCACCGTCGCACAGTGCCATCATTATTCGTAATTTTTTGACGAAAAATGCAGCAAATATATACCATCCAACAGCCATCGAATTCACCTGATTTAGCTCCCTGTGACTTTTTTCTGTTCAATCGAGTTAAAAAACCACTACTGGGAACGCGTTTCAGCAGCCGAGAAGAAGTAATGGAAAAATCGCTGGAAGCACTGATGGACATACCGAAAACCGATTATAATAAATGTTTCGAGGATTGGATCAAGCGCTAGCATAAGTGTGTTGCAGTCGATGGGGATTACTTTGAAGGGGACAATATAGATTTAGATTTAAATGAATAAAAAATTCCGGGAATTCAATTTTGATCAAAGTGGTATACAAACTGTATAAAATACAGAATTCGGAAAAAATATTAAACCCTGAAGATGACAAACATATTAAGCCAGCATACAAGGACAAGGAAAATAAAACTCTTGTCGACTCGATTAATATGAAGTGATTATACACAAACTTAAATGCAACAAATCCCCAGGAGGTGTATACTTTATAGGTATTGTGTGAGCATCTGATAAATCGACCATCTATCACTCTTTAGAATATCTTGGAGAAGACCCAGGAATACTCATTTCACAGAATTTAGGAATTTTCGTGATAACATTTATGGAGATAATCTATTCAGAGTCATGTCTAATTTTGGCATCCTTTTTTTTTTGTTTTTTTTTTATAATCCCGCGCGCGCACCAAGGGGATATAAATACCCTTTTACCGGTTTTCTCCAGGGCGCGGGTGGGTGGTGTATAGCTTGAAACTCAGGTGTATTAAATTTCGATATTTTTCCCAGAAGTGGTTGTCAAACTGGACGGGACGAGCAAGTGCATCCTCAACCAGTGGGTCTCAGTACGTGCTAGTTGTTAGTTCGTTACATTTAGCCCAGCCAGCAAATACTCCAACATCAGTGTTATGCCTTCATGTCAGACGCCGATGGGATTCTCATATAACTACATGCATATTCTACGAAAAAACTTTTTCAGAGAATTGCCTCGCACGGGATTCGAACCAGAGACCCTCTGCTTGAGGAGTGTATGCATATACCACTACACCACGGCCACCCCCTCCCTCAATGATAAAGTCAGAAGAAGCATTACAGAATCTTTTAATGTCAAAAATGATCTTTGAAGGCCTTTCTATCACAGAAAAATAATACAAGAAGAAATTCAAGACAGCACTATAGCCACAATAAGTGTATATATCAGAGTTTGTAATTATACATACTATATATGGTCGCATTATAATTGCAAAAAATAAGAAGTCATTTTCGAAGTTTTCCGTTAATAGCAATCCATAAAATTGCAAGAAAGGAATTTTTTAAACCGATTTCTTGTACTCCACCCTTAAACTTCAAATTCTTCACACTGTACATTTTTATTTTCGTTAAGACGTCGTTATACATATCATCACATCGCATTATTCTTACAAACTTCTTGGGTACGTTTTAAGATCTCGAAAGCTCCAAGTTTAAAGATGATGATCAGATCATTTGCAAAGTTAGGACGTTCATCTATTGTTGTGTTGGTTTTGCATCGCATAATATATCCTTTTGCCTTCCATAAAACCGCATTGACTTCATTATCTAATGCGAGAAAGCCCCGCTTTTCATTGTATAGGCATACCATTAGTCTAACCGGTCGATAGTTGTCCTGTTTGCTCTTTGAAGAGGTATAAATCTTCTTCCACGTGTAAGGCATCCAATTTTGATTTATTTCAAGTTCCGTTTATGCCTCCGCTTACATTATTTAGTTCTTTTAATATATTCAGCTAGGTGCACTTCTCTATCGACAGTCACTGCACTTTCAGTCAGAATGTTGTACTCTTATATTTATGTCCCATATGTCGCAGTAGAATTATTAAAGATGAGATCTTGGATTGTAGTGGAAAAAATGGGATTACTTTTTGAGGCAATGGCTAGTCGAATGTAAGACATGACAAAACATCACTTAATACCTCATCCCTCTTACGATTATGTCAAAAAGAAAAATGACCTCTTATCAATTAAGCGATTACGTTTCCTTTGTAAGAAAAACAAAAAGGGAGCATACCATGAGTTTGTAAGGAACTAGCTAGAACAAAAAAAAAAACTAAAGATTAAGTTTCTAAAATATTTCGAGAAATACCTCAACACTAATATATGTTACTACAAAAATAAACATAAAACTTTTTAAATTCCTAAATATTGTTTCTTTCCCATTGTACCGCATTCGTATTTAGTCATAAAAAAACCGAAGAATTAAGAAATATCTTTACCTAATAGTAGACAGCATCCTCACCACCTTCTTTAGCTCTTACAACGAACTGCAGGATCCAGAGATACATATGTACATATGTACCTACACATATGTATGCGTTGTTACACAAATGCTATTTTTCTAAATGGGAAGTTAAGAATTTATCTACGAATACGAAATTGGAAGGAAGCAAAAATTGTTGCCAATTCCTCATCTGAAAATGAAAAATACATGACTTAATTAGTTAATTAGGAGCAAGGTAAATAACACCCTTTTAACGAATTTAATTTGTCCCTCTTTTCTACCCCCTTCTTTTACGACTTAGTGGGTTCTGGAATGCATTTACTGCTGTTCATTATTTATGAGTATAGTGCGTATCTGCCTGTGTGTAGATTTTACAGAATTTCAGAACGTTACCAAAAAAGGGCCTAGCGTAGATGGGAAGATATTTGTACCATTTTTAGTAACCAAATGGCTACTGGCAGTTTTTGTCCGATCAAGAAATACTCGTATATACTCGTACATACTATGTTATGTATGAAAAAAAAAGTTTCGATTGAATTACTTTAGCATTATCGTGGAATACTGTTATCAACAAGGAAGAAATCACTTTGCCGAAATAATTGATTCGCCCCGCTCTGCATTACAGATAAACAAATAGCATTCGGATACAGATATCAATGGTTTTTTTCGGGGATCTTATCTTATCAATTTATATTAATGGCAATTACCAAAACTAATGAATAATTTGGCGTGAAGTTTATCATTTGGATAAATATAAGTATAAATGATATAAATATAGGAATGTATTAAACTTCTGTATCTGAAGATATGTATGAAGGTGTTTGTGGGTACCCATCCGCCATACTTTCGTATGACGTTCCAGTTGATGAACTATTAATGCTTTGCCATTGAAATCATCCATAAGGATACACTCGTACTACGCACGAGTTTATGATATGATTTAATGCGGGCTTTTGGTATTATTAAGTTCGTACGGTAAGTAGGTACAACTCAATTTATTGTTTCACTAATTTGCATTAAGTTTCGTCAACCCATACTTTATCTAAGTCCAATTTAGATTTTTATTTAATTCGTGCCATTGAAAAAAGTATTGTAATTGATGAACTATTGAACCATGTCTATGACGTGGATAGATTGCTTTAACGGTTAGTTAAACTCTCTCAGCCTTTTTTTTTTTTTTTTTTTGAACTTAATACTCAAGTGGGTATTACTACACTTAAAATGCCTGAGCACGTGTTATTTTATTTTATTTTCCGCCGGGGTTTATTATGCCCATTTGGCAGTTACAAATAGTGTATTTTTTATAAGGTTTATCTAAAAGGTTTTCCAATAGGGATTTGACAACTTTGAATTTAATTTGTGAACGCACTCTTTCACTAATCATCAAACTGTCACTGTCAATTTATTCAGTAAACTCAATGTTTTCATCATGGTAAAGTACATTAACGAGTAACGTCTGCAAATTATAAAAATTTTCTACAAATATTCGGAGTCGGTAACTGCAACTTTAAGAGCGTTAACTCCAATTTTCGGTCGTAATTCTCGCCGTAGTAGACAGGCAATAACGAGTTTAGTGCACAAATTTGAGTCTTCATATTCTTTGTGTGATGTTGCCGTGTCAGTGAGACAACGAGTTGGTCGAAGTGTCGAAAATATCGCTGCCGTTCAGACGTCCGTAGCAAACGATCCAAATCAATCAATTCCACGGCGTTTTCAAGAATTGGGCATCGCTCAGACCACATTATGGCGTATTTTGCGTAAGGATATTGGTTTACACCTATACAAGATCAAGCTGACTCAAGAATTGAAGCCGATGGACCATTTGAAGCGACGTACGTTCTCCGATTGGGTTCTGGAGAAGATGCGCCAAGATGATGAATTTCATCGTAAAATCATCTGCAGTGACGAAGCTCATTTTTGGCTCAATGGGTTCGTCAATAAGCAAAATATGCGTTATTGGTCGGGTGAAAACCCACATGTGCATCATGAATCACCACTTCATCCACAAAAAATAACTATTTGGTGCGGTTTGCATGCCGGCGGCGTTATTGGGCCATAATTTTTCGTCGACGATAACGATCGTCACGTTACTGTGAATGGTCAGCGTTATCGCGCCATGATCACCGATTATTTTTTGCCCGAATTGGAAGATATGGACTTGGAAGACATGTGGTTTCAACAGAATGGTGCCACAAGCCACACAGCACACGCTACAATCGATTTATTGAAGAGTAAGTATGGTGAGCGTGTTATCTCAAGACATGGGTCAATCGACTGGCCGCCTCGTTCGTGCGATTTAACGCCTCTTGACTATTTTCTGTGGAGCTACGTTAAGTCATTGGTTTATGCCAACACGCCGACGACGTTGAAAGAGCTCAGAGCCAACATTAAACGCAAAATAGCGGCCGTTTCTACCGAAATGTGTGGCCGAGTCGTTGAAAATTGGGTCCAACGAATCGACCGCTGCAAACGTGCCCGCGGTGGCCATATGAACGATGTCGAGTTCCATTCATAAATGTTTTGATTGTACTTCAAGCCAATAATAAATTTTTTTAAATATGTCAAATAGTTTGCCTTTTATTAAAAAAAAATTTGTGAAGTCATTATTGGAAAACCCGATATTAGTATTTCAAATGTGTATATCCATAAGATATTAAATATGTACATATTTTATTATGTTTTGTCTACAAATTTTAAGATATTTATTTCTCTTGAGTTTACTGTTGTATTAGATGAGTAGTTGAGTTTATACAATAAATAGGGGAAATAATTTGAATTGCTGGGTTGTACTGAAGGATCTAGAAATTCTTCGAGGTTAGGAACGTTTTCCCTGAAGTGTTCCCTTGTTGTTTTACATAATTGCAAAATATGTTTAACTGTTAGTACTTCTCTGCAATACATATACATATATACAAAGATTTGTATACCCTAGTCTCGTTTGTGAAATCTGCACTGCTTGCGATCGGTTTAAGTCTTTGTTATAGGTTACAGGTTCTCAGAAATCATTTTGATTGATTTCAATGATTTATTAGTTCCTCTTGAATATAAATGAAAGATTGAATCTATATAGAGGTTGCAAATGGTGGTATTTTGTTTTCTTAAGACATTCTAGTTGCTTGGCGTGCATCAGCGTCTGCTTTTTCATTGCATGTAATTCCTACTTGTACTGGTAACCATATTAAATTAATACGTGGACATTCTGAACAGAGGTAATCTGTTAGAGCTTGAATGATTGGAATATTGCTTTTGTTGTTTTTAATAGCCTAAAGTGCGCTTAGAGAGTCACTGCAGATAGTTGTTTTCTCAGTTGAATTTAAGGCACATTTAAACGCTTCTACTTGTTGTGTAAGTAAGTTGTTTAAGTAAAATTTTGTTGTTGGTATTTTCAAGCCTATAAACGCAGTATCCAGTTACTCCATCTTTATATGAAGCGTCCGTACATGGAACGTAACTAAAATAGTCAGTCTCTATGGTTTCAGCAAACTTTTGTCTAAAAACCTCATTTAGTGTGTTTTCCTTTGACGTTTTTCTTAAAGAAATATCTATAAGATATCCACGAAACAGCCAAGGAGGAGTCTGGTTATCATAATTGCGCATATCAGGTATGCTTATCCTCGAAGCTTTAATGTTGCAAATTGAGCTGTAGATGGCACTTCTGTTCTTCGAATTTTCGTATTGAATCCAACCTGATTTATAAATATCATGAAGAGCATGCTTTGTATTTACAAACAATGCTTTTAGAAACAAGTTTATTTTGCGCTATAACTTTTATATATTTAAAGCTTAATATATTAACCTCGACCAGTTATGCTTCGATGGGGGTTGAAGGTAATGCTCCTAAAGCAGTTCTTAGCACAGCATTTATTTTTACTTGCACGTTTTGGTCGTATTGCTTAGTCCAATGAGAATATACAGTCAAGCCGTGTTGGATAGGCCCTCTTAAAAGCGTGCTTGCTATATTAATTGCAGTGTTCATATGAAAGCCCTTGTACTTGTTGCAAATTATTTTAAGCAAATTATTTACTTTGCCGAGTTTTTTCGATATTATTCTTTCATGGGAAATCTATTTTCAAGTTTTAGTGTAAATCAGTCCTAGAATTTTAGCGTTGTTTAGAAGAGGAATGTTTGTAAGCGCAATATTTATAGCATTATTTGAACAATTATGCTTTCTGCAAACATGTAATGTATCCATTTTATTAAATGGCATTTTTGATCCGGATTCCTGAGACAATTTGAATGCTTTTGACACTGAAGAATCTAAAGTATCTTTGACTACATCTGACTACTTCCCGATGCTAAGATGAAAATGTTGTCGGCATAAGTGAGTATGGTTTTTGTCTGTGCAAGCTCTGACTGAAGTATTTAAAGAAGTGGATTTACATAAGCGTTATATACCACCGTGGAGGTTGGTGAACATTGCAGTATTCCATTCTGAATGGCAATAATAGTTGAAAGGTGTCCATTTATCTTACCAATGACTGTTCTATTTGACATAAAAGAACTAATTACCTGACGAAGTTGCTTGTTGATTCGTAGTCTTTTAGTTGATTAATCACTCCATACGTAGTTGTTTGTGCATCTTCCTGTTTTAAAGCCCTATTGACAGCTATTCAGATGTCTTTTTTGAGTCCATTTAAGTCTGCTCCCTATTATTTTCTCGGATAATTTGGACAGTACTGAAAGAAGGTATATTGGACGGTAGCTGTCTAATGAGTTTTGATTCACACTGGGCTTAGGAATCGGAATTAAACGAGCTTTCTTCAATTCATGTGGATAAACACCTACTTTCAAAATATTATTGTGTAGCCTCACTAGCCTGAGTATTAATTCTACTGGTAGATATTTAAGCATTTTTAAAGAGATCTTGTTTGCGCCGGAAGTTGTATCTTTGGTTCTGCTTAGTGAATCTATTAACTCGTTAATTGTGATTGAGTTAATTAGTCTGTCAAGCTCATAGTTAAGTGTTTATTGATCACTGTTTTCCAGCCTTAAAACATGGTCCAGAAAGTTATTATTGCCTATTTGTTTGCAAAGAGTTGGTCTATTTCACATGGGTCTAAACTTCTACTACTGCGCTTTTGCAGAGTGGTTTTCGTTGATCGCCTTTACCTTTCTCCAAAGAGTTCTAGCTTCCATTGATGGATTGATAGAAGCCAAAAAGTTTTTCCATGTATCTGTTTTGGCTAATCGCACTTCTTTTTTTAATTTTTCGGCTATGCGTCGATAGGTGATGGTATTTTTTAACAGCGTCCATGCTTATTGCTTTTCTTTTGTCAATTGTTTTAGATTCGAATTGAACCAAATAGGTTGAGAAGTATTGCTGGGCCAATCTAACTATTTTTTTTTTTTTTTTTACCAGCTGCCTCGTTGCTTACATTACTTGATATTGATTTAGCAGCATTAGCTTGTTGTTGTTGAGATTCCATAAGTCGGGAGTGGACAATATTGGAAATTTTTCAGGTTGCAGGTGTTTCAAGCATGATCGGAAAGTGATCAACCTTAAAGAATTTGTAAAAATTAAGAAACGAGAGAAATCCACAACATTTTTCGTGGGTGTAATTAGCATTAGCCACTGATCTTTTGTGACATTGCCTTCTTTATTGTATTTTTTCTTTTTTGTTGGAGGATTAGTGGCTTGCAATACCTCAAACCGGAACACTGTATACACTTATTTAGAACTTCTGTTTAATCAAGTAAAGATTATAAACAAAAAAGCATAAAATTAATCTCTTGCTCAAGAGACTAACTGTTAACATTGATTTAAGTGAATTAAGCAACTTAAATGGACGATATCGCACACTATAATACTTGGTGCTTGGTACTGAGCACGTGCTAAGTTTTTAAGAAAATAGGACAGAGAGAAAACTAAAGATTTTTTTGCTCAGTGGTTATTTCGCTTCATGGGTGACATCCTACTATTAATGTGGAGACTAAATTATTAGTGTAATTAGACTAAAGAATCACTCATCTTACGTGAATTTAGTAGCGTAAAAAAATCGGTTCCGTCCGATTTTGAAGCCGATACACTACCACTAAAGCCATGACCACCCATTAGTGTTGGATAAATGAAATGTTACCCTAATATTTCTTAAATCATATTTTTATCACATGTAGACTTTTACAGTGGACTGCTTAATATATTTGAGTGAAATATGAAGTCATTTCTACATTTTATGGCCGAAGCTGTCCGTTTCTGGCTCATTATGATTTTAACATCTTTTTCATCCTCAGGACATAATTTGTAATTCTTTTCTATTCGAAATGTTGACATTGGCCACAAATCAGGGACCTGGAATGTCCCTAATCAAGCGGTACCTAAATGCAGCCTTAAATCCATTTGGAGAGCTCAATATTAGTATTTTGCAATAGATCTCTTAGAACGATGACCTATTTTGCTCTTAAGAGTATAAAAATCAGCATTGTTTGCATGGGCCATTTAAATTTTCTAGATATGTTTTAGCAGTAAAGTCAATGTCTCCTAAATTTTCTAAACTTGTGCTACAAAAAAAATTGTGATTTCTATAAAGAGCAGAATCAAGATGTCGATTTGTCATCAGAAGACATGAAGTCTTAGGATTCAGGCATCTGAGCAATTGCTTGATAATAATCTGCATCAAGGCTAATTTTTTCAATATAGGTCTGATATGTGGTCATACACCCACACAAGAAAAGGATTACTTTGCCAAGGATTGCTTCTACTAGCTCCTTAAGCAGACTTATAAGCAATATCCTAGGCATGACGTAAAGATCGCCTTTGGTCATTTTAATGGGAAATTAGGAAAGGAAAGCAAATAAAGCTGCACAGTTGGAAAACATAGGCTAAACCAACGCCAACACAGACTGATCGATTTCAAAGGGGGCCGAAATTTCATCACATGTGTCACACGCTTACCACACCTCGACATCCAAAAAGTGACCTGGAATCTTAGCATTTTCACAACCAATCTACATAACAAGAGGATCTCTAAATTGCACCAAAAATAGAGAAAGAGACTTTCTTTACAACATATACAATATTGTATGTGCCTTATTATTTCGCTATATTTTTAATTTGAAAATTCCTTACAACTGTGGTTTTGTTCCTGGTCAGTTCATTATCGAACTGATATTTTCCTTACGGGAGATCCTAAAACAACTCCAGAAGTTCAAATTAATACCAATCACTTGCTCTATAGAGGCTTTGAGGTTTTTCTGTATTATGATGAAGGTTGCTCCATAAAAATCAATTATAACTCCACTTGAAGGAATCGTGAAAAAATATCAGGCCAATACGATAGGCAGAATACTTATCTGATCTTTATAGCTTTCAATTGTATGTACGTTATGACATTGATGTTATTGGAAAAAATTAGCAAGATTGGGCTTTTTGCCTTCATTGAAGCAGAAGCGCCCAAGGTAGGCTTAGTGGTAAATACACCCTGACTGACTCGAACTGCAACCAACTGCCATAATTTCCAAACCGTTCATTACTGTGAGCTCAAATTTTGACACATGACAGATAATTTTATTATTTACAAGCCGTTTAAACGATTTGCGTCTCAGTTGTGTTGAAAAATTTTTATCCGCTATGGAATTCAAACGTGATAGTGTAATTGCTTTATATTTGGCTGGAAAACCACAAGTAGCTATCGTTAGAGCTCTCCGCTCGTATTTTTGGTCTGCGGCGTCAAAATTAATGCGATCGTATACCATGAAACTGTCTTAGAGACAATATTAAAACCTTGGGCAAACAATCATCTCGGTCGGAGACCGTGGACATTTCAACAAAACTCGCTACCGTCTCACAAAGCGCGCGTCAACCAAGATTGGTTAGAAAGTTGCCTGATGTAACGAATCTTGAATCTAACAAAAAATTGACACAGGTCTTAGACTTTAGACCTAATATTTTAGCCTTAAACTTCCAACTCCTTACTTTCGCCTTAAAACACTAGCTCTTAGATGGGTGTGGCTCAAGTGATAGTTAACTGGCTTCTAAATAGGAAGATTCAGTGTTCGAGTCCTTACCGCGCCTGAAAAACATTAATTTTTCCAGTTTTTTTTTTATAATTCCGCACGCGCCCCAAGGGGATATGAATACCCTTTTACTGGCTTTTCACCAGGGGGCGGGCGGGTAGTGTACTAGTTTTGAAACTCAGGTGTTAGGTTTCAATATTTTTTCCAGAGGTGATTGTCAAACTGGAGCCAGTGCATCCTCAACAAGTGGGTCTTAGTACGTGCTAGTTGTTAGTTCGTTACATTTCGCCCAGCCAGCAACCACTTCAACATCAGTGTTATGCCTTCATATCAAAGTTGACGCCGACGGGATTTACATATAACTCATACAAATTCCATGAAAAGACTTTTTCAGAGAATTACCTCGCATGGGACTCGAACCCGCGACTCGCTGCTTGAGGAGTCTATGCATATACCACTACACCACGGCCACCCCATGAACTGAAATCAAGTATTATGAGCAGTTTACTAGAAAACAACAACAAGCCAGCTTCCATTACATCTTCGATGTAACCTATGGAACGAAATAACCACTAAGCCCAAACATCAGATTTTCTGTTAAGTTCTTTTTTTTTACTATTGCCTTCAAGATTCTATCTGCCGTATTGTGTGAACGCCTGGGGATGTTTGTCAACAATCTGATTAGTCTATTTTGCTAGTTTTCGCACCCCTAGAAAACTAGTCCGTTTGTGCAGAAAGACGATGGAGAATGCAGGCTTCACCATAAAGAGACTTTTGATGTCAAAAAAGAATCATACGATCACACATTATTTTTAATAGAATGTTGAAAAACTCACGCGTCTATTGAAGAGGCACAATCTTTCAAAAGTCCGTCTAATTACTCGCTAACGCCCATGATATTGACATAATCGAAAGAAGGCAGCTTTCGCGTGTGATGAGACCATGTATATGATGTCAACGAGAAAAGACACCAAGCACAACAGAACGTCACACTCGACAGAAATAACTTTGAGGTAGTTTAGGACTTTATCTAATGTCTGCCTAGGCTCCGTTATGAATTCAGATAACGACACCAGTGCAGATAGCAAAGAAAAAATAACACTTACCAATCGTTGCTTCTTTGGGCTTCTTAGCCCATTGACTAGCAAAGCCCTCTCTCGAACAACAAAAGTGACCCTATACAAGTTATCTCGCAGAGGCATGTTTTTCAAAAGTGGATGAAGGCGCTCTTGAACAGAACAAGAACAATCCAGAAAACCTTTCCAAACCAAAGTGTAACCTATCTTCGTGACCCACCCCTATAAAAATTCTTCGTTACTCGCTCGAAGCGTCCCGTTGGCGCCCTTTTCAGTTGGCAGCTATGTAGTGGGGTGCGTTCTTATATTTTATCCTGATGGTTACGTTCAGCTGACATAAGTAAGAACGTTTTTAGAGACCGGCGAACTCATTTTAGACGCCATTGGCGTCTTTCTATCCCGTGCCCGTGATAGATGGAAGAAGACATTAATTCAGCCTATGAACCTCTTAATTTTAATACATGAGCTTTTTACGGTCATACGTCTACCATTGTACCGTTTTTAGGTATTTGCTTAATCTCTACCCAATTTCCTCCTAGTGCTTCTTCTTCGTCTGTTCTGCGCTATTTGAATCATGGAATCATTCTTCTTCTATGCTGAGTGGCAAACGCTGCATTTTCGAAAAGAATATCCAATCTTGTGTCATCTTTGTTTTTGTACTAATAGAGTACTTTTTCGCAATTTTTTACTTAAAATATCATGAACATTTGACCAAAGCATCTTTAGCTTGGTTTTTAAGCTGATAGTATTGCTTCTCCGAATATGCCAGGGTTACAAATCTAATAGAAGAAGAACTAATTTAGTAGTAGAGTCACAGTCAATGTTTAGAATATATAAAAATTGCTTCTAAAGATTAAATAACGCCGATTATGGTCACAATACCACTGGCAGACAAAATAGACCATTTATGTACTATTAAGTTATGGTAATTGTTTTTAAGCTTAAGTCTAATAAAACTGATGAGACTGTGCTGAAGTTTATAGTTGGATAAGATATGGTCATGCCTGAAGCATCGCTCACAAGAAAGGAGACCTTTTTGACTGTGCCAGCTATAGAGAAATAAGTCTATAAAATCGTTCCTGCCTAATTAAATGCGCGCCTAAAACCATTCATGAACAATCTGGTTGCTCTATACCAGTGAGGTTTTAGACCAGAAAAGTACATTATCGATCAAATATTCACACTACGGCAGATTTCGAAGAAGACCCAGTAATTTCATATCAACATTCACTATCTATTATCGACTTCAAAGCCAAATATGAGAGTGTACATAGGGCCGAGCTATACAACGCCATTTATAGCTATATAGTTTTTATATCCCTGCAACACTCATCAGAATATGAAGGATGACTATGGAGTTAAGGATTTCATCTACCTCGGTTCAGCAGTTACAAGTAGCAACGAATTTCTAGGTTTTGAACACATATACCCTTACTGGTTTTCTCTAATCTTAACTTGTGAGATTAAAGAACAGCGGTAATTAGCGCAAATAACCAATAAAAAAAAGCAATACACACTTGTGTATTCCTCTGGCACCTTTCCTTAATGCAGAGCATAGCATGAGCCCAAACGCAATGATGTTTGTATTCCACGCACTGTTCGCTGGTAATGTATATAGTGACAATTTACTCGACATTATCGACATACTCGAGATCCCGATTGAAAACTTGCTCGCTTGGGTTCGAGTGAAGCTTCAAGGTGATACTTTATCCTCACTCGAGTATTTCTTTGACTTATGTCGACACTATACAAATTCCTCATCAGCTTTCGCACTCTAAATCTGTCGATTAAAAGGTTTGGGAATGCTCTTAGCGCTTCCTAAAAAAGTTCCGCTAGAATATCATCTAAGTCCTACCGTCCTGCTGTTCTTCAGTGCAATTATTAAGTTAGTAATCTCGCCTTTACTAGGAGTCATAAGTGTGAAGACGATTGGATTTCAGGCAGGTTAATATTATGTCCTGTTGTTCACGCAGTTAATATTAATATATACATATCATAATACATAATATAATTATTAATAGTAATATAATAATTAATAATAAACTTCAAATCAAAGTATTGTTTTTTTTTTGGTCGTGCCCTTAAAAATATTAAGCATTTACGTTTGCTTTGACATTGCACGTCTCACCCTCAGGAGAGTTCGCTAAAACTGGTGAAATGTGATTCAAAATAGAGTGGCCTGTAAAATGATTCTCAGATCCGCAAAATTTAACCAATCTCACAGATATCTACGAGCACGTGGGAGAAAGATTTAAGATACGGGTTACATATTTTAAGGGTAAATAACAAACCAGATATTTTATTCATTCTCAATAGCTTCCGTTCTAATAACCATAAAACTAAAATAAATCTTCAGTCATTCACCTCTGTTTTGTGCCCACAGACTATTTTTATCATTACAAGTGAAATTTTTAAGCGATGTGGACCTCTGGTATTAATTAAGTAAAATTCACTTCACAACAAGTATCTCTACTCTTGTCAAATCAATTCCTTAAATCTGAAGGCTTAAATATATTAAGCCAATATTTTACCCCACACGTGTGCCATGTCCCTTTTCATTTAGCATATCTCACTAAAGCAAAAGAATGAATTTAGAATTGGAATTCCTAGGTCCGGAGTAGTTAAGAATATATTGGATACCCATGCCATAAATGTGCCGGGTACTCGTACCATAAAAACAGTTTACATTTTAATACTTGAAGTGCAAGCAAATTCAAATTTTGCTGAGAATTTCCATTTCCCATTCATTGATGGTAATTTTACTCCTGGGTGAAGCTGTTGAAAATTTCGGCTAAGACTCGTAATGTTTCTGATACCGGCTGCAAAAAGCTGACAAGTCCGGACAATTTGAAAGGGTAACACAGTGTGCTCTGCAGCGGCAGGATGTGTTCGTTACTCGTTTGCAGCAAATTGATTTCGTTTAATTAATGCAACAACTCATTTGCATTAAGCTCATGAGGAAGGAGAACTTTCTCCTAAAATTCACAGCTAGAAAAAGGTTACCAGCCAACCAATGTAGCATAACCAACATTTACACCTCATTCCCATTTAAGCTCTGTGAACATTTGTGAAGAATTCCGAAGTCAAATTGGGTCATTCAAGAGAGATATGAATACGAGTTTACTAACAATTGTAAGCGGGGTTAGAGTTGGTTGTAAACATTTATATCTGTGAGCACCCTTAGCCCAGTGGGTGACTTAATTACTGACACTGGCCATATTTATCCCTATGCACATACAAACGAACGTATATGACGGTATTTTACCCAGCATCCAGGAAAAGTATGATATGAGTATTTGATGTTCTGTTTACTTCTATCTAAATTTCGTGTGGAAGTTTCAAGTTCATCCTTTAGAAAGTTGGAAAAGTTTTTCTTTGTTTCTTCTCTTGCCTTGAGGCTCAGTTGCTTACTATGTCTTAACAATTGCAAGAGGTACTTACGTCTTCCCACGAATAAGACCTAAGACGAATTGGGACTCCAGTTGTTAAGAAACAAATTTTAAGAATTTGATAACATAACTGTGCAACAAATACCAGTGCAGCCAAGTGGAATGTCTTCAATCTTTGTATGAAAATTATTTGGTCCGAAAACTTCCAAGTCCTTGCACCTCATTCTCAGAATTTTCTTCTCAGTTTACGATAGTTTTGGGAATTTCACTTGCCATGTAGAGCTGGACTGAACTTAACACTCACCCTCTATGAAGAGAAATCAGAAAACAAGTTGACTTCCTTCCGGGTAATTTACATGAAAATAAATTAATCCATGATTCCCGTGGAATAACATAGAAAAGCTTTTTACAAGGTTTTAAATTGGCTATGGAAAAAAGGGACATACTTCTAAGTAGTAACTTTTTTATAGAACCAAAAGCCAATCACTTAAAGGCTAACCAATATAATCCAATAATCTGCGGATTTGTATCTAAACTATGAGTACGGCGATAACTAGCTGTCTAGCAGCCATTGTGGGTGATGCAAATTTCTGTGCATTGAAATTGGATTCAATGGATTATGCACTGCAACACCATTACCACTAACAACGTATGCACTTGTAGCGCAACACCATTGATGGTAATTGCGATTCCCAACACTCTGTGGTTTTGGTTATAAAATAATAATCGCCACAAATCGCTATCGGATATTTATTTTCCAATAGCCCTTGTTTTGGTGAGTGAAGTGGCAATACAACCAGAAAATTGAAGAAGTTGATGAGTCCATTATAGGCGTTTGGATGCAGAAATCAATCATATTCGGCGATTCTAATTGAAAGAGAATTGTGGACTTGTCGGTAACAGGTACGAGTATGTAACTCGAATTGAAAGCGAACAATCAATGCACAGATAACTGGGTCATAAAAATCAATTTCAAGTGTGATTAGATGGTGATAGAGGTGCGTTTACGAATTTTTATATGCCCTTACAGGAAATTTAGGGAAAAAATGTTATTATAGTTCAATTTATTACAGTCTGAACTGAGTTTTGTGTTATTTGCTGAACTGTTTGCTTATTTTTATCAAAAAAAAAAAAATTACCAGGCTAATGCCACTTCTAATTCTGATGATGATTTTAGTATACGGTTTGTATATTTAAATGTATCTGAGTTTTCCCTTATTCACAAATAAAGCAATTTTTGCTAATATGGATGTATTTTTACCTGGACAATCGTTTTTACAGTATTCGTTTTAGGTCTCAAAGTAGTCACCTAGGTCTACTTCCCTTCATCCTTACCACTTACGATTTTGAAAGGGTTATCCAACACTCAGCCCTTTCTTTTTGTACTGACGATGATAAATTTGTTGAACCCATTTCCACACAACATTACTCAAATATATCTAATTAGTTTTTCCACCTGGCACATCAAGAATTGCTTCGAATTTAATTCCACCAAATGTCTATGAATTACCTTCTCACGTAAGTGCAACAAGTCTTCTCCCCGAATTTACCTTCTCCACGGCCAACCCATATCCCTTGTTCTGTACATTCGTGGTTTAGTGGTATATGCATAGACTCCTCAAGCAGAGGGTCGCGGGTTCGAATCCCGTGCGAGTCAATTCTCTGAAAAAGTCTTTTCATAGAATTTGTATGTAGTTACAATATATGAAAATCCCGTCGGTGTCAACTCTGACATGAAGGCATAACACTGATGTTGGAGTGGTTGCTGGCTGGGTTAAATGTTACGAACTAACAACTAGCACGTACTTAAGACCCACTGATTGAGGATGTACTAGTTCGTCCCGTCCAGTTTGACAACCACCTCTGAAAGAAATATCGAAACCTAATACACCTGAGTTTCAAACTACTACACCACCCGCCGGCACCCTGGAGAAAAAGCCAGTAAAAGGGTATTCATATCCCCTTGGTGCGCGCGACAAGGAGCTTAATTTCCGCTCGCATATTGATAAGGTAATTAAAATATGGTCCAAAGAATTCGGCAACCCGTACGTGATCATATTACTATTCACCACTTTTGTTCGCCCCCTTTTCAAGTACGCTAGCCAAGCGTGGTGTCCCTTTCAACCAGTTCATGTATCCCGAATTCAGCGTCATTTGCACTTCGGGGTCTACCTTGGAACAATCCTCTAATCTTGCCTCCTATCGATACCGTCTCAAACTCATTAACCGGAATACCCTTGAGAAACATTCTTTTTATTCACCAACTTCTTTCAGGCTCCGTTTATTGCACGTCTCTTCACAACTCCATTTTCTTTTACACTAACTCTCAAAATCTGCGTTGCCCCGTCTTTTTTAATTACCACATATGCTCTAACGAACAATCTCCCGTAAGGTAAAGTCCAACCTTCCCGTTTTCGATTTTAATCGCAGAACTCTCTCCATCAAATTCGATCTCTTTCATCATTCCTAGCTTCAAGCCCTAGTAATAACTCCTAGATTTAGTTTGTGACCTAAGACTTAGTTTTATAGTTTATAATAAACCAAATATGTAAATGACGGTTTTTGCCCCCACCTAAATTATATTCAACTGAAATTAAAAATTTTAGTTTCGCCAATTTAGGGGTGCGAATGTTTTCAGTAGGGTATGTTCTCTGATGTTTGTGAGACTGTTGCCCCACTACGTAACCCATGCGTTAAAGTTGCTTCCTATAACTATTGATGGTCTATGTAACGCATCCGCTGCACGAAGCCTTCTGGCCATTCACTTGCTTCTTGGAAGGTATAGCGTCCACATGTCTAAATCTAAATCAGTTATTGTTTTATTCGAGTCACTTATAGGGCTCGCTGATCATGATTAAGTCGGACCTTCGTTATTTGCCTTTTGTGCAATGATATTCTGAGCTATTTTACAGTGATTCTGGTTTATTTGCATTATTTTCTTGATTTTTGTTTGTAATAGCTCTTCGGAAGACTGGACATCTGCTGCTGCCAGCTACGTGCTTTATATGATCTGGATGGTCTTTCTTAAAGAAGATGCAGGATGGTTCCTTGCCACAGTTCTTCGCTATGTGGCCTTCTATTTCACATCTCCTACATAGCTTGGAGCAATTTTCTGTGCTTCTGTATTGTGTAGTTATGCAGACGAACTCAAGGCGTTTAATGCATTTTTTCAACAACGTCTTTTCGCGGAGCCGGCAGATAACCCAGCGGATTTTAGTGTTTCATTCTCTAAGAAGCAACTTTTCCTGTTCTGCAGGGAGTCTGATAGTTGCAGTTTGTGTTCCCTCGTATTGTTTCCTCATCGATAGAACGTCAGGGGGTGCCATACCTTTTTATCGCTTCACAGATATCTATCCTTGAGTTCGATGTCATTACGATGGTTGAGAATCCTTACATTTTCTTGCTCTCCCAAGGCTGTACCCGTAACGCTTTTAAATTCAGTTGGCTTGGCCTCGGTCTCTTTGAGCTTTTTGTTCTTCTATGCATCTATGACTATAGCATCGAGTTTCCATTAGTTTCACGGATTTTTTATTTTTCATTTGTGGGCTTTTGCTTCTTAACCTTATTCTTTTTTTTGACGACTTCTGATCGGGTGTCGTTATCGTCGCTTGTTGTTGATTTGCCGATTTTTGTGGACTCGGCTTTCTGGCCCTTTCCCGTTCTTTCCGTATTTTACGTGCTCGCTTTGATGCGAGGCTCTTTACTCCCATCCACTGAGAATGGTGTTTGCCTTCGCTTTAAGTCTGGGTTTTCCTCGTTTAAGCATGGAGATGTCTGCGAAGCATTATTTTTCCGAATGAGTTCTTTGACGTCTGTCAACGTTTGGTGGATAGAGCCTCTCTTACCATCCTCCAACATTTCCGCCAATGTTTTTATCCTTTCTCCCAGTTTGTGGAAAACAGATGGCTCGGTGGTTCCGTGCTGCTGTGCTACTCCAGATTTTGGGGCGGTCGCGCTTTTCTCAGTACTCTTCTATCTATATCCGTCCCTAAGGTGACCTCTGTACCCTCGAACTCCTCTGAAAGCGGTTAACTTCGTTTACTTTATTTTCTTTATTAGTATTCATAGAGCCAGAGTCATATCGGTTCTGACAAGGAATGTTACATCTTGACCTACACACCACCTATGGCGACGAGACATTGAGCGTTTTTTAAGGGCGACCAGGGTCTTTTGACGGGACAAACGTGCTTGCAGTGGTAGTTTGAAACCCATTTCAACTGGATTTCACTCCTGTTTACTCAGGTAACAGAACACTGGAAGTGTCAGCTCCAATTGTCCAGTATTCCGTAATTAAGACCTTACTGGGCTCAGTCTTAATTCGAAAATGAACTTTGTAAACTCTTCTTCATTTGCCTGACACTTATCCTGATTTGTGGCGCGGAAAGCTCGTGAAATGTTCCCTTCACTTTTCAATCTTTGGAGAGATTCCCAGATAACGCTACTAGGAGGCGTGAAGTAAGTCTTATTAGCAGAGCTGCAAGGTATTCGGCTGTAGAAGCTCTTTAACGTTATTTAGCGAACCAGCATCCGTCTAAAGATTCTACTTGTACTAAGCCGAATACTAATCATTGCCACGCGTGTGTGCGTTGTATGTGACAATGTTTTTGGCTCAAGATAACTCCTGAATGAATATTATTATGGATTTGCCAGATAATGCGTCTTCATGCTGGAATTTGCCCAAAATCCACAGATGTGTTTTTAGGTTACTAAAAAAAATTAAAAAAACTTATACAAAATACAAAATTAAAAAAAAGACTCTTTCACAATTTTTGCAGTACTAATAGAAATCTATTAACATAGCACATATCTCCATTGATTCATAACACAGAATCATCTGAGTTATGCAAGCAATAGCAAAAAGTTTTCCTGACCTGACCTTAACTTTTTAACTAAATTGAATTATTTTTTCTTTAAATAGAACGAGAATTGCATCCTTCATAAAAGGAGATTCATCACTAAAACATCAGGCTAATGGTTCTGTTATTTGAAGGCTTAAAATTACGGTTAGAAAGACTAATCGTACTTGCCCAAAATTTTATTAGGATATCAAATATTAAAACCTTTGGAGAATAGTACAAGTACTACCCGTCGCACTCTGCTAGTTTTATGTTTTCTTGAGGAGCTCGTAAAAAACACTCTTTGTCTTTTGCCTGAGCGCATATCAGGCTGATGTCAGATTTAATGTCCATTCAATTTATTTCTACACTCATGTGAAGAAATCGCAAGACTTCTTGCTACGTCTGTTTTTCAGAATACATCATAACTCATATACATTGACGCTCTTTCTGTTCGCTATAGCAATCAAAGTTGTATAGCTAACACATTTTAGTTCTTCTTCTGAACAGTTAATACCAATGCACTTCCTGAATGACGGTAATGTGTTCTTTTCAGGAATCTAGGGCATCCATTGTTCGGCTTCACATGTCCTTACCTCGAGATGTCATTTACTTCGCTACAGTATTCGATGATCAGATAGTTATCCGACGATCAACTCCGAACTTGAATAGTCTGATTTGAAAACTAGACGAAAGCGTCCAAAGCGCCTGGTATTCTAAAGTCAGTAACTCATTTGAACAATGTGAGAGCTGCTGATGGATCATTACAACCGTCTCTATTTCGACACGATGTTACTAGTCGTGAGAAATCGTTATTGACTTCAAATATGTTGAAGCAGCTCATATAAGGTGTCTTCAGCGCTAAATTAATCAGCCTGGAAATTATTCCACCAAATATTATTTCTCTTAGTATACGTTGCTTAAAACAGAGCATATAGTGCTGCTTTTTCTTCAGTGCTCCACACTCATGCTTATAAGTTATACAAATCAAGTCCACTTTGTAAACAAGTGCTCTATGGTTATTATGAGAAGGCAATATAAAAATGTATGTACGTCTGCACCACTTTGATGAATAGGAGGAAAGCCATAATTTCAATCAGAGACCACCTGTTTTAACTAAACAGGGTTTTAGTTTAGTCTCGTCACCTAATAAAAGAGACACTAGGTTGTATAATAAATGCAAAACTCTTCCAGATCGTTCAGATAAGAAGTCGTATCTCCTTATCATACAAATCTTCTGCACTCGGAAATTGGCTTTAAATTACATCAAGTGATTTGGATATTTCAAATATGATCCTAAGCTAATGCGAATGTCCGAATGTTATCGTATAGGAATTTCAATGTTTAAGCGATCCTTTTCCATACCTTAGAATTAAAATGTTGAAAACTTTTTCAGTAACTTGCATTCGAAATCTTGTTATTTTTGTCGTTATATAGATCTCTTGACTATATAGGAATTCTAACCCCTTTTTTTAAATAGTGTAAAAGTGATTAGCTATAGTTTAGTGTCCAGCACCATAGATCCGTATTGCACCGAAATGGAAAAATATCTTCCATGGTATCTCAAATACGCTCTCTACTGCATCTGTTTATAATACCGGTAAGTTAATACTAACTATCCACAGGTATAGTAGATCCAAGAACAACACTTAAATTCTGTGAAAAATGTATGAGCAATTGGAAGTGAGAGGAATCCCAATAGAGAAACATCTGCAAATGACTACGGATATTTCACTCAAAGTCCGAATTGCAGCACTATGTTATCAGCAATAAAATTTAAATTGATTCAACTAATACACATGCTTTTCATAACGCCTTTGATTGCCTTGCGCCGTGGACACATTGCTAATAAGATCATCTCTGTAATTAATGTTACATACGAAGTTGATAAATTTCGTTTCTACAGAACGGTAATCTGTCAGGTGCTTTTTTAATCCAAAATAGTATAATACACAACTGCATTTGATTAACCACTTATTTTCTGATAAAAATTGCAGGTATCAGCCGTGCAACTCTGCTGAAAAAAAGACGGCTAAGAGCTTCGATCATTTTTCATATTTAGGAAGTATTGTCTAGGTTGAAGATGGCACTAAACACCACTGCCAAAAATTTGTTAACCACTAGGACCAAACTGCGACTGTTTCGTTCCAATATTAGGTCTCTACTCTTTATGAAAAGAGTTATATGAAAAAATAACCACCAGTCGTTTAAAAGCTATAAACCTCTGTAAGAAAAAGAAACATTTTGGGAGTTTTCTGACCAAAAGTTATCTTATAAGGAACAAGGTCTTCACATGAAGCTTGCATCAGAATATTACTAACGAAGTGACATTGGCTTTGTCATTTGTACATTACAACAAAGGTTTTAGTTTGGTTTGCGAGAATTCAACTCTTCAACTCTTTGCGAATAGAAGATATCTTATTTTTAAAACTTCGAATTCGTACCATTCTCTATCACGATTCTCCAGCAATTGCGGATATGAATCCACAAACAAAGGAAAAAGCTGCTAATCCTACTGTTGACCAGGCAGGGAGTCATTTTCTCAGCAAAAGTGCTGAGCGCAATGGTTATTAAAACTATTCTAATAAAATTTCGCAATGAAACCAAATGACCGTAAATCAAAATCATCACTGCTTCATTTGTTCTGCATAAATTATTTTTTAAATTGTGCAATGCACTGGCATAAGATATCAAATGAAAACTGATACCTACTCGTACCTGTTATGACAACATTTGCAGATTTATGATGCGTTAAATATTTTCATAGAATGTCGTCGCCAGATTTCATGGATATGGTACGATTGACATAGTCATCAAGAAGATGACATCAATCATCTTTCAACCTGAAGTTACTTTCAAAGTAAATGCATAACTGAATTAGTATATAGTATGTTACATTATTTATTGTCTGTATTAAGACTTATTATACCAAGAATCATTTCATATTAATAAAGGATCATATCTTCGTCTTTGTAGATTACTTTCAGATAAATTTGCCATTGATATGATAAATAAAAAGCAATCATAATTGCTTACAAAGGTAGTTAAAGTTGTTTGCCTCCAGCACTCCGTATGAATTGCTAAGGACTTACTTAAATCTTGTCTAATCAGATAATCCATAATAATCAGCAGGAGAAACTCGTTAGCTGTGGCACAAGTTCAATCATTGGGAGCACTGTCAAGAATGCCATTAAAATGACGTTGCTTAACATTCCCGCTGTGCATTCACTTTTTTTGTACAATAACTACGATAATTATTCAAAATGTATTCCAAAGAGTACGAGCAATTAGTAATTAATCATAGTAATTGAAATATGGTGATATGAGGAGGCGGTCAAATGTAGCGTATGTCTCTCTTTTCAGGGCGCATTTAAACTATTATCTATCAAACTATTCAGCTTTGGCCCTTCTTTATCGTATGTAAAATCAGAAGATAAGTTACTGATATTGATAACAGTTGACGATAATAATTTTGCACAGCTATTATTAAAATCTGTGTTGGGCTTTTTTGTTCTAAGATTTAATGATTTAAGAAACTCATCGTGTTTTATGCAAGGGTGTTTGAAAAACTTTAAACAATAATATCCTCTGACCTAGAAAGTATATTTCCTGTTCGGCCAATCTTATTTGCTGGCTAAAATAGTGAACAAATTTTTCGCCAGTCCGCCTCTTTCAGACTTTGTCCGAGGAGATGAAAAGAACCCATTTCTTTGAATAAACGAATTTTATTTCTTCTCCAAATGGCTTTAGTTCGTTCTCTTCAAAATATCATCGCTCAATTATAACATATGTACCACATGTACTCGTATCTGAAAAAAATAAAAAGTTCCCTCCTTAAAACAACATGTTTAATGACATGTCCCTGAGCTGTCAACCCATTCCTAATTTATCTGAAAAACGAAAGATAAGCCAATGTTTTGAAAACTTTTATCACCAGGTTTTTTGTCGAACATACGTATAGTTCACGAGAGAGCAACGTGAACACAATTCGGTTCGTTACATGCCGGACATATGACCCAACACCTGTGTCACCAGACGACAGTGATCAACGGACCCCAGAACTCATGCGGACATTTGTGCAAAAATTAAAGTTAATTTCGCAGCCATCGAGAGAGTACGAAGAAAGGATCCCTTATAGCTAAAGAGCAAAAAAAAGGAACGAGCCCCTTTGCCGTGAAATGTTCGCAGTATTATTATAAGAATAAGATGTCCTAAATAAATATTATAATTTAATTTAATTATTTCTAAAATCTTTAACCAAAATTAGCATACTTCGTATATAAATAAGCTTACATTATATTTATAATAAGAAATGATATTAAAGTGTGTGTAAAAATAAAACTAAGTATGACTAATCTATTATTCGTCCACCAGTCCTAAACCCTAACAATTCTACTCCTCATCGTTCAACATCCAACATAACCCTCCAGCACTAAACATAAATCCCATAAATCCAGAATAAGAAGCCTTGATAACAGCAATAGCTAGCAATGTTTGCATATCCCAATGCAAAATTTTAGTGCAATCTATCGTAAGCCCCAGTACAACAGTTTTTAGGGAAATACCATAAAGCAAGGTATTGATGAACAGTATACAAAATATCTAACGTAGTCTGCAGTCTTAGAGAATTTTCCGGATCTCCGTGAGAATATAGTTAATGGCGCAAAACTGTCCAACGAATTCTTAATATTTATAGTGACAAAAATTGTGGGATACGCGGATACTATTTAAGAAAGTTACAACATCCCCATTAAATTAGAATTCTTTATTAAATGCTTGACATTACACTTTGCCGACATGCGAGATCTGAGAACTCTAGAGTACCAGGTGTCCTCGCTGGTTTAAGGTAGTAACACCGTAGAACAATTTTTACCAATCTGTTTTCAGTCATTTGTCCTTAATACTGAATAAAATTTTAAGCATAGACATCTCCCTAGATGCTTTGAAATTATTGACATCATCTTGCAGAGATAAGGCTTTGAACACCTTGGTACGAGGATTAAGATGTGATTTGCCCAGATTGTTGGGTATTGAAGAACCCATCGACATTCCGCAGGCTCTACACCTTTGCCAGAAACTCATATTTTAGATCTCTGTATGCTATTAGTAATAGTGTCTTAGAAATTGTTCTACACAGCCTTTCTACCCACAACTTGTACACTTACCACAACCAAGAGTGCATCCCCCTCCAAGACCAGATGTTCCCTATTACCAACAATATCACCGTCAACCGAACTTCCAACAAAATGTCAGACTAAATTCCGGACCCAATGTCCGATATAATTATCAACAGGATAACCAGTCTCCTTATCCACATCCCCCGAAACCTATGCCAAGGCTAGAATCAATGGAAATAGTTTCTACTATTAAAACTAGTAATATTATTTTTATGAACCGGCCACAAGTTAAGAACGACCCGTAAACCCTTCACAAGAGCACCACATTCTTCCCAACAAACAGCAAAGAAATTTCCATGTGAGTACTGAAATTACGACGAGCCAATAAATGTTTTTAAAAATCAAGTAATTCTTAACATTGAAAATACATCGTCTTACAATTTTGAAATAGTATTTACTACATACCACCGACACATGACGGTTGAAACCGAATTTACAAACGTAAATTTGACTGATAAATGCCGTTGTAAATGGCATTAAAACAGATGAAAAAACTTTAGGAAGATTCAGTAAATATACCTCACTCATTTTATTCAATATATTCAATACGCTTTGCTAGGAAATTTGTTACAGATCTAACCGATGAAACACAGCAGGAAGCTGAAATCATTAAAGAACACAACCGAGCGCACCGTAACGGTCGCGAAAATAAAATTCAAATATTGCAAAAGTTTTATTCCCCACAGATGAGAGCCAAGATAGAACATAAGTATGATCGACATCCAAACAAGCCAAAGTTGCAAGCAACCCCGATTCTCCAATATCCAGGCCACATAATCCACATAGATATTTACTTTACCAATAAAGACATTATCCTTAATGTCATAAATTTTCTAAATATGCCCTAGCGAGGATACCCAAATCCAAGTCAGCAGAAGACATAAAACAACCACTAAGACAACTCATTCTATCATGTACCAGAAGCAATAGTTGTTGATAATGAGAAGTCCACTAATTCTAGTTCTATGTTATACATGATAGAAAACTGTTTCAATATAAAATTTTTTAAAGCTTTTTTTTAATCTTTAGAGTAAGAAAGAATTGTTAAACAAATTAATATACGAGTACAACAATTCAATACATTCAACCACCGCTAAGAAACAGCTGGAAATATTTTTCAGAAAATAATTATTTAATAACCCAGTAGAACTCGAACGAGTGAGGCAAGAAAATATCAAAAAAAAAAAAATTAAAGATAAGAGGGGAAACGTTCAAAAGACTTTGGCATTGGCACTGCGTGGAAATGGTTTGCGGGTTCTCCGGGCCACCACGACTTTGAAATTATAACAGAAAAAGTTAATACTGTTTTACAAAATAATAACAATCAATTAATAATTAATAAAATGACCATGCAAAAAATTAATGAACTGTCAAATGTAACTAATGAAATAATAAAAAATTTTAAAGAAAATGAAATAAATAACAATGATTCTATATAAAAAATTAAATATAAGTTAGAACTACTTAAAGAAGAGATAATTAACATTGCTTACGCCATTCATTGGGCAAAGGCTAATATTGCCAATTCATTTGTTAACTTTAAATAATATTCCATTTGTCAATATCGACGAATCAATCGAATTTGCGGAAATACGAATCGCAACTAAGTAATAATAAGAATTTAGTATGTATGTAGTATATTTTAAATATTCCTACAGTAAGTTTAGATGTCTGTAATCTTTTTGTCATTAGAGCTGTTAAATCAATTAATATTATTAATAAAATTGATTACAACTCTATCCTAGAATGTAAAGAAAAAACCTTTGGTATTATATAATGAATAAATGTAAGACATATAATAACATAGGATCTCTATTTGTAACAACATGCATCCCAAATCTCCTGAATAGCAAAAAGCCTAACTGCTCCCTAATCAACAATAACCACATTCCAGAAGTTGAAGAAGTGCCTCCGGGAATCGTGCAGTTAAACCAGTCGATGGCCCTATCAACATAAATCGAGAAACAACCATGCTTAAAGTTACCTTTATAATACGGCATTTCAACACCATAGTGGAAGAATTGCAAAAAGAAGATCAACAATATCCTGACAACAGTGATATTCATCATCCTGATATTTACATCAATTAGAATATTTAGATACAAGTTAACACACAAAACATTAATTCTTCACTTCCACTTTAAATTACATACAGTTGCACGCACACATCGAGTGCAACATCATAAACACACGCCAGTGACAGTAAACTGCTGACCCAATGTCTGTGCCACCTGAGACATCCACATTCCATCACGTTCGAGAGCTGGAAACCAGAGTGCACCAGTGAGAAACCAACTTAACAAAAGGGCAAGCAATAGTATTTAAGGTAGAATTAAATAAATTGTAATTCAGTCTAAGTTTGCATTTGTAAGGGTACGTTATGCCCAAAAATTAAATAAAATTTTTTTTTTAAAGAAAAACAACAGAAAGTTGTTTAATTTGCATGATATTAAATCGTGAGAACGATAAAAAGAGACAGAACATGTTAACTCTAATAAAAACAACAATAACAACTTCGAACGAACAATACGTTGAATTCACGAGAGGGCAGCGTAAACACATTTCCGTTCGCCACATACCGGGCATATGATCCAACACCTGTGTCACCAGACGACAACTATCAGTGGAAATGCTGACGATGCGTCTGGAGCAATCGCGGGACATTGGGATGCATTAGAAACATAGGTATCATAGGCAGTATAAAATTATTTTTTAGTTTAGTTTTTAAGAAACCCTCAATGGGAGAAGAACAATAAAATATATCACAATTTTTTTTTTAATAAAAATAAATGAATTGTTGTTTAATTCATATCACATTGATTGATTCTCCTGTTCAATGCGATAGACATTTTAAGTACACAGTAACCACAGAGCTGCGTTCATACGCGACTATCTTTTTAATTTAGCTATAAAATTAACTATTTGTGATTGAGAAAGGATGCGGGTTACAAATCATGGGAAATAAAGTGAATTTCTTTTTCTGGAAGGGGGTAAAAAATTCCTATAGGCATGTATTAGTATCAATGTGGAGTTCTTAAAAAACTCCTTTCTCTTATCACGAAATAAACACGATACTTAGCAGCAGCAAATCTGGCTAAGAAGGCCTGTTCTTTTTACAATATATAACGGGCATGAAAACGATAAAGATATGGGCGAAGAACTTTTCCATCGGATACAATAGCTTATATCTCTTTCATTTGTGAATTCCCGTTACCGTATCTAACACGGAAGAATATACTCCGGTTCCGATTTACCATATAGTCTTATGTGGCATCAAATGATGGCGAGACATCAAGAAACATGTTTTGGTATTTTTATTTTTATTTATTGGTATAACCCTCTCTATCTGGCCAGATGGCAAAAAATGTTTCTATAAAAGTTATAAGAAACCCAAATATTGGCATTACCAAATTGACACAAAAATTATTAGATATCATAGTTCATATCCCTTCTACTATTCAATTGAATTATTATTAACAATTCGCCAATTCGAACCTGAAACCGTAACAGACGTTCTGCTTTAAATTTTTCTCAGTTCAGATCTTAATATTATATAAACCTTTTAATATATCGTGAAATACCGTGAACACTTTAAAAAGTTTTGTATTTCAAAGTTTCTAGATTATTTGCGAGTGTAGTCTTTATTGATATAATACTCATTTAAGAGCTTTCTCTTGTGCACTTGCGTATACCTGAGGCGTGTTGTGATCTCTATGGGATTCTGAACTATTCGTTTGAGATAGATGTTAGTTTACAACTCTTTGCAGCTTTTATGTGTGTGCGGCCGTCCTAAAAAATTCGATTTTGACACATTTATCATTTAAAAACATTAATTCTTCACTTCCACTTTAAATTACATACAGTTGCACGCGCACATCGAGTGCAACATCATAAACACACGCCAGTGACAGTAAACTGCTGACCCAATGTCTGTGCCACCTGAGACATCCACATTCCATCACGTTCGAGAGCTGGAAACCAGAGTGCACCAGTGAGAAACCAACTTAACAAAAGGGCAAGCAATAGTATTTAAGGTAGAATTAAATAAATTGTAATTCAGTCTAAGTTTGCATTTGTAAGGGTACGTTATGCCCAAAAATTAAATAAAATTTTTTTTTTAAAGAAAAACAACAGAAAGTTGTTTAATTTGCATGATATTAAATCGTGAGAACGATAAAAAGAGACAGAACATGTTAACTCTAATAAAAACAACAATAACAACTTCGAACGAGGACGTTCAAATCTAATAGCGGCGGAGTTAACGAACAATACGTTGAATTCACGAGAGGGCAGCGTAAACACATTTCCGTTCGCCACATACCGGGCATATGATCCAACACCTGTGTCACCAGACGACAACTATCAGTGGAAATGCTGACGATGCGTCTGGAGCAATCGCGGGACATTGGGATGCATTAGAAACATAGGTATCATAGGCAGTATAAAATTATTTTTTAGTTTAGTTTTTAAGAAACCCTCAATGGGAGAAGAACAATAAAATATATCACAATTTTTTTTTTAATAAAAATAAATGAATTGTTGTTTAATTCATATCACATTGATTGATTCTCCTGTTCAATGCGATAGACATTTTAAGTACACAGTAACCACAGAGCTGCGTTCATACGCGACTATCTTTTTAATTTAGCTATAAAATTAACTATTTGTGATTGAGAAAGGATGCGGGTTACAAATCATGGGAAATAAAGTGAATTTCTTTTTCTGGAAGGGGGTAAAAAATTCCTATAGGCATGTATTAGTATCAATGTGGAGTTCTTAAAAAACTCCTTTCTCTTATCACGAAATAAACACGATACTTAGCAGCAGCAAATCTGGCTAAGAAGGCCTGTTCTTTTTACAATATATAACGGGCATGAAAACGATAAAGATATGGGCGAAGAACTTTTCCATCGGATACAATAGCTTATATCTCTTTCATTTGTGAATTCCCGTTACCGTATCTAACACGGAAGAATATACTCCGGTTCCGATTTACCATATAGTCTTATGTGGCATCAAATGATGGCGAGACATCAAGAAACATGTTTTGGTATTTTTATTTTTATTTATTGGTATAACCCTCTCTATCTGGCCAGATGGCAAAAAATGTTTCTATAAAAGTTATAAGAAACCCAAATATTGGCATTACCAAATTGACACAAAAATTATTAGATATCATAGTTCATATCCCTTCTACTATTCAATTGAATTATTATTAACAATTCGCCAATTCGAACCTGAAACCGTAACAGACGTTCTGCTTTAAATTTTTCTCAGTTCAGATCTTAATATTATATAAACCTTTTAATATATCGTGAAATACCGTGAACACTTTAAAAAGTTTTGTATTTCAAAGTTTCTAGATTATTTGCGAGTGTAGTCTTTATTGATATAATACTCATTTAAGAGCTTTCTCTTGTGCACTTGCGTATACCTGAGGCGTGTTGTGATCTCTATGGGATTCTGAACTATTCGTTTGAGATAGATGTTAGTTTACAACTCTTTGCAGCTTTTATGTGTGTGCGGCCGTCCTAAAAAATTCGATTTTGACACATTTATCATTTAAGTGTTACCCTGTCTGCCTCGGACTTTCACATTTCCAGTGGTCGCCCCTAATTGTATACTCAAACTTTCTGATATTTTCCGCTACTAAGCTGAGATGCAGTCTGAATTTTTGTCGGAGTGCGAGTTCCAGAGATCTACTGGTGCTGTACCTTAGTCTAGTAAGAATGCTAACGCAGCTATTATGAATTCAGTACAAAAACGCGTTTGAACTACCATAAGATGAACGTCGAAAGCATTTGACTTCTTTGATTATTATTAATTATTCTTAGTTTTGTAAAGTTCATTATAGCATTAGATGTCACTTCATTATTAATATAAATATATAAATTCACTAAGATTGTGGAGTCACTAAATCAGAAATACCATATATAGGGTTTTCCAATAGGGACTTGACAACTCTGAATTTAATTTGTGAACGCACTCTTCCACTAATCATCAAACTGTCACTGTCAATTTATTCAGTAAACTCAACATTTACATCATGGTAAAGTACACTAACGAGCAACGTCTGCAAATTATAAAAATTTCCTACAGATATTCGGAATCGGTGACTGCAACTTTAAGAGCGTTAACTCCAATTTTCGGTCGTAATTCTCGCCCTGGTAGACAGGTAATAACAAGTTTAGTGCAAAAATTTGAGTCTTCATATTCGTTGTGTGATATTGCCGTATCAGTGAGACAACGGATTGGTCGAAGTGTCGAAAATATCGCTGCCGTTCAGACGTCCGTATCAAACGATCCAAATCAGTCAATTCCACGGCGTTCTAAAGAATTGGGCATCGCTCAGACCACATTATGGCGTATTTTGCGTAAAGATCTTGGTTTACACCCATACAAGATCAAGCTGACTCAAGAATTGAAGCCGATGGACCATTTGAAATAACGTACGTTCTCCGATGGGTTCTGGAGAAGATGCGCCAAGGTGATGAACTTCATCGCAAAATCATCTTCAGTAACGAAGCTCATTTTTGGCTAAATGGGTTCGTCAATAAGCAAAATATGCGTTTTTGGTCGAGTGAAAACTCACATGTGCTTCATAAATCACCACTTCATCCACAAAAAATAACTGTTTGGTGCAGTTTGCACCATAATGCCGGCGGCGTTATTGGGCCATATTTTTTCGTTGACGATAACGATCGTCACGTTACTGTGAATGGTCAGCGTTATCGCGCCATGATCACCGATTATTTTTGGAATGAGTTTTAAGATATGGACTTGGACGACATGTGGTCTCAACAGGATGATGCCACAAGACACACAGCACACAGCACACGCTACAATCGATTTATTGAAGAGTAAGTATGGTGAGCGTGTTATCTCAAGACATGGGCCAGTCGATTGGCCGCCTCGTTCGTGCGATTTAACGCCGCTTGACTATTTTCTGTGGGGCTACGTTAAGTCATTGGCTTATGCCAACACGCCGATGACGTTGGAAGAGCTCAGAGCCAACATTGAACGCGAAATAGCGGCCGTTTTGGCCGAAATCTGTGGCCGAGTCGTTGAAAATTGGGTCCAACGAATCGACCGCTGCAAACGTGCCCGCGGTGGCCATATGAACGAAGTCGAGTTCCATTCATAAATGTTTTGATTGTGATTCAAGCCAATAATAAAGTTTTTGAAATATCTCAAATGGTTTGCTTTTTATTTAAAAAAAGAGTTGTCAAGTCGTTATTAGAAATTCCTATATATACGAGTATATGTGCATAAGATAAACAAAAAGAGAGATAAAAACGTCAAGCTAAATTCATAATTCAAGACATAAATTGTATGTGTGGATCTAAGGCTAAGCGATCTTGGAGTAGGTCCGGTGTTCAAAGAATGTGCTTTTGATGAGTACGCAATTGGAATTGCATATATTTTAAACTGCTCGTTAATAACATTTCAATCTCTAAGGCTATCACTTTTTTTAGCGCAAAATTGTCGCATCCTACATTCATGTTCTAGTTATGGTTATGATGGCACAACCATAGAAGCTGTTCATCACATCCTCCAGTCAATTTCAACATATGAAATATATGTTCCTTATTCTTCCAAAACAATAACCAAGATCATCCTGTTTGTACTTGGGTAGGTTTCAAAACAGATTTTTACGGCGCGATATACTAGAGCAAACGAAACCCACACTTCTCGGTATCCTGTTTTTTTATAAATCTCCGAAGAAATATCTGAAGGCTCCCCGACGGGCGTGAAGTGAAATTTATCTGCAATGCTATAACAGCGCTTGCTTATTATTTAAGGAATCAGTACGCGGCAGAAGATGCTACTTGTACAAAGCATAATTCTTATTGTTGCCGTCTAATTATGGCACTCTGCACAGCATGCCAATAAAGTAAGCAATTTTCTTTTTAGATGTCCAATATCCAGAAGCATAGGCTAGCGGCGTTGGAATGGTCTGACTGTAGATATCACTGTGTTGAAAGTATACTGAACAGCGTTAAGCAACGATGTGTGTAATTACGAGAGCGGTCCCAGAAGTATCCGGCCTGACCAAGACATTGCCGTAGTTGTTTGAAAATATCACTGTATTGGTAAAGTAAAATTTTATAAAGCACATGTTTCAAATTTGAAAGCGCCACGTTGTATAGTATTTGGTTGGCAGTTATTAATAGTGAACATTGTCAGTGAATTTATGAAAACGGAGAAAATTGGTCCTCGTTATATATATTATGATACAATACTTTTATTTGAAAGGCCTCAGCCCAACCAATATAAAAGCTGAACTGGATTCTACTCTGGGTTAGTCTGCTCCTTCGTTTACAATAGTAAAATTTTTAGTTGCGAAGCCGTACGAGCTGCCGAGACGAACGTCGCAGTGGTCAACCAAATGAGGTGACGACTCCAGAAATGGTGAAGAAAATCCACAAAGCGGTACTGGATGATCGTCGACTGAAGGTGTAGAGCCAGTAGACATTGTAGATATTTCAAAAAGTGCGGTACATCGCATATTACTCGTATTTAAAAATTTTGACATAAGAAAGCTGTGTCGTGAAGCCACATTTGATTAAGAAGAAAGTGTTTTTTCATCAAGACAATGCACCAGCTCAAAAAATCCGTTATTTCATGGCCAAAATTAATGAATTAAAGTTTGAATTGCTACTTCATGCACCCTATTCGCCAAATTTAGCCCCCTCGGATTATTTTCTGTTCCCAAATTTGAAAAAATGGCTCAGTGGTCAAAGATTTTCCAACGATGAAAAAGTGATGTCGGCAGTAAATGGCTATTTTGAGGAACAAGACAGTTCTTACTATAAAAAGGGTATCGCACTTTTTGAACATCGCTAGGAAAAGTGTATAGAGCTGATAGGCGATTATGTTGAAAAATAAATAAATTTTTTTCCAAAATTGTTGTGTTTTCTTTGTTAGGTCGGGTAATTCTGGGACCGCCATCGTACATCTCACAGAATTCCTATCGGCCAACGTAAAATAATAAAAGCGGTGAAAACAAATGCCAATAAGTCGACAAGAATTCCGCCACAAATTACGATGATTAATATTAGGCACACACACACTGCAGCCAGAGAAGAAGCGCAGTTAGCCGTGCGGCAGAAAAAGAAACATGTCCTGCTCAAGAAAATTGACATACGAGTTTAAGTGAATGAAACAGAACGACAAGCATTTTAGCGTATACTGAAACTGTGACGTAGAGCCGTACTTATAAGACAAAATAAACAACTCAGTAACATTTACAGAGATACGAAAGATAAATAGGTAATAGCCAGAGCAATATTCGTAATTAAGCCGAATGATTGCTAAATAAGATGGCCGCATACGAGGACATTCACACATGGTTGTAAAATAAAATTTGTTCGGGAGGAAACAGTCGTCGTTTGATTGATCTTGAAGAAGAAACTCTTAACTGCACCAATTATTTCAATCCCTTTTTGACTACGGTTACCATACATGCATACGCGGACATATTGTGGCTCTAACGAATAAGCCACAAAAAACTGCTATATAAATTGGTAACATATGGACTCTGTTTAGTCGCAAAGCGACACTTTTCCCTCATGTACGTGTATTCTTCGAAACAACAATCCGCCAGACCACACACTGTAAACTGGCCATACATCATGTATGCTCGTAAGATATTTTTTGTGGACGCCTTTAATCCTTTATCAACAATCTGATAGTTTAAATCCAACCCGATCTTGGACAGGTAAAATTTCAAAAGTCCGTGAAATTTAAATTGATATGAATTCCAGAATTCAAAAGCAACCTAATAGTAACAGAGACGAGCTTTAAAAAACTATAGAAACTGCATGCATCCTTGTTAGGCTCATCTTTTCGCACAGAATAACGACGGAGAACCCTGAGAACTCTGAGAGGCAATAAAGTGAGGTACATTTTGAAGGTTCGTCATTACCTTCTGAAAGGGTAGAGACGTCAAAAATAATTTTTTTCTTTTTTCGGTGTTTTACTTGTAAACCGAACATGGCCCGGACTCAGACCTAGGCAGATAAGATTACAAGCGTTCTCCCGAAAGATAAAACTAGGCAATCCAAATTATTTAATATACATTGCTTCATATAAGGAAAACCTATCTTCAGTTTCCAGTAAATCGAGTGTTTTTACAATATATGCTGTAAGCAGAGGACTGAAAACTAAGTTACATGCATATTTTCCTACTTATTTATTTTATATATTTGTTGGCTTTAGATTTATGAAAAATCGCATATCAAAAGCGAGGATAAAGACGAGAGATATCCCCTTAGAAGCACTGACTTTTCACTTTTCTCTCAGAAACGTATTACACAAACTCTTAACAGTTGTTCGACTAGGACTAGCTTCTACAGGAAGAATGTCTTACATACATTTAATGTTATTTTTTAAAGATATTTCGAAAGGAAAAAAGCAAGAATAAATTTTACTTAACTCAACTTGTGGCATGTATTGTTCTATTGCTAGCCTTTTGACATAGTTTTACTCGTACACTGTGTTGGTAGGAAGTCAGACCGTTGTTTTATAATATTTACATTGATTATATAAATGTGTGTATGTTTTTTTTTTCATACATAAACAGTTAATCCCAATCAAAAATGCCACGAGTTTCCATTCATTATCCTTCCTAACAAACGTTACCACATGCAGGCTTCGGCCCACCAACAGGTATAAGTGCTGACTGTCATTTTCTTGAATACACGAATGCAATTACGTTGGCACGTGATATGGCCAACTGTTCCATGAAACAGGAGAGCTTTTGGTTCATCCTCAATTTCCAGCTTAATGAAATCGCTCAGCGTGGGCGACCATAGGCGGAGTCAAGAATCTCTACACGATTTAATGATGGTAACAATGGTGCTCGTATTCGTATTTGTTGGATTATAAAATCGTGGTTGTATTTAATGTCTCATCTTTTGACCTGTACTCGTAATTTGTTATTTTTGAATGTAAAAAAAAATCTGACTATAAATATATCCGACTTGAAATAGATATTTTTTTGCGCATATCTATACTTCAACGGCGACATACATTTTAAGTAGCATTTTATAAGTTAATTGAAGGAAGTTAATGAAGAAGCACGTTTAGACGTTTCAATTTTAAGATTTTAAGCCAATTACGTGTAAAATTGATTTCACATGCCTGACTCTCGATAAGCTGTTAACTGGTCGAAATTTCTAAGTTGATTTATTTGGCTGACGGAGAGAAAGCCACTTAAGTTTAAGTGATTTCAAACATTGGATCTATGCACTGAAGTCATCGTTTTAAACCAACACTCGTATGTACGCCCCAATTTGATAACTAAGAACTTTACATTCAAGTTGGAAAGGATTATTTACTGCTGATTGTTATTATATTTTTCAACGTCTTTTCTTCTCACAGAATAAGCCCTGCCATTACAAAGACTGCTATAAAGGAATCTTTTTGAAATAAAAGGGGTGGGTTTTTTCCCTTTGTTTTAATTTTTTTTTTATTTATTTATTTATTTATTTATTTATTTTTTTATTGACCGTTAATATGTATAAATCATATCTGCATTGCTGTTGCTTGTGGTTTTAGCTAAATTTAATGATCTTGGTAGTATTCTATAAAATGCTCTTTTTTGAATCGTCTCGTTATCGATGCTAAGCATTTTCTGTTACTTTTGCTTTTAAGTTGTCCCATTACTTTTGCTTTTGAGTTGTCCCATTACTTTTTAGGAGTCCGAAATAAGCGGTGATTCATCATGAGGTTTGATTTTTAATAGGTTTTCTTTGACAGATCACGTGTGACTTCTACCAAACTGCCATGTCATTTTTGTTTAGTATTATTTGGCAAGTCAACATAGAAAGACTCACACCACAACAGCGTCTCCAAGTTGTTCAGGTGTATTACGAAAATCAGCGTTCTGTGAGAAATGTTTCTCGTGCGATTCGAGGAATTTACGGTGCGCATAATCGACCTACTAAAACTACTATTGCCAAAACCATTCTCAAATTTGACTCCCAGTTTACATTAGTGGATAATACTCGACCAGTTAGACCAAATCAAGCACGTAGTGAAGAGACTATGGCAGCTATAGCTGAGAGTGTACGCGAAGACCATGACGAATCGATTCGTCGTCGTTCTCAGAAGCTTGGCTTGGCGTATTCAACAACTTGGCGTATTTTACGTGAAGACCTTGGTCTAAAAGCGTACAAATTTCAACTTGTGCAAGAATTGAAGCCAGGCGACTTGAATTTGCGTCAAACTTTCAGTGAATGGGCTCTGGAAAAACTCAATGAAAATCCGGTGTTTTATCGTAAAATTTTGTTCAGTGGCGAAGCCCATTTCTGGCTCAATGGATACGTTAATAAACAAAATTTCCATATTTGGGCTGATAAGTAACCTGAAGAGTACCAAGAACTATCATTACATCCATTAAAAACAACGGTATGGCGTGGTTTATGGGCTGGTGGAATCAATGATGCATATTTCTTCAAAAATGTTATCTTCAATGATAACCGTTATGGCGCCATGTTAACGAACAATGTGCTTCCTGATATTCAAATTCATGGTCTTGGTGAGCTCTGGTTTCAACAAGACGGTATCACACATTAGGACTATTTTCTCTGGGGATATGTAAAGTCTCAGGTCTTCAGGAATAAGCCAGCTACGATTGACGCTTTGTAAGCCAACATTACTCGTGTTATCCACGAGGTACCAGTCGCTATGCTCGAACAAGTCGCCCAAAATTTGACCTTCCGAATGGAACATCTCAGACGTAATCAGACCAATATTTACATGATATTATTTTTGAAAAATAAATGCCATAAATTGTTCTTTTAACCAATAATAAAAATGTTAAGTTTACTTTCAAATTTATGTACTTTATTTTGTATTATAAATCAAATCTTACAATGAATCACCCTTTATTTGCAAAAACAGCCTGAAGTTTTTCCACTATTATATCCATATACAAAATTCTTATAAGATCATGTTTTGTTATTAATATTTTAATTTACACCGATGTAATTTTTTCTTTATTCCATTGTACATTGCACAACACTTAAAAGCGTATGTAAGAATCAAACATACAACTAACAAACAAAGTTCAATTCAATACAAAATACTTTGGTATTTTCGGTAGTATTAGCTTAGGCCCAACTCATCAACAACAGCATCATTGCCATTTTCCTGACGGGTAACGACAAAGGCTAAATATTCAAATTGTTCGCACTTCGGTACGATGTCTCTTTCTTATTAAATATCATGAGTTTGGGTTTGCAATTTCGAAAGACAGGAATAGTAAGGCTGACTTATAGCCAGTTATTTTTTATCGCCTTCATCCAATTAAATATAGTTACCTAAATAGTGACACATCATCATCTGTGAAAAGAAGACAAGTCCTTCTGGTCTCGTTAATGTACTGCTTCAATAAAAAATCTTACACGGCGTTAAAAGCAACGGACTTTTTACACAACATTGAACTTTCGCTTTATCTTCATTGTAACATACATATACATATATCACGTACCATTCTTGTATAAATCTCGTGTACATTTAGAGATCTTAGCGCCGTCCATATAATATCCCTAGGAACTCTAGAATGTTTTTTACAAATTGATAAAGATTATATGCAAATCTAAGGAAGCCTTCCGATGCTCCCCATCGTTATCCATAAATCATGAACAGTGCTATACCATATGTCGACCCGCCTCCAACAAAGCCTCATTGATTGGATAAAGTCGTGAACCATCCAAGATTTCCGAATGTCGCCAAACTTCGGAGATATATGATACGGCCCGATTCCTCATCCTTGGATTATTCTTCCAGTTGCTTCGCTAGCTGCGCTTTCCTTATGATCTGCCGTTCGATATTTTGAAATTCTTTCCCTGCATGTTACATGCTCATGGTACATGGTGGTTACATTATTTAGGTCGCGATGCTATCGTACAAGCTCTAGATACCGAACTCTTCGCTTGGTTTTTGAGCCGTCCGTAGTCTAACTCATAACGTACACACATTATTTACTTCGCTATTTCCGTTGTTCTAAGACTGCATTAAAAAGGTTGCTTAATACTCTTTACCGCAACGTCTTCTCATCGTTTTTCCACTCATGGTTCTTAATCAATGGGGAGCAGGCCCATTATTGTAAATTCACGGATAAGAGGTGACCGGCGAAAGTATTTCTCATGTTGAAAAAAAATCGAAGATCGGTGGTAAGTTGCAACTAAAATTCTTGCAATATTGGAATGTTTCCACGAATTCTATCTTGGTAATTCCGGTATTCAACTAACAGCAAAACACATCAATTGAAATCGGCGTCTACACTTGGAATAGGAACGAATTATCATATTTGCAACAAAAATAATTTTTTAATTCATCTGAAATTGTTATTATATAGAAAGATATATGTATATGGAGAAAATAATTCAGGACATTTTTGTATCAAAAAAGGTACATCACCATCACCAATCGACCAATCTAATATTTGACAATTTTTTCGGGTGATTCCCGTTATATTTAAATTTTGATATGCTGTTCAAATGCTAACCTTTCCATGTTTATTTGTCATTATATGTATAGGTAAGGTTATGTTAAGCTTTTGCTTCAATGTAACAGAGCAATCTCTACCTTAACGCACTTACATGGTTCCTTAAAGACTAATTGTGACATCTTCAGTAGGAATTAGCTGTATTTAACGAATGTCTCGTGTTCTTCTTGAACAAAAAAAGTGTTGACATTCTTATAACCTTAGATTTATATTCATTGTTTTTTCCTTAAAAAGTTATGACCATTAAACGACCATGTATTGTCAAACCTACTGTAAAAGTTGTTGTGGCTAAGATCTTGTCATACTTTGTCTTTCCTAATATATTACAATTTCCATCTGTTATTGACGTTCACTCGGGTCTTTTAATCCAATTATTCTCTGAGATTGCAAAGTGGTGATTTTATCTACTGAAGTGCTCGATCACGATCTACTATATTGTAGACCATCTCATTGACGACTATGTCCCTGCATCTTATGTAAAAATATATTAGATGTATGCTAGGCTATATCCTTGGAATACAATAAAAAAAATGTATGCCTTTTTTTTAAATGTTTATTTGAACATTTATTCATTCATTTACCGAATTAACATTCGATGCCATTTGTAAAATCTACGACACTTTCCAATAAGGTCATACATTAGGCCTGTTCCAGGACAGAAAATTTTTACAAATTTGTACAAAAACCTATTCCCGCGACAAAAAATTTATAAGAGAGAACGCGTTTGAGAGAGTACCATAATTCATTTCCCCACCCTGCCAATTCTTACAAATTTCTACACGAGATTTTTCTTTGGTCAGGAATTGTAAAAAAAAAACGTCAAACCAATTTAATTTGAAAAGAACTGTCAAATTCATAAATGTTTAAATTTTTGTGAATTGCGACAATTTTATGCAAATTAACTCAAACGATGACTTGAACATGGAACAAGAGCTTCACATTGAAGCGAATTGTTCGCTTAATGCAATGGATCTCTATAAACGACTTGATATTTCTAAAGCATTCGACAGAATTTGGCACTAGGCTCTTTTGTCGAAAATGCGTGGTTTTGGGATCGATGACTCTCTTCTTCGATAGATAAGAAATTTCGGAACGTTCTATTCAGGTTGTTTTGGATGGTTTCAAGTCTGATGTTCACAAAATAAATGCTGGTGTGTCCCAGGCCTCCGTTTTAATTTTCATAAACAATCTCTTGTCTGCTACTTCTAATGCACTATTTTACTTTGCTGATGACAGTACTATCCGCTTTTCATATTCGTTCCTTGACTCACATCCCTGCTCTTCGGCTATAGAACGTGAACAGCAGCGAATGTTAAGCTCATTAAATTCTGATATTAACAGCATAACTAATTGAGGAACCACTAACAGAGTAGAATTTAATGCTTTTAAAACACAATGATGTCTGCGAAATTTAAACACTCAGCTATTGTCCATAAATAGCACTTGCATCGTCGAAACCGAAAAACTTTCCATTCTCCATTTCAATTTCAATTCAAAACCATACGATAAAACCTTTAGGTGATAATAATATCACTCAGACAATGGACACCCTTGAACACCGACGTAATGTCTCGTGTCTCACTGTTTTATCGCTGTTTTCACAACTAGTGCTCCATAGAAATCGCCAGTAAGATTCTTCCCCTTCACATTTTAACCGTAACACCCGTCTCACTATGAATGCTCATTAGCATATCCTCAAGCCCCCTTTCGGACGTACTCTAAAATATCGTGATTCGTTCCTAAGCCGCACAACTCGCTTATGAAATGCCCTGCCTAGCTCTTTATTTCCTAGTCATTATAATCTTCAAACATTTAAAACCAACGGTACGGTAAATCTCTTTCCATCCTCCCTGATTTTCCTTTGCCCGCGCTGTGTAGAAGCATTTTAAGGGTACGTTAATCCCTTGAGCGCGTAAATCTCTCCTTGGGAATGAAAAAAAAAAAAAATGTTTTTTTATTTTATGCAATATAGTCTTCTTTTAGTTTGATACACTTATTCCAGCTATTTTTCAACTTCTTGCTCCCGTCCGAAAAGTAATTTTCCGGAAGGTCTGCAAAATACTCCTCCGTGGCGTTGATGATTTTTTCGCATGAGCTGATTTTTTTATTGATGGGCCATCTTTTGAGGTTTGGGAAGAGATAATAGTCCGAGGGAGCCAAATCGGGCGAATACGGTGGATGCGACAGCAATTGGAGCCGTAAGTCATTGATTTTAGCCTTGGTTGCGATGCTCTTGTGCGCCGGTGCTTTGTCTTGCAAAAACATTGGCTTCATTGAGGCCGTTTTGCAGCGATTTCGGCCTTCAATATTGCACAATAATACTCGCTGTTGATGGTTTTTCCTTTTTCGAGGTAGTCTACGAAGAGTATGCCATAACAATTTCAGAAAACTGACACCATAACCTTTTCGATCCATCGAGCATCTCTCGACCGCTTCGGAGCTCTCGTGCCGGCTTCAGTCCATTGCCGGGCACTCATTCTGTTTTCTGGTTATCAACAGTTACCAATTGACGCCAAAAATCCGCCCGATTTAGCATCAGCAAGTCCAAACACTCTTTCGAAGTACTCTCGCGTTCGTGTTTTCGGTCAGGAACGAGTATGCGCGGCACGAAGGATAACTTTTTCATATGCAGAATATTGTCCAAAATATGGCGTGTGCGCTCGCGCACCTTCACTTTTCGGTCAGCCAACACCATTTCATGTATTTTTTTGACATTGTCATCTGTAAATGCATCGGAGGGCCTGTCGCTGTGGACTTGATCGGTAGTGGAGTTGCGGCCACCACGAAACTCTCGAAACCAATATTTGACAGTGTAACCTGACGGAGCATTAGCCCCATAATATTTATTCAACTTTTCTTTTGTTTCCTTCGCCGTTTTGCCTCTCAAAAAATAATGTTTTATGAGGGAAGGAAAATCGTTTTTGTCCATACTCAACATGATGCCAAACACGTCAACAACAATCACCTGTCAAAACAAAACTAAAGACAGTATCGCGCTGAAATTTGGCATGTCTGTCTAAATATTAACGGACTTCAAGGCACTATAACCTTATTTGCAATAGCAGCGCATTCTAGCGGCCAAGGAGGTTACTTTTCACTCCATCTAGTATCGTAATAAGAGTTGTGAGTAATACAAATTAATAATGAGTGCTTTTGTGTGGAAAACTTGCTGCTTTCGACAAGAGAAGACTTAGTGACTTAAAATACGTGCAGTCAAAATTGGAAAAGTCTATGTAGAAAATTGCAGAGAAAGTTTTCTCTGTTACTATTGATAATGATGAAGATAATTTCAGAGAGGAAGAATATTTCGTAGGGAAAATAAAAGAAAATTTCCATAAAACTACAAGCAAAGAAACCAAACTTGTTTTGTTGTCTTTAGAAGAAATTCCAGGATCGACAAGCTATATGATCAAGAAATCTAGAGAACTTCACGAAGGTCAAAGCGTTCCATCAACTTATGGGAAAACCATAAATGCTGATATCAAGCAATTGGTAGAAAGTTTTTATTGTGAAGACAATATCAGTCACAAAAAAAATACTACATATCTCTAAAGGTAACATAAAATTTATTTTCTCAGGTTGAAAAATAGGACGTTTTGTTTTTTGTTAGATCGAAAATCAGAAAAAATATATTCAAAAACGCCTGGTTCTTGCTAGCCTTAGGGAGATATATGATAAGTTCGAAGAAGTTCATAATAATGTGAAGATTTGATGTTTAAAATTCGCGTCGTTAAGACCAAAGAACTGCATTTTGGATGGGGCATCAGGAACTCATTCCGTGTGTGTTTGCATCATTCATCAAATGACAGCAGAGCCTGCCTAGCTTTGGTAATTTTTAACCCTCCTGATATAAATTGTTACTTGGGCAAGTATCCTAATTGCCCAAACTATTCTAAATTAAGAAGAATCTTTGACACTGCTTTTAGTAATCACTTCATAGAAGACGTAACATACTATCAGTGGACCCACACAGACAGATCAAAATTGAAAGTGAGAATTGAAAACTCTGAGGATTTCATTCAGAGCTTTTTGAAACGGGTTTTTCTAATTTAAGAATTATGCCGGAAATAAGAAAACTTCATCATATTTCATCTGTTTCACAAGGACTAATTAAAGGAAAATATTTTTCCTTTTCATCGGAAGAATATGTATATACTCTGAAAAGATAACAAATAATATTTTTTTTTTAATTTTTAAGGCCTTGGGATACAAAGGCTCCACTGCGACTTTTTTTTTTTTAATGAAAATATTTATTACAGAATATTTAGCCGCCTATAAAATTTTATTTTCACCGAACCCATAGAGATCCAAACTTGAAATTTGAAATGGAAATAGGGGACGAATCTCTCTATATTATATATAAAAAAATAAAAAATAAACAAAATATCATTTTTTGAGTTATTCAAGGAAATATGTAAAAAGGCCATTCTGGGATATCCTTAGTCCTTGAAAATAAAAATTATTCCAAATCTTTGAAAGTTCACCTTTTCCTGAATTCAACTAGATATATTTTATCAAATTCTGATGAGCAGAGTCAAAGTTATGATTTTTTTAAATATAAAAGAAAGCATAAATTTTGATTTTTTGCCGTTCAGAGCTCCCCATACAGCTTCGGCGATTTATCGTTGAATGACCCTTCACGCAAACGTCTCTAACGCCCAAATAATACTCTTTGTTTACTGTCTGGCCTTCTGGCAAATATTCATGATGCACTACACCGTTGTAATCCATGAAAACCGTGAGCTTTGCCTTTTTTTTGTCTGAAAACAACGTATTTTTTTAGTCTCGGTCATTTGGTGAACGCCATTCACTTACCTGATGTCTAGATTGCGTGTCACACTCATAAACTCATGTCTCGTCTCCAGTAATAATCCTTTTGATGAATGTGGAATCCGATTCAGCCTCGCAAATCATTTATTTTGCGACGTCAACACGGTTTCTTTTTTGCATGAGATTGAGGTCTTTTGGCACCAACTTTGCTGCTACACGACGGAAACCCAAATCATTAATAAAAATGTGTTGGACGGATCCATAGGCAAGTCCTCCGCTATCTCTCTGATGGTTAATTTGCGGTTACCGACCAACATTTCTTTTACTTCATCAATGTTTTCGTCGATGGTCTGCCACCCACTGCGTTCAACATCTTCGATTGACTCACGACCACTTTTGAGCCGCTCGTGTTACTGGTAAACACTTTTCCAACATTTCCAACGTTCGCGCACCTTTAAATCCGTTTTTTACGCAAAATTTAATACAAGTTCGTTGTTGCAAATTTAAATCCATTTCAAAATTGTAAAAAATCGCCAACACACATAGAGTTAGATGTACTCTTGGCTATGTAACTTTTGCAAATGTCAAGCTATGATGCTTAGATTTAGAAGGAATGTCAACATCAGATGTACCAACTTAAAAAAAAAAAAGAACTCAAATCGGAACAATGTGAACGCCACCGGGAACTTTCTGATCAAGGTGATATTCAGGCAACCAACATTCACAATTTATGTCAGACGCACCTAAAGGATAGTGCTAAATACGCTATAAGGATTCTTGAATTGTTAAACCGAAATTACAGATTTCCACAAGCTGTATCAAAAACTTTGAGGAAGAAGTACATAATCAAATTATACTCAAGCGTATTTCAGGGTTGGCAAGACTTATCATGATCGAAGTAAACTATATGATGGCTAATAGAATCGGTTGTGACCAAATCAAATGAAAGCCAAAAAAAAAAGTACTTTTGTTTTATTAAAAAAAAAAATTACTTATTAGCCTTAACCGTATTACTACATGTACAATTTAAAAACCTACAATTACAACTTTAGTTTCTTAGCTGAAAGACCAGTTGTCGTATTTGTTTTCAATTTTTTCCTGTCTTTCACATTCTTTTGCATTACCGCCGTCTCTTGCAGTCTCTTAAAGAAATCCTTGGACGTTTTGACAGGGCCACCCTTAGATATTGCTCCCTGTAAGAGAAGAATTAAAGAAAAATGTTACTCGCAAAAAGCAAGAATTCCAAACGACACCTTGAACTTACCTTTGAAATATTTCTGTGCTTCGTTAACTCTCTGGCTAACTTGGCTTGCTCTTCCTTCTTGGTGGGTTGTATGCCCATCTTCTGATTTCGGATGTCACGCTCTTCAAATGCCTTAAATATCGCCCTCTGCTTCTGTTTCTTATGTCGCCTATCACGATTTTTATCTGTTTTGCTTCGCTCATTACTGCCAAGAATGTCTCCCTTGGCACGTTTTCTGATTTCTTCGGGCGCCAGCAGTTTCACATTGCTAACAGCAACAGGTGCCACTTCCTCCATATTCACGGCTGGTGTGTTTGTAATAATTTTCGGTTCTGGAGCGACTGGTTTCGGTGTAAAGTGGAAGTTCGAAAGCGCGTCGAGTTTAACAAACAGCGAACGCATCATTTCCTTGATTTCTTTGTGTTCCTTCGGTTCCTCCTCGGCAGTGTCGGCGGCATTTGGATCTAATTTTTCGATTTCTTTTTGATATTGTTTCTCGTAGATTTGCGCAAGGGACTCTTTGCTTTTCTCTTGATCTAAAACAAGTTGCTTTCGGTACTCCTTTGGTGTGTTCAGGGGTTTGACTTTGAGTTCAACATCGTCCCATGCCTGATCTTTGATTCTTTGACGAATTATATCCTCCAGCCGGAGGTTGGTTTCTTCAGTAATGATAGGAGCAGGACGTGTTGTTGCCTCAAATTCAAGAATCTCCTCTAAAAGTGAGTTTTGTGGTCGATTTGTTGCTTGGATTTCGCCTTTGAGCTGCCATGGCTTTTCTCCGAGGATTTCCTGCTCATAGTCTTCAATGCGTTGATTTAAACGTTCCTGACGTTCCTCAAATGATGATTTCGGCTGGTCAATTTCGTCTTCTGGTTCCGAATCTTTGTCGTTTGCTGCTGTTGTTAGGGTATTTGTTGATTCTTCCTCATTATCATCTTCATTTCCTTCCATTTCATCTTCTTCATCCTCTTGCTCTGAGGCTTGTAATTCATCTTGTTCTTCTGTATTTCTCTTTGCTTTACTCTTACTCACCTTCTTTGGATCATCTTCGACGTCGTCATCAAAAAAGTCCTTGTAATTGATATTTTCTTCTTCCTCATCATCGTAAAAGTTCTCGTCGAAGTAATTAATGCTGAAGTCATTCTGAACATGTTTACCTTGTTGCTTCTGCAGCTCCTTTTTGTCCTCTGCTTCCAAAAAAGCTTCCATTTCACTCAGTTTGAAGAATTTATCATCGACAATGGAAGATTTTCCCCTTCTCTCTTGTAGTTTCTTTGTTGTATCCTCTTCGGATGATACTTCTTCTTCATCGACCTCTTCCAATTCATCCAGATTTTCATCTTTGTCAGACGAGCCATCGTTTTCCTCGTCAGCATCTGCACTATCACTTTCACTAGCTCCATCATCTCCGTCAACAGATTTATCGTCGACATAACTAATTTGGAGCCTCGATTCATTCAAAGAAATAAGTTTCGATGTATTTTCAAGAAACTGTGGCCACACGACATTGTTCCTCAATTCAAGTTGCTGCCAAATCTGTTCCTCGTCTAATCCCTCCAAAAATATCTCTGGCAGAACTTCCACATTGCTCTTGTTGATGGTGTCCTTAGAGACGCTCAATCCATATGTGTCCCTTAGTATCGTTCGGATTTCTTCATCTTTTAACTGTTGTACGCTGGAAGGGTAATCAAATATTTCAATTACAAGCACGTGGACAAAAAGAAGCGTCCCTCTTTGGAGGTTAAAACAAGATTATTTACCTTAAGAAATTCTCTGGGCACTTTGTGATAGCTTTGAATTTCTTCAGAATTGGTTTGAATGATTTGTCCGCATGGTCTTTTCGTGACACTGAAGGCATTTCTCCAAATAGTTCGACAAGTTTTACCCACTTATTGAAAAGAGTTCTCACGAACCGAACCAATTCAGATGTAAATAATGTACAAATGACATTTCTGATGTCTAATGGAATTTCGAGTCTTGATCAGTGTTGCCTATGTAGTTTTTCATAGATACATTAGTGTGTGGATCTTATTTTTACAGTAAGTTTTTTATTGGTGAAACATTTTATATATACATATATAAAAACTTCCTCTTCAGCTCAATGCCAAATTCTGATACAATCCAGTAATCAGGTTCAATTTCAAACTACCATACCCATAGTATTAATTCTGGTATAGAAATGGGTCCAAAACATTTCTGGCCACTTTTGTAGTTAGGCCATTAGTCTTCAAAATTAGTCGGTAGTTTGCGATGGACTGGGGCATATTTGTGTAATCGTCATCTTTATGTAATCTATTTGTAAATATAATTTTTGACTTTGAGCTTATATTCCTGTTGAAGCCCCAAATTCTCCAGGCCTTCCAGTTTTAATTAATCCCATACAAAAATCGTTAACATTGAGTAATAGTATAATTTCAGAAGAAGGACGGCCTAAGGTCCTATTCAATTGTCATATTGTTCGTATGCATATTGGTCACTTGGTCGCTTATCTTTAGCTCTTAACTCATACGATCATATACAAAAATATTGGCGATTTGTAAACGTTGTTGAAAGACATACCTTTCCATGACCAATGGTAGGCAATCTGGAACACAAGTATAACATTTGTCAAAGAGGGTATGCGTAAGTTTAAATCAATAGCATGCGAAGGGCTTTGAGTTACTGACTCATCCCAGGACGTGCATGTTTATTTTCGACATCGGATCTCTAAAGAACAATTCCCAACATCTTTGCTAATTGACAATTGGTTATTATAAGTAGGCTTATACAGCGGGTCAGTTGAAATAATGAAGTGCCCAAGTTTTTTCCTAAGTCTATCGGGTTTGTTAATCGAAGATATTTTCATCGAATAACAGCCATATTCTGTGTATCTAAGTAATGATATCTGTCTACGTTCTTTTAATGCACCAATCGCAACATCGACTGTCCAAATTGTTTTTAAAGCGCTATTGTACCATACACTACCTGCATTTAATAGAATGCACCACATGTTTAATATCTATTACAGCAGAGGTATCCTCAGTAATTTTTTCAACAATGAAATCTTTCGATTTAGTTTTAGATTAAGTTAAGTCCGTATAAGATAAGTTAAAGATGGTTTTATTAAGATGTGGAAACTTGACTAATGCGTATTCAACCTTAGTCTCTCACTTTTGGTATTCCATTATTTGCTACGTTACATTTGACTTTTTCAATTGTCAAATTTGTTTATAGCCCTTTCAATTAAAACTAAATTATTCCAATTTGCATTTATTTCTGCCGGTGATAAAATATTACAATTTCTGATCAAATGGAAGCAAAAAATATCATACTCCTCCTGCTTTTAGGGGCAGCGATACGATATTTTTTATTTTCATCAAAGTATTCCGTTGAATTAAGCAACCGGGTCGAGATATCAACTCCATTGAATTCTTTTAAGAGAGGTGTTAAGTTTGATTACTTGAAAATACATTATGTGCTCTAAAATTCCTTGTTTTTTAGTTCAAGAAGGAATATATCTTTATAAAAACCAAATAGATCCTTACTATGGAGACATGGTTCATGAAACACCTATAATCCTTCTCAGTTTGTTTTGGATCAACTCCACGCTTTCAGACTTTGTGCCTTGGTTCTACATAGTACTGGATCTGGTGACTGCCGTTATTTTATACAAGATGAGTAAGGAGTTTGTTGCGCAGATGGTAAAGTATTTCAAATGATCACAATTACATATCTTAATACGTTTGGGTTTGTAGTATTTCAAACAGAAAGATGAGTCGGCAGAATACGCAAAAGATACAGAAGAACTACAACTGCAACTACAAGACACTATAGATATCCCCAAATATGTGTTCATTTCATATCTCTTCAACCCGTTTTCAATTCTAAATTGCGTGGGACTCACATCAACAGTCTTTAGTAATCTATTCCTGGCGTTGTGTTTCTTTTTCTTAGCAAAACGATATCTAGTTCCTTGTCTGTTGGTACTTGCTTTGGAGACCATACGAAATTTGTACCCGTTTGTTTTGCTTGCACCGATTATACTGCTTCTGGGAAAGGGTTGCACAAAGACCTCAATTGGGATTGGTGTCCTATTTATGAACATCTGCGCGGGTTTGTGTTGGATAAACTATACAATCATGGGCAATTGGACATTCCTTGATGGCACATTAGGATTTATGTAAGTACAAACTGTAAGAACGTTAATTCAATGCTAACTTAGCTAACTTTACAGTTTCTTCTGCCGTGATTTGCAGCCAAATATTGGACTATTTTGGTATTTCTTTATGGAAATGTTTGATCACTTCCGTACAATGTTCCTCATTACCTTCCAAATGAACGCAACAGTGTTGTATTTGGTTCCTCTGACACTTAAATTACGCAAGGATCCACTAATGCTTGCCACAGTGTTGATTTCTTTAACATCAATATTCCGTTCTTATCCGTGTTTGGGAGATATTTCGTTCTATCTGGCGCTACTTCCGATCTGGCGTCGGTGTGTGAAGTGTGAGTTTTGATTTCTGCATTTAACCAACAGGATAATTCTTACATAGCTGCTATTTTTAGTCATGGCGCATAATTTTGTAGTTTTTTGTTTCTTTTTGATAACTACGCTAATTATGCCGGCGTTCTGGTATCTGTGGATGTATGCGGGCTCAGCAAATGCGAATTTTTATTTTGGAGCAACTTTAGCGTTCTCAACAGGACAGGTTAGTATTTTATTTCGACAAAAGTCGTTTATCTTAAAATTGCAAAATCTATAAGAATCCTTCCAGTTGTTTGTGTTCATTGGATTTAGTTTCAGCTCAGGTTAATGATTAATTTGTTGTAGTTAATGTAGATGTTATCAATGGTCCCTTTATCTGCTGTCAGAAGTGTGTACCCATATCAAAAGACAGTGCAATTTTTTCTTCAATTGTCGAAGTCTGGAAGGTTCGCCTTCCACTTCTTTGGCAAATTATCGGAGCTTCGAAAAGTAGAGCAGATGACAGACTAAATTAGCATCTTATTGTCGCTGAGCACAGTGGTGCTCAGATCCACCTTGTGAAATTGAGAAAGTTGATAAAGTTACGGAATTTTACTTCAGAAATTTCTGCTGGGTTACCGTAACAGCGTTACGTTTGGTTTGTTTTTCGTTCGTATTTTTTTTTTCTGTTTTGCCTTTAACATTGATTTTTGGGCAAAAGTACTAAAAGGTCCGTCACTTGCGAAACCTAGTCTCTCTAGCTCGCTGGTTTATTATTTTATATTTTCGGATCAGAGTACTCAGAAAAAACAAACTTGTGCATTGTTTTCCTTGTATTTTACTTCTACTGAAATTTCTCAGTCTTTTGTGGAAAGATAAGTAAATACTTCAGTGATAAAGTGCCTACAGTACTGATACCTACTACAGCAGCGCCGAGCATAGACCGGAAACCCATAAAGGAAATACTTCGCAGTGTCTTCGTAATACTCACAATAAGCATCCCAGTATTTTGCATTATTTACGTTTAGCAAAAACATAGAACCCCGTTACGACGTGAATAAGCAGAGAATTTGTTGACTTTTTACTGTCGTCGTAAAGCAAATGTTTTGTCTGTCGACATCACATCCTGGACAGCCACGCCATCAGCAATTATGCTTACAATAAACTCAACTGTCAATAAGTCTTAATTGAGGTCATAGGCGGTCCTAACTCAGGTTCGGGCCTGTAAAATTCTCTTCTGAGCCTTGGCTAGCATGCTTGTCGGCGATTGCATTTTCCCATTGTGATCTCCGACCACAAGAGGACTTAGTGAATTCAGGCTTCCAACTGCGTTTGGAAAAGCCTTGCATTTCCAAATTTATTTGGAAGCAACTTAATTTAATTTCGGCTGGGGCTGGGGATCAACATTATGCACAACTGTTTGGTCTCAACAGACACTGGTATTTCGTTGATTCTTTAAAACACAGTTCATTGAAACTGGAATCAGGATTGCGTATATCACCGGTTGGAAGACAGAGTTAGGTTGTCGTCCTCCAAATAGAAACCAGCGCAGCACTCTGGATTGCTTTTGGGGCCATCCCAATCATTCGATTGGAGTGGAACTTCTGTGAAGGTACGCCGTAAACGTCTGATAAATTTATTGAAACATAATGGATTCCGTGTTCACATCCGGCCTTCATCCACTAATTTAATTACAAGGCAGCATATGTCATTTTTGAAATCCAGGATACCATATATTTGAAGTAGTTCCAATGTGAAGTTCTTAAATTATATTGCGTTGGAATCGAATCGGAATCCATATATTATTTTTAAGTAATCGAGACAAGTCTTCTCCAGTTATAAGTGTGATTATTTGGCATATCGCCGTAACCTTCTTCAGTATTAATCCCTGGAATGGTGGTTCGATTTTTTGCTAACACGTCCAACTTTGAATTTATTCCTCTGGAAAGTTTGCAACTTTATTTGTAAATTTGTTAAGTAAGGGAACCTGCTGCTACTTATTTTCTTATGTCAAAAAGAAATCAGACACCTGTGCGCTTGTTCCTTACTTTCGCCCCATTTGATGTTAGATATCAGTTAAGACGCGGCATGTAAACTTGACCGAATATTCGCCACCGCTTATAATGGGAGAAGTTAATGTACAGTGTTTCGTATGCCATTGGATCCCAACGATTTCCTTCTCAGAGAATTAAAAATCACATGAAACTCTTCCTTCTAAATGAACAAAGGTAGCTCCTCCCATTGTCATTGAACTCAGTGAATCGGATTTGTAGTTCTCCATATCATTTGAAGGGTAGAAATTATGCAAAAGGACCCGATTCTCCAGTTTGTGGTTCAGACAAATGACATTTGCGTTATAAACTTCCTGAAAATCGCTCATATGGCCTCTACCTGCTCGACAGCTTCTCCTGGATCTATGCCTACTGTTCATAATTGTTCATTGTTCGGCGTTGAATGATCTTTTGATTTCAAAGGTCGTTTTGATCTTTCCTCCGAAAAATCCTGTCATTCTTTTTTTCTGTAATATTTTTAGGTTTTTGATCGACGACTTCAGTATCATGACCTATGAGTTATGTACATATACCAGTAAATCGTCTATTTAGTCTTGACAGGAGTTTACTTTTGTGTTGGTGCATTGTGTCATTACTAGCTTTGTGGAATGTGCCTTTGTTGACAATGTGTGGTATCAAAGCATCGTTTTGAAATTGTTCTTTTTATCGTCTCATCTTATTTGTTTTAAATATTTGTCGAATTAATTCGACAGATTTTTGTTGCACAGTATAGGAAGCGAGTTATGGAGATGTATATTCATTTTCTACTCCTAATTTCCCTCCGCGATTGCATTGGGAATACTTATTTCAATACTGATACTGTAATAGTCACATTAATCTTATTGTCATAAGGGATATTCTCATGTTCTTTGGATTGTTTCGCACATTCGCACTTCGATGGGTCCGTGCCTACCGTTGCTCTTAAGACATTGTCGCACATTTCCGGTTTCCTATGTGGTTCATTTTAGAAGCGGGTAGGGTATGTGAAAGTTTTCCTTCTGAATTAACATGACAAAATTGAATATCTTCATAAATTAAAAAAAAAGCCACTTAGCAAATTTGGGTTAACACGTTAATCGCAGAGAGAAATTTCAAATAAACCAATTCCCGGATTATTAAACTTTTTTTCTTCTCCGTGAAATCTCCTATTTTCAGTTTGTCCTTATATTTCTTTCAGATTTTCCTTGTCACCGATCTGCTGTTTGCTTACGTTAAGCGAGAATTTTGCCTGAAAAACGGTCAGAACGTGTTTATCGATGGAAAGGAAGCCAAGATCATCCTCGATTAGAAGAAGCACAACGTCCAAGACTTAGCATTATACGATTTTAAATTATTATTTCTCTCTGCTGATTGTTATACAAAAGAGCAAGTGTGACTGCTGTATTTTTATTTTTATTGATTTCTTCATGTCTCAATTAGAAACCAAAAAGGGAGTACCTTGACGGACTTAAGAAGAAGAAACGAATAAAGACAAGATGAAATGAAACACAGTCGTTTTGATTTTGATTTGAAGATTTCCTTGTGATATATGTATTTCTTTGGAATTATTATCGCATTTTAAATAGTCAATAAATGAATTGTTTATTTTCACTTGAATTTCATTGTTTTTTTTGTTTGTTTGTTTGTTTTGCTTGTTTTGAAATATAACAGTTCATCCTCTACTTCGTATTTCTATCAATCAACTTAACCAATAATGAGAATTTTCTTTAACAACTTTATATGCTAAGGATGTTTGCTTAGTGTTTACTTTATAAATCGATTACAATATTTGTTTTTTTTTTTTTTTTTCATTTATTAAAAACATGAACATGCTCTCTCCATCGAGAAGATTACTAATATTAGCGTTTTATTTTATTTTGTTTTATTATTATTATTATTATCTTGTTACAAAAACTCAACTACAGTATAATTGTAATATATCATAATTCGATTTCATAAGACTAAATGCTAAAAAAAAAGAATAGAAACAAGTAGAATACGTTTTTTAGGAAAAGGAAAAATCTGGCGCTGTGGTAGCGCTGTGCAATTCAATTGCCATTCGTTCGTTTTGTTTTTAAGTTATCATTTGTTATTCGTTTAGTAAGAGATTAAGGAAAGATAGAATAGAATAATGTAGATACTTGGAAGTGGGGTAATGTTTTTTTTTTTCATTCTTAATTGACAGAAATTCCCAACCGAGGGTGATATATTCTTTCAGGTGAAAATAGGAGAGATCAAATTATCATTGGGTGGGGAGGAGAATGGTTTTAGCTTGGATGCTTTATTTGCACTGGTTAGCGGCAACAACAATCACATCAGACAGGGCGTTGCGCCGATTTGTGAAATGGAGGAGGTGGAGGTGGTGGCGGCGGTGGTGGTGCACGATGCTTACGCTGCAATATGGATAGAATCTTAGGAATGGCTCCCTTGGACGTTTTGGGCTGAACATTTTCAGGCGGTGCCCACTGAACGGGATATAACTTGGTGTTGTTGAGCTGAGAGTGATGAGCTTTTTGCATAAGATTATGCTGAAAAGCAGCACCTCCAACACCAGTATGCAGAGTATGAGCTTTGGATATCGGATAATGTGGAAGATCGTTATTGGGGTATATTTGCTGTGGAATGGTATGAGCACCTTGAGCACGTACACAAATATTCATTTGTTGATATACTGCTTCAGACTTTATATGATTCTCCTCAAATGGATAATCGTAGAGATTGCGTTTGGGGCGAGGTTTACGGATAACCTTCTCTGGGAAATGATTTGCATTTAAATTGAATTCTTGTGCATTATTTCGAGGTTTTGCCGGAATTGAATTTGGACGTCCGCTTCGTGAGCTGCCATGTCCTTGAGATCGATTGTTACTTGATGCAGATCCTCTTGTTGGAGCAGCTGAAAAATTCCCAAATTCATTTTCTGCTTCGGAGTAGAAATTCTTTGGTGGAGTTGGCGAGCGTGAAGGTTGATTCTCTTCTAATCGAGCACGAAATTCTTGAATCGATTCGTTGAGTGCCCACAGTTGGGTGAGCAATGACAAGTCCATTTGTCTCAAATTGTGCATTTCCTGGCGTAGCGTTGCTAATTGAATGTCCATGTTACTTTCATTCGATGTTGTGCCTGTCGATGATACCGTTGGGGATTTACTTGCTTCTCCGCTGCTCACAGAATCGGCTGTCGATGATAGGCTGCCATGCCTATTGACTCCATCCGATACGTCTCGTTGTGGAAGGTTTCGCGCACTTGACGATGTACTCGGAGTATCAGCATTTGCCGAACTACCACCGTCAGGCAACACAGCTGCAGCAAGGCTCTTCGGTAAAGGTGGTAAGTCAGAGTATGACATCTCGGTGGCAATTTTATTATTTCTCCGTTTTTTGATTTTCTTTGCTTCCCGAAGAAACCGCTTATTATTTCAAATATTTATATATTTATGTAAATATACAATTTTATTATTTTTTTTTTTTTTTAAATAGATATTGTCTTCAAGAATTTGTATTTTTAGTTAAATAGTACTCACTAAAGTAGCGCAAGTAGTAATTGAATTGAGTAATTGCAATAGATTTATGAATTCATTTATCTTTTTGTAATTTTTCTTCTTGTTAGTAATCCATCTAGTGGATGTTAAATTTCCAAGCTTGTCGACACATTGGACACTGCTTATTTAGAGGTTGTAAATTTAGCCACTTAACAATGCAATGCATGTGAAAACAATGGGAGCAAACACCCCAAACCAATGGACAATCATCGCCGGGCAGTGAACACTCTGGACACGTACTTTCGAAAGACATACGACAAATGCCGCAGTTCTCATCGTTTGCAATCCATCGCCAAGACGCAACACCCATCCATGATTTTATTTTAACTTTCATTGTATCGATTGAAGCAAATCCATTGAATAGAAAGTGAGAAGTTCCCAATTTACTACTTTGTTCTAGTTTTTGAGTTTTTCCTGAAGAAGATTACTCCTGTCTTGTCTTGTGTTATGAAGATGAAGGAAAAATAGGTCGAACTGAATTTTGCGTGCTCTTCACTAGTTTTTGACAGTTTGTGTGTAAGAAAATTGATGTTTGACAGAGTTGTTGTTCTAGGTAAGGGGTTACGAATACTACATCTTGTTGCATAAGTGAACGTATAGAGGGCAATGTCTTTTGAATGAAAATTCAATATGAATGTGGTGAAATAAGTTTTTTTTTTTTTTAATTTCCAGGTTATATATTATTTAGTTAACTTCAAAATTGTACACTTGTTATAAACATAATGGAAAATTTTTGGATCCAGGAGCGACGCTTTATCAAAAGAATAAAATGTGTTTTTGACTGTAAAAGTTTGCAGAAAGGACTTCCAAGTTTACTCTAGTCCACATATTTGAAAACAAATATCTCATTGAGGCTAAAAAACGCATTTCAAAGGCTAAGCAGAAGTTCTTCAAAAAAATAGGTGTACGTGGAATGCTGGAATGATAAGTGGTGTCTATTTTCAAGAAGAGATATTTCGACGTTTTCGGTGCTTAAGTCTATAACGATATTCGGAATTGAATTCAAGTTTTTGAAAAGAAATGATAGCGATAGTATCACTCTTTTTGTTAAGAAATACTCAAGTTTTGGATATATACTTGGAAAGTTAAGAAGTAGCAAAATCTCTTGGTTTAAGAAAATAAATGCATTTAAGGCGTGACTGCTCGATGTGAAACTAGTCCCAAACTCATTATGTTGTTTGTCTCATCATTTTGTGCCTAGAGAATGGAAAATAAGCGATTTTGATATAACCAGGAATTTTTACATTGATAGGCTTTCTACATATTACAGAAAAGATGGTAATGACACTAATCATTTGTTGTGCTTTCAATGTATTGCCTACGAATTGAATCCAAACCTTTGCCGTAGTATACGACGAACTTAAACACTACGTCACGCCAACAAAACCCTATCGTTCAATTTATTAATAAATATGTTTGTATATGTATATGTATGTGTATGATAATATAATATGGATAGAAAAATAAATAAAAATTGGGACGTTAACTATGACGATCGCTATCGGCAAACAAAATGGTATCTCTAAAGTAATGTAAAATTAGTGATAAATTTGCTTAATATGTACTCATGTGTCAACAGAAGAGAAAGATGATTGTCAAAAAATCTTTTAAGAGGCGACACTACAAAGTAACTCATCTCAAGACTTACAACTTAAGTTTGCAATTTCCAACATCAAGTGCAGGTAACTCTATTGGCAACGATTCAAAGAAAATTTTAAGAATTAGGCATACCACAATAATGAAGTTCGAATGCCGATGAAGAAAAATATGAAAATTGTCCATTCTTTCGCACTGGAGTTTGACTGATCGTACCCTCACAATGACTTTTTATATATTGAGAACTAGATTTGACATAAATCTGAGCTGACAAAGTATTGTAGTCAAAACAAAACCAAAAGAGGGCGTGCACAGGCGTATTATCATTAAGATAGATATTACTATAGAAATCACGGAAATAATCCATCTAAAAATATATAATGAAAATGTATTGATGTTTTCCTAACCAGCTATATATTAAATTTTGCTGTTTGTATGTCTACTAACTTCTTCAACATTTAATTTCATTTATAATTTAATAGATGATTAAAATGTCATCTACAATTCAGACTCAAGGTGTCCTTCGTTTCCCACTGTCACCTTTGAATCAAATTTGCTTCTTAACTTAGAGCCTCCAAATTTTTTGGTGGAAAAAGCTTTCACGAAAATTTATTATTGCTGATTTTACCAGACTCCAAATAACGGTCTGAAGCGGCTGCATAGGGTCTTTCTTTAGCACGCATGGCTCCTTTCTAGACGTATTAATAGATCTCTGTACTTTCAAAGCTGTTTCCGTTTACAAAGAAGTGGTATTTGGCACAACACGCACTGCAGATGTCCTTGCACGCCGACTGTCTTATGATTCTGGTCTTATGGACCCGCCGTCTGATGCAAAGACAGCAAAACTCCTTTTGCGGAAAAAACACAGACGGCTAGATTTCACTTCTCGGTAGGAAAATTTGCGTCTGTTTTCCAAGCGGAGATATACGCAATCCTAATCGCAACGAACTATATTGTGAAAAACCGGTGGAGGGGGCGAATCATTTCTGATTCGATTAGAACCCTCTTATACCCTCTTAAGCACTTAATTAAACTGGGCATAAGTAATACAATATCGTGCAGCACTTGTTGTGAAAGTGATGACGACAACGGCTTATGCTCGCATATGACTGCACATACTCGTAGTTGACGTGGTGGGAGCTGGTACTGTAGTCATAGAAGCGCTTACTCGTCTTTTTTCGAACTGAAGCTGAACAATTCCAATACAAGGGGTACAATGGACTTGTTGTTTGTCTGAGTGCTTTGTCTCAGAGAGAAAAAAAAGAACCTGCAAATCAGTATATCTATTAAACAAGCTATCTCGATCTTAACCGTAATATCAGAGAAGAAGTGAGGGAATTTTGAAGTGTCCTTGGTACTATTACGCTATAAGCTCCTATTCCGAAAATCATTAAGGGTAATAAAATAGATTTTAGGGATTCTGACGTTTCTAAGCGTGGTGTCTGAGAAAACTATCTGTAAAAAAATTAAAAGCCATCTAACGGAAAGTAAACTTCTGAGTACTAATCTATCCGGATTTCCCAGAAATAGCTGGAAAACTACTCTGATCTGTGTGGTAGATGATAAAAAAGGCCATGGATATGAACCATGCTACGTTTTTAACACTTTTAGATTTCTCAAAAGTACGGCCACAGTAATGTATAGATATTTTTTCAGGTTCCTTAATAATTTTGGGTGGAGTGCCTCAGATGTCAATCCTTGGACCAATTCTTTTTTTCTGCGAAATGGGGAGGTCACCATTTGGTTGCACCATTGATCAATACATGTGTACGCTCATCTTCGGTTATCCCCAAAACGATTTAAATGAAGTTGTATTAAGAATCAATAAATAATTACAAGCCAATAATAGTCTGTGCAGAAGAACTTTTTTTTTGTATCCATTGTATATGTCGTTAGTGCCTTTATACTCGTACGTAACTTTTAATAACACTCTCATACGGAAGGAACGCATTCGCTTCAATCTCGGTACTGTCTAAACAAGGCTCCGGACAGTGTGAATAAAAATAATGCTTTATGTTATAAACCGCGAAATATGCAGATTAGATACTTAATATTAACTTAGATTTAAAATCCTTGGAAGCCATTTTTCCCAGGACTTGAATTGTCTCGAAGGTTTGCAAATAACTTTTAAAATTTCGTTTTCTCCTCGGGATTGCTTGAATGTCCTTGTTACTTAAAGGCTGTATAATAATATATATAGAATTGTAACCCATTGAGAGTTTCAATGGGTTGATCTAAGAGTAACAGGCACATACCTATCTTGTCTCGCCAACTCTTTAAACTGAACTAATAAATAGTGTTGACTACTTACTGGCTAATGACCTAAATCAGCTTGGTCATATCTGGTGATGACTTCGCAGAATAAATCTTTCATGGATGTACGATTTCATGCTTCATGCCCTTTATCACTGAAAAGATAACACATATTTGAACGTTGGAATAAGAAATTGCATTTAAAGAACCCTATAAGAAGTACAGACTATTCCTAAGGGTTTCAAATCCTTTACTATATTTTTATTACTTATGGTGAATATGTTAGAAAATCTTGAAACTGTTATGCTTACCTCAGAACTCATCTATATAACACCTTCCAACACTAATACTTCTTTAGAATAACCATACCGATTCAGAAGCTCTTCGTGGGATCTAGCAGAAGACTGCAAAAAACGATATATTTTCAACTATCATTTGGTAATCAGTAAGATTATTGACTAATTTTTTTGCATTCATTTTGTCTTATAAGAACTATCAGTCTGGTTTTATAAAAGAAAAAATAAATCGACTATGCGAGTATGTGAAAAAAGCAAAATCATAGTATCATTACTTTAATTGAAATTCAAAATACAATATCAGATTTGGTTCCTTTTGATTAACTGTCACAATACCAATCAAGTTTGTAAGACATTTTAAAGACATTAAGAAACCTAACCTACTGACAATAAGTTAAAGTTACAAATCAAATCATTTTGTTGGATTTTGCAATAATTGAAGCAAAAGTAAATTTTTTTTTTTAAGCTCAGTTTGGACAATCCTTGTTCCTTGATCACAAGCATCAGACTTTCCACTTTGATTAGCTTCATGTTTGCCATCTAGATCTCTTAGTTCCACTTGCGGATTATGCTCATCAATTGGGGAACTATTGGTGGAGTCTGGCGACGTTGCTGGATCCATTTTTCTGAGGAAATATTTTTTTAAACTTTATGTTATTCATATGTGAGAGGATTTTTACCTTTTAATAAAATAATTAATAGAGTACCAAAAAGCCAAAAAAAAATTTTTGGAATTTGATCTAGAAACGACTACGGTAAACTGATTAAGTACACTCCACCACTAATTAGCATGCCAACAATCAAACATGTAACTGCATCAACAACAGCAAACGAAATATTGTACTAAAATTTAGTACACATTCATATCAAACCTGTAGTACAGTGTCGATAGAAAATCATGATTTTACAAGCAGATCTTTTTATTTTTAAACGATCGCTTCGATCCTTGAATCTTCTTTGTTGTTTCGAATTTCATATGCACACAATTTCTTCTTTACTTTGTGTACCTTTAATCTTAAAACTTTAAAGTTTTTTCAAACGTATCAGAGTAGTAGTTTAGGAGAAAAAATATAGAGGTGAAGAATATAAAGGCGATCTCGAAAACACCAGCAGACCAGAAATTAATCAATCGATCCTTTGAACGAACAGCTACAAAATTCTTCTGACCAAATTCTCGACGGAGAATGTTATGGGTATCTATCATATGGTCCATCATCCATAAAATTTTTATTCTTTGGCAGATCCTGAGGAAAAAATGCATCGTGCACATTCGCCTCAAAACTCAAATTCTCAACGGTACATAGTATATATTTTGGTCGTTCGTTAAAAATGTAAGCATTTCTGTCACCGTTAATTTACAACAACATTTCAACAGCCCTGTGGAAAAAGCGAATCTTCAAATTTGGCAGATGGAAAACAGCATTACCTTTTCTTAATGGCCAGAGGCGCTTATAGACATCTTCCCCCGTCATGGAAACCCCAGTAAATCGAAAAATTCTCAGGAATCGTTGGTACGATTTTCGTAGCAACTTAAAAGTGTAAACAAATTCTACACCAATTTGACGAAAGCAAGATAGTAACGCTTGCTATTTCAAAGGCATTTAACAGAGTTCCGCGTCCGGTGTCTTTCGGGACGACCAATCTTTTATTTATTATAGACTTAGTGCTCCGTTCTGTCTTTAAGACTCTTTTGTTAATGATATATTTTGTTTTTTATCCTTTTTATCTCTTCGGAGAGGACATAATTGTTTCCGGACACATGCCCTTCTTTAGCGCATGTAAACTCACTTAATTGCTGCATTCTGATGTCAACGCATAATTTGAACTATCAATTGTTATTCCTAGTTTTAGTTTGCGTCATCAAAATTAAAAAATCTTATATTCTCAGTTAATGTATACTATATGCGAACTATGTTTCAACGATCACATATTAGGTTTCGTCAAAAATACTGCTTAATGTCTAAGTTTGCCCCTCTGATCTGACATCTATGCATAAGCTGTTTGACACATTGCATTATCAACGAAAAGTGACTTACCTATCTCTTTTCTATTGCTACTTTTACCACCAAGTGATCCAAGAAAATTTCCAGTTACACCGCAGCTTCCTTCAACTCTTTGGCCGTCATCTGTTCTGCTATGAATGTTAATCGGCTTTTTCCATAGCCCAACTTCGGACGCATACTGAAATGTTAAGATTCCCTTTTAAGCCGAACAGCACGTATACGGATCATCTTACCCAGCTCGGTGTTTCCTAGTCATTATGTACCATAATCATTAACCAACATGACTCGATATCTCTTTAATGATGCTTATAATCCCTTAGTATTAAAGTTTATATATCAACTACGAGATCTACAGTGTGTTACATCAATATTAAGATATTCCTTATATGGTATATGAACAAATTGTTCAAAAAACGTGTTACTTTTCAATACTTTTTTCTTAAGTAACTTTTTTGCAGTTAGGGGCTAAAGTTGCAGAGCTTGCTTTAAATTCAACTGTAGCGTGAACATTTTTTTTATAGTCTCTCGCTTTTTCTCCGCCTACACTTGGATGCGTCGAATATACAATGAAACGAATTCACTTTCGCACTCGTGTAGTAGCAAGAGTACTTAAAGATCTTAACATTCACAAATCCGCTGGCATAGATGGAAGCTAATAAAACCACTGCGTAAGCTTTTTTATTTCATCAATTCTACTCCTTAGGACACTTTCCGAGCAGATGTAAACCAGCATTTGTCCAGTCCGTCCCTAAGAAAGGTGAATCTTCTTATCTTTCCTCCTACAGACCCATTATGCTTACGACCCTTCTTTCCAGTGTCATGGAAACGCTGATATTCCGTCAGCGCATAAAATATCTCGAAACATGAAAAATTCTTAATGACCGGCAGTACAGTTTTCGTAGCAACAGGTCCACTGGTGAAATCAAAGCCTTCATCAATCTGGCGAAAACAAGATAGTTGCATTTGACATTTCTAAGACCTTTGACAGAATTTGGAATCAGGTTCTTTTGTGGAAAATATGTGCTTTTTGGATCGATGACTCTCTTCTTCAATGGATTAGAAATTATCTTTCGGAACTTTAAATTCAAGTTGTTTGGGATGGTTTCAAGTCTCTTTCAGAACTCCGTTCTGTCTCTGACACTCTTTTTAATTTTCATTATATTCTTTTGTTGACGACAGTACTCTCTGCTTTTCACATTCGTTCTCGGACTCACATACCTGCTCTTCGGCTGTAGAAAGCGAACGGCAGCATATTAAGCTCATTAAATTCTAATATCAACAGCATAACTAATTGCGAACCACTAACAGAGAAGAATTTAATGGTTCCAAAACACAATACTGTCTGCTGTCGTTAAATCGAAATTTAAACACCCAGCCATTGCATCGTTGAAACCAAAAAACTTTCCATTGTCGGTGTGTGTGTCAATGAAAACTCACATTGGAATGACCACATATTCGATGTCGTCAAAAATGCTGCGAAATGTGTAGGTTTTCTTAAGAGATGAAAGAAATACTTCACTCCGCCGATCTGGCCTCAATCTATTCGTATAAGGCATTTATCCGCCCGAAATTAGAGTACAATGCCCACATTCAGCCAGGTGCTACCAGGTGATACTAATATCACTCAAACAATGGAAACCCTCGAACACCCACGAGTTATATTCATCACCAGTGCACCGAAGAAATTGCTACTGAAATTCCGACTCTTCAAACTTTTTACAGTCTCGTTATAAAAACTCATCAGACGTATTCTTAAATATCTTGATTCGTTCCTAAGTCGTACAACTCTCTTATGGAATATCTTGCCGAGCTCTTTATTTCCTAGTCATTATAACCTTCAAACATTTAAAATTAACGTTCATCCGTACCTCTTTTTCTTTTTATTCACCCGCGCTGTATGCAAGCATTTTAAGGGTACTCAAATCATTTGAAATTATAGAAACTGTCATTTTGTGCAATAAATCTGAATGTTCTTCATCTGTGTAAACCTTTAAAATATATAGAAAATCCAATATATCTTAAGCAGTAAGTGGAGAGACTGAGCCCTAGTCCCTTTTTTTTATGAATCTGATAAATTCAGACGATATATTTTGGTTTACATATAAGGTAAAGAATTAATTGTGGATGTTGCATGTAGAAGGTATTTTTTATCGAATTGTTCTTGAACTTTAAGCCAAAAGCTCACCTTTGGTTGCTTTCCTGACGAATAAAAAATTTTCTAGAACTAAAAAGTAAGGGGTTTGAACACTGCCTTCGATCATTGAACACGTTTTATACACCACTTAAAATGTTTTACTTTCTATTTTGAATTTACAGTTTTTTACTCACTGAATGCCTGATTTTGCAAACATACTTCTTTGGATTGGCCAAGTCGGGATCGGCCACCTTGTCTCATTAATCAACATGTCAACAGTTTATATCCTCCTAAATGATCTGTCAATGATTTGGCTCAAAGCAGCCGAGAGTTTTCAGCTGTATTGCGTTACTCGAAATTTTTCGTTCACGGATATCAATTCGCGCTGGTGCCAATTATGAGTTTAACTAATAAGCCTCGTTCCTCTTTTGTGATAAAACATCTTCTAGACTTCTTACGTTTACTGATGTACATAAATATCCGACGCTTTTTCTTTTGGTTCTTTATTTCGAAACTTATACTCGACATGATACAGATGTTCTAACTTTTCGATATGTGGCCTTTGTTGTCAAAATATCACGCCATTCGGTACCGAAAATCTTCGAGATTTCAGGATATTTGAATCGGTGACACGCCAATTTATGAAGAAGGAGTAAAATTTTCACTTTTAGATTGCAGACCTATATAAAGTGTGCAACTTATTGAAAAATGATTGAAATAAAATTGTGGTCAGGCGATGACTTTACTGTTTAACATCATATGATTTCCAAAAAATAAAGGTATCCGTAGGCCACTTTGAGCATTTTGTAAAACAAAAAAATAAAATCATAAGCATCTCAATGCTTTTCATAGTCTTCAGATAGGTTTTCAACTGACTGAACTATAGTTAACTAATCGACTCACTACATCAACTGTTAAAGTTAAAATTGAAGAAATCTTTAGTAATGACATCCTTGTACATCCTTATATTTAATCTTTTTACTGGCGACTTATTTCGTGGACTAAGTACAGCGGAAATACCGAAACTGATAAATGCGTCTTGAGCTAGGCTACAAACATTGGATAATAAAAGGAGGCTATAAAAGTGGTAGTTAGATCACGTGCAGTAGTATTATTGGATATTATAAGACCTACCCTCACAACCTATAAGCAGACAAGTGGAGAGAGACAGAGAGAGTGGATCAGTAAATTGTAAATTTTTCAATAAAAGATAGTTTTTTCGTCCTTCGAGGTGAATTAATTGATTGATCGCCGTTGATATTTTTCCTTTTGAATTTAATCGATACGGATGCGTCGCGTACGAAAAAAAAACTGTAGCCGTAACCTTGTAGGCCGACAGACCCATTTTGGCCTTTTTGGCGCTGAATTATTCGGAGAAACACACTATTTTGACTACTGCTCTGTCTCCGGTGTATTGTGGTGGATCCATGTTTCGTCCACGGTTATGAAATATTCACTTTTTTCGATTCAAGCGGTTGCTTGCTTTCAATTCCAACTGAAATTGGAAAAAAGATTCTCTACAGGTAAGTGAAAACAAAAACAATACATTTTCTAAATTCTTCAGATCCAAGGGGAAAGGTAAAAGCGAATAAGTTTAAAACTTTTTGACTTATACTTCTGGCCACTAATTACACTGAACGTGATTTATTATAGTAGATCTCTCTTTATCATTTTAACATCCTTCCTTGTTCTTTCTTTTGATTCTTTTTTTTTATCACTATTTCAAATTTATATCACTGAATAATTTGCCTCAAATTGTTCTATATAAATCAACTGCTCTCATTCTATTATTTTTAAAATGTTATTGTCTAAAGACTTGCAAGTATTCTTATAAGAACATCGAATATTCTTTTTGTAAGATATATTGCTAAATAAATGAATGAATGAGTAAATGAATAAATAAAAATAAATAAAACCGTCCGAGAACTACAAAAATACGTCCGAAATTGATCAGTAAATTTAACTTTTTTAAATATTTGAAAAACGATCAAATGATATCCGACCGGTATACTCGTATCTATCTATCGATTCACAAACTGTAGTCTACACCTGTTTTTAAATTCACCCTCATCTTACAGGTGGATGTATTAACTAAAGCTTCTCCCCATAGTTTCCTGCTTCGCTAAGGTGAATTATCATTTTGACGTTTTATTGCCATAGCAAAGAGTTTTAAAATCCATTGCAAAGAAGAACATAGTCGAGTGGGGTGTAGGTTGCGCTGCCAGTGCCTTAATAATGTATATTTCCGTGGGCAGTATGTAATCAGTTTTTTTTTTTTTTTTTTTTAAGAATACAACTATCAGCTACTACGCACATCTTCACTCACTACTTGGTAAGAAAAACCATTGAATTCCACTTTTTAACCACAAACATTCATGCGTTTACCATTTTTGTGTTGTAGTTCCCTGACAAAACTATTCCACGCATCAGTGGACTCTTCTGACAGCTATTTTTATTTATAAATAAAAAGTAAGTACAAGTACTCTATAAACAATAACAACAAATGTTTACTTTATCAATTTTTGACCGGGTGCTGCTTTCTCTTATTTATGTAATTTACCGGCTTTTTGTTTCTAGACAATCGAAATAGCGTAGAATTAAACAAAATTTTGCTTGTGGTTCTCCATAAAAAAAAAACAAGACATGGACTTGGTGTGAATGAATCATCTGTTGACATGGTTTTCTCTCAGCTATATCTCAGTAGATTGGCACTTTTGTTGAACAAATTTACGAGTATCTACCGTGATATCATAAGCAAGAAAAAGTTTTAACTCGCATTAATATTTTATGAGGGATTTCCGTAGATGAGTGCAGAAATACAGATCATATGATGATTCTATCATAGAACGTGGCTTAAACGAAACAGAACGACAGAGGGTTCTTTGTGCTAGTGTATCGTTGAAGGTGCTAACTGCACGGCTAAAAAATGTTTTGATAAATATTTAGAGTTCTCTGCTTGAAAATCGATAGACGGTGATTTTTAATTGAATGTGATGAATTGCTACCTACTCAGTACAGCCTTTTGTGTGATTCGATCGGTGATTTGTTCCTGCATTGAAATATTTATTCATTAAATCAGTAAGTACCCGTATTGTATGCGTTGGCTGAATCTGAATCATGAGATCGGAGAAGCTGTAGAAATTCTCAGAATGAAAGTATGTAGCACATATGAATGTGAACTCTTATTGCATTACGTAAGTGTATTTTTTTTTTTTTTTTTTTTTTTTTTTTAATTAAAGATTAGGAGTAAATGAGTTGGTAGGAAGCGGAATTAATTCTAGAGTTACAATAAAATGCATATTTTATATTTAAACCCTGTCTAGCCAACACGCTATTCTGGTTAAGACAATGAAGAACAATAGAGCGGCTTTTCTCGTAAATGTTTTTGCTACGTTATAAGTTAACAATTATTGCGGAAATTATTTAAAACTAACCTTGGGATACCTGCTCATGTGCTCCTGGTGTGAATATTTAAAACTTAAATCGCTTTGGACAATTGAACGTGATGGGAAGATTGCTTGTGGTAGTTTTTTTTTTTTAAGTGGAAAAGCTAGCACCTAGTTATGGTGCTTTTCTTTTCTCATCTATGCCCTTATATTGGAAGCAGTTATAACCATTAAATCTGACTTCAAAGAGGGTTGAAAATTTTTGCCATGGTTATACCCATGAAGTTGTGAATCATTTCTGGTAATAACCTTTTTGAGTCACTCCGATTGTGAATTTTGCAGGAAAAACATAGTTGTCTCTTATTGATACAGTACTTTTCTTGCTTATGTTAACGTTTAAAGATTTGAGAAATGCCTTTTTCATTTTTGTCGTTGCAACGGTCGCTTTAGGATTATAATTAGTGTTGATGCACGTAATTCACATTGACCTAGTTTTCGATGAATGGAATACAGTGTTGATTTATCTAATTATGATAATCATTGAATTGTAAAATAGAGATTTCTATTCTTCTAGAAAAAGCACGTACACCAATTGGCTTAGACTGTATATTATCCCTTGATTTTCTTTACATCTTACAACTTCAATTAGCCCCACCTGTTTAAAGATTCATCAATGGATCTCCGGTATGAATTTATTGATGGCAGTACTATAACTTGTTGAATTTAGCAGAGAACAGCTTCCTTTCTGTGTCGTATATTAGCTGAGAGAGAGAGAGAGAGAGAGAGTTTCGGATAAAATATAGATCTACAAATTAAGAACTTGCCTGTCAACTTTTTCGATGCGAAAGTAGATCTCATTCTGTTTATTTCAATTCATATTATTATGTATAAGTCCATGTAAGTATCACTGTGATACATAGTCGATACCTGGTACAATGGTAAACTGCTTCAAATTTAAAAACATCAAAAGCTTCTAATTTTTTTTATGATAATAAACGTAGGCCTCTTATTAGTGTATCCATCGATTGACGTTTTGGTCTTAAGAATGCTGCCTACAAATGCCGCTTCTCATTTTCTAAATATCATCTGAATCCTGAATAAACGGCATATTTCGTTCATACTTATGTATGGCTACTTTTCCGTCTTCATTTTTATTATTTACTTTACTTGTGATAAACACGTCTCTCCAGATAGCTCGTGCGGTTTTTTTTTAATTCTTCGGTTCTTGGTTGATGCTTTTATCCAACTGCTTGTGCTACATTTAGTTAGGCCTCCCTTTACTACATGTGGAGTTTTTAGTCCCCATGCGCTTTAAATGACCTCTCCATACCCTTCTGACAAGCTCTATGTTGCTATACAGTCGGAATATTTTTTCGTTGTAACTTCTCCACATCCCGTCAATGCAGACAGTAGCGAAGTTAACATGGAGATCTTTTACTCAAAGTAGCTTAAAAAAAAAAAAACTGTGATTCGCTCCGGACAATATCCATGCATTTGCGCCGTATAACTGAACAGGGTTCATTATGTTCTTGTACAGGGTCTAATAAGACATTTGCACTCAATTGCCTTTTTAGCTAATAAAAAGATCAGATAGCAAGGATTATTCATCGCATAATCCCAATACTGATTTCATGATCGATTTTATAGTCTTGGTCCACTGAAGATATGTAAATATAATATAGAGTAAATATTTAGTCAATCCACAAGGTTGTAAATGATCTGCTTTAGATATTTAATAATAATAAAGATCTTATTTACTGGCTTATGTCACCGTTGTTGATTTTGGATTTTGGATAGTTGGATTTGATTTTGAATATTGCAAGTTCCCTCACCTCGCCCGGGTTAATTTGTACGTCCGAACCAGTCTGCAAAAGTGATTCTTTCAGCATCCCCTGCGCCTTTGCTATGATGATTCGTGGTCGTTGTTGTAGGTTTCGGTTCTTTTATAACACCGTTTATTTCGTTTGTGTAGTTTATGTTTTTTTTTACCTCTGTTAAAAAGAAGCTCTCGTTAGCGACCTTCGTTGCTAATAATGCCCTATGTTTGATTGCCAGTGTTTTCCAGGATCTATTGTTTAATCATGAGAGTTTCGTTTGTAGCCGGTTTGTGAAAAATAGTACATCAGACGCGAAATTTGTGATGGCCTTTGGCAGCTTCTCTTCAGATGAATTAAAATCAGCTCGCCTGCAAATCTAAGTATTGGGTATGTAATTTAATTCGTGCGGTTTTTTTTTTTCAACATTTGAACGTTTATTTAAGAAAAACATGTACAATAGTATTATTCAAAGTATTGCCCATCTGAAGCTATGACTGTGGATTCCATGCCAAGCGCCGGCTACTGCTCTCTTCAAACGGATTAATTGTGTTCGGTAGCATTGTCCATTGATGTTTTAACCCGGTTTTAGCAGCTCATAATACAGCACACAAATCTGCTCCCACCAAATATAGAGCATTGGATATTCGGCTTTGCCGTTGATTTGGCTGATTGGCTGGGTTTCACATATGATTTTTTGCGCTTGTGGTTGTCGTAATGGATCCATTTTTCATCACCAGTAACAATCCGATGCAAAAATAACTTCCTCTTGTGGCGTTCCAGCAGCATTTCGGACATGCAAAACCGCCTTTCGACGTCTCTCAGCTTGAGTTCATGTAGAACCCAATTTCCTTGCTTTTGAATATATCCAGCTGCTTTTAAACGTTTTTTTGCAACAATCTTCATAGAGTAATGCTTCCAGTTCTTCATATTCAAACTTTTTTGGCTGCCCAGGACGTTCATCGTCTTCCAAGCCAAAATCACCACTTTTAAACCGTGCAAACCACTTTTGGCACGTTCGCTCAGCTAGCACATGTTCACCATAAACTTCCATCAAAATACGATGAATTTCGGCAGCAGCTTTCTTCATATTAAAGTAATGAAGAAGAACTCCCCGCAAAAACACTTTTTCAGGTACAAAGTTCGATATATTTGAGTGAAAAAAAATTATTGTTGTTTACGCTTTAAATGAATGACATATACTGGAATGACGTACAATAACAGTAGCTTTCCAACGCATGTTCTAATGGAATAATAATAATGGAATAATACAAGTTACGCCATCTCTTAACAAACCGCAAGTTATAGACCTAATATATGCATTTAAATCTTGTAGTAGGTAGTAGTAACTAGGTTTATAATAATAAAACCGATCAATCTAACTCGTGCTTTGATTACGAGACTGCCCTGTGACTTTGCCTAAAACGCTCCAAAACATTTACGTTTCCTACTGGTTAGTTGTTTCTTAAATTTCTCTGCATTATATAAGATCCCAACGATGGGATGGAATTTATAAGTAAAACCAAAATAGCCCTTTTAAATCTTCAATGGGTGTTACATATCGCCATGTATGGTCATTAGTTTGTCTTACAGCTCATCCTAATTAAGTCTTAAATACGAGGGCTGGTTAATGAGTACCCGGATTGGAGGATAGGTTGCACTACTGACCCAACATTTTTGTATAAATTCTTTTAGCCCGCATGCTTTGGTGACAATCCGACGCTTAGTTTTGTTTTGACACCCATTTCAAAACATCGTGTTAGTGTTTTTTGGGACCATGGAAAAAGAGCACTATCACTCCGTGATTCGATTCTTGTTTTTGAGTGGCAAAACTTGACAGGAAATCAAGCACATTCTCGATGTTGTGTCTGGGACCCATACAACCGTTAACCATTGTTTCACAAGGCTTCGCTACACCAGAGACCGAAAAACAATCGAAACAATGGGTTTTACTCGGTGAACGTGCTCCAAAGAAGGTGAAGACCGTGCCTTCGGCCAAAAAGGTGATGGTCACCATTTTTAAGGACACGTGAGGTGTTATCCATGTTGACTATTTGGAGAAAAAAATCACAGAAGCATACTTCGTTGATTTATTGGGCCGAATGAACGCCGATTTGAAGAAACAACGACCATATTTTGCGAAGAAAAAAGTGCAAATTACAGCACCGCTGGAAAAAATGTATCGAGTTGAAAGGTGATAATATTGAAAAATAAAGTGTCAAAACCTAAAAAAAAAAAATGCGTTGTCATTTCTTACCTGGTTATTCATCAAACCGCCCTCGTACCACTACCGTCCTGGTTGTGTGCAAGCATTTTATAGATGATAAAATACAATATAAAGATGTTTAATGAGTGCACGCTCATTTAAAAAAAAAAAAAATTATTGCCCTTGAGATGTTAAGGCCACATTTGATAGCGTCCATAGTCTAAGGCTTTATAAATGGAGGGCTTATTTAGGATTCCTACAAATTCTGATACGAATTTGCCATGTAACGTCGGTAACTCAGTTAGTTTGCAGTTTGGCATCTCCCCTTTAGAATTCTTCACAGATGTGCAAAGAACTGCGGCAGATACACGAAACGCACTATTTTGAACAAGTTCGTTTAGTCTCCATAGTTTAAATCAACGATATTGTAAAAATTCTCATTTGTAGACTGCTTTTATGTTAGAAAAAATTTGCTCTTGTGATTTTATAGCAGTGCAACCGCTAAAAGGCTTAAGTTCTATGACTCTTGATCTAAGCCGATTCACATGACGTATCCGCATATGTACATGTCTACTCTTTTGTCCAAGTAGACCATGGATTTCGTCTAAGCATGTGAACGTATCGTATGAATCACGTTTAGTCCTGTGCTGCGACAGGTTTAACGTGCTGGTATGTGCATTCCCAGAGTTTCTCTTTAGTGCTTTTCCATTTTCGTTCCGGGACATGTTTTTTTGGTAATGAGTGTTTATTCGCCACTATTTTCATTTCAAGCCCGCAACGAAGTTTTTAGTTCCGAACATGTCGAACTAAATATCTGTTTGGGCATCATCGTGAGCAGAAGATAATGCGATTTTACGCATACCTATTTAAGATTTTTACAATTTCAATGGAAGCAAGTACATGTCAGAAAAAATATAGAAGTCGATCCCTCTTGTACTGGCAAGAGGGAATGGTGCTCACATCTAGATAGCGATGTCACGAATTTCTAATAAACGTCAGTTTATGGTATAGCTTTTGACGTATATTTCTATACAAAGTGTGTTCAGAAAATAACGAAAATTTTCTATTTAAAAAAAAATAAAAAATTTTTATTCGTCTATGTATATTAATGTTGTCGACTTCAATAGAGTCCCCATTATAAATTATGCACTTGTGCCAGAGCTTCTTCCAATCCTCGAAACACTCTCAAACTCGATCTTTAGAATAGCTTTTAGCTCTTTCAGCGATGCGCTTTTAATATTATCTATGCTTGTAAAACTACGGTACGAGGTTCTCTTTATTTTTGGAAATAGGAAAAAGTCACACAGAGCCATGTCTGGCGAATATAGAGGCTGGGCATCGTTATAGTGTTGTTTTTGGCCAAAGATTCGCCGCTGTTTTGGTTTAAAGTTCAACAATTTTGAAACAAATTTTTGGGTTACATACCCAAAACATTCGAAAAAATTTCATGACATAAGTCGATCGATATGCCAAAATCATCAGTGATCATCTCCAATTGTGATCCGGCGATCGTTCATTACCATTTCTTTTACTTTTTCCACGTTTTCATCAGTTGTTGATGTGCTATACCGTCCATGGTGTTCGTCATCTTTAATGTCTTCACAGCGATCTTGGAAACGTTTATACCGCTCGTAAACGTTTGTTTTTCTCATAACAGACTCACTATAAGCCTTTGGTAACATTTCACATATTTTGTTACACTTTATTTAATTTTTTACGCAAAATTTGATACAAAGCCTTTGATCCATTTCTTTTAACAAACGAAAATCGCCGAGCTCATAAAAGCACGTCCAACCTTAGCGACTGCCATAAAGTATAAGCAAACAATGAATACAGCAGAATATTTTATCCCACTTTAGGGGCATGTATAACAAAATAATAAAAAAATGACAATCGGACTCTCCAAGCCCGCGAAATTTAATATTCCCGTTTCTGAACACACCTTAATTGAATAGCAGTGGTTAACCTTATTTTCGCTACAGACCCATCTTTTTTTCCATTTCCATTTGTTATCCAAATCGTTTCGCGCACACAAATTGCTCAGTGAAAAAGGAATAAATATGATTTTTACAGTAAAAGCGTTATTTCACGAGAGCCGATTTTTGTTAATCTTCCTTTTTCATTGAAATTTGTCTGAAATCGTTACAGACTTTCATACAGGAGACTTAGTTAGGATAGTGCGATTTGAAGATTTACAATGCAAATTTTCCTAAACTCTTTTATATTGGAAGAATAGCACTGAAGTTGTACTTTATACTATACCTGCACATTACGGTGTAACTTTTCATTGTACTATTCATTCAATTGAATGTGTTCCATATACGCTTGAACATTGGACTAACACCATATATTACGCTATGCTTTGTACTGACATGGCGATTTTACGGCAACAGTTTTTATTTAAGAAAATACGCCAATGATGCGATCTTAAACTGACATGAAATTCATGTAAGTAATGAACCAAAAATGCATTAAAATACGATTACCACCTAACTTAGTTAATTTATTCAACAAATCGAGTTTCGGAATAAAGACCTTTAGTTATCTTCGTTTTCAATGCCGATACTTTACTTTTTTTGTGCAGTGCCGACTGTTGTCGAATACCATATAGTACATCTCCTACATTCAATAAATGACTACGATAAGAGTAAAATGACACAATCTACAAATATTCATTTGCAGTAAAGGGTGATTCATCGTGAGGTTTGATTTATAATGTAAAATAAAACACATAAATTTGAAAGACTTAAGATTTTTATTATCGGTTAAAAGAACAATTCATGGTATTTACTTTTTGAAAATGTTATCATGTAAATGTTGGCCACGACTATGTCTGAGTTGGTCCATTCGAAAGGTTCAATTTTGGGCGACTCGTTCAAGCATAGCGACTGGCATCTCGCGGATAAAACGAGTAATGTTGGCTTCTAAAGCGTCAATCGTAGCTAGCTTATTCCTGAAGACCTGATACTTTGCAAATCCCCAGAGAAAATAGTCCAAAGGTGTAATATTGCACGATCTAGGCGGCCAATTTACCGTAGCAAAACCTGAAATTAAATGCTCACCAAAATGATTTCTCAACAAATCCATTGTTTCACGCGCTGTATGGCTCGTGGCCCCGTCTTGTTAAAACCAGGGTTCACCGAGACCACGTGCTTGAATTTCAGGAAGCACATAGTCCGTTAAAATAGCGCGATAACGGTTACAATTGACGGTAACATTCTGAATTGCCTCATTTTTGAAGAAATATGGACCAATGATTCCACCAGCCCATAAACCACACCATAACGTTGTTTTTAATGGATGTAATGGTACTCTTCGTGTTGCTCATCAGCCCAATTACTGCAATTTTGTTTATTTACGTATCCATTGAGTCAGAAATGGGCTTCATAATTAAAAAAATTTCACGATAAAACATCGGATTTTCATTGAGTTTTTCCAAAGCCTATTCACTGAAAATATGACGCAAATTTAAGTCGCCTGGTTTCAATTCCCGCACAAGTTGAATTTTTTACGCTTTTAGGCCGAGATCCTCACGTAAAATACGCCAAGCCAAGCTGGTGAAAACAACGGCGAATCGATTCGTCACCGTCTTCGCGTACACTCTCAGCTACAGCTGCTATAGTCTCTTCACTACGTTCTGGATGTGGTCTAACCGGTCAAGTATCATCCACTAATGTAAACTGGGACTCAAATTTGCGAATGGTATTGGCAAAAGTGGTTTCAATAGGTCCATTATGCGCACCGTAAGTTCCTCGAATCGAGCGAAAAACATTTCACACAAAACGCTGATTTTCGTAATACAGATGAACAATTTGAAGACGCTGTTGTGGTGTGAGTCTTTCCATAATGACTTGCCAAACGTTACTGAACAAAAATGACAAAGCAGTTTGATAGGACTCACGCGTGATCTGTCAAAAATTTGCCGTCCAAAATTTTATTTCAAAGAAGGGAAATCACTTTTTGGATTGTTGCACATTTTCTGTGTGATTTTTTAGTTCTGGCTCGAGGCATGCATCGTTAAAAATATGTAAGTGTGCTATGTATTTAAGTGCTGATACAAAGAGACTTGGTGATCTTGAAAAGCATCTGAGTTGATGTTTTTATTTTCTGTTCTTGTTAGAAATGCAAAACAAACTAACGCTTTAACTCACAATGTATAGATAAAAACCTTTCTTAAAATAAAAGGTTGATGTAATAAGCGCATTTTATTTTCCATTAGTGTTCAAAATATGAAAATGTGTGACAATATTTGGAAGTAATTCCATAATGCTTTGCAAGCCAGTTGTTTAGAAAAAGCGATTGTATTAGAAATCTCTTTGCTTTTATACTCAGTTTAAGCAGAACAATTGAACTATGTATTTTTATTATGTTTGTATAGTAAAATTTTATTTTTATGTTTCTGTTTTTTTTCCACCTGCGGTTTTGTATATGAATTCACAATCCCCTGCCTTTACAGTTTATGCACTTTTTGTATGGGTATGGTATGTTGCCTGGGATATACATACATATGTTGAATCATAAAATAAATATTTAAACTTATGATCAGTTGTTGGAATTCGCCTTGCATGGACTGAACGATTTCTTACAGCAGGAATTTGAAATTAATTATTAGTGTGCCACCTTACCTAAATGTTTATGTTTTCGTGAAGAGCAAAAACACAATTTTTGCCGAGACAATTCTTTGTGAGCTTATTTCGAGTGGACCCCTTTCTAATCTTTTAATTATATTAAGTAAGGGATAGACAGATACATTAAAAATCGTATAATCGTAATCTTTTTACGTCAAGAGTCACATAATATGTATAAATAGAGGTTTAAGATTCATTCCATAGGAAAGGGAAAGTACTTGTTGAAACAAATAAGTTAAATAGGGTAGGTTAAATATTGTAATGTTGTTATACTTAGCGAGATGTATAACGTCTCAGGACAGTTGCTCATATAGCTAAAGTTACTAGGATCTGGTTCAGCTGCTTGCTGAAATTTGCAATGGTTTTTAGGTCGACAGAAGATTCACTAAGAATATTGAAAGTAGACGTCTGACTTTCTTTTGATATTATATACCAGTTAGAAGCATTTAAGGTCGAGACCAAGCTAAATTGCATACAGTAGAGGTACTCAAGTCAAAGAGACTCACACAGTTCAGAAAAACGATTGTATACAAATCGATAATTACTATAGTGCCACAACTTGTTTCTGTTATTACGGAGAGAGCGCAAGTCCTTGTTGTACCTGGAAGGATCTGACATGCAGTTCTTTCGGAAGATATATAGAATCGATTGGCCAAAGCAGAAGAAAATTGTTAGTTAATAAGGCAAGATCAAAGTTAATGTTGAATATGAGGCTTTTAAGTTTGTAAAAGTCGGTTCTCGGGAAGTTAAAAGAAAATGAATTTTCCGAATTTCATATGATTATATAATTCAAAAGGGGAGATGAAGGCGTTTTAGGGTGGAAAGAAGATGATCACTTTTATGAATGAAACAGCTATCCGAATCGGATGTGAAGACAAGGTCGAGTTGTCCACTAATATGATCTGAGCTAATCTGATGAGCATACTTACTAAGTTATCAGTGTGAGGAGTGTCAGTAGGAGTTGCATTTGCTGCTATTAGGATTATCATCTTTTTCAAATTCATCTTTTCGAAAAATGTTGAGATTTGGGGGAAACAGCTCATGGTTTTTAATGTCAGGAATCAAATTTGTTTCAGTAAGACCAATTGGGACATAGGGAAACTTTTGAGAACTGAAATATATGGCGGAGATCTTAGAGCGCAAACCTCTTACATTTTGGTAATAAATGGACAGGCATTTTGGACTGGATACTGGATACAAAATTCAGTGTGTTAGGAACCTTAATAGTTTTTAAAATTTGAAAGAGTTCTTTGTAAGTGGGAAAGACTTTTAGAGTTGACATGCGAAGACAGCGTGGAAAGATCATTATGAACTTCGTTGGAAGAGATGTCGAAGCTCTCATGGTAGCGAACGAAAATTTGCATCAATTCCTCTGGTTTGATAGGAAGATCTTCTCGTTGAATCGAAACGATACTATGGGGTTTGGTTATGCCATCAATGCAAACGGAGTTGAGTTTGTCGTGCAAGTAGGCAAGGTAGAGCGGAATATTTTCATAAATGCGGCAGTCGCTCAAACTAGATACTACATAACCACTGTCATCATTTATATCAGAAAATTTTTTAGTGAGTTTGACAGTGGGTTAAGGTAATTCGGGTGAGAATTGGGGGCAGGCGAATTAAGAGAACGAGTGAATGATGACGGAACAGTTTGGTCGGATCTAGAGTTTTGACTAGTGGGGAGAGTTAGATCAGGGGGATTGGTAGATGAAGATGAAGAAGAAGTAGTTGGGTTAAGTAGGCTAATAAATTTAGGATATTTGTTCAATGGGGCAACCACAGTTGGGACTTGGTTAGAAGGCGCAGGAGAAAGGTTAAATGAAACTCTTTTTTGAAACGACTTTAAAGGTTGTATTTTTTTAAAGATCGATCAAAAGGGGGAAGGAGTGAGGCAAATCTTGTAAAGATTTGGGTCTTAAGTGACCAGTTTGGATCGGAATGTTGATGGGAGAGGGCAGAGTTGTGGGTGCTAACTTTTATCATGTTAAAAAGTTTATTATCTACCATATCCTTCTGTTGGGTTATGACTATCTTTTCCGAGATGAGTATGCTGACCGATAATTTAAACATCCAATCGTACTCAGTGGAAATATGTATTTCAAAACAGTGGCCGTTTTTGCTGGCTTCAAGATTCCTTTTATTTAATTTTCCATTCAGGGAGAGTCCAGGATGTCCCATATGAGTGCCAATATGAATTTCCAATTTTTGAAAACGTGGTAATTCATGACTCTCATGGACCTATTTTTTCTAAGTACATAATCCTATGAAAGTTTATCTCGGGTAATGTTAGAGATTAAAACTTATGGACTTAAGGAGCATTTTTTGTGATTGTATTTGAGTCTCATGACTTTTAGATCTGTTTCACTTGAGAATTGGCTTATTGACAAATCCATTGAGCCAAAAGTGAGATTCGTGATTAAACACGGTTTTTCGGTAAAGATTATTCTGGATTTCAGGCTGCTTGAGGTCTCATTTTGTGGCTTTAGTTCCTATTCCAGTTTGATGGTCGAGATCTTTTCACAACATTTCCATAATAGTGGACGGACCAAGACGAAAATGTTACGATTTAAGTCGAATTGGCAGTTTTGGATCTTACGCCACACTTTTAATCACAGCGGTTACAATTCCTTCTGTATGCACGTTTCGTTGACACAATGTTGACTGTATGTCATGTAGGGCGCACGTGTTACGAAATTTATTCAAAAAACAATAAATATGGAACTCAGATGGTCTATTCTGAAGATGTAAGTCTACTCATGATACTTTGTGAAACATTTCAGAACCTAAGTGTTAAAGACTAAAGAAAAAAGAAGGAAAACGAAATTCTTTTTTAAATTCAACCCTGACAACTGGCAAATACTATTATATCTTGAAATTCTTGATGTTTTTATGCTATTTTTCCAAGCTAAATATAAATATCCATAAAGAGCCTTTTGATTGTATTAATTGAGTTAATTTGGAAAACGATTTTAATGGAATTCAGTTTTAAATTGTGATAACAACAGACAAGTGATTAATATCAATAATTTTTGCAAAATATTTATAGAATAAAATGATTTATTTCCCAGAGCTAATTGAAGGGCACATTAAAATAAATAAAAAAAATACGAGAGATAAACATTCCAAAAATAATTTTAGATGTTTGCTACTAGTTCATTCGGAAAATAAGAGTAAAAGTGAAGAAAAAAAAAAAAAACATGCAGGAAAGATAATTGCAGAATTATCTACAATTCGCAGTCACTATTAACAAATATAAACATTTTTTTATATTTGTTGTTTTGTACATGTGCAAAGCCGATAATTGTATTTGCTATCGTCATGTACAATGATATTTCCCAACAGTTTAGACAAAAGTTATAAATAGCTACATAGAAGTATTATTCGATAAGAATCGTCTTTATTTAATTAATTCGGAATGCATTCAAGGGATGAATAAAAGTAGCAAGTAAAACGTTTAATAATTTATGAAGATTTTGCGATTAATCGGCTAACTGAATTTTTATCTTGTATGTTCGTTCATAAAGATTTCTTAGAATAAACCGCTGCATTTAATTCTGGGTATTGAAAAGGTAAATCTCGACGTAATTACTAAATTGACGCTAATGCATGTAAATCGTGTCGCTGTTTTAAAAGTTTGCATGGGTTTACCATGAGAACTCTAGAAGTTGTCAGTAGCTTTAGACTAGTTTTTGTGTACAGATGGAACTTTCTTTACGGGTTCTCCAATATTTATCTTGTAGCACATTCCAAATAAAGAATGTTTTTAGTAAATGTATAGAACTTTTAAATTAAACAAAACACATACAAATCTTGGTAATGATAATGGTATTGTCTTTATTAAGAAAATATTCGAAATTTTATGTTTACTTACTTACTTAGGTGGCGCTAAAGTTTGGGGCTTCAACTAAAAAGCCTTTATAGTTTATAGTTATAACTCCCTCCAGATGAGTAGTCCAAGTCGGTTGAGGTCCCCTTCTACTTGTGTGCGACACCTAAGGCGATTGCTTCCTCTTCTTCATTATCCCTCCGAGTTAGATTCGAAGACCTTGTTTGTCTTCTTTTCGTTCGTTGTCTTCTTTTCCAAAGCCCTTCAACGCAAATGGGGCCGAATATCTTACAAAGAATTTTTCTCGCGAAACGACCGAAGATATCTTTAAATGCTTTCGCCGTAAGAAGGACTGGTATATCGAGTTTTCTAGCCCAAAGAAGCAGCGATTGGCAAGAGTGATTCTTGCATTTATTTCTACTGAGGTGTTCTTGGCAGATTTGATAACATAGTCAGGTAGAAAAAGATAATTACTTCTTTGAACTTATGTTATAGCTGTCGCCTATGAGGTTCTATCCAATTCGTTGCTGCTGTGTGTCTTTTCTTCTTGACAGGATATACTAGGTTTTGCCGACAGCCTACCGAGTTCTGTCAATTATGTCAATAACATCAGCGTACTTTAGTAGTTGCACAGACTTTTGAAAGATTGTGCCTCCAATGTTCGTTTGTGAGTTGTACAGAATTATTTCAAGAATGAAATTAAAGAAGCCCCATAATAGCGCGCCATCTTGTCTAATAGCTTTTTTGACATTAAAGGTCTCAGTTAAGTCGTTATCGACATTGATGGAGCAGCGAGCATTCTCCATCGTCATTCTGCACAGATAGAAAACTAGACATCGATCTGCTCTCATATATCTCGTCTCTATAGATGGTATCATATGAGGCCTTTAAGTCGATAAAAAGTTGGTGCTTATCGATTTGGACTTCCTGAGTTTTTTCCAAATCACTTTTTAGTATAGCTTTGAGCTCTTCCAGCGATGCCGTTTTTATTTCCTCAATCTTAACAAATATCCGTCTTTTCATTGGTCTCTCCAGTTTTAAGATCAGGAAGAAGTTGCATGTAGTCAAATCCGGTGAATATGGTGGCTAAGGCATGATTGTCGTGTTGTGTTTCCAATAAAACTCTCACAAGCAACGTTAAATGAGCAGTTGCATTATCGTGATAAAAAAGCCATGAATTGTGTTTCCGCAACTACGGACGTTTTTTTGTATTGCTTCCCGCAAACTGCGCATAACTTTAATTTATTACTCCTTATTAACCGTACGATCTTGAGGTAAAAACTCTTGATGATTACGCCACGGTTATCGAAAAAAAAAACAGTGATCAAAACTTTGACGTTTTTTTTTTTAACTTGGCGTGCTTTTTTCGATCTTGGCTCTCCTGGGTGCTTCCATTGGGACGATTAGGCTTTGGTTTCGATGTCATAACCATATACCCATGATTCGTCACCAATTATGACCCTTTCGAGCAAGTCAGCTTTCAAAAGCTCCTGAGCGATGCTCATGCAACGAATCTTCTGATCAAAATTAAGAAGTTTCGGAACAAACTTCACTGACACACGTCTTATGCCCAAAACATTCGAAAAAAATAGCATGACACGAGCCAACCGATATGCCAATATCCTCAGCAAATTCTCTTATGGTCATTCGACGATTTTCCAAAACAATTTTCTTCACAACTTCGAAGTTATCATCTTCTGTTGATGTACTGGGGCGTATAGAGCAAGGTCCGTCATCTTGGAAGAGCTTGTACCAATTGTATTTTTTTTTTACTTAGAACAGACCGTATGCCACTCCCAACATTTTAAGTTTTTTAGAGCACTTGATTACATTCTTGACATAAAATTTGACGCAAATTCTTTGCTCCATTTTTTATAATAATTGAATATCGCTGAGCACACCAAAAAATGTCTGACCTTTCTATCTGTCAGAACAAACTAAATGTGCTATATACTTGAACATATGTTTGGGACATGTGTACCAACACAGAAAAAAATTAAATCGATAATCGGATGTACGTTGCTCGCGAAATTTCAAAAGTCACCTTACACACTTCGTATATAATATATATATGTACACCCTGACTGACTCGAACTTCAGACGGCTATAATTTCCAAACCGTTAATTACTGTGAGCTCAAATTTTGACGCATGACAGATAATTTTATTATTTACAAGCCTTTTAAACGTCTCAATTGTGTTGAAAAATTTTTAATCGCGATGGAATTTAAACGTGATAGTGTGATTGCTTTATATTTGGCTGGAAAACCACAAGTAGCTATAGTTAGAGACCTCCAGCACTTCAACGTGAATAAATCATTTGTGTCTCGAACCATAGCTCGTTACCGTGATACTGTCAACGTTGCAAAACGCCATGGAGGTGGTCATAAAAAAACAGCAACATCGGCAGAAATGGTTCGGAAAGTGAAGGCTCGAATTGAACGAAATCCGCGTCAAAGTGAAGAAAGAAAAATGGCTCGTGAGCTCAACATATCGTTGGAACGGATGCAACACATACTGAAAAATGAGCTTGGGCTCAAGCCATTGAAGTTCCAAAAAACACACGATCTTACACCGTAACAAAAAAAAGTTAGTTGCTACGCTTGCACGAAAGTGGTGAGTTTTTCCGTTAAGTCGCCATTTGTTATCAAGCAATATGTCAACAAACAAAATCATCGAATTTACTTGAGGTCCTTCGAAAATTAACACCTTCGGACGGCCACCAGAAAGCAGGCAGCACCGATGGTGATGGTTTGGGCCGCAATAACTGCCGATGGTCGCTCTCCGCTCGTATTTTTGGACCGTGGCGTCAAAATTAATGCGATCGTATACCGTGAAACTGTCTTAGAGGCAGTATTGAAGCCTTGGACACGGTCGAAGACCGCGTCAACTAAGATTGGTTAAAAAACAATGTTCCACGCTTCATTTCTTCGACACAATGGATTGCAAATTCTCCGGACGCAAATCCGTTGGATTTCTCTGTCTGGGGTATTTTGAAGGCGAAGGTTGGCACTAAAAAATACCAAAATTTTGACCACCTCAAACAAGCAGTTCGCCGGAAATGGGCCAACATACCACAGAGCCACTTCCGTGCAGCGTGCGATGCTTTTTTTCGCCGTCTCAAGGCCATTATTTGCGCCAAAGGTGGACATATTGAAAACTACTGATATAATTCGAAAATTGATGTATTTTCCAACATTTTTTGCTTTGGCACAATAAAATTTATCAAAAAAATAAAAAAAATTATAGCATTTTGAAAAGTTGCAGTTCGAGTCAGTCACCCTGTATACAATATACAGGGTATCACATAATTCGTCAACGATAATTTGAAGAGTGATTTTTGGGTATATTTTAAGAAAAAAAAAGGTTCTAGAGTAAGGGTCTGTTTCCCATGTTGACATCATTTATTGAGGATTTAAGAGAAAGCTTTCTTTTGTGTACCTATGTTAAGGGAAATTGCTGCGTTTATATTAATGGTAGAAACTTCGTTTAGTACTTTATTTTTAGAGGGAGTACTAGCCCTAGTAACTGCATTTCAATAAAGTTGATATCTTTTTTGAGTCTTCAGATATCCAATTTCTAATCCTGTTTAATTTTTTTTGCCCATGCTAATTTTTTTCGTTGAGGTCATTCTTCTCCAGAAAATACGTCATAAACATAACTTTTCTTACTTTCTTAGAATATATCAAACTGTGATTGTAACTTTTTAAAAATATTGTATATTAAAATCATCTCAAAATTCGAAATTTTAATTTGATCTTAAGGCAAGAAAATTAGTTAGAATTCCTTAAACTTGGATTGTCTTCTTCTAGAAACATTGTAACTGAGTTGAATACTAATCAAACTATGATCAATTATTTCTAAATCATAGACCATTATTTTATATTCAATACTAACAATGTTGGTACATATAAAAATATGGTCCCAGCAAAAACTAAAACGAGTAGGCTGATTAACAAAAGTCTAAAAACCAAACGAAGACAGTATCAAAAGGAAATGATCAACGTTAGGTGAATCACACATGATATTTATATTAAGAACACCCAACAGCATAATTCTTTTAGATTTTCGAAACTTGAAAAAACCCCGAAAATTTTTCTGAGAAAGCTGGAATTGTACATTTATGCAATCTATAAATCCAGATAAAAAAGAAGTGAACCCCAGAGATTTCGCAACTTAACCGAATAATGTCAGCACTTTTCATCTTATATTTATCAACTCTACGCCCTATTAATTTATTTCTGTAAAATACCGCGACCCCGCCAGCAGTATATGAATTATTACATGTTGCTATCTTTAAAGGTCAACCGTATTCTTGCAGTCCTTTTTCAAAAAAAAAAAAAAAAAAAAAAAACTGTTGATTGCTTACTGAAGTCTCAACATGACACAAACTTTATATTTATACTCGTATACACGGCATACACAACAAAATCTTTAAAACATCTCTCTTACCGCCTTCAATATTGTCACCCAGAAGAATTACATTAAATGTAACTTATGCTATAATTTTTTAATTGAATTAGATTAGAAAATTGAAACTGCAAATATCATCATTTTACTCCCTACACATGTATAGTCGATAGCCGACAGAAAATTATCATTGTGAACAGATAAAATGGAATTCCCACAATGACATATCAATTTCGTTCAATGGTTTTCCACAAACTGCTATAACAAGAAATCGCCACAAATTGTTTATAATAGTCAGATGTTGCCAGTAATTCTTATTAATTCACTGTGGTGTTCAATTATTATAATCCTACTGGGCGCTAAAAATTGTGGATCTGAACATACCATTTATTTCAGTTTATTGACTTATGATTATCAATTCCTGGAGATTCACTTATTATTATACTGCACTCTAAATGTATCATACTCATGCACAAGTTAATCTTAAAATTCCGACTTGTAGTCGCACTTATTCCTTTAAAAGTCAAGCCATTGAAACTCTGGGTTTTTTTTTTTTTTTTTTTTTTTTTTAAATACATACATTTTACATTTTGTTTGTATTTTTTGTATGACGTGACTCCTGTAATACTCGAAATAATACTCGAAATGCTGAATAAATAAATAAAATAAAAATATTATTATTCACCATGATAATTGCTATATGGATCTAGATCTACATCCATTCTCCAGACATTCTTATATTTAGCTGAGCGCATGTTTCGTTTTTCAGATGCCTTTCAGTGATTAAAAAGAGCTCATTTTGCAAGCATCATCTACGAATGTTCGTTCTGTATTTCAAATCTCCTCGGGTGAACGTTGGTCGGTCTGATCAAACGAAAATATCTCTACACTAATCAAATTGAACTGCTTAACTAAATTAATGTGTTGTTGCTATTTAATAATCGTTTTCTCAGCTTTGAACAAATTATAACCCAAAAAATAGAGCTTTTTTGAGTGTCTAAAATTAGTCGTTGTAAGAAGTTTGTGTAACTAGTGCTTAGTGAGGTGTTTGCGTTACAAAGTATGAATGTGTAGGCATGATACAAAATGTGCATGTATGAATAAATATGATAATAATCTGACAATCTTTACCATTGAATTTCCAACGCGACTAAGAAAAAATAGGTAATGCTGAGCTGTTATCCTTACTGTGATGACTTGATGTCTTTTGCAATTCTCATTTGTACTCGAAGTGCATGTTACTAACATGAACATATATTAGAAAAACAGAACGGCCTCAACTAGGTCATTAAAGTGAGAGAGTCGAAGCATGCAATATTTCTTGCCATCCAAAAGGCATATCTTTTCGACTAGACTAATATGGTTACATGGCTCATAAAGTTGAGTATCAGCTCTACTTACAGTCCAGCAGTCGGCACCGTAAGGTTTAATCGATAAGATCAGGGTTTTTGAAAACATGTACGAATATATTGTCTTCTGAGGCTTTTTTTAGGGTAAGTCTTCGTCTAATCATTCATAGACTCAATGTTTGCTCTGAGGTGAGCAAAATACTAAACTACGTTGAATTTACTGCTGTCACCGTGTTTGACATCATGCTCTTAGTTTCCTTTTTATTTACTTTGAGACCAATTTGTTTCCCTTGTTTTTGGATTGCCGTTAAATCCTTTATGAGGTCTTTGTGAAATCTACCCGTGGTCTCGATGTCAACAGCGTATAGTGCACTACGCACTTTCTTGCCGAAATCCATAACTACAATAGTAAGAAATAGTTTGTATAAGTAGTTTCGTAACCGCTGTTTTTCACTGATATTTGATTTAACTAAACTTGGCCATTGCTCTGTTTAGTTTAAAATCGATGAATGTTGATGATTATCGACTTGGAATTCGTAGATTTTCATGTACGAGTAAATGTGAGCATTTATTTTATAGTCGTTTTTTTCGGATCGAAAACCACACTCTGGCACTTGTTAATTAGTGAGTTGCAGATCGACATGGAACGTTTACATGTTATGTTATGTTATGTCGGTTTCCCTCACTATTCCGATGAGCGTTCGTCTCGCCCTTTAAGCCCTTTAAGCCCTTTAAGCAAGCTATCTAGATACTTATAGATCTGCCTTTTCTTCTTTCACTTTTTCTGAATCGATACTCTTCCTGAGATAACGTGTGCTTAAGATGTCACCTCTTACTGGTATTGGTAATCATCATCATACCACATGCATCTTTTTTAGAGTGCTGGTAACCTAATATTGATTTGGCTATCTTCTTTAAAATTTTTTGATAGTCAATACGGTGTGTTTTGTTGTTAGTTAAAAGTAAGTGAACATCAAAGAATCTCTTAATCAGCTGCTCTTTGTAGTTTGTGGATATTCTAGGTGTGCTAAAGCGTCCAACGGTAAACGTTTTTTTTTTTTTTTTTTGTCGCTTGCTGCAGCTTATCGTTGACCACTCGGGCACTGAATTTCGTTGCGTCGAGATTATGTTTGGAATTGAAAGTTTGATGCTGTGAAAGTTTTACCATTCAGGGGTGCGTTGTGTCTATTAACTCGTGGTAACCCTTTCGTCGACCTGGAGGTAACCAAGTTGCTAAAAAATTATGTACATTGAGCCAAAAATGAGCTTCGTCACTGAAGATGATTTTGCGAAGAAATTCATCATCTTGGCGCATCTTCTCCAGAACCCAATCGGAGAACGTACGTCGCTTCAAATGGTCCATCGGCTTCAATTCTTGAGTCAGCTTGATCTTGTATGGGTGTGAGCCAAGATACTTACGCAAAATACGCCATAATGTGGTTTGAGCGATGCCCAATTCTTGAGAACGCCGTGGAGTTGATTGATTTGGATCGTTTGCTACGGATGTCTGAACGGCAGCGACATTTTCGACACTTCGACCAAACCGTTATTTTACTGACACAGCAACATCACACAACGAATATGTAGACTTAAATTTTTGCACTAAACTTTTTGTTTCCTGTCTACTAGGGCGAGAATTACGACCGAAAATTGGAGTTAACGCTCCTAAAGTTGCAGTCACCGACTCCGAATATCTGTAGAAAATTTTTATAATTTGCAGACGTTGCTCGTTAGTGTACTTTACCATGATGAAAATGACGAGTTTACTGAATAAATTGACAGTGACAGTTTGATGATTAGTGAAAAAGTACGTTCACAAATTAAATTCAAAGTTGTCAAGTCTCTATTGGAAATTGGACTCAACTGGGACTATATTTCACTGTTATGAATCACGAAACAAAGGCTAGCTGGGTTAGAATTACTATTGCGTGACCGAGCGTTTATGTAAATCCACCTAAATCCACACAAAAAATGTTGATTGTGGTCTCACAAAATTCTTTTTCCTTATCTCAGTTACTCCAAAATTTAACGACATGTCACATTAATTCAGTGTTAGTTGATAAAGTGACAAAGCCTAAAAAAATATTAGCATCAATTCAAAATAAACCAGTTATAAAGCCCCTAAGCATACATACGTATGACTTAAAAAAATTGCTTACAGGTTACATCAAATATCGCTTTGTAGTGGAAAACATTAAATAGCACTTAGTGCACACAATTTGTCACCGGACGTGTAATACTCAAAACTGACTAGAATAAATTATTTGCTTGTTTATAAGGATATTTGTATTCTTAGCTCGCATAAGATAATAACTCAATACATCTTTTTAAAAAGGTGAACAAGCTTATGTATGAAAGAAAAATATTAAAAATTGTTGAGAGAGCAGGAAGTCGGAGATAGAGGTAAAGATAGGAAGTAAAAGATACGTTAAAATAGAGAAGAAGAGTACGCTCTATTTCCACGGGTAAAAGATTCCGAAGCTGAATACAAACAAATTAACGCGAAGTGTTCAAATATTTGCATCTGGGAGCAATTAATTCCATTTTTCTTTGAATTCTTGCAACTACTATTTTTTTCAAAAAGATAATAGGGCTCTTGGTGGTCGGGTTTATTGTTTTATAATTCATCAAGCCACTCAATGAACTTCCGGCTATCTATTTGATTCATGCTTCACATTTGTTAATATCTTACAACCGTATGACGCTGTGCATAACCATTTTGTGGAAGTTAATTTTTAAGTGTTTTAAGAGGTGTCTGCTTTCCAAGATTTGAAAAACTTTGCGGCTACATAAAAATAAATAAACAATATTGATCAATTTAAAATGTATAAAAATGTGTTAATCTTTAACAAGCTCCGTAAATCGGTTTTCGGTAGGCATTATTGTGCCCTTAAATCTAATCGATCCGGAATTTAAATTTGTTGATAAGCACCAATTACAAATTATATTTTAGGCGATACTTAAAGCTTTTTGTTGAATTTTAGAAAATATCTGGTTGATTAATATGGCGTCATTCTTCTGATAATATTATTTAGATGGTACATGCTTTTAGGCAATTAATATCCACTAATTCGAACAGTTAAAAACCAAATTATCATTTCGTTGTATATTTTCAATACTTAAAGATAAGCTTAATTTACTTAAAATTATCTATTCTAACTAACCAGTCCCACACAGGCACTCTAAGTCAAGCCTAACAAGACTAAGTTTTTTGTAGTTTTTTTTTTTTTGTGTATGGATTATCACATACTTAAAAGTTGTCCCCCATTTCATTTGCTCTTTTGTTCTACGGCTACAGCTAAAAAATTAGGCTCACAAACTTTACTCTCTAACGAAGATACCTTGTATTCCAGGAATTCGACGATGAAACTTCCCCTCCTTCAACAAGCTACTAAAATTGTTGGTGCCTCACGAGCAACATCTCTTATGTCGCAACTCCTTATCACCCTACTAAACCGGAGACGCTTCTCACTACCGTGTGCGACACCACTAATTTATCCTGGGTCAGACCTTTCATATCGAGGTACAGGAACCTGTCTGGAAGAATAAACCTTCAAAGCGTACACTCTCATGACACATCATGATATATCATAATTGGGGTAGTAAGCCACGGAGATCAGGTTATTCGATGGAGTCATTGCCCTTGCAATGTGCCTCCGAGTAAACTTAATTGTCCACTCATATAAGGTACGCCCTATTCTTATTACAAAACCTCATTAGGAGGTTCTGTATAAGCAAAGACAAGCACTCTCAAACACCCGAATCTTTTCCAATAAATTTGCTTTCACATTGAATCACACGGGACATCCAAATACAAGCATACCCCGAATAAGGGCCATGTAACAAATCACTTTCACCCTCATATCGAGTTGGCTGCTATAAAAGAGTGTCTTTGTAAGTGCAAAAACACCTTTGGCTCTGACCAGAGCAACATCTACATATACTATATGTTAAAATATAGATATTGATCTACGCAGATCCCAAGGTAACTAACTACATATCGATAAGAAAGTGGCTGTCCATGTTGTCCGACTATCGAAAACTTTCGCCAATTCTTTCTAGTGTTCCTATTTTCCAACTTATGAAAGTTGATTTTCAATTTCCAGTCGTCGCAATAACGTTTAATTTTATCGAAGGCATATTGCAAAAGTATATTAATGACCTGATCTGTACGCGATTAAGTCGTCTGCGTAAATGTTAAATAAGATCGGCGAATGTACCGCACCTTGTTGGAGATCGTATTTAATGTGCAATGTTCCAGCAGAAGTCACATCGCCATTTTTTACGATGAACTGTATATCTGTGAGCATATTGAAAAGAATATACAGAAGTAGTAGTTTACGAATGCCTAGCCTGTTCAGCTTCCAGAAGAATCCCTTTAACCATACGGTATCAAACGCATTTTCCAAGTCAATTAATCAGTTTCAATCAAGTCAGGTTCTTGCTTTTGCTCCATTGGATATCAGAAGCCAATTTATACGCGGCATGAATAACAACATGCACTGCCTTGAAGCCGAATTGATTATCTGGAAGTATATTTTTGTCCTTTACCCACTTATTCAGGACTCTATTGATTACTTTCTCGTAAGCCTTACTGAACATTATTGGGTAAAACTAGTGATCAAATCAGCAAATATTGTGGCTCTGGTTGACGAAAATCAGTTGAATCGGGTAAATCCATAATCAAAAAAATTCAACAAATATTTTCATGTTACTCCATTTCTTCACTAAAGTTTTATTGACCAACAAGTATCTTGTAAGGGGTAATTCATAATGAGGTTTGATTTTCAATAGGCTTTTTTGACAGATCAGTCCTGCCAAATTGCTTTGTCATTTTTTTTTTCAGTATGGTTTGGCAAATCATCAGGACTCATACCTCAACAGCGTCTCCAAATTGTTCAGCTGTATTACGAAATTCAGCCTTCTGTGAGAAATGTTTTTCGTGCGATTCAAAGAACTTACGGTGCGCATAATCGACCTACTGAAACCACTATTACCAATACCATTCGCAAATTTGAGTTCCAGTTTACGTTAGTGGACGATATTTGACCAGTTAGACCACATCCAGCACGTAGTGAAGACACTTTAGCAGTTGTAGCTGGGAGTGTACGCGAAGACAGTGACGAATCGATTCGTCGTCGCTCTCAGCAGCTTGGTTTGGCGTATTCGACGACTTGGCGTATTTTACGTGAGGATCTCGGCTTTAAAGGGTACAAAATTCAATTTGTGCATGGGCTACCATTACATCCATTAAAAACAACGGTATGGTGTGGTTTATAGGCTGGTGGAATCATTGGTCCATATGATTCAAAAATGAGGCAAATCAGAATGTCACCGTCAATCGTAACCGTTATCGCGCCATGTTAGCGGACTATAAGCTTCCTGAAATTCAAGTACATGGTCTCAGTGGCTTGTTGAAAAATCATTTTGGTGAGCCTAGATCACACCTTTGGACTATCTCTATTGATATGTAAAGTCTCAAGTCTTTAAGAATAAGCCAGCTACGATTGACGATTTGGAAGCCAACATTACTCGTGTTATCCGCGAGATACCATTCGCTATGCTCGAACGAGTCGCCCAAAATTTGACCTTCCGAATGGACCACCTCAGACATAGTCATGGCCAACATTTATATGATATTATTTTCAAGAAATAAATGCCATAAATTGTTCTTTTAACCAATAATAAAAATTTTAAGTTCACCTTCAAATTTATGTGTTTCATTTCACACTATAAATCTAACCTGACGATGAATCACCCTATATATGTTGTAGCTATAATGAAAATTAGAGACAATCGATATTCCTCTAAAACGCATGCCTTTCATGCGATCGACAATTAGTGCACTGGAAATTTACTTCCAATGATTCTTCTCCAAACTGGGGTTCTTCTCTTTACGAGAAGGAGAAATCAAGCTGATCTGAACCATTTAGTGCTTAAAGGCATCACCCTCGATTTTTTCAAACAATCTGACTATTTTAGTGTCATCCTGGATAACAAACTCGTTTAGACTAAAAGTGAAAAGTTGTTGTTTATGTAAGTGAAAAAAAGCTTTTGACAGAGGACAGTTATTTGGAAATACACAGCGTGATAGGACGAATTATAATCTGTGCATCGGTTGTCTGATGAAATAAGCTTGTGAAACTGCTTGTAAAACTGAATATCTCGGCTCCAATAGGGACTTTCCTATTCCACGAGGAATACAAGGGACTAGTTATTTGACTGTTGCGACAGAAAAAAAAATAAACTGTCAATCGTAGACTAATGGATAGTGTCGTTTATGAATTCGTGTCTTTAAACAATTGGCAATTTTTTAGCTAGAGATTTCAACCTTTGCTGTATATTATACTCAGCTGTCTTAGGAATAAATCTATTTACATTTAGGTTAGTGGACACTTTAAATATTTTCAGGCAGAAGTGAACCTTCAATGCTCTCATCTACATTTATTTAGTGTTATAAAATGTTGTGTATATCATATGTAGCTATAGTTTGTAATATTTATATTTGTTGTTACATTCTCTCTAAATTCTTTTATTAATATTGTCTTTCTTGTTTTATAGATTTTTGGCAGAAATCTCGTACCAATATTTATTTTACACCTGTGATTTTGAAGCAATAAATTTCATTTGAAAGTAAACTTTCTGTGAGATTAAAGGTAACCATATGATATATTCTATTTTTCTTATGTCGTTAACAATATTGATATTTACAGATTTTAATTTAAATAGAAGCGAACTTATACCAAAAAAAGCATCAAAAACGCAGCACAAAGTGATAAGCAAAACCAATTGATTCTCCGCCCATAGTTATTCCTTCACATATTATTATTATTAGTTTTTTATTTTCATAAAATACTCTAATAAACGGATCATTCAAAATGGCAACCCTTAGACGAGATGTCAGCATCCTTGAAGAAGACATAGAAGATATGTGTGTAATCACAATGAGAGACGATGGATTATCTGAAGAAGAAATCACAGCATCGAAAGTGCAATTACTTCTTTCGTCTGTAGAGGAGAAGCCTTTGGAAGTAAATGAAGATGTTCCCGATAACATAATTGAAAAGAGTTCAGGCACAAATTTTGATGAACTTTATGAAGAAATACTATTCGAAACACTCAATAATATTGGCTGTCCAAATTCAGAAGAAGCTTGTGGAGAATCTTTGTTAAATTACGCCCGAGATGCCTTTAAAATACCAAAAGATAAGCACGATGAATTACTACAAATTGCTTCTAGCAAAGAACCTCCTAAAGTTCGTTTTAATGTTGAGGTGTTAAAAGCAGAAAACTTAATGCCAAAAGATTCGAACGGTTTATCGGATCCTTTTATCACATTGTACATAGAATCAAATGCAGTTCATAGATATAACACATCAGTAAAGTCAATGACATTGAATCCAGTTTGGAATGAATGTTTTTCCCTTCCCATACCAGATGACCCCAGCAAAGAAACACTGGTGGTGGAAGCCTGGGATTTCGATGCAGCGGAGACCGTTGGTCAGAAAATGAATAAATTTTTCGAAGTGAAAGGAATAAAGGGTCTACGAAAATTAATGAAAGAAATAGCGTACTCAGCTTCCGCAACAGTAAAAGATGATAATGAACTTATTGGGCGTGTTGTAGTTCCACTGAGTTCAATCCCTGCAACTGGAATGAGGGTTTGGTATCATCTGGAAAAAGGATCACGCACAGATCGAACAAGAGGTTCAGTTCTTATGAATTTGGTCTTTAGCGCTGAAAAGGACAGTAGAGTAGCGTCACAAGAACATCGTAACTTACTGAGAATTTTGTTAATGTATGAGTTAGAATGTTCTACAATTGATCCTTACCTGTGGAACGGGAAGTTTTGCACACAAGCCGAGGCTATCATAACACAACATTACATTCAGAGTGGTTTATGTGAAATTGATTGCGCATTATGTCAATGGGATGCATACACAAATGTTCATGAGCATCATCCACTTTCATTTAGCCTTTTTAATACTATTTTACACAAAGTAATTGAGACTTTACCTACATACTCTGCAGATAGTGAATTCGTCAAAGTCTTTTGGGAGGCGTCAAAAAGAGTTCTACCTTCTTGCTTCTATATTGCCAGAAAAATTAGGCAGGAAACTTTTACCCAAAAGCAGGGCATCAACATGCTTTGTGATGTCTTGGAAATTCTGCAGATATATGACTTATTAGATGTTCCTATTGATGTCGACTTATTCCCTCGTTCAGCTTATGGATGGCTTAAGCAACACGACGAAAGTTCACTCAAGAACGATGTTAAATTAATTCTTACCGATGCAGTTGAAATTGGAGCTAGAGACTGGGTGAATACAATCAAAGAAAGTTGCGAAATTGAGAATGACAATCCCATTCAGCAATTAACGAAATTGGCTCAGTTGATGCGTTTTGATGTGCAACGCTCTATTGACTTCCATCATAAGCATTTCTATCAAATAATGAAACTGAAGTACGCACATATCTTGTATAAATGCTATCAGGAGAACCTAGTGGAATTCTGTAAACCTGCCGTAATTGAAGCTTGTGAGAATCTTGTGCGACTTCCAGTAACGGATGTCGAAAATGTGGAAGAATTTCCAGATATTGATGACTTTACAATGGGGACAAACCTCTTTGAGTTATACTTGAGTATTAAAAGATTTATTTCTCTTGGAACTGCCCTATGTACAGCTGAAGAACAAGCTGATCTTTTTTACTATTATGAATGGTTTGCACCAGCAGTCACCCATTGGTTGGATATATCAATGCTAAAGGCATTGTCTCGAATCAAAAAGGCAATCGATTTAGACCAATTCAAACCTGTAGATGGAAATGCCCGGCATAGTTCTTCGTCTTTAGATACTCTAACGATTTTCTATCAAATCAAGATTTTCTGGGAACAACTTGATTGGCCAAATATTGAGAGCTCTTATGCATTTGTGGGTAAAATAGTCGACGACGTGTGTAGATGCTGTGCCTACTACGCAAACAGAATGACTCGAAGAATATCTGAATTCAATGGAGAAGATGAAAGTAACATTGAGGATTTTGTTGTAACCAAAGAATGGTGTTTTGCCATCAATAATATTGATCACATTCAAAAGAGTTTATCGGCATTTGTACAAGATCTTGGTGTTGATAGTATTCTTAAGAAACTTGGTGAAAATTTAAGCGCTGTGGAAACAGAACGTTGTGCCCAGACAATCAAAAATGTTATTGAGAATGCCGAAGATACTGTACAAAATCGAATTGCTGATCTTATAGCTACTGTGGCTGGTAAAATGGTCCCTGTAATGCGAGGACACCTTTTTGGTGGTGTAGACACACTGCATGAAGATATCAATTCCATGGAGGGACTTTTTATGTATTTGGAGGAATCTCTGTCTGTATTGCATGCCGAATTGGGTGAAGCTAACTTTGAGAGAATGATTGATCATATTTGGCAGGGATTCTCAGCAGTTTTATATGAGTTAATTCAAGGAAATCTAAATAAACAAAGGCCACCTTCTTTCTATTCAAACCTTCGGGAAGTACTTAAAATAATGGCATCCAGTTTTAAGTATGGGGACACTCCATTTTCAGACATAACAACGGAAACTCTAGCGAACATCGAAAAACTAATAACCTTGCATGCATCGGAAACAAATGCACTAATTCACCAATATTACAAAGAACGTTTTGAAAGACAAAAGACGAAACCACAATCTGTATATGGACAACTCACTATCAAAGCTTATTTCACAGACAACAACGTTCTCCATGTGCACATTTTAAATGCCAAAAATCTTCTACCAATGGACTCAAACAACTCCTGCGATTCATTTGTTAAAATGTATTATATACCCCTGGACAAATTCCAGGGTGTAGCTACTCACAAAACTGGTGTTCAAACCAAAACACTATTTCCACTTTTCGATGAAGAATTTAAAGTTCCACTTACCTCAGGTCAACGTGAAGGAGAAGATAATATGTTGGTTTTTAGTATTAAGGATAGAGATTTATTTGGAATGTCAAATCAGTACTTAGCTGAATGTTATTTGTCTTTTGAGGATATCATAAATGCTAATGGTGAACAAATAAGAATGAATCTCTCACGACCAGAGTATACCCCTGAATCGGATAGTATTCGTGCCTTAGAATGTAGACAGCTTGGTGATAAGCAAGCACGTGATTTCATAAAGAAACTCAAACAGAGAGCTTATTAAATATGTTTACTTGTAATATTGTATTTGGTACTCACCTAGAGTTAAGCTCGTAATTTTTGAATCTTTTTTTATGAAAATTTAAATTCTATTTTTGTAGACATATCAATATTAGTCTATTTGCTCATCATATACATCGATTTATTTATTTTTTTGAATATATATATTTTCATATTTAATTTGTAAGAGTAAAGATTGGTTGTAACAGAATCTCTGGAAGATTATGACACTCACATTATTAAAAGTCGAAATTATACAAATTCCGATGAGAAATTTATTTGGTGATTTTTTTGTTTCTGAATAAACACTTTAAAATTGTCTGTAAAATACAATAAATTCTTGGTTTTTATTTGTTATAAGAAAAAAACACTGTCTCATGACTTTAGTAGCTAGATTCCCGAAAGCATTCCTTTAGACATCAATTTATCCATGAATTATTGTATTTTCGATTAAATAAATAAGAATTTGTTTTTCTCCACTAGGCTGTTATAAATAAAGACTACGAAACGGTGCATTAATGTACACCCGCTTCACTTGGTCGATAAATTTTGGACCTCCGATGCACAATTCTCGCTGAATAGTTCATTGGTTTCGTCGTTTTTAAAACCTGCCAAACAAACGAAACCAAAAAACTTTAGAGAGCTTTATAACAAATCCTACGGCTCAGCTCGAAAATTTTACAACGTTCATTTATATTTTTGATTTCAGAATTAGAAAATAGGTGCTTACTGAATCAAAATCGTAGCTGTTTTGATTGTGGCGTTTCTTCATTTCATTGATGTTAAATGAACCCTTTTTTGGCTGTATGTAATTTGACTAGTACAGTAAACGAGGTCTTCGTTCAAGTGCATTGTTCTGATTCCTGGATTTATTTTAAGTATTTTTACTTAATTCATTTGGCTTTTTTGGCTTATTTTACTATTTGATTATTGTCATCAATTATGTCGATATCATTGCATTCTTCTAACCGAGTTTTAATACGGGTATATGACCCCAACAAAGGTTCTGGCTGACATCTTTGAAAACTGGTTTAAAAAAACGTGATAAAATTTTGTTGGTCTTGTTTAAATTTTATTTATAAAAAAAAGAGTTACTGTTTTAAGTTTTTTCTCAATTCTTGCAATAAGCAGAAAGGTCTTTAGTAACCGACATTTGTTTCCACTAATAAATATAATCGCAAATTTTTGAATTAGAATTAGTTGAATTTAATGGCGGTATCATCAGTAAGCTTCGACTACAGTGTGCTGTAGCCTTCATCTCCCAATTAAGCTTGTCAAGTGCCACGGAATACTGTTACATAATACATTTTAGGTCTCGAAGGCATATGACATCAGTGGTTTATTCCTGTAATCACGTGCATTTTTATTTATTTTATTTGTGAAATCCCAGTGAAAATAAGGCAAGGTATCTAAATACCACAATAAGTACTATGCGGTCGCCAAGGACCGAAGACCACGCTATTTATTTTTGGTGAGATTTTCAAAGTTCTCTGCTAGAGGTAATATTTGCTCAGAGCTAAATTCAATGTCGATTCTGAGGTATTGCGTGCAGGTAACTTATTCGTTTAGGTAATTTAGTTGTTAAGTGATGTATGAGACAGCAAACAAATATGTCTTCTAAACTCATATGTAGCTCTAAGTAGCGTCACGTTTTTCGTTAGTAATAAAACTCATACGAAGAGAGGATGCCCTGGGCCTATACTAACAAATTTTTCCAATTAGCGCGATTCTTAGCTAACTGCATCCAGTTGTGCCCTTCAAGTCGGTTGAGATCTGGATCATTTTTCTCCATTGCCTCTACATGTGTGAAGTTTTCTGTTAGATCAATGTGGGTGGCCGTGGCTCAAGTGGTAATGGACTGACTTCCAAATCGGAAAATTCGGTGTTCGAATCCCAACCGCGCTCGAAAGAAATTAATTTTTTCAGTTAACAAAAATCAAGTAAGATAACTTAAAATGAACAACAAGCCAACTTCCACTAAAAATTTAGTCTCCCCATTAAATGTTGAATGTAACCCATGGACTGAAATAACCACTGAGCTCAAACATCTTCCTTTCTCTCTCTAATCCATTTTCAAAAAAAAAAAACTGAACATATGCTGAGGCATTGTCATACCCAGTTGAGAGTTAAGTTAAAAAAAATAAAAAATTGAAGTTTGTCATTTAATCTTCTCTCCAAAATCCATCAACGCGAACGGGACTGAATATTGTACTATACGAAGAATATTTCTCTTAAAATGACTGAGAATATTTTCATCGGCTGTCGATACAGTCTATTTTTCCATCTCGAAACAGTAGCTGTCAACTGTGATATTTTCTCCAATTCGTCGATGCTTTATGTACCTTCTTATTGACAGCATATATTTGATTTCCCTCTCTTAATTTACTGCTAAATCCAATACTGGCGAATTATGTCAGCATCACCGGCATATGCCAGTAGTTACACAGAATTTTGAAGGATTATGCCTCCGATGAGTTTCGCACAATTCTTTCGAGTATGATCAATTGTCTTTTTGTCTAAAATCTTTTTTGACATCAAACGTCTCTGTTAAGTTGTTACCGACCTTGACATAGTGGCGGTACGTTCTCCGTTGTCATTCTGCACAGACAAACAAGTTTGGTAGGAATGCCAAAACTAGACGGGGCTCTTTATAGCTCGCCTCTAAAAATGCTGTCACATGAAGCCTTAAAATCGATGAAAAGTTGGTGTACGCCGATTTGAACTTCTTGCCGGAGTGTAAAGATTTGGTCGATTGTGGACTTTCGCGGTCTGAAACTACACTGAGAGGAGACAATCAAGTTGTTGACGAAGGATTTCAGACGCTCACACAATGTAGCAGATAAGATATTGTATGTAATCTTGAAGAGACTTCTACCTTTGTAATTGGCGTAGTAGACGGGGTCTCCTTTTTTTTTTAGTTGGGCAAACGATGCAGTTTTTGCACTCATCAGGCATACACTCTTCTGACCAGATCTGTGAAATGAGTTGGTTTATGCTCTCTACAAAGTCAGATACCTCGGCCGGTAAGCCGTCAGGTCCAGTTACTTTGTTGGATTTCAGTTAGAAGTTTTGGCTGTCATTGTCTAAGTTGAATGTTTAATTCCGCCTGACTTCGGGATATTGGGCTGCATCGCCGTTATGCAGTATCCAGAAGAAAAATACATTCCCAGCACCGACTGCGACTCTACTTTAAGGTTTCATTCATCATTTCTATTGTTTTCTGTACGGGTCTTCTTGCCTTGTCACGTTCTTTTTGCCTGTTGGTAAGCCTTCTAAAGTTTTTCCTGGAGTACAAAGCCTCAATGTTTTCGATCGCGCGCTTCTCGCGTTCCTTTTTCCTCTTCACGCTTTTTTTGCTCATAGAACTCAAGTGAGGCTCTCGGTCTTCGTTGCAACGCTGCTTTGTACGCATCTGTTTGCCCGAATACTTCATCAAACCAATGATTGCTTGGTGATTGCTGATGGCACGGTATTCGATGTGGTAGACATTAAAATTTTTGATAGACTTCGAGGCTCTTGCGATTGCAGATTTTCTACTTTAAATTTTCTCACAGTAGTTCTTCCACAGTAGTTCTTCTACTCCGAATTTCTAGCTCCGCCATCATACATTGACTGTACTAAGGTGATGACCCGAGTCAATGTTGGCTCCCCGAAAAGTTTGGACGTCCAGAATACTGGAGGTATAGGGTTTTCTAATAACAACTTGACAACTTTTTTCAAATAAAAGGCAAACCATTTGAGATATTTCAAAAACTTTATTATTGGCTTGAAGTACAATCAAAACATTTATGAATGGAATTCGACTTCGTTCATATGGGTACCGCGGACACGTTTGCAGCGGTCGATTCGTTGGACTCGCCCACACATTTCGGCCGAAACGGCCGCTATTTCGCTTTCAGTGTTGGCTCTGAGCTCTTCCAACGTCGTCGGCGTGTTGGCATAAACCAATGACTTAACGTAGCCCCACAGAAAATAGTCAAACGGCGGCCAATCGACTGGCCCATGTCTTGAGATAACACGCTCACCATATTTACTCTTCAATAAATCGATTGTAGTGTGTGCTGTGTGGCTTGTTACACCATTCTGTTGAAACCACATGTCGTCCAAGTCTATATCTTCCAATTCGGGCCAAAAATAATCGGTGATCATGGAGCGATAATGCTGACCATTCATAGTAACGTGACGATCGTTATTGTCGACGAAAAAATATGGCCCAATAACGCCGCCGGCATGAAAACCGCACCAAACAGTTATTTTTTATAAATGAAGTATTGACTCATGAAGCACATGTGGGTTTTCACCCGACCAACCCATTGAGCCAAAAATGAGCTTCGTCACTCAAGATGATTTTGCGATGAAATTCATCATCTTCTCCAGAACCCAATCGGAGAACGTAGCTCGTTAGTGTACTTTGCCATAATGAAAATGTTGAGTTTACTGAATAAATTGACAGTGACAGTTTGATGATTAGTGAAAGAGTGCGTTCACAAATTAAATTCAAAGTTGTCAAGTCTCTATTGGAAAGCCCTTTATAATTTACAGTTAGGTTTTGTTCGATCGTTATTTGTGTAGCACGTGTTGGTAGCAGTCACCTCTGCACACGGGCTATTAGCAAAAAAAATGGAAAATCGCAAAGAAATTACACTTTCTTTAAGAAATTTAGTAGTTCAGCATAGAAGAGATAGCAAATCGTACATTGAAAATCGAGAAACATAAATGTTCTGATTGTACTTCAAGCCAATAATAAGGCAAACCGACACCTTCATACTTTTGTGTTATATCTAGTATGCTGTATCATTTAGACAATGCAGAAGTCGTTGTTAGCCTAATACAATTTATTATTCAAACTCTTACTTCATGTTCCTTTAACATAAATGAAATCAACAATAAACGGAAGAAGTTTTCACTATATGAAACTCAAAGTACATACGTTCGAATTTGAGTAAATTCATACTATACATGTACACCACTCAGCAGAACTCTATGCGTCTTCTTCACATGGTGTCGTAGATTAGATTTTGTTTATGAAAGAAAAAACGGGATTACGAATATTGTTACTTAACACCCCCTCCGAACTTTTTCGTACGCAAAAACGTGTTATGTAGTGTCACTAAAATATATACATTTTGGAAAACTTACAATTGTACTTACTTTTTGTATAAACCGTGTATTTGTTTATTTTTATTTATTTGTTTAACGGACTACAAATTCATACGAACGTGATGACTTTTTTGATTCAACGCCGCTCGAGTACAGATATTAAAATTTCAAATTACGTTCTTAAAAATTCAATAAAGTATGCGGCAATACTATTTAAATCTGCTCCGAACTTAAGCACGATCATGTTTTCATCTATCATACTTTTTGAACTGCTATGATATTAACTCATGAGCACATATGTATATGCCTATAGTTATAGACTGATATATGAATACGTAGATAGTTCTATTACAGAATTTACTTTCTTTTTTTGATGACGTTATTAAAGATTTGTGAATTGGACTGCACCCAAATTTATATGGATGCCCAATAAAAAAATCGAAGTAACTAGCAGTTTTGAAGTATGTATTTACTTTTTAAGTAACAATTTAAAATAAATGGTTAATGCCAAAAAAATCTGTCAAGAAGTTTTTACTTATATTACTTACTTACTTACTTATACCTTGTACCGGACTTTGAATGTGTCAAATAACCGATTTTATGATATTTTAGGTTGATGTATGAGTAATGTTCGTGATCCTGAACATTTGTGCGGTAAAGGGCTCAGGATTATGAAAAATGGAGCGCTACACGAAAGAACAACGCGTTTTTATCGTTAAGCAATATTTTAATACTAATGAATGAATGCTTAGCAGCTACAGTTCGCAATTTTCGTACAAAATATGGTCAGAATAGTGATTGAACTTCATCAATTAATTGAAGAGATTAATTCAAAAATTCAGGAAGACTAGATCAACTAGTAGTCTTAGTCCTGGCCGTCCTTTAGCGAGTCAAGAGTCCAGGAACATCAATTCGGTACCGTGGTCGAGAATTGGACATATCGAGGAACCTATTCACACGAAAGATTTGCATCTTCATGCATACAAAGTGCAACTGACTCAAGAACAGGACTGAACTGCCTACTGGAATTTTTGAAGTCTAAGGTTTATGCCAACAAAATCACTGACATACCTATTTATCTGATATGCTGTTCCAAACATAACCCTATATTGTATACTTTATGAATCAATAAAAAAATTACAATTATTAATTAAAAACTTATGTTTTCTATCAAAATTACTTCTTGGGTGAAATTTGGGACACCCGTTTTAAGGTTTGCACCTATAAATTGCAGATTAGTCTGTTTTCTCTCTTTTTATAGTCAGATAACCAAATTAAATGGAGGGGACATAAAGCTCGTTGTATTTGTATTGATTAAACCTATATTATTAATCAAAATTAAGTTCTAATATCTTTCCAAGCATTTTTATTTTAACAATGTTATTTCATCTATTCAAATTGACCTAAATAAAAGATAGCAAAACTGAGGCCTTTACATGAAGCTTTATGAATAAACCTTACTTCTATTCACACATATCCACATGTGTAATTGTTTGTGTCAAGATTACAACATTTTCAAACGCCTTCTACCCTTATAATAAGAACTTTTTGTTTATAAATGATAAAACATATCATCATTGTTGTAAGAATCACTTCAAATTATTTTTTTACAATATTTATACATAGAAAAATGTTACTTTACTATCTTCAGATAAGAGGATATTTTATCATTATCAAATTAAAAAAAAAAAAAAATACTCTCGTAAATGAAAATAATTTTATTTTTTTTGAAAACATTTTTTTACATATTAAAAATAGTTGAATTACCCAGATAACAATTCTATGAAAAAACTGCTTATTATCTTTTTTTTAACCGGCTTTTTGTTTTTATAAGTTTATTAAATTACTTTTAATTTTATGATATTTAAAAACACCAAAAATATATTATCCATAGAAAATTTTGTTAAGTATTCCATTATCCATTTCATAAAAAAATTTTTAAAATAAGCTAATGTGTGACAAAAACCTGATATTATACACATATTTGGATCAGATTCAAATTTAGAAATTTACAATTTTTTGTTGTTTATTTGAAGGACAAAAGAACTGATCGGCTAAAAAAGGCGGAAGAAAAAGTCAAAATCGAGATTTTGAACTTAACGTCAGAGTTTGTTTGCCGTTTCGCCTGAATGATCCCTAAGATCTTAAGGTTCTAACAGTTCTAGTGTGAAGCCTAAAGTAGAAACCTCTTTTTTGAGCACACTAAAATTAGTTTGTCATTCACATAATAAACTTCCATCCAAAATGATCTGCTTAATTGTGCCTCTTTAGTGCATCTCCGAAATCTTTATTTTAAGTAAAGCCCATAAGTTTTTTGTTGTAGAAATGGACTTTACCGCGGCTGCGCCATTATACTTGTAGCTTAATTGGGTACTTATTTACAATATTACCTTCATGTATTGGAGCAATGTCCAACAAGAAATCTTCAGCAAGAAAATGAACATTACCAATTTGCCCACTCCGAATGGAGAGACATTCCTTTAAAATTGCACCCTTATTCAAAGGTTTAAAAGTAGGTTTTGCGCACTTTCCTTTCAGACATAACCTCTGCCATGGGAATATTTCATCAGGATCATGAATTTGGGCTTTAACCCAAAAATCTAAATTTTCTTACACATAACAAGTTATGTTAAGTTTTAACTTTAATTTGGCAGCGAAATGATGGCAATTGGCATCTTTATGTAGACGCCTACGAATCGAGTCCTCCGATGGTACTTTGGTAGCCGAGTTGCTTATCCATGTTTGCATATGCTGTAGACAGAAAAGGTGTTTTTAAGAAAGCAATTAGTTTTCAGTTTTCGAAATGTATGTATATTAAACATATTTTTGGGTCATGTTCCAATGGCTAACTAAAATAATAGCGAAAACATTGAGCATATTTAATAAAAGAAATAAAATTTAACGAATTGCCCAGGTCCATAGAGTTAACCAAAAGAAGTTTCGAATAAGTTTCCTCTCCCTCTTCCCAAGTCTTTGTTTTAGTGCGACCCTTGTGGTCGCTCCAGAATGTTGCTGTTCTGTTATTTTTAAATATCATAGCTAAATTTTACTACCTTTCTTCTAACAAACCAATATTTTGAAACAATTGGACATGAATCTTATTACAACATAACATTTGTTATTATTTTACATGTTTAGTACATAAAGTTGTTGTAAAATTTCGTTCTAAGTCAATATTTCGGAAAAAGGCACTAGTAGCATTCAAAAAAAATCTGCTGGCAACTACAATGAGTAGAGACCAGAGATTCCATGTTTGAAACAAACTTCTCAAGCAATCAGATCATATTCGGTAAACAACTATTGTAAGAGTTTTAAGTATACAACTGTAGTCGCCATCTGTCACCGGATGTGTTAACCCAGGAGGCCATTCAAAACTATTACGCATTTAAAGGCTTTAAGACTTCTAATACTAATGATCTACCTTTGTATATCTAGTTAAAATGAAAAAAGGCATAGAGCAGCTACTGCCAACTCTGACTAGAATCTGCGCTACTAGCCCGGCACTGGCCTACATACCGCACACTTGACGAAGAGTGGGAGAAGCTTTCATAGCAAAAATCAATAAAGATTACTCGACAAAATCTAGTATTTATCAATTAGATTTCGCTCCTGATGCAGAGCATAGCACCCGTGTAAAAGTAGGACTACCATATTTTTCAAAACCTAGAGGGCAGAATTGAATTGAATACTGAAGGTATGTTCGATAATACTGCTTTGATTTGGCGATACAACACGACATATGATAAATTCAATGCTTTTGAACAGTGATAGAAAGGATGAACAAGAGTTGCCTACAGGCTGGTGTACTGTCTCCATTACCATGGTGTAGGTTTCTTTTTTTTAAAGTTCTTTCCTATGCTCAGAGACATGCAGATGATGAAGCTGTGCTGTCTGTAGGATTATATCTAGAACAGTTTGGCTTAAATCGCAAGCATTCTCTTCTTCCCTCAAAACTGATATATTTCTCTTTATTCTCGTAAAGAAGCTGAGTATTCTAAATCTAAATCTAAATGCACTTTCGGTTTTCGTAATCCTTAATCTTCCAGCTTCTTAAGGGTTTAGGCCACTCTAGGATTTTCTAAAACTCAAATTTTTTTTTATTGCCTTTAGGACCTCAAAAATGATATCCTAAAAGATTATGGCCAGGAAATATCTCGAAGTACTGGATTTTCAAAGTATAGTATAAGGCCGCCAGGTAGATAAACACGTTTATCTCAAAACTGCATTTTTCAAGTTGATCGCACCCTTCAACACAATTCAACTAATTTACAAATTTAAAATAGATCTTTAAAAATATATTGTCCAAATAAGTAAGTTTTATATGGCGTAGTTAATTTGTTATTCACAATTTTCTGGCGAGTTTTCCGGGAAATTTTGTGAGTTTCACTTTGGAAGGACAAAAATCAAAATATCAAATAAATCGTACGTACTTTTCTAGCTGTTGTTATGTGCAATATATGTTAGCAAAACAAAATTAAGAGACATATCATAATTAAGAATTTACAGGAGCTGTTGTTACGTCCGTAGACTCTTTAAAATATAAAAATGATGTTTTACAGTCAATCATGAGTACAATAAACTTCTACATTCAATGTAAAACAAATTTTGTTTTCCTAAAAAAAAAATAAACACAAAAAGCCTATTTTTAGGGCCTCTGGGGTGGCCCAACCCCTAAAGCGACAGCCAAGTTGCCGTGAAGGCCTTTCTAAGCCCTCACATTACTACAGGACCTAGTCCAAAATTTGGAAAGATTTTCTGAAAAAATTCGAAAAGCTTACTTCACTGAGTTTTCCCTAGCATAATTCAGAGGAGGACCTCACAGATTGTGATATCTTAGTTTCTACTGGGCGCTGATGTGGTGGGTAGTTATTTCTATATATGTACTCGTATATTCACACATACTCGTACATTTGTACGTTTCATCAAACTCTAAACTCACTTGCAAGACCAATCATTTTTAATCGAAATATGGTATATATATAAATTGCAGCGAGGATATTCGTTTATTTAGAAGTAACGAATGAAACTTCAAGGTAAATTGATAAATAAAAATATCTTTTTGACCTTAGGTCAGTAAACGACGAATCGAGAATTTCTTTGCGAAAATTAAATATAAATTTTTTTAAGGATGTGGGATTATTGACGCCCAAAAAATAAGTGTGCAATAACATAATGCACTTACAAAACTAACCAAAATGCGTATGAATATTAATCAAATTGGACGACAATTAGTCTTACTATAAGGCCAGGGAAATATCATTTCAACTTGACATAAGTAGTTTCCTTCTACTTCCTCTAATTTTTGGGTAGAGCACAGCACAGCGATTGCAGGGTTACCAATGATTTTCAGGCTAATTCTAATGCGCTTAATGCTGATATTGTTGGTTTTAGGAGACACGATTAGAGAAGATTCTAAAAGTTTCTTGTGGTAGCGTTCAACGTTCAGGATGTCTGAACTTCTAAACTTCTTCGGTATTTCGGTGTCGGAGTAGGGGAATCTGTAAATTAGAAATTTGAGCTTTGAGGCAAGTTAGTGAATTGAAAAACTAAAATCATCGATTCAGGAATTAGGCGTATAGTTATCAAAACTCCACAACTGACCAACACCAGAATAGTGATCTTGCCAATGACTGTTAGAAATGCATTAAATTGATAATTAATCAAGCAGAAAAATTGCCGCATTTGGGTCTTAGAAAATTCAAGAATTATTGTCGGAAAGCCTCTCTATCTACAAAGATTTTTTATTTTTTGGGCAGAAGCATCATTGGACTTTATTTATTCAATAATGAAGCGGATGTGGCTGTTAGCATGAATGGACTGCTCTATCGAACAACGGTCAGTGAAGTCTTATGGCTGGAATTTGAACGTATGGTCGTAGCCTTTGTTTGTTTAAAAAAAGACGGCGTTAAGTACCACACAAGATTCCATTTATCTGTTTTTTCGAGAAAAGTTTTCTTACGTAGCCATTTCTTGGAATATTGATTAAAATTGACTGTTTTAACATGACTTCTTTCTTTGTAGCCATGGGAAAGAAAGGCTCTGTTTTAAAATAAAATTAGATAAAAATAATTGGGCCACTTAAATGCAAATATCATACATAATTAGGTTCGAGAAAATCAAATTCTAAGTTGCGCATGATAAACATATTGAAGTTACACGCCCTACATTTTTTAACAGTTAAAAAAATAAGAACGTTATTTTCCGACTTGTAGAAAAGGTACACCTTAAACATGATCAGCGGGCCAAGTTAATTAATAGAAACAATCAGCTAGTCCTAGGATAGAAATTTCTTGCCAAATGTTTGACATATGATACATTTTCAAATCATTTCTAAATAAACCTTGTAAACGATAATGATTTTATGGCTTTCAGTAAAGGTTAGCATATAATTGCTAAGTATATCGTGCTTAAAAGATAAGATCCATATAGGAAAGCTATTAAACTTTTACAAATGATCGAAGAAATAATAACTGGTATCATTGCCATGCTCAAATTCAAATTTAAAAAAAAACAAATATCACGTTTTCATTTTTCGTTGACACGTCATCATTTTAAAGTCAACCTTAGTTTCAACTGTGACGCAGCGTACAAACAAATCCGTAGTCATACCATACAACATATAATCCCATCATTCGGTCGATGATAACCTGAACCCGGCTGTGGCTGGCTTCATGTTGCTGCTCTTCAATGTAAAATAACACTTTTAAAGTTTGTGGCAAATTCTCTCTCTTGGCATCTCTGTCTCGCACTGTCATTCTCTCTCTTTATTATCACGATCATCATCATTATCGTCATAATAAAAATTATTTAATACCTATCACAGCACAGCTAAGCACAAACATATTTACCTGTGCTGTGTGAAGTGAAGTGGAATATGAACGAGAATTGTTTACAAATCTAATCTCACGGTCTCCAAACAAAAGTTTAAGGAGAGTTACGGACTTTTTTTTTTATTTTGAAATAATTGTGCAAGTCGCGTACTCGAAAATAAAAACTCTCGAAACTGTCGTCTTGGTTTTCGAACAGAGCGATGACGAGTCTCTGAAGTACTATAGTCTGAATTGTATTCGTAGCCTGTGTCAGTTCTCAGTTTATCCAAAGCACAATTCAGTTAAGCTCCGACCATCGAACCTGTTAACGCGATCGTTAGTCGTTCTTGATCGGAATCAAGTATAAAAAAAAAGTAAACAACAACAACAAATCAAATTTATGTACGGACACAAGCATTTTATTGGATATATTCGTATGTAAATAGGTAAAGCTATACATTCCGAGAATTCAACATACTTATGCAGAGAATGATGATCATATAGCGTCGGTTCGTTGTTGTCAGTCAAACAAAACAAAAACATCGATCAGTGGTACGAGTAGTAGGTACATGATCACTAGACCCAACCTGCTTTGCACAACAGGTTTTCTTTGGAACTAGCCGCCACTGTTGACTGTTGCTGGCTTCTGCCATGGGGTACTGATCGAGTCGATGCCGGCTCTACTGTAGTTGTACAGCCTCAACTGATCGTGTACGAATGCAACTTATTCGAAACTGTGCATTTTCAGACTAACGCGCTGTATTACCAACGGACTGCATTATTTGGCACCTTACCATTCAGTTAATCAGACGCGTTTTGCGAACCGTTCCGCTCTTACCCGTTGTCAACGAGAAAAAGTGCGTGATCGAATCCGACATTTTTGTTTTCTAGTGATCTTTTAGTGGAAAATTTGTAGATAAGTTACGGATACGGTTATGTACATATGATTCAATATCAAGATAAATGTGTACATACATATGTATATGTTATAAATGAACATATGGAAACCTAGACCTGCATTGAGCTCAATCTCCACATCTTTCGTGCATCGTGATCGTGATCAGAAACCCAAAAAGGTTTTCTAGTCGTGTCGTGAGCTGCGAAGTCTAATTTTTTTATTTTTGTTTTCGGGGGGAGGACACATGAAGATGAAATATATTGAACGAGCCGTGTGACTCCCATGGCCTGTGAAACGGGTTTGGTTCATTTTTATCGTTTACGATTTAGATGTAATCGAGTGGTGTTGTTCTTTTTTTTTTTTTTTTCGATTTTGTGTTTTCATCAGTATCAGTGCGCAATTTCAAAATTTGAGTGATTGGAAGAGCTATTCGAGATAAAACACAAATAGCTGTACGCAGGTAATTAATCGAATAACTCGACAAAATCAGCGACATTGATCAGCCGATCGACAAAACGATCATCAAGGCGACGGCTTGCCGTTAGCGATTTTATGGCTACATGGCAATACTCGTATCTAATAGTAAAAAAAATAAGAAAAATAAGTATATAATTAGGGTATATGAGGTCTGACTGTTGTCGTGACAGATCCATTAGACAAGTGAAATTTGTTGTTTTTTTTTTTTTGTTTTTCCTTCAAACTTAGAACAACAGCGAGTAATTTTTATGTAGTGTAATTTTGGAAAGTGGTTTTTAGTGCTGAAAAACGGATTTTGCCATAAGTGCATATGCAATAAATTGCAATAAAAATAAAATAATAAAAATCGATTCCTAGCCAGGTGATGAGCATGTGATTGGCAGGTTCTTGAAGTGTGATTTATGGTTTTGATCGTTTTGACGAAAGCATTTTTTGTTTAGTGTTGTGTTTACCAAATCACTTTTATTCACAATTTCTTTAATACAAATTCGTGATAGTGGAAAAAGAAATGTGTTTTGGATTAAACTGATAAACAGTTGAGCTACATATTTGTTGTAAAAGTTGGTATTAACGTTTAAATTACATCTTGCTCTTTGTATCTGTAAGGATTTTTTCTTATTCTTGTAATTCTAATTCTTTTGTATATGGAAAAAAAAAACGTGATTGATGTGTCAGGAATAGTCACGTGAATTCTGTGGAAGTTAGGAACTTGTTTGTTGATTTGTTTGAACAAAAATGTTCGATGTTCTACAGATAATTAGTTGGGTCTTTGAGTTTGATATTACTCATACATTTGCTTATGAAAAGTGTTCTATTCCGTTTCAATGATGGGTTTTTAAATTAAAAAAAAAAAATAAATAAATAAATAAAAAACCAATACCTATCAAATACCTTATATGTAATTTTTCTAAGCAAATAACTTTTTGCCTTCTCGTTGAAGAGAAAGCACTTTTTTCGTAATAAGTTCTTTTTGGGATTTTCTTATCGACTTGAAATGTCGCTTTAAAACTACCTGTACCTACCTACCTGTCACCTGAAGAAACAAGTTTGATATAAACAAGATTTTTATACGACTTAAAAAATTTAGAAATTATTTAGGGAGGTTGACTCGAATAGCACGTATTTTTTTTTCATGTCATGAAATTGTTCACATTCAAATTGTATGCATGAGAGCGTCTTATAATTGGAGTCAAGGTATTCAGTACTGTTGTGGATATTAGATAAGCTGAGTACAGGCATATTATTTGGCAAGATTTTGCTTGTTAGTTATTTATTATTCGGTTCAATTTGCAAATCATAGACGGGTTTGGAAGAAAATTCCAAAAGGATACTTTCTTTGTCTTCAACAACATGTGTTAAATAGCTTTCTTCTGGGCTTCTATTCAATTTGGTTTAGGAAGTTCTTACGATTACGATTTACAAGTACATCACCTAGCCATGTGGTGTTTGTTAGTTGTGCGTTAATTTTATGACACATCTAAACTTCACCTAAAATATTAATTGTGGTCTGGTTTAGGATACAGATATTTTGCAATCCAATTTATTGATTTAAAGTATTAAAAAAAAAATCGTATGGCAGGGGTATTATCTTCAACGCCCATCAAGTTGCAGGGTGCTTAAAAAGTACCTTCAGAGAAATAGGTACCAATAATTGTTATAACTAATAACCTCTAAAGTATTAGTTTAATTTTAATAAGTTTATGGGAAAATCGCATTCATCACGAAAAAGTATCCTAATATTTTTTTTTCTTTTTTATTACATTGATGTGTCATTATGTTACCTTTAAATTCATCAAACTAAGTTTTTACGTGGGGGTTATAGTTTTCCATGCATAAGGTTATATAAACTAGTTCCCAATATGAGTATTTTTTTATTATTACTAAAAAATTACTCTAAAATAAATGCATTTTCATTTACCGTGGTAAAAAAATATTAAATAGTAACTATGCACGTTACTAACACCGAGCACCTACGCACTTTTTTGTTATGACTCGATGGAGCAAGCCTAGGGTACTGACACTGCTCCCGCTTGTGGCGTCGGTCGGTCGGTCGACGATAAAGGTATTTGTTTTTGTACATACATCAAATGTAAATCGGGGATCACGATTTGTATCTCAAAAATGTTAAGAGCAGCCACAACTCAACCACCATTTAAATTTTTCGGATAAGTTAATTTCCCCATCTGTTGTTTAGAAATTGTTTCACATGTTCCTAACGTACGATTTGAGAACCAACAAAATGCTACTCATTGTCTAGAACGATTCTTATACAAATATGAAATTTCTAGTAAAAAAAGCTAACTTAAAAATTCAATAAATTTCCTTTATGCCGGTTAAAAGATAATGGAGAAAGAATGACATACCGCCAAATACTTGTGGCAAGCTTAAGGTTGTCAGTCAGATGCATTGTGAAATTCTTTGCCTTATCACATTACAAACATTAAGAAATTCTTCACCATATCTACCTAACAACGTGTTTTTTTTTTTCCTTCAACTATGTACATAAATATTTATTGTTCTGAGATTGGATAACTTAAAGGATTTCACCATTTATGTATTATAACACTTTTCTCAGTTTTATATGCATTCTTATTTCAAATTAATCATTTATTAGTTAACTTAAAATTATCTTGTTTTTAATTACTGGCCCCTTGCGAGCACTGTAAGTTAAACCTAATGCTTGAATTATGTCTTTCGACGTTTCTTACAGTACCATAACTCTGATATTTCTATTTATTTATATTATAACTAAGAAAACAATTCTTATTAAGTGCAAAACTTAGTAAATAGACTTTTTTATATAATATTATAAAACTAAAACCTAAAAATTTCCTAAAAATAAATCTCAACCTACTTAACCTATTTAAACTAACTTATGGTATACGAGTATATGATAACATTTTTTGTTAATTTTTTAATAGAAATTGTCACCCATCTCTTTTATTCTATGTACAAATATATATTTTATTTTTTATTTAATTTATTTAAAATGTTTTTTCTTAAATCTACCCTTAAATATATGTAAGCCGGCATTGTCTAAAAAACTAGACTGACCGACTTTGTTCCCTAATAAACTGTCCATGTATTCGAGGAAAAACAGGCCACCAAAATTATGGTACTGCTGAGCAAAATCGCTCATGTCGCGAATTCCCGCCGTTACACTGAACCGAAAAATGCTCTTCACTGCCGTGTGCGACGTCCTTATCGTAGTTAAGTCGCCTGTCCACAGCCGACTGAGCGACGTTGAAAATTTCACGGGATCAGATCCTTTATATTTGGGTAGAGGAACGTTTTTGGAGGAAAATAGCCGTAGAAGTGCACTCTCTCCTGACACATAAAATTGAGGTCGTAAGCCCCAGGTAGGTAGGTAGGAGAATGTGGCGGTAGGAAAACCAAACCCACTTAGGCGTATTGGCCCATTGGGCTGCCACGTGGATCTATGACCCACTTACTCAAGGAGCCAATTTGAGCTTATGATAAGGCTCAGGAGACTGTAAACGTCTATATTCTTTAGATCATTTAAGTCATTGTAGAAGAATGCTAGCAGAATCAGATTCTTAGAGCGATTTAGATCCAGCCTTGGCCAGATCTGTTAAGTCGCTAGAAATGTTAGCCCACCGGTCAACCTAAGGTATTTTTTTTTTATTAGCATCCAGCATTTTTGCACTTAGCGATCGGTATACCTATGCTATCCTTTTCCGGTAGAATAGGTAGAGTAGTTAATTTTTTTGCGAGTTCGACACTCTAGAATTCCCTGGAATGTCTCTGTGGCCCGGCATCCAACAAAGGTGAAGGTTGAACTGCTCTGTCATCTCCGTAAGAAATGATCGGCTTTCGAGGGCGGTTTTAGAATTTAATGAAACTAAGTCCAAGGACTTGATAGCGGCCTAACTATCCGAAAAGATGCGGATATCTTTAGCAGATATCACGTTTTTCTTCAGCAAGGAGAGAGGTTTTTTAATAGCTTAAATTTCCGCCTCGAAAACGCTACAGTGATTTCTAAGACGGAGGAAGAGGCTTAGACTTAGCTTACCTAAAAAAACATCGCCACCAACACTGTTCTCGGTTTTATACCCATCTGTATAGAAGTGGAGTGACTTCTCCTCCACGAGAACATCTTCCTCTCAGAATGATCTAGAGAGAAGCTTACATGAAAGCTTTTATCAAACCGGAGTTTACCATCAGTATGGTGTAATCACTGTTCTCTGTAAGGATTCCTAATATATTAAGAATATTAGTGTGGCCAAATAAATATTTGTCCACAGTGTAGTCGCGGCTACTTGCCTGCTGAAGATGTCGAGGGGTGAATGTCTAAAGCCACGAATGGAGTAGAACGTATAGCTCCGCTTATGTATAGGCATGCTGTTGTTTGGACTCTGCTTAGTTTGCTGCAGTTGACTGCTTTGTCTAAGGCCGTCTACCAGACAACAAGTCCGTGGGTGAGTATCGGTCTTATGACCGCGATGTATAGCCAGTGGGTTATTCAAGATTGAAGGCCCCATTTGTGCCCAATGGCTTTTTTGCAAGAGATTACAGTTGCTGTAGCTTTCTTGACTCTTTCTTAAATGATAGCTTTCCAGTTTAGTTTCCTATCAAAAATGAGACCCAGATATTATTCTGTTTTGGAAAACATTAAACTGGTACCGTTTACTGAGGGACTATATATAATTGAGATTTTATATTTCCTGGAAAAGAGACAAGATCAGTTTTATGGGGGCTTACTCTCAATCCATAGCGATCTGCTCATCAAGGGTAATCTGTTATTACTTAGTTAAAGAGTTATATGATGGTATTAAGATGCTTACCCGATTACGCCCAAAAGATTCAAGTCAATTTAATGACGAAATTGTCCTCTGTTATTATTATTATTTCACTTACTCAGAATCTAGTGTTCTGTATAAGAGAAGACCAGCCTTAAAGCAAGCCTTCTCAAACAAACGAATCTTTTGTAATAAACTTGCTTTTACGTTTGATGTCCACACGGAACATCATTTTCATCTTTTATCCAGTTGTCTTCTGTAAAACAACCTATTTATAATGTCAAAAGTGTTTTTGGTTCTGGTCAGAGAAACGTCTATATGTTGCTTAAAATAAAAATATTGATCTAGCCATATCCCAAACTATCTGACTACATTTCGACAATCAAGTGGCTGCCGGTGCTGTCCAGCGATCGAAGACTTACAACAATTCTTTCTGGTGTCCCGAGCCAAAAGCGTCTTAAAAAATATGGTTTCCAGGTTTCTAAAAGTTGATCTCAAACGCTACAATATCGAAGTAACATTGCAAAAATGTAAAGGGTGACCAGATAAGAACGGTAGAAAACAATTTTTTAAAGAAAACAACAACGATGTGAGTTATAAAATTGATTCTGGCTTTATTTTGAAGCTACGCTCATGCCAGTATGTGTGGAATATCACATCGTTCAAATGGCCTCCTCAGCTTCGATGGCAGTGCTTCAAGCGGTTGGCCTAATGATGACTCGATCCAATATATGCGGCGTTATCCCGGCAATAGCTTGTCGGATGTTGTCGTCGAGCTCATCCAACGTAGTTAGCTTTTTAGCGTAGACTAAGGACTTAACTTAGCACAAGAGAAAATAATCGAGTGGTCTCGGCGGCCAGTGAACGCTCCCTGAAGAGTGACCAGTCGCCAAATTTCTCCTTCACAACTTCGAACATTACGTCGCTTGTGTGGCATGTAGCGCCGTCTTGTTGTAATCACACCTCGGATATATCGATGTTGTCGAGCTCTGACCACAGAAGATCAGCTAACATCGCTCTATACCTGAAACCATTGACGGTAACGGTGTCTCCTTCCTTATTTCAAAAGAAATAAAGTCCGATGATGTCGCCATGCTATAAATCGCACAAAACAGTCAATTTTTGTTGACGCGTTGATGCTTGGCCGAACACTTCGCTCCAATAAAAGCAATTTTGCTTTTTGACATAGCCGCTGAGCCAAAAATGGGACTCGTCCGAGAAGATTATTTTTTGGCTAATTTTGGCCGGATTTGCGTCAAACATTTCCAGCGCCCAATTATTGTATTCATTAAATAAACATTATTGTATTCAAAATTGTTTCATTTATTAGACCACAATATCGATTATTAGAAAAAGTTGGATTCACTCGGAATGAGTGCCCTTTGCTTTAACACAAGCTTCCAAACAGTGAGGCCATTAGGCTAAAGCGGCACTCACGGTTTCCATGGAGATCGTAGATGCTGCTCTGGTTAATGCTGTTTTAAGGTATTCCAAATTTCTGTTGGGAGTCTTGCATGTTCTCCAATTCTGACCACAGACCATAATCTAATGGAATCAGATCTGGACCTACGACGGCCAACCTTCTGCTGCTATGAATATTCACTCTGAGCCACTCCTGCGTGGTTTTAGCTTTGTTCGCTGAAGTAGAGTCTTGTTAGAAGATATATCTGTATCCATTAAAAAGGAAATTGGTCCACCCCTTCACAATACCCTCTAGCACGTCTTCTGGGTAAACCTTTGCCCCAGTTTTTACGTCTTTTTCACAGAAATGGAGGGATATGACACTACATATGGTGAGAGACCCTCACGAAACTATTACCGAAGCGGGATGGTGGATACGATGAACCCTTGTAACATTTTTTTCGCTTCCTTAGATGAAGTGGCATAAATATTGTCATTTTGTTCGTTTGAAACTTCTTCCACGATAAAATTTTCTCATCTGTTTTCATGGCCACGTGCCACTGTAGAATTCGCTTGAATCTTTCTAGCCTAGTTGAGGAGTTAGAAGATGACCCGTGGACCGACGACAGGGTTTCATAATCACTTCGAATCAGCCTATACATGGATCTAGTTGATATATTCAATTCTTTGTACATGATCTTCTACTTCCTTAGGGGATTTCTCTGAATACGTTCAGGCACTGCCTTTATTACTGTCCTCTACTCCAGACAATTCGCCGAAGGGAGCAATAGACCGATAAACGAATATTATCGATATTCCGAGTGGTTTTAGCAACTCGAAAATTTGGCCAGCACTCCTTTTACTCTTACGCAACGCTCTTACCGCGGCTCGATTCTTTTCTGCATGTTCGGCAAGCGTAAAACGATGCAATGAAATGGTAAATATTACTGAATATTTTGACAGCTGGATGTCATTGGTAACTCTGAAAGCTGCTAAAATATAATAATTGAAAAAACTATCATTGCTCTCTGGTCACTTTTTATATATTAATGAATAATGACCTAAATACCATATTTGAACCCGATCTGTACGCGATTAAGTCGTCTGCGTCCGCTATGGCATGGTAAAGTGAACCTGTCAGATGACTTGTGGAAATATTGAATAGGATCGTCGAATTTAGCGCACCTTGTTGCAGGCCATTTTTAATGTGAAATGTTGCAGCAGATGTCACATCGTCATTTGTCACGATGAACTATCCAAAGATATACAGCAGTGGTTTGCTGATACCCAGCTCGCTCGGCTTGTAGAAAAGATCCGCCAGCTGTACGGTATCGAAAACTTTCTTTAAGTCAATAAGGCAGGCACTATTGCACTGGTTTTTGCCTTTGTTACATTTAATTTCACAATCCAGTTTAGACGTGGCATGAGTGACATCACGCGCAACCTTAAGACTAAACCTATTATCCGGAACTATAATTGCTATCCTCAAGCCACTTAACATAATGAGGACTTTATTGATTACTTTTTCAAAAACCTTTTTGATATTTGGAAAAAGATTGACTGACCGGAGGTTCGCCAGATTAAAAGTGTCTTTATCTCTTTTTGGGAAGGACTGTAGCATTGCATATTTTCAATGCGCTGGATCATGGGCATTATTCATTATATTATTAAACAAGGGCCTGGGGTCTGAGCAGCAATCTTTTCTTACTGTAGGTAGCGTAGCGTAGATAACTTGAAGAGTAACGGCAAGTGCTTGTTCATTAAAAAATGGACGCTTAACTTCTACTTTCTGCTGCCGATCCAGATTAGATTTATTCTTTATGGAATTTGGAATAACACAGATAATTTGAGATGTGTCCCGTGCTCTTACATAAGTCACAAGTGAGTTTGCTTTTTCAAATATTTCTTTCCTAAATAGAGCGCATTTCTTACTTTATGATATTATACAAGAAACGTTTGAATGTACATCGGGCATATATTACGTTACATACGAGTATATGTTTAGATTCTTATGAAAATGAACAGTTCCCATCACATATGGTAGTTCTACGTTTGTAGGTATATACATATACATACCAGTATGTACATATCAGGCTGATTTAAATATATTGTTAGTCATTTTGAAATGATCTTACAAATGTTGCATCATACTCGTAGAAGCATTAAGACAATACAAACTTTTCCCGCGACATTTTGTATTACATATGAGTCACTTTAATTACTCACGCTGTCTGCACTTTCTGTGGTCTACAGCATAATAGCGGAATACATAAAACATTTTTTTTTTTTTAAGTTCTGAAATTTGGCAAACAACGATACCAATATCGATCCTTTTCATAAATAACACGATTTAAATGATTTCCATTTTATTGATGAAAAATAATGCATCCCTCTGCCTCAAAATGACTCACATATTCCTAGACGAATACTCTTTCATTTCTGTTTGTATACCGGACCCAGTAGCTCCATAAATAGAAATCAAGCGCCACCAAATACGAGGATCGAGGAGGCCCAAAAATGATCCTGTCACCGAAAAATTCTCGAAGAATCTCCATTGCCCCCTCTCTTGGTGGAATCATATGGTATGTTACGAGGCTACGAGTAGTATCATTCTGAACTGCCGGATGTAAACAAAACTCTATCTTGGTTAGGTGCAACGCTTCAATAATGGATTGTGGATGTTCACTATCATCTTCTAAAAGATAAAGATTCTAAATTCTGCAGTTCTGTTTATTAATATGTCAATTTAAATGGAAATGTTCTTCACCACTCATAATAAGGTTGTTTAGAAAGTTGGAATTTCCTGTGGCTAGGTGTACGAATCAGTTTGTATGTCGTGGAAGTTCCTCTCCATCCCATGGTAATAATTCTTGGAGCAGTTGAATCTTCAATGAAAACACTTTCAGCTCAAACTAAAAAATCCACCTTAACGATATTCTGGATGTGAGTAGCACGTCGTTAAGAAGACATATGTGAATCATCGTTGATACTCCAACTTCCACAGCTTCCTCCTTGCGAACAGGATGATGATCATTTGGACGTGTCAGATCAAGTACCGCATTGTATTGTACGAGTATTGTAACACCAGATCGTTCACTCCCTCTTAAAATATACAAAATTTACTTACTTGCTTATTTATATGACGCTACAGTCCGGGGTTGGCCAGGGAGTGCCATCTAAGAAGACGTTGTCCTCTGTTGTCTCTGGCTTCAAGCATACGCCTCAGGTGTGCTAGACATCTAACCCGGACTATCCTAGCTTTTTTGACGAAACTTTCTCTCCATTCTCCATTGGTGAGAACGGAACCGAAAATTACCCGAAGAACTTTTCTCACATTGGTAAGTGAAGCTGGACTGTTTTGAATAATGTCTTTTTGGTTGCTTGGGAAAGCGCTTAACTACTCAATTGCCTACCCTGCGCTAGAGGTACCGATGAACGTTGGGTTTAAATGTTTGAAGGTTTTTATGACTAGAAAATAAAGAGCAAGGCAGCACATTCGATAAGCGAATTGTACAGCTTAGGAACAAATCACGATATTTTAGAGTACGTCCAAAAGTGGACTTGAAGGTATACTGATAAGTTACGTTAAAGTGACGGAGCACTGGAGCACTCCAGCATTTATTTTGTGAATATAAGACTTGAAACCACCCAAAAACACTTCTTACCGAAAGTTAAGAAGAAGAGAGTCATCGATCCCAAAAGAATTATCGACAAAAAGGCCTGATGCCAAACTTTGTCAAATACCTTAGAAATATCAAGTGCAACTATCTTGCTTTCGCCAGATTGATGTACGCGTTGGCTCCACTTTTCATTGAGACATGCCATCAAATCACTAGTGGACCTGCTGCTAAGAAAACCGTACTATCATTCACTCAAGTGTAGGCGGGGACAAAGCACAATCTGAAAGTGTAGAGCTAGCCGCAAAGTGTGCACCAAGTAGCTGGAATGTAAATGAGTGTTGAGATGGATGGATGGATAAGGCAGAATTTGAAATGTTTTTTACGAACGACCAAAAATGTTTACTATCTTTGTGACATTGTAATATTTTTTGCCTCAGCTTTTAGTCGTATTGAAATTTCACACGCTTAAGAAAGACATTGCAGTCATTCCTGGCTTTTTTCGATTTTTCTCTTGAAGGATCGCAAAAACATTTCTCTAACCCTGATAGTCATTTTACAGCTCCAGTTGTATCAACCGTGCCCTGGATAAACGATCTCATTCTAAAGGAATAATGTCTGTGATCATATCAGCAGCGGCATCTACCTCGCTATCGAGAAGGCATAACCAGTTAAAATTCCTAAAGAAGTTATTAAGTCCGCTGCAATTGGTTATCTTATTTTTCCACACGGTTCTTTTAGGAATCTTTTCTCTAACTGTGTGGTAGGTGAACGAGAAATTAGCTGACATGACACACTAGTCCGTTGAGCTAAACAGTCCAGATATGTATAATATTAATGTGGTCCCATTTACAAGCTGGGTTGAATTATTTTCCGCAGCGAAGATTTCGAAACAACGTCCTTCGGGTGTTGTCTCTCCTGAATGTCGAAGCCACCCAGAATTGTGTATATTGAAATCGCCGGTAATTATAAAGTAGGAATACAATTCTTTGTATTGAGTCAGATAGCGCACCTAACCGGTTAAAGGTCGAATTGCTGTCCAGTTTAGGGCTTACGTAAATAAAGCAGTAGTGGATTATTCGCTTACGGAGGTGGAATTTTAACCACATGAAATTGAATTCCGGATTGGAACAGGGACAACATTGTGGTGGAGTTTGGTAAGCTACATCATACACACGTAAATGGCAAGAGAAGAATAACAGCACTAATTCGTAGCCAGGTAGCTTCAGACCAGAATGATCTGAAAGGTGTGGTCGGGGGTCTACATGTTTTTCTTAGTGCCAAAAAAGCTGGACTGTCGATATAAAGAAAGACAAACCCAAAAAACACAAACACTAACGATACTAAACTCATCTGTGCAGTAAAAATTCGGAATTGGTTTACCGAATCAAATTGTTGTACGTGTTATTCCTTTACAACAATAGGAAACAGTACACCAACCAAATTCTTAACCACAACGCGCTATCTATTGGTTGTTACAATATTCGCAACTCAGTCACTGCACGCGCTGTATGACAATTTAAAACTGCAACGGCATGGAGGCTGTATTTCCCGACATTGACAACAAAGATGCTCTCCTTGCTTAGAATGGCCTTGAAATCGCCGAAGACGATTTTCCTGTCATATTTGTCGAGAAGTTCGTATAAACAGTCTCTGACAAGGTCATGGTTCTCCTCTGTCAGGGCATGGGCGCTTATGAGCGTTATGTTGGAAAATATACTCCTTACGTTGACGATTCGCGGCGTTCGCTTTCATGTTTCTATAATCCTAATAGGCTATTAGCTGGCTTGTCAAATGGCGTGTGACATTTTAGCTTGCATTAGTAAGAATTTACTCATACTGTTACCGGAGACCACCACTGGGAGATATGGCAAGCACTACGCTACGAACTTTTTTTTGCGCTGATGCTGAAATCCATACTATAGGACAGTCAGCAGTTTTCCGATCAATCGCCGCGTAGATCCACCCCTAATAAGTTACATATTTTTAAAAAATGTCAGTCAATATTGACTCACCCTGTACGAGTAGGAGAATACCACTTTCCCGGTATTCATTCATTCATTCCGGTATTCCCGGCATTTATTCAGAAAATTAAAAATACAAGTTTATTCATCTAAATCTACCATATATTGTCCCCTTCAAAGTAATCCCCATCGACTCCAACACACTTATGCCAGCGCTTGATCCCATCCTCGAAACATTTTTTATATTCGGTTTTCGGTATGTCCATTAGTGCTTCCTGCGATTTTTCCATTATTTTCTCTCGGCTGCTGAAACGCGTTCCCCGTAGTTTTTTAACTCGATTGAACAGAAAGAAGTCACAGTGAGCCAAATCAGGTGAATTCGGTGGCTGTAGGATGGTATTTGTTGCATTTTTCATCAAAAAATTACGAATAATGATGGCACTGTGCGACAGTGCGTTATCATGGTGCAAGATCCACGAGTTTTCTGGCCACAATTCTGGTCTCTTTCGGCGAATTGCTTCACGCAAACGTCTCTTAACGCACAAATAGTACTCTTTGTTTACTATTTGGCCTTCTGGAAAAAATTCATGAAAAAATTACACTACATCGTTGTAATACATAAAAACCGTGAGCATTGAATTCTTTTTTGACTGAAAACGACATGGTTTTTTTGGTTGCGGCTCATTTGGTGAAAGCCATTCACTTGCCTGATGTCTGGATTGCATGTCGTACTCATAAACGCAAGTCTCGTCTCTAGTAATGAACCTTTTGATGAATGTGGGATCGGATTCAGCCTCGCAAATCATCTCTTTTGCGACGTCAACACAGTCTTTTTTTTGCATAAAATTGAGTTATTTTGGCACCAACTCTGCTGCTACACGGCGGAAATCTAAATCATTAACCAAAATGTTTTGGAGGCAATGTTCAAGTCCTCCACTATCTCTGTGATGGTTAATTTGCAGTTATTCACCAACATTTCTTTTACTTCATCAATGTTCGGTTTATGATGTAAATGGTCTGCCACTGCGATTGACTCACGACCACTTTTGAACCGCTCGTGCCACTGAAAATCATTGCCGAAACACTTTTCCAACATTTCCAACGTTCGCACACCATTAAATCCATTTTTTACGCAAAATTTCATACAAGTTCCTTGTTGCAGATTTAAATCCATTTCTAAAATTGTAAAAAATCGCCAGCACACACAGAGATAGTTGTACTCTTGGCTACGTAGTTTTGCAAATGTCAAGCTATGACGCTAATATTTAGAGGGAATTTCCACAACAGATGTACCAATTTGACAAAAAAAAAAAAAAAACAGAACTCAAATCGGAACAATGGGAGCGCCACACGGTGGGAACTTTTTGATCAAGGTGGTATTTTTAAATATTTAAGAACATCTTTTTAATGGCGTTTTCGTTCGGGCTTTTTTTTTATTCTCCGGAACACAAAAGTGACATAAAACTTTTTCCCCTCATTTTTTCAGAAACAAAATTTTGCTTCTAGTTTTCTGTTCAAAATCAAAATTTCTCCCCTGGATTTTATATCAAAATGTTCCAACAATAGTATTGTATGTCAGACTAGATTTATGTTTTCGTGCAATCGGCTGTGTTTGGCCAATTTAGTAGTCTTCAATCAATCTGAGTTTTCAAATTGATTCGCCAGCAAATATATTTAAATAAAATAAAAGTTCGAAAAAGTTTTTAGTGTTAATTTGCAGTCAAAATCGGAGTACAAAAAAAAACCTTCTGCTTGCCTAAATAAAAACGCGATAAGAACTGTGTTTCAAGCAGTAACTACAGAGATTGATCTTGAATGATGATAAAAATGATATTTTAAAAATAATTTTTGAAGGAATAGTGAACGATGATTCTAATGAACTTGAAAACCATACTTTCAACACTATGTTGTTAAGTTAGTTTTGCATTGTACATTTCAGTCATTGAAGACCAATTTTCAGAAGATACCTAAGCTTTCTTCTCATGTAAGTCTATTCATAATGATATGTCAAGAAATAATGAACATAAATGTAAAAGAAAAGTGAGAGGAAGGTTTGAAATGTATCCCTCATAGAAAATCAATTAGTGAAGAAACAACAATCTTTATATGCAAACATAAGGCTAATCTATCAGATGAAAATTCAAATTAAAAAAAGAATGTTTCATCGAGTTAAAAATGACAATAGTAGTCTTAAAGAAATACATCAAAAAGTTAAAAAAAAATTTGTGCAACAAATGGAGTGTCCGTCCTCTGACTGCCAGAGGAAATCCAGCTAACCTCTTAGTGGGTTTTGTCTTCAAATGACATGCTTCTAATGGCCAAACAATTGGCATTGCAGAAGTTCACGAACCGTCCGTCATTGGCACTGGCTTAAGCGCGATATTGTCGGTACCTATTCTGTTAATAATATTCTATACATGATCACCATATGCCGTTGTGCATTCAACTATAAGCAACTATAGATTTTTTCTTTGTTTCATTTTTTGGCATGAGTCAGACACTGGTCGCCTAGCCATTGTTTTGAAAAGGTGATAATGCAGGGTATCTTTTTGATTCATTCTGTTATTGAAGACCCATCCCGATTACGTTAAAGTAAGACATGTTCCTTACACAAATTTGAATTATAGATGTATTTACTGTTAATTTATATTTATAACAAATTACCTACGGTTCAACTCTAATGGTATGATATAAGATGGATATCTAATCAGCAAAATATAGGGTTTTCCAATAGGGACTTGACAGCTTTGAATTTAATTTGTGAACGCACTCTATCACTAATCATCAAATTGTCACTGTCAATTTATTCAGTAAACTTAATGTTTTCATCATGGTAAAGTACATTAATGAGTAACGTCTGCAAATTATAAAAATTTTCTACAAATATTCGGAGTCGGTAACTGCAACTTTAAGAGCGTTAACTCCAATTTTCGGTCGTAATTCTCGCCGTAGTAGACAGGCAATAACGAGTTTAGTGCACAAATTTGAGTCTTCATATTCTTTGTGTGATGTTGCCGTGTCAGTGAGACAACGAGTTGGTCGAAGTGTCGAAAATATCGCTGCCGTTCAGACGTCCGTAGCAAACGATCCAAATCAATCAATTCCACGGCGTTTTCAAGAATTGGGCATCGCTCAGACCACATTATGGCGTATTTTGAGTAAGGAACTTGGCTTACACCCATACAAGATCAAGTTGACTCAAGAATTGAAGCCGATGGACCATTTGAAGCGACGTACATTCTCCGATTGGGTTCTGGAGAAGATGCGCCAAGATGATGAATTTCATCGCAAAATCATCTTCAGTGACGAAGCTCATTTTTGGTTTAATGGGTTCGTCAATAAGCAAAATATACGTTATTGGTCAAGTGAAAACCCACATGTGCTTCATGAATCACCACACAAAAAATAACTGTTTGATGTGGTTTGCATGCCGGCGGCGTTATTGAGCCATATTTTTTCGTCGACGATAACGATCGTCACGTTACTGTGAATAGTCAGAGTTATCGCGCCATGATCACCGATTATTTTTGGCTCGAATTGGAAGATATGGACTTGGACGTCATGTGGTTTCAACAGTATGGTGCCACAAGCCACACAGCACACACTACAATCGATTTATTTAAGAGTAAGTATGGTGAGCGTGTTATCTCAAGACATGGGCCAGTCGCTTGGCCGCCTCATTCGTGCGATTTGACGCCTCTTGACTATTTTCTGTGGGGCTAGGTTAAGTCATTGGTTTATGCCAACACGCTGATGACGTTGGAAGAGCTCAGAGCCAACATTGAAAGCGAAATACCAGCCGTTTTGGCCGAAATGTATGGCCGAATCGTTGAAAATTGGGTCCCACGAATCGACCGCTGCAAACGTGCCCGCGGTGGCCATATGAACGAAATCGAGTTCCATTCATAAATGTTTTGATTGTATTTCAAGCCAATAATAAAGTTTTTGAAATATCTCAAATGGTTTGCCTTTTATTTAAAAAAAATTTGTCAAGTCATTATTAGAAAACCCTATATTTATTCAGTGAATTCTTTATATTGAAGATATGTACATACGAATGAACTTGTAATATAAGTACGAGTCAGTCTAAAGGAATTGGATGTACTTTTTAAATAATTAAAATTATCACCATCTATATAATTGAAATTAGCAATAAACGTATAATAATTCTATAAATACAAGAAAACCTATAGATATTCAAAAATAATTTATTTGATTAGCAAAAGCAGGCGTGTGTGTCATAACTTTGACAGCTAAGACTTAAATAAATTTGTTAGGACTATTTAATCAATGGTTTACAAACCTTTTTTAAGTGTTATAATGACAATAAGATTGATTGACACTTGTCTTGATTTTTATTCAACAAGTAGTGTTTGGATGTCATGTTACCGGGCAAGTAATGATAATTATTTTGCATTTGTGGTGATGATTTATTAGCTAAACTAAATTGTAAAAAACCAGAAAGCATATAATACTAAAATCAGTCTTATTAGATACAAGGTAATGTGCAAGTTCAAACCCGAATACGCTTAAGCTTGCAAAAAAATAAAATTCGATTTCCAATTCGAAATAATTTGCATGCAGATATACTTTTTTTTATTCTTTGAAGGATGTTAAAGTTCAAAACCCTCTTTTCATCAAATGATTCCCCCACTCCAACTCACAGCCAGCTGCTCACATTTTTCTTCGATAGCTCTCGTTATGAATAATATTTCTTGTTTACTTATTGGTTTGACATCCTGGTTCAACAACACTTGGTTCCTACCGAGCAATTTATGAAACCCATGCTTGTCGCTTCCCTTATAGGATAGCTATGCCTATTGATCCCTATGATGATCTTGCAATTCTGATCATCATTGTAAATATAGTACTTCTTTTTAAAGTTCTAAGTGAACCTGGAACTCGACCAACAGCCCTTGCTAATAAGGGCGGTCTTGCAATCTTGATTTCGACAACCTGGCTATATGCCAAAAAATCGTGCCCTGATATTCGAGTATTTTAAAGTAGCATAAATGAGGTAATCACTGGATCTGCCTCTAATGTTGCTGTTATTTCCATCTTGAAAGTTCCTTCTCTAAAAACCAGTACTTTGTTTTGTCTACAGCATATGTACATGTAAATGGTCGAGCCGGGCCTGAGACCTGCTTTGTCACAAAACTAAATGGCAGGGTATTTTCTCACTTGTGAATAATGGCTACTATTATCCATCTTAAATAAATATTAATATGCTTACTCAAGTGTAAACGTTGCAGTAAAATTTCTTTGATGTATACCCTTTCTAGGAAGTTTGTTAGACAGACAGTTATTCGTAACGTTTATATGGCGCTACAAAGGTAAATATTAGAAAAAAAAAACAAAATTTCTCGATTCTCAGTACTTATTTGCAATTTGAGTGTCAGTGTAAAAAGTATTTGCGAAGGGTCCGTAATAAGGACTTTTTTAGTAAGTGACTCTTTATTTCGTAAAAAGGTATATGTTGTTTACAATTTTACTAATTATTATATGGTTTGGCTGGAGGCTGTTTCCCGGATAATATACTAAAATTATAGTGCTTCTTTTTGGTCAGTTAAAATATAATTTAGGTTTTATTTCTTCAAGTTTTGTTTAATAGTGCAGTTTCTGCAGCGTAGTGTATTTACCATGTAGTTGTACAATATAGTATTTCTTAGCCATGGTCTCCGTTTAGTTCTTACGTCCTATTTCAAGTACCTGCTATCCGAAGAAATTAAAAAGGATTTCCTTTAAGATGGTGCATATCGATGTGATAAAGTGCAGCATGTCCTCTCTTACAAAGGCTATACAAAATTAGGAGCTTCACTCTTACCACATAATTCATTTGGAGCTCAAGAGTATCCAGAAATAAATCTCAAATTCTTGTCTCCAAATGTAGAATGTATGGTAGTTTGGAGAACTGCTCGGAAGTTTGAAAAATATGAAGTAACGTAGGAGCTTTTCTACGTTTTCGTACGGGCAGTAACACTATATTTGCAATGCGGAAAAAAGGACACCGAATATTTTTCGCTTCTAGATATAAGATACATTTTTATTACTGATACACCTACCCCAGACAGCACATATCACCCGCTCAGTTTCACCTAATTTGGTTTGTATAGGGTGATTCATCGTGAGGTTTGATTTATAATGTAAAATAAAACACATAAATTTGAAAGTGAACTCAAAATTTTTATTATCTTTTAAAAGAACAATTCATGGCATTTACTTTTCAAAAATGATATCATGTAAATGTTGGCCACGATTACGTCTGATTTTTACGACTCGTTTGAGCATAGTGACTGGTATTTCGCGAATAACACGATTAATGTTGGCTTCCAAAGTGTCAATCGTAGCTGGCTTATTCCTGAAGACCCGATACTTTACATACCCCCAGAGAAAATAGTCCAAAGGTGTGATATCGCATGATATAGACGGTCAATTTACCGTAGCGAAACGTGAAATTAAGTGCTCACCAAAATGATTTCTCAAAAACTCTCGTAGCGCCGTCTTGTTAAAACCAGAACTTGAATTTCAGAAAGCACATAGGTCGTTAACATGGCGCGATAACGGTTACCATTGAGGGTAACATTCTGATTTGCCTGATTTTTGAAAAAATATGGGCCAATGATTCCACCAGCCCATATACCACGCTATACTGTTTTTTTTTTAATGGATGTAATGGTAGCTCTTGGTACTCTTCGTATACGTAACGTATCCATTGAGCCAGAAATGGGCTTCATAGCTGAACAAAATTTTACGATAAAACACCGGATTTTCATTGAGTTTTTCCAGAGCCCAATCACTGAAAATATGACGCAAATGCAAGCCATCTGGCTTTAATTCTTGCATAAGCTGAATTCTGTACGCTTTTAGGTCGAGATCCTCACGTAAAATACGCCAAGTTGTCGAATACGCCATGCCAAGCTGTTGAGAACGACGACGAATCGATTCGTCATGGTCTTCGCGTACACTCTCAGCTACAGCTGCTATAATCTCTTCACTACGTGCTGGATGTGATCTAACCGATAGAGTATCATACACTTATGTAAACTGGGACTCAAATTTGCGAATGGTATTGGCATTGAGCACCGTAAAATATTTCTCACAGAACGCTGATTTTCGTAATACAGCTGAACAATTTGGAGACGCTTTTGTGGTGTTAGTCTTTCCCTGATGACTTGCCAAACGATACTGAACAAAAACGACAAAGCAGTTTGATAGGAGTCAAGCCTCACGATGAATCACCCTATACGAGTAGATTTTTTATCGTATTTAAATGAAAGTCAATAATACTTCAATATACTTATGTATATTCTCGCACAATTTCGGTTTGTTCTCCTAAAAGCTTCGTTTCGAATACACTTTTATCATTATATTATTTTTTGATTAAATTTTACGTAAGACCTAACCTTAAAACTTAACTCAATTTTATGTTAAATGATTGATCTCAGTTGACTTGATAGCAGGACTTGACAATATAGTATTTGAGAAAATTCCTATTTCGATCTTCACTACTATTGCGATTACCAATAAATAATATATTCGTAAATACATACATACATACATACATACATATATATATATATAAATGTACTCGCCCATATATGCCTACTTTGGAACCAATGTTGTGAGTATGGTAAGTATGTGGGTGAGTATGCCTCATTTTCGAATCCATGAATGGGGGCTATCATAGTCTAAACTAGGCGCGACCAATAGATTTTTCATTTCATAGAATGAAACCCAGGACTTTTGTGTCTGACTTTTCTCCACATTGAGCTTGATCATTTTGAATATACGTACTTCATGAGTGGTCCGAGAAACTTCAGTCGTCCAGGATAGTTGAATAGCAAAATGATTAATTTTGATTGAACCGTTTGTTCATGCAGAAATAGTTAATTGTTTTTCGTGAATGATAAAATGAGGGGGCACCATGTGGTTCATATAGTTGTATTATGTATTTCGTAGCACCACAAAGTTTATTACCTTAATTGATAATATGTAGAAAAGTAGGCTACACCTGCAAGTTGTCATATCTAAGCTTTTGTTCTTTTCTTTTAAATTAAGGGTTTAAAATATTAAAGACAATTTTAACATCATATTTCTATATAAAGCGTAATCAAATGATCGCGTAATATTATGTTTAATGTTTGTAAATATAGTCAAAAAGATTTTATGAAGTTTTTAATACTCAAGCTCTATCGCCAAATATGTGGAAATTACAAATCGGTATCCAAATATATATGGTGATTTTATTTTCTGTAACAGTTACCGTATTATGTTGCACGGATATATCTATTTTTTTTTATTTATTTACTTATTCAGCTTACATCAGAACATTTTAGAAATAAACATAGATTCTACAATATAGTATTTGTTAGATTGCCCATGGCATATTTAGTTTTCCAAATTCTGCGTGCAATTTCGATCGTCATTGTACTTGCTCTGTTTAGCAAAGCCTTTAACAGTGTATATCCCTTTTTTTCAGTGCTTGTTATTATCTGTGAGCTTACTTTTTGTCTTATGTTGGAAAAGTTATCCCTCTGAGATCTTAACCTGAAGTTGATGATCCTTTGTAAAACTTCTTGGACGAAAATACGTGTTCTTATGGATCTTTGCGTTAAAAATGTCCAAGACGGAGAAAACACTACGATGGAATATATTGACGGTCATCGCATATTTGGCAAGACCTTAAACTCCTTTATCGATTCCATTGTTGGATACGTTTCGACAGTGTGGTACAAATAAAGACGAAATCTTCTTCCACAAAACTGCAATTTTAGGAGGGAAACCTTTAAACTTGGGGTATTTTCCTGTAGCTAAAATTGCATGGTTTTCGCACCATTTTAGCCACTCCATTTTTTTATAAGTTTCTACCAAGATGCTATTACATATGTGTATATCTAATATCACTCGACTTACACATCGAAAAGTTAAAAAATTGCAGTGCATTTGGATCACCAAACGGAAAGGCCGACCCGTAGATTTTGGAGATCAGTTTAATAATATAAAACTCACAAGTAACTATACTGATATTCTGAAAAACAAGGTATAAATAGTAGACGGATGATGATACAAAATGGATTAAGGACTGGCAGGTAGTGCTTCAATCTTAGTCGAAAAATATTCTAGCATCTCTGAAGTAAAAAAAAACGAGCTTTGTAAGTACTGAGCTTTGCACAACCTCTTTAGGTTATTGTAAATATATGGGTGTCATGCGATTATCAGTCGCTAGTCATTAAGACTGAGCTTACATTAATTGTGCCTATGTTGTGTTCTTCACTTAAACCAAAACCGAAGCGTTGATTAATTTTAATGGACTAGACTAGTCGGAGTAAATGACTTTACGACTATCCTTTAACATTTCAAGCTGGATAAACAAACCTTGATCACCTTTGACAGAAAAATTATTTGCGTCTGTTGTAGACACAATTTTGACAGTATTGTAGGCGGTAGTTCCTGTGGTTATATAAGTGATCACTTAAAATGCATCTATAGAGTTGTAAATATATGCTATTCACATCCTTATACGTGATCCCACCTTCTTTACAAAATTTAAGTTTTCAAGCAACCTTATTGTAATTTTCTGAAAGTAACATACCTTTTAAACGAATTCTTTCACTTTGGTTGTAGTACTTTGATGATATTTACAATGATTTCAACTATTTAACTAAATTATAATTAGCACCTATATCTAAAGATGTCTGAAGTTCAAAATTTTGTAATTATCTACCAAAGATACTTCTGATGTCAATCGAAGCTCATTAAATACGAACTGATATCAAAATAAAATTCACTGTAAGTTTCATCTTAGTTGACATCTAACCTGATTTTATGGACAGACTCCAACCATGCCATGTACCCATGTAAACAGAATAATTAGACTTATATAAATCATTCAATATTTTCCCGTAACTTACTTATTATATTATCGTTTAGTTTATGACTAAAAAAACGTCTGTTGGCTAATATGACATACCAGATATATTGGAACTTGACACTTGGGAACTCATTAGCTTAATGGCAAAATAATTTTGATATTTGATGGGGTAAACAATCAGTAACTTCGTATGAAATTCTTCTAATCGTTGTAACAAAACTATCTCTTTTTTTATAACAAACAAGAATAGTTAAGTAATTAAATTGTTTTTGTTTCTTACTAAGAACTTTTTCGGAGCCGCGTTCAGCTTGCTTTTACAGATTTTTAACAAAAATTTACATAAATTAAAATAAAAAAACTCACTTAAGTAGCATAATTCCGGTGCTCAAGTACAATCTCATGTAAAAACCCTTTACCTACTTTAATTGTTGTTTCCCAGAATTCGTGCGCAATAAAGCGTGACGATAATCAGTTTCTTACTTGAACAGCCTCTGAGTAAATATTTTTCGCTTAATTGAAGACTGTAAAGTTTCAAAAGTTTTCTAGTTTTTTTTTATATTTATTTTTTTTAAATAAAAAATTTTCCCAATTATGACAATGATGGGTAAATTTTGAAGTATGTCAATGCTTACCTTGGAAAATGTTTCAGTGTCTGAATCTCAGTGTTTAAATAAGTTCCTTATCACACGCTCGTATTGGAAATTCCAATCTCAATCATGTGTCTGAAATCTATTCAGGGTTTTTCAACAGATACTCTCTTTACTTTTGTGTAAGTAGGAGTACATGTCTTATTAAATTTGATCGATAAGCTGGTGCAGTTATTTTTACTCGTTAATTGCAAATGCTGTTGCAGTTGTCTGTCTTGACCATTGAAATTAATTCATTTGTATATTTTTTATTTCTTGATAAGGTAGCAGTGTGCTTGTATGTATTTTTATTTATTCGCTTTCGTTTTTAAAAGAGATAAATCGTACAAAATAAAATATCAACATCTGCCATTTAAACATGAAATGCTGCTTACGTTTCCGATTAAAACCGGATTCATCAAATAGTTGACATCAAATCCAACATCAGATGTAGTTTCTTACTGGACACATTCTTCATATAACAGTCACAAAAAAATATTTTTTTTATATTTTTAAAAATTGTGTTTTTCATTGACTCATTCAATTCATATACCAGTACTTATTGTTTAAATTTCATAATACGGGATTACTAAGGGAAACAATATGCGCATTCAAGAAAATGTGAATTGTTACGCCGTTTATTGTGTTCTGCATTCTGGTTTTCATTTTATATATAATACATACATGGTTAAGTTAAAATTATGTTGTTAACCTTATATACAGAGTTTTTCGATAAAATTAGCTCCTCTTTTGTCACCTCTCAAGAAATGACAACTTTATATTCACAGATGATGAGTTCATTACCATTAATAACTGAAATGATGAACGCTTCAACCACTCACTGATAATAATTAAAATTTACTAAAGATATTTTGAAAATTTCGCTGTAACAATTTAAAATTTGAATATAAAAAATAAATTCTGTAGCTCAAAGTTTTGCCGAAAACTCAGATTTATTGATTCCTTGTCAATGCCTGGAATTGGTCATATCAGAAACAACACTCCAGCGAGTTTTGCTTAATGACTCTGGCCATAAATCTTTTAAGTTTAATTGGCTCAAGAACAAACAGCACCATAGTGGCTCTGCCAAACGGGGATTTGAAATGCAAATGAATTTAACTAAAAAAACATTACGTTTCCAATATCAGGGCAGGATTCCTCATTAGCGATTGAAAAATTCAATAATGATCATCGAGAAACCCCTCTATCTGTTTGCAGCTATTTTTGGGCAGGAGGCCTTAGACCTTATTTTTTTTTTTTTAAATGAGTTGATTGTGCTTCCAAAATAACATACACTAACTTAAGTATGGCAACAATTCGGGGTGAACCTGGGCCTTAGGTATCAAGTATGTTCTTAAAGAAGTCAGATGACAGCGTGTTAACTTTTTTGACACCAAAGCGCATGGTTAAGTCGTTACCTTGGCGGAGAATGGAGCCTTCGCCTTCATAATTCTGCACAGTTGGACGAGTTTGGCAGGGATGCAATAACTAGACATGGCTTTTAACAGCTTGTCTCTACAAATGCTATCATATGCGGCCTTCAAATCGATGAAAAGATGGTGGGTACAGATATGAAATTCTTGAGTTTTTTCCAGGATTTGCAGGAGTTCAAAAATTTGGTCGATTGTGGAGTAACCTGGCTTGAACCCACATTAATAGGAACCAATCGAGTTACTAACGAAAAGTTTCAGGTGTTCACATAATATTGGAGATAAAATCTTACACGCAATGTTGCCTGTCTCTTTTGTGTATCGGACAAACGATGCTGAAATTATCCACATACCTCATGCACTCTTTTGACCAGATCTGAGAATTAGGTTCATTTATAGCAATTTTGAATACCTCGGCTGGCAATCCATTTTATCCAGTAGCTTTGTTGGATTTAACCTTATACATATATTTCTATGCCTTATTCGTTTTGATCACGTTGTGGCTATCATCATAATCATCCTGACGGTGGGATATTTGGTCTCATCGTCCGTACACAGTTTGCAGAAGATGTTTTTTCACATTCTCAGTACCGAATGTGGCAGGTTTCCTTTTTTTTCTGCACAAGTTTCTGCCTGGATCTTGTGGGTTCGAACCGTCCTTTTTATCTGTTGTTAAAACCGTATGTTGTTTGTATAGTACAAACTCTCAATATCTTCGATCGTCATCTTATTCTTTCTTCTGGGAAAGCCTATGTTCTTCCTGTCTCTTTTACTCGTAGAGCTCACGAGCGACTCTCGTTCTCTGTTGAAGAGCTGCTTTGCGTGCTTCTCGGTTAGGTGCATGTGCTTGCCTGCATTCTTCATCATCAGTTGCGTCGTCAGTGATGGTAATTGAAAGTTTTGCCACTAATCTTCGATACTTGATGCTGGCGATATAGGAGTTGTTTAGAGATTTCATCGTACACGTTCAACATAAGAATCTGTCGGTCTATTGCGATTGCAGCTTTTGTACGTTATATATTTGTTTGATGTTTTTCTTTGTTGTGATGCTCGGAAAATCTACGTTCGTATCTTGAATCTGCGACAAGGCAGATCCCAGTTAATGTTGGGTACCCTGAAGATTTCGACATCCAGAATACTGGAAGCATGCGTTACGTCGGTCACAAGATGTCCCATGTGCACCATATCCCCTTTATAATGAGAAGAGGGAACCGTGTGCTTGATATAGTGATATTTCTTTGTAGCCTCGTCCATTCGTTTTATTTTTAATTATAAGTTTAATATTAATTATTTGTGTTTTAGTAAGTGTAGCTTTTTTAACATTACTAGAACGTAAAGTATTAGGTTATATTCAAATTCGTAAAGGTCCTAATAAAGTTGGACTATTAGGTATTCCTCAACCTTTTTGTTTTTTTTTTTCTGGCGCAACAGAGCACTCTGACAAAGAACTAGTGCATTGAACTTTTTGTAAGTTTCTTTGGATGAAATCGTTCGGTCTTTCGAAGGAAGATGAGTAAGATCTTCAGTAATAAAGTGCCTACAGTACCTGCATCCATCACGTCAACGCTGAGTACCTGCAGTCTAAGGCGAGTTTATGCCGGACATTTATAGAGGTAGTGCCCCGTGGCGTCGTCATCACGTTCACAGCAAGCCCAGTACATTTAAGTGCTTAGTAGAAGTGTCATGTCCCGTAACGACGCCATTAAGCAACCTGCAGTCACTCCTGCTGAGGGACAGCTGGAAGGCCGTTGATCTCTTTAAGACATAGGGAAGCATTCGTTTGGTCTACCAGCAACCTGGGGAGTCATGCCATCTGTAGTTGTGCTCATATGAAATTCAAACGTCAACGGAAGCCTTAGTCGAGGACGCAGGCAGACCCAACGTAGGTTAAAATCCTGGAAAACTCTTCTCTCAACGACGCCTGACAAGTACATCGGCGATTTCATTTCCCTCAATCCAATTTAGGGCGCAGGACCCACCACCAGCGCTCCATTGAAATCGCCAGTAGCATTTCGCCCCTTCAAACCTGCAACCGTAACACCCGTCTAATCGACGCCCCCTCCACCAGCTCTTCACAATATAATTTGTGGCCATCAGGATTGCGTATATTTCTCTTAGAAGACAGACCCAAATCTAACGTTGTCGTTCTGCAAAAAGACACCACCGCAACATCCTATATCGGTTTTGGAGCCGTAGTAGCTTTCGCCTTTTTTTCTGCAGCAAGAATTCTGGTGTCATTGCATTAGACCGCATGTCCATATAACCAGAGTCATAAGACAGCTGGTATGAAAGAACATCAAAGCTCTATTGCGCTTTCTATCAAAAACCACTTCTTTTAAACGGAAGATGGCTTTCAGAGTGCAGCCCATGGATGCATCAATGCATCCAGAGCGGATCCATCTTGTGCCAGCGAAGGCACCATGAAGCCGAGACAAACCGATTTTTGGAGGCTCGTAAATTCGGGCATCACTATTTTCGTGAGAGCTTATTCAACCAAACAGCCGACGCATAGGATATAATTGGCCTTATCATAGTCGTGTAGATCAAGGGGAACTTTCTTGGTGACAGGACCTATATATTGCAGAAAGCTTCTTTGTACTGTCAGAAGACCAGCAGCGCCTTAGAGGCTTTCGACGTAACATGTTTTGTCCATAGAAATGTGTTTTTAAGGATGGCACCCAAATACGAACATTTGCGCAACAATCGTCAATCACATCTAGTGCTGCCTGCATTTTTAGATTTAGAGCAAACAGTCGTTAGAGACGATCCAACAGACAGAGCAGCTACACCATTCGCGTATGCTTCTTCATAGACGTTAGAACTATTGAGCGCGCTCTGTTTACACCCGCCACCACACATTATCCGCGGATAGCATCCGAAATCAATGTCCTATTCACCAGCATGGCTTTTATCCATCGGCGGCAGAGGATGCATTCCCGTTATGCGCACATGGATCTCGACCATTCTCTCGCTACTTTTCAGCATGAAGGAAGTCAGATTTAAAGGTCTGAAACTCTTGGCAAACTAGTAGTCCTCCTTTCCGATTTTTTGTATACGAGTAAAAGCCAATCTTCACTGTTTAATCAGGGATTCGATATGTTTGCCAGTGCCAGGCCAGCAGTGAAAATACTATTCAGAGTTGCCAACAGCTTATCTATAACTTTTTGTAACATAACTTGGTAAATACCACTTCCTCTAGCTTTTGTTTTGACATGAGCTTAGGTGGAGCAATGTTGTACTTGTCGAGCACACGTTAAATTTATTTATTTTTAAAACATCCAAAACCACAGATGAGTTTATTAAGCCTTCGACATAGGGATGCAGTTGCAGGCTTGGAATGTTGATCTGAGTTTATAAATTATTTGAGTACTGTGGGGTGGTCGTCTCTTGTCTGCTCTTAGTTGAAAATAAAATGGAAATCGAACCTTTTAAGGCCAGGTAGGGACGGAAATCATACCTAAACTTAATGGTCTCGACAGAGGTTTTGTCTAAACCCAAAAAAAGAAGAGCCGTCCTTATTTTTAGATTCTTTCTCCCCCTGTGAGAGTAGATTTTCCATTTTTCAGTGTCGAGTCCATGGTTCTGGGTATGAAGACGTATCAGAAAATCACCCCGTTTCCCTGAATTGGTCCGCAGCCTGGAAGTTTGGGTTGTTTGAAAACTTTGAAAGCTTTGTTTCCAGGGGAAGAATTTTCGACACAAACTAGTTTAATCATTCAAAAGCACTTAACTCTAAGATTTCCGTTCGCCATATCTTAGCTCTCTGCTTGAATGCAAACATTCTCTGCTTTGGCTAGCTTCCACAGTTGATTAACACAGTGTTTGCTCTTAACGTTGTTCAGGCTGTTATCATTTCCAGCCTTCCCAATTAGAAGCGCTAGAGAGGAGATAGCAGCACCTTTATAGATGCGCCGGTCTCGTGTCCTTTGGAATTTCGGGATTTTCTTATAGGTTGCTTTTCTAGCGATATCCAAGTTCCGTCCACCAGAACTGCGGCTTTTGCTGCTTGCAGCACCAATTTCAACCGGATCTTGTGCGCTGGGAAAGCTACAACCGGAGTTGTTTCTCAGCAGGAATTTCACCGGCTTCCGCAGACCAGAACTACGACCTTTTCTGGTTGTAGCACTGGAATTTTCCGGACATCGTTTGCGTGTAAAACCATAGCTTTTTTTGTTTTTTGTTTTTGTCAATGAACGCTTCATCGATTTCCATTCATCGGAACTGCAGTCTTTTTTGGTAGAACCACCAGTTTCGTCCGGACATCGCGCGCAAAAAGATCCATTGATAGATGAAGTGTCGGAAACTTTCTTCCTTCTGGCCCTGTTCGGGACAGAAGAGGACGCAGTTTCAGATCCGAGAGGTTGGTTGGGGTTGGTGGGTATCACTTCCACTGACCTGTTTCTCATTTCCGTCGCAGTAAGACTTTTAGCAATCGTACCTTCGATAGACAAGCTGCCTGAAACAGCACCCTGACCAACCAATGGTCTGTTCTGATGGAGCTTAACCGTAATATTCAAGGTTTTCGGTACTCTCTCCATCGTTCCAGCTCACATTTCCGAACGTGTCGTAGAGAGAGCAGCAGTAATCGTCGAAATAAAGTGGTCCAGCAGTTCCTGGGTCAGCACTGAAACTTAGAGTGGCCTATTTCCAAAAAGCTTGCTAACTTAAAGAACCAAAGTGTAATTTATATAAAAAAGACAATCAATGTCATTTAAGAAATTGAAAACAAAAAATTTATGGAAACATATGTATTTGAGTAACTTACTAATATATTACTTAAGTCCGTAGTTAATCTGAGCTTTAATGAAGGTGCTTCACCAAAATTAAAAGGAAGGCTCCGCCAAATATTATTTCTACGAACACCCGACCTAATGACGTTTATATCTTTACTGGTAATTTCAACGCAAAGCTTAGAAAGAAGAGCATCTTTAGCGCCATAGTTGGAGAATACATATGTTATCTCACTCATGAACTCTTATTCTGAACATTTGCAGTTGACACAAGATACAGCTGCAGTGTTTTGAACGTCCGAACTTTTCGATGAGGTATCATCGATTTCAACCATTATCCTGTTGTTATCGTGAGTTCTTCGCCAACTCTATGAGCAAATATTTCCAGTGGGTGCTGGTAATTTGATAGGATTGCTTCTGCAGATTGTTTGGTTAGACGATCCTCTCCACAAACATCTGAAGGTCTAAACTTCTCCCTATTAAAGAGCAGAGTCCGCATAAAAACGTAGATCACTTGGTTGAATGGTTTTAATTAATTGGCTGTGTTGTTGATTATTTTTTTCGACAAAAGTACTATGTTCCCAATGCCAACTGTGGGTCTAATATTGGGTATATATTTTTTCAAAATTTGAACGTTTATTTAAGAAAAACATGTACAATAGTATTATTCAAAGTATTGCCCATCTGAAGCTATGACTTTTTCTCATCTTTCTGGCAATTTGTGGATCTCATCCCAAAAGAGCTGCGCCGGCTTGGCAGCCAAGAATGAATGAAGCCAATTTTTGATATTCTGCTCTGATGTGAACCGTATTTCAATGAGGGCGTTCTACATCGACCGAAACAAATAGTAGTCAGAAGGGGCAAAGTCTGGGCTATAAGGCGGGTGGGGTAAGACTTCTCAACCACTGTTTTCCAAATATTTCTTAACCGGAATAGCAACGTGGGGCCAAGCGTTGTCATGATGGAAAACTATTGCCTCGTGTCTGGTCGCATATTCCGTGCGTTTTTCGGCTACTGCTTTCTTCAAACTGATTAATTGTGTTCGGTAGCGTTGTCCATTGATGGTTTCATCCGGTTTTAGGAGCTCATAATACAGCACACTCATCTGATTCTACCAAATACAGAGCATTACCTTCGCGCCATGGATATTCAGCTTTGCCGTTGATTTGGCGGGTTTCACATATGATTTTTTGCACTTGGGGTTGTCGTAATGGATCCATTTTTCATCACCAGTAACAATCCGATGCAAAAATGACATCCTTTTGTGGCGTTCTAGCAGCATTTCGGACATACAAAACCGCCTTTCGACGTCTCTCGGCTTGAGTTCATGTGGAACCCAATTTCCTTGCTTTTAAATATATCCAGCTGCTTTTAAGATTTTGAAATGGCTGTTTGAGTGACACCCAAAGATTCTGCGAGCTCTTCTTGTGTTTGGCAACAATCTTCATAGAGTAATGCTTCCAGTTCTTCATCTTCAAACTTTTTTGGCTGCCCAGGACTTTTATCGTCTTCCACTTTTAAATCGTGCAAACCAGTTTTGGCAAGTTCGCTCAGCTAGTGCATGTTTACCATAAATTTCCACCAAAATACGATGACTTTCGGCAGCAGTTTTCTTCATATTAAAGTAATGAAGAAGAACTGCCCGCAAAAACACTTTTTCAGGTACAAAGTTCGACATATTTGAGTGAAAAAAAATTATTATTGCTTACGCTTCAAATGAATGATATATACTGAAATGACGTACAATGACAGTAGTTTTCCAACGCATGTTCCAATGGAATAATAACAATGGAATAATACAAGTTACGCCATCTCTTAGCAAACCGCAGTTATAGACCCAATATTATTTTATATTTGGTCCATTATTGGTCACTCTGGTATTTTCATGTTAGATTCTAGTCATTTTTTAGTAAGTTTTAGCGATAATGTCTATGATATTTTCATATGTTTCTCATACTCTTCCTGAGGAAGCCGATTCCCATGAGCTTGTAAATCGTTCGACATTTATCGGATGTCGAAGATTTTAAGAACAAATAATAGAAGTGATCATTGACAACACTTGAAATACACAAGACGAGTTACCCAACGCCCAATTCCCATAGAGTGAGAAGATATCATTTTAGCTACTTAGCACTGAAACCAAACAAGGCAGAACATATCCGCCTTTTCGCGGAACTCTTAAAGGCCTTGCCCGCATTAATTGCAGACATACTGCTTATAGTAACCAAAACAGCGACTTCTTTTCCAAAAATTAAGAAAATTAACGCTTGTCAAATTTACGCGGAAAGGTAACGATGGATTTTAAGAAACTCTACTCTGCTAACGATCTTTGTCAATTTTCCCTCAGAATTATAGACTTGTAGATTTGGTAGCACAAGCAAACTTGATAGGACTGAAAATTAACTACAACAAAAGTTGTTACTTGCATATTGTCCAAGAGCCATAATAACAGTGGTAAAACTAAATAGTAAGACATTTAAAATTTATTATGCATTGATGGAGATATTCAATCTTGTAATTGTATAATCGACTTTAAAGATTATACCTTGAATTGACGAAGTATACACTTGTGTTATTTAAAAAAGATCCAAATGAACGCTACATATATGGTATAGAAAAAAATTTTCTGACGATTAGATACAAAATTGTAAAAAAACTCTTGAGATATTTCATAAAGCAATCATTTCATCTTAATCTCAACAACCCACTATAAGGTACATATTGTAAGTTCGTAATAAATACAGGTTTGTCTCAACATTTTACTATGAAACTTCAGATATGAGCTGAGTACTAAAAAAATAGTTATTATATTGAGACTTCGAGGTGAACTAGTGTACTCGAAATATAGCCGCATCGAAACCATATTTTTAAAGTATGTAGAATGTAGAATATGTACGTATAATACAACATGGTGAGAAGAGAAGATGTACTTCATTTTACTGGAAAGTGTCCCAACATAAGAGATATAATATTGTATAAATACAAAATTATCTTATCATGAGCTAAAAATCTGCGAAATATTTACGCATTGCAAAACAACACTTGTGAATAGTATCTAAATTATTCTCCTCACTTTTTTTAAACCGAATTTTGTGTTCAAATTAGTTGTCTACACAGTAGAGAGCAATATCGTATTCTAAATATTGTTATTTAAATAATGTGATTTAATCAAGTATTAATAAAATTAGCGCTATCTAAATTTAATCTTATCTATTCACATAATATCCACACAAGAACCAAGCTTGTGGAAAAAATGTTTGTGGCCATTCACATTTCTATGTTATATGACAAGCGATTTGAAAGACCGATAACTTGTCGTATTGTATTGATACACCTTCGCCATCTAAGCAACCAAAATTGAGTTTCTGCATTCAAGCTAAGGCGGTGTATCAGCTTATTCACCCTATTTGGTCCTACGTCCAACATCTAAGGCACAGCCCATACTAATTCTGAGAGAATCCTCTAGAGGACTAGGAATGTTGATCTCTATACTATACCACGATATTATACTATACGATAATATATGGCATAATGGGAAGGGGAAAAGAGGATTGCTGATTGAGTGCTGGGTCCTGTCTTAAGAAACCATAAGGTTTCAGACACTGAAATATTCCTTGCAGCAAACACTTTGTTTGGTACAGGTACAGCAGTCACTAAAGCGATTACTCATTTTTCTACCTAAGGATTTCATTGAAAATAGTACGATGGGCTAGTTCTTTGTTTGAGCGGGCTATATCAATTATTGTTTATCTTTGTACAATTTACATGGCAGAGAACTTTACCGCGTTGCCCAGGGAAAAACTTAGGTGGACTTGCTTTCGATCTTCGTGACACTTTTTGTTTCTACGATATAACCTAATATTCCTTTACTTGCGTTGAGATGTATACCATAAGAGCAAGAGCTCAAAGTGATGCCATATATATTCCAGGTACCCATGGAGCAGCAATTAACAGGTTTCTGTGCTCTGTTATGAAACACTCGGGGTGAATCAATGATCGTTCCAAGTATTAATTTTAAATAAATTAATAGCCGATTGATGAATGTTCAGAGAATTCCTTTCTTAATGAATTTGCCAGAAAATCGATTTCAGATACATATGTATGTATACAACCTAATTATTTGGGAGCGATTTAAAAATCGTCGAAATACTCAGCTCCTATCTTAACATACGTCTGTGATCGTTCAATGTAGGTACACGGGACTCTCAAAATAATGTTCGAGATGAGACAGGTGGACACTATATCAATGAAATTCAAGTTAAGCCTCTAAATCAGTTGGTTTATATAATAAAATATATAAAAGGAATCCACAAAGGGCATTGACGCACTTTTCGTACTGGATATACTTATTCTGATTTTAATATATGGTGCGGTCTTACTTATAACTTATATTTGTTGTCACTTTTATATTTGTACCATATTTTGTAAATACTTTACTGTTGCATGGCCACCGCCTAGACAAAATTGGTACCGCTATAATCGGCTGTTTTCTATTTCCACTGCATTTGCAATCGAATCACATAGATTGCCAATGAAATGACATTATCTCATCACCGCCTGAGATCTCCAAGAAACCGTCTATCTTACTTTGAAATTTCCAATGACTCGTAGATTTTAATTCGATTAAAGTTGTAAGTCTTGTTCGAGTTATGATAATTAAACCATTTTTTGTATTTTTTTGCACAATATCATAAACTAACAGTTAGCTCATCCTAAACGATTCGAAAATAAAAATAAAAATAAAACACGTCAGTCCGGTTTTTTATCAGTCATATATACTTGAAGATAATCACTGCCACGTCCTTTACGACGTTAAACAAAAGAAGTACATTTTGCTCTTTTCGCTATGTATATTATACATATATTAATAATGGAGCACTTGCTTGGCGAAAAAACAGACCCAGTTGTTGTTAACAAAAATTTTATTTTTATTTTTTTCTGCTATAAAATATATCAAAAGACACTCCGAATGCTTATAAAATTAAAAAACAATCTTCACCGATAAATTATTATTAAAAAAAAAAAAAAAACCAACTGAACACAAAGTTGTTCTTAACAAAGGAACACAACAGCTACAGATGCTCGTCCATCACACGTAGTTATGTATACTTATTGTTTTGTTGTTCACTTGTGACAAGCAAGGCATTCTTTTAAAGTTCAAATCCACTCAATATTCTTAATCGATCGATTGATGGAGCTACTTGTAGAACATCGATAACACAGTTTTTAATAAAAGTTTAATTTTTTTTTTTTTTAAGAACGCAATATTCGAGTATAGATAGGTGTACATACGTACGAGTAGGTATATGCCGATGTACGGATATTATCTTTTTGTGACAACATTTGGAACTATTTTTACTCGTTTGAGGTACTGTTTGAGGTATTTTGTTTAAAAATTATGAGTAATATTAGAAATCTGGAAAAATACAAAAAGAATCTTTCACTTTCACAATATTCCAAACTGGAGTTAGGATTATGAATACTGAATAGAAAATATTGATCACAGAACACAGAATATTGAGTACGAAGTAATGAGTACAGAACAGTTTATTCTTCAAGAGTGTAAATTGAATTAAACTGTGTACATTTATTATTTGGTAATTCTCCGGAACGTAGTCTTCGTCTCCGTTTCCGTCGCCTTCACCGTCTTGCCTTGGTTTCGTTCTCGTTGTCGATGTCGGAGTCGATGTCGGTTTCGGTCTCTGTCGTCGGATCGGTAAAATTAATATACGAATATTGAAAGAGTGTAGTGTTGTATCAAGTCGTTATCGTAGTCGATTCAATTCGTACACCGACGGCGACATCGGGGATTTAACTGTGGGTACCCACATAAAGCCGTCGAGATAATTTCAACTGCCTTCAGTATTTACCAAGCTAACAATACACAAATACGTATACACTTGTCGCTTATCAGTATATTATACTCGTACATATGTTATAGCAAACAAAATTTTCAATTTATACAGGTGATTTGGTAAACGACATGCGAATAGCACAACAGCAACAGCAAAGACAATTATATGTGGTTATAAAGACAGGTAGCAACCGGAATGTTTATTGTATAACAGGACTGCGTTACTTTTTGATGCTGTTCAATTGTCGTCGTCGGATATCTATCTTCTACTCGTACTACTTCTCTCGCGATTTTTTTTACTTTTTTTGTTGAATTTTTTTGATACTCGTTCTCTTCTGATTCAGATTTCTGAACATATGTACCTACATATGAAGTAAAACAATCTCAAGTTACGAAGCTGGTTTGTTTTTATATCAAAATTCTCTTTCTTAATTTTTTATTTTTTCGAAGAAGAAGAAGAAGACGAAGAAGCAAGACTTGATTATCTGTAGGTTGGCGGTAGATTCAAAATAAACATGTGTCGATGCTGTCAAAGGTAAATATCAAACGTACTCAAACGTATCATTTTTTTTAAACAATTGGTGTTGATTTAGCTGTTGGGAAGATATCTACTGGAATTGTTTTGAAGAGAGATTTTGCTACGACGAGTCGATAGGTAATTACGCATGGTTTAAATTAAAAAAAAATTAATTCAAGAACAGATTACAGATACAATATAGATATACAAATATTACTATATATTTTTTTATAGCAAATTACAATCCAGACGAAGATGATCAATATACGGTTGAGAAGAATGGAGATCTTGCACGAATACAAACGATCGGTAACAACAACCTTCCTGTGTGTAACCAGCCACTTCCTAGGGGGAACTCAATGCTGAGGTGAGACAACAATGCCCAAGCACATAATTTAATCCGAATTTATTTCTTAACATTTGTTGTTTTTTTTTTTTTTTTTCTTATGTGTTTTACTCACTTACGTTTACTTGCTATCTCTCTGGCTTTTTTCTGTTTGTTTTGTTTACCTTTTCTCTGTTTTTTTTTCTCTGTTAGTGCAAAAATCCATGAAGATGACTATAGAAGAGAAACCCAAATAAATGTACCGATGTTGGGTCCGGAGATTTTGGCAGTTTTTGCAAATTCACAAATTTTCCAAGATCATCAGCCTGCTAAATTGAATAGGATAAGTACAAGAACTCATATACCAGGAATCCATGCAACAAAAGAACTATCGTCACCATCACGAGATACTTCACGTGATACCGATCAAGATAAATTGATCAAGAGACTGGAAGGTAAAGATCATCAAAATCATAATTCAAATGCTAATTCAAATTTAAAAGTTAAATTTTACCTGCATTGACATATGTTCGCACATAAATATGTACGTACTATTTTCCCTAATGCCACATTTTTTTTTATACCATTAAATTATTTATAAGAGAACTGACTTTTAAATCATTTATACATATCAAGAAGCATTTCTAATAGAGATGAAACAAAATACATATATTGCTGTTACAAGTAGAATAAGGAAATACCAGTGTACAATATTGTATAGTATGATAGTTTTGTTTTTTTTTTGTTTTTTTTTTTTTTGTCGAAAAAAAAAACTATATGTACATACAAGAGTACATATATGTATGTATTTGTAGTCCTTATTCGCCTAGGCGGAAAGATTTCTGTCATGGCGTTAATTGAATTTTTTTTTTTTCAATAATTTTGTGGGACATTGCACATTAATAAAAAAAAGAAAGATAAATAAGATTCATTTTTTGATACGATATGCCAATAATTTATGTTTATTTATGACATTGATTGAAAATAAAAATTGTTTTTTTAAGTTCATTGTGACATTTAGGTTCTGGTATTTTACTGCGTATAGGGTAGGTGGGTATTGTTTAAATGATGATTAAAACCACAGGAAGTCTATTGGAGGGTTTTTTCCTTCAAAAACAGGTACAAAAGGGGAGATACAAATTAAATTGGTAATAATGGAGCATGTGAGTTGATAACCGCAGCAGAGCATAAATATTTTGACTTGGATCGCAATGTGTAATTTCCCACTCTACTCAAACCACAAACAGGACATAAGCACAACCACGAAACTTTGGCTGTCAGCCTTTTGAAAAAAAATTTTTAGCACAGCTATCTGCGGAATTACCATCATCTAGTATTCCGCGTGACGTTTTTCTGATGTTACATGCGCCTTCCCATCTGCACGAACATCATCCACGAGCTCACGGTTTTATCCAGTTGAAGCCTGCTCTGGCTTTTTGAGGCTTCAACCACATTTATTTAGTGAGTCCTGGAATTACCTGAGAACCTTCTGCGACATGTGCAGTCCTTGGCTAGTTCCTTTCAGTTGTTCACTACAAATTTGTTTACTTTACGTGTGGCTTAGAATCTAAGTCCTGGTATGCGAAAACACCACCAGTTTTTGCTTGAAGAATCGGGTATCTATTGAACTACAATAGATGGGTTACTATGTTTAGACACACTTTTATAATGCGTCGCATTGACCAGGATTCACGTTGTTGACAATTTACAGGTATTCACAGGCAGGTGATTAAACGGTTTGACGCAATTAGTGGAAAGTTGTTTTTTGAGGAGCAAATTTTTGGAAAGCTTTCATCTACATAAGTTGATTTTTGCGTACCCGTTTACCTATCAGTCGGCTCCAACAAGCATATGTAAATTATTCTGCGTTTGGGTAATTACGAGGACTGTTTGATGAATACCTGGATTAGAAATAACAACGCAACTTTTTTAGGTTTTGACAATTTATTTTCCAGTTGCCAACTTTTGTTGGTCTGCAAAATACTCCTTCGCGGAGGGGATAACTTTCTCTTTCGACCCGTACTTCTTTCCGGCGAGCGACTTTTATAGTTTGGGAGCAAAAAGAAGTCACAGGGAGCCAAATTCGGAGAATACGGAGGATGAGGGAGCAATTCGTAGTGCAATTCGACCAATTTTGGCTGGTGCGACTGCTGAGGTGTGAGCCGGTGCGTTATAGTGGTGAAAGAGCCCTTTTGTCTTCGCCAAATTTGGCCAAATAAATCAAAGTAGTACGCTCCTATGATTGTTTTTCCTTCCCAAATAGTCAACGTGGATCACAACTGGCGCATCCTAAAAAACGGTAGAAATCACCTTTCCGGCCGAAGGCATGGTCTTCGCCTTCTTTTCGATTGTTTTTTTGACCTCAAGTGTGTACCAATAAATCCATGTCTCATCGACGGAAACGATGCAGAAACTCATCTTACTCGTCTTACCCATCCCATCGTCCTTCCATTCTTACCTTAACATTGTTATCTTCACTTCATTTCGGCCAGAGGAACAAAAGGGCTGGAGCTATTCAGGTGGCGTGGATACGAATCCCGTATCATACACAAAAAAGAAATATTATCATGTTATAAATTCATAACTATAAAAAAGATTTTTATCCTGATAAGGCAAAAAAGCGTAGGTTCTTCTTTTTGCTCACAAACTAGCAAGACACTGAATACAACGCGGAAGAAGCTAGGTCTTGATTTACAATAGAACATTGTAACATCATTTGACTGGGATTTCAATTCGATTTTTGCTGCTAAAATTTTACAAATTTCATGGTATTACATTGATAGAGTTCGAATTATTCAGTTATTAAAGCATTGGATTGCTCGAAATATTGTGAGATATTCAGTCGGCAAAAGATAAGATGACCTCTCGTTCCACATCACATAATACTTTCTCACCATTCTCTATTAATGTGAACTTCAAGATATTGGTATCTACTAGTTACAACAACAAACGTCTAAATTTATTGATCTTGAAACCGCAATTTTTAATAATAAAATGGAGGTAAGATGATTATAGTTCATGTTGTCGCAAAGTTAATCACTTTAGTTCGATTCCAAGCATGGTATCATACCTAGCGCACATTCTTATAAACCTTATTTAGAAACCCGTATAAAACTTCAAAGTCGAGTTTCTCCCGAAGTAATACAAAAACTAATACTTCCGTTTGTTTTAGTCAGCCACAGTTTTCCGACTCATTCAATTATAACAAGTTCTTAAGACCTAAATTAATTTCCTAGCTGACAATAATTTGGTTTGCGTGATTATCCGATGTTGATTGTTCTTTTATTGCTCGACTAGGTTGTCAATGATTTTTCATTTAAATCTGAATGGTGGAACTAACTTAAAATTGACTAAGTTGAGAATTATAAAACCCTTTATTGGGTTCATAATCCGTATTTCTTTGTTGCTTAGGTAGAGTGTCTCATATTCAAATCAAACAACATAGTATTTTTTGGCAATATGTTCGGCCTCCGTGTATAATGGGTATGAAGAGTTTTTTCACATTTTCTCGTAATGTGAACTCATCTGTAACTTCTACAGAGTTTTGATCAGTCTTCAATTTTTTTGACCATATTTTAAGATATCATTTCTTTCAGTTGGATCGGCCACCTCGGTATGCAAATGTTTTTTTTTTTTCTGCTGCCAGTCATCTATACGTAACTTCTTCTCTATCTTCTACTATTTTTTAGACTTCCTTAAATTTGTAAGGATGTTTTTTCTTTTCTTGTAAGACTTAGTATACTATATGTGAACATGATCTATTCTTAAATATCTTCATTTGCAAAACCTATAAACTAATTCCTTGTTTATTGTCTGGTTTCTGTAGAAGGTCGTTCTTCCATATCAGCAAATACATTTTGAGTAATTCTACAATAGTAAGCACTGCGACCAAAGTATGATATGTAATAGATTTTGTATGGTTTTTTCCTCTTACTATGCATTTGCTTAGAGCTTTAGGATAGTATGTTAGAGATGTGTGTTCTAAAATATGTAAAATAAAATTTGCAAATACTATATCTTCATCAATAAGTTTTTTTCGTATATGTGGTTGATGGAAGCCGAGTGCCTCGACTATCCTCCATTGAAAATTGTTAATGCTTTCGTCCTGTCCAACTTTATTGTTGCAATACCTTATTTAAAAGTTTACCTTGAACTTATTAATGAAATTATTTTTGTTGTCTTTTCTTTAGCAGAATTAAGGGCTTGGTACAATAAATCAGGTGCTAGTTTCTATTATACAACATGCTTTTGATTGTATGCTCTGATTCCCGGATAAGTTTTACTATTTTATCTTCTGTCAGTTGGCTTACATCCAGATATGACTTTTGAATTTTAGACATGATATTTTAGCGCCTTTTGTTTTGGTAAAGTTTCTTCTACAGGAGGTTAATGTATGGGTTAGATAATGACGAAAAAATCATCTTGATAGCTCCTTTCTACGTATAATAGTTAATATTTTCTTCAATGTATGGTATACAATTTTTCTATAAAGAACTTGAGTTTGTTTGGATGTTTGTTCTTATAGTATCAGGTGAAGTTGCAATGTTCAGCGGTGCGAAGACTTCTATTATGCTCAAGAATGTTCGTATTTAAATCTTGTTTAGTCAACTACCTCGCCACACTGAAAGCATCGGTTTCCACTAGATCACCGAAATCAAGCAGTGTTGGGTGCGATAAGTACGTAAGTGGGGGAACCACATGGGAACTCAGTACTCCGCGTGCTGTTGACAAAAAACGCGCCACATGGGCATAGTACCCCGGCGTTAAATCCCGGACCCTACAAATTAATTTGTATCGTTCAGTTGATATTAATAAATCTTGTTTAGCTTTTTCCTGCTTTTTTGTTAGTTGTATTCCAATATATTCTGTGCCTAACCATTTGTTAGTAATGTATTATGTTCATAGAATTTTTCTAATTGTTTTGTGAACCCACTTGCGGTTCCCATATAATGTGCTTTTGGGCATTCTTTGATCCTGTCTGTTTTCAATGGGTTTTCGTAGAATTTAACAACGTCTATATGATTTTGGTTGCTTTCTAAAAATTGTGGAGTTTTGATTCTACTCAGGGTGCTGTTCTCAAAATTGTTTCTTAAAGCAGGAGTAAACTGTGTTGCTGATAGTTATATTGCCATGGGGACTGTTTAACGTTATTATTTGACCCTCCAACCCTCTTGTTTTGGGTTGTCAAGAAATAATTTGGAATAAAAGACTTTTCATTTATACAAAGAATAAAGTTAAATCAATTTTATTTTTTCTATTTAGTTCGATGACATTTGCCATCTTTGTGGGAACTTCATTATTCTGTGCTCATAGAACTGCTGGCCTAATTAGCACAAAACTGGAAAAAGTGCGATTTCAAGTCATCATCATTGGTAAATATCTTACCATTTAAAGAGTTTTGCTAATTTCAAAATATATGAAAATCTAATGGTTCAAGGTCGGAACTGTGTGGTGGATGTGACATCACTTTCCAATCATGGTTCAATAATTTTTCACGAGTTACGAAAGATATGTGTGTCCTCTCATAGTTATGGAGGAACACGATTCAATTACAATCTGGCAATTTCTTCCGTTTTTCTTTGATTGCACCCTCCGGTTGTTGGGCATTAAATATCTAAATTTATCGTCTGTTTCCTTGAAAGAAGTTCGAAATACTCGTACACGACACAAATCATCATTGGATGCAATGATGTGGTTGGTGCTGGTTAATCACACTTAGGCCATGGTAGTTTTTAATTGATGTTGTTGTAAACGATCTATGTTGTTGTAAACGATCCATGTTTTTGTAAACGATCATCAGCAATAATTCGTTTCAAAAAAATTGTTTTTGAGATTCATACCGCAACTTCTGCGTTGTGCTAAGGTAATCAATTTCAATTCATGTAGAACCCAAATAATAAGCTTTTTTACGAATCCAAAATATTTTAAATGATTTTTGTGTGTGATATATTTCTCCAATCTCTTCTCTGGTCATAAGACGATATGATTCAATTATTACTTTGATTTTGTCGTCAGCATCTGCAGTTGGTCTACCAGTACGTTGCTCATTTTCAGTGTAAAATCTTTAGATCGGATTTTCTTAAACCTATTCTGACACAAGCAATCAACACCATAAACATGAAGTGCCGCTTTATGAGCCTCAGCAGCTTCCTTGGCTTTACGAAAAAAAAACAGAATATTTTGAAAATGTTCGCTTTTGTTAAAATTGACACTTTAATAGATGGGCTGAAAAGTAACCTCCTTGACCGCCAGAATGCACTGCTACTGCAAAAAAGGTTATGATGCCTTGAAGTCCGTTCATATTTAGCCAGACATGCCAAATTTAGTTTTTGTTTTGACAGCTGATTATTTTTGACGTGTTTGGCATCATGTTGAGTATGGACAAAATAAAATAAAATAAAAGTTGGATAAATAGTATGGGGCTAATGCTCCGTCAGATTACACCACCAAATATTGGTTTCGAGAGTTTCGTGGTGGTCGCAACTTCACTAAAGATCAAGTCCGCAGCAGCGGGTCCTCCGATGCGTTCAAAGGACAATGTCAAAAAATACATGAAATGGTGTTGGCTGACTAACAGGTGTAAATAAAATCAAGCTCGATTTGCTTCTAAAGTAAGCTTAAAGTGACAGTCATAACATTGACAAAGGCGAGATTCGACAAACAAAACGAAATGTTATTGGAGAAACCCAATAATGTCAGCTGCAATAGATATCTCAAAGTAACCAAAGATTCGCCATTTGAAATAGCTCCTCACTTATTTTTGCTACTCTAAGTTCGGAAAGTTAAATTTGAAACATAAGGTTTCAAATTAAAATATTGCTTATATTATTTTTAAAAATGTATCCTTTTTTCTGTGTTTTTTTTCTTCTCATGATTTGAATCATAACGTTTATATCTTAATAGTGACTTGCAGTGTTTAGGTTGATTTTACTTATGTGTTCTGTATATTAAAAAACTTCTTTAGTAATACTCTAATTTTAGAACTTACAACTTACTATCGTTGTTTAACAAAAGAAAGGGAAAAAGAAAACAAAGTCTAATAGCAACAGTTTTGCACCACTTTATTCATTTGCGAAAAAATTCGTGAGAATTCAACTGAGAAGTTGATTTATCCTGCATAGTTTTTGTCTTATTTTTTGTGGCAATAAGGTAAAAGTGAAAATTGAAAAAATAATTAAGCTTCATAAAGATAATAACTCAATCAGATTTATTTCTAAATAATCAAAAAAAAAAAATCAAAAGTGAGTGCTTACTGCTAAAAAAATAAACATGAAATAACTTCGATTTAAAACAAAGGAAAAATAGATAACCATGAAAAATAGATAACCGTAGGGCTCGTGGCATTACTAAGTAAGTGCGAAGGTAGCTATTGCATATGAATGAGCGTATTGTTGATCGCCAGCATCTGGACAGCTTATCTTAGCCGTGAAAGAAGAGCAGCCTGAAGAAAAGAAAAATAACCCCCTTATGTACCGCAAAATCATATGAATATCAAATATCCCACAAGTTTACGTTCCGCTGACGCAACGTCTGGATCAACCTGAACAATCAGTACACAGGTAAAATATTACATCCGGCGACTGACACCTGAGCACCGAACATTGCACAAGTGTAACCTTGCACTTGACGACTATCGTGGGAACAACGATACAATAGGTTAAGCATAGGTAATATTATTTATAATTAAGTTTAGCTTAAGAAATCAGTTGTAAAACTCAAGCAATAAAATAAAGACGTGTTATTTTTAACACAGTTTTTTTGTATAATTGTTTAATTGGCGCCCAACGTGGGGCAGGCATCCGTGACACATAGCGAATAAGTAAGTCTTTCAGTAGTACCGAAGTAAGCAAAAAAAAGCCCTTAAGTAGTGCTAAGGTGCGGTGCGTTTACCTGTAAAAAAAGCCCTTAAGTAGTGTTCGGTTTCCCGCACGTAAAGATTAAATTTTCCTGCCCCCGAACAATTAACCTCGAAGTTAAAGTGATCTCTCGTGGTATAAACTTAAGAAAAACCCTTAATCGTGAAGTTAAACTTATCTCTCTCGGTCTAGACTTAAGTGAAAATCCCGTAACCACGAAGTTAAAGTAATCTCTTGTGCCATAGATTTAAGTGAAGTAAACAAAGAACTTCTGTGTGTGAGAACGAGGCCCCCCAGTAGCCATAAAGGCAAAAAGGCGATTTCAAAGAAAAAGATGGACAAACAAGTTGTCGTCATCATAGTGTAAGATGAGATTAAGATATTAAGGAAAAAATATATATAAATACAAGAAAAATTAAAACAAAGTGAGATCTTAACAAATTTATTGAATATCGATCAAGAATTAAAATAGATTGGCGGAGAAGACTTAAATCTACTAATGCATACATATAGAGATAAGGCGCTTGACACGTTCATACGTGGCTTAAAAGTGGACTTGCCCAGGCTCTTAGGTATCCGAGAACCTGTTGATTTACCGCAAGCCCTGCACCTCTGCCTCAAGCTCGAGAACCAGAACTTCCGAGCAGTATGCGATGGCAAACGAAAACAATGTTCGCAGAATGTACGCACCACCACCTCCAATTCAGCCTAGGCGTCATCACCAAATTTAACAGTCTCGTAGTTAACAGCAGTCTTATCTCGAATTGCTTCAAAACCCAACGAGATGGCCTGCACAACCCCAAATGGTTTCTCATCCAGGACAAATGCCACCTCCTAGACCTGCGATTCAAAATTTTACGCAGCACATCTTCAATGCTAAACCACAACCACCTCCAATCCCTATGGAGACTTCTACAATCAGGACCAATTACTTAAATTATGCAAACAGACCGCAGCAAAGGAACGTGCCACCTGTTCAAAAAAGATCATTTGCTTCTGCGTCGAAACAAGTGCATTCAAATAAAATCTAAAGAAATTTTCATCTTGATACAAAACCCGAAGAATCATGCCAGAATGAAGAAGCAATAAAATCAGAAGATAAAGAATACGAACAAAGCCTACAGGAATGCACTGATTCCCTGCCACAGGAAGATGGAAATGGTTATATGGAAGAGCAACAAGAATTTAATGACATCCATTTTTTAGGTTAGATTGCTCTTTGAGGAGCGGAGATTTTCTAAAAATTCTTATTGACACCAGGTCAAACAAGAATTATATAAGGCCAAATCTTGTTAAAACCCCATGAGAGGAAACATAAAAATCAGTCCAACACACTTTTCTAAACCTTTTTGGCCTAAATCATATTAAACTTAAATTTTTCCTTATGCCGGAGCTCGTCTTTTCATGCTATTCTTGGTAATGATAGCTTAAAAGACCTTTCTGCAATTATCTATACAAAAGATGATTATATGTTCGTAAATAATTGCGTGAAAGTTAAGGTGAAACAGCTAATGGCAGAATCCGTTAATTCCGTTAACATCCGAATCACTAAACATGTCTCACCAACAAAAATCCTATATCCAGTCTATCGTTCAGAAATTCCCAAAATTATTTGATGATCCCAATAATAAGCTAACGTGCACTACTACTGTCAAAGGGGAAATTAGAACAACCACTACTCTACTCAACGTTCTATCCGTACTCGATGGCTCTCAAAGATGAAGTCGAGAGTTAGATTGAAAATCTACTTAAAGATGGTGTAATCAGGAGTTCAAGATCACCGTACAATTCACCTGTATGGATTGTACCCAAAAAAACAGATGCGTCTGGTAAAAAAAAAATACAGACAGAACAGTATCACAGTAGCTGATCGGTATCCGATACCAGAAATCAATTGGGACAAAACAAATGGTTTTCAGTTGTCGACCTTAAAAAAGTGATTTCCACCAGATTCCTCTACAGGAATCAGATACAGAAAACACAGCTTTCTCTATCAACCATCGCAAGTACGAGTTCACGTGACTGCCATTTGGACTGAAAAACGCTCCTTCAATATTTCAAAGGGCTCTTGATGATATACTCCATGAACAAATTGGCGAAATTTGCCGTGTATACATTGATAATATAATCATTTTTGGTTCAGGCGAGGCTACACATTTGAAAAATATTCTCAAAGTTTTCCAGACTTTACATTAAGCTAACTTAAAAGTACAGCTCGACAAATGTGATTTTTTTAAAGAGGGAATTGAATTTTTAGGTCTCGTCGTCTCTTCAAGAGGCATTAAAACCAACCCTGAAAAAGTCAAAGCAATACAAAATTTCCCAGCTCCTCGAACTTTGAAAGACGTAAGATCTTTCTTTGGCCTATCAGGGTATTATAGGCGATTTATTCGAGACTGTGCCAAGGTCGCTAAACTCCTGACATCTCTCTTAAGAGGGGTAAAAAGCCAATTCATGCTAACGATTCTGCTCCGGAAGCTTTCAAAAAGTTAAAAAAAACTATTTAATATCAGAGGATACTATTCTAATCTATCCAGATTTTAAAAAGCCCTTCGAACTTACAACCGACGCCTTAAACTTTGCCATAGGCGCTGTTCTATCCCAACAGGACAAACCAATCACATTCACTTCTCGAACACTCAGTAGAGCCGAGGAAAATTTGCCGCAAATGAGAAGAAGATGTTAGCCATCATATGGACCTTGAACTCCCTCAGAAATTTTTTACCGACCATCAACCCCTAACTCACGCGCTCAGCAACAAAAACAACAACACTAAGCTAAAAAGATGGAAAGCGCTGTAAGAAGATTACAATTATGAACTTAAATATAAGCCCAGTAGAACTAACGTAGTAGCCGATGCAATATCCAGACCCCCTTTAGACACTCAAATTAACTCCATGTCCCCAACAATTCACAGCGATGAGAGTTCATCGCATGGCCTAATTTCTAGTATTGATTCACCTATAAATACTTTTAAGAATCAGATTTTACTTCAGGAAGGCACACCCAATAGTCAAAAATTCGAAATTATATTTCCCACTTATCACAGGCACACTGTTGTTGAATCCTTTTATGATAAGCAAAAGTTAATCGAAATTTTAAAAACCTGTCTTAATCCTACAGTTGTAAACTGTATTAAAATGTCTGAACATATGGGTATGATTCAGAACATTTCAACGACACACTTACTATAAATGCATATCGCATCCGTTTTACACAAATTAAGTTAATGATATAAAATTCGAAGAAGAACAAAATGATATTATCATTCATACACACAATTGAGCTCCTAGGAACAATAGAGAGAATAAGCTCCAGATATTGGAAAAATATTATTTTCCTGGTATGGCGAGAAAAATTAAAAAGGTAACCGAACTTTGCTCGATATGCAAGAAGAGTTAATATGACCGCCACCATCTTGATATTTTCTCTACAGAAGGAAAATTGGTCCTTACGGCGATTGACAAGTTTTCTAAATGCGCCCTTTTAAAAATTGTTAAATTAAAACAAAGAATCGTTGTGTTTGATAATAACAAATCATTTAATTAATAAAGGATGAATTAGGTATCCAAGTCTTCACGACACCCCCTTATACAAGTACATCAAATGGTCAAGTGGAACGGTTTCATTCGACACTTGCCGAAATCATGAGATGTTTAAAATCTGAAAAGTTATACGGATCCTTCACGGAACTTCTAGGCATCGCCGGCAATGCCCATAATTTTTCCGTACATTCAGTTACAAACAAAAAGCCCGTCAAAATCCTGAACAGATCATGGAAGCACACAAAGAAACCATAAACAAACTAAAATTAAAACAAGACACTGATAAAAATAAACCTTGCACTAAAAACTATTTACCCTGAGACACGATATACATAAAAATCAATAGACGGCTAGGTTCAAAATTATCATCAAGATATAGTAAAGAAAAATCGTAAAAGAAAATAGGCCCACTACTGTAGTAACAGAATCAGAAAAAACAGTACATAAATCAAATATAAAAAATAAAAACAAATTCCACACTCCATTCTAATTTTATAACTCAACAGGTGTTTAGCTGGAATTCTTGACTATACTAATTCCCCCATCATCGTTCTAGACAATGGAATTGCGAAAATCGCAGAAGGCAGCATTAAATTTATCCATACTATCGAAATAGTACAATACGAAAAATTCCTATCTGAAGTCACAACCATTATAAAAAAATCAGGTCCCAGGAAAGAATCCCTTTTTTTTATCCTTCCCTATACATAGAAGAATTAACTAATAATATATATGCAATTGAACTAGCAAAAAATAGCATTATAAATTTCAAATGCAAAAATTTTAACAAAAAATGGATTAGATATAATTATAGATAAAATGAATAAAGATAATATACCATACGAAAATATAGAACAAGCACTCAAATTCGCAGATGTTAAAATTGCAATTAATTCAAATAAACTTATTTATACAATATTATTGATGTACCAGAAACAAAATCGGATTTATGTAGGACTGGACACTTTTGCTCAAATAAAAAACAAACTTCAATTCCGAAATTCAATGGACAATACTTTATTTTTCTAATATCGTTTGGCTACGAATTTAAACGGATATAATATTATGTCTCCTAGGGGATATACCAATTACTTAAATACACGACCGACTCCTCGAAACGTTCGATGACGAATAATGACTGCTGAGTGGTTTGTTTCTCTCGTCCTCTTTGTCTGTATGTTCGTATGTGCGTATGTAAGTTATCTGAATAATATTATGTTAGCGCATAATGTTATTCGTCTGTCTGTCTGACCCCAATCCCACATTTATATAAAAAATTAATGTTAATACCAATAAAAAGAAGTGATAATCTTGTCCACAAAATCACTCATAGAAATATTTTAAGAAAAAATAAAAACATATACGGAATAGTAAATAATTGTAAAATAATCGATAATTTGTCTCTATGTAAAATTTCAAATGTTTTAGATTTAAGCTATGATAAATGTATCACAAGCTTGTTAGAAAATAAAAACGCATCATGCGATGTAACGAATAGCCACCATATCCCTCAGGTCGATGAAGTAACATCATGACTTCTCATTCTCAACAAGTTCAATGGTTCCGTCGAAATAAATAATAGTACCCAATCGCTAAGAGGCACTTCTGTCATCAAATTTACCAATGAAAGCGTCACAATCAACAATCAAAGATTTACGGCAGAACAAACCATGCGTATCTAACCCTTACCCCCAACATTACATCCATCAACCGAAGATTGAAGTAAAAGAAGTTCTTTCCCTATAACTCATTAAGAAACTGCATACTAACAACCTGAAACATATCAACAAGATATGCACCAAGTGACAACATACGTCATCTTCGGAATAGCATTTCTAGTCATTCTTGGAATAGGATGTCAAGGTCAAATTAGAACCAAATCAATTAACATAAGAGCTCGACTTATGCCGGTAATACCGATTCAAACCGAGATCAATCATCCAGGATATCCTCAAAGATATCCCAGCGTTTATAATATCGCCTTAATATAAAAATGCAAGGACGCATTGTCTTAAGGAGGGAAAAGTTAACGCAAAATAATATGAATATCAAATATCGCACAAGTTTACGTTCTACTGACGCAACGTCTGGATCAACCTGAACAATCAGTACACAGTTAAAATATTACATCCGGCGACCGACACCTGAGCACCGAACATTGCACAAGTGCAACCTTGCACTTGACGACTATCGTGGGAACAAAGAACTCTGCTGATACAATAGGTTAAGCATAGGTAATATTATAATTAAGTTCAGCTTAAGAAATCAGTTGTAAAACTCAAGCAATAATATAAAGACGTGTTTTTTTTACACAGTTTCTTGTATAATTGCTTAATTTGTATATAAAAAAGGTAAACAAGTACGTATATTACTTGAATACAAACAGTTTTTTTTTTTAATTGTTTAGTCAGATAAAACAAAGATTTGCCATTTTCAGTCATATTGGGAATCATGGTATTATTCCTAACCCACTGATGCACTCAACCCACTGTTAAGCATGGTGGATTTTCTGTAATGGTATTGGAGTGTATTATTTAGAAAGGAGTAGAACCATGGATTCGTGTCGATAATGAACATCCGCAAAAGGGGTCTTGCTGTTGAAAGTGTAATTTTTCAACATGACAATGATCCGATCTTACCGCTAAATGTGTCAAAGAATAAAATAAAAAAAAAGCAAATTGGTTTTTCAAGGAAGCAAAAGAAATGTGACTTAATACTAATTTGTTAGCTGTGGTGCACAATTTTTGCCTCAAAATTTTTTTTTTTCTGTTACAAAATGTTCAACTATTTTTTCTTAACTACTTAATTTCTTACTCTAATTCTAATAATTAAAAAGAAAAAAAGTCTTGCTTTTAATTTTAAACAAAAAGGTAACTCAATTTTTGTTTAAAAAGAGCAACAGTTTTGCTCCTAAGTGTGCATACATGATATTTCAGGTTCCATATTTGCATCAAATGCCAATTTATTTTTCCTTATCTGATTACATAATTCCTGGTTTGTGACATGTAAAACAGCTTATATGGCATGAGATCTGTAGACTAATACTATCTGAAATGGCTAAGCCTGTATGTATGCGTCAATGAAAAAATGAGCTCAATTCCAAAGATTCCGGTAATAGTTAAGAAGTTCGAAACTTAAGAACTATGAAAGATTTTTCTGATATGCCAACAATTTTATTTCAATAAAAAATCGCATGTCCAAACACATCTTGTCAGATTGCTTTGATCGTGGCACTTCTACAACTGGAAAACTGAATCTGATACTTTTGAAATATACCTTTTATATTTACCATATAAGTACCATTTTGTCTAGGGGAACAAAAGTCTAAATGCCTTTATAATTGGTTTTTAGAAAATTGCCATCCATGCAACCGTAACCCCTTGTGGGTCTATTCTCATGGTTCCTCTCTGTAAGATTTGGGTAAGAAGCAAAATCGATAGAAAAAAAATTATGGGTTTGCTGTTAGCTTGATAGGCTTTGCGGAATTATTTTGGGTAAAACGAGTACATCAAACATTTTTTTGTCATAATATCAGTCGCTTGTGAAACAAAAAATAAACTGAATGCAGAAGTTTTAGTCTAAAATAAATATAATTTCATAGTTCACGTAGATGAACTATTGTATAATAGAGTGTAATCTACCAAGGTCACTGATATATGAATTCTTGTACTACATTATATTACTAGTACAACTAGACAATGAGAAAGAAAATAAAATTGGTTATTTGTATCTGCTATCTGCTGTTCTAGCCCAATTTTTTTTTATATGACTAACATTCGATTTTGTTCGTTCTTTGTTTTTTTTTTTTTTTTTTCAGTGTGTTTATCTTATTTGTATATGGGTATATGCCATATATTTTTTTAATGGAGTTCCATTCTGAATTTATGATTATTTACTCCAAAACTGATGTTTCAAAAAACCAAAAAAAAAAAAAAAAACACACAAAATGACGCTAGTTGTGATGACCTGATGAGGATAAAAGTGATTAAAATTCCAATTATGAGTACCTATATGATTCATTCGAAATTACAGACAACAGAGAGCTGATAATCAAGTTTTGGTCCGTAGGCTGTTATTTTCGTCATGCCAATCACGATAAGCCTCGACAATATATATTAATCCATCGTATATGATCGCTAATCTGACATGGTAATAAGTATTTACCTTTATTACTATGACGTACTGTACGTATGTTTGTAGCTGGATTTCGTAACGATAGTACTTAATTAAATGCAATTAGTACCTAAGAAAATCTCTTTATTTATGTACAATAAATTAATTATATTAATTAAAGTACACGACAGATTCTGACGGTATTACTAAAGCTTCCGGTTATTCCTGTTAAAAAAAGGTAATTTTGAATAAACTCCTTATTGTAGCACCTCTATTACCTTCTGGTTATTAAACTAAGTTTGCTTAGAATATTATATTTATGTATTCCGTATTTATTTGGTTTTATATTACGTACACATCAGCCGAGTATTTTTGTAAAATACTATTATTTACAATCAATTGTCATAGAGAACAAGTCAAATCAGCACGTAGATCATCCATTAGCGCTTTTTAGTTGACACTGTTTTGAATTCAAATGAAACCATTAAGTAACCACCATCGCATAAGGATGTGGGATCTATTTTTGGAAATTTTCGAGTTGGAAATCTAAAAGAAAAAATTATTTGAAAAATTTCTCCCATATACATATTTTCATTCATGGGTCGTTAGTAAGGCCCAGAGTTTCCTGATGCTTTAACAATTAAGTGAACGAAGTATCCTTTTTCAGTTCCTTCTTCTAAAGTTGACTGGAACTTAAGCTTTTAAAGGGTTTTGTAACGAACCTTACGCCCACCTTCGTTGAACACGGCAACGATAGTTTTTCTACTATCGTTTTCTAAATACTAATAAGATCACATTTTGTAACACCTGCTGACATTCGTATCATTTCTATTTCCGTTGCTGTTATTTTTCTGCATTTTTCTGTCACAAAGTACTGAGGAGTTTTCACACCCCATGTGTATTCTATAAGCGTTATCGTTTTTCCCTCTTTTGATAACAGCATTTAAATTCTATTTAAATTATTCGAACTTCGACACGATGACTCTTTCTAAATAGATGTCTGGAATGGATGTCAAGCACATTTATTCAATTGTTCAGAGCGTCATAGGTATGAACTTAGAATGATATGCGAAGTCCCCATTCTGTTGATGGGGAGGAGTCCCCGGAAAACCAGCTGGATACGATTTAAGAAGAAGCCCGAAAAGTCCAAGTCCAACAGTTTGACTTGGAGCTTAGGACAAAAAGAAAACCAGAGAAAGATGTTCAGAACCTGAACGGTATCCTCTCCAAGTCGTCGCTTAAGACTACTTTAAAGGAAGACTGACTTCTATTACAGATAGAAGCAAAAAGAATAAAATAGAAGTTAGTTCAGATTTCGAAGAATCGAAAATTTTTCGAAAAGATCGAAACAGTCGGTGAAACCAGTAAGCTAATCAATATCTTCCATCAGACTAGAATGATTCATAAAATCGGATACCACCTACACTGAGTCGAAAACAGAGAAATGTTTCAAGATCATTTTCCAGATAACCTAAATAGAACCAGCTCACCACTAGCTCCTATTAACGAACCTGCTAGTTAGCTAAATGACACAACACGTCATAACTGGTATATCTCATCAGTTTAATGAATCCAATAAACATGCTGCTGGTTCCTTTGATAGTTTCAAGTCGCCTGGCACAGTAAACAACTTCTGACAGAAATTTACAAAAAAAAAAAAATATTTTCAACTTAATTCTGATAACAATTTTAACTTATAGTTCTATTTTTTACCTAAAATAACATGCTTAGCAAAATTATAGAAGTGTGAAACATTAAACTTTACGCAGCATAAGGCTGGACATGGAAAAATTCAAAGATGAAACATTAAACCATCGTCCGGTCTGTTTACCCTAATGCTAGTGCATATTATGGAGCCCTGCACATTCGGTGGATGTTGGAATCTGCATGTGTACTGAGTTCACACAAATAACGTGATAACTCTTCTCTCCTTTAATTTTAACGCGCAGGTCAAAAGATCAGCTCTATAGTTGGATGGAAGATTTATTGAGGGGGATAATTGAACCTAAACAGGTTTATTTTTCATTGAATTCTTAAATTTGTGCATTATAACTAATAATATTATAATGATTATTAAATATACAAATGTATTTAAATTAATGATAATTGGTTAACCATTTAAACATTTTTTTAATTTCTTAATGTTGCTAAATTGTAAATCGTGCAAGAATTCTAAATCTAATTGCATTTCTTTCAAGGTTATGAAAGGTTCTAATTTCGTGGTTGATATAGCTTTTATCGTTGATATTATTGTCAAATTGTACTACAATAGTTCCACTCAGCACCTAGGTTTCGTTTCCATGCCTTAAAATTCAGTAATAGGTTCTTTGTATAATTGAAAGTCACATCTCGCGTTTCTTCCTTTTAGCACTTGATTAATGCAGTGCTTTGTTAATAGTTTCGCGAGCTGATTGTCACGACAAAGAGTTATATCCTGAATATGACTAAATGTTCTCTTAATACCGTACATCACGCCATGAGCTAATAGGAGTTCATTTGTTCCAAGGTGGGTTCGCTTATATACCCCTGATCATTACATATTTTAAGCCCTTAGGCTAGTTTTTGGTAGCGATATAACATCGAGCAAGAGAGATCCTTTTTGTAGTATAAAAGATTGCGCGCATTCTATCGCATTTCTCATTACTATAAGGTAGAGTTTCTATTTGAGTGAGTACGTCCTGAATATCTTCTTTATTCAGCAGATAAGTGTTATTATTTGTTTCTTCGCTAGTTGAGTTGCAGAGACTATTTCGTTCGGTTCAACTTTGTTAGCTTGTTATACAACATCTGTTCATATTTGTCCACACTGGTGCTGTCTATTCTCTTCATGATGTTGTTGTAAGTTGCGAGAATTACTTGTTTAACAGTTGTTAGATGCTAGTTTATTTTGTATTGATCGTTGTTGTTTTCGATGATGAAGTTTTGATGGTTCAACAGATCATCCGAATCTTTCGTATCGGGTCAGATGTGTTTACTATCCACTTCCACGTGGATCCAATTTATTGATCTCTCTTTCCTTTGGTTTTTTCCAATTAGCTCTCCTAATAATCGTTCGGATTGTTGAATCTGGTGCATTAATTGATGTCGTATAATACTGCTCTTATCTATTTGGTTTTCTATTACGGTTGTTAGTTGGTCTTTGACATCTTTATAGTTGGTCAGGTTGAAAATGTGAACCAGCTCTTGAATCGACCTGAAATTAAAATAAAACACATTTATTTAGAAGTGTTTTCGATTTGGGACTTGTGGATCTTTTTTCCAGATTCGGTAGTAACCGTAACTCAATTATACCGTTGTACTATTTCTTTTGTGTGTAGCGATTTTTTTGGCCATCGCGTCATTTAAAGGCTGCGTTTATAACTTCCCCGGGTTGATATGTATGTCTTTGGAATGTTAATTTTTTTTTTTCGGTTTTTTGGCTTCTTTTGATGAGTTCGGTAAGATCCTCATTCATTTTAGCTTAGAAATCAATAAGATTTTGGTGTTTGATTCTTTGGCTTCTTCCGAAAAATATATTACTGGCTTAGTAACCGAATGGATTGAATTGTTGTAACGGTCTACAGCTATTACATTGTACTATAAGATCTTGATATTTTTTCCGTAGGCATATACTCGAATGAATCCTTTAAATAGTTCCATTAACCTCGCTTTTTTGAGAAGGAATCAAGTAAGTTTTTATGCCAAATCCTGCTGAAGCTGCTCGTTATCAGTAACGATAAGTTGAAACAATCTTCTTGGATGATTCTGAATTTGTTTTCCTTATTCTGCAAAGCTGCGACTAGCCTTTGTGTTATTCTGATCTTGAATTTAGGAAAACATTTTTTAAATATGTCTTGAAGGGGTGTAATAATTGCCACCGAAATTTTTACCCCATTTACCACATTCGGATATAGTTTTTCCTTTTGGGTCTTGGTCAAGGTTTCCCTAGTTATTTTCCGGAAGCGGAAGTAATGTCTCCCAAATGTTGGATGTGATTCCGCATATGCGAACAATTCTCGTCCTTTTGAGATTCTGAGATTTAAAGGAGCTTCACAGATGAGCTGTCCTTCTCACCAACACTGCGTATGGTCTGTGAATCGGTTTGAATCCCATTTTGCTTCTAAATTATTCATTTGTATTGGATTATCGTTTGGAAGAATGGTCTCCTTTTTTTTATACTATCACAAGCTCGTGGGTGTGTAACAATTTTCTATGTATGTACCTAGTTGTGGTTCGCGATGCTAGAATTCTTCGTGTTGAGGACGGTTGTAAGATTTTCGTCTGCTGCTTCAATTAAAATGCGGCGTTCTTGCTGAAGGGTCCGCATTTCTCCTTGTTGGCTTTTTTTTTTTTTTTTTTTTTTCATGAGAAGGTGAGAAATCTTCATAGACACTATAGGCTCGGAGCCTATAGTAGTGTAAGATTCTTACTCACTAAAAAACACCTCCCTTATGCAAACCACGACTGAGTTCACACTCAACAAGCAGTTCTTCTATCGCATTTTATTTTGTTTTTATACGATATCCTGCAGACGATTTTCCATTGAAAATTCCTGTGTATTAGAAAAATTACGCGCTGCTAATCACCGCGCTAGATCGAGAGGCTTAGTCCTTTTCAGGCGGCGCAATAAAATTGTCTCGTCGAGGATCTATTGAACAGAAATATTCGTATGACATTGTAATCGATTATTATGTTTTCGCGCAAACATTTTAATTACGTTCTGAACGTTTTCGGCTCCTAAGTCTCCGTGGATATAATTGTTTCTAATGTACCACGCGCATTAACAATACCTCGAAGAACTTTGTTTTGAAAAGTCTGTAATACATTAATGTTACTATTTTTAGTACAAGTTCAAAGTTGTACACCATATGTCCAGATCGGTTTTAGCACTTGCTTGTATAACAGCAGTTTGTTCTCTAACCTAAGCTTGGAATACTTTCCAATGAGCCAGTAAATATCTCTATATTTGATTTCAAGCTCTTCGCGTTTTTTCTTGACGTGTGCTCTCCATTTTAGTTTAGCGTCGAGTGTCATACCGAGATATTTGGCCTCGTTCGCGTAAGAAATTCGTACTGCGTTAATAAACACCGGTGGATTCTCAATTTTCTTGAGAGTGAAGTTCACGTGGACAGACTTGTTTTCATTAAGCGCGATTCGCCAAGTCTTTGTCCAATTGTTAATCCGTGTAAGGGCACGTTGCAACTTGGCAGTTGCTTCTTCGACTGTTTTAGTCGTTGCCAAAATGGCACTGTCATCAGCAAATGTGGCTAGGACAGTGTCGTCCGTTTGCGGTATATCGCGGGTAAAAAGCAAATATAGCAGAGGGCCAAGTACACTTCCTTGCGGCACCCCCGCCTTTATTGCCTTAGGAGTGGAATATTCATTTCCGTGTCTCACACAGAAGAGTCGGTCTTCCAGATATGAACCTAAAATACAAGACAATTGCTGGGGTAGGGCTTGTCGGAGTTTATATTTTAGGCCTTCATGCCATACCTTATCAAAGGCTTGCGAAACGTCAAGGAATGCGATTGAACAGACTAACTTACACCCGATTGCTCGTTCAATTACATCGGTTATTCAATGCACTTGGTCAACTGTAGAATGTTGGCTTCTAAAGCCAAATTGATGATCAGGCAAGACGGAATTTGTGTCGGCAATTGGTTTAAGACGATTAAGAAGGATTCGCTCGAAGACCTTCGATGTAATCGGATGAAGCGATATTGGTCTATATGACTTGACTTCAGTCAGCGGTTTATTTGGTTTCGGAACCATAATAACTTCGGCTACTTTCCACTGGTCCGGTTCGTGCTCTAATCTAATGCTGGCATTTATAAGATAGAGCAGCTTTAGCAAACCTTTATTCGGAAATGCTTTAAGTATCTCTTCCGTTATTGAGTCATATCCCGGGGCTTTATTGGGCTTAAGCGTGTCTATAACTTGTCTAAGTTCCCTAAGTGTAGCCTTTTCTACTGGAAAGTTTGTCGTCACGTCTAGCGTATTGACATTCTCAGGAAGCACCCCCCCCCCCCCCCTCCCCTATCGAATGGTTTAAACGTTTCTGCAAGATGGTCGGCGAAAACATTAGCTTTTTCCTTATCTTTTTTTGCCCAGTCATCCTGGTTTATTCTTATTGGCGCCACGTGTATTTGGGGCTTTCGAACACTTTTAACGGCTCTCCATATGGAGTAGTTGGTATCCTTTGTCGCTGTGATTCTTTCAAGGTAGTTCTTAATACCTTGATTATTGAAGTCCTTGATCGATTTTTTCAACAAGTTGCAGAGCCTATTGAAGGATGTTTTATCTTGTGGTGACCGCGTTTCATGCCACTTTTTCCGCGCTCTTCGTTTCTTCCTTATCATTTCTCTGATTTCCGGTAGATATCTTATGCCGACTTTGGGAACTTTGTTCGATTCGCGGGGAGTGTTTTTCCACGGCTTATTTGTAGATTTTCTTTTGTAGCGGCTTACTGCGGTATAGTTTTTCTTCAATTATACTTTAACTATTCACTAATTAAAAAAAAAAAAAAAAACTTTACGTAGCAGAAGGCTGGGCATCAAATCATTGTCCATTGTTAAAAAGCGCGGAGAGAATATTCGAGATCCATGAGTGCAAAACTGCCTTAGGAATGCATCCTTTGTCTGGGATGCAACATGTTTACTAACGTGAAAGATCTTCCGGGAGTGCGAAAATCGAATAGACAGAAATGGAGGCACACTCGACGTTTTTTCATTGAATTTTCATCGATATTGTGGGTGCTTTCGACAACGCAACTTTTGGCGGCATATGTAAATCCGCCAGACAACACGGCGTAGACGAATCTTTAGTTTTGTGGATCAGAGCAATGCTGGTAAATAGGACACTAATGGGAGATGCTGACTACGGCCAATATGTGATGGCGGGGGTAAATAGGAGTTGTCCGCAAGGCGGCGTTCTGCTACATGTTGATCGATAAACTGCTCAACGCACTCAATAGTTCTGACGTCTATGCATAAGCATACGCAGATGATGTAGCTGTACTGTCTCTTGGATCGTGTCTAGGGACTATCTGCCCTAAACCGCAGGTGGCCCTAGACCTGATCGATAATTGGTGTACCAGAATTGGGCTTTTAGTCAACCCTCTCAAAACAGATGTTTTTCTCTTGACGAAGAGGAGCAAACTGACTGGTCTGATTCATCTAGTGCTTAAAAGCACTACCATCCAATCTTTCAAGGAAAAACAATGTTACGTCGAAATCATCTAAAGCGCTGTGGGTCTTCTAGCAGTGCAAACGAGCTTTCGGCTAGACATAGGGCCTGTCACCAAAAATAGTCTACGGCTATGATAAGCTCAATTAGATCCTATGCGCCGGTTGTCTGGAGAAATAAGCTCCCACAAATTATTGCTGCTTTTGCCGTACTCCAAAGAACTGTCTGTTTCGGCTGTCTGGAATCCCTGGATCCGTCCTAGACGCATTGATAATTCGACCTCCCCTTAATATTTGTATCATGGGTTGTACTCTTAAAGTTATCTTCCACTTACAAAGGAGTGGTCTTTGGTACAATAAGCACTGGAGCTTTGATGAACTTGCGCGCCGACTGTCTTATGGCTTTGGTCTTATGGACATTCCGTCTGATGCAATGAAACCAAAACTCCTGCTGCGGAAAAAGTGCGAAAAAAAGGAAAGCTAAATTCACTGAGCCTTCTTTGAGTTCTAACAAAAAAACAACAAAGGAGTTGCTTAAAAGACCCACAATGGACTTATACACTTTATAAGCCATATCGTTCCAAATATTTAATAAATTAATATTTTTAATTTAAAGAAATATTGATTTATGATTGACTATTTGTGTTGTCTCGTCGTTTTTTAAAGTTACAATGGATCCCAAAGTTTGTCACTAACTCAACGTTGCAGCAATTTTGGAAATTGGTCTCGTTCTCATCTCCAGCATATACATACTTTGTCTACGCTTGGCATTAAACCACTCTATCCAGCTTCCCCTTCAAAAGTCGCATACCCACACAAGGCACTTTGCTGTCTTTTCCTTATAACATGAAACGGAAAATTAAGCCTGATTGTTTACCTACGAATTTCTCTTGTTGTTAAGATAATTAATCACATTGCTTCCCGCTACGGTATTTATATCCTTTTGACTATATGAAGCTCTATTGACATAAGAATCACGATTTGGATTTGTTGAATATTTCATAGCAGTGTAGCTTGCATTATATGTACATATATAGAATGTATTGGGTCTATAACTAGCGGTTTGCTAAGAGATTGCGTAACTTGTATTATTCCATTGTTATTATTCCATTGGAACATGCGTTGGAAAGCTACTGTCATTGTACGTCATTTCAGTATATGTCATCCATTTGAAGCGTAAACAACAATAATTTTTTTTTATTCAAATATGTCGAACTTTGTGCTTGAAAAAGATTTTTTGCGGGGAGTTCTTCATCATCGTATTTTGGTGGAAATTTATGGTAAACATGCACTAGCTGAGCGAACGTGCCAAAAGTGGTTTGCACGATTTAAAAGTGGTGATTTTGGCTTGGAAGACGATAAAAGTCCTGGGCAGCCAAAAAAGTTTGAAGATGAAGAACTGGAAGCATTACTCTATGAAGATTGTTGCCAAACACAAGAAGAGCTCGCAGAATCTTTGGGTGTCACTCAAGCAGCCATTTCAAAATCTTTAAAAGCAGCTGGATATATTTAAAAGCAAGGAAATTGGGTTCCACATGAACTCAAGCCGAGAGACGTCGAAAGGCGGTTTTGTATGTCCGAAATGCTGCTAGAACGCCACAAAAGGATGTCATTTTTGCATCGGATTGTTACTGGTGATGAAAAATGGATCCATTACGACAACCCCAATTGCAAAAAATCATATGTGAAACCCGGCCAACCAGCCAAATCAAAGGCAAAGCTGAATATCCATGGCGCGAGGGTAATGCTCTGTATTTGGTGGAATCAGATGAGTGTGCTGTATTATGAGCTCCTAAAACCGGATGAAACATTCATACAAAATATTTGATGTGGCCAACAATTTTATTAATATCATATATAGGGTGATTCATATCGAGGTTTGAGTTATAATGTAAAATAAAATACATAAACTTGAAAAGGAACTTAAAATTATTATTATTCGTTAAAAGAACGATTCATGGTATTTAATTTTTGAAAATGATATCATGTAAATGTTGACCACGACTACGCCTGAAGGTTCAATTTTGGGCGACTCGTTCGATCATAGCGACTGTCATCTCGCGGATAACATGAGCAATGTTGGCTTCCAAAGCGTCAATCGTAGCTAGCTTATTTCTTAAGACCTGAGACTTTACATATCCCCAGAGAAAACAGTCCAAAGGTGTGATATCGCACGATCTAGGCGGTAAATTAACCGTAGCAAAACGTGAAATTAAGTGCTCACCAAAATGATTTCTCAACAAGGTTATTGTTTCACGCCCGGATGGCTCGTAGCGCCGTCTTGTTGAAACCAGAGCTCACTAAGACCATGTGCTTGCATTTCAGGAAGCACATAGTCCGTTAACATGGCGCGACAACGGTTACCATTAACGGTAACATTCTGATTTGCCTCATTTTTTCAAAAATATGGACCAATGATTCCAACAGCCCACAAACCACACCATACCGTTGGTTCTAATGGATGTAATGGTAGCTTATGGGACTCTTCAGGTTGCTCATCAGCCCAAATACGGAATTTTGTTAATTAACGTATCCATTGAGCTAGAAATGGGCTTCATCACTGAACAAAATTTCACGATAAAACACCGGATTTTTATTGAGTTTTTCCGGAGCCCATTCACTAAAAATATGACTCAAATTCAAGTCGCCTGGCTTCAGTTCTTGCCAGGCACAAGTAATGTCGCTTACTCTACCATTTATAATATTGTGATATCAATTTGAATGTGAACAGAATCATCTTCAATATAATATTTGAATAGCAGAAGACTCTACCATTAGAAATTGGAGAATGGAAACATTGTATGGAACGCTGGATAAGGCAGAACGTTGAAAGATGTCATAGAAGTATAAATATGTATCACCGTTCTCCAAGATATGCAAGTCAGTTCTAAAGTGGAATTTGAAATGTGAATTAAGAGTAGTGATAAAGTGGTTTTGTTAAAAGGTTAATAAAAGTAAAATGGGTTGAAAAATGCGATTAAATTGTAAATTGTGACTGTATTGAATAAAGCGGATTCTTAAGGATTAAGTTATATAATTTGTTCCCACACAAACATTTTATAATATTATAGTTGTTATCACGAACTGTGCATCAACAAAATTATTAGTAGCCGCTGTTCAGCTATTTCAAACCTTTAACTGCGACACAAGTTTATGGAATAGTTACAATTTTTTTTTGACTTCGCTGCATTTCAGTATCTTCCTCTGTTGCCTGAATGCAAAGAATATTCGGATATACGCACTGATGTCCATTGACTTGTTACCGATTTCTTATGGTACACATGTATATTTTTTAATAAGGTTGCTACTGCAACCTAATTTCTCGATTGATTTTAGAATAATCATTACATCCACAAAAATGTACTGTTTGGTGGGGTTTTCGGGCTGGTGGAATCACTGATCCATTTTTCTTCGAAGATGCAAATGAAAGAGCTGTTACTGTCGATGTAGAACGCTACAGATAAATGATTGACGATTTTTTGTGACCTTAATTTGAAGAAATAAACACAGACCATTTTTTTTCCACAGGATATAGCTACGAGTCACACAACACATGCAAGCATTGAGCTATTCCGGTCTAAGTTTTTAGGACGATTAATTTTACGTAATGGTGGCATAATCTGGACACCTATATCATGCGATTTAAAACCATTAGATTACTTTCTTTAGGTTTTTTTTGAAAAGTAAATTCAATATGAACTAGAGAAAAACAATTTCACAGCTGAAAAACAACATTCGGGCCGAAATTGATGAACTTACAAGTAATGCGGTAATATTAGAGCGAATCCTTGAAAAATTTGATGTTCGTATGAGAGTTTGTAGACGTGCTCGTGATGGACATTTAAATGATATTATTTTTCATACACAATTGTTATGAGTCATATTTTTATAGAAATAAAACATCGAAAAAAATGTAAGTGTTTGCATGTTTTATTTAAAAAAAAAAACAGGCGCGTCTTTAGAAAAGCCCTTTATCATTTTCAGCTTCAAAGTTGTATGCCGTAGGTGAAATCCTCTTTGACTTTCAAAGTTATTTTAGCGGCTTCTCACACGATGATACCAATGCTCAGGTCTTTTTACGTTGACGATATAAATCATGCAAGCAGCTGATGGCAAACCATTGTTGATGCGAAATAGAAACAAAATGAGGTTGTGTTCGTGCGGTGCGTGCTTATTTGGTTTTTGCAGTGAACATGTGAACAGTGCAAAGGGTTTTAAAAAAGCTACGTACTCCTACATACGATATGTCTATACTGAATTGAAAAATATCAAAATTGACTTTTTGACATCCAAAAAGACGCATAACCATGCATCGCTTTGTCCTAATCATCTTTTGCCATCAAAAGGATCTATGCCGTTGCTGCGAATTTTTATGGAAAAATATGCATTTTCCTTTGTCATTTGGAAAAAGCTAAAGAGGATTGCCAAGAAGCTCATTTACGCTTTAAAAGATAACCTTTAGATCGATAAATATATGTATCAACTAGAAACACTTGAACCTGGCCTAAATTCGTACTTCAACTATTGACATTTTATTGCGGAAATGATTTTAAAAGCAATGTAACCTTTGACTTTTTTCGTCTTGTGTTAGTCGGGTGCCTAGAATAGTCGGTTATCTTCATCTCCATTGAGTGCACAATTCTGCGTGGTGGAAAACATTAAGTCATATTGTTAAGCAATCCGCAAAAGGCTTCCATACAACTTTCTCAATTGACAGTAATCGACTACCCCGGTGCCGGCAGACTTTTTTTCTTTATATTTAACACATGGGCTGAAAAGTCAGCGCCGTTTTATAGTAAAACACAAATTTTTTGCAAAATTCAACTTTATTTATCAATATTCATAGTTGCCTTCGAGGGCGATACACTGATTGAAACGATTTTTCAATCTTTCGATACCAGTTTTGTAGTACGATTTCGGTTTAGCCTCAAAATAGGCCTCTGTTTCGACGATTACTTCTTCATCGGTCTTAAATTTCTTTCCGGCGAGCATTCTTTTGAGGTCTGCGAACAGGAAATAGTCGCTGAGGACAAATCTGGAGAATACGGTGGGTGGGGAAGCAATTCCTAGCCGAATTCATTCAATTTTGGCATCGTTTCCATCGACTTGTGACACGGTGCATTGTCTTGATGAAACGGCACTTTCTTTTTCTTCAAATGCGGCCGTTTTTCTGCGATTTCGTCCTTCAAACGCTCCAACAACGCAATGTAATAGTCGCCGTTGATAGTCTGCCCCTTTTGGAAAAGTCGATGAAAATTATTCCATGTGTATCCCAAAATCCGGATGCTATAACCTTGGCAGCCGACTGTTGAGTTTTTGGTCGTTTTGGACGAGGTTCGTCGCCTGCTCGCCACTCAGCTGACTGCCGACTTGACTCTGGTGTGAAGTGATGGAGCCAAGTTTCATCCATTGTCACATACCGATGCAAAAATTCGGCTTTATTGCGGTTGAACAGCTTTAAACACTCCTCTGAATCATCAACACGTTGTTCTTTTTGGTCGACTGTGAGTAAACGCGGCACCCACTTTGAACAGAGCTTTCGCATGTCCAAATATTCATATATGATATATCCAACACTCTCTTTTGCACGTCAACTGCGTGCATCATCTTCGGTGCCTGTATGACCACTTTTAAATTTTTCAATCCACTTCCGAATGGTTCGTCCGGGTAACACTTATCAAGCCATTTTTTTGCATCGGCTGAATTTTTTCTCATCAAAAAGCAATGATAAATCAACACACGAAATTGCTTTGAATCCATACAATAACACGTATCTTTTAAAGGTTGGTATAACTTATGTTATGGATTTAATTCAAGTTGTGCTCTCTCTTTGAAAAGGCACGGACTTTTCACTCTATGTGTTACATATATCATATTTGTTTACCTTTTGCTAAAACTTCCGAATACCATTAATGCTACAGTATACCGATACAGAATACTGATCGCCCGATTTTTATGTGAAGATGCCCACGTTTCTCCCTTCTTACTCGTCTCTGCGTGTTCCTCTTCTTATGAATGCATACTGGTTTGCTACATTTGCTAAGCGACAGTGTTAAAACCGCATGCCAGCTATGGTCACATTTTGCTACATAGCAAAAGCCATTAGTCTTAGTCCTCTGGTTTCTGACTTTTCTATTCAAGAGCCGATCTCTTACAAGGTTTGCGTTAAAGCTGCCTTAAGCCATCCTTATTGGTCGTATTTCTTCGTCATAAGTCTGTGGAAGTACTCTTTCTTCTCTACACTGGGGTCATGAGCGCATAATTGACTTAAATTAGTAAATTTAGCTTTTTCCCAAATTAACCAGTGAAATTTGCTTACTAAGCTCACTACATACTATCAAATTCTTCATTTCCAGTCGAACATTAAAAATTAAATGAGAAACTCCGGTTTCTCTCTTTCCGCTCTAAAGCTATTATGGTATCTGCGCTTAACTAATCTAATATTGAACAATTTTTACGAAACAAATATGTTCCTTGTGAAATATGATATTCACATATGCATGTATTTATTGAGCATAAAACGATGAATAGATAAGAAGAATTATTCAACGTGATCCTGACATTTCGGTTTACTTTCAATCCAAATAAATTTACTACATGATGAAAGCATCCAACACCCTGGCATTTTAACCCATAAATTTGTGCACATATGCATATATGCATATGTAAACAAACAGCCGGTTGAATCTTTCTTATCTTCAAACAGACTGTTCAAAAAGATTGTAGATTATTGTAAATTTAGGTAAAAGATTAAAAAAATAATTTTTTTGTTTTTGATTAAATAACAAGTAAATTTTTTATTAAATCTTGCTTAGTCCATAGTATGGATTGGTTTGACAATTAAGAACATTAACAATTATTTTCATTTTAATTTGTTATCATTTAATATTCACGTGTATTATTTATACATACACACTTATATACGCAGATACGTAGTATGCATATTTTATTGCCTATCAGCTTAATTTTTGATACGACTAGAACGAGCAGATGCTTTTATTTTAACTTTCTTATGCGCAGTTAAACGTAATACCATATTATATCAAAAAATATGACAAAAACATAAACTGTCATGAGGGAAATACTTCCTCGTTTAAGCTTTTACTATTTTCTTCGTTGATCTGGACTTGGTTTACTCAGAATTAAGCCATTCCAAGTCGATCATGATCTTTTGAAATTTAAACTTTCAGAGACAGAAATTTGTTAATATCAGTTTGATTCACACACGTTATTGCTTTCAATTTACCCAGAACTATTCAAATGTTTTTGCTCAACTGCTAATTCTCAATGATGCAACAAGTAAAACAAAGCAAACATATCCATTTGCTACCTTGATATAACTTTTAGCCATACTCGTGCCGTCATTGATGGGTTAACTTTATCCATATTCTTACTATCAGTGATTTTATTTAATTTAATTTAAATGGCGAATTGCAAAAATATCGTACTACAAGATTATATAACTTTAAGATACATATATATACCAGATGTTACAAGGTTCAACTCAAAAATAATTTACATATCCGGATATAAAACATCCGTATCTACATATAAATACAAATACTCTTATAAAAATTTGAAATAAATATATGTTACTGATGATGTTATCCGAAAGATAGCAGGAAAGCTTTTTCTGGAAGACAGTATACGAATGCAATTTTGATGGTATCTTTTACTTTTTCTTACAGTCTGAATTATTCATCGATGTATTTTTTTCACAATTCACATTCTAGTCAAGTGAAATCATCATCCGAAGAATTTTTAAGTGGGTAGTCTCATGTTCGATCTTCAAAAAATCTGTTTTTATAAAATTTGTTTTTACATATCTTCAAAGTTTAATAAGTTGAGAATATACTGTGAAAATTTTAGACCGATACACCAAGTCATTTTAAAGTTACAGCAAATAATAGGGAAGGGCGTACCCTGCAGCTGTGGCGCTTCTCCAAACTTTAAACGCGTTTTTCTCGAAACTACTTTTAATCCGTCAGCCCGGATGATTAAAAAAAAAATTCAGATGATTACAAAAGGAGCAATCAGGGAGGGCAACCACCTACTTCTTTTTTTTGAAGAAAACTACTTTACCTCACCAAAATGACGTTAAAATTTTTTATTTTTTTATTTATTTAACAATCATTTTTTTGTATTAATGAATAGCTAAATAATAACATATAATTATCATAAGAAGATTGTATTTCATTTTGCGCATAAAAAAATCCTTAAGAACCTTCAAAATTTAACTTCGAACATAATACTTTAACAAGTATAATATTTGCTTTTGCACTGTATAGCAGAATTTAGATTATTATGCTCTTATACAGTCACTTTAGTTTAGAAAGGACTTTGTTATTTAATTGAACTTTTGCTTAAAAGAAACAGAAATTAGTGTTGCTGTTCTTCATTTTATATTAGCGCTTGTGCCATCGTCAGAGTTAATAGCAGAGCTAACCAGTCGTCGCTAACCACCTCAAAGTTATACTATATGCGATTATATCTGAAGTGACGTTCTGTTCTCGACGTCTGTGTTGAATGTGACTTTTTGTAAATAGCATATATGTTACTTTATTGTGCTCTCGTAGACCGCTGGATCAACCTAATGAGTGATACTCATTACTGACATCACGCGTGAGTGGTGCGTGGGTATTCGTTGCTCAAGTGGCAATATATGACATAATTTTCCTTAGGCACCTAAAATGAGTGGTTGCCTAGAATATAAAAATAAGTCCAATTACATTAATAATTTAGTCTTACTATCAAATGTTGGATAGTAAATATGCAACGAAATATCTATGGAACCCAAACATCTTCTTTTTTTTTTTTCGTCTATCCCATTTCCTACAAAACTTAACACATGCCTTGGAACCATAAGCGCAGTCATACCCACCTTGGGTTTAGTTCTTAAAAAAAAAAAAAACGCTGCGTTCTTCCGATTATATTTCATTGACGCATATGAACAACTGGACGGATTTTTAAATTATTCTCTTTAGGAAAAATCGATGAAGATGTGGTGTTTATCGATTTGAAATGCATGGACTTTCTCCAAGATTTGTATTTGCAACCTTCAGAATATTTTATTTTACCTTTTATTCGAACCTGATTCTAGTAAAAGTTCTTCTTCCACCTGCTTCGTATGGTTCTTCTCTTTCCTTCTAAGAAGACGAAGTTCATATTATCTTCTCTGCTCGTAAGGCTCGCAAACACCTCTGCTCTTTCTACGTAGCGTATTCTTTTGTAGCAAGTGATGGCAGGGGTTCTTCATCGAATCTATGATTTCGCTGTGATGATCAAGAACCTCGCCTAAGCACTGCAATGCGCACAGGTTGTTTTTTAATTTTATGTGTTTTTTTTTTCTGTCACAAAAGTCTGTATGAGTTAGAAGTTCACTCTTTGTTATCAAAAAATTTCACTGATGTCTTTCGTTTTAAATTTTTTCTAATTTCGAGACGGTAAGTTCTTAATATTTGAGTTGTGGTCACTAAAAATTTTTGATTTATAAACTTTTACAATATTGGTATAGTCTTTGAATACTTCATGGGACATTTGAGCATATCATCTTTGTTTTGATGTGGTGGTAAATAAAAATACAAAAACTTGGTCGAATGCTTTTTCTTGTTGCTGCAGTGCAGCACTTGAATTATGTTTTTAAAACGCCCAGTATAGTACACCGTATATCCCAAAATTGTTTTCTTGACTATCAATATCAAATTTTAGCATATGCATCAACGTTGCACTACTTCTTAAGCTTGTCGCCTGCTTAATAATTGCAAATAAACATCTTTAGGTCCCTGTACAAAAACTTTTAACTTACCGCGCGTACTCAAGTTACTGCCTTTTTTCTAATTCAATAATTTCGCTTTGTCCACTATAATTATTAGTTTACAATTGAATAAATTGCCTTTTGTTTTTTACCAGCCATTTCATTTCATTATTCCACAACCAAGATATGTGGAGCTGGGCATTCGAACGCCCAGGATCTTAATACGTTTCACATATCCAGCTAAATTATTCCGTTTGGGATTAAGGGATCCATTCTCACAAGTTTTGAATGACTTTTTTATGGTAGTTTTTCTGCAGTCCTATTAAAAAAGATTCCTCATATTAAAGGTGCATACCCAAAGCTCTTTATCATTGTTCGTAATATGTCGTCGTCTTTTGTTCCATCCGCGAATATCAGAGTTTTTTTTTCCTCGCATATCGAATTTTTTTTCTCCATTCTCATTAGATCAATATATCATTGATGAAGTCGAACCTATGTACCATTTTGACTAGTACATCATCCTATACCACCGATAAAACCAATATTGAACTTAGACACCTCAAAATAGGCTCTCTTGTTTGACAGAAACTTATTCACTGTAACTGCTATCGTAGCGTCAATGTGTAAGTTTCTCTTAAAATCTATCTATGGTTATATGAGAAAAGTTGTTCTTATTTATATATGTTATTTTTTTGTAACTGTAAAAATCCATACAGACAGCTATTATAAATTTTATTTTTAATTTTTTAACTATAATTTCGGAACACCATATATAGCTTAGATAAGATACGAAGGATACAAAAGAAAGTCATTTTGACAATCCTGTCCCCGTTTTTGGTGAGTTTTAATCCTTAAAATGTATCCTTCCTGTGCTTTTACACAATAATGATGATTAACTGCTTTAAATGTTCGACTATGACACCAGCAATTAATTGTTTAACCCTTTCAAGCAGGTATCTGTTTGATGAGTTTATGAATTAACAAAATGTTTTTTTTAATGTTCTCCCATTTAATACAATTTTTTGTGTGATAAGACATTAGTACAGACTACAACATAACTGCCTTTTTAAAACCTTAACAAAACCATGTGTTAATTGTTTAATCTACGCTTTAAATTGAACTATTGTACGATTGATAAAATCGGATATAATTTTTTCGTTTTGATTATTTTCCAGATAACCTAGACGAGGCCGTCAGTATTGTTAATCGTCAAACGCTCGGAGAACCAACAACCGAGAAACGCATAACATTCACCATTACATCGGATTCTTCGCCGGAAGACAGCGCTTCATTAACATCAAAGAAGTTCGGACCAATAACCGAAGAAATTGTAACACCAAGCTTACCAGTTTCACCAACTTCACTTAGATCCGATGAACAACCTATTTCTGAGAAAAGTAACGATCCCACAGATCAGACAGACGAAGTTGTTCTCCGTCCAAGACTAATTGATCGGCAGGCTTATTTAAAAGTACACATTCCAAAACGACCATTGCGTCATGTCCAGAGTGTGCCTCATTTCAAAGTACGTCCAGTGGTCAGTGAGACAGACATTTTTGCAATCAGTGGATCAATAAGTCGCATCAGTATGACTCCAGAAGTGCCGTCCATTTCATTCAGCAATCTGCCAAAGAATTATGCTGACACACCCACTATCGAGAAATACAAAGTATCGCAAAGTTTGTACTCAATTCAGATGGCAAACGCAGCAAAAGCAGGTCAAGAGGACTATTCAATGCCAAGGCACTTTAGGCGATCTGCTCAATTGACACAGAGTAGCGAGAATTTTGCGATTTCATCCACATCAAGCGATGAAATTCCAAGAAAGCTGGAGAAAGAGAAGAGTAAACGATTGAAGGCATTGCGAGAATCACTTCCGCCCTTGTTAATACCCTCTATACGCAAGAGGGATGAAACCAAGCAACTAGATTAACTCATTTATTATTGTTAAAAATGTATTCTTTATATATATATGTACTATATATCTGTTTATATATATTTTATCTTCTTTGTATGAAGTCATGTTGAATTAAACCTTAAAGGAATGTCAATTGAGTGAAATGCAACTGCAAACTAAGAAATAAAATGAATTTTTGAAATAAGTTGGTTATTTCTTCTTTCAATCAATTACCATAGTTTGAGAGGGTTTCGTTTTTCTACTTTTCGGTCTGTTTTCGATTTATTTTGTCAACAGATCAAGTTGGTGAATCTTGTCTTAGAATACTAAAGTCGATTTTTTAACGAATCTTTTGCCATCAGACAAACGGAAGGGGGTTATCGCATTCAAAAGGACCATCACCAAGCCTTTCAAGAAGATTTCTTGCTACATGATTCATATTTACGAGTACATGTGTGTATCTTTGTCGGACACTTATCTGAAATTTAACGTTGGTCGTTATGTTTATGAGAGTGACTACTTTTCGGCTTTTCGAATGCTAGAAAAACTTCCACTAAAGAGTTTTTCTTATGAGATGCGCCAAGTATCTCCAAAAATGATTCTATTTACTCACGTTTGTCATCTTTTTCCAGGTGTCATAAATATTTATATTCCAGATTGTCTGGAATAAATCATTAAAAGTTCTAGATTTCAACAACGCTTAAAAATCAGCAAATGTTTTATGAAAATGGCCGGTTAGTTACGACTACCTTACGTTAGTTAACTCCAATTGTCTCAATAAGCGAATAATTGAGCGCATAATAAAAAAAGTTAAATGCGCTTATTCGCTACATGATGCTTAATTTTACCGTTCCAGTGAAACGCCATAAGTGAAGAAAATATTGTAGCTGTACGCGAGCCGGTTAATAAAACCGCAATAAATCGAATATCCGCTTTTTTCAAGAGCTGGGCATCTCTCGAATGTCCCTGGCTTCAGTTTAGGATTATATTGACCCAAGAACTGAAACCAAATGACCATCGTGCACATCAAACTTTTGCTGATTGGGTTCTATTGAAGATCCTGATTTTCACAAAAAAAAAAAAAAAAATACCTGTTTGGCGTGGTTTGGATGTTGACCAGTCGATTAAGTCAACAGAGACCACCATCACCATTGAGTAAGATCCTCGCATATGTTAACCAATTTTTTAGCAATAAATTGGAATTGAAAGGCTTAAAGGCGAGAAAATATGGTTTCAAGAGTTTGTAGCAAAATCGACTTATTGAAGATAAGGTTCGGTGATCATCTTATCGCTAGAAAGCCCACATCAATTGACCGTCTTAACTACATATGCTATTTAACACATTCACAATCTTTTCTTTAGGGCTACATTAAGGTTCTAGTCTATGCCAACAATTCAGAAACTTTAGACGAAGTAAAATTATTGTAATATCACCAGAACTATGCGCAAAGGTTATATCGTGGAAAATTGGGTCAAGCGCATCAAGAAAACGGTTGAGTTTTCACGTCGTTTTATTTGAATTAATTATTTTTAATGTAGGTGGAGGCGGAATCCTTAATTTATTCGGATTAATACTTAATACAAACAAAGAAAAGTGGTAAAAAGATCTTGCTTAAGGAGAAACGTACTACAGTTGAAATTGAAAACGATTTGAGTTTGTTTCATTGGAATCATAAAAGTTGCGGCTACACAGAGATGCGCAATTGATGAATAAACGGAATGTCCGTTATGTCCTTACGTTATTCAAGGGAATTCAATTAAATAAGTTTAGAATGGTTTAGGAAGGGAGATAGAAATAAAGTCATTCAGGGAAATCTCGATGACTAGGAGTTCTCTAGGGTAAAAATAAAAAGGATTGTGAAAAAAATCTGAAAATGCTGGTATAAAAATAATTGAGATCAGTATTTATAGAATGGTAAAAGTTACATAGAGAAGGTTGCAAATAAAAAAATCGTTGTTTAGTTTAGCGTAGACTTCTCTACGAATATTAGGGCATAGATGTGTTCATAGCACAGAGTTTTAAGATCAGTGTCATTCGAAGACCTCAAAAAGATATTTGGTAAAGACCTAGATTGGAGAGGATTATTTGATTATTGATGCTATCGCACAATTGGAAAAGACCGGAGTCCGTAAGAGAGTCGATGAAGAGAACTTCTTTTTTCAGACTTCGCGTAAGCAGGGGGAAAATGCAATCGGTCGGTTTGAACTTCTTTCAATTCAGGTAGGGCAACAGCGAGGATCGATTTTGAGTCTAGTTAAACGAAAGTACATGTAACTGGCAACTGTTGGCTGGTTGAGATGTCCGAACAAAAAGTATTAATTGCGTTTTGAAATAGGAAATGAAAATTCTAACGTTAATAAATTCTTTGTAAGCGGTGGATGTGTTTTTATCAAGTACAAATTTGAGACAAGTTGCTTCCCAAAAGAAGTCAACGATCGTTACGGTGGACATGACAGTCTTGTGCAGGTAACTCGCAATTTTTTTAATCGGATGATGCCGCCAGCATCAACTACTTTAGACGAGTGACAACGCTACCAACATGCCATCAGAGACGTACACACACGCAACTGATGCGCTGGGCATAACCCGACCACCACCAAGGAATTTCTGATGTTATGAATAATTCCGGCAAGCACATGCAGTCAAACACAAAGCGTATAAAGCGGCACTGCAACGAAAGACGAGAGTCGCTCCTGAGTTGTACGACCAGTAGATATGAGCAGAATATAGGCTTCCCCAGAAGAAGCAAAGGAAGCACAAGAAACGCCCGATCGAAGATATTGAGAGGTTATACTCCAGGAATAACGTACGGAAGTTTTACCAACAGGTAAAAGGAAAGTTTCAAGGCAAGAAGACCCGTACAGAAACCTGTAGAGATGAAGAAAGAAATCTGTCGTGAGGCAGAATTGACCATTCAACATAGACGATGACAGCCAAAACTTCCTTCTACTTAATGAAGTAAGAAAAGCAATATCTAAACTGAAATCCAACAAAGTCGCTGGACCTAATGGCTTACCGGACGAATTATTTAAAATTGCTGGAAATGACTTCTCTTGAGAACATAAACCAACTCATTTTTCAGATCTGGTCAGAAGAGCGTAGTTCTGATGAATGGAACTGGATTCACAAAAAAAAAAAAAAAATGTAGAGGTATAAGCCTCTTCAACATCACATACAAGATCTTATCTGTCATATTGTGTGAACGTCTGAAACTTTTCGTTAACAACCTGATTTGTCCCTATCAGTGCGGTTTCAGAGCAAGTAAGTCTCCAATCGACAAAACATTCACACTCTGGCATGAAGCCCTAACTGATACCCACCATCTTTTCAACTATTTTAAGACCGCATATGACAGCATTTATGAAGACGAGCTATATAAAGCCACATCTAGTTTGGCATTCCTGTTAAACACGTCCGTCTGTACAGAATGCCGAGTGAGAGCTCTTACTGCTACGTCAGAACCGGTAACGACTTAAATAAGACCTTTGATGTCAAAAAAGATTAAAGACGCGCTGTGACTTCGTTAACATCATACTTGAAAGAATTGTGCGGAACTAAAACTGGTGATACAAATTTTTCAGAAGTCAGTGCAACCACTAGCGTATGCCGATGCTATAAACATAATTGGTAAAACTTAGCGGGTTTAGCGGTAAACGAGGACGTAACAAGTATATGCTGTCAACAAGACGGGACACACAGTATCGACGAACTGGACAGAACGTCACAGTCGACAGCTTTAATTTGGAGGTAGTAAGGGACTTTGTCTACCTTGACTCTTCAATAAATTCTGTCAACAACATCTCAGCAGAAATAAAACAATGAATCGCAATTCTATAAAGTGAATTGACGTATCGATTATTTGGAAAGAAGTTTTCAGCTCAAACCTTCCGATTTAGTATCTTCTGATTAGTAGTGTTGTAGGCAATATTAATATTTGTCGGTTTTGGCTTATACTCGTATTATGTAATGAGGGTAAACAGTTTTTTCCCGATCTTAGTCTGTTATTACCAGGAGAGGCCCCATATGATCACAGTCAAAGGTACCTCTCATCTATGCAGAATTTACGATTACCTTTAACCGACACATAGAAATAGTGTCTTGTATCCAGGAGTCTGCTTATCTTAACTTGACAACTTAAGACAATAAGATCACCCCAACGTCTTTTCTGTCCTTAGAAATATGGTATGAGAAGTAGGGTAGCCGTAATGTTCACTTTGTTTTGAATGTTGAAGATTAATCTAAACTTATTTTAATATTGTTACCACTATCAGACACTAGGATGTTGTTTAGGTCAGTCAATGCTGAGAACATAGATAGTTTTCCGTGGTGGATAGTATTAATGCCAAACAATACGCAGCCGACTTGATTAGAGTTCCAGTTTTGGAGTCATCAATTCCACTTCTACTATGATAGATTCAAACCCGAATCTGATCTTACCTTGGGCAGATGGCTTATTAAGAGAACACCGTTTCTTCTTCCAGCTTAACGACCTTTCGATTATGAGTCAAAAACAAACAATTTCTGAGTTGTATAATTTGTATAAAATGGAGGTATGTTACCTTGGTCAAATTATTATCACAAATACTGAGCTTATTTTGGTCTTGAACTCATCCGCTATAGCAAATGATTGGAAAAAGGCCAGGGTTATCTCTGATAATGCTTAAAAAGTTTGACAATCTACCATCTTGCCGATGGTATCACGACCTTGGAAACCTTTAGAGTGGTGCTGATGGTGTGATGGATGTTTGATTTTCATTGAGTGGTTTCTTTTTTTAACAATGGAAGGGCCATTATTATCCACAATTATTTCACTACGAGGAAGTGGGTTACCTCTTTAGGGTTACAGCTGTTGCTAACAGCGTCCCAGTAGACAGCTTAATCGTCATACCAATTTTAAAGAAGAACTGATCTCAATTGAGTTTTTTTCTTAAACAGGTAATGTTATCTACTCGTATACTATGATTTATAAGTCGTATAGTGTAGAGAAGGAAAGTGAAGAGGGGGATCTTTAATGAGTGCTTACATCATCGTGGTAGCCACCATAATGGTCTTGTTTGAACGGACTTGATTTGCGAATCTTATAAGTATGCTTTGACAGAAATGACTAAAGTAAAAGTGGCATTTATAGTACATTCATGCTGAATCCTTTTATAAGCTTGTTCAACGTAGCTATAATATTGAGGTCAATAAGAATTTTTCAGAGCTATTCAGGATGAAACCTTAATGACTCAATGATAGCATTCGTGTTTCTGAAGTCGAATATCCGACGCAAAGTTTTAATAAAAGGGCCTTGACGTCCAGGTTAGCAGTTGCAGTTGTGAAGCAAGTAATATAATTGAATAAGGCTTGCTAACTGAAGGGCCAAATGAAAAAATTGACATGCCATTTGGATCAGCACATGGAATGTTCGGATCTTGAATAGTTCACAAGTCAGATATAAAGCTGATACTCGTATTAAAGTCTTCCTGGATATGCGATGGAATAGGAATAGAAGAAGTGTTCAGTTCTACGAAACCTGTAGAACTGAACAAAGATTTTTTATAGCAAAGTCACAGTCCGCCCTGAAGAATTGGAAAAAAAAACACTTGTGCCGGCTGTTTAACTCCGCCACTACAAATATTCAACTTGAGTGATGAAAGCCAAGATTTCTACCAACTTAGGCATAATAAAGCTGCCGAACCGGGCGCCCTACTTACCGAACATGGTAGAGGGAGAATTTACCGATGAATTTACCGCCAGCGTCGTTCGTCCGATCTAGATGCAAGAAAATAATTTGATAAACCCCTTTCTGTACAGTTTAATGCCGGGTAAGTCCACAATTGTCCAATATCACATAACGGCAGAGCTTAGAGATTTTCGGATTGGTACTCGCCATCTCTTGCGCTGCGCTGTAATATTACTTCTTTGATATCATACTCATTCACGACAAAATTGTAAGATTTCGCATGCCGACATCAGAGGTACAATTTTCTAATAGCTTGTGAAGCTTCTTGCATACGCTGATCACATTGAGTCATTGACAGAATACAGCGAGTTTTCTCTGCTTTTGAAGTATTGAAACAGAGGCGGCAAAAATAGGCTAAGCTTTTAATGAGGGCGAACCATATATAATCTGTCAACGAGAAGGGGCGCTCAAAATCGACTTATCGGACAAAACCTATCCCAAATATAGCTTTGAAGTAGTAAGGGATTTTTTTTAACGTCGACTTTTCTATTAATTATGTTAATAACACCTCATCAGAAATTAAGCGAAGAGTTACGTTTGCCACTTGCTGATCCTTTGGTTTAAGAAGACACTATGGATCTTACAATGTAAGAATCTAGCCATTCCAATCCTGCTTTATAGCGAAGGCGGATGGATGAAGATATCTTAGACTGTTTCGAAAGTTTGAAGAAGATAAAATAGCGAACTCTACGAGTTGTAGAAAGATATCAATGTAGTCAGAAAAATACGGAAAAGTAGTCTGTGATGTAGAGTGAATGAGTATTAACGCTCCAGCAAGACAAATGTTCGATTCATACTCTAGGGGTATAACGTAGTAAAAAAATTCACTGTAGTGGTGAGCCCAAGTGGAAAGGGACCTAAACTATAAGATGTGTAATCGTAAAAACTCGAGATGTCTTTTAGTCTGGGCCGTGACACATGGATCAAATTGGAAGTAATTTAATTTTTTTGACAAAAAAAAAAAAACACTGCAAAAATGCTCTTCTTTGTCATCTTATTTACCGAATTGACCCTGGAAGTTTACTCGAAGATTAGATTTCATTAATTACAAAACTTTGACAATTATCAGTTTCTGGCTTTAAATCCCCGAAAATTCAACTGAACCCTCGTAGATTTCCATTGAAATTGTTGTTATAATCGATCTAATTATTGATCAAATAGTCAGAGGCAATGTGATCTGTAGAGTGTGTATGCGCCATTGTTATCAGCTGCATTTTCTTAAATGACCAGAGTTACCGGTATCTAATTTTAACAAAGCGATATTGTTTCTATGTTTGGGTTTGCTTTTATTTTTTTGCTTAAAGAAAACGGTAGCTGTTGCCATACGGTGAATTTGTCATAGATTTTTTTTATTTTATCTCTGATATAGATGTTACTTTAACCTAAATTATAAAATTATAATTAATAACATTCGTTTGATTGCAGATATTTCACCTTTTAAGTTTACTTAACAAGGACAATGTTATCGTAATCGAGGCAAACGATCTTCAACTTCAACCAGAAAAGAAGAAATCATGGCTTATTAAAAATAAATAGATAAGAGTGGCGGTTAAAAAAGACTAACCCATTTAGACCTGTTGGCCCATTGTGCTGCCACGTGGATCTATGATCCTCTTACTCATAAAACCAATTTGAGTTTATGATGAAACGCAGGAGATTACGACTATAATTTTTAGATCATTTCAGTCATTGTAGAAGAAAGCTCCTAAGTGGAGAGAGCTGGACATGTACAGAGAAGGTGGAGGATTTTTTCCTCGTCCATGCAACTTCTACAGAAATTCTTTGTTAAGGCGCCGAGTCTTCTTGCTTGCTTGGAAAAAAGGCAGTGTCCAGTGATGACACCTATTATGGCGCTGAGATGTTTTCTGTTTAGAAGGATCAGACTCTTAGAGCGATTCAGATCCAGCTTTGCCTAGATCTGTTTATTCGCTATACATGTTGTCCCACCAGTCCACCTAAGGTATGTTCTTTTAGTGGAATCCAGCTTTGGCGAGTTCCCCTAAAATTCCCTGAAATGTCTCTGTGGCCCTGCACCCAACAAAAGTGAAGGTTGAACTGTGCTGCCATCTCTGTAATTGATGATCAGCATTCAAGGGCGGTTTTAGAAATTAATAAGACTGAGTCCAAGGACTTGATAGCGGTCTGACTATGCGAAAAGATGCGGATATCCTTTGCAGATACCACGTTTTTCTTTAACCAGGACAGAGCTTCTTTGAATGCCAAAATTTCTGCCTGGAACACGCTACAGTGATTTGGAAGACGGAAGCTTTTTTGAGAAAACGCCGACACCAACCCCGCTTTCAGTTTTAGATACATCTCTGTAGAAGTAAATTGACTTGTCCTCCGTGAAAGCTGCTTTCTCCCAGAAGGATATAGAGGGAAGCTTACATGAAAGTCTTTGTCAAACCAAAGTTTAGGTATGGTGGAATCGATGTTCTCTGTAAAGATTTCTAATATATTAAAATATTAGCGTGGCCAAATAACTTATTTGTCCACTGTGTGGTGGCTTTAATTCGAGAAGCTGCAGTCGCAGCTACTTGCCTGCTGAAGATGTCGAGGGGTGTCGAGTGAAACGGAAACAGTCAAAAATGAGGCCCAGATATTTTGCTGTATCGGAAAACACTTATCTGGCACCGTTTATCGAGGTTCTATAATTGGAATTTTAAATTTCCTTGAAAAGAAGACAAGATCAGTTTTATGGGTATTAACTCCCAATCAAGAGGGATCCGCCCAACGGGTTAATCTGTTAAGATTTAGCTGAAGGATGATATTTAAATGCTTACCTGAGACGGCTATAGCAACGTCATAAACATAAGCAATCACCCTCCTATCTCTCGCTTCCAGGTATATCTTGTGGCGTGCGTCTGCTGACACATCTTTAAGCAGAAGTCACACCCACTTTGGTGCTGATTATCCTACTATTTAGAATAAGACTGATCAACTCCCAATATGGGTCGTCTAACTGAAGATGTGATAGCGCAGTCGTGTTTGCATGTTTGCTCATATTAAAGGCGCCCTCTATGTCTAGGAAAGCGAACATTGTGTACTCTCTATATTGCAGGTATCGTTTAATGTAGCTAGTCAGCGAATGCAAAACCGTTTCCACCGACTTTCCTTTACAGTGGGCATGTTAAGCCGTTGACAAGTCTTGAATCAATTTTTGTTCGAATATAGATATCAATCAGTCGTTCTAAAGTTTTCAGAAGGAAATTTGATAGACTTATGGGTCTGGAGGGAATGAAAACTACATTAACTTCTCTCCATGACAGTGGAATATGGATCATCTCTAGCTCGGCAGATATTATACCGTCCGGACCAGCAAACTTGTAAGGTTTGAAGCTATGCAGCGCCCAAAACAGTTCGTCTCTTGTAATCAGAACATGAATATTGTTCACGGTTGCAGTTGTCCTGTTTCTATTACTACTGACCGCGAATAAGGAGTTACCTAGAAAGTGGGTGTCCAGTAGCAAGTTAAGTGATTCATCACTTGAGGTTGTCCAAGAGTCATCGGTTTTTTTCAAACAACTAGGCATCATAGGATTTGTAGAGAGGATTTTTCTTAGCCGCGGTGGCTCAGAAGTTTCTGCGATTTTGTCAAAGAATGATCTCCAGGATTGCTGCTTTCTTTTTTATATATTTTAAGGGATTCTTTTCCTGAGCCCCCTTTGTCTGAGTCAGTCACTTTTTTTTACTTTTTGCTAGGTTTAAAAATTTTCTACAAAGGTTTCGAAGCGGTCCTGGTGCTGATGTCCACCAGTGCGGCTTTTTCTTGCCTCTAGGTTGAATAAGAGGGCAGTAAGCAGCCATAGTCTGATTAAGAACCAGGGTGAATTCCTTTACTTTCATGTTAAGCTCGTGGGTGTCACGCGGGGGACTTGAGTGTTCAGATAATAGTGTTTCTGACATTTTGGCCAATCAGTTTTCCCATAATTCCGGAATGCTGGTTGAATGGTGAAAACATAACTAAGGCTAAATTGGAAGACGATACGATCCAGTTCGTTAGCATTTGAGTGGTGTTGTTGGAGACAAGCGTGATGTTAAGCACTTCCCATCAGTTTCTTGTTATAAAATTGGGCTCATTGCCAATATTGCAAGCAATGAGGTTAGTACTTATAATACCATATAATCAAAAAAAAATTTGCCTCTATCGTTGATTTCAGTACTACCCCATACCGTGTGATGAGATTTAGCGTCGCACTAGATGATGAGGCCAGATTTTAGCCTTCCAGCTTCCAGTACCACCATCACCATTTTTAAGTTATCATCATCACCCACATGACCGTGGCCAAGAAATGCCAATTCCAGCCACGGTTAAGTGGGGGTCGCTGAGGTTAGGATGTAAAAATGCATTAAGGTTACGTTTCACAAATATACAAGTTCTAATCTTACCTTTGTCTCTTGTATAGAGTGGAGCGTATACAGGTTTCCCAAGTCCACGTACCACGCCCGCTTTGATCCATTGTTCCTGGATTAGGATGATCTTTTTTGCATTTTTGGAAAGTAGTGGAGGTTAATCTGGAGAAACCGCATCATTGCTACAATTTACCAGAGTAACCTCCAACACGATGTTATTCGAGTCCTCCGATTCTGAACATGAGACGAAGAGCTCATCTTTTCTCTCTTATCGTGTAGGATCTCTTTTTATTTCGTCATCGGTTTCTTTTCCGACAGAGTGTCAGAAGAGTAGACCGATGGCTTAATTGTCGCCTCGGATAAATTGGAGTCGTCGCTGTCCATTTCTGGAAAGGATATCGATGCTCCAAGATCTAAGACTGTACTAGATGGGGTGAAAAGTAACCACCTTGGGAATGAAAAAAAATTTTTTTTTAAATGTTTTTTTTTTATTATATTCAATATAGTCCCCTTTTAGTTTGATACACTTATTCTAGCGATTTTCCTACTTCTTGATCCCGTCCGAAAAGTAATTTTCCGGAAGGTCTGCAAAATACTCCTCCGTGGCGTCGATGATTTCCTCGCGTGAGCTGAATTTTTTTATTGATGAGCCACCTTTTGAGGTTTTGGAAGAGATAATAGTCCGAGAAAGCCAAATCGGGCGAATACGGAGGATGCGACAGCAATTGGATTTAGCATTGATTTTAGCCATGGTTGCGATGCTCTTGTGCGCCGGTGTATTGTCTTGTAAAAACAAAATTTTTTTTCGCTTGATGTGAGCCCGTTTTGCAGCAATTTTGGCCTTCATTCGATCCAATAATGCACAGTAATACTCGCGTTGATGGTTTTTCCTTTTTCGAGGTAGTCCACCAATCGACGCCAAAAGTCCGCCCGATTCCGCATCAACAAGTCCAAAGACTCTTTCGAAGTGCTCTCGCGTTCGTGTTTTTGGTCAGAAGTGAGTATGCACGGCACCCAGCGGCAGGATAACTTTTTCATATGCAGAATATTGCACAAAATATGGCGTGTGCGCTCAGTACTAATCTTTGTGGTATCTGCTAGCTCGCGCACCTTCACTTTCCGATCAGCCAACACCATTTCATGTATTTTTTTCGACATTGTCCTCTGTTACCGCATCGGAGGACCTGCCGCTGCGGACTTGATCGGTGGTGGAGTTGCGGCCACCACGAAACTCTCGAAACCAATATTTGACGGTGTAATCTGACGAGCATTAGCCCCATAATATTTATCCAACTTTTCTTTTGTTTCCTTCGCCGTTTTGCCTTTCAAAAAATAATGTCTTATGAGAGAACGAAAATCGTTTTTATCCATACTCAACATGATGCCAAGCACGTCAACAACAATCAGCTGTCAAAACAAAACTAAAGACAGTATCGCACTGATATTTGGCATGTCTGCCTAAATATGAACGGACTTAAAGGTACTATAACCTTTTTTGCAGTAGCAGCGCATTCTGGCGGTCAAAGGGGTTACTTTTCACTCCACCTAGTATTTGGAGTTTCGGTTAAAGAAGGAGGAGGTTGCTTATCAGTATCCAGCTCATCCTTTTTATAAACCCTTAGGTGTATTGCCTCTAAACTGAACCAAATCATGCCTTTTGTCTGCTCTAGATGGTTAAGGGGTTCCTTATTGCTCACAATCAAGGCGTATTAATAAGGGCCCCTTACTTCTTCTAGTTTCGCGATTTTCCAGTCATAAGTCGGAAGGGTCGTGTTGCTGATGATCATCAGGCCTGATGATCTCCAGAATGCTTTAAGGGAAGGGGGGTTCGGCTGGAATCCAGATGCGGGTTCTAGGTCTGTTAGGGATTTCCTCCCTAGGCAAGACTCCGAGTTTTGCAGCTGGCCAAATCTCTCCTAATCCACCATGGCTTTGGTCAAAAGATCGAGAGATATTTGGTCTGCACATGAGATAAAATTGACGTGGCATTGATGCCAGCCAGCGTCGCTTGTGATGGGAGGTGGTGCGGAGTTTTCCGTATAATGGTCATGAATTTGCCAGATAGGTTCAACTTGACCAACTACCACCGTTCAGGTGTTATCAATCCGTTAGTGTCGCTTCTGTCTATTACCGCGATCGTTATAGTGTCTTTTAAGACTTCGCTAAAAGAATCAGAGGCTCAGGAATTTTGGTGTTAATAGGGCCTTTTGGGAACCGACACTGTGGGAGCAGTGGGCAGTGGGCAATCCGGGTTTTAGGATGTTGTTAGCCTACTTAGTATTGCACTTAATGTCCGCACTTCTCTCCACCTCCAGAATGGATCCGAAGGTTTTAATGATGTGTGATGCATTTCGGCGTCTTAAGTAGAGCGCCTTAGATGGGGCTTGCTGATGCGGCTGAGCTTCTGATTCAGTCTTAGGGGGAGAATTTTGGGTATCAGCCGCTTGTATTGCGGTGGGTGGGGGGAGCGATAGGACCATTGCTTGCCACAGTCTTATCCCTTTTTGAGAATTTAATACATGCTCGTTGCGTTTGCCTTTAGAGGATTGTGCATCATGACCTACCACAGTTTTACTTCCCCTCGACAATGCAGGAGTCTTGCCTGTAGTCGGTGCAGTCACTGTTTTACCGCCCAGTATTAAAGGAGTCTCGTTTATTTTTTTTTTTAGATGTTATCCATTAGGGATCCCACGAGTAGCGGAGAAGGGATGATCCATCTGTACAAAGATCCGCTGTTAACGGATCCGGAGGTCGCCAGTTATCCAGGTTCTCCGTTTACGACTGAAATGTTGGACCCATCGGATGGATGGATGTTGTTCATCATCGGCACGGGTCGTATGACACCTTGGTATAGAAAAAAGGATAGGTTGTGAGGTTGGAAAGGGAAAGGGAGGAACGTCCTTTAGTTTCAGTACTCTTCTGGAGAAACTTCTTGAGATTCATGGTTAAAGCTGAATTGCAGGATATTGTCAAATGCCACAATGACCAACTTGGTGTCCATGTGGTAGATGAACTGCTTTAGTTGGCAGGATACAAAATGCTAAGACTGCCGTCTTATCATTAAGAGTCAAATCCTGTAGAGTTGATGTAGGCTTAAGAAAAGGGTTTCGTATTGTAGTATGATAAAACAGGCCTAATAAAATGAAAGACGTCAACCCATTGTTAATAAAATGACTTTAGAAAATAGTAAGCGATAGATAGCTTACTTGTGTTCATCACGTTAAACTAAACCTTGAGTTTTAAATGTGAGACTGAGAAAAAGAGAAGATTGTTTTTACTTACGGTGCAGAATTCTAGGCAATTGACAGTTTATAACCAAAAAACACGGTAGTTAATGCGGCTTTACTAGAGGCTGATCTGACATTTAACGGATAAAAAAAAAGCTATACACCTTCAGGAAACAATCGAAATAGTTCTAAAAGTTCTACTATGGATAGCGATAAAATTTCAAAGAAAATAACACTTATACTTATAAATTTACATTATATGTAGAAGTAGAAAAAACAGGAGAATTACTCAAACGTGATCTACTCAGACCAAAGTCTTGCCCAAAGTTCGTTGCTCTTAAATGTCGTGCAAGATTTTCTTTTATTTATTTGTCCACGATAGCAATATCATAAATAACGACGTGATGGTCTTCGCATTGCAAAACGTGAATTAATAATTCAATAAGGCTTTGAAAAAAAGGATTTACGAATCTGTCATTGAGAGATCGAATATCCTCAGTGTGATTTTTTCAGACCTAATTATCTTCCTGCAGAACGAAAAATGTAAATACATGAGGCCAGCCATAATCGATTTGGAGAAACGCTAAAACGATTTCCCATATCGAACTATTGTAGTTAAAATAGTGAAAACCTCGGCAGCCTTGTATGAAAGAAAAATACTGCCTATGCATAAAGGTTTAACTTCAGACTTTCGTCTGGATTCAACAAACTAATCGCAGTATTGTATGAAAAATATAAGGCCAAAAACACGGAGATGAAAATGCGACGGATGACAACAGGGAAAGCAATGGAAGCCATGATTCAGGGAAATATTAGACGATTCTTGAAATTTATACGTAAATGGCTTTGACATAAATTGCAAGAGCAAACGGTTTGTGCCTTTAGCCTAGGTAACGGCTTACGTAATATCGAAAATGTATATTATTCATTTAAACAAAATCTACATTATCTTTCGGTCAACTGGGTCTTCAAAAATGACGATTTTTGGCCGACAATACCTGAATAGATATTGTATTTGAAAGCATGGATTTGGACTAAAAAAAAGTCTTTCGGCTGGTAAAAACTACCGCTTTAACTTCAGATATGTGGGCGTATGAATTTAAGTTGTAAATCGGAGGAAATACAAGATCACTGCAATGATTACCGCTCTCAGAAGCAACACAACTTAAAAGCAGCACTAACGAAGCCTGCAGATTCTCTGAATTTATTGGTAGGTGTAAATTCTAATACGATAAAGGATATACTAATCGGATACTTTTATCAAAACGGTTACTTTGCTAAGAAAAAAAAAAAAAAAAAAAAATGCTATGAAGTGTCAACACTGATGATGAATTTGTTTATAGTGCGTGGAAGCCAACATCTTATAGTATAACAGCAACTCTTGATGCCAAGTAAAAATTACCCATTTTAGATATTCTTGTTGAATTTAATATCAACCACCCCATCAACAGTTCATTGATTTTGAAAAGGCATTCGCCAATGTCAATAGACAATTCATTTATAAATATAGAAAATGAAGAAAAAGGTAAACAACAGATCACATCAGGCTTGTTTCATTAAATAGTATTTTGATATGAGCTTAGTCCTGGAAGCATATTCACCACTATCGCAAGATGGCTGTAGGCGTTTTAAATCGACTCTTAAGGGAATCGGATTTTCAACACCGACCTGAACTAGAAATCGAAACAGAACCAGATAGACATTAGAATCTAAAAATGGATAGGGGCAGTAGACAAACTGTACAAATTTGATTTTAGTGGTGTCATCCATAATAGAATTATCGCTGTAGGAGTTTCCCAAGGTTCTGTGGTTGGGCCGATATTATTGTTAGTTTTCATTATTTCGTTTTTTTTTTTTACAAAGTGCATTCGCTGGTAATGTGACATGTGCGTTTGACGGTGATTCTATTCCAAATCTTTCTGCTGACATAAATCACGATCTGGAAGTTTAAAGTCATTGGTTCTAAATGCATAAAATGGTTATTAGTGATGAAACTAAATTATGTTTTCTAATGTGTATGGATCATTCCTTTTTCAATGTGCTAAATGCAAGAAGTATAAGCATAATATGAATATATTTAGGTCGGGAGTTACTTGCAGACATTTTTTGAGTTACGTGCGTGATGTTATAAATTGAGAGTGTCAATTTATTTCGCATGGAGTTTCGCATGACTGGATGTTGAATTGATCTGATCATACCATGCACTTAAGAAGTAACGAATCGCAGCCACAAGGCAAATATATTTTCTAAAATCATATTGTTTCCTGAACCTTCTTAAGTTTATTTATTACGATTTATTGCATTCTAAGCTTGAATATGGCATAGTTTCATGGGATGGTACACAGAAAAGCAAAATGTACCCGCTTTTGAGTTCTTAAAAACGTTATTCGTCTTATTTATAATAAAAGTCGCAGTAAAAATAATTTAACACTTTTCAGGAGATTTAAATTTCTCCCACTGAAACTATTATATTATTATAAAGTTTTAAAGATAAAGATTTCGTCAACTGCTCCGAGACTTTTAAAAAGGTTATCGTATAATATTAGGTACAATTGGATCCATTTTCCTCAAAAAAGTATAACACTGGCCTTAAATGTGGGTGACCGTGGCTCAAGTGGTAATGGATTTGCTTCTAAATCGGGAGCTTCGGTGTTCGAATCCCCGCTTCGCCCGAAAGACATTCGTTAACAAAAATCAAATAAGATGAGTAGTTGAATAGAAATCAACAACAAGCTAACTTCCACTAATAAATTAAATGTAGGATTACACCCATGGAGCGAAATAACCACTGAGCCAAAACATCTTTCTCTTTTACTCTCTCTCGCTCTCTATCCAATTTTCTGAAAAACTTAACAAGTACTCTGACATTTAAAGAGTAGTAATACGCTCTTGAGTGTTAAGTTCATTAAAAAAAACCTAAATTATAAAGATGTACGTGTTCAAAAAGTACTTTTTTTTTGACTTTTGAAATTTCGCGGGTAACGTACATTCGATTATAGATTTTTTGGTGTGTTGGTTCACATATGTTTGCAGCTTCAAGTATACCATATATCATACTTAGTTTGCCTTTGACAGAAAGAAAGTTAGATGTGATTTGGTGTGTTCGGCGATTTTCAAATATTATAAAAAATGAATCAAAGAATTTGCATCAAATTTTGTGTAAAAAATGAAATCAAGTGCTCTAAAACACTTGAAATGTTAACAGTATGGCACGGTGAGTCTGCTCTAAATTAAAAAAATTGTTTACAAGTGGTAAAAGCTTTGTGAAGATGGTCAAGAAGATCCTAATGACAAACTTCGCTTTGGACGTCCCAGCACACCAACAAAAAAAGAAATTTTTTTTGGAAAATCGTCGAATTACCAAACGAGAAGTTGCTGAGTATGTTGGCAGGTCGGTCGGCTCGTGTCATGCAATTTTTTCGGATATTTTGGGCATGAGACGTTCTGAAAGTTTTTGATTTTTATCAGAAGAACCGTTGCTCTGGAGCTCTTAAATGACGTCAATGATAGTTCTGACTTGCTCAAAAGGGTCATAACTGGTGACGAATCATGGGTATACGATTATCCTATCATCGCGATGGAAGCACCCAGGGGAGCCAAGACCGAAAAAAGCATGCCAAGTTCGATCAAATGTCAAAGTTTTGATAACTTCAAGCACCACGAAAAAAACGTCAAGCCAAAAACAAGACAATCACGCCTAAGCCACCATATTCACCGGATTTTGCCCCATGCTACTTTTTCCTGTTCCCAAAACTGAGGAGACCTATGAAAGGACGGTGATTTGCAACGATTGAAGAAATAAAAACGTTATCGCTGAAAGAGCTCAAAGTTATACCAAAAACTTCTTATGAGAAGTGATTCGAAGATTGGAAAAAGCATCGGCATCTGAGGGGAGTAACTTTGAAGGGGACAAAATGAATGTTGATGAATACATAAATATTTTTTTTTTTTATAAAAATATGAAGTAACCTTACTTTTTGAACTTACTGTTATGGGTTCATGCTCAGAATGCTTTATATGTGTATACCTGTTGTGCAATGCAGCCAAAAAACTTTTGAATACAGAACTGTACATCACAAAATGAACAGCATTTGCGTGATATATTATATGATACATTTATATTATTTGTCTTTTGTTATTTATTGTTTTTTTGATCGGTAAGTTATTATATTAATGAGTTAAGATAAATAAAATATTGGTTTACAGCCATAGGAAAAGAAAACCACTGACAACAGTTGAAATTGATCACATAATGTTTTTCAGATCTCAAAAACCTATCTAGATATCTAATCGACAAATTACAAACGAAATAAAGAGATCTGAGACAGTTGTTCGAAAGTTTTTAAAAAAAAAACAAAGGGTAATAATATGAAATTGAGAGCTATAAAACACTAAATTTTTCATGAAGTAATGGAAAATCGGCTGAATTGTGGACAAATAAAAACAAATTAAAACTTCCTACCATTGTTTCCCAAAAATTATATGATTTAGGTGGATGAGCGGGAAATCGTAATTTCCTTTAATAAGAAAAAAATTAATTTAGATAGGCTCGGTTGTTAGAGTTGGCGGTGGAAGCCTTATAGGTTGCTGAGGTACACTGAACTGTTAGATGACTTCAAGTTTCTTTAAACCAGCACGAAAAAAGCTTTAATTTTTTAGCAAGATGTAATTCATATGTCGGAATTTTTATCGAATAACAATCAATTAGCCCTGATTGCAAGCCTTGCCTCAAAATTGTATGAAAATGGAAGACAATTTTGGTTAATTTCAGAGCTTCGGCAAAGTAACAAAGTATGTTCGAATGCAATTGATGAAAATATTTTGAAGACTGACGAAATCCGTGACAAAGAGGGTTTTTGAAATTATTAAAAACATTAATGTTATTGTTGTTTATTTTTTAAATAAAAATTTCTCTATATACCGGGTGAATTTTTTAACTTGAGACCTCCAAATTAGGTACTCGAAAAATACGCGATATCGCGAAAAATGTTTCAAACAAAAGTCACAAGGGACTGAAGGGGGACATAAGATGGTGACCACGAGTTTGATCTTGAGACCCATTTTTAAGGTCAAACAAAGGCCACTTTTGATTTTTCAAATGATAATTCCTTATTTTTAATGCTCAATGGGGCACACGACTTTGTCTCAAAGGTCTTATTCATTCAGTGCTAAATACCACTGCACTGGCACGCCTAAATCATTCATCGGTTTCCAACGTTGTTAGGGTGTTAGAAGGTCGAGATTTGTTTTCAGAAAGTCATTATTGCCTCGAGTAAAGTTAAAACTCAAAGAAATTTCAGATAGAGACAAATTGTCCTAAACTTATCTGAGAGTGTATGATGTGCACTTTGCCCTTTTTTCTGCTTGAACGGAACTGTACTTCATTTAGAAGTTCGGTATTTGTTTTGACGAACTAATTATTATTAGTAACGTTTTCCAGATAAATAATGCAGGCTATTTCAATTCAAGAGAAAATTGAAATGATATTGATTTATGGAAAAAGTGGAAGGAACATCGATGGTGCTGTTTTTCTTCACGCCCAACGTTTCTCAGACCAGATACGATCGCGCGCTTTCTTTTATCGGGTCATCCAACAATTCACTGGTGAAGGAAGTGTGCAAACAAAGAAAGGGAATCGGTCAGATAGGGTGGCTGTTGAGGACAATGAAATAGCAATGTAAGCTGCCGTTGTACACGATCCTCACATTAGCACTCGCCAAATAACTCGTGAATCAGGAATTTCTCAAACGACTGTCTGTAAGATATTACATCGGCATAAATACCATCCTTATCATGTTTCAATGCATCAAGAACTTTCTAGTGAGGATTTTCGCAACCGGGTGTCCTTTTGTCTATGGGCACTTCAGCAAATTGAACTAGACCCCATTTTCTTCGCCAAGGTGTTATTCTCGGATGAGTCGACTTTCACCAATCACGGTACGGTCAATCGACAGAATATTCATTACTGGGCTACTGAAAACCATTTTTGGTTGCGACAGGTTGAACGCCAGCACCCTTGGAATGTTAATGTTTGGGCAGGAATTATTGGGGATAAATTAATAGGTTCATATTTTATTAAAGGCAACTTGAATGGCGAAAATATGCAAACTTCTTGCTTGACCATCTTCCAGTATTACTAGAAGAACTGCCATTGGAGTTGCGACAACAATGTGGTTTCAACATGATGGTTGTCCAGCCCATTATTCCCAATTAGCCCGGGGCGTATTAAACAATGTTTACCATCAACGATGGATCGGACGAGGGGGTCCTAGGCAATGGCCTGCTAGATCACCTGATCTTACGTCACTTGATTTCTTCTTGTGGGGCTACTTTAAAATTGAGATTTACAGAAAAAAGCCAACAACACTTGAGAACATGAAAAGACGAATAACTGAAGCTTGCTGGAAGATTACGCCAGAACTACTTCTCAGTTCTGTTGGTTCATTTAGAGCGCGGATAGACAAGTATATTGAAGTGAATGGTCACATTTTCGAGCTTTTGTTGAAATAGTCTCGGGAAATAAACGTCGAAATGGGAAGAATTCAATGATTCAACAGTGGGAGGCAAGGGGACCCACTCTAATTAATCACCCCGAAGGAAACAAAATACTGCTACGCCAACGTCGTTGTATGTAAAAACAAATGACAAGCCTACGAGCAATACGACTGAGCAATGAAAATCGGGAATTATCATTTGAAAAATCAAAAGTGACCTTCGTTTGGCCTTGAAAATGGGTCTCAAGGTCAAACTATTGGTCACCATCTTATGTCCCCTTTTGTCGCGATATTTCGTACTTTTCGAGTAATTTTGATGTCTTAAGTTTTATGGCACAATCTGACGGAAAAGAACGCATTTTTTGGAAAAAGTGTTTCATGTAAAAGAATTGTAATTTTTCACGCAACTTACGAATCTGTCAAAAAAATATGGGTTCCCATTAAGAAATCAAAAGTGACCTTCGTTTGACCTTGAAAATGAGGCTCAAGGTCAAACTCGTGGTAACCATCTTATGTCAGACTTTTGTCTGAAACATTTTTCGCGATATCGCGTATTTTTCGAGTAATTTGGATGTCTCTAGTTAAAAAAACTCACCCTGTATAATAAAATAATTTATCAGAAATTCTTATTATATACTTATGTAGGTTGAGACCTCTAGTTTAAAAAAATTGTAAGTATTTACTTTCGCTCCTCGCGGTCCCCGGTTCTTTGGCCATAGAAACCGAAAAATAAATAAATTTTATTTATTTATGTTTTTATTCCATAATTCCAAAATGCCATAAATATCTTAGTTCAACATTTTTGAGAGTTCCATGCTAAAAAAATATATATTTCGATCTTCATTGCATGGAACGCTTCGCGAGCAAAAGAGCATTCAACTCCCTTTCCGCAGAGATTAGCCACTCAAGGGTCTTAGTTGCTCCCCTAAGGGCATACCCACAACTGCCAGGCAGGCGCCTATAAATCAAACCACCAAAGGGTGGTTAATCTTCGTGTTTTTTTTTTTTTTTTTTTTTCTCATGCAGATTACGAAAAAAATATAGGAAGTTGATACGTAGAAAAGTTTTGTCAATAATAATGATTATTCACAAAATCTTGTTTTTTAGCATTCAAATTCATAAAACTATTTAAAATATTAATTGTTTCCCATATTATTTCATTTTCAAAAAAAAAATATTTATTCATTTCCCAATTTTTAATTCCCAAAAAACAGGTTACTGCGAAAGTAAAAAGTTTTCTACCTATACATAATATTTGCACTTGAGTTTTAAGCAATTATATTTTATTAAGGAAATGAAGGTTTTCTTCTCAATAAACTGATATGTGTTTTAACGAATTTTGACCACTGTGTGTTGTTTTTTCATATTTACACTGTTAAGTACACAAAAAATATATTTAAAAACTCGTACCATATGCTGTTTATTTTTATATTCATAAAACAACATATCTTATATATAGACAGATAATAATCTGTTGCTAACACTAATTGACCCTGGAGATTCACTGCATTAAATGTGTGCACCATAGTAACCCTATGAGACCAATCAAAAGCAAAATGCTTATGCATTTCATATCCCTGTATATCAGATTTTTATTTTAAATGTAAACTTCTAAAATTGCATTTTGCTTTTCTGAGCACCCTGCATTTTAGTTCCATAGGAAAATATTCACATATAGATGCCACTGCGGTATCTATCATCCACCAGATGTCTCCCTGTGTAAACTTCACTTTTGACACATCAAAAACAAAATATCGATTCAACTCCCAAGTCGTATCTGAAGATTTTCTCATAAGTTCTCAAAATGTCTGCCGTGCAACACAGCTAGTGGAAGACGTACGCTCGGTCGGTTTTTTTCATTCTAATTCAAGAAAAGTCTCGTGAAAGTCGTCTAAATAAAGAATAGAAATTTTTTTTTTGTTTTTTATTGAAACCCAGAACCCAACAAGAAAAGCAAGAGCATCGACGTTTGAGGGAGCATTTTCATCCAAACATATATGTATGAAGTGCGTGCGTGCGTGGTGTGTGCGTGCATGTGCACACAAATTAATAAATAATTCTGCTACTATGCTTTTTGATCTACACACCTATATGAAAATTGAAACGAAAATAAAAGCGAATTAAAAACATTTGTGGAAATAAGAATGAGGCTGCCTGCTGAAAGCCGAAAAGTAAAACAAGACATTATCAGCGGCAGTGGCGATATCACCGTTAGCATAAACTCAAGCATCAGAATTGAGTTGAAATTTGGTGCCAGTTTCGCGAGATTCGATTCCAGCTCCAGGTCCAGCCGTAGTAGCATCAGCAGCGGCAGCAGAAAACTTCATTGATTTTTGGTTTCTCTCTGTTGGGCTGCGGGAGTGTGGTGTGTGTTGTCATCTCTCTTAAGATTTGTGTTTGCGTGTGTGTGTGTTGTTTTTCTATCACAAACCCTTTGAAAGAGGGTGTAGAGCGAGAGAGAAAAAATAACACAAGCAGTGGGTTTCGTTTTGTTACGTTTCGTTTTAGTGTCGTGTTCGTATCGTATCGTGTCGTTTAGTGTCGTGTTTTCTGTGTGCCGTCGTCCTCGCCGTATATCCTTTTCATCCATAGGCCACTACGCCGGCAATACTCATTGTTGCTCTTATTCCATATCCCGCATTGGTGTTGTGTCTCTCAGCTGAGCTTTCGTTGGAGAGCTTTACTGTTCTAATTGCTCGTATAGTGTGGTGTGTTGCTCTAAGAAGAAAATCGAAAATCCAATTGCATATGCATTTGGGTTGGTGATATAGAGAAGCAAAGCAAAGCAATAGCTGCGAATCAGAGAGAAAAAAATTATACAGAGAGAAAGAGAGTAGGATTAATGTTTTCTGTGTACATTTCGGTGCGGTCCATTGTTTTTTTTTTCGTCTCCCCCTTTTTGCTCTGATACAATGTTTTCCAATTAAAAAAGAAGAAAAGAATGGGAACATTCCCAATTTGTTTATGAAAAAGTGCAATAGCTCCTTAAATTAACTGTGTTTAGAGCTTTTCTGTTTTTGTGAAAAAATAAAAATCATAAAAAAGTAAAAAAAAATATAAATAAATAAATAAAATTGCTCATACACGACTGATTTTGGTTAAGCGGTGAGAAGGGATTTTCTTTTTCACTTGACACACTTACAGTGTGGAATGATAACAATGAACCGGAGCAGGACAAACGAGGATTAAGGGAATTTTTTGAGCGGAGTAAATTTTGTGCTAAAGTGGTGGATCCAAAGGACGTGAGCGTGAGGAATTTCCTTCTTTTTTCACGTTGAATAATACGCCATCCACAATCCACTACTGGGTTGGTATATTTCTCTTTTTTTTTTTGTAGTTTTCTTAAACCTTTTTGCTTTTCCAGTTTTATTGATTTTTTCAAAAAAAAAAAAAAAATAAATAAAAATAAAAAATACGAAAAATACGAAAAACTTTTTCCTCTTTGTGCTGATGTCAACAAATTTTGCCAGGATTTTAGATATTGACACATCCCAAGAGGTTCTGAGATTCAAAACTAATTCGTCATTTTATGTATGCATGTAGAGGCATACACGCACTCGTACATGCATGTATTTCCTTCTGGGTATTGAATAACTGCAGGATTTTTGCCAGTACTTATCAATCTTTTTTTTGCCCTGTCCCAACAGAAGAGTGACCCGAATATGTTGTTAGTTATGAGATATACCTTATTTTGCCACAAATCGGTTATAAAATAAAAGTAAAAGAATTTGCTTCGTTTTTTATGTTTGGAATATTCTTTAAGGTGTGTTATTTTAACTCCCACATGTCAAAAGACTGTATACAAATACAGCCATACGGTTCGGTTTGTCGACATTGACTCCAATTGTATTCAATGTTCCGATGGCCAATTTTATGTCTGACAACTCTCTGGCTTAAGCATTCGTAAGATTGCCTTTCTGGGTCTGTTGCCAATATATTTACACAGAAAACTGATCCATTCTTCATATTATTAATCTTCTTTTATGTAAAGCGTATAAATGCATTATCAAATGCTAACATACTCTTCCAACAGTATCTACTTTCTTACTGTGCCCCTTGTGGAGTTGAATAGCGGATCTTGATGCCATTCTACGAGCCGCTCTATTTTTGGCTCACCGGGTTTATTCCATCAACTATCCACTAATTCAAATATGTTACATAGCTCCATCTTTAAGAGCGTTACCTGTCTTTTTTGCACAATTTACTTCTCATTATGCGGATTTCTTAACATACATAACATAACTTTACGGGGTGTAGTGCTGCCTTGAAGGCTTACTTGTTATGTTCAACCATTTTTTCTTCCCCCTTCCTATTATCGTACATGATTCACTCTTCTTCGCAGTTGATAGCCTCATTGCAAAAAAGGATCTATACCCTATTTATCAATCAAATCTATTACAAGGTGGCACCAAGTTACTTTTCTGCTTAAAAGACATTCGCAAGGCTATGACCTTGGCAAAATTTAAGAAAAAATACTCTACTGAGTGTGTTTCATAATCTTTTTTTTAAATAAGACTTCCTCATAACTTCCTCTATTTCCTTCCGAAGTTTTGGTCCCTAATGAGTCCTCCACAATCGGTCAGAATTTTATGAAGATTTGATGTCAAGAGCTTATGACTGTAACACATAGGCTGAAAAGTCAGTGCCGTTTTATATTAAAACACAAAAATTTTGCAAAATTTATTTATCAATATAGTTGGGTTCGAGAGCGATACACTGATTGAAACGATTTTTCAATCTTTCGATACCAGTTTTGTAGTACGATTTCGGTTTAGCCTCAAAATAGGCCTCTGTTTCGGCGATTACTTCTTCATCGGTCTTAAATCTCTTTCCGGCGAGCATACTTTTGAGGTCTGCGAACAGGAAATAGTCGCTGGGGGCCAAATCTGGAGAATACGGTGAGTGGGGAAGCAATTCGTAGCCGAATTCATTCAATTTTCCCATCGTTTTCATCGACTTGTAACACAGTGCATTGTCTTGATGAAACAGCACTTTCTTTTTCTTCAAATGCGGCCGTTATTCTGCGATTTCGTCCTTCAAACGCTCGAGCAACGCAATGTAATAGCCGCTGTTGATAGTCTGCCCCTTTTGGAGATAGTCGATGAAAATTATTCCATGTGTATCCGTCGTGTATCCATGTCGTTTTGGACGAGGTTCGTCGCCTGCTCGCCACTCAACTGACTGTCGACTTGACTCTGGTGTGAAGTGATGGAGCGAAGTTTCATCCATTGTCACATACCGACGTAAAAATTTAGCTTGATCGCTATTGAACAGCTTTAAACACTCCTCTGAATCATCAACACGTTGTTGTTTTTGGTCGACTGTGAGCAAACGCGGCACCCACGATCAACTTTACGGTCATTCGTAATCATTTTGTTGGAATTTTTTGATGTTTTCATCCGAAACAAAATCTTTTGGACGTCCACTGTGTGCATCAATCATCTTCAGTGCTTGTATGACCACTTTTAAATTTTTCAACGAACCGAATGGTTCGTTCGGCTGATGCAGAGTCCGGGTAACATTTATCAAGCCATTTCTTTGCATCGGCTGCATTTTTTCCCATCAAAAGCAATGATAAATCAACACACGAAATTGCTTTGAATCCATTTTATTCACTCACAACGTTATATCTCGAGAACTAATCGTCTGACAGCTGTCAAATTTATACACGTATCTTTTGAAGGTTGGTACTAACTGAAAATGTTATGGATTTAATTTAAGTGTTGCCCTCTTAGAAACGGCACGGACTTTTCAGTCCATGTATTAGTTTTCTTCTAGAAGATATGAAATTTGTTTAGAATACTCGTCAAATTTATCGGCATTAATGGATTTTTTAGAAGCCAATGCATTTAAAAATACTTACAGTCTGAATGAATTTTTACTTTATTTTTCAAGCAGTTGAATAAATTAAAGCTTTTGTATTTGAATGAATTTCAGGCATTAGAATTTAGGAAATTTGGCAATCTTAAGTCGTGCCGATTTCCTAAGGCATACGGTTGCAAGTCTCTAACAAATTTTACATAGTCTAGTTAATATTGTGGCATCATATTGCATATTGTTGATTATTTTAAATACTAATACATAAATAACAAAATAGCCATTTTACCGAATTCAACATAAACCTAATTGGCACATACCTGTTACAGTTTAAAATACATTACATTCTTTTATTTTGCGATCAATGCAATCTTGCAAACATTCTTTCAATACATAAAAACAAGATTGTGGAACAATATTCGAAGTGCGGTTCAACATTCATTTTATAATGCATGTTTTTTTTTGACTTATAATTGTTATTTGGTTTATAATCCTTCCAAGAAATACAATGTTTTTAGCAATTTTTTTACAAATATAATTAATATGACTTTTAAACAATAATTGTTGTTCTACAATAATTTCCATATATTATATTTCATCCGCTTTTTCAATATCTACCGTAAGAGTAAAGTGTCAGAAATTTCTTTTCTTGATCTTGAGTTTAAGTCCGTTTTGTAAAAGCCATCCATTGCTGCAGTCTAAATTCTCCCGCAATTTTATTCTTACAATATATTTCGCTAGCACCGGAGATATACTCCGCAAATAGCGTAAGTTCACCATTTTTAGTTCAAATCAGTAATATAGACGGTAAAAAGTAGGGTCCCTAGAACTGATCCTAGAGGGACACTAAATCCTTGTTGACTTAGATTCTTTGTTTCATATTTGTTTTATATGATTGTATAATTGAATCCACTTTAATTCTCTCATTGGTCAATTTCATTACTAAAGTGTCTCTATTTACCGTTTCAAATGCATGTTTTAATTCAAGAAACACACAGTAAACAGTTTTTCTTTTGTCTAATTCTTTTTTCCATGATTTTACAACTAAATTTATCACAGTCTCAAACTTGAAGCATTTTATGAACTCGGACTGAACGAGGGCTGATTGATGAGTACCCGGATTGGAAAATAGGTGACGCTACTAAGACAAAATGAGTGTACCATCATTAAATATAATCTGTCAAAATTTGGTGATAATCCAACACTTAGTTTTGTTTTGACACCCATTTTAAAACATAGAGTTTTTGCGACCATAGAAAAAGAGCAGTATCGCCCCGTAATCCGATTCTTGTTTTTGAGTGGCAAAACCTGCGAGGTGAACATCAAGCCCATTCTCGTTGGTGTGGTGTGGTACTCATGCACCTTTCCGTACAATCGTTTACCATTCGCAGGGTTTCGCTGTTGCCGAAAGTAGGTTTTTGATGAATCGCGACAAGGTAGCCCAATCGACAAGCGCAATCGTGAGACCAATTCAGAAATGTGATTGGCCCTGTTTAATCTTAATCGAGATTCAGCGTCGTTCGTGACCATCGATGATACATGAATTCATTGGTACACCGGAGACCAAATAACAATCGAAACAATGAGTTTTATTCGTTTAACGTGGTCCAAAGAAGGCGAAAAAACCGTGCTTTCGGCCGGGAAAATGATGGCCACCGTTTTTTGAGACACGCGAGGTGTAACCCACGTTGACTACTTAGAGAATGGAAATACTATCACAGGAGAAAACTACGTTGATTTATTGAGCCCATTCAACACCGATTTGAAGACAAAACAACCACATTTGGCGAAGAAAAAAGTGCTCTTCTACCACGATAACTAATTGGCTCACACCTCCGCAGTCGCCACAACCAAATTGGTCGAAATGCTCACCCATTCTCCGTATTCCCCGAATTTGGTTCACTGCAATGAAGTCATCGCCGCCGCAGTGGAGTATTTTGCAGGCCAACACTATCTATATACGGAGGTATTAAAAAAGTTGCAGCATCACCAAGAAAATTGTATTGAGTTGAAAAAAGATTATATTAAAAAATGAATTGTCAAAACCTAAAAAAGTTGCGTTTTCCTTCCTAATCCGGGTATTCATCAAACGGCTCTCGTGTATCTTTTATCAAGTTGTTATATTCTAAATATACCATATTTCCAAGAAATTACAGTTGTCCGTTTGATATTTTTTGAATAAGGGCTAATAGTTACTCTTTCCAGGCATGTGCAAACTTATTTATAATAAGTGGGCCACTTATTATTTTATGTAGAATCGGACCAAAAACTTCGAAGCGATCTTTGTATTTATTTTTTGCAATAGTATTGAACCTCTCATTTGCTTTGTTACATTAAACATATGTATGTATTACACTTACGTACTTGTTAAAAGAATCTAATGTAGGATTTATGTTATTTGGTTTGGTTCACAACTTGGCTGGTCACAACGATCACTTTACGAATGATCAGTAAATCAAAATATCGTTCACCTTCGCTCTTTAGGGCCTTCTTTTGAAGTTACCTTCGATAACACCAATTACGGGAAGATATTGAGATTTTTTCAAAATATAGTATGTAGAGTAGACACTACCACAAGTAATTAGATAAAGTAAAGACTTAACTTTGGAAAACCTATGGCCCATACTCTTAGTAGTGAATTGACTCATGGATGTATTTGGTAACGATGGTTTCGATGTTTAAGGACACGTCGATGTTATTGCTATCCTATACAGACGCAAATTTTAAGAAACAATCTCAGATCGATTTCATAGGTTTATTTTAACTTTAACTTAAGAAATGTATCGTAGTAGCCTTTACGAAATGAAGAAAATGAAAAATAAACTCAAAACAAACGTCTCTTTGGCAAAGAGTGAACCTAAACCCTAAAATTACACTGTGGTTATACACTGCAATTGCTAGACCTGTAATCATCTATGCCACAATGAGAGGAGCACCCTCAGAATCTTAAGCTAATGCCCAAAGGATCATGTCGGTGAATGAGAACAATTCGCAAAAATCTAATTAAAATCATCTCCACAGACAATAAGATGTCTGTGAAGCCCATCAGCTTCATAAAAAGCTGAATCAGCAACTGGTTGAAGGCTAACACAACATTACTATATGGAAAACCTGATTAACAGGCAGGACGAGAACATTTTTCCAATACCTTCCCTTAAAAGTCCACACTCTACCAGATTTCTAACGGGACACTGAAAAATTCAAAAATATCTCAAGGCTGTATATTGTGTTGTATATGTATTGTCGGAAGTGCAGTAAATACGAAGTAATATAAGAGCGTATGGGTGAATTCATAACCGCCAGCATTTCTAACTTAGTTCAATCTCAGATCTTTCCTCGTATATTTTTTGACACATTCACTGCCCAGACATATTTTTAATACGATCGTCATTTGTTTTCTTACAACTTTTCTTAAAAAAAAAAAAAAATCCCACAAAGCCATTCCGCACTAAAAATCTTCTAACTTTTTCTGCAGCCACAATTGAAATGCCTAGTCTGATGATATGTTATCGTTTACGAAGACGAGGGAAATATATTTTGACTAAGTTAATTCATCAGGAAATCTGCATTATTGAACGCAACTAAGCAGTTCTTTGTCAGTAAGAAAACACCCTATATTTTCCATTACAACGCCTTAAGTAAGATACTACAAGCAGCAGTAGATATTACTTAAAGTAAGTTTATAAGTTTCATAAGTTTACAAATCACACCCCTCAACCAATTTCAACTGTGTAACATAATGTTAAAAGAATATCGAACGAGTTGCTTCAGCGGTGCTTGAAATTACTTAAGTTTACCAAAAAAAAAAAAAAAAATTTAAACTGCATCGTAGTTGCTGGAGTTTCAGGTTTATCGTACTTAAAATTACGCAGATAAGTATGCTGGCTTAACAGGATATGTGCTTTGTTTGTTTCAAGATTGCACTGTGTACTTAGTAAAATATTTATAATTCCTATGAATAAAATATTTTTGTTAAACAACAACTTTTCATGTTTAAACCTTATCGCTACTAAGAATAAGATGAACAAATTAAATATTATCAACATGCATATTAGTTGAGTAATTATATTTATTTTATTTTAGTTTTTATCCGCTATATTGTGGTTTATTGTGGTGCCTATCTGTCAATACGACGTATTAAACTGGGTTTAAGAATATTTTCTGGAAATACTTACTAAATCCCTGTCCAAACTAATACACCAATCATTAATTAATACGCTTACTTTTTTTAGTTTGAAGTAGGAAAAAGGAATAAATGCCTGCGAACAACAACAGTGCTTTTTATTGTGAACCCTTGAGACCTTTCAAATTTTTATTGTATTTGCAAAGCAAATTCGTAGTACTTAATTTTTGTGGGGCTTTGCGGGTCGAAGGCTGTTCATCACGATATCTACTGCGAACGTAGCCTATCACTGTCAACCAAGGTGATACTTCCTATATAAAGGAAATTGTCAACCTTCTCGATTTCCTGTCTAGCAATGTGGGATAATGTAAAAAAAAGGTTAAAATACTTATGTATTTGGTTTTAGATGCATATTAATTAATATTTTGAACTTTGCTCTCTTTATTTCCGTATTTTCTAAGTCCTGGAGGTCTATTACTCTAAGTGAAAATAGTCAGATTTCGTTTTAAATTTGATTATATTGCTCATTGGACTCTTTTGCTTTTCTAAAACTGCTCGAAGTATAACATCGCTTAGTATCAACCGAAAAAGAAGCGGAGATAAAATGCATCTCTATATGATATGTATATTTGGACCACTTGTCCTTGAGCAAGGTCTTCCATATGAACAACTAAATTACGCTGATGGCTTTCAGGATGTCAGTAAAAATTCGGAGGAATGGGAATCTATGCTTCACTCATTGCTGTATAATATAATAATTCATGAGTTGAACTTTATCCAATTTCAGAAAGAAAGCATTTAGGCTCTTCATGGGATGTTGTATCGAGAGTCCGCCGGCTCTGCGTCTTACAGACACACCTATGCTTTCTGTTTGTGAAAACATTTTCCAAAATTCTCTTACGGTCAGCAACAGTTGTGTACTCAAAGATGGTCTTTGAACTGTGCACACTCCGCAGCATTATTATTGGTCGTTGGGTATTAACCGAACGTGGTGGCGATGGCGTGATGGTTGACTGACTTTCTGTCACGCGACCTATCTGAGTTCGAATCCCGGTAGGAGCACAAAAGCAAATTTTTCAAAATCGTCATCACCCTTTCGGCTTCTCAGGAGAGCCGATTGGAGCCTTCAATAAGCAGTTTCTCACAAAGTGAGAAAAAACTAATGAGGGCCTAGAAGCTAGGCCTTGGCCCACACCGGGCTGTCGCGCCACTTATTTATTTTTATTTCAGTATTAACAAGTACTTTGGCTCGGTTGCAACTATTACTATTAACGAGAGCACTATAATTGGGAAGTTAAGAGCTACCATAGGATGGTTTCATTCCGATATCCGCCTGATTCTGATGGAAATATTTTCTTTTTTAAACTAAATACAAATATAAGCGATCGTTGTAAGGATCATATTAAGTTCAATTTAAAGCGGCAGTGGTTAAAATAAAACTGTTAAAGTTAGTTAGGATAATCTTGCTGTGTTTGTTTGAAAAGTCTTTAAATATTCATTACATTCCAAAAATTAAATAGGAAAACGCCATTAGTCCCAAATTTTTCCCTTCTTATCTCTATTTTCATGAGTTGACAAGACACAATAACTAAACGTATCAAAAATTATCTAAGGCATTTTTTTAACTTTCTTCTTCGGTGCGGTTCGCTGGACCACAGCCAACCTTAACCTGTTTTGTACCGGAGGAAGTTCGTCACATATCTGATGACTTCGAAATCTTAAGAGAAATTCAAAATAACCCACAAGGTTGTATGGAGTAGGCCCTACCGCCAGAGGCTCTTTCTCATTACTAAGCAAACCTCACCGCCTGAGGATTCTTCTACCTTTACGAGGCCTCATACTAGTCAGTTACTGAACATATGAAACTTTTCTGAACGCTTAAGAGCTTTACAATTTTAATTAAGATTTTGAAGATAATTGAAAATACATATGTTGAAAATCAAGATCAAATGGATTTCATAATATTCCATAACCAAATAAACTCTCCGCTATAAATATATTAAACTCATGAACTTAGTAAACTGCTCCTGAATTAGTACCACTGTTAATTCATATCTTTTACCAAATCATAAATCGATTCACGCTCTAGAGCTGAGATATCTTCTATTGCATCGACACTTTATTTATCATCATCTTTTAAAAATAACATCACGGTTGATGGATGATTCTTTGCATGCTCACGGAAACTCGAAAGAATTTGGTAATCATTCTGGTTGATGAAAATGTATAAAAGATCAAAATAATCATTTTAATTGAAAATCCCCCAAAGATGATAATTTTATACTACAAACTGAACTATCAATAGTAATACAAATTATTAGCCATTGACTTGAATTCATTAGAAGAGAATGCTACCCCTATGGAAGACGAATAAATGACTAATAAATCATAGAGGGTACACATATTTTTGTATATTGTATATTTGTTTTCCTTCAAAAGCAGTCAGAATCGGCCTTATTCAAAAAGTTCTTCTCGTATATGTTAGTTTGTTTAATGGTTTTAGCTCAATTAAAATTTATTTGAAATGTACTTCTGGTAAAGCGAAGGTAAAATAAGCACAAATTTTCAATGACAATATCAAGTCATTGGCTATCATATGTTAGTTCTAAAAAGAGGAGCATTTTTAATGAATGAAAAGTTGGCTTGAAGTAGACTCATGATACAGTGATTATAGTATATTCTAATTAATATAACAACAGTAGATTTCTGTTGGTCTAGACTCAAGTCTGATTTGGTATGCATTTATGTAGTTAAATTTTATTTAATACAAAATATAGTAGTAACTGCATCTTACTCTGAGTAATTCGAAAGTAGAACAAGTTCACCTTGAAATCATTAAGTTTTGCTAAGAGAAAGTTATCAGAAGATTAGGTTCGAAGAACTTCATATTCCAGTCGAGATTGAAACCGACACCGAGGAACAAATCGATGGAACATTTAAACGTAAAAAACATATTCGAACTCTTGGCCTTACTGGTGTGTTTTCAAAAAATATCTGCCTGTATGATAGTATTAAACTCCGAAAATGTTGCTATCCCTACTAGTTGCGTAGTGGCAATTTATGCAATGATACGTAGAAGAAATATGTAAAAAAAAACCTGTCCTTAGACATGTAACTTACTCGTGTATCTCGTATATCGGAATAATAGAAGAAAGAGTAGAAAACCGCCGTGTAGTAGCCTGTATTTTTTTTAAGAAAAAGACCGTTAAGCTTTAACATTGGTAGAAGTTCCGTCTCTTTTTAGTAGGAAAGAAGTGAAAAAAGCTTTATCTAACGCGAGTTTAGTATTTCCCTTCCCGTAGGTTTTTTTTTTTTTTTTTTTTTTTTGTAAAGTTATCAATATCATCACAGCTCCATTCTGGGACTCACCTAACATATCTGTGGTTAACCAGGAGATTGGGCTCCGTCCCAGCAGAGAAAAAGTTCTAGCTCTTTGGGGTCGAATAATTATTATTCAATTATTGTAACAATTTACAATTCAATTTACAAATAAAAAAAAAGTACATTATACATATTAAAAAATTTGAAAATGAAATCGAAAATAAAATAAATTAAATAACTTAACCTGAATGTATGTGCATTCACAAATAATTGTTTTTGATAAATGAAAATAGCTTGTGTTTAATCACTACAAGTCATGGTTCATAGTACTATTAATGCTACATCCATGGGTGTCATATTATTGGCATTCTTCAAGTCGTAAGGCCCTTACATTTACAATATCAGTTTCAAATCTCAGACAAAATTTTATTTTGAATTTTAAAAATAAAAATCGTTACACTAATTATAAACCGTTGTTCAATTGTTCTCCACTGAAGAGAGCTCAATATCATTTAATTCGACATAAAAACTGCATTTTAAAATTTTACCCATAGCCTTAATTTGCAGTAGGCTTAAGTTGCCTTAATTTGTAATAGTTAAAATTTGGCAGAACTGTGGTATTGTATATTAAAATCGCGTTTTCATAAGTTAATACGCTTTCTATTTTAAAAAGAAACAAATCTTTTTTGTAATCTTTAAAGTTAAAATTATAACTCTAACTCTAGACACAGGTATTTAATAGTATTTACAGCTTCAGTAACCTCCCCGTCACATTCATAGGATCAACAGATTTAAATTTTATTTAAATCTCGGCTTTTTTACATTCAATTTTAATTTGTTCATTTGAAGCCGCTAACTCACATTTTCTAAGTCCGCATTCAATTTCCCACACATAAAGGTAGAGCCAACAGCTAAGATGGAATTTTTCATTAAATTGAACACACATTTATTATAAAATCAATGTAGTAATTTATTGGTTAATAAAGTTCGGTCTATGGCAATTATGAATCACTACCACGGCACCTGCTGCCGTCCGAAGGTAAAAATTATCGGCGACTTTTTAAGAATAGGTGGGTTAATAGTCGCAATTTCATTTTGGATGTTGTGTTTGAGATCTATTGGCATAGATCTACTCTTCAAATAACCCCACAGGAAAAAGTCTAAACGTGTCAAATCGCCTAACCAAAATAATGCGATCTTCAAATTTCATACGCAATAAATTGATTGATTGATGGCTTGTGTGGGCGGTAGCACTGTTCAAACCAGAGATCGTCCAGACTCAATTCATTAAATTTTGAAAAAAAATTTTCGGTCAACCTGTTGCGGTAACATTTTCCATTCACTGTAATTGTCTCTCCAGGCTCATCTGGCTGTTTTGTTTGCAGTTCAAGGAGAGATCCAGGGTGCATATTAGCTCTCTCTAAGTAAAGATGTCTAAGAAGATGGCTAATTTGTATTGCTTTACATTGAGTCTTCCCTTTAGTCTATCAGTTAATTTAAAAAATGTATTAATATCACTGATGCTTAAATGTAGTTAACTTAACAGCTGATTGGTGTGCTATGTTTCATTTTATTTTAAGAGTTTTGACGCCAGTGATCGGCAATACGCAGGTAGAGAAAAAAAAATGTCGAGTTCATTGGCGTCTGTTATCCAAGATTCAATTAAGGCCTTACATAATCCCTTTCCACTAACACCGGTATATGTATGTTATGATGGGAAATTGGCAGGAATGAACCACAAGTTTTGTTTTACGTATTCGAAGGTCCTTTAAAGCTTAGCATGACAGTAATATGAGCCTTATATAGTTCACAGGAAGAAAATCAGCGTTTATCTTTGATCATCAGCTTGAAGTCAGGCTAGTTAATCACAAGCACACTATAGATATTGATCTGAAATTTGCAGTAAGTTATCTCAAAGGTGCGGGATATCAATTCGAATTCACCGACCATTATATGACTGCCAGATCGAATACCTTACACTTCTCTATGTAAAGAACTACCATATCATAACTTAGTAACAAAACACTGATTTACGCCTAGGATATACAGGGTTTTCTAATAACGACTTGACAACTTTTTTTTTAAATAAAAGGCAAACCATTTGAGATATTTCAAAAACTTTATTATTGGCTTGAAGTACAATCAAAACATTTATAATTGGAACTCGACTTCGTTTATATGGCTACCGCGGGCACGTTTGCAGCGGTCGATTCGTTGGACCCAATTTTCATCTACTTGGCCACAAATTTCGGCCGAAACGGCCGCTATTTTGCGTTCAATGTTGGCTCTGAGTTCTTCCAACGTCGTCGGCGCGTTGGCATAAACCGATGACTTAACGCAGCCCCACAGAAAATACTCAAGCGGCGTTAAATCGCACGAACGAGGCGGCCAATCGACTGGCCCATGTCTTAAGATAACACGCTCACCATACTTACACTTCAATAAATCGATTTTAGCGTGTGCTGTGTGTTTCATCATCCTGTTGAAACCACATGTCGTCCAAATCCATATCGTTCAATTCGGGCCAAAAATAATCGGTGATCATGGCGCGATAACGCTGACCATTCACAGTAACGTGATGATCGTTATCGTCGACGAAAAAATATGGCCCAATAACGCCGCCGACATGCAAACCGCACCAAACAGTTATTTTTTGTGGATGAAGTGGTGATTCATGAAGCACATGTGGGTTTTCACCCGACCAATAACGCATATTTTGCTCATTGACGAACCCATTGAGCCAAAAATGAGCTTCGTCGCTGGAGATGATTTTGCGATTAAATTAATTATCTTGGCGCATCTTCTCCAGAACCCAATCGGAAAACGTACGTCGCTTCAAATTGGCCATCGGCTTCAATTCTTGAGTCAGCTTGATCTTGTATGGGTGTAAACCAAGATCCTTACGCAAAAGAACGTTGTGGAATTGACTGATTTGGATCGTTTGCTACTGACGTCTGAATGGCAGCGATATTTTCGACACTTCGACCAACCCGTTGTCTCACTGACATGGCAACATCACACAACGAATATGTAGACTCAAATTTTTGCACTAAACTTGTTATTGCCTGTCTGCTAGGGCTAAAATTATTACCGAAAATTGTAGTTAACGCTCTTAAAGTTGCAGTCACCGACTCCGAATATCTGTAGAAAATTTTTATAATTTGCAGACGTTGCTCGTTAGTGTACTTTACCATGATGAAAATGTTGAGTTTACTGAATAAATTGACAGTGACAGTTTGATGATTAGTGAAAGAGTGCGTTCAAAAATTAAATTCAAAGTTGTCAAGTCCCTATTGGAAATCCCTATACTAGTCAACAAGCTAAGCAAATGGATTGCCTCGTTAAGCCGACAATGAGCGGTCTGCCGTCTATTTTTGCTCAGAGTTAAAGAATACATCCTGAATGCCTGTTCTGTTATGCCCATGAAACTCAATTTTTAAAGGACACCCTTTCTTTTTAAATTAAAAAAAAATTACAATAGAATAATATTATCTTTTTCTAACTTACAGGCCTTGTGCGGGACTTTAACCAGTATGCTTAACTTAAAGTATTTCTTTCGACATCTCTGACAGTTTTTATTGTTATTCTTATACCTATTACAATTTTAATTAAGAAACAATTTTTTAATGTCATAAACTTAGTAAATTGACTTTTTTTTACTACACTCATACAAACTATGTATCTTAAAAACAAATCTTTTACTTGCTTAAATTAGCTTATAATATACACAATATCTGTTCTTGCATAGGTATTAGAAATTGTTACCCTATTTTTTCTCTTTTTTTTTTTTGAATTTTTGTTTTATTTTATTTGATTTTTTTGGTAATTTTTTTTATTTTATCTTAACTACCTTAATGCTACCTACAATATATAAGCTGGCCATGGCTTAATCTCGTCCTCATGGGGCTTCCTAGAAATTGAAGGAAATTCCGAGGAAGTTTTCTGTCCTTCACTGACTTTCAAGTCAGTTGCTGCCGAGCAACACCGTACGACTGCCATATGCAACATCTCTGTTGTAGTTGAATCGCCTGTCCGCAGCTGTTCTAGCGACGTGGAAGATTAGCGGCACCGCTAATTTGTCCTGGATTAGCCCTTTCTTATCAAAATAGAAAAGCGTATCTGGGAGAATAAAGTTGTTAAAGCGGACAATATCGCGATAAAGATAATTGGGGTAATATGCCCGAAGGATCAAGTTGTTTGTCGAGGTCATTGTTCTAGCAATGTGCCTTCGAGTCAGCTTAATGACGAAATTATCGATTCTTATTAGGTTTGCCCTTTTGTACAAGAACTCGTTAGAATAATATTTTATGTACTCCGAATCTGGTGTTTTATGTATACAAGGGAAACAAGTCATAAGAAAAGCCCTCTGAGTTACCCGAACCTTATTCATTAAGCTGGTTTTCACGTTCAACCACATGGAACGGCCAGATTAGGACCATGTAGCAGATCACCTTTACCCTCGCTTCGGGTTAGCTGCTTTAAAACAGTCTCTTTGTAAGGCCAAAAGCACCTTTTTCTCTGGCCAAAGCAACATCTATATATATCTATATGTTGACAAGCAAGTGGCTGTCCGTGTTGTCCCATGATCGAAAATTTTCCCCAGTTCTTTCTGGTATCTGCATAGGCCGCAAATAAAGGAGTCCTAAAAATAATAGTTACTGACATCTGAAAGGTGATCTTTAACTTCCAGTCATCCCGATCTTGGTCAAGTCAATGGCGTACTCTATATAATGGTGAAGTGAACTAAGATCACTTATGTAGATGTTAAATAGAATCGGCGAGTTAACCGCACCTTGTTGCAGACAATTTTTAATGTCAAATATTGCGATGAAATCGCATCGCCGTTCTTCACGTTTACTGGTGAGCATTTTAAAAATAATACGATGTCAAAAACCGTTCCAAGTCAATCAAGCAGGCACTCATTCATGGTTTTTTGCTTTTGTTCCACTCGATCTCGGATACTAGTTTAGACGCCTTGAAACCAAATTAACTATCCATAACTATATTTTTGTCTTCATCCCACTTAGTGAAGACTCTATTGATCACCTTTTCGAATACCTCATTGCGGGAGGAGACTTATCGATCGAATTGGATTCAAATTGCACCACCACTGTCTTCCAATGTGATGAATAATAGGCATTATTTAAAGCATTATGGAATAGGATGGTATAAATGTTCACCGCTTCTAGTGGGAGACCTCGTAGTACAATGTTCGGTATGCCATCGGTTCCCACTGATCTGTTTCAAGGCGATTCGAAGATAGTTTAGAGCTCTTTATTAGAAATGAACGGGGGTAGCTGCCTTTCATCGTCGCTCCTATGGTCTCTACCTTCTCTTGCAGATCTTCGATCACAAGGAAGATACCATCATCTACAGTTTCTCTTGGATCTACCTATACCTGCTGTTAAAAGTACTGTTTGATCTTACTGCCGAAATATTTTATTTATTCGCGGGAACATATTCAGCTTGCTGGTGTTTACAGCTCGAATTTTGTTGTTCCAATTCAAACGTATAAAAACTTTTTTTGTGATTTCGGATTGAGCGTGCTAAATGATGAATGGCCGGTTTTCCGGTGTACATATTATTATTCTCGCTCGGTTTGAAGAGTGCTTATAATCAGTCTTGATCTATAATAAATTATATAGTATTCTAGAAAAAGATGTCAAGCTTAACGTAGATAACGGTGTTATTTATATTTTCGGAATTCAAAAATTCGATACCAATAGAAACAGTTTCGTATAATATGTACTCATTTGTACTGCGTGTGTATTTACTTTTTTTTGGAAAATTCGGCTATAAATGCAATCCCAAATTTATGTTCCTTTGTCAATAAATTATATCTTTCATGCATATTGCATATTTTAGAAATGATTCAAACTGTGTACCACTTGGGCAACAGAAATATTTGACTATTTGTTGATAATGTCAACAAAAATGTTGATTTCTTCAAAAACGACTCCACAGAGATATGTATTTATTTGTGTCCTACAAAATGAATTTATTTAGGAATCTGACCAATAACACGAACAGAATGTTAAGGAAATGTGAATGTATACCTCTATCTGGGGAAAACATGGGTTTTTATGTTTTTACGTATATGTTATAAGAGATTCACTTTTATCTGATATTATTTTAATACGATACACCTTAGTCATGGGCACATGTTCTAGTAAAATCATGGTCTACATTCTATATCCTACATTCTACATGCAAACTTATACAAGATTTCATTTTCTTGTTGCCAGTATGTTCGACATCCATGTTTAACCAGATTATTGTATCTTTTATGGAATGTACGCATATGTATTGGCAGCAGCATTTTTTTGAATATTAAATACACATGTCTATAGTTATGTGCATAGTAAGGGAAGTCAGACCCTACTCTAAGAAGAAAAACTTCATCGGAACGCTTTGGCTTGGCCATTAGCCGAAGGTTAATTAAATAGCCGTATCTACTCGTAACGTATATCATCGAATACCTTCATTTGAAAACCCATCATGTTTTGAACTACATTTTAGTAACTAGGACATAATTTTTTTAACTTGGTAGAACTTGACATGGCTTAATTTCTAAAGTATCTTTCTGGGCGAAAAATAGAACAATCCAGATGGTTAACTTATGGATGGCTTACTTCTCAATATTTGATGCAATACTCGTATAGAGTGTGTCTTTTAAGTGCTGATATTTTTAATCGACCATTCTTTTACAAATAAATTGGCTCATGCTCTTTACCAACTATTATCAATGATTTTCCCTGCTGTTGCACCAAAACAAACACATGTAAGACCATCCTTAGGTTATCCTTAGTTGTACAGACCCGTCAACCTTATGCTATAATATTCAAGTAAAATAGTCGCTGTTTCACCCTCTAGGCGTGGTGGCATAACACTTCCCTTTGCTATTTTGAGTTGTGTCTGTGCACAAAATGAAAAGACAAGCAATACAGTGAATGCACAAACTAGGTTTTAGACCTCACCGAATTGTTGTGCTATTTTTTTTCTAGACATTGAAGATAACAGAAAATTTTTACCGCTGTCTAATTTGAACAATGCATATATATATAGGCTTTTTGTTTTTGCAAATTTGTGTGCAGTTTAGAGTTTGACTTGTTGATTATGTTATTCACTGTTGCTCATAATTATTCATTATCGTTAAGAGTAATTTTTATTTAAGTTTTAACCAAGCGTTAATCATTGGAACAAAATATTGGTGTACGAGTATGTATGTCGTAGAATAACATCATACTTATGACTCTATATGAGTCATGACATAATACCGAACCTTGTGGGATATCGTTGGTTAATTCGTGTACCTCAATTGCATCAACGGAATAAGTGAAAGTAACTCTATTGCTAAAATGCTTGAATATGTTTTTTCTATAGATAATAGGTGGACATTTTTAATTCTCAAAGAAAATGTACAATCCACTGTTAGGTGAAAAATGCAGAGCGCCACCGTCCGGTTTCGGAAGTGTTTTCTTATTCTTGTTGCCATGCGAACCTCATTTCGTTGGAAGCAACACCATTTGATGATGCTTTCATTGTTCTGAAGACAAATGCCTTCTTAGGACAATGGTTACGAATTCCGTCGCGATTCTCGTTTTAACTATCGACTTATACATTAATATGTAGAATTGCTTCCTGTTTAAGGGATAAATTTTCCTTTAATATTTCTTTAGCTGCACAGTTCGAACCTTTAACATCAGACATGTATCATACAAGATAGCTATCAATAGAGTCAGTTAGTTTTTCGAAGTATTAGCGCGAAGTATAACTGACTTCGTGGTTTTGTGGCCAATCATGTTGCCACCTATGACAAGAATTTGGCATTGCAGAAATCAAAAAGCCTTCATTGTCACTACGGTCGCCATACTTCCCGCAAACACATTTTAGCTTGGTACCAAAGTCACCTATCACCATTACGATATGCCCGGTTGACGTTCTTTTGAAAATAGCCTAACTGATTGTAAAAGGCATACTTCTCGAGAGCTGCGATGATTCGCAATACTGCCAAACACACTCCAACTGTCCCGAGGTTTTCGGATTGTTCTCCCCAGTTTCACATGGTACTAACATTCTTTTAACTCTAAGTTATAACCGTCGAAGGAATTTATAGTTTGGTTGTCCTTTACTCCCTCAGTTACTAAAATCGCCTCATATCTTAGTCCGAGAGCAATATTAAAAGTCGTCGACAAGTCATCAGTCATAAATTTGGTTAAGCATACGGCAAACGACAGCAAATGGATCAATACAAATACTATACATAGTGAAAAGGGAACTTATAAACAGACATTTGCCGATGGCGTAGGGATAAGTTTCGAGAATTGACAGTCATTCTACAAACTAACCAACGAAGCGATAGAGTGGTATAGACATAGAGAACTGATAAAAGAACTAGTGCAGGATCGTTTGGTTCAAGACCCAAAAACTAGGAATTCGTGGGCAAATATTCTGGTCAGATAGGCGAGCGGCCAGCTAGATACGTCGCCGAGCAGCTGTTATGGGTAACGAGACTATGGTTCTCCACAAGAATCAATCTGATGAAAAGGATAATATACTTTATACGAATAGTTTAGATAAGTAAATGGAAAAAAGGGAAAGAAGCCTTCGAACGAGGTCTAGTTCGCGTTTTAAGATTAATGAAAGAAACTATATAAAAATATTTTTAAGTGGATATCCATACCAAGGCTTAGCCTTCCAAATATGTTTTTCAGTTAAATTTTAATGCAAAGTTGGCTATCGAGGGGTGAATAAATATCTTCAAGGTATATGAAAAGGGGGCACAATAGACCGAAATTTTACAATCCCCTACACCCTATGTGCTTTGCATTATTATTATTTTTACAATTCAAAGGTTGTTACTTTACTGAAATGCTTTCTTCTGTAGTCAGCTTTTTCTATTTGCTAATATCAGTAGAGGTAAGAATAAATAAGCAATGATCATAGGTTGAGCTCTACATACCACAACACATTATGTTGTATTATTTACTCATTCTTTATTTTTTTCTTTAATATATAATATAATAATATAATGTTAGCTTGCAGTAAATATACAATATTTCATAATTCATTACATGTTAAAAAAATATGTGTAATTTATATAATTTTATAATTTTATAATTTAAGAGTAGTTAATTCTAACTTAGTGTTAAATGACACTTTATTATTTTTTATGCAATAATTCATTATATTATAATACACAAAAACAGTAAAAATATGTACAGATGTTCATAACACATTTCTAGAGCATTTTTAACATTTTTCAATAAATATTCGATATTTCCATGATCAATAATAAATAATCAGTCTTTTATTAGCTTAGTGAATGCCTTATAGTTATGTACAATGCCAATTAGATGAGGTAGCTTGTTAAAATGTAATGGAATATTTAAGACTGTCAACAACAGTTTCGGTTGACATAGGATTTTATTCAAAGTTGATAAATAGGCTATGATATTGTTTTCGAATTAGAATTATTTTGCATACTCACGAGTTTCTTATGAAATTCTAGTACAGGAGAAGCGTGTCTGTTTCTTCTTTCTGAGCTTTCCTTTGAGTATGAGTACGAGTGCTGGTACATCGACTTCTCCTTTGTCAAAAACACTAAATAGTCGTCAGGAATATATTTTTTTAACTTATATTTACCTCTTGACATTGTGTATAAATTCTCATAGTCTCGGTGTTCAAGAAATCTTAGAAAGCAAAAATAATAAATTTATATGAAGAAGCAAACATTTATCATGGTGTAGATACAGTGTATCCACGTCGGCTTAAAGCAACGAATATTCTTGCTCATAAATATTCATGTCATTGAGTTGTGTGTTTTCCTTTCGTACTTCATTTGTGTGTCTTATCTTTTTTGTATATTTCATTGAATATTACAATTCTTCCGTAAATGACAAGCAAAGCTTAGCGGTAATAAAATAGAGAGGACTCACACAATCATCAGACATTGGGAGAGGGGGCTAAAAAAGACAATTATTCAATGGGTCCTATAGTTTACGACGTATCTATATTGGTCCCAGTACCAAGTCGCATAAAAAACAAATGCGAGTACAAGTCGACCTTCGTGCCGCATCCGTTAGCTGTCTATGGAGTTTGTGTGGATCTATCGCGTTTCCCATCCTGCTGGGCACAACAGCGTTTCTCTTATTTTGTAGTTAAATGTTGAATTTCTCTGAAAAAATTGGTGGTGGGCCTTGGGTTGAGTCCGAAGCTATGCCAGAGAGCTAATAAGAGCATCTATTGTCAAACGGAATAAATTAACGATGCATTCACGTTGATTTGTATTTTAGAGAATGTCTTGTTTACAAAGTGTGGAGGCGGAGGAACAGGAATAATCTTAAAAAATAAAAAAGCAAAATAAATTCGAATAAATGAATAAAATGGAGAATAGATAGCTTAGTGAGGAAGACGTGTAAACAAACGACACACGACGAAGATACTTTAATGAGTGTCGTATGGAGATTTTTATCTGTGAGATTTTGCTTTTCTTTTCATCACTGCCAGGGCGTCACAACACACAATTATCGTATCATTTTTCTACAATATACGAGTACACATTCACACGTCATGCAAATATGTATAGTTTGTTGCACTTGTGAGTGTAGATATATCAGATACATTTGTCAGGTCAAAAAACTATTCAGCCGCGATAATAACATTTCCAATGTGAATCATGAATAAGCGATTAATGTGGAATTTACGCGACAAAGATAAAATGTTGTTAAATCAAATAGGACCAAGTCATTAAGCGATTACTGGAAAAATTCTATTAAACCATCCCTTGGTATTTCATTGGTTTTACTACTTTGCTCTTAACCTTTGTGCTTAGTTTATTTTGGGCCAATAAAATTTTTACAACCCTTGCGGGTGGTAAGGTTAGAGAAATTTTGAAAGAGAGGAAAAGAAAAATTACCGAACCATTGTATATATTGAAGAAGTCGCCTGTTTTTACCAATTCCGGAAGCGACTGTGAGGTCCGCCAAATACTTGAAAACAATGCGGCCTTAGATTGGTACACTTATGTGGCATAATGGAGAAAGTAGGTACAAACTGCAGCCTGCAGATATAGACTCTTTGAAAAACGAATCTTTATTTGTAAGATACAATTTGTTTAGTTAGAATCAGTGTAATGGCTATTCCTCTTGACATTAGGTGGGTAGGGGATGGGTTGCACATAGTTTACTTCACCTAAGAAGAAGCTTAACACGAGTGTTTCAATCGGGAAGTAAACTATACGAGCATACATAACCACTTAATGAGCGAAACGATTAAAGAAGACACGGATTTTTTCAACAAGTTCTTCGGAATATCTTTACCTACTTCTTTAGGTTGCGCTACATAGTCCAGGTTTATTGAAATCTCGTTTAACTTTTCAAAAACTCGAGGAAGTAGGCCAGTAGTAGTTGTAGTCTTATAAAAACGGATTACAATCGCACCCAAATTTTTAGTACCTATGTATTAGAATTTTACTGCAAGATATGTATTTTTTTTTTTTTTTTTCATTTCTGCAGGTTTTGCTATAATATTTGTTTTTACGTGACTACAGCAATTCTAAAGCTACATCGATCAATATTTTTGATTTTTTTTTTTTTTTTTCAATTCTCCAAGCACGCCTTTTGTTGGAAATGAATCGACACCTTCAGTAGACTTAGCATCCAATTGCTCATATCTATAAAATCACTATCGTACTTAACTCTTTACTGGACTTTATAAAACTATAGTCAAAAAAAAACTCTTAAACTTTTATGTTACAAAATAAGTTTCATACTGGAATAAGCAAGATAGGCACGGTAGCCTCTCTGTGCGAATCAAAGCAGTTCAACGCATAAAGATTCATCCGTTTTTGTTGTATAAGGCGGTCTTTCTGGAGCAGACACTCAAGATTTGTTTCAAAACTCGAGAAGTTTCTGTTGTACTCTTTGTTCATCTACTACTAGTTAAGTGTATGAAATGCCCTGCATATTTCTAAATTACATTCGTTAAGTCCAATCCATACAAACTCTGATTTGTATAATCAAGAGTATACATAATCTTCCTAATTCTGTTTCTTATTCGAATACTCCTCCCTATTCCTCACGACTTATTGTAGTGAATCCTGTATATAGAATGCTTACTTTTTGCTAGTATTTAACTTAAGTCATGTGATTATATTAAACAACATAAAATCTGCTTTAGGTCATTTTAGTCTAGTCATTCAATCATTCTTTTGCCGAAGAACATTTTATTCTTACCCTCGTTAATGTTCATAGAGCTCGTTATGGTATAACATAACAGTGTCATCCGAAACTTAGCTTTAACTGCAACTAAAATTAATTGATCGCAATCCCATCTAAATATGTAATTGTCAATGACTCGAAAGCAAATAATATTTGTAATTACATATTTTTTTTTTTTTATAATTAGGGTGCCATTAAGTTGTATTGGTAACTAACAACTCCTTTGTCAACCGCTGTTTCTATAAGGAAAGGAGTTACTTGTGTATTCAAGTCCTATTTTAATTAACTGAGTAATGACAATGCAAAATTCTCACCCCAAGCAGATGAAAGCTTTCTTGAGCGAAAAATTATCTAAATACGTTAGCTTAAAGAATTTAAAAAAGAAGATTGCGTTTACAACGACTTATGTTATATTAATTTGTATAGAACGCATGATCACTGGTGCTTTGACCTCAATAATCTTCGAAAGTGCCCACTACGGATAACGTACTAAAGGAAGACCGCTTGACTACTTGTGAAGGTAGAGCTATTGAGAAACTGACATAGATTTTGGGATACGATCAGCCAAACCTCTTGTAGAATTTGTTTATATTATTTATTTTTGTTTCGTTGTGATATCGGCATTCGAATCTTGACTTCACTGAGTAAATGTTGGCCACTCCACAGAAGATATGCCTTGCATCAATCGCAATAGGATCAGTTATGTCGGCAATTTGTGTAGTGGCCTTCTTTCAAAGAGAGAGCTCATACATATTTTTGTATTTTTATAATTTTAGACAAAACAAAAATAACAATTGTGACAATTGTGACAATTAACAACACAAAAAAAAACATATTGTATTTCAATATCAAGTGTGAGCTTTTCAATTTGCAAGTGATGCATTTTTTTTTAAATATGAAAACTTATTGCAGAAAATTATGATACTTCAAAATGTTAACATTATATTATTTATTTCTTATTCTTATTTTCTCGTAATTGCTTCCTAGTTCGGAGTAAATATCTCTTGAAAAATATCCCCAACAATTTTCAATTATACAAGGTGAGGCAAAAGTAATGCCATAATGTGATTATGCCATAATTTTTGCAAATGACGTCATATGTCATTGTGCTTTGACCTTTATGTTGTAGACTTATAGAGAATTATTTAACAACATTCAATGGAGCAATACTCACTTGAAGAATGCGAAATTGGCCGAGCGTCTTATGTAAACTGGGTTCACTAGAGAAGTCGGCAACGTATTGTTCGTTCGACCAAGAATATCACTGCTGTGGCCGAGGACGTCTGAGAGAGTCCACAAACATTAGCGAGACAACAATTCACACAATTTGGGATCAGTAGATGTTCGTTCCGTCGAATTTTGGTAAAAGAATTGAATATGTTTCCTTATAAAGTCGAAACCATTCACCAGTTGCTGCTTGCTGATCGTTAAGTGAGGTTAACTTACTCTCACGCTCTGTTAAACCTATTACCTATCCTAAATCATAATGAGCGACAAAATTCATTTCCACTTTAGTTGTGGATTACGGCGAATGTACATGAATAGCACGAATAGCCATTGCATCACCTTAAAATGATAGTTTGGTGCGCTATTTGTAGTAAACAAGTGATTGGCCATTATTTTTTTGAGGACGCCAATGGCGCGATCGTAACCGTAACGAGTGAGCGCTACAGACAAATGTTAGGCGAGTTTTTTTTTTGCCACAAGTTGCTGAATTGGGTCTTGCGCATTGCTGGTTCCAGTAGGATGGAGCAATCAGTCAAACAGCTCGGCCAACGATGGAGATTTTAAGTCACCAATTTCCAAGGCATTTGATCTCCCGTTTTGGTGATTTGAACTGGCCGGCTTTTTGAAATCTCGCGTTTACCGCAGCAGACCACAAACCTCGCAAAAATCATCAATTTGGAGCCAGATGTTTAGCGAGCATCAATTCAAAATGTAGAACGATTATTTGTTTAATATCATTTTTTCATAATGTCATCCATTTTACGCCTTCAAATAACCTTTTCGTCAAAACAGAGCTCAATTTTTTGATTCCTAACAAAATGGCAGCCCAATAACATGACATTACTTTTGCCCCACCTTGAATAAAGATCTTGCTGGAGCAAACTTTAACATATTTCCGTTTTTCCTGCCTAAACCATTACACATTCTTCTCCATGTTGGCAACGAAAAAGGAATTGTTGTTCCTTCCGCAGATCATGGTAATAATAAGACTAACCATCTGGGCCATCGAAATTAAACTTTATCTCGGCTTTATGTGATCTGTAAACTGACTTCCTGACTTCCCAGTGTTTTTTGGGTTGTACATTGCGTACCTAAATTTTAACTTCAGTGTTTTCTGCGATTTTTCTTGTTAGATAAGAATTAGAATCAAAATGGCTCGTTTCTCTCCACCTGTAACCGCATTTAAAGAGATTTACCATAATTTTCGGAATCCCAAAAAATTCATTATTACGTTACGGCTTCTGTTAAAATGGTTTGCGATTTATATTTTCTTTTCAAATACTTAGAGAAACTCCACACTGTTAATCCGATTTCCTTTCTAATTTATTAAAAATACCTGTATTTTCCCAAAACAGAAAAAGGGCTTACATAAAAGAGAAACAGTGTTAGCCTTGCGATCAGTAAAAGGAAACTAATGGCACACTGCACGCCATGTGATATCATTTATCGCGCATACTTGGTAATTTTCTAGATTACGGTAAATCTCTCTTGGAAGAAAACAGTATCTTGCCGAAGTTCATGTCCATCTCCTCTTCGCACTTTCTACAAAAATCCCTATGACGCAGATTGAAGTGTCTACCAATAATAAAATTTGTGATCTGTCATTTTCACAAATAAATGACTCTTTCTTCGCCTTAGATCGAACGTATTGGTTGGTCTGTCTGGGTAGAGCTGTTCATAAACCTACATCAGTAAACACAAGTCGGACGAAAGAAATGTTAAACAATTGAGTGATTTGAAGTTGTCGTTGCCATTTTTTCTTGTTGGTTTTTGCATTTAAGTAGAAACCTCTAGACTTTATTGATACCGTGCTAGGGTATGTAACATAATTGTCTAAAATACATACGTTCCATACAAACTACCTGTTTGGTGAAAGTTGGTAGAATCTTTTCGGAGATATTTGAAGTAGTTTTGCAAAAGAGGTGTTTGCCAATGATATCATCTTTATTGTCTTCTGCATTTGCTTGAAGCACTGTACACCCAATCACTTTAGAAGTCTAAATGGCTCATTGACTACCAAGTTCCATGAACCAATACAGCGCCTTAAGATGATTTCTACCCATATTAACATATATCGATGGGACTTATAACCAGATTTCTTTTTTTTTTTTAGAGTGAATCGGAGGTTTGAGTAACTATCTACATATATAACTAACGGTGGCTTTTAAGAATATACCGGAACTTTAGATTTCAATGGAAGGTCAGTCGTTTTTCCACTGAATTCATTTATCTGTTCTCATATGATTTCACAGAAGGGCATTCACGATTTTTTTTTAAATTGGCTTTTGACTTTTTTAGGGGGTCCTTTTCCTATTCAGGTACTGCTAAAAGACCGTCAACTTTTAAAATGTCATATTTTAATTAACAGGTGTTGCATTAAACTACATTAGTGAGTTCTTATTGTTTGCCGATGTCAGCGATTCGAACAGCCGTTGCAAGTTTTTTGCACATGAAGAAAAGTTTCTTTTTCACAAAGGCATCTCTGTATTTATTCCTAGCCGTCTCCCTTCACAAGCTGGATGGTCTAATAGACGAAAAGGAAAGAATTTATATTCTCGGAAGGAGTTGTCCAGGATTACTTTCCAATTTCCAATCATATATATATTTTTTTTAATTTTAAGAAAAGCGAACAATATATGATCTCTTGTTGGTTTTATGTGAAAAAGCTAAGCTCTCATTGTGATAACATCGTGGCTCCTCAAAAAGATGCGCGTTCTCATCACAGTGATTGGCCGTATCACATAACTTAATTCGTGTTTAATTAATTCGGTTTGCTAATAGATGGCGTAACTTGTATTATTCTATTGGAACATGCGTTAGAAAGCTACTGTCATTGTACGTCATTTCACTATATGTCATTCTTTTGAAGCGTAAACAACAATAATTTTTCACTCAAATATGTCAAACTTTGTGCCTGAAAAAGTGTTTTTGCGGGGAGTTCTTCTTCATTACTTTAATATGAAGAAAACTGCTGCCGAAAGTTATCGTATTTTGGAGGAAGTTTATGGTGAACATGCGCTAGCTGAGCGAACGTGCCAAAAGTGGTTTGCACGATATAAAATTGGTGATTTTTTCTTGGAAGGCGATGAACGTCCTGGGCAGCCAAAAAAGTATGAAGATGAAGAACTGGGAGCATTACTCTATGAAGATTGTTGCCAAACAAAAGAATAGCTCGCAGAATCTTTGGGGGTCATTCAAGCAGCCATTTCAAAACGTTTTAAAGCAGCTGGATATATTCAAATATTCAAAAGCAAGGAACTTGGGTTCCACATGAACTAAAGCCGAGAGACGTCGAAAGGCGGTTTTGCATGTCCGAAATGCTGCTGGAGCGCCACAAAAGGAAGTCATTTTTGCATCGGATTGTTACTGGTGATGAAAAATGGATCCATTACGACAATCCCAAGCGCAAAAAATCATATGTGAAACTCGGCCAACCAGCCAAATCGGCAAAGTTGAATATCCATGGCACGATGGTAATGCTCTGTATTTGGTGGGATCAGATGGGTGTGCTGTATTATGAGCTGCTAAAACCGAAAAAAAGAGAGCAGTAGCCGAAAAACACCCCGAATATGCGACCAGACACGAGGCAATAATTTTCCATCATGACAACGATCGGCCCCACCTTGCTATTCCGGTTAAGAACTATTTGGAAATCAGTGGATGGGAAGTCTTACCCCACCCACCTTATAGCCTAGACCTTGCCCCTTCTGACTACCATTTGTTCCGGTCGATACAGAACGCCCTCACTGAAATACGGTTCACATCAGAGCAGAATATCAAAAATTGGCTTGATTCATTCTTGGCTGCCAAGCCGGCGCAGTTCTTTTGGGATGGGATCCACCAATTGAAACAAAGATGGAAAAAAGTCTTAGCTTCAGATGGGCAATACTTTGAATAATACTATTGTACATGTTTTTTCTTAAATAAACGTTCAAATTTTGAAAAAAAAACGGCACGAATTAAAATATATACCCAATATTTCTATAATAAAATGCAAATATAATAAATAGACCGGCATTTTTCTCGGTCTAAATTCGTTATTAATAATCAATTCCCCTCTCATGTTCTGTATCGAATCTGTCAATTGATATAGTTACGCTTGAGAACCCGTAGTTGATAAGCCCATTGGTTACGGTCATATGTTCGAAGACTCCTAATTGATCATAATGACTGCGCATATGAGGTCTACTCTGGATTCTTCCATCTTCATTATTTTTAGGTATTCGTAGAATTCGAGTGACATTCAGACTTATGCCTGACTTTCAAGCGAAGAAATACGAATTTCTGGTGACAATGGCAATTGATGCTTCTGCAAAATGCATTTTAGGACTAGGGCGATTGCTTAAAAATTTTATAAAAAGGAACATGAAAGGAGTACATAAGACCAGTTTAGGTCTTATGTATAGATTGCCTATACAAACTTCGCATGCCGGGCAATCAAATTAAAGTTACCCCCTATAATTAGTACTTCCAACAAACACAAAAGGCAGTAGAACCCTTCAAGTTATCAATCGGAATCATTACTTCGAGTTCTACTTACTGTAGGGTCTTAATAAAAATATCCGAATAATTTAATAAGCCTTGTGAACCTTGAAATATTTATTGAAGCACTAACTTTCAGTTAGTTTCTTATTAACCATAACTATATAGGCCTTCTCGCCGATACTGAGCCCTAAATGATACCTAAATTCAAATCAAAGTGAAATTGCAGTACAAGGGAAACTCTTATGAGAATACAAATCTCTTTAAAACAATACTTAGAGGTAAGTTAATATAGGGTGATTCATCGTAAGGTTTGATTTATATCGTAAAATAAAACACATAAGTTTGAACGTGAACTTAAAATTTTTATTATCGGTTAAAGGAACAATTCATAGCCTTTAATTTTTGAAAGTAATATCATGTAAATGTTTACCACGACTACGTCTGAGGTGGTCCATTCGGAAATTTTGGGCGACTCGTTCGCGACTGGTATCTCGCGGATAACACGAGTAATGTTGGATAACAAAGCGTCCTGAAACTTTACATATCCCCAGAGAAAATAGTCCAATTGGCACGATCTAAGTGGCCAATTCACGGTAGCAAAACGTGAAATTACGCGCTCACCAAAATGATTTCTCAACAAGTCCATTGTTTCGACGCTCGTAGCGCCGTCTTGGTAAAACCATAGCTCACCGAGACCATGTGCTTGAATTTCAGGAAGCACATTGACGGTAACATTCTGATTTGCTCCTTTTTGAAGAAATATGGACCAGAAATCTGACCAAGAACGCCTGGCTTCAATCCTGGGACAAGTTGAATTTTGTATGCTTTTAGGACGAGTTCCTTACGTAAAATACACTAAGTCTACTAATATAAACTGGGATTCAAATTTGTGAATGGTATTGGCTATACTGGTTTCGGTAGGTCGATTATGCACACCGTAAGTTACTCGAATCGCACGAAAAATATATTTCACAGAACGCTGATTTTCGTAATACAGCTGAACAATTTGGAGACGCTGTTGTAGTGTGAGTCTTTCCATAATGACTTGCCAAACAATACTGAACAAAAATGACAAAGCAGTTTGATAGGAGTCACGCGTGATCTGTCAAAGAAAGCCTATTGAAAATCAAACCTTACGATGAATTACTCTATATACTACACCCTGCCTGACTCGAACTGCAACTTTTTAAAATGCTATAATTTTTTTATTTTTTGATAAATTTTATTGTGCCAAAGCAAAAAATGTTGAAAAATACATCAATTTTCAAATTGTATCAGTAGTTTTCAATATGACCACCTTTGGCGCGAAAAATGGCCTTGAAACGGCCGGAGAAAGCATCGCACGCTGCACGGAAGTGGCTTTGCGGTATTTTGGCCCATTCCCGGCGAAGTGCTTGTTTGAGGTGGTCTAAACTTTGGTATTTTTTAGTGCCAACCTTCGCCTTCAAAATACCCCAGACAGAGAAATCTAACGAATTTGCATTCGGATAATTTTCAATCCATTATGTCGAAGAAATGAAGTTTGGAACATTGTTTTTTTACCAATCTTGGTTGACGCGTGCTTTGTGATACGGTGCGGAGTCTTGTTGAAAAGATTGTTTGCCCAATGCTTCAATACTGAATCTAAGACAGTTTCACGGTATACGATCGCATTAATTTTAACGCCACCGTCGGTTATGGCAGCCCAAACCATCACCATCGGCGCTGCCTGCTTTCTGGTGGCCGTCCGAAGGTGTAAATTTTCGAAGGACCTCTCTGGCAAGTAACTCGGTCATTTGTTTGTTGACATATTGCTCGATAACAAATGGCGACTCATAGGAGAAAACCAAATTCGGCAACTCACCAACTTCGTGCAAGCGGTGTTAGATTGTGTGCTTTTTGGAACTTCAATGGATTGAGCCCAAGCTCATTTTTCAGTATGTGTTCCATCCGTTCCAACGATATGTTGAGCTCACGAGCCATTTTTCTTCCACTTCTAAGCGGATTTCGCCCAATTCGAGCCTTCACTTTCCGAACCATTTCTGCCGATGTTGCTGTTTTTTTTATGACCACCTCCATGGCGTTTTGCAACGCTGCCAGTATCACAGTAACGAGCTATGGTTCGAGACACAAATGATTTATTCACGTTGAGGTGGTGGAGGGCTCTAACGATAGCTACTTGTGGTTTTCCAGCCAAATATAAAGCAATCACACTATCACGTTTGAATTCCATCGCGGTTAAAAATTTTTCAACACAATTGAGACGCAAATCGTTTAAAAGGCTTGTAAATAATAAAATTATCTGTCATATGTCAAAATTTGAGCTCACTGTCATGAATGGTTTGAAAATTATAGCAGTCTGTTGCGGTTGGTTGCAGTTCGAGTCAGGCAGGGTGTATAACTAAGCCACGTTGTGAAAAATCCTTTTAAAAGCAATTACACAAAAGACTTTTACCAGTTGTACCGGTTTGAGCATCAAAATACAAATGCCTCGATAAGCAAAATTTATTGTGAACGGACCTTTTTTTTTTTGGTTGGTTGCTATGACACCTTTCAAACATACAAAGTATACATCAAGTCATTAAGCAAACAACTTCATATTTTTTCATCGTGTTAAAAATGTCGAATTTTGTACCAGAAAATGATGACTTGCGGAAAGCATTAATTTGTTGTTTTCATTTGAAGAAAAGTGGTGCAGAGTCGCGTCGAAAGCTTGTCGAGGCGAATGGTGATCATGCAAAAAATGGTTTCAACGGTTCAGAGATAACGATTTTGATGTGAGAAATGAAGAACGTGGAAGACCACCAAAAAAGTTTGAAGACGCCGAACTGCAAACAATATGGATGAAGATGACATTTTGAGTCAGAAATGTTAATGTTGCACAACAAACAATTTCTTTCCGTTTAAAGATGTGGTAAAGATCCAAAAGTCTGGAGAATGGGTGCCACATGAATTGAATGAAAGACAGATGGAAAACCGAAAAAACAATTGTGAAATTTTGCTTCAAAGATACGATAAAAAATCTGTTTTGCATCTAACTGTTATTGGCGGTGGAAAATGGATTTATTTTCAGAATCCTAAACGGAAAAAATCATGGGTTAATCCGGGACAACTATCAACTTCGACTACAAAACCAGTTCGATTCGGCAAGAAGACAACGCTGTGTTTCTGGTGGGACCAGAAAGGTGTGCTCCTAAAACCTAGTGAAACCGTTAAAACAGATCGCTACCGACAACAAATAATCAACTTGAACCATGTATTGACCGAAAAACGACCAGAATGGGCCAGAAGACACGGCTGCTACCCCACTCGCCGTATTCACCAAACTTGGCTGCTTTCGACTACCATTTGTTTTCATCGATGGGACACGCATTAGCTGAGCAGCACTTCGAATCCTACGAGGAAGCTGAAAATTGGGTGACTTTTTGGTTTGCTTCAAAAGACAAACAGTTTTATTGGCGTAGAATCCATAAATTGCCTGAAAGATGGGAAAAATGGCCAATAATTTGAATAAAATGTAAAACGCTCACTTTGTACTGGTGGAGGGACTTTTGGGTTCTATTGGCTATCTCGTGATTAGTGGGATTGGGTTAACAAGTAACATAAATGATTGTTCTTTTGGTAATAATCTTATTTTACTTGTGGGTGTCCTCCCCTTGCTTTGCTATTGAGCTCTGTTTAAATATTCACACTATTATCTACTTTTGAAACGCTTTTTGCACGGTGACATATTGATTTTCAGATCAGTTGTTGAAATGAAATGAGAGGAGATGAATTCTTATATTGTCATTTTGTCGTATTAAAGCTTCATGATTGAGAATTTACTCTATTATAGTACATCTCTTCGTTTTTAATTTTAAATTGTCTTAGAAAATTACTACGCTTAACTAGAGAAATTTCATATTCTAAATAATTTTTTAAAAAACTATGATATCACACGTTATAACGGATCCATTATAATATAAGGACTTTAGTCGACAGTTATTGTGAAGCTCCAAAGGTCATGCTATTTCCCGATACAAATACACAACAGTGAGATATTATTTAAATAGTCACTTACCTGTGCGAACAAAAACAAAAGTTTTGATCTATGATTACTAATTGCTTTAGCCAGGTTGACCCTTATTATTCTGAAGAAGGTTATGTCAGATTACACATGTACTCTTCCAACAATGACTTTAATTATATGGCGTTAAATGGGAGGTACTCCTTCAGACAGTAGGCCTATTAAATTTATAATTGCTTTTCTTAATTTGGATTGTATAATCAACGAAATAATGAATAACAAATATTTGCTTACTTTCTTTGAATTTAAACCACGCATTATTCTGATTCAGGACTTAGTAACGGCGATGAATTTTTAATATCTTCCGAACCGTTGCTATATTAGAATTAGTAGATATGTATATTCTGTTGAAATTTTTACAGATAATTTAGAGTGTTCTGAAAAATGAACAAAAATCCAATTCTAGTTCAAGAAGAATACATAAAGCTCACCGTATTCAGTAGTAAGCGGTAAGTTTGAAATGAAATCTACATACGTCATATGTATATACTTTGTTGAAATGAACGTAAGTAAAGCTGTTCGCCTTGGTTTGGAAAACCAAAACTCCAAATTCTCTGCATATTTATCATTTTCCTTAAACGTGCATGTTAAAATCGTATCTATCATAAGAGTAGAAGGTGAATTTACCTAAATTTGGATAAGAGAAACTTCTTATAGGTATCGCAACCGTAGGTTATTATATGCGGCGGTAACAGTTTCCGTACGCTGAGAAATCCATTTTAATCCTAACAATAAATTGAGAACACGAAATCTGGCAATTTACTTCTTTTGAAAATGAAATGAAATACACAATTGGAGCTCCATTTCATGAGTAACCTCGTTTGAGAGTCGTTTGCGCACTTGTTTGCCTTCTTTCAAATGAAAAAGTCATCCAGAAAATATTCCGGTTCTTGAGATTTGTAGCGACATTTCGTTGAACTTTCACCCTGCTTAAATCGATTAAATCCAATTGGAATCAATTGGTTGCATTTGACTTTTACTTTACTTTCATCATTCTGCGCCATTAAACTGTCACTCTTTGTTGAAACATTGGCATCGGCTTTTCGACAATTGCTTCAAGATTTTCAAAAATTTGTTGCGGCAATTCATAATTTTTAGATAAGTGCAGATGAGCTTTGACATCATAGGGCATCCGACTGACCTAATACCAGGGCTGCGAAGAAATATCTCGGTCTAACCTAGATTCGATGCTAGTGAGTAAGAAATGTATTTATACTCGTTTAAAAGCTCAATGTTTTACATAATTGTGTGTCATGTTTAATTGTTCGTACAGTAGGTTGCATAAATATTTTTCTTTAAATTGTTTTAAATTGTTAAACTTTAGTTTTCTAAAGTCAGAGTCCTGGTTGTCATATATACATTAAGGCCAACGTATTAAGCACGTCCACTCCTACGACGTAATGAAAGGTTACTACCTACATATACGATGGCTATCCCAGAAGTACCCGACCCAACAAAGAAAACACAAAAATTTTGGAAAAAATTTTATTTTTCAACATAATCGCCTTTCAGCTCTAAACACTTTTCACAGTGATGTTCAAAAAGTTCGATACCCTTTTTATGATAACAAATGTCTGGTTCCTCAAAATAGCCATTAACTGCCGACATCACTTCTTCATCTTTGACCACTGAGCTATTTTTCAAGTTTGGGAATAGAAAATAATCCAAAAGATATCCATTGCAATAACGGATTTGTGAGCTGGTGCATTGTGTTGATAAAACAACACTTTCTTAGTCTAATACAGCCGTTTTTGCTTGATTTCTTCGCTCAAACGTTACAATAAATTCGCATAATACTGGCCGTTGATAGTTTTTCCATTTTCAAGATAGTCAATGAAAATTATACCACGCGCATCCCAAAAAATCGACGCCTTGCCCATGCCTGCGGAGCCGGTTCTCCCTTTTGAATCCGTTGATTGTTCTTTTGTCTCGGGTGTAAAGTGTTGGACCCATGTTTAACTTCGCTAAACACTCAATTGAAACAACTTCACGACACTGTTTTTTCAGTCGACGATAATCCAGTAACGCTTTGTGGATTTTTTTCACCATTTCTGGAGTCGTCACCTCATTTGCTCGACCACTGCGATGCTCGTCTTGGCAGCTCGTACAGCCTCGTTTAAACTCAGAAACCCAAAATTTTACTGTTGTAAACGAAGGAGCAGACTCACCCAGAGTAGAATCCAGTTCAGCTTTTATATTGGGTGGGCTGAGGCCTTTCCAATAAAAGTATTGTATCACATAACGATGACCAATTTAATCCATTTTCACAAATTCACTGACAACGTTCATTATTTATGGCTGCCAAACTAAATAACTAAACAACGTGGCGCTTTCAAACTTGAAACATGCTTTATAGATACAGTGATACTTTTAAACAACTACCGCCATGTCTTGGTCAGGCCGGGTACTTCTGGGACCGCCCTCGTATATACTCGTATTGGATAAATTCTACGTATAGGGTTTTTTAATAGGGACTTGACAACTTTAAATTTAATTTGTGAACGCACTCTTTCACTTATTATCAAACTGTCACTGTCAATTTATTTAGTAAAGTCAACATTTTCATCATGGTAACGAGCTACGTTCTCCGATTGTGTTCTGGAGAAGATGCGCCAAGATGATGAATTTCATCGCAAAATCATCTTAAGTGACGAAGCTCATTTTTGGCTCAATGGGTTCGTCAATTAGCAAAATATGCGTTATTGGTCAGGTGAAAACCCACATGTGCTTCATGAATCACCACTTCATCCACAAAAAATAACTGTTTGGTGCGGCTTCCATGCTGGCGGCGTGAATGGTCAGCGTTATCGCGCCATGATCACCGATTATTTTTGGCCCGAATTGGAAGATATGGACTTGGACGACATGTGGTTTCAACACGAAGGTGCCACAAGCCACACAGCACACGCTACAATCGATTTATTGAAGATTAAGTATGGTGAGCGTGTTATCTCAAGACATGGGCCAGTCGATTGGCCGCCTCGTTCGTGCGATTTAACGCCGCTTGACTATTTTCTGTGGGGCTACGTTAAGTCATTGGTTTATGACACGTTAACGACGTTGGCCGAAATGTGTGGCCGAGTCGTTGAAAATTGGGTAAAACGAATCGACCGCAGCAAATGTGCCCACGGTAGCCATATGAACGAAGTCGAGTTCCATTCATAAATGTTTTGATTGTACTTTAAGCCAATAATAAAGTTTTTGAAATATCTCAAATGGTTTGCCTTTTATTTGAAAAAAAAAAGTTGTCAAGTCGTTAAGACGTATTTCAAGTAGTCGATATAGAGTTCGATAGCAGCATTGACAAAGTGTTATGAGGAGGTTCGGCAGAAGGAACTTACAATCGGATTATTCCGTTCCAAGACCAGTTTCGGAACTGCTGATAAATCCTTAAAAATTTCGCTAACATATAGGACAAATTCTTAATGTGACGAATCTGCCTATACCATATAATATGCATAATAACATGGGAGTCAAATTGGTCAATACGAGTTTCGGAAACGGAGGAATCAATGACTCTCGCAAAAGAGGAAAGGAGCGCAATGAGTCTATTGTGTAGGATAAAAGTCAACATCCAACTTTTTAACTTAAATTTGAAACTTTACAGGTAATTGTGTTTAATAGGCGTTAGAAGGAGATGTTAAGATTCCTTAGCCTTACTATTTCATAAGATATAGTGGTAGTGATGGAATTTGCGATCCGATGGGCAATTTTGTGATAAGGTTCATGTTGTCGTTGAAACTTCTTTACTAGTACCTGTCACAGTAAATAATCATAAATAGTTAGTTTAAGCTTCGGTGTCTCTTGGTGCCGTGGTGTAGTGGTACATGCATAGACTCCTCAAGCAGAGGGTCGCGGGTTCGAATCCCGTGAGAATCAATTCTCTGCAAAAGTGTTTTAATAGAATTTGTATATAGTTATATGAATATATATGATGTTGGAGTGGTTGCTGGCTGGGCTAAATGTAATGAACTAACAACTAGCACGTACTAAGACCCACTGGTTGAGGATGCATTGGCTCCAGTTGGACAACCATCTCTGGAAAAATATCGAAACCTAATACACCTGAGTTTCAAACTACTACACCACCCGCCCGCGCTCTGGAGAAAGGCCAGTAAAAAGGTATTCATATCCCCTTGGTGCGCGCGTTGGATTATAAAAAAATAAAAAAATAAAAAATATATCATTGACAGAAGCCATTAACAAGTATGGCCAAAAGACAGCTATGCGTGAAATCGGCAAAATACTTAGTTGCCAACCCAATACTTTCATTGAAGGCAGTGCAACAAATGATTGGATTTTATTCTAAAAAAATAAATTTCATATTAGAACACTGAGGCGACCCATTTTAACGACGATTATGGATATCTTATGTAATTCAGAAACTTTGTCACCGTAAATCGGTTTAGTCGATTGCTTCTCTCTCAGGTTGTAGTATTTTTTTCCATTCACAATTACCTGGGTCATATTTCAATGTTTGGATAGAAGGTAACTTTAATCTTGTAAAGCAAATGATGAAATGTCCTGTGTTTGCTGACAAAATATTGACATAAGTCTTTACTCATGCCCCTGATGATTGATTGTTCCCACCGGCGCAAGGGTTAAACCTTTCTGAATTCAAAAACCACATTCATTCCTTCATTCATACATACGTACATATGGTATGTAGTTAAAGATCGAATTTCATATCAAAACATCAACCCTTTTCTTTTGAAACTCGTTAGCCGTCATTTGCATATTAACACACCCTTCTGACAAAAGTTCATTGGCCTCATACAAATGAAATTAAAACTTAACACTACCTGATTGCCCATAAAAATAAAACAAGGGCGAAAGAGTGTAGTATACAGTGCCTCCAACAGTAGCGACCATTTAGAAGTGAATAAATTTAATTGGTCACAGATGTGCAGCAACGCCGCCGCCAACAACAGCTAATTGCACTTGTCATTCAAAAAATAATAAAGATTACAATGTGGCATATCCAGCATACAGCATCTAACACATCTGGAAACATTATTGCTATACGTCGAGTATATGCACAAGCACTATGTGACTCCCCAACCTACTACTCCTACCCTTGTCAAAATGGTACACAAACATGGATGATCCTATTTTTAGACTTTTCGTTGTATAGTGGAAAACCGTACTGAGTGTGAAAATTAAATATTTCCTACACCCCGCAGACATCCGCCAGCCATTAAAGATAGTGCCTGAACCAGAGTAGCCGTCGTACGAGTGAGTAGAGTACTCATATACTGCCCTTGAGCAAAACACGACAACGCACTGTCCTCTTTTAGTAAATTCAGTGTATAGTACGTACTATAGTTTCGATCTTTTGACAGTTTTATTGGGGGTGAAAATTGTGATGAACAAACTCTTCACGCAAATAAGAGTATGTATTGTATCGCATATAACTACCATTCCCAAATCCTGTCCTAGGGTTGATTCAATGTTGTTCGCTCTTATTCTATCGACTGTAGATTATTTTCATTCCAAAAAGACGACGACGTTGTCGAGTTGTAGATACTCCTAAATAAATCATAATCACGTAATTAAGCAGCATAAGTGATTTATGCAAAGCCCCTGTTAACACATACATTGAGCACCCGATTCCTTCGAATCTAAGTCGAACGCCACCCCTCAAATACGAGTTCTCCGTACGGATACTGGATACAGAGTATAGAAGTGAAAAGTGATTTTCCTATCGGTCTGACGGTCTCAGTACTACTCAGTACGGCTCTTCGTCGTCATTGCCGCATACGGTCTTAAGTGGGATTAAATCACCCATAGGGGGTGCATGCTTTTAATATAGCGTCATCGAAGTATTCAAATGCGCTTCGAGATAAGTCGAGAATTGGTTTTCGGTATCCCGAAAGTGATCCAAGTTCATTTATTGCTTTTGATGCTTAATAAATATTTAAGTCGTGTATTCCGATCGGATCGACATCATCTTCTTGGGTTTCGGTCGGATTGGATTTCGTTGTTTCTGTTTCTCTCTATGTTGCTATTTCTGCATCGTTTCCTTCATCCATTCATTCATTCATTCATTTATCCATCCGTACTCATTTAAAATGCTGAGAACAGTTTGCTTAATATGATAGCAATACGGATTGGGTTTGGATTGAAACTCGAATTCGCTATTGAGTCAGAAAATTAAGTCGACATTGGGTTCGGTTCTTCAAAGAAGATTAAACGTATATATCCTCGGGGTATATATCCGTCTGTTTTCGTACCGAGTAGCAAAGTGTCAAAGTTGGATATTCTATATAAGACACGACTTACCTGTGCCTACCTATGACTACACTACACTTCCATTCTCACGACTGTGTTTTTGTACGTATCTTTTTATCGTTGGAACTTTGAATCTTTGTGCGAATGTACATATGTACGAGAGTAATATATGTAGGTAGTTTTCCTTTTCGATTGTCTTTATTATTATTATTATTATTTATTTTTTTTTGTTGTTTCTCTTGACAAAAAGATGAGAGAAGCAAATTCTGCTATTTTCCATTTTTCTGTGCGTGTGCCATATACGAGTATGCTGTCACGCCCATGAGAGAACTTATCCCGCATGATTTGTCCTTCCAAGATGTAGGTTATATTTTTGCTGTTTGTTCTTTTCGTTTCAGTATTGTGTAATTTATGAGCATTCTTTATTGTGCCCCTTTTCATTTTTACCACTGGAGACGAACAAGAAGATTAAACCCATAAATTACCATGTTATTAATGCCTGTGAGTCATGTAATGATGATACAGGGCTAAGTGCAATGTTTTATTGACTTAATTTGAATAAATTTTAAATCGTCAAATTAAAGTGTTTTATCGGTTTAGGGAGACCGCAAATAATTGGCTTTGCTTCTGTACTTATTGCAGTTTTTACCATTTAATCGTTTATTTCTTTAATTTGTTTTATTTTTCTGAAACACTTGTCAACCAAGTGCAAATACTGCCCCTACTAAACGTGGTAGGTGTCGATTTTTTGACTTTTTTTTTTTTTGTTTTATGACTTTGTTGGTCATAAAAGTCATTCTCTGTACAAAACCGACCATAATAGTTCTCATATTTGTTAAAATTTTCTTTCATAAATGGAATTTTAGTGGTTTTCTCATAAATATTGGTAAATTGATGGAGAGAAATTAATGCGAGTAGCCGGGAGGCCGTCGTTTTACTTAAATTATAGATTATCCAACCAACGGAATGCCCTATGAAAATTTGTTTATTATGAACTTCACTTGAATTTTATATGTCACTTGCATTTATTATTTTAAATGGACTTATGTATTAATGTATTCATTACTTGCTAAATCAGTTAAAGATTTTAAAAATTGCAGGTCATCGTGATCGTCGATCAATATTAAACTACTGATACAGCGTCTAATAGATCATAAAGTAACCCACTACGGTTTTCATTTTATATATGACGATCATGCTGCTTTTCATTTTTCAAACAAGGTTTCGTCTTAGTAACTCAAATAGGACTATTTCCAGTTCCGGTACCACTCATATCAATGAATACCATTAATTTGCCGAACTAAAGCTATTTAGCTGTTTGACTTGCTTTTGATTAGGATTACAACATTCTGTCAACTGACAACTGTCAATAAAGTCGAACCAAAAATAACTTAAAGAAAAAATGTTTCTTCAAAAGTGCAACTATTTGTATCAAATACAATAACATAAATTAGTTGAAATTGAATTGGATCACAAACGAATTGAGTTATTGCGAAAAATATTTGAGCTAATAACTAATTAGTTTCTCCGTAGTTGATGATTGTTTGAATACATTGACACCCATCATGGATAAGTGCTTTCAGCTAGTAGAAATAATAGAATAAAAGTTTAATCTAAAAAAAAAAAAACTCGAAGAGGTATAGTAAAACTAACAGTAAAAAGAAGTAGAATTAGTATAGATCTGTTAATAAAGCTTAAGACAATTTGCTGCATTTCTTATAAGATAAGTAAATGCAACAAATTTCCATAGTACCAGTTTGTACACCAGCGCTTCTTTGTCTGGGGTTTATTTTTTCGCTGCCGGAAACAATCAAGGAACTGTAAAAAGAAAACAAAAAAAAAAACTATCAATGAACTTTGCCCAACAAGTTGATTTTACTATCTCATTGTGCCCTGAGAACCAGGCAAGACATTTTTTTACGTTTCCGGCAATGCTTAGAAAAGTGCTCGATTATCGAACAGGTTTGAAAATGCTTAAAAATCTAAGAAAAGGTTTAAGCGCATCTATTCTGTCGGCTCGAAGGAATAATCTCCATATACGTCGACATCTCTTTCTGGAAACTAGAAGCGTATGCTTATCAATCAAATCGATATCAATAAGTGACGGATGAGCCAACAGATGGTGTGGGTGTTGGCTTAATTACTGTTTTTTTACTGAATTCAATGTGGTTGATATTTTAGACTGATGTCATACAATCTTTGGCAATTTTAGTCATGGAGTCGTTTACCACGCAGGAACGCATTTTTGTTATTCCATCTTATTACGAAAATGGGCGATTTTTAAAAGCAACATTTCATAAAATTCGTGAATTTTTAGGTCAACGTAATGGTGAAGGGTTTTGAAGAAACTGATTCGTTATAGATTCGTTATAGCCAAGCTCCATATCAGCATGCTCGGCCAAAACATCACCATTGTAAGCGAAAGTGTTCAAAAGCGAATTTTAAAAGATGATCTTCATTTGCACGCCTATAAAATCCAAATTGGAGCTGTTCACTGTAACTAGGCTTTTTAGTTATCACACAAAATAAAAAGACATCCTTGAACTTTTTTCGAACTTCTTCATTTAACAGCTACAATCAGACTAACTCCTGCTCAAAAATACATCAATTGTTCACCCCAGGTGAGACCATACAAAAAACAAAATAAGATGCCAAGTGTGAAAACAAAAATTATTTGCGCGAATTGCAATCCCTGAAATGCGATGCCGTGCACTTCCAAAATAATTTCTGTTCACATACTCGAAGCAGACTTAGAGGATTGCGTAACTCAAACTTGCACTGCAATATGTGCATAGTTAGCATATAATTACTAATAAAAACTGAAATGAATATTTTAAATAACTTAAACAGAAGCTTTGGACTATCTACAACGTCGCCGATTTGTTAACTGGATGTTGAATCACCAGAACAATTTATCATCGAATTTGATCTTTTCCGATGAAGCCCATTTTTGCATAGATAGGTACGTAAATAAACAAAATTATCGATCCTGGGGTCCGGAAAAGCCATACAAGATTCACGAAAGTCACTGTATGGTGTGGATTATGGGATGGCGGCATCATTGGCCCGTACTTTTTCGAAGATGAGGCTGGAGAGACAGTTACAGTGAGTGGAAAACGTTATCAAAAAATGTTGACTGCTTATTTTTGACAACATTTAATGAATTGAATGAATGAATGAATGGCCCATACAAGCCATCAATCAATCAATTTATTGCGTAAGAAATTTGAAGATGGCATTATTTTGGTTAGAGAAATTGATTGGTCTCCAAAGTCATGCGACTTCTTCCTGTGGAGTTATTTGAATAGTAAGGTCTATGCCAATAACTTATCGACATTTTAGGATCTCAAGCATAACATCCAAACTGAAATTGAAGCCATTGTCCCACTTATTCTTCAAAATCATCGATTGATCGCTTGGTGTTCATTCCCTCAACATGTCATAACCATGTAAGCCGTTGCTCTAAGTTTCATTTATGCAAACGGAATGAATTATCACTTGAAAATCCCTTCTCTCAAAACAATCAACAGCATTTCCATTCACTTTTGTTAAAGTTTATGTTTTCGCCGCGCCTTTCAGCCCGGCTGGATGATAAGAGTCTTGAAATAGCGTATAGGTAGAAGTAATAAAATATAGTGTTTTTTGTTTCTAATAGACACTTGTTTTTTTGTTCCCTAGTTAATTGAAATCAACAGCGATTGAAAACTTTGATTCTTCCCTATCTCTATGGCTATCCCTTTGTTTGTATTTATATCGGAGCTCAGACAAAAGTTATTTACTACCTTAAAATTATAGTTGTCTACAGTCTGATTTTGCCTATTGCAATTATTTTGCCATTACATCCCGCTGGTTTCTCCCGATTATGGCAGTGTCATCTGCATATGCGAGAAGTTGGAGTATTGTCCCTCTGATGTTGACTTGACTTGTGAATTACGCGCAATACTTAAGTACGATATTAAAGAAATCGCATAATAACGTGTCACCCTTTCTGAGACCCTTTTAACATTAAAAGATTCAATGATGCTTCTTCATCTATCAGATAAAAAATCGATGTAGTGGTGGGTATCGATTTGGTATTCTCGGAACTTCTCTAAGATCTACTGCGGAGAGAAAATTTGGTCGATAGTGGATTGACAAGGTCTAACACCGCACTGATATGGACCTATTAGCTTGTTGACGATTTTCTTAGGACGCTTACATAACACGTCAGCAATAATCTTGTACGCAACGTTTAATAATAGTTGATTCGATTTAGCGGGCATGCATTCCTTAACTATGTTGTACATATTATGAGCTTACCAAATCATTTCCTCTAACCGTCGGATCCAAAGGATTTGTTAAATTTTAGTTTGGATAAAGCTATTTTCATTTGCTTTTTTTCAGCTTAATGGACGTTTTTATGGTCTGTGTACGGGTTGAAAGGTGTAACCTGCCTGTTTATCTTCGTCGTTAAACATTCCGGGGAAATATTTCTTCCAAATTTTTAGCATGAACTGCGTCTCATCTGTGATGTTTTCTTGGCCGTTTTGCAGGTCTCGTTTAAATTTTTTTGTTGCTCTGACACATCCTTTCTACCTTCTGCCTCTGTAGCAGGGTTTTTCGAACTCCCTCTTTTTTTCTTCAGAGTAGTTTGTATTTAATTTTTGTACGTGCCAACAGCAGCTCTTAATTTGTCTGTCACTTTGGCGCTTGAAAGTGCATGTCGGGCATCTTCGTCGAACCATGGGTTTCGTGTTTGTGTTCGCCTTGTGCAATCTAACACACAAAAAGTGGCTTAATGGCCTTCTTGCAGCATTACCACTGGTCCTCGACACTTGACATTGTTAAAGCGTCTAGCGATTGTCGAATTTAGCTTTGGTACGGAGTATCATTAGTTGCTCGGCTATATATGGTATAGTATTAAGGGGATGACTTTATCTTTAAATCTGCTTCTAATAACAAACTCACATTCAATTATTGATGAATATGATTTACCTATATAATTATTGTTCTAGATGTTCAGGAGTATTTGTATCTGTTAAGAGTACTCACATTTTAGGCACATACCCGAACGTCGTTGTCCTTGTCACATTTGCATAAGTCGGTAACAATTCAGTCGTTCTTATCCGATGCTGTTACGGTTTTATACGCTTTGTGCTGCCTAAAAATATTTTCTCGAGAGGATTTAAGAGTCTTAATAAGAAAGACTCAAATTTATTCACAGTAATTCTCGGATGTTTTGGCGGCCACTTGCTACAACAAATTAGTGGTCCGACTCAATGAAGGCTCTTCGGAACATTATCACAATGCGATCAATCTTTTTAAAAAGTTTTTGATAAGAGAATAGTCGGCCTATAATATGAGGGTTCTCTGTACCTCCATCTGTTTAGCCCGTACTTATGCTAAATTTCGTTACAATAGTCACCAATAGTGAGGTTATCCAAGTAAGAGCTTGCTTGTCACTTCGCATCGTTTAATATCCAAATCGATAACGCAACCTCCAACTTGGAGGGCAAGATTCTTGAGGTTCGCATATCTTCAAGCATCACTATTTCCACATCTTCGCTATATTCTAAAAATATTTTAAATATTTGACCTCCGAATATGTCAAAATAGCTCAAAGGAGGCTAATGGTGCATTTACCTCTCACGTCGCCAATGCCTCTATCTTGCTATCATTGTGTAAAATGAATACTTATTTTAAGATGTTGCATATTTGGCCGCTCTCTTCTAATTTTCTCAACACAGTATTAGCACAGGCCTCTTGGCACCGACAAATATGACCTTACGCTTATACTTAGTTCTTAGGGTTAAAGGATAAAGACGCATCCAACGGTTTGTCCATAACAACTTAAAAATCACAACAGTTTTGGGTCTCAAGAACATCAACCATTTTGAGTGTTTCCAACCTTTCCAATATAGAGCCCGCGTTGTTTTGTTTATATAGGGTTTTCTAATAACGACTTGACAACTTTTTTTTAAATAAAAGGCAAACCATTTGAGATATTTCAAAAACTTTATTATTGGCTTGAAGTACAATCAAAACATTTATGCACGGAACTCGACTTCGTTCATATGGCCACCGCGGGCACGTTTGCAGCGGTCGATTCGTTGGACCCAATTTTCAACAACTCGGCCACACATTTCCGCCGCTATTTCGCGTTCAATGTTAGTTCTGAGCTCTTCCAACGTCGTCGGCTCGTTGGCATAAACCGATGACTTAACGCAGCCCCACAGAAAATACTCAAGCGGCGTTAAATCGCACGAACGAGGCGGCCAATCGACTGGCCCATGTCTTGAGATAACACGCTCACCATACTTACTCTTCAATAAATCGATTTTAGCGTGTGCTGTGTGGCTTGTGGCACCATCCTGTTAAAAGCACATGTCGTCCAAGTCCATATCTTCCAATTTGGGCAAAAAATAATCAGTGATCATGGCGCGATAACGCTGACCATTCACAGTTACGTGGCGATCGTTATCGTCAACGAAAAAATATGGCCCAATAACGCCGCTGGCATGCAAACTGCACCAAACAGTTATTTTTTGTGAATGAAGTGGTGATTCATGAAGTATATGCGGGTTTTCACCCGACCAATAACGCATATTTTCCTTCGAAAATAATTTTGCGATGAAATTCATCATCTTGGGGCATCCTCTCCAGAACCCAATCGGAGAACGTAGCTCGTTAGTGTACTTTACCATGATGAAAATGTTGAGTTTACTGAATAAATTGACAGTGATAGTTTGATGATTAGTGAAAGAGTGCGTTCACAAATTAAATTCAAAGTTGTCAAGTCCCTATTGGACAACTCTATAGATTACCGTTATATTGAAGTAGGTACAATTTTCAATTAACTTTAGAATACCGCTTGGTTTATTATGGTGTAATATCTGCAATAATTCTTCTATAATTTTTTTTTTTTTTTCGCTTTTACAATTTTTTACTTAATATATTATATATTCTAATTTTTAATTATATCTTAGCTTAGTATACATGTAAATTTTAAAGGCGTCGGAGATATGACTAAAAAACTTGGAAATATTGCCTCGACCCTTTCATTCGAAACGCTGGCATATATTCGTAAACTGTATCTTTTGACGGAAGCCCCTTCATGTTGTTATAATTTCCTTCATGGTATATTGTATACTCGCATTGTCACACATTTAGATTGATCACTGTTTATTCTATTTGAAACTTAATTTCATTGCTGGCATATTACATACATATATCCTCGGTGCGTTTGTACGAGAATTTTTAGTCTATTTTTAAACATCTACTCTACATGTAATGATGCGACATTACAATAATTCAGTGTAACTAATATGAGGAAGCAATAAGATGTGCAGTTCTATAATCTAAAAATCATCTTAATGGTTATGTCTGGTCAAAGCACTTAATGGTTGTGGGAAAAGCTATAGAACAATATGTTGTGTCTATGAGGAGAATTGATAATAAAGTAAGGGTAAGTGTTAAGCGGAAATAATGAATAGCCATCTTTGCATCTTTATGTCATTTGAATTATGGCTATTGATGTAGTGTTCAACGCAATTATCAATTAACTCTAAAGTTATACATATGTAGAACTTGTGAATTAAGTTGCACGAGGATAGCGTATGATGCGTAATTATTTTATCTGTAACTCTCTGTTAATTTATGACATGAGCACATCCAAAGCAAAAGCTAATGAGAATGAGTCCTCTTAATAACTTTTCAGAGTTGCTTACACTATCATAATCTTGTCGAGATATTTGCATTTTGTCGTTTCTTAGTGGAATCTAAAACTCAGACAACCTATACTCCAGCCTATATACCCTATACACCTCCCTGTTATTAATTTTCATTTCTTTTTTTTTCGGACAGATTTTTCAAATGAGTTGGAGTTTACTCCTGGTTTATTCCACCAGTGTGAGACGATTTAAACGTCATGCTTGAGGCATTGCATGGAGCTCCTATTGGCATGTGACGCATATATTGACGAATTATGTGTTGATGTATTAATGTAAAACACAATGAGACGCTCAATGGCTTTAAACTCGAAACATCTGCCCTAATAACAATCTGACTTCTAAATATGAGTTGTTTCTTTGATAGCAATCGCTATAGCAGATATCATAATGTCTAGTTCATCCTATCGTTTTTTCTCGATGCCGCCCAAATTTACTTCACTCCAGTCTACCATATTTTCGCGAGCTAACATTCCAATGGACAGACCGAAAATTTATTTTTGGTTTCCGTTACCTATGCCTACCCTATTTGAAGATATTATTTTTAAACTCCTTGAAAAAAAAAAAAACAATAATATAAGGAACTGACTTAACTGCAAGTAGATGTATAATCCCACATATACAAAAATATTCACAATATTTTACTTCGCCACTATTAGACAACTATTCAGCATGCATGTGTGGGGGTAATGGTGCCCAGTGGAGGATAAATGCCTGTTTTAAGTATGTTGCATATGGATACAGGGAACTTAAGACGCACGTTATTCGGGTCATTCACATAATCGACTGGACTAGTTTGATGCAGAACACACTACCCGGTTCATATATTTAATAGCAGAAAGGAAGGGCGCTTGCCAGATAATCACGTCAATAACAAATGTCTCTTCTGTTTTAGTATATAAATTAGTATTTTTTCAACTAAACCGTTTCACGGTCACTTTAGAACTAAACTAACAATTTCTATAAACCTTTTTTTTTATAATACGGCGCGCGCACCAAGGGGCTTTTTTCCTGGGCACGGGCGGGTGGTGTAGTAGTTTAAAACTTAGGTGTGTTTGGTTTCGATATTTTTCCCAGAGGTGGTTGTCAAACTGGACGGGACGAGCCAGTACATCCTCAACCAGTAGGTCTTAGTACGTGCTAGTTGTTAGTTCGTTACATTAAGCCCAGCCAGCAACCTCTCCAACATCAGTGTTATGCCTTCATGTCAGAGTTGACGCCGTCGGGGTTTTCATATAACTACATACAAATTTTATGAAAAGACTTTTTCAGAGAATTGCCTTGAACGGGATTTGAACCCGCGACCCTCTGCTTGCGGAGTCTATGCATATACCACTACACCACGGCCACACCCGTGGGTGGCATTACCTTACCTTAATGTAACTTCGCGTCTCTGTACCCAGACGCTTACTCAGCAAAATCATATTCGTTGATTCAGGTGAGATCTGCGGAATGTGGCTGCATGTGCAAGGTGTTGTACATTTATTGGTTAAAATTGTCGTGGTGGTCCGGGTTTCCTACGACCCATTTTCACGCGCTTCCTTTAAAGTCTAATGACCTTTTGGTTTTACTATTTACTTTAAGTCTGTTTAGATAATTTTTTATGCGTAGGGTTTCATAGGATAGAATGTGGTATAAATGTTTAGGATTAGGTTTGATTTCGGATATTATAATGTTTTCCAGATTATTGATAAGCTATTCATATGCCTGTATGTCAATGACATGTACTATTTTGAACGATCCGTTCCGTACCTTAGCATTTCCAGCACTAATCTTGATGAGTTGGAAGTTGGTATTGTCCAAAATTTGGATGTTTGCGGTGCACAAAGGCACGAGTAACCTGTAGAAGTGAGTTAACTTTTTATCAAACTTTTTGTGGACGGTTTTTCCTGTCTGTGGAATTTTTATCTTCTGCAACTATTTCTTTTCTGTATTTGGCTGAGAGTATGTTACCTATTCCCTTATTAACTTTAACATAAATAATATCTAATATTGAATAATGTTTTAGGGGTGTCTTTTTTTTATTATGATAATTTAAATCGGCAGTCTGTTTTTCTTCTATTTTTTTAATGGTATTTTGTCTCTTTTTTTCAAGTTGTTCCGGGTTATTGAAAAAATTACTAGCAAAAAATGTATCTATTGGCTTCTTCTTTGTGGTTGAATGAATGTAATTGTTATATTCAAAAATATTGATTTGTCTAAATGTGCTAGTGTTATTTTCTGATTTCAAGCAACGAATTAACTCTGAAACAGTTGAATGGAATTTCACTATTTGACCATTAACTGCGCTTGTATAGTGAAGTGATTTGAATACTCTTATATCAAAGAAATTCTCTAACATAAATAAAACTTAATTGGAATTGAGGGATTTTTCATTGTCTACAACGATGGTTTTGGGAACTCTAAAGAATAGTATTAGTTTCCTTAGTGGCTGTTTTATATCTTCTGCAGATCTAGATTTAAGGATCCTGGCTAAGGCGTACTTCGAGAATTTATCTATTTATTTATCGGTAAGAATGATGTGTTTATTTGTAAAATAGATATCTAGGTGAAGAACATGACCTGGATATTGGGATATTGGTGTTGTCTAAAGTATAAGTTTATTGGGATGCCAATCGTGTTTGTGTTCCTTGCATTTTTTGGCAAAGTTTGACTATTTTTTCAATTGTGGTTCGCATATGTGGGAAGTAGTATTTTTCCAGTAACTAGGTTTTATTTTCTCGAGCGTTCCTATGCGCACGGTTGTGTTCTTCAATGATTTCAGCTACTTGCTGCGAATCATCCATTAAATTTGAAACTATTTTTCTGACGAATCGTACCTAAGATTGTCTAAAGTGTTTGGGGGTAAATTTCTTGAATTAGTCCTAGAATTCTTTCTTCGGTTTTTAAACTATTAATAACAGAGGGATTTAGATAGCGTTTGAAAATGCTAATTATCTTTTCTTAATTATATTCGATTTCAAGAATAATATAACGATGGTAAGTGGGACAAGTTATTTGAAATTGATATGAGGGGGTATCACAAATATTTAAGATAATCTGATTTTTGAAAACGTTAAGGGGCTCTTCAGCCATTTGTATTAAGTTTTGTCCTGAACTCTCATGTTGTGTGACTGTAAGCGAATTTATTTGACTATTTCTTGGGGGCCTTCATAATGCATCTGCAACTACATTGAATTTTCCTCGCTTATAATTTGACCCGTAGTTATATTCTTCGAGAATAGCCTTCCAACGCTTCATTTTATTGTTCGTATTTTTTTTTTGCTTAGAGCATGCGTCAAGGGTTGATTTTCTGTAAAAAATTTAAGTTTAATAGGACTGTATAGGTAATTACGTAAAGAATGCAGAGCCCACACTACGGCCAGCGTTTCTTTTTCATTGGCGACGTAGTATTCTTCAGTTTTGCTGAGGGTAGGCATTATGAAATTTATCGGTTTATCTCCTTGTGCCAGAACTGCACCTAATGCATAGTCTGATGCATCTGTTGTGAAATTGTGAAATTCTTTTGTAAAGTCTGAGTATGTGAGCATAACGTCTCCCGAAATTAATGAAGTTTTAATCTTTTTAAATGTTTCTAATGCGTCGTTGGTCAAGTGTATGATTTTTTTACTCCAAGCTGCTTTGGACGTACGTCCATTTTATCAGGGATTTTGCAAACTTTACATAGTCCTTGATGAATCTTCTATTAAAACCTGACAGACCAAGGAAAGAACGTAAATCTTTCAAGGTATGCAGGTTTGTCTTAATTCCGTTGGCAGAAATTATGAAACCAAGAAATTCGATTTATGATTTAAAAAAAATCACATTTGTCTAACTGTACCTTGAGGTTTGCCCTTTGTAATGTGTCGAAGATTTTTAAGGTTTCGGAAGTGAGTTTCGATGTCTTCGTTAAAGACAACTATGTCGTTTATAGAGACATAGCATATTTTACCGATGTGCTCACGCAAAATGTCATCCAATGCTCTTTAAAAAATGGCTGGAACATTTTTAAGTCCGAATGGGAGTTTCACGAATTCGTATTTCCCGTTGTTGACGGAAAAAACTGTTTTTTCGACGTCAGCTTCGTGAAGAGGGATTTGTTGGAATTCACCTATAAGATCCAATACAGAAAACCACTTGTTTTTCCCTAGTTGAGATAAAACTTCATTTATCTCGGGGACAGGGTAACGATCAGAAATAGTTCGGGAATGGAGTTACCTATAATCTATTACCATTCGATATTTTTTTTTTTTTTTCATCTAAAGAGTCAGCCTTTTTTGGTACAATCCAAACGGGTGCATTGTACGGGGACCGTGAAGGTCTGATTATGCCATTATTTAGCAATTGACTGATTTGTCTGTTTCAGTTTTGAGTTGCATCGGTTGTAAATGATACGATAGTTGTAAACGTAAGTTTTTTGTCAGGTTCGGCAAACTAGTTAGGATATGAGTCTGTCAGTGATTTAAGGTTTTTTTTTTCTCATCTTGCGACATGTGTTCTGTTCTTATTCCAACGAGATTAACTGCCTCGGGTTTCATTTGTTTTAAGCGAATCTTTAAGCCGTTCTTTAGAAGCATGTAATTTTCGTTGGAAAAAATTACAACGACTAACTCTTTTAGGCTGTCGTTGCCTAAGATGCCCTGAAATGATCTTAAATTTGGCACGAGGAAAAATTTAATATTTGTTTTAAGTACGAAAAGATTGAGTGAAGTGTGATATTTGGTTTCTATGTTACCAGCTATTGAGTTTGCATAGAAATTCTTATTGTTAGGAATTGAGTTTTTTACAAGACTCGGCTGTAAATAATTTTTGTTTGAAACTGTATCTACTAAAAATTTGCACTCGAAATAAGGCAAAGACAAGCTTGTCAACCTAAAAAATGAACGTTGACAAAATCAATTGGAGTTGCTTCTTCGTTTTGCTTGGCCTTGGTGTTTTCGTTCTCGGTTGGAAAGTTGTCACTTAATGTCTGGTTCGACATTTGTTCGATCATAGCGTTGTATTCCTCCAAAGTCACAGCATTATTCGTCAGATCGAGTGCAGAAATATCTATGTAATAATTCCTCTGCATTTTGTTTGGTGGAACATTTTGCTGCGGAAGGTCCGTTTGTCGTTTAGGAGCCGGTGGCCAATACTTTCCTAGGTTCTCCTCTAGGAGGTGGATTTGGTGCAGAAGTAAATTGAGTTTTATGTTGCATATTTTTTAATGGGAAATTGGGAAACTAAGAGTTGGTTGGGAAGTTTTGACGAGGGCTCGATTGCTGATTGGGTTGATTATTAGCCTGATCGTCTGGTTGCGCTACTATTATGGGTTGCGTGTTGTACCCTATACAACTGGTTTTCGAATTTTAGGCATAAATGTAGGGCCTGCGGTAAACCTGCGGGTCCCCTTATACCTAACAAGCGTGATAGCTCACCTCTTAGACCTCTTATAAAGGTATCTTATGCCATTCCTCTATATCTTTCAGTCAACAAGTGCATTGCATCTGGTGGCACGTCCATGCTAGAGATTTTGTTCAGTATAAACGTGAGGTGAGACTACACTGTCTGGTAATATTGTTCTAGCGTGTAATTACCTTGGAGTAACGTTGTTGATTGGTACTCTAAAGTTTCCAAGTCACGCTTGTCTCTGTAATGTACTGTTAGGCACTTTGAAATGCATTGCCAGATTCCAACACTGCATCTGCGGAACAGACTATTTTGTCTCGGATGATGTTGATTATTCCGAAATATTTAGGAGTTCCTTTAAGAGGTAACAACACTTTTCCTCCATGAGCTGAATTTACCAGGAAGAATTCACAAAGGCTCTTTACCACGTCGGATATTTTGTCTAACTCTCCTAAATACCCTAAGTTTTGTGGGTCAATTCCCTGTTCTGCTCCTTTATAAAATTACGACTGCACAATGTTTCTACACTCGTTTTGGTACACTCTAGCTCTAATACTTGTTATTAGTACTTCAAATTCTCTGGAAAGTTTTGCCGAAGAAGATTGTGACATATTGGGTTGGCTAGGATTAGCATTAGGATTTACGGGATGATTTCCCGAGGTAGATAGAAGGTTTTGGGGATTTAAGATTGGTGGATTCATTCTAAAGCGGGGATTTTTTTGTTTAGGAATTTTGGGAAAATATATATACACACTTTGAAAACGAATTTACACTATTCAGGCAAAGTTTTTTAGGAAGTCGTATTCTTAGTTTATATTTTGAGTGTCATAAGTCTTTTCTGGATTTGCCTCATTCCAGAAATAGAAAATTTTCTTATTCAAAAAAAACGTAAACCAAAGTGATGCTCGTCACAAAATACGACTTTTCGGCACAAATGATGCTCGACATCAAACTAAATAAAATCCCAATCTGCAAACCAATGTCACACGACGTGATCTTGTGGCTTTAGTTCTTTCACCATCTATTTCTTATACGGGTGTATACCAAAATCTTTTAACAAAATATTTTACCTAGTTGATGAACAAAGACTGTACTGTTAGACTTACAGTAGTGAGCAAAACATTTGCAAGTTTTTTTTCTTTTGACGTTTTGTTTGATTAACTATACAAAGAAGGACAATATGTAAGAATTTAAAGATAAATTCGTTGCTGACAGTACACTCTTAGGTCTCAACAATAAAAACGGAAAAAAGTACAGTTAGTTTAGTTAGTTTAGGGAAAAATGTTAGCTTGCCAAATATGCAGCTGTGCAAAACATATACAGTTTTTTATTTTTCCCTCATTTCTGTTTTAACTTCCAAGATATTCAGATCAGGTTAATAAAATAGTGTTCTTTATCAAATAAATATTGCAGGTTTTTTTTATTCAGTTTTCACTAAATTTGCGTTGAAAAAATACCCGAACAAAGGAGCTCGTAGTTGAAGCTTTTAAAAACGGATCGTAGCAAAGAAAGATAGCTTAAAGATTCAAGATTCACGAATCGACTGTTTCCCGGATAATTACAAAGTTCCGACAAAATTTATCAATTGCAACGCTTCATTCTGGTGGTCGTCCCCGAAAAGCAGACATGCAAACTGATAAAAAAATTATCATCATTATCCGGCAAGACCATTTCCGGTCTTCAACTGCAATCGTTAAGGACCTCAACTTGTCAATCGATGCAAGCACAGTTCGTAGACGTGCAATAGAAAGCAATTTGAGGGCATACCGTTTAGAAGCCTCTGTTAACCTTGAAACACCGTCAAAAAAGGTAGTCTCTTTGTTTGATAACACATGGGCTGAAAAGTCAGTGCCGTTTTATATTAAAACACAAAATTTTTGCAAAATTCAACTTTATTTATCAATATAGTATCCCTCGAGGGCGATACACTGATTGAAACGATTTTTCAATCTTTCGATACCAGTTTTGTAGTACAATTTCGATTTAGCCTCAAAATAGGCCTCTGTAGCGGCGATTACTTCTTCATCGGTCTTAAATCTCTTTCCGGCGAGCATTATTTTAAGGTCTGTGTACAGGAAATAGTCGCTGGAGGCCAAATCTGGAGAAATCGGTGGGTGGGGAAGCAATTTGTAGCCGAATTCATTCAATTTTGCCATCGTTTTCATCGACTTGTGGCACGGTGCATTGTCGTTTTTCTGCGATTTCGTCCTTCAAACGCTTGATAGTCTGCCCCTTTTGGAAATAGTCGATGAAAATTATTCCATGCGTATCCCAAAATACGGATGCCATAACCTTGCCAGCCGACTGTTGAGTTTTTGGTCGTTTTGGACGAGGTTCGTCGCCTGCTCACCACTCAGCTGACTGCCGACTTGACTCTGATGTGAAGTGATGGAGCCAAGTTTCATCCTTTGTCACATACCGACGCAAAAATTCGGCTATATTGCGGTTGAACAATCTTAAACACTCCTCTGAATCATCAACACGTTGTGGTTTTTGGTCGACTGTGAGCAAACGCGGTACCCACTTTAAACAGAGCTTTCGCATGTTCAAATATTCGTGTATGATATATCCAACACGCTCTTTTGATATCTTCAGAGCCTCAGCTATCTCGATCAACTTCACTTTACGGTCATTCGTAATCATTTTGTGGACTTTTTTGATGTTTTCATCTGAAACAGCCTCTTTTGGACGTCCACTGCGTGCATCATCTTCGGTGCTTGTATGACCACATTTAAATTTTCCAATCCACTTTCGAAATGCATCGGCTGCATTTTTTCCCATTAAAAAACCATGATAAATCAACACACGAAATTGCTTTGAATCCATTTTTTTTCACAATAACAAAAGTTGCTTCACTCGCAACGCTGTATCTCTAGAACTAACCGTCCGACAGCTCTCAAATTTATGCACGTATCTTTTAAAGGTAGGTACTTACTGAAAATGGTATGGATTTAATTCAAGTGGTGCCCTCGCTTAGAAACGGCATATTTTCAGCCCATTATTAATTTAGTATTAATTTCCTATTATTTAGACTTCAATTTGCGCATAAATATTCAACTTGGTACCTGACACAGTGGAGAACCGTTTTATTTAGCAATGAGAGCAAATTTCATATCTTATCTGCCGATGGTATTGGTCGATATGATATCGCCGAAAGCCAGGTACTTTGAAGCATGGGCGCGGTTCCGTTATGGTTTGGGGATGCTTCTCGGCTCCAGCATGTGGTCCCTTACACCAAATAACTGGAATAATGGATCGCTTTATGTATAAGGACATCTTAGACACAGTCATGCTTCCATACGCTGAGGAAGAGTTGCCGTTGTTATGGAGGTTTCAACAAGACAACGACCCGAAGCATGTTTTGGATTGGCCTCCACAGTCCCCCGACTTAAACCCAATCGAAAATTTATGGGGAATCCTGAAACAGCGGACAAAGGGGCAACGGTTTACTTTAAAGGATGAGTGGAAAAAAATTCCCAGTAAGTTAACAAACTCCCTTATTGCTTCCATGCCGAAAAGGTGTGCAGAAGTTATTAGAAACAATGGTTTTTGGACCAAATATTGATAAACAAAAAAAACATGCATATGTTTTGCACAGCTTTAAAATGAATAAACTCGTTTCTTTATGTTTTATAAAGTATCAAGAGCACATATTTTGAATTTCTTTGTTTACTTTTAAGTATTAAACAGTAAATAATAATTTTGATTGAAAATTTCATCAGAATTTTTTCTTTAGAGCAATTAATAAAGGATGTTATTGTATTTGGAAAAAAATTGCAAATGTTTTGCACACTACTGTACGTCGAAATGACAATTCTGAATCTTCATCGACTTTTTAAATTATCGTTTTTGTATAAACACATAACGTTGACGCCTTGTTGACCTTGCGCCATGTAGAATGTGAAATTTATGGGGGACGAAAATTATCCACAGCACAACGAATAGCCAGCTTATTTTCTTGATTGTGAGGACCAAAAAAATCACGCAATCTTCTCTCCGTATCGCGAATTGAACACTGATTTTCAAAATTATTTTGCATTTTTCTGGTGTTATTCAAGCCGTGTTGTTATATTTCACATTTCTTTGACTGTTATCCATAGAAGAAGGGCTACAAGCAAACGAAACACCATTCATATATCAATAAAAATAACAATTATCCTTATATATATATATTGAACTTTCTACAAGCATTTGCACCAATACATTGTCATCATTATCTGTGTCATCTTTCCAAATTATGTTTATTGTAGTTAGGGATAACTGTCATTTTGCTTTCAGTTAAGTCTAACAATTTATTAGCACCGCAACAACGTTACCAAATTGTGGGATATCATTTCCGAAATCATCAAATCAGTTTATTGAGCACTTTATCAATTTTATGGGCAGAAGAATCGTCCATCGTCGAGTTTTACTCTCACAATTCGCATTAATTTACTGCCATATGGTGTAAGGTCAACAACAACGGATGACCGTGGCTCAAGTGGTCATGTGTGGGCTTCCCAATCTTACGGTTCGGGGTTCAATACCAGCCGTGCCCGCAAGACATCTTTTAGGCAACTTAAATCTCGCGAGGTGAATAGTTGCCTTAAATACAACAAGTCAATTGACACTAAAAATTTAGTCTCCCCATTAAATGTTGGATACCACCCATGGTATCCGAAGAAAAACTTAACACTTACTCCGGCATTTTAAGAGTAGTCATATTTAAAAAAAAATGTACATATATGTATATATGGTACAAGACCGAATATTGCCCCAGTTGAGCACGAAGTTTATGCACAGGAGCTTCGATCTTGCGTGCATTTTTTTTTATAATCGGCGCGCGCTCAAGGGGTTTTTGTACCCTTAAATTGTTCGTACACATCGGGGGCGAACGCAATTTAGAGAGGAAGAAAAGACAGGTACCGATGTACATTGTTTTTAAATGTTTGCAAGTTATAACGACCAGGAAACACAGAGGTCGGCAGGGCATTCCATAAGCGAGGGTATACTGATGAGCATTCATAGCTAGAGGTGTTACGGTTGAAAGTTTGAATGGGCGGAATGCTACTGGCGATTTCAATGGAGCACTTGTGGTGGAAATAGGGATAAAATAAAGTGAGACAGGAGACATTACATCGGTGTTCAAGGGTGTCAATTTATTTACTGATATTAGTATCACCAATTAATTTTATCGCACGGTTTTGAACTCTATCTAGCACGTGCAGATATGTTTTAGGAGCACCTGACCAGATGTGGGCATTGTACTCCAGTTTTGGGCGGATAAATGCCTTATATATTGTGGCCAGATCAGAGGGGGTAAAATATTTCTAACATCGCTTGAGGAGACCTAGACATTTCGCAGAATTTTTGGCGACATCGAATATGTGGTCATTCCAACGTAAGTTGTTACTGATACACATATCGAGAATGGAAAGTTTATCGGTTTCGACGATGCAAGTGCCATTCATGGATAATGGCTGGGTATTTGAATTTCGCTTTAATGACAGAAGACAGCATTGAGTTTTGGAAGCATTAAATTCCACTTGGTTGATATTTCCCCAATTGGTTATGATGGTAATATCGGAATTTAATGAGCTTAGCATACACTGCCGTTCCTGTTCTACAGCCGAAGAGCAGAGGCGTGAGTCCGGGAACGAATATGAGAAGCAGAGAGTGCTGCCATGAGCAAAGGAATAAATTGGATTGGAGGTAGCAGACAAAAGATCATTAATGAAAATTAAAAAGAGTGTCGGAGACAGAACGGATCCCTGGGGCACATAAGCATTTATTTTGTGAATATCAGACTTGGAACCGTCCAAGACAACTTGAATTGAACGTTCCGAAAGGTAATTTCTAATCCATTGAAGGAGAGAGTCATCGATCCCAAGAGCACGCATTTTCGACAAGAGAGCCTGATGCCAAACTTAGTCAAATGCCTTAGAAATATCAAGTGCAACTATTTTGCTTTCTCCAGATTGATGAACGCTTTGGTTCCACTTTTCAGTGAGACATGCCATCAGAACACCAGTGGACCTGTTGCTACGAAAACCATATTGCCGGTCATTGAGAAGTTTTTGTGTTGAGATATTTCATGAGCTGACGGTTTATCAGCGTTTCCATGACCTTGGAAAGAAGGGACGTAAGTGCAATGGGTCTGTAGGAGGATAGAGAATAAGATTCGACTTTTTTAGGGACAGGCTGGACAAATCTGCTCGAAAAGAGTCCTAAAGAGTGGGATTGATGAAAAAGCTTACGCAGTGGTCTTGCCAGCGTGGAAGAACACCTATTCAGAAGAAGGGGAGATATACCATCTGGACCAGCGGATTTATGCATGTTGAGATCTTTAAGTACTCTTGCTACTACACGAGTGCGTAAGTGGATTCGTCCCATTATAGATTCGACGCACTCAATTGAAGGCGGGGACAAAGCACAATCTGGGAGTGTTGAGCTAGCTGCAAAGTGTGCAGCAAGCAGATTGGTTTGTCCAAAGAGCTGACAGCTGGAATGTCATTGTAAATGAGCGTTGGGATGGAGGATGAGATAGAATTTCTAATGTTTTTGACGAATGACCGAAACTGCCTTTGGGACATTGCAGTATTTTTAGCCTCAGGTTTTCATCGTATTGGAATTTCACATGCTTGAGAATGACGTTGCAGTCATTTCTGGCTCGTTTAAACTTTTTTCTGTTTTTCTCTGTCGGGTTAATCTTGTAGGACCGAAAAAACAATTCTCTAACCCTGACAGCCTCTTTACAGCTCGAGTCGTACCATGCCTTTTCATCCGATGAGGCATAAAGCATCTCATTCCAAAAAGAATAGTTTCTGTGATCATGTCAGCAGCGGCATCCACGTCGTTTTAGAGGAAACATAACGACCAGTTAAAATTCCTAAAAAAGTTGTTAAGTCCGCTCCAATTGGCTTTATCGTATTGCCATACGTTTCTTTTAGGAATCGTTTCTCTAACTGTGTAGTGGGTTTACGAGAATTTAGCTGATATGACACAATGGTCCGACGAGCCTAGAGGGGAGAGCATATCAACGCAGTACTTGTCAGGGTGAGAAGTTAAAAACAAGTCCAGGGTGTTGGCTGTATGACTATCAACGTCTGGTATGCGTGTGGGCTCATTTACAAGCTGGGTTAAGTTATTTTCCGCAGCGAAGATCTCAACACACCGTCCTTCGGGTGTTGTCTGTCCAGAATGTCGAAGTCACCCAGAATTGTGTGGATATTGAAATCGCCGGTAATTATAACGTAGGAATACAATTCTTTGAATGGAGTCAGACAGCGCATCAAACTCGTGGAAGTTCGAGTTGCTGTCCAGTTTGGGGCTTCTGTAAATAAAGCAGTAGTGGATAATTTGCTTACGGAGATGGAATTTTAACCACATGAAATTGAATTCCGGATTGGAACAGGGACTACATAGTGGTGGAATTTTTATTTACGTTCTGTAAATAAAGCAGTAATGGATAATTTGCTTACGGAGATGGAATTTTAACCACATGAAATTGAATTCCGGATTGGAACAGGGACTAAATAGTGGTGGAATTTGGTAAGCTACATCACTACGCACATAAATCGCGACGCCGCGATGGAAAATAATAGTGGCACTAGTTCGTAGCCAGGTAGCTTAAGATTAGAGTGATCTGAGAGGTGTGGGCGGGGATCTACAATACCTGTGTTTCACTAAGTGCCAAAACTGCTGGTCGGTACTTACAGACGTGGACGTATAGAAAAGTGATTACTTTTTAACCCGCGTGTATTGGCTACGTCCACCCTGAATTCCCTAGTCATAAAAACAAACACAGTAAACACAAACACCGACGATACATATAAACAGCCAGGTTAAACGGGCTTAAAACCAATTGTAAGCAGCTTGGTTCAGGAATAAGGCTCAATATTGAATGAATGGATACGTCAAAAACCAAAATTACCATATTTGGAGTGAAAACAATTCTCAAGTAATTTTACAGACGCCATGTACCATATAGTGTGCGCTGTTGTCACCATCTTGTGATTTAGTGCTGTTGAATTATTTGTTGTGTGTGCACATTAAATAGGATGTCTACGTTTATAAACCAGCAGCGATTGAGGCTATGGAACACAATATACAATAGGTTATTGATGGTACGTAACTCTAGCTGCTTGAAAAAGTACTCAAAAATCAGACGTCGTGTACTCTCTCTAACAATCACGATGCTAATATGCCAGAAATCATTTTGTTAAATGATAAAGAATTATCTTTCAAATTAAAACATTGAAACTCTTAAAAACCTCCTTTATTTAATTTACAATATGTATTACTATAAGATGCGGTTACTGCACTTTTTAAAATTTAAAAATATTTTATTTCTGCTAAAAGCCTAGGGTATGTACAATGTCCAGAGCACAAAACAAAATTTTATTGATTTATTAATAAAAATTTAAGTCGGACAATTATTAAAAAAAAAAAAAACAATCTATTTGGTATGTAACTAATTTTTATAATTATTATTCATTTTTATTTGCAGACGGCTGTGCATAACTTCATCCGAATTCCATCACAACAGTCCTAGCCTTGTGTATCAAATAAAAAAAGAAAACGGTTAACGATGACCATCTATTGGCTTAATATGACGCCAGAATTATTGCAAAAATTATGCATTAACAAAACACACATCTTCCTTTTATTAACGTTGTACGTGATTGGAAATTTAAGTGCCTGGCAGGAGAATGTTAGGCCGAAACTCTATGTGGAATTAGGTAAGTTTCATTGCTTAAACAAAAAATTGATCATAAAATATTTCTGCCATAAAAAGAAGTTACTCAAAGTTCAGGTATGCATATCAAAGAGCCATAGATTATTGTATCTATTTTTTTGTCCTTATAAATTTTTAGTTTCATAAATTTATAATTTTTGGCGTTAGGTACTGTTTGTAGAAATAAAAACAAATTCGATTTGAATTGCAAAGATTTCATACCTCATGCCGTTGAGGTCGTAAAAATTGTTCGTATTGAATATTTCATCGTAAAAATATTTTTTATGGTGTACGAACACGTGTTTGCTCATGAAAGTGTTGGTTTTATGAGATTTTTTTTTAAAGTAAAATGTTTATTTATTTATTTATTATTATTATTTTTTTTTTTGTTTAAGTAGATGCGCAGCCAAAAGGCAAGCAATTCACTTGAAAGTGTTTTCATTAAATGCGACCACGTCTGCGGGACTTTAAATGCTCATTTCTATACGAGTATGTATATTGTGTTTTTTAAGAAAGCTAATAAAAACTCACTGATTGAATTCGGTATAACTTCAAATCCTTTGAGTTCGACACCTGAAACTTACTAGGTGGGGTGAAAAGTAACCTCCTTGGGAAAGAAAAAAAATTTTTTTTAAATGTTTTTTTATTTTATTCAATATAGTCTTCTTTTAGTTTGATACACTTATTCCAGCGGTTTTCCAACTCCTTGATTCCGTCCGAAAAGTAATTTTCCGGAAGGTCTGCAAAATACTCCTTCGTGGCGTCGATGATTTCCTCGCGTGAGCTGAATTTTTTATTGATGAGCTATCTTTTGAGGTTTGGGAAGAGAAAATATTCCGAGGGAGATAAATCGGGCGAATACGGTGGATGCGACAGCAATTAGAGCCGAAAGTCATTGATTTTAGCCGTGGTTGCGATGCTCTTGTGCGCCGGTGCATTGTCTTGCAAAAACAATTTTTTTTTTCGCTTCATGTGAGGACGTTTTGCAGCGATTTCGGCTTTCAATCGCTCCAATAATGCATAGTAATATTCGCTGTTGAAGGTTTTTCCTTTTTCGAGGTAATCCACGAACAGTATGCAATGGCAACCCCAGAAAACCGACGCCATAACGTTTCCGACCCAACGAGCCTCCCTCGGCCGCTTGGAGCATTCGTATCGGCTTCAGTCCACTGTAATAGTGGATCCAAATTTCATCAACAGTTACCAATCGACGCCAAAAGTCCGCCCGATTCCGCATCACCAAGTCCAAACATTCTTTCAAAGTGCTCTTGCGTTCGTGTTTTTGGTCAGGAGTGAATATGCGCGGCACCCAGCGGCAGAATAACTTTTTCATATGCAGAATATTGCCCAAAATATGGCGTGTGCACTCAATACTAATCTTTATGGTATTTGCTAGCTCGCGCACCTTCACTTTCCGGTCAGCCAACAACATTTCATGTATTTTTTTTTTTTGACATTGTCCGCTGTAACCGCATCTGAGGGCCTGCCGCTGCGGACTTGATCTTTAGTGGAGTTGCGGCCACCACAAAACTCTCGAAACCAATATTTGACGGTGTAATCTGATGGAGCATTAGCCTTATAAAATTTATCCAACTTTTCCTTTGTTCCCTTCGCCGTTTTGCCGCTCAAAAAATAATGTTTTATGAGAGAACGAAAATCGTTTTTATCCATACTCAACATGATGCCAAACACGTCAATAACAATCAGCTGTCAAAACAAAACTAAAGACAGTATCGCATCGAAATTTGGCATGTCTACCTAAATATGAACGGACTTCAAGTCACCATAACCCTTTTTGCAGTAGCAGCGCATTCTGACGGTCAAGGAGGTTGCTTTTCACTCTTCATGAAGAATATTGCTTCTGAGGACTGTGACCAGTATTCTTAATCATGCCTAGAATACACACATTACTTTTGACTTCTTCTCTTAACGATTAACATTTTTTCGTTAAAGGAAACGGTCGAGTATTTTCCGTATATATTTTTTAATTTGTTGACTCTTTCTCAAAATAACCATATTCACATTTCCTCAACATCTTTTCTACGGCTCAACACCATATGCATGTATGCAGTTATTTGCTTGGACAATTTTGGATAAGTTACTGTCTTTCTTTATTTTCAATAGTAGAGGCATAACTGCATCCTTTGGTCCAGCCTTTACAAGAAAAAACTAAATGAGGGAACACCACAGGGAATTTAGTCCTCAATGAGCTGCTAACCAAATCATAAATACTGGATATGATGTGGTATTTTATGCAGACGGTGTCACTCTTTATGTGGAGATGGAAAGAAAATGTTGCAGAGTGAAATTAAAAAACCTTTAGCTGCCCACTGCTTGTACAAGAGGACTATAAGTTTTAAAACTCAGTCATGCACTGGGTCGTCACCACGATTGCGAAGAAAATTCTCACCTACGCTATAGCCGTTAGAAAAACGCAACGAGCTGTCGGCAATAACATCACTAGCACGCTTAGATCCTCTCTTACTGACTTCCAATTATTTGATTGTGACATCAGTCGTCTAATTTCAGGAAGAAATAAATAGAAACAACACGAAGATTTTCTTAGAAATCGATTTCCATCTTCACGGCTTTAAAGCGAGCTTCAGTCTACCCACATACTGTACCGTCTCCCAATCGCAGGGCTGAGAGGGCTTTAAAAAGAAGTGGTCTTTGGTACAACACGCACTGGAGCCTTGATGTCCTTGCGCGTCGGCTGTCTTATGACTCTGATCTAATAGACATGCCGTTCGATGCAATGAAACCAGAACTCCTTTTGCGGAAAAAATATGAAATCGAGTTTCTCTGTGCCCAGAAGTGGTTTCGGAAAGAATGTGCGGCAGGAAAGGAATGCAGTCGGGTCTTCACGGACAGCTCCAAAACCAATATCAGATGTGGCGCTGGTGTCTTTCTGGAGGGTGACAACGTTAGGAAGTTTTCATCTGTCTCCCAAGCGGAGACAGGATTTACGCAATCCTGATGGCAGCGAACTGGAGAAACGGTGCAGGGGCTCAAGTGGTAGTGTATTGCCTTCCAAATCAAAAGGTTTAGGTCTCAATACATGCCGCGCCCGAAAGATATATTTTTTTTTTCATGCAACTAAATTCACGTAAAATGCGAGGTTGCCTAGAATACGCCAACAAGTCCGATTATACTCAGAATTTAGGCATTTTTATATTGATAGTCTATGACTTTTCTAGAGGTTTTGGGAAATTTAAGTCGAAAATCAGCATCTTGCATTAGCAGTATTTGCTCCGAGATACTCGTTTTTACAATCAATATAGAATACTAGAGCTATGCCTTGCTTGATTACCAGCTTTGTTTAGGTATGTTTAACGTATGCAAAAACTGTTACGCTGAGCCAGTTTTTGAAGGTTCGAAGGGCTTTATCTTTGGTGTGTGCTGTAAGAAAATGGTATTGTTTCTTGAATTGGCATCTGCTCTTACTACGTCTTAACAACAGGCAACTCAAATATTCGGATATTATGGCACACCGTTTATTCAGTACCAATAAGTTTTGAAGTTGAAAATTTTTTGTGTCAATATTAACAAGCCGTTTAAGTTGGCCTATTCTGAGGTTTTAATTTCTTTTCTTAAATTCTCAATGAAAGGCAGCATTGTATTTAGAGAGCAAATATTCAAGGTCATTACAATGTAAATATTCTATATTTTAATTTAATTTAATTTAATTATTTGAACTCAAAATAATTGTTGATGATTCTTGTATCTATTTGAGTAACTTTTCATTGGATTTCTCTACCCCCAAACTGTTTCTTCATTGTTACAACGTTAAAATAACATACGCCTCCACTTGAATGTAACTCGAAATCTGTTTTATGTACGAGTATGTACATAGGTTATCTTCGTTTTTCATCTAAGAGAAAATTTTTAACTTTTCAAAAACTTCAGTTTCGGATGCAAGAAAAGCACTTTATTCATCATAGCCATGCCGAAAAGCTCTCACCAGAGGATCGTTAGACCACCAAAACGAATTAAATATGCAACGCCGAAAGCAAAGGCAAAATGTGAATATGTATCCTTTTGTGATACGACATCGAGGACAACTACAAAAAGGATAACGATAACGACAACGATAACGCAATGACAACGACAACGGCAACAGTAGTAGCAATTAAAATATCAAATAGCCCTATTTTAAGGAAACCTTGTGTGTATAGCTATTCATTGTCAAATCTATACATGCTATTCTCCTACATACATTTATACTCGAATTTACCATGTATGCATATGTCATCTATGGGGTTAATTAACCATTCTCAACAGACGGCTTATTTTCCTAGTAATTAATTTAATTAGAAATTTCTATATGCATATTCATTACATGAATGAATTAAAACTTATGTAAAAGTGAATTTCGAAATCATAATGCGGAAGTTACTCGTATACTCGTATGTTGGCAACTCAAATTGTTCGAATGACTTTTTAAGGATGCAAAACAATGCCAATGTAAAACAAACGCCTTTTCCGAAGTCCAAAGTGGATTTTCACAAATGCTTTAAAATATTAAATGATTTTTGTGTGCTGGAAAATTGGGTAATAATAACCTTTTCATTAATCACTTTCACCGAGAGAAAAAGGAATTCTCAATCTCACGTGTTGAATGTTTGAAAATTGTTATTATAAATGAATACAAGCACCAAGTGACTTTTAAAAGACAATATGCACTTGAATGATTATGATATTATTTTTTAAACGTTTGTTGTTAAAAGTGCTTCTTTTTTAGCTCATCCTTAAGCTTTCAATCAAAATACATAAATTTGAAAGTGAACTTAAAATTTTATTATCGGTTAAAAGAACAAAAGAACATGGCATTTACTTTTTGAGAATGATATCATATAAATGTTGGCCACGACTACGTCTGAAGTGGTCCATTCGGAAGGTCCAATTTTGGGCGACTGGTTCTACCAAAGCGACTGGTATCTCGCGGTTAACACGAGTTATGTTGGCTTCCAAGGCGTCAGCGTATCCCCAGAGAAAATAGTTCAAAGGTGTGATATCGCACGATCTAGGCGGCCAATTTACCGTAGTAAATAGTGAAATTAAGTGCTCACCAAAATTATTTCTCAACAAATCCATTGTTTCAAGCGCTGTATGGCTCGTAGCGCCGTTTTGTTGAAACCAAAGCTCACCTAAACCAAGTGCTTGAATTTCAGGAAGCACATAGGCTTCAATTCTTGCAAAAGTTGAATTTTGTACGCTTTTAGGCCGAGGTCCTCACGTAAAATACGCCAAGCTAAGCTGCTGAGAACGACGACTAATCGATTCCTCACGGTCTACGCGTACACTCTCAGATACAGCTGCTATAGCCTCTTTACTTCGTGCTTAATGTGGTCTAACCACTAATGTAAACTGGGACTCAAATTTGCGAATGGTATTGGCAATAGTGGTTTTAGTAGGTCGATTATGCGTACCGTAAACTCCTCGAATCGCACGGAAAACATTTCTCAGAGAACACTGATTTTCGTAATACAGTTGAACAATTTGCAGACGCTGCTGTGGTTGGAGTCTTTCCATGTCGACTTGCCAAACGATACTGAACAAAAATGACCAATCAGTTGGAGTCAAGCGTGATCTGTCAAAAAAAAGCCTATTGAAAATCAAACCTCACGATAAATCATCCTATACTTACAAACTATTAAAAGAAAACATGAAAATTAGCTTAAATAATTTTTTTTAGATAGATAGATAGATATTTATTTATTGTGGCACAAATTACAGTCATTACATTTGGTTTAAAGTACCTTACACTAAAAAATATATACAAGTTTTAAATGTAATACCACAGATTTTATTAAAAATTTGAAAGAAAAGCCACTAAGAACCTTCATTTAAGATAGGATAGCATTATGTTTCAGCGAGAAAGAGAGAAGTGGTTACACAACTTGATTTCAAGCAATTTTAACATTGAGTGACAATATAAGTAAATTACAAAATGAATTAATAAATAAATTAATAGATAAACGTAAAAATAGATAAGTAACAACAAAAAATACAATAAATAACAAAAGAAGAAACAACTAAATAAACAAATGAATAAATAAATAAATAAATAGATAAAAAGATAAATAAATAAATTAATAAATAAACTTAGAAACATATTAATAAATAAATAATTCAATAAATAAATAAATAAATAATATACAAGTGAATAAATAAATAAATTCGAGATACTTAAGTCATACTCTCATGAGGTTAAGCTGAAAATCGAGTCATTATCGTACGATAAGCAAGAGATATTATATTGGCGATAAAGTTTTTCGATTCTTTTTGTAACCATTTCTACATTAGCCATTATATGTAATTCCTTTGTTGAAAGAAACGGGGGAAGATTAAGCATCATTTTGAGCAGTTTGTTTTATTCTATTTGGAGTTTTCGCAGATGACTTATTGCACACATGTTTTAAACAGCCGTAGAATATAATTGCTTGGAAAATAGCTTTAAAAATTAATAATTTATTGGCATCATTCAATTTTGAATTTCTGGATATAAATGGGTAAAGGATCCTTATAGTAACATTAATTTTCTTAGTGACTTCCTGAATGTGGAGATTGAATGTTAAGTGTTTATCTAAGTGAATGTCAAGATACTTTACATTTGACTTCCACTCGACTTGTACACCGTTGATTTGAAGATTGTTACATGGAAGTAAACACGCTTTCCTTTTACTTGTGTAAAAAATAGCTTGAGTCTTTGTAGGATTAATTTTAATTTTCCATTTACTACAATACCCTTCGACAGCATTTAAGCCTGATTGCAGATTGGCTTCAACATTGAAACCGATTGCATCTGAGGAATATATACACGTATCGTCAGCAAATAGGGCGATATCACAATTGTTTAAGTTGGGGAAATCTGACGTATATACATATATTGAAGAGCACTGGTTCAAGAACAGATCCCTGAAGAACTCCAGCATGCATCAGTTTATTGTTTGGGAGGCTCTGGTTGATGGATACCTTGAAACTTCGGGAGGGTAGAAATTACCGAATGATTTTAATTAAATGTAGGGGAAAGTTAAAATTCACTAGCTTATGAATCAAACCATCATGCCAAACATTATCGAACGCTTTTTCTATATCCAAGATGACCTTGCCAGTACTTTTACCCTCTGACAGATTTTTTTTTTAACATGATTTGTAATCTACCCATCAAGGGTAGTGCTGTGAAAATCTCTAAATCCGAATTGTTCTGGGAGCAAAATTGCACTGTTAGCAACGAAAGTTAGAACTCTGTCCTTTATCATTTTTTCCAGGCACTGAATAAGTGAAATTAGCAGATTAATTGGCCTGTAACTACAAGGTAAGTCAGATGCTTTCCCAGGTTTTAAAGTTGGAATTACCTTAGCAATTTTCCAGTCATTGGGGAAGTTTCCCAATCTAAGACAGTTGTTAAAGAGATCCATCAATTTATTAAGAACAAAAACTGAGATATTTTTAAGACAGGTTTCTTATTCCATCAAAATCGGAGGCTTTCCTCGTTCTTAAATTACTCATATCTTTTAGTTCCTTAAGGGGTATTAGAGTAATATCATTAAAAGAGGAATGTGAATTAAGAAAGTTCACTGAAGATTGATTGTGCACTACTAGCTATCGAATGATTTTTAAAAAAATTAACTGAAAGCGAGTTTGCTTTTTCGGTGCAAGAAAACATTACATAGCTACCAACCTTTAGTGAAGGAATATAGGTATTTTTTTTTCTTTATTATTTTAATAACATTCCAGAATGGTTGGCTACCCTTATCTAATATTTATTTAGCATATTTAACTAGAACATTTATTTGTTTATATTGTCCGAGATAGAAGTCATTTATCGTACGTCTCCATCTAGATCTGCAAGTGTTTCTTTAAGCTATCATTTCGAGAATGTAATGCGGAAGAACATTGGAAGCATGTCTTACGACCGTTCTTTTTGGCACTGACTGTTCAACGCTTTTCAAAATGGCATGAGTAAAAGAATTGACATTCTTATCAATGTGAGCTGGACTCTTATTTTTAACCAGAGAATTTTTTAGTTTTACCTTAAACAAGTTCCAGTTTGCATTTCCAAAGTCATAGACTTGGTTTGTGCATTGCACTGGAGAAACTATTACACTGCACTTAACAGGTAAATGCTCGGAACTTAGTTTATTAAGGGTTATAGGCGGAGTAAAGAGGTCAGGCATGTTTGTTAGAAATAGATCTAATGTGGCTTAGATAATTTATCTACTGACTTTCGAGTTAGTGTAGTGACGAAATTATGAACTTCGATTAAGCCCAGTTGTACAAAACCTCATTAGTATAGAATTTTATAAACTCAGACTGTGGTGTTTTGTACAAGCAAAGACAAGCCATAATGGTGGTTTTCGTTTCTTAGTTTGAGTTTGGACCAATCCACTTTGCAGCTCTGGGAATCTTCAATCACATAGAAATATGAACCGACATTTACAGCGTGTTGAGGACGTTGACGAGCTTTGGTATTTATATTCCAAATTATCAAGCTGGTTTAATAACACTTACTACAGCTTTTTGCAATGTTGCCCATTTGTTTAACGCTTATTTTTTGTTGTAATTGGTGCTGACAAAATACAGAGTGTGAATATGTGAATATCAGTACAATTTCTAGCAGCATTTTAAAATTTTGTGTTAAGGGATGCTCAATATCCACATTTGATGGTTGATCGTTAGGTGTCGCTCTAATCGATATGTAGCAAACATGGGATTATATTTTTTTATTAAATGTTGTTTCGACATCTAACTTAGAAAACCGTGCTGGATATATTTGTTAATTCATTAATTTTATTGTACCTGTCCCCATCTATCGACTAAGGGCCATTAAGTTCCTTTTATCTTGCTCAGCCATCATATTTCGGAGTTTCGAATCGAACAGTTTGGGGGCGTCTTCTCGGGCTATATTAATGCTTAACATGGCAAATTACATATATATCTTCCGCTGCCTCTTTTACTTTTATGCGTACCCGTCTACGGTACTGCTTAGTAAGTATTTGAAATCTGCACTTAGATTAAATGTTTTTTTTTTAATTGCTTTTCTTTTGTTTTCTTTATATGGAGGCTTAAGAAGTATTTTAATATTTTTTTTTGCAAGCTCCAAGGAGTTTATCTTGGACCTTTTTATAAAGTATGAACGATTTTTTTGTATGTCGAAGTTTTAGCTCTAAAGGATGCTGCTAAGTCTGAGAGTGATGCTGTTGTTGTCGATGTCCTTTAGTATGAGACTCTTTTTTACTCAGGAAAACCACAAGGGTAAAAAACTAGCGACAGTGTAAAGATGAAGTATTGATTGACTGAAGTCTTCTGGTATCCGGTTAATCAGTGAGTTGTCAAAGCAATATTTCACGACATGTGAACCAGTCTTTTGCTGGTATATTGCCTTCTATTTCATTCTTAGTTCATAGTAGTAAATCCTTCAGGATAACATAGTTTTTCTTTGAATAACGCTCAAAGATTTTTAAGCTTTAAATGTATTTCCAGCTCGTGCCTATGACAAAGAAGACACTTTAAGCATTTGTGGTCGCTTTTTAGGAAACTGGGACAGAGACAGAAATGAAGATTTTTGAGCTCAGTGGTTATTTGGTTCCATGGATGGCATCCAACAGTTAATTGGGGGATTAAATTATTAGTGCAATTGGACTAATTGTTGTATTCTGGGAAACCACACACCTTACGTGATTTAAGTTGCCTGAAAAAAAGTTTTTCGGGCGCTGCTGGTATCAAACCCCGAACCATATCTACTTATGTATTTCTTTTTTAGGTGGCGCTACAGTCCGGGATGGATCTGGGCCTCGACTAACAGCCCTTTCCATTTGGTGCGATTTTGCACTAATTACATCCAGTTGCATACACAAAATTTACTAAGGTCTTCATCCATTTGATTGCGCCACGTAAGGCGTGGTAGCTCGTACATTTTGCCGTTGATTTTTCTTTTCTAAAATTCAATTTCCCTTTGTACAAACGGGACCAAAAATCACTCGAAGAACTTTTCTCTCGAAACAACCAAGGCCATTTTCATCTGTTTTTGATAAAGTCCATGCCACTGCACCATACAGTAGGACTGCGATGATAAGGGTCTAATACCATGCTTTTTTCGTTGTCCATGAAAGGGCCTCGTTAGTCGAAAGAAAAGATTTTTCACTTGATTTCTGCTGTTGTTTTTTTTATATGAGCTTACGGCGGAGCTCAGGTAAACAAAGTCTTTTACCACTCAAAATCATCATGCTCGTATAATTTCCTGTTGTGGAGTGGTGTCCAAGCCGTTGGTGTTGGGTGTCCTTTTTTAACAGTGGTGTTCTTATATGCAGTGGTATGCAATATATAAGCAGTGTCCTACGCATTTTTATGAAATACTAAAATTTTTATTTTTATTTTAAATAAATGAGCGCCAACTGGAGGTATAATGCAAATTGGTATCTCTTCTTTTATTTTGCGCTAAATTTGTGAGCTTTTGATAAGCAAATTAAATTTGGTAAAAACGTGATCCCATTTATCTAATCTTATGTATAGGACTGACATTGCAATAAGAGAGAAAGATGATTTTGAATCTTCCCTGTTGAACTGTTGTCACGGTGTACTTTGGATTAAAATCGGAGATGAAGGTATTTGAACACACCGGCGTCGTCCATTAGAACTGAATAAAATGATTTTAGTTTTATCGCTCCACCATACGAGTATGTTCCGCCATTTATAAGCTGATCAGTTGGTTTTTTTTTTATCATATTATCAATGTGGGAAGGGAAATTGAGTTCCTTATCACAGATAATACCTGAATCACGCAACTCATTCATTAAGGGAACAGGCAGATTAAAGATCAAATAGCAGCGAGTTGAAGTAGGAGTGCCCCTAACGGGTATAAGTAAAAGCCTGAGACTTATTGACGTTAAGCTCAAGGAAATTCTTTTGACACCAAGTACAAAATCTGTCTAGATCTTTCTGCAATAGTAGACAGTCTGAGGAAGACGATATATGAATATATCTAAAGATTTTCATATCATCTTCAAAAACAAATATGTGAATTTTTAATTATACAATCAACATCATTAATAGTCAGAATAAATAATAAGGGAACAAGGTGATTATCCTGAGGGACACCAGAAGATTTTTTAATTGGATCAGAAAAAATGAAAATGAATGAAAAAAGCAATGTCGTTCATTTAAATAGGATTGAACCCACTTTATAAATCTTATTTGGAAACCAAAAGCCTTTAATCTTAGAAGGATTATATCATGAGAAATTCTATCAAGAACTTTACTGAAATCGATGGCAATCACGTCAACTTCATTTTCATATTCTAGTGGACATAAAGTATATAATACGAATTCAGCTAAGTTGGTGGTTGTAGACCTACCTTTGAGAAATCCATACTGGTTTTGGGAAACAATAGATTTACAACGGAAAAGCATTATGTCACACTCTCAAAAAGCTTAGGTATGCAGGAGGGCTTAGCAATTGGTCGATAGTTGGAATATCGTCTTTGCGAACTTATTTATGTAGGGGAATAATAACAGATCGTTTCCAGGTTGAGAAAAGTAATCCCTGGGTGATAGAAAACTGAAAGAGAGGTTGGTCATTTCACATTTCTTTAAAGATATAGGGAAAGATCATCAAGCACAGCAGAATAATCATCTTTGAGATTTATTATTTTATCTATAACTTGCTCTAAATAAGAGCAAGAGATTTGAAATAATTTGGGGATCGCCTTAAGTCTTCGGGCGAAAGAAAATTCAGAGATGATGAAGAGTTATCCGATTTGCTTTTAGTTTTAAAAAAAATTAAAAAATCGTTTGGGGTCAGAAATGAATGTGTGATCCATCCAGTTTAAATAGTTGTCATAGAGAGTTTCGCAAGTACAGAGAAATTTATTTGGGAGACTGGTAGTATAGGAAATCAGTGTCGGAACGTGATTTTAGGTATGTATACCAGAGCTTAACATATTTCTCTTGTTGCGAAGAGACTACAGCTCTTTATTATACCAAAGTGGTGAAGATGAGGACAAAAGAAGTAAGGATTGGGAGAGACATTAGAAAATTTCGTTATGAAAGCTGTAAGAAAACTCATAGGAATGGGATTGCGACAATTGTCGTACGACAGCGTAAGAAAAAGGGAAGTGTGGTAACTATCCAACTTAGAGAGAAGATGTCTACTTTCTAAAACGACGCAGTTATCTATATCAGTGGCGAAGACTTGGTCGAGTTGTCGGCCAATGTTATTGGGATACCACTTTATTATTACAGACCAGGGCCAGTAGGGCAGTCGATGAAAAGATTTTCTCTATCAGAGGTGTGATTTGTTACAGTACAGAATGATTGGTCAAACTGGGTCCATTGAAGCCTAGGTAGGTTAAAATCACCTTAAAAGTATAACAGCCTATAACAAATATATAGGCTGCGCTTCCAAATAGGAATTACCACGCCAAAGAATCCAAATAATGCATTGGACTTTTTAAAGGGTTTAGACTCGATACGAGAGTGTATAGCTAGTATAGACCATCGTCACGGTCTAAATCGAAGTTTTAGGAAAATTGTTCTTAATATTAGGTAGAATCTGCGAATTAAGATACACAGCAGAAATGCTAGTTCGTAATCCTCTTACGTATTGATAATAAAGGGTCAGACATTAAGGAGGCTCTGGCAAAGAATTGAGCAGCGGGTTAAGAGCGATGGTAGTTTTTGAAACTGTATCGTGTTCTCTGAAGGTGTAGTATGCGTTTAGAACTTTCGTGAGATGCAAAAGAAGAGAGATCATTAGCCACGACATCAGAAGTCATATCTAATTGCTCATGAAAACGTATAAAAAGTTGGCACAGATCATTATGATTACTGGGGAAGTCTTCTTGCAGAATGGAAACCAATGCATTGGTTTTCGTTATACCGTCGATACAGACAGAGTTCAGCGTGACATTGAGGTCTGTATTTCCTGAACGAAAGCATGTAAAACAACGCTAAAGTGTCAGCACTAACCATATAGCCGGATTTCCATACACGCTCCAAATCTCGCGTTACACCTCTGTTGCTTTAACATATTTTTTTTAAGAAAAATATTGCGCACTTAAAACACGTCCGACAGAACAAATTCTTGTAACAATTTAAAAGATAACCTTCCCTATTGGAATAAACAACAAAAATTTCACAGCGGTATACATAGAAATTTTCTGAAACGATAAACACTACTTCTAAGAAAAAAAACTGCAGAACTCATTGAACAACCCAATTCGAGATAAGCGAGATATAGTATATGGTAAAGGAACATTACCTGATGTCTCTTAATCGAATGAGAACATACCGCTCATCCTTTCCTAAATCGATAAGGTTAATTTAAGGTTGGTTAATTTTACCTCTGGAAGAAGTGTGAGGTCTGGAAAAGAAGGTGGTATGGTATTACGGTGGGAGTGTGGAAAGGGATTTTAAATATGGGAGCAAATAAAGTTAGGGTAAGCCGTTTTTGTTTACGTGGAAAAAGGAGATGTTGTTGGGACTAGAAGGAGGACCAAGATTGAAAGTTATACGTTTGGGAATTGAGTTGGATGGGGTGGAGCAATGTTTTGTGTATAAGCGACTGTCAGAATAAAGGGAAGAAGAAGTGAAGAAAGAAAATGTCTCACCTTTAAAACTCCAGTTTAGATCAGGAGCTTGTTAGTTAGGAGTTGGGTTTTATTGTAAGAGTTAGGCTTATAATTTGTCTTATGAATCGGAATAGATTTAGACTTAATACTGACGTGGTTCTGTTTTCTAGGTTTAGCGGATTTTAAATTGTTGTTTTTTATGCTGGCCTTTAAGGTAGTATCCTTATTGTATTGTAGTATCATGATTTAACGGGATACTTAAGTACCTAGAAAGTGTTGGCGAAGATTTTACGGCAGTTGCTGACATCAATTTTGAAATTTAATTTAAGAAAAAAAAAAATAGTTAGCCTGACGCGGTCAAGATGTGTACCTCTTATGAAAAATGTAACTGATTCAGCTTTGTTAAAATTGTTCAGCTTTTTTATTCTTTTGTTCAACTCCGAAAGGGGTCCATAAGATTCCGGATCGTGAGATTGTGGGTTCAGGAGTTGGTGTAGAAGCATTAATTTCCGGAGAGGGTTGTGTTGGAGGAGGAAATGACCCAGGAGTTATTGGTGGCTCGATTACTGCAGATTTAAGCATCTCAGTAAGAATCGAGATGATGTATGCAGTAGAGGCTGGGATTGCACCGGTATATTGTCGATTTTACTGGAAGTTATCCGGATATGATCTGTAATTTCGTTTAACAGCGCACGTGATTCGGTAATCATCTCGTTGCTAAAATCGTTCACTTAGCACATGATGTTTATAAACAACTAACCATTATGTGTTTGAGAACACTGCTTTTGGATAGACCTTGAAGTTGAAAATCAAGAGAATTATCTATTAGATATTAGATTTTTTTTTTTTTTTTGAATCTTCACTTCAATATTTCAAGCCAACTGCATAGACATGTTTCTTAATTGACTCTTATTATAGATCGCATATTGCTCGAGGAAAATTGATAAATCTTCAACAGATTTGAAAATGTTATCGTACATATTTGGTAAATCGACTTTAAATTATTTCCAAGTTACAGATGGTTGTTTTCTGACGCAAAGCTATTGACCGAATCACTGCAATCACACTTAACTGCAACTAAAATGAGGGACAAATTGATGTCCGTTTTGTATACTTCCGAGTTCACTGCATGTGCTTTCCGACGCTTTACATCAAACCAGGGGTTGCGATACGTTATCTCTAATAGCTTGTTAAAAAATGGTGGCATTAATTTTTTCCATTTTATTAATTCGATATAAATTTCCTCACAGTACTATTTGGTGTTCTGTCGTAGGCAGTGGTCCAAGTCGATGTTAGCTTCTCAAAACATTGTCAAAGCCGGAATATTGGAACTGCGTCTTAGGTCGATCACATTGTGATCAATGTCAGGAGATAGACAGTTCGCCTTACGAATGTTCACTTGTGGGAAATGTGTGTTGGCTATGATGGCTTTTCGCGATGCCGCATGTGGTTCGTCCTCTCAACCACGAGGAGGTCAGCAGCTGGAGGGGGCTAAAATCTTGGCTTTAAATTGGGTCTCATTTCCCCGAATTCTGTCTAAGCAATGTGAAAAAGTTTTACAAAACTGCTAGGTTGTCACACCATAGTAACGAGTTCGTTTTCGTTCATCGGTCGTAAGAACACAGTTCTATCTGTTTATAGATCAATAGTTAATTTATATACAATATATTTTTTTTTTTTTTTTAAAAAAAGGTCATTTCTACAATCTCTCGTGTTAATCGCCATTTAAATGTACTCGTAACATAAAAAACTTTTTGTGTATGGGATTACTAGAGTTTTTCAATGGAACGTACCCTTCAATTAACCACATTACCTTTATATCGCCCTCATTTTTCTATTTGCTTGTATGACTGACTCTGTATGCCGCTGCCAGTCAAACTTTTTCCAATTTGAAAAAATAAAAATAGAACGATAAACATATCTGACGAAGCAGTGGCAGCACGAGTAATGGCAATATCTGAAGAGGCAACAACAAATCGGAAATGTAATTGTTTCGCTCGGGATACACTCTTATCCGCATAATTTTATCTGTACATTCTGACGGAAAAAAAGTGGAAAAACAAATTCCAAAACATCTTGAAAAGGATTGTTTGGGTGAGTCTGTGCATATACACATTTCGTATTTTTTAAGCTATCCGGTTTGCCTCAGATAAGAACATTTGTCAGAGTTCTCACTAGGGAAAGCAAAAGATATTTGATTTCGTTTATTTTTATATTTTGCTTATATACTCGTACGATACGATATGATACGATACGTACATATATAGTATTCGTATTATTTTCTTCTCAGTTTTTCTCGTTATTTTCGTTTTCCTGTTTAGCTGTGTTGTACTTTGCTTTGTTTTTGCATTATTTCCTTTTAGGTGTTTTCTTTTACTATACGAGTATAGCTGAACAGTATAGGTATGTCCAATAATATGTCTCTGTCTGGTGTGCACTTAATCTTTGAGGAATGTGTACTGACAAATTTCCTCTGCAAAATGTTCCAACATCTGAATCTGTACATACATACAGGAATACGAATACGTGTAGGTATATCTACGGTCTATGGACATGGATATGGATATGGATCTGCCTTCAAATGCAGATGCCATATGGAGATGTCAATGGAGATTATATTGCTCCTTTGGTGCTTTACCAACAGATGTCAATGTTATCTTCCCTCAGATGGAATTGGCATTGGCATTTTTTATATTTCTTTTCCATTGTTGTTCCATAAAAAAGGAACGTTTAGGATATTTATTTGTTTTTGGTTTCCACACATAGAGAGAGAGAGAGAGAGAGAGTGGGTTTAAGAATATCGTTAGAAGTTCCAGAGCTCTTATTAGAAAAATGCAACAGACGGAAATTCAATTAGCATGGCTTCAAAAAAGACACTTCTTCCTTGGAGCTTTGCAATGATCCTTTTTTTGTTTTCTTTCGCCATAAGTTTGTTTCGGCATTAAAGTTTGCCCATTTAAATGTGATTTTCGCAACATAACACGGGACTTATTATTTTGTGGGGGTTTAAGGCTACCAAGTGTACATACGCACATATTCGTATATATGGTATGTGGTGGAAATATACCCAAGAGGATTCCGCAGAATATGAGATAAGTTGTGGTGTAGTTCTAACAGTCCCCTTCGCTAACAACTCGCGAACAAAAATGCAAGATGTTGTCAACTGCAACAGCTAGTGCCACTACTACTTCAGCAAAAATCCAGGTTTGGATAAAGTTGTGGAAAAGTTTTTGGAAAAGTAGCTACAAGCACCGGGGGAGATAAAAGAAAATTCATATAAAATAGGAAGTTAAGTGAACATTAGGGACGTGCTAGTACGTGTTTACAAAAGTTGCAAGTCGCAAGACATATGTTGTAAGTTTTATTGGAAATATGCATGGCAAACACCGCCAATAAAGGCATCCTAAGATTAGGAACTGATCGAAGGGAAGTCGTGTTTGTGACTTGAAATAAATATCGTAGAAAAACTGGAACTTTAGTCGATGATCTGATTTTAAAAGAAATTTTAGACCTGAATGAAATTTTTACCCTTGTTTTTGATTATGATTTTTTTTTTTTTTTTTTTGCCGTATTGGTATCCCGAACATATGTTCATAGGTTCAAGTAAATAGCATACTTAGTTCTTTTTTGACAGATAAAAAAGTTAGACGTGTTTTGGTGTGTTCGGCAATTTTCAAATATTATAAAAACTAGAGCAAAGAATTTGCATCAAATTTTTTAGATGGAATCAGTGCTCTAAATCACTTGAAATGTTGCCAACGGCAACAACAATATGGCCACCGCGGGCACGTTTGCAGCGGCCGATTAGTTGGACCCAATTTTCAATGACTCGGCCACACATTTCGGCCGTAACGGCCGCTATTTCGTATTGAAAGTTAGCTCTGAGCTCTTCCAACGTCGTCGGCGTGCTGGCATAGACCAATGATTAAACGTAGCCCCACATAAAAGCGGCGTTAAATTGCCCATGTCTTGAGATAACACTCTCACCATACTTAGCGTGTGCTGTGTGGCTTGTGGCACCATCCTGTTGAAACCGCATGTCGTCCAAGTCCATATCTTCCAATTCGGGCCAAAAATAATCGGTGATCATGGCGCGATAACGCTGACCATTCACAGTAACGTGACAATCGTTATCGTCGACGAAAAAATATGGCCCAATAACGCCGCCGGCATGCAAACAGCACCAAACAGTTATTTTTTGTGGATGAAGTGGTGATTCATGAAGCACATGTGGGTTTTCACCCGACCAATATTTTGCTTATTGACGAACCCATTGAGCTAAAAATGAGCTTCGTAACTGAAGATGATTTTGCGATGAAATTCATCATCTTGGCGCATCTTCTCCAGAACCCAATCGGAGAACGTACGTCGCTTCAAATGATCCATCGGCTTCAATTCTTGAGTCAGCTTGATCTTGTATGGGTGTAAACCAAGATCCTTACGCAAAATACGCCATAATGTTGTTTAAGCGATGCCCAATTCTTGAGAACGCTGTGGAATTGACTAATTTGGATCGTTTGCTGTTGACGTCTGAACGGCAGCGATATTTTCGACACTTCGACCAACCCGTTGTCTCACTAACACGGCAACATCACACAACGAATATGTAGACTCAAATTTTTGCACTAAACTTGTTATTGCCTGTCTACTAGGGCGAGAATTACTACCGAAAATTGGAGTTAACGCTCTTAAAGTTACAGTCACCGACTCCGAATATCTGTAGAAAATTTTTATAACGAGCAGACGTTGCTCGTTAGTGTACTTTACTATGATAAAAATGTTGAGTTTACTGAATAAATTGACAGTGACAGATTGATGATTAGTGAAAGAGTGCGTTCACAAATTAAATTCAAAGTTGTCTAGTCCCTATTGGAAAACCCTTTACAATAGAGAAAGAGAAGCAGGGTATACCGAGTTTTCGATTCTTTCGTTGTATAATTTTGCGACTTGGAAATATGTTAGTTTGCACGGTAACAGCCGTATACGGCTTAATGTTTTTCTTCTATCACATTTTCTTTTATATATATTTGTGTGATCCGACCCCGATGGCTTTTCTTTTACCTTTTTTTTTTTAATTTACCGCTCTTAAGCTTTTCTCTACTTGTAGGTTTTAAATGCACATACTTTCATTTTTTTGGGTGCCCCTTTTATCGACTATTTTCCCTTACCTTCTTGTTGAGAGATGATTTTAGGTGAGCACCCGGCTTTTTGTTTCTTGTCTGGTCGTTTTTGCAGTATCCAGTCTGTTTCATGGCTCAACTCCTCTTCATCTGTTCCATACGTTATTTTGTCTGACGAGTTACAACTTACTCCAAACACTTACTCTTTTGCTTTTAGTCCTGCCAGCTCTTTCTTAAATACTTCAAGGAGCACTTCCATTTTAGATAGCCTGGACCGAAGTTTCATTTTTTCCTTACTGAGGCTTTTAGTTTTCGCTGAAGTCCGTTGTTCGTGCGTCGAAATTTTCCGTGTCTAGGTAGTGGAGATCTCGATATCCGTGAGCTTTTTTAATTCGGGTTAAAGGGTCGATTTTACAGCAAAGTTAGTCTGCTACCTGAAATAATGATTCCTTTTGTTTTATCAATTGCATGGTTTGTATAGTCTACACGCTCGGTATATATACATCTTTATGTCGAATCGCGGCCTTTAGACTTTAAACAAAATCCTTCGATGATTTTTTAAGTTATTAGAAAAAAACGTTCACAAAATTCAATTAACTTGTTCTTAAAAATAGAGGGCTCTTTGAGATTTTTTGCAGTACTAATCCTAATCTAGCAAACATTTAACGAAAATTTTAATAAAATCAGACCAAAATTTTCTGAGTTATTCAAGAAATAGCAATAATTTTAAAATCGTCAATGCAGTACTAACTACGCTTTCGGTCTTAGATCTGGGCAGTGAAACTTAGTTTTTTTTTAAAGAAACATTATATGCATCTTCTTTTCCATTTTTTTTTTCAAAAAATTAGTTAGACAGAAATATACCTAACTTCATGGGTTAAACTGTATGAAAGCGTTTTGGAAGTTTATTCGATCAATTGGTAAAGAAGTTCTCGTTTTTGGTAAGAACCTCGAATAACCCACTAGCAATACATCTCGGCCATAAGACCGATACTCATTTACGGTGTGGTTGTCTGTTGGACGGCCTTAGACATTAAAATCAACTGTAACAAACTAAGCAGAGTCCGTAGAACAGCAGTTTTATGCATAAGTGGAGCTCTACGTTCCACTCCCTCCGCGGCTTTAGACATTGTGTTTTACTTGACAACCGTCGACATTTTCAGGCAAGTAGCTACGTCTCCAGCTATTCGCCTTAAAGCGACTACACAGTGGACAAATAATTTATTTGACTACGCTAATTTTCTTAATATATCAGAAATCCTCACAATGAACATCGATTACACTATACCTAAACTTTGGTATGATAAAGGCTTTCATGCGAGTTTCCCCTCATGATACTTCAGGAAGGAATATGCTTCATGGAGGACAAGTCTATCCACTTCTACACAGATGTATTTAAAACCGATATAGCGGGGTTGGTGGCGGTGTTTTCTCAAATAAGCTAAATTGTAGCGTATTCCAGGCAGATAGTCAGGCCGCTATCAAGTCCTTGGACTCGGTCTCACTAAACGCTAAGCCTGATCATCATGAATGCCGATCATCTCTTACGAAGATGACATAGCAGTTCAACCTACACCTTTGTTGGATGTTGTCCCACATGAACATTCCATGGAATTGTAGGGCTGACGAACTGCCCAAAATTGGAACCGCTCTATTCCACCGGAAAATCGCTACGTGCAAATTATTATTTAAGCTGGATGCTAATAAAAGAACAGACCTTAGGTGGATCGGTTGGCCAACATGTCTAGCGACTAAGTATATCTGGCCAAAGCTGGATCTGAATGCTCTAAGAATCCGATTCTTCTAAATAGGAAACATCTCAGCGACATCGTAGGTATCGTCAGTGAACACTGCCTTATAGGCGAGCATGCAAAAAGGCTTGGCGCCCTTACAATCGATTTTTATAGAAGCTGCATGCACGAGGAGAAAGTGGAGACAATCCTCCATCTTCTCTGTACACGTCCAGCTCTCTCCCAGAGAATAAAACTCCATCTAGGAGCTTTCTTCTACAATGACTTAAGCAATCTAATGAATATAGACGTTAACAGTCTCCTGAGCTTCATCATAAGCTCAAATTGGTTCCATAAGTAAAAGTATCTTAGATCCACGTGGCAGCACACCAGGCCCATAGTCCTTAGTGGGTTGGTTTTCCCATCTAACCTAACCTAACCTACATGTTTTTAGAGAATATACAAATTAATAAAACAGATTTCCAGTCCCCAGAAAAATAATTCAGGACTTTCGCATAAAGCAGTACGTTGAACAATATTGATCTGCCAGATCAACGCTAGTGTGTTAATTCGAATGTTTCATTTATTCGGTTTCTGTGGGTTATGTGTAATAAATAATAGTCGCCCTTAGACACTTGTCTTGATTTGGGGCGCAGAATGCTCGTCATATGTTCCCTTCACCTTACACTCATTTGAGGATTTTTAAATGGCGTCACGACGAGGCTTGAAGTAGGTCTGACCTGCAAGGTTTTCGTCTGGGGAGGCTATATCGTTTTTTAGCGAACCAGCATTTGACGAAAGATTCTAATCTTTTCCATCCAATAAAATGTCTTTTTACGCGTGTCTCTATGTGTGCGAGTACGTATGTCTGAGTCTGTTAATTTCATCGACAGAAATTTCGTAGGGTGCGAAATAATTCAGAAGTCTTGAGTTTATAAATTCAAAATGTTCATTTATGAGGTGTAAACGCATTGTTATGTTGCTATCGTACCGATACTATTTGTATTTGTAACATCCAAAAAATGTGGGTAAATCGATGTATTGTAAAGGTGTTGGCAAAAATCCAATGTGGCTTATTAGGTCTTTGACATTGGGTGATACCTGCAACTCTGCCGATCTTTTGCTCAGTGCAAATTTTATTCTGTGTGATATTTCGCGGCACTCGTTACAGGTTTTCTATTCTGATTTATTTGGGGTTTCAGTATCACTCACCGATTCGCTATCTGTTACTCTGATTTTTCGAGTTCTTACACCCACTGCTGGGGTTAAAATAAAATCACTATACCAATTCTTCTGATGCTTTCGTTACGATAGCCGAGTCTCAACTGATGCTTAAAAGAACCTTTTATTAATTTTATCTTATCTATGAACTGATGTGTCTTTTCACGCTTCACCAACATTTAAGGAACCTTTCCAAGAACCAATAGTTCATTCCCCTCAGTTATAGAAAACAAAATTTAATAGAAACATGACACGCGAAACGTCGTGGCGACCGAGAGTCGGCTCTCGTCCGAAAAGAGTTAAAGAGCTAAAGAGTTCTACTGCAAGTATTTCTCTAACGGAATCTCTTTCTGCAAAATAAGCCTCAAACTCTTGCGCCATATATGAACCATATTTTACATCAGTCAATGAGATTTTCTGAGTGGATGCATCCTCATGACTTTCTCCTCTTTGGCTGTCACTAGATCCATATTGCAAGTGCTTCCTCAGCTCTTATAATGTTAATAAGACAAAGACTTCGTGGTTCAAAATATCTCTTTTGATACAAATTAATGCATTTCCAAATTGCTGATATAACCCTTTTCTACCTGTGTCTCAGACTGAACGTCTCGTAAATTTGTCGAGAATAGATTCATTATCTGCCTGGCGAAAACACAGCGTCGCTGTGGAAGAAATCATTGTGTATTCGGTTTTATGTTAGATCCTCGCGTTCAGTCTAAATCTTCATATGAATTCAAAGAATTGTCGCCCAGAGAGCGGTTCTGCTGCTGTCAAACACTGCAAGCGCCAAACCGGCGTTAAATTCCTGCATAGCGTTGTGTACTTCGTCGCCGGTAGGACGCAATTCAGTTTGATCACCGGGTAAGTCAAAGAAGAAGGATAATAGTCCTCCCTGTTCAAGGAGGAGCTTTTCGGAGCACTTCATTCTCTGAGAGTGAGAGAATTGCTTCACCACCGCCAAATTAGCGGATTAGAAGATCCAGATCTCATGAGTAGACATCCATTGATCAGCGGCTAGGTGAACTAGCAGATTAGGTCAGTTATATGTCCCAATGTATGTGCATGTTTATTCCGCAGGAAAAGAAGGCGAGCCAGGGATTGCACATGCAGTCATCGGATGGTTTTCACAGTCATCCAGAATGCTCGAATAGAACATTGAATCTGGGTAAATTGCAAACGGAGAGTGATGCGGGAGTAGTGCAGCCAGCAAAAAGGGAACATCTCGACTCCCTTGTCAGATTGCAACATTTTGGACCACTAACGTGGAAGAGTGTTAGGTATTCGAAAGCAATGAAGATGTTGGCGGCGGCTCCAGTATTTGTCGAGCTGCAAGTTAATGACGAACTTTGTGTGCTCAGTAAGACAAAGGATTATTAAGTTTCATCAGAACAGGTAATGGCACCTCTTTCTAATTCGTTGTTGGAACAGAAGTCATTATTGAAATCCGGGCTTCAGTCAGTTATTGATTGGGCTTTCAAGTCTCCGGAGGACTTGAACCCAAATTCTTTATTTGAGAAATTAACAAATTGGTTTGGATCGTCCTCCGATTCTTATAAGAATACAGAACTAGCCTTACAAGTCATATATGGTAAGAGAGCTGAGTGCATTGAGGTGAGACGTGAGAGGTTGATTTCCGAGGTTTCTAGAAATATTCGCCCAAGCTCGGAGCATCTTTTTGACAAACAATCGCTCCATGCTTTAATGCAGTCATTTTTCGGTCCTCAGTTCTGGTTAAGCACTCCTTCTTATTCTAGAGGACTGAGAACAGGTAGGTTGCAGAAACTATAGAACTTTTAGAAGTCCTTGGATGGATGCTTAATTTAAAAAAAATCGGTTCTGATACCGGCACAAACAATAGAGTTCCTTGGCATTCTGTGGGACTTAAAGAAAAATTGTATGAGTATTCCAGAGATAAAGAAAGAAAAGATCAGACTTTCTCTTGTGCCTTGGCTCTGAAAAAATATTGCAACCTGCGGGGACTCCAGAGAGTCTTGGGTCAGTTAAACTTTGCAAGTTTCGTGGTTCCAAGAGGAAGATTAAACAGTCGTTGCCTTCGGATCTTTCTTCGAAAGTTTCATAGATGTACAAGAAGTTACTTTGGAGGGCTTTGGATGAGATCACCTGGTGGACCGGGAAACAGGTAAGATGGCACTCCAATATGAAGGAGATGTATGCGGTATACAGTGCTATAAGTGCCCGAGCGGATCAGTTAAGGGGTTTGCACATCTCACTTCAAACAGACAACCTGAGTCTCGTGGCATACATTAGCAAGGAGGGAGGAACGAGGTCTATTGGTCTGTAATTGGTAATTTTATACCTTTTTGATTAGTACAACATAACAATATCTGCCTTCTACTTTCCGGGTAGGTACAATGGAATAGCAGACAGGCTTTTGAGAGGACGGCCCATTCCGAAATGATATTTTCTACCATTAGCAACGTCCCTCATTTTCAAGAGGGGGGTACCCGATGTAGATCTGTTTTCTTCAAAAGACACAGCTGTCGTCTGAAGATATGTGTCCATAGACTCAAGAGATCGTTCAGCAGAGTTTCTGAACGCATTCAGTCGCCATTGGAATTATTATCTAGGCTGGATATTTCCTCCACCAAACCTTACGCCGAGGGAACCTATCTAGCAGTAGCTCCCGAATGGACTCAAGTTTTTTGGATGGCAGACCTGAAAGCTCGGCCACTGGAGCCCCCGCAGTCAATCAGAAACCTACGGAAGGTTTTGTTTGATGTGACAAGCCGACCACCTCCACAAGTGAAACGTTTGAACCTAAATGTGTGGAGAGTTGGGGGTGGGGTAATCAGATAGAAAAGTGGTCGAATGAAGAGAAAAAATTATTGAAGAAGAGCTTGGATTGCTTGGTGCAAAGATAACTATTTCAACTCAAGCTGTCCATCTGGTCCGATTGTAACTAAGTACTTTGCTCATATATTTTTGAAAGGAAATTATTCACCAAGCATAATTCTTGTCCATAAATCTGGTATTTCAACATACTTGCGGCTCAAATGCAATAGATTATTTATTTTCACACTTTTTAGTGAAACAAATTTTAAAAGTTACAGAGTTTGGATCCACGGACAGTAATAGTTTGGCCGGCATAAACTGATGGTAGAGAAACTCTTTTCGAAGCTTCGAGGAGGACAGCAACTATCTTGCTTCTTGCTTCTGGACGAAGAGTTCATGATTTAACGCTGCTCAAGGTTTCATCCGAGAATTTTATAGAGGATAAGAGCGAAATTATATTACATCCAATATTTGGATCGAAGACATCCAAACAAAAATATATGTATGCCCGAATTTTGGCTAAGACGTCTAGTCAAATTATCTGACGAGAGAAGAGCAAGCCTAGATAATATTGATAGTCTATTTGTTAGTATTAAGGGACCAGTGAGATCAACGTCAAGAACATTGATCGGCGGTTGGGTACGTTAAGTTTTACGAGAGGCTGGAATATGTGATACACCCGGTAGTGTGCGAGCAGCAGTTGCTTCATTAAATTGGCTTCAGAACCAACCTGTCGATGAAATTCTTTCAAGAGGGAATTGGAAGGCTGAAAATACTTTCAGACGACATTATTGCAAGACAATGAATTTGAATTATTCCGCAAAAGAGATTTGAAACTGGCTACATTGAAATATATTCTTTTTGTTCATCATTAAGTTGAAATAGTTTGCATTTCAGATATTTTTTAGTTTTCTCATCAACATAGCGTTGTGTTCAAACACCAGCAGATAACAAACATGTCTTCAAGAGCGATGCTGTTTTTTCGCCAGGCAGATAATACGAAGGTTTTACAATAAAATAAAACCGATATTATTTGCCAACAGAAAACACAGCTTCGCAATAATTTCCTTTCTGGTGAAGACGCTACTATGAAAGAATTTAACGCCGGCTTGGCGCTTGCAGGGTTTTAAAACAACAGAACCGCCCTCTGGGCGAAAATTCTTTGAATTCATATGAAGATTTAGACTGACCGCGAGGATCTAAAGGCGAATACACAATGGCTTCTTCAACAGCTTTCTGTCGACAAATAATATCGGTTTTATTTTATTGTAAAACCGTCATAAGAGTACATGTAGGATTTTATTAATTTTCCTAGTAACGGATATTTGAAGGACCTGACGGAAAAAGGGTTTCAAATGCAGGTACCTCTTTTCAGTTTTATTACTGACATCTTCTAAAAGAAAAATTGTCTAGAAAGTATCGGCAAACAAAATTTCAGTAAATAAAAAGTCCATCCATTATACCATTTCTCCAACTCTACAACATGCTGTTTGATACATCTGGAATTTATTATCTGTCTGAATTACATGTCTTTCTCATCATAAAACTGAAGACGACATACCTATAGTATTGTAGTCTAATTCAACCTGCGCAAAGAAATTACGTCGGCATATATCACACACGACACGACGAATTAATGTATTTAATATTTTATCATTATATTATATTATATATTATATTAATATCAATAGAGAAGAGAGCAAAAGGATTCTGCAGATATAAATTGGTAAAACCCATGTAACTCAAATAAAATGTAACTTGAGGGAATGTCACAATTTTTTTTTTTCTTTCATGTAACTCAAAAATCGTGCAACTCAAGTACCGTGTATCTCGGGGGATATCTGTATTGACTTTCAATATAAAAAATGTTTTATACATAAGTATCCTAGATCTTTCAAATGTTAATACAAGCTGCTGAAACATACTCGTATTATTATGTCATTGATATAGACGAGAATAAAGATTTCTATTAATAAAAAAAAAAAATACGCCAACCGAGTGGTATGCGTTTGAATTTGACCTTTCCAAAAGAAAATTTTGCAATAATTGCTTTGACTATTTCTATTTGAAAGTACATATCCAGATTGTAGATTAAGTGCACTTGTGAATGATGTTCACTTCATAGAGTAAAATAAATGGTAAATGCTATCTGCAGTCGGTACAAATCCGAATACCTTCATCTTTTTTGGGAACTAAAATCAGGAATACGGCCCAAGGGGATCCGCATTCACACAGTAAATGGTGTTAGTAGAGAATCGAATAGACAGTTGTGCTGCCAGAGCTAAGTTCGACCGGTTCATAGTTTCAGCATCAATTACCATACAATACGATTTGATCTCAACACAGGCCTATAATTATAGGCCTATAAATATATTTATAATTATTCCATTGGAACATGCGTTGGAAAACTACTATCATTGTACGTCATTTCAGTATGTGTCATTCATTTGAAGCGTAAATAACAATAAATTTTTTTCACTCAAATATGTCAAACTTTGTGCCTGAAAAAGTATTTTTGCGAGGAGTTCTTCATTACTTTAATATGAAGAAAACTGCTGCCGAAAGTCATCGTATTTTGGTGGAAGTTTATGGTGAACATGCGCTAGCTGAGCGAACGTGCCAAAAGTGGTTTGCACGATTTAAAAGTGGTGATTTTGGCTTGGAAGACGATGAACGTCCTGGGCAGCCAAAAAAGTTTAAAGATGAAAAACTGAAAGCATTACTTTATGAAGATTGTTGCCAAACACAAGAAGAGCTCGAAGAATCTTTGGGTGTCACTCAAGCAGCCATTTAAAAACGTTTAAAGGCAGCTGGATGTATTCAAAAGCAAGGATATTGGGTTCCACATGAACTCATGCCGAGAGACGTCTAAAGGCGGTTTTGCATGTCCGAAATGCTGCTGGAACGCCACAAAAGGAAGCCATTTTTGCATCGGATTGTAACTGGTGATGAAAAATGGATCCATTACGCCAACCCCAAGCGCAAAAAATCATGTGAAACCCGGCCAACCAGCCAAATCAACGGCAAAGCCGAATATCCATGGCGCGAAGGTAATGCTCTGTATTTGGTGGGATCAGTTGGGTGTGCTGTATTATGAGCTGCTAAAACCGGTTGAAACCATTAACAACAAACAATTAATCCATTTGAAGAAAGCAGTAGACGAAAACTGCCCGGAATATTCGACCAGACACGAGGCAATAATTTTCCATCATGACAACGCTCGGCCCCACGTTGCTATTCCGGTTAAGAACTATTCGGAAAACAGTGGATGGGAAGTCTTATCTAACCCGCCTTATAGCCCAGACCTTGCCCCTTCTGACTACCATTTGTTCCGGTCGATGCAGAACGCCCTCACTGAAATACGGTTCACATCAGGGCAGAATATCAAAAATTGGCTTGATTCATTCTTGGCTGCCAAGCCGGCGCAGTTCTTTTGGGATGAGATCCACAAATTGCCAGAAAGATGGGAAAAAGTCATAGCTTCAGATGGGCAATACTTTGAATAATACTATTGTACATGTTTTTCTTAAATAAACGTTCAAATTTTGAAAAAAAAAACCGCACGAAATTATATACCTATTATTTCTGTGTCTTTTCAGCGACTTTTTTGAAGTGACATCAGTAGTTCTTAAAGATTTTACAAATACGAGTATAACATATTTTGTACAATATTCTACGTAGTGAATAACCCTTGTTTTGTATGAAAAAAATACTGGGTTCCTCAGCGTTGTTTTACACTTATGTTAAACCGAAGAAGGACTCATTGTTAAAATTGGTTTAATTTTTATTAATTATTTAATTATTAATATTAATTTGTTTTGCAAACGACTGGCGTCCGCCTTTCCAATTTGGTTTTCGTAGGTTAGGAGTACTTGAAAGTTTTTCAGCAGACAAATTTTTTGGTGCGGGCAAATTCCCCCACATATTCGGCTTAATACAAGCTATAACTTGAAATTTAACTTAAACTAAAACTAAAAACTAAGATTGGTTGGAGTGGTCAAGGAGAACGGATTTAAGGTAGGAAATGGTGCGGTTGAAGTCAAAGGCGGTAGGGTTCGAATTGATTTTTCGTAGCGTACGGAAGACCTTTTCGTGCGCGCCATTGGAGGTGTGGTGGGTTGGTAGATAGAAGAGACAAAGAACTAAGCCATTGTACTCTTTGTAAGTTTCTTTTAATGAAATCTTTCAGGCTAACGACCAAGATAAGTAAGTGCTTTAGTGATGGGTGCTTACACTACCGGGACTCATCACGTCAGCGACGAGTAGCTGCAGCCTGATACGAGCGTAAACCGGAAATTCACAGAGATAGTGCTCAGTGATTTCGTCATCACGTCATCACGTCATCACGATTCACGACGCCAGTAATCAACTTGCAATATTTCCTATTGAGGGACAGCGGAAAGGCCGCTAACTTCCGCCTTAGTCTGCCTGCATCCCGGGGAGATATGCTATCTGCAGCTATGCTTATATGAGACCCAACTGCACATGGAAACCTGAACCGAGGACACAGGCAGACCGAACATAGGTTCGGATCCTAAAAAACTCTTCTCTGAATTTTTCCTGGAAAGTTAATCGACAATTTCATTTCCCGCGATCCCATTGTGACCTGGGATCCAGGCAAGGGTCACTAATTAGAGATCTCTTGCATTCTTGAATAAGCTTGGAAGTCGTAAGAGGGTTCAGCATGGCACTAAGCGCAGCTGTGCTGTCACTACAGATGCAAATGATTCTCCGCAATATAGTTTGCTGCCATCAGGGCTGCGTAAATCTACACTTGGAAGACAGACGCGAGATTTTCTAACGTGAAATGAAATCTAAAGTTTTCGTCCTTCAGAAAGACACCAGGGCCACATACTTTATTGGTTTTAGAGCCGTTCGTGAAGACCCGACAGCATTCCTTTCCCGGCACATGGAAATTCGATTTCGTATTTTTTCGCAACAGGCGTTCTGCTGTCATTGCATCGGACGGCATGTCCATAAGACCAGAGTCAGAAGAAGAAGACGCCAATGCGTCTAGACCGGAGCCAGGAGTGCTGGCCGTCATAGCAATAGCCGTGTAGATACAAAGAGCACTTCTCGTTGATAAGCCTCATATATTGACGATATCTCCTCTGCACTGCTAGAAGAAAGACAGCGCCTTAGATGCTTTCGACGAAACATGTTTAGTTCAGAGAAGTTTATTATTTAATCAGAATGACACCCAAATTTAGACACGATCCAAGCGCACTCTCGCAGGATCTTCCGCGTTGGTAGGCGTGCTGCGTAGCTGACAGAGAATGCATTCGCTAAACGGTTTTGCACACATTTATCTCGACCATTCTCTCGATGCTTTTCAGCATGAAGGAAATCGGAGTTATTGGCGAGCGAGTAGACCCCCTTTCAGATTTTCGGTGTAAAGGCGACTCACTGTTCGCTAACAGTTGAATACCTTTTTGTAAGATAACTAAGTAAATAACATAGGTGCCGGGCGTCCTAAAGCCTTCAGAGGAAGCCACAGCATGTTTAATGGCCTCATCTGTCACCACAACCGATGAGATATACCAGCTACGGCGTGTTGTGTTGTTCAGCTCACTACATTTCTTTGAAAGGGACTAATTGTGAGCTGGTTCCGACTAGGTTACGATTAGCATACCTGTTAAATAAAGTTAAGTCGATTAAGTCTATTGTATTATTTTGGTAACAAAAGTTGGCTAAGAGCCAAAATTGTTGACAGCCAGGTTAAACGATGGTACGATGCGTTTATTTCACACGGAAAGCCTCTTACATAGGGATACAGTAGAAGACTTGGAATGTTGATCTGAGTATATAAAATATATAAGTACTTTGGGTCGTCGTCTCTTATCTGCTCTTATTTGAAAACTAAATGGAAATTAACCCTTCCAAGGTGCAGATAGGAACGGGAGTCATACCTAAACTTAATGGTCTCGACAGAAGCTTTGTCGAAGTCTACAACAAGAAAAGAGCCGTCCTTGTTTTACCGAATCTTTCATTTTCCCGATTTTCCATTTTTTAGCGTCAAGTTCAAGGTTCTGAGTATGAAGACGCATCATAAGATCTTCCGTTTCTCCGAGTTGCCCGTAACTTAGAAGTTGAAGCGCGTTAGCTTCGGTGTAATATTTTCGGGACAGATTTGTTTAGCAATTTAAAAGTTTGCTACGTGAAGCACTTCACTCTAAGAGTGCCGTTCTCCATATCGTAGCCCTCTGCTTGAATGCAAACATTCTCTCTTTTAGCTGGTTTCCACAGTTGATCGGCACAGTGTTTGCACTCAGCATCGTGCAGACTGTTGTCATTGCCAGCCTTCCTAATTCTACATGCCAGAAAGGAGATAGCAGCGTTTGGCGTTCCGTCGGCCAGAGGTGCAACTTGTGTTGGTTGTAGCACCAATTTCAGGCGGATCTTGTGCGCTGGGAAAGACACCATCAAAAAGTCGATCAGAGGAACGACCTTTGCTGGTTGTAGCCTAGTCTCGTTTGAACGTCGCGTGCATGTGAAATCACCGCTGCTTTTGTTTTTAACAATGGCTTTGACCGCTTTATGCGATTTCCCACCGGAGCTACAGTCTTTGCTGGTTGTAATACCGGTTTCACCGAGTATTCGGCGCAGAGGCACCCACCGGCAGGAGTGCCGAAAACTTTCTTCCCCGTGGCCCTGTTCGGGACAGAAAGTGGGCGAAAATTCAGATCGAAGAGGTTGATGGTTTCAATGGGTATTACTTCTACCGATCTGCTTCTCTTCTCAGTCGCCGCTGGGGGATTGAGACTTTTGACACTCGCGTCTTCGACGGCACTTGTCAACTTTTTGCGCCGTGCGTTTGCCTCGCGTCTCCGTCGCCTCTTCAGATGCCCCTTCTGGAGCCCATTTCACCTTTTCGATTTTCTGAGACAAGTCAGAAATAGTTACCTGACCAACCACTGGTCTATTCTGATGGAGTTTAACCGTAACAGGCAAGGCCACTCGGGTACTTTCTCCATCGTTCCATCTACCGAATGTGTCGTAGAAAGAGCCGCGGGAGTCGTCGAATTCTAGTGTTCCCGCATCTCCTCTGTCTGGGGCTTCCAGAATCCCCGGCTGTTGGGAAAAACCCACGTGTGAATTGCTGCTATTGCGAGTACCACCTGGAGTATTGTCCTTTGGGGTGACCTCCTTACCGTTGTTTTGCGTCTATTTTGGACGTCTTTGGCGCTTCGTTCAATGTCTCACTTTGGTTCCTTTCAGAACCTTAGGAACTTTGACTCTTAAGCCAAGGCAACCAAAGAAAGGAAGGAACGATGCGTTCACTAGATGAATGTCTGTTACGAGTGCATTTTCGGGAAGTTCAAACTTTTTCTCGGTTTGTCTGGTACCATTCCGTTTTCTTCCATGAAATCCATTCCTAAAAGAAATCTGTTTCTTATTGCATATGGCACTACAGTATACTATAGTTATTATTAGTAAGAGACGAAACTTTACTCCGAAACAGGAGTTATCTTATAGCAACTTGCTAGGTGCTGTACCGGTTTCACCATGCGATGTGATTAAAATCGTTGGGAGTTCCGAGTCCAAGGATATAGTTATCGAACTGAACGATAAATTGGAAGTAGGGCGGTCGGATCCGATTTAATCGATCCAACGTTATTGGAAAAGGTTTTCCAATTTGAAACTTTTGGACACCCTCGAACTTTGACACGAATATTTCTATTAGCCCTGGTTCAAAAGAAGTATCCGGTGGGGTAGTGTATCCATGTGTATATGTACATAAGTTCAATTTCATAAAGGCGTACTTTCGTACATATCCTTTTTCAACCGCGTGGCACTGGTATGCGTGAATATATGATTGACTTTTCTTTTGTCCCACATGTAGTATCCGACTGTAAAAGCCCGATCAAATATATTGACTGCGTAATCTCATTAGATATTAATACGCATCAGGTTCATCTTAGGTGTTAAATTGCCTAAATATGATTTTTGCCCATTTAGTCGCCTTTTACAAAAATTGGGGAATGAACTGCAACGATATTCTTTAACGAAAATGACCAGTAAATTTAATGTAACGTATCTATCCAGCGCGTGGCACTGGTATGCGTGAATATATGATTGACTTTTCTTTTGCCCCACATGTAGTATCCAATTATAAAAGCCCGATCAAATATATTGACTGGGTAATCTCATTAGATATTAATACGCATCAGGTTCATTTTAGGTGTTAAATTGCCTAAATATGATTTTTGCCCATTTAGTCGCCTTTTACAAAAATTGGGGAATGAACTGCAACGATATTCCTTAACGAAAATGACCAGTAAATTTAATGTAACGTATCTATCCAGCAAGGATACGTCATTACTCCCACGCTTTTAGGAAGGGATGGTGTTCAGTCCCTAAAATTAGGAATATTTAAATAAGTGGCAAGGTTTGTCTAGCCTGGGTGGGCTTCATATTATCAGTATTGCAAAGTATTGTCTGAAAGTAAAATAGAGTCTCATGTGCATTATAAATCAAATCGTATCCTACCGATAAAACGAACGTGTTCAAAATTGAATTTTTTCTCATAAGCAGAGAGCAGCATCCTGAATATCTTCAAAACATGAATGAACAATGTCTTTTTGAAGATAAAGGACATGAAAATAACCCCTCAAAAAAAGAAAAAAAAATTATCACCAAGCACCGGCGCATCTTTAAATTCACCTCTAATTTATTCATACGTTGTTTACAAAAACCTTCGAGATTATCATTAGTCTGTCCTTTCTTCACCCATAACCGTACCACAGTCTGTTCTAGTCACCTCAAATATTCGTATCCTGACTCGTACGCGTCATTTAAAAAGTGAAAAGGATTTACCCGTCAGGGGGTATTGTTTGTTTTGTGAAAAAAAAGTCAGATACGAATACGGTTACGGATATGTCGTCGCATCGCGCGTAGCAAGCAGTATGAGCAGAGTTCAACTTTTTGTGAATGAAATGTGTGTAAGCGTTTACTGTGGCACATTTCTGGAACGTAAATATGTGGGTTCAGCAGGTCATTTAAAAATCATTAAAGCACCAGAGATTGGATTTGCGATAGAATTCTTTTAGTTGTTCTTGCACGTTTCTGACATTTCAACTGAATGAATGTGTACTTAGGTGAAGTCATTATGGTTCCCTCTTTATGATTATCGTTTAATGTGAATGTGAATTTGTGTTTTTCGGTTTTCGGCTTTTGATTTTCTAAGAAATGAGGACAAATATGGCAATGGTTGCCTATGGCATGTCTATTAAGTATGGGATAAGGAATTCCTAGAAAATTAACTACTTTTGACATTTGATGTTTTCTGCAGCTACAACTGTAAACTGATTTTTTCAAAACAAGAAAAAAAAAATATTGTAAATAGAACAATTGTGACGCGCAAAAAAATATTAAAGTCGGCAAAACCAAACTGCTGTGCGTTTATTGCTGCCTGGTGAACTCGCTAAGCATGCTGTTAATGAAGAAACTAAAGCAGTTACCAAACATACTATTTCTAAGTAAATTCTTCTGACAAGTGTTTTAAATTATAATAATTATTGTATTTTAAATTAATTATATCATATTAATCGAAATTTATTTTTTAGCTTTTTGCATTCAGTGTATAGTACACATGTACTACATTCATATGTTTATGTATACAAGAAGTTTTTTTTTTAACTTTAACATATTTAACATATTTGTTGATTTAATTAACAAACATTTACAAAGATTACTTCAATGTAATAATGACATTGAAACAATAATAATAATGAGGTGAATGTGAACGTAAATGAACTATTTTATAAAAGATGTTGATCGTAGAATTTTAAATTTTTAATTTTGAAATTACACTAGGCATAGGAACGTATTAAGGTTAATTTAATCTATCTGTTAGGAGCAGGTACAGATAAGCCACAGAACAGTTCAGCTTATAAGAAAAAGAAACCAGTTCAAGCCCGCCATATTATATCAGATGGTAACGCTCGTCTGATTGAGAGAACAATTTTTTTTATAATCCCGCGGCGCGCACCAAGGGGATATGAATACCCTTTTACTGGTGTATTAGGTTTCGATATTTTTCCCAGAGGTGATTGTCAAACTATACGGGACGAGCAAGTGCATCCTCAACCAGTGGGTCTCAGTACGTGCTAGTTGTTAGTTCGTTACATTTAGCCCAGCCAGCAATCACTCCAACATCAGTGTTATGCCTTCATGTAAGAGTTGACGCCGACGGGATTTTCATATAACTATATACAAATTCTACGAAAAGACTTTTTTTCAGAGAATTGCCTCGCACGAGATTCGAACCTGCAACCCTCTGCTTGAGGAGTGTATGCATATACCACTACACCACGGCAACCCCCGTGGTATAAAAAAATGACACCTGAGGGAGCTGCAAAAGCCCTAAATTTAAATGTCAGCGATTGGACTGTGCGACGATCTCTCAAACCAGAGAATTGGCCTTGTCTTGTCCGTAAAAAAGAGGAAGCCTGCAAGCCTGTCCGAAAAAATGTAAAGGCAAGATTAAAATTCTGCAAAGACCATAAAAATTGGTCGGTGGAGGACTGGAAAAGAGTAATTTTATCAGACGAGACAAAGATCAACCGTTACCAATCTGATGGAAATGAATATTTTTGGCATCGGCCTCATGAAAGAATTCTAAAACATCAAATAAGAGAGACAGTTAAACATAGTGGGGGTAGCCTGATGGTGTGGGGCTGTTTCACTTGGTGGCACACTAGACCATGATTTTGTGGAACAATTTGTGTACCCCGAAGAAGAAATAATATTTCAACAAGACGGTGACCCCAAGCAAACCGCTATAATTGTCCAAAATTGGCTTGGGAGCAAATTTTTTCGACGCTTAAGTGGCCAGCACAAAGCCCCAATCTTAACCCGATTGAAAATTTGTGGTCAATCGTAAAAAGACAGCTGCAGCAGTACCAAACACATCCCACGAGTTTACAGGACCTTTGGACGAGGGTACAAACGGAATGGAGGAAAATTCCGGAGATAACCATTCAAAACTTAGTAGAGTCTATGAAAAGGCGTGTAAGAAGCATCATAGAAAACAAAGGCCTCTGGACTAAATACTAGAAAATGAGAAGAACAGGTCTTTTGCCGAATGTGCAATACTGGAAATAAAGAGTCGAAGTTTATTTATTTATTTATTTATTTTTTTTTAACAAATGAAGTTTTGAATTTTATTTTATTTTTTATAAATATATTTAATCCCTATTTAATAAAAAAAAAAAAACATAATAAAATTATGAACTAGGTTTAATAGACTTTTATTAGAAAGTTTGTTGGATTTGCTCTATTATGTTTCAAGTTTTGCTCGCCACTGTATAAAATAAGCGTATAACTTAATACCTAATTTATGATTAAGAAGTTAAATCCCCAAATACCTGTTATTGCCAGCCCAGTATGAAAAGAGGGAAACATAAAGAGAATTCTACAAGCGAACACATAATTGTCTTTTTCCAAATGCCATAAGTAAAACACACAAAACCACATTAATGCTGAAACCGTTATTGAAATAAGTATTTGAGATATTTTGGATATTGATGAAAATTTGGTTCTTTACAATAACATTAAATTTCGCCACTAATGGCTTAGTCCAAAAGACAGACCAGTACAACATCTCTGAGGTGGACTTCACCCGCTCAAGGTGTATTGTCTGTACAGTAGGATGCTGAGAGAATAATTAATTTTGAGCGATTGCCTCGTAACAACACTATCACCGCAAAAGTCTACACAATTAAAGAAGTTCGGTTGAGAATAAATGATGCATTCGCCTAATTCTATGGATTTAGCACCTTCAGATTTCCAATTGTTCCGAAGTCTGCAAAATTTCTTTCATGGAAAAAATTTTTTAGATCCCTTGATGAAGTCTTAGAGGTAGGCAGAAGTGTTGTCTATAGTAATGAAGAAAATTACATCACGACTAATATAAAATGCTCAGCCAAACAACACGGTTTTTTTTTTTTTTTTTTAACGCCGGGGTAAGATTATTTAACACTGTGGTAAAATTATTTTACGTCGTGTTATAACCGCTGCATTAGAAGACGTCATAAAAAGAGCGGTGATCACTGTAAAACTGACAAAATGTCAAGAAGCGCGGAAGAGGTACTTTTGTTATTATTTTACAACATAAATAGAAAGAGACTTTGTAATTACATAGATATAGATGGTGCAATTTTATCTTACTACTCAGAAACATAAATTTTAGCTAATTGCATTCGTTTATCTAAATTTAATTTGAAGGAAAAACTACAAAACCTTCATAAGGGATAGAGTTACATGTTGTATGTTAAAGTATGTACAAAAGTAGTGAATTGAGTTATGAAATTAAGATACACATATTTGTTTACCTAGATAAATCAGTTGATGCAAAATAAATAATATATAAATAAATAAATGAACAAAAAAAACGAATGAACGTAAAGGTATATTTTGTAGGTAAATAAATAAATAAATTAATATATTTAAATTAATAATCAATAGCTAGACAATGAATATACATAAATTTAAACATATACATACATATATAAATAAATAATAAACGGTGAAAAAATCATTAATAACTAGTTTTAGAGTATAGCTTAATACAAGGCCAGAATTACATTTATTACATTATATTGATGTGCCAATATGTTAATCAATGGATTTTCAGCATACCATATGTACATTTTGAAAAGAATTTTTCGTTGAGAACTTTAATTCTTCTTGCAATTTGAAGAACACCTACCGTTTCATGCAAAATCATGTCCCATGGAAGACCCAACTTCATTTTTAATATCTTATTTTGAGCGATTTGCAGTCTTTTCATATGTGTTTTAGCACAATTCCCCCAAATAGACGAAATATATGTTATCAACGCTTGAAAGATTACTTTATTTCATTACTGTTAATTTTTAAATTCATCAGAGGCATAAAACAATCCTTTGTTTTACGTGTAAGGAAAATAGCATGACTCTTTGGAATATATTCAAATATTTTGCTTAAATCTATTTGGAGATTTTCTTCAACAACTGAACCTAATCCATGGGAGGAGGATATTGCAGGATCATCAGCATACATCGCAATACAACAGTTGAGTAAAATTGGAAAATTTGCAGTATAGATATTAAATAGAGTAGATACTAAAACTAAACCCTGAGGAACTTCAGCTTGAATAGATTTTTTAGAAGAACAGATGTTGTTCAGTGACACTACAAACTTTCTCCCGTCTAAAAAAAACTTTGAATTATTTTAATTAAATACGGAGGACAGTTAAACCTCAAAAGTTTGTAAATTAACCGTGTGTGCCAGACCGTGTCGAAAGCCTTTTTATATCTAGCAGAATTAAACCTGTCGATTTATTTTGAAGAAAATTAGATTTTACATGTTTTGAAATTCTTAAAATTTGGTGCTATGCGCTGTGATAATTACGAAATCCAAATTGATAATATAATATATTATAAATTGATAATGTAATATATTTTTTTCCTCTAGAAAGAGCTGAAGCTTCAATTTGATTACTTTTTCAAGGATCTTACTATATCCACTTAATAGACTTATAGGCCGATAGCTGGAAGGAGTATTAGCTGGTTAACCTGGCTTCAAAAGGGAAATTATTTTTGCTATTTTCCATTTTTTTAGTTGGATTTAGTGAATACTGCCGACTGTATACTGAACTTGAATCACAAGAAGACCGCTTTTGAAGAAATTAGTGAATTGCTTCATCCTAACATTATAAAAGAAATTATAAATTGGAAAAAGTCCATTTTTTTTTTACTTCGCAGCGGTTGATGTTAGGACTGACGGTGTAATTTCTTGCGGAGTGAACGCAAAACGTTTAAGTGCTGTTGGTTCTGTTTGTACTGATGGCAACACCGGTGATTTCACTGTTTCAAGCCAAGGATATCTTTCTAATGGTGTTTTTGAAGAACTGGTGCTCATATTTGAAAGTTGTGTCCAAAAACTGTAACTGGGTAGCAAGGCCATTTCGGTTTTTCCGCCGATTGCCCTGTACAACCTTGTAATGACTTGATGTAGCCATTCAAATTCTCCCTCTCCCTCAAATTCTTATCTTTGAGTTTTACAATGTCTTTATTTGATTACATTGTATCCTGTCACATACTTAGCTACAGGTGATTCATACCAAACTATAGCATTTTCCTATTGCATCGGACATTCAACTGTTGGAAGTATTGTAAACCAAGACTGCAGAGAAATTTAGAATATCTTACGGCCAATATACATGCCCATGTCCACGAAGGGAACTTGGAAAACTGCAGAAATTAACTCTAGGCTAGTTTGCAATTATCCCAAATGTGTGGATAGTATTGATGGCAAAAATATAACCTTAAAATACCCTCCTTTTAGTGGATTTAATTCTTTCTGCCAGAAGAACATTTTTTCTGTTGTCTTAGTGGCTATTGTTGATTCGTTTTATGACTTCATTCTTGTGTATGAAATGGCAATTCTGCATTTTATAAAGAGTATCATAATGGTTTTAGGTGATGAAGGGTATGGTTTGACTTTGCCGGGCATGACGTGTTGTCGAAATTGCGATTGGTATACTAGGACAAAAGTAGCGAATCTTTTTGAGGCCAATTAAATGTGATGTGAAAACCGCTGTACACGTAATAGAAGCAACATGTGCTCTTCATAATTATATAAAAACAAACCTGAGAACCATTGCTATAACTGATACAGAGAACAAAAATGAGCCTATTCGTGCACTTACAATATACAATGTTCAGAACTGCTGCATTTCAAGTACACAACAAAATTCTATCTCACATTAATATGAGTTGAATAATACAAATACATAAGAAAACAACTAACTTTCACCATTTTCATTCAAATCCTACCCAATAGTTTCCCATATCAGCCTTTAAAATAAGGTTCCTGTAGTTTTTATCACTCTGGTCGTATAAACATAGGTATTTTACGCACAAATTTAGTTAATATTTTCATTGTTTCACAAAAAATAACCAATATCAATGCCGCGTTGAATTGAAGGATTTGTATTTATGTTACAACATGCGCGTTGCAAGTAGCGCGCAGTGAAATTATTGCTATGGTAGAGTGCAAGTTGAATTTGAGAAAGTAAGTTTTTCATGCAAATATGTTTGGTGGTGATGATTTTGTGCAAATATTTTATGGTGCAGTAATCGAAGTATGTACTTACCCAGTGTTAATCCCAGCGTTCGATTTTTATATGAAGATTTATTATACTACAGGGTGACTGACTCGAACTGCAACTTTTTAAAATGCTTTAATTTTTGTATTTTTTGATAAATTTTATTGTGCCAAAGCAAAAAATGTTGGAAAATACATCAATATTTTGGCTGATTCCCAGCGAAGTGCTTGTTTGAGGTGGTCCAAACTTTGGTATTTTTTAGTGCCAATCTTCGCCTTCTAAATACCCCAGACAGAGAAATCCAACAGATTTGCATCCGGAGAATTTGCAATCCATTGTATCGAAGAAATAAAGTGTGGAACATGGTTTTTAACCAATCTTGGTTGACGCGCGCTTTGTGAGGCGGTGTCGAGTCTTGTTGAAATGTCCACGGTCTCCGGCCGAAATGATTGTTTGCTCAAGGCTTCAATACTGTCTCTAAGATAGTTTCACGGCATACGATCGCATTAATTTTGACGCCACGGTCCAAAAATACAAGCGGAGTGCGACCATCGGCGGTTATGGCGGCCCACTGTCGGTGTCGGCAACTCAACACTTTCGTGCAAGCGTAGCAACTCCTTCGCTCTTTCGACTCTTACTTTTTTCTTTTGCGGTGTAAGATCGTGTGCTTTTTGGAACTTCAATGGGTTCATTTTTCAGTATGTGTTGCATCCGTTCCAACGATATGTTCAGCTCATGAGTTATTTTTCTTCCACTTCGACGCGGATTCCGCTTAATTTGAGCCTTCACTTTCCAAACCATTTCTGTCGATGTTCCTGTTTTTTTTATGAACACCCATATGGTGTTTTGCAACGCTGCGAGTATAACGGTAACGAGCTATGATCCGAGACACAAATGATTTATTCACGTTGAGGTGCTGGAGGGCTCTAACGATAGCTACTTGTGGTTTTCCAGTCAAATATGAAGCAATCACACTATCACGTTTGAATTCCATCGCGGATAAAAAATTTTCAAAACAATTGAGACGCAAATCGTTTAAAAGTCTTGTAAATAATAAAAATTTTTGTCATGTGTCAAAATTTGAGCTCACAGTAATGAACGATTTGGAAATTATAAAAGTCTAAAGTTGGTTGCAGTTCGAATCAGTCAGGGTGTATATGTATAGTTAGTTTTAGTATTATAGGCATAGTTAGGTTACGTAGACATCCATACATTTTTCCTACAACTGCTTTGACTTCGAGATCCCATCTTAGGTTGTTCTTAAACCAGGTGCTTAGATTTTAAGCTTGAATAACGAATTCAATTTCTTCATATCCTAGGTAAATATTAGAAAAGCCGTAATAGCATGTATTTCGATTTTTTTGAATTACGATTTAAACTATTTCTTTTAGATCAGAAAGTTGTTTTTCTGATAATTATTTAGTCTGTACTGATATACCATACATCTGAACATCATCAGCGTAAATGTGAACAGATGGGTAGGTTAGGCTGTCTTTTAGGTCATTTAAAAAAAGGAGTATAAGAGGGGCTTAAAATAGATCACTTTGGAACACCCATATACGAGTAAGTACGACTGAAATCCGACGTAGAGTAATTCCTTGAAAAGTGGACATGAAACAAGAAAAAGAAAAGGGAATTTCCAATCTGTTTAATTATGTCAAGCAATTTATTAAATATGGCAACGTTGCTAATTGCTTTCAAATTTTAAAAATATATATATATATATATTTTATATGTATATTATAAATATATATAGGAACTTGACAACTTTGAATTTAATTTGTGAACACACTCTTTCACTAATCATCAAACTGTCACTGTCAATTTATTTAGTAAACTCAACATTTTCATCATGGTAAAGTACACTAAAGAGCAACGTCTGCAAATTATAAAAATTTTATAATAATAAAAAAAAATAAATAAAAGTAAATTGAAGGTCTTTCAGTTCATTAAAACATGAGTTAATCACTGAACAAAGAAGGAAAATATAAGAACGAGTAGCGAGATTTAGATCGAAAAAGACACTTCTTCAAGATGACTCGTACAATGAACCCTTAGTAACACCACAATCATTAGGAAAGGCCACAGCACAGGCTCGAAAAGTTTTGCCAAAATATCCCATTAATATCTCCAAGTCAATCGAAAAGAAACATGCATCAGCTCTAAATGAGGAAATAAGAAAACAAATTGAAGCTGACGATATAGCCGACGATCTACTGGTCTCAAGGATTTCATCAACATTCAAATCCAGTGCTTAAAAATGCTGGAAGAAAGAAACAAGAAGCATATAGTATGGAACTATCTCGCAACGTCACATGGAAAAGGCCCGGTCGATGGAATAGGCGGTGCAATTAAAAGATTTGTTAGAAATAAAGTATTACAAAGGCAAACCGTTGTCGTCAATGCTGAACAATTCTTCAGTAAAAATAATTATATGTTCACCAAGGACATTGAAGACATGACCAAGGAAATGGATTTGGATTCATTTTTTTCCGAAAATTGGGATATCCAAATGTCAAATAATGTCTTGAATAAATAATACACTAAAAACGACTTAAACATCAGAACTAAATATGGGCATACAAGAAAATCAAAGCTGTCGCAAAGAAACATATGGTTCGGGAAGGGACAGTGAAGATTGAATTAACAATTTTTGTGTTCAAACTTAAATTTACCACCTTAATTTTGAATTATTTTAGATATGTAATTTTTTTCATAAAGCCTAGTTTATTACATATTTTTTTGCAAATTCTATTATTGAACTATTAATGAACGATGCTGAATATCGCAGAAATTTTCAATGGAACAACCTGCTTAAAATATATCGTCCAAATTTGTAACGCGTATTACCGATAATTTACAATGCCTTTTTGCAAACAAACCAAATTTGTTTCCAAAATATTTTTTAAATTTTTGTAATGGAATACTATTTACTTTTATTATTATTATTTTTTTCTTTAATTGCGACCTTTAAAATGATAATGTCAATCAAAGGGAAATAAATGAATCTAAATGTAACGCGAGTTACCATGGAATTACCCCATAGCGTAATTTGTTACAACTGCTTGTTTTCTTTCAGAAAGTTTTTTTTTTTTTTTAATGACTTAACGCTCAATTGGGTATGACTACACTGAATGTGCCTGAGCACATATTAAGTTTTTAGGAAAATAGTACAGATAAAGAAAGAAAGATTTTTGGGCTTAGTGGTTACTCCATGGGTGGCATCAAACATTTAATGGGGAGGTTAAATTATTAGTGTAATTGGACTTCCTGCTGTATTCTAGGCAATCACTCATATTACGTGATTTTAGTTGACTGAGCAAATAATGTTTTTCGGGCGCGGCTGGTCTTGAACTTCGAACCGTCCGATTTGGAAGGCAATACACTAACAGTTGACCCATGGCCATCCACCAAGATAAGAGTAGACTAGCGAGGCTGCAGATAAAGACAAATTAAGTTGAGTACAGAGTTTTTCTACGAGTTTGGAATGGTTAACAGTGTCAAAAGTTTAAGGAATGTCCAATAACACAAGCAGCGAAATATGATCTTTTTTCATGGATATCCAAAAGGTGACAATTATCAAATGGAATAAACGTGTTGTCTGAAATTCCATATAAATCGGTTCATCCTTGCTGCTGAAAATATCACTTATTTTATTGTTTTGTGAATTTTTGTGTTTAGATTATATATATAAATCAAATCACTCAAACGTACTTAGACCATGTCAACAAACAGCGATAATGGAAAAACTACCAGATCCAAAACACTAAAGGAAGGTCCATTGTGAACATCACTAAAAATTATGATGTCGAAATATTTTTCCACCATTTTGAACAAGATCTCTAAACAGGGTGAGTTAATAAAGTCATTTGAATCCACATTTAAAAAACATGTAGAAAATATCATCCTCCCTATCTACGAAAAAATTGCACGCATCGACAATGTATTCGAGGTATTCAAAGGTCGCGTTTCTGCATTTGATGATATCCAAAGCAAAATCAACCACTCGCAAATGGAAGCTGAATGCATCAAACAACAGCAACATGTGTAAATGAAATTGAAAGCTCCAAAACTAAATATAAGTGCAGTACTGTCACTATTGAAAGAAAAAATCGAGACACTGCACACTGCACAGCAACGGATGCTGTGTTAATAGGAGTACCTTTCCTTACTGAAGAAAATCTTGGAGCAACTTTTGATAGGATCTGCACTGCTCTAAATGTTTAACCGGTTCCCATAAGTCGCATTTTCCGGGTAAGCCAAATTCTCACTCGATCATAATAGTCGAATTCCCTTCGACCTACGAAAAGATGTTGGCATTGAAAGCAATATCAATATTCAGGAAAACTCACTTCCGGAATTTATGGTAACGTCAGATGCTGGGTTTGACAACGATCAACGTCACCAAATACATTCGCTATGAATCTTTCTAGTTGTGATAACGTTTTTAATTAGTTCATTATGTACATTTGTCCTCTTGTTTTTTGTTCTTCAATATCTTGGTCATAGTTTTAGTTTAACTAGGCTTGATTACCTAAGGTACATTTTTGAGGGCTCCGATGTAGACATACGATTAATTTGTATTACGGAGATCTGGTTTGGATCAGATATGGATGTTTATATAAAAAATACTCGGGTATAAACTAATTCTGAAAAATAGGATAACTACCATTTAGTTTTTTTTTAGTTTAAATGCATTTTATTATATTAATTCTTATAGGCTAAACAAAAAAAATGCTTAAAAATTAGCTTAATCTAACTTACTGCGGGCACTCTAAGATAAGCCTAACACTTAATCTATGTCTTTCGACGTATCTTACAGTCTACGACTGAGTAATGAAAATCAGGAATTATCATTTAAAAAAATCAAAAGTGACCTTCTTTTGACCTTGAAAATGAGTGTCAAGGTCAAACTCGTGGTAACCATCTTATGTCCCCTTCAGAACCTTGTGACTTTTATCTGAAACATTTTTCGTAATATTTCGTACTTTTCGAGTAATTTTGATGTCTTAAGTTTTATGGCGCCCTCTGACGGGAAAAGAACGCATTTTTTAAAAAAGTGTTTCATGTAAAAGAATTGTAATTTTTGACGAACATTAAGAATCTGTCAAAAAAAAGTAGGGGTTCCAAAGTGAACCAAAGTCCAAAAGTGACCTTCGTTTGACCTTGAAAATGGGGCTCAAGGTCAAACTCGTGGACACCATCTTATGACCCCTTCAAAACCTTGTGACTTTTGTCTGAAACATTTTTCGCGATATCGCGTATTTTTCGAGTAATTTGGATGTCTCAAGTTAAAAAACATATTGACAAAGACGGACTACCACCAGTGTTTCTGAACGGTAGACTAATATTGCCTACAAAATAAATGAGAATGAGCTCTGCTCTATACGTCGTTGGCCGTATCTATGCTGGACTACGTAATCTTTGGCCCTCATCCAGTTTCACCCCAATATGTACGAAGCCTAGAAGTGTAAAGACTTTATTTTTGCCGCCATTTTTTACTGCAAACCTAACTCCCAGGTACATATACGGGCTGCGTCCATACAACCACTTTTCACAATATCACAAATCGAATCTTGGTTGTTCTTTCAAACAATTTTTTGATTTAAGATGCTGTGTATTTATGTATAAAATTATACAAATTTACACCCGTTTCCTTAGTAAGTTTCCTTACTCAATCAACAGAACGCAAAATATTATAATTTCTTCCTTCAATTACTTGAACTCATCGAGCCTTTTCTTCATTCACGCTACCAGGCTTTGGAACACCATTCTCACCCTAATATGAGCTAAAACATTCAAAAATACCGCGAAAAAAAATATAAACTAATTGCAAATCTACTTTCTTCTTCCATTCTTCACCATTTTTCTAACTTCAACATTCTTTTTTCCTTTTTATTCTCCTTTCACCTTCTCTTTTATTTATTTTTGTCACTCGTTCTCATTGCGTAATTTATAATTTTTGTCTACTTATGTTACTTTATTTCATATTATATTGTATTGCTTAACCTTTAATTAATGTATTATAAAAGACAAAGTGTATTCGTAAGTCCTACTTGTACAGTTTTTGAAATAAATAAGTCAAGTCATCCTTTTAGTAGCGCAGAAGTACAACTGCTTTCGAAAGCTGGACGCAGGAGATGGAAGGTATTTAATTGTGAACAATTTCCTCAAAGGGTTGAAAGTTATCGAAATTCAGCATTTTAAGAGTTCGGTATAACTTTTCCGGTTGCCATAAGGGGAAGTACCGGGAAGTTATAAGGGGTGGAATTGATCTAAGCCTAAGGACCTCAATTTTATACTCAATACTGATTTGCCAACGTCACTGTGCTTCAACACAGACGTATAAAGGGGGCTTATGTTAGAAGATGACGTATTGGGTTTTTGTTCGCAGTCGATTTCAAACAGTAACCTTGTTTGTATATGACATAGAAAAATTGGTTTTGTTTCACTATGCGAATTTATTGCTTTCATTTTTTCCTATTAAAACGCAAGGGTAATGTCTGTGAAGTGGCGGTGAAGTTGATGTAATTCCAGCCTCATTTTACAGCTATTTCCATGACTTCTCAAAATTTCTTATTTACAGATGTTTTGCTTTAGTTCCGGACAAAGGTATTACTTGGTCCTATTCGACCTGGGTCCTGTTGGAACCACATGTCGTCCAAACTCAATTTGCCTTTTTGCGGCAAAGATGTCCTTGATCTTATCTCTAGAAATAGCTTTCACCTGTCACAGTACCCTTCTGAATCAAAAAGTGTCGTACAAGTATGCTTCTGTATAGTGCATACGGCTTCATGGTCCAAAAAAAAATTATCTTATTCTGGCGTTAAAATCGAATAATACGGGGTTGCAATCGGTTTCTTCAGAAAAAGTTTCGATCAAGGTTATTGCATTTATAGCACTTACACTATTGATGTGAATAATCATATTACGTTTACTTAAGGTCAATCATTAAATCATTCTTCATCTTAACATTTTTCCACATTCCGCTGGTGCAAACGTTGTTGACTTGAACGAACTCTTTGGGCTCATGGGATCAGTTGACCAATAATTCAAATATAAATGCACATCGTATTTATGCACATCAAAGTAGATCATGAATTTTATTTGATTCAGGGTGCCTTGCTTAAGGGGTTTCTACCGATACCCCACTCTTTTTTCTTTCTCTGCCGTTTACTACAGTCAAAACTTAATCAAAGCATAAGAGTACCTACTCGTACTAGTTAATAAGATTTTGCTACGGAAAGGTGAGAGTAGGTTTGGCTGGACAGGGGCTTGTCTATTGATGCTAGTAGAATAGAAATAGAATCTATTGAATCTGTCCATCTTGTTGTTGGTTGCCTAAATAAATCAAAAATTCCACTTTAATGAAATAGTCCCGGAAACTCCACATAAAACATAATTTCAAATCATTGAACCACATTTAGATATCCTTCAAAGAATTTTAAATAACTTTCTTGGCGCAACCAATTGATTTGGTAAATCCTTCATAGGCTAACAGACACACAAAGAACAAATTGTCATACTGGCATTTCTAAACAAACGAAACTTATAAACTCTGAACCCCTTTAAAGTTATTTTTCCCATATTTGTTTAAATCCGAAAGAAAGGAAGAAACTTCACATCTCAGCGCCTGAAGTGTTTCCTCACAATTTTTTCCATCACCGAGGAGTTTTCTTTTCTCCTATTTTCTCCTGCAAACCTGCATCCTTACCAGCTGACCCGCATGGCAAAAGAAACTTGAAATCCTTGAATTCTTTGGAAATACTCATATTCTCTCAACCCAAGAAGTGCCTGCGATTGTATTAACGGTTATCTACAAAAGCACAAGGTTAATGCTGATGTAGAAGTACAAGTGCGAATCCTATCGGATATCCGTAGTTTAACCCTAACTTATTCGTACAGACACTAGGTCTGTATCTACATATATCCATATCCGTATCTGTATCCGTGATGCTTATGCACCCGGTAATAAGGTACGCAATAGGGGCTGCTGGGAAATCTTTCATTTTGACAGCTTAAAATCATTTGTTTCACCTTATTCATTACACATGGCGTAATTACGATCGTCCAAAAAAAGTGAATAAATGAAAAAGGAATTAAGGGATAACAGAGCAAATTGAACAAAGCAAGTTCATCTAAGCAAGCGGCACCCTGTGTTTGCCACTTGAGCGATATTAAAATTCAATTATTCCAGCAGGTTGAATGGAAGGAACCCCTTTAATCGTTGACAAACGAGAAAATGAGTACAGACATACATACATTTGACTAGCGCTTATCCCTTCACCAGTCATTAGGGAAGGGTTCTAGATTCTTTTTTTTTTTTATCTGTTATTTTATATTTGTTCGTTTTTATTTGTCAAAAGAACAACCGAGGAAAACCTTTTAGAATTAGGGGTTGGCTATGCCAAATGGGTGGGACTGCGGCACATTGTACTATTGCAGGGTTCTTTATCTAGACTCTAGAGCGATTCTTATTAATACGAATGTCATGTGTTCGAGTTAAGACACAAGAGCGATACTCGTGTTCTGTTAGCAATTTGTTGCGAATGCGATTGTATGCGATTCAGTCTGTTAAACACATCCCTGTTTGTAACAGATGTGTATGTTATTTTAAAGTTAAATTTAATTAACCCCCGAAATAGAGTGCTCTTGACAATACATTGACATTGGAAGTTGAAAGGGAACTCAAAAGCAACTCCTTGGTAGGTTGGGTGCGGTTTGTACGGTCTATGAAAATAAGTAACGATTAAGGAGCGACTTGAAAAAGGAGTTAACTTTTAAACATCAGCCCTTTTCGTATTTCTTAAAGTTCCTAGAAATACCAGAGTTGACATTTTTACAAAGAATATATAAAAAAAAGAGACCATTGGGTTTATCACAGATGAAAGAAGTAAACCATTAAGAAAGGCATTTGTTGGTATATTTGTAGGTCAGGAAAGCGATAAATTGAGTTAAAAGTTTCCTGCCTGTCACAAGCATAGTCACAGTCACAGTATGATTACCTATGTTGTTTGGAATTCAGAAAAATTACAGTACATGGTATATAGTATGTATGTATGTATGTATGTAATGTAATTTCATGCAAACATTGAGATAAAATATTCACCTTTCATACCTACATGAAGTGAGTAGTGTCTGAAATATTGCCCCGCAGATGCATATTATTATACATGTAGTGATGGGTAATATATGGTATGTAAGTGCTCTCTGAGTGCCCATATGGGTGTAGATCTATATGGTATATCATTACACAGTATCCCTTATTAAAATGATAACTGGTAAAAACTGTTGAACTTTTATTTTACAATCGATTTCAATTTCTCAACACATTTTGTTCAGAAAAACGAAGAGAAACCGAATCCAATTGCAACGAAGGAATCAAATCCAAAAATTTTGGACATTTTACATTCCCGAAAAAGTTACTGAAAATGAAATGTACGTAGGTTTGGGATGGGCGTAATTACTATCACGGCTTGTAATGTAATAAGGGGTGATTCATCGTTAGGTATGATTTTCAATAGGCTTTTTTGACAGATCACGCGTGACTCCTATCAAACTGGTTTGTCATTTTTGTTCAGTATCGTTTGGCAAGTCCTCATGGAAAGACTCACACTACAACAGCGCGTCCAAGTTGTTCAGCTGTATTACGAAAATCAGCGTTCTGTGAGAAATGTTGTTCGTGCGATTCGAGGAACTTATGGTGCGCATAATCGACCTACTGAAACCAGTTTTGCCAATACCATTCGCAAATTTGAGTTCCAGTTTACAATAGTGGTTAGACCACATTAAGCACGAAGTAAAGAGACTATAGCAGCTGTATCTGAGAGTGTACGCGAAGACCGTGACGAATCGATTAATCGTCGTTCTCAGCAGCTTGGCTTGGCGTATTTGACAATTTGGCGTATTTTACGTGAGGACCTCGGCCTAAAAGCGTACAAAATTCAACTTTTGCAAGAATTGAAGCCAGGCGACTTGAATTTGCGTCGTATTTTCAGTGAATGGGCTCTGGAAAAACTCAATGAAAATCCGGTGTTTTATCGTGTAATTTTGTTCAGTGATGAACAAAATTGCCGTATTTGGGCTGATGAGCAAACCGAAGAGTACCAAGAGCTACCATTACATCCATTAGAAACAACGGTATGGCGTGTTTTATGGGCTGGTGGATTCATTGGTCCATATATCTTCAAAAACGAGGCAAATCAGAATGTTACCGTCAATAGTAACTGTTATCGTGCCGTGTTAACGTACTATGTTCTTCCTGAAATTCAAGCACATGGTTACGGTGAGCTCTGGCTACAACAAGACAGCGCTACAAGCCAAACAGCACGTAAAACAATGGACTTGTTGAGAAATCATTTTGGTGAACACTTAATTTCACGTTTTACTACGGTAAATTGGCCGCATAGATCGTGCGATATCACACCTTTGGATTATTTTCTTAGGTCTTCAAGAATAAGCTAGCAACGATTGACGCTTTGGAAGCCAACATTACTCGTGTTATCCACGAGATACCAGTCGCTATGCTTGAACGAGTCGCCTAAAATTTGACCTTCCGAATGGACCACCTCAGACGTAGTCGTGACCAACATTTACTTGATATTATTTTCAAAAAGTAAATGCCATAATTTGTTCTTTTAACCGATAATAAAAATTTTAAGTTCCCTTTCAAGTGTATGTGTTTTCTTTTACATTATAAATCAAACCTCACTATGAATCACCCTTTATAATTGGCTCTAATATTAGGACTATAACCGATCACGTATTCGTTCTTATATTATTGAAAAATCCTTGAATACCACATACTGCGTCTGTGGTTATCACTGCATAGAATTCTGTGTACCCGAGTGTTTAGTCATTCATCAAATCTCCTGGAGCCCGGTGTTAAACCCGGCGGTCAACATACGTATGCTCATGTTATTTTCTTCATCTTTTACTCGTTTTGCGTCAAAAAAACTATATCACTGCCATCATTTATCTATTGTATTGTAGAAATCATTTGGCAAGTGAATATACTGTGGATGAGGGATTTACTTAAGAGGCTTCTTTTATTTTTATTTTAATTAAAAAAGTTTTAACATAAAATGTCAACTTAAAGAGCCCCGTGTGAAGATCTTCAAGACTTGCTGTCATATTTGGTTTGTGGGTTTTAATCGCCAGCAATGATTTTATCCTTATTAGGAGGTGTGATGGAACTTCTTCCATTGTTTTCGACAACACTTTTTTGAAAAAGCTTTCATCCATAATGTTTTTCCCACATTGCTGCTTGTTTCTATCTTTGTCTATAGGGTGCCGCCTACGATTAGAGATTGCAATAGTCAGTTAAGTTTTCACCGTTTTCATTGCGGACACCCAGACAATGAATTTCAATGACATGTTGACTTTACTCATAGCTCAAAGAAACAGCAATTGACAACAGTAATTCCGCTTTTGTAACTGCTGAACCAAGGAAAATGGAGTCACTAACTATCTTCAAGTTATAACTACCAAAGGTGATGTTCTAACCAAGCCGTCGGTCATGTGCATTCTGATGACATAATGAATATTTGTGTTGTGGTTGCCTACTTTTTCTAGCCTTCCATAAAAATGACAATATGTGTCCATTGAGTGTTATTTTAACTATGGCAATTTCTAGTCAACTCAACTGTAAAAGTTCTCGTTGTCTTGTTGGCCAATCTCGTAAGGTGGTAACATTTAATGTCTTTTGTAATTATTCTGGTTGTCAGTTTTCTTAAAAGGCTTCCATGGCTTTGCATGGATTTGGCGTCAAAAGTAATATTACACCAAACTTAAGCACATTATCCGGCAGCTAGAGTTGAAAAAGACAGTGTTACCTGTTGGAAACTGAAACCCACCCGTGTAAAGTTAACTTGTCTCTAACATTTTGACTTTGTATTCCACAATCTAGTAAAGTCTTATATTTAAGAAAGCTATCTTTGCCCGAGTACAGTAGCTAAAAGTTGTAGACAACTGAACAAAGCTTATTTTAGGAAGTTTATTCACCAGTTTTGGTTTCACGTCGCTGTTCTTCACGATTTTAAAAAGATAACAACAGATGGATATTGGCTTGTGACTGCCACATCGAGTATTTGAGTTTTACCTAAAAACTTGGGCTTTAATTTAATTTTCCAAAGTGAAAAGCATGGATTTGGCGTCAAAAGTAATATTACACCAAACTTAAGCACATTATCCGGCAGCTAGAGTTGAAAAAGACAGTGTTACCTGTTGGAAACTGAAACCCACCCGTGTAAAGTTAACTTGTCTCTAACATTTTGACTTTGTATTCCACAATCTAGTAAAGTCTTATATTTAAGAAAGCTATCTTTGCCCGAGTACAGTAGCTAAAAGTTGTAGACAACTGAACAAAGCTTATTTTAGGAAGTTTATTCACCAGTTTTGGTTTTACGTCGCTGTTCTTCACGATTTTAAAAAGATAACAACAGATGGATATTGGCTTGTGACTGCCACATCGAGTATTTGAGTTTTACCTAAAAACTTGGGCTTTAATTTAATTTTCCAAAGTGAAAAGCATTATACGAGTAACTTCACTTGCATTCGCATAAATCTATTACTTCAAAGTTTCTTTTTTCGCCTAAGCTTCGGATGATCTTCATCAGAGGGACATGGGAGAACATATTAAAGAGATCATCATGATGGCAAAGTTCATGTGAAAATAATTATCTTCAATCTAGCCCACTTTTTTTGCACGTTTTTCATATGTTTCATTTAAAAAAAAAAAAAAAAAACTTTAGATTAGATATACCCACAAAACTTTGAACCACACCATGCAAATGCATATTGATCTCTTTAGTTTGCAGTACTACTCATTCTTTTGTTCGTCTACATGACTTGTCATTCATTGTCAGAACAAGATCGGTCAGTAACACAATAGCCCGACAATCTCAGTTTTAACTTTTTATGTTTAATTTCTCAACTTAACAATGCCACATTCATATTCATACATCATCTAGAATAAGCAGATATTTTGTTTTGTGTTTGTTTGTGTAAATTTGTAACCACCTTATGAAATGTGCAAATAACTTCATACTGAATAAAATGTCCTACAAGAGTGCCTATCCATTCAGAGGACCACAACGAAATACCACCATTTGGTCACTAAACAAGCGTCAATCTAATCCAAGCAAGAGCATTGGAAAGAATTCATGCCCGCAAAGGTAGAGAACAAAAACTTCACCTAACAAAGAGCACAGATTGAAATCTGTGGAATCAGCAAATTACATTTTCCTCCACCCAACATTGCTGCTGTTGCTGAACCACAGATATAGAAGCTTCTGCGAACTTCTATCAAAATGATGAAACCCCAGGAATGGAAGTGATATTAGGGTAAACCAAAAAAATCAACAACAACCAGCAAAAAAAAAAATAAAAATCGTGAAGGAAAAACTCCAAAAAAGGGAAACAGCAAACAAACTAAAAAACTAGATAACAACAAGAAGTAGAAATATTGCTCGAAACGATTCAACGTAACGTTAATCACTTTTTCTATCCTTTCTTCTTCGTAATCCCGCAGTGAACTATTTTTCTTCCTCTATTTTCCTATCTATTTTTGTTCTTTTTTTTTTGTTTCTCTGCTGCTGTTTCTGTTTCAGATTCAGTTTTTTGTTGCCTCCTATCCACATATTGTATGGGCCAAAAAAGCTAAGAAAATGCTCTATAATTTCATCAAAAATGGGTAAACAGAGGAAAAAAATATACGATACTTGGTGTGGGTTAACTGTGAGTTAACCCGTACCACGAGAACACGAGTACCACAATATACTCCATATACACCACTGCAGTGTAATTTTTTCTATCTTTGCTCCTTGTGGTTGTAATTTATGTACAGACGCACATGGCTTTTGGTTTTTGCCCATTTTTTTGACCCAACTTCAAGGTTTTCAGTTGCTACCTACCACCTCTTCCAAACCCACATGCGTTTCGCCCGCACTCCGAGAAATATTAGAAAAAGGAGCAATTTTCGATGTACAACCCTTTTGTTGCCGCTTGCTATCAGAGTGATCAAAATGATACACCAGAAGAATCCGTTTGCATTCGTTAGAGATTCACAGTCGACTATTCCACAACCATTTACCACAGAGTTCAAGAAGAAAACTAGCTTAAGTCCTATGTTGGTGAATATCAGAATTTTTTATTTTTTTTGGCTTGTGGCTGGAAAAGGATACCTTGCGAAATGAGAAAAAAAAAGAAAGAAAGGAGGAAAATCTACCCTCATTTCCTGATTTGTTGTGAATAGAAGCTCCCTTCTGATTTCTCAATAGATTGCACATTCATCATCATTGCAGTCGAGCGGCGTACGTGTGCACATACATATTTAACGTCGATTCTATTATATTCGTTCAACCCAGTTCAAAAGGGGTCATTCGTCGTTTCTACCCTCATCCTCGCTTTATGTCTCTTTTCCACGTTTTCACAGAAAAAATCTCCCCGTTCGTTTCCTTTTCTGATATCAAGCCATATAGGTGCTTCAGCTGCAACTCCACTCACTTGAATAACTCCATCATGCCCTCGTAACCAATCCATCTGGGAAATTGGAATCAGGAGCAACATCGAAGGGAGATGTGGATGGACGGACGCTATAAGCAATGATGGTGTCTATGGCTATAACTATGGCTGTGGAAAGAACGATGGGCTATGGGCGTTGGGCGCTGGACAAAACTAAACGATTGCCCGCTGCCAGGACTAATAAACGAACTTTTGCATAAAAGTGTATTGTGTTGATAACATTGAGTGGGTCATGTGGCGAGAACGGAATGACAAGGGAGCTTTAGGGAAAAACTGCTCCTGCAATGACGATAAAAACAAAAACAACACGAGAACAAAAGCCACCAGTGCCACTAACAAAATGGCAGTTTCACTAGCATGAACTAAAATAAGAACAACCAACGACCAACAACCGGGTGGAATAGTGGTTTTCCTTTTATGCCATGTATACGAATATTACATCTCCTCCTGCCAAGGGTGAGGGTAATTGCGTCCTTTTTTTTTCGGTTTTTGTTTCAGTGGACACTGTAAGATAATGGAATATGATCATGCACATACAAGCAGCAAAATGACCCATCACCGTTTATTACTTAGCCTGATGATAAGATGCTAAATAAAACTATACCAGTGCTGATGAAAGTTATTCTAGAAAAATGTAGTTGAGGGATTTATAGGAGTACTGGATGATAGAGATCTCCTTAAATTATGTATGTTGGAAAAATTAGAAAAAATGAATGAATCGTATGAAACTAGGGCATATCGAGAGCATTCGTTATTTTTCTCCTTGTTTTTACCTGCAACATAAGTTTCCAAAGCAACAGCACATAATAGGTACATCAATGGATAGGATTATGCGCAGTCAGATATGAAAAATATTCAAAAATCCAATAAGACGTGTAAATTAATTCAAAAGAAAAGATTAAACTCGCTATCAGTTTGATTCCTTTAATTTTGGCAAAATGATCTTCTTTATTGATTCGGGTAATTTCTTACATTTTTATTTTTTAATCGATGATTATTGTTATTGATCGATGTAAGTAATCGACTATTATTAAGAATTGAAAGATATATTAAACAAATATGATTAATATTTGCTTAGTAGAGTAAAATTATTTTTTAAGCAGTGTACTTATACTATTCAGAAGAAAGAAGAATCCCCGAGTATTGTGAAAAAGTTCTTAATGTTAAAAATATTAAAATATCTTTAAAGAAACTGAGAATAATTTTTTTTTATATAGAAAAGAAAGGAAATAAATTCTGTTAGATTTTTTTTTCTCAAATCAAAATTCTTACATAGAAAAAAATTTCAATTTCCGGTTTATCGATTTTTTTGTAAATGGACTGTTTCCTATTCGTTGCAAAATGCTTTCAAAGTACAAAGATTAAAAACGACATTGAACTTGTTTTCTTATGGATTGTACGACTCTTAAAATAAAATGTGTCACCTTGATAGATTCGGAAATTAGTTGAAGTCGTTTTGACCCACTTCTGGTAGAAAGGGTAGACTAACTATGTACCTTGGTCATTTTGAGATCACAGTTAGGTTGATATAGAACCATCTTAATTCAAATCGTTTCCATTAAATCTGCATGGACCAAAGATACTGCCGCAGTAAACTATGTGTGTAATAAAACTTATGGTATTTACAGCAGAAACGTACATTTACACATTCAGACTAAATCAAAGGCATGTGACTGTCGTTACTTACTTTTACTTTGTGACACTTAAGTGCCGTATAGACCACAGTTCGAACGCGATAGACAATCAACACGAAGTTGATTGCAATCCGTTCAAACAGGTTTTTCTCTTCCCTCATTGTCATTTTGGAATGAATACTAACTAACTATATAGCTCATTGTACAAACAGGAACGGATATCAGTTGAAAAATTGAAACCTCGTCTACCGCTAAATACATCTTTTTGCTTTTGCTGTTTGTCTTTGAAACGCGAAACTACTGAAATACTAGAACTAAAATATGTATAACCGTATACCCACAGCTCGCCGTTTTCTATGTTGCCAATTGAATTTTCAAAATCGATGAAAGATAGAAATTTCCGATTTCGAGTCTTTGGGTTTTGTTCGATGGTGTTGTTCTCTAATGAACACTATTGCTGCAGAATTCTTCTATAATATGTTAACAGAAATATCTCTAGCAGTTCTAGCTAATCTAATCTAAATCTAATCAAAAGTCTCCTTTTTGACTGCATGTGCAGTTGTTGTGGTGAAAACCAACAAATCAGATGCTGGTCTGATATCTTATTAGCAATAACACAACTAGTCCTCGACTCAGGTTTACTTTTCGATTAATCGAAAAAGTATTTACAAGTCTACGTCAAACTTCGGTATTGCGGTACCAAAATATAACTTTTTACCTCGATTGAAACATGATCTATTTGACTTTCTATTTGATCACAGATTACTACCCTGAGTTAATTTGACACCAATGGTGTCATTGGGGCTATGGCTTCCAATTGTACTGCGAAAGATATCCTCCTTTCCTAACTTTTAAATTAAAGTTAAATTTACCATAAAATCTTAATGTCTTCTAATCAGAGATTATGGACATTTATAACAGCTTTATATTGGATCCTTGATGAGGATCAAGCGCACGCTCAAGCAACTGAAGGGCCGCATCAAAATTGGCGCTATTTCTGACTTCTATAATAGCTATCGTAGAATGATGCCACAGGTTTTCATATTTTTTCGTCGAAAAATTCACTTTTACAAGTTTACTTTTACATCTACGAGGTTTGCTCAGTGTCCGAACATATTTTTTATTATGACAACAAACAAAGTTTGAGGGGTGAGGCTTAATGACTATAAATAGACATACCAAGTGCACATGCTCAATTCTTTTGTGGGCCTATGGCCTATGGCATCCAATCCATTGCTACTAGTTGTTTTTTTAATTTTTTGAAGAATAAGAAAATTAGTCCGTAATTTAATAATTCTCAGGGGCCAAACAAGATATATCTAAGTTGATTCGAACATTTGAGTCTTAGAATTGTTTCAATAACGAAAACTAAAGCTAAAGGTGTACAGTTTGTTGGTTACATACGAGTAGATGCGGTAGTTTATACTAAAACTTGCAGTTAACTTAAAGGCCGACATTTGAAAATATAATTTTCAATTTACAAACATCCGCTGGTAAGAAACAGACGCATGTACTACGGTGAATTTCCTCATTACCTCAGCACTATGCCATGCTACTTTAAAGCAAATGATGTTACAAATCCTTATGACACCGAAAGTGAGAAATTAAAATTTTACTAAACTTTTTCGAAACCACAACTGGCAATTCGACGATGGTAGATTAAGTTGGAATGGTTCCATGTGTGTCTTTGCATTCCAAATCTATTGGTGTTTCTTCAGGTCGACTACATTTTCTGTAGTTAATCCTAATTAAAATAAGAAAAAATGTGGGTTTTGTATTGTATGTCTCACTTAATGAATGATTTAATAGACCAAGTTAAATCAAATCTTTCTCCTTTGGATATTAAACGCTGTGCGTTTATGGCTGATGCTTCTAGTCAAATTGTAAAACTACCAGGATTTTTTATAAATTATATTTGTTTTGACATCTACTCGTATCTTAAGATCATAATCTTAATATCTTTTTTTATATTCGTATAAGTTCCATTTAGTCCACCGAAAGAAAGAAAATCTCTGCAAGAAATTAAATAATTAGACTCCAAGAAAAATCGGTTGAATCGCCATTGGCAAGCAAAAAGGCTTACGGAAACATAACTTGCATCACCACTGTCACACTCTTTATGAACCTCATTAAAATCTCCGGAAATACGATCCGATTTGGCTTTATAACATTTATGTCAACCGAAATTGAAAGTTAATCCCAATCGCAATTAGGTACAATGTTTTCACGGAAAACTAAACTTTTGAGATTCTCATGGGCTTTTGGATATCTACTTAGAATAACTGTGACATATAGGGTGTCATATTTCTTCTCTTTTTTTTTTATGTAATACCGCACCTGCATTTGCATTAACGTTCACTGAAACGTCGTAAAAGATGGTCTACATTTTCTTACCAACTTAAAATACGTTCGATGTACTATCACAAGCAGAGAAGGTTGCAATTTGAATAAGCCAAAGAGCAGTGAACAGTTTCAAATATTCTTAGATAGCATAAAGCCATATAAGTAGTAAAATTCACCGAAACTGGAGGCTGCCTTCCTTCTGGTTCGCTGCATAAACAGACTAAGAGATGCCACTAGAAAAATACCATGTTGGCCTTAAAATTTAATTTAATATTCGCAGGGGAAGAAAGAAAAAATAACTACCTGAATAATTGATTGGTGGATAGATATTCTAACAAAAAGTAATTTTCAGCTCTGGAGTATGGCTTCAATTGAAGCTTCGGCATTGTGCAAACATAAGTCTTCCAATTATAATTTAATTTCTATGGAAAATCGATATATGGTATGTACATATGTGCATTTAGGTCTCTAGTATCTTTTGCACCGAAAGCGGATTAGACTGGGAAATCCATAACGTTCGTTATGAATTTGAGAAGGTCACTTTGGCGAATATCTGGCAATGTTCTTAGATCTCGAAGTTATTTTGAGGAAGAAACGACACTGTCACCCAAAGGTACGATGTCTTCTTTAGCTATATCAGGGGTTGTGTTGGCTCATATACATATATAGGTATGACAAATAACTCAGCCTGGAATACACTTGGATACATTTTTAGTGTTATCTAATCTTTTTAACTTAAACCAAATTACCACCAGCAATACCCGAATCATTTTTTTACCCAATAGATAAATAGATGTATAAATAGTTTATTCGTTATGAAATTAAATAAAATACAGAGATTTGATATTTTCATTCAATTGTTATACTGAAACACTGTCTCTTATTATTTAAATTATTATAAATAATTGAAAATAAATAATAATTGATTATAAATAAAAGATAGTAAACATCAAAAAAGAAATTATAAATATCACAGTATGTATAATGTATATGCTTAGGGTGGCATGTTTAACTGATTACTTATTGGATTATCTGGTATGCAATCTATCAGAATTCAGTTCAATATACGCCTGAAAATGCAAGTTTATTGTGGAACGATAACGAGAGAGATTAAGCAGTCTATTTGATAAAAAACTTAGCACAATTTTGACAAGGTATAACGGGAAACCAAAAGACAACATTTTATGGACAAGACCATCATGCCACTTAGAATCAAGGGCTTTATCAATGTCCATGAGTATTAAATCAGTTGATTTAAGTTTTGATGTTTTATTTTTAACATAATTGTCTTGTCCTTTATTAATACTGTAATAAGCTTCTTTTTTTTTTTTCAAAATACGTTCAAAAGTTTTGCTGAGACTGCTAAAAGGACTTACTGGTCGGTAGCTATTAGGGCTAAATAATGGTTTACCTGGCTTAGGAATCGGTATCACTTCGGTCTATATCGGTCGGTATCAGTCTATGACACCAATAGCTGAATATGTTTTTCACGTACAAGCGTTTAAATAACTCACTAAGTAATTAGTAGCTGCATGATTTGTAACAAATGACAAGGTAAAAGCATATTCGCTTTTTCATTACCAGTATGGAAAATTTGGTCAGAAATACGAAGCCTTTGAATTTGTCGATTTTTATTTTTTATAACTCTGATAATATTTCAAAAAGGTTTCACATTTAAAACTAATGCATTTAATGTTTTAATCCACTTTTTGTTACGATGATATTGGATTTCAGTGGCTATAATTTTATTGAAATATTGCATAAGAGCACGATGCATATGTTAGCTGTACCTCTGCCACTGTCTTGCATGCCAAAATTTGCATAAATGCATTATAGTTTTGCTCTGCAACTCTGAGTATGCTTGACTCAACCGAATTTAGTACATCATTAAATTTTTCTTCATTGTCCCTAGATTACATGAAATATTGATAAGTTATTTATTTAGCTCTGACTTGAAACGACGCCAGTTGACTCTTTAAAATCAAAAATAAGCGCATCTCTTCTTTCACATGAGAGCATAATTTCACAGTAAATCAGATTATGATATGAGCTAGATTCTGCTAACGCAACCGGTTGCATGAGTACATTTTCCTGATTTTTTATATATAAATCTAGCACAAATGGACTACCACGGGACCCATATGGAATGTGGGATGGACTTGAAGGAAAAACATCACGAAACAGGGAAAAATTAGATAAACTTGAAAGAATGTTTCCCCAGACATTCGTTGTATTGCACCCACAGGTCCTGCGCCTACAGTTAAGGTCGCCACCAAAAATCTTATTCTCATTTCTCGAAAATAGCTTTTTTAAGTAATATAAAAGGCAAACCATTTGAGATATTTCAAAAACTTTATTATTAGCTTGAAGTACAATCAAAACATTTATGAATGGAACTTGACTTATTGCATATGGCCACCGCGGGCACGTTTGCAGCGGTCGATTCGTTGGACCCAATTTTCAAAGACTCGGCCACACATTGCGGCCGAAACGGTCGCTATTTCGCGTTCAATGTTGGGTCTGACCTCTTCCAACGTCGTCGGCATGTTGGCATAAACCAATGACTTTATGTAGCCCCACAGAAATAGTCAAGCGGCGTTAAATCGCACGAACGAGGCGGCCAATCGACTGGCCCATATCTTGAGATAACACGCTTACCATATTTACTCTTCAATAAATCGATTGTAGCGTGTGCTGTGTGGCTTGTGGCACCATCCTGTTGAAACCACATGTCGTCCAAGTCCATATCTTCCAACTCGGGTCAAAAATAATCGGTGATAATGGCGCGATAACGCTGACTATTCACAGTAACGTGACGATCGTTATCGTCGATGAAAAAATATGGCTCAATAACGCCGCCGGGTGGGGATTCATGAAGCACATGTGGGTTTTCACCCGACCAATAACGCATATTTTGCTTATTGACGAACCCATTGAGCCAAAAATGAGCTTCGTCACAATCAAGCGATCTTGTTGACAAGTGCACATCGCCAAAACGAGAGATTAGGCAATCCAGAAATGCAGCCGTTAGAGTTTCAGTCATGGCCCGTAAATTATGCGCCGTTGCTCCATCCAGTTAGAATCACATATTCTCCAGTCCCAATTCATCCAATCGAAAAAAAAGGCAAGACGACGCCTCTAGCGCAAACAGGACACCATTTTGTAACTTTAAGCGGGTGCGATGACACTTCGTGGGTTATACGCTGATTTTCGGTGCCCCAAAAGTGATAATTTTGCTTATTCATTTATCCACAGAGATGGAAATGGACCTCGTCGTTCATGATGATTTTGGATAAAAAGTTGCCTCCCTCGTGGTCGAGATTCAGGATGGTTTGAGCGTAGGTTACACGCGCTTGGTGGCGGTTAACAACTAACAGGTGATGCACTGTCTGCAATTGGAGCACCTTTCTTAAAAATTCTTAGAAAAGACCGCCGATTGATGCCCAATTGCGTGGCAAGCCGTGTGGCCGATACGCCAGGGTCTTTTGCAACATCTTAAACCACACCTGCGATATTCCCAGCAGAACGGCTGCTCCGTGGCCGGCCAGACCTGGCAGCATCTTGTGTTGTCTCGTAATCGTATAGGCGAGTGACTAAACGTCGTAGTGTTTGCAAAAAAATCGTAACAATTATTCCGCGTTCTTTAGGAGTATAGCGCCTCATGTCTTGTTGCCGTGTATTTTGTATCTGTTTACTTCACAAATGACAAATCAGAATTGACATTTGCCGCCATTTTCACAACTTATAGCATCTTCCATGAAGGTGATGACTTGCGCCACCTAGTACAAAAACCTAGTAGCTATTTGGGCGGTTGAATTGTTCAAATTTTGTTTTGTAAATACCTAACTTAACTACTAATCATCTCTTTTCTTTCATTGTGAATAGCTCATCGTTATTGGTAGAGTTGCATATAAGGTTGCTTGACCACATCGCCAAAAATACTATAGAGTTTTTCCATGCATTTGATTAAGAAGTGTTGCTGACAATTGAATGAGAATAAAGAGTGCTCGTATTGCGAAAAAATCTCTTAATGACTGGATTGCAGGTGGATTGTTTTTGTTGCGGGAGTGTAGAATGGACTGCCGTACTCTTTTTTACAGCATTTAGCCTCAACTCTTATCCACAATATCGGTGGAATTGTGACTTTACATGACCTGACATTACAGTTAGCTCATTAAAAATACCAGATGTATGAACAATGTCCTAAGAATAACATAAGATAAGTGGCCTTAATTTCAAAGATAGGGAGAGAATCTTCGAGGAAACAGTTCGAAAATATAACCAGTTCAATAAATGCACTTCGGCGAATTGACTTTGCGACAGGGTGTAATATTATCATCTGCTCAAAAATTCTTTGACCAGATTGGTGATCGAACTAGTATCTTGTTGTAGGGAATGTGCGAATTCGAATATTGCGGACAACTGAACACCGAAGCTATAGTCGTGCATGTGTATTATAAGGAAATTTCTAGCAACTATTATGATTGAGTCTCAAAAAATCTTTCGAGGAGTCCCATGCTGCTATCATTAATGGCAGCCTCATTATTAGCAAACCTTTGGAGAAATCGTATCTGATGCGTCAGCAATCGCATGCTGCGAAAAAAGTAAGATGCAAAGAATTACGATAACTACTCCCAAACTCTAGGTGTAAAATTAAATTGGTTTACGAGTAGATCGGCTTCATAGAGAGTAAAAAAAAGAAGTAGAGAAGCGTTCGATCGAGGGCATAGAGAGGTTCTTCTGCAATATGATGTTTGGAAATTCTACTAAAATGTGAAAATAACTTGTCAAGTAAAAGTCTGGATAGCGATATTTACATAAAGGCTGCAGGGGACTGACCTGCCGAATTGTTTAAAGCAGTGATGATTGATTGGTTGTGAGCATAGAAGAAGTACTACTTATAATAAGAAGTATACCTACAACTTCAATGACGTTTTGTGGGAAGCAATCCGAAAAAACACCCGGATTTGTGGCGAAACAATTTACGTGTTTTGCAGTGCGATAATTCACATGCACACACTTCATTCCTTGCTCGTGAATTCTTGGCGAAAAACAACAGTGTAATGATTCCCCAGCCTCCATATTCGCCTGAATATGGTCCGGTGTGACTTTTCTCTTTTCAAAAATAAAAAGAACCTTAAAGGGTCGTCGTTTTTTAAGCATAGGTGAGATTAAAAACGCATCGCTGAGAGAACTAAATTCTGTCCCAAAGATCGTGTTGCAGACGTTTTTCGGGGACTGGAAGAATCGCCAGCAAAAGTTTATTTAATGAAAACTACTTTGAAGGTAGTAACATTATTACAGATGAATATAGTAAATAAAATTGTTTGCAGAAAATTACAATTGCCGTAGCTTTCTGAACGCACCTCGTATATGCACCATACCGCAAACCTTGTTAAGAAAACTTATGACTTTCAAATCGATACCTATTACGTAAATCAGAACCATGCAAAGTTTTCACATTCTATCCAAAATCGTCTATCTTTGGACAAAGATAACGGGGAACTGTCGCTTATCCATAAAAGAAATTGACACCACTGATGTCAAAAAAGATATTCGAAAAGGTGACGCGCTGTTGTGTTATTTATTTACAATCATACATGAAAGAATTATGCGAAACTCACAGGACAATACCATGGGCGCAACATTTCGAAAGTCTATATAACTAATAAGATACTCTGACGACATTGATATTGTGGGAAGAAGTCAATGAGTGCTTGCAGCTTTGGGGCAGAAAATGCAAAAATGGGTTAAGTGGTAAATGTGATTTAAAGAAAGTATACTCGTATGCTGTCAACAAGAAAACAAACTCAACACCAACGACTCGGACGCCACACCGCAAAAGAAATCTATAACTTAAAGTTGATATAAACTTTGTCTACCTGAGCTCCGCTGTAAATTCAAACAAGGACATAACCGAATTGATCAAACCAAGAAGAAAGTATTGTATAATATAATATATATAATTGTTCCTGTCCTACTGGATGCTTCCAAACCATGAACTTCATATAAAGCGCACGCAAATGGATAAAGTTTTTCGGGTGATTTTCGGTTCCGTGTGTATTGGATATAGGATTAGGAGAAAAAGAAATGATGATATTGAGCAAATGACAGTACCACTTTTACCCGAAATTTCTTGGAATTCATTCCATGTATTTAGTGCTTCTGTAAATTGACCTTTGTTACTTTCCAGAATGTCTTTTATACGGACGTCTATAAATTGTTTATTGTTTTCAATCTGACAATAGTTGGCTGGGCTTGTTTTCCAGTTAAGTGATGTAAAACTAGGAAATTTAGTTCATTTTTTCTAGTCAAGTGTAAAATCTAGGAGTCATAAGATTCGTTACAGAATCATTTTAACTTAAATTTTAGAAAGTTCAATAGAAATAATGATCTGATAAGCGATGCTATCTTACGTGTACGGATATACGGCCAGAATGCAATACTGCGAAACAACATACGTATGTTTATGTATTTGTTGCCCTTTTTTCAACTTTTAACTATTCGAACGTTCCGGTAGTTGAGTTTAATTATTTCTTAGAATATGTTCTTAGACTCCACTGGATACCTGGATATGGTAGCACTTGGGTTTGGCTTTCTTGACCATAAGATGTTTACTACGCGTAATTTCGATGTCAGCTCAAGGTTTGTTTAAGAATTCTAAAAGACAACACCTTAAAAGTTTGCATATCGCCAGGTGTTTGATCTGACATTAACCTTCTCGTCACTATGATATTTTCACCATATTCCACTCAACTGCGAAATTTGACGTCAACGTTTTTTCAAGAAGTAATCAGAGCAATCAATAGCTATACACTGCTAACGAGATCTTTCAGTTGGAATACCAGAGAAAAGCGTTCAACTACTGCGATTCGCTAACACCTGAAAGTATCTCGAGAGCCTTTTGCCTTCGTCAAAGAAGTCTTCGCGTTCCAGTAACCAAACATTCCCCTTTCTGGTTGCCAAGATATTTAACATGTTCTGCATTTTGGAGCTACATTGTTTTGTGATTGAGCCTTTGTAGGCTATACACCACTTATTTTCCATGCTGTGTACTCATATAGAGATCTGATCTATCATGTTATTCTTTTCTGGTGTATGCTACCTATTATGCCATCTTCAGTTGCTCCTAAATATACCGTCAACTCCATATAAACATCGCTATCCAATTTTACGTAATTTTTGTCACGTGGCAGAAGATTTGGATATTGATTTCTAAAGTGGATTTTCGGGGGAAGCACGTCGTTTTTTCTCATATCGTTCCATTTCTGTTTCATGTTTTTTCATTTTTGTTTTGATCGTTGATATGCAAGGAAGTATAAAAAATAGCAAAAAAGTATATTTCACTCGAACTGCTCACATTTAAAAATTAAAAATTTTCCGCTTGTCAAAAAGTCTCATCAAAATGTAAAAACGACGTTTATGGTAAGAACTCTCCAATGTGAACTGGCACTAAGAATACTGGAGACATGTCTAGTATTAATCGCAAAATGGTCAATGTATTTGACTTTTTGTTATATCGTGTAGGCTGTACTTAGTATGAGCTTGTATCGATATTCTTTGTTGATGCTGTTCATTGTAAGGCGTGAGTGTATATTGGAGTTATCTTTGCTAAGTTGGTATTAATTTAAGACTGCCTTTATTATTCTGTTTACTGATACACAAAAAACAGAACAGAGAGCGATTTACTGAAACCAGGATTAACTACTTGGTACATAACCGTAATCATAAAAAATTGCTCACAAACAGTAGTAACATATAATATATACCTTTAACAGGCATTCATTAGGAGCATTTTACAAACGTGAACACATTTTTTTCCAGCTGTAAAGTAGAATATACAAAAACATATTACTCTTTTGGTGGTAATAAGTAGTTTCCACACGACTTATAAAAGGCAATCGATTTCCAGCCAGCCATAGTTTCACACCAGAACCTAGTAATTTTCCACCCTCGGTCTTCACAATTATGTATACACAAAAAAAAAAGTAAAAAAAAATAAAAAAAAAACTTATGTGAATGAATGGTGGAATGTTACGAGTACTCTTCAAATGATGAAATGGTAAGAATACAACTTCTGGAATATTGACTCAGGTTCTTAGGTGTATTTTTGTCAACAGCACTTCATCTTCTTTCCTTGCATGTGCTGATATCCGTGATAAGATAAAATGGAGCGGAAAATATGACTAATATCCAGATAGAGTGAGGTTATCCTTTGACTATCTTCCTTAGCAAATTATATGACTCATATGGATGATACTAGAAGTTCAACCACCAACACCACTCATCTGCCGCATATTACCTCTGTATTAACGTTAATATGTTACATCTAAATTGTGCGTGGTGCGGTGGAAGGAAAGAAAAACATCATCATGGCAGTGAGAGTTACTCTGATAGCGATTTCGGCTCAAGACGAAATTGATGCCAACCCAAATTTAAATCCCTTTCACAGCGCCCGTAGTAGTCATATTCAGTCAGTTGAGCTTCTCAGCTACCAAAAACTTAACTGCCATCTACACCAGATTATCCCCCACCTCCCACCCCCCAGAGAGCTTCAGAATTAGAAGGGTTTATGCTCATAAGTAAACAACTGTTCATATGTGCATACATATGAAATATAAATACGAGTTTAGTGGTGTGTGTATAGGGATATGGGAATATCTGCTAGATTAACATGAGTACCACCCTCCAACATCAGAGCTCTAACGGTACCGCCGCCATCATTTCCACCACCGGTGAGAGTGTATTCAAACGCAGCTTTTTAACATACCACTTAGCTAAGGGTTTTCCGCGTTTTCGACGTCTTCATCTTCTCTGTCGTCGTCGTCGACATAGCCATCGTCATCCGTTGATACGAGTAGTCGTATCTCAGTCAAAGTTTGGTTAGGGGTCGAAGTCGGAGAGGGGATCGTTTTCTCTCAACTCAGCTGAGGCGAAATCCGCCCGCTTTTTGTCCAACCTCAGTCCCGAACCGAATCGAATTGTGGTTTTTATTGAAAGGAATTTAATGTGAATTGAGTGCTTCTGCGGGAGAAATGTATCTACACATTTTACGCACACTTTTATGCCATTGTTATGTAATGGATATGGACCTTCTCGACCGTTTCATCAGTCTTCATTTTGTATCTTATTGCTTATTTTGTTTTTCGTACGAGTAGATAGATACATTGTGTATTGTCCGTATATCACATGCAATTGGGGCAACCGAAATCATTTGCTCTGTTTGGTTGGATTTTTTTTGCATTATCATATTGTTTGCAGTGTTGTCAGTTTAGGAGAACTTTCTCTTATTGAGATACTTTTTGATAGGACATTTCGCAGGAAGAGAAAATGTATTTGAAATGAACATATGATGAGTTCGTGTATTAAGAGGACCTAGTCAACTTGAAATATGATGTGTTAGTTATATCATTTTAAGTTGGAACGTTTTTGCAATTTGCAATGATTTTCTTCATAATTCTTCCAGTCCTCGAAACACTTCTCAAACTCAATCTTTAGGATAGTCTTGAGCTCCTCTAGTTATGTCGGTTTTTACTTGCTCAACCGTTGCAAATTTCCGTGCTTTTACAGGTCCCTTTAGTTTCGGGTACAAAACCAGTTATTCGTCACCAGTTTTTAATCTTTTTGAGCAACTCAGAATCATCATTGACGTCATTCAAGATCTCCTGAGCGATGCTCATGCGATGGTTATTCTGAACAAAATTAAGAAGTTTCGGAACAGACTTCGCTGACTCACGAAAATTGCATGACACGAGCCGACCGATATGCCAACATCGTATAACATTTCTGTCTGTCAAAAACAAACTTGGTGTGCAATATATTTAAAATTGTAAAAATATGTTCGGGACCTGTATACCAACACAGAAAAAAAAAAAATAAAAATAAAAAATCGATAATCGAATGTACGTTGCCCGCGAAATTTCAAGTCACACTAACTTTTGAACACACGTCGTATGTAGATGGATAGTGCAAAGAAAAGACTCATTTTAATTCATTCAGGTGTGGCTAGGCTTAAATAATCTTCGTCCTGGGCTAAGATTTTAAATAAAAATTTTTTAATTCATTAAAACTTGTTTTTTCTTTTTTAATTTTGTTGGGGAAAAAAGCAAAAAATAATAAAGACAGTTGACATTTGTCTATACTGTTTTGTCTCAAATCCGTTCGCTTACTTTGTAACAAATATTCTCTTTGAAAGAGAACTTTATCCTCACTCCCCCAAGGTCAATTTAACTTAATGTATCAATAATATTCCACAAGAGGTTCAGGATTTAAAGAAAACTTAATTTCGATCTTTGCAATTGTTGGTTTCTCCTACCTCGGCGATTTAATTCAAAATATCAAAATGCCTTATCGGAGAATTGCAAAATGCAAGTTTGGAATAGCCATAACTGTGGACTTCTTTTTGCAGTGTGACTTAAATATACCATTCATGCTTTTCCTAACTTCCTCGATGTATTCCCGAAGAAGTATGAGCAAAGATTTGAATGAAAATGAATTTATCGCTCATACTAAAGGGAAATTTAAATAAAACCCTGGCAACACTACTATAGTTTGTAGAGTTTATAAACTCTTTTTTAGGGTTTATAAAAGAAAAAAGAAGAGGGAGGTGGAAGAAATAACTAATTGATATTGTGGCATCTACAGAAAATCAATTTGGGACTAGATACAATGCGACCCAATTCGATGACGATGGTGATTTTAACTCTGCATGTGACTGACTGTGTGCGGCTGGCTTTGGTTGCTACTTGTAGGGATGAATCTGTATTTGACATTTCATTTATCAGCTGACTAATTGTGTATCATTAAAAAAGAGGATGATAATGAAAACGGGAGAATTGAGAGATGACAGACAACGTAATGAGGGAAATATATTTTAGGGAATATCATGATTCGTATAAAGTGAATGGCTTGCCATTAATGTGAACAGTAAAGGACTGACTGGTTATTATCATCAACAACATCATCCAACATCATCATCAGTATCAGCACCAGCATCGGTATTGGGAGTAGTATTAGTATCAGCATCATCATCATCGCCGGGGAGTCAACCGCACACATCAGTGAATAAAGCAGTTAAGCTGATATTGAACAGAGGATAATCTTCTTGGGCATATCTCCTAGCAGATACGGAAGACAAAAATGGGAATCTTTGAAGATTTATTGAAAGCATGTGCTCTTCACTTGAAGTAGAAGGAAATGATACACGCATTGTGGGATTGGGTATATGTATATATTACACGCATAGAGACAGACGACCAAAGACATTGATGTTGGCGACCACGATAGAGATGACGATAAGGACAAAAATGGGTGTATTAAATTTTGCGACGCTCAGATATTTTCTTTATGTCTTTGACATTCTTAGTTCGAGCTTAGCTTGATATATTGTCGTAATTGAGGGACATTGCAATTATGTCGGGTTTTGTCGTGATACATTGTTCGAATTGGTGGACTGGTTTTATTTGGGATCTTGCAAAAGGTCGTGTCGAGGTTTCTTGGATGAAATACAATGATGTCAAAGTACGTCTTAATATTCAGACATAAAAAGGAATGAGCTACAATAACTGCTTGGGGAGAAATAGAACATTGTGATTTCATCTAGCGAGCTTTAATGTATTAACTTCAGTATGACCCAGTTGCAATCCAACCGGAGTGAACTTGATAAATTTATATTCTTGATAATTTCTTAACATTTTCTCAGGCCTCCTTGCTTCTGAATCACGTCGTCCTGGCATTGAATCTGTTAAATTTTGGAGGCAGTCGAGATCAATATCAAACCAGGACAACAGGAAGGTTGCTTTTAGGACGTTTTCGACTTTAAACTTTTTCGTTAAGAATACCCCAAGAATTCTCTAATGGATTGCAGTCTAGGCTGCTTGAGGTATACTTTTGCTTTCAAACCAGCCTTCTGTTGGCCTAGGTACTTGAATAGATGCATTTGCATAAACAGATGACATACTTTTCATCGCAGCTATCCAGATGATATATCAAAACGTCTTCTGAAAGACTTATGTACATTATTTTCGTTATAAAGCGGATAGAAAACTTCCGGATGATATTCATAATGATTCCGCCACAGAAGTTCCATTCTGGTCTATCAATATCGTGTTTTCTGATCTCATGCTGTAGCAGCTCATCTAATTTTTTTATTTTTTTACCAGAAAGAATTTCTTTCTGCCAGTCGGATGTCGAAGACCTATATTTTTTGGCAAAATCCAGTTTTCTGTCTGTGTGAACTGCGGTTAGACGTAGTTTTTCTTGAACATTCGTCCGTATTATGTTTGAAGAAGTGCTTAAAATTCGGTAAAATGTTGTAATATTTCACAGAGGTTTCTATTTGTCCCTAACTTGTTTTGAAGACAATCATTCTTGTGCTTGACAGTTGGCCTTACTCGATAATTAAAGTAAAGTAAAGTAAAGTAATGGAGCAGGTATTGAGAGAGATATTAGACTTTGTAGTGATCACTGTATGATATGTTTCAGCTTAGAGCACTCAAATTTAAATACAGCAAGTAGGTGCAAACCATTTCCTACTACAGCAGGTCTATGAATTAACCATCATTCGCTAACTAACGACCATACTTTGAGAACCGTTCATCAACAGCTCTGCAAAGATAATGCGTGAGCCGCAAATTGGTTCCACACTAAAACTACTTAAAATAAAAAAAAAAAAAACAAAAACATGTTTTGCTAAAGAATTGTCGGCGGCATCCTCATGACATGAGGATAAAATAAAAATATGTTAAAGTAAGTAATAAAGTGAAAAGCAAGAACCAGAAAATAAAGATAAATTTTATACTTATAAGTTTGAGGAGTTTAAAGGAAATTTTTTAAAAAGAAATGGAAGTAGAAAAAGTTATTAGTTTTCGAAATCGAAGTTGAAAATAATTTAGTTTCGAACTCGAGAGATATTTTTAATAACTTTAACTATTTTGCGAATCAGAATAATAAACACTCGTGTACATCTGATAGTATCTGCATAAATGTAAACTAAATAAATAATTAAACTATGATCAGTTTGGTTTTTATGAGGAAAGATCGATCGATCGAAGATGCCATATTTTATGTAGCGATATCCTATAACGTTGTTTATTGGCATTACAAAAGCTTCTGATGAACTAAATTATATAGTTTGTTGGATAGATTGCACAGAGCTGGTTCTAGGGATGCGGTACACGATTAGCTTGCTTCATACTTAAGGGGAAGGTCACAACGAGTTAAACTTGATACAATTGTTAGTGAAGAGTTGAAAATAACTGCCAGAGTGCCGCAGGGTTTTGTGTTTTGTCCATTTTTATTTCTCATCTAGGTGAATTACATATTTAAGCAAAGATCTTGCAGCATCAATATTGTTTTTGCAAATGATATGACATCGACATTTATTAATAGATCCTTTTTATAATCGGTAATAAGTGTACACTATACTCATGATGTAAGTTTGAAATACAAAAGTAACAGGTGTGGTAACTTTGGCGAGAATGCCTCTTGTAATGCATATGTAAATTCGTCTTGGATGCGCTATTGCGAAGAAAGCCGAGGCAGCCACATGAATGAAATCGCAGTCCATAACTAATGGAAATGTTCGCTCTTTCTCATAATAGTGTCAAAATAATTTATTTTTGTTTATTTTAATACAATTCCGTGCCGTTTCTAAGAGAGGACACCACTTTAATTAAATCCATACCACTTACAGTTAGTACCAACCTTCAAAAGATACGTGTATAAATTGGACAGCTGTCGGACGATTAGTTCTCGAGATATAGCGTTGTGAGTGAAGCAACTTTTGTTATTGTGAAAAAAAAAATGGATTCAAAGCAATTTCGTGTGTTGATTTATCATTGCTTTTTGATGGGAAAAAATGCAGCCGATGCAAAGAAATGGCTTGATAAATGTTACCCGGACTCTGCACCAGCCGAACGAACCATTCGCAAGTGGATTGAAAAATTTAAAAGTGGTCATACAAGCACCGAAATTGATGCACGCAGTGGACATCCAAAAGAGGCAGTTTCAGATGAAAACATCAAAAAAGTCCACAAAATGATTACGAATGACCGTAAAGTGAAGTTAATCGAGATAGCTGAGGCTCTGAAGATATCAAAAGAGCGTGTTGGATATATCATACACGAATACTTGGACATGCGAAAGCTCTGTTCAAAGTGGATGTCGCGTTTTCTCACAGCCGACCAAAAACAACAACGTGTTGATGATTCAGAGGAGTGTTTAAAGCTGTTCAACCGCAATAAAGCCGAATTTTTGCGTCGGTATGTGACAATGGATGAAACTTGGCTCCATCACTTCACACCAGAGTCTTGTCGGCAGTCAGCTAAGTGGCGAGCAGGCGACGAACCTCGTCCAAAACGACCAAAACGACCAAAAACTCAATAGTCAGCTGGCAAGGTTATGGCATCCATATTTTAGGATACACATGGAATAATTTTCATCGACTATCTCCAAAAGGGGCAGACTATCAACAGCGACTATTACATTGCGTTGAAGGACGAAATCGCAGAAAAACGGCCGCATTTGAAGAAAAAGAAAGTTCTGTTTCATCAAAACAATGCACCGTGTCATAAGTCGATGAAAACGATGGCAAAATTAAATGAATTCGGCTACGAATTGCTTCCCCACCCACCGTATTCTCCAGATTTGGCCCCCAGCGACTATTTCCTTTTCGCAGACCTTAAAAGAATGCTCGCCGGAAAGAGATTTAAGACCGATGAAGAAGTAATCGCCGAAACAGAGGCCTATTTTGAACCTAAACCGAAATCGTACTACAAAACTGGTATCGAAAGATTGAAAAATAGTTTCAATCAGTGTATCGCCCTCGAATATATCGAATGGAATATATTGATAAATAAAGTTGAATTTTGCAAAAATTTTGTGTTTTAATATAAAACGGCACCATGTGTTACTTTATTTTTAAAAAGAAACTTTGTCGGGTGGTAGGGTGGTCAAAACCTGCAATAGAAACTTTAGGTACATTTAAGCATCTAGAAATTTTAATGAATGAGAACCTAAATTGAAGGGTACACGCAGCAAAGTTAAAAGGGTATAGGTATTATTTGATAGAAAAATGGGTTAGCTAGCAGCTGATTTTTGTTCTGCTAGAGCGTTTTAAGGATCAGAGCCTTCAATCATAAATGAATTTGTCTTCCTGCAGTTTAAGCCCATCAACTCTATACAGCAACTGTTTGTTAAAGTCTAGCAATAAGCTGTAGAAGCTGCGGAACATTAGCACATTTATTTGGCCCCGATAGTGACGTGTCAAATTAAGTGGGTCATGCAGAACAATGTCGACTCATCTATATATCATATCTAAAATACAAATACTCTTTGAGGTATTGAAGTGACAATGGAGCAAATGAGGTCACTTTAACATACATATTATTGAAATTATTTGGTTAAAAGTTATCCGAGTTTAGCTTCATAGTGCAATTTAAGGCGAAAGAATAGTAATCAGTCAAATTAAATTTGACAATATTGAATAAAAACGTAATCATTTGACTACAAAATCAACCAAGTGTTCTCAGTTATAAGTGAAATTTTAGGATGGTGGGTGGCCGTGGCTAAATAGGTAGTGTACTGGATTCCAAATTAGACGGTTCGGGGTTGAATAACAGCCGCGCGCGAAAGACATTATTTTTTTCGGGCATTCATAGAGTGAAATATCCATGAAGTCCAAAAATCTTTATTTCTCTCTGTCCCAGGCACTTTAAGTGTAGTCATGCCCACTTGAATATTAAGTTCTTCAAAAAAAAGGAAGTGAGATTTAGAAGTTATTAAACAAATATAAAATCAAAATATGAAGTCTCCAATTTCTAACCACGTTGTCTATGTATATTTATATTTATTTATATCATCGGAATTATTATTTTGGAGTGGTGCGCTTATTAAGAAATATACAACTGGGGCAACGGTCTACTATCCCTTCAGTTAAATAGATATTTTTTTCATCCACTTAAAAAAATGATCTATTGGATGCAATTACAAGGGAATAATGATGCTATTAAATGACATCAGCGTCCAGTTAAAGTTCATAAAAACTTTAATAAAAATCAAAAGTTCAATTTACTATTGTTTCACAAAAAGTGTGAATTGTAAGGAGTTAACAACGCCACTTATGGATTTTGTTGTTCATTTTGTGTACAAATGTATTCTTAATCTTATTTAAAGTTCGTATGATATTGTATGAACAAATAAATTCTAAATCTGCTCAAACAATCCAATGTTTAGTAAACAAAGTAAAAATATAGGAATGATCTATCCGCCAGCTTACAGTTCTAACAAATACTTCAATAAAAGTCAGATCTAAGTAATTGTGTATTCGGGTGGTCTAAACGACGACCACAATACCGTGTTGGACTTTGAGGTTAGGCTGGTATATATATAATGCGCACGATGATATCTAGTTCATTTAACTTACGAACGATTTTAATCTTCGAAAACCACCTAGTCTAATGGACGATATGTCAAAAGATAGATAACAATTGAGGATGTTTATATCTTATCACTGGAACGTGAACGTCTCGGTTTTATTTTATTTTATCATCCAAAGCAAGGTGAAATCTGGCACAGAGAGATACTAATAACCGGTGAACGTCAAAATATACATATTCTGTCGTGTAATCAAAGTAAGGTTTGGTGTGGATTCGTAATTTTTAAATGCTCTATACATAGAGGGTTACGGATGATTCTTGTCGCAGTTCAGTTTCCAAAGTTTTATATCATACGTACCATGTTTTCAGAGAGATAATATTACCGTTTTTTTTTTTTTGGAAAAAGGCAACTACAAACTGTGTTCCACTAAGGTTTGATTAGGTTTTAGTGGCAGCATACATGCTTTCTGAGGCTAGTCAAGCCCCTTGCAAAACCATGATTTCGTTGTCCCTGCTTTTTTTTAAATAGGGCCCCTATACGTGGATCAGATATTTTATTTTAGGTCAAACCATTTTTGTTACATCAACGGCCTACTGATTGTTGTATGTTTATTCATGTTTCTTTTTTTTATTTTCAACGAAGGAACCACCAAGATGATTGCCGTTATAGCCAAGTTCGTCGGCTTTATAGTTTCCCCAAATGTATCGATAGCTAATCAGCCAGAAGATGTGGATGTTGAACTGTTTAGTCATATCGTTGAGTGTTAGATGAAAGGTTTTTATTAACTTCGCTTTTTTATAAAGTCGTTAGAACTATAATAAAATACAGAAATTTTAAGTTTTTTTTTCTGTTAGTAGAAGTTCACAAAAGAACTGTTAATAGTGTTAGGCAGTGTGTTGTCTAACATGCACCATGCCGCCGACAAGACTGTTTACCCTCGCCATCACATAGTGGCAGTCAGCATTCCCAATAAGGTATTGGGTATATATTTTAACTCGTGCGGTAATTTTTTTTTTTTTTTTTTAAATTTGAACGTTTATTTAAGAAAAACATGTACAATAGTATTATTCAAAGTATTGCCCATCTGAAGCTATGACTTTTTCCCATCTTTCTGGCAATCTTTGGGATCCCATCCCGAAAGAACTGCATCGGCTTGGCAGCCAAGAATGAATCAAGCCAATTTTTGATATTCTGCTCTGATGTGAACCGTATTTCAGTGAGGTCGTTCTGCATCGACCGGAACAAATGGTAGTCAGAAGGGGCAAGGTCTGGGCTATAAGGCGGTTGGGGTAAGACTTCCCATCCACCGTTTTCCAAATAATTCTTAACCGGAGTAGCGACGTGGGGCCGAGCGTTGTCATGATGGGAAATTATTGCCTCGTGTCTGGTCGCATATTCCGGGTGTTTTTCGGCTACTGCTCTCTTCAAACGGATTAATTGTGTTTGGTAGCGTTGTCCATTGACGGTTTCACTCGGTTTTAGCAGCTCATAATACAGCACACCCATCTGATCCCACCAAATACAGAGCATTACCTTCGCGCCATTGATATTCGGCTTTGCCGTTGATTTGGCTGGTTGGCCGGGTTTCACATATGATTTTTGCGCTTGGGGTTGTCGTAATGGATCCATTTTTCATCACCAGTAACAATCCGATGCAAAAATGACTTCCTTTTGTGGCGTTCCAGCAGCATTTCGGACATGCAAAACCGCCTTTCGACGTCTCTCGGCATGAGTTCATGTGGAACCCAATATCCTTGCTTTTGAATACAGCCAGCTGCCTTTAAACGTTTTTAAATGGCTGCTTGAGTGACACCCAAAGATTCTTTGAGCTCTTCTTGTGTTTGGCAACAATCTTCATAAAGTAATGCTTTCAGTTTTTCATCTTTAAACTTTTTTGGCTGCCCAGGACGTTCATCGTCTTCCAAGCCAAAATCACCACTTTTGGCACGTTCGCTTAGCTAGCGCATGTTCACCATATACTTCCACCAAAATACGATGACTTTCGGCAGCAGTTTTCTTCATATTAAAGTAATGAAGAAGAACTCCCCGCAAAAACACTTTTTCAGTCACAAAATTCGACACATTTGAGTGAAAAAAAATTATTGTTGTTTACGCTTCAAATGAATGATATATACTGAAATGACGTACAATGACAGTAGCTTTGCAACGCATGTTCCAATGGAATAATAACAATGGAATAAAACAAGTTACGCCATCTCTTAGCAAACCGCTCGAATAGAGACCCAATACTATTAGGCATCATAATTAAAAAGTTACGGTACCGAAAGCAAAATCAATGTCGAAGAAAATTTTATTCTCCATCTCTTTCAGCAGGAAGGAAATCAGACAGAAAAGTCTGCAGATGTTGATGAGCGTTTAGTCATCTTTTCCGATTTTCGGTATAAAAGCTGTTGTTTCTGTTTCAGATAGAAACAGCTAATCGTGTATTCCACTTCAGGCAAGAAAGAGAGCTTCAATTATTCGAAATTTGGTTGGGCGGTTAGGAAGACGAATAAAAGAGTCAACGCTATCAATCAACGCTTTGCAAAAATGATGTTTTGTCGGATTTCCTTTTTTAATTGAAGCACAAATGAACGTCCTCTTTAAAGGCTAACCCACTCCAGTATAGCTTGTAGACAACTGGCTGCAATCTGCTTCACATATCTAGTCGAGGGGGTGAACGTGTACATAAGCGTACAAGGGTTACTTCCTAAGTTTTGAGATATATCAATACCAGTGTAGAGCATTATTATCGTTAAATTTGACGTTTTTATTAGCACACGTGGGTTTTTTTTTTTTATAGAGACTTGAAACATTTATCTCAACTAACGTGCGATGATTTTTTTTGTTTTTCAACTTTTAACGTGGATTAACTATACATCAGTGTGCCTTTAAACTCACCATTCCGGGTCACCGTGTTTTACTGGTTTTCCGTATTCAATCGTAGTCGTCATTAGCTCCAGGACGAATTTCGTGAAGGTTGTGCAAAATCGGCTGCTATGACAGAAAATATCGATTCTGTGCGGGAACTGATGATACCGCGAGATCGTCATGTGACTTATGGTGAAATTGAGGCAATAGTTCCACTCGCATACATTTAATATTGCGTGAAGATTCGGCCTTCATAAAGATTTATTCGCGTTGGATACCGTATAATTTGACAATCGCTCAAAAAAAAAGGCTCGTGTTGAAAAATGTCGGTCCTTCATAAGACGTCTATAAGATCGTAACAGGCAACGAATCATGGGTCTATGCATATTTGCATTGTTTGCGCACGAAGCACTTCGAACCAAATGGTCGTCTGAACCGGTTTATTGGGAATGGTACACCACGATTTGTTTGTCAGAAGTCTTTTTATAAATAAGGAAAAAAAGGAAATGAAACCAACGCTCACAGGTCAGCTCAAAAAAGTGACTTTTTGAGGACTCAATGATTTTTTTATTCCCGCACATTAAAAATAAATTACAAGACCAACATTTTAAAACGCATGTTTTAGAGTTTCCTCCACTTTGTACTCATACGAGGATGTATTCTCGTAAGAATTAAAGCTTTAAACACTTTTTTTTTAGATTCCCCAAATATTTTTTTCTAAAGTTGACATTACATAACAATCGAAAATGTATGCAAAACAAATTTAAACAAAATCGCTTGTATAATGATTGAGTTTTTTTTTTTACAGCGTTACATATAACTCGATCATAGTTTGCTATGTAGATTTGTTATTTTAAGGGCCCAAAGTTATATGTACATGCTCATGTGTTATTTTTATTATTATTATATATTTTTTTTGTGCAAATTTATTTGTTATTAAGTAAACATACATACATATCCTTTATGGGGTTTTGGTTACAACCAAAACATTACTAACCACAGAGAGTGATGGTTAGAAAATTGCGTTGGTTTTTATATACCACCGCGAATACGTGGAAACCATTGATTAAAATCCGATTGAATTGCACCGCAAAAACTAATAAAATGACGCTTAGGTTAGCTCTGAAGTATGAGCTGTGCCAATCAATGCTTACGCCGCATCCATATACGAGTATGCCATGGGATATATGGTATTCAAATGTTTTGATATATTTTTGTGGTAAGGGACCGCATATATCTCTAATTATAATTTTTGGAATGACTACGAACTAAAGGTAACTGACGCGTGTGAAATTGGAAAATATTTTAAAGGTTGATATAATATTGGAGAGGTTGTGATGTGATGGTTGATTGACAATATGAAATGTGGTCTGGGCTATACCATTATTCTTACCGAACGGTACTTCTTTTCCAAGTTTCTGGTGAAAGAAGATGGGACACTTTTGGGCCAAGAGCAATGAAACTGGTATCAAAATAAAGTTGAGCTTTAATACATAAAACTATGAAATTTTATGACAATCGTATTGCAGGTGAATCTTCTGCAAAATTTTTTCCGTTTATATGCATATACTCGTAAATTTAAACATCATTAGAAGCATAAGACGCACATATACTCGTATGTTGTTGGCATCAAGTGAAAGTTGATTTCACTATCTTTTAACGAAGATTTTCAGTTTTTGAAATAATCCTCCTTACTCTTAAGACTTTGAAAGCTTAATTTTTTTTTTAATCACTAAGTTATGAAAAATCCTCAGCGAGGGCGCATCTCTCTTTTACTGTTACGTAAAAGAGCATCAATCAAGTTTAAATTTGGTGTATTCAGACAATGTTTAGGCACATGGTAAGTACCTACATGCTAGGCTGGCCCATACATATGTATGTAGAATTTAGGAAAAGAAAAATAATTTAGAGACCTCGTTTTTAAAATAGATGTATTTAGAATGCTATGATTGATAACAGCTAGTATTTGCTAGGGCCCATCAGTATTCTTCTTCCATTCTATTAAAATGTTATGCAAAAAGTGTAGGTGATATTTCTTTATTTGTTTGATGACGAGGATAACCAAGATACCACAAACTCATAATGTGAGCACAACATCCGACAGTTCTCATACCAACCAGATAACTGCAATAATAACTCTTGATAGAATTGCTTCTATTAGCAATATTTTCCTCATTGCTAACAAAAATGTTTGTATAATATTCTTAAGGAGTTATATGTCGAAATTTTATAAGACATTTCGACAAGTAATTGTTCCTTTGTAAGAAGGAGCTTAATTCTGTGCTAATTCTTGCTATATTTGGACACATTTCTATTTTGTAGCTCCCGTTTTGCTTCAGAATCATGGAGAAACTTCTGTCATACAATCAATGACACCAGAAGTTGTGGCCGTATTCACAAAATACTCTATAATAAACTAATACTATCGGATCAATAAAAAAACCTGGAGGCACATAAGTCGAAAACGGGCTACAGCATCTTCAGGTCCTAGTCGAAACACACTTCCCAAACTCGACGATAGTTTAAGAAGCCCAAGAAAATCCTTCCCAGAAAAGGATAAATAGACCTCTCAGGTAGGACTGGAACAGAGCAAAGAAAATTTTTCATGAAGGCAAAATAATCTGGGCAATCAACTCTTTTCAACCCTTCAAAGCCCCTGGTAGCTTTACTACAAAAGGGCATCCCCCAACTGCTACCTGTATTAATTAACAGGTTGCAAAAAACGTTACCAAAAAGTTGTTGTCATATATATTCCTAAGGTAGGACCCAGACCGTCTGAACTACCAAAGTCGTATAGACCAATCAGCTTCACTAGCTTTTTCTTTAAAACTATTGAAAAGATCCTTGATAGACATATCACAGACGAGGCACTTCAAATGAATCTCCTTCACAAATATCAATATGTCTATCAACTCGGAAAATAAACCACACACGCCCTACAAAAACTTGTCACAAGAATTGAAAAATCTCTCAGAGATAAAGAGGTAGCGGATGGCTGTTTCCTCGATATAGAAGGAGTATTTGACAAAACAGAATTTTCCCAGATATACCATATAGAAGCATTCAAAATATGAGATTTGACGAAACCACATGTAAATGGCTAAAATGCATACTTGAGGACAAAACAATAAAAAAACTCATTAGGCAGCAATAAACTCAGTATGGTAGCTATGAAAGAATACCCTCATGGAGGAGTACTATCACCTCCATCGTAGTTATTGGACTGATTATTCTCAGCGTTGATGGCTTCTATGTCCAAGGATATGCAGACGACATTGCTATCCTAATCAGAGGTAAATTCGAAGACATAATCTCAGATCGCTTCCAAAGAGCTTTGAACCTAGTTGCTGAATGGTACACCAAAGTGTGCCTCAAAGCTAATCTCAAGAAAATCACAATTGTTAAATTGATCAACAGATGAAGGCGAGAAACTCATGAAATGACACTGGATGAAAAATGTACGTGAAACCCCTTTTGATTCTAAGACTATTTACGAGGCCAGGACCTCACAAAGACCAACAAATGTCTAGCTTAAAACATTTGGGGACTTAATCTCAAAATTAAACTTTGGATGTACACGGCAATAACGTGTACGTGTAAAGGATCCGCTTCTCAATTCAATTAAAATACTGTCCTTCTTCGATTAAGGTTATTTTCTATCATAAGACCACCTGGGTGATTGGGAGTATTTAATCTGCTCAAAGCGATTTGCAGCAGTCAATAAGCCTTATCGGTGTCTTCGATCAGTCTGTGAAACTTGTCCACAGTTGCAGAAGTTATTTTAAAATCATCCACCAAATGAGAAGAAAGATTCAAGATTGATAAACTCCTGACGGAAGACCTTATAATCTCTTTTAAGGCGTCCATTTAAGACTTCTACAACCCACCTAAACATCGTTATACTCATACATAGCGATTTGTTTGCTCAAAGTATTGGTAATTGCTGATGTCCTTCGGGCATTTGGAGGGATTCGGGGATTCCGGCATGTGCCCATGTAATTCTTATGTTGAAATTTAAACTCTATAGCCTCTATCGAAAATGAAGACATTTCTTCTGAAAAAAATGCCTCATCACCAAATTTTCTCTTTTGAAGAGCTTGTTCATTATTGAAGCATCCGAATTAGTGACAGCATACGGATCCAATACTTCAAAAATATATCCATCACAGCACGTTATAAGAAATGGTTTAACTAAATTCTGATACTAAGTAAACTCTAAGTTTGCTTTTGAAATGCGTAATTAGAGCTCTTTTGGATGTAAACCTAGGCCAAAAATGACCATACCATAGATGGCCTATCATTTTAAGATATTTCAGGGTTGGCAAAAAATCCATTCAGAATTAATTTATTCTTTCTATGTATAAGAATGTTCTAAGCTCAAGTCGCATGGTAGAAACTGTCTCGATATGCAATTTCTAGCGGCGGATAGTTAAGACATAATAATGGGGTGCACTACTCATTGAAGCATTGAAAATGTCAAATGTCAAATTTGTGCGGAAAAAATTGACAGAAATTCCACAATGAAAGTATCGTGTGGTGATTGATTGTGTTTTTTTCATGCACCTTATGTTAATATGTTACAACAAGAAGTAAATTATTAAAAAAAACAAGTGCCGTGCGACAAGTGCTCAGCGCTGAGGCGCAAATCTCTTCGAATGCCTGACCCATCAAAAGATCGCAACAACAACAACATGCATACAACTGATGAACATTATACATCAACTCCAAGCATAGCATTCTTAATCGAAAGCAATAACAATGTGCAGTCAACAGCGGACGAGTTAGCAGCAAGTCAAAAAGAAACCGAGGAATTCATGCTACGAATGATTTATCAAAAACTCGATAGCCTGGAAAGTAAAAAATCAGTTCCTGCTTTCTATGACTGAACTGCGTCGAGAAAACGATGAGCTAAGTCGATGAGCACTCGAAAATAGACCTTTAGTAATCCTTTGTTTATTGAGGTTCCAGATGAAAAATTAGACAAATGTTACTTGAAAAAAGTGCAGAAAAAAAATTTAAACGTCGGTGATGGTGGAAGCTATTCTAACGAATGCATATCGGTCATTTGTTTAAGCTTCTCTGAATCCTCTTTTAAGCAACGCATTATGAGGTAGAAGTCAAAGAAGAAGAGTATGCTTAATTCAAGTGTGCTTGGTTGTGGCAGCAGCGGTAGTGCTGGTAGCGGTGGTAGCAGTGGCAGCGGTAAAATTAAGAGAACTGATGTCTACATTAATGATGCGCTCACAAAGTATACACGAGCGTTGTTCATGAAGTCGAAAGAGGCGAAAAAACAGAAGGGATTTACTATAAATATTTGTGGTATAAAAATAACCAAATATTAACCTTCTGTCCTTACACATATTTTCTCGAACGCACGTATTACATACCCCACACACAAATATTAAAAAAAAGATAAAAATACTGGAGAAAAAAAAAACATAATTTCAAAAAAAGGTTACACAAAAAAGTTAATATATAGTGGTGAACTAAAATCAGTCAAATTCATAAAAAGTTTAAAACAATAGTTCTAAAATCTGTCACGCTACGGCTTTCTTATACTCTTTTTTCAATGTTTACTTCAATGTATTGTTGTAAGAGTGTGTTTAATATGGGGTGATTCATCGTGAGGTTTGATTTTCAATAGGCTTTTTTTGACAGATCACGCGTGATTCCTATCAAACTGCTTTTTCATTTTTGTTAAGTATCGTTTGGTAAGTCATCATGGAAAATCGAGGAAATCGACCTACTGAAACCACTATTGCCAATACCATTCGCAAATTTGGGTCCCAGTTTACATTAGTGGATGATACTCGACCGGTTAGACCACATCTACCACCTAGCAGCTGTAGCTGAGACGTATTTTATGTGAGTATCTCACAATAAAAGCATACAAAATTCAACTTGTGCAAGAATTATTTTCAGTGAATGGGCTCTGGGAAAACTCAATGAAAATCCGGTGTTTTATCGTAAAATTTTGGTCAGTGATGGATGAATACGTTTATAAACAAAATTGCTGTATTTGGGCTGATGACCAACCCGAAGAGTACCAAGAGCTACCATTACATCCATTAAAAACAACGATATGGTGGTCCATATTTCTTCAAAAATTAGGCAAATCAGAATGTTACCGTCAACACTTATCGCGCCATGTTAATGGACAATTTGCTTCCTGAAATTCAAGCACATGGTCTCGGTGAGCTCTGATTTCAACAAGACGGCGCTACAACCCATACAGCGCTTGAAACAATGGACTTGTTAAGAAATCATTTTGGTGAGCACCTAATTTAACGTTTTGCTACGGTAAATTGGCCGCGTAGATCGTGCGATATCACACCTTTGGACTATTTTCTCTGAGGATATGTAAAGTCTTAGGTCTTCAGGCCATCGACGTGTTGCTCTTGAGTTTGTGTAAGTATGGCACAATTTGTCAAATGGGTCAGTTCTTCCTTTGGTGTCATCATAATCGAGGATCATTTGCGGCTTTTCTGATTCTTGATCTACTGCATCTGAGTAATGAGCAGATGCGAAGAAAGCCAAGGTCTTATTCTGGCCAGAAGCAAATTGTGAAGTACCTTCTTCCTACCGAGCTAGAAACTGTGGTGCTATCTCTCTCTTGTTCTTCCGCAGAGTACCCAACATTGTCAGATTAAATTCCGTAAGCATCGTCTGGAATAGATCAACAGAAGAGAACCAGTTATCTACTGTTAAATTCCTTCCTGTTCGATGGATACCTGCGGACAATTTTATGACATAGTAGGAAGGCACCGACTCATTTGCTGTAACGTTGACCTTGCCGACGTATAGAATAGCGTTAACCATGTACCAAGTCCTAGCGTCCTTCATCATTACAAATTTTATTTCATATTTGCCTGGCTTCGAAGCCATGTAAATACGGAACGGGCAATTACCTCTGTAATCCATCAGTTGGATGGTACAGTATTCCAACGGCGTGTAAAGCGATTTGCAATTTGTGATGAACGCATCCCGTATTTCCTGAATTGGTGCAAATTTGTCGTCTACCTTACACTCAGCCCTAGTTGTTTTGTCATCAAATCGGAAACAGGTCCCAACAAATTCATAACGATGAGACTCCAAATCTTGTAGACCAAAGTTCGTTAAGGTGCAGCTTGGCAGTTTTCCTTACACCAGCAAAATATGATAGGCCAAAGCCTTTCAATGGATTCGTCTCGAATAAAATTGTCCTACAGTAACTTACTTTATGGCTGAACAAATCTCACCTTTGTTTTACTAATTTTTAGCCCAAAATAACTAAAATAGAAAATATTTCATTAAAATAATTTATTCACAAATTCCAAAAAAATACTAACACGCACTGCACACTGGGGTATATGATACCCAAGCTAACACTTTGAAGCACAACTGAACACGTTAAAAAATCTAAGAACTGAACACCATCGCCTGCTACTGCAGAGAGTTTAAAATTGAATATACATAGACATGGTATGATTAGGAAAATATTTTAACGGGACCTACACCATCATGAATGAATTGATTTTTCCATCTACAGTCTCAAGAACACAAATTGCGAAGAAGTTTTTACTAACGAATCGAATTGCTCAAACAAACTCCTTTTCATTCACTAAAATACGATTATAAGAAGTTTGAGAGAATTTCGCATCGCTTGATCAATAAAATTTCGGAATTTACTCAGAAAATTAAAAATACAAGTTTATTCATCTAAATCTACCATATTGTCCCCTTCAAAGTGATCCCCATCGACTGCAACACACTTATGCCAGCGCTTGATCCAATCCTCGAAACATTTCTTATATTCGGTTTTCGGTATGTCCATCAGTGCTTTCTGCGATTTTTCCATTACTTCCTCTCGGCTGGTTTTTTAGCTCGATTAAACAAAAAGAAGTCACAGGTAGCCAAATCAGATGAATTCGGTGGCTGTTGGATGGTATTTGTTGCATTTTTCGTCAAAAAATTACGAATAATGATGGCACTGTGCAACGGTGCGTTATCATGGTGCAAAATCCACGAGTTTTCTGCCCACAATTCTGGTCTCTTTCGGCGAATTGCTTCACGCAAACGGGTCATAACGCCCAAATAATACTCTCTGTTTACTGTCTGTTCTTCTGGTAAAAATTCATAATGCACTACACCGCTGTAATCCATGAAAACCGTGAGCATTGCCTTCTTTTTTGACTGAAAACGACGTGGTTTTTTTGATCTCGGCTCATTTGGTGAACGCCATTCACTTGCCTGATGTCTGGATTGCATGTCGTACTCATAAACCCACGTCTCGTCTCCAGTAATGATCCTTTTGATGAATGTGGGATCGGATTCAGCCTCGCAAATCATCTCTTTTGCGACGTCAACACGTTCTGTTTTTTGCATGAAATTGAGTTTTTTTGGCACCAAGTTTGCTGCTACACGACGGAAGCTCAAATCATTAACCAAAATGCCTTGGACGGATCCATAGGCAATGTTCAAGTCCTCTGCTATCTCTCTGAAGGTTAATTTGCAGTTATTGACCAACATTTCTTTTACTTCATCAACGTTCTTCAATCTTCGATTGACTCACGACCTGCCACTGGTAAACGACCGTTTTCTTTAGAAAATCGTTGCCGAAACACTTTTCCAACATTTCCAATGTTCGCGCAGCATTAAATCCGTTTTCTACGTAAAATTTAATACAAGTTCGTTGTTGCAAATTAAAATCCATTTCTAAAATAATAAAAAATCGCCAACACACACAGAGATAGATGTACTCTTGGCTACGTAATTTTTGCTAATGTAAAGCTATGACGCTAAGATTTAGAGGGAACGTCAACAACAGATGTACCAAATTAACAAAAAGAAAAACAGAACTCAAATCGGAACAATGGGAAAGCCACACGGTGGTTATTCCGTTTTTTTTTTTTTTTTTTTTTTTTTTTTTCTTTTTTTTATCAAGGTGGTATATGTAGTCATGAGTTATTTTCTTTTATAAACGAAATTACTAGAAGTAAATCAGGAAAGTGCTTAAACCATATCTATGGGCGTTTCGCGTCCTGATCTATCAGTTCTGAAAAGTGTGTTTTCGATCTGAAGATTACTGACCATTTTATGATAGGTTTGCTAATTGAAATTAAGAAAAATAACGAAACTTCTAATTAACTTAGCAAAAAAAATTGATTTTGATATGCTTAAAAATCATTTGTCTTTTGAGTTGAGAGAAGCACTATTTTCGAAAGGCGAAGCCTCGAAATCGTATGACATATTTATGTATGTATATCCTTAATTGGCATATAAGCAGTTGTACTTTCACAGTTAGTCCAAACAAATCTGGAAAACGCCTTTAACCTTGAATTACGCTGAACTCGTTAATGATATTTTAGTTAAGTGAATTCTACCTTCCCTAGTTGCACACTTTGTAGTCCTGTTTGCAATTCTGTTGAAAACTCTCAGAGTAAAACCTTTTTATTTGAACCGATAACAGGCCTTGAACTCCTAAAAAACAATTGGTGAAATAAAAATTTTTTCTGGGGCTGATGATATATCAAACCTAGTTCTTAAAAATATTGCATGCTTCTTAGGTAATGTGATGGCGCATATTTTCAATAAAAGCAATTTTCCTGGTTAATTTCCGAATGCACTTAAATGTGCTGATGTTCTACTTCTCTTCAAAATTGGATCAACTATTGAAATGTGTAACTATAGGTCGATCTCACTCCTACCCTCAGTCAGCAAAATTTTCGAAAAAGTTATGAAAAATGGAATAGTGAGTTTTTTTTTTTGAATAAAACGAAATCTTTCAGTGATGTTCAATTCGCTTTTCAGAAAAACAAATCTACAGAAGATGGCCATTTACACTTCTATTCTCAAATATTTGCCAACCTTAAAAATAAAAAATAAGTGTACAGCTGGGTTGTTTGTTCATAGAATATTTGAGACATTATTTTCGTGGCACACTAAGAAATTTTTATTTTCTGGGCAATGTTTGCTCTTTTAAACTATTCAAAAAGATATGTTATATTTCATTCGAGACTGCAATATGGGATTGCCATCTGGGGAGGTATATATTTCAGTAAAATTCATTAAAAATTAAAAGTATATATATTTCTTTTGATACTCCAAAAACGCATCTTGAAGAAAATTAGCTGCAAGCCCCGCTTTTATCCCAGTTTTCCACTCTTCAGAGATTTGAAGGATCTTTCAGTCCGTCATTTGTACTGCTATAAAACTCTAAAGATATTTTATTTAAGATCAGGAAATTTAAACTTCAAACAAATCGCCAATTACAGTTTACGTGGCAATTTAGTAAATCAAGTCACTGTACCCGTTTTTCGTACAACCGCGTTTCGAAACTTTGATGTTGGGAGTGTTGAATCTTTGTTTAATATTCTTCTTGGATATTTTGGTGTAATTTTTAGTTTTGGATTTTGTTTTCATAAAAAATTATATAAACTAATTGTTAATTTTTGTTGTCACAATAAGTATGCCTTAATTTATGTAGCCACCCCACCCATTTTTTCTTTATTAAAGCTTTAACAACATAGCCTTGAAATGACATTATCTCTATTTTGTTTTCAAAAATACTTATGCTTCTTTTAATGTTAATGTAACTGAAAAATTGTAACTGGATTTTAAGAAATAAATAACAAAATAATCAAAAAATTCATTTCGTTGATATCAGCCGTGTCTTTTTGCACATCCACTATCCGTTAAAAAGATAATTTGCATATAAATTACAACAATGACATAGCGATGTACGCCAAATCAATTTTAAAACGCTATCTTAGCGGATAAATCCTATTTTCTTTCTATTGTCTTAACGTTCCAATGAATTTTCAGATATGTTAAACATTCGCCATTTAAATATTTAGCTTAGCAACTGAACTGATGAAGTGGCGTTAAACGTCATAGATGTGATACCAAGTTTTTATGATGAACTCTTAAGCGTAGTTGGGTTGTTTTTTTTGTGATAATCGCTAACGTGCATGCAAAAGTACACAGCTATTGTGGAGATTGATTGAATTTGCAGGCGTGTTGGTAACAATCGACATTATATCATCCACTTGCTCCCTCGTAACATTTTGAGAACATTTGATACTGTTGGCTAAGTGCGTATCATGCGTAGAAATATGAAAGCCACAAATACGAGCACTTGTGATCAATTTATAATTGTTTCCCTATCACTCTTGGGATAGGTAATCTTTCACTACTTTGGCAGTAACCAAATACACACTGGAATTCTGTTGCAGAAATGCTTCGCGTTCAGGAAGGATAACATCACGCCGATTTTGATCTTCTATTCGCTGCTTTCTGGTCATTCGAGTAGCCCGCAGACAACAACGCTTACGGAATTAATTTATGTTGATATTCTAAAATACTTTTACGAGTATGTAATAAAAATAGTTTTATATGAGGTTATATATATATTCACCTGTTGAGGTATACGCCATTGACCCATTGACTCATTGTAATATAACTCATGGGCTGAAAAGTCAGCGCCGTTTTATAGTAAAACACAATATTTTTGCAAAATTCAACTTTATTTATCAATATAGTTGCCTTCGAGGGCGATACACTGATTAAAACGGTTTTTCAATCTTTCGATACCAGTTTTGTAGTACGATTTCGGTTTAGCCTCAAAATAGGTCTCTTTTTTGGCGACTACTTCCCCATCGGTCTTAAATCTCTTTCCGGCGAACATTGTTTTGAGGTCTGCGAATAGGAAATAATCGCTGGGAGCCAAATCTGGAGAATACGGTGGGTGGGAAAGCAATTCGTAGCCGATTTCATTCAATTTTGCTATCGTTTTCATTGACTTGTGACACGGTGTATTGTCTTGATGAAACAGCACTGTCTTTTTCTTCAAATGCGGCCGTTTTTCTACGATTTCGTCCTTCAAACGCCCCAACAAAGCAATGTAATAGTCGCTGTTGATGGTCTGCCCCTTTTGAAGACAGTCGATGAAAATTATTAAATGTGTATCCCAAAATACAAATGCCATAACAAGTTCGTCCGACTTGACTCTAGTGTGAAGTGATGTAGCCAAGTTTCATCCATTGTCACATACCGACGCAAAAATTCGGCTTTATTGCGGTTGAACAGCTTTAAACACTCTTCTGAATCATCAACACGTTGTTGTTTTTGGTCGACTGTGAGCAAACGCGGCACCCACTTTGAACAGAGCTTTCGCATGTCCAAATATTCGTGTATGATATATCCAACACGCTCCTTTGATATCTTCAGAGCCTCAGCTATCTCGATGAACTTCACTTTACGGTCATTCGTAATCATTTTGTGGACTTTTTTGATATTTTCATCTGAAACAGCCTGTTTTGGACGTCCGCTGCGTGCATCATCTTCGGTGCTTGTATGACCACTTTTAAATTTTTCAGTCCACTTACGAATAGTTCGTTCGGCTGGTGCAGAGTCCGGGTAACACTTATCAAGCCATTTCTTTGCAACGGCTGCATTTTTTCCCATCAAAAAGCAATGATAAATCAACACACGAAATTGCTTTAAATCCATTTGTTTTTTTTTTCACAATAACAAAAGTTGCCTCACTCACAACGCTATATCTCGAGAACTAATCGTCCGACAGCTGTCAAATTTATACACGTATTTTTGAAGGTTGGTACTAACTGAAAATGGTATGGATTCGGAGTCGCAAAATCATCTTCAGTGACGAAGCTCATTTTTGGCTCAATGGGTTCGTCGATAAGCAAAATATGCGTTATTGGTCGGGTGAAAACCCATATGTGCTTCATGAACCACCACTTCATCCACAAAAAATAACTGCTTGGTGCGGTTTGCATGCCGGCGACGTTATTGGGCCATATTTTTTCGTCGACGATAACGATCGTCACGTTAAATGGTCAGCGTTATCGCGCCATGATCACCGATTATTTTTGTCTCGAATTGGAAGATATGGACTTGGACGACATGTGGTTTCAACAGGATGGTGCCACAAGCCACACAGCACACGCTACAATCGATTTATTGAAGAGTAAGTATGGTGAGCGTATTATCTCAAGACATAGGCCAGTCGATTGGCCACCTTGTTCGTACGATTTAACGCCACTTGACTATTTTCTGTGGGGCTACGTTAAGTCATTGGTTTACGTCAACACGCCGACGACGTTGGAAGAGCTCAGAGCCAAAATTGAACGCGAAATAGCGGCCGTTTAGGCCGAAATGTGTGACCGAGTCGTTGAAAATTGGGTCCAACGAATCGACCGCTGCAAACGTGCCCCCGGTAGCCATATGAACGAAGTCGAGTTCCATTCATAAATGTTTTAATTGTACTTCAAGCCAATAATAAAGTTTTTGAAATATCTCTAATGGATTGACTTTTATTTAAAAAAAAAGTTGTAAGTCGTTATTAGAAAACCCTATATAATGTATTAGTTGTAAGTAGGTTAAGTAGATTAAGATTTATTTCTAGGTAGTCTGTAGGCTTTTATTTTTAAGTTTTATAATAAAATTAAAATTAAAAGAGTCCATGTACTAAGCTTTTGCTATTAAAATATGTTTTCTTAGTTTAAGTTGTATGTATTATCGTAACTAAAGAATAAGAATAGGAACTGTCCTAGATATCGAAAGACATAATTTTTAAGTATTGTGTTTAACATAGAGTGCTCGCATGAGGCCAGGAGTTAGTATAAAATTATTCCTTTTTTGAAATTATTTAAGCCAATTTTTAATCATTTTTTTGTCTAGCAGATAAGAGTAAATTAAGTAATTAAATAAAAATGCATTAAAAACGAAAAAAAAAACGAACAGCTGAAATTTGGTTTCGTTTTGGCGATTTGCAAGATCATAATTACAAAGGTCTTTTGCGCCACCTTGTACATATGTATGTTCTCGCCTGGATTTTGTCAGGTGCATAATATAAGCGCCTATGCCTATATTGAAAAAAAACATAATTTTTTTCAAGTTTTTGTGAAAGAAAAAGTATGTAGGTACTTGCCATGTTCCTAAATATTGAGCACATGTTAATGATTTGCACCACTTCAGAGTCATTTTCTAGGACTTTTCTTGGCTAATGTTGGCTGAACCTTACATTATTATACACCAAATTCAAGCTTGAATGGGGATCTTTCACACATGGGGATTTAAAAAAAAAAAAAAAAAAAAAAAAAACTAACACGTCAGTGTAGTTAGTTATTTAATATACATAAGGTGTGATTCATCGTGAGGTTTGATTTTAAATAGGCTTTTTTTGACATATCACTCGTGACTCCTATCAAAATGCTTTTTTATTTATGTTTAGTATCGTTTGGCAAGTCATCACACCACAACAACGTCTCCAAACTTTTCAGCTGTATTATGAAAATCAGCGTTCTGTGAGAAATATTTTTCGTGCGATTCTAGGAACTAACGGTGCGGATAATCGATCTACTGAAACCACTATTGCCAATACCATTCCCAAGATTGAGTCCCAGTTTACATTATACTCGACTGGTTAGACCAAATCCAACACGCAGTGAAGAGACTATAGAAGCTGTAGCTGAAAGTGTACGCGAAGACCGTGACGAATCCATTCGTCGTTGTTCTCAGTAGCTTGGCTTGACGTATTCGACAACTTGACGTATTTTACGTGAGGATCTCGTCCTAAAAGTGTACAAAATTCAACTTGTGCAAGAATTGAAGCCAGGCGAGTTGAGTTTGCTTCATATTTTCAGTGAATGGGCTCTGCAAAAACTCAATGAAATTCCGGTGTTTTATCGTGAAATTTTTACTTTCAAATTTATGTGTTTTATTTTACAATATAAATCAAACCTCACGATGAATCACCCTTTATAAACGGACAAAAATCAATATCCACCTGCAATACAAGTTTTATACAAGAAAATCTCAAAATCCCAGCTACGATTCCCAAAAAAAAAAAAACTTACAGTTTTAATGTATCACCGCTCAGCTTTATGTTGATATAAGTCTCATTGATGTTCGCTCTTGACAAAAGTTTCATGCAATTTTCCCAATCACCTTTGAAGAAATCCTTAATCTTTCTCTTTCTAACAACTTTGGTCTTATTGAGGTAGAAATTTTCGTCAATACGGGAACATTATGTTCGTTTTATTGTTGAGTAGACATTCTGTATCAAGTTGCAAACTGTAGACCAGCTGCACAAGAATGGAATCTTCATAGCTTGCATAACATATCTTCAGTGGCTTCTTCACTTCCCTAATTCTTGGACTATTTCTTTTTAGAGAGCCGTGATCTGGATGGGTAGACTTTGCTCTTTTTAGCAGCAATTTTCGGCATGAAACTCGTTATCAATTTCATCAGTATTTGTGAAATTCACTCAATCATTTATAGGAACTTCTTTATCGCTTCGTAGCATTTAATGGAAACTTAGTCAGAGCTTTGAGGTTGCTTCCAATAGCTGGTTTTTGGCTTTATGCTTCCGCATTTTATTGGTACTGTGACGTAAAAAATGTGAACCTCGAAAACAAAAATTTCTGATGCTGTGTTTAGCAGAGGTATTCAAATCGCTTTAAACACGAATCGAGGATGTCACTTGCTGGCCATGATGCTATTTCTATTCACTAAGAAATCGATTAGCCATTAAATTCAACCGGCGTCCTCAATTTGACCTGCTCGACTGAGTATGCGGATTCGATTGCCTTCATCATGAAGGAGGGCAGCCGTTATGCCGTTATGTTTGATGCCGCTATCAGCCGCGACGATGCTATCGTTGGACTTGAACACTACTGTCTTGGACGCAATTATCTTAACCCTACTAACTTTTTGCCCATTGGATTTCTCGACTTCTGTGTCTAATCGTTAAAAATCATAACGAAAAGAATCGGCAATCAAATAAGGAAGAATCGTCTGACAGACATTTTCCACTTTCGTTTGTAGATTTAATAGCAAGAAATCAGTTAAATAATTTCAATAACAAGTTGAGAACAAAAGTAAACAAGTGCGCTTCGCAGCAAATCCATTAAATTAAAAATATTTGCAAGCATTATTATTTTTCTTATGTTGAATTCTGAATACTACACCCTGACTGACTCGAACTGCAATATTTTCCAAACCGTTCATGACAGTGAGCTCAAATATTGACACATGACAGATAATTTTTTTATTTACAAGCCTTTTAAACGATTTGCGTCTCGGTTGTGTTGAAAATTTTTTACCCGCGATGGAATTCAAACGTGATAGTGTGACTGCTTTATATTTGGCTGGAAAACCACAAGTACATATCGTTAGAGCCCTCCAGTGAATAAATCATTTGTGTCTCGAACCATAGCTCGTTACCGTGATACTGGCAGCGTTTCAAAACGCCCTGGAGGTGGTCATAAAAAGACAGCAACATCCGCAAAAATCTTTCGGAAAGTGAAGCCTTGAATTGAGCGAGAGTGGCGTCAAAATTAATGCGATGGTATACCGTGAAACTGTTTTAGAGGCAGTATTGAAGCCTTGGGCAAACAATCATTTCGGTTGGAGACCGTGGACATTTCAACAAGAATCGGCACCGTCTCACAAAGCGCGCGTCAACCAAGATTGGTTAGAAAACAATGTTCCACACTTCATTTCTCCGACACAATTGATTGCAAATTCTCCGGATGCAAGTCCGTTGGATTTCTCTGTCTGCTGTATTTTGAAGGCGAAGGTTGGCACTAAAAAATACCAAAGTTTGGACCACCTCAAAAAAGCACCTATCACTTCACCAAAACAATCACAAGACTCTTTGATTGCAGGGCCTTTAAAAGCGTGTTAAATTTTTCTTCGCCCGTCTCAAGGCCATTGTTCACGCCAAAGGTGTACATATTGAAAACTACTGATACAATTTGAAAATTGATGTATTTTCCAACATTTTTTGCTTTGGCACAATTAAATTTATCAAAAATTAAAAAAAATATGCATTTTAAAAAGTTGCAGTTCGAGTCAGTCAGGGTGTACTATATACATATATCAAAAAACAAACTATGTTAATTGTTAAAATTGGAAAAATATTTATTTTATTTACAGTTTGAGTTTTATAGCCACATATTCAACATTGATTTGTTCACATTTGCTCCATAGTGTACATTCTTTTTAAGAATAACTCTTTGATGCAAGTCTATCATATTTACTCATGTTAAAAGCTGAACAAAGTCTTCTGTATATAAAAAAAATTGTCAAAATCCACAGGGTGTTATTTAAACCAGTTAAAGGCAGTTATCTGATATTGTTGACGGCACTTAATTAGCAATAAAAGTTATCCCTCTCATTCGAGCTCTCAGTCAGTACGTAGTGTTCTTGATAGACATGGCCTACCTCGCATTTTTGCACCCGTCTTGTCGTGACTTGCCAGAATGGAGTAATACGGGAGTAGATCAATAAGTAGTAACTAACGAACGAACGTTCGAACGTAGGAACGAAAATGTAAATTTTTCATGTTTTTTTATTTTTTACTGTTATCTCCCTCTCAACGCTCCTGATATTTTTTAAACCATCTAAAAAATATGATTAGTCAAACTCTTTAAAGTGTGCTCCTGTTTCGACGGTAACCTCCTCGTTCAAGCTGAATTGTTTTTCCTGTCAGCAACATTTTCATGTTGCGGAAGAAAAAATAGTCTATAGAAAGCTAGGTCTGGAGAGTTCGGTAGATGAGATAGCCAACGTGGGCTGGTGTTGGTTGCCGTGGTTGCAATTCCTTTGCAAAATGAGGTCGTGTTTTAATCGATTTTCTATTAAATACAGTCTAATGATCTTGCCTCCTCTGTTCAAAAACTGTATGATGACTATTTTCAAATAATTGTAGCTATGGTTTAAGCTATTTAAGTCCATTACTTGTTCGGTACTTTGTACTTGTACTTTCAAGCGTACAATCGTTATCCATATTCGAATCAGTTAAGGTTTTATGACATGCAGTTGCACAGACGTAGATGGCTGAGGTTTTCTTTCACTGATGTATGCCACCCAAGATGAGGTAATCCTCTATAATAAAATATGAAATATGGTTCTGTAGATATAATGCTTTAAAATCGATAAAAACGTGTTGTATTTGTATACCGATTTGAAACTTTTGAGTTGTATCAAAGATCTGCGGCGATGTGAAAATTTAATCTAGGTGAACTTTCCCCGCTTAAAACCGCACTGATAGAGGCCGGTCACACTTCTAGCAAAGGGTCTTAGGCCACAGGATTTCATACGCGCTATTGGGGAGAAAACGAATGATGCTCCGTATCCAATTATAAACAACTCATTTAGTCCAACAGTTTTGCTAGGTCTTTATTTAGTTAGGAAAGTGGAAATGTAATCTGTTTTCATCGGATGAATGGTTGATTCTGTCTGACGGTGGAAAGTTATTTGCAATCACCGTTCACCAATCTTTGGAAAGAATCATACCAGATGCTCAGCACCAGATCTGATTTTACTACAACGTTTCATTCTCCACCCTTGCACGTTTCTGTTCTGTTGGTAAAACTTCCGAACTTCATTCTGCTGATAGCACGTACGTCTCTAAGACCTCGATCGAGCTTTCCTCGTGCTCTCATTGTCGGGTTTGTTATCAAAATATCTATGGCTATGTTAGCAAAATAATCTAGAAAATTTGAATTTAAGTCTCTCTGTCAACAGAGTCACTAACCAGGTAGGACCAGTTCTAAAATTCTAAAAAATTCCAGAGCGTGGGACGATTTACCCGCTGCTAGTGGTTGATTCACTTTGCGAGTTTGAGGTCTGGTGTTAGCTTATACTCGTACATAGCTCGTCTGCAATCATTTTATCAGAAATTGTAGCTATTGTCAACCCTGAAAATGCTAGCATACGTACATACCGAAACTTGGAAAATATTCGAGAAGGTTTTCTTTTTCAGGAGAGGAAATTTGTCACCGCACATCATTCCTCTGATGAACTTTTGTGAGTCTTTTAAAAAACATTTTTTAATCAAGAGCTTGACAAGAAATTAATCATTTGTTTTCATGAATATGGGTTGAAGTTCGCTCCATTGTGCTGACTCAGACAAGGCCATGACGTTTGATGCCTTATGTCTTAAGAATTTATTTTTGACCTGCTTAAATAATTTATTTGTACTCTACTCTACTACAACTTTGCCACCATCACCTATCACTTCAAAACAATCACAAGACTCTTTGATTGCAGGGCCTTTAAAAGCATGTTAAATTTTTATTTCGATTAAAAAAAAAAAAAAAACATAATTTTTTCCTCTCAAATCATAATAAGTATGCAACACAACTCCCCTCATTTGGATGGAGCATACAATTTTCGTTTAATTAAAAAACAAATATATAAAGCTCATGATTTATGACCTTTTTGGATGTACTTGCAATTAATAAATTACTTCAATTACGGCAGTGATGGCCATTAACGTTGTTTTCGACGAAATATGTAGCCATTACTGGCAGGCGGCAAGTAATGTAGGCAATTTTAATTTGGACATCAAATCAAATTGATGAATGGTCGTACGTTTTTGGATAGAGAGTGGAAGTAGCAGTGTGATGGGATTAAATTAAATAATTCAAATTGGATTGAAAATATTATTATTTAAGGAAAAATTGAAACGATTTTCATTAAAAGTAATTTTAAATGCTTTTGGCAGTTATATCTGCGGAGGAATTCGCATTCTCTTACGTAAAGTGTTTTAAAAAGTTCACCAGAGTCCGAGAAGGTGATTTAAGGTTTGGTCAATGTTAATTTGTCCTCGGAATTATGATAATTGAATTAATTCAAGTAAAAAAATTGAGAGGGCATATTAATACTCTAATTAAATAGATTGTCTTATAGATTGAGTTACTTCTGCAGATATTTTGTTGTTCGTCTGGTTGTTAAATCACTTAATGAAGAATTGGTTATGTAATGCATTGTTCCGTATTTACAAAAGATGTTGACCTTTGATTTAATCGTAATTGCCTGTAAATGACACATGTCACCAAACTATGCTGTCATACGAAAAATTCTTTTTAAAAATTAAAAAACATCTGAAAATGTGTAGGCAACAAAGAAAGCAAATCTTAGTAGTTAGATACATTCACATATATGTTACTTCTTTGAGAAATAAACAGAAAATAATCTTTGCCCACTTCAGAGTTACAAATGAACATAGTGTATAAGTTCGTTCCAGGGCAGCAGCGCCATGCTTGCTTATCTGATCCGATTAATAAGGTGTGGCTTTTAAGAAACAAGAATTTATTTTTGGAGTTGCCCTTGCGGTATAATCTCTTTGTGGATGACACCGTGAATATTGAAAAGACAAATGGGCATTGCTTATATTCAAAACCCCAACATCATGATATTCATAAGAGCGCATACCGCCTGATTCCGTCCACTGCGTATTCTGCTGTGTCCGATGGTCAAACTAGAATATCGAACCTAGTGATCTCATTGTTCACCCAGTCCTGACCTGAATTGGTTGCAATCAACTCATGGAAGTTTTTTTTACAAACCGGTCGCAACTACTTTTGATCCGTGTTGAGGATCTACAACACAAGCTTCGCGCGCAGCTACAACTTTAAGGTTATCGGTTCTTCGTTTCTCTGACAACATGCAAATCAGTAGCCGACTATCTAAACACAATCACATACACGAAAGGTCGAGGTCCTGTAGCGTTTGGAGTGTGGTCGATAGTCAGTACACATCCTCTTGTCATCTTCTACTGTTTCTTGCACTGATTTGAAACCGCTGCCCCATTTTTAGAATTGAGCAATTGACAAACAGTCGTTTTTGAAAGATTTTTGACGATATTTAGATATTTAGATCCTTAGAAGCTTGATCACGATTCTGATACTGAATTTTAGGCACCCTTTCAAAAGGGTATTGATACCATTTGTTTGATTCCAGTATCAATGCTGATAGAGGCATTGATACGAGTACCATGTACTAAAGACTTATAAATTATATAATCGATTATATCACGTACAGGGTTTGAGCATAGTATTAGTACCTCTTGGTTGAATACAACACAATGCTTATAAATGGTGAAAGTTTTCACTAAATTGAACACACATTTATTGTGAAATCAATGTAGAATTTTATTGATTAATGGAGTTCGGTCTATGGTAATAATGAATGAGATACAACATCGTTCAAGTGATCACCACGGCTTCTGTTGCAAGCAACCATCCGAAGGTTTAAATTATCGATGACTTTTTGAAGAATAAGTGGGTCAATGGCCGCAACTTCAGATTTGATGTTATGTTTGAGATACTCAACTGTCGTTGGGTTATTGGAATAGACCTAACTATTCAAATTACCCCACAGTTGTCACATTGTGTAAATTGATATTGATATGTAAATTGATTAATTGATTACCTGTGTCGGTGGTAGCTGCATCCTGTTGAAACCAGAGATTGTCCAGAGCCAATTTATTCATTTTTGGAGAAAAATAGTCATAAACCAGGCTCAATTATTGACTTTGGCCATGAAATGATGTGCCTGGCTGGTCTTGAACATTTTCGCTCACAGTGGTGATATTTTGTCGTGTAGGTGCTGGCTGAGCATACTGATATGGAGTTTGACCCGATACCGAAACAGTTTCTTCAAAACGCTTCACCATTGCACGAATTCCGAACTCACTAAGGCGATTATGTTGACCGAAAAGGTCACGACTCTTAATTTTAATTTAATTTATAGTTGTCCATTATCTCTGGTTTATCAGTTTAAACTGGCGACTTCACATATACCTATAGAAAATAATTCAAGGATATTAAATACCGTAACAAAATTCTGGATTCAAATTCAAAGGTTCATTACAGGAGATTACGTACTCAATAAATAATTCTTTAAAGCAGTTGATTTTGGCGCGCTTTATGCCATATACCGCCGTCTTGTCTACATCACAGCTCTTTCACTTTAATGCCATTCAATTGGGAAATGAAAGAGCCAGTAAGTTAGTACGATATATCGCTCCCGCTTTTGGACAGCTTAAATTTTTAAAGAAAATGATTAACGATCCATCAAGCCATCAAACAGTGATGTCTTAGTATAATACAACATTTCAAACATAAAACAAAAGTAAAATCAAAGCGATCAGAGAAAGATCTGCTTCAAAAATTGTTAAAAAGAGTGGCGTAGATTTCGATAATATTGAAATTTTGTGGCAAAAAAATGCAGTTTTATGGTGCGCTGGTACTACTTATTCTTTAGTCAATTAAAATGCTTAAAGGAGCCAGTTAAAGCAAGATTTATTGTAGCTATAGTGTTCTTAGAGTAGAAAGAGACATTTTTGATATAAAAACTTATATTTAATTCATCAGATATTTTCCATCGTGGTCTATTACTTTCTTCCAACGTTCTGAAAGATACATAATGCGCCTTTTGTAAAAGACATCAGACTCATGATAGAAAACAAAACACAATGTTTTTATTTCCATTGCCTGATTCAAAGTATATAGCTGAGAGCAATATTTAAGGCATTTATTGTCTGATTGCATGGAAGCAACTCGAAGTAAAGTGCACCTCGCGAGTCCCACCAAATACGCATCATGACATTTTTGGGATGCAAATCTTGTTTAGCGACCAATTGCGTTGTTTCACAAGGAGCGCACGATAACCTCTTACGCCAAATGTTGTTGTATGTTCGTCTCCCGTATCAAGTCTTTTCAGGAAAGCCTCAATCGAGTTTCATTTCAATAAAGACTCACAGACCATTACGCAATCCACCAAAACATTTCAAGCCTTTTAACCAAAAAGTGCAGATTCCAAATGATATACAAGTACGAGTACATATTGTTAGCAAAATAGTTGAGTACCAGATTAGATGGATGTACATTGTACATATATTGAAAAACTATCCACTTGGCGTGAATTTTTTTATACAATTTTGGTTTTACTACAAAAAAAGCTGCACAATTACACAGTATGTGTTATGTGGTTTCATTATCCTCTAAACAGAGTTCTTCTTTAGCTTTTGAGGAAAGGAATCATTTATTCAGGTGATATCTCAGATCACAGTGTACGAAGAGGAAGCTGTTAAGCCTGATATTATTTGTATCATATATAAAAATATATTTGAGGTCTTTCTTCAAGCCATAGATGGTTCTCTTACTCGTTCTAAGTTCTTGATCATTGAATTTTGTTGATAGTTTCTCAAAAGTTAAGTAGGCTGCTAAGTTTAAGAGACATCAATGAAGGGTGGCGATCGCTAAATATATTACTCTATAGCTAGAGAGACTCTATTAATAGTTAATTGATTACTTTCAATACCCCAGAGTCTGATCTCATTTTAATTTTCTAGGTTTTGGAGGGCATTCAAACGCTCTGCTACTGTTGTGTAAAGTTGATTATTGCAACTTCATGTTTGTCTTCAGTTCAAAGACTTTTATTTATATACGCAGCTTAAATTTAAATCTGCTTACCCGCAAAACAAAATACTTATCTGCAGGTGGTTCTTAAATTTGTAAATTCCAAATTTGTTAAAGTTTATTAGAAGTGATTGTTAACAATTTCTGCTATTGTTAATCTTAAAGCGATTTTAATTTCTTCATTGCAAATTGATTTATTTTTTTATTTATTATTTTATTTATTATGTTTTTTAATTTTTTTATTTTACAAAATAAATTCTAGGAAATGTTTTTTAATCTCTTTCTTACGTTTTTATAATTTGGAATGTGTTTTAGAAGTTAGGGAATTAGTTCACCATTCTTGCAATTGCACTTAGTAGTTTGCGTTTTCCATAGAGGTTTCTGCAGTTTATGCCCCATAAACTGCAGAAACCGTTGCTCATCCATGTAGTGCATCAGTGTCGTCATCTAAAAAACGGCGTTGACGTCTAAAGTAAGGTATGAATAATATAGGACCCAATTTTGAACCTAGCGGCACATTATATAGATTTAGTTTTTCTCTACACTAGGTAGATACATTGACTTTAATCAATCTGCGTAAGCAGAGTTTTTCATGCGTTATATTATCAAACGTTTTGCTGTGATAAGGAGCACAGTAATGTGAAGGTTTTTTGTTAAAACCAGCATTAACCGTGTTAATAGTATAACCGATGTCACTTGATTGGATAAATGATCTGCTAATTTATCATTTTATTCATTCCTTTATCAGTTTCTGAAAAATCATTTTCATTTTCATTTTCATGTTTTCCTTGAATCATTATTAGCATTTATGAACTGTTTCTTATAAAGGATGTTTTTTTGAATTTTCAGTGAATAAGCCTAAGAAAAACTGGAAGAATATCCTCCTTTCTTTATCGAAAAATTGTCCTCAGCAACGAAGCTCATGTTAATGTATGTATGTATGTATGTTAATGAATAAAACTGCCGTATTTGGACCGATGAGCAAACTCTGGCAATAGAAGAGCTGCTGATACACAAAAAAAATGTACTGTTTGGTGGTGCGGAATCATTGGCCCGTATTTTTCAAGGATGACTGTGAAAACAACGTTACCGTTAATGCCGCCCGCTATTGTTCAAAGATTTCGAACTTTGTTTTGCCCAAAATGCACGAGCTGAATCTGGTCGACATATGGTTCCAAGAAGGTGGCGCTATATGCATGACCAATTGAAAAATGAGTTCGGTGAGCCATTTATCTTTCGTTTTGTACCGGTGGATTGACCGGCTAGGTTGTGCGATTTGACGCCGTTACACAATTTTTTATGGGGACACATTTTTTATAAACCAGCGTCAATTGCAGCTTTGGAACACCACTTCGTGATTCATAATTGGACTCTTCGTATGGACCTAGACCACTTAAAACATAGTCGTTGTCAACATTTATGTTACATGAAATAATCCTTAAAAAGTAAATGGCATGCATTGATTTCTCAATTCAATTAAAAATTTTATACACATTCGCAATTTCTTTTTTTTTTCACAATTAAAACCAAACGCTTAAAAAATCACCCATTACATTTTTTTTTATTTTTTTGTAAATATTTTTCCACCTTCTTCGTGCGGTTTGCTAAGAGATGGCGTAACTTGTATTATTCCATTGCAACATGCGTTGGAAAGCTACTGTCATTGTACGTCATTTCAGTATATGTCATTCATTTGAAGCGTAAACAACAATAATTTTTTTTTACCCCAAATATGTCGAACTTTGTGCCTGAAAAAGTGTTTTTGCGGGGAGTTCTTCTTCATTACTTTAATATGAAGAAAACTGCTGCCGAAACTCATCGTATTTTGGTGGAAATTTATGGTGAACATGCGCTAGCTGAGCGAACGAAGACGATGAACGTCCTGGGCAGCCAAAAAAGTCTGAAGATGAAGAACTGGTTACTCCATGAAGATTGTTTGCCAAACACAAGAAGAGCTCGCAGAATCTTTGGATGTCACTCAAGCAGCCATTTCAAAACGTTTAAAAGCAGCTGGATATATTCAAAAGCAAGGAAATTGGGTCCCACATGAACTCAAGCCACTCCACAAAAGGAAGTCATTTTTGCATCGGATTGTTACTGGTGATGAAAAATGGATCCATTACGACAATACTCTGTATTTGGTGGGATCAGGTGGGTGTGCTGTATTATGAGCTGCTAAAACCGGGTGAAACCATCAATGGACAACGCTACCGAACACAATTAATCCGTTTGAAGAGAGTAGAAGCCGAAAAACGCCAGAAATATGCGACCAGACACGAGGCAATAATTTTCCATCATGACAACGCTCGGCCCCACGTTGCTATTCCGGTTAAGAACTATTTGGAAAACAGTGGATGGGAAGTCTTACCCCACCCGCCTTATAGCCCAGACCATGCCCCTTCTGACTACCATTTGTTCCGGTCGATGCAGAACGCCCTCACTGAAATACGGTTCAAATCAGAGCAGAATATCAAAAATTGGCTTGATTCATTCTTGGCTACCAAGCCGGCGCAGTTCTTTTGGGATCGGATCCACAAATTATCAGAAAGATGGGAAAAAGTAATGCTTCAGATTGCCAATACTATAAATAATACTATTGTACATGTTTTTCTTAAATAAATCCAATATCCAATATATATTTTGTATATCTTTTTTTTGCACATAACAATAATTTCGTTCGTTATCGACGGTTTTTCTTTGCGGGCTTTTTAAGTTGTCTTTGTTTTGGTTGCTTTTAGTTATATATCATATTATTCATTTCTTTTACAAAATTATTATACAACTCAGCGAGGGTTGCTTGATGACATTTGTTAGCCCTGTCGATGCCATCATTCCCATATATTTTAAGGCATATTGATATTTACATCGCCTTACAGAATATTTTTATATTCGTATTTCGTCTAAGATTCCACTAAGTTCCTCAATGAACCTTGCAACGGTAAGGCTTGGTCGCATATAAATGGCGTGCTTATGTTTCTGTTTACCTCTATGATATAATTACATCAATAAGTTAGTCTCCCCATTAAATGTTGGATGCCACCCATGGAGCGAAATAGCCATTAAACCCAAACATCTTTCTTTATCTATCGGTGCCGTTTTCCAAATAAACTTAACACGCGCTCAGGCATTTTAAAAGTAATCGTATTTTCTTGAGTGTTAAGTTATTTCATAGTGCTATATTTGTTTGTGGAAATGTGTGTATAAAGTTTCGCCCAGAACACAACAGAAACATATGTGATAATAGGCCCAACTATAATGATATATAATCAGAATCAGAATGTATTTTTGTTGCAGCAGACCCCAAGTTTTGCTGTAGTTGCGACAACATACGAGGGCTGTTTGGTGAGTACCCGGATTGGAAGATAGATGGCGCTACTGAACCATCATGCCTTCGACCGGAAAGGTGATGGCCACCGTTTTTTGGGACGCGCGAGGTACAACCCACTATTTGGAGAAGGGAAAAACTATCGGAGTAGCATACTGCGGATTTGAAGATTTGGCGAAGAAAAAAGTGCGCTTCAACCACGATAACGCACTGGTTCACACCTCCGCAGTCGCCACAGCCAAATTGGTCAAATTGCATTAAGAATTGCTCCCCATGCTCTGTATTCTCCGTATTAAAAAATCGCTCGCCGGAAAGATGTACGGGTCGAACGTGGAAGTCATCACCGTCGCGGTGGAGTATTTAACAGTCCAAAGTCGTTAAAAGGGGGTTAAAAAAGTTACAGCACCGCTAGGAGAAGTGTATCGGTTTGAAAAGGGATTATATTGAAAAATAAATTGACAAAACCTAAAAAAAGTTGCGTTGCCATTTCTAATCCGGATATTCATCACACAGCCATCGTATACATATATGTGTATTGTTGATCGATGTACTTAAATTTTGATGTGGACATTGTAGGTAAATTTTAATGATATACAAGATAAACTCATAGTTGTGCCATAGGACTCTTTTAGCCTATGTTCAGCTTTGTACTTCTAGTAGTAATTGTAAGCTGTTTTATTAAGGTCTATTAATCGGCCCTTCCTGCCTGCCGCTGCGGGCAGAGACGTAGTGTAACGAATTTTATATAATTTTGTACACTTTACGTTCATATGTTATCCCCTTTTTTTTATCTTTTAGTCTTAAACGAGTAACCGTTTCAGTGATAAAATACATACAGTACCAGCACCCACCACGTCAACGCCGAATACCTGCAACGTAGTGTTGCAAGAGCGTAGTGCCCCATCACTACGCCATTTAACAATCTGCAGTCTTTCCTGGTGAGAAGAAGTATTCGCTTGGTCTGCCAGCAAACTGGGAAGTCATGCCTTCTATACAACTCATATGAAAGCCAACTCTCAATGGGAGCCTTCACTGAGGGCGCAGGCAGACCCAAAACCTAAAAAAAACTCCACTGAGCATTTCCCGTGATCCTATTGTGACCTGGGACTCAGACAAAACTCAGTGAATTCAGTCTGCCGACTGCATTCAATTATATTTCAAAATTGAAATATTTTGAAATATATTTGATATGTGGATGTCCTACTTTCCGATTTTAAAGTTTCTTTAAGTCCTGGAGTACTCTTCATTGCTTGATTGTCCTAGGTCTACATATTCCATAGTACTTTTGTATGGGTTTAAAGTATTTTAATAAGTTTATCTAATTAAAAACATGAATAAAACTGTTGTTATAAGGCTTTTTATGAAGATCCAGGAGCTGTTACACATTGGGTTTCGTGTTTGCATAGGTTTCCTTTGCTCTTAAAAAAATGTGAGCTGGAGAAATCTAAATGCGTAAAGCAAAACACGTTACCGCTTGTAGTAAATCACCGAGGCATACTACCATTGTAATAAAAATATTAAATTCACCAATTTGCTTTTGATCGTTCTTCCTGAATACAAATATTCATAAATACAACCACATAGGTATGCATTGCCAAAATAATAAGACGCTACCATGACTATGTATGGCTGAATGTCGAAATTTTTCTATAATACCAACATAGATACAAGACGGAGAAAGGAAAAACCTTAAAGGCAAGCGGAATTAATTATTTATCCATTATACAATAGTTTCAACGTAGCTAAACTCCACCGTCCCACGCCAGCTATCAAATTTCTTATTTCGACCATAAGAAATGAATTCAACACAACACACAACCAAAGTCATAGCCTTAGCTAGGACTGAAGGGAAATCCAAAGCCAAAGCTGAAGCCAAAAAGCACAAAATTTTAATGCCAGCACTTTTTTCCACAAACGCAAACCCATAGATACATTGACAGAGAGAGAGAGAGAGAGTACGAAAAAGAGAGACAGAGTGATTGTGAGAGAGGGAATAGAAGCGTTGAAGAAAACCCTAAAGGGAGTATGAAAAGGCTTTGTGCTTTTGTTCTTACTTCTCTCACACATACATTCCATTTATGATTGTATTGGATTAATATTCACTCCCCATAGAAGAGAAAGAAAAACACGAAACACGAAAAAGGAAATTTTTGAAATTTTCCCAAATATGTATCGTACTCAAATATTCAAGAAAAGAGATTTCATTTCACTTCACCCTTCAAACCGTAAAGTCTCTTATCCCTGATTGGGTAATCATATGAGGATATAATAAGTAGGTAACAAAATACTAGCTCACATACAAGAACAAACCACACCAACACAAGTACAAAAACGAGGGAAAACTGTTATCCTGTTACCCCCATTTTTAGTGTACGAATAGGTTAATATGCGCGTGTTAAATTTAGCTCGGAAAATATAACCAATTCGGTTGAATCCGTATGTAGGAGTAGCAGTAGAGGCGGCCAGAGCGCAAGAATTCCTCATGGAAAAATCGATATCTCTCAGACGCAAACTTTAAAGCCACGATGACATTGTGTTCTCTGTCCGCTTTAAGTTACGTGTATTTTACCTACATTTCCCAATTTGCCTACTTAGTATGATACGACGATGAAGTATGAATTCGTAGGATGGAGTTGGAGATAGAACTGGTATTGGAATAGTGATTGCAATGGTGAAGAAAATGGGGATTATCGGAAAGAAGTACGGATACTTGGTCGGTTTTTACCAGGGTCCTTGGGCATTTCCCTGTGACACACATGGCTTGGGTGTAAGTGCGAGTACGAGTATTTTCTTTTTCTTTCCTTGCGCACCGACGGGGTGTGTGAGCGTAGGGAGAAATCTGTTAGAACTCCATTAGGCTCACTCATACAAATTTGATTCTCATGCCAGCGTTCGCATTATACGAATGTACGATATCATTCAGTTGTGAGTGGGGTAACCTTCAAACACACGACCAAAGGACACATGGAAAAATGGAAGAAAACGAATAACAAAATGATAACCGTCATAAAAATAATAGAAGGGGAATGGGAAACCCAAAGCCACTGTAGTGAGTCTAAGTAATCGGAAGAATAACTGTCAACAAAGGTGAGGAAAAACGTTTTGATTATATAGGTATATTAGATATGCGACAAGAATAAATTTTTCAACGACATGCGGTCGTTTTGACGATAGCAGTCAACATCACTTTATGCTTACCGTCAACAGTGCGATTCCACCTCGTAGTCGTACAACAACGTTTTAATACCTCAGAACGTACTATCTCCCAACAGTTATCTGATGAATGCAAATGAAAATCTGGAAAAAAAACTTCCAATCGACCATGTTTGGGACTTGGAACCCACCGAAAATAGAGCCCAGAGCAGGTGAAGGTAGAGGAACGTTCTTGGATGGTTATTTTTGTTTTTAATTTTTTTTTTTTTTTCAGTTTCCTCCTCTTCAGCTTATCGTCTCTTTTTACGTTCACTACCGCTTTTTCGTTTCCGTTTTTTTTTTTTTTTTGCATGTTTTTGTCGAATTTTTCCGTTAAATACTTCAATTCCAACAACTATGTTGGAAATACTATACACAGAAATAGATACAGATACAAATACTACTGTACTGTCATTATTCTCATGCAATTGCAATGTGTGAATTCGACCATTATGAGAACAGGTCCGCCAGAATTGATCAAACATAGTCAAAATGGAAGAAAGAAAGAATGACAGCGATTTGGAGTTGGGACTGAGCTAAGGTTAGGGTTTTTTTTTAAGGGGGTCTGATGATAAAAACAACATACAAAACTTTGGCGAACGGAAGAAAATAGTCTTTTTTTTTTGAATTGTGAAAATGGGTGCGGTACAATATATGGCTGTTTGACGGGATGCGATAGATATTCGTATGGTGTAAATGCGGATTTTATGGACTTATGGATTTAGCAAGGGGTGCAGTACCAGTAGCTCGACATACTAACTGCAGGTTTATCAAGTGAAAACTTGAATTTTCAATGGGGCTTTATCGCATTTTAGTAAAATTGGCTTTAGTTAGGCGTTAAACAGCAGGTGAGAGACAAAACACCGGATTTTTTTTGTAGTTTGCTCTTTTGAAAGTTTCCGTTTACGTCAGCACCAGTTTCACTTAAATATCTGCACAAGTAAGTGCATATGTACGAGTATGTATTTACGTAACATACATACGTATATGCAGATACGAACGATACTATTTCAACGCTAAAAAATACCTCCTCTTCTACAATATAACAAGGTGTGACGTCATATACATAGATATGTATCATCTATTGAAAAGGATAATTAGGGATTTGGATCTGTACTGAGTCGAAAATGTACCGTTTAAATGGTTTCCTGTGAGAGGTTGGAGTGAATGGGAATGCTTAAATACTCGAATGTCATTGAACTCCATGATTTAATAGTTGTCAGCAGAGATATTGATTTAGGAACAAAAAAAAAGTGTTGACGAATTACGGTTGAATATATCAACCGACGATAGATACGATATTGTTACAAAATAGCAGTAAGTGTTAACAAGCTTTGCTTCAAAACGTGCAACTCGTGTTAAATGGTATAGTCCCAGTTACTTACAGTATCGTTTCTTACTTACTCCGACACTGCCAGCTGTCACCGATTCAACTTCTGTGACCGTAGATTGTCTTCGATGCTCGGTATATTATTTCTGTCTCAGCCTTTATTTTTATCTCTCTTTAGAAGGTGTGTAATCTGCAAAAGATACTGGTAAATTAGGCTAACATCATGCACGATTCGCTAGATTGATTGCGCGATTCCAGAAATATATATATCTCACTCTTCAAAAACTTCATACAAATATATGTATGTATCCTATATTTGCAAGTCTTATTCTTTCGATTCTTCGCAGCTCGTTTTAGAGTTTTTTTTTATGAATGTGTAAATCTCAATCCAATTTTTTCTGACCGCAACATTTGGTCAATTATTGACTCCAGACTTGGTAGGTCAGTTCTCCATTAAAGAAACCGTGTCCGAAGCCGTGTAGATACTTTTGATACCAGCTCTAAAAAAAAAAAAAAAAACTTTACCAAATAGGAACTATGTAAGATTGTAATAACAGTTTCCATGTCTTCGGTTTGTCCAAACGTCTATGGATGAGATCAATCTGTAGGTCCATCTGCCTTTCGTAGTGGTATACCATTGAATTTGCCACCTTGTCTTTGAAGGTGCTATTTCTTCTTCCTTGGTTCCTATAATTTCTCCTATAATAGACTAGATTTCGTCGCTCTACAGCCACTGATTTCCCTTAATACGATAAGATATGTTGATGATAAGTTTTTCCTTGCTTCTTTTGTCGCTGTGGGGCAGCATATAACAGGACCGAGTTTACTACCTCGAATATTAAGATTCTTTTGGTATATCCGGATCCTCTGATGTTTGGCAGTATTCCAGAAAGTGCTGAAAGCTTTGGCACCTTTTGATTCGAATAGTTGATCAGAGGCATACTATTTACGTGTGTGTGTGTGATTTTTTTTATGGTTGCACCCTAGGGTGTGCAATCTTTGAAAGAACCTAGTAGCCCGGGCCACTAGCGTGCACGAATAATACCTCTGAATGTTCCAATGTCAAGAGTATGCCTACGTACTACTAGGTGGAGTAACCTCCTTGACCGCCAGAATGCGCTGCTACTGCAAAAAAGGTTATGGTGCCTTAAAGTCCGTTCATATTTAGGCAGACTTGCCATTTCAGTGCGATACTGTTTTTAGTTTTGTTTTGACAGCTGATTGTTGTTGACGTGTTTGGCATCATTTTGAGTATGGATAAAAACGATTTTCGTTCTCTCATAAAACATTATTTTTTGAGAGGAAAATCGGCGAAGGAAACAAAGGAAAAGTTGGATAAATATTATGTAGCTAATGCTCCGTCAGATTACACCGTCAAATATTGGTTTCCAGAGTTTCGTGGTGGCCGCAACTCCACTACCGATCAAGTCCGCAGCGGCAGGTCCTCCGATGCGGTTACAGAGGACAATGTCAAAAAAAAATACATGAAATGGTGTTGGCTGACCAGAAAGTGTAGGTAGCTTGTAGATACCACAAATATTAGTACTGAGCGCACACGTAATCTTTTGGGCAATATTCTGCATATGAAAAAGTTATCATGCCGCTAGGTGCCGCGCATACTCACTCCTGACCAAAAACACGAATGCGAGAGCACTTCGAAAGAGTGTTTGGACTAGCTGATGTGGAATCGGGCGGACTTTTGACGTCGATTGGTAACTGTTGAACACCAGAGAACAGAATGAGTGCCCGGCAATGGACTGAAGCGGGCACGAGTGTTTCGAAGCGGCCATTTAAAAAAAAAAATTTTTTCATTCCCAAGGAGGTTACTTTTCACCCCACCTAGTAAACCACGCCCTGCACACCTCAACCACCGCGGTACTTTCTTGAGGTATTAGTACGCGGGGCTGATTAGCATCAATGCTATCTCCTGAGTCCTTACTGTTTTAGCACGTCGTATCTGTTCGATTCGGTGGTTTTCTTTTTGCACACCGGTTATAGACTCAAATTCCTGCCCATTTTTCCTCTGATCGTAATATATGTTCGACAAGGCACTGTGAACTCGGTAAGTTTCTTCTCCTTTTTTAGTGTTTGCCACCTAGTTATTGAGGTCATTTTTTCCTCCTCTTTAATTCTTTTTATTTCATGCGGTTCTACATGGCGGCTTAGCGCAATTTTGTTGTTTACCCTAAACATCTCATCCGCGAGTATGTCGATGGGTACTATTCTAGCTATAACATATGCTGCTTCATCCGATATCATTCGAAATCCACATAATGCGCATGGTCTGTATGCCGACGATAGTTTTTTTCTTAGCATCCTGTCTGAATAGTGTCGTTACCCAAGCCGGTGCGTTGGAAATTAGAACCGACCTGATCACTCTTGAAAGCAACACATTTCTAGTGTAACCAGGTCCACTGATATTTGGTAGAATTCACGATAATGCCGCTTGTAGTAAAGATGACTTCTTGCTGGCACAGAAGACATGTGGTGCAAACTGCAGTCTATTATCTAGGATTACTCCCAAGTATTTCAGTGCTCCTTTAGACGGAATTGTTTGGCTTCTAACCCGGAAAGTTGCATGTTCCACGGTCTATGGACTCATCGTGGCAGCGCCAGTCCCGATACTCCGTCGTGCAATTTTCGTGGTGTAATATTCCACAATAGTGGTCCTAGCACTGATCCCTGTGGTAGACCTATAAAGGCAGCAAGTGCTCTTGTTTTGCATAACCAGCTCACGAAGTTAAAAGCATTCTTAACACCACTGCGCAATACAATATTTCGTTGTACACCACGGCTTTTATGGCATTTATGATAGACCGCGATTTTCTATAACCAAATTGGCGATTTGGTAAAGCTCATTTTTTCTCAGGTACTGATAATAGTCTTTCGTAAATGATACGTTCTAGAATCTTGCCCAAGTATCTTGGAGGCATTTTGGCCAATATGAAGATTGTTCATTTCCCTTTGGCAGGGAAATGACCCTTCCAGGCGCCTTATTACCATCTATTTTTGTGTATGCCTTTATCAGTTCGTCCGTTGATACCTGTGGCATTTTTGTTTCCTTGTTCGCTGCCTCGATATAATGTATAAGAGTTGATCTTTATGGGGAAAGGTGATGCACAGTAGATATACAATGTAGCTTTACTTTCTTTGATCGCAGTTCTTAATTGGCGTCTTGCACGTCTAAAAGATTTAAGATTTTCTTGAAAATCTGCCTTTCTTCTAGATCGCTGCATTCTCCGACGAGTATATAGACACGTTGCCCTGAGTACTTTAATTTCACCATTCCACCAGAAGCACAGTGTAAAAAAAAGTCAAAAAAAAAAACGCGGAAAAACAAATATTTCAGTATCAATGTTTTTCAATGTACTCGTACATATATAGGCAGAAATGAAGACATAAATTATTCTTTGCCTTGCTTCGCCTTACAGAACGCACACATAATTCGCACCCTGTAAATATCTGACTTTGCTTACAACACAAGAAAGTATCTAAACAAAGTAAAATTGTGTTCCAGATCAAAGTGTTCTACAATAGTTTTCTTTTCCCTCGAAAATTGTTTATTATTCTCGTGATCCAAGAACACATTTAGTATCAAAAAAAAAAAAAAAAAAAAAAAACCTCCCCGAAACCGAAGTAGTTAAATAAACGAAGAAAACTTCTTCAAGGTTTTTTGACGGAAAAAAAAGAACAGAAGAAAAACTCAACCATATAGGGTGTATTGAAAGTGATAGCCTGCCAAAATAGAAAGTAGAGTAGTCTAGAGCTTCGTGCTGGATATTTTAAGGACACGCCATTATTAAATTAACGTTTCATTAACCAACTACCCTGAAATAGTAATTATTATTATGCCACGCACTGATTGATTAGTTCCGTTTGGGGATTTTTCTTGTTCCGACTAAATGAGGGTAAATAAAATTCCATGTTGGATTTGTTAGTATGTATATATTTTTTTTTTTTATTTTTTTTTTTTTTTTTTTTTATTTTAGGTATGGAATTATCAATTTTGTGGTTGATTTAGTTGTATGTTACATAGTGTAAATCGTTTTGTTGGTTTTTATTTCGAAATAAATTTCTATTACAGCTGTTAAAAGTAGACTATCGACCGGTTAAGGGACTTAAGGATCGTGTTTACTTTGCTATTTCAACATGATATGTTAATAGTTTTAAGACCTTTAATCCAAAAATTGATGGCTAACATATTTTCTTGTCTTTCTATTTAAGGTCCTGAAGACGTGCTGAAATTCCTTGGCAACGACACAGTTTTGGATCACTTTAAGCTGGTTACGAAGGACGGAAACAGTCTACTGGTGGGCGCTAGGTATGTGATACTCGTATTAGTTTTCATGTTCGCTTTAATATATGTATCTGTTGTATCTGTTGTATAAGTTTTTTTTTTTTTTTTTTTTTTTTTTTTTTTTTTTTTTTTTTTTATTTGTACTGATTATTGATATATCTACGTCGGTGATGTTGTAAGTGGTCAGCTGTGGCTCAAGTGGAAGTGTATTGGCTTCCAAATCCGAAAGTTCGGTCTTCAATACCAGCTGCGCCCGAAAGATTTTTTTTTTCAGGAAACTAAAATCACGTAAGATGAATGCTTGCGTAGAATACAATAATTTAGTCTCTCAGTTAAATTTCGGAAGGAAAATGAAGTTTGCTTAAGTGAAACGGTTTAATTTCAGTGGCTTGCTGGACGGAATTTTCCACCAACCCGCTTTATATATATAAGCCAATATTCAAATTTCCGTAACATTCTTTACATTTTCATCTTCTTCGCTTATATATTTTTTGTTGAATCGCCCATAACTATTCTGTATACTGCCTATAATATAAAGAAAACCTTGATAACGTGCTACGTTAACTTCAGCGATTTACAATTGTTACAGTTTTTCTTAAAACTGTCTCTTTTATAAAGTTAAGGGAGAAAAATGCTCTTGTTGAATTGAATTGAAATTGAATTGAAAATGCCACGAAATTCAACGTTTAGAAGTCTCATCAGGAGCCATCTTCTAATACCAATGATGTTCTGACAAAGTCTACATACTATATGTACGAGTAGGCCAATTTGTTAAGTTAGAGTGTATTAAAAACAAGCCAATAAGTATAGACAGTAAACTAGTTAAAGGGAGAAAACTGTTCGATTGGTGCTTATTGAAAAGATCCTGTTCGATTGTAAGGTAGAGGGATTGGTATTAAAACGAGAAAAAATCAAATGACGTGATGAAACTATTTCACTGTATCCAATTTCGTATTTAATAATTCATCGACTGTGCAATTTCATCTTTATATTGTTTCACGTAGCTTGCTACCGATGAAATGTATTTTCATACATATATTGTAAGAAAAAGTTAAGTTATTGCAGACGGCTTTTTCCATGACACTTTCTGTGTGGCTACCTGTTTCGAGGACTTCCCGAAACTTAGATTTGAGGTGTCTCAATTTGCATCGTATATTAGATAGGTAAGGTCCATAAATATACGAGTATAACTGTACGCTGGGCCTGATTTTTTTAATCCTTGTACTGAGTTGTTTGCTATAAAATAGTCTCTTGATAAGTACAAAGAAAAATCTGCTCTAGAGCAACATATACAAGGTGATCAAAATACAAGTTTCTTTTTAGAAATAAAATAAAACGAACAAAAATCAATTATTTTCGGTATGATTGGGCTTAGAAAGAGCGAGCATTCCTAGAAGTTATGGAATACGATTTCATTCATGTGACAGCCTCGGCTGAGTTTGAAGTACCGCATCCTGTCAACCCAATTTTCCAAGACCTTGTTGAGTATTTCGGGCTTGGTCGAAGTTTTGAATAGTTTCTGGATTGTTCGCATAACATCGATCTTTAAGGGCACCCCACAAAAATAGTCTAGATTTCGAGCGGGAAAAGCTGTTAGTGTAAAACATATGATTCAAAAAGAATGTTTTTTTTTTCAATTTATAGTTATCAATTCTTTCTAATATCTGTAGAGTCCCAAAATAAAAGCGTCTTAAAAAGAAAGTTATCCGATCTCCGCCATTATTCCCTTGGTTACTGGCTTTTTAAGTCCTAGTTTTTAAGTTGCAATAAGCTTGTATTAACGATAATATATTTAGGCCTCAACCGCCCACTTAAAATTCATTATGAAGTGTCCGATGGTATTAAAAAGAATTACTTATGCCCGGTCTGTTTAGCTTAAAGAATAGTCCCTATAACCGTACGGAGTTGAAGGCCTTTTCGTGCCCTGCCTTGAAACCGAGTTGGTTATCCGGAGCAATATAGTATTTTCGTCCTCAACCCGCTTAGTGAGGGCTCTATTGCTCATATTTTCGAACACTTTATTGATATTTAAAAGGAGACTTATGAATTGAAATTTCCCCAGTGATTCCCCGGAGATTCAACCTGAGAATCAATCTACCTTCACTTGTTTTACCGTGTAAATTGTTAGATGGACGTTTAACTTACAACTTTTAGTGCCGAGCCAGCTTTAATCTCATTATATATTGAAACTTAAAACAACTCCGAGAGTTTGCGGTGTGTCTCTAGTTATAAAGCAATCTAAAGCTAGTTTTTGTCGGACACTTCATCCTTACCCAGACCGCTTTTCTAGGATTTATGGTTCTTTCCGCACTTAATGCAATGAGGTTGCATTTTGCAGTTGGAATCGTAGCGCCGAACCTTTGACAGTGAATACATTGCAAAATGTTTTTACTCCTTTTGAATTTAAAAGTCCAGGATTTTAGTATTGTACCCCAGTTGGCTGTTGGGATTGAACTGAACTGATAACAAAAATAAGGAAGAAATTTCGGATATAGCTGTGGTGAACCACTTGACCCGTACATAGTTTGTTGCACTCTTAAACACTGCAAGGATGCCCTCCAGATCAGTTGTCGGTTTTTAACCGCCCAGTAGCATGATTTGTTACATTTCCCGCTTTGGGGTAAAGAAGAAAAACGCTGACATCACGTCCTTCAATTAGTTCTTAATCTTATTATATCGCTCCACTGAATTGCTGTTAATCGCATATTAACCTATACTAAATCTTTTCAAATAAATATTATTACCAATGGCCGACTTCAACTATAGTACTCATATATAGTATACGAGTATATCTATTATATAAATTGAACAGACCATTCGTTTCATTGACTTCTGTTGTTGTAGATTCTAATATTGCTGCTTTACCATCCTTCCTATTAATTCTTGTTCTCAGCTTTTTTTGCTGCACACCCTACTCGGTATTTCTGGCTTCCTTTTATGTCCAGGAATTATTGATTTCTGGTTTTTGATACGCCTAAAAACGTTGCCGTTGGTGACTTGTTAGAGCGAAAGCGTTGAATAATCGGTCCCGTTTCTGTCGACCGAGTTTATCTGAATTGATGCGTACAAAGTTTGTTTCATGTTTGCCTGTTGTTTACGAGTATATAAAACATCCTTAGCGAGATTTGAATATATCATAGATGATTGGGACAAATTCTCTGAATGAGATCTGTGGAAACAGAAAGATTCATCGTCGCACAAGAAGTAGCATTTCTACTTCAAGGTCAAGTGTCCCAACAGTCTCCTCCTTTAAACATTTTTTTTTTTTTTTTTTGTGTACTGAATTTTCACGTAAGGCGCTTTTCACTTTGGTCGTTCTATTGGCTGTAGATAGGCTTTCTACCCATTATTTTAGTTTTGTTTGTGCCGCTTCATTATTTATTTTTTGAACCGTGAGTTAAGGCTGTTGTGCTCTAGAGAATTCGTTCTCAAAACTGGATTGACTATTTCGGTAGATTAGATTAGAAATTTACGATTGTTCTGGGAAAATGGGGCATGTTTAGAGTCATACACAATTTTTCCTTACTCAGAAGTGGTAAAAACTCTCTCTAAGTCCTCTATACGGGAAAGTGGAAATTGAATTAAAACTAGTATAGAGCTTGTTTCTTTACCAAGTTAAACAGGACTCGGCCAATACTTTACTTTGGGTGCCTTGCTTTTTATCCCTGTTCGTTTAACTCCGACTTGGCCTTCGGCTCATTTGTAATTACTTAAGGCCTTTCACCCCATCAAATGAGTGATCAACAAAAGAGCTTTTGATCGCTTCTTAGCTTCTAGATTCAATTTGTTTCGCTCACAATTTCCTTAGATTATCGGTTTAGAGCAGAACATAATTTCCTTGTTGGTCTATTGGTTCTTTACCCAATAGTACATCCCACATCCTTCTCCTTCTCCGGAAATTATTGTACTAAAGTACTGAGATCATACATTATACATTAACCAGCTTGTTATCGCAAGATTTATGTACGTAGGTACGAGTATATTGCTAAGTCATCCTGGTAATTTGTGAGTAGCTGTCTTGGGATTTTGCAATATTTGGCCAATATTCGACCTATCTATAAGTCCAACAATCGATCATCATTTAGTTTTAATTTAGTAGTGGAACTTTGTACATGCAGTATAAAGTAGTCATAGACGGGTTGTCCCCCATTGAAAAGGAAGTTTCTTTCCCCAAAAGACAATCGGATCAAAAGTCTTATCCATCAGGAGATGTCTTTCCTTGGATCTAATAGTCCAACCCATACATGCACATTATTCAAAATTCAAAGTTCAAATTCAATATTCGGCAGCTTTGAAATAAATAAATTTTGCAATATTTATACGAGTATGCGAGTACCAAAAAACAGACCCTGAAGTCTGTAAGGATATCATTCTCTCTTTATGCCAGTGCATCTACAAATTTATCTATGGTATCTATTAGTATGTGGATAGAAACGAGTATTCAATTGGAACAGCAACCCAGCAACTCGTATACTCGCACAGGGTTAACACGAAGTAAAATTTGTTATGTTTTAGTGTCCTCATGAGGATGACTTTTCCCGAAAAGTTTCCTCTCAAATAGTTTTGTAATTTTATATTTACTTTATTCGTGCATTTATGTCTTGTGGGATTCTGAGTGGAAGAGAGCGGAGATGTAATTATCATTCCAATTGGCATTGTTCAACAGCCCGACTGGTAATCCAGTTTGAAAACTTCGATGAGACTATTTGTGCAATGGAATGTATGTGCAATGTCATTTGAAAAGGGTTTCCCTATTTGGGTAAATGATGACATCTCACAAACGTGAGGATATAATTTTAGAAAATTGAATTTTCTCAAATAGGAAGATGAAGACTTTCAAAAATTTGATAGAAGCTTATAAAATCGAAAAGATTAAGAACTTGGTATAGTGAGGACTGTAAATGAAATTGGATTTCGAGGATTATACTCTGGTAATGGTTTAGCTAGAGCATACGTTGGCCTACTCTTGGCCTTATAAGTTGGAATGAAAAATGGAGAAGGAAAAAGGAATTCCTCTTCTTTAAAGGACTAAATCATTTTATAACTTCTACTTACCATGATGAAAAAAATTCGAGGAAACGTTCAATTTAAGTCAATTAATATTTTGTGCCCTAACAGTCGACATAGTGTAGGTAGGTATACTATATTTTATATTCGTGAGAAATTTAAGCATAAGTTGATTCATCTCCAAAAAATTAGAAGGCATTGAGTTTATAGGATATAAGCGAACAGAAGGGCGATCCTAAACTAAAGGCGTACTTTAATCGACTGAGAAGTGTTATAATGTTATATACCTGCCTCCGAATTATTAGTTCCTTAATCTTCACACTCCTTTATCTTCTTTAGATCCCAGCCCATACAGAAAAGATCCTGTATTTAATATGCTAAAATGTTCGACTCTAGTGTTACCACCCGGGTACCCGTTGGCGTACGTTTTGTTAAATAATTTTTCTTACAAAAAAGATTGACCAAAACCTTCTCGAATGCCATGATATGGCCGATTTTCTATTGGAATTTACATTCAACATACTTTCAAAAAAATTTTATCATTGACTTGGTTAGTTCTTCTGAGTCCTTAGTTTTTTTTTTGCAAGTATATCATAATTTGCATAGTATGTAACGTATTTTATACAATTTGCCATGTATATAGTATAAAAATATTGTAAAAAAAAAAAGGTAGCGGACATCTGCACGTTCGCCGTCCGGCGAAACAGGTTTTGTTGTAAAACAAAATCAAAAATCTGTCTCTATGCTTATGCTCTAGACAGATCCTTTGTAAGCGGCGACCAATTCTTTCACAACTCGTTCTCCTTGATTGACTTCTCGAGTATTACCATGTTTACCGGTATAGAAAATCTCTTTGAGTGGATTAGCATTACTTACATCGCACAAACAAAATACATTTAGACCATATGTACTGGGTAAATTTCGTTTTTTCTCTAAAATTAAAGAGCTGTTCGTCGATAGTCAAGTACTCCGTTGGTCTATACACCGCCGCTTGTTCTGAATTCAGCATATTCCAAATATCAGGAATAAGTGCAGCTTTATCATTGGCTAATCGTCATCACGTAATCGTAAACTAAAATCGCCATCGTCCCATCGTTGCACGATATAGCGGATATGAATTTTTCTTCCACATTTCATTTATGTGGTCTGTGTTTGAGTTATTTGCACCAGCATCTACTCGTATCAAGATTCCAAAAACAGATCACATTTTAGTTACCATAACTTTCTTCCTTACACGCGGTTCTTTCCAAAGTCATGAATTTTTTAAATGTGCCAGGGATCGATAACATTTTCGTACTTCTATGCGATCCAACTCTCTGCCTAACAATATTTCTAGCTAGAGTTTCCTGGTTTTGAGGCGGAGTTTTATTCCAATTCCGCATTGGCAGAATTCGAAGCGCTATCATTGAGAAACCAATCCTCGTCCCCACTGTCCGAAGGGTCATCACTTTGGTCATCTTCTTCGCCGAGTAATCTCTTCAACTACTCCTCTTTTTCAGCTTAACTCTATCTTAAAATTAATAAATAAATTAATCTTTTGCAATAATATTTCACTTATAATAATATCAAAATATATATATAATATATATAAAAATATAAATATTGTATATATTATATTTACTTAAACTCAAAAACTTAGCTCTCCACAATTCCTCTTCTGCTTCTGTTTTAAATAAATATAACATGCACACATATACCAAACTATCCAAACTCTCTTAGCAGTGACTGTACCTTCGTCTTGCTTTTTCAAGCAAACGACAAAAACTTAGCTTTACGGCGTTATTGCTCCGAAAATAGCATATAGGCATGTTTGTGTCTACATGTTCCAAAAGTGTTCTCCAATATTTTGTTTAAACGTCTAAATGCCTACTTCATTATGATAGAATAGTAGACAGCACAACTTATGTACCAGTTCGAACATACCAAAGTGGTTTTCAAAATTCCATTCGGTTGACTTTTGTTTGAAAGATGAACCCCTAAAGCCCAGAGAGAAAGATGAAGATGATGAAGGGCTATGCAATAGGACCCGGACAAATCCTACATTAACTTCCATAGATATGGCCTTGAAGTTTGGAGTTCGTCAGCCAACTGCTTTGAATCATATCAAACATCTTGGTTTTTTTCCAAAGCTTTCTGCATGAGTACCACATGAATTAAGCGAACAAAATGTAATAACCCAATGTACAAACGCACCTCGATACCTGTTCGTAGAAAAAGTGAGCCGTTTTTACACCGCTTGATTGTACCATATACTCGTATATACGTACCATATATACATTTATTATAGTTGGTAGTTTATGAATATGCTGTGAGAGAAAAGCATTTTTTTACAGCTGGAAACCCTGCCATCAACACCAAAGATTTAGTGTACTAGGAGCCGCTTAAATAAAATGAAACGTTAAGTGTTAAGAACTATTGTACGGAGAAATTTGGGGCAAACGTCAATCTCTCACTAGCAAAAAAAATGTAGTTCTTCATCGCAACAATGCAAGACATATGTGACAAAGAAAACCGTCCACAAAATTTTACCCTAGCTTCCATATTCTCCTCAAATTGTTCCCTTATGCCTACAAGATATAATATACTGACAACATCTTATATCTCTGTAAAAGAGTCTACCATGTCAGACACAAAAAAGAGTACTCGTAATTTAGATTAATCTTAGCTGTCATATCACAAGCAGACGTTCTTGGCCCGTATTGTGATATATCACGATGATGCTGCTATCCTAGCCAATATGGACTCGCACCAAATCTATTCATGTACATTTCATTTGAAAAAAAAAAAAAGACTACCTATCCAAAGTCGACCCGGTTCAATAACTAAAACCGTTGTTGTTGTTTGTTAATTTTACTGTTTAACATACAACAATATGTTTTAGTGTTAAGACAAGTCGGATCCACTCGATCTTGTTGCTCCCTATTTAAACAGAAAGTTTCTGCCGCGGCCATGCTCAGCCCTATTCTGTTCTATCCACGTTTATCCGGGTAGCTTGAATCCTGGTACGTGAATAGTAGGGCTAACTATTGTACTGTCGGAATTTTAGATAAAATTCCTTTAGTCGTTTTCCTACTCTTCATTGAGTTTGAAAACTGCAGCCTAGTCCCTGTCCTCAGAGGCAATGACTACTTCCAGCTCGGTAATGGTGAAAGCTCAAGGCTATGCAGAGGTTATAGGGTCTCCCTTTTAATCTCCTTTCTTAAAATGTTGGATGTGAGTTTTGTCCGACAAACCTATTTCTAATCAGGGCTGGATCAATCTTAGGTTGGTGTGATGGGAAGGAATTTGTTCCCTCAAGCTTCCAGATGAGGCTCCAAGCCTTTCTGCTGGAATGAGTAAAGTCCAGGTTTTGTCTTATTTATCCGTTTTTTTTTACAGGCATTGTCTAAAGATTGTAGGAGTGGCTCTGCAATTTCCGTTTCACGACTATCCTAAAATTCTTGACACAGTTGGTCACGATCAGTTCTCCACCCGAGCACGTATTCTTTCCGATAACCGCGTGGAGTGTGCTTCTTTGCCTTGGCTATCACGATACCAACAAAGCGCCCATAATCCTTGGCAGCTCGATTGAAGTCGAGTGAAATCTTGCTATGATGACTTCTGAGAAATCCACCTTGGCAGAGTTTGGGTAGAGTTTACGAACGGGGTTTTTATTGCAGTTTCTAGGTCAATTGCACGGTGTTTACTTCGAAGAAAATCAGATAAAACCCGTTTAGAGTTCATGTTCAGCGTAATTATATAAAGCGAAGCACAGATTTGGGTTGTAGTCGCAGTGCCAACGTCTAGGGTGGTCTAGAGGTTCCTCTGTCTTTTACATCGAAGATTAGCGTCAGGCGATTTATGTCAGCTCAATCTGGCATCTATCGTCATCCACTTGGAATCTCCAGAGAGTATGGTGGCTATTAAAATCTCTGGCATATAGGGCGGCGTTTTTGTACATTGGATCATCTCTACATGCCAGGAGCTAGTGGGAGGTTTGTAAATGTTAGCGATTTCAAGGTCACTTATCAATGTCACCTATCAATGTCACTATAATAAACACGTTGTCGCTTTCCTTAGTTTTAATCAGGCTCCCAAGTTCGGTTCTCATTGAAAATGTTCGGCATCCAAATGTGAATAGACTAAGCGTTATCCAGGGTGCAGCGCGAAAAGATTGTCTATACTTTGCAACCCTGGGAACAGGTAAAATTGCCGTTTTTAGAATGACTGACATCCAGCAGGATGGTGGTACGTGTCACACTACCCACGAAATTATTTATTTACTGGAGACTCGATTTAACGAAAACCTTATATCGAGACACAGGCGAGTGTATTATTCACCGAGATCGTACGATTTGACGCCCCTCGATTACTCCTTGTGGAGCTGTGTAATGTAAATCTTTTACGTATGCTTATAAACCGCAAACCATTCAGGCCTTGGACGTCAATATTTGTCGCGTTATGGCTGAGATAGAGGCCCAAATGCTTATTTCTTCTTCGAAATCAGCATTATTCACGAACAGATCTATTCGATCTCGTCGGCACTATTGACCAAAATGGGAGAATTTCTGGTGTTCGCCTAGGGAAATCTAGCGTAAAGAACCACATCGTTTTGAGTGTTTTTTTTTTTTTTTTTTTTTTTTTTTTTTTTTTTTTTTTTTTTTTTTTTTTTAAATTATACTCGTAGTCAATCGAATATTATCTCATCAATATAACGATTTTGTATGTAGTTTCATTTTCTTTATACCATTCTCCTTCCTACCTCTATTCTTATTAAGTATCCGTACATATACATATGAGTATGTACATATATATTCGTATCAAAGGGTTTTTTTTTTTGAAAGGTTACCCAGTTTTTTTTTTTCTTTTTTTTTTCTCGCTTGATTGCTCTATTATTTTACTCTCTAGCAAATTACCGTATCCAACAGCATTGTATAATAAATAATTCTTTACAATCCATTTAGTCAATCAGTGGGTGAGTTTTATTCAAGGACACCCACCTTTGTTCGATACGAACAACTCCATTTTAATCGTCATTTATGCGTTAAAATCGAACACGCCCTTATGTGTATTTAATTGAAAATACGAGTACTCATACGTACTCGTACTTATGCATATGCAGAGCAGTTATTGACCTGTCGATTAAAGAATCTTTTAATTAACATAGTTTACCGCTGTGTCCCGTATAACTATGGCAGAATAATTATAACCAGAGCACTCATACAACAACAGTGAGTACAGATAACGTTAAGTGTAACAAGAGCGGGTGCAAGGGTGTGAAAAACATATTTTCTAATTTTAGCGTGCTAAAATTTTATGAAATCATGCATGAGAATGGAAAGTAAGCCTCGGCCTACCGCGAGTTTAAATTCAGCGTTGCCGCTGGGAAGAAAATAAAGAGGTTTAAAAATTAATGTTATTTTAATTTATCGGTTCCGTGCTAAATATTTGTAATTCGCGGAGTTTATTTAGTCAATAAACATGTGTGCTAGCATTACATTATCTTGAAGTAAAAGCCAAACGTATACATGTATCTGAAAATGAGGAACTCATCTGTGGTCGGCTGATGCTTTGGTTCAGGTAATTTTTTTATTTTAAGGTCACTACCTCATGCGAATACATATTTTATTTCGAAAACTTTTTCTTAATGTGCAACTAAATTATAACTAAACGCCGCTGTGGTAAATGATTTAAGAAACTTTATGGTTATAGCAAACTATACTTTCAATGGTCACTAAAAGAAAGATCTATTATAAAACGTTTACTGCGATGATTGTTAGTTTTACATATATTGCAAATACAGGCAACAGGACCATCCCGTAAAAAAGACGAAAATAACACGGCGGATGATAGGAGTATCCACTACGAAACGATTTTTTTAACCGTTACAGCACGAGATAAAGAAAGTCATTCAATTAACGTAAGACTCACCCTACTTTAAAGAACTGACGGTGAAAAAGGCTAAGACAGTCATGCTAACAAGAAAATGGATTTATATAACTTTTAAGCTCATAGCCCAGTGATGGGCCGAAGTGAAGTAGAAGGTTGAAGGTAAACACCAAATTCTGTCGGCAGATATTTGAAGAAACCGAAAATATAATTTCTATATATCAAAGCGGACATACATATATCTGCAGCGGCAAAAGTCGTGGAAGTTACTAACCTACATTGGCGAGAAAGTTAAGCCTAAATATCAAGCGAAAGTGGACCACAAAGCTTACTTTAAAAAAAAAAAATACGAGTGGCCGCATTAAGTCTTGAATTTGCCGAAAGTACGTCAACGAATATATATGCAGGATGTGGTAAATGGGCAGCCACATTTAACAAGCTTAATATTTTTATGTCAGCCACTTCCGTATAAACCAGATCGCTTGTCGTCAAAAGAGGGTTTGAAACTGAATAAGATAACGAAAAAAGTAAGCACTCTCTTATACAGGGGAAATTTGAGAACGAAGAAGGATAGGGTTAGTAAGAGTGGCGGTTGGAAAAAATCAACCCACTTAGGCCTATTGGCCTAACTCTAACTCTTTGGATCGTTTATGTCGTTGAAGAAGAAAGTTTCTAAGTGGGAGAGAGCTCGGCATGTACAGAAAAGGTCCTCTACCTTGACTCCTCTTCCTCCTCGTCCATGCAGCTTTTTCAGTAATCGTTTGTAATCGTAAAGGCGCTAATCCTTTTTACATGCTTGCCTATATGGCTGTGTCCAGTGATGGCACCTATTATGGCGCTGAGATGTTTCCTGTTTAGAAGGATCAGACTCTTAGAGCGATCCAGCTTTAGCCAGAACTGTTTAGTCGCTAAACAGGTTGGCTCACCGGTTCAACTAAGGTCTGTTCTTTTATTAGCATCCAGCCTTAATATTGATTTGTACGTAGCGATTGGTATACCTATGCTATTCTCTTCCGGTACAATATTTAGAGCGGTTCCAATTTTTGCGATTTCGACGGCCCTTTAATTCCCTGAAATGTCTCTTTGGTCCGACACCCAACTAAGGTGAAGGTTAAACTGCTCTACCATCTCCATAAGAGATGATCGGCATTCAAGAACGGCTTTAGAGTTTAATGAGACTGAATCCAAGGACTTGATAGCGGCCTGACTATCCGAAAAGATGCGAATATCCTTTGCAGATACCACGTTTTTTGTGGAAGATTTGGAAGACGAAAGGAGAGGCTTAGATTTATCTTATCTAAGAAAACACCGCCATAAGCCCCGCTATCGGTTTTAGATCCATCTATGTAAAAGTGGATTGACTTGTGCTGAAAGTCTTTGTCAAACCAAAGTTTAGGTATGGTGTAATCGACGTTCTCTGTGAGAATTCCTAATATATTATGAATATTAGCGTGGCCAAATATATTATTTGTTCAACATTTAATGGGGAGACTAAATTATTAGTGGAAGTTAACTTGCTTCGTTAACTGAAAAAAACGAATGTCTTTCGGGCGAAGCGGGGATTCGAACACCGAAACTCCTGATTTAGAAGCCAATCCACTACCACTTGAGCCACGGTCACCCACATGTGGTGGTGTGTTTTGGTTTCGATATTTTTCCCAGAGGTGGTTGTCAAACTGGACGGGACGAGCCAGTACATCCACAACCAGTGGGTCTTAGTACGTGCTAGTTGTTAGTTCGTTACATTAAGCTCAGCCAGCAACCACTCCAACATCAGTGTTATCCCTTCATGTCAGTGTTGACGCCGACGGGATTTTTATATAACTACATACAAATTCTATGAAAAGACTTTTTCAGAGAATTGCCTTGCACGGGATTCGAACCCGCGGCCCTCTGCTTGCGGAGTCTATGCATATACCACTACACCACCGCCACCACCTAATATTATAAGGTAAACTATTAAAAAGTCTGGGAGCAGTTGACAAAATCTTTATCTTTAAAACTTTATAATAATATAATAGTTTCAGTGGGAGAACTTTAAACCTCCTGAAAAGTGTTAGATTATTTTTACTGCGACTTTTGTTAAAAATAAGACGAATAACGTTTTTAAGAACTCAGAAGCGGGTAGATTTTGTTGTTCTGTGTACCACCCCATGAAACTATACCATATTCCAACTTAGATTGCAATAAATCTTAATAAATATACGATACTTAAGAATGTTCGGGGAACATTCTTCATTTTCTTGTGGCTGCGATGAGTTACTTCTTAAGTGCATGGTATGATCAGATAAACTCATCTTACAGTCAAGCAAAACTCCAAGATACTTAAATGAATTGACACTCTCAATGGTAAAATATTTATAACTGAAAAAATGTCTGCGAATAACTTCCGACCTCCATATATTCTTACTATGTTTATACTTGTTGCAGTTAGCTTATTGAAAAAGGAATGGTCCATACACCTTAGAAAACATAATTTAATTTCATCACTAATAACCATTTTATGCATTTAGAACCAATGACTTTAAACTTCCAGATCGTGATTTATGTCAGCAGAAAGTGCAGCGAATGCACTTTGTAAGAAAAAAAAAACGAAATAATGGAAACTAAGAATAATATCGGCACAACAACAGAACCTTGGGAAACTCCTACAAAGATAATCCTATTGAAACTAATTGCTTAACTTTTACACTTTGCCTTACGTATCTTGTAAAGTAAAGTAAAGTAAAGTAAAGTAAGATTACACCCCTAAAATCAAATTTGTACAATTTGTCTACTACCCCCACCCTTTTTTAGATTCTAATGTCTATCAGGTTCTGTTTCGATTTCTAGTTCAGGTCGGTGTTGAAAATCCGATTCACTTAAGATTATTTAAAACGTATCTTGCGATTGTGGTGAACATGTTTCCAGGACTGCGCTCATATTGTAATATAATACTATTTAATCGAAACAGGCTTACTGTGATCTGTTAGTTTACCTTTTTCTCCAATTTCCGCATTTATAAATGAATTGTCTATTGACATGAACTGTTGATGGGGTGATAGTTGATATTAAATTCAACAAGAATATCTAAAATGGGTAACTGGTACTTGGCATCGAGAGTTGCTGTTATACTATAAGATCTTGGCTTCCATGCACGGTAAACAAATTCATCATCAGTGTTGACACTTCATAGATTTTTTTTTTTTTTTTTTTTTTTTTTTTTTTTTTTTTGATAAAAGCATCCGATTAGTATATCCTGTATCGTATTAGAACTTACACCTACCAAGAAATTCAGGGAATCTGTAGGCTTCGTTAATGCTGTTTTTAAGTTGTGTTGCTTCTGAGAACGGTAAACATTGCAGTGATCTTGTATTTCCTCCGATTTACAACTTAAATTCATACGCCCACATATCTGAAGTTAAAGCGGAAGTTGTTACCAGCCGAAAGACTTTTTTAGTCCAAATCCATGATTTCAAATACAATATCTATTCAGATATTGTCGGCCAAAAATCGTTATTTTTGAAGACCTAGTTGACCGAAAGATAATGTAGATTTTGTTGAAAGTAATAGTATACATTTTCGATATTACGTAAGACGTTACCTAGGCTAAAGGTACGAACCATGCGCTTTTGCAATTTATGTCAAAGCTATTTACATATAAATTTCAGGAATCGTCAAAGACTTCCCTGAATCGTGGCGTCTATTGCTTTCCCTGTTGCCATCCGTAACAATTTCATTTCCGTGATTTTGTCCTTACGTTTTTCGTATAATACTGCGATTAGTTTGTTAAATCCGGACGCAAGTCTGTAATTAAACTTTTAAGCGTAGGCAGTATTTTTCTTTCATAAAAATCTGCCGAGCTTTTCACTATTTTAATCACCCCAAGCTATTGTACAATAGTTCTGTATATGCGATATCATTTTCGCATTTATCCAAATCGATTACGGCTGCCCGCATCTATTTACATTTTTCGCTCTGCAGAAATATAACTACTTCCATGTAGGTGTCGGTAGTTAGGTCTGAAAAAATCATACTGAAGATATTCGGTCTCTGAATGACAGATTCGTAAATCCATTTTTTCACAGCCTTATTAAATTTTTAAGTCACGTTTTGTAACGCGAAGACCATCACGTCGTTATTTATGATATGGCTATATCAAATAAAAGAGAACTCGTTTCAGATTAATCGATGCACTCCTTTAGTAAAAAATCTTGCACGACATTTAAGAGCAACGAACTTTCTGCAAGTTTGAGTAAACTTTAACCTCTAATTCTCCTGTTTTTTCTTCTGTGAAGTTAATTTTGTTTTGACGTTATCGTACATATAATGTGTATTTATAAGTATAAGTCTTATTTTCTTTTAAATTTTATCGCTATCCATAGTATAACTTTTAAAACTCTGTCGATTGTTTTCTGAAGGTGTATAGCTTTCGACGCGTCGCAATGTATCTCCGTCGCTATCCGTAATCTTTGAATCCCGTTATATGTCGGATCAGCCTCTAGTTAAGCCGCATTGACTACCGTGGGTTTTGGTTATAATGTACTGTCAATTGTCTAAAATTCGCTTACATATATTCATTGTATACGACATTAGCGCAACCAATCGGTAAATGTTGCAGTTTATCGTGTCGCCTTTGCCTTTATACAATGAAGCAAGAAAAATACTCAACCTCTGCTTATGTTTTCCAAAGCTTTTCTGACATCATCTTGCATCAAGTTTGATGTTTACTCTTCCTGTCCGACAAGAAAGGGAATGTTTCTGTGCAGGAATGTTCTTTATACATACTAAAAATTTTGTCATTACATAGATTGCTACATTGTGATTTAATACCCGTCATCGGCCAGAACACTCACGTTCATTGTGTTTAAGATCTCAAAAAGATTTTTGCCTTCAATTTTATCTCAAAACTCTTTAAACGCGCAGAGGTCAGAAAAGCTCTAAACTAGAGTTTTTACTAACTTCAACAAGGCATCCTGAGAATCTAAATTCTGTAGTAAATGCTTTCATGTTTAAGTAATTTCTGTACTTATCATGTGGTCCATAAATTTATATATCAAGTTTGATAATATATCAATATATGGTTTTGGCAAAGTGACCTACACTTTGAGAAAAGTCACGTGCGGTAGACGAAAATTCTGAAAAGTGAAATTTTTTTATTGACCCGCAATCATAACGAAAATTGGCAAATATTTTACCAACAAAAATGTGCAATCGGCAACACCTTATCCAGAGTAAAGACAGTTAACATTCGTGCCTACGAAACCGAGCAAACCCAAACCAGCCCAGACCGTCACAGAGCAACTCGAACAACGATGAGCCGCACCGTACCGCACTTATGCACACCTTTAGCAATTTTAATGAAATTCAATTGCCATCATCTCTTTGATGACGATACGTTCAATGCATAAGCTCGCAGCTAAAGCCTAAAAGTTTGGCTACGCCATAGAGCTCTAGGGGAGCAACAACTCCTATATATAGCCATAAAACAGTTCAAAGCAAGCGGGTGCATTGACTGGTGCCGGCGCTGCCGCTACATGGCGTGGTAAAAGATTATACCATGCACAGTGAACTGCAAATTTATTCGCGGCCATGGTATACATCCCCTGGAAATGCAACCCCCGTTGCAACCCTTATTGCAACCCAGACAATTATTATTTGTAAGTATAATTAGTTTAGCCACACATACGCCATGGAGCGTTTCGGGAAAGTTTAAGCTACATACAAACGACTTCTCGCATGCATGAGGAGGACTGAACTCATAGTTTAGTTGAGTGAAGTGAAGTTGGGCTGGTTTTATATCTGCAGAGAACAAGAGGAGGAGTGTTGAAGAATCCATGAGCCTAACTGAGAGATCGATTCGGCCGACCACATAAGACTCGCTTGGAAACGCAGAATAAGTTAGCACATCAAATGCAATCAAATGTGGTTAAATGATGCCGCAGTTTGGCGGCATACCCTTTTTGTACAGTTTAATTGCAATTTGAAGTGGAGAGTACGGATAGATGTGACTCCCGCTATACGACTTAGATATATTTTTGAATTTATGATATCCCCCTTTCGAATGACATTTTAATGGATTTCGTTACTTTTTTTTCTTTTCTCATTTCAGAAATGTCGTGTATAATTTGAGTATACACGATTTGACGGAACAACAGAGGCTTTTGTGGTCTTCGCCGGAGAACGACGTGAAGATGTGCGTTATGAAGGGAAAGGATGAGGTGAGAATATTAAACTTTAGAATTCATTGAGCAAAAAAAAAAAACATATATATATGTATATATAATAAACAATTAAGTGTGGGCTTATGGATTTCAAACTTAACAGTTTGCGCTTTTTGACAGCTAACTGACGGGAGTATACGAGGAGTAGGAGCAAAAATGTTAAAATAAAATGAAGGATTTTTGGCTAACTTTATTTCATTGGGTCTTATCGAATATTTTCTTTGTTTTAGAATGGCATAAATGAAGGTAGAATGATGATTGAGATAACTTTATTCTAATGCGATCTGAGGGTGGAAACCAATGTCAACTGGAATTTTGAATTTTGTCATTTTGTCATTTTGGCAGATACGAAAATGAATTTGACAATTAATTTTCGTACTGCGGTTTAACTTTTTCATTTTTCGTGGTTTATCATCTAATTTAAGCCTCAAATATTTAAATGTGTTAAAAACCTTATATCATTGACATTTTCATTAATTAAGAACATTGCCTTGTTAGACGTTACAGCAACTCAAGTTGTCCTTCGATTTTATTTATCTATTTTAGGCGGCTCTGGCTTTAGTTTCACTTTCACTCTTAGCCTACTAAACTCCTTTGTCCCACTAGTTCTTCTATATGAATGATTCACGCGGAGAATCATTCGCTCGAATCATCCACGATAGTCTTATCTGCTCTGGAGAGTGCCCAAGCCTCTTCGCCATATAACATGGCAGGGATGATTATGGTCTTGTATAGCTTCTTCTTCGTTGCGCAGGATAAGGCTTTTCTGAAATAATTTGTGCACTGCTGTTATCATGGAGTAAATTAGATTGTGTCGCTATGTATACTGTGAGTGTTAAAAGCGCAATGCTAACGAAGCCGCAAAACAGTGCGTTACCCTGTGTTAGATTAGACTTTTTAGACAGACGAGTTGTTAGAAGCACCCACCACATCATTTGCTTCAGTTTTTAGAAAGTTTAATCGGTTTATCTGACAGTCGCAGTCTTCTCCTAGGTCCTGCCTGACTGAAGTGGTTAATCCAACTTTTAAGCACCGTGAAAGTCTCTTTTATGATGGCCTTTCAGTTCAAATTTTGTTGTCCTGGCACTACCTTTGTACTTAGAGGTTCATACTGTACTGTAATGTATATACTGTACTTGCGCAAAAAAAATAAGAAGTATGTTAACAATAAACATAAATATGCATACACACTTATTTGGATCAATAAGAACATCAAGCGTTAAGTTGTATATCTTGTACGCTCCCATTGGATATGCATATGTAAAGGACGAATTAAACAATATGGTGTGTGGTTTGACAAACAACGATAATTTGGAAAATGATTTTTGGGTATATTCTAAAAAAAAAAAAAATCGTTCTGCAGTAAGGGTCTATCTCCAATGTTGACATTAGTTAAGGAGGATTTAAAAAAAGGCTTCTTTGTTGTGCCCTGACCTAACGCAAATTGCTCTGTTGATACTAAGGGTAGAAAATAAGATATTAAATTTATTTAAACGCAGTTACAAAGGCTAGTTTTTCTTCTAAAAAAAAAAAAAAATATCCTAAACGAATTTTCTACCATTAGTATCAACAGAGCAATTTCCGTTAACATGGGTCGGGGTACACCAAAGTAAGCCTTTTGTTAAATCCTCCATAAATAATGTTAACATTGGAGATAGACCCTTACTGTAGAACGATTTTTGTTTTAGAATATACCCGAAAATCATTTCCCAAATTATCCTTGACGAATTAAGGGTCACCTTGTATATGAAATTTGTCTCGTTTCTCGTTCTTAGTTTTTAGATGACCACATTACTAGAACTGATTCTAATTTAAAATAACCAATTAGTGAGCACGTTTATGTATTTTGGTGTTTTGACATATGAAACCAAAAAGTTTAAAAAACACAAGTCTGTGACAAACTACATCGTTAACCGTTATAAGATACAAAAATCCACCACTCATTTTTATCTTATTGTCGAATCAGTATTCAATATAAGTGGCTAAGGTTAGAAACTGATATGGGCAGCTGCGACTTAATCAGAAATGCAATTTTTCGTAATCCACTAGGGATACGCTGCCAACGAATTTTTTGTATCTACTACAATTAACTCGTATAGATAATGCGCCAAATAAACTTAGCGGACATTGACACCAAGCTCCAATGAAAAATTATGTCACCCTGCTTTATTGAAATTCCATCTTGATCGATGACAAGAGTTTACTATTATGGCTTAGTAGTACTGAGCCGTATTGTGAAATCATGTCGATTGAGGTTGAAGTTATGATATTTCGCCATCTCCTTGAGTAGAGTATTCCTTTGTTCTTGACCTCAGAAATTAAAAACATTTTGACCTTTAAACAAATAAAGATATGGTAACAGTTTTCTTTTTTCTGCTTCAAGTAATAAAAGCGTTTCTAAAAGCTAATCCGAGCAAAACAGTGGTGAATTAAGGTAAACGAACCAATTTTTAAATGTTATTTTCAGTGGAGAAAAACGTCAAGGCACCAACAGTTAAAATACAAAAAAAAAAAAAATAGAATTTTTGAAAACTTTGGTCAACATCCGGGATAATGTCTAATAAACTTATCATTTCTGGAAAGTATTGCACTTTGAGATCTCTTTTAATTCTGACATGCTTAAACGAAGATATACCATAAGTGGTGCGATGAGGTTGCAAGCATTCTGCCGCATTCTTGAAACCCTGCACCTATTTTGATATCTATATTTCTTGTAGTCTTTATTTTTCTATTTCTGAACTCATTTCGACAATTGTCCAAGTGGTAACGATTGATACTTGATTAAATTCTGACTTTGCACCAAAATTTTATGAAGAGTATTTGTAAATTGTCTTTTGGGATATTTTTGCTTTAATTGTTGGTTTCTTGACATACTCCTTAAAGCTGGCAGTGCTAATCTTTTGCCTGCAATTCAAAACATAAGGTATTAGTTCAAGCCTTGTTATTCATTTTTTACTGCCCCAATTATACGAGCTATTGCCTCTGATTCTTGAAAAAAATCTCCTCGAAGTATTTTTGTCATTGGTATTTCCAAATCCTTGTTTTGGTCTTTTGGATTTCCTATTTTCTTCATTTTTCTGCATCCTGGATTCCAACAATGTCCTCTCCCTCTTGTCGAATATGCAAGTTTTAAAATATATTCCATGTACCTGTTTTTTGCAAGTTATGGAGAGATTCTTTATTCGTTCGTCATCATTTGATTCATCTTGATTGTTGAAGTCGTTGTGTTCTTTTGCATATAGAACTTTGTGTGTGTTACTTCAATCAAAACTTTGCCGTCAATCATAATTAAAAAGAATTCGTGGTTGACAACTGTCTCTATATTAGAGATTAGCAATTTGACTTTTGATATTTTTGCATATTATGGGTCGCTAAAAATGTACTGATGATGGACGAGATTTCCTCCAATGTTCACTATTTGAACTTTTAACCCTCAGTGGAACATCTGTTACCATAAACATGTTTACATCTTTTTCATCATCTGGTGTATTTATTTATTTCTTCTAGGCACCTTACCAAGATAATATATCACAGCCCCACTTACTTTTTAATCTAAAAATTCTGAGAAGTGCAATTAATTCTCTCTCACTTTTGCTTTGCAGTATGATCCATCATGTCTTGAAGTTTCACTCTAGCTTATATTTCCGCGTTTTCGTAATTTCCGGGAACTGCCTCTATTTTGGAAACTGTAGGATGGAAAAACATCTACGTTGGATTTTCTCAGGAACTACTCGAAATTTCATATTTTTCCTTGGCAGATCCAAATCTATAAATAAAGCTAATGGATTCTCACTTTATAAGATCCTTTTGTGGAATACAAATGCTTTCTTTTAATCTTTTAACTCGCAGTGGAACTGCGGCAGAGATTGCCATGGTAACTTCAGCTTTCATCTTTTCATGATCCTTACTAAACTTTATTGCTAAAGCTATAAAAAGATTTCTTAGCGGTAATGTTTTCGGTAGCATTTATTAGTTTTTGTTTTCTGGTGGACGATGATCTCTCTTATTGGTTTTCTTAGCCTTCCTCCTGATGACTTTGATGTACTTGGTAAATCACATTTTTCTTCTGTTTTAATATCGATATATAAATAATTTTCCAACTATTCCTTGTTCTTTTTGAAATCCATTTTCGGTCTACATTCTGCGACCCATTTCTACTGGAGATGATGATAATTGATTGATGATAATTTTTTTTTTTTCAAATTTCAGAAACTTTTCTGTTTGATAAATTTTCATCCGACAAGTGGTAATAATTTAATACGGAGAAAGAAGAGTTCATTTTTATTCGAAACGTTGACAAAAATTTCTAATGAATTGTTGCATAAAATGTCCATGTTTGCTTTTTATTTAGTATTTCTAATACAACGGTTTGCTTTAATGCTGTAACTCTTTATTTTTGTACAAAAAAATCGTAAACGTAATCCCCAAATTCGTATCGTATGACAATATTTTGAAATAATACCAATAATAATTGTTTATTACTCATTACAAGAAAAATTAAAATAAACTTCTTTAAATTGTGTTTCAAAAAACATTAAGTTAATACAAATAGTTTAAAGAACAAAATTATAAAAAAAACCTGCGTTAATATTTGATTTTACAAATGAACAGACATAAAACGAAAATGAAATGAATGGTTTCTTAAATGTGCCGGAATAAGAGCAACATAATATATACAGATGAGTCATCTTATGTTGTTTAAAATTATCGAAAGAAAGTCTGGACAAAAAACCGTTCATGGTAACTTACCGTGAAACACGTAAAAAACATCCAAAGTTCATGTTTATGGATGCTTGTCGGCCAAAGGATTCTAAAAGTTAATAGTATTCAAACAAAAAATCGATGCATAATTCGTGGTAAAATTATACCAAAAGGGTTTACGTAAGTCTGCCGAATCTCTGTATGCACCAAACAAAAACGACTGGTTTTTGCAAGGGGATAACGATCCAAAACATCAACTCTGCATGCATTGGAAAGAATAAAAAGGTATAGAGACATACCATAGATTGGCCGTCCCAAAGTCCTAATGCAAATTCAATAGAAAATATGTGGACTTAAATAAAGCAGAGACTTAAGGTAAAAAACATAGCCACGAAAAAAAATAACTTGAGCGTTTCTTAAAATTTGGAGAGGTCTTAGTTTCGTAGAATATGCAAAAAATTAAGTGAAATTCGCACTAGATACAATAGAATAAGAGTTTCTAAAGCTTGTGCGAAAAGGAGGAACTGGGACATAATATTGGGAATTGCTTCGTAAAGCATAACCGTCAGATACAAGGAAAGTAACCTCCTTGACCGCCAGCATGCGCTGCTACTGCAAAAAAGGTTATGGTGCCTTGAAGTCCGTTCATACTAGGGCAGACATGCCAAATTTCAGTGCGATACTGTCTTTAGTTTTGTTTTGACAGCTGATTTTTGTTGACGTCTTTGGCATCATGTAATCTCAAAAAGTATTATTTTTTGAGAGGCAAACCGGCGAAGGAAACAAAAGAAAAGTTGGATAAATATTATGGGGTTAATGCTCCGTCAAGAGGTGGCCGTGGTGTAATGGTATATGCATACACTCCTCAAGCAGAGGGTCACGGGTTCGAATCCCGTGTAAGGCAATTCTCTGATAAAGTCTTTTCGTATTTTAGAATTTGCATGTAGTTATATGAGAATCCCGTCGGCGTCAACTCTGACATAAAGGCATAACACTGGTATATGCATACACTCCTCAAGCAGAGGGTCACGGGTTCGAATCCCGTGTAAGGCAATTCTCTGATAAAGTCTTTTCGTATTTTAGAATTTGCATGTAGTTATATGAGAATCCCGTCGGCGTCAACTCTGACATAAAGGCATAACACTGATTTTGGAGTGGTTGCTGGCTGGGCTAAATGTAACGAACTCACAACTAGCACGTACTGAGACCCACTAGTTGAGGACGCACATGCTCGTCCCGTTCAGTTTGACAACCACCTCTGGGAAAAATGTCGAAACCCAATACACCTGAGTTTCAAACTACTACACCAAACGCCCGCGCCCTGGAGAAAACCTGTAAAAGGGTATTCATATCAAGTCCGCAGCGGCAGGCCCTTCTATGCGGTTACAGAGGACAATGTCAAAAAAATACATGAAATGGTGTTGACTGACAGGAAAGTGAAGGTGCGCGAGCTAGCAGATACCACAAAGATTAGTACTGAGCGCATACACCATATTTTGGGAAATATTCTGCATATGAAAAAGTTATCCTGCCGCTGGGTGCCGCGCATACTCACTCCTGACCAAAAACACGAACGCGAGAGCACTTCGAAAGAGTGTTTGGACTTGCTTGTGCGAAATCGGGTGGACTTTTGGCGTCGATTGGTAACTGTTGAACACCAGAGAACAGAATGAGTGCCTGGCAATGGACTGAAGCCGGAACGAGTGCTCCGAAGCGGTCGAGGGAGGCTCGATGGGTGGGAAAGGTTATGGTATCGGTTTTCTGGGATTGTCATGGCATACTCTTCGTGAACTACATCGAAAAAGGAAAAACCATCAACAGCGAGTATTACTGTGCATTATTGGAGCAATTGAAGACCGAAATCTCTGCAAAACGGCCTCACATGAAACGAAAACAATTTTGTTTTTGCAAGACAATGCACCGGCACACAAGAGCATCGCAAACACGGCAAAAGTCAATGACTTACGGCTCCAATTGCTGCCGCATCCACCGTATTCGCCCAATAAAAAATTCAGCTCACACGAGGAAGTCATCGACGCCACGGAGGAGTATTTTGCAGACTACTTAAAAAAATTTAATTTAATTTAAAATATTGCTTGAGTACGAAGTTCTAAGACGACAAAAGCCGATACTAGCTGCAGGGGGCTACCTGATCGATAAGCGATACCCAAATCATCTGCAAAGGTCTAAGCTTTTCCAGCAAACGGTAATTCAAAAATGGAATTAATATAAATTAAAAATAGAATAGGCCCAAGAACATATCCTTAGGGAACGCCAATATCAATCGTTTTAGATTTACTAAGGCTGATACCTATTTTGATCTTTTGTTTTCTGTCTTTCAGATCGGAAGCGAACCAATCATAGATACAGCCACGGAAGCCTGCTTAATACATTTTGTTTAAAAGAATTCTGTGATCAACCATGTTAAAGGCTATGGTTATATCTACAAAAAGCCCACTGCAGAATCTTTTGTCATCTAATCCTTTTTGTATAAAGGTAAATAGGCTCAAAATAGAAGCTATACGGAAATATCTGTAGTACCATTTCTAAGCCAGGATAATAAAAGTTTGGTGAATCTTTTGGAATTTACATTTGCCCTACTGAAGCAAAGAACTCATTGAATTTATTTGCTACTTCTGTAGGATCTGAGATATTTACAATATCGTTGATTAGCGTTATAGAAGTATCAATTTTCCTAATATTTCGATTAATGATACTATTAACCACCTTCCATTCTTTTTTAAGGTCACCTTGAGAATTTCTTAATTGGGTTTGGTAGTAACGATGCTTTCACATACGGTATTCTTTAACTATATCACGGCACATACGATTATAGCGATTTTTTAAGCACTCATTATGTGGGTGTTTGCTACATTTTATTCCTAGTTAATCTTTGAGCTTAGTTTTTTTAAGGAGAGAGAAGTTCATCCAGTTTTTAAGTCTTATCTCTGATCTTCTCTGTACAGAAATGCTATTGGAAGCGGCTATAGAGTTTTTTAAAGATTTTTGCAAATAAATCGTAAGCCTTAGATGCATCTTCTTCGTCATAAACCTCATCCCAATTATTATGTTCAGGTGTTTAAAATTAACTCTAATCAGACTAGGCGGACAATGTTTTTTTGTTTCTTTTCTTGCCATGATTGGGAGCAAGATTCCAGTCATACAGTGATCAGAGATCTTGAGGTCAAGATGTATAGCAGCACATTGATAAGACTGAATTGTAGGGAAACGACTAAATACGTGATCAATACAGGTACCAGCTATGGTCCTTGTGATCTCATTAACAAGGCAGGTTAATCCATGCTCGGCAGTAATTGCAAGGTACGAATCTAAATAAAGGCAAGAGATTAACAAATCCAAGTCAAAGTCCCCTAAAACAACAAGATTTGTAGTGTAACACAAAAAAATTGAAAACTCAACAAGAAATACGTTTAAAGACTGTGCATTAAATCTATATACACAAATAAAGGTAAAAGGTTTACTGCATATAGAACAAGAACATATAGCACTCGACAGGCTATAACGCTTTATTTCACAATAATCATACAAATCTTTCACAAAGGCACCCACTTCACCTGCTGCATATGAATCATTGAGATTTGCGTAAAAAGTATAGCCAGGGATAGCGTAATCTTTGATCCCATAAGCAATTTCAGGCAATTTTAGGCAAGATTTCCAACTAATATGTTGATTTTTTGACGAAGGCTTCTTATATTTTAGTGTATTACGAAAACAGATTCTTTAATTGAAATGTCATGAAAAATGCTTTCATTACAACTAGCTATGGAACTTGAGGGAAAGTTGTTGCTTACAAAATCGAAGCTATCGTTCATACTTCAAGATAATTTTAATCGTTTTTAATTAAAAAAAAGATAAACCATCAAATGATTTCATAGCAACAACTTTTCCTCCATTCACCTTCCTTAACAAAATTTGTGAATTTTTATACCATAAATACTTAAATTTATTTTCAACCTTTCACTTCTTAGCTGCCATAAATAAATTGCGGGTATATTTCGTGAAGCAATTATTTATATAGGTGCTGGAACTCTTGTTAGCAGTATCGCCATATATTGTTGTATTTAGGTTTTTCCTTCCGGTTTTCTTGCTCTTCATAATTTTTTGCTTAACATCAGTCGATGAGAGATGAATGCTTAGAATATTTGTAATCATTTCTTTTAATGAACTTTTTCACATAGCATTTTTCTAATGTCAACTGAAGACACAGAGCCGTTCAATGCTTCGGTAAAAAGTTTTTGCGCATACTCTTCTGCATTTTCGTTGCTTACTTCTGTTATACCAACAATTTCTATCACATTTTCAAGTTGCTTCTGCTCCCACCAATTCAATTTGCCTTCAAGTTCATTGACCTTCGATTTCAGAGACACATTTTCTTCATTCATTATACACAACATCTCGTCGTATAGCTGTTGAAGAGTGCAGCTGCACGGTGGCGGCGGGTGCAATTGACCTCCCAGTGTGTTTTGCGCTGGATCATGTTGTAGAGGATCCCTCGAACACTCTTGCTGCTCACATAAAGTGCTTGTTGTTTTTGCTTGCCTTGGTTGTACCTGTTTTTCAGCAAATTGTTGTTAATGCCGCTGTTCTTGTAAAGCTGGTACTGGTCCTGCTGTTGCGTTTGTTGGAGCTATTGGTTGAGGTTGCAGCGATTTTCGACGCAGAGAGTTACACTTGTCACAACGATATTTGGTATTGTTAGCGGTCATGTATTCAAAGTCATTACGATTAATGTTCGCACACGCACAGTGAAATATGCAACTGCAATCGCCACACGTAATTTTTGATGCATCGCTTCGGACAATTTTTTGTTTGCAAATTAAACAATGCATTTTTGAAAAGATGATTTAAGTTAGTTGGCTGTAGTTCTTTATAAAAGCGCGCACCACACAACACTTTAAGTAGAACGTCCGCTCTTGACCGTGGTCAACACTTTATGAAATGAGACATGTATATATTACTTGTACATACTTCGATATTTTCATGGACATGTATAAAAACCTCACCCGATTTGCAGTTACCAGGCTGAAGCTCGTCCAGAAGAAAATGCAGTTCCGATTGATGCACTATGTGGGTTTAACTGGCTTCGATTCATAATCATCTCTGGTTTAGCAATAAAACTAGCCACTAGCCCCTAGTCACCGGGGGGATAGAGCTACAATAAAGTTAATTTTTTTGTTGATTGGACTAAAAATATGGTTATATTTGCTGAATGCGACTGGTCGCTAACTGCTTCTCTACACATACGTAATCATTTAAACTTTTGAATGAGAGTCAGGTGACAGGAAGAAATATTAATGAACTTCAATTCGATCATAATATATGTATGATAGTTCTGTAGATGAAAATAACGCTCCAGGTCAAACTGCTTTAAAAAGATGTCCGCTTTGTCTCTGCAAATTCATTATTGGTCTGCCCTTCAAAGTAGTTATTTCATCCATTCTTAGATTACCTATAATCTACGGTCATACTTACCTCCCAAACTGCGATTTTTAGGTCTAAATTCTTCCATTGTATGACATTACCTTTAATTTTTCGAAGTTGTTAATTTATTTTTATTTTTTTAAGACTAAATTATTAGCGTAACTGGACTTGTATTAAGGCAACCACTCATCTTACGTGAATTTACTTGCCTGAAAATAAGAATTTCTTTCGAGGGCAGCTGGTATTAAGCCCCGAACCGTCCGATTTGGAAGCCAATACACGACCACTCAACCAACGGCCACCTTTTGAAAAAAAAACTGTGACTGGTTTAAAATCTCGAATTGATCTCGGAAGATTGACTCTGTAATTGTTGCTTTGAGTTTATACAATTTTTCATGGATTCCTTCTTGTTGCTTAATTATGACTCAGGAAAGCCATAAGTCATTCGGGTAACCCAATGTCTCAACGATCTATTCTATCCCTATAAACTTCGTATACTTGTGGGAAAATAACGGAAAATAAAATACAAATTTCTTTTTGAAACAAATGTTATTTTGATATAGATAGCTCTTTCCTGCTATTGACTGACACTCAGTATCACATCTATCACGCTTAAACAACTTTGAGAAATATTGCAAACTTATTTCAAAAGTGAGTGCTGTGTTGTCCAGTTATGGTATTGTTATTGAAAATAAGTTTTGGGCGAAATCACCCACCGCGCCTGCTGTACGTAAGTTTGTGCAAAAAGTTCGTGAGACTGGCTTTCTTTCGGACCCCGTACCGATGAGAATGTGACTGCTATGGCCGAGAGTGTTATTTTCTTTATGTATTAATTGTTCACAATCAAGTAATTATTTGTTATTGTTATCTTTTCTCTGACTCACTGTATGTCTTGCATATCAAACTGTATGTAATTACTAATTTTTTGTTTGGTTGGTTCTACATTAACAGTGCAACAGAATGCAGATCGAACCATAGATCGCACCATTCATCACCTCATCATAATATTGTTGTTGTAATTACCACATGGAGGCAAAATCATTTTAGCCTAGACACTCGTGAATTTTTCGTTTGTGGTAGTGAAAATTTTTTCGCTTGTTTAATTTTTCTCTGATCGTTCGCTCCACAATTCGTCGAATCTTTCCAAAACATCCGAAAAAATTGGATGACACCATCCGACCTATACGCCAACATCCTTAACAACTTCTCTCATGATAATTCGCCGATTTTTCAAAACAATTTTCTTCACAGCTTTGATGTTATCATCTTTTGTTGATGTGCTATATTAGGACGTACAGAGCGAGGTTTGTTATTGGCATCTTCTCAGCCATCTGGAAAGAGCTTATACCATTTTTTTTACTTTGAGCCGACTCACCGTATGTCACTGTCAACGGAAAATATTTTAAAGCACTTATTCCTTTTTTTACACAAAATTTAATGCAAATTTTTTGCTTCAAAAATTTCTTATTAAGTAGCTCTATAATCGAATTGAATGTATCAGATCAATGTTTCATATGTCTAAACTTAAAAAAGATTTCTAAAAGTTATGGTGGTGACATAATGGCATTTTGAACACTTTTACAAAACTAATTTTGATGCACTTATTAATATACTACGTTTTGAGTGCTGGGAAAATTCATTGAATTAAAGCGATCCTTCCAAAGGCTTATTCCGTTTTTAGAAAAACCTTAAGTATGTTCAGCGATGTTCGAATGCTGTAGTTTGAAAGAATTCTAAACCAAAAAAGCCTAAACCCTGGATAGCGGATGACTTAATTCGAAAACTCAAAAATTAACACAAGCTTCACCAAAAAAAGTTATAACATGCTAATAATCTTAATTTAAGTAAGGTGTATAAGAAATGAGTAAAGAAATTTCTAAAGATGTTTTGTACTGCAATTTTCAAAATGCAAAAAAAAAAAAATGGAAATTAGTAAACAGAACGGAATGGAAATTAGTAAACAAAATACAAAATAAAACAAATCGGAATGAACATGGCCAACTCTTAAAAGATGGGAATAAAATCATAACAAATCCCATAGAATTAGCTGAAAGGTTCAATAAATACTTTGCCTCTTCGGTAATAATTTGGTTCCTGGTAATTGTGGCCACTAATTTGTGCTTCTGTCTTGCGAGTTTTTTTTTTTTTTAGCCTTTCACATATTTCGAATTATACAGAATTATTATGTCTCTTAAGAATTCGAATACGGTAAGTACAAACTCGTTTTCTAATTAAAGCGTTTTAAAATTTTTTTTCCTTTATAATTTAAAGCTAGCTGAAGTAACACCTTTATTTAAAAATGAGATTATAGATTATTAAATAATTATAGACCGATCTCGTTGCTTTCAGTTTTTTCAAAAGTTTTTGAGGAGGCCATAAAAAATAGAAAGGTTTTTTTTGCTTAGAAAAACTTAATTTTTTTAGTAAATGGAAGTTCGGATTTTGCGATGGTCGATCATCCGCGGATGCCGTTTTGAATTTCTGTGGTAATATTTATAACAGCTTTAATGACTTCTCTATGGCACTCTTTGTCGATATAACTAAAACATTTGACACAGTTGACCATGCAATACTTTTGGATAAACTTTAAATGTTCTTATTTATCACTAAGAAAGCAAAGGATTAAAACCAATGGTGTACCTTCAGTACTACCTCATTCAGAGTACCTTTGGGATGCGTGCTTGGCCCAATATTGTTTTTAATCTTCATTATCTCTTTTTTTGTGTTTGCTGATGATTTGGCTTGTACCCTCTAAAATCCTTCTGCTCTAAATCTCATGACTAGGAAATTCTAGGTCATTGGTTTTAAATGCATAGATTGCCAATAAACCAAAAAACTTAAATCATGTTTTTTAATGCTGCTGGAAAAACGGTTGATTGCGATCCATTCTATTTTCATTATGAAGACTGTAATGAATATAAAAATTGCAATATTTTTGGGTCAGCACGAGTCTCACAAACATATCGAATTTTGAGTCGAAATCATGTTCAGACAAATGTTTTGCTATAAAAAGTGTATATTCATGCAAATATTTTGGGTGTGTTGATTGATTGGAAGATGAGTTGCTTTGATCATACGTTTTCCCTTAAGAAGTATCTTGGTAGCCCCAAGGCGACATATCTACCTACCAAAATTCATTTGCTCTTAAGATCTTCTTAAGTGCGTTTATTATGCATAAGTACATTATAATCTGCAATAGGGTATAGTTTGTGGGGGTGCACATACAAAAACAAAATGTACTCCCTTCTACTGTCTCAAAAAAACATTATTCGGTTAATTTGCAATTAAGCTAGCCGGTATAGTAGTTACATTCTCTTTGAAAACTTAAATATATTACCACTAAAACACTTATATTTTTTTTTAAGTATGAAAAGTATTCTACACAAGATCCGGCTTTCACTTGCGCCGGCGTTCAATTCAATCCTTACAACTTTCAAATCTTTTTTAATTTCTCTACTTCAGTTGCCTCTAGAATATTCATTATCTTGCCACATGATATAAGAAAAATTTGAAATAAATTAATTCAAAGCATAAAATTATGGCCATTTAATGTAAAAAAATAATAAGACTTCCGCTTTGGGCCTTACAGCAACTTGAATTGAACTGAGGAAAAAATTTCTGACGAGGCGCATTTTTATCTCAGCGCCTATGTTAACAAACAAAATTTCTGCATCTTCTCTACATTTCATTGTAGAGAAGCATCCGCACAGAGTGACTGTTTGTTGGGGATTTTGGAATGGTGGCATCAATGGCCCATTTTATTTCGAAAATTCTATTGAAAACGCCATTTAAGTCAACGGTGAGTACTAAGAAACCACTATTATCGAATTTTTGATGGTTCAAATTGGACACACGGTCTTGGACAGTCTTTCGTTTTAGCACAACTTTCCGCCACACTACACAGCCCATCAAACGATCGATCTTTCGCTCGCCAAGTGCGGTAATCGTGCTATCAGCCGCCTCGAAGCTGCGATTTGATACCTTTTTTGTGCGGTGCCCTTAAAGATTTATGTTATGCGGGCAATCCAGAAACAACTAAAGGCCTTAAAACGAATATCGTCCAAGCCATTTATGAGAGTCAACAAAGTGTTAGAAAATTTGATTTACAGGATGCACTACTACGAAGCCAGCTCAGGTAGCTAGGAATTGTATTCTATATTTAATGGGAATGTTCTTTCATGTCTTTCAAGTCATAACATACCGAAAAAATTGAGTTTTGTTAATTTTATTTTATTTTTAAAAAACAACTTTTGAACCATAAAGAATTTTAATTTATAATTTATAATCAGTTAATTTATAGTCAGTTTTCTTCTGCGTTGCCTGCGGAACATCAGTCCACCTCGGACCATGTTTTCTTGTTGACATGTGCGGTCCACTGGCCATGTATAATACTTATCCCAGCTGTTTCCATCTTCGGAAGGAATTCCCTTCAAAAATAGAATTTTCTCATTCTGAATGGGATAAAAGCGAAATTTTTTTGTAAATTTAACACCTTCAAGTGTTATTGTATTCCCAATAAATAGTTATTTTCAGTGTTTTTATCGAATGTTACAAAGAGCTTTTTAATATTTTTAAGCCTTCAGTACTCTGTCTTCCGAATGGGCCTAACACTTGTTGTGCCTTTTTTTTCTGCGCTGCATATATGGTATATGCTGGGTGTATCTATTCCATTTTGTGTGCTAAGCATTAATCAATTCCATCTGACAATATACGCAGTCACTTAACTGACGAGTGACTTCCTTCAACTTTTACTCTCATTCCAAACTACAATATTTTTTTAGCCACAATTTCAACTTTTAGGTTTTCGATTCGCCGCGTCTAATACTTTCTGTATAAAACAGCTTTTTTACAGCTTTCTTTCACCAACTGATGCTTAACCATGGCACTGTAATACAGCTTTTGCCCGCTCTTATTGAGGTCTTTTCTAAAAGTTAAAGTTAATTAACCCACTGCATTAGGCTTGCGTTGATCGCTTCTTTGTGAAGTGGTGCTACAAGATTGCTTAGGACAACCCTGCCATGGTCTATTTCTTTGCCCTCACCGAGTCAAGGTAAAGGAACTTGGCTCATAATATTGGCGTAGCATTTAATAACTTATTTTCAGATTTCGTTTCTTTTGTTGTGTCTTAAGTCCTTCTTAAAATTATTTTAATGAATTTTTTTTTTCTGGTTTTGGGAAACGTAAAACTTTCCACTTTTGGAAACGGATGATAGGATGGTCTTAAGGCAGTCGTCAAATCGAAATCGGTAAAGCTTTTTTTTTAAGTATAGAATAAGGGGTGACTTATTTGGTGTTTGATTTTTCAGTGTTCTGTTTTTGACAGCTCACGTGTGATTCATGACATATGGTATGTCGGAGTCAAACATGCTCAGTTAGCATTGCCATTTCATCGTGAAAAGACTACCACCCAAAAAAACGCATACGAATTATTTTATTTTATTATTAAAATTCGCGCTATGGGAAAAATGTTTTTCCCTCATTTTTACGGCCGTCATAATCGCCCGACTGAGCAAGCAATAAAAATCATAGTGATCAAATTTCGCAGCAATTTCACGGTATCCGTATGCGTAGAGTGTGTACAGAAGAAAATATTGCTGTTGTATCCGCCAGTGTTAATAAAGACCGTGATTTGTCCATTTGTCGCCGTTCGCAGCGTTATACTTCGTGGAAGATTTTACGCAAGGATCTTGATCTAAAACCTTACAAAATACAGCTCGTGCAAGAAGTGAAGTTGATCGACCTGCCACAGGTCGATCAACTTCAGTAAGTGGGCCTAAAAAAAGCTGCAGGAAGATCCACTTTTTCATTGAAAAATTGTCTTCAGTGACGAGGCTCATTTCTGGTTGAATAGGTATGTTAATAAACAAAACTACCTTATTTGGTTCAATGAGCAACCTCAGGCAATACAAGAGTTCCCAATGCATCCGTAAAAATGCACTGTTTTTGTCCGGCGGAATGACCGGAAGAAATATGTATAAACATCAAATATCATAATATTGTGTGTCAAACTAGGCTGTGTTTGGCCAATTCATCCTGAATGAGTAAAAAATAAAATAAATAAATAAAATAAAGTTAAGTTAAAAGCAGAAATAATAAGTATTTTATTTTTCTCATTATCGTCGTCCATGTCAACATCAGTTGAAGGATTTGTTATGAAGATTTTAAATTTAAACTAAAAATGTATTAAAAATTTGACATTTAACGAATACATGTAACAATTTTAACAGCAAAGTCCGATAAAGTTTTTAATGTTTCATTGCCCATCTTTCGGAGAGAAATCATTCGAAATCGCCATAACTCTACCGCAAGCCAGAACTCCACACAAAAATTTCAATGTATGTATATTATATTCGGGAGCTCACTCTTTCCTTCAAAATGCCCTTTATAGCTTTCAGATACAAAATCGATCCACTGTATGACAAATAGTCATACATAGAGAAAGGGTTACAGTAACAAAGAACTTTGGTATACCACATCACATTATCGCCAAATATTCTAGAATGCCACCTGGTGCGTGTACATGGCGAAAAGGATCAGGAGCAACGTTGTGCTGTGTCGTGATTTTCTCAAGCCTATCAACATCAAAAATGGGGTGCAAATGATGCCCATCTCCGTTTATTTTAAGCCAGGTGCTGGCCTTAAATACACAAATATAAAAAGCTAATGTGCATCAAAGCATCTCGTCCAGAGCCAAGAAGGATACTTATTGATTGGGGGAGGTAAAAATCCTCCTTCCAACTATTGCTTTGACGACTTTGACGACTTTGACGACCTTGGCGACCAAAATCGTAGGAGAATTTTCTTGTTATTTGATTCATGTCTCCCCATTTCCATCTACTGCTTTGATGACTTTGACGACTTTGACCTTGGGGACCAAAATCGTAGGAGAGGTTTCTTATTATTTAATTCATGTCTCCCTGCACTCCAAACCAGTTCCACCAATTGACCTTGACTTGAAAGACAATTGTAAGGTTAAACAACACATCGACCTTTAAAAGTGATGGAAAGGATTTGTTTGAAGGGGAAAAAAGTAATAACGAAAACTGCACAAGTTCCAGGATATACCCGCCGTATTCCCTTTGTGTGTTTTATTTCTTATAAATGTTAGAACCACCCGACCTATGTACTTATCTACATACGTGAACCTTTTTAACTTAAATGAGGCAATATAAACTTTGGTTATTTTAACCCACTAATAAAATATACTCGTATAATCATCCCGAGGGCGGAGGTCCTGTATCCGTATTTGTATAGCTCTGATTTAACACATACTATCACTCGCACTCGTACGAGTACCCATGACCGTATTCATTGCGGTGGATTAACAAAGAGTTAGGTGGCATTTACTATTTATACAGTCCACTTGCCATGAATTTTTAATAACTTAATTTTGTTCGGGATCCTAGAGTTGAGGAGGCGGGTTTTGTATGTTAACTTGGTTCCTGCTCTCTGTCCCGTAAAATCATTCCGTGCATAGAAGCAGTATTTTTTTTTTTCCTACCTTAGTTTAATTGCATACCCATACAAGCATAAAATTGCACAACTATTCAACAATACATATACAACTATAGGACCGGCTAAAGTATACTTTGCTTGGTATCACCCATTGTTTATTTGACCTCGGTAAAATGGTAGAATGCATTTTTACCATTTCGCCATTTGGTCGTGCTATGGAAAAGTCATTTCCGATGTTATGTTGGTTTCAGAAGAACACCAGAATCGCGATGTGTGTAAAGTTAGTTAGTCGTCCTTTGTGGATTTTCGGGAAATTGGAGCGCTTGTAATAAGGCTGCAAACATATGCAAGCCGCTCGGTTATTTGAGCCTTGTTAATCTAAAATTCACAGAAGTTAATTTTAGGTAGTTGTACGTAATTTCGCATACGGATGTGTAGCTATGTTGGCAAATAAATGCAGGTAAGCTAATTGTATTATTCTTCGAATTGGAATCCGCAGCCTTGCGAAACGATAGAGACAAATGACGTGAATGGCAATTTTTGTATGAAAATATGACGATGGATTTCATCCTCGTTTATTTGAAATATAAAATGGGAAAATTGAGTCCTTCAAAGTTCGACGAAATATTGTTAATCAAGTTGCAACTGATACTGATTGTTTCAGTCATATATGGTATTTCCGGACTCAAATGTAAAAATATTGTTTTGATTGAATATTTATTTCGGCAGAAAGTTGCAAACTTTTTCTCCGAAATATTCAATAATGTATAATGGTTTTGCACTTTGAAGAATTCGTACATATATAGAGCGTTCAGCTATCCTCAGAAAAAGCCAACTACTATATTGGAATAAGAGGTTCAGAGCAAACCACGCTAACAAAAAACCTAGCTAAATTTGAGCATAAACATTTATTTATTTATTTACTTTTTTTTTTTTTTTTTTGTCAGCAGAGTAGCTATTCTTGCAAATAACGGCATTGATAGCTCTTATTGTCTTACAAAATGTATGAATTTCGATGAATGGCAGACAAGGTATCAACATCACAAATATCGTCGAACACTTACTAATGCAGGCTCTGGATTTATAATAATAAAGCAGATATAACTCCCATCCAAGAAGTGCGGAGGGGCGGTCCGAAGTCACGCCTCGAGATATATTCGAAAAATATTCCACATAGTGGACGACAAAACTCAAATTATTCCGGTTGGCGCCGAAGTAACAATTCTGGGTCTTCCGCCACACTTTCCCTCACAGCCTTAAGCCTTTGTTAACTTTTCAGTTATGGGAGAATTTTTTAAGTAAAATATGTGACTTCAAATTTCTTACAGCTCGCTATTTGTATTGACTAAGAACATTATTGTACTCCTTGTATTCTCTTGCAGGAATTTCTCACCTTAAAGATGAGTAAACGAACAGCACAAAAGTTGCTGACCTCTTTGAGACACCGGGAGCAACCATTTAGCCTTTCGACGGCCTAGATAATAATGTCATCTTCATTTATTTTTAGATGGAAACCAGCAGTCCAGCCTTACCTACCACATTCATCAGCGATCTCATTTCCTCTGATCTCATTATGACCTCGTACGCAAGCAAGAATCAGTAAATTCAGCCTACCGAATGCATTCTGAGAATTATTGAATCCTGGTAACAGCTCGTTACAGTTAAAACACTGTCGGCGCGCAAAATCAGCAAAACTTTAATGCGTGTTGCATCAAAGACTTTTTCTTTTTAAACGGAAGACGTCTTTGACAGCGCAGCCCATGATATTAATATCAAGGAACGGGATAGTTATCAGTGCCAAGCTTGAAGTCTTGCCAATAGCTCCTTTATGCTGTCAGAAGAAGTCCAACATGATTTGTTATCCGTTATGACACCCAAGTATTCAGCATCGTTGGAGAAATAGATGGTGATACCATTGAGCACTAGATGAGTCAGATCACTCAGCCTTGTTTGCTCAGTTTGAGAAGGTTGACTGTAAGTCAATTTCGACAATCATCGATCACGCCCAGAACTGTCTGCGGCTTAGAATAATCTGGCTGACTTACACATTTCGTCAAAACTTGCGTTGTCAAATTCACACTAAATGTCGATTGAAATTCACAGCGCTTGTCCTTGTCCAGTGCGCTTTCAATTCTACCAACCATGATGCATCTTGGCAAGAGGATGCATTCGCAAATCCATTTTCTTCATGTTCTTTAATATAAAGGAAATAAGACTTACAAGTCTGAAGCTATTGGCTCATGCTCATCACCATCATCTTTTTCGATTTTCAGCATATAGGCTACTCTTACTTTTTGTCAGAGGCTCGGTATACTATAGATGCTCTTTCGGCCTCTTCTTTGAATATCAACTGGAACTTGAGCCTTTATAACTTTTTTACCAGATTTTCCGACGATCTTCGTTGAATATGTGAAACTAATTCTCTCAGCCTGAAATTTTTCCACTATTTCTACGTGAAAACTTCCGCGAATGCGCATGCCTCTTATTCGACCACATTTTCTTACACCCGATGACATTTGCAATATTTTGATTTCCGTTGCTGTGATGTCTCTACTTCTCGCTTATATTTCTCGTACATTGTCTCACATTGCCGTGTATAACAAACCTTGAAATTTAAGCGGCATACTTTTATCACAAAATACTCAGGAGTTTTCCCACAGTTTAAGCCACCCAACACTGACCATGAATATGACTGACATCCCATCGTAACTACGATACAATTTCCTAATTGGTTCGATAACAGAGCGATACCGACACAAGTGCATGTCTGGAGTTGAGTTTACAAGTTCAGAAGGGCAAATCTTCCTCTATCATTATCTGTAAACTTTAAATCGCGTCATACGTTGATCTGCCTTCTTCAAAGCTGCATTTATATACTACCACAGAGTTTCATTATATTGGGTTTTTGAGTCTCAACTCAACTCAGAACTCAGTCGCATATTTTCATTTTATGTGAGATTTGTTTCACCAATCGTTAGTTGTTGCAATTTCTCTGTTGCATTTGCCTTTATAAAGTGCAACAAGAAAACTGGCAAAATCGGCCTCCGTTAAATTTGTTGTTTTGTTCTCGGACGCGGCAGCGGAAAATAAAGCACTGTGCAGGAATTCTTCTTTAAAGGGTCAGGTTGCTTTAAGTAAAAACAGGCTGCTTTTTTTTTTTTTTTTTTAGAAAAATATATAAAATAAATTGAATTTACGAAGGTAGAAGTTTATTGTACATATGATTTACTGTAATACATAAATTTTATGTATTATTTTATTTAAAAAATATTATTTAAAAATCTTTCGCAGATGACCTCTAGTTTACCAGCAGCTCCTGTAAATTTTTGGCTTAATGGCGCACTTCCAAAGTCAAACATTCAAAGTTCGCAAAAAAATCGCCAGAAAATTAATTAATAACAAATGGACTATGCTGTATAAAAAAAACTTACGTAGTTATTTAGACAATATATTTTTAAAGATCTATTTAAAATTTTAAGTCAATTAGATGAAAATTGTTCAAGTTATGGGTGCAGCCAACTTAAAAAATAAAGTTTTGAGAAAACCGCGTTTACAATTTTAGGTTATAAAAATAAATACCTGGCGACCTTGAACTATACTTTAAAAAACAAGTACTTCGAGATATTTACCGGGCCATTACTTTTAGGTATATCATTTTTGAGGTCCTGAGACACCATTGGTGAAGGTGGTGGCGATAGGGTGATGGTTGACACACTGGCTGTCACACCACCGAAGGTCAAATTCTTCCTATGAAAAAGCTATTCAGGAGAGCCGTTCGGAACCGGCAATAAACAGTAGGCCCTCCTCAGGAGTGTAAAAATTCACAAAGTGAAAAACAAATGAATGCAAGAAGCTAGGCCTTGGCCGCTAGGTCGCGCCATTTATTTATTTATTTATTAAAGGCACTATTGAAGGCAATAAAAAAAATAGATTTTTTGAAAATCTTAGATTGGCCTAAACCCTTGCTACATAGTTCCTTTTTCCGTGTTGTGCATAACTTTTTGAATTGCCCTTGTTGCTATTTGAAAATCATTACTCCCATCACCATCTGTCAATAGACTATTGTCAAATTTTGGGCAAGATGCATTTGTCACATTTGGTGACACATTTGGCACATTGGGTGACCGATTCCAAGTAGCACTTAGCATTCTTCATCCGCAATCCGGAAGAGTTTTGTATTTTTATAACCTTGGGTGAAACTACACAGAAGACCAGGCAGTATCTATATGCTAATCGGCCACTAAGAAAGCCCAAGTTAGTTTGTCGGCCAACAAGGTCATGGCGAATATTATGCTAACTAATTTTATCAGTCCAGGAAAAATTTGAAATAAAAAAGACAACATTTGGCCAAGAAGAAACTATTTCTCCATCAAGGCGATGCATTCGTATTCAGTCGTCATGGCAAAGTTTCATGAATTCTGCTACGAGGATTCCTCGGATTCAGACTGCAGTGACTATATCATGTTTCCACTCCGAAAAAATTTACTTGGCGAAGAGAGGTTTGGCTTAAATGCCAAATTGAGGACCTCGATAAATCCTATTATTTGGAATGGATTAACAAATTGAAGAAACATTGGACGAAGGGGTAAAGTAAGGTGTGTTTTTTTTTTTTTTTTTGTAGTGCAAACTTTAAATACAAAATGAATCTCAAATCAGCTGTCACATTGAGCTGCTAAGCTTCATTTACTGTCAATAGACATCGGGAAAATGAAATGATCAACGGTTATTTGTTCCCAAATTTACGTGACATCGATGGTGAGAACTGTCATTATTTTGATATACATTTTTATTATATTCAATTCATTTTTACTTAACATATAAGCTAGATAAAAAAACATTATCTTAATTAACTTATACTATCTTACAATAACATACTGGCCCCATGCGGATGTTCGAAGTTAAACCTAACACTTAAACTATGTCTTTTCACATTTCTTACAGCGTAGTTATTTAAAATTATCAAAAATTCAATCGAAGAAAATAATTTCTGGTACTTTGAACAACACGGGATATCTAAATAAAAGCATAAGTCGGATAAGGGGCATGTAACAAATTACCGTTACCCTTGCATCGAGTTGGCTGCTATAAAACGGTCTATTTGGAAGGGCAAAAACACTTGTTGCTTTAGCCAGAGCAATATCTATATGTTTGTTAAAATATAGATATTTATCTAACCAGATCCGAAAGTATCTGACTACATTTCGACAGGTTAGCTGTATTGTCCCACGATCGAAAACTTTCGCCTTTCCAACTTCAGAAAGCTAATAGTCATCGCAATAGCGCTTAATCTTATCAAAGTCACTTTGCAAGAGCGTATTTATGATCTCGATCTTTGGACCTGACTGCGTACGCTACGGCATGGTAAAGTGAACTAAAAAGATCCCTTGTGTAGATAAAATCGGCGAATTAACCGCACGTTGTGTCAGACCATTTTTAATGTAAAATAAGTCACATCGCCATTCCTTAAGATGAACTGTCCAGTGGTGAGCATATAAAAAAGAATGTACAGCAGTGGTTAACTTGTGCCAACTGTTTAACTTGAAGAATAGTCTCTCTAGCCATACGGTTAGAATATCTTGCTAATATTGGGAATGAGACTTAGGCTGGGCATCCACGCTCACTCCCAGAGTGAAATTTTTTTTTGCGTTCACTATCCACTATTACTATTATTAACCACAACCTCAGTTTTGCTGCAGCTGCCGAGATAACAGGTTCTCCAGATTAAAAAAAATAATTAATAATTCTTCAACTATGTTTTAAATGAGTGAAGCCTTGGCATTACTAGTTATTAATAAGATTGTGAGTTATGGAAAAAAAAAGCAAATAAAAGAAAAACGTCAACACAAACATTGGGCAAAAGTTTACCCATGAAAACCTTTTAAAGGAACTTGAGGTAACCTCTCCAATAGATTTCTCCCCAAAGCCTTTGAAGGATTGTCATGGAGACTTGTGAGGCAATTATTTGTGTATTGAGGGGTAATATAAAGGTACATACAATATATAAAGATAAACACGCATATCAAATCATATAAGTAATTGCACTTATCGTTTTTATTTATTTTTATTTTTTTTTTTTTTTTTTTGCACAGTTGCCAACAAATGAAAATGAATGGAAAGAAATAGCTGGTGGTTTTGAATGTTTTTGGAACTTCCCACATTGTATAGGTGCTATAGACAGAAAGCATATTCAAATTACAAAGACAGCTAATTCCGGTTCATATTATTTTAATTATAAGAAAACATTTAGTATTGTTTTACTTGCAAATAAGAATTAATAATGGTTGGTGTTGGGGCGAACGGCAGAATGTCTGATGCAGTAATTTTTTCAATCACAACATTTTTTAAAAAGTTATCATAGGTGACGACGCATTTCCACTTATGAAAAATTTAATGAAGCCGTATTCGAGAATCAGTTTGAACACCGAGCAGTTAATTTACAACTATCGCATATCAAGAGGTCGGCGTATTGTCGAAAACGCCTTCGGAATTTTAGCAGCTTAACCATCAATTTAGACCAAAAAAAAGTTGCTGTAATCGTACTAGCTTGTTGCCATATACACAATTTCATAAGAGCAAAAAAGAAAGATTGTTATCAAAGAAGAGAAGTTGATTTCAAAGATGTTGTTACTGGAGTTATGACACAAGGCGATTGGAGATGTGAAGCCAACTAACTCTTTAATCTTAAACCTAAAGCCGGATATAATAATTCCAAGTCTTCTACTAAAGAAATAAGAAATAAATTTTGTCACTACTTTAATAACAAGGGTTCTTTGCCATGGCAATTCAATAGATTCTAATAAAAATGTAATTGATTTAACCTTTTCATTTCCGATTTAATCTGAGTATTCCTTTCATTAAATAATTATTATTTATTGGTATTGAGTATCATACAAAAGATCTTTTACAGATGAGTACGATGATTCATTTATAACTTTATCTGATATAATTTGAACCTGCTTCCTTGGTTGAGAAATCTCGAAGCTTCTCCCTGCAGCAGCATCACTGTATGTGGATATCAGAGAATCAACGAAACGGAAAGATGAAGATGGTCGCGAAGAAGTTGAATTACTAGGCGTTGAACAAAAATAAGGTGTTGATTGTGGTTTTGAGAGTCTCCCCAGCAATCGTGGGTAGAGTATTTCGTCCATTGCCCTTTAAGCATGTATCTGCTGATCTGCCGCAAGTAGTCTAAACTGCGCTGCCCACGCCCTCCCATAAATTTCGGCGTCATCGTTCACATTTTTTAAATGATCAATAGCAGTTTGTAGAAAGTGATCGGACTCGTCAATGTCTTTTCTTTTTTTATATTTCGAGTTCTTTCTCGAAATCACTTCAGGCATTTCCTAAACAAGTTTCATGTATTAATAATGTGATGTAAATATATAAAAACATATGGAAACTTTACAATCCGTTCGGACTGCATACTTACTGAGCTCGTAGTATCGTCAGTGTTGCCGCAAGTACTGATTCCCCCCTCAACTCTTTCCTGGTCATTCAAAAAATTAAGTTCTTCGAAATACCAGACGGACGGCACATATATATCGTTCATTCCCGCACCAGATTTCTCACCTTGAAATATTTTTTTGAGTTTCCTCCGGTAGGAACCGCGAAGGGTGTTAAATATTTTTTTTAACAAAATCTTTGTTCGCATTTTTATCTTTCTTTTTCATTATTTTAACTAATTTCCCGTACGCTTTATTTTTCCTATCACGTTCTTTATATATTTCATTTTTCAACTGACAATTCTGGCATTTCTTTATAAAACGAAGTAAATTCACGCCAAAATTCTTTATCGTCGCTCACTGCCATTTTTTTGATTCGTCCGCGCACGTCGACAGTCAAATGTAGAATGAAAACGAAAGAATGACACTCATCGCCATCCACAATCATGCATGAATGCGGAATTCAAAAATATTTGAATTCCATTGCGCATGAATGCGCACTCTGAAACGCAATGCCATCCACCGGCATTCATGAGTGCGCTCACGCTTTGAGTGATATTCATGAGTGACCGTGGAAGCCCAACTTTATTGACAGAAGATTCGCCCTATTAGACGTGTCTTTATCCCTTTTGGGAATCGGATGCACCACAACCGCCGTCTTCGAATGCCCTGGATAATGGGCATTATTCAAAGCATTTAATATTATATAAAATAGGATAGCCCACCGCTTCTATTTGAATATGTCGAAGCACAATATTCGGAATTCCATCGGTTTCCACTGATTCCTTGCTTCTCAGTGATTCGAAGGTCGCATGGAACTCTTCATTCGAAATGAATGGGGGTAACTCTTTCTCGTTGGCGATTCCATTATTTATCATATTTTCGTCATTGAACTCAGTGAACTCTAAGTTCTCAAATCGCCCGATCTCCATGTCAATTCAAAGGTAGGAATTGTGCAAAAGAACCTGATTTTCCGGGTTGCGATGAATAAATGAATGAACTCATTCGCCTTGTACACTTCCTGGAAAAATGCTAATATGGTCTCTATCTACTCTTATGGATCTTCGGCCAAGTTGTCATCATAGACAGCTTCTTCTAGACCTATGCCGGTAATTGTTCGTTGTTCGTCGTTTGGGCATTCTTTAGACATGGAAGGTCATTTTGATTTTTCCTCCGAAATACTTAATTTAATTGCCGTAACATATTCGGGTTTGCTGGTGCTTACAGACCGAGTTTTTGTACAGAAGTGCTGTAATTTTCTTTTATTAATACTTTGAGGTTTTTGACCGACGAATTAAGTGTCATGATCTCCGAGTTATATCCGTCAGTAAACTGTCTGTACAAAGTGGAGTGCGTCAATATTCACGTTGCGGAATGAGTTTTCATTGCCAGTGTCTCGATACTGAGGTATCGTAGTGTAAATCGCTCATTTTATGGAACAGATTGCTATTGGACGGTGGTTAGAGCCACTTTGAAGAGAGTCCTCCCGTCAATGTTCTGGACAAGTGCGTCCAACTTAACTTTGAACAAACTCATCCAATTCCGCAATTTCGTTGAGAAACGTTATTTCAGTACTGAGGCCGCAATTGTCACTGTCATACACGAAAGTGCGTAGATAGTTTATTGGCTGGTGCCTGTCAGTTTTATCCGCGTGTCAAACAACAGGAGATCTATATAGGACAGACTATGCATCAATTTTAGAGAGTCGGTATATGGTAAAACATTGTGGTCACCAATTGAGTAAAAAGTTCCCTCCAAGGTTTAGTATATTATTTCCCCAATCTGTGTTTTCTTGTCGTTAGAATCTCCGCCGATTATGAAATAAATCTCTTCTGATTCCAGCCTTAGGAATCGGAAAAGTGATTGAGTAGCTTTAGGTAACATACATAGATAGAGACCATGTAATACTGCATTCCACCACGGAAAGGGTGGTACACCTGGAACCTACGCACTACACTGCTGTACATTCTTTTCAATCGCAAGCCTTTTCCAATGAAGTCTTCGTACTATTTTATATTTTCTGTGCCTCATTTTGGTGTTTTGGTAAGCTTAGTTTCGCTAGCAAAAAGCACATCAGGAGGCTGGTCTTTGTGCAACTTAAAAATTGTGGCTCTTCGTTCAATCCTTATCAATGAATTTGCATTCAAGACAAAGGCCTTTAGGTTCGTTCCGCCATATTCGTAGCCATTATGACTGGCTACTACGTCAAGAACTAGTTTATGCCGATAAACCAGCAACGATTGACGCTCAAAACATTATTCGAGTAATACGTGATAAAAAGAAAAACATGTACAATAGTATTATTCAAAGTATTGTCCATCTGAAGCTATGACTTTTTCCCTTCTTTCTGGCAATTTGTGGATCCCATCCCAAAAGAACTGCGCCGGCTTGGCAGCCAAGAATGAATCAAGCCAATTTGTGATATTCTGCTCTGATGTGAACCGTATTTCAGTGAGGGCGTTCTGCATCGATCGGAACAAATGGTAGTCAGAAGGGGCAAGGTCTGAGCTATAAAGCGGGTGGGGTAAGACTTCTATCCACTGTTTTCCAAATAGTTCTTAACCGGAATAGCAACGTAGGGCCGAGCGTTGTCATGATGGAAAATTATTGCCTCGTGTCTGGTTGCATATTCAGGGCGTTTTTCGGCTACTGCTTTCTTCAAACGGATTAATTGTGTTCGGTAGCGTTGTCCATTAATGGTTTCACCCGGTTTTAGCAGCTCGTAATACAGCACACCCATCTGATCCCACCAAATACAGAGCATTACCTTCGCGCCATGGATATTCGGCTTTGCCGTTGATTTGGCTGGTTGGCCGGGTTTCACATATGATTTTTTGCGCTTGGGGTTGTCGTAATGGATCCATTTTTCATCACCAGTAACAATCCGATGCAAAAATGACTTCCTTTTGTGGCGTTCCAGCAGCATTTTAGACATGCAAAACCGCCTTTCGACGTCTCTCGGCTTGAGTTCATGTGAAACTAATTTCCTTGCTTTTGAATAAATCCAGCTGCTTTTAAACGTTTTGAAATGGCTGCTTGAGTGACACCCAAAGATTCTGCGAACTCTTCTTGTATTTGGGACGTTCATCGCCTTTCAAGCCAAAATCATCACTTTTAAATCGTGCAAACCACTTTTGGCACGTTCGCTCAGCTAGCGCATGTTCACCATAAACTTCTACCAAAATACGATGACTTTCGGCAGCAGTTTTCTTCATATTAAAGTAATGAAGAAGAACTCCCCGCAAAAACACTTTTTCAGGCACAAAGTTCGACATATTTGAGTGAAAAAAAAAATTATTGTTGTTTACGCTTCAAATGAATGACATATACTGAAATGACGTACAATGACAGTAGTTACGCCATCTCTTATATATATATAGAGATATTATAGACCTAATATTTCGGAGGAAAACACTGCAATACGTGATACACGCCCCCATTTGGTGAAAAATTTAACCTCTAAAATGCTCTTTGTACGAGCCATGTTGGACATATGCTGGAAACTATTATTGACATATCCAAAACGACATGAACCAAGCTTGGACATATGGTAAACAAACCGTTTTGATACATTAGTGATTTTGTTTTGGTGTCATATACTTTTGGTTGTGTGAAAATGTCTGATTTTGTCCCAAATAATCGTCATTTGCGGGAAGGGTTGATTTTCATTTTTTCATTCGAAGATAACAGCCCAAAAAGTTTACGGAGATGCTTTAAAGACGGTGATTTCGATATTAACCATCCGCGTGAAAGAAGGCCAAAATCCTTCGAAGACGCTGAATTGGAGGCATTGCTCATTGAAGATCCGTGCCAAACGCAAGAAGAACTTGCTTCAGCTTTAGTAGTTGCGCCAAGCCCATTTCCAAGCGGTTGCATACGTTGAGAATAATTTAAAAACAAGGAACATGGGTTCCTTATGATTTGTAGCCAAGCGTTGTTTTTTCGCTTGTGAACAACTATTCCAACGGCAAAAAAGGAAGGGTTTACTTCATCGCATCGTGACGGGTGATGAAAAATGGATTCATTACAGCAAGTCAAAAAGAAGAAACTGTTGGGGAATGCCCGATCATTCCTCTGCGTCGTCGGCTCAACCGTTTATTCACACTGCGAAAGTTATGCTGTGTATTTGTTGATACCAGGTTGTTGTTATTTATTATGAACTGTTGAAACCCAACAAAGCTATCACTGGGAAAAGGTATCGACTTGTAGCTAGCGATGGGCAATACTTTGGATGATTCATTTGCAGCCATTTTTTCACAATAAAGTTGCATTTCCATAAAAAAAAAACTAAATAACTTAGTTACGCAGCTAATATAGGGTTTTCTAATAACGACTTGACAACTTTTTTTTTTAAATAAAAGGCAAACCATTTGAGATATTTCAAAATCTTTATTATTGGCTTGAAGTACAATCAAAACATATATGAATGGAACTCGACTTCGTTCATTTATGTTCATATATGTCGTCCAAGTCCATATCTTCCAATTCGGGTCAAAAATAATCGGTGATCATGGCGCGATAACACTGACCATTCACAGTAACGTGACGATCGTTTTCGTCGACGAAAAAATATGGCCCAATAACGCCGCCGACATGCAAACCGCACCAAACTGTTATTTTTTGTGGATAAGTGGTGATTCATGAAGCACAAGTGAGTTTTCACCCGACCAATAACGCATATTTTGCTTATTGACGAACATATTGAGCCAAAAATGAGCTTCGTCACTGAAGATGATTTTGCGATGAAATTCATCATCTTGGTGCATCTTCTCCAGAACCCAATCGGAGAATGTACGTTGCTTCAAATGGTCCATCATCTTCAATTCTTGAGTCAGCTTGATCTTGTATGGGTGTGAACCAAGATCCTTACTCAAAATACGCCATAATGTGGTCTAAGTGATGCCCAGTTCTTAAGAACGCCGTGGAATTTACTGATTTGGATCGTTTGCTACTGACGTCTGAACGGCTGCGATATTTTCGACACTTCAACCAACCCGTTGTCTTACTGACACGGCAACATCACACAACGAATATGTAAACTCAAATCTTTGCACGAAACTTGTTATTGCCTGTCTACTAGGGCGAGAATTACGACAGAAAATTGGAGTTAACGCTCTTAAAATTGCTGTCACCGACTCCGAATATCTGTAGAGAATTTTGAAATCTTGAAAATTTTGAATTTACTGAATAAATAAACTGTCACTGAATAAATTGACAGTGACAGTTTGATGATTAGTGAAAGAGTGCGTTCACAAATTAAATTCAAAGTTGTCAAGTCCCTATTGGAAAATATATATTCAAATATTAAACAGCATGAAATAATCTTTCGAATGAATTTAATAAATCGTCATCAAGTTAATATCTTTGTGTTTTATTTAAACAAAAACTCTGAACACTTTAAAAAAACACCCTGTATATGGTATTCAGGTCAAAGGGGACAATGTTAAAAAATAAAACTTTTGTTGAAAAACTTTCATTCAAAAACTTAAGGACTAATTGATCCACCCTTGGATTTTGACGATTGCACTTCGTCTATGGTTTGTCACCAACTTATAACTTGGAAAGGTGCCCCTTTTAATTCCCGATAAAATGTCCCTACTGGTATTACAAGTGCTCTACCTACCGCTGGTTTCAACTCTTTTTTACAACGTGCGTAGGCTAACTCATTAGGCATTACTATATATCAGATTCATTACTTCCGTTGAATTTAGTGTCCGTTTTAATTATTAAAATCCAAAGCTGTTTTATGATATCGGGTACTTTTGGTAAATTTAATTACCAGTGCAGCATTCTGCCTAAATGTTTACACATAATTTGTAATATGAGTGCCAAGATAATTTTTCGACTATTGTAGCTTAAAAAATATGAATGCACATGTTCCTATATACTCTAATATGTAAGTATATATCCATATGTGTACTCCTACATATTGGCTATATTATTTAAAATAAATTGCAGGATTTGCTATATAGTATATGAAATTTTAATGGGAAATGGATTTTCACAAGAATTATGGTAATTATGTGCGGTGCGATAATTTTGTGTGACTGTAGCGCTGATTAACTTTAACGCCCAAGCGTAGATGTTCATTAATTTAATTATATCCAATTAATTGTAACTTTATTATAATTAAGTGTACACCAATCAATAGGCTTACGTGAGCTTGGTGTAATTATCCATGGATATGTAGCATGTGGCAAATAATCTTTTAAACTCTATGTTACAGGAAGGAAATTTTGTTTGTGTATTTTTTGATGATTCACTAACACTTAGTTCTAGATAATTTTGTTTAGTAATTTGGGGTATTTGTTTTCAAACGGCTTCATACGTATTTTAATTAGAACAATTTGTTTTTGATCCTTCGCTCTTAAAATTGTAACCCCCCTAATAAAGAATGGGTATGGCTTCTTGAGTTATAAAGCAGACTTTGTGAATGATGCCTTTATGTTTTGGGAAAGTATTAACGTTCACTTCGCCCATTGTATCTTCTGGTCGATGTTTTACGAAATGATCATCATCTGTGGCCAGCAGCCTTACTGATCTGGCTTACTCTTTCACAAAATATTTTGCTAAACTTCGCTGATGAATCAGTTTTTAAATTAAAACTTAGATGGTCTTGTTAACGTATCTTTCTAAGTAGAGTTTTATGTAGGCTTGCTTATCACATCTGACAAAAGGCTGTGTTAGTCTCGGTTTTGTAGTAGGTCTTATTAGCAGGCTAACTTTGGCCAGGTAAGGCCCTTTTTAATGCTTCGGGTTTTCATAGTCAACACACCTATGAAGACCTAAGACATGTCTCCATATCTGGGTGTGCCTTCCACCCAGTTAAATACAACTGCTGCACAGCAGTGTGTTTTCATTGTGTTCTTGACCTTTACAGTTCCTAAAGAAGTTACATTTAGATGGATGTAAAGTATATTGGCATGCCTACCAATAAATGAGTATTTTGTGATGATGGACACTAGGATGCCAATAATTGATTAGTTTGCGCCTCCCATCCAGCGTAGGCCGGCTCTGTCTGGTCAAATTACAAGCTGTACCTTCTGACCAAATTAAACAAGCCTTAACTCTCACATTTAACGGGTGACCAGATATCAATAATAGTTTTTCCAAGTGTTATGTTTCAGCAGCTGTCAAAGTTGCGAATGACAACCAGCTGTCAAAATATTCAGTAAGGTTCTCCATTTCATAGTGCAACGTTTAACGCACGATTGCCGAACGTACGGAATTATTTAAAAAATATTATCGACATTCCAGCTCAGTTGAAAAAACGTAACGTGAAGTCTGTCTTCATCATGGCTTAAGTGTGCAGGCAATTCGTCGCACCGTAAAAAAGTTTGAGCATGAGTACGCTCTTTAAGATCTTTAGCCACCAACCAAACAGAAATTGGTGCGAAATGAAAAAAAAAAAAAAAAAAAAAAAAAACATAGCCACCATAGCGTCCAGTATCGAAGAAAACCCAGAAATGTCGATTCGACGCCAATCAGCTGAATTGAGCTTCGCCAGAGAATCGATCCGGTTATTTTACAGTGTGATTAAGGCCTGTAAAATTGAACTGACGCAAGAATTAAAGGCGGACAATCATAGGCAGTGAGTTAGCTAATTAGGCGCTGAAATACGTCCCGGAGATCTGGATTTTTGGCAAAAAATCATCTCCGACGAGGCCCATTTTTGGTTCAGTGGCTATGCCAACAAGCAAAATTGCCTTTATTGTTTGATTGTTTGGTGCGGTTTATGGCATGGCGGCATCATCGAACCTTATTTCTTTCGAAATGACGAAAGATACACCGTTACCATCAATGGTCTCAGGTATAAAGCGATATTAACCGGATTTCTGTGGTCAGAGCTCGACAACATCGATATTTTATTTATTTATTTAATTAAAAAGTCACTGCCGTCTATAGTTCATAAGGAACCAGAAGCGAATCCAGTTTTGGAAACATTACAAGTAATAATCAATAAACATAATGAATGAACGAAATAAAATGGGGTCATTAAAAAATAAAACAGATATGTAATTTACTGAATTATTTAAACCAATGATTTTATGTTTTTGAATATTTCTTATGTTATCGGATAGCTTTTTAAAGAGTCTAGGAGCAGTTACAGAAAAAACTGAAAATATGTGCAAATTGTGTTGAGGTACTCACGCAAGATTAAGTTCATTTACTCTTAGTTTAGTTGGTAGCTAGAAGAGCTTCTGTTTAAAAGATAACCAGATCTTGCAAAAAATACTTTCAAAACTTTAATGCTTAAAGGCAGAATGTTAAAATTTCTAAAATGTACGAATGTTTCTAAATTGACGATTTCTCTTACAATTAAGTCGAGTAACATGTTTCTGAGATGGAAGAAGAGGATATATTTTGCTTTGAACGAACTAAACCGTACTATAATAAATACCCTTAAGAAGATCTAATGAGCAATAAGATTTTAAGAAGGAGATTTGCCTAGTAGCAACCATGAAATACTTCTTTAGTGAATTTGTATGGTCAGACCAGTTCATCTTCCTATCTAGCAGAGCACCAAGGTACTTAAATTGTTTAACGCTCTCAATATAAAAACATTTGTCAGATCAGGGTTGTTGCTCAAAGTACAATATATTTGTGAGCTACTTTCAGAGTTACAAGTATCCTTAACTTGCTTGAATCGTTTGCAATTAGCACAATGGAAATAAAAAGGTCCATTGTTTGTTTCTCTGCCACTTTTACTAAAAAACATAACTTTAGTTATTTTGTGCATTTTAAACCAATGACTAAGGACTTCAAGGTTATGATTAATATTGGCAAAAAGATTTAAGACCGCAATAGCTGTAACTTTGCTATTATATTTTTTTAAGAAAAGTGAGCTTATAAATATTAGAAAGAGTAAAGGACCAAGAACGGAACCCTGAGGGACGTCTAAAGTGACAAAACTTTTAGTACTTAACTTACCATCTATTTTTACTTGTTGAACTCGGTTCGATAAATACGACTCAGGCCAGGTGTGAATACTACTACTACACTTATACAGTTTACCAAAAAAAATTTTACGATCGACAGTATCAAAGGCCTTGTGTCGACAAAAAATGGTGCTACCAGTTTCCTATTATTGAAGACGCTATAAATATTTGTTTTCTTTAAATTTTTTTCCTATCGTTCTTATCCGAGCACCCTTAAGTTTGAGCACGAGTCTACATGTGGAGAGTAGCAATCTGCGAAAGAATGCAGATTTTGGCAAGTTCATTGGCTTTGCAGCTCTCCTAAATATTTGGGTGCCCGGATACCCATCAGTAGCCGAGGTAAAAAAAATGTATCTAGTGCAGCAGTGGGATTAGATTTCAGTGCACAGCTGATACACAAACAGGCGGATAGTCTGACCTTCCTCAGTCCTATACAGTTAATCTTTTTGTGTTTGGCCACACTGCTACATTACTACATATAGGTATTATGACCGAAGTGTAGAGCCAGTAATTAATATATGAGGTACCCATTTTCTCTTTAAGTTTTTCTTTGTAAAAGTTTGCAAGTTTTGCTCATGTTTGCTGAATGTTCGGCTTTCAGTTCATTACATTCGAGAATGCATTGAAATGTTATCTGTTTGACAAAATCTAGTTGAACTGAGGATAGAGCGGGTAGAACTTTTGCTGGTATTTTATATTTTCTGGTGAAGAGGGTTTATTTTTCTCAGTGACTCAGTGGCTATTTCGCGCCATGGGTGGCTTTCAACATTAATGAGGAGACTAAATTATGAGTGTAATTGGTCTTGTTGTTGTTTTCTAGGCCACCACTCATCTTACAAGATTTTAGTAGCCTGAAAAAGAATGCTTTCTTCTTTGTTTTCACAAAAAAGCCCCCAAGATAATCTTTGAGATTTTCGAATTTTTATTTTGAATTTTTCAGGGAGTTCCTTATAGTTCTGCGAACAGGAAATAGTCGCTGGGGGCCAAATCTGGAGAATACGGTGGATGGGGAAGAAGTGGGTGGTCGACTGTGAGCAAACGCGGCACCCACTTTAAACAGAGCTTTCGCATGTCCAAATATTCGTGTATGATGTATCCAACACGCTCTTTTGATATCTTCAGAGCCTCAGCTATCTCGATCAACTGCAACAGCCTCTTTTAGACGTCCACTGCGTGCATCATCTTCGGTGCTTGTATGACCACTTTTAAACTTTTCAATCCACTTGCGAATGGTTCGATCGGCTGGTGCAGAGTCCGGGTAACACTTATCAACACACATCAACACACGAAATTGCTTTGAATCCATTTTTTTTTTTTTCACAATAACAAAAGTTGCTTTACTCACAACGCTATATCTCGAGAACTAATCGTTCGACAGCTGTCAAATTTATACACGTATCTGTTGAAGGTTGGTGCTAACTGAAAATGGTATGGATTTAATTCAAGTGGTGCCCTCTCTTAGAAACGGCACATTTCAGCCCATGTATTAAAGGCACGTCAGGAGCTTGGTCTTTGAGCAAATTGAAAATTGTGGCTTTTCATTAGATCTTTAGCAGTAAATTGACATTCAACGCGTGGACCTTCAGGGTAAGGCGTTGTATCTGAGCCATCTACCCCTGAATAGAGAGCAGAATAGCTAGAATGTCAGCTAGAATGTGTCTTGAGTTCTTACACAAAGTGCACGAGACCTGACTTTTCTCAGTTGCTCCATCCCTGCCCAGAGCGCATTCTTCTGATTTGTGGTCCTTTTCATATTTCACGCATTGAAGCTGGCTGCATCTCGCAGTTCGATGCAGCGTGCCCGAACCTTTGGCAGCGAACACACTAAAAAGTTTTCGCTCCTTTTTAATTTTTCCCAGTGTACAACCTGGTAGTGTAGGCCTTTAATACTCCTTAAACCATCCAGTTTGCTGTTGGGACGGTATTTTCCGATTCTCCCTTTTTGCTCTAGCCATCGTGAACCGATTGACTCTTGAACAACTCTGTCATCGTCTCCTTCAGTAATTTTTTGTCTTATTGCACTGTTCCACTGCAGTGAATCGCATGCTTATCTACACTTAGAGTTTTATAAATAAATTATTGCCTATGGCCGGTTTACATAATTCAATAGTGCCGTTTAATTCCATTTTAAAAGTATTAGTAGGGGGAACCCGTTTCTTCGTAGACTTTTGCTTTTGTTGTTGCTGTTGCTGCTGTTTTTTGTTTCTAATATTGTATTGGTTATTGCTAAAGATGATGGTTAATGCTGTTGTTGCTTTTTCTGCTGCTGTGATTTTTCTTGCTGCTTTGACTGAAGTTTCGGGTTTTGCTGCTGATTTAGTTTGCTAAGATGTTGGAACTGTTTTTCACTTTGATGTTTTTATTTCTGTTGGGATTATTTCTTTCTGTTCTTGCCAAAGATTTGGCTTTGTTGACCAGCACCAATTTTTAATGTTGCTATTAAGGAACTCAGCTTGCTTCTCGTCCTTTGATTCTGAGGGTGCCAAGGAAGCAAAACTATTATCTCCCAAAAAGCGATGATGATATTGGCGCCCTGCCTTTCACTTTCACTAAGCAAGCTTTCGGTTGAAGTGAATAGAGTTGGTTTGGGCTTCCTCCACCTGTTTTTGGTGACGTGTCTAGTCATCGATGACGGGTGGACTGATGTATCAGTCGTAATATCGGCTGATTTAACTTCTCGTTCGACTATTACCTCCATCACGTAATCTTTTTGTGTTTAGTTTGTTAATTAAGTAAAAAAAAAAAAAAAGAAGATACCCACCCACGGTTCTACTAACCTTCACACTACCACTGGGCTAATTGGAGGCCTGTACAAAGCTCGTTTAAAGTTCATTTTATTGACACTAGTGAAATAAAGTCGAAACACATCTGTTATTCACGATGTTGAGTGAACGACTGAAGGTATCTATGATTAGAGAAGGTATTGTTCTTAGCTACTTCTCAGACTTTACTCATATTTTTTTTTAATGTAAAAAGACGAGAATTATGTTAGTTACAATAATCGTTTTAATTGCAAAGTGCTAGATTGCATATATTAATTTATCCCTGTTATGTTGCGGAATTAATTGTGATAAGCGTGTTCAGAAATGATTCTCTACAATAAATTCAGTTTTATAGGCCCCATTGTGTGATACGCCAAGTATGCCGCAACTATGCATTCATTCATGTTTTGAGCCGAGCTCTAGCTTAGTTTCGACTATGTCTTCACTGTAGAAATTGAAAAAAAAAAAGAAATAGGCTAAGATAGTACTTTGCAAGAATGCACAATCTTGGCTTACAAAAGTAGGTTGTTTGCGGTTTTTGATGCTGAGTCCTTGAACCTTGTTTATGGTTTTTGGATAACAAGAATGTAATCTCCTGATTTAAAGAACAAATCAATAGGCTGGCAAAAGCGTTTTTAAGTTGATGGAGGTTTATCTGGATTAATCGCAGTGTTGTTACAATCATACGGTTTGACCTCTTTCACGGTCAGGTTGACATCTTTCGGATATATCAGCAAAAGATAGTCTTTGGTCAAGGGATTGTCAAATATGCAATCAGAGCAGATTGAAGACAGAATGCCGTCTTTTTGAAACTCCTTGCTTGACTGTCAATGTAGTAAGAAGAAACATGAAAAAAAGAGCGTTCTTATATATCCATTTCTCTTCCGATAGATTTTGTTCGAGAAAGGGTCGGATAAATTAAAGACCCCTATTCTTTACTTCTAATTTATTTAATAATTAACAAACGTTCGCCTTTGAATCTTTACAATCGAATGTATCTATGCAATCCTTTTAAGGACAGTATTTTGAGTGTTGTGAATATATTTTCCACTCAAATGTAAAAAATATGGCTGTTGACATAAATTAACGAAAAGAGGCGAGAGATTTAAATAGACTATCTGCGCTATCATTTCGGCCCCCTTGATTGGCTTTGCTATCAATCCGCTTTGTTGGGTGGTGCGATTGTGGTAATTGGACGTCTATATCTTTCAGTAGCAGTTTTGAGATCGACTATCCGAACATTGTTGTCGTCACCTTTGATGATCCATTCAACCCTGGCTAGTAACCATTTGTAGGGGGGTAAGTTTTCGTCTTGAAGAACCACCAGACTTCCTTCTTTGACATTAGGCTGTCTTGAAACCCACTTCGACCTCTGTTGAAAACTGTGGATGTACTCGGTTGACCATCGTTTCCAAAAGTAATAATAATAATGGAATAATGGGTCTCGAGTTTAAGATTTCTTCTATTTCCGATAATAAGTAGGGTTTTTGCCGACTTGACTGCAGCCTCCCATATGCCTCCAAAATGAGGTGCACGAGGTGGAATAAATTGGAACTCTATGCCCTTATCTGCAACGAATTCTAGCAATTTAGATTTAGAGGTGTTTTTATAAAATATATTTCTAAACTCTGCAAGATTTGTTTTTGCGTTATCGCAATGGATTTTGGACGGACAACCCATACGCCCTATGAGCCTTTTCAGAGCCGCAATAAAAGCCTCTGAACTTAGATCTGAAACAACCTCCAAATTAACAGCCTTTGTGGCAAAATAAACAAATACGGCTACATATGTTTTATATGCTCGTCTTCCACGAACCTTCCATGATGTAAGTATATGACGACAAAAGTCAACGCCACAAATCTCAAATGGTCTATTAGGTGTCAACCGATCTGTGGGTAGATTTCTCATTATTTGGTGCAGCAATTGTGGCCTTTATCTTTGTCAGTGTGTACAGGATCTAACGACACCCCTAACTGGTCTCCTTCCATTTATAATCCAGAAATGATCCCTGACGAAATTTAATAATGCCTGTGGTTGGACCACGGATGCAGATGCCTCACATATGCCTTGGCAAAACAATTATTGCTTGACAATAAAATGGGAAATTTGCCCTCGTATCCTATCTCAGAGTTGCATATACGTCCACCTACTCGTAGTAATGCTCGACCGTCACAACATCTAAAAACGGCGATAATTTCGCTATATAACTTGATGATAGTTTCTGCGATTTCAACTGCAAAAGTGTCCTGCTCAAGACACCAGATGATTTCTGTCAGCACCTCAACCAACTTCTTGGCTATAAGTGGCTTAATCCTTAACTCCGTTTCTCCTTTCCCAATCCTCACAAAGCGAGATATATAAGCTATCACTCGAAAATTTTTGGTAAAACTGCTATAACATATTTATATAGCCGTTCGATGAACTCGCTATTGACGATGGTGCAAGCAAACACATTGTTTCTTTTTTTTCTCCAAGCAGCGTGCTGTCTAAAGCTTGGCTGTAAAATTAAGGGTTCTCAGGCCACTCTGAGGGGCTTTGCTGAGAAACTCTGAACCGGTGAACCAAATTGAATGCCATAAGTCTTCGACTAGACTTATTCTCGAAATAAAATCTGCGAGATTACTCTCCGATCTTACATGTCTCCAATGAACGTTAGACGCTAAGGTTTGCATGTCACTGACCCTGTTCGCAACGAACGTTTCCCACGATCTGGGCGATGAAGCTATCCAATGTAAAACAATTTCAGAGTCAACCCAAAAGTAAACTTCTTTAAGTTCTTTCTTCAGCGATTCCTGAACCTTTTTCCACAGTTTTGATAGTATTTGCGCGCCACACAGCTCCAAGCGAGGTAAGGACTTTGTTTTGAGTGGCGACACTCTCGATTTTGCAGTTATTAGCCGTACGGATACTTAATTGAACTCGTCAACGCATCTAGCATACAGACAACATCCATAGGCCTTTATCGAAGCACCTGAGAACCCATGTATTTGAAGACTTATTATTTTGGGACGAAAAACGCAACGAGGAATACTTATGCAGCTCAAGATCTAACAAGTACTCTTTCCAGCAGCATTCCAGCTCGGGTGGTAAAAGATCATCCCAGTTTAATTGTTCTGCCCACAATTCCTTGAGAAACATTTTGGCCTTTACTACAATTGGACCAATTAAGCCTAGAGGATCGAATAACTTACTAGAAGAGGAAAGTACAGTGCGTCTGGACAAACAGTTTGGTGAAAATGAATCTTTGTAGAAGTACTGGAATACATTTTCTTTCGGATTCCACTCTATTACCAGTGTCTTTGTTGGCTTCATGTCGTCGCCTTTCAATTCAACATTGCTATTTTCTGTGGATGAATCAAGCAAGATCGACGTTTGAATGCCATTTGTGGAGTTCAAAATGAGCTGTCCTAAGTAAACTAGGAGCGCCAGTAGCCAAGTCATCGACGTAGAAGTCTCTCATGATTACCTGACTTGCCGAAACGTACCGGTCTTCATTGCGTAATCCGATTTCTTGATGACATAGATTGATCGAGTTAAGAGAATTATGGGAAGATGTCTAAACCGATGCATCAAACACAACTCTCAATTTCGTTGACGAATTCTCAGGACGAAGAACGTGCTGATGAGGTATATAGTAATGCGGTTTATTCAGGTCGACGTGTTCCATCACCGACATATGTCCTTACTCCAAGTATTCATTGATAAAGTTGGAGTACTCTCCTTTGAGCTTTGGATTTTTAACTAGCCTTCTCTCCATTGAAAAAAAAAATCTTTTCTTTGCTACCTCCAAAGAATTTCCTAGCAAATTAGGACTGTCCTTGAATGGCAATCTTACCGAGAACTTGCTATTCGATAGTATTTTCAAGTTCTGTGTAAAATGTTCTTCACACCTGACCTGCTCTGAGGTACGGAGTGGTTTGTTCGAAATCTCTTTTATAACCCAGAACCTACCAGTTTATTTAAACATGAATTGTTCACTGGCCTTTCTATCAAATTGCAGCATTTAAGCCCAATTGGTATTTTGCAAGTGCCTGAGACTATACATCCGAAGACAGTATTCTGAAGGATTGGCAAATTCGAACCTAATTTAATCTTCCCCTTTACCATTAGCTCAAAAAATATATCTGCTTCCAACAATATGTCGATGGGAAAAACGTTGGAAAAACGGGACCAGCTAAATCTAAATCCTTTGGGATCTGCCCATTCTTAATGTAGTTGGGACTCCGTAATTGAATTCGCTATTAAAACTCGACCTGTCGCCCAAATCCTCCAAATCTTGATCCAACACAATTAGCCGTTTAGATTTGTGTACTAGTTATTCCAACCCCACTAAGGTTGATCGGCTTACGAACCGTCTTCAGTTGGAGATTATTAGCAAGTGCCTGGGTCATAAAGTTGATTTGCGATCCTGAGTCCAGTAATGCCCTTGCTGGAAGGAATTCTCCCACCAGATTCATAACCTTCACTACTACTGTTGCTAAGATAACCTGAGAATTTCCATCTTCATCTCCAAAGTTTAACAGAGACGTCATTGAATTGTCCGCACTGGTGCGCGAAGTTGATGCTTCATCCATACCTATGCAAAAGCAGGTGATGTGGATCTGAACAAACACATCTTCTTGAGGAACACTTGCTCACTCCATGACCCTTTTTATGACAATTTATGCACAAGGCCAAACGCTTTGCCTACTTGAAACGATCGTATACGTGAAGGTTTTTAAATTTATTACAGTCCACGATTAGATGTTTATGAGATTGGCAAAAGTAGCATGTCTCTTTTGTTGCGGTTAGCGAAACATGTTCAGGTTTCCTTTGCAATGGTTTCAGGTGCTGATTATACTTCCCCAATATTGTAGACGGGATTTTCGACTCTCGACTTCCTTAGAATTGACAACGCATACTAAGCAGTTCAGAGCATGTCGCTCAATCCGGCAGCTTTCCGTAATCTAGCGACTCATTCCATTTAATATTCGTCTCTGCGTCTTCCTTTGACATTACTAAATAAATGACGATTGCATTACAAATATCTTCATGAGTACCCAACGATAACAAGGAGTCAAGCACAGCGGAAACTTTGTCGACTATAATTCTAAGCTGAACAGGCGAAGCTCCTTTCATTTTTGGAAGATCAAACAACATGGAAACATACTCCATAAAAATCAAGCAATTATTGTCGTATGTGTCTTCGAGCCGCGTGAGTGCTTTTATGTAGTTGTCCTCCGTAACCTGAAACGCATTGATTGTACCTAGTGCCTGTTCGCTCAAACAAGAAACCAAATGACTGAACTTCTCTATATTAGTCAATGAGTTGTCATTATGCACCAATGTTTTGAAGGAGTCAATAAAATTCTTGATGTGTGGTAAATGGTGGTAATCGAGAAGTTGACGAAGAGGGAATCATAAACGATACTTCCGGATCGCTAACTCTCCTTTTCGAACCCATCAGCGACGATATTTTTAACATTGTTGTTATACACAATTCCTCGATTTTACCACGCGCAGTATCAGTTGGAATTGACTCCTCTATTCGTGTCTGATAGTGTAATGCTTGCTTAAAGTAAGACTACAGAATACCTAACCGACATTCCAGTTCAGTGAACTCCAAACTATTCGATTTGGCCTCGATTATATTTTTTATTCGAGAAAAACTTCCCTTGGTGGAGGCTTTATTTGCCTTAAGTGCTTCTAGAGACTTCTATTTCTGACATGTTTTAAGGAATACGCTTAATTTCAGTTTAAAAGATATCGAATATGCCCTGCAATTGTTAAGCCTCTTAACGGAGCGAAATATGTATATGTATGTAAGTAGGTGAGTTCAATGAAAATTATGCTGACGAAAAAATATTCTGCACTCAAAGCTTTCACCTACCAACAATGTGAATATGTAATTCCGAATATGTTATTCTTGGTCAGGAGTTTTGAAGCGATCCCCTTTTGGGTTAATATTAAGGATAGTATTTTGAGTGTGGTGAATATATTTTCCACTCAAATGTGGAAACTCGAGTTTTGGCGCTGGTCCGACATCTCCCAATTTTGATAATGCCAGTCCATAAAAGTAAGCGGATCTTTTATCTGGATGGATTTTCTTTCTTCTACTTTATTCCATCTGTCAGTTGAAATTCAGTCTTTATCATTGCTGCGGTTTATGACTGTCCTGAGGAGCGATATATTCGCGATATCAGTAAAGGATTAACTAACCTTAGTGGGGTGAACCTTCTTTTAAGATTTTATAGAGTCCTTTTTCGGAGATAAAGAACTTTATGAAGGAGGAGCTGTGTTTTGGCTCCGATTCACATTGTCCTTAATCTACACTTCCAGTATGCATTGTAAGCGCTCTATTGTGCAACATTCAATACTCCTTAGGTTTGTTTATAGAGCGTGACTTTCCGCGAGCTAGAGGCTCTACTTAGCACCTTCTACTCTGAAATCTTCACGGTACGCCTAGATTACCAGGTAAATTATCGCCATGGGTCGTACGACGATGTGAAAGGCTGGGTAAAAAATGGAAAATGAAGAGAGTATGTAAGTATTGAGTGAGAGGCGTTTTGGTTAAGATAAATAATTTTCTGTAGTGTATCTTTATTTTTTAACCCATTACTAAGGGTTGCAGTATGTTTTTTCAACTCTAACCTCATTTGACATTAGCTTCAATCTAAATTGTTTTTCTGTTTATTTAATTTTCTAGGAGGCTTGCCAAAATTATATACGAATTTTGGTCGTGACTTCACCCGGAAGGTTGCTTGTTTGCGGTACAAATTCGTTTCGACCTGAATGCACCTCCTATGTTATAAATGCGAACAACTACTCCCTGGAGGCTACAAAAAGCGGACAAGCTGTGTGTCCATACGATCCAAAACACAATTCCACGTCAGTTTTTGCTGGTAAGCTGTCAATTTTTTTTTCCTATTATTATTAAAACAATATCATTTTTTTTTATAACTCTTTTTTTTTTTTTTTTTGCCGCCAACCTTCACCCATATCCTTAAAAGTTTTCTCCTAACGTAACGGAAACAGATAACACCATTGCACAAGGGTGGAGTATCCTATTTGGACGGATACTCGTCGTGGATGTTGCCAAAATGGGTGTGTTGCATTGGTGATGATGAAACAGTGATTTATCGAACCCAATTTGGCACCTAAAAGTGGTTGCAGGTTGTGCCAAAATGTACGACAGCACACTATAGTGAAAATTACTTTGATGAATTTTTATTTGTTCCATAGTCCTTGTATTTGTATCATAGTCGTTCGTATAGAACACTAATCTATAAATGGCAAACAGGATTTCTGGCAGGGACAATAGTCCAGAAATTGGGTCAGTGTAATGTGGCACGTTTGCATCTGCAATCAATGTGATAATGGTGGATTGTGGATTAAGTTAATTACGCCAATCGTAATAATCCATGAATTTGCCAGTGCTTAAAATCGACTAGCTTTCGAACATCTAAACCCTAAACAATGAATGGTCAGAGATAAATTGTTTTAAAACAATGGTTACGTTTAGCCGGATGTAGGAATGAACAGGCATTTGGTTGCATAACAATGCAAAATATGTTGCTGTACTGCGTTATTAATAGAAAGGAAGTCATTAGCTGGTGACAGTGTTTTTGAATACGGAAATCTTTAGGGATGCAATGTTTTTTTTTTATTGAAAAATATGTTTTGAAATGTTGAAAATTTATTTGAAATGTTCCCGCTGAGAGGATAGACATAGGGTTTGTACCGCAGCCACGCGCCATTGTGTGTAGATTTCTGGCAATGTGTTCCAATTTTACTCAGAGTTTTCCTGGTTATTGTGACTTATCTTCTGTTATTCACCTTCATAAAGCAATCAGTGCCAATTTCATGCTAATGATGCCTGCGGAATTCTGACCCTTTGAACTCTTTATTGAAAATGCGATTGTGTCCTTAAGTCCGTAATACGGAGAAAGTGTTATTATTGAGTATTCCTCTATTTTTCTTATCCGAGATAAGCTGAGTACCGTCTAAATATTTTCTTGAAGCAAACATTGTATAAAAGTGTTGTCTCTGCTGTGGTACCGGGTCTTGCAGTAATGCTTGTGGTGTTGCCAGAACAATCGTTAGCTTCATTAAAGTCATTCTACATCCATCTATGCTGTGTTCAGCTGACCTCCACCTACCTGTCGCTAGAACGGCTCCTCGCCTGGAGAACTATTGGCGAAGTAAATTTGCCACACGAGTTTATCACCTCCGCACATGTTGTGGATATATTTGAATCTTTATGACATCCAAGTTTTTGAACTGCTAAATTCAGATTCGGAACTAATTATGTACATTTGATGACCACCAAGTCTCGTGGTGTTAAATTTTCTTGGCTCAGCAGTAATCTTCAAAATCCTTGCTGATAAAAAGAGTTCTGTAGTTTGATACAGTGCATTGGGGACTACCTGCTATTCTTCGTAATAACTTTTATCGTAGTTTTTGTTGTGTATGTTTTAGTTTGAAAATCCAAACACGATGCAAAAGATGTAACCGTACTGCTTGGTTGTCTTCGACAAAGTATTATTATATTGTAGCTATACCCATCTTTGTGTAAGTTTTGCAACAACTCAACATGCATCCTACTCGGGATAACGAGAAGTCTTTACTCCTCTTCGTTCTTCTTTGACCCCTTTTTCACAACAAAAATTCGCATATTTAAATCGGTGGTTACCACATTGTTTTGAGATAGTGACTCAAATAATCACGATAAAAGCACAACATCGTCAAAAGAAAACTCAATGGAAGAAAACATTGAACATTCCAACCAAAATGAGTGGACAACCGTCATTGGTAACCTTAAGCGAGCTGCCAGAAGCTTCTAAATTAACACCAGCTCACCTAGACAAACAACTTTATCGAACAACCGATTCTCACCTCTGGCGGGTTCCATATCAACATATCCATCTGATAAACCCACTAATAATCGTACGAAATATTGAGAATCTGATGTGCAATCAATTAATAAAACTAGTAAAAATAATAATTCTTCATCAAGTAATGCAAAAAGTCTATCCATCTCTCTTTATTTTTGGCGCTTACTGCACCCTTACAAGTGAGGTTATTAAATAAGCATCAGTAGAGTGCAAAGTTTCTGATTTATTGTATAAATTTGTAAATATGGGATATCGACAAAACTAAGATTTATGTAAATAACGTGAATGTGCTTAGACTAATCATGGAACGACTATGCGAAACGGGCATTGGTGCATTTTGCTTTTCTCCTAAGGAAATAAGGAAGATTTCCACCTTGATGAAGTATCTAGACGGTGATTTTCCTGTTGAGGTAATTAAAAAAGCCCTTACTAAAGTTGCTACCGAAGTAAAGATTTTCAACATCCAGAACAAAAAATTTGGATATCAAAATTGAACATTTTCTCAGTACATTTAGATATTGGAGAATCCACTAAAGCTCTTACCAACTTTAGATATCTATTTCACCAGCGGGCTTATTGGGAAAAAAAGGATAACAGAAAAGTAATTAGGTGTTGAAAGACTCTATTTATGATTTCACAAAGGCAGGAGGCTCGCTCGCCGATAGGGCCAAAACTTCCCCTTACTATGAGAATCTACAAAATTCACGAACACGAACAGCCAGAGTAGGGATCTAAGTAACTTCTTAAACGAAGCTAAAAATCTGTTCAATATTAATTTTACAGAACTACTACACAAAATTAGGCGATTTTGATCTAAATACCAACAACTACAAACCAAGGAGGAGAAAATGTTCGCCTACCTTGATTTTGTCGCCTCAATTACTGTCTAATGCCACCAACCAAATTAAAAACAATCGCGATGAATTTTAACTCAATAATTTCACATGGTAGAAGACTCGCATTACCCAACATCCTGAAAAATAAAAAACCCGATATATGTTTCCTCTCGGAAACGAGGCTCTGCGGAAGGTACAAACCGTCGTTCGAGTGGTTTAATATAATACGAAATGACCTACAACAAATATCGCGAATTGCACTCTAGAATTTAATAATTGAGCAAACGTATTAAGGATAAAGTCAAATAGGTCTTACTGGGCGAAAATTTTTTAGAGCTGATCTTTCTAAAGAAACTCTTACAGATAATGGTCAAGAGCTAGGGGATATTGAGTCTAAACTGAACACGTTTAATGTATTCTACTCTGCTTTGTACTTTGAAAAAGTACCATTGATTGACCAGAATCTCCAAGATGAGGTCAATGCAACAACAAATGAATTCTATACGGCCAATTTAAATCTATCTTTAACATAATTTTGTCCTTCTAACAACGCATCTAGCACTAACCTACCTCCGTTTACTTCTCCTACCAACATTAACCTTTTCAGACATACTCTTAATAATAAAAAAATTCACAGGTATCGATCAAATTTCTAATTTCATTCTGCGGAAATGCCCTGAGTCCCTAGATACAGTTTTGTCATGCATATTTAAAAATTGCATAAACAATAGTTACTTCCCTACAATATGGAAGAACGCTAAATTAATACCAATAGCAAAGTAAAAAATCGCTTAGGAACTAAAGGATTTCCGCCCTATATCTATGCTTATGGGGAAACTAATTCAAAAAGTTCTAGCAGAAATATTGAACGCACTACGCTGCGATGAATCAAATATAGTTTCAACTAATCAATTTGGCTTCAAAAAGGGTAATTCGACCGAACATGCATGACTTATTGTACAAAATAAAACGATATAAAATTTGAGAAATAAAAAATGCACTGTTGCCTTAGAGATAGACTGTGATTCGATTTGGCACTAAGATCTTTTATTTAAGCTAATAAAATGAAACTGTCCGGGATGGTTAATACGAATACTACACAGTTTCCTCCGTAACAGAAGCTGTCCAATTTTTATCAGCACGAATTACTCAGATTTTTTGCCAGTGTGTTCAGGTGCTGCGCAAGGTACAGCACTCCGTCCATCCATCCATCCTTACCGCTCTTAGCATAATTAAAGAAAAAATTCCTTTGTTAAAGAACTATTATAAAAAATGGGGACTGAATATTAATTTCAATAAATGTGGTTTAATATGTTACCGAAACGCTAATGGAAAGCCGCACTACCTTGCCGTAAAATAAAGCAAAACTTTATCGCTACAGATATCTATGTATTCACTATCATAACAGATTTCTTTTTAATAAGCATGCTGGACTGTCCTTGGTAAAGCAAAAATGGAAGGCCTTCTTGTGCTTTTTATAACAAGGCGTCCTCGTTTAATTTAAGAGGATAGCACTTAACGGGATATACTGCACCATTGCAAAAAAGAACTCTTAATCTCCTTTTGTCAATATGTCATAATAAGGGGTGATTCATCGTGAGGTTTGGTATTCAATAGGCTCCTATCAAACCCCTATCTCCTATCAAACTGCTTTGTCATTTTTGTTCAATAGCGTTTGTCAAGTCATCATGGAAAGACTCACACCACAACAGCGTCTCCAAATCGTTCAGCTGTATTACGAAAATCAGCGTTCTGTGAGAAATGTTTTTCGTACGATTCGAAGAACTTACGGTACGCATAATCATAACCTACTGAAACCACTATTACATTCGCAAATTTGAGTCCCAGTTTACATTAGTGGACGATACTCGACCGGTTAAATCACATCCAGCACAAAGTGAAGAGACTTTTACGTGAGGATCTTAGCCTAAAAGCGTACAAAATTGAACTTGAAGCCAGGCGACTTGAATTTGCGTCATATTTTAAATGAATGGGCTCTGGAAAAACACAAAGAAAATCCGGTGTTTTATAGTGAAATTTTGTTTATTGATGAAGCCCATTTCTGGCTCAATGGATACGTTAATAAACAAAATTACCGTATTTGGTCTGATGAGTAACCCGAAGAGTACCAAGGGCTACCATTACATCCATTAAAAACAACGGTATGGTGGATCCATATTTCTTCAAAAATGATTCAAATCAGAATGTTACCGTCAGTGGTAACCGTTATCCCGCCATTTTGACGGACTATGTGCTTCCTGAATTTCTCGGTGGACTCTGATTTCAACAAGACGGCGCTACAAGCCATACAGCGCATAAACAATGGACTTGTTGAGAAATCATTTTGGTGAGCACCTAATTTCACGTTTTGCTACGGTAAATTGCCCGCCTATATCCTTAGACTATTTTCTCTGCGGATATGTAAAGTTTCAGGTCTTCAGGAATAAGCCAGCTACGATTGACGCTTTGGAAGCCAACATTACTCGTGTTATCCGCGAGATAACACTCGCTCGCTAACAGTCGCTATGCTCGAATGAGTCATATAAAAATAGGACCTTCCGAATTGACCAAATCAGACGTAGTCGTGGCCAACATTTACATGATATCATTTTAAAAAAGTATTGTAAATGCCATGAATTGTTTTATAACCGCTAATAAAAGTTTTAAGTTCACTTTCAAATTTATGTATTTTATTTTACATTATAAATCAAACTTCACGATAAATCACCCTATATAAACAGTAAGAGGATTAAAGGCTATTTCACTTCCGTCCATAGCTTCACCTAAGGATTATACCTTACCAAATGTAGATTATTACCAATGTATAAATACATATTATTCTGTATTAATCTCTCTGGTTTAAGTTTTATTTTATTTATTGTGTTTAGATCTTTAGTATTAAGGATGCCAAAGGGCAAGGTCATAAATACATGCCGGGAGCAAGCATGTACCTCTAAAAATCAAAATCAATGTAATGCAACTGAATGTCATGAGGTTAAAGTTAAATCTATTTATAAATCATGTACATATTTCAAAGTCGATAATTATGATATAAGATTGAACTATTTTATTATACTGATTTTTTTGATTTTCCAACTTCTTGATCCCGTCCGAAAAGTAATTTTCCGGAAGGTCTGCAAAATACTCTTCCGTGACGTCGATGATTTCCTCGCTTGAACTGAAGTTTTTTTTGATGAGCCATCTTTTGAGATTTGGAAAGAGATAATAGTCCGAGGGAGCCAAATCGGAGGAATACGGTGGATGTGACAGCAATTGGAGCCATAAGTCATTGATTTTAGCCATGGGTGCGATGCTCTTGTGCGTCGGTGCATTGTCTTCCAATAACAAAAATTTTTTTCGCTTCATGTTAGGCCGTTTTGCAGCGATTTCCACGAAGATTATGCCATGACAATCCCAGCAATCGAGCCTCCCTTGGCCGCTTCGGAGCACTCGTGCCCGAGTGCAATCTTCAGTCCATTGCCGGGCACTCATTCTGTTCTTTGGTGTTCAACAGTTACCAATCAACGCCAAAAGTCCGCCCGATTCCGCATCAGCAAGTCCAAACACTCTTTCGAAGTGCTCTCACGTTCGTGTTTTTGGTCAGGAGAGTTATCCCAGCGGCAGGATAACTTTTTCATATGCAGAATATTTCTCAAAATATGGCGTGTGCGCTCAGTACTAATCTTTGTGGTATCTGCTAGCTCGCGCACCCTTACTTTCCGGTCAGCCAACACCATTTCATAAATTTTTTTGACATCGTCCTCTGTAACCGTATCGGAGGGCCTGCCGCTCAGGACTTGATCGGTAGTGAAGTTGCGGCCACCACAAAACTCTCGAAACCAATATTTGACGGTGCAATCTGACGTAGCATTAGCCCCATAATATTTATCCAACTTTTCTTTTGTTTCCTTCGCCATTTTGCCTCTCAAAAAATATTGTTTTATGAGAGAACGAAAATCATTTTTGTCCATACTCAACATGATGCCGAACAAGTCAACAACAATCAGCTGTCAAAACAAAACTAAAAACAATATTGCACTGAAGTTTGACATGTCTGTCTAAATATGAACGAACTTCAAGGCACCATAACCTTTTTTGCAGTAGCAGCGCATTCTGGCGGTCAAGGAGATTACTTTTCACTCCACCTAGTAAGTCTGTTTCCCGACGTGATATCGTGTGGGCTATGCGTTCGGACTGTGCTCGCAAAGATGTTCTTTCCTACTTTGTATACATCGTCAGGTGCCAATGCCGCACCTGAAGCATGGCTCTGCTCATACATATGTTTTATCGTTTACTTATCTTTGGTAGTACCGCCTTCAGTCTGAGATGCGCTCGTGCGTGACGAAAACTTCACCTTGCTGCAAATTGTTATAAAGTATTTACTCACATGTCGAAAGCTGAACACTTTTTGTCTTAATCTCTCATTTATTTCAAACTTCCACTCAAAAAGACTTTCCCGACCTTTTGGCCACTTTTTAACTGCTATATTGTTTGGTCTATTCAAACTGCTTACATACCGTGTGCAGATCCAATCATCCTCAATTTTTTTTAATTATTTTTTTCCGTCAACACTAATCTGACTTTCAGAAGTTTAGGTTTGTTCGAAGTAGTAGAGCACAAAACATTTTCTGGAAGAGTGTGCGAAAGTAACTAGTCATTCTGGTGTGAATGGCCTACGTTGAGGATGACACCTCCCCTTTTCCCATTAAAGAGTTTTCCGCCATCATCTTAGTTTAAGCAACCTGATTAGCCTTTAAGATTCCTTATTAACCTCAGCCGAAAATATGGTAACGAGTTCGTCTATGGTATCTGCTTTTCTGACTGTTGACGCCACCGCTGATTCCATCATGTTGATTCATGCGTCATTTGTTCTTTCTTTGATCGGATGGATGAGATCTTTTCCATCTAAAGTAATATACATAGAGAATGAGTGTATATGTTTTAATCTTCGAATTTTATCAACATACAAACTTATAAGTTCTTTTCAATTTGTTGAGGTAGGTCGAGTCAACGTATTTCAGGTAGGCGTTGGGTTTTTTTCGTGAATTCCAAATAAGCAAAGGCCCCAAGGACGACATTATCAGCAACCCATCATCACACTGTGGAAAAAATAATACATAACATAGGCTATATCAGGTAGGGATTTTCAAAAACTTACCCCAATCCAACACCCTTAATTGAGCAATAAAACGCAATTAACTTATGCCGATGTTAAGTGCTCTTCTTAATGGAAATTTGAACATTGTATATCGATAAAAAGAGAATCAACTGACAATAACAACAAACAAGACAACCAACTGGCGTGTAATGTCATTCGTCGCTGTCACATTTGCCGTTTCATTTATTACCTTTTGACATAATCGCCCAATAAAGAATTGCCGTGTTGCGCTATAGTTAAAATGACTGACAGCCGTCGAGTATTACGAGTAACCTATCTTATGTCCAGTGCAATTTAGAATTGTTCTATATTGGTAGGGTGGATGGTGTATGGAGTATGGATTATCACTCGCTGGCATTGCCTTCGTCGGTCCGTGTCGTTGTCCACGTCGTTCATGCTGTCGTCAATGTCTACAACAACAGCAGTGTATCGTAATAAATCACACATTGTTAATGTTTATTTGATTACACTTGCGCGCCACTTAGTATCCGCAATCCGAATAGAGCTGGAGACGCCTTTTTGGACTTAAATGTCGTGAACGCCCGAGAGCGATGGTAATCGTGTGCCCGATTGTTTGCTGGACACGAGTGATTTGAAATGTAATCCGCGACAAACTGCAAACTGAAATGATGCACTGCCCAACTTCTGGCCACTGGCTGCTGGTAAGTGTGCTTGATAAATAATTGCAAGATGTATTGCATTATTTCCTTGTGTCTAAATCAACAGAAATAAAGAGTTTCCGTTTTCAAAAAATTTCTCCTCTGACGACGTGGATTGCGGTTTCTCTACAGAGTTTACGTTTACAAAGTGCGACTTAGTTGCATAAAAAGACGTGAGATTGTTTTGTAGGTCTTTACTGATTAGAAGATTGACAATTGCGCATTGTGGTAGAAATTATAGAGAAAATACGATAATCGGCTTGGCATGTTGCATTAGAATTATTCATAAGAACGTCTTTATGGATAACTTTAGAACAAATCAAATGATTTCCTGCAACGTCGTGTCTTACACGGGTATGATAATTTTTCTCCCACACAGTTCTCCAGTAGCTTAAATATAGAGTACGCTGTGTATTGTACATGATAGTTTATGATGCGGAACTGAAGACATATCTATACTATCGACACATATGTATAGTATTTATGATAGAAAAATCACATTCATTTTCATTTAAATGCAATACATTCATTAGCTCTTAAATTCTAGACAAAAAAATGCCTAAAAAGTAGCTAAAGTAACTTAAAATTTTCTTATTTTAACTTTCTGAGCATACATACAGTCATTATAAACACATTTTATAAGCATAAATCAACTTGTTCTTAACTGACATACGACAAACATCCAGTTCGTTCAGTCAAAATGTAATAGCCAACGCTGTAGAAATATAATCCAATATCTGCTGCTTCCATTATATAGGAAAATGCAGCATAATGTTTGACGTGTTAAGAAAAAAAAAAAAAAAAAAACATTGACACGCTTGGATTTGGATACTGGGCGATGAAACATTGAGTTTAAACCTTTTAATTAACGGATTTTCAAAGCAGCACATGGTTGGGGACTAGATAATACCGTATTGGATTCGGATAGGGACAGACTTTATAGGTGAGGAAACCTTTCAAAGCAGTGTTAAGCGACTTGGCCGAAAACGTTATGTGACCTGACTTCAGCGATTATCCTAAAGCAACATTTATGACTTCGGGATGAAGTCACAGTATTTCAAAGATAGGAAATTGTTGTTGTTTTCTAGACAACCACTAATCTTAGGTGATTTTAGTTGCCTGAAAACAACAATATCTTTCGGGCGTGACTGGTATTAATCAACGAACCGTCCGATTTGGAACCTTAAAACTACCACTTGAGCCACGGCCCACACTCAATGTACGAGTAAGGTATGAGGCCTACCACAATACGTCGACAAGAGTGGAGTTTTGTTCGCACGTTATCAGTATCCATTTAGCAGTTGGTGGACATGACGCAAAAATGTTTCTACTATTACGAATCCACTGTCGCACTTGCGTAGTAAAGGGTGAGCCAACAGATGGTGTGGTTAGGCAGATATAATGCAATCTTTGGCAATTTTAGTCATGGAGTCGTTTATCATGAAACAACCCATTTTTGTTATTCAATCTTATTACGAAAATGGGCGATCTTTAAAAGTAATATTTCGTAAAATTCGTAAAGTTTTCGGTCAACATAATCGCCTTAATGAATCCAGAATTCATGCAATAGTGAAGCGTTTTGAAGAAACTGATTCGGTATAGGGTCAAACTCCATATCAGTATGCTCGGCCAAAACATCACCATTGTAAGTGAAAGTGTTCAAAGCCAGTCAAGCGCCTCAATTCGTTGCCAAAATCAACAATTGAGCCTCACTTATGGCACTTTACGGCGAATTTTGAAATCTGATCTATATTTGCACGCCTATAAAATCCAAATTATAGAACAATTAAAGCCTATGGACCATCTACGTCGCCGATTGGTTAACTGGATGTTGGATCGCCAGGACAATTTGACATCGAATTTGATCTTTTCCGATGTAGCTAATTTTTTGGATGGACGGATACGTAAATAAACAAAATTGCCGTTTCTGTGGATCGTAAAACCCATACGAGATTCACGAGAGACCAATGCATCCCAAAAAAGCCTATTTTTTTTCCAAAATTTAATAAATTGGGTCTGGACGTTTTCTGATTTCAGCAGGATGGTGCTAAAGTTTATAAAAATCCAATGAAAATTCAAGATCTTAAACATAATATCCAAACTGAAATTGCGGCCATTGACCCAATTTCAAAAAAGTCATAGTTTTGACCTTCGGATGGTCGCTTACAGCAGAAGTTGTGGTGGACACGTGTACGATGTTGTATCCCATTCATAATTGCCATAAACCGAACTTTATTAATCAATAAAATTCTGCATTGATTTCACAATAAACGTGTGTTTAATTTTCAAACTATTTGTTGGCTCAATCTATAGTCAAATTATTTAAAGATCTTAATACACATAAATCCGCTGGTCCAGATGGTATATCTCCTTTTTTTCTGAAGAAGTGTTCTTCCTCGCTGTCAAAACTGCTGCATAAGATTTTCCATCGATTCTATTCTTAAGCATTCTTTTCGAGAAGATGGAAAATAGTATTTGTTCAACCCGTTCCTAAAAATGCTGCTCAGCCGTCAGCTCATGAAGAAAACTTCTTAATGACTCGCAGTACGGTTTTCATAGCAACAGGTCTGATGGCATGTTTCACTCAAAAGTGGAATCAAATCATCAATCATCATCTATCTGGGAAAAGCAAGATAGTTTCACTTGATATTTCAAAGGCATTTGAAATATCTCGTGGCTTAAGTTGTTCCTGCACTAGCTAGATAGTATACGGTGGTAGGGCGAAATCTTTTTCTGTAAGCATACTGCCTTGAAGCGTTGTTTCTTTACGTCATGTAAAATGTTTGTGGTACGAAATCTATCCACAACACGACGAATAGGAAACTCATTGGATTTAACTCTTTTATGAATGCCTGTTCCAACTGGGCAAAAACTACATATCCTTTTCGGTATGTACAAAACGACAAAACAAACAACACAGTAAGTAGAGAGAGAAGACTTTGGAACTTGACTCTTCCGCTACCAATTTATTTAATTTCAAAATCCAGATTTGTTTTCTTTAAAACTTTGAGGAAATTGTAATCGGAATTACTCACGGGGAAACATTTATAGGATTAGTTCCACTAAACCTGATTTTATGTGATCTCCAGGTAATTAAATAAGATTTCAACCATGCTGATGATTATCTTAATGTCTGAAGCAAGATGCAAGCATAAGACAAAACTCTACGCACATTTGGGCTGTATCAAACAATCAAATTGATTGAGTTACATATGTATATAAGTGGACTTTAGGAAAATAAGATGATGAGATTATAAAGTTGTAAATTCTTAATTTGAATACTAAGAAATTAGAGGTTAGATATGAATAATTGCAATTATGATTTGGTCTTGCTTTTTGTTTCGCATTGGATGATCAGATGATGATCACATTAGATGGGCAATTGAGAAACTCATGACCAATTAATGGAAAAGAAATCTTTTATCCGGAAGAAGTTGTCTATGCTATCTATAAGGTACAAAACATCGAACGAGTATGGGAACGGAACAAAGAAACAGTTCATATGCCCAAAAGCTCTGTTACAAACCTTAACAACCAGAAAAACTTAGAATCATAAGCAGATATAGCGCTCATTTCCATTTATAAAGGGAAAAAAATAATTCTTATAAAATGATATAAATGTTATAAAATTTCTATATAATATTCTTGTAAATTTACTTGTAAAAATACTTTAAAATTTATGCGTGTATGGTAAAAAATGTTACCATACGTGGTGTGGTTTCGCGACTATGAGTGATAATTTAAAAGGACAAAATATGTACTAAGGATCGAACATTCCGCTATTAAACATGACTATATGACATGATTAACAGGACTAATGACTAATGACAAGTCAATATATCATTATTCATACATATTTTTCAACATTATGGCATCCTTCTTATTCTTCTTTGTCTAGCCCCGGAGATTTATATTTAATAGAGCTGGTAATTGAGCAGAAAGTTTCTTCGTGGATAATAATTTATTTTATTCCAGTCTAAGTTTGGTACATCTATATTTGAGAATCAAAGCTGAGAAAACATGAAAAAAGTTATTGTAATTGTTGTCCTGGAATCTCGATATAGGCGATTTCCTGGTCCAGGACTCCTATACTAAGTTTATGTAATATATTCCTCCTATTCCTTAAAAAAGATTCTCCAATGCTTACAGTGCTGGAAATTAACACCAGCATGTAAAGATAAATATAACGTTAACGTATCACTTTTGATCGTTTTCAAAGCCCGTTGATCAAAAGGTGTTTGCCAAACTTAAGTTAACAGTCATCTTTTCAAGCGGATATAAGCACCACTCATTGATGAAAAGCAGGAGGAAATACTATTTTTGCTATTGATGCTTTGATGTAAATGCGTGGTTTCAAGGTTGTAAGCACAACAAAACATTCTCGAGTCAATCTTCATTACTGGAAATAAAATGATCCTTCTAAGTGTCGTGAGAATTTTCTTGACAAATTTAATGAATTTAAGCCTTAAACACTCCCATATTTTGTTGGAATGTAGGCTTACACATTTGATTACCCAGGATAAGACAGTTTTTCGACTGTAGCCGTGTATTAGTTGTGGTCGTTTGCAGCCAATTCTCTTTTATCAATATCTGAACATGCAGCCCTCACCATAGATTTCTTCGGTGCCGCATGTGGTGCTGGCTAAATTTGCGAACCTTAGAGCAATTACAGAGGCGACTCTATTTTGGATAAGAACAAGATTTTTTTTTTTTTTTTTTTTGATGTTTTCGCATTTGTGTGATCCTATTGCTTTTCGTTTGACCTGTTTTTTGAACTTCAGCTGATTTTGAACAGCAATAGAGTCTGCTTTTTGAACCGGATTTTCCGACTACTTTCGTCGAACTTGGTAATACTAGCTGATTTGTTTAGCCTACTATCGGTTTCTTAATATGGAGACTTTCACGGATGCGTGTACTTCTTATAAGGTCACATTTTGGTATACCCACTGACATTCATAATACTTTCATTTCCGTCGCTGCCATGGTCGATGCTTATGGTAAAGCTTGATGATAGGCTGTCGTGTATAAAAAAAAAACATTTAAATTTAAACGGCGCCATTTAAACCATCTCACACTGACTATGTGCAACATCGTCACCGCAATTTCCTTGATGGTTAACAACAAAGCACTTGACTATTTCTAAATAGATGTCAGAAGTTAAGTTTGCTGCTTTGGAAGAAATGCAATGCAAGATATTTGGCCTTAGTACGACTTATCCGTTAACAATCAAACACTTTTCTCGAATTATTAAGGTTAAAGGGCTGTCACGTCGCGGTCGTTACCTATGATAGCTCTACCCGCGGCAAAAAACATAGTACTGAACTTGCACGCATTGACTGCAATGCAATTTCGTAATATTCTTTTGTAGAATATCTTAAACTCCCTTGTATATTTTTATAATGTACGGCATTAATTTCACCGATCAGCAGTTTACGCAATTTCTAGTGTCGCCCTTGAATTTATACATTGGATCCGATTGTCACCCACATTTTGCATTTTGGAGAAAATATTTTCCAGCCCGAATAAACGCATCTTGCTCATTCTTTTTACAATTTCGCTAACTTCGGCTTCCGTAAAATCTTCCATCTACTCCTTATTTCGTTTTCCCTCGTTTAAATGTTTCCCTATTGCCTTTTGTTTAAAATCATGATATATGGGTAGACGCGGATCTAGAGGCACTTTCAAATCAATATTTTTGCAAATAAAAAGCTAAATTTTTGAAACAAAATATCTTATTTCTTCGCCCCCGACGTACTTAGTTTTTTTTCTTTTCATTTCATTTTTCTGGTGGTTTCTTTTGGTTTGCATTTGAGAGTTGCAGTGTTTACAATAGTTCCCAGGAATCACCCAAGAATTTGATGCATTTCTGATTGTGGTTTATTATTTTGATGATAATGAGTAAAAAATCATTATAAATAGTGCAATCTCTTCCATTAGGGGAAAGGATTTTGATATTTAAACAATTACCCCAATCAAGAAGATGCCATGTTCCACTTTTCTTCTGAGTTAAGGCGACTAAAATAATAATAATACACCAACTCTTCCCAGGCTTAACGCTTTGCCATATCTCATTTTCTAAAATTCCCAGATGCCCTATATTTTCTCGGTACCACGTCAATTTATTTATGTATGGTTTCTTAGTTATACTGTTTATTCAAATTTTTTGTTTTTCTCTCTTTACTTTTGGATGAATTATTTTAAATGTAATCCAGCTCAGCTCTTGAGCTCTACTAACAACACAAGTATAGGTATCTCTATACCTACTTAAGAATTTACATTAATGTAAAATGGGTCATTTACCTGTGTACATTAATTATCTACGTCTAGCTCTTGTTGCTCGTTCTGCGCTTTTGCATGATATTATTTTTGTTGGTTTTTTTTTTTTTTCTTAAGCGAACCCACCATATACAAAGTGCCGGATTATTAAGCTCTCCAAGCAGTTGAACGCAGTAAGGTTTATCCAAGCGATCTCAAATCGATAAATCATCCCTTAGCGATTTTGAAATTCTCCTTAACTCCCTACCCCATTTTTTGTTGTCCTTTAAAATTCTTCTTATTACTCTCCCACGTAATTTCTTCATGTCTAGCTTTTCTTTACAATACTACTATGTACCACCACATTTCCAACCGCCGCTGACTGAGACTAGGTAGTTAGGTCTTTAGGACTACGAATAAATAAGTGTTCGGTCTTCCGTTTTGAAAATTGTCAAAAAGAAAAGCAAAAAATCATCTTACTTATGCCTCGAATAAGGAGAGAGAGAGAAAAGAAAAGAAAAATTAATTGAAAATGTAATTTCAAACAGTGTTGCCGGTGAAAATTATTTCAAAATGGGTGGGAGAATAAAATACGCTACTCGAGCCAGGACATAAACTAAGACAGAATGTTAAGGATTGAGATCGGTCTTTTTAAAAATACGATCGACTTAGGTTAATGAAAACGGTGCATTAGGTCTAGCGGACTAGACTTCAGATTCTGCGTTATCATACTGGTCTTCTGTAATCAAAAGCCAAAAAGCTGAGATGAAATCTCATATACTCGTACAGGGCAAACAACTATTACTCACTAAATTTGAATATAATAAAGAGTTCAAGGCGTAAATGAAAGTTTTTTCTTTCAAAAATTTTCTTCTCTATTAGACAAAGGTGAGGGCCAAATGACCAAACAATGGTTGTTAGCTCAAAGTTAGTTGTTTGCTTACGCTGACTTAGCAAGACTGCGATTATCTCTTGATCGTATCGTTCTTTTATACACACAATTGTAACGATCCTTAGCTTAATTCTTTACATTTATTTATTGTTCAATGGAGTGGACGAAGAAGCAATACATGTTTTTTTTTCAAATGTGTTTCTTTACAAATGTATGTGGATCCTTTACAAATGTTTTATATCAATACATATTATACATACATGTGAACAATCTATATATATATGTATTTATATATATATGTAAATAAATTATATATAAAACAATATGTTTACTTAAAAAAAAAAAATTATATTGGGTCTGTAATTTAATTCGTGCGGTTTTTTTTTTCAAAATTTGAACGTTTATTTAAGAAAAACATGTACAATAGTATTATTCAAAGTATTGCCCATCTGAAGCTATGGATATTGGCCGGGTTTCACATATGATTTTTTACGCTTGGGGTTGTCCTAATGGATCCATTTTTCACCACCAGTAACAATCCGATGCAAAATTGACTTCCTTTTGTGGCGTTCCAGCAGCATTTCAAAAATACAAAACCGCCTTTCGACGTCTCTCGGTTTGAGTTCATGCGGAACCCAATTTCCTTGCTTTTGAATATATCCAGCTACATTTAAACGTTTTGAAATGGCTGCTTGAGTGACACCCAAAGATTCTGCGAGCTCTTCTTGTGTTTGGCAACCATCTCCATAGAGTAATGCTTCCAGTTCTTCATCTTCAAACTTTTTTGGCTAGCGCATGTTCACCATAAACATTCACCAAAATACGATGAATGTCGGCAGCAGTTTTCTTCATATTAAAGTAATGAAGAAGAACTCCCCGCGAAAACACTTTTTCAGTCACAAATTTTGACATATTTGAGTGAAAAAAAAAATTATTGTTGTTTACGCTTCAAATGAATGACACCAATGACACCCAAAGATTCTGCGAGCTCTTCTTGTGTTTGGCAACCATCTCCATAGAGTAATGCTTCCAGTTCTTCATCTTCCAACTTTTTTGGCTAGCGCATGTTCACCATAAACATTCACCAAAATACGATGAATGTCGGCAGCAGTTTTCTTCATATTAAAGTAATGAAGAAGAACTCCCCGCGAAAACACTTTTTCAGGCACAAATTTTGACATATTTGAGTGAAAAAAAAAATTATTGTTGTTTACGCTTCAAATGAATGACATATACTGAAATGACGTACAATCACAGAAGCTTTCCAACGCATTTTCCAATAACAATGGAATAGTAATAATAATAACAATGGAATAATACAAGTTACGCCATCTCTTAGCAAATCGCACGAAAAGTTATAGACCCAATATAATAAAATGGGAAAAATTAGGATGGCTGCTACAAGTAGCAGTTTCGTTGTCCTCTTCAATACCCTTCCTCTTTATTTGACGAGAAACCCAAAAGAGAGTGATCTTGAAACTGTTAGCTAGGCCCATTACCTGCTTTCAAATCCCTACAATTTTGGTAGTAGTGATGATCAAGTCGAACTTTAGTCACGTCCTGGCTGGTCGACAAGGATTGCTACATTGAATTTGAATGTCAGTGTTTTTATAAATTTTAAAACGTCGCCCTATTTGGCAAATTTTCTTTCTGAAAATATTTCATGAATTGAGGATGCGGGATTATATGCTTGGTGCCACAGAAAAGCCATTCGCCCCATTGTAATTTTCATTTTAGAAAAGTATGATAGGATGGATAATCTTTAACTAGGCAAGCTTCAAACCCCAATCTGAATTAGATGGAGATAATATTTTTTTACTGCCTTTCTTCGTTACTGATGTTAAGTTTTTGGCTAAGTTCAGGGCTTAGAATAATTTCTTCATATTTTCAATATTGCATAAGAATATATTCGTATTTTAAATTAAACTTAGTTAAACTAAGTTAAGTTACGCCTGTAAACCCATTCGATGATTTCGCTTATCACGGAGAGAAACATTTCCAATATTATTACCACATTGTCCGCCTAACGAACTACTTTAACATTATGGATGTCTAGTCCTTTTTAGTCTTTGAGCAATTCCAATGTGAACATTTTTGAAAGCACTTTCTATATCTAGGAAGATAGCTCTCTTATAGATTTCTTAATAGTACGCACTTCCTCGTCTAGGGTTGTTTCTTTTAAAAATTCTAAAATGTACTAGTCTCTTAAGGTGAGGGTAATGGGTAAACATTTTTTTTTTTTTAAATGAATGGAGTACGCTGTCATTACTGGGAGACGTTGTTCAGTAGGACCCAGGCTCTGTAGGCAACAATAGGTCAGGTTATTGCTTTTGCTCCTGCTTTTGTACATGCCGAAAGGAATATCGCCTTGATCCAATGATTTTTATGCAACAAGGCTGTTAGTATTTTATTTTTTGGAAATCTGTTCCCCCCTGATTACGTTATCATCGAATTGGAAGAGTTGGAAAGTGTCTGGGTGTTTAACAGAAACTATATTGATTCGCCAGTAAATTTCGTTCAAGTTTCGTCTTCTATTTATAGAAAACTTTGCCAGTCTTTTGGTTGAACAGATAATTTTTTGTGTAGTCTCTATAAATGTGCTAAAATTTTTGCAGTTTGTGTTGAAGGTTTCCCCTTATCAATCCAGTGAAATCGGGGAGCTCTTTCTCCTACCATGGCTGCGAAGTCGTTGTATTGTGTTTAACAGGATATGAAACTTATAAGATGACGTTCAGCTATGTGCTCTTTTCTTGTATGAAATCAGGTCTTCTGAGTATAGTTTCCGTTTTTTTAAGGGTTCGGAATTGATTATTTGAATTAATTTCTTCTTTTGTGGTGCAAAGATATCTAACTTTAAACTTAGATTGAATAGAATACAGTAAACTGAGAAGAATTTATGATTAGAGTCTCTCCAAATTTCGACTGTAATGCTGTTATTATTGGTTTCTATTGTAGACATTTTTCGAATTTATAAAAATGAACGTAGGGTATTACTCGGGCTATTATACATTTATTATTTTGTTGATGGTTACAGCTATTGCGACTCAGCACGTTCGTTGATTTTTGAGCTGCCCAGACATGGCGTTTGTCATTAGCATCACATCCAATAAAAAGGGCATCCAATGACAGATAGTTCTCATTTCTTTTATGTTCCTAACGATTCTACGATAGACATTGTAGGTAATATCTAGCCACTCCGCATACGTATCTACTGCAAAATTCTTTCTCTTTTCATTTTTATGCGATTCGGTTCGATTTAGAGTTTCATCTTTTCTTGCTTGCAGGTGAGGAAAACTTAGATCCTTTTTAATCATGGCCGCAAGGTTAATCATGCTTATTGTAGTGCTTAATAGAGTAGTTTTGTGTTCTAAGATTAGAATAGACACCGAGCATTGTCAACGTGCCGCTATTAAGACTAATGCGCATCAATTATGCTTATTAAACTTCCCTTTGGTATTGTAGCATGTTGTAAACCCACGAACACAGTGCAGTAGATACAATATAAGGAGGGGAATTTATTCATACAGTTTAAGATTGTTAAACGGTCGGGTCGATTCCGATTTCGCTGGCAAGTAGAACGATCTATCCAACCTAACCGATGAAAGCAAATATTTCCTTCCGTCTAAATCAAATAGAGTAACTATAGCAAAATCTTAATTTATATATAACTCGTTCTGGAAGGGCATTCCCCCGAGCTTTTTAAGGCAGCGTAGAGATCAGACATCCATTCATTTCAAAGATATGATCGGAGAAAAATATGTGGATGAATGTCACGATAATGTCACAATAATGAGAAGCTATAAACTGTGCCAGTTAAAGTGGCATCAGTCTCCTGAACATCGCGTACAAAATTTTGCATTCTATATTGTGTGAACGGCTGAAATGCAGTTTCAAGCCTTCTTAGTACAGAATTTACCAAATATTCACCCTACGTCTGATATTAAAGAAATCGCAAGAAGCCCAGATCAATAATCAGTACCGCTTTATCAAGTCCAACACCTCAATTCCAGAGGGACTACCTATACAGACTCATGTTTAGTTTTGTTATCCTTACCACTTGAAAAATTTAATGGAGGGATGGAGAGCGTTTGCTGGTCTTTTGCAATTTCACCAAGATTTTTAATGAAAAATTTGTGTATCGATGGAAATGATACCCATCGTGATATTCAATAGTGCTGCTCTGTCACTATAACCTTTTAATTTAATTTACAAAAGCACCTTCTTCTAATTAGCGTTTCACACGCTTTTTTTAAACACCTCTTGTTTTGTAGACTTCACTTGTACGGATTTCTCAGCAACTCATAAATGTTACTTTTAGAGGTTTGTCTTGTGAAGTGTAATGAAAGTGAAAAATCTAGCTCCAATGTGTCTATTACAATAGAACAGATCTACTATTAGATAAAATGTCTTCTTTTGTACTTTTTGCAAGGGCCACGTCCTGTATAACTTTAAGATTTGCTTTAACTCAAGAACCTTTGTACTATCTAATGACATACGTATTCACATCGTTGCCTAAACAGCTAGTGCAAAGGGGTAATGGTGCAATATTCCTTTCTTGAAGATCCGTTTGTTTAATGTATATGTACAATACATATGTATAAAATTGTACGCATTCGCTCAACTACATCACAAATTAATGGAGCTGCTCCCCATGTGTCGGGCCTAAGAAAAAAGATTTCTTACTGTTAGATGTAAATAAATATTCAACTAATTTTTGTTTTTTGAAAATAGTAGTCTACTGATCCTGTAAATATCAAAACAGCAATACTATCTCGACAACAGTCAATATGGAACAAAAACTCAAAAAGAATAGAAAGTTTAAAGAAAAAAAAAATCATAAATATCCCACAGTACGAGTATACTAAAACTAACGCACGTTCAATTATTGTTATGAAGGAGCACTCACTTTATCAAAAACTTAAATGAAAGTAAGCGTTTTCACTCCTTTCATAGTTCGCATGCATCCAACCGAACAAACTGGCGCTCACTTTAGGTACATTTGAATGTGAATAAAAAGAGTCCTTCAACGTCTTTAACGGCGGACGTGTAGATGCAGATTCTGGTGCTGCATGAGTCTTTTGTTGCCTGGTCTATGTTTCATCTATTCTAAAAACTTTTTTGCATTTGAATTTTATGAATTGAAAATATGAAAATCTACATTTCAGGGTAAAAAATACGAGTACGAGTATACTTCTTAAAAGAATTGCACTGTGAATAGATACATTTTTTTTCGGAAGATAAACTTTTCTCGGGATCTACGTGAATTAATGTGGGTTTTTTTTTTTTTTTTTTTTTTTTTTTCTTATCAATTTGATCAGATTTTGAGTACTAAAGAAAAAGATTGGAGCCAGACTAAGAAAGTTTGTATTTATTTTGGTCCAGCTAATTTAAAACTAACGAATTCGAATGTTGTTGAGGTGTTGCAACATTTCTTAATGGTGCACTATATTTAATATTATTTGTCATTTTGTTTACGTTAAGTAAGTTTCAGAAACGAAATTAGATCACAATGAATACGCTTTATCAGCACGAAGAATTAGGTTTGTCCCTTGCCGATTCAGGGGTTCGTAAATACCAAAGAAAATACTCGATACTCATGTTGCACCCGTTCTTTAAACCAACTGGTTAAAAATTAAATAGGGAGGTTGTACAGGTGTTAAATGCTATTATAGTGATTAAAAAGCTCGGAGGTCATATTGACAGATCTTAATATGTTATGGAAACTTTTACTAAATGCTTACTTACTTACTTAAGGTCTGTTCCCCTAAGAATTTGTAACAATTTGTAAAAGAGAATTTTTTGCTTAAATTTGAGGAATATAAGCAAAAGCAAAAGAAAAATTTTTAAATTGAATATTATTACTATTTCATTGATGTAATATGCGTTTAATGCCTTCTATTATATGAGGTGAACAATTCACTTCAATATGAACCTCTTATTTCTCCTCTTTGTCCATGTCAAATCAGTTTTTAACAATTCCAAAGAAAAATCTGTAGAAATTTGTAAGAATTGGCAAGATGGGAAAATGAATAACATTCTCAAATGCATTCTATTTTACAAATTTTTTCTCGCAGAAACAGGAATTCGTACAAATTTGAACAAATTTTGCAGTCCTGGAACAGACCTGGAACAAGCTTCACCAGTATCCCTATCCTATCTCCAGTTGCCATCTAAGCTGACGTCTTCCTGTACGGCGTTGTTCCTCCGAGTTAAATACGAAGACTCTGGTTCTGGACATTAGTGTCCTCCTTATATGTTCTAGCCATCCCAGACGACTGTAGCCCAGTTTTCTGACTTCTCCTTCAAAACCCATTAACGCAAACGGTGCCGAATATTTAACGAAGATTTTTTCTCTCGAAACGACCCGGAATATCTTCATCCGGTTTCGATAGAGCCCATGCTTCAACGCCATAAAGTAGGGCTATATGATCAAGGTTCGAAATAGGGCCTTACTACTCAATTGCCTTCGTACCCCAAAGAAACGGGAAGAATGATTCTACTCGTATTTCTTACTTCTACTGAAGTGGTGTTAACAGAATTGATAGGTAAACGCAATACATAATTTATTTATTCTAATATCGTACATAATTTAAAATTTTAACTTACGCCAGTGTCGAAACAGATTTGGTAAGCATCCTTTTTGGATAATATGATGACCGCTTAAGCTAAATGTTTCCATTATCTAAAATATTTATTTCTTACCCTTTACACTAGGTTGGGTGAAAAGTAATCTCCTTGGAAATGAAAAAAAAATTTTTTTTAAATGTTTTTTTATTTTATTCAATATAGTCCCCTTTTAGTTTGATACACTTATTCTAGCGATTTTCCAATTTCTTGATCCCGTCCGAAAAGTAATTTTCCGGAAGGTCTGCAGAATACTCCTCCGTGGCGTCGAAGATTTCCTCGCGTGAGCTGAAGTTTTTATTGATGAGCCATCTTTTGAGGTTTGGGAAGAGATAATAGTCCGAGGGAGCCAAATCGGGGAATACGGTGGATGCGACAGTAATTGGAGGCCCAAGTCATTGATTTTAGCCATGGTTGCGATGCTCTTGTGCGCCGGTGCATTGTCTTGCAAAAACAAACTTTTTTTTCGCTTCATGTTAGGCCGTTTTGCAGCTGTAATACTCGCTGTTGATGGTTTTTCCTTTTTCGAGGTATTCCACGAATAGTATGCCATGACAATCACAAAAAACGGACGCCATAAGCTTTCCTACCCATCGAGCCTCACTCGGCCGCTTCGAAACACTCGTTGGTAGTTGACACTTAAGTTTAAACCAAATTCTTGGCTTAAATGTACTATGAGACTCAGAATAGAAAGCGAGTTTACCTCAGTTTTACATTTTTTGTTGAAAATACACAGAGGCAATATCATCCTAATCGAAATAAATTCACTATGGGACTAAATGCTTTTTCGTAGCCTACTTCATACTTCATACATACACTATTTACACCGAGTTTTATTTTGTAGGCTCATTTACGTAATATGTTTTTTGGTCAAGAGTTAGTTTCACTGGTTCCAAAACTCGGATCTTCCAACATCCTCAATTGTGATTATCGGCAATCAACCAAATATGGTATATACAACACTTACTCAGGGAACCCACATTTGAAACAGGTTTTAGTTTTAATTTTTATTTTTTTTTTTTAGAGGAAATCACGTCTTCTCCAATCGTTTGTTTTTCTACTGCATTCCAATGATCCTTCTTTTGATTCGGCTCTTGAAATGTCGTCTCGAATATTCTTTTACCACCCGATTTTTCGCTGCGGACTGTTACGGTAACTGACGAAGATGGTTCCCTAGAAATGAGAACCCTGAAAATTGCAACTTTTTGGCTGTGGGTGGTCTCCCACGATAGCCTTTTAATTCGTCCCCATATCGAACAAATATACATCTACGAGTCTACGAGTAGTAGTGTTCGGGTGGAACTTGCGTCTTTTTTCCTTTGGCACATACACAAATACCTAAGAGCCAAAAATTTGTTGATGTGTTTTTCCAAACTACATTTTGAAAGGACTTTCACTTTTTCTTGTGCTTCCCTGAGTCTGTTTGAGGGACCAAACATATTTGTAGCTCATATCCATTGACCCAGCAGACTCGATTATTGTCCGCATATTTCGTTCCTCTCTGCCACTTCGTTCGAAAGTTTATGGTATGCTTCTTCATTGGTGACGAGCACCATGCCTGGATGAAACTTCTTTGTTCACAAACTGGAGCCCATTATTTGAGCGTACTTGATTAAAAAACTGTTCGACATAATCTTAAGCATCCGATTTAGGTTTAATGCAATAAACCTTGCAGAAGTAGGAAAAATGCTCTCGAAATAGGAGCATGTATTGGACCACAAAGATCCGTATGGATTGTTACTTGCACTAAATAATTTTTGATTGTGCTTACCAAAAACGCATTCGTCGTAAATGAAATGTTCATCGTCATCTAAAGATATGTTTTGATGAACTAACACATTTTTAACGTGGACTATATTTTAAAGCACCCTTATCTTTTTAATATCTAAAACTCTCTAAAAATATATAAACTATGAGCGCATGTAGTTCCCTAAGTTTTCCGTAAGGACTTTCAGTTCGTGGAAGCTAAATTCACAACCAAGGTTTTATTTTGGCTAGCAATTTTTAGCGAAATTCACATAAAAACGATGCAAAAATATATGTACCATATATGGTAAAACAATTAAAATAAACAAGGTGGAGTAAAAGTAATGCCATAATATGAATGTGACATATTTTTTGCAAATAACGTCAAGTGTCATTGTGCTTTGACATTTAAGTTATATACAGATAGAGAGTCAGTTGGCAGCAAGCAATTGAGCGAACCTGAACCTAAACAACAAGAAATTATTGTTACTGCTCATTTGATCAATTTCCGGTCTGTTATTTTAATGCAGTGTGAATTTCGTCGTCCTTTTCATTGTCGTGTTGCACAATGTGCGCGAACAAATAAGTAAACGTTTGACACATCGTGCCGTACAAACTGAGTCCACTAGAAATATCACAAGAAGTGGCCGGGTCCATATTGGACGTTCGACGGAGAATGTCATTGCTGTGGCCAAGGACGTCCGAGAGAACCCAAAAACATCGATGCATTCAATTTGGCATCAGCAGAAGTTCGTTGTGTCGAATGCCAAAGTTCACATAAACCCGTGACTTTAAATAACGTCATAAAAAGAAGTCTAGGGCGGTCAAAGCGGGTGAAATTGGGGGCCAGTGCAAATTGCCAAAACGCATTATCAGACGAATGGGAAACGCCTGCTTTAGAATGTCGGTTTTGTTCTAAAAAATAGCGGTCTAATGCCTCCTTTAGCGTAAACGCATGCAATGACTTTGAGTGGATATAATGGCTTTTCTTGTATTACTCGCGGATTTTCTGTGGCCCAAAACCGCAAATTTTGTTTGTTAACGTATCGATGTATATAGCTGATGGATTGTCTGCACTCTGTAAGAAAATCTCTTCAAGTCTTTCACTAAAATGCGCTGCAGGGGCGTGCTTGGAATGGCTAATTGCGTGGCAATTATAGCGTTCCATTACTTATCCACAAAATTTCTAATTCTATCTGCTACACAAATGTCAACACCGAATTGACATTTGACGGCATTTGTAAAATCTATGGCACTATGGCACCGATTGGATCACCATCATCCAATTTGGGTCATAAAATACAATATACAGAAACAGCTTAACCGACACCATTTAAAAAAGACGGTCTAACATTGTTATTCATACATATGTAATCCGTGTTTGTCTACTTTGTAAAGCAATAAAGGTTTACGAGTAGTGAGTAGGACTTAGGAGTACTCTGTTTTTTATATCCAGGAGGATATCCTAATATGTCTGATATGATCATATGTATGTATAATATAATCAGACAAACCTGAACTGACCTTAACCAAACCTTTTTATTCGCCAAACATATTATACGGTTTGACATGACTTTTACTCTAAGCATCCTCTTGTTATTATAATAAATCAAAATAATAATGAATTGCCTTGCCTTTTACAAAAAACAACAAAATAGTCATAAATATGTGATGAATCAATAGAGTCAGTGTACGACACTTAGTTCTAATTAATTTTATGTAAATCCAGCATAGAAATAAAAAAGACAAAACGTTAAACATATCGACAAAGTATATGTAGTATAACATACAAAGCTCATCAATTATGCACCCTCCGACGTATAATAATGGTGATATAATCTTTGGAAAATTACTTTGTTAAATCGGCTATGACACGCACATCCTCTTAGAATTAACGAAAACTGAATATCGAATTCATTCATTTACATTCATAACTTAGTAATTCTTATTTGGTACGCCTCGCCGACCGGGCCGGAGTAGCTACAGTATGAATTTTTAAAAACTTTTCTAGTCATTACTGGGATTTTAATGTACATACCTCTGCAAAATGTACAACGACTTGCGATTGATGGCGAAATGAATTTTCCCAAGGACCGCTCGTAAATGTAATCTTAAAACTTAACAGACGCTGTAAATGGGATAATTTATTTAATAATGATACTGCACGAGGACAACACGAAATGAGTAGGACTCGTATTTTGCGCCTATCTATTGGGTGATTAGGATTTGATATCTTTAACCATTTGATGGTTTTTAATATTTAAAGGGTAAAGACAATAGAAAAAAGGAAAAATCGTTTGAAAAGAATTTAAAGAAAGTGAAAGAAGGATAATTACTTGTGTCTTATATATCCGTGTACACGGGTTACACCACGTGCCATTGGGAACATTTATTTTAAGATGAAAAGTTGTTCTCTCCAGTTTTTTCTTTTTTCTTGACATGCTTTTTCTTTAACTGCAGCGCATCATATACAGTGTCTGACAAAATTAAAGAACGGAATGGTACTAATATACCATACATTGTCCTCAATAACTTACTTTGTACTGCAGGTATTCCAATACTAATTATACTGGATTTTTACAAACAAAAATATATAAACAAGAGTGAAAATTCATTAAAAATTGTTGTGACAACACTAAAGTACATAATAAGAACTAAAAATTAAAAAATTATTTTGTTATTATTTTATTATTTTTATATTCAAAGTGAACTTAAAATTTTTATTATCGGTTAAAAGAACAATTCATGTCCTTTACTCTTTGAAAATGATATCATGTATATGTTGGCCACGACTACTTCTGAGGTGATCCATTCGGAAGATCCACTTTTGGGCGACTCGTTCGAGCATAGCGACTGATATCTCGCGAATAACACGAGAAAATAGTTCAAAGGTTTGATATGCAAGATCTAGGCGGCCAATTTACCATAGCAAAACGTGCTCACCAAAATGATTTTTCAACAAGTCCATTGTTTCACGCGCTGTATGGCTCGTAGCGCCGTCTTATAAAGGTTACGGTAAAACTCTGATTTGCCTCATTTTGGAAGAAATATGAACCAATGATTCCACCAGTCCATAAACCACACCACACCGTTGTTTTTAATGGATGTAATGGTAGCTCTTGGTACTCTTGCTCTTTTGCTCATCAGTCCAAATATGGCAATTTTGTTTATTAATGTATCCTTTGAACCAGAAATGGGCTTTATCACTGAACAAAAATTCACGATAAAACACCAACACAAAACATTCACTGAAAATAAAACGCAAATTTAAGTCGCCTGGCTTCAAATTCTTGCACAAGTTGAATTTTGTACGTTTTTAGGCCGAGATCCAAACGTAAAATATGCCAAGTTGTCGAAAACGCCAAGCCTAGCTGCTGAGAACGACGACGAATCGATTCATCACGGTTTCGCGTACACTCTCAGCTACAGCTGCTATAGTCTCTTCACTACGTGCTGGATGTGGTCTAACCGGTCGAGTATCATCCACTAATGTAAACTGGGACTCAAATTTGTGAATGGTATTGGCAATAGTGGTTTCAGTAGGTCGATTATGCGTATCGTAAGTTCCTCGAATCGCACGAAAAATATATTTCACAGAACGCTGATTTTCGTAATACAACTGAACGATTTGGAGATGCTGTTGTGGTGTGAGTCTTTCCATGATGACTTACCAAACGATACTGAACAAAAATGACAAAGCAGTTTGATAGGAGCCATGCATGATCTGCCAAAAAAAGCCTATTGAAAATCAAACCTCACCATGAATCGCCCCTTACATAATATCTGCACATCTTCGAGACATAGAATCAATTACTCGTAAATTGTTTACAATAATGCTTTTCCAAGCCATTTCAGTTTGGACAAAAAGGAGATCCTTATTGCGGCAGCTATCGCTCTCAACTCTCCGATCTATAATTTTTCATATATTCTGTATGGGATTAAGGAGCCCAACTCAAAACTCCAACTTTATTGAGAAACATCCACTCTTTTACAACCTACCAAAATCCATTTTAGTAGCATTTCCTCTTCTGCATGGGGCAGCATCACGTTTTGGATTACATTTTTGTACGATCCAAACGATCCATTATGCCATCAACTTTGTGAATTAGCCCCATCTCATGGCCAGAAAAGCAGTCCCAGACTATCACCCTTCCTCCTTCGTGCTTTGCTGTCGCTCGGTATACCGTGGATTCATTCTCTCATAGTTTGGCTTTTGTACACGTCTTAAACCTTCTGATCCTAATAATATTTATTTATTTTTGTCATATAAAAAGTCTCCGCGGTTTTTTGTCACTAGATGGTGTTGGTATCCATTTAACGAACACGTGTTTGAAAGGTAACACGTCAGCTTACAGCTGTGTAATTCGTTGCTCGTGTTATAAGTTATACTGATTTGAATATGAGTGAAATATCTGAAGAAATACGCTATGGGATGCTTTTTCACTATAAAAAAGGAAAAAACGCTGCAAAAACATCCCGAAAAATTTGTGCAGTTTTCGGTGAGAAACTGCGATTCCGTTCCGGAAATTTCGATGTAAAAGATATACCTCGCACTGGTCAGCCTGTCACTGAAAAAGTCGATGCAATTTTGGAACTGATGGAGCTTGACCGGCACGGAAGCTGTCTGGAGATAGCAGAGGCACTAATCATCAACCGTATGACAGTTTGGAATTATCTAAAATGAGCAGGCTACTCAAAGAAGCTCGATGTTTGGGTGCCACATCAATTTTATTGACCGAATAACCATCAGTGAAACGCTGCTGAAATGGAACCATTTTTTGAAGTGATTCATTATAGGCGATGAAAAATGGGATAAATACGAAAATATCTAACGCAAGCTATCGTAGTCAAAGTCCGGTGACCGACCATAAACGACTTCAAAGCCTTAATTGACGGCAAACAAGGTTATGTTGAGTGTTTGGTGGGATTGGAATTGGAATTGTCTATTATGAGCTCCTACTATGAGCTCTATTATGAGCGGCCATAATTGGCCAACATAAAGGGAATTGTCTTCCATCATGACAATGCTAGGCCACACACATATTTGATGACCCGGAACAAATTGACGGAGCTTGGTTGAAAAATGTTGATGCATCCACTGTATATCCCGGACCTTGCACCCTCTGATTACCATTTGTTTCGGTCTTTGCAAAACTCTTTTGATGGTAAAATATGAAAAATCACTTGTCCAAGTTTTTCGCTGATATACCAAAGAAGTTCTACACCGATGGAATTATGAAGCTACTCAGAAAATGGCAAAAGGTCATAGATAATAATGGCAAATATGTACTTGATTGAAATTGATTTTGAATAAAGAAATTTTTTTTTTAAAAATGTACCAAAAAACAGCGGAGACTTTTTATATGACCTGTTAAATAAATACTGCTCTCCATTTTGCCACAATCCAGCCAATACAGGATTTCGCAACTCTAGCCTGGGTTTTTAATTTCTTTTTGTGAAATTAATGGTTTCTTCGTACTGATAAATGAAGAAAATCCAAATTCAGTTACTCATCCTTGGATCGACCTCTTCTTAGGCTGACAGCATAAGTAGCTTCTCTTTTTAGAAAACGTACACTTGACCCTTTCTACAGGTTGTCTTGCAATGAAAGCATTTAAGGTTAAGTATGACTTTATTTTTTAACCTCCGTTATCATTCGGAGATCCATATATTTTGGAATATGGTATCATCAGTGTAGTTAAGGTATTGTATTTTTGTTATCATTATCTATCGAATTTCTCTACTTATCACCAATAAAAACGATATTGTTTAAAGAATACGTACTTTTCGCATGCCACCCTGGATTTCAAATTTGTCTGGCTGCTTCAGAGATGCTAGAATTGTATCTAATATGCCTGCCCTACGTAAAGCAAGTCAGATAAGTACCTTGTAATGCTATTGAGCGCATTTTTCAAATTTTATAAACAACACTTATCCACGCACCGCTCGATGATAATCAATAAGGGAAGGATCCTGATCACATACTTCCTTGTTCGACGTCGTATTTAGCCTGAAGGTGGTGCATTATTCATTCGAGATATACTTTGGCTATTTTCTTCGGTCATCCTGATTTAAGTTTGCTTAAGTGTTGGCTTACTGAGCGGTTGTTTAGCAAGGGCATGTTGTGCCTGCCCATCCTTGTATTAATCCGTAATCTTGTTGCTAAAGGAGTTCATAGTTTTAGAGTGGCCACCATAACCCATTGACTGCCAGACAAATTTAGAGCGTTTTGCCCTGGGAGTCAAGAAGCAAACAAAACCAATTAGTGGGTGTACGATTTCAACGAAATTGTGAAAACACAAACGGACACAAACACAAAAAGCAAAATTTGCTTTATAACGCATTTATATTAGAGATGAGCAAAGTATGAAGCCAGTCGGAAAGTTTTTGTTGAAGTAAAAGGACGTGTGAATTCAATAAGTGAAATTGAATAAAAATACAAAAACATAGTTATACGAATTTAAATTTTTGAATAAAGATTATTACGGACATAAATAATTTATTTCTTCAACCCAGAAAAATGAATCGTGACGAGGGCACGATGAAGAAGTTTCTGCCAACAAGAAGAGTTCTCTGAGGATGATAGCGATATTGTTTTAGAAGGATGTGATGATGATGATGAGTGGGAGGTCAAGTACTGGTCTGAAATTGAAAATGAAATATCACCTTTCCCAGCAAAACGATTTCGAAGTATTCAATCAACTTCATCATGTGAGCAGTGTCATAGTTCCGCCGATGAAACACCGATAAGCATCACATATCAAGACGAGGCGGATAATTGGACAACTATAAAAAGGGGATCCACCACAGTTTTAACGGAAATCCTGGGTTAGTAATTCCAGATGATATAAAATCGCCAGGGAATTTCTTCGACCTGTTTTTGACAGAATCTTTTTTAAATAAGATTGCTAAAGAAACCAATCGCTATGTTGCCAAAGAAATAGCAACGTTTCTATTATTACGACCCTCCCGGCTGCAAGATTGGAAGGATATCAACGCTAAAGGATTACCAATTTTTTTTAGCTTGCTTTTTGGCTTGGCTTCGGCTTGCGGCACAATTAGTTTACAAACCATAAAACATTATTAGAAGAAAAGTGAACTCTACAATTTCGACTTTTGGAAGAAGAGAATGTTCAGAAATCGTTTTTAACTAATATTGAGATTTCTACACTTCAACATCAATGAGGAGCAATTTGATGACCGACTATGCAGGACTAATCTTATATTCGAACACTTCAACATATAGTATAGCAACTATGGATCGGATTTATAAACCGCGGAAAAAATTGTATATTGATGATGCGATAGCTCTTTTGCGAGGAAGGTTACTTTTTCGACAATATATTGTACAATATTGGGTATAAAATTATTTTCGTGCGATTTTTTTTTTTCAAAATTTGAACGTTTATTTAAGAAAAACATGTACAATAGTATTATTCAAAGTATTGCCCATCTGAAGCTATGACTTTTTCCCATCTTTCGGCAATTTGTGGATCCCATCCCAAAAGAACTGCACCGGCTTGGCAGCCAAGAATGAATCAAGCCAATTTTTGATATTCTGCTCTGATGTGAACCGTATTTCAGTGAGGGCATTCTGCATCGACCGGAACAAATGGTAGTCAGAAGGGGCAAGGTCTGGGCTATAAGGCGGCTGGGGTAAGACTTCCCATCCACTGTTTTCCAAATAGTTTTTAACCGGAATAGCAACGTGGGGCCGAGCGTTGTCATGATGGAAAATTATTGCCTCGCTTCTGTTCGCATATTCCGGGCGTTTTTCGGCTACTGCTCTCTTCAAACGGATCAATTGTGTTCGGTAGCGTTGTCCATTGATGGTTTCACCCGGTTTTAGCAGCTCATAATACAGCACACCCATCTGATCCCACCAAATACAGAGCATTACCTTCGCGCCATGGATATTCGGCTTTGCCGTTGATTTGGCTGGTTGGCCGGGTTTCACATATGATTTTTTGCGCTTGGGGTTGTCGTAATGGATCCATTTTTCATCACCAGTAACAATCCGATGCAAAAATAACTTCCTCTTGTGGCGTTCCAGCAGCATTTCGGACATGCAAAACCGTCTTTCGACGTCCAATTTCCTTGCTTTTGAATATATCCAGATGCTTTTAAACGTTTTGTAATGGCTGCTTGAGTGACACCCAAAGATTCTGCGAGCTCTTCTTGTGTTTGACAACAATCTACATATAGTAATGCTTCCAGTTTTTCATCTTCAAACTTTTTTGGCTGCCCAGGACTTTCATCGTCTTCGAAGCCAAAATCACCACTTTTAAATCGTGCAAACCACTTTTGGCACGTTCGCTCAGCTAGCGCATGTTCACCATAAACTTCCACCAAAATACGATGACTTTCGGCAGCAGTTTTCTTCATGTTAAAGTAATGAAGAAGAACTCCCCGCAAAAACACTTTTTCAGGCACAAAGTTCGACATATTTGAGTGAAAAAAAATTATTGTTGTTTACGCTTCAAATGAATGACAAATACTGAAGTGACGTACAATGACAGTAGCTTTCCAACGCATGTTCCAATGGAATAATAACAATAGAATAATACAAGTTACGCCATCTCTTAGCAAACCGCACAAAGTTATAGACCCAATATAAAAAACAAACGGAATATCTAAGTACGGCGTCTTTACGAACTTTGCAAATCTGGAGGAGTGGTGTTGAAAGTAAAAATTTATGCGGGGAAATATGATGACTTAAGTGGACGAAGTCATGCCTCAAATGTTGTTTTGGCTTTGCCTCAATGCAGGAGGAAGCACCATTTGTAATACAGATTTGTTTGATTTTCAATACTTGAAACAACTTTCTCCCACAGAAAACTAAAACGCCTACAAAATCATGCCGAATGTGTACAAAGCAAAAGCGACGCAAATATTTTATCCGAGTTTGTTTCATGTGTGCATGAGATAACTTATGCTCATAAAACGACGACTTATCGTCTGACAGGTGAAACCCACGATTAAGCGATAGGCATTTCATAGATTTTTCAACATAACTACAGGAAAGCTAAGAGGTTTTCATTTTACTCGAGAATCTGGATTTTAAGATTCTTTTATCGTTATAATGTCAATAAAGAAACTACTGTGGCCTTTTCTTAACAACATTTAGATCAATTCGTGTTCTGAATGGAGTGGAATTTTTCACATCCATTCATACCCAATATGTTAATTAGTTTAATCAAAATGCGTGTGGTCTATTTCGTTAACGTAGATATTCACTGAAGCTTATATGCTTGATTGAAATAAAACTGTACTAATGGATCGAATTACTGGTTAAGCACTTGGGACATTATCATATGGTAAAGCTTTAAATCTTAAACGCAACAGCTAAACAAGAAAACACAACCACCAGTTTTGGAGAAAAGATAGCCTTAGTTTCCCGCGGCTCTTTATTTAAAACAAATCTTAAATCTTCTTAATACATAATATATAACGGATGCGGTCTGCATTTATGTATATGCGTTGCTACTTACAATATTCTTATCGCACACCAAGCGACACGCATACAATCTTAAGATCCATTGACTGTACTTTGAGTATTTCTCTTGCATCCTGCTTACTATTTTTTATCTACTACATGATAATAATGCAGGCTACGCTAAGACAGGATATTGACCTAAGCATTAGTTAAAAAAAATTACGCTATTCCGAAAAGTAGCTACTTGCTAGCTTTTGACCATTCTACAGATCACTCTGTTTTAGATCACATTGGTGATCTAGATTTTTAGATTTAAGTGATCCAATTATTTTTCCTTCGTTCTCTTTTTTCGAACCTCACCTGGATTTTGAGTTTCAAAAGCTTTACGGACGTTGTTTTTCGATAAAAAAAAAGCTTTATGGCATGCATCCTTAGCAAAATCGAACTTCCATAGTCAATGAGCTAAATTCGCCCTAATACAGTTTTCGAACTTCATGTATGATATAAAGTTTTCGAGAGAGAGAGCCATCAATACCCTTGTAGTACAATACTATACATTTGAGAGCTAACCTTAAATAAACGGCATGATAGAAATTGCAGGATATATTTTCAATATGGGATGGTACCGCTAAAAAGTAACGATCGACAAAATATGACTGTTGTAACCCACCAATAGGTGGATCGTTAGCATTTTTTTTTTTTTTTTTTTTTTTTTTTTACAAATCAAAACTTAACTGCTACGATTTCACGGTGTGTAATCGTTTTGTATATATGTTAGAACTATTAAAACTTTTTACTTATTTTATTCCAGATAACAAACATCACAAATAACTCGACGAAATGTTTCTTTTGGCTTGAGGGATTGGAACACAGATTAGCGATTGAGATTCTAACTTCCGTTCTGAGGAAGATACAAAATCTCGTCCAAACAGCGAATACATTTTCTATTCTGACAATTGCTATGGTCAGCAAAAAAATATGTCAATAAGGAGTAGGTTTTTTAACCTTACATTTTCTGATACCAGTAAACTTTTCTTAGATTTGTTCTTGCAATGTACTTATTCGCTGTATCAAAACTGGACATAAAAAGCATAACGCGCAAATATCTGATAAGAGGCCATACGCAAAACGAAGGGAACATTGTACATTCCGTAATACAATAGAAAAGAACATAATAAGAGCTAAAAAGTCCGGACCCCTGTACTTTCCAGACCAATATATTACACTTATCAGGAATGCTAAAAAAAAGGGTGCTTCCTTACGATGTAGTTCAGATTCTTTAAGGATTTTTATGACCTTAAATTGCTAATTTACGAAATGGGTTTCAACATCACAAAAGACACAAAAAACTCTCAGACATCAAAATCATAAGATTCACCTAATTAAGTGATCATCTTGAGGGCAAGATCTCCTACGAAGTAGAAGGGATCCTTGCAATAACCCAAAACATTGGACGCTAAATCAAAAAAAAAAGATTTCAAAAATATAAAATTTAAACCGGCTTACACATCAAAAATTTTAATTACGACAACAAAAATTTATTAAAAACAAACATTGTTCCGAAATATTACGAACAATTTTATAACGCATGGGCTGAAAAGTCAGGCCTCTGTTTCGGCGATTACTTCTTCATCGGTCTTAAATCTCTGTCCGGCGAGCATTCTTTTGAGGTCTGCGAACAGGAAATAGTCACTGGGGGCCAAATCTGGAGAATACGGTGGGTGAGGAAGCAATTCGTAGCCGAATTCATTTAATTTTGCCATCGTTTTCATCGACTTATGACACGGTGCATTGTCTTGATGAAACAGCACTTTCTTTTTCTTCAAATGCGATCGTTTTTTTGCGATTTTGTCCTTCAAACGCTCCAACAATGCAATGTAATAGTTGCTGCTGATAGTTTGCCCTTTTTGGAGATAATTGATGAAAATTATTCTAAGTGTATCCCAAAATACGGATGCCATAACCTTGCCAGCCGACTGTTGAGTTTTTGGTCGTCTTGGACGAGGTTCGTCGCCTGCTCGCCACTCAGCTGACTGCCGACTTGACTCTGACGTGAAGTGATGGAGCCAAGTTTCATCCATTGCCACATACCGACGCGAAAATTCGGCTTTATTGCGGTTGAACAGCTTTAAACACTCCTCTGAATCATCAACACTTTGTTGTTTTTGGTCGACTGTGAGCAAACGCGGCACCCACTTTGAACAGAGCTTTCGCATGTCCAATAATTCGTGTATGATATATCCAACACGCTCTTTTGATATCTTCAGAGCCTAAGCTATCTCAATCAACTTCACTTTACGGTCATTCGTAATCATTTTGTGGACTTTTTTTATGTTTTCATCTGAAACAGCCTCTTTTGGACGTCCACTGCGTGCATCATCTTCGGTGCTTGAATGACCAACTTTAAATTTTTCAACCCACTTGCGAATGGTTCATTTGGCTGGTGCAGAGTCCGGGTAACACTTATCAAGCCATTTCTTTGCATCGGCTGCATTTTTTCCCATCAAAAAGCAATGATAAATCAACACACGAAATTGCTTTGAATCCATTTTTTTCACAATAACAAAAGTTGCTTCACTCATAACGCTATATTTCGAGAACTAATCGTCCGACAGCTGTCAAATTTATACACGTATCTTTTGAAAGTTGGTACTAACTGAAAATGGTATGGGCTTAATCCAAGTGGTGCCCTCTCTTAGAAACGGCATGGCACACAGCCCATGTGTTATTTGGACTTTTTTACTTAAATAAAAATATTCAGCCTTTTTTATTCCAAGAATTTAAAGAAACATAATGTCGCAACTGGCAAAAAAAATTTACTCTTAAAGAAATCATGACTGAGGGTCTTTGAAACTTTCAAATCCCTTTTTTACTCTAATAAGACTTAAGAAATCAAACACATTTTTAAACCTTGTTCGCACATTAATAAAATATTTTTAGCACTCAAGAAGACAATATTGCCTGTACTATATTTTATAGTGCACTATGTTGTTCCATAGAAGAGGTAAAACTTTAAACGCCATGTTTCAATATTTACAAAAATGTCATTTGCGTCGATATTACACCTGATGTGCGATATATACTTCATTTTACCCTCGTTCAACACAAACTCGACGCGATGCTCACTCAGGGTGTGGAAGATTCTTCGATAATGTTCGTTGTTGCTGACAATGGCAATATCGGCGCATGCGAGCAGAATTATTCGTCCGTCCTGTGATACGGAATTGCCTTGTCTAAAACTCTGCTTTATTTCAAATGGCTCGGAAGGATTTTTACCAATTCTTACTGCGCTGATGGTATTAATTAGTGTCATCATGCAAAGTCAACAGACATATTGAATCTGTTATATTGAAGTGATTAATTATCCTTCTGTCGAATTCAAAGCTATAGCCCATGAATAAGCTTATCCATTAGTAGTTGACTATCCCACGTTTGTGGGACTACCATTTTTTTTTTTTTTTTGGATTGGGAAAAGCACTTTGAGTTTTCAATAGCTGGTTTTGCTGTCCTTCGGCCAAGTTTTGACTAGAACGTATACGTAGGCTGAGTAATCACCATTCCCTTATCTCCAATTCCAATTTTTGTTCCAATTGTTATGTTTCACAGGCTCTTAAACTTGTTAATGACATCCAGCTGTCAAAATATTCAGTAAGGTTTGCCATATCGAAATTCCGGCTTAGTTGGAAATACGCAACAAAGTTTGAGCACGTGTACATTCTTTTGGATCTTAACCAGACAGAAATTGGCACGAAATAAAGAAAACAAAGCCACCGTAGCGGCCGGTATCGAAGAAGGCCGAGAAATGTCGATTGCAGAACCAACCCGGCTTATTTTGTGGTTGGATTTGAGCCTACATCTGTATAATAATTGTGCTTACGCAAGAATTTAAACCATAGGACGATCATAGACAACGCTGTGAGGCGCTGGAAATGTCTAACATCCGGATTTTGGCCAAAAAATCATCTTCTTTGAAGAGGCCGATTTCTGACGCAGCAGCTATGTCAACAAACAAAATTGCCATTATTGGAGCAACAAAAATTCACAAGTTTTCGGCCAAAAATCAATGCATGCACAAGTACTGACTGTTTGGTGCGGTTTATGGCATGGCGGCATTACCGGGCCTTATTTTTTTCGAAATTATGAAGGAGACACCGTTAACGTCAATGGTCTTAATTGTAGAGCGATGTTAACTGACTTTCTGTAATCAGAGCTCAACAACATAGATATATCCAAACTGTGATTCCAACAAGACATGCCATACAAGCGACGCAACGCTCGAAGTTATGAAAAAGAAATTTGGCGACTGGGTCATCTCACGAAGAGCTTTCATCAATTGGCCGCCGCGGTCATGCGATTTGACAGCACGTGACTACACCAAGTTCTTAATCTACGCAAACAAGCCAAGCACGAGCTCGGAGTGAACACTCAACACGCCATTGCTGGAATAAAGCTAGACATATTAAACCGAGTCACCTAAAATTGGACCGACCGCTTCAAGCACTGCCAGCGAAACCGAGGCGGTCATTTGAAGGTTGTGCCATTCCACACATAATGGCATGAATGTAGCTTCAAAATAAAGCCAGAATTAAGTTTATATCTCACACCGTTGTTGTTTTATTTAAATGTTGTTTCATATCGTTTTAATCGGTCACCACGCTTTATAAGCGAAGAATCTCGATTATTAAAAGAATTATCGTTCCTACCCCCAAATGTCTTTTACTTTTCACGCTCACGCTTTTGTGCGTGAAAAGCTGTTTACCTTGCATGTGAATGCAGTGTTACTTGGCACGTAACATTGTCGAACGCAAGCATTCTTTCAGCATAGAGCGGAGGACATATGTAATCCGAATCGAGATTGACTGTAAAAGTGTCTTCCGCCAGTTAGAACACAAACTGGTTAAGTATGGGAAGATAAAAGGTAAGCCAGGCGGCTTTATACCATACATGTGTAGTACTACCTACATGTATGCCAGCACACTCGCCACGCAGAGGTACCGGCTCCATCTTGATTCCGACATGGACCATCGTTGGTCGCGGTAAGTACTTAGATGGGGACCGGATTGGTTAATTCTAAACCAGAATTTCTTCTATAGTTTCCGGGTTAAAAACCAAAATTGCAAAAATGGTTCCAAGAGGTGGCTTAATCCATCGGTTGTCTGCATATTATTGGTAGATCACCCATCTACCTTTGCCTTAAAATGACGTTTTTTGCTGAAACAAACTTAATCAGCCTTGTTTCTTTGTCGCAAAATTGGTCATTAAGATAGAATTGTTGCTCAAAATACTTAAGATGATCTTCTTACCCACCTTGAGGTTGAAGTAGGCTGACGCAATTTTAATCTTGTAATTTTAATATCGTTCGTATGTTTATCCGAAATACGCTGTGTGTTCAAAAAGTTTAAAAGTTTGAAATTGTTTGTGCTGTTTTGGTACACATGTCCCGAGCATATGTTCACAGATTCAAGTATATAGCGTACTTAGTTTGTTTTTGGCAGATAGAAAGGTTAGACGGGTTTTGGTGTACTCTGCGATTTGCATTTAGTATAAAAAATGGAGCAAAGAATATACATCAAATTTTGTGTTTTCGATTATCGTGGCATCAGGAGTTTTTACCTCAAGTTCGTACGGTCAATACAAAAAAAAAAAAAAAAAAAAAAAAAAAAAAAAAAAAAACATCCGGAATGGTGGAGAAACAATTCATGGATTTAGCATCACCATAATGCTCCTGCTCATTTATCGTTGCTTATGAGAGATTTTTTGGTCAAAAACAACACGACAATCATACCTCAGTCACAATATTCACTGGATTTGGCCCTATTCAACTTTTCCTGTTCCCAAAATTGAAGAGACCTATGAAAGGACGGAGATTTGCAACGATTAAGGTAATAAAAACGGCATCGCTGGACTAAGCCAAGGCTATACCAAAAAGTGCTTATAAGAAGTGCTCCGAGAATCGGAAAAAGCGTATGTACAAATGCATTATATGTGAGGGAGATTACTTTAAAGGAGACAACATTATTGAAGATGAATAAATCATTTTTTTTTTTATAAAAATATAAAGCCACTTTACTTTTTGAACATATTTCGTATATATATATATTTTTGAAACATTATACCCGCTACACTTTTTAGATTTTAGGTTGAGTTAAGAAAAAAAAGTCTTGAAGGGTCTGACCTAAACTCTGCAGAAAATGAATTCCTATGTATTTGTATATTGTATAATATATATTTAAAAACTCAAGTGTGGCCCTTTGTGCTAAAGAGATCTGTTTTGAAGGGGTTAGCCGAATTTAATTTTTTCCTCCATCCTTTGAAAAAGTACAGCGCTCTGCAAAATTATAAACTTAAACCCAAACCTTAATTTTTCTTGTAACAGTAATAAATATTTATAATTTTTTGTTCCAAAAAATTTTCATGCGATACGAATTCAAGGATAACGATTATGATTCGCTGTAAAAAAAAAAAGCATTACTCCATCAAAGGTTTTTTTCCTGCATTGGTATCGTAATGTAAAGTAATTTTTTTACGATTCCCATTAAAGAAGGAATTGCACCATTAAACGGTTTTCCTTGAGTTGGTATCGTTGGCAATATTTTGAAATAAAGCTCGTAATAAATGTTTATTACTCATCATAGGAAAAAAATTAAACTTGGGTTTCAGCTTATAATTTTGCACAGCGCTGTATAAAAAAATGAACCTTATCGTTCAATTGATCAATCACACGCGAATCAATTGTATTGGAATATATTAGCTAAAAAATAAAAATCGGCATTTCATACAATTTAATTACCGTAAAAACGATTACCAACTGTCTGACGTAAATTTGTCAAGCGGAAAGGTGTCCGAAATTGAAAAACATAAATAAATAAATAAATAAAATATTATCAATCAATTAACTGCGTTCTTTATGTCCTGGTGAAAGCGTTCTCATTGTAAGAAATGTATTTTTAATGATAATCCGCAACTTAAATCCTTATAAGTTGTAATAAGTTTTTTTTTCCAGAATTGTCGGCTCGATGATTTCCTAAAAACCCGTTTATTACAGGTTTCAATGATGTCCAAGCTACTAGTTCCTTTGTATTTAGTTTAAATTCAAAATTGACATCGTTTATAAGTTTTCGTTTTGCGGTCCAACAAATAAACCTTCTTTAAGTTTGGCATCAACTTAATTTGGGAAATACAGATTTTAAATGTCCACAGCTTTCAAGAAATTCTTCATTAAACCCAGCTTTATATATAAAAGTAGAAGAAGAATATTTTGTGGTTCAGTCAGTGGTGAATATATGACATTTGATTGTGCAGCTACAAATTCCGATTTCATCGGCCGACTGTTCCACATACACAAAAAGCAGCAATACTTTGTAAAGCCAGTATCAAGGTATCCTAGTAACAAAGCTATCATTTTTAAGTCAGCACAAACTTTCCAACTTCAGCCTCTTTACTTATAATATTATATATTATAAAACTTAATATAAATTTCATAGTATCGTATGTTTCTTTTAAAGTTATTGAACATGCTACAAGTATGGAGGGATATTCGCTACCATTATTTTAGATCCATCAATAAAGAGACGCCATTCATTTGTTCTGTAAGTAATCCGTATTTCATTCATCAATCCGTTGATGACGTTACAGTAGCATATGGATTCGTTCTGTGTAAAGAAGCTAGCTGGTTCTTTTCCAGATATAATAGTTCCTGGTAATAACTGATTCCATTCTCGTAGTCTAGAACCGAGGTACATATTCGGATATTTCAAAGTCACTTGACTATGGTCACTGCACATGGTTCTTGTGTTCTTGGCATGGGAACAGGAAATTCTTCGTTATGAGGTTTTGCCATGGAAACAGAAGCTACTTTAGGATATTCCATTTTGTTTTTATTTTATTTTATTTTTTTATTTATTTAATTATTATTATTATTTTTTTTTTTTTTTTTTTGAAAACCCTTTGACTAATAAACATCATAATGATTCACTTGTTCACGGAAAACCATTAGAATAGCAAACGGCATCGACATCTTTTCCCCATTTAACCGTTCGATAAGTGTAACATAACACGAAATACAAAACAATTTCAGAATCGATTCTTTGTCTTGTTTTTATAAAACGATTAAAATAAAGTCGATAAGCCTGCTTAACTTTTTCAGTTACAGCGCTTCCTTGGCCTTTACAATATATTGGCCACACACATTTAAAGTTTATTGGGGCAGTTTTTACAAGTGTCACTGAAATCGTTTTAATGCCTTAGCAATAAAGTATAATAAGGACCATGAAAAGATGAAAGCTGATGTAACCATGACAATCTCTGCCGAAAGTCTACTGCGAATCAAAATAATAAAAGGAAGACTTTCTACTCCACAAAAGTATCTTATCAAATATAATAGTGAGAATGCATTGGCTTTGTTTATGTATTTGAGTCTGTCACTTTAGAAAAGTTCGCCGAGAAAACACAACGTAGATGTTCTTCCATCCTAGATAATTATAACAGTTGCCAAAAATGAGGCAGTCCCAGGAAATTACGAAATCACGGAAATAGCAGCTAGAGTGAAAATTCAATGATGGATCATACATAAAGGTACGTACAAGCAAAAAATAAATACATTAGATGGGGAACGGATGCAAACATGTATGTGGCCTCAGATGTTTCACTGATGCTTAACATATCAAATGGTGAACATTAGAGAAATCCTCATTCATCATCAGTACATTTTTGCCGACCAATAGTGTTCCAATATGCAAACTCACAAAAAATACGGTCAACGAAATCAGAAGTCGAATTGCAAATTGTCATATGCAAAAGAACAAGATGAATCAAATGTGCAAGAATCATGTGCATGGAATTTATTTAAAACTTGCATATATACTTCGACAAGAGGAAGAGGATATTGATGAATCTATTAGATTTGAGGAAGAAGTAAACAAGAGATCCAAAAGCATTTTCGTGATTAGATTGAGCTCGATGGGGAAAGACCAAAACAAGGATTTGGAAATACAAATAATGGAAATACTTCAATGAGATTTTTTCAAGAATAAAAATCAACAGCTCATATAAGTTGGGTCAGTATAATGAGGATTGATGTAGTACTTTATGTTTTCAATTCAGGGAAAAGGTTAACACTGCCAACTTTGGGGAGTATGCCAAGAAACCAACAAAGCTATTAGAGCTACTAGTCAAAATACATATAATCAATTATCACTCATTACCACTTGGAGAATTGTCCGAAAAAGCTCAGGCGTCTTAAAATAAAGACTTAACATGCTGCAGTCTCATCGGACCTACTTATGTATACCTTCGTTAAGGCATGTCAGAACCGAAAAAGATCTAAAAGCAAAACAGTCTCCAGAAACGATAAGTTTCTGTCAACTGTCATGATATCTTATTCGTTTAAGAGTTATGATTTTTGCAAGCAAACGTGGGCTACAATAAATCTTACGCTGAATGGTGACAAGCCTTTCATTCACTGAAATGAGCCAGGAACAAAGTGCTACACTTTTCCTGATATGAAATCCAACACTTAATTCGAGTCTATCCCCATGACAGGTGTCGTAGATATCGTATGAATCCCTTTTTAAAGCAGCCCTCTCCCGTTTATCGTTGCTCTCTTAGTACAGCTTTATATTAACCAAGGTGGTTATTAGGTTCTGGATTTCTTTTATATATTTGTTGAGTGATGTGCTCTCAGCGCTGTTAATTCGCCTCACACATAAGTTCACTGTGTAACTGGTGATGATGTACCTTTAGAGAATCAACGCGTCTTAGTCTGGAAAATGATATATTATAGATCATGAATTGTTGTGACCAGCAGCATTCGCACCCTTTCCCATCGATTCCAAAACCAGCAGGCCATCTTTCAGTATTCATTCGGAAGTGTTTTATATCGAAGATCGTATGTGACTTGTGTAACTGCATGGAAATGTATAAAGCCGACATTGCCTGAAATACTGTTATAACCCCTTTTCTGATTACATATTTTCCCTTATTTCTATTTCATATTTAAGTATTTGTTAATCTTGATTTCAAATGTAATCCTTTTGTTTTCTTTACAGATAATGAATTGTATACCGGCACTGTGGCTGACTTTAGTGGCAGTGATCCTATTATCTACCGAGAGCCCTTACAGACTGAACAGTATGACAGTCTGAGTTTAAACGGTAAGTGGGTTGACTAATTTCAATAGTCAATGTCCGTCTCAAGTCAATTACCGAGAGTAATATCATATTTTCATTTTTATTCAAAATTCCAGCTCCAAACTTTGTCAGTTCGTTTACACAAGGCGACTTTGTGTATTTTTTCTTTCGAGAAACAGCTGTGGAGTACATTAACTGTGGAAAGGTAAATATTGTAGCATACAATCGAAGCCTTGTAGTTTCTAGATTGACATCTTGTCTATCTTAATGGACTCTGAATGTTAAAATATTGTATTAGTATCTATTGCTTTTAGAATGTTTTAAACTGGATATCTGATGTATTTTTATTTTTTTTATTTTTTCTATAGGCTGTGTACTCTCGTGTGGCAAGAGTGTGTAAATGGGACAAAGGGGGCCCACACCGTTTTCGAAATCGATGGACTTCGTTTCTCAAGTCCAGACTTAATTGTTCGATTCCTGGCGACTTTCCATTCTATTTCAATGAGATTCGTAAGTATAACTGATTTCATTTTTCTAAGCTGAACAAAAATAATTGAGGTAAAAATGCCTTAGATTGAGACTTTAACTTTGACCAGATGACATTGGCAAGATTCGGTATATCCTTTAATTTTAGAATACCTGGACTGTAGATAAATTTAATAAACTTATTTCTCGCCCGAATGTTATGTTGACAAAATGACAAAAAGCGACAATAAATTAAAGAAGAAAATATTCAGCCTTCTCACAGATTGTGTTACCTAAAGAGTGTCTATAAATTTAAATAAAAAAAAAAAAATAGGATAATAATGATGAACGCGTAATGCTACTTGTCAGGTGCTTACTCAATTTTGAAGAACAGTTTCACAAGATGCATATTGCATCTTATACAAATGATGCATTGGCAAAGCAATATCGGTTACATGCTACCCAAATATTCTCTCCATTCTCTTCAGTACATGAAGTCAGATTAATGGGTCTTAAGCTCATAGCAAGTGAGTAGTTACTTACTCGCCTATTTTTCGATAAAAGAGCCATTTCCATTTCTCATATACCTACATATTTCAGTGCCAGGGCAACAGCTGGTATTACTTTTTTCCAAAAGAAAGGGGAGACCAAATTCTTCTAAAGACATTATGAGAATCGCAAACTCCTCCCTACTACTGCAATTAAGTTTCGACTTATAAAGCAATTTTTCTATCATGCAATAAACGCGTTTGCCAAACACGTCATTCCAACTAAAGTTCCGGCATGTTCCGCTATTTAAATGCAATTCAATCTTATTCTGGTAAGCCGAAAGCATTAAATTTTAAGGATTGCATTATTGATGACTAAATTTTGAGTAATTGTGTTCGAAGTTCCGAGAGCTCTGTGCAAATCAACACTTTTTACGTACCACGGTGTGTGGACAATTTCTCTTAGCACTCTCATTTGTTTCCTTAGTATAACCTCCATAGTTATACCATAAGTCCACACTGTTTTCAGTGCTTGCTTGTAAATATGAGACCGGCTACACTATTTTCCAAATAACCGGTGATTCCTTATATTCTTTAGGTTTTTCTTTCATGTGCGACATCATTTTAACTTTGCGTCGAGTGTCATTTCGAGGTTTTTAGCCTTGTTTGCGAAAGTAATACTGACCGAGCTTATGAGGGTAGTCAACCTGCTTGTTTTTCTGAAATTTAAATTTAAAATTTATAGTTTAGTCTTTTGTTTCTTCGATCGTTGCATCTAGTCTAGCACTGCCATAAGCAAATGTAGCTTTTGCGATATATTACGGGTGTATGTTATAAGAGATATAGATGCGGACCGGTAACAATTCTTTGCGCCTCGCTGGCAAAAATTTCTTTGAATTGGGATAGCTCATTTCCGTATCTGACACGGAAAAGCCTAGGCTTAAAGGCAAGGCCTGTTTTATTTTAAATGTTAAGCCCTCATACCACACCTTGTTAAAGGCTTGCGAGACTTAAAGAAATACGCTTGAGCAAATCATTCTTTCTTCTTACTTCTCTTCTCAATTACGTCTATGATTCTCTACAGCTAATGTCTAGCTTACGGTGTGAACAAGGGAGAACTTTCGAATTAGTAGGGCTAAGCAATAACCCGTTTACCGCAGACCAATTATGAATCAGAGATAAATCTTCATTTGATTTTAAGGCGAGCTTCTTAATCTTGTTCATTGGATGGGACAGGTAAAGCTGAACATCGTCAATGAAAAGTTGGATTACAGCATGTTTGCAAACTGACGGTAAGTCATTTATAAAAACACAAAATAGGACAGGTCCAAGAAGTAGTCATGTAGGCAAAGTAATGTCAAAAATCCTCTATTAAAGTCACGCCTTATATGGTATGAGATGTTAATCATGGCTGAAGAGCAACTATGGTTGGTTCTGAAACCAGACTGGAAAGGTCTAAGATGCCGTAACGCAGTAGTAGTAGGATGTATGAGTCAGATGGCTGTTCGTATTTGGCAACATATGCTTAACAAGGTGAATATCAGAGCAACTTTTCAGAAATAGTACGAAGTACGTAGTAGTTTCGTTTTTCAGTACGGATAACATGGGTTGCATTGTTGCGCGTTTTCTTATAAGCAGCCACATCAAGGGGGACGAATTGAGCTTTCATTATCTGTAGAGTTTGTTTCTAGTTTTATTTTGCACATTAACTTCACACGCCCTTGGTTTACGTAAATAACACGTAAATCAGTGCCGTTTTATAGTAAAACATAAATTTTTTTCAAAATTCAACTTTATTTATCAATATAGTTACCTTCGAGGGCGACACACTGATTGAAACGATTTTTCAATCTTTCGATACCAGTTTTGTAGTACGATTTCGGTTTAGCCTCAAAATAGGCCTCTGTTTCGTCGATTACTTCTTATCGGTCTTAAATCTCTGTCCGGCGAGCATTCTTTTGAGGTCTGCGAACAGGAAATAGTCGCTGGGGGCCAAATCTGGAGAATTCGGTGGGTGGGGAAGCAATTCGTAGCTGAATTCATTCAATTTTGCCATCGTCTTCATCGACTTTTGACACGGTGCATTGTTTTAATGAAACATCACTTTCTTTTTCTTCAAATGCGGCCGTTGTTCTGCGATTTCATCCTTCAAACGCTCCAACAACACATTGTAATAGTCGCTGCTGATTGTATGCCCCTTTTGGAGATAGTCGATGAAAATTATTCCATGTGTATCCCAAGATACGGATGAAATAACCTTGCCAGCCGACTGTTGAGTTTTTGGTCGTTTTGGACGGGGTTCGTCGCCTGCTCGCCACTCAGCTGACTGCCGACTTGACTCTGGTGTGAAGTGATCGAGCCAAGTTTCATCCATTGTCACATACCGACGCAAAAATTCGGCTTTATTGCGGTTGAACAGCTTTAAACACACCTCTGAATCATCAACACGTTCTTGTTTTTGGTAGACTGTGAGCAAACGCGGCACCCACTTTGAACAGAGCTTTCGCATGTCCAAATATTCGTGAATGATATATCCAACACGCTCTTTTGATATGTTCAGATCCTCAGCTATCTCGATCAACTTCACTTTTCGGTCATTCGTAAACATTTTGTAGACTTTTTTGATGTTTTCATCTGAAACAGCCTCTTTTGGACGTCCACTGCGTGCATCATCTTCGGTGCTTGTATGACCACTTTTAAATTTTTCAATCCACTTGCGAATGGTTCATTCGGCTAGTGCAGTGCCCGGGTAACACTTATCAAGCCATTTCTTTGCACCGGCTGCATTTTTTTCCCATCAAAAAGCAATGATAAATCAACACACGAAATTGCTCTGAATCCATTTTTTTCACAATAACAAAAGTTATTGTATATACAATAACACAATATACACGTATCTTTTGATTGTTGGTACTAACTGAAAATAGTATGGATTTAATTCAATTGGTGCTCTCCAAAAAAAAAAAAAAAAATTGTTGTCCCCTTTAAATTAACCCCCTCAGATATAATACACTTGAGCCAACACTTTTCCATCCATAGCCTCACTTGGTATAGCCTATAGCGACGCCGTTTTCATTTCCTCAATATTTGCAACTCTCCGTCCTTTCATAGGTCTCTTCAGTTTTGAGAACAGGAAAAAGTCACAAGGGGCCAAATCCGGTGAATATGGTGTCTTAGACATGGTTGTTATGTTGTTTCTGCCCAAAAAATCTCTCACAAACAACGATGAATGCGCAGGTGCATTATCGTGAAGGAAAACCCATCAATTGTTTTTCCCCAGTTCCGGTAATTATATTCCTTATTGAAGATACGACCTTGAAGTAAAAACTCTACGTCACAGTAATCGGAAAAAGTAGTGATCAAAACTTTGACATTTAATCGAACTTGGCGTGCTTTTTTCAGTCTTGGATCTGCTGGATGCTTCCATTGGGACAATTGGGCTTTGATTTCGATGTCTTAATACCCAGGATTCGTCACCAGGTATGACCCTTTTGAGCAAGTCAATATTATCATTGACCTCATTTAAGAGCTAATGAGCGATGCTCATGGGATGGTTCTTCTGATCGAAACTAAGAAGTTTCGGAACAAACTTCGCTGACACATGTTCATGCCTAAAACATCTGAAAAAATTGCATGACACGAGCCGACCGATATGCCAACATCCTCAGCAACTTTTCTTTTCTTCACGGCTTCGACGTTATCATCTTTTATTGATGTGCAGGGGCGTCCAGAGCGAGGTTCCTCATTGGCGTCTTCTCAACCATCTTGGACGAGCTTGTACCACTTGTTAACATTTTGATTTACTTAGAGCAAACTAACCGTATGCTACTGGCAACATTTCAAGTGTTTTATAGCACTTGATTTTATATACAAAATTTGACGAGACATGTGTACCAACACAGCAAAAAGAAAAAAGGTCGATAATCGAATGCATTCGAACATTGCCAGTGAAACTTACTTTGAACACACCTCGTATGTTGGGAATAGTCGAGTTTTTCTTTTGGATCCGCACTTGGCCTGCAATAATACCAAGGAGCTAAACTAACTGCAGAATGTAATTTTGATATGACAATAGCGTTAGAATCTCTGTATATGAAACGGTGAGATAAGTTAATTTTGTAAGTACAGAAGAAAAGGTCATGGTCGGTGATATCATCCAGGGAGAGGAGAGAAGGGATCAGAAACGATTATAAAGTCAAGCACGCTGCGGATAGCATTGTCAGAAAATCGCTTTGGATTGCAGTTATTTACCATATGGAGTTCAATTAGTTAACAATTTCGAGTTTGTTGACAGAGAGTACACTGGTGCGAAGTGGTAAAGTTTTATCGAAAATAAAATATCAAGAGAAAAGAAATACTGGGAAAATCCTCACTAAGATTACTAAACAGTGCAGCTATACATAGTCCGCACAGAAAAGTGCTTACAAACATAGTGAATTTCCTTTATAATCATACAGAAAAGAATTGTACCAAAAAGTCACGTGCAACAACTCTCCGGAATCTGCCAGACAGACAACTACTAATAAGATTCACTGCAGTATCACCAAAGACATACAAAGTTTTCAGATTCAAGCTTAGAATTGTATTGTTAACTTTATCAAAAGCCTTTGAAAAATCAAGCATGCAAAGAAACGCGACATAACCTCTATCATAATCCTGCCTTGTTTCATCCAAAATATTTACAACTGCAGTGGAACAGCTGTTAGATCTAAAACTAGATTGTCCCTTATAAAGCAATTCATTCTCATTCATCTATTAATTTCTCAAAGAATCTGCAACTGACACCAGATTTTTTTTTGCAACAGGTACAACTCGGAAAAATTTTCCAGGATTTGGGAAAGATTGATGTTGTGATAGTGCTTATGAATGTAGGTTAACCTGAACACTATAAGTGAAAGTATCAGCTTAATATCAGCTACTCAAAAAACTCACTTTCCTGGCAATCCGTAACCTTTTGCTTCTACTTTTCCATTCCGAATTGGTTGAGGTTCCGTTGTTCCTCCACTTTGATTATTACATGCTACGATTAGTAGACACCACATTTATCATACTTAATATCTTAGATGGTGCAGACATATTTTTTTGCCACGGTGTATAGCCAATAAATTTTCGTTTTCTCCAATTCAAACGAGACCATCCGCCTTTTCATCACAGTTTACAACGGTGTCTGAATAAATAAAATCGTTGACAGTTGATCATGGCATTTTATCAAGGATTTTGACTGGTAATGTCATTCCTTTTAGGTAGCTTAAACCTTTCCTTGTTTTTTCCTTGTTTTTTCCTTGTTTTATCCTTGTTTTTTCCTTGTTCACTGATGAGTCCATTTAGCGGTTTCACTAACTACTTGCAAATGCTCCACTGATTGTCCGCTGTGTTCTTTCTATTGTACCAATACTTTAAACATATGAAAGCAGCTGTACTAATTTGGTAAGGATTTATGCCATTGTTGTTGACTTATGAGTTTCTTCCAGTATTTTCGGGAGCACGGTTTAACTCATGGCAACTTATCATATTGTCTAACATCAAAAGGGTCCACGCATTTGCGGTTGATTTGGACGAAGCAGCGTGCATTTTCTGTTGTCATTTTGCGCGGATGTGCGAATGCACATGATGAATGACACTACACGTACAATATATCTCGTTCCCATCTATGACGTTCAATCGACAAGAATTTGGCTTCAGAGGCAAATTTTGTGAGGCTTATGACTCTATAGTGGAAATAACTTGTGTCCCAAAATTCACGCAAGAAGTAATTTTGATAGAAAACACAGGTTGGCTTGAAAAATTGTATATTTTTTATTGATTCATAAAGTATATAGTATAGAATTATGTATGGAAAAACATATCAGGTAAATGGTCTCCACGGCATTGTGTAGTAACAAACGCACCCTTGTCAAAGTTTTCTATGATATTTTGCATAAATGCTGGCGAATTTTGTTGATACAGCGCTCAATTTGCTCCTTACAGTCGTGGGCGGTCATTGGCATATGTATAGTACGAGTAAACCCTAGACTCCAAAAAAAAAAAACCTCAAAGTCCAACGGCGTTAAATCGCATGATCTGGACCACTTATTCTGATCACCAGAACGGGCAATTAAACGAAGAGGAATTGACTCATGTAGTAATTGAATTGTTTCTTGGACTATATGCCACATCTATATAGCGAGCACCATTAACTGTTATTGCCTGACCAGATATATTTTCAAAGTAGAATGGTACTATTATGCTTACAGCCCAAAATCCGCACCAAACAATGACACGATGTGGATGCATTTGTTTCTCAACAGTCACTCGTAGATTTTTTGAACCCCAAATTCTACAGTTTTGACGATTAACAAAGCCCTCAATATGAAAGTGAGCCTCATCGGTAAAGATGGTTTTGTTTGAAAAATCAGCATCCAAGTTTTGTTGTTCTATAATCCATTCAACTAACTCTCTTCGCTGTGCGTGGTCAGCAGGCTTCAGTTTTTGAATCAATTGCCCTTTTAAATGCATGAGAATGCAAATCTTTCGTAAGAATACGTTGTAGAGAGCTTCTCGACATGTCCAATTCTTGACCACGGTGCCGAATTAATGTCCCTGCTTCGATGTTTTGTGTTGATTGACTTGTTAAATGACGGCCATAGTATCTACAATCACTAAACTCTTCAAAGTTGATGAAGTTTTATCACTACTCCGATCATATTTTGGAGGAAAATTGTGAAGTGTAGTTGCAAAATCTCCATCATTTTTAAAATATTGCTCAACAATAAAAACGCGTTTTTCTTTCGAGTAAAGCTCCACTTTTAATAACCCTGAACTTTCACGCTGTTTTTGTTGGTAACACTTTACCGCACAAATGGCGCAAAATTCAAATCTTCCCTTAAATTTGAGACACCCTCTAGTCTTAGGCGTTTTGCGAATCGAGTAAATGATGCTGAAACTCCACTAATAATTTGATGTGATCAAATTTTGGAGATAAGTTCATGAAGGCACTGTAATAGGTTCTTACCTGGTGCTCCACTAACTCAGAATATAACTTTTTGTTGGTTGGAGTGTATAATTGTTGTCTATCATCTTCGATATTGAATGGACTATTCTATCTGACAACATAAGCTTGCTCGTCTATTTTTTTTTATAATCTGTGCGCGCTCAAGGGATTTGAGTACTCTTAAAATGATTGCAAGAGAGGTGAAGATTGTGAAATAAAAAGCTCGTCAGCGTATTCCACAAGCAAGTTGTGCAACTGAGCACTGAGTATTTGAGCATGGTTGAAGGTTTGATGGCATAACGAAGGAACAAGATGAGGCAGGAGACATTACGTCGGTGTTCACTGGTGTTAATTGATTGTGTAATATTAGCATCACCTATAAGTTTTGTCGCACGGTCTTGTTTTCTATCTAGTAGGTGCAAAAAGGTTTTGGGAGCACCTGACTATATGTGGGCATTGTACTCTAATTTTGGGCAGATGAATGCCTTATATATTGAAGCCAGATCAGAGGGTTAAACATATTTTTTACAGCGCTTTCTTACATTTCGCACCATTGACGACATCAAATATGTGATCATTCCAATTAAGGTTATTATTGATACACATACCGAGAATGGGAAATTTTTCTTTTAGTGGTTACCCAATTAATTATGCTGTTAAAATCGGAATTTAATAATTTAATGAGTTTAACATTCTCTGCCGTTTCCGTTTTCAACCGAAGAACGGATTACAAGGGGCAGACAAGAGATTATTTTTGAAAATTAAAAAGAGTGTCGGAGGTTCCGTACCTCAGCATTGTTTACCCGATCCTCAAGAAAGGAGGCCCTCTGAACTACGCCAACTACTGAGGTATTAGTCTTGTTAACATCGCTTACAAGATCTTATCTGCCGTATTGTGTGAACGCCTGAAGCCTTTCGTCAACAACTTGATTGGTCCCTATCAGTGTGGCTTCAGGCCAGAAAAGTCCATCATCGATCAAATATTCACACTGCGGCAGATCTTGGAGAAAACCCAGGAAGTCCAAATCGATACCCACCACTTTTTCATCAATTTTAAGGCCACCTATGACAGTATTAAAAGGGACGAGCTATACAGAGCCCTGTCTAGTTTTGGCATACCTGCCAAACTAGTCCGCTTCTGCAGAATAACAATAGAGAATGCACACTGCTCCATCAAGGTCGGTAAAGAACTCACCGAGACTTTCGATTTTAAAATAGGATTTACACAAGGCGATGCGCTGTCATGTGACTTCTTCAACATTTTTCTTAAAAGAATAATGCAAAACTCAAACGCTAACACTAGAGGCACTATTTTTCAAAAGTCCTTCCATCTACTCGCCTATGCTGACGACATCGACATAATCCGCAGAACACAGCGGAAGGTCACTGGCGCTTTTGTGAACAGGCGGCGAAGATGGGTTTGGCGGTCAATGAGGGCAAGACAAAGTATATGCTGTCATCAAGGAAAGTCACCTAACACCGACTTCTCGGGCAGAATATCACTACAGGCAGATATAACTTTGAGGTGGTTAAGGTTAAGCGCTGAGATTAAACGAAGAATAACTGTTTCTTTGGGCTTAGAAAGCAATTGAGTAGCTAAGCCTTCTCTCGAACAACTAAAGTGACCCTTTATAAGACCATTATCACCCCAGTCCTTCTTTATGGTACAGATAAATGGACTCTATCAAAAGCGGATGAGGTTACTCTTGGTTGTTTTGAGAGGAAAATTCTTCGAGTAATTTCCCATCCCGTCACGTCTGAATAGACGTTGAATGGAGGAGGAGATTTAACGACGAACTCGATCTAGCCAGAAGAGTGAAGGTTCAACTAAGATGGCTGGTACATGTAGAGCGAGTGGAACCGAATGCTCCGGCCCGAAAGATCTTCGAATCCACTTCTGAGGTGCGCGACTCAGGTGGCGCATGCAAGTGGAACGGGACCCTAACCAACTTAGCGGGCGAAACTGGAGAGAGCTCGCCAAAGATCGTGCTGGCTGGAGACGCTTGTCTCCGGACTGTAGCGCCACCTTAAGTAAATAAGTAAGTCGGAGACAGAATGCAGCACTGTGGCACACCGCACACCAGCATTTTTTTTTTTGTAAATATCAGATTTGAAACCGTCCAAGATAACTTGAATTGAACGTTCTGAAAGGTAAATTCTAATCTAGAGAAGGAGAGGCTTATCAATGCCAAATGCACGCAAAGGTGCATGTCAAACTCTCAAATGCCTTTGCTACAAAAACCGTTTTGCCGGTCATTGAAAAGTTTTTATGTTTCCAGATATTTCATAAGCTGACAATTTATCAGTGTTTCCATCACCTTGGAAGTAAGGGACGTAAATGCAATGGGTCTGTAGAAGAAGAAGAAGATACTCCTTTTTTAGGAATGGTCTGGACAAATTGTTGTTTTCCATCTGGTCAGAAAGAATCCTAAAGAGTAGGGTTGTTAAAAAAGCTTACACAGTTTTACCAACCAGTAGTTTTGGTTGTAGTAGAATTTTACACCCCTGTCGGATTGATAGACCGAAAAAACATTTCTCTAACCCTGATAGCCTCTTTACACCTCGAGTCGTGCCAATTCTTTTCTTACTTTTCTTTTGATACTCTTCATCTGATTAGGGATAAAGGATCTCACTCCAAGAAACCCAGAATTATGTATGTTATATTAAAATCGCCGGAATAACGATTTCAGTATGAGGATACAGGGGAAAAATTCTTGTATGGAGGCAGAGAACGCATCAAACTCGTTAAAGGTCAAATTACTTTCCAGTTTGGGGCTTCTGTAAATAAAGCAGTAGTAGATAATTTGCTTACGGAGATGAAATTTTAACCACATGGAATTGAATTCCGCATTGGAACAGAGATTAAACTATGGTGGAGTTTGATACGCTATATCACTACGCACGTAAATGGCGAGGCTGCGATTAAAAATTAATAATGGCTTTAGTTCTAAACTGAAATAGTTTAATTTTTCCGCTGATTAAAACTGACATCTACTGTTAAGCACGTAGTGATGTTGTTACAGTAAGACTTGAGTGGACATTTGAGTCCAATCTTCTTTAAAATTCGATATATGAATATATTCCTTAATAAACCAACGTAAAACTCATATCCTTAAAATTAAGTAAGTTGTAAACGATGACAAACAAATAGCAAAATTTATCTCAGTAGCTTCTGGGATAATCCTGAACTCAAAAAGGCAAATAAACTTTATTCCTTTTAGCTGCACCAACGACACTTTTATATCCCGCGTATAAATAAATCCACTTAAAGCTTAACAACTACTAAAACTGAAATGTTTATGTCCTGCTACCATCCGTACTTGCCTCTCTCAAATCATTTCGTCACATACAATAGTTAACCCATTTTCAAGTACAAGTACCTAGAGAAGTCACTGGAAAAATTCTTAAATTTTAACTTACTTAAACTTAAGTTTCAACAACAATAAATTCCGTTTAATGTAATAAAACCTTACGTATTTGATGCTTGTTGATTGGCATAAATTCCGCCAGAGGAATTACAGGGGCGAAAATAAAAGAATCCCAATACGAGTATAAGTACAAGATGAGTGTGAGTACGACTACACAAAGATAACTGGGTAAAAATATGTACTTCAAAGTCATTACATGATTTCTTGAAACCAACACGAGGAACCGGCACTCTCCAGAGCCCTTAACTTAAACCAATTAACCGGAAAAGTAATATATCTAACCACAGGACTGCAAAGTTGCAGAACTTTTCAATACGAACACACGGATGCGAAGAAGAATAGGCGAAAATCCAATTTTGTCCGGAACTACTACGAAAAATTCCTATAAATACGAATACATACACTTTCACACTTCCGCTCACACATACACATACATTCTAACTTCTGAATAGAGTTAATTTTATTTTCCAAACAAAAGACCAAAAGATCTGAAAGAAAATGCAGCACTTTAGCCTCGATTGTTGTCAGTGAGAATTTCGCTTTTTTGGTTGGTGGGCAACATTGTCGGTAGATGGAGAAATTTTTCCTTTCACTCTGTGCCCAGGAAGAGAATAACAGTATTAGGTTTTGACCTTCCACATTGTGGCCCAGAGACCAGGCAGGCCAAAGTGGGTGTAAAATTGAACGTACACCAGAACCACTAACGTCCCCAGATCACAGCTGGAAGTGAAAACTAATATTTTCTCATTTAAATTTTGCAAAATTTTGTTTGCCATTCAGAATACAGGATGTCGCCAATGTCATATAGAGAAACACACACGAATGCAAGGGAAAGAAAAACATTCCCAATGGCAATATGGATTTTCCTCTTTTCCCTTTTTTTTTTATTTTTTTTTTTTTTAATACATATTGGCTTTGTATGAATATTGATTTGGTTTGTTATTATTTATTTTGCAGAGTCGGCGAGTAATCTGGTGGAAGGACATTATGGCCATTCCAGCTCAAAGTTAATATATGGAGTTTTTAATACACCAATAAACTCGATACCAGGATCAGCTGTGTGTGCTTTCTCCTTGCAGGTAATTTGAATTTTGCTTTTTTATTTCTATATTTTGAAGGTTAGATATGGATTCAAAATTGGCAAATAGCTCGAAATTGGACGATGACCTAATGACTAAATATATCGCCCTAACTAATATAACAAACAGACTTTAAAGAAAAAATGGAAACATATACACAAAGAAAAGTAAAACGTATTTGTATTTGGAGATAAGTTCAGTGAATAGTCAGCATAGAGACAATTACAGAATCGCTCAATTCGCTCAAACCAATTCGAAACAACAACTCCCTCTATTTAGCAGAAATTGTCCATTTCCTTTTCGTGGAATCCTTTGTCGCCTCGCGGCATCTACATTCTGGCGATGCATCTCAGTTTGCTTGAGCTTTTAGAGTCGGGATAGGTATTAAGTTGGGTTTGCGTCACTGCATCTGGATGCACTGCACTTCATAGCCCGTATGCCTACACGATTCACTGGTTATTATTTTCCTGGACCTGGTGTCTATATATATTATAGGGTTTTCTAATAACGACTTGACAACTTTTTTTTTTAAATAAAAGGCAAACCATTTGAGATATTTCAAAAACTTTATTATTGGCTTGAAGTACAATCAAAACATTTATAAATGGAACTCGACTTAGTTCATATGACCACCGCGGGCACGTTTGCACCGGTCGATTCGTTGGACCCTATTTTCAACGACTCGGCCACACATTTCGGCCGAAACGGCCGCTATTTCGCGTTCAATGATGGCTCTGAGCTCTTCCAACGTCGTCGGCGTGTTGGCATAAACCAATGACTTAACGTATCCCACAGAAAATAGTCAAGAGGCGTTAAATCGCACGAACAAGGCGGCCAATCGACTGGCCCATGTCTTGAGATAACACGCTCACCATACTTACTCTTCAATAAATCGATTGTTGCGTGTGCTGTGTGGCTTGTGGCACCATCCTGTTGAAACCACATGTCGTCCAAGTCCATATCTTCCAATTCGGGCCAAAAATAATGGGTGATTATGGCGCGATAACACTGACCCACGAACTTTGTTAGGTAGTATTTACCGTCCTGTCTGTCCTCTGCTAACGATAGTGCCTTTTTCTCTTCTTTCTCCATTTTGCACTCATGTCGGTTCTAGTCGCTCACGATACAGCTCGTGTATTTTACTTGCGATGCTTGTCTTAAATTATTTACAACAGCCTCATTCTTTGGGGCCTCTATCTTCTGGATGTGCTTGGCTATGGTGACCACAATCATGCTCTCAGCGAATCCTATCCCAATCAATACTTCGAGCAATGTTAGTCGCCGAACTAAATGATCTACGAACATTATTAGCATTGACGAAACAGTGGATTGGGCAAACCTTTTATCTTTGAGCTTCATCATGACTACCTCGTCGTAAAGACGTCTGAAGCTCCTTGCTCATTTTTCAGCCTTTCCAGGTTGTATCTTGTAAATTTGAAGTTTGGTTTACCTCTGAATCTCTTTGATTTGAGGAGAGCTTTTCCCCTTCGCCACTTCTCAGTCCTCCTACTATTGCGACCTACTTGCCGCCGTAGGTATTCATCATCCTGAGAACGTCTGCTTCCAAGACCTCTGTATGGAGTAGTGGAAATTGATAGCTGCAAAAATGTCTCTTCGAGTAGTAGCTCGACCGCGGATCACTGCGTTAGCTTGGCGGACGCTTTTGCGTCCGTCTAATCTTTGTGACGGAGTCAGCCAGAGATGGACATCATGAGTATTTTTGTTAACCGACTATTGTTTAGTTTATGACGATAGGTGGTCATGAGTCGAATTTAAAATAAACCTAGGCACTCCCTTATTTTAACGCCAAAGGTAGATAACTAGTATTCTTAGTTCATTACATAAAATTTATCCCAATAATCTCCTTAGCAACTGAAGCATAAAGAAAGACGGAAACGATTATTACAATCGTTACTAATAAAACAGGCATGCTGTAGAATTAATACCAGCGAAAATGTTTGTACAGCTCAACTTTTTCTGATGTTTTTTCTCATGAAAACTAACCGCGAAATCTGTTACCATTTTTAATATATTTTCACTTCACTGTTCATTTACATTTGCATTCGCTTTTTTTCTATTCCGGCCGACCGAAGATAAAGAGTGCACGAAATATCGTCGTATGAAAACTGGAAAAAAAAACTAGGAAATGTAAATGTAAAAGCGTCGTTCGTTAGATTGCCAAGGAGGAATTGAAAGCAGCCCATCACACTGAATCTCTATTATTGTTCCACCTTTAAACAGGAATAAATTGTTTTACTTTTCTCTTTTTCATACATGTACTATTACCAATTTTTTTTTTTTTTCGTTTCCCTCTCTCTCATACATTTACTATTACTGATTTTTTTCTTTCTTTTTTTTCTCTCTCTCTCTCTCTCTTTCCCATTTTATCCCTTTAACAATCACTAGGACATTGCAGATACATTCGAGGGTAACTTTAAAGAACAAAGTGGCATCAACTCTAATTGGCTTCCTGTTAACAGTGCAAAGGTACGTACGAAACTTTTTTTGTTCAATTTTGGCTTTTGTTGCAGTTGGAAGTTTTACCTAATACCTCTACCAACACCCTATTATAATAATTAGACTCCTATCTTCACCCTTTTAGACTACCCACATCTTTAATTTATTCCGAGAAGTACTTGTTAAAAACGAAAGAGAACTAAAACGAAAACCTATGCTAATAGACCTCATGGCAAGTGGTGGTGTAAAATCTGTGTTGTGTTTCTATTTGTTTTCACACTTTAAATTTAGGAAGCTAAGAGTAATTTTGGAGAATAAATGAAGGTGCAGTAACATCTTTTTTATTCAATTTTGTCATCAGCAAAAGCATAAAAAGGGTAAACGTGGCCCTCAACTAATAATGTTATCCATTTGTAGCAATTTTTGGAAAACTGTCTTCAGTCAAACGCACGCGAAGACGCTTCGGGCTCCACATGCCTTTTCAATCTTAGACGACTATTGAGCATTTTTCTGACTAGATCGATTTCACTGTAGAGCTAGCTCACTGAGACCAAAATCGTTTGAAAAATCTATAGCTTACAACGCCAAAAGATGTATTTATTCGCTTCCGCAAGCGTCCATGCTTCTGCACCATAGAGAAGGGCTGAGATGACAAGGGAATTCCTCTGAATTGTCTTCTAAGCCCAACGAAACAGTGATTGGCAACTGTAACTCTTCGTTTGATTTGTGATGACGTGTCATTATCAGAGATAATAGTGGAGCCAAGTAGACAAAATCTTAATGCATATATTAGTAGATCTTATGCTTTTTATATAACCCCTAGTACAAGTTGTTATCACACACCTTTATTGCTTATGAGATATCCTGATAAATTTTCGCAGTGATTCTACACTCATGCTGACTTTCGGATAATATCAGGCTATGCATTAATTTAAAAAAAAAAGACGTGTTTCTGAGGGACATGACTTTTTTTTTACTGACTTCGGCCGATATTTGAACCTCTAAAAGCTTCTATCTTGTTTGCATAGACCAGAGTTTTAATGTTGCCCGAAAGAAAATAGTCTAAAAGTGTTAATTTGTACTAGCCACAGACCCATTTCTGCCGATAAGATCATCTAACCTCGGCTTCAATAAGTCGATTCTGGCATTGTCTTCTTGAAATCAATATTGTGCAAGATTGTGAAGCCGTCTCCATTTACCGTAATCAACTTCCCGGCATCATCTTCAGCCCAATGACACCTCCGGCATGAAAATCAACAATTTTCTTATGAACAAAGCCATTCAATGTGCCTTGTCACTGAGGATTATTTTTTTAGGGAAATTCCAGATCTTCAATAAAGACACATCAGCGAAAGTTCGGTGTGCAGGATGGTAATTTGGTTTTTGGTTAATATGATTCATACGGCCATTAAGAAAAGTTTTTTTTTACCGACTCGCAGTTTTCTCTTCATCTCTGGCGTAATTTCATTATCTTGTAAAACTTTCAAGGCAGCAATAACAATTTTATTCAATTCTCATGTCTTAAAACTGTTTTTACCAGACTCAAAAGAACGGTCTGTTTCGGTTGTATGAGGACTCTCCCTAACATGTTTAGCTCTGTTCTATTCATTCTATTCATGTCATGGGCTGTCAAAGCCATTTTTCGATTAAAGAAAGTGGTCTCTGGTATTATGGATATGCCTTCTGATGCAATGACATCAGAATCCTACAAAATCCTATAAAACTGACTTTTCCTGTGCCTAGGAATGACTTCGGCCAGGAAAAGAATGTAGTCGGGTCTTCACGACTTGCTCTAAACCGATTTAGGAGTAGCGCCGGTGTCTTTCTATAGAACGACAACCTAAGATTTCACTTCTGGTTGGGGAAACTTGCGTCTGTCTTATAAGTGGAGATATACGCAATATTGTGAAGGATCGAAGCATTTGCATCTACAGTGACAGCTAAGCTGCGTTTAGAGCCTTTTCGCGCTAAGAGCCCTGCTGCACACTCTTAAAACTTTCAACATAATTCGAGAATAGAAAACTTGCATTTGCATCTACAGTGACAGCCAAGCTGCGTTTAGAGCCTTTCCACGCTAAGAGCCCTGCTGCACACTCTTAAAACTTTCAACATAATTCGAGAATGGAAAACTTCACTGGGTCTTGTGAGGGTCACAGGAAATGAAATTGCCGATGAACTTGCTACACAAGGTTTAGCGAAGGGTTTTCCAGGACTTTACATCTGTCTGTTTCGACGGATAGGGTTTCTATCGACAGCTGGATCTCATATGAGCATAACTGCAGATGGCATGATTATCTAAGTTGCGTGCAGACCGAACTAATGCTCTCGAAGTCTCTAAGAGGTCAGGGGGTCTCCTGCAATCCCTCAGTAGGAAACGCTCCAGGCTATTTACTGGCGTCTTGGCGGAGGCTTACGCTTTTGCTAAGCACTTAAGTATGCTGGGCAAACGCGATATAAAATCCTGTGAAGCTTGCTGTGAAAGTGATGAGAACACCGCGATGCACTACTTCCGTGAATGTCCGGCCTACGCTCATGGCAGGCTGTAGGTACTCGTCTTGAGTACAAGTAATTTGGTAGAGCATGTAAGTATGTAATGACTTTTTTTGGGTTCAGACTTTTTGAGCTGGAAAGATCATGGTAAGATTGACGCCACAACAATGATTTAAATCGTTGAAATTTATTTCTATAACTAAAGCTGTGTTCACGGAACTTATACAGCACTTAAGGTGGACATGATCGGCCAACTAAACGTGCTATTTATGGTATTATTAAATATTTCGGACCCAATTCACGGTTTTGGATATTCACAACCAACAAGAACGAGAACAGTGCGTTCATTAGAAAATATCACGGATGTGGAAGCTTATGTTGAAGAGTACCTCAAATAATCGATTCACCGTCATTGGCATTTGATTTTCCTTTGTCCATCTTCTATCTGGAAAATTCTGGGTAAAGATATCATCCTCAAGACTTATAAGTTTTAAATGGTGACAGAGCTGGAAGTCGACCTAGTTTTTCAGTTATGGTCTGGTCATTAATGACTACGTAAACCAGCAAAATTGCCATATTTGGAGCTAGGACAATCCCCAAGAAGGTCACCAGATGCCATTGGGTCCAAAAAAATGTACCGTATTTCTAAAAAAAAATAGACAGCAATATTTAAGATCATCAGGATGGTGCGCCACCCAATACTACCAACATCGCTTTTTCGAAAAGACGATTTGGTAACGGAGTCATTTCAAGAAATGACTGAAATGAAAACATGCAATTTGACGCCATTGGTTTATTTTCTGTGAGCTTCTTTAAGCCGATAAACCAGCAATGAATGTCGCTTTAGAGCATAACATTTTTTAATTGATACGCGATATAAGTCACCAACTGCTCAAAAAAATGGTCGAAAATTGGACCTCTAGAATTAGTTTTGTATGAGGCAGTGGTATACACATGCCTGAAAATGTTTTCAGATATTAAATAGTATAAAATAATCTTTCGAATGAATCTAATAAACAGTCAAGTTAATTTCTTTGTAAAAAGTCAGAACCTCTTAGAAAAACACCCTTTATACAAACGTTACGGAAAAAATGTAGAGAAGAGCGCCCAGTCCAGAAACTGGTAATTCAGAAAAAAAATATTTCCCGTCTCATAACAGAAAAGATCAACCATTTATTCTAAGGCCAAAAAAAATAAGACTCGCTCAGGGCGTATGGCTGGTGATGTCTTGATACAATCGAACCAGCGATGCTTGTTCACTGGATTATTAGCTCAATATGAACCTTCTATAATATAAAGAAGACGATCGATAAGGTGTCTTAACAATTTTTTCGCATTGAATTTTGCATGGCGATGGCCGGATTAAAATTTTCAAATGGGGAAGGTCTCATATATGAATTGCTCCAAACATCCATTAGAATGCACGGAATCGAAAAGCAAAAAAAGAGAGAGAATCATTAGTGTTGTCCGTTGGCATTTTAGATAGACAGTCAACAGCGAACAGCCACCGTCACGTGGCCAAAATCTTTGAAGCCACCTGATAACGTTTGCATAATGTAAAATCGTAGAATAATTTCTGCATCAACTTCTGTTATTCTAACCGGAACTTCCTTTCATTGAAAGAATTTGCTTGTCGTGTTTTCGTCATTGCTACTTCCTAATCCAGATTTTATCCTATCAACAATCAAACCCATGTCCTGCTAAAAGAAATCTTGTATAAGTTTTTTGTTTTCGGCTATCCTTTTTTTTCACACCCTTAGCTGGAAGAGCCCAAAGATTTATTGGAATCTTATAATATAAATGCAATTGGCATTCAAAGAATCGGATCCATCCAGCCATGTAAGATTGATAGGCCAAACTTAAATGTCATGTAATCTGCTTGTAACATCTATCATAGTAAATAAAAGCTTGGGTTTGACTATAGCAACTTTATCTCCATTGATAAAAATTTTGGTGAATGTCTGTCTATTTTTTGTTTCATTAATTTTTCTTACTTTACCGTATACTGATCAGATTTATGAACGATCTATCTTAATAGGCCTGCAATATCTAATAAATTATGGTCATGGATTATGGCATATTACTTTCATATCACCTGAATTCAGTTGACCACAAATAAGGTGTATTGGTACAAAGGACATACAAAATTTGCTGGAATCGTTTAAAACCCAACTTTTATTTTTACTTTGCTTATATTGACTTTGACCAGAGGAGCCATCAAAGTCCCATTTTAAACAAAACTTAAGCTTTTCATTTGGTCAAACTTAAAAATCTCAAGACCTCTTTTTGAACTGCAAATAATCTTTCTATTGTGTGATCTAATAACGCCTGAAGGTTTATTTCAATCGAAGTTGGAGTGACAGTTATAAGATAACAATTGAGCTTTACATTGCGCACTACTTTACAGGATGGACATTTTTCTTTGTTTATTGATCTTATAATATTGTATTGGTGAGTGATAAGCTTGGCTTCTACTAAAACCGACAAAGCTTTTTCACCAGGAAGTAGAGAATTTAAATGGATTTGCATTTGAATTGCCTTTCTTTAGCGATTTGCTCTTTGTGGTAACAATTCTCTAGCTGTACGTAGGATATTTTTTGATATATTGATTTTTGGCCGAATGGCACTCTTCCAAAGTCAAAACGCGTTTAAAATGTTAAGTTATAGAACGCCATAGCTTGCGGCTTTGTACTATACTTTAAAATACAAGTATTTCGATATATTTTCTAGCCATAATCTTTTGGGATATCATTTTTAAGATCCTAAACGACCATTGAAAGCAATAAAAGAAGTCGATTTTTTGAAAATCGTAGAGCGGCCTAATCTCTTAACCCATTCCCTATGTTTTAGGACAAATCTAGCAGTTGTTCTATTGCATGAAAAAAAAAAACAATTGAAATTTACTATTTTTGGTTTCGACTTGTGTAAAGAAAATCTAGTACTTAAATAGGGAAATATTCTCTTGTGTTTTTTTATGTAAACTAGTACTTTTGATATAAATTTCCGTTTTTCTTCCTTTTTGGTTTTTCTTGTGAAGAAGATCTTGAGTGATCATAATAAAGTTAAAAGGTACATAAACGTTTAAGTTTTTTTTTTCTTTTTGAAAAATAAGCTTTAAATTCAATTGCCCAACCAGCAAAAGTGTATTACTTTGTATATTAATGGTCCTTCGAGCCGGATGTGGCAGTAATTTAAAGATTTTATTTTGTGTTTTACAATGTCGAAAGTTGCACAGGAAAGCGAATTATTCAAAACAATCTCTAATTCGCTTGACAAACTTTCCTCATCGATCACTAATCAGCGAATACAATCACGCTTAGCTGCATTATCGGAAAATTGGAACACCTTTAAAAAAAATCATCATATATTCGGCTCACTAAAGACGTCTCTTAATCCTGAGCAAAAGGCAGAATACGACGATGATCAGTATTTTAAAAACAAGATGTACGGTGTATGCGAGGAAAAATATCTTGTTGTGGTGGAGCAGATGACAATCCTACTTGAAGAAATTCCTCCGAAAACCAATCCCAATGGATCATAATTAGCAGATTGTTCAACAGTTCGACAGACAGCTTCTTCATCAGCTAGTGTTCGCTTACCTCAAATGGAACTTCCTGCATTTAGTGGAGAGTATTCTGAGTGGGTGCCCTTTAAAGACACATTTACAGCAGTCGTTAGAACCCATCAATCGTTGACCTGCGTTGAAAAACTCCAGTATTTAAAGGGATGTCTTACAGGCAAAGCAGCTCTTCGATTACAAAATTTACCCCTAACAGCAGCAAACTTTAGGATTGTTTGGGATGATTTAGAAGCATACTACGACAACAAAAGAGTCGATTCAGCCCTAAAAGTTCTTTTTGCTGCAAAATTAGTTTCCTACGAATCCTCAGAAGAGTTGGAATTTCTGCTTAACGAAATCAATCAAGCAATAGGCTCCCTGGAACTACTCGATCGTTAAGTTAATCAGTGGGACGAAATTCTAGTTTTTGTAGTTTCTCGAAAATTAGACGCAGTATCTATTAAGGAATGGGAGAGAAATCTGGGATCTTCCAACGAGCCACCAACGTGGAAGGAACTAAAAGACTTCATTCAAACACGCATCCGATCACTTCAGGCTTTTGAACGTGCAACTCCTAGAATTGTGGAACCTAAGAAAACTTCAACTTCTGCTAAGCACCAAGCTTATCAGCTTATCAGTTCAAAATTCAGCTCAGATCTGTTCAAACTGCAAGAAAGAGCATTATATCGCAGCCTGCTCAAGTTACAAAAAAAAAAGTATTGAACAGAGATATCAGCTTTTTAAACAACTTAAGCTTTGTTTTAATTGCCTTGGCATCTATGTCCATCGTTGGTATTGGAGCAGAATCTTCATCATCCCATCTGTCACGAGGCAAGGTAACATTGGAACTTTATTCGTGTGTCACTAACTTTTCTTGTAGTTTCGATGCCTACATTCTACCGAAACTCACCAATTATGTTCCATCGGTAATTACAAATTGCAACTGGCCCCATCTCGAAGATTTGAATCTAGCCGTTCCGCAATATTATCAACCCGGACAGATTGACTTGCTACTCGGAGTAGAAGTCTTCAGTCAAATAATCCAAAGGGAACTTAGAAAAGAAAGCAAGGGATCTCCAGTAGCAGAAAGGACAAGCTTGGGTTGGATAGTCTCTGGCTCTATATCATCCGAACATTCACCGCTATATGAGATGCAGAATTTTCACTGCCACATGGACTACGAACTAAACGATCTAGTCAAAAGGTTCTGCTTGCAAGAAGAAGAAGAACTAACAACGCCTGAAGAAAAGCAATGTGAAGAATTTTTCAAATCAACTCATTCTCGGACTGAAGAAGGAAGTCGTCAGACTTCCATTCAAATCAAACTCAAGGGTTATTGGTGACTCACGAACTCAAGCGATAAACATGCTTTATCGACTACAAAAAAGTTTCAAGCAGAATCCAACTTTTTAACAAGAATATACTCAGTTCGTCAAGGAATACGAATAACTTAATCATATGCAGCTAGCAACCACACCAGCTTTATCGCCAAACAAAATCTTTTATTTGCCGCATCATGGAGTGGTACGAGAGTGTAGCACAACAACCAAGCTAGGTGTGGTTTTCAACGGATCGCAAAAGACATCGCAAGGAGTTTCATTGAACGACTGCTTACATGAAGGCCCCAAAATTCAGTCAGATTTTTCGGATATACTTACTCGTTGGCGCATTCATCCATATGTATTTTCTTGTGACGTAGTCAAGATGTTCCGCCAAATCTTGGTACACTCTGATGACAGGGATTATCAAAGAATTGTTTGGCTGGAAGATTCAAACATAATTGAGTTCTGCTAATCGACTTTTACGTATGGAACAAGGCCTGCCCCATACTTGGCAAAGAGAGTTCTACAACAACTGGCAGCCGATGAAGGACATCTTTATCCTCAAGCTAAAACAATTATCGAGCAAAACACCTATGTTGATGATATATATGGGGGATCCACATCAATTGAAAGCGGTAAGCAATGTATTAACCAACTATAACTGCAAACTTACTTGTTCGGCACGTCAAACGCTTACTACATGTATTAACTATAGAAATATCAGCTATACATCTGTGGACTGATTCGAGTACAACTCTTTATTGGATAAACGGTGACGCCACAAGATAGAAGGATTTCGTTCGGAATCGAGTAACACAGATACAAATTACATTACCAGAAGCTCACTGGCATCATCTACCTTGCGATACTAATCCAGCCGACCTTACTTCAAGGGGAACTTCCCCACGTCAACTATCACAAAGATTACTTTGGTGGCATGGACCTCCATGGCTTCGTTTATCCTCATCTAACTCTCCTCAACTAAATCCAAAGCCATCTGAAATTATTTACTTAGAAGAACGATCTAGAACTGTTGCTGCAACGTTAAAGGATACTAAAATTTGGGATCTTCTTTACAAATATTTATCTTTAACAAAGCTTTTGTGAATAACTGCTTGGTGTAAACGTGCTGTAACCTTTCTTAGAAATTCTACTAAGCAAAATTCTCTCAATAATAAATTGAAGCAAAACGTATTTATTGGATCAAAAGTGAACAATCAGGATACTTTTATAAAGAAATTAACCGTCTTTCGTGTTTACAACCCATCGAACGCAGTAGTGCTCTCTTTCGGTTAACTCCATTCACCGATTCAACAGGAATACTTCGAATTGGCGGGCGGCTTAAGAACTCTTAAATCGATGATGACACCTCATGATTCTTCCACGTAAGTCCAACTTCACCAAACTAGTTCTTGATCACACACATCGTTTAACTCTGCATGGTGGTGTACAGCTGATACTTGCTACAATCAGAACATATTGGATTATTGGAGGATGCAATCTGATACGTAAATTTATACATCATTGCGTTGTTTGCACGCGTCACAAGGCAACTCATGGGCCAACTTCCAGTAAGTAGAACCACACCATCCCGACAATTTTTCAATTCAGGTGTTGACTACTCTGGACCCTTTACATTAAAAACTTGGCGGGGACGAGGAGCTAAAACATATAAGGGATATTTAATTGTATTTGTTTGCTTTTCGTCATCAGCAGCTCACCTTGAACTCGCGACTGACTATTTAACTGAAGGATTTCTTGCTGCGTATAAACGATTCACAAGTAGACAAGGCATTTGTGCTCAATTAACGAGTGATCTTGGGACAAATTTTATTGGTGCAGACGCAGAGTTACGAAATTTATTTACTGCCTCTTTTGATGGTGTTAAAAACTTAAAAGATTTGTTAGCAAACGATGGAACGCTCTGGAAATTTAATCCGCCTGGATCTCCACATTTCGGTGGTAAATGGGAGTCAGCTGTAAAGTCTGTAAAATATCACATCAAACGAATACTAGGAGATGCACTACTGACTCACGAGGAGTTTGCAACATTTCTAGCACAAGTGGAAGCAGTGATGAATTCTCGACCGATTTGTCCTTTGTCCGACGATCCCAACGATTTGGAAGCCCTTACTCCCGGACATTTTATTATCGGCAGTGCGATTAATGGAGTTCCTGAGCCATCATTGATTCATGTTCCACAATCACGACTTTCGCGTTAATGTTGCGACAGATGATTGAAAAATTCTGGAAGAGAGGGTCAATTGAGCATATTCAACGTCTACAAGAAATGGTTAAGTGGCATCATTCATCACACAACATAACAGAAGACAGTCTGGTTCTAGTGGTTGATGAAAGATATCCTAAAAGTAAGTGGCCGCTGTTCTTCAAACACACCCACTACAGGATGGACTAGTAAGAGTTGTGAACGTTAAAACTCAAACATCAATTCTAAAGCGTCCGATTGTAAATATTTGTTTACTACTAGTAAACACTGAATCTAATAAGAAGACTGCTGACGACTAATATTTGACAATTTTTTTTTTTATTGGTATTTGTTTAATTGTCAACGTCATGACGTTGAGGCGGGCGGTATGTAAAGAAAATCTAGTACATAAATAGGGAAATATTCTCTTACTTGTGTTTTTTATGTAAACTAGTACTTTTGATATTAATTTCCGTTTTTCTGAATTTTTGTTTTTTCTTGTAAAGAAGATCTTGAGTGATCATAATAAAGTTAAAAGGTATATAAACGTTTAAGTCTTTTTTTTTTTTTTTTAAATAAGCTTTAAGTTCTATTGCCCAACCAGTAAAAGTGTAGAACTTTATATAACTTGGCAACACTTTTTTTTGTGAAAAAAAAAAATATGCAAACATGGGTAGAATTTTTACTGGAATCTGAGCATGTGACTGCTCATGTACCGCAGATGAACATGTAAAAACTTAAGCCCGGAGAGGCCCGGAAGGCATTTTAAAGTCCAATGTTTTTTTTAGCATCAGCCACATGCTTTGAATGCATTTTTAAAAAATGTAAAAAAATTTCTACACAAATGTCACAAAACAAAAAATCCATTGCTAAAAAATAATTAAAAAAAAATTATTTTGAACTACGAAACTACCATATTGCAACTCAATTTATTTCATACACGCTTTAAACTTTTAGACAAGTTCTGTTTAATAACTGAACTTTAGACAGACAGACTTAGTAAGCAAGTCATTATTTTGCGATAACGGGGTTGGTAAAAAATGCTTAAACATGTATTTTGTGTCAAGAAGAGACTAAGAAGTGTTCTGAGCATTTCTGAAAAAAAAGACTTTTAACCAACTTTTAGATATTTAGCCTCGCTGTGCAGGGGTCCTAGTCTTTACTGTCATTGAAGTTGAAAAGGTGACGCATCCTGTCCTTTCTGATTTTTTGTAGAGATATATTTTGAAATTTTCCCCCGAAATTTGGCAACACTTCTTGATGTTACTAGTTTTGTTTTTTTGTTTGGTAGAGCAACAAATAAATTTGAGATACGCGACCATGCTGTAATTACTCATACTGGTACTCATTTTCGTTCTCATTCTGGTACATCAAGATTTTTTATACAATATATGCACATATGTATATGTATTTTGAAATTGCCTCTAATTTGTTGTTTCCTTTTTTTTTTATGTGTCCTAAAGGTTCCTGATCCACGACCAGGTTCGTGCCATAATGACTCACGTACCCTGCCAGACTTGACGTTAAATTTCATCAAAACTCATTCGCTAATGGATGAGAATGTTCCGGCATTCTTTGGTCAACCAATTTTGGTCAGGACGAGCACTATGTAAGTATAATGGAATGGTGCATTGTATTATATTTTTTTCGTGTGGTCGTACAAGTAACAGGGATAGCAAAAGCAACACAGAAGCAGTTGAGTAGAAAACAGGAAAACACGAAGAGAAAAACACTACAAATAATATAAAAGATAGAAAAGGCAACACGGAGGAAAAAAACATTACAGTTATGGGAAAGTTATGCATCCTTGCGGCGAATAACAAGGATGTTGCTTGGAGGCACTTGAGGGCGGTCGGAAGCAGCCATTTACATTGTTCACACTGTTGAGTTATTTCTTATTAGATTAAATATTGTAATGTCCATGACCATTCCCCATACCCACCCTATGTCGGCTCCATGGCCAATTTGCCTATCCTATCTATGGTGGTATTTGGAACAAGTAGCATGATGTTCAACGCTGTTGGGGATCTCTTAAAAACAAACAGGATGTATACACGAGGTCAATTCAAAGCCTCCAGCTAATACTGGATTTTTTTTTTTTTTTTTATTTCTCTATCTCGACATACTTGGCGTGTACGTGTTTAAGTTGAGAGGCCGAATGGAATATGCGGAAGAGGTGTACCAATTATTAATAGTCGCGTAGCCAAAGTCGCATGTTCGGTGCATTTTAATTATTTAATTTACATTGTGTGGTAGTTTTTCCATTTCCTCTGCTCTCATGGATGTTTTTTTCCGTTCTTTTTCTTGTATTTCATCTCTGCTTTGCACACTTTTTTACCCGAATGCAGCTACCGTTTTACGCAAATTGCTGTGGATGCTCAGATTAAAACTCCTGGAGGGAAGACTTATGACGTAATATTCGTTGGAACGGGTAAGCTTCTCGCATTTTGTTATTATTATTATTTTTTTTTTTTTTTGTATTTTGAATTTTTTTTATAATTTTTTGTTCATTCCGTACTTCAATTTTGGGGTTGTGAACGTTTTGTTTTTTTTAAATTTGTAAGGGAGAGCATTTTAAAACGGTTTAATTGCATTAAATTCACAAAGCTCTCTCTCTGTGCGGGGATATATATGTATATGAGTGTGTGTTTTTCTGGTTATTCTTGACATTTTTAACAGATTTTCTTTTTTTATTTAATTCCTAGACCATGGAAAAATAATTAAGTCGGTTAATGCGGAGTCAGCAGATTCGAATAAAAAGGTCTCCTCGGTTGTCATTGAGGAAATTGATGTTTTAACGAAAAGCGAGCCGATTCGAAATTTGGAAATTGTTCGTACAATGCAATATGGTGAGTTGAAGATGATTTTTTTAAATTTTCTTTTATATTTAAATATTCTGAAGTGCCTTTTCTAATGAAAAGGTATGCGATGATGGCACGCATACCAATTCTATATAGACGAATTTGTCGCATGAAAAATCATTAAATGACATAGCACAGCTAAAAATTAGTTATATAATTTGGTCCTATTCATAAACGGGCATAAATTACTAGCCTGCTACCTTGGTCATTTTCCGTTCTTTCATAAGTAAATCGACATCAGTTTTTAACCGGAAGCGAATATCATCAAATTGCACAACTCACACTGGGTATTCGTATTGCTGATGCAAGACTTAGGTACGATTAGTTCTCTAACATCCGTAAGGTTCGGAAAATGGAAAATACTGTACGTGATGTGAGAATTCTATATCGTATAGATGTTGGATTCTTTTGTATTTTTTTACATTAAAATACAATTATATGTTTTTAGATTCTCGCAAAATTGACATTACAAAAAGAATCGGTTTGATGATCTAACACATGGGCTGAAAAATCAGAGCCGTTTTATAGTAAAACACAAAATTTTTACAAAATTCAACTTTTTTTATAAATATAGTTGCTTTTGAGGGCGATACACTGTTTGAAACGATTTTTCAATCTTTCGATACCAGTTTTGTAGTACGTTTTCGGTTTAGCCTCAAAATAGGCCTCTGCTTCGGCGATTACTTCTTCATCGGTCTTAAATCTCTTTCCGGCGAGCATTCTTTTGAGGTCTGCGAACAGGAAATAGTCGTTGGGGGCCAAATCTGGAGAATACGGTGCTTGGGGAAGCAATTCGTAGCCGAATTCATTCAATTCTGCCATCGTTTTCATCGACTTGTGACACGGTGACATTGTCTTGAAATGCGGCCATTTATTCTGCAATTTCGTCCTTCAAACGCTCCAACAGCGCAATAGTCGCTGCTGATAGTCTGCCCCTTTTGGAGATAGTCGATGAAAATTATTCCATGTGTATCCCAAAATACGGATGCCATAACCTTGCCAGCCGACTGTTGAGTTTTTGGTCGTTTTGGACGAGGTTCGTCGCCTGCTCGGCACTCAGCTGACTGCCGACTTCACTCTGGTGTGAAGTGATGTAGCCAAGTTTCATCCATTGCGATTGCGGTTGAACAGCTTTAAACACTCCTCTGAATCATCAACACGTTGTTGTTTTTGGTCGACTGTGAGCAAACGCGACACCCACTTTGAACAGAGCTTTCGCATGTCCAAATATTTGTGTATGATATATTCAACAAGCTCTTTTGATATCTTCAGAGTCTCAGCTATCTCGATCAACTTCACTTTACGTTCATTCGTAATCATTTTGTGGACTTTTTTAATGTTTTCATCTGAAACAGCCTCTTTTGGACGTCCACTGCGTGCATCATCTTCGGTGCTTGTATGACCACTTTTAAATTTTTTAATCCACTTGCGAATCGTTCGTTCGGCTGGTGCAGAGTCCGGGTAACACTTATCAAGCCATTTCTTTGCATCGGCTGCATTTTTCCCCATCAAAAAGCAATGATAAATCAACACACAAAATTCCTTTGAATCAATTTTTTCACAATAACAAAAGTTGCTTCACTCACAACGCTATATCTCAAAAATTAATCATCCGACAGCTATCAAATTTATACACGTATCTTTTGAAGGTTGGTACTAACTGAAAATGGTATGGATTTAATTCAAGTGGTGCTCTCTCTTAGAAACGGACTTTTCAGCCCATGTATTATGTTTGTAATATTTTCAGCAAAAGAAAAACTTTTTTTTTTTTTTGTTATATACACTCCGCAACAATGGACTCTGAGTAGTCCCATAATTTCGGGGTTTTGATATAATTTTATTAGTGCCCGCATTCAGCGTTCTGTCTCCGCTGCTATGTCAGCCTTCTTAAAACTTACGCTGTAGTTCTTCTGGCAGTGTAAAGGAAATTTCGGCAATAATCGAGGCTTGTTACCAAAGTGGGTCTTTTGAATCTACATGGGTATGATACAAACAATTATATCTTGTGCATCGGTTGTCTTACGCAGACTACAAAGGACGATCTGTGTTGGCTACATAGGAGTTTTCCCTGGCTCTACGCATAAGAATCTTCGTCCCCTCCACATTCATATCAATGGCTACACTTTCAAAGCCATCTTCCGTTTATGAAGAATTGGTCTTTAGTAAAGCACGGACTGGAACTTTGATGACAACGAAATATGTTCACAATGGGATTACAGGAAATGAGTTCGCCGATAAAATTACTAGGTAGGGAGCTTTTCAGGACCCGAATAGGTTTGCCTGCGTCTTCGGTTAGGGGAACATACAAGGAGTATGGTACAATGGACTGGTTCTTTGTTTGAGTGGTCCGTTCCAAAATATTTTTTTTAAAATAATATTGTCTATATGCAATCCTTCACTTACACCACACACTTCTTAACGAACGGCACAATTTTTTGTCAAATCGGAGGTACATGGAAGCCAATATACCTACGTCCTCTCCCTTTGATATTAATTTTTGAGGGAAGATTTCACGATTACGTAGCAGAGACATGTTGGAAGTGAGTGACGTTGCTTTGTCATGCTCTCCATATGTTCTAACATATTCTAACATATAATTGAAATCACGAAAGTTTTGCAGTTCAGATATCAAGGAATTGTCCAACATCTTCACATAATCCTCGAAGTTAACTGAGACTACGCTTATATTTGCTTATTCCATTTCAGTTATAAAATATATATATGTTTTAGACAACAGTTGGTTTTCCGGTTAAATGTACAATAGACTTTTTCCCTTTCATTTAAATTGAAAGAGATTTTAAACTTAGTCAAATTGCATAGTTAAAAAGGCATAGTTGGTTACCAAACAGTAAACTTGGTGAATGTAGGAGTGTCTGATGTTTGCGTTTCGGATTTGTTACAATTCAATAAGGGTAGCTCTGCTAATTAACATGTTCGTTGAGGTAAAAGTGCGCCTCATTTGAAAACAAAATGTTGTTGAACGTTGATAAACGCAGTTCACGAAAGACTGATAGATCTGGATTATCGCGAGTGGGCTGATCTACCATCTCTTCGTTTCCGTCAGTTCTTGATGACATTATTCGCCCAGACTTCAGATTTATCCTGTTGCACTTATTTCTCAGAACTTATGAACTTATGAAATTTTTTTTTTTTTTTTTTTGTGAAAATTTAAAGGCGAAAGACAGAAAGATATTGTGATTCGGTAAGATACAGCATATTCAAAAGTGGAAGAGAGCGAGAAGTCTGTTACAGTTGAAGGTTTGAGGGAACGGATCCATCAGATAGGTTGAAACAATCCCAAGTGGTAATCGTAAACAAAAGAATAAGTAACTCATTCGATTAAAATATTATCACAACATTACAATCAGAGTCGTGTGCCTATGAAATCACTGATAAGCAGATACTTGGACGAGTACACAAAATACTAAAACTGCTAATAGAAATTTATTTTAAGCACTTGTGCTAAAAATAGCTATAAAACAAAGTAAGGCAAGACATGATACGTAAGGATAAAATTGTTTGAGCAATATTGGCGTTACCAATAAATCTTATACCATGATTTTTGAATATTGTCAAGGACAAAATGGAGCATTGAGGCAACTCTTAACGGGACGATCTAAAGATGTAAGTGACTTTTTGTCTGGTTAACGTCCTTTGAACCAACCCTTGGTGGTGGAAACTTTTATCAATATAACACCCGTTTTGATATAAAAAAAAAAAGATTTTGAACTTTATGTCTCAATTCCGGATTTTATCCACATCAGAATGCCAATCATGCGCAACATAAATTTTCTAGAGTCATTCATGCTCAATAGTTAACAAACGACATAGGTGTTTGGGATTCTATAAATTAAAGGGGCAAACATTATGCAATGGAAAACATCCAAAACTTAAAATTTGTAAAATTAAAAAAAACAACTGTAGGTCCATTCCATCTGTGCAAAATGACAAGAGGCAAATCCTTGCTTTACAACAGACTCCCCACAGATTTTCGGGATCGATGTGATTCTACCATTACGTTCTCATCCTTATCTCTGTATGCCACTATTCAGGGTTTGTGTCCTTGGCACATTTTTTTGGCTTTTTGATATAACTTCCGAATGTCGTTCTTGCTCTCCAATGCCTCGACCGAGCGCTTCTCCATGCTTATCGAGAGTCTTCATCGAACCAGGTGTTTCGTTGTGGTGGTCTGGTAAAATCTAACACATCAGATGAAACGTCTCTGATCGCTTATTAACAATGGTTTTCTACAGCATAAGACTTAGCGAAAGGTTCGTTGTCAAATTTCCTCACAGCACTGTTTCTGCTGTCTTTTGTGGTCTGGACTATCCGCATTAGTATCTTGACTACAACTTGATAGTGCTCCGAGTCGATGTTACCACGGGGAGTTATAACGACGGTACAACTTTCAATCTGGAGGGCCAGATCCTTTCGAGAATAATACCACTGCGGGATATGAGTGCTGCCGTTAGAACGATGGAAACTCATTCATCACCATATCTATTTCAGAATCCTGGCTAAATGCCGAAGATAAATCCTGAAATGACATGAGCTCCGTCAGACCGTTGAAATTGCGTCTGACGCCGCCGTCGACCCCATCTTAGGAATTGCTTCGCCGAATCATTCTTATCAAGTGGTTATGCACTGAAGTTTACCCAGCTGTGTTTGCGAAGCTCCGAGTGTTCAGTTACATCCATTTGATCAATATGATGCCGTATGTAGGAACAATAAAACGACTAAAACAATTATCGCAAGATTATACAGAAAATTGTCTATAAGTTGCCGTCAAATGTGTTAGGCGATAATTCAAAAATGCGGCGACTGGACAATATATTAAGCAATATGCGCATTAAAGAAGTGATAAAAGCCTTTAAAATAATTGATTTTGATTCCCTAAGTCAAATAGTTGTTTTGTTTTTAACCAAATATCTCATGGTGTAGGCCCAACAAAAGCCAACTCGAAAAAGCAAAATTATAATCTACAAGACTTTGATCCTGGGAAGCCGACTCCATTTATTTTTATTTATTAAAAATAACTTACACAAAAAGAATGATTTCTTGTAAGTAGCGTAAGGCAAAAATTCGAGAGAGTATAAAAGCATACAAGTATTATGAATCTAAGATAGAACGAAAGTAAGAAAATGGGTTTATTTTTTTTAATTGCTATCAGAACTCTATTGATGTGTACAAATTTAAAGCTAATGTTTCTTTGTAAAAACAAAGAAAGTGCGTTCGGATACCGAGCAGGAGTATCGTGGTTGGATAATCACATGCGATCACTACGAAACTGGAAAGTCCGATTTTCTATATAGATAATTTGGTTGGCCAGTTCGCATGACTTGGTGGATGCAACACAAAGCTTTGAATTTCAAGAAGTTAACAAAGGAACAGCTTAAGATTTTTATTGAGTGTTGTGATACGTAGTCATAGTTAGAGTTAGAGTCGGTGTTACAATAAACTTCGCAGCTGTACAGCAGAGTAGGTAGAAGTAGAGCTTCAGCGAGTAAAGTTTTTGTTTTGATAGGGACGAAGTGTTTTAAGGCCCATAGAACGCGAATGGCAGCATAAACTTTACCAATGGTAGTGTTTATTTGGTTGTACCAAGTAAGCGTGTCATTAAAGATGATTCTAATGTTCCTTACGTTTTCAACGTAGGTGATCACAGAGTCATCTAGTTTGATGTGCGGAAGCAGCGACCTATCTAATTTGGTACGGTTTATGGCAATCGATTTACATTTAGCTTGATTCAGACGCAGATTATTACTCTGTGCCCACTGCTGTGTGTAATACAAATCGTCGTTCATTGCTTCTGATGCCCGGGAAAGTTGAGCTAGTGGGCTACTAATAAAGACTTGTACATCATCGGCGAACATGAGGACGGTGGAGTGTCTGACCGCCTTGGGGAGATCGTTAATGAAAAGTACGAAAAAAGAGGGCCAAAATTGATCCCTGTGGTACACCACTGCACACTGGGAGAAGACCTGACGTCTTATCTCAACAACCACATATTGATGTCTCCTTGTAAGGTATGATTGAAAAAGCTTGGTTGCGGTTGAAGAGAAGAGAAACAAGCTTTTTAGTTTAGAACAGAGGATCGCATGATCAACTGAGTCAAAAGCCTTGGAGAAGTCGAGAAGAGTAAGCAGACTTACTTCTTTCCTATCCATTGCTATGCGTATTTTATCAACAATACTAAGTAATACGGTCTTACAGCTCCGCATAGCTCTGAACCCAGACTGAGCACCATTAAGGAGATTATTGACATCGAGAAATCTTTGTATCTGTCTTGAAATCGCTTTTTCAAAAATATTTGACAAAAATGGTAAGATAGAAATTGGCCTAAAATCTACTGAACCGCTGCCACCCTTCTGAATTGTAATAATTTTGGCTTTTTTCGAATCAACTAGGAACTCGGGGGTTGTTAAGATAGAGTTGTATAGATGGGATAGATGGGATCTATATTGTCTTAACCTGTGGCATTTGATTTTACTGACAGTAATGGTGCAACAACATTAGTATCATTAAGCAAGGTAGGGCTAAAGGTTCTATCAGCTTCTTCGGGTGGTTCAGGAAACAAATCAGCAGGTACATTTCAACTGGTTTTGTTTAGATCCAGAAATTTTGCACTCAATCGATTACAATCAATGTTGCTGGGGGCCTTGCGGTTTTGTTTACCGATACCTAAATTTCTTATAGTATCCAGACATTTTTCCCAGAACCCGTAAGGTTGAGGTGGTTTGCGTAGTAATTTTGTTTAGCCAATTTTATACACAACTTTATTCTGAAGGGTGGAGTAGATTGCATGCAGTTCAGGAATTCTACACCGCTTCCATCTAGAGTACGCTAAGTTTCTCTTGACAATCAACTCAGTGATATCCAGTATTATCCATAAGGGAACTGTGAAAGAAATTACCTTCCTGTGTAGTGAAACATGAGCTTCTAACTAAATAACTGATCGATATTGCTGTTCAAAAACGACAGTTGATCATTGACTGAGATGAGCCTAGAGATTCTACCCCAGTCAATTTCACGAATGTCACTTAATAAACGATTTTGATTAATCGATCTAAAATCCCTATATTGGAGGTGTTTAACATTTGCTTGTACTTCAAGAAGATGAGGTCATGTTTGGAGAAACCAGGTGCAAGAAGTTGATTATAAAGTAGCACCTGTTCAGGATCGTTAACAAAAAAGACAGTGCTAGAGTTACTGGTAAAATGAGTTGGTGCCGAGGAGTTGACAGGGGATAAGCCTGAAGAGTTCATGGAGCCGATTATAGGTGCAGAGATGTTATATTTAAATACAATAAGATAATCATAAAATTGAAAGAAGAAAAAAAAAAGTTGCTTACAACGCCTTCTTCCAGTTCTGGTGAATTTTGTTGACATCTCTTGGCATAACCATTCAACTCTTCAATGCTGTTGTGTTATTCTTCATTAAAGTAGATCCATGCAGGGTGTATATTGAGAATAACTAACTACGACCTTTCACACGTGTGGCTCTCTGCAGAAGGGAGCCATTTCGCTCTGTTAAACTTTCGTTCACGTAGATTTTATAGATCATGTGGACCAACATGATGAAGAGACAGAGGCGTGTTGTTATTTTTGCGGTAGGTAGAGATCGCACGTAGCAACTTGTTCGTCTCTGTGGGAGAGCTGAATTTTAATATGATTAGTGTTTGACGAACAATGTTTTGTTGTCGTTGGCGAAATCTGAAGATGCTTTTAAGACAAGATGTGTCGCAGGAAACAGAATCACTCAATCGGCTGAACACCTGGTTCAACATCATATAAAACGGCGTCAGCTGCGAGTTCTCTCCTCTCTACTTTTTCGAGCTTATTGTGGAGAGTAGTGAGTTCTTTCTTTATGTGTTGGTTTTCGTCAGAGTGTAATTCGAGGTGTTCAATGTCGGTCTTCAGAGTGTGCTCTTTCAGGTCGTCTCCAGGTGCTCAATGAGTTGCAAGAAGTCCGCTCGCATTTCATTCATTTCGCTGGTGATCCGAGCAACGATGTTGTCGCTCAGTTTGTTTAAACGCCCTTCCAGTACACTAACGCTGAGAGGCTAAACATCTCTCTTGAGTGAAGGAGAGATGGATTGAGTGTTCGCGACTAAATAAGTGGCTTTTGAACGTAAACCCGTTGACATAGTGGGAACAGAGTCTAACCGCGCAATCCAAAAAACGAGAAAAAAAAAAAAAGAATAAAAGAAAAACACTTCAATAATCCACTGGATAGCCGAATTACAGAGGACACCTTTCGTCTCAGAGGGTCGAGTTCGCGTTCTTTAAAATCGAAAGGGACTCAGAAAAAAAACTGAATGATAGCCGAACGGGAAGCAAACACGTCTATTCACTACATATACTTCTACACAGAGTGTTGGAAGATTGAGGCTCACCTGAAAGCAGATAAAGTTAAAAGGTGGTTATGTTATAGCAGCTGAAATTGTCCTTTTTTTGTATTGTGCTGGCCTTGGCAAAAAGATCGTAAGCTCTAATATGATCCAAAATAAGGTTAGAGGCATTTTTCGAGCAATCCCTTGAATTTCTCCCTTTATACATGACGGTATTATAGACTGATGCGTCATATGCGAGAATGAGTACAGCGTAACATACTGAAACTTACTATGTATATATTAAACGAATTTTTATGGCCAACAATTTTATGCAAATCCATAAAGAGATTCTTATTATTATAGTTTTTAAATATTGACACGGCTACAAGGCTACTGCTTACATCTCATAGCATTTAAAACCAATCTCTATCAATAGATTGCAGAATTATATCTCATTAACAAGTTCTCTGTTCTTAGACTATAAAAGTAGTCATAACCCTTTGAGGGGAGTGTTAATTATAAAAAAAAATACTCAAGATATGAGAATTCTCAGGGAAAATATTCTTTACGTTTAGTCTACCATCTAGGTAGCCAAGAAATGTCCGGTCGATCTGGTCTGTAAAATGACCAGCAAATGACAAAGCAAGCAAAATTATTTTTCATTTTCTTTCCCAGTAACTACAGAAGTAAAGATGTAATTCTGTGTTGTGCTTTTTTTTACAGACCAACCGAAAGAAGGAAGCTATGACGATGGAAAGTTGATAATTATCACGGATAGTCAAGTACTCGCAATTAAGTTGCACCGATGCAATAACGATAAAATTACCAGTTGCAGGTAAAACTATTATTGACCATTAAAAACAAAAACAAAAATAAAAGGGAAAACGAGGGCTCCCTTTTTAGCTTAACCCGTCCTTATGTTTGATGTTCGTACTTTTTTTTTATGTCGTTCTTTCTTTCATTTCAGTGAATGTGTAGCGCTTCAGGATCCATACTGTGCATGGGACAAAATTGCTGGGAAATGTCGTTCTCATGGTGCTCCCAGGTGGCTGGAAGAGAACTACTTCTATCAAAATGTTGCAACCGGGCAACATGCGGCGTGTCCATCAGGTATGTACGAGTATAAGTATGGGTATTTGTGTGCTAAGCTAATATCTTGTCACCACTTGCCCTATGTGGGCATATAAACAAACGTATGTGTTTGTCCTTATATTGTATATAAACAAATATATATGTAAGAAGTTAAGAGTAGCGAGATGGGTAACATGTTTTGAAACAGCGCTTTTGACATTTTTCACAGGAAAAATTTCCTCGAAGGACGCGAATGTCGGAGAGCAAAAAGGCTACAGGGACGATATGGATTTATTGGATTCCCGACGTGCTGGAAAGGATCAAGAAATCATCAATATCATGCAGGACAAAGACTTTGAAGGTAACGTCGTGATTTTCTTTCTAACACCTCCTATCAGCTTTTATTTTTAATTTTGTCTTTGATGGATTATGCACATGGTAGATTATACATAGTTGGAATTCGTAAAGCACAATCTTTGTGTCTGTACACTTATATACCCGGTGATTGATGAAGCACATTTCAACGTATTGCATTAACTTTTTGTTTTCTATTCCTTCTTATTTTTCCACAATTCTCTTTATTCCAATCACCTATTTTGGCTGTGTTTGTTTTATACAATTGATTCTTTTGTACCACGCCCGGATAAGCTAATGTGAGAATTGTTTCATTGGACTAATTTTATTGAAAATCAATTAACGAACATGATAATTATAAGATACAATTATTAGCAATATTCTCGTACCCATATGACTCAAAATTTATTATTTAGCTTATGTACCATATATCTGAGCTATCATTACTATCAGCTCTTTTGTTAAGAAACCATCAGCTATGTTTATTCCGTTATTTATTTAAATGATATTATATCTTATTGATCGACTGTCGATATTCTTCAAATCTGAAATTTAAAGCGAATATTCAGTTGGAGGGGCTGATCCTCAGAAAGTTTGTTATATTAAAATGTTCCAAAGATTTTCTTGTAACTGATAGAAGCATGTCCGCAAATTGGATAAATCCGTAAATTAAGGAAGTGTTTCTTGAAGATTTTTGGCTTTTAACAAATTGCACTTACATATAAATACCCTTGCTCCGATTCTCCATCAGTGATTTACCAAGTTCTTCATTTACTTACGATACGAACATCCAACAAATAGTGACTGCAGTCGTTATAAGCAAGTGTTTCGTCGTTGGTAATGAACGAAAGCTGACGTATCATTACTGGATTTCTTGAGTTGATTTTTAGATGAGATATTATTGTAAATTATCTAGTCTTACGAGTATATTTGGTTTGAAGAAACTATGAGCAGAATATGTTATTCCTTTTCCTGTTAATTGACATTGAGCAGTAGTAGTAAAAGCTCTTGAGTATCAAGTTTGTATTTTGATATTGGTTAATTTTTCAGCATCAACGAAAATTCCAAGAAATTTTGTAAATGTCTGTATAAATATTTTTCTGCCTTATCTACATTTTTAAAATCTTGGAATAGACTATTTAATTGATATTTCTAACAGCTTCTGCACCATTGTAGGGTTAACACAGAAATCATTGAGCACTCTCATTACAATCCTTGCGCCTTTAAGTAGAAATAAATAAATTTGCTAACCTTTTCCTACTGTTTTTTTTTTTTTTTTTTTTGATCTGATGTTTTTACTATTTGAAGTATTTGAAGTTACACAAGAAGAAGTGTTATCCATATTAAAGACCTCTAGTGATGTATATGTAGATGCTCACCCTCTTGAGCTACTCAAAACTTGCGTTGACGTCACAACTCATCATTGGATTTGTCTCTATTACCACACGTCACTGGTTTTATGCCGTGTTAATTGATTTGTTAGAAGAACATTTTCCATACTTTCTAGTTCAACAATTGTGAAATCATCGACCGTAAAAATGGCATGAAAAATACATTGTTCCTTAATTAAGAGAAACCTTTCGAGTTAACCTTAGTTGGCTCATGTATAGGGTTTTCTAATAACGACTTGACAACTTTTTTTTAAATAAAATGCAAACCATTTGAGTTATTTTAAAAACTTTATTATTGGTTTGAAATACAATCAAAACATTTATGAATGAAACTCGACTTTGTTCATATGGCCACCTCTTTCATGTTTGCAGCGGTCGATTCATTGGACCCAACTTGCAACGACTCGGCCACACATTTCGGCCGAAACGGCCGCTATTTCACTTCAATGTTGGCTCTGAGCTCTTCCAACGTCGTCGGCGTGTTTACATAAACCAATGACTTAACGTACCTCACAGAAAATAGTCAAGAGGCGTTAAATCGCACGAACAAGGCGGCCAATGGACTGGTCCATGTCTTGAGATAACACGCTCACCATACACTGTTCAATAAATTGATTGTAGCGTATGCTGTGTGGCTTGTGGCACCATCCTGTTGAAACCACATGTCGTCCAAGTCCATATCTTCCAATTCGGGCCAAAAATAATCGGTGATCATGGCGCGATAACGCTGACCATTCACAGTAACGTGACGATCGTTATCGTCGACGAAAAAATATGGCCAATAACGCCGCCGGCATGCAAACCGCACCAAACAGTTATTTTGTTATTTTGTTATTATGTGGATGAAGTGGTGATTCATGAAGCCCATGTGGGTTTTCACCCGACCAATAACGCATATTTTGCTTATTGACGAACCCATTGAGCCAAAAATGAGCTTCGTCACTGAAGATGATTTTGCGACTACGAATATCTGTAGATAATTTTTATAATTTGCAGACGTTGCTCGTTAGTGTACTTTACCATGATGAAATTGTTCAGCTTACTGAATAAATTGACAGTGACAGTTTGATGATAAGTGAAAGAGTGCGTTCACAAATTAGATTTAAATTTGTCAAGTCCCTATTGGAAAACCCTATACAATGCCTTTTTGGTATCTTCCCTAAAAACCTCACTGCCAGTACTACAGACCAATCTAAATAACCCTTCAAACTGGTTTTGTTTGGGAATGGTGGCAACATTGTTATTCCGTATTCCGATTTTAAACCTTATCTTATAGTCTTTCTTTTCGAAATATTCCTTTTTTACTTAGGAAAGTTGTACTTTACCTTTTCTTTCGTCGCAGATGAAAATCGTTGTGTCAAATTGTATATATAATTGTTATATCGCAAATTGATCAATCAATTCAGTCTTCTATGTCAACTTCCTATTGACAACTTAAGCTACAAGCCATTCAACTTAATGAAAGAATTAGTTTCACCACCTCACTGAAAGCCCCAACAAGTTGCTAACCGCTAGTTGTCTGTTAAGCTCTATTTGGAATAAGTCTAGTTTGACGGGTAATTTTTCATCCATAACACTAAGTTAATTATATATAACTCCTCGCATCAAAAGCCGCTTTATTGGTAACCTCTTTCTTAGCTTACCAGAATAGCTCCTGAAAAAGTCATTATAACTAACCTCCAACCTCCACTACATTGCTTTTATGTCGCAGCATCAGGTGATCAATCTATAAGTATGCGAATGAAAGTATCATCAGAATGTGTAAGTTCTCTTTATTTTATTTCATGTGGTTTTGGTCGCAGGATACAAAACGTCGCACGGTTGTTTCTGTGGACCCAGTTGATATTGGCTATACCTCTACTTCTTTATTCAACAGTTTATTAACGCGCTTAATTTTATTGTTATTAAGGAATGAAAAAAAAAGTTTTTTTTTCTTGAATAAATCGTATTGGTTTCTAGATTGTAATGTTTTTAATTTCAAGTTTTGTTTATCGCAAAAAACTATCAAGGATTTCGTATTAAAATTGTATTGCCGATGCCGACATTTCTTGTTATGTAAATAAGTTCCCTAATTGCACTTTGCCAAGAGTTTACCCAAAATAATTACAATTTTTTTCATTGTGTAAAGCAAAATAATGCAAACTGTGATGATCTAAAATATTGCTGAATGAATTCCTTACTCTTATTGTTATTTTCGTGTTAAACGTTAAGTTAGATGACTGGGTTGATTGGTCCTTTGTGAAGCATTTTAACCATTCAGCATATAAACGAAGTTGATTCCTTTTAAATCATTTTTTTTTATATTCACGAGGCGTGAATACTATTTAAAGGTCTTTCTGCCAGCTGAATCTTTTTTATTTTTCGTTCCTCAGACGACTTTCGTTTTTTCTCAGGCGCTGGACTATCATAAATATTAGTATTAGTATTTCTCTGATGTGCGAGAGTATAATGGAGCAGTTCTCTTTTGCCGAAATGTTTTAGAATGCATATAGGTGAGCGAGGACGTGAATACCTGCCATTCGACTTGCCTTATCATGTTCCTTAATTCATCAGTTTTGCTGATGTCCCTTAATGTCAATGAAATATATACAAATAAATTTACTGCGGCTGGACAATTATCAAACATTCGATTATGGTTCTATTCAAAACAGTTGACCAGTCTACTGCGCACGTCTCTTAAATTTGCTTTCACAAAAATTCAAGCTTTTAAAAAAAAAAAAAAAAAAGGAGACATTACAACCGCAAATATACGAAAATAATCGCTGAAATAGGAAAAAAAAGGACGTGCACACCCATGTATTTTCATTCTCCTACTTTCTCTCTGCGCATGTGACGGTTGACCAACTGTTTTGAATAGCTTTTTTAAAAACTCCACGATAGGCGTTCGAAAAGAAGTAAAGTAAAAATGTGATAATGATCCCGACTAAATATTTTTTTTTCCTCTTTCCTTTCCTTTAAGTACCTCAAACTCATCCCCAATATACAAATTTATATATATATTATATATTACAACATAAATCAATCAAATTTATATAAAAGAAATGTATCACAAGTATCCGTTGAATCGTGCTTGAAATGATAATTAAAAGAACACCTCCCGCATGTGCATCTCACTAAAATTCCCACGCCCTCAATAGATGTGTAAGCACCTGGAAAATAATATAATCAATGTGTCACAGATTTTATGTAAATGAAAATCAAAATTCACTGTTTATTGTTTTTAATTCTCCTTTTTTTTATTTCCAAATATTTAATATTTATTTTTTTTTATTAGTTTTCTTTTGTTTTTGGATTTTTTTTTATCACTATTTTGTAAGGTAAATGTTTGGTGTGTTGTAAAATTGATGTGTACATTTTTTTTATTTCTTTTTTTTGAATCAAATTTGTCGTTTTTGGTTGTGCAAATTGTGTGCGCCATCAACAAAACAAAACTAAAGGTCCACAAATTTCAGCAGATATTATCAATGCGCAATACACCGTTGAAACGCTCGTTATGGCCGTCCTAGCTGGGTCAATATTTTCCCTATTAGTGGGATTCTTTACAGGCTATTTTTGCGGTCGAAGATGTCATAAAGATGAAGATGATAATCTTCCATATCCCGATACAGAGTATGAATACTTTGAGCAACGACAAAATGTGAATAGGTATAACAATTTTTCATTAATGCAATAAATCATTTACATATTTAACTTTAACTATGTTACATGTTATTTACTCATAATGAGGATTCATTGTAGAATTCAAGCGGAACCGAAACTTCTTCCACAAGTAGAAGAGGTTACATATGCTGAACCAGTTCTTCTACCTCAAGCACCTAGTCAGAATAAAATTCAACATTCACCGAAGAATACATTACGAAAACCAATGCATCATCACGGAGCTAATTCCGAGACGCTCTTCCAATTTCAACCAGATGGCTATAATACCCGAGAAACATATCGTGGTCGTGATAATTTTGGTACCCTGAGATCACATCAAGTGAGTGAATTGAGAAATGTTAAATGATTTTTATAAAAATCGTAAACTAATATTAATATGGGTTTTCGTATGACACTTTTAGGGTGACAATTACCGACGGGGCGATGGTTTTTCGACGACACGAAGTGTTAAAAAGGTAAGAGCAAATTAATTATATATCTAATGCATATAGCATATTATGTGCTTTGCTGTTGTTTGCTTATTAATGATTTTATTTGATTTTTCATTTTTCGATTGCTGTGTTTTTTTAGTACTCTGTTTTTGTTTAATATTGTTCTTGAAACTGCATATTATTCTGCTTTTAAATGGTTTATTTTTTTCTTATAAACTCCTTTTTGCGAGTACTTTGTATTGCGATGTATTTTGTTTTTAATGTCGCCTAAAGCATAAAGATCAGTTGAATGGGTATCCAAAATGAAAATTTATATACATGAGACTTATTAAAGTGATTATTTCCATATTTATTGATATTTTATCTAAACATGCCTTATATAGTTCATATGTATAGTTGCAACCCAGACAATGTTATATTCCATTTTACTACATTATGTACATTGTACTCACATTCAGCTAGTTATTTTTATCTTCCTCTTTTCAAAGCATTGATTTGTAGTTGTAAATCAAATTTGCTGGAGACGTAGTTTTATAAGTTCATCAAAGAAGATGTGATTATACTTCAGTGACTGTGAGGTAGCGATCATCTTACATCATCATAAATCTCGATACTCCCAGAAGGGAGTATTTCAAAATTCGACGGTAAAAATATGGCCAACTCTCGCTGAAGAATTTGAGTCAGTCTGTGAACGAGTAGCACTCCAACTACAGGTAGGCTTGTAATAGAATGAGCCTCCCTTGACAAAGAATTTCTTTCAGTGCGTCCACATTTTCACGTTTTTAATTGCTTAACTTGACCTTAAACACACTCATAACAAAGAAGTCCATCGGTTTACGAAATTAAGTCCAGAATTTTTTTTTTCACCTATTCTTAGCTTACACTGGCCTTGTGTTATGCCAGCAAAAGTGAATTTTATGAGATGTCAGCCATCCGGGGGTCTCACAATGAACAAACACCTTGAACTCTCTGTGAACCAAACCCGATCGTTTTGTTCGTTTAAGACACGCTAAATCTCAACCCTCGCCTTCTGGCCGAGAAGGGAATTTTTTTCGCTGTTTCCAAACGCTTATCCTTGACATTGTGCAACTTTTATATCTTGAATGTATAATAATTGCACTATTTTCTGACTATCAAAACGTCTTGCAACTCTCCTGGTATTGTTGAAACGTGTTATGGTGTGAAACAACACACAAACCTTTGCAGATCACGAACGATAGCTAGTAGCGATCTTACGACTAACGCACAATCATATTCTCACTGTGAATTTAGACACGCTTTGACAGTAACAGAAACTTGAAGTTGGTTTAATCGCCGCAGGGTGTACGTAATTAAGTGATTTCGCAAGAATTGCTTCAAGTGTCCTGCAAACTAATCTTTTGCTTTGTAACATTTTCACTCACAAAATACCGCAGAGCTTTTTTTTTGTATAATCGTTTCTTTTTAATCTAATACATATCTTTTCCTTTTTTAATCTGTATGAGGCCTCTCGTAAATCTGTCGAATGCTTTCTCTAAATCTAAAAATAGTTTGTACAATTTTTACGAGACATTGCTTCGTCGATTAAGATATGCGGGGCTTAAATGCATCGTAAAAAGGGTTACGTATTTCTTAAACCTTTGATTTTATATTGCAATACTATGCTTTCTCTCCCATACGATATCTAAGATATTTGATTTAATGATGAGTGGTTGATAAATCGCTGATTAAAATAGTTTACAATTAAAAGCAAAGCTTCTGATTTTTAGTCAAAAGTTGATCGATCCAGATGACCCTAATTTCATTTGAATGCAATATTTCTTCATTATCACAGCAGACTGAATGCTTCCAGCTAAAAATTCTATTTACACATTTCTATTTCCCTGTATTTTCTAAATAAAAACTGACTGATGCTTAAAATCCGAAAACAAACTTTGTATCTAAAAGGTGTTTTTGTTTTTTACTGATAGTTTGAAACCGTGCTGTCATTTTTTGTACAAATTTATACACGTTTATACAAAAACCTGTTCCCGCTACATTTTGGGCTTAAGAGAGAATTTATTCCTACTCCTCAAACTTAAGCATAAAATTCTCTTTTACAGATTGTTACAAAAATCTCGCGGGAACAGACCTATTGTTAGACAAATCGTAATGAATGTTGGACTTACACTAGTAAACGTTTCCGTATCATTCAAACTTATTTTGAAAATCAGTTTTCAATTCGCGAATAGTAAAGAAGATAACTTGATTTTTTTTTTGTCCCCATAATCGGCCAACTAAACTCGCTATTTATTCGTCTTGTTGCGGATAAACATTGTATCATATACACTCTATATGATAGTTTGGCATTTGTCGGTACATTATGTGGCAAAATTTGCAAAGAAATTTCAGCGAACACTCATATTTTAAGATCCAGCTAGTGCTGCGACTAATTCCATGAGGCACGGTTTGATGCAATTTTCACGTTGATAGCATCATCGGTCCTTTTTTTCGATAATAAGGTCGGTGTTCAAGCGACATTAATCCGGATGATATGTGGTTCCAGCAGGTTGATGCTACGTGCATATCCATATGTCTGCTTTTTAATTCAATTTTAATTCCTGCGATTATACCTCTTACTTCATTAATAAACCTCTTTCTTAGCTTGTCGTCTGTTGATACTTAATGAAAAAGTATCTAATTATTCTGTGAGAATGAAAAATAAAATTTGTTAAAAAGTAAGCGAACGGATTCAAGACTGTTTTATACAAAGATGAGTTCTTCCTATGTTTGCATAACCGATCTATAATATATGCCATTTGTAGATGCCTGAAGGTGTTTGGGGAGCACTTTCATTTAGCACTTTCTAAAAACATTTTTCTATTTGAAATCTCATTTATTTTTGGCAAAACAAAGTATTCCATTTTGAATATCGGTAAAAACAAGCCCAATGAGAGTTTTATAAATTTACAAATTGACAAAAGAGAGGAAAAGAATTGCTCTCAATTTCGTAGGTTTTGATTGTCGTAGTTTTAGGCAGTGCGTAAGCAGACTTTGGGTTTAAGCAGCATTTTCCTGTCACAAAATACTGCGATCGCAATTTCGTTGATTGTTTACAAGTGAACCTGATTAATCCTTTTAAATAGATCTCAGAAGTTGTCTTGTTTTTTAGTATGTCTAATTCACAAACCCTTACCTTCTAGCGCATTTATCTAATTATTAAAATTTAGCTGAGAGGCCATTACGTCGTCGTTCAGGGTGGTGCAATCCTCGACGAAAACCAATATGGTGCCTTAACCGAACTTTGTACACTGCCCTTGTGTGCTCCAATTTTAATTTCGAATTCCTCAATACTTTACCAATTGTTTGTTTGTTTTTTTTTTTCAAATCGAAGAAGATATGTAAATTTTTCTAGGAGTTGTTGTGTTTCTATCTGTAAACTTTGAATCGCATCATATGTCGGCCTTCCTCCCACAAAGCCGCATTGACTGCCATGGCATTTTATAATATTCCGTTGTCGGATGTCTAGAACTTATTCGTTTATTTTCATGTCATAATCGTAGTATGCAATATTGGTTTCAGTGATCGGTAGTTATTGCAATTTTAAGTGGCGTCCTTGCCTTCATACAATAGAACTAGAAAGCTCTTTGTGCACTGGTGAGACATTTGATCGATTTATTAAATATAGTCGCGAGCCATTTAATAAACCCACTATTTCCGATTGCCCTTCGGCACTTAGGAGAGTATATTATCCAGTCCAACTGCTAATTCCGACTTTCAAAAGGTCTGCCGTCTCCCATTCGTGCGCGACGGCTTAGAGAATGGTACTGCGCGGAAATTCTTCGTTCAATAAGGCGCTAAACTACTCTTTCCATCTATTGCAAATTTCGTTTTTTCCGCTAGTAGACTTATCTACAATATATTTCGCAATCTTGAAAATGTTATGTGGTCTCTCCGTGATTCGACGTAGCACTTCTACTACTTGCCCGCAGTATAGGTCGTGCAGATAACTCTTCTAATTTTCGATACATTGCCTCTACTGCTATCGCATGGGCTTCAGCTACTGCTTTTTTCACCTCTTTTTTGGAACGTTTATAGTCTAACTTAAGACACACATTATCTGTTTCGCTATTTCTGCTGTACTTTGTTTACACTTGAAATGACTGCCTTTTTTCTTTACCATTTTAGTCTCGCCGATCGACCACCATCCTTTTTGATTTATATGGAGCTGCCCTTTTAAAACACCATTACTTGTCATTTCCCATTTCTCCATTTGCCATCATTTTTCATAGTTCATGATCAGAAGAATGCTTCCGAATCGTCCAAACGTGTAAAACATTACGCATTGTCTTTATAATCAACCAACTGTAATAGATTAATTTAGTACTATATACACTCTACATAACCTAAAATCAACAATGCGCTAAGGTAATGAGCGTAGAAAAGAAACTGTAGCTGCTAAGACTGAAAGTGTGACTAATGATCCATTATTGTTGGATCTGCTTCGATAGCAACAGGTTTTCCTATGTCCTATGGTCCTTATTGAGCTCGCAGTATCGCATATTAGTATATTTTAATCGAATTTAGTGCTTAATGACGAGGTTCACTTTTGGCATAAGGGTTTGTGCCAACCAAAACTACTGCGTTTGAAATAAGGTAAATCCAAAAGAGGCTAATAAGCCTGAACTACACTCACAAAAGTGCACTTGAACGTGTCGCTTTCAACGACAACATTATACCGCGAGACGAACTAGTGAATTTGCAACCGAGATTATTCAAATCGACGTCATTCGGTTATTTCTTGTGTGACTATGATGTACGTTGATAAGCCGGAAACTATTCAGGCCTTGGAAGCCAATCTTTAGGAAGTTTTTGTTGAGAAAGAGCCCGGAAGAGTGGCCCAAATTTGGACCAACTGAATGCGTTTCTTCAAAAACAGCCGAGGTAGCCATATGGCATATTATGAACCATTCATAATGAAGATTTTTGATTCAGTCTCATTTGCTGTCTTTATTTTTAAAAAAAGTTTATGTAGCTGTTAAGAAATCAACCTTTAAATATCGTATTGGGTAAAGCTAGATCGTGTGATTTCAGTATATATTCTTCCGCTGAATTTCCTTATCTCTCCAAGACCGTTTGTCTCTTGCTAGTCTTCGTAGTTAGATGCCCAGAGTGTGTTTAAAAAGTCAATGCAGTCGTGCCAAAATATTTCTTTTCTGATTGCCAATTGCCAACGTGCATTAGGCTCTAAAAACATTTCATGCGATACCACAAAATGTGAATTAAAAATATTGCCTATGGTATATCACATAAGCGGGCCAATGTTCAGTTAAATATCGCAAAATAATGGCAGAATGGAAGTTGTCAAAAGAAAAATATATATTTGTATTGTCTATAGCTTGTGTTAGCCAGATTTTATAATTTTGATTGTAGAAGGTGAATTCCAGTGCAGTGAACCGTAAATATATATATATATGTCGACTTGACGTGATACAAAAGTAGTTTGCCATAGGTATCTGTGTTTTGTTTACGTAAAATCTCAGATCAAAAGCCCATCAGTTACATAACTTTAAAAGTGTGTGCACATTTTGAAGAAAATTACAAGATCTTAAGCTTTGAACGGATTGCTGATTTCAAATTTTCTATAACAAACGTTACGACATCTCTGTGTATCAGGTATGTTTATGATAATTAAACTTTCCAGTCCAAGGTGTTAGATAGACTTTTGTTTGGTTTTAGAAGTAGGTCTTCTTTTGTTTCAGTCACAGACGCCCATTTAACGGATATTATGTTCCATACATAACTTACATGTCTACACATAATAAACACATCACAACTTTTCTAATAAACACTGGATTTTTTTCACATTTAAAAATTGACCTCTACAATTAAAGACTTTTGATGAATTTAGGGATCAGTATAAGATTGACAACATTCAAAACTTTAAACCGCTTTTACCAACTTTGCTCTGAGCTCAAGATTCCCTCTATATATATGTGTTTTGCTTCCCTTGGCTTTATTTAATTTTTGTTCACACCAATCAAAATTTTAAATATCGTACGAGTATGTATGTTGTTCATAAAATGCTTTCAGTGTTTTTCTTTTTTTATTTAGTTTTTAGTTTGATTTGTTTTTTAATTATGATTTTACTTATTAACTTGCATTTCTTTCAAAGTCTACAACTATTACTATGCTCTATCTCTCTTCTTTCTCTTTCCCCCTATTAGGTATACCTTTGAGACGGGAGTGGGGCGGCTGAGACCAGTCAGGGACTTATTACCCAAAATATGGTAAATACCGCAACAATTTTGATCAATTCACAAACAATAACTAAAAAAGTAACTCACTGAAAAAACATTTACAATAAAAAAAAAAATGTAAAAGAAATAAAATGAAAAGAAAAAAAAATTAGGAAACTCTCTTTTTGGCTTTTTTTACTTTTTATTAGTCATTTAATTAAAGTTTGGTTATCTAAAGTTTAACAATCACCCCCTTCAACTTATTTCGACCTTTTTATTTTCCCAAAAAAACACCAACATTATTTCTTTAAACATTAAACACCATTTACCATTACTCAAAAAAAAAATAATAATAATAAAAACAAACGAAAAACATGCAGATAGATAGTTTAAAAAATAGAAAATCGAAAATTGGATCTTTATTATCTTGAGCCAGCCATCCCGCGCCCAACTCTTCTGTTAACTCGGATGATTTCAAAAACCTTTTGCTTTCATCCTACAAATACAAACCGCAGAAATCACAAAGATGCACCCAAATTGGACGTACAAACTGTGTGTACCTTTATTTCATAGTTCACATGCAACAAAAAAGACATCGTTTAAATTTTTGCAATTTTCTTTTATGTTAATAGTATATCGCAACAGTTAAAAGTTTATATAAATGTTTTATAGTATTACATTTTTTTTTTTAAATTATTTTATAGTTGATGTGATTTATTAAAATGTTTCTTTGAAAGATAAAAAAATAATTAAAACCTAGTTAACGTTGAAGTTCAAACTTTTAGAGTAGTGGTAAATGTTTTTTTTTATGAATTTATTATTTTAATTGGAAATTTTATTTTTAGTTTTCACTTGAAAACAAGTTTTTATGTAGCAGAAGTTTAAGGATAGTCGATTATACAATAATAAATAAAAGATAAATACAAACTACAAAAAAAAAAAAAAAATCGTTGATTATAAATTAAATTTCTCATCAAGTATTTATGATTTACATTGTATATGATTTATTTTATGTTGGGCATAGTTTTTTTGTTAACACACAACCAAATATTTTCCCATCAAATTTTACTCAGGCTGTTAACACAAACACACGAAACAGAAGCCTTGGCCGATTAAGGAGACAGCCGCCCCGTCATGGTATTGGTAAGTATCGAACTATCTCCAATGGATTGTTGTGATTGTGAATTTGTCCTTTATTCTCTTCTATTTAACTCAAAAGTATCCTGATCTACCTACAGAAAGAATATTTGAAAAGCATATAGTTTTGTGCTTCCTGATCTGAATTTGAAGTAGATTTCTAATTTGCACTTAGCACTGATCGTTTCATGTATTAATTTCGTTTATTTTATTCTTGGTTTATAGTTCAATTTGGAGGGATGCACCATATTTTACTTGTTACATCTTTCAAACTGATTGTATCTGCTTGTGCTTAACATAGCATAGATTCCAAACGGATTCTTTGATTGATTGATTCCATATTAATAACTGATTTGTTTCATTCTGGCGTGTTTCTCAACGTGTGGCCGGGCATAATGGGTTACAAGCTGATCGAACCCTATCGGCTTCTTCCAAGACTTAATTCAAATCTCTACCTGAAATTTTTGCGAAACAAATTACCAGAACTATTAGGTGATAACCACTACAACAAAAAAGAGCCATTGTGTACCAGCAGAATAGCGCCTCCGCACACTATACATAGTCATGCAATTAGAGAGTGGTTAGATCGCGTGTATGAAAATTAATGGATAGGGCGGTGTGGACAAATTCTGTGGCCTCCAAGCTCTCCAGACCTAATCCCAATGGGCTTTTATTTATGGCGACGGATGAAGAACATTGTTTATTCATCAGAAATAACAAAATTAGATGACTTGAACCAAAGGAATGACTAGGCAGCTGTGAAAAAACGAGAATAAGCCGAGCTCTACCATGCATACATAAAAATTATTTGCACGTTAAACAATTGATATTATACAAAGTTTGACGAAAAAAATAGTAAATGTGCAATCAATATTTGTATCTTTCTTGTTCCAAATCTTGAAAACTACTGCCTTGAGATGAAATGAGCTAGCTTTTTTATTGTTTGTAAATACTAGGTATACCATTCCAAGTTAATGGCAAAGCCATCACTTTTGACACTTTTATTTAAGGGCAATATTTACCTTGAAGCAATTGAATTGCTAATGATTATGAGTTCAACCTTACCAGACACGCATAAATTTGAAAGATATTATTTTTAATAGGATTCAAAACAGAGCAGCGTAAGGCTTTTCTTCAGCACCGATGCAATTTTTTTTTTTTTTTTTTTTTTTCTTAAAATATGTCATGGTAACTCCCCTTAAAGTCTTCGACACAGACACGTTATCCCGAATACCATTGTGCTATGAGTTATCTAAGACGCTGGCTATTTGTTTCACTGATTAGTAATTGTAACAGCTTCTAGTGTTTCTCGTTTCGGCGTTTCCTTTCCTTTTGACCATTCCACTGGTCATCTACTTGTTTTTGTTTTTTAACACATAGTTTGTGTATTTTATGTATTTATTCACCTTTTACTCGTTGTTATACACACGTTTCCGCTTGCGTTACGTAATTATTTTTGTAAAAGTTTTTCACCCGAAAATTTGTCAAGGACCGACAAGAATACTTCTATTCGCCCTAAGATCTCTCCTCTACTGTACAGAAGTGGTGTCTGACGGAACTCTTAAATCAAGCGTGTGGCTTGATTTTGTTACAATACAAAACGCATCCATTACCATATTAAACACTGAACGCACTCAAATATTGACGTTTGGGATTTAAATAAGTACCATTATGTTACTCATCTGTTAAAAAAAAAATAGTTTGTGATTTATTTCGCCATGGAATGAACCGATAAAAAAAAATCGTATTACGGTAGTAGCCTTATATAAATATAAAGTGGAAAAAAGTGATATTTTTAAAATGCTCCAGCCGCTCTGTATTTTATCGATGCATTAATTTATTTGAAGAGACTGGAGATATATAAGAACGCCCAAACTCTGAGCGGCCACGATCGGTACGGACAGTAGAGCCCATAAATGGCGTCGTGATGACATGACTCGCGAAATGGGGATTAATCAAAAATCAATAAGTCGTATTATCAACAAAGACTTAGGCCTAAGTGCTTACAAACTTTGTTCAGTTCAGCTTCTGCAGCAAATCTTAAACGGAATATATCGGAAAATTAAAACCACTACTTTTGAAACAACCTTTACGGCGCATAAAGTAGAAAGTACCCAACTATGGCTTCAAAACGATGTTCCAGACTTTATAGGGACTCAAGACTAGACGTCTGTAGGCCCCGAGTTGAATCCACTAGACTATAAGTAAACGGTGTTGGTTGAAGTGTTATGCTGTAAAAGATACCTTAACATTGACTCCTTAAATACCGCCTCGGTATTAGCTGTAATCAACTTTCGGATGAAAGCGGTGCGTACAGTAATCGATGCGTGGCCCAATCCACTTAAGACCTGTATTAAATCAAAAGGCTGCCATTTTGAATGAACTGGTGTTTTTAGGATTTGATATTCAATTACAAATTAAACAAAAAAAAAAAATATTCAGTCGTTTTAAAGTTATGATGGAAAAGGAGTGTAACAGTATTTTTGTTCCTATTAGGTTTATGTATGTAATAGATGTCTGTTTTACAAGTTTATTTTTTTCAATTGACAACACTTTTTCCAGCGACAGCCTATTTGATAGCTAATATATGATTTGCGCTCAATTTACTTACAAGGCTTATAACTTATTGTGCAAATTAATTTCGAAAATCGTGATTCAATTGACATTACGCATCCGTGCAAGAATTAAAGTCGCTTGACCGTCGTGTGTGTCGTACATGCAAGATTGTTTTTCATCTTTTTTTCACGCAAAATTTCGTTCAGCGATTAGTCTAAGGTGAGGCTGAATGACTGCGGCAGTAAGTCAAAGTGCCGCATAATGGACCCGTTAACTTGTCCTCCAAGATCGTGTATTTTAAAATATAAAATCGTAAGTCTATGCCGATAAACCAAAGATGATGGACAACTTGGAAGGCGACATTTCCTCCAAACTGGTCGATAAAGTATTCGGAACTCGGAGTTCTAGATCGCTTCATTTGAGTCAGCCCAAATGCCCTAAATCATATTTAAACACTAAAAGCAAAAAATAATTTTTTCGATGGATCCAACACTATGGTCATTACTACAAAAACCCTTTATGCGTATAAATGTATGATATTTCTGTGTATACTTCTATCCCATCAACACTCTCCAGACGTGGACAACCGATTACGCATACAAATTTCGATCTTTGGTATCAAGGCTCCTCAATACGTTTTATTACGACAAACAATAGAACAATAGAATCTGCTAGCCCTTACCACACTGTACACATTTTGCATCGATTGCTAATTTTCAAATCAGAAGACGTTATTATGTGCAACAAAATATAATTAACCTATATCGTCTTTAGATAGTCAAAACGTTACTATTATGTTTTATTCAAATGTTTATAAAATCAAATCTGGTTGTCCTCTTCTTTTTTTTCAATGTTCCGAAACTTGAATTCATCTAAGCTTACTCGTCGGAAACCGTATTAAACTTTATCTGATTTTGTTTTTGATAGATATGGCTTCATTAGAGGGAAAATTTTTATCCCCTTTTTGACCGGCTCATTGCATTTCTTGGATTGTAATCAAATCCGTTTCTTCGCCATTAAAATTATTCATATCTTAGTAACACCCTTATGTCTCAAAGAGCTCTTTTTGAGTCTAGCAGTTCGGTTTCGGAATTAATATTCTTTTCGGCAGTTCCACGTTTCCTCCCATTCCCAGAATAAATCTTGGTTGACCTTGGACAGAATTTTAATTTTATTAAATTGTTTAATAAGTTGCAAGCCGTTTCTACACTCTTTTTAGTTATTAGTCCTTACCTGTGTTACTTCCGCAATTATGCTATATAATAACAAATAAACAACGCCACGCATTCTCATTAAAAAAAAAAAAATTCATTTTTAGTAACTCAACACCGTTCAAATAGTCCACAAAACTCAAGTTCGGGATCATCGCCTGTTATGTCAAATAGTAGTTCTAGTCCAGCACCACCATCCAGTAGTCCAAGTCCACAAGAGAGCCCCAAGAATTGTAGCTATATATACCGTGATTGATTGATATGCAACACTAAATCTATGCCACTCATCAAATCGGCAACAGCAGACACCACCACTTCATCACCGACTACGCCCATTCAGCCAGCAAAGAATGCAAATGAAACACATTTCATCTTAAATACGAACGACACCATTAATAATCCTGGCAATGACAACGATGATAATGATGATAGTGATAGTGCTCTACAAGTCAACAACACTGGTCAACAACTAACATCCAAAGTAGTACGTACCAAATCAGCAAATAAAAAGAAACGTTCTTCAAAACCAACTCCGTCTAAACGATTAATATTAAAGGATAAGGAAACTTTTAATATAACCAGTGTGAAAACTCCAAAAAGTTGTAGCACAACACCAACAGCATTGGCATCAACACCTACCAGCATCAAATTGACAACAGCTATTTTCTCGCCACAATTCAATGAAAATCTCGCCACTCTCAACCGAAAATGGACAAACTTTAACCGTCGTAGTCGTCGTCGTCGTAACAGTAGCTCTGGAGACTCCAAAGAGCTCGATAAACTAGTCCTCAAATCCATGGATTGGGATGATAATGATGTCTACTAAAAAAGAAAAAAAAAACAAAAAACAAAACAAAACAAATTTATATACAACATACTTTGCAAGAAAATATTCACTTTTCATACAGAAATACACAAAAGATAAATTAAAAATACGATCTTAAGCATTTATACATATACGACGTTCTTTTTGAATTTTTACTGCAAGAAAACAAAATAAATAAAAACAAATAACAAATAAAATATTTATATATATATATATAAAAAAAATTAGAAATACATAAACTTATCTTAAATAAAATAACAACTTGTAATATACTAATTACCAAAAACAAAACAAAACAAAAATGGGGGAAACAAAACTATCAGACTTTCCTTAACTTATTTATATATACTAAATTAGTATAAATGAAAGTTTTACATGAACAAAACACTTTAGATACAAAACAAATCCATTATCTAAGCTTAATTCAAATAAACTTAACTCACACACACACAACAAGTTTCATATTTATGATATTTAAAAACAAAGTAGAAAACAAAAATTAAAAAAAAAAAAAAACGTTATATACGAAAAAAAGTAAAACCAAAAAAAAAAAAACACATTTAGCAAGCTATAATATATTATAGTTTATTATTAACTAAAAAATATAAAAAAAAAACTGAAAAGAAAAGAAGCGAAAACGTTGTTAGGGAATATGTTATGTACATATATTCGTACACGCATTCATTAGTACACACATATTGTGTACCAATTTAAGTGTATGAAATTATATACATAAATATTTATACATATACATAAAATAGTTTATAGTACTGTACATTTAAGAATAAAAAAAAAAAAAACAGAAAACAAAAGAAACATTCAAGTGATTTAACATTTTATTAAAAGAGGAAAATGCAAATTAAAATAAAATTAAATTATTTATTATATAAATAAGATTTTAAAAAAGACATTTTTTTTAGAAATATCTTCAAAAGAAAACTTCACAAAAAAAAATAGATGTGGAGGTGGAAATTTAGATACAAGTTGATTGCTAAAGTTGTTATTATATATTTTTTTGTTTATACATTTTACCTTCCATTGATTGTATTGCTGATTTGTTTTTACTAACTTTTAATTTCTTTTTTTAAACAAATATATGTTTGTTTTTAAATACATATTATAAACATATTTTTTTGCGTTTTATACTTCAATAATAATTACGTTGCTTTAATCTGATTGATAAGATTGGTGCGTTGATGACGACTAGTAGCAAAAAATCCACTAATAGGAATGATTTTCGCATTTAAGAGTTAAATTCCCTACACTTGTAAACCAAGAAACAATTCAAAATTAGCTTCCAACACACATGTTTTCATCATCATTAGTGTTTTAATTCCATTACTGGTTGCCTAAAGCTCAGTGTATCTACAGTCCATTACTAATAGAATTGGACTTTTAAACCCTGCAAAGAAAATTCGGTCGCTTACACTTTTGTACTATATTTACAGCTGACATATGAAGGATGTTATAACAGCAAAAAAATAAGATTTGTGTGGTCTTAGCGTTATATTTACATGAGTCCATTATTTCAGTGCGTCTATCAAACGAATGTAGATATATTCAGTTATTCGGACTTATTTGGAATGTTACTTAAGAACTAAGTAGCCTAAGCTAAGCCTCTATTTTACTAGCTCTATTTTAATTTTTGTCTTTTGGACGGTTTTCGTATACAATGAATTTATTGGTTGCCAAGAGAATTATATAAATTCTAAGTGTTGTATGGCCGCCGAAGCTGAATTTTTATCCATAAATCAAAATCCGTAACTTTTTTAATTCCTGTCTCACAAATTTTTAAGTCAATGATATATTCATGGCTATTACTAAGATGAATTTGTGTCTACAGCACAACATTGCGTGCGTTATTTGCCTTTTATAAATGTATGGCCAAACTACTGAAACTTTCGTTGCTGTGCTTCTTAATTTCGGAATATTTCTTTAATGAAGTTATAATACTCATTAAGGACACGACCTATAGAATCCGTCTATCCCGTGCTGCGTCATTTTTAACTGACAGCTATATAGAACACACACACTGAGTTCATAAACGTTAGTATTTCCACCTTAGTAAAACCGCATATCTTTCGTCGTCTCTCTTTGAAGTTATTCACTGCGAACCAATCTCTGCAGACATATGTATCTTAGTACGTTCGTTATTTGTTTTGCGTTTAAAAATCTCATGTCGGCGCAAAAAAAGTAATATTCAGCCAAATCTTGGGTCATTATAGGTACAGGAGAAAAATAAAATCACATAAAGATAAAGAGCATACAAATTCCGTTGGAAGAACTATGCCGCGTCTTTTTTCTTATGATTTATTGCACTCTTTGAAATACTCTCAAGTGGTAGCACCTCGTCCAGATGCATTCTTCTGCTTTGCATATCAAACAATGAGTCCTGTTTTTGTATGTGCTCCGAAATATAGGGTAGTTTTATATTCTCCGTCGGTTCCATTAAGATGCGCCTTTCGAATCAACAGTTTTGTGCCCCTTATGTCCAATGTTGTGTTCCTTCATTATTCCTTAAAAAAAATGTATATATATATTTTTATAACAATATTTCATTAGCTCTACTACTTTTCTTCTTCAAAAAACGCAAAACCATTTCGCACTAAAATGCTTTAAGATATAGTTTTTTTTCTGCACACACAATTGAAATGTTATTCCTTTTGCCCATGCTATCAGAATCACTTTTGATATGCCTATTAATATTTAAGACACTGATGTATTTGATATAGGAGAAAACACTGCCTTACCTTTCTAGTTTTCACACTACATACATCAGATCAATTTTGCTTGAGGGAAACGACCCAGGCATTGTATTCACTTGAGCATAGGCGTGAGTAACCTTTCGAAGCCATTATTTATTTGTATTACTTCTCAATTCACTTTAAACATAAAACACAACTTACTTAGACATTGATTAATCAACGGTTGACCTTTCAAATTGCTTTAAAGAAAACCATGTTTGCATCGTGTGTTAAAGCATTGACAACATATCAAATAAAGAGAATCTGATTGAGGTCAAGAAGTTAATTGAACAGGTAAAACATATAAAACAAAAGAAATGAAGATACCCGATTTTAGAAATTATTAGGATTTAGGTACCTATGGAATTGACACGTAGGTTATAGATTGCAGTTTTAATCTTGTAAAAAAAGTTTATCATGCCAGGGATAAATGTATAGTCAACGAATACTTTGCGACCATGTTTTTTTGTTTTCGTGTTCACCATTTGAATCCTGGGTGACCTCAACATCTGCATAATTTTGTGAGCTCGGCAAAAGAAATACAGGTCTGGATTGGTCACTGAAGAATAAGCGATGTTTTGCACAAGTTCGAAGTCGACTTGATGCTGAAAGTAAGAGAATTCAGAATCAATCTCCTCATATAGAGGTAAAATCCTACTCCATCAGTTAGAGACCAACCCGCTACTTGATCCCATAGATGCAAGTATATACGGATGCCATCAGTGTTCCATATGATGTCCATTCATTGTCCAGGTCCTTTGTTATATCTTCTAACAAAAGACAAAAATATACAACTGCGACATTAATCTTCAGAGAGTTTCCCATTAGACCAATTTCCAGAAAGTGCAAATATTTCTCATAGCTTTTCACATTTACGTTCGGCTTGATATTTGTTTACAAAAAAAAAAAAAAAAAAACTATGGTATGATAACACTAAATGCAACGAAAACTCAAATATTCTTACTTGTTTCCCAGAACTATACCAAGTTAGCTACCTGAGTATGCGTATTGTACAAAATGGTTCCTAAACAATTGTTGCATTATAATTAGTTCCACACTATCTAGAATTTCATATCGTGAATATACCTATACGATAACAATACGACAATATATTCCGAGTATTTCCATCGCAAAAACGCTATTAAGTATAACTTTAAGAGGTCCGGTGTAAAGTATTTGGTTTTCGCTGTTTGGTTTCGCATACTTTGTCCTATAATTTTACAGTCCCTTTAGGCGCTAAAGAAACTGGAAATTCTCATCACTGACCACAAATTAAATGGCATACTATGTTTTCAGGAATAGGCCATTCACCAAATTAGCGATTGTGGCGGTTAAAAGCTTTGTTGTGAAAATTTTCAAATTCGTTCAAATAAGCTAAAAAATTATACTTCGGTTTATTTGTTTTTTTTTTTTTTTTGTGCCAGAGAACTATTCAACCGTTGACCATACTTACGAATTTTGATTTTATTATTACTGAATTATATTTAATTTTTTCCGACTATAAAATAAATCCTATTTAGATGAACCTGACACAAATGTGGGTAACTTAGCCTAAAATTATCAAATACCTGGTAAAAATCCGCCGGACTCCAAGTGAATTTTTTTTGCGTATTGCATATTCAATTATCAATTATCAATAAAACCAATTCAGGTATTCAACTTTTCTAACAAATCGACTGAATTGGATATTATTTCGTGTGTCTAGTATGATATTTGTGAAGTGAACACTACGAATTGTAGCGAATATGCTCTTATGCCGACATAGCCCACACTTATCAACTCAAATAAAAGCAATGTGTTATATCTAAAATATTAGTTTTCAACTGTTTTCAATCCTTTTAAAGCGATGGATTATAGCAGAACTACTATGAATTGTAAATAACAGACTATTTTTGCTTGCAAACAATAAACCTTGTTATATCCATAAATAATCTTTTGTTTTCCTGAGCTTAGTTAGCATATTAAAACAAAAAAATATATATATAATGTAAATAAATACATAAAATATTGAAATTTTCTTTGATTTAAAACAAAACACAGAAAAACTGAAATAAGTGAAATTTTGAAACCGTACATTTGACTCAAGTGTACAAATAACCGCATGTCATAGTGAATATTTATTATTCAATATTTAATACTGCTTTCAATTTAATATTATGATTTTTTTTTTATATAAAATTACCACTAAATATAAAGCGTAGGTAAATCTAAATAACCTATTTCGAAGTTTTCCGCCACATGAGACATTCAAAATGCTAATAGAGCAACACTTACAAATGTCTCACAACATGAACCCCATTTATAAAATCAAAAAAAAAAAAAAAAACAAACAAACAAACAAACAACTTTACTTAAAGAATTTTTCCATGAATCTTTGCATATTGAATTTAAATAAGAAATATAATACTTTAAATAAGTAAAAAAGAAAAACAAAAAAAAGCAGCCAAAGAAAATAAAACGATGTTTTTAAATCACAGTTATTTGAAATGAGAAAAATTAAGAAAAAAAAACAGTTTTTAGTTTCTATTTTTGTTAAACATTTCATTTAAATGAAGAAGAAAACAGACTGAAGTTTGATACGTACGCATAGTTTTATTTTTTTCTTATTTTTACTTTAGTATTAGTTAGTTAATTTTTTTTATTGCTTTTATTTGATTTAATTATATATATTTTTTTGTTGTATGAAATTTGTATAGAAAAAGACTAAAAAAAAAAATAAAAAATATATATATTTCTATCTAAATGGTGATTTGTTTTATTTTTTTATTTCTTGTTGCGTGTAGAAATAATTTGTTTCTTTATTTTTTTTAATATATATTCGAAGGGTTCTTTCATTACACATTGAAAAAAAAGGAAAATATACGTACATAGAAGAAATACGAAGTATATATATAAATAAAATAATTTTTACCTTTACCAAAAACAAACAAAAAAATAAAACACACAAAAAAATGTTTTAAATTAAAAGAAAAAATAGCATTAGTTGCAAATTGTAAATTAGAATTTAAAAATTAAGAAAGAAACATAAAGGTAATCGAAAAGAAAACTTAGATTTTTAAATGAAAAAAATTAAACATATTCTACGCATCTAGAAAGTTTAACTTGTATACAAAATAATAATACTCATAAAATGTTAAAAATAAAAATAAAAAACAAAGATATACAACTTAAGTTTCCTATTAAATCTACGTACGAAGTTATTTCTTTCGTTCTATATATTACGAATATGTATATTATAAATTTAAAAGTTTTATCTTTTATTTTTCGTTTTTGATTGCTATTATTTTTTTTTTATTTCTTTTAATTTTATTTTTTTTTTTACCTTTTGAAAAAAAAAAATAATAAAATTATGATCTATATATATATCTTTTTAATAACGTACCTATGTTTGAAGAAATAATATTAAAGCAATACCTACATTCTTTAAAATAAATGAAATGAGAAAACAAAAGAATCAAACAAACAAAACGAAAACGAAGAAAACAAAATTGAAAAGTAAGGCGATAAACCAAGGAAAAACAATTGTTAAGAGGTTATTCTTAGTGAAATATTCATTCTGAGGTCTAATCTTTATAAATTAACTTAAGAAAATATATTTAAGTAAAATGAAAAATAACAAACGGAAACACATTTAAACAATTTATAGAGTTTAAAGAAATATTTCATATTACAACATCTAGGAACAAAAAGTTTATTCCGCTCCGTACTTCTTGTACTTCATTTTTTTTTTAAATATTATTTGTATCTAATTTTAACATTCCAACAAATTCGTAAATATTTTAAATTTGTCTAGCTTTTTAATACATTTTTCTTGTGTGCGCATATTCGAAAGACTTTTTAAAAGAAGCCTCTTAGTAAGAAATGTGGTCAACCGACCGCATACTCTATGCCCTCCAAAGTATCTCTTGACTATGTCCATCATTAAGATGGTAAATGAACTCAACGATCAATTTTAGTATTAAAACTAAGTTTTTGAGAATGCACATATTCACTCTTAACATTTATGTATTCTTTTTTTAGTTAAAGCTTATAATGCCGATACCCCACTGTGGCTTGAATTTTAAGTCTTGCGAATATGATTGACCAAACACTCGTACACTATAGCAAATATTCAAATGCCTAATTGTCGGGTGAGCACGAAGTTACGTGCCAAAGCACTGACTCTGGCCATCATGGCTCAATTGAATGGATCTAGATTCGATACACAGACGGTACACCAAAAACAAAAACAAAACAAAAAAACATTTTTCTACAATTAGCGCGCGCTCAAGTGATTTAGTGTGCTCTTAAAACGTTCGGAAACAGCGTGGGTGAAGTAAGATCTGCCACCACCATCCTTTTTTGTTCACAAATTTATAAGAAGAGCAACACAGTTAATTTCATAGTGACTAGGTTATTGTTCATACCCGACATAAAGTGCTATAAATCTATTGTAGTTTGTTGACGGTTTACATTAGTACAGTTTTATAACTTTAATTTGTTTCTTGCTCTCTTTTCGAGTTAAATAATTAAAATTTTTAAATATCACAAACTCCCCAATGACTGCCAATTAAATTCGGGTAAATCAACTCCAGCAACATAAGGAGTTTGTTAATTACATTTTTAAAGATTTTAAATCTGATATGGATAAGTTAGCTTCGCATAATATTTCACTATATCGTTGAAGAAGTTGTATTACATCACATGACAATTACTTAATGTATCATCGACACCGTTATCCTTATTGACTTAAAATAAAATTGTTCGGTATGACCTGCCATGCTGAATTGTTTCGTATGAAAACTTAAGCTAGTCATAGTCTCAAACTGTATGTTTTGGCGAAAAGTTATTTTTTGATTAAAATCACATTATGGAAGACATATTCGACATGACAGGGAGACTTCTATTATAGCTAGCATAGTTAAATTATTTTATTTGCTTGCAAGTTTTATCTTACACATTCAGAAAGACGAGTAAAGGGCCAACCATCATTTCATTAAGTATACGATATTTTTCTAGTTGAACGAAAATTCAGGCCACGTTCTATCAAAATCGTGCTCATAAATACACTAAGTAAACGCGACCGTATGTCCGTCTCAGTTGAATTTATTTATTTTGAAAGATAAGTACAGAATGTGCGAATGATATCGCTCTTTACGTACGCAGCCAAAAGTGTACAAAATCTTGAAGAAATCAGCGGAAAGTCATTATGGGTGCATAAGTCCTTTGCTTTCGTTATATATATACGCTGCGTTGTTTTAATTATGCTTCTGCAAAATTCTATCGGCTCATCTACATATAAGAACAGACAGATGATACGCCAGCAGGGACTTCCGCGAATGCAAGTATAGTTCATCTAAAATCGCACTTTAAGACACAAAAGACTGCATATTTTCTTGTTGCAATCATTTCAAATAATTTTGAAAAGTGAAACAATTTGTTATCAGAAGGCTTAGGAACATGTGTTACTCATGCTATTCTGTTATGCCATTTGGGAGGATTTTCCTCCAGACTAATTTACATAAGCACCAGCATACTGAATTTTATTTTAAATCGCAAAGTTTCTTGGCATATCCTGTGTGTTGCTAAAATAAAAAAAAAGGTCTGTGTTATGAGTTAGGTCAAGTTTATCATATAATAAACAAGTGTTTACCTGGTTCAAAATCTCATCCTGAAATTTATACCAATATTTTGCTCAATAAGCTGTTTTATTAAAGTTTACTGAATAAAGAGTGGATTTAAGCCAGTGAAATGCAGTCTATAAGCACTGAATTGTGAACACTAGCTTTTTACCAATAAAATTAAAAGGATTCAACAAATTTATATAAGTAAATCTTATGAAAAAAGCATAGTGTTTCAATAATAGTCTTCGCCATAAATGATAGGGATTATACCGTGTGTTTAAACATTGATTGGTGTACTTTGAATCTCACATTATCCGCTTGATTTTCGGGCAGCCCGTTTATACAAAAGAGTAACAACAAAAAATTAATTTTTTTTTACCAAAAAAAGAGGAAACTGCAAACCAAAACTTAACCTCCCTTAACATTTTATTCGAACTTAGTACTTTTTTTAGAAAATAAAATATTTCTTTAAGTTCAAATCACCTCTATAAATCGTTAAATTAAAAACCAAGAAAAAAACACAAAAAAAAAAACAATTCATCCGTGACATTGAAAATAAAAAAAAAAATTAAATTATTGTATTTAGAAATACATACTTCTTTTTTATTACATGATATATTCAAGTGCTTCTTAAATAAAATAAAATATATACATATAAATATATATATATATATTATAATTAAAAAAAGAATTACAAATTAAGAATTATATAAGAAATAACCGCTTTAGAGATTTAATAAATGAATTAAAGTGATTTTTTTTTATTTCCCCAAAAGTGAAAAACAAAACAACCAATAACAACTTTTTAATTAATATTAAATTAAACCTTTTCGTTTTTCTTTAAAGTGTAGGAGAAAACCGAAACATTAACTCTTAAAAATATATATACATGATAAACTATTCATTAGTAATGAGCGATTTCTAAATAAGAAAAAAAAAATAAATAAAACAAACACAACAAGAGTTATAAAAAGTAATTGTACATAAAATTTGTTTTATTTGCGATTTGTCTGTAAATTATAAGTTCTTATTGAATTTTTAATTTAAAAAAAAAAATTCTCCTTTCCGAATATAGAAGTGAAACAATTTAATAATAATTTTTGCATGATAAACTACCGATTATATACAATTTTGTTTTTGAATTAAATATTTTAATTAGTCCCCTTGAAGCCCTGAATACATATATAATTGCATCAGTTTTTATTTTTACTTTTTATACTTATATGTTTTCATCAACATTACAGAGAACACATTCAAAACAATAAAATATGTAATTTACTTTTCAATTTTAAAAATATACATTTTATAGATTTTGATATACTCGTATTTAAAAAAACGAAATGCAATAGCTACTGTGACTTTTTTAATTTTCTTAAGAAGTAAAATTACGATTTCTTACTGCCATAGACAACACGTACAGCTTGTTTGTAAGACAACAAAAATGTTTAATAAAAATTTCAGGTAATTTTTCTACAATTGTTTTCTTTTTAAATATTTCTGTCAACCTATGTTGGTTACATATTTGTTTTAAAATTTAAATAAAAAACAAAAAACAAACAAAACATTTGTGTTTTCCAATTGTTTGCGCCTATGACAAACATTTAAAAGCATACAAAATACATATTTGTTAAACAAAAAAACACAAATGTTAGTAAAAGACTGAGATTAATAGATATACATATAACAAGCATTACAAGAGATTACAAATTAAAAGTAAAAAAAATTAAAACAAAATTCATTCGACATTTCGACGTAAACTCATAAAATTTTATACAAAAAAAAGTTCTTACTCAAAAAATTAAAAATGAAAAAATGAAAAATAGACAAACAAGCATAATATATGAATGTAAGATTCAAACATTTACATATATTCGAGTATTTTGTGTTTTTGTTTTTATTTTTAACTTAGCAAAAACAATGGTTTTATCTCTTAGTATTTACGCCCAATTGCACTGACTTCTTTATTTAAAACGCAATGTGGATCTATGGAATCACTATCAGAGCAATGCATGTCGTAGCAATACATATAAGATCGTTCGTTACTGGAGCTACTAGTTATAATTCAACCCGATTTAACTAAATTCTTTTACGAGTATCACTATATAAGTTTTAATATTACAACCAAAACTTCTTCCAAAGATGAAGTTAGAAGTATGAGACCAAGCCTACATAAGGCAATCTGTTCTTTAAAGGTGTTGTTACGTCATTTACATTTCTTAATTCGGCAATAGGTGCACAGTATACTCATGATGTTCATAACATGCTAATATACTTCGATTTATTGGAATAGAAAAATAGTCAGAGTTTTATCACATTTGAATTTCATAGAAGCGTACCTCGATGCGCTTATATTCGTACATGTCTGTCTACTTTGGATGAATTTAAGCTCAATTACTCTCTATATCCCGAGTCCTTAGTAACAATAAATTTTCTAAGAGGAGAGTAATCAATTGTAAAGTTATAGACATTCCCCCATTGCCTTTAGTTTTATGACTATGAAATCTTGAATTTATCAGAATAACCAAAATAAGAGGGTACTGGGGTAGATCTATTTTTTTTTTTTTTTTTTTTGTAAATGTTTTAAATGAAAATATAGTTTCAAAAGTGTGCCTCTAATTGTACTGTTACTTTAACATAATCGTATTGCGTTGGTTCTGCCACATTATTTTTAGCCCAAGTCACTTCGGACATTCTTATTTAGCCTATTAACAAGGGAAAAAGTTAAAATCTAGAGGAAGAATAGACGCTTTTACAAGGGAGATATTAAGGAAATGACATATTGGACAGACCTTTTTGTATTACGTAGTTCATGCTTTTTAAGTTAAAGCTTTCGACATAGTTATTTGTTGTATTCGTCATTCTTGACATTGGTTCATGGTGACCGTAATTGGTACGGTGAGTTTGAATATGGTGGAGTTACATGTATCTTAGATAAGGGGTTGGAAGTGAATGAAAAATTTCGCGTAATTTTCGGGCAGTCAATGTTTTCAGTCAATAACTGGCGGGCAAAAAATGTATGCGTATGCATATGCTAAGTAGTTTTAGTCTATTTTCATATGGGGATAACGCATATGGATCAACGTTAGGTAGACCAAGAAGTGTGAACAAACCAAAGTTGGGCAGTTTTGATTCTTTGAAAAAAGAATTGTTTATGGGGCTACTATACTTGGCTGTAATATTGGCTTCTTGGCTTCTTTTAGGACCTCTGCTAACAGTAATTTCAGTCTATCCACACATTCTAGCGTCTTCTAAGTCAAAGTCTCGGCTATCTTTTAGGTCATCATCGAAAGGATTACTGTGAAGAGAAGAACTAGTGAAACAAACGCTCAGCCCAAAGAGACGACAACTGTTGTGAAAGCTCAAGCCTTACTCTTCTACCTGCTGCAGAAAACAGAAACAGGTTCTTTTCTTCCGCCTCGAACAGGGACAAGTGGATTAAAACTTTTTGCACCCTCATCCATGAATTTTTCGGCGCACGATACCCACATTAAACTGGTGCTGCAACCCAAAAGCCCTCCAAAAGGACACCTGCTGTATAAAGCCTAATATCTAGGGATGAAAGCCTTCTTTTTTCAGAGCGTTGCTATTGCTACCGGTCATGAAAGGTCACTTTCAAAATATTTACTATCATAATACATTCTTCTTGACGTAGTAGGACTAATATTCAGAAACCCTGTAAAGCAGTTTTTATCTTTTTTTAAACGATGGGTCACATTTTTTCATGATTTTTTTCTGAAAAGGTATTTTTACTTACAAAAACCAAAAAGTGTAGGTACATTTAGTGGCAGTATCTAAGTTTGTAATGGCATTAAATATTTGTAAAATTATGTTGCAGACGATCTCCTAAAGGTCCTCAAAAAAATGTTCGGCGGTGATCACGATATCTCCGGTTTAGTTCATTTGAAATCAAAAAACCCGAAAGATTCTTTAAGTGGATAGATAAGACTAGGTATTAATCGAAGGAATAATCGAAATTTTGATTATTGAAAAAATGGTATTTTCGACCAAAATTGCCATGTAAAATTGTTTAAAAAAATAGAAATAATTATCCGAAATTATTATTCCTTTGATCAATACCTGAGGAATATATTATATCTGAGAAGGTTGTTGTAAAATTTCAGACCGATTGGTTGAGCCATTTTTTAGAAATCTAGATTACCGACTTCAAAAACATAGTTTTGAGAAAAACGCGTTTAAAGTTTCGAAAGAACTTTACATATAGATACATTTTTTTTTTTTGCTAACATGGAGTCATCTATTCCATGGCCATAAGATGGACCCTTCGTAGCGTCAGCAGCTTCTAGTACTTCTAGTACGCTTCTCCCTCGAACTCCCATGCGCTCTCAAGTCAGAGATCATGACATGTTCTGCATTCTTTGAATTCATGGAAGATACCGGCAGCGATTTAAGCTGCTATTTCAACAATTTCAACGATTTTTATATTTATTTTCCATATCATCTGTTTGTAGTTCTCATTGTCTCATTGTCGTTCTGCGTAGGACCACCAACACAACACATCTTTTCAATAATTTTTTATTGGTAAAGACAAATAATCATGTTTATAAGAAAATAAGATGTCTAAAGCTCGAGCTGTCAACAATACTGTGAATCTTCTTTGAAGGGGCACTTTTCGTATTGAGGATTTTTGAATTAAATATATTTTGCCTTCTTTTAGATCTTGATAAGTACACTTTTTCAATTGCTCTTTCGGGTCTACTATGCTTGTGTGGCATTTTAATTCAGATTTAAAGTCAATTTAATTGAATTAAAAACTTAAAACTGAAACTTAAACAAAAAGTTAAAAATGAACAAACGAATATACAACGTAGCAGAACTGTTTGAAATGATGTTCACTTACTTTCGTACAAAGAATAACATGGACTATTGATAAAGTCATCTTATACCTGGGAACATGAAAAAAGAAAAGAGCAGCTGCTATTCCTAACTGTGCTCCACCTACTTTTTGAACAGTTCGAGACGTCCTTACAAATATGCGTATATCTCGAAAAATACTTACCGGATCGATTTGAAATTTTCAGAGAATCTAGTCTCACTTCAAAACTTAAAGTATAGTATGTGTCCTCTGAATTTTATTTTCGTAGTGAGATAGTTTTTTACAACACGAATTATAGTCAAAAACCTGGAAGAGTCTGTAAGTGTTGAATACCATCAGAAATAAATGTACTATTATTTTCCTATATATTTATGTTTTCGAAAACACCCAGTATCTCGACCTACTGCCTTTTAAAATCAATTTTAGCTCTAAATTGTTTTTAAACTTTTTGTAAAAGGTTCATGATACCACTCTTTTTTTTGAGTATGTATATATATTTGGGTATGTATATTTATTTTATTTATTTTTAATTTTGTTCTACTTTTATTGTAATATAATATAGCACGCACAAATTTAGAGTACATAATGAAGCAGAATAATACAAAAACAATTTTATAAAATTTTATTATAATTCCTTTTAAAAACCTTATATTATATTTTTATAGAAAATAAAAAAAAATAAAATTTTTTTGCGTTTTGCATTTAGTTTTTAATATAAAAAAGGGCTGACAGGATAAAAGAAAAAAAATCCACTCTTTATCATACTATATCCATTTGCATCCGATTTGTTTTCTATTTTTATTTTTCTATTTATTTATTAACTATCCCTTTTCTTAAATAAAAATGAAATATAATAATAAAATAAACTATACCAAAACACATTTCAGAATAACTCATTTGAAAATGAGCATACAAAATAATATTTTTTATTAAAAAAGAAAAAGAAAGATACAAGGAAAAAAAAAGGAATTCAAATAGGACGAAATTATTATAAACCAATTATTATCTGAACAAAGTATATATAAATATATATATACAATTATTATGATTATTATTATTATTACATTATTATTATTGAATTGGAAAAAAATTTAGATGAAATGACAAATTCTTAATAAACAATATAGATACTTAATAAAATGAGATAAAAATATAGAGAATATTATATAAAACAAAAAACATTGATTTCTTATTTTCCAAAGGGATTAGGTATAGTTGCAATATTTTTATCGTGAATGTGATTTTAACCGGGATTGTTTTTTGGAAGGTTTACTCGTTAGCAGACCTTTTATTGTTAAACAATATTGAGGTGATTCCAAAGAAGTTATGGATTCCAGTGGAATTGCTAACATTGGTACGGTCTTAATCGATCGAGACACTGTTTTTCACTATGTTGTGTATATGAATGATGTTTTTGTGTAAAATATGAGTGGAATTGACATTGTTGACAATTCACACGTAACACGGTAGAAGCAATTAGTGGAAAGCGGTTTTTGGAACGGCCAAAATCTGTAAAGCTTTTCATCTAAATTAGTACAAGGGACGGCGAGTGATATGAAGGCTAAAACACACACTCTTCCAGGGAAGACAAAAAAAGAAAAAAGAATAGACCGGCGGAGTCAACTGTATTCTTTTTTTCCAACTTGAAGAGGGCTAAGAGTAAAAATGCTTTTGGAATTCACTGTATCTATAGATTTTCCTTTGCACGATGCCTGAATAAGTCTAGAGCTGCAACCAATAAGAACGTAGTAGAGCCAGTGACAAGAACGAAGCCAGCGACGGCTTAACCCGCAAACTATTTCCGGATGAAACCAGTGTTATAACACAAACGACCGCAGTTCTGGTAAACTATGGTGGAAATTGAACTCTTGGGGAAGTTCTTAACGGAATAAACTTTAAATGGCTAGAAAAATCTAGCGCGAAAATCTCCTTCCTGGGAACTAAGACTACCGGCCTACTGAAGCTAATGAACATCATATTCTGTGCAGTGTCTTTATACCCAGAACCCTGAGCCCGATTGAAAAATCTAATCCCAGAAGGAAGGGCAAGAATCTGAAAAATAAGAATGGCTCTTCTCTTGTTGGAAACTTAAGTAATTCTTCTGACCACTAAAACTAGGTATAGTTGACGTCCAAATTTGCAATTTCAGTTTTCTTATAAGAAAAGTTCGTACTCATGTTTGACGTGTGAGACTTTTAGGGTTCGTTACGAATAGTTTTTTTTTTTTCTGAAAATTGTTAAATATGTACGCGTATATGGTATATATGTGGCTCAAATTCGGACTATGTACTTTATAAATTTAGCAGCAAGAAACATTTATGACGCATTTGAGGATTAAGCGGTAAACGTTAGGCGGAAGTTCCGTTCCGAACATTTCAGCATCGAAAACGAACCACAAGAGAAACCGGAAACGGTAATAGAAGACCGTGTCTTAATAGGAACGGTATATTCTACCCCAATGAAATCGGTGCACAGAAGATGGAAGTAAACCTCATGGCAATTAGTCGACACTTCTCTCTCATAGGAAAAGTAAAGAAACTCGACAAGTGGTTGCCCCAACTGAAGGAGTCCCAAAAACGATGGCACCAAAGCCATATGCCTTTAAATACTTTCATTTCAGAAAGAAATACTACTTGCAGCGAATACTTAAGTAAACTGGACAACTTCTAAGCATGTCCCTTAAGAATAATTTGAAGAAAGACCGGAATTTACAGACCGAAAAAAAAGAATGTAATAAAAAATAAAGAAAAAGGGGTAAGACTTTCCAAAATGATCTTATTTTTATACGGAATTTTTGTTAGAACTAGCCCTTTAGCAAGGACAATCTGTATAATATATAAAATATAAATCTGTATAGTACATTATATACTATACTTGTACATAGTACAAGTACAAAAAGACAATCACTCCAAATAAAAACAACAAAAGTTATCCGCGCGAAAGATTATATTTCACGTTTTAAGTGTAACATTAGGACGATTTTAGCTTCAAAATAAAAACACAGAATTATTCATTTCTACTCAAACTTTTACCCCTTTGCTAAGGTACGAAAACTATATCCAAACCGCTTCGAAGAAAAAAAGAAAGAAATACTGAGGAAAACTAAAACATTAAAAAGTAAGTTCCACCGGAGCAACAACAAGCCCAATTCAAACGATGTGGAGAAGATATCAGAAACAATGCAACGGACTAAAGTATTGTAGTAATGCGACGTCACAATAAACTAAATGTGACCTTTTCCCAAATATAGGGTTTTCTAGACTTGACAACTTTTTTTTTTAAATACAATAAAAGGCAAACCATTCGAGATATTTCAAAAACTTTACTTTGCTTGAAGTACAATCAAAACATTTATTAATGGAACTCGACTTCGCCGCTATTTTACGTTCAATGTTGGCTCTGAGCTCTTCCAACGTCGTCGGCGTGTTGGCATAAGCCAATGACTTAACGTAGCCCCACAGAAAAAAGTCAAGCGGCGTTAAATCGCACGAACGAGGCGGCCAATCGACTTACCCATGTTTTGAGATAACACGCTCACCATACTTACTCTTCAATAAATCGATTGTAGCGTGTGCTGTGTGGCTTGTGGCACCATCCTGTTAAAACCACGTGTCGTCCAAGTCCATATCATCCAATTCGGGCAATAATCAGTGATCATGGCGCGATAACGCTGACCATTCACAGTAACGTGGCGATCGTTATCGTCAACGAAAAAATATAGCCCAATAACGCCGCTGGCATGCAAACCGCACCAAACAGTTATTTTTTGTGAATGAAGTGGTGATTCATGAAGCACATGTGGGTTTTCACCCGACCAATTTTGCTTATTGACGAACCCATTGAGCCAAAAATGAGCTTCGTCACTGAAGATGATTTTGCGGCTCCGAATATCTGTAGAAAATTTTTATAATTTGCAGACGTTGCTCGTTAGTGTACTTTACCATGATGAATAAATTGACAGTGACAGTTTGATGATTAGTGAAAGAGTGCGTTCACAAGTTAAATTAAAAATTGTCAAGTCCCTATTGGAAAAAGCCTATAGAAGACTTTGTCAGTTTCGGGTTCAGCAAGCCTAGATTTGCATGCTAAAATTGCCTACCCATAACTACCTACAAATGGCTACAGCAGGCTCGATTCCGAAATGATGACTGGCAACTTCTTCTACTTTATATAAGTAGTTTCCTCAAATGTGGAATTTGAAGTTCTTCGCCATTTTATTGAAAGATATGTGTGAGTTTTAATTACCTTCGCTGTTGAAAGAACCAAGTTTTTTTAGCTGCTTGGCTATCAGTGTAAATGCAAAAATCCTTAGTATATATCGGCTTCGACTTTAGTTTAGAGGGTGCGAGCTATTTCTTACCTTTTATTTCGTTTTGAATTGTCAGCTTATATACATGGATAAATAGATTATGCCTTCGCAAAATAATACCCATCTGGTCCTCTTTGCTCGAGAGGAGGTTGCTTTCGGTAACTTATTTAATAAAATTTAAGGAGGAAAGAGTGTGAAACTGTTTCACTGCGAGACAGTTTTTACACGAATGCCTTACACCTGCTTGTCAAAGACGTCACTGAAAGATAAGTAAATCAATATTTACACCTTCTTCTTAAGTGTATTTTGTAGTATACCTCAGATGAAACCAATTATATTGGAATCTATCGTTTCTTCAGAAGAATTTGTAAAACAGTGATCTGGCGTAACTGATAGCTAGTAGTGGTAATTTTGAACCCAATGGAGAATACAATACATGTAAAGTAATGTCGACTCAATCAGTCAAAGTACCTAAACATATACATAGAATAGGTGGACTACACCGAATTGTGCAGCGCTATTGATAGGGTAAAAGAAACTGTGGTTGATCGTCTAAAATGAGGACATTTCATCGAGTTTTGAATATCAAACCAAACGCTTCCGAGATGGCATCGAAATAAGTACCTTAAGATTTTCTAAAACTTAAGAGCTCTATCAGTATCATACTTGATGATTCGCGGTTTGCTGCACCTGATCTGAAATAAAATAAATCAACAAAAAGAAATATATTCTGATTCTGAAAACTTGAACTAGTTCCAACCACAATTTAACACACTGCACTTTGAATATTTGTGTTTATGTTTTGTATTTACTCTCTTTGGGGTCACGTTTCACATTATAGTCAGCACGTTCATCGTTCATTCGTCAACAAACATAAGGTTCTATTTACGTGGCTTTCTGGCGCATGTCACATGCATTTTGTTTGAGAATATAGTAAATAAAATCGATCAAAACAAAGATAGCCAAAAACAAACAATTATTGAAAGTGTCCCCTCAAGTCAAATTCTATTTTTACGAATTTAGTGCATCCGCAACAGATCTGCAGTAAGGTGGTGGTGAACAAGAATGTTGTGAAAATTTGACAAACTAATATTTTAATTTTTTAAATTTTATTAAATTATGTCGATGGTGATTTTAAGGATATTATGTCTTTTGAGTATAGTTTTTAGCGTTACCTGCAGGCCACAGTTCAATATCGGTTAGTTTTTGAAGTTAGATTTAGAAAATCATACCGGTTTTGAAAATCTTTTAAAGGGGTTATTTTCGAACATGGCAACAACGAAGGAGAAATTGCTTTCCGAGCAGCAGTTGATCGTGTCAATATTCACGAAAGAGGTTTCGAATTAACACCGATCGTTCAATATGCGAGTATTGATGATAGTTTTATTGTGGAGAAAATAGGTAACTATTGTATAATACCACTCAATTTGATACATTTTTAAGGGTAGTTTAAAAAAAACTGCGTTTCTATTTAGCTTGCGATCTCATTGGCCAAGGGGTGATTGCTATTTTTGGTCCAAATACCGCTAGTGGTTCTGGTAAGTGCCAATATGTACTTGTTGGTGTTTGGTATTTATAATCTAAAACATAAAATATGACTTGTGCTTGTAGGCATTATTAGCTCCATATGCAATACTTTAGAGATACCTCACATAATGTACGACTGGTCTCCGACAGAAGCGGCAGTCGACCGGCAATATGCTTCGATGACGCTGAATGTGCATCCCGACAATTTAGTTCTGGCACGAGCTTTTGCAGATGTAGTTCAAGGTCTTTCATGGAGGAGTTATACGGTAATTTATGAAAGTGAAAAAGGTAAGTTGGAATTAAGATTTTCTGCGTTGTCATCTCAAAACAGACAGTTCCTTAGGTACAATTACATGTTTTATTGTGTTTGTCATCGAAACGATCTTTTTTTCTTCTTATCTTCACTTGCGAGATGTAACATTTTCTAAATTTAGTATTAATTTCAGTGTTATCAGCAGGCAGGTATTGAATCATGTACCACCCGTGACGCTACGAGTGTAGCGAAAAAAATTTACTTTTACTAATTCTTAATTATTATGTATAATTTGCTAAGCAGTATATGACCATTCTGCCTGTCAGGTCCTGCTCTTTAAGTCAACTTATACTCGTAAAGTCACTGATAAATGAAGGCTTTTTATTGATCCAAGCTTATGGAGTTAAGACACGATGTACAAATAGTAAACTTAATGTTTTGGATGTATTATCAGGAGAAATAAGGTGGTGCGAAATGTTCCGAGACTAACATATAAAAACACACTCTTTTGGCAAATTCGACTCATCAAGATAGTCTCCTTCTAGAGTGATATAACCATTCCAGCGCCGCTCTAACATTTTTATACCTTTCGTATAAAACGAACCAACCCTTCAAAATACGCTTTAATTTCGGCGATCACCACTTCAGTGGAACCATCATCAACAAGTTGTTGTTTTTATTCAATTGATATCTTTACGACGTTTGCTAGCTCACGCACATCGTTTTACTGTTAGTCAAACGATTTTGTAGACTTTTTTATGTTTTCTGGCATAACAGCCTCATTTGGGCACTCAGAGCGTTCAGCATCATTTGTGTCTATACGACTCAGCAAACCAGCGAGAAGTAGTTGCTTTCGAAGAATCAGATTCCTTTTAATACTTTTCAAGCTATTTTTGAGTTTTAACTGTATTTTTTCCTATCAAATAACAGTGTTTTATCAACCAACGAAACTATTTTTTTCCATCATATTCACTAAAACTTAAATATCTCGATGATTAATAGTCGCCACCTAAGATAAGATTAGGTTGCTGCGTTGTCTCTTTGAGTTAATGTCCAAAACTTTCCGGGCCAAGGTACTGGGGTAAATGCGTTCAAGGTAGCGTTCTTACAAGAACGACATCGTCTTGCGGCTCGTAAAGTTCGCTATTGAAACGTCTCCTCCGTTTTCCATTGACGCAAACGGTTCCAAAAATAACTTAAGGAACTTTTCTCTCGAAACGCACAAGAGCATTTTCGAAGTTTCTTGTGAGTGTCAGTGTCTAAGCTGCTACACCGTAAAGAAGCACTGAGATGATCAGTGTCTTGTAAGAAGGTTTTTTGGTTGCTTTAACAAGCCCAAAGAAGCAAGGACTAGGAAGAGTGATTATTCGCATGCCGGGCACAACCGATAAACTGGTTGAGCCGGTTCAGCTTCGATAACAGCAAACGCTTTATAGACAGCTCGCTGTGTTTTTCTTATATCGCAATATCGTCTGCATATGCAAGTAACTGAACAGACTTTTGAAAGATGGTGTAGTTGACTTTTATCATTCCGATGGTAAGGGTACCAAAAATAAACATGGCTCTGTATAGTACTACAGAGGATGTTGACGAATTGTTTCTAATATTTGCACGTGTCAGGGCTTTTTCTAATGCTTTGAATAGCTTAATGTAGTCCTTAAACTAGATTTGAAACTTGAAGTTTTTATTAGAATTAAGAATAATCATGCTGCATTTATTATACTCACATACGAGTAAGTTGAAAATATACTATATTCAATGGTTCCAATCAGATTTATAAAGGTTGATTTCAGTTTATAAATAGATATCTTGAAACGAAAACAAAAAAACATCACTTTCTAGAATTGATGCAACTTCAGGACGTTTTACAAATCAATGACCCAACAAGCAACCCAACAACAATTCGTCAGTTAGATCCAGGTCCCGATCATAGACCGTTTTTAAAGAGTATAAAGCATTCCACCGACAATTGCTATATTCTTCACTGTTCACCGGAAAACATTATTAACGTATTAAAACAAGCTGACGAATTGAAAATGCTTGGCGAATATCAGGTACTTTTATACTGCAAACAAAATCATAAACGTTTTCCTTAACTAACAATTCCTAGAGTGTTTTTATACCATCACTGGATGTCCATACCCTAGACTTTTCAGAGCTGCAGAGTATAACTGCCAATATAACAACGGTTCGCATTATGGATCCAACGGATTTTCATGTGAAAAATGCTGTTCATGATTGGGAGGAACGTGAGAAACGGGAAGGGCGATACTACAGGGTTCTTACTACACAAGTCAAGGTCTTATCCAATCTATTCACTTCCTTTGAATGAAAAATTGACTAGGATTTCCGTATTTTCAGACAAATATGCTTCTAATAAGCGATGCAGTTTGGGTTTTCGCCAAGGGCTTAACAGAGCTCGGTATTGCAGAGGAATTGTCTATTCCTAAAGTAGAGTGCAGAAAAAACAAGCCATGGCCGTTTGGAAAAAGAATTGTTGAATTTATAAAAGCGGTAAATTCTCAGTATTACAAGAAATAAACAAATGTAAAATTCTTTTTTAAGCGCTCTGAGGAAGCATCAACTGGGCGAATCAATTTCAATGACCATGGTCAAAGGAATTATTTCACCCTGCGAGTCTTGGAATATTCAACTAGTGGTTTCTTAGAATTAGCAGTATGGGATACTGTCAATGGGCTAGACATTGCCGGCGATGAAGATGAAAATGCACAAAGAGTGGGAGAAAAGCTTGCAAATAAAACATTTGTTATAACATCTAGATTAGGAGCTCCATTCCTGATGGAAAGGTAAGGCATTATTGAACAGATCTCGTGTAATTTATTTTGTCCACAAACACAACGAATATGGATTATACTGTATCCTTCGGCAATAAATTGTGATGTTTTCTATAACTATGGCTTCTAATAATAACAATAATAATAAATTCTTATAATTTAGCAGCCCCTGATGACACTGTGACTATGATTGGATTACTAATAATTTCAACTCGAAGTTTTTAATGAAATCGAAACTGAAATTGTAGTCCCACAAACCCAGAAGCACTTTATTCTTTCTTTTGAATAATCTGAGTTATTCGTTTTTAAATAATCTTTTTTATAACGTTTAGGTCTTCGAATTTCTGATGTAATGACAGCAAATACCAGTCATAATAGCTAATGATGTGATATTGTATGTGACTGTATGTGACTGCATACTATTATTTTGATTACTCCAGCATACATGAAATTATACTCTTAGAAATGCTTTTCTCCCTTTTTCACAATTGTTAAAAGTAGGTAATATCTTGTTCGAATAAAGGACATTTCTCAATACTTATGTATGAAGATCTTCATTTGCTGAGAAGAACTCATTCTTGACGCCGAGTATAATGATGAAACAAAATCGTTCTTCCTGTCTTTTTATCTCATTTCAGCTATTTTTTTGTATCCAATATTATATATCGTTTTCGTTTCCTTTCCGTTAAGAATATGTTATTGTGTAGAGTCGATCGGTTGAAATCTAGAATAGATTGTTGATTTTTTATAATAACATTTATACAGTATCGAATTTGGGTGTTTTGTTTCCCTTGAGTGTTATTGCTGACAACAGTAGCCAGCTTTTATTATTCGCGAAAAGGATGCTTACTTGTTGTTAACTTATTCATTACTATTGTACTTACTGAGAATATTTTCCTGTATCCCGTCTTAAAATTCAAAGTTTTTAAAGCTCAGTGTACTTACTGAGAATATTTTCGCGTATCCCGTCTAAAATTTCGCGAACTCTTCGCTTCCTCCATATTTATAAAGTTCACTATTTAGTTTGTGATTTATTCGTACCACCAACAAACAGACGTTCTCTAAATTCTGACGCTTGGAATGGCAGCACAATATACGGCCTGTTTGTCTGTTGGCCCTTAGCTTTGTCCGTTATGTATATTCTAATCATTACAGTTGATGATTTTGTCCCTAAATCCTCTAAATCGCTAGTGCGGGTTGGAAAAAGAGTAGGGGAAAATACATATAACATCATCATTCGCAGTATGCAGAGTAACATGCAAATGTTACCAAATCGGCGCACGACTGCTTCATTTGTGGCGAACCCTATTATTATTATTTGGAAAATGGTATCCACAAGTCGCAGAAGATGAAGGGTCCAACGACCAATCACTTTGGGGTACATAGACTTCTTATTGGTAAATTAATTAGTTGCTTTCTTCAGAAGGTAGTACTATGCATCCATTCTGGTCAGGAATCTCAATGTATGTATGATGGACTCGCCAACTCAAAGGCATTTTCAAAGTCGAGAATCACCATTGTGCCTTACTTCTTTGTATCATGCCGAAACTTCCTTCACTTATTGCTTCAGATTTTGAGCCTACTGCCGCTGTCGCGAGTTACCAATGTACGTTGGTTTTAAATGTTTGAATGTTACAATGACTTGGAAATAGAGAGTTCGTCAGGGCATTCCACAAGCGAAATTTTCGGTTTAGGAACGAATCACGATAATTTAGAGTACGTCCGAAAGTGGTCTTGACGGTAAACTGATGAACTTTCGTAGCGAGACGAGTGTTACGATTGAAGGTATGAACGAGCGGAATGCTACTGGCGATTTCTATGTAGCATTGGTGGTGGGAATACCGATAAAACAACAACAAATATTTCGTCGGTGTTCGAAGGTATTCATTGACTGAGTGAGATCACCTATGATTTTTATCGCACGGTTTTGAATCCTATCTGAATCCAACTGACCAAATGTGGGCATTGTACTCCAATTTTGGGCAAATAAATGCCTTAAATATTGTTGCCAGATCAGAGGGTGTAAAATATTTCTAACATCGCTTGAGGAAACCTAGGCATTTAGCAACATTTTTAATGATATCAAATGTGTGGTCATTCCAATGCATCCATTCCATTTGTCATTGACACACATATCGAGAATGTAAAGTTTTTCGCTTTCGACGATACAAGTGTCATTCATGGATAATGCCTGCGTATTTAAACTTCACTTTAACGACAGCGGACAGCATTAAATTCCACTCTGTTTTCCTGTTGGTAATACTGTTAATATCGGAATATAATGAGCTTAACATACGCTTAAAATACCATTCACGTTCTACAGCCGAAGAGAAGGGACGTGAGTTCGGGATTGTATATAAAAAGCAGAGAGTACTGTCGTTAAAAAAGGAATATATTGGATTAGAAGTGGCAGACAATAAATCATTGGTAGAATCTAAAAAAAAAAGTGTCGGAGACCTCTGGAGCACACTAGAATTTATTTTGATATTTTTTGATATGATATTTATTTGAAACCATGCAAGACATTTTAAATTGAACGTTCCGAAAGATATTTTCTAATCTATTTAAGAAGAGAGTTATCGGTCCCAAATGCCTTAGAAATGTCAAGTGCAACTATCTTGCTTTCAGCCGATCGATATTCGCTTCGGTTCCACTTTTCGGTGAGACATGCCATCAAATCACTCGTGGATCTGTTGCTACAAAAACTGTACTCCCGTCATTGAGAAATTTTCATGTTTCGAGATATTTTAGAAGAATTGAAAAGAAGAGACGTAAGTGCAATGGATCTATAGGAGGAGATAGAGAAAATTCGCATTTTTTAGCGACGGGCTGGATAAATGCTCGAAAAGAGTCGTAAAAGTAAACTGATGGAAAAGCTTACGGAGTGGTTTTGTCAGCGTAGAAGAACACTTCTTCAGAAGAAGAGGAGATATACCATCTGGACCAGCGGGTTTATATATGTTTAAGTCTTTAAGTACCCTTACTACTACAAAGTGCGAAAATGGATTCATTCCATTGAAGATTCGGCGCACTTAAGTGTAGGCGGAGACAAATCACAATCTGTAAGTGTTGAGCTGGCCGCTAAGTGTGCCAATTTTGTCTCAATTTTTGGTCGTATTGAAATTTAACATGCCTAAGAAAGTCGTTGCAGTCATTCCTGGCTTGTTTGAATTTTCTTTCGGTATTCCTCTGTAGGTTTGGTCATATACGACTTCTCCAACGCTAATAGCATCTTTACAGCTCGAGTCGTACCACGCTTTTTCTTTTGGTTTGATACTCCTCATCCGATGGGAGATAAAGGATCTCATTCCAAAGAGAATAGTGTCAGTGATCATATCAGCAGCGGCACCCACGTCGTTATTAAGGAAACATAACATTCCTAAAGAAGCTGTTAAGTCCGAATGGCTTTTTCGTATTGCCATATTGTTTTTTTTTTAGGAATACATATTAACTCTAACTGTGTGGTCGGTATACGCGAAATTGGATGACATAACACAGTGGTCCGACCTTGTACTTATCTCGATGAGAAGTTAAAAACAAATCTAGACTGTTTCATGTATGACTATCAACGTATGGTACTCATGTGGGCTCATTTACAAGCTGGATCAAGTTGTTTTCCGCAGCGAAGATCTCAACACATCACCTTGTTAAAGGTCGATCTGCTGTCCAGTTTTGGACTTCTGTAAATAAAGCAATAGTGACTAATTTACTCACTTAACCACCACTTCGTGGTGAAGCTTAATAAGCAACATCACTATGCACGAAAGTATCAAGGCCGCGGTGAGAAGAGAATAATGTCTCTAGTTCTTAGCCAGGCAGCTTCAGATAGGAGTGATCTGAGAGATGTGGGATGGGATCTGCCTGTGTTTCACTAAGAACCGAAACAGACGTGTACGGATGCAGAAACAAGGCACCAAAAAAATTCACACCCACAACTCGCTATGTACAATATCAATTGTTACTTACACTCATGCACTGCCCTTGCCGTATGACAAATACAGTGGCAAAGGCAGTGATTGGGTGCAAGCAACAGTACTTGCGACCAGGAGCGGATCTCACTACACAGTAGCAATTTTCTTTTTTTTTTGTAATACAACACAACACGAGGAAGAAAATTTACAGGAAATTTAACATGTGCACTTGGCAGTAATCGACACGATGCTCCTAGATATAGCAGATATATTGGCTATTTTCTGAATCTCCGCTCCATCAGTTTTAGACCATGCTGGTAGTATAAGGTCTATTGATAAATAAATACTGTACTATTGTTACGCAAATCCCATATGAGATTCACGAAAAACCAATGCATCCAAAAAAAAGACACTGTATGGTGCAGATTATGGGCATCATGGGCCCGTATTTTTTCGAAGATGAGAATGGAGAGGCAGTTACGGTGATTGGAGAACATTACCGCAACATGTTGACTGGCTATTTTTTTCCAAAATTGAATGAATTGGGTTTGAACGAGCTCTGGTTTCAACAGGATGGTGCTACCGCTCACACAAGCCATCAATCAATGAATTTATTGCGTACGAAATTTGAATATCGCATTATTTCGTTTAGTAGAAGTTGTCTGGCCTCCACGGTCATGCGATTTAACACCTTTAGACTCCTTTTTGTGGGGTTATTTGAAGAGTAAGGCCTTTGCGATAAGGTCCCAGCGATAATTCAGGATATCAAACATAACATCCACACTGAAATTGCGGCCATTGACCCTCTTCAAAAAATCATCGATAATTTTGACCTTCGGATGGTCGCTTGCAACAGAAGTTGCTGGTCAGATGAACGATGTTGTGTTCCATTCATAATTTCCATAGACCGAACTTTATTAATCAATAATATTGTACATTCTACACACATTTATTGTGAGTTTAATTTAATGAAAACTTCCACACTAGTTGTTGGCTCACCCTTTGCACTGCTTCCTATCATTCTTTCCTCTCTAAATTTTCTTCTCCCGCGCTATGTGAAAACCTTAACCCCTTGACCGCGCGCTAATTTAAAATAAAAAGAAATCCAGTTTATGCCACAAGAAGTTGCTTATCATCAGTCTGTTGCGCTCGGTTTTGATGGTTATGGCAATGACAGTTTCGTTTTATAATTCCGCCACACTAAAAATTTGCTCAAACAGTAACTTTCTCGTAATGCATTTTATGGATGGGTTTCACCCCAAATCCGACAATTTTGCTTGTTCACATTGCATTTATCAAAATTTGGTCTCGTCGCTAAAGATTTTTTTGCGAAATTTGGGTCAACTTCGAACTGCTCCAGACCGTTGTCTGTTGTCGTTTACCTTAAGTTCCTGGGTCAATTGGATTTTATTCGGTTGCAGTCTCAAGTCTCGACGCAAAATTTGCCAAGTCGGAAGAAAAGCTAAGTTATTGTAAACGACAAGAAATTAACTCTCACGCATAGCAGCGATGTTTTTTCGCTGCATATCGTTCAGGAGCTAGTCAGACCAGACCAGTGCAGATCGCCTTCAAGTTGAGCATAAGCACGTTGTTATGAAGACTTGTTTACCAACATGTGATGATTTTAAATTGTAGTACCTTTAAGGAAAGGTAAGCTAGGCGCATAGAATTTCTGAGGTTTATTTTTCGTAACCGTCGAAACGCCATCACGGACGCTGGTTGCATCTTCAGTTCCTAAAATAGGGTAAAATTTGGCTATTGCGCTTCGGAGCAGCGGAAACACTTGACATCAATTTTGATGAATGCATTTTATGGATGGGTTTCACCCCAAATCCGACAATTCTGCTTGTTCACATTGCATTTATCAAAATTTGGTCTCGTCGCTAAAGATTTTTTTGCGAAATTTGGGTCAACTTCGAACTGCTCCAGACCGTTGTCTGTTGTCGTTTACCTTAAGTTCCTGGGTCAATTGGATTTTATTCGGTTGCAGTCTCAAGTCTCGACGCAAAATTCGCCAAGTCGGAAGAAAAGCTAAGTTATTGTAAACGACAAGAAATTGACTCTCACGCATAGCAGCGATGTTTTTTCGCTGCATATCGTTCAGGAGCTAGTCAGACCAGACCAGTGCAGATCGCCTTCAAGTTGAGCATAAGCACGTTGTTATGAAGACTTGTTTACCAACATGTGATGATTTTAAATTGTAGTACCTTTAAGGAAAGGTAAGCTAGGCGCATAGAATTTCTGAGGTTTATTTTTCGTAACCGTCGAAACGCCATCACGGACGCTGGTTGCATCTTCAGTTCCTAAAATAGGGTAAAATTTGGCTATTGCGCTTCGGAGCAGCGGAAACACTTGACATCAATTTTGATGAACAATTTGTTATTTGCAGCTCTCCCATATAAACATATGTATTCGTATGTGCTCGTATATCTGAAGTCCATTCTACTATCAATCTACTGTTCGCCACCCGGTGACCCCCTAGTGACTTGAGCTTAGCCCGCGTGTATTTCCGAGGCTGACGCTAAGAAAATACAATATATTTTCAAACAACAAAAATATATTCTTATGTATTTTAGGATACCAAAGGAGGGTGAAATTTTCGAAGGCAACGCTCGATACGAGGGCTACTCCATGGATCTTATTGACCAAATAGCACAGTTACTCGGATTTAAGTTTGTATTTGAATTGGCCCCTGATGGAAAATATGGATCATACAACAAAATTACAAAATTATGGGATGGATTGGTTAAGCAACTGCTAGATGGAGTAAGTTATTTCTCTCTACGAGTAATTTCTAACTGAATATTCAACATTCAAAGAATGCGGACTTGGGGATATGTGATTTGACTATGACATCTGCTCGGCGTCAGGTGGTCGACTTTACTCCACCGTTCATGACCTTGGGCATCAGTATTCTATATCTTAAACCAGAAAGTCCACCACCAGACTTGTTTTCTTTTCTATCTCCATTTTCACTTGATGTTTGGATCTATATGGCAACTGCGTACTTGGGGGTATCATTATTGCTCTTTGCTCTTTCAAGAATGGCTCCAGATGACTGGGAAAATCCACACCCATGCAAGGAACCCGAGGAAGTAGAAAACATTTGGAGTATTATGAACACTACATGGTTAACTATGGGCTCCATAATGGGTCAAGGATGTGATATTCTTCCAAAGTAAGATTTGAAGTGAGTGAATAGTCTAAACAAATAAAAAGTGTTCTATTCTTACAAGAGCTGCATCAACTCGTCTGGTCACAGGAATGTGGTGGTTTTTTGCTCTTATGATGTTAAATTCTTATACAGCTAATTTGGCTGCCTTCTTGACAATGTCCCGAATGGAAAGTTCCATCAATAGTGCTGAGGATTTAGCCAGTCAGAGCAAGATCAAATATGGAGCCGTTACTGGTGGCAGTACAATGGGTTTCTTTAGAGTATGCCCAATACCTTCTTACTTGGTACAGTAATATTAATGAAATACTCTTGACAGGACTCTAACTTTAGTACGTACCAGAAAATGTGGGCCGCAATGGAATCAACACGTCCATCTGTTTTTACCAAAAGCAATGATGAAGGAGTGGATAGAGTGTTAAAAGGAAAACGGCTATATGCTTACCTTATGGAATCTACTACCCTGGAGTACATTGTTGAAAGGAATTGTGATCTGGTACAGGTTGGCGGCTGGCTGGATTATAAGACTTACGGAGTTGCCATGCCTTTTAGTATGCATTTTCGTAATAACAAACGATTAGCATTTTTCGAATAATCTTTATCTTCCTCAGATTCACCATATCGCAAGAAAATAAGTAAAGCTGTTTTGAAGCTAGGAGAAGCTGGTACTTTGGCGGAACTAAAACGCAAATGGTGGAAGGAGAAACATGGTGGTGGTCGTTGTTCACAGGCATCAGAAAGTACCGCAGATACGCCAGAGTTAGGTGTGGAAAATGTTGGTGGTGTTTTCCTGGTATTGGGTCTTGGCTTACTTTCAGCGTTTACAATCGGCTTAATTGAGTTTTTGTGGAATGTCAAGACAGTAGCTATAGAAGAGAAGGTTATTTCTTAAAAAAAATTCTTTGATTTTCCAGTTTTTAAATATTATACCCGTTTCAGATTTCACTTTTGGAGGCTCTAAAACTGGAAACATTATTTGCTGTGCAATTCTGGATAACAACAAAACCAGTGCGACAGAGCAGTGGCAGTTCTTCATCGTCATCGAAAAGTTCTTCGAAATCGTTGGGGCGTTCATCAAATAGTTGTAATAGCGATGGAAAGACTGTTAGCGAGAAACTAAGGAAAATAAGTTCCATGTTTTCACTAAAGTCTTTAAAGGGCAATGGAGATGAAAATAGTAAAGATAATCAAGAAAAAGAAAAAGATCGCGATAGTAGAACTAGTAAAAATGCAAAATTGTTAAATTATAATGTGTAGATATAGATAACAGAAAAACACAAAAAAAATATTGGCTTTTCGAACAGTTGAAAATAATAAAATTCTTTTTTTGTGTGTGAACTGTTTGTGTGGTCCCTGTGAGTACAATAAAAATATCATGATTATTTTTTGAATTATTTAAAGCATAGAATAATGTTTCGTTATATTTTCCAAAGGAAGAAATTTTCCTGAATTATTATACAAATTGAATACTCTCTAACGAGAAATAGCATCCATCAGCCATTTTAAACGCCAAATAAGTGGTGTTCTGACCAGCCCAATGTTAATGAATAGCTCGTCGAGCTCGTGAATATTTCGTTGGTACAATGTTTTGTCCAGGTCTCGAACACTATTGTTATTTCACATCCGGGTTAATTGCAGACCCCCTAGCTACATATTTAAGTAATTCTGCTTCAAAAAACTATTCGTATAGGGAGCTCTTATTTATTTACCATATGTGTCAGCATTCGTTTTTCCTCCGTTGGAACAGAGCACGCGAACAAAGAATTAGTTCATTGTAGTGCTTGCAAGTTCCTTTTTATGGAATTTTTCAGGTTTTCGAAGAAACACGATTAAGCGCTCAGTGGTAAAGTGCCTGCAGTACCAGCACCTACCACGTCGAGTTCCTGCAGAGTGATGTTTCCTGCAGGAAGCGTCGCAGTATATTGTATCACTTATGGTATGCCCAGAACATTTAAGTACTAAGCAAAAGTGAAGTATCCCGTCACGAATCCGTTAAGCAACCGGCAGTCGGATGACTTTTTGCGATTTCATTTCCCGTGATCCCATTGTGACCTGGGACCCAGACAAGGCTAAGTGAATTGAGCATTCTGACTACGTTCAGTGAAGTCTTCCATTCTCAAATTAGCTTGGAAGTCGAAAGAAGGCCCAGTAAGGCTCTTAACGCAGATTACCTGTCGTTATACATAGATGCAAATGCTTCTCTCCATCCATCAATTCTTCACAATATAGTTCCTTGCCAGATTCCATCAGGATTGTGTATAGCACCGCTTGGAAGACGGAAGCATGTTTTTCTAACGAGAAGTGAAACCTAACGTTTTCGTACTCCAGAAAGATACCAGCGATTCGACTACATTCCTTTCCGCAGCAAAAGTTATGGTGTCATTGCATCAGATGTCATATTCATAAGACCAGAGTCAAAGACAGTCGGCTCGCAAAGTCATCAAAGCTCCAGTGCGTCCTGTACCACAGATTACTCCTTTCGAAACAGAAGATGACTGTGGGAGTGCAGCTCATGATATGAATGTCAAGGGGAAATTCATCAATCCATCCAGAGACGAGTCAGCCATGCTTTGAAGCCGAAAAATGTCGTTCTTTGGAATCTAGTTTAATCTAGTTTTTAATCTGTGTATTAAAAGACGTCCGTTTGTAAGAAGTATTTATTAGTGACTGGCCCAAAAGTGGAAAGAGATGGCTACATGATGTGAATGTGTATGTGTATGTATACCATACTACAACATCTTCCCTTCCTTACAACATTACATTACATTTTAAATTCAAATTAGTTTTACTAGAAAAATAAGAAGATTTTTTCAAATAATAGATTTGTATGTTAAGTTACAAAAAAATAATAGTTACAGTTTTCGAAATTCAAATTATAAATAATCAGACTGCTTAACTTAAAGTAGTTTTTGATTAACTTGTACGAGTATATAAGTATGTACATATGAGTATATAGTGATAAAGTTTAGAAGCTTATAATTTGTGTTTTACTCGGGATAGCGATTCAGAATCTTAACGTTCATTTTCATCTTTCTATGGACAATAAGGAGCTCCTGTGGCTCGTCTTGTAATCCGATGAGTGGTTAGCGATTACGTTCCCTTTGCAGGTCCAGATCAGTTTCTTCTACTTGTGGCTCTAACTTGATTGGGATACTTTGTATACGTTGGCGGTTACGTAAATAATCTGTATCGCCTACTCGCACAATAGGTGCTCTTTGTCACGGGATTGACCACTGTCCCTTTTAAACACCTACTATCTCCAGATTTCTTTAGTTGTACCATGACATCCTGTCCCTGTTCTAGTTCCGGTAAATAAGAACTTTTCCTGTCAAAGTACTTCTCAGTAACCTGCCGTTGATTAACAATATTCTCCTTGACATTCTCTTGAACTTCCGGCTGTAGTTTTGCAGTTAACATATAACTGGAACTGAGCATCTAGTTCTCCTAGACATCAATCGCTGTACCGTGTTGGGTAGATCTAGTAACATCTTCCAAAAACAGTTTCCAGACTGCGTTACTTTTTTCATTAGACTTTTCGCTACTTTTACAGCAGATTCCGTTTTGCCATTTCCTTGCAGGTGGTGTGATGAACTTCTGTTATGCTTGAATTCCCACTGCTTGGAGAAGTGTGCAAAGCTTTCACTAATAAAGACCTGCGGGACGCCATGTCTGCTAAAGTTCTTCTTGCAGGTATCTATGATTGAAGAAGTCTTGATCGAGGATAGCTCATCGACTTCAAAGAAATATTTTTTGTTGTTACCTTTAGGATATTCAAATATGTCAAGACCAACTCGTTGAAAAGGCACGTCAGTTAAAGTTGGACATTTCAGGGTAAGGTGTAGCTGATTTAGTCTGTTTGCCAAACATATTTCACAAATAGAGCACACGTTTTATATATGACTATTGGATTCGTCTCGATATGTCCAGTAGCTCCTCATTTCCAAGTCTAGTTTATTGGCGTCAACAGGCCAACCCTCCGAAACAATCAGCTTTAATCTTTGATGAAGACTTGGATCTTTCAGTGTTTCGGATTTTATTTATTCAATGCGTTGTTCTGTGATACTGACGTTCTTCATTTCTTTTATTATATAATTATAATTTCTTTAATCTCTGTCATCAAGCTCTCAAGGTCGTCCATTCGATAGATCTCATCCCTTTTAGTGAACTCTGCACTGTTTGTTTTAAGTGACGCTTTAGATAGTGCATCCGCAATATACATCAATTTACCTGTTTTGTATATGAGATTAAAGTTATATCTCTTGCAGACTAAGTCTCATTCTCTACAAGTGCCTAGGAGTGTCGAGTATCGATTTCTTGAAATCTTCTTGATCGTACAAAGGATATGTACAAAGGCCAATAAATGTTTGAGTTTCTGCTTTGGTTCTCGATGGCGGCATGTTCATAATTGCATCAACTTTGCTGCTATCAATTTTCAGTCCTTCTATTGTCAGCAAATGTCCATAAAAAGGTACCTGTTCCATCATAAGCTTCGTTTTGTCCTGATTCAATTTGATGTTGTGTTTTCTTAGCTTAGAAAGTAGATTTTAAAGATTCCTATTGTGGTCTACCGTTGCTTGTTCCATAGTATCGCCTTTCCCAAATACCACGATGTCCTCTACAATGACCTCTATTCCAACTAATCCATTGACAATTTCATGCAAAACCTTTTGTCAATATTCAGGTGCTGGAGAAATACCAAACGGCATTCGATTCCGCCAGTACCTGCCAAAAGAAGTCCAAAACGTAGTCAGTGCTCTGCTCGTCTCATCCAAAGATACTTGTCAAAACCCGTTTTTTGCATCCAATGTGCTGAATACTTACATCGGGTTTTCTAATAACGACTTGACAACTTTTTTTTTAAGTAAAAGGCAAACCATTTGAGATATTTCAAAAACTTTATTATTGACAATCAAAACATTTATGAATGGAACTCGACTTCGTTCATATGGCTACCGCGGTCATGTTTGCAGCGGTCGATTCGTTGGACCCAATTTGCAACGACTCGGCCACACATTTTGGCCAAAACGGCCGCTATTTCGCGTTCAATGTTGGCTCTGAGCTCTTCCAACGTCGTCGGTGTGTTGGCATAAACCAATGACTTAACATAGCCCCACAGAAAATAGTCAAGCGGCGTAAAACTGCACGAACGAGGCGGCCAAGCGACTGGACCATGTCTTGAGATAACACGCTCACTATGCTAACTCTTCAATAAATCTAAATGACGAACCCATTGAGCCAAAAATGAGCTTCGTGACTGAATATGATTTTGCGACTCCGAATATCTGTAGAAAATTTTTATAATTTGCAGACGTTGCTCATTAGTGTACTTTACCATGATAAAAATGTTGAGTTTACTGAATAAGTTAACAGTGACAGTTTGATGATTAGTGAAAGAGTGCGTTTACAAATTAAATTTAAAGTTGTTAAGTCCCTATTGGAAAACCCTATACTTTTGATTTTGATAGGTTTGGAGCATTCCGTCAATTGTTGGTATTTGGTAGTTAACACGTTTAAAAACTTTATTTACTTCATTTGGATCAAGACTTTTACGAATTTTGTTGAACCAGGGAATATGATGATCTACCTTGCTGATAATTGTTCGACTTTCTTATTCATCTAACTTTCATTTGAGTTGTTGTTTTGGCTAAGTATTTTCATCAATTTCTAACTTTAGAGGTGTTTTTACTTCTCCATCGCCTTCAAAAGCGTCCTTATATACTATCAGAATTTAAGATGCTGTGGGATTTAAAATTTTCAGTCTATTAACTTGGATGATTTTCATTGCAATACAATCTTGAGCACCAATTATAACTTCACACACAGAGTTAAGCAACTGAAAAAGAAGATTATATTTCACGCCGTTGGAAACACAGGTCAATCTCCCTTCGCCGACCGGTTTTAATATATGTCCACTGAAACTTTTTAATTTTGTAGCGCTATCGTTTAATAAACGCCCATTTAACTTTGAGAACAACTTGTAGCTCATAAAATTGCATGATGCCCCTGTGTCAATTATATACTTTATCTTTTCTAATGCATGCCGTTTTCCTGTTGTTTTGACGAACTCTATATTTCTCCTAACTACAAATTATCTTTTTACGCGTAGTGAAAATAAAAATAAAAAAAACAATTTTTTATTCTTGGACAACTGCCCACTTTATTAAATCAACTAGAACTGAACTTAAAATCTAATTTTCAGTTATTTATACTTAAACCATTTATTTATTTATTTATTTATTTACTTAGACTTGCTAACACAGTAAAAATTCACTTATAAATCTGTTAAAGATAAACATTATTGCGCTTAAGCTTTAATTTAGAATTTACATTTTAACTCTAGTGAAACTATTTACAATATTAAAAGTAGAAGTAAGTTAAATTTAATATTAACGAAACTTTGTCAATTTAACATTTTATCCTTTAATTCAAAAAGTAAAATTTTGATTGAAATTGCCTGAGAAGGGGAAAGGGTTGGATGAACCTAGTTGCTCTGATTTTCAAGGAAATGTTAAAGTTCGTGTTTAAATTGTCGCGTGTCGTTAAGCTCTCGTATAGTACGTGGGAGTGTGTTTCAAAGACGTATAGTAACAATATAAAACTGTCACTCAGACGTTAAACATGAAAATCGCGGAAGTAGTAAACAAACAGATCTGTTAGACACCGGAAACCTGATTTTTTCGTATATATGTCGGCTGCCTACTTTTAATAATGCGCTCGAAATTTTATATAATTTTGAAATGACATCTTTACCAAGTTTTTGGCTAGGTGTGAAACACAGACAACGAAGACATATTCCGCAACGCAACTATTGACGCACTGCACTGACATAAAAGTAGACTACTGTCAAGACTAAAAACCTTGTACAGACAGTTTGCTGACAGACATAACCCGGAGATCATGACATTGAAGTCGTCGATTAAAAACCTCCAGATATTAATAAAGGAAAATTACAGAAATTCTGTAAGTTTGTATTGGAACAATAAAATTCGGGCTGTAAACACCAGCAACCCGAATATGTTCCCGCAAATAAATAAAATATTCCGGAGAAATAATCACAACGACCTTCCATGTCTCAAAATCGCCCGAACGACGAACAACGAACAAATACTTGTAGTAGCGGGTATCGCTCTAAATGAGGCAGTTGATGATGACAATTTCTTTGTGATCGAGGATCCGCAGGAGAAGGTAGAGGCTATAGGAGCGACTTTTCAGGAAGTGTACAAGGCGAATGACATCATTGGCTCGAACCACGATCTGGAGAGTCGAGTCCTTGTGCACAATTTCTGCCTTTGAAATGGAATTGTGAATTGGCTATTCGAGAGCTCGAGTTTCACCCAGTTCACTGACGAGAACATGGCAAGTAATGTCATCACCAACGAAAGGGTATTACCACCGTTTATTTCGAAGGAAGAGCTCCAAACGATCTTCGAATCACTTAGAAGTAAGAAATCAGTGGGAACCGATGAAATACCGAACATTGTGCTTCGACATCTCCCACTAGAAGCGGTGGACATTTATACCACCCTGTTTAATAATGCAATGAATAATGCATATTATCCAGCGCATTGGAAAACTGCGGTGGTACATCCCATTCCCAAAAGGAATAAAGATACTTCCAATCTGGCGAATCTCCGCTCGATCAGTCAAACATCAGTAAGGTTTTCGAGAAGGTGATCAATAGAGTCCTGACTAAGTGGGTTGAGGACAAACATATAGTTCCGGATAATCAATTCGGTTTCAAGGCGGGGCATGATATCATTCATGCTGCGTCTAAACTGGTTTCTGATATCCAATGGAACATAGGTAAGAAACAGTGCACTAGTGCCTGTCTGATTGCCTTGGAAAGGGCCTTCGATACCGTATTGTTAGAGGGACTCTTCTTCAAGCTTGACAGGTTGGGCATTAGTAAACCAATGCTGTATATTTTTTTGATATGCTCTCCAGTAGATAATTCATTGTGAAGAATGGCGATGTGACTTCTGCTAGAACATTTAACATTAAAAACGGTCTGCAACAAGGTGCGGTAAATTCGCCGATCCTGTTCAACATTTACACAAGTGATCTGAGAGGTTCACTTCACCATGCCATAGCGTACGCAGACGACTTAATCGCGTATAGATCGGGTCCAAAGATTGAGGTCATTAATACACTTTTGCAACGTGACTTCGACAAAATTAAGCGATATTGCGACGAAGTCGGAAACCATTCTGTTTAGGACGCCTTTGTCTGGGGCTTTTAAGGATACCAGAAAGAATTGGCAAAAGTTTTCAATCGTAGGACAACTTAGACAGCCACTTGCTTGTCGAAATGTAGTCAGATACCTTGGGATAGATATAGAGACAAAGAGACTGTTTTATAACAGCCAACTCGATGCGAGGGTGAAGGTGATCTGTTACATGGCCCTTATCCGGCCCATGCTCGTATTTGGATGTCCTGTGTGGTTCAACGTGAGAGCAAGTTTATTGGAAAAGATTCGGGTGTTTGAGTGGGCTTGTCTTAGGACTTGTCTTCGCTTATACAGAACACGAGAATCTGAGTACATAAAATTCTATCGTAATGAGGTCTTGTACAATAGGGCGAGCCTAATAAGAGTGGACAATTTCGTCATTAAGTTGACTCGAAGGCATATTGCAAGAGCAATGACCTCATCGAACAACCTGATCTCCGGGGCTTACTACCCTAATTATATGTATCACAAGAGTGTTCGCTTTAACGGCTTTATTCCTTCAGAAGCGTTTCTCTACATAGATAGTAAAGGTCTGATCCAGAACAGATTGACGGTGGCGCTAATCTTCCACGTCGCTCGAACAGCTGCGGACAGGCGACTCAACTACGACAGAGACGTCGCACACGGCAGTGCGGAGCGTCTCCGGTTCAGTAGGGCAGTAGGGAGTCGCGACCTGAGGGATGTTTCTCAGCAGTACCAACAATTTTGGTGGCTTTTTGAGGGAGAGGATGTTTCGTCGTCGAATTCCTCCAATACTTGGTAGCTTCATGTGAAGCAAAGTGGGTCGCCTAATTTTTTTTTAGCCATGGCCGGCTTACATAGTTTTAAGTAGGATTAAGTTAGATTTAAGAAAAAAAATAAATAAATAAAAAAAAAATTATTATTATTATTATAATTATTATTATATATTTGTATATTAAGTATATATATATTTTGTATATATATATATATATATATGTGTGTGTGTGTGTATGAATATATTAGATGTAAGTAGGTTAAGTAGATTAAGATTTAGTTTTAAGTAGTTTGTTGGATTTTAGTTTTATGTTTTATAATAAAATAAAAAAAGTCAGGTTAATAAGTTTTTTTTTGTGAAAAATGTTTTCTTAGTTTTAATTATAATGAATAGAAATAGTATACTATGGTAGTAAGATACGTCGAAAGATATAATTTAAGCGTTAGGTTTAACTTAAAGTGCAAGTATGGCGCCAGTAAGTTAGAATAAGATAATTTTAAGTTAATTAAGCTAATTTTTAAGCATTTTTTTGTCTAGCAAGTAAGAGTATACTAAGTGATACAATTAAAATGCATACAGACTGAAACTGAACTGATTATACATATCGAATGGTGGTGTTAAATGATACTTGTAATTTTCTTTTGCTCTCGGCGTCACATTCATGAAAAATTTCGTATCCATAAACCAGCAGAGGAATAACTAAGCCTTTGGCAAGTAGGAGTCTGATTTTAGTTGGTGTAAATTTTTAGGCAGCACTATGGACGCCTTATGTTTTTCCCACTATAGAATTTATATGGTTGTTCCACGTTTGTGTTCTATTGAAGACAACGCCTAGATTTTTCAAAGAGTCAACGAATTCAATTTTTGAGTCGTTTAGCATTAAATGTGGGAATTAGGAAAGATCAAGAATAGTTTTAGAGATAACTAAACATTTACATTTTCCTGATCTTAGTACTAAATTACTTTTTGACAACCAATTTGAAATTGATTGAAGCTCTTCATTTAAATCACTAGCGCAATTCTCAATGAGGCCTAAGGGACAGCTTTGATAAATTTGAACGCCATCAGCGTAAATGTGTTTCGATGAATTCAATATTACAGAAGCTATATCATTAATATAGACTGAAAATAAGAGAGGCCCTAAGATCGATCCTTGGGGAACACCTTCAGTTAAGGGAAGAGAATCAGATAGGACACCATCTATTGACACAGCCTGTTTTCTTTTACTAAGATATAACGAGACTAATTTGATTGAAGAAGGAGAAATAGAAAAGTAGTGCCTTAATTTATTGATCATAATAGAGTGATCTAACATGTCAAAAGCCTTTAAAAAATCTAGTAGTAATAAGAACGTAACATTGTCATTATCCAGTCTATCTCTTATGTCTTCAACTACATTGACCAAAGCTGTAGTACAACTATGCTTTGCACGGAAACCTGTTCAGTCGGAAACAGCAAAATATTGTTCATAAGAAACTTATTAAGTTGTTTATGCATAATCCGTTCACATATTTTTGAGAGAAAAGGCAGGATTGAAATTGGCCTGAATTCATCACCTATAGAGTTCTTAGGAATAGGAATTATTTTGGCTAATGCCAGTCATAAAAACTGTATTAATGAATAATAAATAATAAAAAGTAATAAATGGTAGCAATGATGGTAAAATTGCTTTAACAAAAATCGGTTGAATCTCATCAATTCCTATAGCATTTGATTTAACAGACAGGAAACTTTCTACTGTGTCCGTATCATCTAACCTTTTGAAAGCAAAAGACGTTGCAGTTGGTAGAACAGTACTATCAAACACACAATAATCAACAGGAGCACCTGAATTTGGATTTGATAAGAACTTGCGATTTAGGTCATTACGATCGATATTAGTGTGACAGGTTGGCGATTCAGCAGTCTGTTTCGGTGAAATCAAATTGTCGGTGTTATATTTTCTTTGGAATTGGGTCTGGAGTGTGTGAACTCAGATGCATTGGCATTCGGTTCTCGGAATTTGAGTGTGGGAACTTCTAAGTGCATGTGGCGGAAGTGGGAGTATTGCACCCAGCTTGTGAAATGCGATTTTGAATGTTTTTGGTGTTAACTCCTCCCTTCTTAGATTCGAGTGTCCTCGCTCGATACCATATAAAGTATTGGTATTGGTTTTATATGTGATCTCTTTTTTGAGGTTTCGCTATGGATAGTTACTCTTGTTGTTCGGTCAAACACCTGCTTGGCGATAATGACTGCAACGGCCAAAATTGCGAGGGATGTTATGCTGTAATTAGTAATGACATGAATCTGCCCTTCTGTTCTGTATTGTTAATATGAAGTTCCTTTAGCATCTCCAATGCTAGAAGTTCTTTGTATGTTTTAACTGAAGAACTTAGATGTAAGGTTGCCGGCAAAGGTTTTGACATTGGTATTTCCTTTGAAGTGTATTCCTGTCCATCTATGAAAATCGATGTGTTACGGAATTGCAGTAAGATTGATGCTATCTTTTTCGACTAAGATTGATCCGTTGAATTGATTCAAAAACAGAGTTCCTGGCTGAAGTTCCTCTATATTTGGGACGTGTAGATTGTTGATTTTGTCACACTCTGATGGTGTACCTTTTACTAAATTAGGATACAATTATCAAAACTTAAATTAACTATTTCATTTCTGTTACATATGGTTATTCCGTTATATGATTTACAATCATTTTTTATTCCATATACTTCATATCGACAACTCAGTATTTTTATTATATTTAATTGGTTTTACTAATAATTTTCCACAAATATCTGTTCCTGTTGTAGGAATACTTATAATATACATTACGGTAGATTTATTTAAAGCTATTTTAACGTCGGCAAATTCGAGTGCCTCTTCGAGATTAACAAATGGTATGTCGTTCTCTTCGAACTTTTTCTTAACTATTTCCAATTCGGAATTGAAGAGGATAAATGAATTCACAATTTTTTTCTTTGCCCAGAGTAGGGTGTACTATATTCTATATTCGTAATTTCCTCTCTTAACATTTCTAATTTATACTTAATTTCTAACATTAACTCATTTTTTAAATTGTTATTTGATTGTACAAATTGGTTTGCTTTATTTGTTACATTTGCAATTGAAGTTCCTCGTATATCTTTAAATCTATAATGTGTATAATTTCGAAATTACCGCTTTGGAGTTTTGCTGTTCCCTGTTTGTTGGCACTATCTTGGCATTTGTTTAGTCTAAAATTTGGATTTCCGCCAAACTTTGGGTAAAGAGAAATCTGAAAAAGGGGCTTAATTCCTAATATTATTCTTGTGAATTTTTTTACCGGACTCGGTTACAATGGTAGTTGAATTGTTTTCTTTGACAATTTCTTTTCTGAAGCGTGGGGTTAATTTATTGTAGTTCCTATTCTTTTATTTACTTTGACATATATGGTTTCGCCTATTTCGTATTTTTTTATTTCTTGTCTTGACTTATTATGATATTCTTTATCTTTGCTTTGTTTTAACCTTAACTTTTGGATATTCTCCTGTCTGGCTTGTTCGTATTTATTGGGGTCTATGCTGACGAATCTACCGAAGACCGTTTCTATGGGTCTTTGGTTGGTTACCAAGTGTATTGCCAAGCCTTTCTTAGCCGGAAAATAAACTAAAAAAAGCTCACAATACAAAGATAGTAAGGACTTAAGTAATATGATCAATCAATGACGAAGCATAATTTTTTTAATTAATCTCTTGAAACGTATGTGGACTACACATGGGGGACTGCGAACAGTGAAACATTGGGCATTTGCAAAATTGGTGATCTGAAATTGCCTCCTATAGATAATAAGACAACGATACAAAGCTAGGTAGTATTTGTCACAGCTTTAAAGAGGAAATATATAATATGAGAATAATGAAACAGCCTCAACTTTTTTGTTTTATAAAGAATTTGGCGACAATTACCACATTACTATGTAGAAAAGTTATCGACAAAAGTGAGAGGCAATAACTGGAAAAGAAGAGTAAACACTATATTAAGCACTTTGCGTATTAAAGAAATCCTTTATAATAATTTATTTTGCTGAAGAAAGCTAAGCGTTTTTTTTTTTCTTTAATATCACATGCTTTTGTCAAATACACTGTATTACCAAGGATCTTGCCAGAGAACGTAGCTTAAAGTGAAAAGCCAAGATGGCTGCTTGTTGATTCCGAATCCACTCAGAAAACGTCTACGAGTACCAGCTGGAAAGCAGATACTCGTAAACAGCTTTCAACATAAATTAGCCTTTCGAGAAAGTCCAAGATGGATTTTTTTTTTTTTTTTTTTTTTGACAAAATCGTTGTATTGTCTGTGTTAGCAGTTTAAACGATTTTAACTTAAGGCAGAACCTTGCAAATAATGTTGAAAGTGTTGGTTATACACATTTCGTAAGATTACGACTATTCCTTGCTGTTTTTTTTTTTTTTTTTTTTTTTTTGTAAGCGCGCATTAAACGCATATATGCCCTTATCGAACCTCTTTGTCAATCCAGGGGTATTCTTGCAAAGGACGTGTAGAACTTAATATCAGCTTGCTCCGATAGCTGGCTGACAATGTCATCAATGATACTTTGCACTGGATACTAGCAGCATAGGGTTGCCTGATAGAATTGAGGAGACCCGATTGGAAAAGGCTCTAGCAGTCATTTTCCATTGCAGCAGTCCGATGTCAAATTTTCTTCCCTAAAGCTTTCAAATGTGGCGTCCTGTAGACTATGTCTTCCAACTGTGCTGGTCTTGGAGACCGGAAAAGCAATCTTTGGCAAAATTGTCTCATCAACTGGAACGTGAGCGAATATCAGTCTTATGTTGGCGGATTAAACTTTAATGTGCATTATAATCAGATGTCCGTTCATGCTCCTTATATTAGTTCACTCCTGATGACAAATCCGCTCCTTATATTAGTTCACTCCTGATGACAAATCCGCTTGCAAATAGGTTTTTATCATCTAATGTGGTTCAATATCACAACTTGATCTTAGATTTCACATTGAGATAGAAAATATGTACAATAGACCTAATTTCTAATAAAATCGAAATGTCTCGGGTCGGGTCCGAGAATGAAGAGATAGAATAAGTTAATTTCCTATAATATTTGGGTAAGTCGATGTTATACTTGTATTGAATAATTTTGGAATAGACGAATAGCTATTACACTTTTGTTCTTTGTGTTAACACTAGCATAATAAGACATCCGACGTTAATATGAGAACCACTTAACTATCCATAATATTGGCTACCCAATCGCTTTTATGAAAGTCCTTTGTTCCTTATGTTTTACTACTTTTGTTGACGTGCTATTCAAACATTGATAAGGATGAAAGAGTCATAACGATTTACGAGTGCTATTGGTAATAGGGCCGAATTTCGTTATATATTTTCCAATGCATTTACAGTGAATTTAAATCAAGCCTTTTTACGCACAATATGATCATATAAAATAACATTTCCGTAGACAAATGAATACAATATTGTTTTCGTTGCATTCATCTTTGATGCCGCTACCCCAGTCACGTAAATTTTTTTACGATCGCCTTTATGCATAAAGATAATTCGCAAATCATCATCCTTTATTACAACATAATTATCGGAATCGTTAGTGACTGATTGTCTGGTTTTCGTATCAGTAAAACTCAGATCACTAGGTTTTGGACGAAGAATTTTTTTTCCTTGAAAGACTGCTCTCCAATCTGTTGAAGCTTCAGATTTTAAATTAGATTTTCGCAAGCTGTGCTCATAATCAATGAATCCAGAAATTTCGGAATCCGACTTTTTACGACGTTGCCGGAGGAAAATGATTGTCTACAAAGATGCCAAGTGATTTGAAAATATTATAAAACTAATTGACAATTTTCACCGAAATAATTTTTTGATAGTTAAGACTTTCTCTCTTCGCTAATTCGAGTAATACAGGATCTGTAATTTTGATGCCTTTGTGAAAAAGGATAAGTGACCTTTTGATGGGGAACATCGCTTCATGCGCAGCTGCCTTACGTTGTTCATATTGTTCGGGAGTGTAGATCTCTGTGGTTGAGCGATATCCAAGTTCGACTAACATGCGACTATAATGAATGGATTGCAGATATCGTAGATCATTTTTCGTGATGTAAATATCCAAGTAGTCCTCATATGTCGGACAATCGAGGAGAAATTCATCTTGAATCAGATTCATTTGTACGGAAAACTATTTCAGAAAATTTCATTGATAGAAAAAGTTTCGTTTACATTTTTGACAGATTTGTATAATGTGGTCGAACATATAAAGCGACGAAGAAATGATTTAACGTACCTAGCGGATAGTCGCAAAATTACTGACTATTCAAAATATAGAAAATAAAGTTCGTAGCTTGGTCTTTGCTTTGACTTGACTAAAGAATAAGAATAAATCCTTATTCACGTAAGCTAAAACAGGCGTTCTACTACCTTCTAGGTAAGGCAATTTAAATACTTCTTTACTAAACACTAATTGCTACCGAAACAGATATTATTCACGAGCCTGGCGTAGGCTTGCTTGTGACACCAAAGGGTCATTTAATCTGGAAACCTGTTGGTGACTGACTTTTGACAGTCGCATTTTGGAGCCACCTAGTGTTCTACAATTCTTACAAAAAATACGTAATAATTTATAGTTATAGTTTGTATGCTGGCTTAAGCATAATGGTATGGTAATCGTAAACGTACTGTTGATTTTTGGAATATTAATAGCCTTGACAGCCGTTAATTTTGTACTTTTCCCACATTTGCTGGAGATTTGAAAGCCCACAGGTCGCTATTAAATTATTTTTTTGATGAAAATGCAACTTTATTGTGATAAAATAGTTACCAATTAATCATTTAAAGTATTGCTCATCGCTAGCTACAACTTTTTCATCTTTCTGGCAGAGCTCGAATATCACTACGGTAAAAGTGTTTATCTTTTGAGGCTATCTACGAATTAAGCCATTTTTTGATGTTTTCATATGAGCGGGACTGCTGATCTGCCAGACAGAACGAACGGATCAAGTAATAATAATCGGAAGGCGCAATATCTGGGGAATTTGGCAGGTGGGGTAGGACTTCCCATTTGAGCGTTTCCAGGTAGGTATTAATGGGTTTGACAACGTGAGGCTGGGCGTTGTCATGCTGTAGAATCACGCTTTCGTGCCTTTGCTTGTATTGTGTAACTCTTTGAGTTACTCTTTTTATCACCCGTCACGCTGCGATGAAGAAAAGAAAAAAAAAAATTTAACGATGGAGCAGTTGTTCAAAAAACGACGCTCAACGCCCCTTGGCTTCAAATCATAAGGAACCCAATTTCCTTGTTTTTAAATCATTCCCAAAACATGCAATCGCTTGAAAATGGCTTGGCGCGTAACTCCTAACGCTGAAGCAAGCGCTTCTTGCGTTTGGCACAGATTCTCTTCGAGCCATGCCTCCCATTTCGCGTCTTCGAAAGATTTTGGCTTTCCTTCACGCCGTCTTTGAAACGACGAAACCAATAACGGCACTTTGTTTCACTTAGAGCAACATCTCCGTAAACTTTTTGGAGCTGTCGATGCGCTTTAGCCGCCGTTTTCTTTGAATGAAAGAAGAAAATAAACACTTCCAGAAAATGATTATTTGGCACAAAATCAGACATTTTCACACAACCAAAAGTATATGACGCCAACACAAAATCACTAATGTGTCAAAACGGTTTACTTACCATATGTCTGTTATATTATTTAGATACGTCAAAATCGACCAATACTTACTGCTGGAACCTTCTATTAACAAACCGCGACTTAGTTGCGCACCTAATATAAAAATAACCAGTTCGTTTAAGTGGTAAAAACTTAAAAATTAGCCATCCGATTAAACTGAAACTTACACAATACATTTTTTACGAAATGAGAAGTGCACGTAAATCAAAAGTTCTATAGTTTTCCGATAGATGGCGGCGAACACCAAAATCTCAAAATTATTACTACAGCACTCCAGGGTGACAGCTAACAATGAAATGACATTTCTCATAGCTAAATCAATAAATATTATGTTTTTAAGTAGGTTTCTCAAGTTATTTAGCTTATGTGGTTTAACTCTATTTTAAGTGCAGACTAATGACCAAGGTAAGAGCTTTTTGTAATAGCATTCAGCGAACACAACTGGGTAATAACTGATAGTGTTATCCAGATAACTTAAGGCCGATGGTTTGAACTTTTAGTGAAATTACATTATGTGATTTGCAAGTATTTGCTTGTCTCAGGTGCTTAAGTTACTAGTGGTTTCTGTTTTTGCAGACTTAAGTTTTGACGGTAACAGTGTCTGTACTATGAAAGCAAAGCCAGCCGATCTATAGTTTTTTGACAAAAACATTTAAATTTTTTCGACACAAACTGCTCAAAGACAACGCGCGTTAAAGGTTAAAACAGTCAAAATAAATCTTGCAATGCATTAATAGATCTATATACTACAATATATATTAGGTGCGAAATTTAAGGAACCAATTTAATGCAGAACATTACTCGTACAGCTCCCTCAACACACTCAAGCAGCTCTCTCAATACAATTAATTTGCCAAGAATTGTTCAAAAAAAAATTAATAAGATTGGGTTTGTTATTTAAGTTGGTGCAACACTCAACACAAATAATTTCAACAATTGGGCACAACAGTATACAATTTAAATCTAATCTGTAGACCATATCCAAGACCCTTCAATTGTTTTATTATCTCGATCGGATAGTCCGTGGATAAAAGAATTTGAAGCCTCATCATTCATTCACAGGTTCAGTAAAATTTTAAATCCGAATCCGAAAACGCATCGCCAGACAAAAATTAATTGATGATGACCAGATAGCCCCCAATGTTCGTTCTAACAAACAACACCCGGAGAAAGCCCTAGATGACTTTTTGACATAAACGTCATTTGAATTCACTAGATCTTAAAATGCTCCAATTTCAATTATCTCATGATTCTGGTAAGTTTCCAGGTAAACTAAAGCTGAATCTCAAATTAGAAAAGGAACAATATGAACGATTTAGCATGTAGACAAGTTTAAGGTGTCCTAAGTTGTTTAAGTTTTTTTTTTTTACAAATTTGGACCTCAATTGAAGAGTTTTCTACATCTAGACCAGGTGTTCCAAAAAACCAGTTGATGCGCTCCTGCGCCGTAGTAAGCTTCTGAAGCTTATATTCACGCGGATTTATCATTGGGATAAAATTAAGGGGAGCAGTTGGTTCATATTGGGTCTATAACTTAATTCGTGCGGTTTGCTAAGAGATGGCCTAACTTGTATTATTCCATTGTTATAATTCCATTGGAACATGCGTTGGAAACCTACTGTCATTTTACGTCATTTCAGTATATGTCATTCGTTTGGAGCGTAAACAACAACAACTCAGCGCTAGCTGAGCGAACGTGTCAAAAGTTGTTTGCACCATTTAAAAGTGGTGATTTTGGCTTGGAAGACGATGAACGTCCTGGGCAGCCAAAAAAGTTTAAAAATGAAGAACTTTGGATGTCACTCAAGCAGCCATTTTAAAACGTTTAAGAGCAGCTGGATATATTCAAAAGCAAGGAAGTTGGGTTCCACATGAACTCAAGCCGAGAGACGTCGAAAGACGGTTTTGCTTGTCCGAAATCTTGCTGAAACGACACAAAAGGAAGCCATTTTTGCATCGCATTGTTACTGGTGATGAAAAATGGATCCATTACGACAACCCCAAACGCAAAAAATCACATGTGAAACCCGGCCAACCAGCCAAATCAACGACAAAGCCGAATATCCATAGCGCGAAGGTAATGCTCTGTATTTTGTGGGATCAGATGGGTGTCCTGTACTATGAGCTGCTAAAACCGGGTGAAACCATCAATAGACAACGCTACCGAACACAATTAATCCATTTAAAGAGAGCAGTAGCCGAAAAACGCCTGGATTATGCGACCAGACACGAGGCAATAATTTTCCATCATGACAACGCTCGGCCCCATGTTGCTATTCCGGTTAAGAACTATTTGGAAAACAGTGGATGGGAAGTCTTCTGACAACCATTTGTTCCGATCGATGCAGAACGCCCTCACTGAAATACGGTTCACATCAGAGCAGAATATCAAAAATTGGCTTGATTAATTCTTGGCTGCCAAGCCGGTGCAATTCTTTTGGGATGGGATCCAAAAATTGCCAGAAAGATAAGAAAAAGTCATAGCTTCAGATGGGCAATACTTTGAATAATATTATTGTCCATGTTTTTCTTAAATAAACGTTCAAATTTTGAAGAAAAAAAACCGCACGAATTAAATTACATACCCAATAGTTCAAAAAAGTGATATGCGCCTAATCCCTTTCAGCGAAAAGAGCGATTGGAACCAGAAGATTGGATTAATATTTTATTATATTTTCCGAATGAAGTTGGGAAGGTATACGACGCTATTCTAAACCGTAAGAGGTCATTGGAGGAAAGAACTACAATGATACTTAGTGCGACCTAAGTTTACATATACAGCCCTTGATGCCTCGAAACTCTCAACCAAAGAAAAATACAGGCAGTTCAAAAAACAACATACGTCCTACCCATCACCCCAACGCAAGTGTTGAACACCTTCTGAAACTTCATGCAGAAAACAACGCGTTCAGAATTCTGACTGAACTCAATATCAACATTTCTTTTGGTATTGAATATCCAAAGAGGAAGAAATGGCTTAATACTATATATTGTAGCAGTAGAGAACGGGAAAGGTTTTTTCCACCTTAACTCGGTATGGATTTCTAGATACGTGCAATGTTTTTCAGAGTGAATGACTGCAGGAGGCCTTGTGAAGATGGAACCAATATGAAACAAGAATATGGCATTAGCTAAATCTCAACCAGCCTACATCTGTCTTACAATACTCAGAGTAATACGTACGCAGAACCACGTCAGACCTTGTGCTTAGCATTGAGAAAAAAAGCACGCACCTATACGAGATAGTACTTAAAAGGAACCAAACATGTAGAGCGTCTTCCCTCGATGAAGAAAAAAAAACCTTTCGCCACAAGAGTGGCGAGTCTAACAACTTCAAAGCGAAAAAGAATTACACGATCTGTGTTAGGCTTTACCAATATTACAATATGTAATGCAAAATTTTAGCTATTACAAATACTGTTTACATTTTAACTTTCAAGGCTTTTCTTATTTCATGAAAAATATAGGGTATATGAACATTTGCTTTGCAAAAAAAAAACAACGATTCAAAATAAGTTAATTAAGCATTTGTTAAAAAAAATGTGTTAATAAAATGATTCAGAAATTTATTGAATTCATTTGAGAAAATAAAATTGGTGGATGGTGACTGCTACAAACTCAATTATTATAAATTTGTTTATTAAATTGTTGAACAAAAACTCCCAATCAAATTTTTTTAAATTCGTCACCTAACCAATAGCGGTAAAACATTTTCTTTGCATGCCTCTTTTCATTCGGGAAAATAAAAACTAAGGGTCAAGGTCAGGTGAATAGGAAGGATGGGGAACAGGGTCACGCAATTTGTAAGCAGGGGCGTTATCCTGGTGGAAAAACTAGTCGGCATAGTGCAATAAATCAGGCCTTTTCCGCCGCAAACTGTTGCACAATTTTTTTTAAAAACTACCAGGTAGAATGCCTGACTAACTGTCCATGTGTAACAAACTTTGTATAAACAACTCCTCTCACATTGAAAAAACAAATAAGCATTGTTTTGACTTTTAACTTTACTTGATTAGCTTTTTTGGGGCCAGGCCAACTCAAAGCCAGTAAAGACTTGATTGTTGGTTCGTTTTAAAGCTATAACCATGGAACCATGATTGATTCATCATTTGTGGTAACCTTGGAATAAAGGTTTGGAGCATTTCGGAACTCTTCTTTCAAAACACATTATGCTTCCACGCGACATTGTTTTGTTCCACTCCAGGTAGTTCCACAACGGTCTTCATGAGCCATCGCCGATCTTTTAAGATGATTTTGCGATTTTTTTCAATATTTGCATCAGTTCAGGCCGTGAAAGGACAACCAGAGCGAGCTGTGTCATCAATTGATTTTTAACCTCTTTCGAAACAAGAAAACCACTCAAACACTTGAGCTTTCCCAATAGCATCATATTTGTAGGCCGTTTCTAACATTTCAAGAGTTCCTGTGACAGCTTTATGGCCGCGAGTTATGATACAATCATTCGCGAAGATTACAGATTCCTTATTTTTGACTAAATTTTTCAAATTTTTCTTATGTTTTCATTACAACTGAAATAATAAAATGACATGTCTGTGGGATACAATTTTAGGTGTCGAGGTTGCCTGAGGGATAACTGTAACTCGCGCACTGTTCAAGAGAATTATCCATTACAAAAATGATGAGCACACAAAACAACTAAAAAACACATAAAACCTGAACGGAATCTTGTTTACCAACGAAGCTTGGCTTACGGACTTAGGTGTGGTAATTCACAGTAGATGGTAGCAGTAGAACGCCGTATCATAAAAAAACAACATCAATTTGATTTCAATTTCTCATCAGATCACCAAGCTCACGGCTTAGCCAATACCTACATGTAGCTCGTAAATGCTCAAAGATACCATAGAGGTCATAGTATCTCTAAAAATTTAAACTGGCAAAAACTGGGGAATTCTCTAAGACAGTAGAAAAGAACTTAGCATGACAACAAGTATTTTGTTCGGAAAATGTTTTCTGAACAAACATGCTTAAAGGTTCAGTTTGACTAATTCGAATGCCTCAAGGAATTTTTAGAACCCTTAAAATGCTTGCACACAGCTTGGCGAAGAAAAGTTGTGGAGGAAAAGTAAAAAGATACCGATATACCTTGACTTTAAAGATTTTGAAATTAAAATACCAGGAAATAAAAAGCTAGGGAGGGCATTCCATATACGAGTTGTCCGGCTTAGGAAAGAATTACGATAATTCAAAGTACGTCTCTGAAAGTGAATTTGAGGGTATACTAATGGGCATTCACAGTAGTACGTTTATTACAATTGAAGGTCCGAAGGGGCTGAATGCTATAGGAAATTTCGATGTAGCACTGGTGATAAAAATAGAGCGATATAACATGGTGAAGTAAGAAACGTTACATCGGTGTTCAAGGGTTTCAAGTGACTGCGTTATATTGGCGTCACCTATGAGCTTTTGAAACCTGTCCCTTATATTGTATATTGAGACCAAATCAGAGACGGTAAAATATTTTTACCATCGTTTAAAGAAACCTTGAAGTACAAACAAGTAACCTTCGTTACTTGTACTTGGCCTTGTACCGTCTGCGACCTGTGACTGCGAATCACAATTTCATTTATACATACATGTGTATGTATATAAGTTTATTTCAGGTTGATTAGGTACCTTGGTACTTACAAATACAAAAAAGTTGCGAAAAAAAATCGATTTAGAGGAAATGTCGTGGCGAATAATGCGCTATTGTATGCTGCAATGCAACAACTGCCCAATTTCCAGAAAGACAAATGCTTAGATTTCCTAAAAAGGGAACTTAGAAATAAAATGACTGGCTAGCACAAGAAGCACAAGAATCCCGTGATAATGATGGAAATCATAAACGGCCATACATTTGTAGTAAACATTTCGATTTGAAATTTTTTGGAGAACAGTTTTTTTTGGAATCTAATGACAATGAACTTGCTTTTGATTCTTAGAAAGCCAAAATAAACTACTCTTATCGCAAAAGATTAAAAGTGCAATCGAGTACCGATACATCCATTGATAAACTAAATGAAGTTTCAGCACGTATAGACTGCAACAGATCTATAGATTCAATAGAATCTGTATGCAACAAATGCGAAGCGAACACAAAAAAGCAAATTTTTTTATATTCAACAAATAAATAGACTGACAAAAAAAATTAACAAATTTTTTTCTAAAAAAAAGTCAAAAATTCAGAAATATTCTGGCAATTAAAGTCCGGAGGCTAAAAAAAAATAAAGCACAGCTTAGAGGATATCAAAAGCAAAAAATAGAAGAAAAAATAGATTTCTTACATGATATATGGTAAATAAAAAATCTAAAATATTTTGCAAACTTAAAATTTTATCTTCTGGTCTAAAGGAACATATAAAAAAACTCGTCCCGTCCGGTTTGACAACCACCTCTGAGAAAAATATCGAAACCTAATACACCAGAGTATCAAACTACTACACCACCTGTCCGCGCCCTGGAGAAAAGCCAGTAAAAGGATATTCATATTCCCTTGGTGGGCGCGCGGGATTATATATAAAAAAAAAATAAAAATAAAAAAAGTGCTTTATCATGTGATCTGTCCAAGCAATATACCAACAAAGCAGCTCGAAATTGAGGTATACAACTACATATATTGACATATGTAGAAATTTGAGACTAAACGTAAGACAAATTTGCTGTGACCAAGGCCCTACGAATTGAAGCATTTTCAATAAATTAAAGCTGGATGAGGGCAACAGTTCTTTTCTTTGATGTGCCACATTTAAACAAAAGTGTAAGAAACAATCTTTTAAAATCAGACATACAAACTCTGGATGGAGTTGTAAGCTAGAAAATAATGAAAGTATTTTAATGATAAAAAAGAATTATTCAATGATTACTGTGAGTTACTTTTTATATATGTTAACAAGTTGAATCAGAATTAAGAGCAAGAAATTTTATTAAAAATAATCCAAACGCGTCTGAATTTGGCTCATTACTGGCCAAAATTATAGCTCTTAAATTGTTTTAACACATGAGCAAGAGAAAAATGAGAACATATTCCATCTAGCCAAATATTGTGAATCTGAACTTCTAACGATATAGTAACCAGATGAATCTAATCTTAGAGAAAACATAGTTTATCAATGTATATCAAAAATAAATTTGTACTATCCAGATTGGTTTGAAACGACACATAAATGTTATTCGCACAAAATTGATACAGTCAATTTCCTTGTGGTACATATTTCTGCTTTCCAAAAATTGTAAGTGGTTTATTGACAAGAGCATAAACAAGAAAATAAATACAAAACAAAAGACAAAAAAGTTACAAAATTTAATGAATATGCAAGCTAAAATAAATATTTATATATGTACATAATGTATGAATATTTGAAAAGAAAACTAAGGCGTTGGTAGGTAAGGGAGGTGGTGGGGGTCAATATTCTGCCACATCTGCTTTTGTGAATAGCTAAAAAATCATACTTCTAGAATAGTTTTTTTCGGTCCTACAAGACCAACCCAACAGAGGAAAACCGAAAAAAGTTTAAACGAGCCAGAAATGACTGCAACGTCTTTCTTAGGCGTGTGAAATTCCAATACGACCAAAAACTGAGACAAAAAAAAAAAAACTGCAATGTCCCAAAGGCAGTAAAAATTTTTGGTCAAAAACATTAGAAATTCTGTCTCAACCTCTATCCCGACGCTTATTCACAATGACATTCCAGGTGTCAGCTCTTTGGACAAGGCCAATTTGCTTACTGCACACTTTGCGGCTAGCTCAACACTCCCAGATTGTGCTTTGTCCCCGCCTACACTTGAGTGCTTCGAATCTACAATGGGACGAATCCACTTTCGCACTCGTGTAGTAGCAAGAGTACTCAAAGATCTTAACATGCATAAATCCGCTGGTCCAGGTGGTATATCGCCCCTTCTTCTTTAGATGTGTTCTTCCACGCTGGCAAAACCACTGCGTAAGCTTTTTCATCAATACTACTCTTTAGGATTCTTTCCAAGCAGATGGAAAACAGCATTTGTCCAGCCCGTCCCTAAAAAAGGCGAATCTTCTTCTCTCTCCTCCTACAGACCCATTGCACTTACGTCTCTTCTATCCAAAGTCATGGAAACGCTAATAAACCGTCAACTCATAAAATATCTCAAAACACGAAAACTTCTCAATGACCGGCAATATGGTTTTCGTAGCAACAGGTCCACTGGTGATCTGATGGAATGTCTCACCGAAAAGTGGAACCATCGTGGCATCGATGACTCTCTTCTTCAATGGATTAGAAATAACCTTTCGGAACTTTCAATTCAAGTTGTCTTGGACGGTTTCAAGTCTGATATTCACAAAATAAACGCTGGTGTTCCCCAGGGTACCGTTCTGTCTCCGACACTCTTTTTAATTTTCATTAATGATCTCTTGTCTGCTACTTCTAATCCAATATATTCCTTTACTGATGACAGTTCTCTCTCTTTTTTCATATAAGTTCCCGGATTCACACCCCTCACGAGAATGGCAGCACATGTTAAGCTCATTAAATTCCATTAAATTTAGGGATGGCCGTGGTGTAGTGGTATATGCATAGACTCCTCAAGCAGAGGGTAGCGGGTTCGAATCCCGAGCCAGGCAATTCTGTGAAAAAGTCTTTTCATAGAATTTGTATGTTGTTATATGAAAATCCCGTCGGCGTCAACTCTGACATGAAGGCATAATACTGATGTTGGAGTGGTTGCTGGCTGGGCTAAATGTAACGACCTAACAACTAGCACGGACTTAAGACCCACTGGTTGAGGAGGACGTACTAGCTTGTCCCGTCCAGTTTGACAACCACCTCTGAGAAAAATATCGAAACCTAATACACCAGAGTATCAAACTACTACACCACCTGTCCGCGCCCTGGAGAAAAGCCAGTAAAAGGGTATTCATATCCCCTTGGTGCGCGCGCGGGATTATATATAAAAAAAAATAAAAATAAAAAAAGTGCTTTATCATGTGATCTGTCCAAGCAATATACCAACAAAGCAGCTCGAAATTGAGGTATACAACTACATATATTGACATATGTAGAAATTTGAGACTAAACGTAAGACAAATTTGCTGTGACCAAGGCCCTACGAATTGAAGCATTTTCAATAAATTAAAGCTGGATGAGGGCAACAGTTCTTTTCTTTGATGTGCCACATTTAAACAAAAGTGTAAGAAACAATCTTTTAAAATCAGACATACAAACTCTGGATGGAGTTGTAAGCTAGAAAATAATAAAAGTATTTTAATGATAAAAAAGAATTATTCAATGATTACTGTGAGTTACATTATATATATGTTAACAAGTTCAATCAGAACTAAGAGCAAGAAATTTTATTAAAAATAATCCAAACGCGTCTGAATTTGGCTCATTACTGGCCAAAATTATAGCTCTTAAATTGTCCTAACACAGGAGCAAGAGAAAAATGAGAACATATTCCATCTAGCCAAATATTGTGAATCCGAACTTCTAACGATATAGTAACCAGATGAATCTAATCTTAGAGAAAACATAGTTTATCAATGTATATCAAAAATAAATTTGTACTATGGTTTGAAACGATACACAAATGTTATTCGCACAAAATTGATACAGTCAATTTCCTTGTGGTACATGGTTCTGCTTTCCAAAAATTGTAAGTGGTTTATTGACAAGAGCATAAATAAGAAAAGAAATACAAAACAAAAGACAAAAAAGTTGCAAAATTTAATGAATATGCAAGCTAAAATAAATATTTATATATGAATATTTGAAAAGAAAACTAAGGCGTTGGTAGGTAAGGGAGGTGGTGGGGGTCAATATTCTGCCACATCTGCTTTTGTGAATAGCTAAAAAATCATACTTCTAGAATAGTTTTTTTGGTCCTACAAGACCAACCCAACAGAGGAAAACCGAAAAAAGTTTAAACGAGCCAGAAATGACTGCAACGTCTTTCTTAGGCGTGTGAAATTGCAATACGACCAAAAACTGAGACAAAAAAAAAACTGCAATGTCCCAAAGGCAGTAAAAATTTTTGGTCAAAAACATTAGAAATTCTGTCTCAACCTCTATCCCGACGCTTATTCACAATGACATTCCAGGTGTCAGCTCTTTGGACAAGGCCAATTTGCTTACTGCACACTTTGCGGCTAGCTCAACACTCCCAGATTGTGCTTTGTCCCCGCCTACACTTGAGTGCTTCGAATCTACAATGGGACGAATCCACTTTCGCACTCGTGTAGTAGCAAGAGTACTCAAAGATCTTAACATGCATAAATCCGCTGGTCCAGGTGGTATATCGCCCCTTCTTCTTTAGATGTGTTCTTCCACGCTGGCAAAACCACTGCGTAAGCTTTTTCATCAATACTACTCTTTAGGATTCTTTCCAAGCAGATGGAAAACAGCATTTGTCCAGCCCGTCCCTAAAAAAGGCGAATCTTCTTCTCTCTCCTCCTACAGACCCATTGCACTTACGTCTCTTCTATCCAAAGTCATGGAAACGCTAATAAACCGTCAACTCATAAAATATCTCAAAACACGAAAACTTCTCAATGACCGGCAATATGGTTTTCGTAGCAACAGGTCCACTGGTGATCTGATGGAATGTCTCACCGAAAAGTGGAACCATCGTGGCATCGATGACTCTCTTCTTCAATGGATTAGAAATAACCTTTCGGAACTTTCAATTCAAGTTGTCTTGGACGGTTTCAAGTCTGATATTCACAAAATAAACGCTGGTGTTCCCCAGGGTACCGTTCTGTCTCCGACACTCTTTTTAATTTTCATTAATGATCTCTTGTCTGCTAATTCTAATCCAATATATTCCTTTACTGATGACAGTTCTCTCTCTTTTTTCATATAAGTTCCGGATTCACACCCCTCACGAGAACGGCAGCACATGTTAAGCTCATTAAATTCCATTAAATTTAGGGATGGCCGTGGTGTAGTGGTATATGCATAGACTCCTCAAGCAGAGGGTAGCGGGTTCGAATCCCGAGCCAGGCAATTCTGTGAAAAAGTCTTTTCATAGAATTTGTATGTTGTTATATGAAAATCCCGTCGGCGTCAACTCTGACATGAAGGCATAATACTGATGTTGGAGTGGTTGCTGGCTGGGCTAAATGTAACGAACTAACAACTAGCACGGACTTAAGACCCACTGGTTGAGGAGGACGTACTAGCTTTTCCCGTCCAGTTTGACAACCACCTCTGAGAAAAATATCGAAACCTAATACACCAGAGTATCAAACTACTACACCACCTGTCCGCGCCCTGGAGAAAAGCCAGTAAAAGGGTATTCATATCCCCTTGGTGCGCGCGCGGGATTATATATAAAAAAAAATAAAAATAAAAAAAGTGCTTTATCATGTGATCTGTCCAAGCAATATACCAACAAAGCAGCTCGAAATTGAGGTATACAACTACATATATTGACATATGTAGAAATTTGAGACTAAACGTAAGACAAATTTGCTGTGACCAAGGCCCTACGAATTGAAGCATTTTCAATAAATTAAAGCTGGATGAGGGCAACAGTTCTTTTCTTTGATATGCCACATTTAAACAAAAGTGTAAGAAACAATCTTTTAAAATCAGACATACAAACTCTGGATGGAGTTGTAAGCTAGAAAATAATGAAAGTATTTTAATGGTAAAAAAGAATTATTCAATGATTACTGTGAGTTACATTATATATATGTTAACAAGTTCAATCAGAACTAAGAGCAAGAAATTTTATTAAAGATAATCCAAACGCGTCTGAATTTGGCTCATTACTGGCCAAAATTATAGCTCTTAAATTGTTTTAACACAGGAGCAAGAGAAAAATGAGAACATATTCCATCTAGCCAAATATTGTGAATCCGAACTTCTAACGATATAGTAACCAGATGAATCTAATCTTAGAGAAAACATAGTTTATCAATGTATATCAAAAATAAATTTGTACTATGGTTTGAAACGATACATAAATGTTATTCGCACAAAATTGATACAGTCAATTTCCTTGTGGTACATGGTTCTGCTTTCCAAAAATTGTAAGTGGTTTATTGACAAGAGCATAAATAAGAAAAGAAATACAAAACAAAAGACAAAAAAGTTGCAAAATTTAATGAATATGCAAGCTAAAATAAATATTTATATATGAATATTTGAAAAGAAAACTAAGGCGTTGGTAGGTAAGGGAGGTGGTGGGGGTCAATATTCTGCCACATCTGCTTTTGTGAATAGCTAAAAAATCATACTTCTAGAATAGTTTTTTCGGTCCTACAAGACCAACCCAACAGAGGAAAACCGAAAAAAGTTTGAAATTCTTGTGAAATTCCAATACGACCAAAAACTGAGACAAAAAAAAACTGCAATGTCCCAAAGGCAGTAAAAATTTTTGGTCAAAAACATTAGAAATTCTATCTCAACCCCCATCCCAACGCTTATTCACAATAACATTCCAGGTGTCAGCTCTTTGGACAAGGCCAATTTGCTTACTGCACACTTTGCGGCTAGCTCAACACTCCCAGATTGTGCTTTGTCCCCGCCTACACTTGAGTGCTTCGAATCTACAATGGGACGAATCCACTTTCGCACTCGTGTAGTAGCAAAAGTACTCAAAGATCTTAACATGCATAAATCCGCTGGTCCAGATGGTATATCGCCCCTTCTTCTTAAGATGTGTTCTTCCACGCTGGCAAAACCACTTCGTAAGCTTTTTCATCAATACTACTCTTTAGGATTCTTTCCGAGCAGATGGAAAACAGCATTTGTCCAGCCCGTCTCTAAAAAAGGCGAATCTTCTTCTCTCTCCTCCTACAGACCCATTGCACTTACGTCTCTTCTATCCAAGGTCATGGAAACGCTAATAAACCGTCAGCTCATGAAATATCTCAAAACACGAAAACTTCTCAATGACCGGCAATATGGTTTTCGTAGCAACAGGTCCACTGGTGATTTGATGGAATGTCTCACCGAAAAGTGGAACCAAAGCATACATCAATCTGGCGAAAGCAAGATAGTTGCACTTGATATTACTAAGGCATTTGACAGAGTTTGGCATCAGGCTCTTTTGTCGAAAATGCGTGCTTTTGGCATCGATGACTCTCTTCTTCAATGGATTAGAAATAACCTTTCGGAACGTTCAATTCAAGTTGTCTTGGACGGTTTCAGGTCTGATATTCACAAAATAAACGCTGGTGCTCCCCAGGGCACCGTTCTGTCTCCGACACTCTTTTTAATTTTCATTAATGATCTCTTGTCTGCTACTTCTAATCCAATATATTCCTTTGCTGATAACAGTTCTCTCTCTTTTTTCATATTCGTTCCCGGATTCACACCCCTCACGGGAACGGCAGCATATGTTAAGCTCATTAAATTCCATTAAATTTAGGGATGGCCGTGGTGTAGTGGTATATGCATAGACTCCTCAAGCAGAGGGTAGCGGGTTCGAATCCCGAGCCAGGCAATTCTGTGAAAAAGTCTTTTCATAGAAATTGTATGTTGTTATATGAAAATCCCGTCGGCTTCAACTCTGACATGAAGGCATAACACTGATGTTGGAGTGGTTGCTGGCTGGGCTAAATGTAACAAACTAACAACTAGCACGTACTTAAGACCCACTGGTTGAGGAGGGCGTACTAGCTCGTCCCGTCCAGTTTGACAACCACCTCTGGGAAAAATATCGAAACCTAATACACTTGAGTTTCAAACTACTACACCACCCGCCCGCGCCCTGGAGAAAAAGCCAGTAAAATGGTATTCATATCCCCTTGGTGCGCGCGCGGTATTATATAAAAAAAAAATTAAATTCCGATATTAACAGCATAACCAATTGGGGAACTATCAACCGAGTGGAATTGAATGCTTCCAAAACTCAATGCTGTCTGCTGTCATCAAAGCGAAATTCAAATTATCCATGAATGGCACTTGCATCGTCGAAACCGATAAACTTTCCATTCTCGGAATGTATGTTAGTGACAACTTACGTTGGATTGACCACATATTCGATGTCGCGAAAAATGCTGCGAAATGTCTAGGTTTCCTCAAGTGATGTAAGAAATATTTTACCCTTTTTGATCTGGCCACAATATATAAGGCATTCATTCGCCCAAAATTGGAGTACAATGCCCACATCTGGTCAGGTGCTTCTAAAACATCTCTGCACCTGCTAAATAGGATTTAAAACCGTGCGATAAAACTCATTGGTGATACTAATATCAGTCATTCAATTGGCACCCTCGAACATCGACGTGATGTCTCCTGTCTCACTTTGTTTTATCGCTATTTTTACCACCAGTGCTCCATTGAAATCGCCAATAGCATTCCGCCCATTCAAACTTTATGGAATGCCCTGCCGACCTCCGTGTTTCCTGGTCGTTATAATTTACAAACATTTAAGAACAATGTACACCGGTACCTGTTTTTGCTTCCTCCCTAAATTTCCTTCGTGTACGAACATTTTAAGCGTACAAAATTCCCTTGAGCGCGCTCTGATTATAAAAAAAAAAAAGTATTATGTAAGAGTCTAAAGACAAAAATATTTTACAAATGCGTTTTCACATACATAAATGCCTTTAACTAAAGTGGGCTAAAAGCAGAGTTGATTTTGTTTCCTATTGTTTAACGCACATGAACAAAAAAATAATAAAAGAGTGGCTATAGCTACCTATCAGACCTATCTTCTTTTATGTAAAATGTAAAGACTAAACATTAAACATACTCTTAATGAGAGTAGGAGTGCTACAAAAATTTGTAAAAGATGTAATCGTATTCAAACAATTAGGAAATAAATAAACATAATTTTTTGTCTAAGCCTCAATCTTATAATACTTACATACCTACAAACATATGAATAAAGTAAAGTAAAATAAAGTTAGCGTACAATACCTACAGTACCTGTTATTTAAATTTTTTGTACCATACCTACAAATTCTTAACATCATCGCAGATCGCATTAAAATTATTCCTGATCTTAACTTAACTGCTCTGTCTGTTTTTTTCTCACCGTGCCAAAGTCTCAGGCCAGGACAAATAATTCGAGAATACAAAATAAAACAAAAAAATATATTTTACTGTGGGTATGTCACAAACTCTACGCTGGTGGTGAAAACTTATCGCAAAGCAAAAGAAAGGGCTTTTGCACAGAAAATTTTTTTTTAGTCTTTTTTTCTTTGCGAAGCAGAAAAGCTTTTTGTTTGCCCCTCGTTGTTTGCTCATCGCAAAAAAGATCAATATTTTTTTGTATGTGGATGCGACATCTGGAAGTATAAATTGTCATTGACAAACACACCTAGAATTGAAAATTGTTGGCTTTCGATGATGCAAGCGCTATTCATGGATAACGGCTGGGTGTTTACTTTAACGACAGCAAGCGACATTGTTCTTTGGGAGCATTTAATTCCACTCTGTTGATAGCTCTCTAATTAGTTATGCTGTTAATGTGGGATGGGTCCTGAGCTGTAGGATTCATGCAAAACCTTTCGCAGTGTTTTTTGCCAGCGTGTAAGAAGAACACCCCTTCAATAGAAAAGGAGATATACCGTCTAGACCAGCCAATTTTTCTGCAATAATATCAAAAAGGTTTGATTTAAAATGTAAAATAAAACACATAAATTTGAAAGCAAAGAAAAATTTTTTATTATCAGTTAAAGGAAAAATTCATGGCATTTACTTTTTGAAAATGATATCATGTAAATATTGGCCACGACTACGTCTGAGGTGGTCCATTCGAAAGGTCCAATTTTTATGTGACTCGTTCGAGCATAGCGACTGGTAACGCGCAGATAACACAAGTAATGTTGGCTTCCAAGGCGTTAATCGTAGCTGACTTATTCCTGAATACTTGAGACTTTACATATCCTCAGTGAAAATAGTCTAAAGATGTGATATCGCACGATCTATTCGGCCAATTTACCGTAGCAAAACATGAAATTAAGTGCTCACCAAAATGATTTCTCAACAAGTCCATTGTTTCATGCGCTGTATGGCTCGTAGCCATACATCGTCTTGTTGAAACCAGAGCTCACCGAGACCATGTTCTTGAATTTCAGGAAGCACATAGTCTGTTAGCATGGCGCGATAACAGTTACCATTAACGGTAACATTCTGATTTGCCTCATTTTTGAAGAAATATGGAACAATAGACCACCAGCCATTGCTGGCAGCTCTTGGTACTCTTCGGGTTGCTCAGCAGTCCAAATACGGCAATTTTATTTATTAACGAATCCATTGAGCCAGAAATGGGCTTCATCACTGAACAAAATTTTACGATAAAACACCGGATTTTCATTGAGTTTTTCCAGAGCCTGACTTCAATTCTTGCCCAAGTTGAATTTTGTACGCTTTAGGCCAAGGTCCTCATGTAAAATACTCCAAGTTGTCGAATATGCCAAGCAAAGCTGTTGAGAACGACAACGAATCGATTCGTCAAGGTTTTTGCGTACACTCTCAGCTACAGCTGCTATAGTCTCTTCACTACGTGCTGGATGTGGTCTAACCGGGCGAGTATCATCCACTAATGGTTACTGGGACCCAAATTTGCGAATGGTATTGGCAATAGTAATTTCAGTAGGTCGATTATGCGCACCGTAAGTTCCTCGAATCGCACGGAAAACATTTCTTACAGAACGCTAATTTTAGTAATACAACTGAGCAATTTGGAGACGCTGTTGTGGTGTGAGTCCTTCCATGATGATTTGCCAAATGATACTGAATAAAAATGACAAAGCAGTTTGATAGAAGTCATGCGTAATTTGTCAAAAAAGCCTATTGAAATTCAAACCTCACGATGAATCACCCCTTATATCTATGCTACGCTTTAGATTTGAACAATTATATTATTTAATAGAAACTTAAACGTACGAGTATACACACTTTTAAGAAAATACGAAAGACTATTTCCTACTTTCATTCTGGACGTGCACTCGTTGTATATACCGAAAAAAAAATTATTTTGTAATTATCTCGTATACTTGTAGAGCGTTTACTGATCCATTTTGTATCTTTCTCCCTTTTTGTTTTTGCTTGTACTATATTTTCTTGTCTTTCTCTCGTCAGATACACTTTGTTTTCGAAATACACTTTGCTTAAAAATACATGTTATCCAAAGACTTTTACTCAAGCAGAGAAGAGAATATTTTGTGTGTTTGAAAATATTTATATACTCGTACACACTTGTATGTTGTTGTTTTCCTTTTCTTTATTTTTTGGAAACAGCCACTAATAGATGACATCGTGTTTGTCAGTCTACTCCAGATACGGTTGGAACACATTAGAAAAAATATTTTGTTTCACTAAGTCGCACCATGAAGTAAAATTAATAAATCTGAAAAATGAAGTGTTTCCTGCTTTTGATACTACTGTCCCTTGTGGGGCTTTCATTCCAATTTCAACAGGTTAAAATCGGTAAAGAAAAAATTCAAATCAATCATAAAATATGTATTTAAAAAAAAATATATAATATATATATATCTGAAATATTCTTTTAAGGTGCCATATTTTTTGCCGATGAACAGGATATTGAAAATTCTTTCACAAAGGCTATAAATCGTTTAAATCAACGGTTTTACGATATAAAGCTCATGCCGATAAAACGATATGCCCCTACCGACGATAGTTTTATTCTACAAAGATTAGGTTAAGATACCATATTTTCAAAAAAGTGCCGCAATAATAAAAAAAAAATACATATCCATTTTGTTTTCTTTAAATTTAGCATGCGAACTCATTGGCGATGGTGTCTCAGCTATTTTTGGACCAAGTTCAAAGGCATCTAGCGGTAAGTTTTCAGTTTGTTTTGACGCAAACTAATTACTTGTTTTTGTAAACAGATATTGTATCGCTCATCTGCAATAGCACTGGGATTCCTCAAATTTTATTTGATTGGGGTCCTGAAGAAAGTATGTCCGAAAGAATGAACCATATGATGACGATAAATGTGTCTCCTTCAACTGCAATTCTTTCCAAGGCTTATGCTGACATTGTAAATAACTATGCTTGGAAGGGTTATACGATTATTTATGAAAGCGACGAAGGTTGATGACAATGTATTTGAGGGAAATTTACTTATCTAGTTTTGAATTACAGCTTTAATTCGACTTCAGGATCTCATACAGCTGAGACGTGTGCATGGTGAAGAGATTAAAGTTCGACGCTTTCAACGTGGAGACGATTACAGAGTTGTATGGAAGAATGTTCGACACCTGGGTGAGAGAAGGGTTATTTTAGACTGTTCCCCAGACATTCTGGTAGAAGTTATTAATAGTTCGACAGTTTTCAATATGACGGGGCAATTTAACGTAAGTCTTGAAAATATGCAAAGAACCAATATTCACCAGGGTTTTGGTTTTTCGTTTTGCAGCAATTATTTTTGACGAATCTAGATACACACAATTCAAATTTAGAAGTTTTGAACAATGTTGACTTCAAAGCGAACATTACTGCTGTTCGGATTGAATTAAATACATACGAATACATTTCGGTGAGTGTCATTTTTAACTTAGTATAAATACGGTATTGCCCGTAAGAGAAAAAAGAAGATTTACCCCTTTTGGTGACAGGCTAAATAACAGGATTTATGAAAAAATGTACGCAGTGATTTTTCCAGTGTGAAGGAACACTCTTTAGAAGAAAGGTAGAGAACATACCATATGGGCCAGCGGAACTGTGTCAATTAAGATCTTTCTGCACTTTTGCTGCTACACGAGTACGAAAAAGGATTCGTCACATTGAAAATATGACGTTCTCAAGTGTAGGTAGAGACATGACACATTCTGGAAATGTTTAGCTGGCTGCGGAGATAAGGGTCTTATTCGTTGTTCATGGAAGAGATACTTGTTGTTTTCTTAATTCAAACAAAATTCGATTTACAAGAGTGATCCTTTGATTGATTCTTACGGTTGGGTCGTTGTTTTAATTAACAGCGGACCATAGTTTCGGGTTGTCTTTTGCAACCTTTTAGTTTAAGTGTGCCATTGTGGCTGCTGTCCAAGCCATTGGTGTAGGTTGTCCTTTTATTTACCACTAAGTCCGTTTTCAAAACTTGAAAACGTTCCAGTAACAGCTCGCTGATTTCTTCAATTGTGTAAAGATTTTTAAAATTTTGTACCTTTGGTATTGACCTGTTAGTTCCACAAAATTCTTTCAAACGTAATGTTGAAAAATCATATTACAGCGCGACATCTTGTGTGAATCTTTTTCTGAGAAGGAACGTCCCGTAACTGTCATAACCCTCTTTTATCGGGCAGTGAGCGTTTTCCAAATTAACATGACTACAATCAGCTCTCTGTTAATGCTGTCATATTAACAGGTGCTAGGCAATGATTAACTATCAAAATTTTAAATTTTTAACTTGATTTGAGTTTTAATCGTATCAATTGTACAATGCCCAATTCATGTCAAACCACCTATCACATTGAGCTGCCAAGCTTCAATTATTTTCAGTACAGTTTGCCATTCCGTCATGTGAAGATTGACTCCGTAACAATGAGTTCACATTGCTGAAATTTATTTCCAAAATCGAAGCTCTGCTCGCGAAATTTATAGAGCACCTTTTACACGGTTACACGGTAGACATCGTACACCATCCAAAGGTACTTTTTATTGAATTATTGAAAAATATTGCACCCAATTCACGCTATTAGAAACTCATACGCAAACGAGAAGGAGAACAGTGCATTCGTAGAAAAATATTGCGGCTGTGAAAGCTTGTGCTAAAGAGGGTCCCAATTTATCTCGTCTCAATTTGTCGTCGTTCACAGCAACTTGGCCTTTGTCCATCCACTATTTGGAAAATTCTGCGTAAGTATGTTGGTGGCATTGCATCCAGAAAAAAATGTACTGTTTAATGCGGATTGTACACCGTACAGTAGCTTATTTTGACTTTTTTGCTGTAAAAATCATAGCTCTTAAACGAATGTTTTTTCTTTAGTGAATTTGAGAAATAATCTATACAGGGTATTTCAGAATCTTCTTCTGAAATAGGACTTTCTCACCATCGCCTGTGGGATCACTGAACTAATAACAGGATATCTAAAAGGTAATCCGAGCAAAACAGTAATAAATTAAAGTAAACGAACCATTTAACCATTTTTTTTAGATGTATCGAAAGAGTATTTTTTTATTTTGATTATAAAAAAAATACTTCAATGAATTATTTTAAATCAAACAGTAGAGAAAAAAGTAAATAGACCAACAATATTAATAAAAAAAAATCAGATTTCTCTGAAATTTTCGTCAACATCCGAAGTAGTATCTAATAAACTTATCATTTTTGGAGTGTATTGAGATTTGAGATCATGCCTTAACGTAGGAGTGGGTCTCATGAGGCTGCAAGTATATTTTAAAAACGTCTTGATTTTGTTGCATCCTTGAAACTTTGCACGTATTTTGATATCTATATTTCTTGTAGTCTATCTTTAGGATTCCTACAACCAATTCTCCAAGTGGTAAAGATTGATACCCGATTATATTTTGACTATGAGCCAATATTTTATGAAAATCAGTTGTGAGTTGTTTTTCGGAAAATTTTAGCTATAATAACTCTGCTTTTTTTTAGCATACTCCCCAGAGTTGACACTGTTCCCTGTAATTCAAAACATTGAGTATTACTTCGGGCCACGTTATAACCTCTTTATTGACCTTAGTTATACAAACTGTATTCTCTGATTCTTGAAAAAATCTCCTCGAAGTATTTTCATTAGTGGTATTTTCAAATCCTTTCAAATCGACGAGGTTCTTTTGGATCTCTTATTTTCTTCTTTTTTTTCTGCCTCCTCGATTCCAATAGGTTCATCAATATTGTCTCCCTCTTGTCGAAGTGTATATGCAAGTTTCAAAATAAACTCTATGCACCTGATTCTTGCATGTAATGGAGAAGTTGCATATTCGTAGTGTTATTCGTCATTTCATCCTTTTTTTTGGTGTTCTTTTGCATATTTTGACTTTGTATTTGTTACTTATATTTTATTCAGAACTTCTCTTTTAATCATAGTTAAAAAGAACTCATGGTTGACAATTTGTCTTTCGATATCATTGACTGTACTTATTATGAGTTCTCTAGTTTCCCTTGCATATTGGAATATCAGCAAAAATTAACTAATGATGAACGAAGTTTCCTCCAATGTTCACTTGGAATTGTTAAGCTTCAGTGGAACAACTGAGGCCATATACATGTTTGCATCCGTTTCACAACCTATTGTATTTGTTTTTGGCTTGTACGCACATTGCCAAAATGATCCATCATAGCTCTACTTACTTTGTAATGTAAGAATTCTTGGAAGTGCAATTATTTTTCTCTCACTTTTGCTTTCTAAAAAGCGCCATGCAGTATGTTTTAAAGTTTCATTCTAGCTGATATTTTCGTGATATCGTAATTTCCAGGATTTTTTGGTTTCGTTTTTTGGTGAACGTCGAGCACTAAGTTATTGATTTTCTTGGCCTTCCTTGTAATGACATTAATGTACTTGATAATTCACATTTTCTTCTGTTCTTTTAGTATACCTAGATATGGAAACAATTTTCCAGCCATGTTCTTTTCGAAATTCTTTCTCGATCTTTGGGCTGCCTTCCCTTTTGTTTGAAGATGCTAAAAGTTATGATATTTTTTTTCCAATTTCGGACACCTTATCTATTCATTCGACAAAAAGTTCATATTTTTTTTTCTATTCGAAACGTTGACAAAAATTTCAAATAAATTGTTTTATGAAATGTCAATTTTTACATTTTTAGCTAATATTTTCTAATACGACCGTTAACTCCGTTGATTCACTTTAACTAATCATTTGAACAAAAGGATTCATCTTTTTATACAGCGCTGTGAAAAACTATAAACCCAAACCCAACTTTCAATTTTTCTTGTGATAAGCAATAGACATTTATTATTGATTTTGTTCCAAAATATTTTATATTTTTAATGGTAATTTTGGAACAAAACCAATAACAAAGGTTTATTACTCATTACAAGAAACATGAAAATTTGGAATTGGATTTATTATCTTTCACAGCGTCGTATTACTTTGCCAGTGAGAGAGAGCGAGAAAAAAAATATTAAATTTAGCTGACCTCTTGAAATCAAATCTCTCAAGCACAAAGGGATGCAAGTTGACTCAGTTGAGTTTTAGGTATATTATATATTAACAAATATATAAGAATCAATTTTCTGTTGAGTTTAGGTCGGAACCCTTTTTTAAACTCAACATAAATTTTAAAAAGTGCGCTGGAAATGGTGTTTCAAAAAACAAATATTAAATAGTTTAAAAAAAAAAACCTACATTCAATTTTGATTGCACAAATGTACAAGTATATCACACAAAATGAAAAAGAATTGATTTTTTGAAGTTCTTTGCCTAGTTTTTACACGCAAACTCAAAAAAAAATTTTAAAAATCCATTTTTAGGTTACCTTAAGAATAACTCAAGTTTGGTAAGCTCTACAAGCAAAACTTTTGACCCAAACGAAATAATTTTCTCGATTACCAGAGCTCCAAACATTTGTTAATCCAGTGAATTAAAAAATTTTGCATTACAGACCCACCCGAGAATTGAATTATACAAGCAATTTTGCCTAAATGAGCCACTGTGCACCAGTGGCATCATCAATTCTTATTTTTTGAAAAAAGAGTTACTTTCAATAGAATATTTGTTCCCAAATTGCGTAAGATCAATGTGGAAGAACGGTAGATCCAACAAGATGTGCTCCACTTCATACTACCAACAAAAACATCGCTTTATTGAAAATAAAATGAATAATTTATGTCGATACATGTCGATATGGAGCAAAATATTGCTCGAGTAATATGCGGTATACGCTCCCAGTTGCTCAAAAAAGGAGTCGAAAATTGAAACTCTTGAATACGCTTCATACGAGAGAGCCGTGATTGATTGATTGATGCCCGTCAACCTTGGACAGTTTATTGAATGCTTAGTACAGACATATAACTTAAAACTAACGTTCAAACTACGATAAACGCAAGGGAACAACGAGCTTGGGAGGGGGAATTTTGATGGCAGTTCGCAGCATTCTGGTTAAAGGTTCGTTCCAGCCGTAGTCGGTTCAGTGAAGATTGATGTGGATGAAGGGTTTAGACCTAAGGTTGTGTGAAGAAGGGCAGTCAATACAACCAGTGGGTAGTTTATGTACATCAGCAATTTCTCGAAATTTTTTTAAAGGCTGAAGATTAATTAGCTTCAAGCCATCGCTGTATAGAGGCAAGTCAAGATATTGTAATGCAAATTGGATGAATCTACGTTGAATGCGACCAATTCTACCTACTTAACGAATGTAAGGTAAATGGATCCAGAAACGTAATGGGAAGGGGGGGTTAGGGAGGGTTACGGAATTCCTTGTACTTTAGCTTTGTTAATAATATAGGGTCTTCCAATAACGACTTGACAACTTTTTTTTAAATAAAAGGCAAACCATTTGAGATATTTCAAAAACTTTATTATTGGCTTGAAGTACAATCAAAACATTTATAAATGGAACTCGACTTAGTTCATATGGCCACTGCGGGTACGTTAACAGCGGTCGATTCCTTGAACCCTATTTTCAACGACTCGGCCACACATTTCGGTCGAAAAGGCCGCTACTTCGCGTTTAATGTTGGCTCTGAGCTCTTCAAACGTCGTCGGCGTTAACCAATAAACCAATGACTTAACGTAGGCGGCCAATCGCCTGCCCCATGTCTTGAGATAACACGCTCACCATACTTACTCTTCAATAAATCGATTGTAGCTTGTGCTGTGTGGCTTGTGGCACCATCCTGTTGAAACCACATGTCGTCCGAGTCCATATCTTCCAATTCGGGCCAAAAATAATGGGTGATCATGGCGCGATAACGCTGACCATTCACAGTAACGTGACGATCGTTATCGTCGACGAAAAAATATGGCCCAATAACGCCGCCGGCATGCAAACCGCACCAAACAGCTATTTTTTGTGGATGAAGTGGTGATTCATGAATCACACTTGGGTTTTCACCCGACCAATAACGCATATTTTGCTTGTTGACGAACCCATTGAGCCAAAAATGAGCTTCGTCACTAAAAATGATTTTGCGATGAAATTCATCATCTTGGCGCATCTTCTCCAGAACCCAATCGGACAACGTACGTCGCTTCAAATGGTCCATCGGCTTCAATTCTTGAGTCAGCTTGATCTTGTATGGGTGTAAACCAAGATCATTACGCGAAACACGCCATCGTCTGAGCGATGCCCAATTCTTGAGAACGCCGTGGAATTGACTGATTTCGATCGTTTGCTACGGACGTCTGAACGGCAGCGATATTTTCGACACTTCGACTTGTCTTACTAACACGAATATGTATGTAGACTCAAATTTTTGCAATAAATTTGTTATTGCCTGTCTACTAGGGCAAGAATTACGACCGAAAATTGGAGTTAACGCTCTTAAAGTTGCAGTCACCGACTCCGAATATCTGTAGAAAATTTTTATAATTTGCAGACGTTGCTCGTTAGTGTACTTTACCATGATGAAAATGTTGTTGAGTTTACTGAATAAATTGACGGTGACAGTTTGATGATTAGCGAAAGAGTGCGTTCACAAATTAAATTCAAAGTTGTCGAGTCCCTATTGGAAAACCCTATATTATCAATATGTGCCCGAAAATTAAATTCTTTTTCACATTTAACACCTAAATCGCGAAGTAAGGTAACATGGGGTATTAATTCATTCCCCATGAAATAGAACCTTGGTGGTGATGGCACACGTTTACCCGAATAAGTTATAGTTTGGCATTTGCTTGCATTAAGCTGCAAACAATTTTGTTCGCACCAGATTAAAAAGCTATTCAGTTCAAACTGTAGTGCTGGAGAGTCAGATGGTATAAAGATGTGCTTATAGATTTTCATATCAATTACACAGATGGGAATGGGTGATTCTTTGATAATGAAATCTAAATTATTCATTGTCAATTTACATAAATATATATAAATATCAAAGGACTGAGGTGATCTCCTTGAGGTACATCAGATGTAGCTGCAATGGCATCGAAACAAAGATTTTAAAAAGAACATTATATTGATGATTTGTCAAATAAGATTTGATCCATAACATGAACCAAGGTTGGAACCCAAGAGCTCGAAATTTGAAAATTGCTTATTGCTAAGGCTGAGAGCAATTGCATTGATTTCGTTTACGTTTTTCAATGCACAGAATTCTGTTAAATTATTAAATAGCTTGGATATATAGGGTGATTCATCGTGAGGTTTGATTTATAATGTAAAATAAAATACATAAATTTAAAAGTTAACTTACAATTTTAATTATCGGTTAAAAGGACAATTCATGGCATTTATTTTTTTGAGAATGGTCCAATTTTGGGCAACTCGTTCGAGCATAGCCACTGGTATTTCGCGGATAACACGAGTAATGTTGGCTTTTAAAGCGTCAACCGTAACTGGCTTATTCCTGCAGACCTGAGGCTTTACATATCCCCAGTGAAAATAGTCCAAAGGTATGATATCGCACGATCTAGGCGGTCAATTTACCGTAGCAAAACGTGAAATTAAGTGCTCACCAAAATTATTACTCAGCAGGTCCATTCTTTCACGCTCTGTATGGCTCGTAGCGCCGTCCTGTTGAAACCAGAATTTTAGGAAGCACATGGCTTCCGTTAACATGGCGCGATAACGGTTAATATTGACGGTAACATTCTGATTTGCCTCATTTTTGAAGAGATATGGACCAATGATTCCACTAGCCCATAAACCACACTATACCGTTGTTTTTAATGGATGCAATGGTAGCTCTTGGTACTTTTCGGGTTGCTCATCAGCCCAAATACGGCAATTTTGTTTATTAACGTATCCAATGAGCCAGAAATGGGCTTCATCACTGAACAAAATTTCACGATAAAACACCGAATTTTCATTGAGTTTTTCCAGAGCCCATTCACTGAAGATATGACGCAAATTCAAGTCGCCTGGCTTCAATTCTTGCACAAGTTGAATACGCCAAGCCAAGCTGCTAAGAACGACGACGAATCGATTCGTCACGGTCTGTGCGTACACTCTCAGCTACCGCAGGTATAGTCTCTTCACTACGTGTTGGATGTGGTCTAAACGGACGAGTATCATGTATTGACAATATTGGTATTGACAATAGTGGTTTCAGTATCTAGATTATGCGCACAGTAAGTTCCTCGAATAACACGAAAACATTTTTCAAAGAACGCTGATTTTCGTAATACAGCTGAACATTTTGAAGACTCTGTTGTGATGTGAGTTTTTCCACGATAACTTGTCAAACAATACTGAACAAAAATGTTAAAACAGTTTGATAGGAGTCACGCGCAATCTGTCAAAAAAAGCCTATTAAAAATCAAACCTCACGATGAATCACCCTATACCGGAAAGTTTAGCGATGAAACGCTAATAACAGATTTCATTTTTAGGACCTTTCTTATGCAGCGGAATTATCAAGGAAAAATATTCTGCGACATAGCAAGCTAAAAGAGGGTGGAGAGAGGTTTCGCCAAGATCTTTACACATTTTTTCAAAACAATAACAGGCAGCCCATCAGGAGCTGAAGGGTACAGGTCTTTGAGCAGTTTTCCGTATTCTCCATTACATATTCAATATTAATATCAACTGATGTACTTACTGATGTAAGTGAAGTTTCTCCAGCATGCGTAGCTAATGACTCGCTAAAGAATTTTGAGAATAAGTTTGAGATTTTTTCAAAGTTGTTCCAGGATTCGTTTGAGAATCTCAGGGTAGGTGGGTAATCATCAGATTTTCGATTGGTGTTTATGAATGAAAACAACTTTAAGGATAAGAGATAAGTTTAGATTGCATTCGACTACTTAAGTAATCGTAATGAATGATTCACAGAGCAGAGAAAAAAAGATATGAGCTTGCTGGTAAGCGAAGAAGTCAGAGGTAGACCGATATTTGAGATACGTGCGCCATAGCTTTTTTTTTTTTTTTTTTTTTGTTAGAGCATGGTGAGAACGTGGGATATTTTTTGGGAACGAAAGGAACGGCTTTTTTAAAGAGTTTGAAGACTCGGGTTTTGTTCGATAGCATTATCTATGGAAATATTTGAGCTGTCGAAATTAGTAGTACTAAGCAAGTAGTCCAATATTTCGTAATCAGCCCTATAAAAAATAAAATGGTGGGAATGCTGCTAGAGAATTATTTTATTTTCTTTACTGTAAGCGAACGTTAAGGAAAGAGGTGGGTGGTAGTTGTCGAGTTTAGATAAAAGATGTTTGCTCGCTGTGACAACACATTTATCGACATCGGTCGAGAAAATAAGATCACGTTGCCTCTCTAACTTGTAATTAATTGTAATACCACATACTATTTAGTTAAAAAAAGAGTCAGAAAAGCAATCGATAAAAATGATTTTTTTATCGGAAGTGCGGTTGGTAACAAGAAAATAAGTCCAACGATTTCGTATAGCGAAATCCTAGTTATGTTTTGATAAGAGACAGGAATGTAGTCAGGGGCCATTAAATAGGGGGTCATAGAGTGGCTAGAAGCAGTAGTAGTTTTTCAAACTGAAGCGCGCTCGTTGAAAGTGAAAGATGTTTTGAATTCACATGGGAAACAAATGTGGAAAGATCATTTATGACATCGGATGGAGAGATATTAAAAGCCTCATGAAAACGAAGGAAAATTAGCTTCAACACTTTTGTGTTAGTTGGAAGATCTTTTTGGTGAGTTTGGACAAGAATACTTGTTTTGGTCATGCCATCAATTCAAGTGGAGTCAGATTTATCGTGCAGATATGTTAGCTTAAGCTTAAGGCATAAGAGAAGTTGCTGATAATATTAGCATATTAGCCTCGTGTCATGCAATTTTTTTGGATTTTTTAACCATGAAATGTGTGTCAGCAAAGTTTGTTCCGAAACTTCTTAATTTTGATCAGAAGAACCGTCGCATGAGCACCGCTCAGAGCCTCTTAAATGATGTCAATGATGATCGTGAATTGCTCAAAAGGGTCATAACCGGTGACGAATCATGGGTATATGGTTATGACGTCGAAACCAAAACTTAATCGTCCCAATGGAAGCACCCAGGAGAGTCAAGACCGAAAAAAGCACACCAAGTGCAGAAGATATAGCATCGAGCTAACTTAAGGTGTATTTTAGCTCTTCGATTATGCCTGCGATTACAACTTTTATTGTTGCAGAGTCATCTTTTAATGATGTAATGTTTAATGTACTGTGCACTTGTACCATGCTCAAATGTTTTTAATTTACTACGAACTTTGTCCAATGTTGCAACTGTAATAGCAACTGACTTCTTGCAACTCGAAATTCGGATCTTAGTTCGGCGACAGAATCAGCCAGAGAGATAAGCTGCTGATTATTGCGCTTTATCGCCAGGAGTATATGGAAGGGTGATATACTTTAGCATTCATCACAAAAGTACCAGAAGATACTGTTGTACTCCTGCAGATACATTTTAGCATTCCGACTCCAATTCATACTATATGAGATCGTTTCAGTTGCATTATCAATGACTGTCCAATTACTTGATTCACAGATAGATATGGTTCACAAAAAATAAATAAATTGGGTTAAATATTGAAATTGATGATAATGGTGAAAAATTAAATGGAAACGCTGTTGGTACTGGTAAAAAAAACAGTAACGCAGTTCACAAAAATTCAATTAGGTTAAAGTCACTTGTTATTATGGCACAAAATTCGGTTTTGGAGATATGTGTTTCGTATTAAAAAGAGTCAAATTTGTGAGAATGGCACACATAGAATTACTTCTAAAATATAAGTGTGAAAAATTGTCACGGAGTAGAATTCAAAAACGTCTAGATTTTAAGAAGGTTAATTGAGTACATAGAAATATGAACAAGACTATGATATTTTCAAATATTAAATGGCATTAAATAATCTTTCGATTGAATTTTATAAACGGCCATTAAGTTAGAAAAAAGTCAGAATCTCTTTTGAAAAAACACCATTTATATGATATTACGAATATATGGTTTGTACTTATATTGTTTTATAAAAATTAACAAACGAAATGCTGGTAGCGTATACGTAACATTTTATTTCTATCTACAATGAATACAACCAATATTTTTTCGATAAAAAAATAGCTGGTATGAGCTGTCAAAACGCAAAAAAGGACCCTTGATCTGGACTATAAATATACATATGTATGTACCTATAAATGTTCTTACCCAGGTAACAATATTCAATCATTTTTCGATTTTCTGAAACAGGGATTGCTTGTCTTTTCCCTGTATAATGTCTCTCCAAATTACGCGTTCAAAATTTAATCCTGCTAACGGCCTGCTCCCGAAATTCTCTCAGCTGAATTCTTCAACCAATAAGTATATGAAATTACAGTGTCACAGACTTGTGGACATGATGAAACGATTTTAAGAGCTCATGTGATATTTCCATCAATTTTTACTTAAAACTTATTGATGTATTCAAAAAAAATAAAAGACTAAAAATGGGTGAAGTAGTGATGAAATATTATGTAAGTAAAATTACCTATGTGAGCCTATGTGAACTTCACTGACATCAAAATTTACGTTAAACAACATATTTAATTTCTTAAAATAAAACAATTTACCAAACAAATAATTGATGAAGCACAACTCTCACTTAAATCGATGCCGGCAAATCGGCTGATTTTTGACGTTTTTTTTATCTGGGAGAAATTACAATTTTATTACAACGTTTTCAATAGGTTTCTCTCCGGAAGTTGGACAATTTGGATGACAATGGAGATCTAAAAACTCCTATTGACTTTAAAGTCAAACATTGTAAATTGCTCGAAAACAAAAATCTAGTTTGATACATAATACTATTTGATGTTTATATTGATATGGATTAGTACATTCTGACATAAAATAAAGAAGAGAAATTGTGCTTCTGAAATGAAAACCAGAACCAAAATTTTGCTTCTGAAAAAGTGAGAAGAGTGGCACTTTTAACAATTTTTTTCCCTGATCAATTGGAATCATTTGACTAACTCTTCCCTAGAATTCGTAAATCGCTCAATATCTCTGGCTTGTCGGTGTGTGAGAGCATACATAAAAAAAGCGCAAATGGAGTACCTCTGTTTAAAACAGAGTTACAGGCTCTGAAGCAATAAATCAACTCTTTGAAGAGAAAAGATGTTGGTGGGGACAATGCCCTGGTTCTCATACCTGTTGGCAAAAAGCTGTTACTTCAATAAAAGTTTATCGAGACCAACTCGGATTCTCCTACAGAGCGGACTCTCATTGAACTTTTTTTTGAAAATTTGAATCTAGTTTTGAAAAACTTGCAACAGAGAAAAGTATTATTATTATTTATTGCAATATAGAATAAATTTACATTATATAGGGTGGCTGACTCGAACTGCAACTTTTTAAAATGCTATAATTTTTTTATTTTTTGATAAATTTTATTGTGCCTAAGCAAAAAATGTTGAAAAATTGTATTAGTAGTTTTCAATATGTCCACCTTTGGCGCGAATAATGGCCTTGAGACGGCCGAAGAAAGCATAGCACGCTGCACGCAAGTGGCTCTGCGGTATTTTAGCCCATTCCCGGCAAATGCTTGTTTGAAGTGATCCAAACTTTGATATTTTTTAGTGCCAACCTTCGCCTTCAAAATACCTCAGACAGAGTAATCCAACGGATTTGCATCCGGAGAATTTGGAATCCATGGTGTCGAAGAAATGAAGTGTGGAACATTGTTTTTTAAACAATTTTGGTTGACGCGCGCTTTGTGTCTGGTTGAATGTCCACGGTCTCCGACCGAAATGATTGTTTGCCCAAGTCTTCAATACTGCCTCTAAGACAGTTTCACGGTATACGGTCGCATTAATTTTGACACCACGGTCCAAAAATACGAGCGGAGAGCGACCATCGGCGGTTATTGCGGCTCAAATCATCACCGTCGGTGCTGCCTGCTTTCTGGTGGCCGTTTGAAGGTATACATTTTCGAAGGACCTCTTTGGCAAGTAAACTCGGTCATTTTGTTTGTTGACATATTGCTCTATAACAAATAACGACTCATCGGAAAAAATCAAATTCGGCAACTCACCACTTTCGTGCAAACGTAGCAACTCCTTCGCTCTTTCGGCTCTAACTTTTTTCTGTTGCGGTGTAAGATCGTGTGTTTTTTGGAACTTCAATGGCTTGAGCCCAAGCTAATTTTTCAGTATGTGTTGCATCCGTTCCAACGAGCCTTCACTTTCCGAACAATTTCTGCCGATGCTGCTGTTTTTTTATGACCACTTCCATGGACTTTTTCAACGCTGCCAGTATCACTGTAACGAGCTATGGTTCGAGACACAAATGATTTATTCACGTTGAGGTGCTGAAGGGCTCTAACGATAGCTACTTGTGGTTTTCCAGCCGAACATAAAGCAATCACACTATCACGTTTGAATTCCATCGCGGAAAAAAATTTTTCAACACAACTGTTTAAAAGGCTTGTAAATAATAAAATTATCTGTCATGTGTCAAAATTTGAGCTCACAGTAATGAACGGTTTGGAAATTATAGCAGTCTGAAGTTGGTTGCAGTTCGAGTCAGTCAGGGTGTAGTAAAAGGAATAACAGCACTAGCTACTAGAGGCTTGTGGCTAGATATTATAAATATAGTTGGGATAAGTGTTCCAGATACAATAATATGGTAATATGGTATGTGTATATATAATATGGTATGTGAGGCTGTCAGAGGCCAGCAGGCCAGCGACTAGGACTAAAAGGAGTACTGGCCGCTAACAGCCCCCTATACTCTGATTAAAAATGGTTAATTTGATAATTGAATCTAGTTTGAGTGTAAGTAATAGATGTTGTTGACAGAAGCTCAGTTAAATTTTTGTTACAAAGCGATTTACATACATTATATACCATACTCTAGGGCATTCTGAAGTGAGATATTTTATAAATAAAATTTGATTGGATTGGCAGAGATGACATTTGAGGTCGTTTTTTTTTTTGAGTAAGTGGCCATGCGCTGCTTGTGTGTGTCTAAGGCGAAGACGGAGGAGTTGTCATGATAGTTGTCGTTTCTGTTGGATATACCGGCTACTCTCCCTTTGGGATAATGATGGAATAGTGGTGAACATATGTTTTCCATTCATTTATTCTTAATTTATTCCAATAGGTGGTGATCACATTGAGAAAATTTGGAGGAATAAAGTGTATATTCAATTGTTCTGAGGCTATTCTGGCAGCACCGTCTGCTAACTCGTTCCCTTTGATCTCTGAGTGCCCTTTAATCCATAGTAGAACAATTTTTCGTCTGTTCATTAGAACGTTGTTACGGATTTCATTAATAGTTAGGGAGGAGTTTTTGATTCTGTTGATTGCGTTGGGTGTAGATAGGCTATCGGAGCAAATCACAACGTTTTTCGGTATTGTGTTTGCTACCTCTGTCGCTTTCAGGATTGCGTAAGCCTCTTTGGAATAAATTAAAAAGTAGTCTTGTATTGTATAGGATGTTACCAGATTCCAATACGATTGCGAGTCCAGTAACAGTGTCATATTTGGATCCATCTGTATGGATGAAGTCCCATGAATCATTTCGAAATTCGTCAGTTATTTCATAGAACATTTGTGGGTGGTATTCTTTAGGTGTGGAATTCTTACTGAACTCTTATTCAATTGCTAGAGTGGTATTTACGATATTGGTTGGTAACTCCTATGGAGGGATGTTGCCAAGAGTGATTGTACTGATTGTTGCAGTAATATAGGGTGATTCATTGTGAGGTATATATAGGTATGTAGATGCTTGCTTTTATTGGAAGAGATAATAGATCCCGATTGGGAGCACCAGTGATTAAAATTGTTATAGAAGAAGTCACTCGTGCGATTGTTGTCGTTGCATTTTGATAATATAATCAAATTCTCTGGGTATAGCCATATATTTATATATTTTTGTATTTGGCTATAATATCACTTAAGGTAACTGAAAGGGATGAACCTTGGGGAACCCCATTAAGCAGTTTGTATATCTCTATCCCTATATTTTAGAAGCCATATTTTGTGTTTGGCTCAAGAAAAATGGGGGTAGGCTAACGAAACCACAAGGTTATTATCCATCAATCGATTTGTTTTGAAGAGAAGAAACACCAGAAACAAATTTAGATTAATTTTTTTGCCCTATAAAAAGGTTTATTTATCCCTCTATGTCCTTTAAGGCACATTTATACGTCTGTAAGTGCATTTAGTGGTTAGTTCATTTATTGCGAAAGAGATTGATATATCAATCATTAATCTGTGCTCTCTACATCCGGAGAAGTGAGCCAAAATATAATTTTTTGCATATGCGAAAAATCATAATCAATCGCATGTCATTGCAATCAACAGCGCACCAGTGGCTCTTTCTTTGTTTTTTTTTTTTTTGGCACTGGTTGATCTACTGAGAAGCGTTATTGCACTCTTGAATTGATTTTTAAATAGATAAGTGTTTTTCGAGAAATCCTATAATTAAAGATTATACGTGTTTTTCTTTGTTTTTTATTTAATTTGGTGCGTTTACGATGAGCTTAACAATATTTTATTTCTTAAAAACTTGAGTGTAGTTATCGTAGTTAGAGGATTATCATATTCAATCGCTTTGTTTTTGTATGCCCATTATTGTAGTTGCTAACATGCCAGATCTGCTCATACTCAGCGTAAAAGGATAGCCCGGCAAATAGAAACAGAAGATCAATGTCGTGGAAGACTCCGAGCCCAAGCAGACAGAATGGCTGCTATACAACACCAGGAACATGATTATATTACATACAGAAGAAATCGACCATATACAACAAGCCAGTGGCATCAATGTGATTTCAAGTATGAATCTGATCACGAATATGCGTCGGAAAGTTTCTACTGTAATGCAAAAAAGTGGGAAAAAAACCACCAGACATATGTTGCTCCAATGGAAAAATTCAAGTGAACAAGTCAGACTCACTAGAAATTTTAAAAGATCTCTTTAAAGGCACGACGCCTGAATCCAGGCATTTTTTACAGCATATTCGAAAATACAACTCTGCTTTTGTGACATCTTTTGGAGCAAATATTATTACAGAAGTTGGATTTATGCCAACATTTAAAATCCAAAGACAGGTGTACCATACACTTGGATCCCTTCAACCAATGCCAGGTAAAGAGCCCAAATACTTACAAGTTTATTTTATTAGTGATCTTGAACAACAAGCGCAGAAGAGATGTGATTACAACCAAGGAACTAGAAAAAATCTTATTTTGAAACCGCAAGAAATTTTTAAGTTCGCTTTAGACTGCTTATCTATCCCGGAGTGTAAGCTTATTATTGATGCTGACAAAAGACCATCTGGAGAACACGTTAGACGCTTCAATGCTCCTAAATGCAATGAAGTTGCTTTAATTATGGGTGACGAACAAAATGGCAGAAGAGATATTGTTTTAAAGTATAAATATAGTAATGAAGCTTTCAAACACATCAACGAAACGCACAGATCATAATACCCACTTTTATTTGCAAATGGAGAAGATGGGTATCACTTTGGTACTCATCAGGCTGGTGTAAACTCTAGAAAGGATGTTTCTTGCATGAATTTCTACAGTTATTACTTCATGATCCGCAATAATTCCTTTAACCATCTTCATCGGAGCCAGCAACTTTTCCACCAACTTGCTGTAGACATGCCAAAACAGAGTCAGAAAGACTGTGCTATATTATATAATGACTCACCAAAAGGAACTTAGAGTTGATTCGTACATACATTTGAATGATGGTATCGAAAATGATGCTACTGGAAGAGGTCTTGGTCAAATTTGCATTCTTCCATGCAAAGCATGGAATGCATGAGCGGACACAGGATGCAATGATATATGTACGAAATCATGGGCGACCTGATTTATTACCTTTACATGTAACGCAAAATGGAGCGAAATTCAAAGTGAACTACTTCATGGTCAAACATATATTCATAGACACGAGCTTATTGCCAGAGTCTTTCATCTAAAGGTGATAAAATTAATGGATCCTATTACAAAATTTCACATATTTGGACCTGTACTATGTCACATGTATACCGTAGAATGGCAAAAACGAGATTTGCCTCATGCGCATAACTTGATTTGGCTTCAAACCAAAATCCATTCCAATCAAATCGATTCACTCATCTCTGCAGAGCTTCCAGATCCTACAAGGCACAAAGTACTTTTTGAAATCGTTAATACACAGATGGTTCATAGTCCATGTGGTTCCTTTAACTACAATTCCCCTTTCATGAAAGATGGTAAGTGCACCAAACTATTCCCTAAAAAATTTGCCTCTTATAGGCGAAGAAAACCTGAAGATGGTGATTTTCCAACGAAGATAGAACATCATGAAGTTGATAATAGGTAGATTTTACCCTATTGCCCTCTATTATCCAAGACGTTTAACGCTTATATTAACGTAGAATTTTGTAAATCGGTAAAATCAGTTTAATATGTGTGCAAATACGTTAACAAGGGATCAGACGCTGCAATGTATGCACTTCAAAACCGAAATGTTCAAAATGAAGTTAGTCAATACCAAATGGGTCGATATATTGTATAAGCAGCAATGAAGCTTTCTGGAGAATGTTCGGTTTTTCCATTCATGATTGATATCCTGCAGTGCAACATCTTGATGTCCATTTGGAGAATGGTCAAAGAGTCTATTTTACAGCTGATACTGCCCCACAACAAGCAAGAACTTCAAGAGATACCACACTTACAGGTTTCTTCAAATTATACCAACAAGACTCTTTTGCTCGAACTTTGTTATACAATCAGGTGCCATCGTATTATACATGGAACAATAACAAGTGGAACAGAAGGAAAAGGGGTAAAATAGTAGAAGGCTATCAGGGCATTAAATATGATACTGCCATAGGGAGAGTATATACTGTCCATTCCAGCCAACACGAGTGTTTCTTCTTAAGACTACTCCTTCATGAAGTTATAGGTCCTACCTCATTTGTATCTCTACGGACTGTAGATACTTATATTTGTGACACTTGCCGAGATGCTTGTCTTAAACGAAACTTACTAGAAGACGGCGAACAAAGACAACTTCAAGGTCTTTTCGCTATCCTACTTATATCGTGCGAAATTAGTAAGCCTTTGGCTGTATAGATATGTTAAATTCAAGGATGATTTTGCGGAAGATTTTAAGCACCAACTTCAAGTTCGAAATCCTCAAATGGAAATTGGTTTTTCTGAAGATATTTATAACTAAACTTTAATTGCCGTAGAAGATAAGGTTATTACTCTCGGGGGACAAAGTTTGCGTCCATTTGGTCTTCCTCAAACTAACAGAACAGAAGTGTATAATCAAAATACTGAGCTATTCCGGGAGACTTCTTACGACATCGATGGTCTCACTCGGCACATTATGGAAAATGAGCCAAAGTTATTACCAGACCAAAGACATATATATTCTGCTTAATTTAATAAAGTTGTCACCCAAATGGGAGGCATATTTTTTCTAGACGTTCCAGGCGGCACAGGGAAAACGTTTGTCACAAAGTTTTTACTCACTAAAGTACGACTAGAGAAAGAAATAGCTTTAGCTGTGGCTTCATCCGGCATTGCTGCTACGCTACTTCCTGGGGGTCGAACATCTCACTCTGTTTTTAAACTTACATTAAATCTGGCCGCTAATGATTCAACTGTTTGTAATATCAAGAAATCGTCTGGAAGGTCTCAGGTTCTTAAGAGGTGTAAACTTATAGTTTGGGATGAATGTACAATGGCCCATAAAAAAGCGTTTGAAGCAATTAACAGAATTATTAGATTGCAAGTCTCTGATGTTAGGTATAACCATTGTATTGTCGGGGGACTTTAGACAAACGTTTCCAGTCATCCCAAAAGGAAATAATATAGATGAAATCAAAACTTGCCTTAAGTCTTCTTTCATGTGGTACCATGTACAAACAATGAAACTTTCCACAAATATGAGAGCACATCTTTATGGGGATCAATTATCAGGCCACTTTGCTCAAAAATTATTTAAACTTGGAGAAGGAAACATGAACCTTGACAGAGATGGTAATTTAAGTCCTCATCAAGTCAGTACTGTGGTGCAGTCAGTTGATGAACTAGTGGAAAGAGTATTTCCAAACCTCAAAAAAAATTTTGACAATCATAGGGAAAGAGCTATTCTTGCACCAAGAAATATCACTGTTATAAACATCAATGGTCAACTCCTGAATATGATACCTGGAAACTGCCATACTTACAGATCGATTGACACTGTAGTCGACCTATCGGAATCTGTTAACTATCCAACAGAATTTCTAAATTCATTAGAGCCACCAGGTTAACCCCCATACCAACTGCAGTTAAAAGTTGGAGTTCCAATCGTGCTTTTGCGAAACCTAGATCAACCTCGCCTTTATAATGGGACAAGACTCGTGGTTAAGAAACTAATTCATCATGTTATCGAAGCAACTATTCTTACTGGCTGTGGAGAAGGAAAGATGTTGTTCTACCACGTATTCCTCTGAATATGAAATATCTCAAATGGTTTGCCTTTTATTTGAAAAAAAAGTTATCAAGTCGTTATTAGAAAACCCTATATATGTAGGATATTCAAGAGTTGGTAGTCCAGATAATTTGTTCATTTATACCCCAACCGGAAAAAACATTGTATATACGGAAATTTTTCAAATGTAATAAATTATTCTACTTTAACTTTTATTACAGAATTGTCTTTTCTTATTGACAGTAAATATAACACATGGGCCGTTTCTAAGAGAGGGCACCACTTGAATTAAATCCATATTATTCAGTTTAGTACCAAAAGATACGTGTATAAATTTGACAGCTGTCGGACGATTAGTTCTCGAGATATAGCGTTGTGAGTGAAGCAACTTTTGTTATTGTGAAAAAAATGGATTCAAAGCAATTTCGTGTGCTGATTTATCATTGCTTTTTGATGGGAAAAGATGCAGCCGATGCAAAGAAATGGCTTGATGTTAAACGGACTCTGCACCAGCCGAACGAATCATTCGCAAGTGGATTGCAAAATTTAAAAGTGGTCATACAAACACGCAGTGGACGTCCAAAAGAGGCTGTTTTTTACGACCGTAAAGTGAAGTTGATCGAGATAGCTGAGGCTCTAAAGATATTAAAAGAACGTGTTGGATATATCATACACGAATATTTGGACATGCGAAAGCTCTGTTCAAAGTGGGTGCCGCGTTTGCTCACAGTCGACCAAAAACAACAACGTGTTGATGATTCAGAGGAGTGTTTAAAGCTGTTCAACCGCAATAAAGCCGAATTTTTGCATTGGTATGTGACAATGGATGCAACTTGGCTCCATCACTTCACACCATAGTCAAGTCGGCAGTCAGCTGAGTGGCGAGCAGGCGACGAACCTCGTCCAAAACGACCAAAAACTCAGCAGTCGGCTGGCAAGATTATGGCATCCGTATTTTGTTATACACATGGAATAATTTTCATCGACTATCTCCAAAAGGGGCAGACTATCAACAGCGACTATTACATTGCGTTGTTGGAGCGTTTGAAGGACGAAATCGCAGAAAAAGGGCCGCATTTGAAGAAAAAGAAAGTGCTGTTTCATCAAGACAATGCACCGTGTCACAAGTCGATGAAAACGATGGCAAAATTGAATGAATTCGGCTACGAATTGCTTCCCCACCCACCGTATTCTTCAGATTTGGCCCCAGCGACTATTTCCTGTTCGCAGATCTCAAAAGAATGCTCGCCGGAAAGAGATTTAAGACCGATGAAGAAGTAATCGTCGAAACAGAGGCCTATTTTGAGGCTTAACCGATATCGTACTACAAAACTGGTATAGAAAGATTGAAAAATCGTTTCAATCAGTGTATCGCCCTCGAAGGCAACTATATTGATAAATAAAGTTGAATTTTGTGTTTTACTATAAAACGGCACTGACTTTTCAGCCCATGTGTTATACTCTACACTTCTATGTTTAACTCGCACAAATGAGATGTCTATGCATGTGCATTACTGTTGAACAATGAATATTGAGCCCTGCAATTTTTAAGTAAGGAAAAAAAATTTAAGAAGTTGCAGGTAAAAAGTTTAAATCAACGGGAAACGAATTATAGTTTTGGGTGTGGATGAACGTTTTAGAAAATTGAGTGTTCTAAAAAACGTTTACATTAAATTGCATATTAAAGACCCAGCGAAGCGGGTGAAACCAGCTAGTACTTGAATAAAAGTGGATTTCTTTTACTTTGAATCGCCTATTAGAAAAAAAAGATTTAATGAATGAAAGCATTTTAGGGCTAATCTTCCATTATGTGAGCTTATTTAGGATAACATGAATGCCGATCCTGTCAAATGCCTTTTCAAAATCAAGGGACAGTACGGAGACGTGATTTTTCGCACGCAAATATACAGCAAAAGTGAATCAGTGGTACTACGTCGATGTTTAAATGCGACTTGGTTTAGATTAAGATAATTATATTTTTCGATAAACCAGACAAGCCGTTAAGAAATAATTTTTTCTAAAAGTTTGCTAGTACAAGGAAGCGTGAAGATTGGTATGTATCCTGTAGGATCATTCAATTTTTAAGAAGACTAAAAGATTGGTATTGTACTGGCTACTGTCCAAGTCTGCGTAATAGTGCCTTTATCAAAGATACTGTTGTATAAGAGCAATATTTTCTTTTTGAGTGAATATGGTGCATATTTTAACATTGGGTATGAGATGCGGTCATACCCTGGGGTTTTACCTTTCAAAGTGGCTAAGCAGCTATCCATTTCGATCAAGCTAATCTGGTTTTTTATGCGTTTTGCAGATGTACTGCATGTACTGATGTACTGTACTACATGGTAGTTGTTGTTGAGAGTTCAAACTTTTGAATTGAGAAAGGTTGATGGAAGGTTGGAGTCATTAGAACACATGCAGGTTTTACCAAAGTATTCGTAAATATCTGATGGGTTATAGAGTGGTCCCGATTTGGTTATAAGGTTGTTTATTTTAAATTGACTATAATTGCCTGATAGAGTTTTGATATCTGCCCATATCTTTTTGCTTGATGAGTTTGGGTTAATGTTGGACTTAAATTGTTGGAAACTTTTTTTTGCTATTTTACTTTTTCTGCGAATTACCACAAGGCAATTGCCTTACGGTAATTAACTAGGTTGGTATTGTTGGGAGGTTTTTTTTAAAGATTTTCCAAAGATTTTGTCTGTTGTACAGAAATGATAACTCAGAAGACCACCATTGGGTTATCTTCTTATGGAGGATATTTTTAGATTGAAGAATTGCTACGTTGGCAGCCGCACGTAAGGTTTTGGTGATTGAAGCAGCTTCTTTGTTTATGTTGGAAAAAAGAGTGTAATTGTCTAAAGTGTTGAGTATTGTGCTTTGAAATAATTCCCAGCTGGCACGGTCGGTTTGAAATTTACATGTAAGTTTTTTTTTGGGAAAGATAAACGTCCAAGACCTATTTTTGTAACAATTAGGAGAAAGTCGCTGCGATGTAAATCTTCTAAAATTGTCCATAAAGATTTAGGATGCAATTGAAGTGAGGTAGCTGACAAGTCGACACGTGACCATGTCTTATGTGTCAAGAAATGTGTTGAACTTCCACCATTTAAAACGGCAAGGTTAACACTTAAAAGAAAATTTTCATACTCCGTACCTCTGGAGTTGGTTACAGGGTTACCCCAGCAATTAATATCGCCAGTTAACAGAATCGGTGTATGGATATTATTAAGGATGTTTGACAAATCGCTTGAGGTGAATGGTTGAGAAGGGGGAATGTATAAACATATCACAGTAATTTTAATATATATAGGTTGATTTCTATTGCAACTGTGGATATGTTTGAGTGAATGGGTAAATGTGTGTGTGGGATAGAATAATGTATCAATAAACCTGTTCCTTGTTTCGCATAAGTGTTTGATGCGAAGTTGTGGAAATACAATGTGTATTGTTTTGGGAAGACGGGTAAGAGGTTGGTTTGTAGATGAGTTTCTTGCAGAGTTATAGTAGAAGGATTAAGGTTATTGATTAACAATATTGTAATTCGTGACAATTGTTGTAATAGCCTTTTATGTTCCATTGGAGAACTATTAAATAGCTTTGGTATGGGGTGGAGGGCTTTGTTCCAATATTTGCTTGATTATATTGATGTAAGCCAGAGTTGGTATTGCGAAAGGCGGTGGTAGGATTCATGGGACTGCGCTGTCCAAAGGATGGGGCAGCAGCGACACCGAAATGTCCCGCTTGCCCCACTCTATGGGCAGCGAAGTCGTTTGTGCTGGAGTGAATTTTGTTGTTAAGTACTACCTACCTAAGTCGTTTTCTATAAGATTGATGTAGTAGTTGTTGTTGTCGACTAAAGACTGGGTAAATTTTGATAGAGGTGGGATGGAGTTAATTACGGTTGGATTTTTGTAACGAGGGGGAATGTTTGATGGAATATGAGTTGATATGGTGTTAATTACTGGAAATTGTGGGTTTATTTGATGATATAAGCTTGATGTGCCTGGGAGGCTGCATTTTAGAGTGGTTAATTTGGGAGAGATGTTCGAAAGAGAAGTTGTATCTAAAGGTTCGTTGTGTGATGGATTATTGACGTGGCTTTATAGTTGTTGGTTGATGTGGGTTTTTGTTGTATAACTTGACTGTTCACTTTGGGCTTGATCTGTAGGAAGTGTTGGGGGAGATAAATATACATATGTTTGTAACTGGATTACTGACTGTTGAGGTGGTTTTGGCTTGAAGAACAATTTTTGCAATATTTGCATATGTTTGCGTAGGGGGGAGTTCAGGATTCAATTCCTTATAAGCTTATTTGGCCTTGAGTATCGTACATTTTTTTATTGTCTTAATTTGTAATATATCTGTGGCTTTTAGGAAAATTTTGCATGTTTTTGAAGATACGGGGTGCTCCTCAGAACAGTTCGCACAGTAGGTGCGCGTGCATGTATGGGGGTCAACAGGTAACGTATCGCTGTTTACGCATGATGAAGGGTTTTTGCATCTCTTGGCCGGGAAAATATTCAAGACATTGCAATTATACCAACCGATATTAACGATGCTAGGTGAGCGGAAACAATCAAAGGTAAATAGAATAAGTCCTGTAGGAGTTGGGACGCTTTCCTTTTTTTGTGAACTTGTAAACCTCAGTTACACCTTGTGTAACGATTTCATCCTTGGGTACATTTGTAAGATAAGGGACGTAAACTATACCCTTAGAGGCATTTAGGTTTGTTTGAAGGGACACTTTGATGCGACAGAGGTTTGATAGAGTTTTTCTTGATAGGAAAATTTCAGCTATTTTAAGGGACTTTACCAAAATGAGTAAATTTCCATCACGCAACTGTGTTATGTATTCCTAGCCAGTGCTAATTCCACCTAGAGTTTTTTTTTTAATAAGAATACACTAAACGCGGAGAGAGGTTTTTCACTGTTGGTTGGGGCAATCACAATAAATTTGGGGTTAGGATTAGACGAGAAAGTCGGACACCCGATGATATTTTGTTATTGCTGAGTGTTTTCATTTCAAGCTATTATAGTTTGCTCTACATTCTCTCAATGCTCATTAATGAAAGTGCTTACTCTCAATTTGTAAATACGTGAACTTCAATCCGTGAATTTGTGAACTACCAACGGACTCAACGGAGAAAGAAGTAGAAAATTAAACTACTTTATCCATCGTATCCATCCATCCATCTATGTTCATAATATGTACATCCACAAAATGTTACGTATTCTGCGCTTATAATCCAAATAAAAGTTTCATAAGCGGCGACTTCAATGCAGACTGTAAAATGTAAAATATTGTAAAATCATTTTCGTCTTTTCCAAATTACAGCAATTATACGCCATTGTCTGTTAAGTCAACCTTCAGCCTACTTAACCTTATTATTCATGACCCTCTTATTGTATTAATTTTTAAGGAACATTCTATTGATAGCGTCTTTAGCCATGGTCTTTTCTTCAATTACATTATCGACATTTTCCGTTATTTTATCCCCTTGTCCTTCACATACAAGGGTGTTAGATCTTCTTTACTGATTGCAATGTGTTGATCTCATTAGTGTTATTGCAGAGTATGTAGAGATCTAAGCGAGAAGCTCAACTACTTTCAACACCTCGAATGTAAAAAACCATATATGTACCCACTAAAACTGTAATTGTTAGTAATAAAGCTTGTTCTTGGTTTACCAGTGAAGTTGAAACTATATAGAAAATGGAAGCACACCTCCCCCTAAACAATTTTTTCAAATGGAATCCTTGTTTTTTGTACCGTTAAACGAAAGCATTCCAAGTTCCATATCCTGACACTCTTAAAATTTTCTTTCTCTGAAGATGCTCTGACGCGGAATGATTTTAATCTAAATGTTATTTCTAAACCGCATGCTCACGGCCGCGTAATTTTAAAATGTTGATCCAAATAAAAGTTGTTAACTGCATTCCAGCGATAAAATGCTACTACTGTGAACGATTTTTCGAAGACATTTGATCAAGGAAACTATAACATCATTTACTTGAAGCTGTAGAATCTATTTTGTCTTATAGTCTTATAGCAAACTTGATTTTGATCTAAGGCCAGAGTAATGACTTTGTAAGGGCCAAAACTTCTAGAATAAGTAATAACCCTCGGTTTTGTTAACAGTATAAACTTATTAAGGTACAATGTCATTGGTCGCATTTATGAATGCTTACGAAAGGGCTGACTTAAAATTCAGTTTTACCTCCAATTTAAAGTCCACAAAAACTGATAAGGACTCTAATAATACTCGCAAAAATACGCCAACATTTTGTTTGTAAATTTTATTTTTATTTTTTTTTTTCATAATCCCGCGCGCGCACCGATTGGATATGAATACTCTTTTACTGGCTTTTCTCCAGGGCGCGAGCGGATGGTTTATTAGATTTCGATATTTTTTCTAGAGGTGGTTGTCGAACTGGAGGCAGTGCATCCTTAACCAGTGGGTCTTAGTACGTGCAAGTTGTAAGTTCGTTACATTTAGCTTAGCCAGCTAAACACAGCCCAACCAACATCAGTATTATGCCTTCATGTCAGAGTTGATCCCCTCGCAGGGGATTCTAACCCGTGACCCTTTGCTTAAGGAGTCTATGCATATACCACTATACCACGGCCACCCCCTGGTATGTGTATCCAAAAGAACTAAGAATCATATGCACTACAATTACCTTAAGAGGCCACTCTAGAGGCCGTAAAAATAGGTTTTTCGTGATTGTTTTCAAGAGAAAATATAAAATAAATTTACAAAGGTAGAAGAATTCTATTGGGTATATATTTTAAGAAAAACATGTACAATAGTTTTATTCAAAGTATTGCCCAACTGAAGCTATGACTTTTTCCCATCTTTCTGGCAATTTGTGGATCCCATCCCAAAAGAACTGCGCCGGCTTGGCAGCCAAGAATGAATCAAGCCAATTTTTGATATTCTGCTTTGATGTGAACCGTATTTCAGTGAGGGCGTTCTGCTTCAACCGGAACAAATGGTAGTCAGAAGGACAAGGTCTGGGTTATAAAGCGGGTGGAGTAAGTCTTCCCATCCACTGTTTTCCAAATAGTTCTTAGCCGGAATAGCAACGTGGGGCCGAGCGTTGTCATGATGGGAAATTATTGCCTCGTGTCTGGTCTCACATTCCGGGCGTTTTTCGGCTACTGCTCTCTTCAAACGGATTAATTGTGTTCGGTAGCGTTGTCCATTGATGGTTTCACCCGGTTTTAACAGCTCATAATACAGCACACCCATCTAAACCTACCAAATACAGAGCATTACCTTCGCGCCATGGATATTCGGCTTTGCCGTTGATTTGGCTGGTTGGCCGGGTTTCACATATAATTTTTTGCGCTTGGGGTTGTCGTAATAGATCCATTTTTCATCACCAGTAGCAATCCGATGCAAAAATGACTTGCTTTTGTGGCGTTCCAGCAGCATTTCGGAAATGCAAAATCGGCTTGAGTTCATGTGGAACCCAATTTCCTTGCTTTTGAATATATCCAGCTGCTTTTAAACGTTTTGAAATGGCTGCTTGAGTGACACCCAACGATTCTGCGAGCTCTTCTTGTGTTTGGCAACAATCTTCATAGAGTAATGCTTCCAGTTCTTCATCTTCAAACTTTTTTGGCTGCCCAGGACGTTCATCGTCTTCCAAGCAAAAATCAACACTTTTAAATCGTGCAAACCACTTTTGGCACGTTCGCTCAGCTAGCGCATGTTCACCAAAAACTTCCACTAAAATAAGATGACTTTCGGCAGCAGTTTTCTTCATATTAAAGTAATGACGAAGAACTCCCCGCAAAACACTTTTTCAGGCACAAAGTTCGACATATTTGAGTGAAAAAAAATTATTGTTGTTTACGCTTCAAATGAATGACATATACTGAAATGACGAACAATGACAGTAGCTTTCCAACGCATATTCCAATGGAATAATAACAATGGAATAATACAAGTTACGCCATGTCTTAGCAAACCGCATAGACCCAATATTATACGTATGATTGACTGTAAAAAATAATTTTTATAGAATGATTTATATAAAAATAGTGGCTGTGCAGCATTTCTCAGATGATCTCTTTTTTTGGAAGGGTCTACGGCCGTACCAACAGCTTCAGTAGTTTTGAATTATGAAAAGTCATTAAATTTTCTTCTATTTTACATAACAACAACTAGAGAAGTACGTAGGATTTTTTTTTTTTGATCTCTTGGTTTTGGCCGAATGGCGCACTTCCAAATTCACAGAAAAATTACAAGAAAATTGTTAATAACAAATGAACTATGCCAAATAAAATAAATCCTACGTACTTATTTAGATAATATATTTTTAAAGATCTAGTTACAATTTAAAGTGAATTTGTTGAAAATTGTTTAAGCTATGGGTGTGCCCAACTTTTGAGATAAACGCGTTTAAAATTTTAAGTTATAGAAATAAATACCTGGCGGTACTATACTTTGAAATTTTTCCCGGCCATAATCTTTTAGGATATCATTTTTGAGGTGCTAAGAGACTATTAAAAATAATAAAAAAAATAGACTTTTTGAAAATCCTAGAGTGGCCTAACTCCTTAATTCGTCACACCAGATATTAGTTTATGCTATATGACGAAGGAATTAAGTACCTCAACACATCAAGGGTATTCAAAATTAAACAAACTTTAAAAATGCAATCCTTTTATATTTTCCGTTTATTATCGAAATTCAAAAATGACTACTGGCAACTTGAATTATTGCAGGAAACAACGGTAATACCAACTCTTATGACAGATGCTGTTCAACTTTTTGCGAATGCTATGCGATCTGTGATAGAACAGGAACAATTTTTCGAGCATCGTATTACATGCGATCGAATTCGAAATAATGACGAGTGGGAAGTCGGGCGTCTACTTATGTATTACATGAAATCGGTAAGTTTTATCCTTGATCTCATTCAATAAACCCGTAAAAAGTTTTTTTTTTCAAATTTCTTTAGACTTCAGAGTTAAATGGAACTTTTCTTACGAAAAACATACAATTCAATGAATGGGGTCAACGAATTAATTTTAATTTAGAAGTCTATCGTCCAATGGTAGAGGTGGTGGTTGCCGTTTGGAATCCAGAAGGCCAAGTTGTTCCCATAAAGGAAGAACAGCGATCAACAGCTCGAAACACAAAAGACTATTCCCAAAGTAGAAGAAACTATATTGTGGCGACACGTGAAGGGCCACCTTATTTTATGTACAAGTAAGTATGGTTTCTTTCTTTGATTATAGATGAAAATCTCCCATAGACACTAAGAGAACTGCAGTATGCAGTGAACTAGTGAGCAAAATTGGCGTGTTGGGTCTTTTTACCGATATTTAGGGCGTCTTCGACAAAGCATCTTTTGATGGTATACGTAACTCGGGCAAAAAATATGACGCTAACGAATCACTTATTACGTAAATTATAGCAATGCTAATTAATAAAACCTGTTAACTACTGTCTATATATGACGGCGAAGGTAAACTATGGATGTCCGCAGACCGATTTCCAGTCTCCATTGCTATGGTGTATATTGGTCGACCCTCACAACATAACGTTCTCAATGGTTCTAACTTATACGCTTAGGGATGACAATGATGCTGACTGGCATGACTTTTATAATGATAAAAAGCGCCACGTTTCGTCTCTTCAACGATAGCGAATGTGTTATTCGAGATACCAAGCTTTTTTAAATTAAACATGTAGAATCGTAAATCTCTCCGCTCACTGGCATAAAAGAAAAGCATTTGGCAAGATATGGTGCCTGTCAACGAAGAAAGCCTTATATATCTACACGATAAGATTAATTTTTTCTTATGATTCAGTTGTTTTTGGAATAGGTTTTCAGGCAAATAGAACCACACTGCTTCATTAGATTCCAAAATTTGGCTCAGCTGCTTTTACTAGCACGACAGCCTCTGCCCTAGATGCACTGATGTATCTCCATCCCCTTGACACTCAAAGAGTGGATTGCGCTCTTAATACCATTTACGGTTTAAAAAGAGGTATTTTTCTGGTTTTTGGTAAAACTCCCACTGGAGTTTTGTTAACTTTGCTTGCCGACTGTCATTTAACTCGGATCATATTGCCACGCCGCCAAAAACGATGACATAAGGGCTCCAGAAAATGAGCTGGGAAATGAAATCGTATCCTTACCGAAATCTCCACTGAAATATTTATATAGGACATGAACCTTAGACTTCGCTATGCTTTAGGCAAATTTGTGTCTGTCTTCCGAGCGGAGATGTCTGCAATTCTAATAGAACTATAATTAACTCTATTGGGAGAAACGGGTTTCTGCGGCTATAGCGGCAGAAAGGTTGCGCCTTACTGGATCCAGCAACACCTTCAAGCTTGAACACAGTTGAAAGGCTGAGTTCCCTTGCTATGTAAGATTTTAGATTTAGATTTTTTGTGGAGGATGATTCCCCCATTTATTTTGCTTAATACAAGCTTAAACTAACTTAAAAACGAACAAAACTTAAGGGTTAGGAAATAAGGGAATGGTGGATCAGGTCAAGTTTGAGGCGAAAATTGCTCAGATTAAAACCAAAAAAGGGGGAGCTATGAATTGACCATACCATAAGAGATGCGATGGGTTAGAATACAGAAGAATTTTACGTTGAATGAAGAGAATGTCAGCTACGTCTTTGCCTTTTTCGAAGTTAAGAAGTTTGAGGCGCTTACGATAAGGAGATAAGATGAAGGGGTCATTCCATGGTAGTCCTCGAAGGGCAAATCGAAGGAAATGACGTTAAATATTCCATATTTAACGGTATATATGAACTCGCAAAAAGGCTATCTTATTCGAGAAGGGACCGGACAATGGTAATGTATTTAGTGACCTTGTCATATAAGGGTTACAAAATTCTTTACATAATTCTTTAAGAATTATCTTATCAATATGCGAATGGAAATTTAACTCTCTATCTTATAATATTCCAATGTCGTGGAGAGATTAAACCTGGGGTACAGGTTGGCCATGCAGAAAATAAACTCGAGGAGGAGGTTGATTGGATTTACGTAATAGTCATAGATTGACATTTGGAGACATTAAGCTCTAAGCAATTTTTTAGACACCAAGAGGAAAACCTATCGAAGTCTTCTTGAACGAGAATAGAGTCTTGGGGTGAAGAAATAGTTTTGTAGAACTTAATGTCGTCGGCGTAAATGGATAAGAGGCAGTGTTTAAAGTCCTCTCAAGATTGTTTATAGTTAAAATGAAAAAGAGGGGACATAGATGGCTGCCTTGTGGGACACCAGAAATGGCTAAAAACGGGGTTAAAAAGGCTGACCTAAAACGGATGCTATAATAACGGCTCTCCAGATAAGAAGATATCCATTTTATTAGAGAAATTGGAAAGGTACGTAAAATATATGGGGTCAGGTTGTTTAAAAAAAGTTACAAAGTAGTTGACATTAGTATGTGGGTCGGTCGATAATATATTATCGAATGAGAGAGAGAGGGATAACCATCTGATTTTCTTTTGTAATCGACGAATCGATAAAATCTAAGACATTTTATCAATTAGTCGCTGATTGCTAATAAGATTGGCTGCTTCAAGAAAGCGCTGATAGTGGCAGTTATAGAGATGGGTGAATTGAAGCTATATTCCAAGATAGTTAGAGTAGTCAGAATAAGAATTGGTGCAAAGAAAAACCGTCCATAATTTGTTTCTTTCACTGAAAAAAATGGAGCCGTGCTGGTAAAATCAAAATAAGATTTGCTAAAATAGATATTAATTCTGTGAAAATTAGCTTTATGGCAGTTGTAAGAAGAGATATTTGGGAAGATGTGGACAGGGATAGAGAGTTGATAGGGTTAAGGGACAAAACGTTACTGGGGAGTTACTAGGATCGTTAATGAAAATAAGGTTTAGTTTCTTACCGATGAAGTTAGGGATGCCGCTTACTTGGCATAAGCATGAGTCTGTTATACCATCAATGAACAGAATTCCTTGAATAAATTAGCTTTTACCACAACCGTAGGTGATATAACACCCCAGGTTGCAAGCTGACAAGACTGTCCCTCGCCTATATAATTCGTTTTTCCTTCAGAAGATTTCTCAATTAAGTCAGTGCCTCTATGCACGTGCTTAGTGGTTGAAAATTTCCTTCTGAGCTCAAAGAACGTTTATTTCAAAACAAAATGATAAGTGCATGTATGTATTAATTGTATGTATTTATTAATTAATATAATTAATTCATTATATAATCAGAAAGAGCAACAATTAGTGAAAACGGCATTCACAGAGGTAAGCAACATATAGAAAGCGTTGTCATTTTGGAAAATCAATTTGTCGTGCTTTTTAGCGTATTCTGTTGAAATCGATGAAGTATAGTCCCTATAGATTTCGGAGAGCAAAGGAGAACTTTCATCAGTCCAAAAAAGGTGTCTTTTTGACACAAAACTTTACATATCTAATGAACTTAGAAGCAATGTTGTTTGCACTTTGACAAACTGGCATATATATACTTATTCTTAAAGTCGAATAGCAGGGCTTTCATTTAAATTTGGCTTCACTTGTGACTAATATTATCAACCGTAATATCATATCTTATACATCCCTTAATATCAAGTTTAACACCCAATTATTGTGAGAAGTGTTTCGTTTTTAGTATTTAGCGTATTCCAATCCAAACAGCGTTAATAACATAGGAAAGCTTAATTCGTATCTTTTTTGGCATTGTTTTAAAAACTTCTTTGTTTATTATCGGCTTGTTGTTTTGGCTGCATAGAACATATCATATACATATATATGTACGTATCACAAACTGTAGCTCTGTCCAAATATGTGAGCATAAATAAAACTCTGAAATTGAATGTAAAAGCAGTCAAAACACACGTGCACTATAACTGTACCGGTTCTTATTCCTTAGACACACCTGTAACTAAATTCTCAGGTTGCGATTTCAATCAGCATCAACTATCGAGCTTGATATTTGTTCATCCTTTTAATGAACTTTCTTCCGATATTCTAAACCGCGTCATCTTGCCGTTGCCTCTATATCTACCCCTCTTACTCCTAGCAGCAGTTTATTAGGTTGGTTTGATTGCGCTATTTAACTGCAAATCAAGTGCCTCTTTGCCAAGCTTTTAACGAGGCAGAAATAATTCGCTAAACCGCTTCTTCCCCTACAGTTTAGAAACGAATGCTTTTTTCCAAAATGCTCCAAAGGATTATCTTCATGACTAAGATATTTTAAGGTTTTCGAACGAAGTAAGAGTATGATCGGTAGACAGAAGTATATTTCCAACACCTATACGCGTCGCAAGTTAAAAAAATCCATATTAGATCAGCTTTAAAATATGAAAACCTTATGTAAACAACAGGATATATACAAACTAGGCCCACCGGATTTTTGTATGTTAAGATCTATAAATATTCTTGCTACTATATGAGTATCCCAATAAAATTCCAAGACGTGACACAATCTGGGAGCGTTGTGCGCAGTAAGTGCGCAGATTACAGATTGCTGTTCTTAACAGACCTGACAGACACGCTAATAGTCTGGGTTAACATTCAGACGGTTTAGAGTAAAATAGACCTATCGATTCTTTTGCCATCAAAATCTTTCGGTGAATATTATCTAACTTATGAAAACTAATATTATAGTCCTTTATTGGTTGAGTATTTATTCTACAGTTTCTTATTTTCAGAAAGCCTGCCGAAAACGAGATTCTGGTTGGAAATAACAAATATGAAGGCTACGCAGTCGATTTAATTTACAAACTTTCGGAGCTTATTGGATTTGACTATACTTTTGTTGTTGTTGAGGATAACGCTTATGGAAATTACAATCCCGAAACAAGAGAATGGAATGGTATTGTTCGCTATTTAATAGATCATGTAAGAGAACACAAAAATTCATAAAAATTAATCGTACAATAAGATAAAGGTTGTATCATATCTCACACAACTACAATAGGTAGGATAAATTTATATTTGCAGCACCGTGTCTGGCTCTTCGATTTTACTTTGTTTGATTAAAAAATTGGATCCGTAAACTTACACATTTCCAGTTCACAACTCGTGAACTCAACTTATTACTTCAATAAAAAATTCATCCACTTACACATTAAGATATGTATTGGGTGATTTTGTTGCTGCTTGGTTTTTAAGTGTTCTTTTTTTTGGGCAGCTTACGGGCGATAAGTGACATGTGTCAAAGGCAAACTTGCTCAGTTAATATTGCAATTTTATCATGGAAAGCCTTACTCCCAAACAACGCTTACAAATTACTGCATTTTTTACGCACTTCGACCATTTTACGGTCGTGATAATCTACCCACAGAGCAAGCAATTCAAACCAAATTTCGCACCAATTTCATGCTATTGGGCAACTATCCGTATGCGTACAGTGCATACAGAGGAAAATATTGCTGCTGTTATGAAGGCAGTGATTTATACATTCGTCACCGTTCGCAGCAATTAGGATTGTGCCACTCGACTACGTGGAATATTTTACAGCTCGTGCAAGAACTGAAGCCGAACAACCTGCCACGGCGTCAAATTTTCGATAAGTGAGCCTTAGAAAAATCCAAAATGTATGACCTGAATCTGGTCGGCTTGTGGTTCCAGCAACACGGAGCTACATGCCACACAGCACGCGAATCGCTGGACCAATTGAGATATGAGTTCGATGAGCAGTTTTTCTCCCGTTTTGGACCGGTAAATTGACCGACTAGATCTTGCGATTTGACACCTGTATATTATTTTTTATGGGAATACGTCAAATCACTCGTCTATGCCTATAAATCAGCGTCAATTGCAGCCTTGGGGGACAACATTTCACGTGTTATTAGCGAGATACCAGGCAATATGCTCGAAAAAGTGATTTAAAATTGAACTCTTCGTATGGACCACTTAAAACGTAGTCGTGGTCAACATTTACAAGAAATAATCTTTAAAAAGTTTTAAAAGTTTTCCCATAAGGTGTTCCTTTTTTTGTAATCGATAGAAAGCAATATCAGCTAAATGACCTCAATGGCATGTCTCACATTCAAGTTCTTTTGATTCAATTAACTGAGTTTCTTCACAAGACATCAATCTTATCACATAATATCAAAAAATATAATAAAAATTAATTGATCATGGTTCGATATCTATTCATGATATGGTCAGATCCGCTTTATTTTTCACTGATGATTCCTGGTCAAATAGCGGCTCAAACAGTAACACATTGTAGATAGAGAGGCTTTACGCAGTCGTTTCATTTAAATCCTTGATTAATTTCATGCATTTCCACGCACAGTTGGCAAAATTATGGCACTTCTAATGATCGACGGTCATTCGTTCATGTGTTAATAGAAACAAAGCCACATAATATTCGATACCTTATGTTAAATTCAGTAGTGTTGTTTATAATATGCCCAGTTCATGAAATCGAGAAACCTGGGCTTTCGGTCACTCTTTGTGTTACTGAAGCGATATTTCCAGACAACCCAAGTTCCTGTGCGTCGGCCACAATTTCGGTTCTTCATATCACTTACTTGACCCAATAAGTTAAATTTTGAACGAAATAAGCAATTACTGGGTGTGAGAATTTATTTGTCGCTTTTCGTAGAGATTTTAAACAATTTTAATGCGTTGCTGAAGCTCATTTCGTTTCTATTAAATGGGTGGCTTACTATTCAAAATAAAGCCTTTTATTGGAGAACTCTATAAGGTTTAACATGGACTATTCACATACATTAAATAAACATGTTTAGTATGGTGGTTTATATGATCTTAAGATAGATAAATATAGGGTGATGTAAAATAAAACACATAAATTTGAAAGTAAACTTAAAATTTTTATTATCGGTTAAAAGAACAATTCATGGCATTTACTTTTTGAAAATGATCTCTATCATCTGAGGTGGTCCATTCGGAAGGTCCAATTATGGGCGACTCGTTCGAGCATAGCGACTGGTATCTCACGGATAACACGACTAATGTTGGCTTCCAAAGAGTCAAGCGTAGCTGGCTTATTCCTGAAGACCTGAGACTTTACATATCCCCAGAGAAAATAGTTCAAAGGTATGATATCGCATGATCTGGGCGACCAATTAACCGTAGCAAAACGTGAAATTAAGTGCTCACCAAAATGATTTCTCAACAAGTCCATTGTTTCACGCGCTGTATAGCTCGTAACGCCGTCTTTTTGAAACCAGAACTCACCGAGACCATGTGCTAGATAACGGTTACCATTGACGGTAACATTCTGATTTGCCTCATTTTTGAATAAATATGGACCAATAATTCCACTAGCCCATAAACCACACCATAAGGTTGTTTTTAATGGATGTAATGGTAGCTCTTGGTACTCTTGGTTGCTCATTAGCCCAAATACGGCAATTTTGTTTATTAACATATCTACTGAGCCAGAAATAGGCTTCATCACTGAACACAATTTCACGAGCCCAGAGCTCATTCACTGAAAATATGACGCAAAATCAAGTCGCCTGGCTTCAATTCTTGCACAAGATGAATTTCGTACGCTTTTCATATACGCCAAGTTGTCGAATATGCCAAGCCAAGCTGCTGAGAACGAATACGAATCGATTCGTCAGTCTTCGCGTACACTCTCAGCTACAGCTGCTATAGTCTCTTCACTATGTACTGGATGTGGTCTAACCGATCGAATATCATCCACTTACATAAACTGGGACTCAAATTTGCGAATGGTATTGGCAATAGTGGTTTCAGTAGGTCGATTATGAAAGCTCCTCGAATCGCACGAAAAACATTTCTCACGGAACGCTGATTTTCGTAATACAGCTGAACAATTTGGAGACGCTGTGGTGGTGTGAGTCTTTCCATGATGACTCGCCAAACGATACTGAATAAAAATGACAAAGAATTTTGATAAGTCACGCGTGATCTGTAAAAAAAAGCCTACTGAAAATCAAACCTCGCGATGAATCACCCTATACAAATAAAAAACTTCACAGGCATTGTTTCAATAGAACCACATAAACTTTTTTTTTGTGACAATAATATATGGTTTTATTTTGTTTTTCACGCGTGTCGCCACCTGCCTTTTAAATCGTTTACTATATAATGCTTGGATTTTAGATTCCGCTAAAAGTTGCAAGCTTCAGCATTTAAAAGACCACCTTTCACTATACAGTTTTTTTAATTTCGATTTTAGGATAATCAACTAATCTTCAAAATTATTTCTGTCCTTTTGCCATTTTCTTTTATTTCCACAGAAAGCCGACATCGGAATTTGTGATCTTACAATAACTCAAGCTCGCCGTTCAGTGGTTGATTTTACTGTACCGTTTATGCAACTTGGTGTTAGCATTTTAAACTATAAAAAACCTCCAGAAGCAAAGGATTTATTCGTATTCTTAGATGTGTTTGCCTTAGAGGTCTGGATTTACATGTTAACATCATATTTAATCATCTCCTTAGCATCTGTAGTTGTCGCCAGGTAAGCGACACTTACACACTTACTTCCATTTTAATGAGGAACAACTTGCTAGATTATCTCAAGAAGAGTGGGAGAATCCTCATCCATGTAATCCTAATCCAGAAGAACTTGAAAACAAATGGGATATTGCAAATACAGCATGGCTTACTATGGGTTCCATTATGGGTCAAGGTTGCGACATTTTACCAATTTCTGGACCTATGCGATTAATGAACGGAATGTGGTGGTTCTTTGCTTTGATGATGTTAAATTCTTATACTGCCAACTTAGCTGCTTTCTTTACAATGTCGAAAATGGAAACAACAATAAGCAGCATAGATGATTTGGTTGAACAAAATAAAATTCAATTTGGTACTCTTAAGGGAGGAAGTACTTCCAATTTCTTTTCAGTAAGTTACTGCTAGACAACACAAACTGCTGTCGAATTTCTCTTATTGCTTTTGTTTTCTTTGTACAGGAGTCTAACGATACAGTTTATCGTTTAGCTTGGTCAAAAATGGTATCAGCTCAACCTACGGTTTTTACAAAAGACAACAACGAAGGTGTAGAACGTGTTAAGAAAAATAAGGGAAAATACACCTTCTTAATGGAAACAACCAGTATGGACTATAACATCGAAAGAAATTGTGATCTTATGCAGACTGGATCGCAAATCGGAGAAAAGCATTACGGAATAGCCGTTCCTTTAGGTAGGAATATAAGAATAGTATATAGTATATATATAGGATATAGTATATATAACGGAAACGATAAATAAATTTAGGTTCAGATTATCGTTCTAATTTGAGCGTGGCCATTCTGAAACTAAGTGAAAAAGGTGATTTATTTGCACTGAAGAAAAAGTGGTGGGAATACCGCAATAAAACGTGTGAAGAAGACTCAAAACATGATGGTAGTGATCTTTCAATGGAGGAGTTGGGAGGTGTCTTTTTGGTCCTGGGTTGTGGAATATTTGCTGCTTTTGTCCTGGGTATTGGCGAATTTCTGTGGAATATTCAACAAGTCGCCGTAGAAGAGAGGGTATAACTCAGCAGCAACTTACCAACAACATATACTATGCTCAATAGACTTTTCCTTTGCAGATTACTCCATATGAAGCCTTTAAATCTGAGCTAATATTTGCTTTGAAATTTTGGAAAAAGAAGAAACCGATTCGAACATCCGCATCTAGTAGCTCGAAGTCATCAAAGTCATCAAAGTCATCAAAGTCATCAAAGTCATCGGGACGACAATCTAGGCGAACATCAGAGCACTCACAAACTCCTGCTACACTTAATTTTGCGGAAAAAGAATAATTTTCAACGTAATCTTACAAATTCAAATTTGGAAAACTCTGTCATGATTTACTGTAAATTTAGCAATATAACTTTTTGTGTATCAAGCCTCCTAACTATTAAATAATATGACGAAAAATAAAATAACTTATAAATCTTTATTTATCTCGACAAATGATATAAGCAATTTTTTTTTTCGATATTAAATACCCTTTAGTCAAATCGGTCAAGGAAGAGAGTAAACGTCTCTTTTACTTCATCGGGTAGTTCTTTTTCTTTTATGGTTTGCCGGAATGCAAACCGACAATTTGTTAGATTGTACGCAGGCTTGAAATTCTTTTGTTCGCATTTTAACAAGCCGAGTTGAACTAGAAAGAAATTCATTACTCGTGTTATTTGATCTTTTTCTTTGGCATAAGCAAAGGCGTCTGCATAGAGCGACACAGCTATATTTAGTGCTTCTTTCGAACTTTGTGACAATGCCCCACATTTTAGAGAAGTGAATGTAAGCATTATGAGGTAGTGATCATCCTTAAAACCCTGCAAATATAGATAAACAAATAATGAAACAGTTTATTCAAAAATATGAAATTAACTTACATTTAAATGATCGCGGAATGCTTGTAATTTGTCAGTCTCTTCAATATCTTCGAACATTTTCAACGACGGATTTGGTGTATTACAAAACGTTTCCACCGTATCTGGCCGAGCTTCTTCACCAGCAAAAGTAACGCTATTGTTAGATTTAAAGGATTCTTCAACGGAATTGTCAAGGGTCTACAGAAATTTGATTAAAAAGAAAAAAAAAACATTTAAATGAGAATCAAATTCAGAATAGCTGCAGTTAATTAAACAATTTTTTTTTGTTTGCAATGCATGCTTGAATTCTTAAGTTATCATGACGCTCTAACTAAAAAACAGCGGACCTTCGTACGGAATTCAAAATATGTGTGTATGCAAATTTTCGACTATATATTTCGTCACTAATCGCAGAAAGCCCAACATCCTAAGACCCCAAGTAACATTCTCAGTAACTGTAAATCTGGTCTCATCGAGTGACTTCCAGCTGCTATGCAAATTATTTTAAAATTACAACATACGTTCAACATTATACAAATAAACCAAATTATTTGGCAGCAAATAAGGAATTGAGATGGTGTAAAAGAGTAATGTTAATGCAACGCCTGTACAGAAGACAATTTAAAATTATTTAAAGGCAAACAGAAATATAAAATCTTGTTTTGCAAAATCGTTTACTTTGAGGCTTGAAATCTCATTCGTACAAGTATTCAAACATCACCAGAAGTTTGCCAAATCTACCACCAAAGAAGCACCGATAAAATGTTTTCTGAAAAGTAATTTTTCCACTCCCACTCTGATAAGCAGAATAAATGAAAAATTTGACGCTGTTAATCATAACTTAGGGCGCCTTAACTATAAGAACGAAACGCGGAACCAGGAAACCAGATTTTTCTTAAGTCCTAAACCCCGCTTAACTCCTGAGGGATTACAATCAATTTATTCAATAAATTTGGTACTCTTAAGGGAGGAAGTACTTCCAATTTCTTTTCAGTAAGTTACTGCTAGACAACACAAACTGATGTCGAATTTCTCTTATTGCTTTTGTTTTCTTTGTACAGGAGTCTAACGATACAGTTTATCGTTTAGCTTGGTCAAAAATGGTATCAGCTCAACCTACGGTTTTTACAAAAGACAACAACGAAGGTGTAGAACGTGTTAAGAAAAATAAGGGAAAATACACCTTCTTAATGGAAACAACCAGTATGGACTATAACATCGAAAGAAATTGTGATCTTATGCAGACTGGATCGCAAATCGGAGAAAAGCATTACGGAATAGCCGTTCCTTTAGGTAGGAATATAAGAATAATATATAAGAACGAAACGCGGAACCAGGAAACCAGATTTTTCTTAAGTCCTAAACCCCGCTTAACTCCTGAGGGATTACAATCAATTTATTCAATAAATGCCACTCGATCCTACAACTCGTTATATTCCTTGTCCGAACTGCTCTCCAAAATATATTTGCCCAAATCATTCATTTTTAAATTTACTAAACGATAAAAAGCATAGTTTTCTAAAGAAAATATGCAAAGGCATTCCTAAGATCATCTTAAAGATTTGACCATATACATCTATATAATTTATTAATATGCAAAATAAAATAAGAGAATTAAAAAAAACTTGAATCAACTCTTCAACTTTAAAATCACCTGGAGAAACATGATCGAGGTACTAGAGAGCGGTTTGCTTGCTTTCAAAATCATTGGATTACACCTTAAGACCAAAAAATAAATTTCTTATATTCCCGATCTCTCTATGGCTAAAATCAAAACCTCTATTTTTTTCGAAAAAAAAAAACTGGTGGGTGATTACGCTCTTAAATCTAGATTGTGAGTACTCGTAAGTCACTATGTTAAATGTTCAAAATATGGATCGAACTAGTGCCTGTCTTTCATGTTCATTATTACGTGTTTGTTCTACAAGCAAGTATTTGTACAAACAAGCCCTTGTGCATTTTTTAAAAAATTGCAAATGCGAACATCGTTAACTCTCGCTCAACATAGTCACGAAATGAATTCTCTGAAACAGCCGCAGATGAATTCCTGTGACAAAGGAAAATGACCTTGAATTTTTTTTTTTTTGCAAGATGGCAGACATTTTTTTTTAAGTCGACAGAATGTCCTGTGAAAAAAACTAGCATCCTTGGATTTGATTCAATTCATTGTTGCTGACAAACGAAAGAAAATAAATATATGTAACGGATAATGTAACTTTGAAAGGAATGCTTATTTCCCAACAATACCCTAATACACGCTCGCATGACTCCATAAACAGACGTGAAAATTTACCAAACCTTTCTTTTACGGGACGTCGATAAAACCTATGAGCAATGTCCTTAATACAACGATATAAGTTCATTTTAGACATATTTATCCGGGAAATAGGAAAAGTAGGCTGTAGGTACAAGTGCACTCGTAAAATTCGCCCCTTGTATAGAAAAAAAAAAATAAAAATAAAAATAATAAAAACGAAAACAAAAACAAAAACTAGGTAAAATGGATCCGACGGATGAGTCACGTCAACAATTTCCTGATTAAGAGAACTTGTAGTATTCACCAATGGTTTTTTTGATCGATACTTCATATCCTATTAGAATTTAGTACAAATTAATCCCAAATGGACAAAAAAACGGGTTTAGCTTGAGAGGTTTTGGTAAAGCTTAAAAGAAGTGTGGCAGTTGGGTTTATCTCCTCTTTCCTCTTTTAATAACTTAAGTACAGTCCGGGCGGCAGCCGTACAAAAATGTATACCCACCAATTTAATGTAAATTTCATATTTATGGTAATAGTTTATTATTAGTAGATACGAGAAAGCTTGGTCGTCTGACCCCTATCCTGGTGGGATTTGTGTCTGAGGGTTTTTAGTCCCTTTTTAAGACGGGTCTAAATACTCATGCAGTTAATGTATAAATCTATGTTTGTCTTATTGTTCTTAAGAAATTGTGGGAGGCGTGGGCCAACCAAAAATAGCAGTAATTAAAATGGGATACTTTTATTTATCGATTTAATGAGTAATATTTATATCAAAATACATGTAAGACCTTTCTGTATTTTATTCTATTGGTCTTAACCGGAATAGCAACGTAGGGCCGAGCGTTGTCATGATAGAAAATTATTGCCTCGTGTCTAGTCGCATATTCCGGCGTTTTTCGGCTACTGCTCTCTTCAAACGGATAAATTATGTTCGGTAGCGTTGTCCATTGATAGTTTCACTCGGTTTTAGTAGCTCATAATACAGCACATCCATCTGATCCCACCAAATACAGAGCGATAGCTTCGCGCCATGGATATTCGGCTTTGCCGTGCTTTGGCTGGTTGGCCGGGTTTCACATATGAATTTTTGCGCTTGGGGTTTTTGTAATGGATCTATTTTTCATCATCGTGCAAACCACTTGTGGCACGTTCGCTCAGCTAGCGCATGTTCACCATAAACCTCCACCAAAATACGATGACTTTCGGCAGCAGTTTTCTTCATGAAGAAGAACTCCCCGCAAAAACAATTTTTCAGGCACAAAGTTAGACATATTTAAGTGAAAAAAAATTATTGTTGTTTACGCTTCAAATGAATCACATATACTGAATTGACGTACAATGACAGTAGCTATCCAACGCATGTTCCAATGGAATAATACAAGTTACGCCATCTCTTAGCAAACCGCACGACCTAATATGAAGTTATTTAAAAAATAAAAATTATAAAAGAAAGCATTGGATTAAAAAAATGTATATATTTATTTAAAAAATGCAATCGAATACAGAAATTGGTTTTGAATTTTTATTGATTAATGCACTGTTTTCCAAAAATATTAAGTAATCGAAAAATACATAAATGTGATGTAATCTGTAATTTTGTCATCTGCAACATTTTGATCATTTACTACTGCTACGTCAACTGTTTTATTAGTTTGTTCTACATCTTTTAACCTGAAAGGCATTGGCTCTCCTTCAAACCATCTCGTTTCTAATAAATTGGTGATATTGTTCAATGTCCATCCACAGTTTTCTGGGTTATATTTCCAATAACTGAATTCGGTAGCTGAAAGCCACATGAAATTGATAAAAACTGCCCTTAAAGTATGTTGCTTTAAAGAGTTCCAACATGGTGGAATCAAAACTGTGGATTTTCTTAAAAAACGCCCTTTTTGTGGAAGATGATCCATACTTTTTCATAAATAAATGAACTCTTGCAGCATTAACATCATTTCATTAACATACATCACGTTTAGAAAGTTTTGATATCTATTCACCTAAATCTACTAATGTTGCAAAAATTTCTTGATAATTTTTATTTGATTATAGAATCTTAAATGGCTTTACTTTTCGTTTTCCCTTAAATGCTGCATTATAATTATATACAGTTGCATCTGCTGGAAGTCACAATATTTAAGTCCGTGTCTTTTATGTATTGCTATCACATCACAAGCATTTTTTATATGTATTATCATTAAATTCACTAATTTTTTTGGTGTACCCTTTTTTTCCAGACTTTCACGTTCGTACAACATATTGGCATATTTAAATATTCACTCACACTTACTGTGTAACACCCTAAACACAACTGAACAAAATTGTTTTACACAATTTATTCTAATTTATTTAAAATTCAGCATCCCATATTTAGCAGGTAAACACACGTTTTTCTTATCAATATGCACTCAAATCAACATGCAGTATGCTGTATGCATGCATTTGTTCTGTTTTTTTTTTTTTCTATTCTTTTTCTATTCATAAACCAATAACAACTTCGATTGCTGTATATGTATTTTCAATAACATAAAAATTAGTGCAAAAAAAAACTTAAATATTATATTTGTTTTGAGTATAAATACTAAATGTACTATATGCACATGCTTTATAAAATGTTAAACACGGAAAGCTTGATTTCACTTCTCCGAATAAATATGGTTGGCCAGAAAAAACCACCAATAGAACTTGGCAGACCAATAGAATAAAATACAGAAAGGTCTTACATGTATTTTGATATAAATTTTACTCATTAAATCGATAAGTAAAATTACCCCATTTTAATTAACGCTATTTTTGGCTGGCCCACGCCCCCCACCAAGATACCATATGGCAGATCATTTTTATTTTGTTTCATTTCTTAACAAGAATAAGACAAACATACCATAAACTTATGCATCTCTCAGAGAGGGACTAAAACACCCTCAGGCACAAATCCCACATGATAGGGGTCGGACGTACCTACCTTTCTCGTACCTACTAATAATAAACTATCACTATAAATATGAAACTTACATTAAATCGATGGGTATAATACATGGGCTGAAAAGAGAGGGCACCACTTGAATTAAATCCATACCATTTTCAGTTAGTACCAACCTTCAAAAGATACGTGTATAAATTTGACAGCTGTCGGACGATTAGTTCTCAAGATATTTTAAAAAAAAAAATGGATTTAAAGCAATTTCGTGTGTTGATTTATCATTGCTTTTTGATGGGAAAAAATGCAGCCGATGCAAAGAAATGGCTTGATAAGTGTTACCCGGACTCTTCACCAGCCGAACGAACAATTCGCCAGTGGATTAAAAAATTTAAAAGTAGTCATACAAGCACCGAAGATGATGCACGCAGTGGACGTCCAAAAGAAGCTGTTTCAGATGAAAACATCAAAAAAGTCCACAAAATGATTACGTAAAGTGAAGTTGATCGAGATAGCTGAGGATCTGAAGATATCAAAAGAGCGTGTTGGATATATCATTCACGAATATTTGGACATGCGAAAGCTCTGTTCAAAGTGGGTGCCGCGTTTGCTCACAATCGACCAAAAACAACAACGTGCTGATGATTCAGAAGTGTTTTTAAAGCTGTTCAACCGCAATAAAGCCGAATTTTTGCGTCGGTATGTGACAATGGATGCAACTTGGCTCCATCACTTCACACCAGAGTCAAGTCGGCAGTCAGCTGAGTGACGAGCAAGCGACGAACCTCGTCCAAAACGACCAAAAACTCAACAGTCGGCTGGCAAGGTTATGGCATCCGTATTTTGGGATACGCATGGAGCGTTTGAAGGACGAAATCGCAGAAAAACGGCCGCATTTGAAGAAAAAGAAAGTGCTGTTTCATCAAGACAATGCACCGTGTCACAAGTCGATGAAAACGATGGCAAAATTGAATGAATTCGGCTACGAATTGCTTCCCCACCCACCGTATTTTCCAGGTTTGGCCCCCAGCGACTATTTCCTGTTCGCAGACCTCAAAATAATGCTCACCGGAAAGAGATTTAACACCGATGAAGAAGTAATCGCCGAAACAGAGGCCTATTTTGAGGCTAAACCGAAATCGTAATACAAAACTTGTATCGAAAGATTGAAAAATCGTTTCAATCAGTGTATCGCTCTCGAAGGCAACTATATCGATAAATAAAGTTGAATTTTGCAAAAATTTTGTGTTTTACTACAAAACGGCACTAACTTTTCAGCCAATGTGTTACACTTTTATATAGCCGCCGCTCGCTCTAGTAGTAGTCACTGGATCTGTGACTCCCTGTATTTAAGAAATCATTAATTACTGCATTGACTGTTGAAAAATTATTGCTATTTCTAGAATAACTCATATAATTCTGTCCCAATGCTTGGAATATAATATGGGGTTCTAGAACCACTAACAACAAAGGTGCCTTAAAAGAAAAATTCTTCTTCTTAACGACGGCTCCCCTACCATTTTCTCTATCCACAATTGCCTAACACACGTTGACGTCACTTGTTGCCCACTCGAACTGTTCCCAAAAAACACTTGGAAAACTTTAAAAGATCTATTTAATAGTGATAATTTCCCGATAATCACTACATTGAAAATTAGCCCGAGAACAGACACAAAAATGTTCAATCCGAGATTTAAAACAGACTTCTCAGATTGGATAATCTTCAAAGAAAAAGTCCGCGAGTATCTTTCTGATAAACCCGTATCCAGAAATATAAATAAAGAAGCTCCAAAAAGCTATTAAAACTGCAGACAATATCTCGATCCCTCAGACAACCCTTATAAAACTAAAACTGGTTGTCCCTTGGTGGAACTTCGACTTATCCTTACTACAAAAAGAAAAAATGAATGCCAAAAAAATCAAAATGCATATAATCTAAAAAAATATAAAATATATAATGCGAAATTCCGTAGAAAGGCCAAGGAGAGTAAGACCAAAATCTTTTCCGAATTCACGGCAACTTTAAATCCGAACTTCTCCTCCGCTAAAATATGGCATAACATTCGGTTGACTGGTGAACCAAGTTCACTTGCTATTAAAAACATAAACAACTTAGTAGATGCACCAGAAATATATAAATACATAGCTCAAAGTTGGTCAAAAAAAATAGAAAACGAGAACTTTTCAACAGCATTTATCAATGCTCAAATCGATTTTATAAACAGTTAACCCCCTCAAAACATTTCTTACTACACCGCACGACGTATTTGTTAAGCCTCCCTTAACAAATTCAATGGCAAAATACCGAGTAGAGATAGAATATCCTCACCTATGCTTAAAAACCTCCCGCTTTAAACAAGAAATAGACTAATTGGACTATATAACATTTTAAACACTGCAATTATACCACAAACCTGGAACAATATTGCCCATATATAAACCAAATAAAGACAAAACCACCATCGAAGGTGGTCCCCCGCTTATCCAAAATTATAGATAAAAGTTGCGAATCATATTGTATGGTTTGCTGAAACAAACAAACTAATCAGCCCCAATCAGGTTGCATTTAAAGCAAACAGAGGATATGTGGATGCACTCCTTCACATAGATTATTTTGTCTCTAAAGCGTTATCAGCTAGAAAACATGTCTATTCTCGCTGGATTTTGAAAAAGCCTTCGATAGTATAGGTATACACATATTTAAAAAAAAAAAAAACTGGGGAGTTTGATGAAATATATACGGTTATTTAAAATCATTTTTGACCAACAGAAAATTTTGTATAAAAACAAATAATTTTTATCCGTCCAACCATCCATTGCATAACGGTATCCCTCAAGGATCACCTCTATGGTTAGTTTTATTCATAATTGCATTCGATAACATAAATTGTATTTCACTAAAGCATAAACTGTTGGATCACTGCATTTACGCAGATGATATTTATATCCTACCACACCCATTATAAACATCCTTGCTTCAGCAGGACTATCAAGCATCGAGGAACTTAGAGATATGATTACATTAAAACTCTTTGCCAAACTTATGTTCTCAAAAAACTCTATCATTGTATCCTTCATTATATTTAAGTCTCCTAATAAAGCATAAAGCGTTTGCATAAAGCGCAAACATATACATATGTCCGAGGTATTTGCAAAGATTAAGGTGACGTTTAAAAATTTCGCGGGCAACGTACGATTAACGATTAACGATTTTTTTTTTTTTTGTTGCAGTGTTGGTACATGTTCGGAACATATGTTCACAGTTTCAAGAATAAAGCAGACTTTGTTTTTGACAGGTAGAAAGGTTAAACGTGATTTCAATTATTATAAAAAATGGAGCAAAGAATTTGTAACAAACTTTGTGTAAAAAATTAATCCAAATGCTCTAAAATACTTTTAATGTTGACAGTGGCATTCACCGTATTTCCAGAACCTTTTTTAAAATAAAATGAGCCAATGATGGAACCACTTTATTAGCATAGTCGCCTTGTCAGAAAAATGATTTTTCCACCAAATTCGACGTCCAATTCGAGCTGCTGAAGCAATAACGAAGCGGATGGTCGTTTTCCTTCAATTGCTGAGTCAATTAGACTTTGTAAGAGAATATCTTTATCCGAGATCTTTGTTCAAAATTCTTATCAGGCTGGTGCGTGAAATATTGAGTTACTGATCGAACACTCTCGGCCACAGCAGCCACATTTCCGTTCGTACGTACCAAATAACGACGGGTACCTTGGTGTTGTACGCAAGCAACCTAGTTTTTTTTTTTTTTTCTTATGTTGGTATGCATGCCCCTGAAGTATGATAAAATTTTCAGCTGTATTCATTACTTACTTTGTCTGTGGCAGCCACTAAGGTTAGACGTGTTTTTATGAGCTCGGCGATTTTCGTTTGTTAAAAAAAAATGGATCAAAGAGTTTGTATCAAATTTTGTGTAAAAAATTAAATGAAATGCTCTAAAACAGTGACAGTTGATAGTGTTCTAAGTAAAAAAAAAAATATTTACAAGTGGTACAAGCCCTTCCCGAGAAGATGTCAAGGACGAATCCCACTCTGGACTTCACAGCACATCAACAAAAGATGATAACGTCAAAGCTGTGAAGAAAATTGTTTTGGAAAATAGGCGAATTACCAAAAGAGTAGTTATTGAGGATATTGGCATATCGGTCGGCTCATGTCATTCAATTTTTTCGGATGTTTTCAGCATGAGTTTATTCCAAAACTTCTTAATTTTTATCAGAAGAACCGTCGCATGAGCATCGTTCAGGAGCTGATGATGTCATGACGAATCAAAGTTCAATCGTTCCAATTGAAGCACCCAAGCACGCCAAGTTCGATCAAATGTCAATGTTTTTATCACTCCTTTTTTCGATTACCGCGGCGTAGTGCATCAGGAGTTTTTACCCCAACGTCCTACGGTCAATAAGGAGTATTAACTTAAAGTTATGCGCCGGTTGCGAGAAACAATACGATTGAGGAAATAAAAACGGCATCGCTGGAAGATCTGAAGACTACACCAAAAAGTGCTTATGAGAAGTGTTTCGAGGATTGGAATAAGCGTATGCACAAGTGTATTATATCTAAGGGGGATTACTTTGAAGGGGACAACATTAATACTGATGAATAAACAAATATTTTTTTTACAAAAAATGTAGTCACCTTACGCCCTATGATTTTTTTCACAACTATGATTTGTTTCGACAAGAATATGTTCTAATAGTTCATTCGTGTTCTTTTTAACAACCTAAATTTCGTAACTCTTTATTATATATATCGCTACTCCCCCTCCTACCTTTTTATATCTATCTGCACGCTTGGGTTTATTGTAATTTCTGATTTTAAAAACGTCGTCACATATAAAGCAGACCCACAATAGGGGAAAAGACTCGTACGTGTACGTACGTAAATGTGCGAATACCAGCAAATTGTATTCTGCCCCCATAACGCCGGAATGTTCAGATCGGAATCGCACTTCGTACGAAAATTGCTGTTTGAAATTTTGAATTTAAAAAAGCTGCGGCTTTTCTTGAGAAGTAAGTTCATTTCTTTAACAAACATTATTGTTAAAAAGAACACAGCTTATTTGATAACAAGAACTTTGTACCTAATTGATCATTTTCATAGACGATCGAAAATAATTTTCGTAAACAAATGCGCATACAGAAAATACTGAATAAATGAAAACTTGACTTGACAGATGGGTAGGTTTTCAAAATCTCATTTTAAGCAACTTGTCCATTTGAACATAAATGCCTGTCTACATTAGCGTGGCAATGAGTCACCATCTAAACAGGCACCGTGAGTTTTTTTTTTTTTAAATCTCGCGCGCGCACCAAGGGGATATGAATACCCTTTTACTCGCTTTTCTCCAGGGCGCGGGCGGGTGGTGTAGTAGTTTGAAACTCAGGTGTATTATTTTTTGATATTTTTCCCAGTGGTGGTTGACAAACTGGACGGGGCGAGCCAGTGCATCCTCAACCAGTGGGTCTTAGTATGTACCAGTTGTTAGTTCGTTATATTTTAACCCAGCCAGCAACAACTCCAACATCAGTGTTATGCCTTTATGTCAGAGTTGACGCCGACGGGATTTTCATATAACTACATACAAATTCTATGAAAAGACTTTTTCAAAGAATTGCCTTGCACGGGATTAGAACCCGTGACCCTCTGCTTGAGTCTATGCATATACCACTACATCACGGCCACCCCACCATTATAAGTTCGATCATTGAGTAGTAAACTTCGCGGATAATAGTGAGTATTTGGACGAGAGTGAGGACTACAGTGCGTAAACATATGACTGCCCACTATCTAGTCGAAAGTTGCCATATAAACAGGGTCTATGACAATGTAGACAAGAACTTACATTATGTTTGTTTGCATTGACGTGGACAGTAAGATTGTTCGAAAGAGAGAAAAAACTTTTTATTTAAGTAGAAATACTTGCGCTGAAAATCCATTGTGACTATTCACATAGGTGTGGGCATGAAAATTCTGCCTCTGAACGTCGTGTTCACATTTTCATGGGGATGAAAGACTCTTTGACAAGGGAAACACTTGAGTCGGACGATTATCAGAATGTTATGTGAACTCAAATCTTTTTGAGCTATTTTTGACTATCACCTAAGCAAACTCTCTCACAAAACTGCGTTCTGTTCTGCATATGCCTCTCACTCGCTACTCCCAACCTATAGCACAAAATGTTTAGTTTTTAAATTTAGTATTTCAGTTATAGCCTGTATATATTAAAGTAATTGCCTAGCAAAACCAATCTGGTGTTGAACCGCCCCTCAATTCGTTTTAAAGAAGAGAAACTTGCACAAGCATAACGAACCTTAAGATGACGCTCAAAAAGATAAATTCATGCATAATGTTTACATTTACCTTGTTACAAAGCGCGGTCACATAGTTGGCTGCCGTAACATTGTCATCCTCCTCATAAGACTCTTCACCATAGTGTTCATCATCTTCATCCACCTCCTCTGTTGTATCATTATGATTCTCGGCATCTTCACCGTCCTCTTCTTCTTCTCCGTCTTCCTCATCACCATCGTCATCATCGCTATCCAATTCATCCTCATCGAATGGCGCAAGTGCACTTGGATTTCCTGCTTCATTCATCATTTCAATAATTCGCTCTCGACAATCATGGCCAAATTTGTTTCCATCAAGATTAACCAGGCGTAATTTCGGTTTATTCTGTATGGCTGACACCAATGCCAAGCCACCATCAGATCCGATCTCGTTACATTCTAGAATTAACGTTTCAAGCTCCTCATGGTTCTCCTCCAAAACTTCAGCGAGATGATACGCACCGTTTGTCCTCAAAAGACAATCACCAAAATTGATCTCCCGTAAACTAAAAAAAAAGAAAAATCAGTCACCTACCAGAAGTTTTCATTAACTTTAAACATTTACCGCGGCATACAGATTATTGCATTAGCAATAGCTGCAGCGCCCTTTTGAGTCATGGTGTTATCATTCAAGTTCAAAACCCGCAAATTTGTATTCTCTTTGAATCCCTCTGAAAGTGCTGCGATTCCCACATGGTAAATGGAATTCTGCGGCATTGCGATTACTTCAAGAGTTTTCAAAGTGTGAAATATTTTTGCAATTGCTTTAGCTCCTTCATTTTCCAACCGATTGCGTCCAGCAATAAACACTTTCAATGTCAAGGGAGTTCCAGCCTCACTACTGTTCTTATGACAATCCAAAATAGCCTCTGATAGCATTCTACCACCATATATGCCTAAGCCGCAGTTGTTCAAACGTAGCTCCTGTAAGCTGTAACAAACCCTACTACGTATCAAATCTTCCAACCCAACCATTCCGTTTGGACCCAAAGCATTATCACTGCAGTCTAATACTGTCAACTGTGCTGAGGACATTATTAATCCCCGTCCAAGATGTCTCAATGCTAGTGGAATTTCCGTCTTAAGTCTGCCCGTAAACATATCCTTCCAGAGAGCCTTTTTGAATTCTGGATGTTTCTCTAGAGCTTTGCCAATTGCTTCGGCAGCATCTACCCCAAGCGTGTTTCCCTCCAATTCAAGGAATGTCAGATTTTTACATTGTTCTATGGCAGATGTTACGTTCTTCACTAAAAAATTCATTCAAAGGCATTGCAATACACTGTAAAATTTAAATGAAATCATATTCTCACCATCTTCGGCGTTTGTCCATTTTAAAGATTCACCAGTAAAGGATAAGCCAGGTTCTTCTACATTTGTTAGTTCTTTAGTTAAAGAACCGAAATTAAATTGTGCCATTACTACAATTTCTTTTATTGAATAGAATGCTTTTCTTTATACAAATCACAAATCACACCCGAAATCTAACGAGTAAATTGCCAAGCAACAATCTACCGCCTCGCAAATTTTTTTTTTTTGTTTTCTACGGTTAAACTTACGTTAGGTTAGGAAATGCAAAAATTGTAGCAGCTGTCAATTTGGCTCATTTAAGGTGAGTCTGCAAGAAGCGCGTTATATTTTTATAAAGTAACAGGACCATTACATGTGTAAGGAGATTTTAAAATAAATTCGTTATAACTGGCATTGCTACAAAATGCATTGATGCATTAATAGAGCACGCCATGCCATTTGTAAAACTTTCAGTTTTCAAATTGATTAGGAGTGTCAGAAATATCGGAATTGACGTTAAATACTTTTATGCATTAACGAAATTTTTTTTTGTCGCACGCGCTTGCGACGAAGACGAAGGTGATAATTCACAAATTATTCTTTTAAAGAGGAATAGTAAAATTTCATTATATAGTAATGCAATCAAATAAAAGTTTTTAGATAAGTAATAAGAATATAAATTTATTTCTTGTTAAAAAAATGCGTTAACCAAACTGTGGCATTCAATTAGCATTGACTACTTTAATCCTACAGTAAATCAAGATAATATGTAAATTGTATGACATGTAGAACGTATTGTATTATTTAGTTTGCACATCTTTTTTTTGAGATGCACAGCTGAGGCATAAGGAATTACTAATGTGATGAAAGAATTGCATCAATAAAACTCAGTTAGGCAACCAAAAAAAGAATCGCTCCTTATCAAACTGGGAATCTATTAAAGCTTACGGAGAAGAGATCAAAACGGCACAAACAGAACACAAAAACAACGGGGAAGTGTAAAAAAAAACCCTTTTCATCGATTTACAATAAATTTAAATGCATACATATGCCCAAACATCTTCCTTACTCTCGCCCAGAGCGGATCCGTCTATTCTATATGACCCATCCAACTAAGCCGATGAGTTCTAACTTTTTTTTTTAGCTGTAACGTTCTTGGTTCTCCTCTACAACTCTTCGTCGAAGCAGGCAGAGCCACAGATCACTAGAAGCACTTTTCTCTCAAAACCATCAGGCACTTCTCCAGCAATTTTTAATAAAGTTTTATACCACAGAGAAAAACTAGAACAATCAATGTTTGGAAGTGCGATACTTTGGTTTCCTTAGTAAAAGCTCTGCTTCTCAACCTGAGAAAAAAAAAGTAATTGGCAACAACTACTCTTCAAAGTATCGTAGTTTATTTTAACTGCGACATTCTGTCTCCATTGCTGCATGCATGCTGGTGCATGTTATGCAATTCAGTGTTTAAAGCTTTGACGAGTATAGCATAAGCAGCCTTAGAAGTAGGAGAAACTGACTATTAGTTTCTAAGTATTTAGGTGTCGTGTTATAAAATTATTTGAGCTAAACATGTCGCTAAGGGTATCGTATGAATCTACAAACATACCTATGATAAAACCAATTATATCCTATTCGGTCACTTTTAGAGAATGACAACGCAAGATTTCACACCTTATTGGTAAAACTTGCATCGTCTTTCAAGCAGATACATACGCAATACCTATCGCAATGAACTATCTTATAAATAACAAGAAAAGGGTGGAGTATCTGCGCTTATAGGGATAACCAATCTACGCTTAAGGCTTTGCTAAACCATCCCACTAATCCCACGTTAGTTCGTAAATGCAAGGCTTCTCTAATTCCCGGAAGGCTAAATTTACTGAGACTTCTTTAGTCTCAGGTCAGAATGCAATCACAGGAAATGAGATCGCTCATGACCTTGCTATTCAACACTCAGAGAAGACTTCCTAGGACTCGAACATGGGTTAAGACTTCTATTGAAAGTTAAGTTTCGTGTTAGCGTTACTGTTGATAGCAAATGAAAACTTTACGGCATCACTAAAAGTTCAGCGTATTTCCTGCTGTCCTTCAGTAGGAAACTATAAATAGCTTACCGCCGTTGACATTCTCACCAAATTTTAACGCCACAGCCTGATTTTTAAAAGTTATAGCATTGTATTTATATAGTTTTTTTTCTGCGATTTCTGAAATTAATATATATAAACTGAGCATCTAATTTGCATTAAATTTTGTGTAAGAAATGAAATTAACAGCACAAGAACATTGGAAATGGGATTTTAGAAACGATGCTTTAAAGAAAATAGTAATTTACGAATGGCATGCACGCTTTACAAATGATTATAAGGCCGTCATCGATGACTATCGTTCTGGCAAACCATCGACATCAACTGAAGAACACGCCGATGCAATTAACGATTTAATAGACGTGAACCTAAAATTGGACTTCAGAGGGTAAGCAGAGATGTACAATACCTTGAAATACCTCACGGTATTTTAACCGATTGATTGTGCTTGAGATGTGTCACTGCACTTGAATTTTCTGTCAGAAAGCTGCTGTGGACATAGGAAAACACTAACTTTCCGAAGCTGATTCCGACCAGATAAACTAGACACCAAACGCGTACTCCAAATGAGCCAAGACTAAAGAAGTCTCAGTCAAAAATAAAAAGGTGAAGCTGACCTTTTTCATGGGTTACAATGATGTTTTAAATCATGAATTTCTTCTTGGAAGCCAGAACTCTCCAAAAGGGATGAAACAGTTGTGTGAAGCATGCGTCTGTGTTTTTGGACGCATTCACTGCGTAGACATATCGTAGTACAATCGTCATTTGTTTTTAATGACGGATATAATGGATTAAAATTTGCAACAACGAACTTGTATTACATTTCGTGTACAAAACTGATATAACACTGAAAAGTCCATGCCGTTTCTAAGAGAGGGCACCACTTGAAATAAATACATAACATTTCAAAAGATACTTGTATAAATTTGACAGCTGTCGGATATAGCGTTGTGAGTGAAGCAACTTTTATTATTGTGAAAAAAAATGGATTCAAAGCAATTTCGTGTGTTGATTTATCATTGCTTTTTGATTGGAAAAAATGCAGCCGATGCAAAGAAATGGCTTGATGTTACCCGGACTCTGCACCAGCTGAACGAACCATTCGCAAGTGGATTGAAAAATTTAAAAGTGGCCATACAAGCACCGAAGATGATGCACTCAGTGGATGTCCAAACGAGGCTGTTTTAGATGAAAACATCAAAAAAGTCCACATAATGATTACGAATGACCGTAAAATGAAGTTGATCGAGATAGCTGAGGCTCTGAAGATATCAAAAGAGCGTGTTGGATATTACATTCACGAATATTTGGACATGCGAAAGCTCTGTTCAAAGTGGGTGCCGCGTTTGCTCACAGTCGACCAAAAACAACAACGTGTTGATGATTCAGAGGTGTGTTTAAAGCTGTTCATCCGCAATAAAGCCGAATTTTTGCGTCGGTATGTGACAATGGATGCAACTTGGCTCCATCACTTCACACCAGAGTCAAGTCGGCAGTCAGCTGAGTGGCGAGCAGGCGACGAACCTCGTCCAAAACGACCAAAAAGTTAACAGTCGGCTGACAAGATTATAGCATCCATATTTTGTGATACACATGGAATAATTTTCATCGACTATCTTCAAAAGGGGCAGACTATCAAGAGCGACTAATATATTGCGTTGTTGGAGCGTTTTAAAGACGAAATCGCAGAAAAACTGCCGCATTTGAAGAAAAAGAAAACGCTGTTTCATCAAGATAATGCACCGTGTCACAAATCGATGAAAACGATGGCAAAATTGAATGAATTCGGCTACGAATTGCTTCCCCACCCACCGTATTCTCCAGATTTGGCCCCCAGCGACTATTTCCTGTTCGCAGACCTCAAAAGAATGCTCGCCGGAAAGAGATTTAAGACCGATGAAGAAGTAATCGCCGAAACAGAGGCCTATTTTGAGGCTAAACCGAAATCGTACTACAAAACTGGCATCGAAAGATTGAAAAATCGTTTCAATCAGTGTATCGCCCTCAAAGGCGACTATATTGATAAATAAAGTTGAATTTTGCAAACATTTTACGTTTTTACTATAAAACGGCACTGACTTTTCAACCCATGTGTTAATGGTGCGCGAACGTTGGAAATGTTGGAAATGTGTTTCGGCAACTATTCTCTAAAGAAAACGGTGTTTACCAGTGGCACGAGTGGTTCAAAAGTGGTCGTGAGTCAATCGAAGACGATGAACGCAGTGGCAGACTATCAACATCAAAAACCGACGAAAACATTGATGAAATAGAAGAAATGTTAGTAAATAACCGCAAATTACCCATCAGAGAGCAAAAAAGAGATCGTGTTGATGTCGCGAAAGATGATTTGCGAGGCTGAATCCGATCCCACATTCATCAAAAGGATCATTACTGGAGACGAGACATGGGTTTAGGAGTACGATACGCAATCCAGACATCAGGCAAGTGAATGGCTTTCACCAAATGAGCCGAGACCAAAAAAATCACGTCGTTTTCAGTCAAAAAAAGAAGGAAATGTTCACGGTTTTCATGGATTACAACGGTGTAGTGCGTCATAAATTTTTACCAGAAGGCCAGACGGTAAACAAAGAGTATTATTTGGGCGTTATGAGATGTTTGCGTGAAGCAATTCACCGAAAGAGACCAGAATTGTAGGCAAAAAACTCGTGGCTTTTGCACCATGATAACGCACCGTCGCACAGTGCCATCATTATTTGTAATTTTTTGACGAAAAATGTAACAAATACCATGCAACAGCCATCGATTTCACCTGATTTGGCTTCCTGTGACTTCTTTCTGTTCAATCGAGTTAAAAAACCACTACGGGGAACGCGTTTCAGCAGCCGAGAGGAAGTAATGGAAAAATCGCAGGAAGCCCTGATGGACATACCGAAAACCGAATATAAAAAATGTCTCGAGGACTTCTTTTTGTCAAGTTAAAAACAAATTTCGAGGGTTTCTTTGAAAAATGTAATATCTCGACCACCCAGTTGGTGTTTCAATGAAGACCATTTTACAAAATAATTGTTTTCACAGGTTTACAAAGCTATCTTTGAGGCTTGTTTCCTCAAATGTACTCAGGAATAGATTGCTAACAAGGTGCAGTAAACCAGCAGATTATTGTTATGACAATATTATTTTTTGTTTTTACTGAAAATCGCAGTACACCTCTTCAATTGCTCGTACAATCTGAGCCTTGCCTGTGATGTTTGTTTCGTATCGGCACACAATAGTTGGATTAATCTTCCGCTTGGGTGACTCATACAAATGACCGGATATCTATGTAATTGGCAACTGGTATGCTATGTTATGGTCACGAAAATCGTGACTGAGTAATACCTTTGACAATGTTGCCTGAAAATTTGATCGTTTTTCAAAGCAAAAGAAAAAACAAACAATTTTTAAAAATAATTATTCCAAGACAAAGCACAGATGTTTTAAGTGTCCATTTACATCTGCAATCGCAAGTATGAGTATATTAGATTCTTACATAGGAATCCCAATAAAAAGTGGACTTTACTACCTCGAAGTTGTAATTTTCGATTCTCCTGCTTATTCTCGTGGTACCTCAGGAGATGATATTTCAGAATATCATTGCATAAAAAAAATCTCATCCAGAAAACCAAATTTTCTAAGGCCTGCTCTAAGCAAAACTACAACAATCTATCATAGAACAATCTCATAAAGTACAAATAAAAAAACTTTAGTTGTAATTATAATTGAAATTGAATTTAATACGTTTTTTTTTTTCAAGTCGACTAAGTTGTAAAATGTATTGTTTTTTCTTAAATGAAAATGTTTGCTTTAATTTTTCTTATTTTTAATTTACAATTTGTTTTTAATCTGTGTATCGAATGGACACATTTCTAAGGGATATTCTAAAAACTGAACGCAAAACACTTTTTTTTAATTATTTTATTGTTTATCACTAATTTGAAAATATATATACCTCTTAGCATGAACACGAATATTGTTTACTATTATTTATAAGGTATAAAATGTTTGCTTAACTTTTTCAATCTACGGCATTTACGGATTTTTTATATTGAAATAAGAGGAATATTATGGAAAGTAGGGACCCTGGAAAGGTTGATCAATTTTTTTTTAACATTTTGCCCAATGCCTGCATTAGAAATCAAACAAATATAACTGATGAACATTAAACTTTATATAAAATATAACTTATATAAATGTGTACGCATGTGTTCGGTTTAGAATATGTTCTATCATATTCTCTTTTGTTATTTTTTTCTTAATTTTTTGTTGTAGGTTTTCTACTTGATTATGACGGCAGCTCTCAATTAAAAATTTAGTTATTTCATGTGGGGGAGGGAAGGAATGGGGCATTTTGGTCAGGTTTTATTACGGATTAATTCAATTTGCCAGATTGGGTTTTTTTGTTCTTATTATTTGAAATTTGTTAAAATTATTTTAATGTTATTTAAATTTATTATTGATGGCCATGCGAGACATGGATATTTTGAACAAGCCTTTGACCCCAGTATTCTTCTAAATCGAATGGTTTGAAGTTTTTAAGTGTATCAGATTCATTTCTGTAGATAACAGGAGCACCATGTGGTCCTTGCTCGTTGACCTGAAATTAAAAACAAACAAATTAGAAAAAAGAATAAATCACAAAAATGCAATGTAAATATATTTTGTAAAATAAAATTAAGTGGAGGTGGCCGTGGTGTAGTGGTATATGCATAGACTCCTTAAGCAGAGAGTCGCGGGTTCGAGTCCCGTGCGATTCAATTCTGGAATTTGTATGTAGTTTTATGTAAATCCCGTCGGCGTCAACTCTGAAAGCATAACACTGATGTTGGAGTGGTTGCTGACTGGGCTAAATGTTACTAACTTACAACTAGCACGTACTAAGACCCACTGGTTGAGGATGCACTGCCTCCAGTTTGACAACCACCTCTGGAAAAAATATCGAAACCTAATACACCTGAGTTTCAAAACTACTACACCACCCGCCCGCACCCTAGAGAAAAGCCAGTAAAAGGGTATTCATATCCCCTTGGTATGCGCACGGGATTATATAAAAAAAAGTTGCAAGTCAAACAAGAGTACAAGATTTTAATGCCTTTCTTTTTTACGTCTAGTCTTAAAAAGATCGTTTTTAAGATATCAAATAAAAAATGTGTATCCAATGATGTCTTGAATATAGATGGGGTGTTCATTGGTGCTAAAATGGGCTTTGTATGCAAAATATTAATATTCCTACCTTAATCACTGGATAAAATGCGTACTTGTGCGTATAGCACAAGGAAATTTCTTTATATGCTAACAAAGTTTCGGTTGTTTGGTTGTACCCAGTAAAAAGATGACACGGACTGATCAATTTAACTTACGTTATCAATCCAATTGAGACTGCTCCGATCCAATGGCGAATTAATATGAAGGAACTTGAGAAATTAATATGAAAGCTGCGTTACACCTTACGGCGGCAACACTATACAATGGAATCCACTTACACAATCAAAAACAACATTCGAGGAAGGGTCTATGTCTTCCTGCTTAACCTGAAGGCAGCTTAAATACGTTGAATCTCCTCACCACAGCCGCACGAGGAATGAGAGGATTTGAATAAAAAAAAAAAATATGTTTATATTATGGTAGCATTCTTTGATTTGTATACAAAACGATAAGACGAACAAAGTAATTTATGAATCAACTCTATTATTATGAATACGGTCAATACCATCAACTTGTTTTGTTCAATATTTGATAAACAAAATTATGTAAAATGATAAACATTTACAAAAACAATTTCTTTGTCATTTGAGTTTTGTGTGTCACAATTAATCAGAACAAACGTGTATTTGCTCCGAGTTGTTCGTGAACTATCATACGCGATAGGAAGAGTAGACTCGCTCATGTTCTGACTCAATAAAACATCTTGCACGGCAAAGACGATTAACGATTTTTCTACTTCCGCTACATCTAGTGCACGTTTGATAGGCTTGCTTTTTACTATTACCAACATTTTCTTCTCGTTGTTCCACAAACACGTTTGTTTATTTATGTGGAACCCCGCGGAAAGGGGAGTTTTCTATCCATTGTACATCCCAATTTGCAATTTTTCTGGTCCTGCAAATTGTATTCGTGTGTATCGTCTTATAGCAGGATCAGCCGACTAGGTGAAATAGTTACATACTTATAAATATAAATCCTACATTTTGTAAATATCGTATACATACGAATTTAGAGGCAGTCAATATGTGGCACGACCAGATGTATTCTCACAGTCATCTTCTGTTTAAAAATGAGAAGAGTTTTTCACTCTGATCAAAGTTGGAAATTGTAAGATCTGACGCAATGACACCAGAATGGTTACTTTACGGAACACAACAATATTCCTGAGCACCTTAAGTGTTAGGCATAAGTCACATCACCTTTTGCAGGGCTTTTCCTCGGTATGCGTCCGGTTTACGCTTTCTAATTTTGTCAGTTTTGTTATATAGTGTCCTGAAATGCGGAAACAGACAGCAATAGATCTGATAAAAGTTAGTATAGCCGCTAGAGTGTCACGTGGCAATACTCCAGCCCAGAGAAGCTTTTAACAAAGCCTTTAGGTTGCAGACAATTAAAAAGGCCGAAGTAGGTGGTCGTGGCTTAAGTTGTAGTGCCCGAAAGAATTTATTTCAGGAAACTAAAAATCTCGTTAGATCAATGGTTGCCTAAATACAAAATCAAGTCAATTACACTAATAATTTTGTCTCCCCATTAAATGTTGGATACCACCCATATAATCACTAAGTCTGAACGAAGTTAAACGATTTATCTGTATTGTAATCTTCATGTACTGTGTTTAACTGTCTGCTTCAAGACATTTCTATAGTCTGTTAGCCAAGAAAATACAATACTTTTGGTACCATGACATGTAACAGATGGAAAACAATCAAAATAATTTTTCATTTTTATATACTAATCTTAAAGTATTTGGGAAAGAAGGCTATTACAAATTTTTAAAACTGTACATCTTTTGAAAAAAATAAGGGTCTGGTTGCTGCATATCCAAAGAAAGAATTTATAACGGTGAACAAACATAATACACACTAAGTGCCACCACGAACTAAAAGAGTACAATTCAGGCAAACCCCATTAGTGAGGTTCTAAGACCAAGCAAAGTAGAGTTATAAGACTAATTCCCTCCAGATATATTAGCTTAAGAGCCGAGAAATATATTAATATATATTTAATCTATCAAAAAACAGCCTTATAAATTTGCGAACAGCCAGACTTAACAGAGAACCCAATTCCAAAATGCCAACAGAAAATTTATTGAAGATACGGGGATAGTCTTTAACTAATGAGGTAAATTGCGTTTGGTGTTCTGGTTTGGCATAAATAGATAAATGGGTGATGTAAATTTACACGCAGAACTTCTCCAAGATAAAAAAAAAAAAAAAATAGAACAAAAATATTTTTTTTTCATATGCAGTAAACATATGGATTCTTTGTCGACGTTTGATTTAAAGTTAGTGATTTCTATGCGTTTACGTAAGAAAAAAAGTGGTGGCCACTGTTCCATTAATGGTCCAGTCATTTGAGAAACACCTGGAGAGTTCCTTAACATGCCGATAAGGAAGCGCTCTGCAAAACGTCTGGATGTTCCTCTACATTCGGTAAGAAGCGACAGCTTGTACCATTTGCCAAAATCTAAGAAAAACCGGAAAATATCATTCACAATCCTGCAAAGGTTATTATGTTATATCACTATACACACTCCTTTTCATATTTTAGTGAGAATGGGAAACTGTTTCGTAAATAGTCATTTCTCAGAAGTTTGTAATTGCTTTTCGAAAGTGTCGAAAATTTGTGTTGTGTTTGTATAACTGGAATATTAGCACTACCAGAATAGAAACAAAAGAACCGATTAAATTCAAATTATATAATTAAAAGAACTTTCCTTTACTAAAAATAATTGGATTCGAAGAAATACCTGAAGCACAAATCAATGATTGTGAAACCCAACAAACTGCACTTGTTTGTATTTTTGTAGGTAATATGCGAATGCACACTGACCTACTGACAATAGATGGACATACCAACCAGTGTTTAACACGTACGAGCTTGACCTAGTTCCATACCCCTTTATGGCTTACTCGGAATGAAGCAGAAAAATACTCATATTCGAAGACTATTCTCTGCAATTGTACTCTTTTCTTCTACTTCTCACTACTTTTTCAAACCACCTATATACATACTATCATGCAATAAAAATCAATAAAATGGATTTCTTTTTATTCTGTTTGGATGATAGTCTGCCTGTGTCAATTTAAGATTCAGCATCCTCACAGTATGCACTTACTTTGTGCCAGGCTTCTTTTATGTAACGAATCAGTTCATCATGTTGGGTAAGAGGTTCTCTGGTTGGCATCGATGTTGGTGTTCTACCTTCCGCATTTGACGACGACGATATCGTTTGTCCCTGACGTCTAACGTATGTATATCTGAAAGGAAATTACATAAATAAATGTAGAATTTGTTTTTATAGTAATCATTAAATTAAAGAAATAGTTGGATAAAATACATTTGAATACATGAAGCAAAATTGATTCACTTACAGGTGAATTTCAATGAGTAATTGGCAAAAAAAAACAACAACAACAAAACAAAAGAAGAGAAGCCCAAACAATGAAACTATACTAAAGCTTGAATTATATGATATATAAAACAACTTGAAACGAATTGTTAACACGTTTAAGTATGGAGAACTCATGTACTTACTACATGAACATGTAAGGGAATAAAAAACTGAAAGTAGGTAAGTATAGGTAGTTCCAAGTACTCGTACATATGCAAAAAAAAAAAAAAAAAAACAGTAAACAAAAATTACGATTATACAAGTATCGAAAAACGAACAAAATCTATGGAATGGAAATCAGACGGTTCCGAAATTTGGGGAAACCCTAAGGGTGATACACATAACAAGTAATGTCGAAGTAAAAAATTGGATTTTGAAAACAAACAACGAACAAAGTAAACCATCCGACGCTAACCAAATACGCATCCTCACGTACCCACCCGATAACCTTAAAATCTATATAGTAACCTCCAAATCAGGGCATCCTATCTAATTTTTATTGGATGTATCATAGTATGGTAATACCAGTTTTGCATTTCACATTTACATTAGGCTGCATGCTCAAAATAGAAAAATAGATTGTTTTATGCCCTTAATTGTCACAATAGTATTATCCTGCGATTTAATTAAAAATAAAAATTAATAACACGCACAAGACAAATGACAAATGACAAAGTAGATCCTTGCCTATCTAATGACATTCAACTCTTTTGTGATTTACAATAGAAAGGTAAATCCCTTTAAATACCTAAGATCACCATCTTATGGCTTACATGAGTTTAATAATGCAACCTGTTATCCATCTTAGTTACCACAACTATGCGGTCGTCACCATTGTTGCATGTGGCGGCCTATTATATGGTTTTCACGGTTTGTTTATTCGTGCTTCTAGAACATGCCTTTACTAATCAGTTGATGACCTCAGGTAAAATCTTTTCTTGCTCTCCTCATTTATTACGAGATACATAACAAAAGCAGCGTTATTGTCAAAACAGGTATCGAATCATTCACTTTGGATCCGAAATAACAAATACTTCCAGAATACAAATTGTCAAATTCAACATCAATATATTATTCTCGGTAGTCTGACAGTACGACTGCCTTTCGAAGTGAAACTTTTATGGACTTTTCGACAATCGATATGAACTAAAATGAAAAGTCTAATAAACATATTATCTTCACTTTCGAGTTAACAATGGGAGTGGAATTCATTAGTTTAGGATCTTATATTTCAGGGGCATTTTTATTCGCTCATACTACACTCTTGAGCTGATAATTTGGGTTTTTACTTTTCCTGAAAATAATTTAAGAAAACTAATTCTCCTCTCGAGTGTACCTTTTCTATAACTAAGTTTGACTTAAATTCAGCATCCCTTAGCACGCTGCTTTTTCTTTGATCGACTTGGTCAATATTCATCAGGGAATTTACTGACTTGTTCTTCTCGTTTTCTAAATTAATTGATATGCTATTTCACATGTAGTTTTAATATACTTGTAATTATGTATCGAAGATATAACCTGTAGTGTACATATTTACAAATGAATGTATATATATATAAAAGAAAGAAAAAACAAGTCAACATTAAAAATGGAAAACCAGTACCATAATGGGTAGAAAAAATTCTAAAACATCACCTCCGGCTTGTGAGCTTAGACAGTTACATCGAATAAATCTATACTGGCTGCTTAAAAGAAGAGATACATATGTCTAGGAACTTAAGCACTGATCAGAATAAAGGAAAGATAGGAGATCATAAGTAAGTGCCGACAAGTCAGCAGTCTGGACTTGCTGAGACTTGTTGAATATTAATTAGTAATAAACCTGCAATAACATATTTGTAAAATTATTTGGAATAAAAGCAAAAAAAAAAAAAAAAACGAAATGTTAATCGCAGTTTCTTTGGTCTTAGAAAGAAATTGAGTAATATGGCCCTAACAACAAAAACTAAGGAATCTCTATATAAGACGTTAATCATATAAGTCGAAGCGCATTTCCATTTACGACAGCGAAGACGGATTAATATAGCCTTTTTTGACTAGTGTTTTTAAAATGACGGGAAATCCATGCAGCCTATTTTAATAAAAAAAGGCCCTCTTAATTCAAACCGACTTGGACTTCACCCCGAACTGTAACGCCACCTAAGCGAGACTAAGTAAGTAACTTATAGACTTCTTACACGAAAATTGTGTGTCAGACTGTAACATACGCATCGCAGTACTGAATCACTTACGCGAAATACAAACAAAACGCAAGCCACAGAGATGAAATTTTTGCCGCGATCTTAAACAAGTACGCGTACAAAAATATCAGCAAATTCTTAGCTTCACCTACGGGGGATGGTGCGAAAAATTGTGCTATTTTGTTTTACTGACAAATATGGTCTGTATTTAATCCAAAAGGAAATTTAAATACTGCTAAATTTCGATGATCGAGCTTTAACCGATGCGTTCAGAGAGACAAGGCCGCTGTCTGGGAATGTATTTGCAGTAGTAGTGCAGCGCTAGATTAGCAATTTTCTTTAAAATTAATAAAAACTACACTGAAATATTATTTTTTTCCTCCAATTCGACATTGGATACCATTAACAGCTAGCTTAAAAAATTAATTTGTGCCCACACTTTTCTTTAATTTAACTCTTGCCCATTACAATTTTTTTTGTTAGAAGATCAGACCAGAGTATTTTGTTTTTAGCAGCTAATGGGGCAGACGAGTACCATAACATAAATACATAGCGAACAACTATCAATCTTGATATACTTTATCCCGAACTGAAAAGAGTCCTTGAAAAACAATTGCCAATAAGGACACTTCTATAGCATACCCGCATACCGACTACAGAGACAATAGAGTTATAAAAGTAGTAATGATATGATATTTAGTTTTAATTTATTATTTGCGAATTCACTTCCGTTTGTATCATTAAAAGAAAGAATAGGTGAAATATACCACCTTGTTCATTAACCTCCCAGAATAGACATCGTGTTGTGTTCTCGTTTGACTGATTTGAATTCATATTTTTGTTATTTTTTTTAGAACTGTCATTGGCGTTTTCATTTTGTGAAAGGCACAGCGTTAGGATTACATTACTTTTGAAATTTATACAAAATATGAACAACCAATTTACATTAAATTAAATTAACGGCACAAAAACTTTGGAAATGCTAAAAATGTTTGGCAACGATGCTCTAAAGAAAAAAGTTGTGTACAATTAGCATGCACGCTTCGGAAGTTGTGAAGCAACCATCTGGCGAACCGTCGAATCAACACGTCTAAGAACACGTCGATTAAATCAAGGATTTCCTGGTATTAAACCGTAAATTGGCCATCAGAGAGTCAGCATAGATACTCAACGTTTTGGTTTGATCTGTTTACGGCATTTTAACCGATCAATTGGATTTGAGATCAGTAAAGCTGGTGCCGTATGACTTAAATTTCATGCAATTAAAAACACCATTTCCGCGTTGCAAAATACATGCTTTTCCGAAGCTGATTCCAAAAAATATTCGTCAAACCTATCGTTACTGGTGATGAGATGTGGATTTATGAGTATGACACGCAAACCAGATGTCAGGCGTGCGTTGTTTTTTTAGTCATAAAAGTGCATTATGATTTTTTTCTACAATCTACAAGCGTCTACTGGTATCTGAGCCCACCTGTGAAGCAGATGCAGTATACATATTAACTGCCTCAAATACAAATAGGATCTAAAAAAAAAACGAAAGCGTGGGTTCAATTCTGAGAAAATGGACAAGATATACTGCCAGGTACACTGCACATAAAAGGGGCGGTCGAATTTCAAAATTGATTTTTTCATTCTTTTTGTTCGAATCCTGGGAAATAGAAAGACGTTGTGAAGTAACGTTTTCCTCGATTGCTTAAATGCAGACCTTAGTTTTCCCATTGAGGGATAAGTTATAGATTGCATTGGAAGAAAGACAAAGATACAAACTACAAGTAGAAAAAAAAAAAAAAAAAAAAAAAAAAAAAAAAAAAAAAAACAATTAATTAGATACAAGGCATTTGCAATATCAAGCGAACAGAAAGGAAAAAAACCTGAAAGAAGAATTTAGGTAGCAGCGATTGTGAAAAAAACAAGAACAAATACAATGTCTGCGATCGCTGTTGAGAGAGTAAAATTAGGCTAATAAGATAGAAACGAAGCACTTGTAGATTGTTATAAGGTACAGACTGCAAAGTAAAACTAAGAAGATATGTAGATGTTGTGCATAGGGCAACTCAGCGCAAGCAATAATAGACGACAATTTATCTTTCAAAAATCCAGCTGTGCAGCACCTATACACCAGTTCTACAAATATTTGCTCCAAACAATACAACAATTCCCTGAAGAAATCAAGAGGGATTCCAATTTTTTTTTTTTTTTTTTTTTATCTCAAATTGAAGGATGATTTTGCCTTGTAATAAAGAAGCATATTGTAAGATTCAAAGCTTCAAAATGGAAGTATATCAATTCAAGGCTTTTACAAGGTTTTTTTTTCCAATGCATTTACAGAATTTTTATTTAACCAAGTACTACTGAAGATGTGATCTGCTTATACAGTTGCAAATTTTCTAGTTCTACTCCTATCTCTACATTTGAATGAAAATGAATTTCAAAAGTGTAAATCAATAAAAAAAAAAAAAGTAAAAGAAAAATTATCGCCACTTCAATTCAAACATGGAAAACAGAAACAAAAATTTCCAACTTACCCATTGTTTCGGTCCATTGCGTTTGTTGTTTTTTTTTTTTATTGTTTTCTTGTAGTTTTGCTCAAGCTCAATTGTTCGTTTGTTGTTTATCTTATCTGGCTTCGATTTCTTTACGCCAAGAGAGACAACGAAGGCAAATTTGTATATACAAGGCGGATGTTAATTACTAAAAAAATATTTCCAATTTTTTTCTTCCCTTCTACGCTGACACAGTTTTCTCGCGAAACGTAAGAGAAAAAACTTTAAAAGGCAAACGATTTACAACACACAAAATAGCGAGAAATTAATTAGCGCAGAAAAAATACAACGACGGCGATGACGACACAAAAACCCGAATTTGTTTTTCTTAGAAAAATAAATAATCTCCTCTGCTCCGTGAACGTTACGTCGATTTTCAATGAATTTTCTTCTTACTTTTATTTTAATTTATTTCCTTTTGGCTGTTTTAGGAGTGCTTGTGAAGAGTTTTCCGCTTACAAAAGCGTACAACGGACAACGAATGACGATAGAGATAATGATGAATGAACAAATTAATAAAAAAGCAAGAAACTTCTTCCTCGGTCGTGGTGCCTACGGTGTAGTGTAAATTTTTGACAGATAAACTAAAATGACTGCATAGATGGCGTCGCATTTATACGCACTGATGGAAAGCAGTGTGGGAGGGAGATAGCTACTGGGTGTAAAAAGCAAAACAAAGGCGAAATGCAGTTGTTCTTCGCTTTGTCGTTGGTTGATTGGATGAAAGTGCGTATAAGAAAATGAGGGAATGGAAGAGTAATGAAGAGCATCAAGCGAGAGTGATTAAAAGTGGTTGAATTCAGGAATAAATTGACACAATTTGTACAAATATCTGAGTAATGAAGGTAAGTGTTTGAATAAGTATTTGAGTTTATATAACAAACGAACTTTCTTTTTTTTTTTTGTAAGAAATTGTCCACCAAATTGAAAAAAAAATCAACATTTTGGTAAAATTCTCCCAAACCAATCGAGTATACCAAACAAAGGCGGTTGATTTTGATGAATTATTTGTTTGGTTTCTAACGCAATATTGCTTTCATAAAAATATAAATTAAAGCGAAAAAACAATAAAAATACAGTTAGACAATATCTGTCGCGCGCTTAGGCAGCGCTCAATCGAAGCCTTAAAGAGGCACTATTCTGCAAAATAACTAAAAAAAAAAACTATGACAACAAACAACATCGCATTGTCAGGTAGAATGAGCCATTCAACCTGAACGTAGACAGGCAACATTTCAGTCCATCCGACCAAGATGAAGTCAGGACAGTTATTTTCAAGGTTAGGTTTAACAAAGCTGCAGGGCCTGACACACAATACTCACTGACGTTTATACATATTTATATATGTCGGTACATTTTGACATAAAATCCATGAGAGAAATTTTTATTCTGAAATGAAAACTAGAAGCAAAATTTTGTTTCTAAAAAATTGATGGAAAATAGTGTGACATCACTTTTGTGACTAAATGAAAACGCTATAGAACTGAAAATCTACTCGCAATTGTGAGGTTGTTGAAGCAGACACACCTTTGAATATTCAGCAAAACAGCAGATAGAGTAGTTAACAAAACAAAATTGTAAAACTTATTTACTTTCTTAAGGCGGAGCTACGGTCCGGGTTGCACCTGGGACTTAACCAACAAAGTTCTGTAGCCAGCTCGATCTTTAGCCAGGAGCCTCGAGTTTGGCACGTTAAATTGCTTGTGGTCCCCTTCCACTTGCATGCGCCACCTTATTTGCGGTCTTCCTCTACTGCGCTGACCATCGAGGACGGGTTGAAAGATTTTTGGGACCGGAACATTGGTCCAACCTGAACCGCTGGGCTTTTGGCTAAGTCGATGTTACTATTCAGTTCATCGTTGTATCTCTTCCTCCACTCACCGTCTATGTAGAAGTGACCGAAAATAACGCGAACAATTTTCCTCTCAAAGCAGCCAAGAGCACCCTCAATCATATTTAACAAAGTTCATACCTCAGCGACCTAGAGCAAGTATGGGATTATTAAGGTCTTATATAGTCACTTTTGTTGCCTTTTTAGCTCAAAGAAGCGGAAATTTGCAAGAGTTATTCTTCGTTTGATCTTAGCGCTGGCGTCGTTGTCTGAATTGATAGCGGAGCTTAGGTAGACAAAGTCCTTAACTTCCTTAAAGTTATATCTGTCGAGGATGACGTTCTGTTCGAGAAGTTGGTGTTGGGTGTCCTTTCTGTTCTATTCATTTTTAATTTATATTATTAATGATTAGTCCAAATGAGAGTGATGGCAGGGAATTCTTTGGCGTAGATAATAATATGTTTAAGGTTAAATGTAGTGTTAAATGTATCATAATATGTAGTCAACGCATAGAGTTGCAGACCTGCCATATAAATGCATAGAGTCTGTGTAATAAAATGAATGAACTAAGATATTTTTTTGTGCTTTCGAAGTTTGACGAGATGTGTTTTTCAGAAACTTAATTTTCTTGGTTTCAGATAGTGACAGTGACGAGGCAAATAATGGTGATGCTTTGTATTGTTTGGATGGTCATAAGATGTTTCGATCTAACAGGATCGGGCATATTGGTTACTTGTTTGTAAAAAGCGCTTAAAAAAAATAGTCCTGGTTTTCAAGTCACATCAAATCCTTGATTCACAAGGGGTATGAAGCTTACAAATGTTGCTCTCGAACGTTTAAAGAGCCATAAGGAAAAAGGTTACGTATGAGATACGAGAAGCAAAGAAACGATCCTTTGTGCCGCTACTCGGTCGAACTTTAGGAAAACCTTAAAGAGATTGGGATAGGCAAGCTATGAGTACATTACTTACCTGTTCAATAATTCCCTCATGACTGGTAATTTTCCTACAGATTTCCAAGCTAAATATGCTAAAATATGTCTTATTATATCATGTCTTTCTCAAATCCATCTTGATAATAAGCCCATAAAGCTAGTTTATTCATGAAAAAGCCTTGGAATTGTCTTCAACAGAACCCTTACTTGAAATAATCATATTAAATCAATTCTAGGCAGAAGATATGGAGTTATTCTACTAGTACTGTTTAGCCTTGTTTAACTTGAAGCTTAGACAATACTTAGAGATGCTTTAGCCATGATGATTGGTTTATCTATGTTTATATTATTAATTTTTTTATTTTTAATAGTTTTTACTTTCTTTTAAATTTCAAATCTAATCTATTAATTATAAACTTTACCACTTAAATTGAATATTTTAACATTTAATATTTAAATTGTTATTATTATTATTATGTACTATAAGTAACATTTGAATTAGGACAAGATATAAAGTTTGCTCTATAAAAAATGTGTTGTATCTTACTATGTGAGACTATACTTACTTTAGCTTTATTAAAAAGCTGAAGAACAATACTCTCGAAGGCACTGACTGCTTTCTTGTAATTATATACCAATATTATGCCTCTTGTGTTGGCACTCTGTTAAAGAAATCGCATGACAGGTCATCGCCTGTCTTTTTTAACATCAAAGGTCTCGGTAAGTGGAGGAATATGCATTCTCCATCGTCATCCTTTATAAATAGACGAGTTTGGCATGGATGTCAAAACTATACACGCTCGCATATTGATGAGATAATTATTAAGGCAAACTCATTAATTGGCTTCGTTGAAAGATGGTCTAAAGACCACCAGATCACCATATATCACTTTTGTGCGCCCCCTTCTCCAGTACGCCAGCCAAGCATGGTGTCCCTTTTAACGAATTCATGTATCCATAATTAAGACCATCCAGCGTCCTTTTCTTCGATTTGCTCTTCTGGGTCTAGCTTGGAAAGATCCTCTAATCTTACCTCCCTATCGAGACGGTCCCAAACTCATTAACCTGAATACCCTTGATGAACGAAGGGATGCAGAAGTAATAGACCCTTAATTTTTGCTAGTTTTAAGACCTAGTTCTTAAATTAGTTTAAGCTTGTACTAAGCAAAATAAATGGGGGCATAAGCTACAGGCTTATGCGTCTGTGGCACATTTTTTTCGTTTGGTAAAACTACCGAATTTGTCCCTGGAGTACCATCTGGCCAAGTGAAAATCAGAGTATATCTGATATCTTTTTCGCAATGTTGCGAAAGAGACTCGGTGAGAAAAGGGTTTGGAGATCTTTTGTGGTTGTAGTCGTCTGACGTCTAACGTCCTCACAGTATTTGCTTGCCTTTGCGATATTTGGAATATCCGAAATCGTACGTCGGCTGCAAAAAGGTAATGATCCGAGTCGGTGTTGGCCCCTGGAACGTCGATCGAAAATGGGTGCATTTGGGATCGATGTCTCATCTTCAATGGATTAGAAAATACCTTTCGGAACGATCAATTCAATTTGAGTTGGATGGTTCCCAGTCCGTTTTGTCTCCGACACTCTTTTTAGTTTTTATCAACGATTTCTTGTCTGCCACTTCTAATCCAACATATTTCTTTGCTGACAACAGCATTCTCTGCTTTTCATATTCATTCCCGGACTCACGTCCCTGTTTTTCGTCTGTAGAACGGGAACGCCAGCGTGTGTTAAGGTCATTAAATTCTGATTTTAATAGTATAACTAATTGGGAAATCAATAAGAGAGTTGAACTTAATGCTTCCAAAACACAATGCTGTCTGCTGTCGTTAAAGCTAAATTTAAACACTAGCCATTTTCCATGAATGGCGATGCATCGTCGGGACCGAAAAACTTTCCATTCTCGGTATGTGTGTCACTGACAACCTACATTGGAACGACCAAATATTTGGTGTCGTCAAAAATGTTGCGAAATCTCTAGGTTTCCTCAAGCGATGTAAGAAATACTTCAACTTCTCTGATCAGGAATCAATATATAAGGCATTTATCTGCCTTAAATTGGAGTACAATGCCCACATCTGGTCAGGTGCGCCCAAAAAATTTCTGCACCTGCTACATAGACTTCAAAACTGCGATAATACTCATAGGTGATACTAATATCCCTTAGACAATGGACACCATCGCACACAGACGTAACGTCTCGTGTCTCACTCTGTTTCATCACTATTTCTACTACCAAAGCTCCATATAAATCTCAAAACAATCTTATGCTATGAATGCTCATCAGTATACCCTAAAGCCCACTTTTGGACGTACTCTAAAATATCGGATTCGTTTCTAACCGTACAATTCACTTATGGAATGCCCTGCCTAGCTTCTTATTTAATAGCCATTATAACATCAAACATTTAAAATCAACGTTCGTAGGTACCTCTCTTTCTTTCCTCCCTGATTTTCCTTTACCAGCGCGAGATGTAGGAACCGAGTGCTAGTTACGACAATGTTTCACACCGTTGCAAAATCGATAAGCCTGAATTCTTTATCGGAAGTGGTGTCATGTAGGCTCTATTTTCCGACGGTACAACCATGTCAAAGTTAGGACAACGCTCGTAGACCTTGTCCAAGAGCACGTAGAAGCTATCTTTGGTATCGTTATCTTTCTCCTCTGTGAGGGCGTTCGCGCATACATATAAAGCTGATATTAGCTGTAGTTTCCATCGCATTTCTTGTAAGGCGGTAAAAACTGCTTAACAGCAGTCTAGGCCCTCCGCTAGTTGTTCGGCAGCACGTTAGCTATTAAGAGACCTACAATTCCACATACAGATCCAAAGTTCGTTATCCTTGTTTTGTTTGCAGAGGTTGTCAAAAATAGATCCGTCCGTATCTGAAGCTTGTTGTTGCTTCGCAACTTTTTTTTTTTTCATGCAGCACAAACCCCAACCTGGTGGGACAGTTCCATTATAGATATCCCTAAGACGAGGGGTTGGTCAGACCGAAGCCAGTAACCCATTTGGAGATGTGGTTGGTTGTTTTATTTCCGGATTTTAGTTTACCAATGATTGGATCAGGGGAATTCATCAGCTGTCCCGTGGACATCGACCAGTTTGGGATGGTTACCACTTTGATTTAAAATTAGTACAATTGATGTGTAAAAACAGTTACAACACTTGGAATCGAGTTGACACCTCGTGCCTACCCTATTTCTACAGCAACCGACCACCAATAACAAATGCTTGTCCAAATATGCGCCTTTGGAATTGCCGTACAAGATGTCGCACGATACAGTAACGACTTGCAAGAATGGCAAATTGGAGGGAAGCGATATTATTAACAGCAGGAATTTGCGGAGTTGCATTTGTAGTATAATGGATCGCCAAAGCATGGCATTATTCTTAATACTGAATCAACTGGATGTTTGGTCGCTGTGGTGAGTGTGTGTGTAGTAAAGCGTTGGGCGAGTTGGCCAGAGCAAGTTTCTTTAGTTCATATTCAATCAGGAGAGTCGGCGGTCGGGACAATAAGATCAGTTTTGTCGTTTTTTTTTTTTTTTTTTTGTAATAAATCAGTTTAGTCATTTTAATTGAATTCTAAAATGAAAGACTTGTATACGAGTATATATGTACTCATATATGTATATTTTTAACCGAAAATTTGAAGCAGCATTAACTGAATAATACTTTTGTAATATTTTTGGATCTGGTTATATGTAACGCTTTCAAACTTTTGATCGGTAATGAGATACATGCACGAGTATCTAATACGTAACAGCTGGATATTTATACTTATTTCTCTTGTTCTAAAACAGACTGCATATTTGACCAAATGCAGCTTCCTATCATAATGACGTGCAATTAATCAATCATGTTCTCGTTGTAATGATTTTCCATCATCATCAAATGATCAAAATTTTAACAATCAAACATTCTTCTTCATTGATAATTCTAGTCACAGATGTCGTTGTAAAAACTTCAACTGAAGCTTCGTTCATTCTTGCAAACTCATTCGTTAAGAAAACGAAAAAAAAAAGAAAAAAAAAAAACAGAGAATGGCGTTCGGCCGCCTTTAAAAAATTGTTTAGTCGTCGGCTTTGCAACGGATGGACGCAAAGGTGAAGTTTCGTTTTGTTTTCCTTCGAGCAGTTACATCGGGTGTTTTATTTACTGACATTAAATAAAGAATACTTCGCCAAGTAGTTAAAAGCGTCATCTAACTTTTATAACAACAACGATTTGCCGAATAAATTCCACAAAACTTGAAAACTCAAGAAACTGCTGAAAAGTCCAAGCAAAAATTTGCTCCATTGCTTGGGGAGTCTCGTGTAAGAAATTAATCGACCCAGGCCGGAAGCGGATTTTACATTTCTACATTCATTTGGAAAGTGAAATTTTTTATTTTGGGAGTAAAAAAGTAAGTTGAAATTAAAATTTTTTTTTTCTTCCGACAATTTGCAACCGCAGCGGCTGGCTTTTGCAGTAAAAAAAATCAAGTTTACAAAATGGCGCAATAGCAAGTCTTGGATTACTTTTTTCTCTTTTCTGTTTCGCGTGCAATTAAAAAAAAAATTACAAAATCCATACAGACAAAGTCGTTGCAGTATGGTGCCTTGTTTTTATTTGTAAAAAATTCAAGTGCAGTGAGAATAAGAAATATTAAGTTTAAAGCAGATTTGAGGAAGGACAATCTTTATATCTCATTTGCAAGTTAAATGGCATTCCTACCCCTGATAGTTTAATGTAATTTTTCTAAAATGGCTTCTGTGCTAGTGAAGTGGTGGGGCCCTTTGTGATACAATTTGATTAAGTTGTAACACAAGAGCTTCTATTGAAAACCTAACCTCTGCCGATGTGAATCTGATTGCGCGGGATCAGCCGGTATGGAAAAGTGTTTTATGCCGGGAGTGTGTTGAGCCGTGGCGAGTGCCAGGTAGCTTGCTTTGAAAGTTTCATTTTCAAATAAATATTAATCACGTTGACGATCTTTCTTAGTAAGTAGCAGAAACACCGCAACGCCTTCAGTTTGAATGAAAGCCTTTGGGATCGATGGAAAGTAAAATAATTTAATGGCTGGCGTTCGCCAATGATGCTCATCATCGGCAGCAAGCAAGACATTTGGTTCGATCGTTAAATTCAAAATTTCAGGCACTGGCTTGGAACTATGGAAACTTTTTTTTTTTTTTTTTTTTCTGTTTGGAATACACCAGATGAGCGAAGGGTTTAATAAATTCGCATTTACTTATGCGCATATGACTAGCATAAGACTACATACGCACATCAGCAGAACAGACGTCTGCTGCTGAAAAGTTTCAATTTCTGTTCAATTGAAATCTGGAACTATGCTGTGTGTGTATCTGTTCTTTTTCTTGAATTTTTTTTCTTTTTATTGCTTGATGTTTTTATTTATTTATTTAACCAGTAGCCGTAACTTCCTCTTTGGGATGTGTTTCTTGGTTCCTCTGCTGTCTTTGGTAAAGTTCTATTACATATGGTTGTTTGTAATGGAAATATCGCCACTTTAAAATGGCAAGATCCATTCATGGTTATTTCCATTTCATTGTTTGACGTCTGGCTTAATGCTTTCTGACTTGTTTTCTGCTGAAGTTTGTATATAATTGATCTAGAAAATCTTTCAGAGAAGGGACCAAAAACCAACCATATTGGGCATGGAAATTAAAATTTTTCACAATTTTAAGTATTTTTGTTCCTTCTAAAACGATACAGTTTTTCCAACGTTCCTGCGATGACCTCCTCGTTCATGCTGATATTTTTCATGTTGAAAACAATTAAAAGTTACATTGAGTCAGGTATTAATCTAATTTGGTCACGGCGATTCCGGATTAGTGAGCTTGTGCCTTGTCGTGGTGGAACATTACATTTTTCTTTGGCGAATAGCGCCGTGTCTTCAAAACTTCACTGTAATACTGCCCTATGATCGTGCTTCATTTCTTCAAGAAGTCAATGGACCGTTTATTAGAAAACAAATTTAATTATATTATAATAGGCGTTCTGTCGAAAATTATAATTTGATTTAGTAAATATAGTTAAAAGTTTCTTGAAAATATGAATGTTTGTCTCCTTTGGTTTTTGGCGTTCTAGCAGCATTTCGAACATGCAAAACCGCCTTTCGACGTCTCTCGGCTTGAGTTCATGTGGAAACCAATTTCCTTGCTTTTGATGTTATACAGCTGCTTTTAAACGTTTTGAAATGGGTGCTTGAGTGACACCCATTCTTGTGTTTGGCAACAATCTTCATAGAGTAATGCTTTCAGTTTTTCATCTTCAAACTATTTTGGCTGCCCATTACGTTCATCGTCTTCCAAGCCAAAATCACCACTTTTAAATCGTGCAAACCACTTTTGGCACGTTCGCTCAGCTAGCGCATGTTCACCATAAATTTCCACCAAAATGGGATGACTTTCGGCAGCAGTTTTCTTCATATTAAAGTAATGAAGAAGTACTCCCCGCAAAAACACTTTTTCAGGCACAAAGTTCGACATATTTGAGTGAAAAAAAAATATTGTTGTTTACGCTTCAAATAAATGACATATACTGAAATGACGTACAATGACAATAGCTTTCCAACGCATTTTCCAATGGAATAGTAACAATAGAATAATACAAGCTACGCCATCTCCTAGCAAACCGCATTATAAGTTATAGACCCAATATATATATAATATCAGAGCTTGCATTTAGAATTATACGCAAAATAAAAACGAATTTAAATATATAATTTTTTCTACAGCTATTTTCTAACACAACAGCCATGGAGAACGGCGCCACTATCCCACAGAAAAATGGGGGAAGCTCAAAGCAGATGTCGATCGAGAAAATGTACCAGAAGAAGTCCCAGTTGGAACATATTCTTCTTCGTCCAGATACTTATATTGGATCTGTGGAGCATACCAAGGAAGTCATGTGGGTGTACTCAAGTGAAACAAATAAAATGATCCAGAAGGAGATTTCCTTTGTTCCCGGTTTATACAAGATTTTCGATGAAATACTTGTAAATGCAGCCGATAATAAACAACGTGACAAAGGTATGACATGTATAAAAGTTGACATTGATGCAGAGAAGAACACCATCTCAATTTGGAACAATGGTCAAGGTATACCAGTTACAATGCACAAAGATGAAAAAATGTACGTGCCAACGATGATTTTTGGACATTTACTTACTTCTTCGAATTACAACGATGATGAAAAGAAAGTAACAGGAGGTCGTAACGGTTATGGTGCAAAATTGTGTAACATTTTCAGCACCTCTTTCACGCTTGAGACTGCCACCAAGCAGTATAAGCGATCTTTCAAACAAACTTGGGGTTCCAACATGACAAAAGCTTCAGAACCGAAAATAAAGGATTTTTGTGGCACTGATTACACCAAAGTGACATTCTCACCGGATTTGGCCAAGTTTAAAATGGAAAAGCTAGACGAAGACATTGTTTCATTGATGTCAAGACGTGCATATGATGTTGCTGCCTCAACGAAGGGAATTGCCGTGTTTTTGAATGGGAACAAGTTGCCAGTGAAGAATTTCAAAGACTACATTGAGCTATATGTGAACAGCTCAAGCGACGAAACAGGGGCTCCTGTAAAAATTGTCCATGAAAACAGTGGGGAACGCTGGGAAGTTGCTGTTTGTCCATCTGATCGAGGTTTTCAGCAAGTTTCGTTTGTTAATTCCATTGCCACGACTAAAGGTGGACGGCATGTCGATCATGTTGTTGACAACATCATCAAACAGCTACTTGATGTTCTTAAGAAAAAGAATAAAGGTGGGATTAATATTAAGCCATTCCAAGTGCGAAATCATCTTTGGGTGTTTGTGAACTGTTTGATTGAAAATCCCACATTTGATTCTCAAACAAAGGAAAACATGACACTTCAAGCAAAAGGCTTTGGTTCGAAATGCGTTCTTTCGGAGAAATTCATTACAAATGTTTCGAAATCGGGAATTATTGAATCTGTCCTTTCTTGGGCAAAGTTCAAGGCACAAACTGATCTTGCAAAGACCAGCGGCAAAAAGAATTCCAAAATAAGAGGAATACCGAAATTGGAAGATGCTAATGAAGCCGGTTCGAAAAACGCTCACCTTTGCACACTCATTCTTACCGAGGGAGATTCGGCCAAGTCGTTGGCTGTTTCTGGCTTGGGTGTTGTGGGTAGAGATTTGTACGGAGTATTCCCCTTGCGTGGTAAACTATTAAATGTACGTGAGGCCACCTATAAACAAATTCTTGAAAATGCTGAAATCAACAACTTGATCAAAATTATCGGCCTGCAATACAAGAAGAAATACTTAGCTGTGGAAGATTTGAGAACGTTGCGTTATGGTAAAGTAATGATTATGACAGATCAGGATCAGGATGGTTCTCATATTAAAGGTCTACTTATCAATTTTATTCACACAAATTGGCCCGAACTGCTGCGTTTACCATTCCTCGAAGAATTTATTACCCCACTTGTGAAGGCAACTAAAAAAGATGACGAGATTTGTTTCTATTCCCTACCAGAGTTTGAAGAATGGAAAATGGATACAGCGAACCATAAGACTTACAATATAAAGTACTACAAAGGTTTGGGTACCTCGACCTCTAAGGAGGCAAAAGAGTACTTCCAGGACATGGAAAAGCATCGTATTTTATTCAAGTATGATGGAAGTCAAGATGATGATAATATTGTAATGGCATTTTCCAAAAAATGCATAGAAAACCGCAAAGATTGGCTTAGGCAGCACATGGATGAATGTAAGAGAAGAAAACTTTTGGGACTACCAGATAGGTATCTTTACACGAAGGGCACTAAACAAATTTCTTACTCTGAGTTCATCAATTTGGAATTGATTCTATTCTCAAACGCGGACAACGTTCGATCTATACCTTCTTTGGTGGATGGTTTTAAGCCTGGTCAACGAAAGGTTATGTTTACTTGCTTTAAGCGTAACGACAAGAGAGAGGTAAAAGTGGCGCAGCTATCAGGTTCTGTTGCTGAAATGTCTGCATACCATCATGGAGAGGTTTCCTTGCAGATGACTATTGTGAATTTGGCTCAAAACTTTGTTGGTTCCAACAATTTAAATCTTCTAGAGCCACGAGGTCAGTTTGGTACCAGATTGACTGGCGGAAAAGATAGTGCCAGTGCTCGTTATATTTTTACGATTATGTCCCCATTGTCACGTTTAATATTCCATCCATCTGATGATCCACTTCTTCAATATGAAATTGATGATAATCAAAAAATCGAACCCGTTTGGTACATCCCCATTATCCCAATGGTTTTAGTCAATGGTGCGGATGGTATCGGTACCGGATGGTCTACTAAAATTCCCAATTATAACCCTCGAGATTTAATAAGTAACATCCGTCGTATGATAAACAAAGATGAACCAACTGTTCTGCATCCTTGGTATAAGAATTTCAAAGGTGTCATCGATTACGTATCAGACAATCGCTATGTATGTGCTGGCAACGTGCAAGTTGTACAGGGCAGCAAAATCGAAATAACTGAATTGCCTGTTGGCACATGGACACAGACATACAAAGAAAATGTCTTAGAACCGCTTCTTCACGGATCAGAAAAAGTAAAGGCCATCATATCTGATTATAAAGAATATCACACTGACACCACAGTCAAATTTGTAGTCACCTTTGCAGCGGGAGAATTTGAACGTATCTATGCAGAAGATGGTGGTTTTCATCGGGTTTTAAAATTAACCTCAAGCATATCGTGCAATCAGATGCATGCCTTCGATCATGTTAATTGCTTAAGAAGGTTCCCAACTGCCGTGGATATTCTAAAAGAATATTTCCCTCTACGATTGGAGTATTATGGAAAGCGAAAGGAATATCTGGTTGGTCAACTAACCGCCCAAGCTGATCGCTTGTCCGATCAAGCCCGATTCATATTGGAAAAGTGCGAACGTAAAATCATTGTTGAAAATAAGAAGCGCAAAATTATGATTGATGAATTGATTAGTCGCGGTTACCGACCTGATCCCGTGAAGGAGTGGCAAGAGAGAATAAAAGTAGATTCTGAAGAACCAGCAGAAGAAGACGAAGAAGAGGAATCTGAGACGGCAACTACTTCGGTTAAAAAAGAAAAGAAATCAGTTGATCCAGAGAAAGCATTCCAAAAACTCTCCGATGTGAAAAAATTCGATTATCTTTTGGGAATGTCAATGTGGATGTTGACCGAGGAGCGCAAAAATGAATTGTTGAAACAACGCGATCAAAGGCTTGCAGAACTGGCTGCACTTAAAGCTAAAACTTGTGAAATGCTGTGGCTTGATGATTTGGACGATTTGGAGAAGAAAATGGACGAGGTTGAGGAGAAGGAACGTCTTGACGAACAAGGCATCAATAAGAAACAAGCCAAAGCTATGGCTAACAAAGCAAAGGTTGCAACAGCACTGAAAAAGAGGGTCGCTTCTAAAGCAACTAAAGATGATATCTTCCCTGATCCATCAGGTGTCAAAGTTGATTTCAAGATGACCGAGGAAATGTTGAAAAAGTTTGCAGCAGCACAAGCTGCTGCGACTAAAGAGAAGAAAGTGAAAAAAGAGAAGGTGACAGATACCACTGGCGGTGAAGGTGGTGGGGATGAATTGGATGAATTCGATAATCTTGTCGAAGGAACTGGTGGTGCAGCAGCGGCCGGAGCAGTTAAGATTAAGAAAGAACGAGTTAAGAAAGAACCAGGGGCAGCGCCAGCTAGAAAAAGAGGACCGAAAAAGAAAGAAGACAGTATGAAGCAAACAACTTTAGACTTTGAAAAACCAAAGAAATCTGTAAGTTATCTATCTATACAAACATGTTCAAATCATGAGAAATGATTCTTATTACTAAGTTTATTTCATATATATTTTTTATTGTTTTTAGCGCAAAAAGAAGATTACTTCCGATGATGATAATGAAAATAGTGACATTGAAATAAATGCTGCACCAGTTGCACCAAGAGCAGATAGACCTGGGCGGCGGGCAGCAGCACAGGTAAAATCATAAATTGTCAACATAAATTTGAATGCCATTTAAAAATCGTAATGTGGAAATCTTCTTGCAGAAAGTAAATTATTCTGGACTTCTTGATTCGGATGAACCTGATAGTGAAGAAGGAGAACCTGTGTTGTATGAAAATACAGCTGTAATAGAGGATTCCCATCAGTTGGGGAAATTATCGGACGATGATGATGTTGTTGAAATGATCAATACACCAGTTAAAAAACCTGTCGCGAAGAGGCCAAGGAAGAAAGTCAACTCTTCTGACAGCGAAGAGGAGATAAAAACTGTAAGTTACAATATTTCTTAAAAATTGATTTCCAAAAATAGACCCCTGTTTCAATGTCACAATTGGAAAAAAGTAGTAAATAATTATTTAAGCACCTATAATTAACATAGTTGAGAGCATTCAATGATTTCTAAAAAAAAAAAAAAAAAAAAAAAAAAACGGAACCGACTATGCCATTATGGCGAAGACCACATCAGCACTGTCCTTCTGTAGGTTTTATTGAGTTTCATGCGTCTTCTGGATTTGTTTCACTTCAAGCTTGTCAAGAGCCCAACCCACGATCTTCCGTCGCAAACCACTTCTCGTGAGAAGATATTAATTTTATTGCTATCATTTTACCTATGTATATACAGTGCTGTGCAAATTAATTTTGACAGGCATAATTTTTCATTTATTTTCCGAACGTTATAAAATTTGATTAAACTAATAACTTACATGGCCGCCTTTGGCAGAAATAAGTTCTTTCATCCTGTTTAGCATTGAAGAAATCAAGGTTTCGCACATTATTTTCTACTCTGAATCATAAAACCAAATCTCAACAATAACTAAAATTAGCTGGTTTTTAGTTGTACAATTCTTTTCCTGAGCCTAACTGGAGATGGAGATGCTTGCCCAATTCAGCACTTTAATATTGTATATGTTTTTCTCCGTGAAGGATTGCTTCATTTTCTGGGATATATGTATGGCATGGGGCAAGATCTTGTTGAAAAACGCATTTTCGATCGGGTACTGTTTTTGCAAGGTCGGCAAGATCATATGGGTCAAAACGTCTGCGTACTTAAAGCTATTCATCATCAAATTCGATTGAATTTAAGCTTCCAGGACCCGTGGAGGTGATACAGTCCTAAAACATTTCTTTGGGCGGGTGTTTAGGTCTAAGGTTCTTTTTCTCACGACACTTATCCGGAAGCTTTGAACATCAAAGTGGCCTCGTCTGAAAAAAAATTACCCTTACACAATCTTTTGCAGACCAGCTTTGTGCTTCTTGGCCCATGGCAGTCTTTTTCGCACCATAATTTCAGTGTGAGGCTATTTTTAAGTGGTCTTCTGGCCTTGCGCCCACTTGCAGAAGTCGCCAGCATATAACAGACGAGTTCACCCCCTTCTCAGCACACGCCCGTTCCTTTGCTGGTTACCGCTAGTTTTCCAAGGATGAATTACGCTTTAACGTCATCATGAACCCTTGTTTTGCGTTTTCGTCCGCAATGTTGGTTTATTTTTTATCTTAAAAAGTTGTTGTGAATTATATGCGGATGAAAACTTTTCACTCGCATATACCATAATTCGCAACAACTTTTTCGGAACGGTAGCACTCAGACACCAAAACTGGTTCATTGTACTCCATGTGTTCCAACTGTCAACAGCACGCGAATTGGTACTGAGGTCCATGCGGTTCTCCATCTAGGTATTTATCGCGCCCAACACTGCTTGATTTCGTTGATCTAAAGGGAAGCGATGCTTTTAGTGTGGAGAGGCCGTTGACGCAATGTCCGTTGCAACCCGCTGCGATGAATCCGATAGTTCTGTGCAACGACATGATTCATACAATGCTTGATTTTTGAACTACATCTCCTCTATGCTATTGACAGTGTGATAATGCAAAGCAATGATCTTATCATTCTTTTCCATAGAGATAGCCATTCTCAAATCCGTATAAAGGGGTGATATACACTTAAAAGCCGGAAAAAAAGTCATTTTTTGTTAATTTTTTTTTAAGGGAAACCATTTGAAATTTCGGATTAAAAATTTACCTATGTAAAAGTATGCATACACAGAAGTACGTCTAATTTTTTTTTATTTAAAAATATCAAAAGTACTTGTATACAAGGATATTGAGTAATTGGAGCGTCCTAAAAAATCATCTTAAAAAAAAGAAAACCAAAAAGAATATTAAATAAGATACTATAATCTAGTACTTGTCGTAGCCGATTTGAAAAATATTGATTTATGATAAAATAACGGACCTTCTTTTGCTGGCAGCTTGGCTTTCACTATGTGAATTTCGTCTTCTTGCGCAGCGTAAAAGTGCGCTCCCGATCCGACCGGTAATCCTAACATGTTCATGACTTCCAACAATGAGGTGACACCATTGTTGAAAGTACATGTTGAAAGAAATACAGCAATGTTAAAGATTTTGGCCCCGTTGTTCATCGTTTTTAGAGCTATCTTCCAAATAAGTTGGTTGAAGCTCTCATTGCTGTTTTTCATATATCCGCCAACACAGCGCTCCAACAATTTGTCATTGCTGAAGTCTTCGACGGGTTCCCATTCGCTTTTGAACGTTCCACTCATTATTTTTTAACAATTTCAATCTCATCACCATACGGTCTCATCGCCATCCCCGGCGTCATTAGTATACATAACTCTATGCTAATTCGACGTATTTTGAAAATATTTATTTATTGGCGTCTACTTCCATTTTGCCTGCCAATCCGTCAGGCAAATTTCATCATGATTAGATTTCCATTCCTCATATTTTTTGTTATTTTTGTGTTTATTCCAATAGTTACATTCAGCAGGATAAGAAGATTTTACAAGAAAATCAACTACTTTTCCTGTAAACTGACCAATGAGAAACCACAGCTCCATAATATACAATGAGGTGAAACCACGTTTTCGCCACGTACCATCTCCTGAAACGTTCAGTTTTGTTAACATATATCAGCACTCGAATTTTGTTTTGCTATTTCCTGTTATTCTTTAAAAGATTGTTTTAACACCAATTGAACAATATTTGAAGCAGCAGAATGAATGTTATTAATTATCGTATCATACGTTGTTTGTTGAAGCGGAGGCGGTAAATCCATGAGTCCACAAAATTTCATAGCTCCACGCAAACTAATCCCCCAATAAGAGCATAAAAAAAAAAATGTGTATTTATACGAAGAAATGAAAGCCGGTTGCACGATGAACAGGAAACTACAATTTAAAAACCGAGTCCTCGAGTGCTTTCTGTTCACTATCACACTTTTTATATTTTACACATTCCGATAAGACAAAAAACAGAATCAGAAAATTCAAAATTCGATACCCGATGTTTTGATCAATCTTCAATTTTTTTGGCACTGGAACTAATATTCTTGTGGGAAAGTTTTTCTGCAAAAAGAGAACTTTTATTTCTGATATCCATTTTCTTCAGAATATTTATTCACAAATATTGCCGCTATCTGCCTCTGGGTTCGATGCCGCAAAACTCGTTTCACTCTCTCGGCTGTAACTGGCTTATTTATCGAAATATTGACTTGGCGTTTTCACTAGATATTCTTGAAAGATATCAGATAAAAGCCTAAACATTAATTAAATGCACAAAATAATTAACCTACCTTTGCAACAGCCAAGAGAAGAAATATGTCATAATTAATTTGAAAAGACCTTACCAAAGGTTTGAAAAAGTAGATAACGCAAAAACCACAGCCTATTTACTAAAAGTTTAAAAAAGTGTCTCCCAATTAATTTGCACATTTTATTTGTATCATGCATCTTGCAACACATGCATGTTTAAGATGGACATATGAAGTGATTGTATAGCAAAAATTTAAGTTTAAGAGGTTTTTTTTTCTGTTACCATTTAGTAAAGCTTGGCCGCTATTTAAGCCGCGTCTCGCTAACTCGATGTGCCACATCGTCGTTCCATTTTACCAGATGGGTTGCTACCGAGCCTAGGTATATACTCGTATATTTTTTGCACTTCGGGATGATGAGTCGTAAGTAGATTTGTGTCAACCAGACAACCGACGCATAGCATATAAATGGCCTTCAGTGGCAAGCACAATTTGTGGGTTAGGCTCTCTAACACTGCCATTAGCCACAGCCACCGTCGGCAATCAGGATCCTATTAAAACCATTGCTGGTATTTACAAAACTAATATATTTATATATTTTTTTTTTTGCTAATTTGCACACGCCCTCAAAAGTTGCGTTGTCGCAAGCATTTTCAAAGTCGATGAAAATTCCCAGCGCGCACTGCTTCTTGTCGAGTGAGCTTTTAATTCTGCAACCGAGGCTTGGAAGCGCTGTCTCAGGGTCTTTCGTTTTTGGTAGGCATCACAAACCAGTTTTACACATGAAGCTCCACCATTTTCTCCAATATCTTAAATAGAAAGGGAGTTAGACTAATAGGACTTAAGCTCTTGGTGAAAGGGTAGTTGTCTTTACAAATTTGCGGTATTAAGGCTAGTCTTATTGCTCGCCAGGGGTTCGGTATTTCTTCCAGTGCCAAGCTGGGAGTGAAGATTCCCATCAAATGATCCAACCGTCACCACAATCGATGGAAGATACCAGTTACGGTGTGTTGTGTGCTATTCAGCTCACTTGCGGCTTCACTGATTGTGAGCTGCTCCTGTATCCCTATGCTTTCGCATATTTCGAAGTTCCAATAAGCTCCTTTCTCGTATATTCCTTGTATAGTACATCGCTCTGTAAAGACTCCTATATTCCTTTGGATTAGTTAAATGACTTGTTTTCAATTTTCCCGTTTGTAGAGAATAAGTTCTGACGATAGTTTGAAGTTCAAGAAATGATAACGCCTCTCACTATGCTATAGGAATATAACATGCCGCTTTGGCTTTTTAAGAAGTGTGTTATCACTAGTTAAATAAATATTAGCGCCCTATTCTATAGTTGTAATTCTTGCAAAAAACTATATTAAATCACTGTTTTTTTTTTTTGTTATCTCTTTCAGAAAAAAAAGAAGAAGTACGTTTCAAGTGATGAAAATTCTGACTCGGACTTCGAATAAATGAAGATGTCGACTTTCTTTCAATTTAAGATTACTATTTAGTAGAAATTAGATGTATTGAAGATGAACCGTGTTGCCGTACAATGTGGCAACAAGTGTGACGTATGGCGACACGTTCTCATTGTTTTTAAGATTATATTATTTAAATTGTTTTTTATTTTTTGTTTCTGTCTGAAAATAATGAGATGAGATGTGAATTTCGAGTATTTACATTGAAAAAGATCACCCGAAAATGTCGGTTATTTTAAGTATCATTAATTATGTACAACAATTCACATTGTAGGTTATTTTATCTAACAAAAATTAACAAAAAAAAAAAAAAGCTGTTGTCCCACATGTAATTCATTATTTATTTAATTAATTACTTAATATTAATAGAGGGATTATATAGTGCAACTCAAATCAAGTTGTTTTCCCCCTTTTCCAACACCAGCAATATTAAATTCAATCGTTTGTAGTCCACCTCAAATTTGAGTTTACCAGGGGTCAACACAGATTACGTTAGAAAATCAACTTAACACCTATACAACATAGTCGATTTAGATGATTTTAAATTTATAAGTGAAAATGTGTGCTAAGGTCCGCTCCGAATATACATATACATGAATATTTTTTTTATTTTTGTTTACCATATCACTTCATTATTTGTCTCGTAATTTATGTTTTATTCATATATGATTCAATAGGAATCGTTTTAAGATATGTTTTATTATTTTTTCATAGCAATGAAATGAAAATTGTTGTGAAAATGTAAGCAACTTCATATTGAAAATTAAAGAAAATATGTGAACAAAATGTAGAGAGGTTTTGGGCTATACGAGTAGTAACAGCAGCATCAGCAATAAACGATAAAACCATTCCTCTATCCTACAGTTTCAATTGCATACAAGTTTAAATACACATTAAATTTATTATTATTGTCAGATTGTATACATTTGTACTGTTTCAAATCCTAGATATTCTTTGTACATATATCGTTTTAAAACACAATTATGCATTGTCGTAATAATATAAAAGTAAATACAAATATAAATAATTTTTTTTTTCACTTTTCTGCGAATTATTGGTAGATAAAAGATGTTTTATTGTTATGGTCACGTAGTTTTATCGAAGAATATTTGGCGATCATCGCCAAATAAATGGAACAACTAAATAACCTAAGTAAACAGGTGAGTAGGTGGGTGGTTGCCTTTAAGTTTATATGGCATTTCTCGGTAGGAGCATAAAAGCAAATTTTTCAAAATCGTCATCACCCTTTCGGCGGGCAATGGCAAACCTTCGAAAGTCAAATTCTGCCTATGAAAAAGCTTCTCAGGAGAGCTGTTCGGAACCAGCAATAAACAGTAGGCCCTACTCAGGAGTGTAAAAATTCACAAACTGAGAACCACAAATGAGTGCGAGAAGCATTGTTACTTCAAATAATAAATTAGCTCATGAAGTTTAAGCGCTACCAAATTTGTTTAAAATATTGAATTTTTGTTTGATTCAACGTTATTTAGCTCTGTCAAGTCGTGGAAGAAATGACTGATGATAATAAGCTTCATTAGTCTGACGTCTTTATTAGAAAAAAGAGTCAATTAAGTCATGGAGAGCGTTTTATAAGCATGTATACCGTAGTCGGGGTCCGAGTTGTCATCAAATATTTTGCTTCGTTCTTCGCATAAATTATATCACATGTTGGTTGAAGCTGGTATATCGCCGGCTTGTGTTATGGCCACAAATGAAGTTTTCGTTTGGTACTGGTGAAATATGTGCATATGTGTTTCAGTTTGTGACATCCGCAAGCGGTTTGGAAAGATAAGTTTAACTTTACGGCCTAAAGTAATGTAGCGCCTGGCTGGACGGGCTGTGTCTTCGCATCGTTCCTTTGCATCATCTGTCTTGGATACAATATACGAGTACGTACCAAAAAAAAGGTCTTATGAGTTCACGCTTCGAAGAAGGGGTACGTGGTATACATATAAAACTAGCTTTCATACGACCCACTCAAACTGAGCTCGTCTTCACACAAGTATGAGAAATTATCCAGGTTTATCAAAAATCTGTTCAACATCGTTTCTCTAAGAAAAATAAGCATTAAGAGCTTACCCTAGATTATAAATTGATATCATCTAAACAGGTTTTGTCGATTACTTCTTGGACACTGACATTTTTTTAGCAATCTAGAGTACCTTCGGAAATAAATAGGATTTACAAGCAAGAAGAATATAGTCGAACATTTTATTAAGCAAATGCATTGGTTGTCGTTGTCGCTCGGCAGGCATCATTGTAGTATTACTTCTACTTTAAGTAGATTTTTAAGGAACTTGAGCAAAATCTATCTCAATTTTATCTGGCGCGTCGCTTCATAGCTTCAATGTTCCGAACTTTCACCTCAAACTTTTTGAATGGAAAAACAGATACAGCTTACATAAATTGCTAGCTATTGCAGCAGTGAATATAAATAATCGTACACTCCAGAAGCCTGTTCATGGTGTGATAGCAAGAATTTGTACGAGTACATCATCACAAAAGACGTTATATTCACGACATTCAGTAAGCTGCTGATTTTTAATTTTTCAATCGGGCGACTGTAGGATTACGCAGTTTACTACGTTTCTAAAAGTGGTGTTGAGTGATATCCGCTCGATTTTTAAAAAAAATGCGTATGTTTAAGATAATTACGTTTATTTCTCAGACTCCGGGGAATACCGGAGAGGCAGTACAGCAGATAGTAATTTTATTTTGCTACAGAACCTGACTTTTCAGCGACAAAGGCTTTTGAACTGATCCAGAATGTGTACAGTGTAACAGTCTTTGACTATGACATACGTATAGAAGTATGAACCCTAAATAAGTATACCATATGTACGAAAAAATGTTAAAAAGCTTATATTAAATTCAACGAGTCGGACGTGACTTTTACAACTCTGGTGATTTTCCAGCTGCACGATAACGCCCCTTCCCAATCGATAGCAACGAATCATCAGTGTGTCGCTAGGAAGCAAACCTCAATGTCGCATTACATACCATATTTATCGATTTTGTCCGGACTAGACTATTTTATCCTCTTAAAAGTAAAAATGCTCCTGATTCGACTCGCTTAAAAATGTGCAGAACGCTGTGACAGACTTATTCTAGACGATTCTAAAATAAAAATTATTTTGACCCATGAAGCGGTTGAAAATTCGTGGTAAGCAATGTACGAGTATCTCGTCAAATTAAGTCCATTTTGAATTGGAGTTTGTTAATGTCTAAATCAAGGAACTAAGGCGCTGCAATGTGGGGATATCCAAAGCACAAGACTAACTCTGCGTTGTTTTGTTACAGATTAAAACCAACTCAGAAGGTGGAAAAAATATTTCACCGATGTGATGAAGTACTACTTATGAACATCCCGAATCAGCACTTTTTTTCTATCTGAATACGTAGTGTATCTACATTTATTTGGCTAAGTCGGAATGCCACTTCATGGACGACACACTATCGTAATGTGGTCCAATCATTTCCTGAACTGATTTGCGTTCCATATGGCCAAGTATGTAATTGTCCTGTGCTGGATTGCTGAATACTTCGAGGTGGCTTGCCTGAATAAGACAGTGTTCCTGATAGGAAAAGTGGTACTCACCACGCACAAATTTAGCACTAAAATGTCTACATTCTACTATATCAACCTTATCTATAACTGAAGGTTATTCGAAGGTTTTTACCAGGAGTCTGACCATTTTCTCTATTTAATAGCAAATGGTCGTTAACCAAGTAAATTGTGCTTTATAGTCTGCCAAATGGTGCCTAAAACAAATGTGAAATTTGGAGAGGGGCAATCGGCCAGAAAATTATCTGAAGGAAATAGAGTATCAACGAGAGGGTAGTAGCAAACTAATGTCCATTTCAAACATAAGTGGTGCCAAGTCCCTGTCAACGGTGCTTTACAAACAAGAAAGTAAAGTCTTTGGACGAAACCATGCTTGAAGACTAGAAAACCAGTTAAAATGTTTATGTGGGATAAAAAACATTTTAAGTGATTGATGCGTATAGACTGTTTTCATATCTTCTCTGTACACAGTGTCCTTAGCGTTTTTGGCAATTAAACAGTTGCTTCTGGTGTTCGTTAACTTAGTATTCTACTACTACTACAACTACTACTCTATATATTCTTAAGCAGAGCACATCGCCTGCAACAACAAAACACCAGCTCACTCAGAGAATCCGGAGAAACAGTGTTGTCAGTGTTGCTGACAAATTATGGAGTAAAATCGAGAAGAAACTGAATAAATGGTGAGAGGATTTTATTAAAATATTCGAACTAAAGCTAAACATACAGGTCAGGGAAATAAAACGAGAGCTTGAACAAAAAGTCCTTGAAATTCGTCAAGAATGTACACGCTTAGACCTCTTAATCGATTAGATCGAAAAAGATAAAATTGGTTCTGACGCAGTCATGTTTGGCATCCCCGAAACACATGATGAACATTTAACCAACATGTACCACAACATATGCTCAAAAGTAAATATCTCCACTTGACCACTAACAAGAATTATCCATGCGAGGTCCACATTGAAACATCCTAACACCGCAGATGCATGTATCATAATGAAATTCTCTCATAAACTTGCAAAACAAAGTTTGCTGAGAGCAGTTTCCAACGATTACTTAGGCTCAGTGTTCAATGTTCAACAACAACTTTAACATTCAACAAAAGCTTATGCAGCCTAGTTTCTCTTTAATTTTTTTTTTGCCTTATGCTCTTATTATCCATAGAGATGCTTCAGTATTTTTTTCTCAATCTTGTTTTACACTAACTACCGTCGTTGCTGAGCTCTTTCTGTGTTCGATTCCGCACCTGATAGTAATGTTTTATTATGATCAACCACAATAAAATTAACACTGGCTTCATGAATGAAAATTTGAGGCATTTAGTGAATATTGTGTAAGCGACAAAATGGGCTTTGCGATTGTCATATTAATGCACAAAGCCTGGTGAATAAAAATGAGTTTAGATTTGTATTTGAGAATAGCTTGATTGACGTTATTTGCATCTTTGAAACTTAGATGCATCCTGAAATGGGCGATGACTTATTTACTCTGCAAGGTTTTATCGTGCTGATCGTCATGGCCGAACGGTAGGTGGATCTGCAATTTACATTAAAAGCCACATTAGATCTCGACTTCTACTTCGTTGTGTTTGTTGAGGCTTTAAGCGGCGATCAAACTACAATTTTTGGGTTAATTAATTGAGCATTTTAATTACCTTTCTCCAAACTTCGAAGTGTGTGGGGACTTTAATGTAAATATACTCAGTCCATGTAGTAATCGTCTTTAGTTTGTTTTTTGTAAAATCTTCCGATGCTTCCGATGCCCCAAATAAAATACAGTATTTGGTGTCCGTGTCCGTCCGTGCCGTTTCTAAGAGAGGGCACCACTTGAATTAAATACATACCATTGCTTTTTGATGGGAAAAAATGCAGCCGATGCAAAGAAATGGCTTGATAAGTGTCACCCGGACTCTGCACCAGCCGAACGAACCATTCGCAAGTGGATTGAAAAATTTAAAAGTGGTCATACAAGCACCGAAGATGATGCACGCAGTGTACGTCCAAAAGAGGCTGTTTCAGATGAAAACATCAAAAAAGTCCACTAAATGATAACGAATGACCGTAAAGTGAAGTTGATCGAAATAGATGAGGCTCTGAAGATATCAAAAGAGCGTGTTGGATATGTCATATATGAATATTTGGACATGTGAAAACTCTGTTCAAAGTGGGTGCCGCGTTTGCTTACAGTCGACCAAAAACAACAACGTGTTGATGATTCAGAGGAGTGTTTAAAGCTTTTCAACAGCAATAAAGCCGAATTTTTGCGTCGGTATGTGACAATGGATGAAACTTGGCTCCATCACTTCATACCAGAGTCAAGTCGGCAGTCAGCTGAGTGGCGAGCAGGCGACGAACTTCGTCCAAAACGACCAAAAACTCAACAGTCGGCTGCCGAGCAGACTATCAACAGAGACTATTACATTGCGTTGTTGGAGCGTTTCAAGGACGAAATAGTAGAAAAACGGCCGCATTTGAAGAAAAAGAAAGTGCTGTTTCATCAAGACAATGCACCGTGTCACAAGTCGATGAAAACGATGGCAAAATTGAATGAATTCGGCTACGAATTGCTTCCCCACCTACCGTATTCTCCAGATTTGGCCCCAGCGACTATTTCCTGTTCGCAGACCTCAAAAGAATGCTCGCCGGAAAGAGATTTAAGACCGATGAAGAAGTAATCGCCGAAACAGAGGAATATTTTGAGGCTAAACCGAAATCGTACTACAAAACTGGTACCAAAAGATTGAAAAATCGCTCTCGAAGGCAACTATATTGATAAATAAAGCTGAATTTTTCAAAAATCTTGTGTTTTACTATAAAACGGACTTTTCAGCCCATGTGTTATTCTTAGTGCTAAAAATCTGTTGAAATATTATCAACAAATGTCTGCTCCAGCGTTTTCGTACCACGATCTAGTTTTCTGTACTTTGGATTTGAATGTCGACTCTTTTTCAAATCAATCCTTTCAATATTTTGATTTTCGCAACATAAATTTGTCAAATTTATTTAATGAATGCAGTAATTTAAATTGGCACTCAATATACATGGTTCCTGATACGAATAAACAAGTAAGAATTTTAAACTTCAATATTCAATATTTTATCGAAAAATTTGGAAAAGGTACAGATGTATTGATATGTTGAACAGTTTCAAACTGCTTAGCAACCAGGTGACCCAGAAGATAAGACGTGCTAAATTCAACCATTTCTCAAACCTCCTTCTTAAAGTTTTTGTGGAATAAAATACGTCTTGTGAAAAAGTCTTGTGTAGTCAACAGTAATGTGAACGTGCAGAAATTAAACCAAACATTTGTTTATGCTGACTCCAGTCAAATAAATACTCCCCCTCCCCCACACACAGTCTATCCTTGAATTCATTGGAATGATGTTTTATTTTATCTGTCGTAGATCCTATAACCGTTGGCAAAACTATTTTTGCTATAAAGTCAAAATGTTTAGGCTTAGATGATATCTACTTTGACTTTATAAAAATAATTTTACCTTTTATTATTTCCCACATAACCCATATTTTTAATTATATTACTATGACATCCAACTCAATGGAAAACTGCCAAAATCATCCCTATTCAAAAAAATTGAAGTCCTGCCAGTCTTTGAGTCAATAATAAGTAATCAAATTAAAGGATATATTGAAATAAACAAGCTTTTATGCCCGTTTCAGTCGTGCCTTGTATCCGGACACAGTTGTATTACTGCATTGTTAAAGGTATTTGATGATGTTTGACAAGCTATCGATTAAGATAAATTATTAATAGTAACGCTTTTGGATTTCTCCAAAGCTTTTGACTCATTTATCCCGTCAATTTTATGTAGTACACTTGGAACTTTTTTTAATTTTTCAAACTTATCCTATCTCAGCAATCTTTTAATCGTCAGTTGCCGTCTTTCCGTCCTGTGAATATTGGAGTCCCATATGGATCAATTCGTCGTCCTCTTCTTTTTCCCATGTTCATTAACGACTTGACGTCTGTATTGTCCCATTGTAATTCGCATATACAAGTATACGCGGTTATAATATGACGTTCAGTTGTTTTATAGGTCTCCTTTAGGATTTGTCGAGGATGCCATTTTCAAAATTAATAACAACCTATCTGCAATCGCCAATTGGGCTTCACAAAATTATGGTAAGCTAATGTGGAACCTCACCAAAATCAAGGAAATTCCCACATTTAAAAAAGTACCCCATCTCGATGATATCCCCCTATTTTCCTGAATGGAACGCAAGTAGAATTAGTACCCGACGTGAAAAACCTAGGTTAGATCTTCAGTACCAATTTATCTTGGGGTGATCATATTAATAGCACTGTATCTAAAATATATGCTTCTTTACGCGACCTTTGAGTTAGTCGCCACTTTCTTCCTACTGTGATTAAGATGAAGTTAGCTAGGACTCTCCTAGTGCCAATTTTAACATATGGATGCAAAAACAACCATCATATTTAATTAAAAAACTTGCATTAACTCCATCCGCACGCTACCACTCATTGAGGCCGCTTAGCTTCGCGAAGATAATTTTTCATTCGTGCCATCAGTTTATGAAACAATTTTCCTATTGATATTAGGTCGAATGTCGAACTCAAGAAACTGCCCTCAGCAATTTTTTATCATTTTTCTAATAATTATTGAAATTTCTCCAATAGATTCGCACATAGTTCCAAATCTATCTAACTCTAAATACTGAATCTGCTAAAATGAATTTAATTACATTTATGTACAACTACTTTTTTTTTATTATTTACTTTTAATTTAATTGTATTCAATTCTATTGTGTTAGAACTTTAGAACTTTCTTATTGTCATTCATTATTTATTAAATTTAAGCACTCTATTTATATATTTTACTTGTACATAATCTATAAGAATCTTTAATATTGTCAAATGTACAGTGGTAAATAAATAAATAAATAAATTAATTAATATTAAAGAATTCACATGGAAACGAATCACCTTGCCGAAATCCTTTCTTTATATCAAAGGTAAGATCGGTGATATTGCTTCCGACCTTTGCGGAGCAGCGAGCAGTCTTCAACGTTATTCTGCAGAAACTGACGAGTTTGGAATCGATTTGAATTTGGTCCGCCGTATTACAGTTTGAAGATTTCCTCAGTAGCAATCGTAAGTCTACTACCTGGTTCCTTTGCTATTTCGAGTCTTGCCCTTAACGCGTTCATTTTTATTTTTTGTAGCAGGTAGACGTTGTGAATAAACTGGTTCTGAAGACAGAAAACAACTAACTTGAGTGCTGTCTTTAATGAATTTTAAGTTGTTTTGCTTGTATTCTTTATTAAACCAGGATTTTCGTGAAGATACTCGAATGAAATCCAGGGGATAAAGTGCTACAATACTTTTAAGCATCGAAATCTCTGGTATTCAGCACTTACTGCTGGATGCACAAGGCTTGAACAGTTGTTCAATTTTTTTTTTGCTCGCCCTGTGTCGCTGAAATACAGCAATAGCGGTGATGTCTGCTTTATATATAGAAGTTTTGATTTTCTGCACATTGCCTGCTCAAGATCCTAATATCCCACGTACAGATCAAAGTTCTTTTTTTATGTCTGTAGAGTGTTTATGGAGGCCGAAAAACAGCTCAAATATGACAACGTTGGTTTTTAAAATTACCTTCGTATGACTTTTTTTTTGAAAGATAAAAGCGGATCAGGAAGACACAAACCTGTTAATGATAAAGTGCAGGCAACTACGTTGAATCGTATCAAAAGGCTTGATATTTGATGAACCGAATTTCGGCATGTGGCTTAACGCTGCTCTTTAAAAAACCGTATTTGGACCGCTCGGTTTTTGAATGAGTAGTTTATAATTTAAAAAAATATTGCAAGGAAAAGGACTAAGTTAACAGCTTATGTTTAACTACGCTGTTAATATCAAAGGCTGCTGTGCCTTGAAAGAAGATAATGCTGTGTTGATAATGGGACCGCAAGTTTCTGGTGTATTATATGACTTATTTAAACAAAATAAAACAGCAAATACTGATTGGTATTGTTCTTAGTTTCATATTTAAAACACATGGAAACGAGTATTTACAGTTTAAGGGTGTCCTAATGGGGGTGAAACAGTTTTGCACAGCCAAAAGCGAAAACTTCATTTTCAACGGGTTGGACAACAGTTTTAAGCAATGAAGAGAATTACATTTTAGTCTCATTTTCAAATAAAAACTGCAACAGGAATAACATGGTTTATTCAAAAAGTTTCGGAACTGATTTTTTTAAAAAAGAAAAACTGAATCAGGACAAACGATTTTGCTCAGTTTTCAACACAGCTCTCCCAATACAAATTGTTGACCTCCGTTCTGCCCCTGGAAGGTCGTCGAGAAGTAATTTCCCGAAATGTACTGAAGCACCCTCGTCATATTTCGTTGAATAACATCCACGAAATTTTTTCATGGCAGTCTTCAGCTAAACAAACAGAAAAAAGTCGGCCGGAGGCAGATCCAACGAGTGTGGTGGGTGATTATTTACAGAAATTGGCATATCAATAATGAAGAATGCGTAGGAGCATTATCATGTAGTACCAATAAGACGTAAGTTTGCTGAGACAATATTTTAACAGCGACTCGTAGATTGGAGGAGGCTCCTCACTTCTATCGTCTTCCAACGACTGGCGATCGTTTTAATATCAGTTTCTTTCTGAATGACAGACCCATCTTTGTTACTTAGGCAAACCCTGGCGAAGAACAACTTCAAATCGATCATTGACTGCAAAGTCAAATTTGATCACATTCATCAGCAGCGAAAGAACAGCTAAGCCATACAGGAGACGAAATCCCAACAAAACATTCGTTAGTCTTCTACTGGAAAACATAGCGCGGAGAGCTAATTTCTCCAACTGCTGCAAACTTGGTGACAATAAGTTCACCATCGATCACTCCTGTTATGCAGTCATAGAGGCTCTTATCATATATGAGAAACCATGTGGTCTTAATTGAGCATTTGTTGGCAAAACGTAGAGACGCACTAAAACACGGTTAGGACGAAATGTTACCTTGTTACGCATTTAGAGAGTTAAAGTATACACTTGTATAGGTTTTAACATCATATCTACGAATTGGTATACTAAATGCATTCACAAATTCTAGGAACTCGAAAAACGATGATCTAGCTTGACAAAACATTGCTTCTGGGAGTTCTGAAATACAGCATTGATATATTAGAAATTCTTCAGGAACTCAGAATACTACGCCGAAGATTATGTGCCAGATTTTTAGAGGCGGTTTCGAGTGGTATTTATCTCAAAAATGGATCGGTGGGGGCATGAGTCCACGCCTATTACTTTTGTACAGACACTGGAAGGCCTTATGGAAACCTAAATCCGCAACACCGCATAGGTTACTATATCCAAATTTCAACACGCCTATTTCAAGGAAAAATCCACGGCTCTAGACGGAATAGTACGGACAGTTGAGCAAACTTTATACATACTATAGAACAAAGAATACATACTAGCATGGTAACCGTTATCGCGCTATGTTAACGGACTTCCTGTGCTTACTGAAATTCAAGCACATTGTCTCGGTGAGATCTGGTTTCAACAAGATCACACTACGAGCCATAAACCTCACGATGAATCTCCCTATAAATCTCCTCCGAGAAGGGTAATTTCTCCTTTTTTATAACTTACAGTCATTAACAACTTGTTGATGACTATGGACAAAAAGGGGTTTAAGGTGGTCGCATATGCGCATGATGTGGTAATTCTAATATCGGGAAAGTTCCTCTATGTAAGAAGCCAACTCAAGGAAAGGGGCCTCTGGATTGTTCAACGCTGGGCATTTTAGCACAATAAAAGAAAGTCAACTTACCCTGGCCAGCAGACTAAAAAACAACCAATCTAGCTATACTCTAACACTTTATTGCAAGTGTCCAGCATTAGCGAGATCTTAGGTAAAGACCTCTTCAATGACCTTGATGTTATCTAGCAAAAGAATTGGAGAATTAATTATTTCCTTAAACTCTTCCAGTTGCATCTAATAAGACATCCACAAAATAAAATAAACATTCGTTGGCTAGATAAACGAACCGTGGCAGCAAAACGTCTCTGTCACTCTACCGACGTGGAAGAACGAACGAAATAAATTGAACGAGTGGGCAACATCAAGTTAGATCCGCTTAATAAGAATAAATGAAAAGAACCAAAGGTGGTGTGTCTCGCGAACAATTGCTTAAGTCACATTATATGCGCCCAACCTAAAAAACCATTTCAAATCTAACAGGACCAAAAGTTTCCATAATAAAGCCACTTGCACTTTATCGCAACAACAACCAACTACTGACCACTGGCACAATCGATTACAATTTGCTTGGACAAATTCCAAATTCCGAGAAAAAGCTAATTATAAATTTTATTGAAAGCATCTACCGTAAAGTACTTTTCTTAAGTTTTATTGTAAATAAAAAGTATCCTCATGTAAAATCCAATTAGACCATCCTCCTGAGGAGTTTGTTGATTTTATCCTCACGGTTACCGAAGTCACCACCCTCAACGTAATGGTTGGCCTTCTTGCGCCATCCACCGGTTGGCGTGTTCAATTTGAAGGGCCATAAGAAGTTTGATGCGTACTTGAAGTTATTGCCCACGGTAAAGATCTCATGGATTAGATCCTCAACACATTGGATGTTGTACTTCTTGCGCATTTTACGCTCGATAACAAAGTTATCTGTGATAGGAATGCGCTGTTTGCTGTGCTTCACAAATCCACGCTTGTATATGAGTTCCTTAACAGACTTGAGGTTGGGGTATCCCCATGTAATGTAGGGTTCACAAATGCGAAGCATGTTAATGGTGGCCTTGTTCAACTTGATGAAAACTCCATTGTTGATTTGACGCAAACGGAAGAGTTGCAATACTTTGCGTACCTTTGGCGCAACTTTGTTGATACTATTGGAAGAGATAAATAATAAGAAACTTTCTCATCCATTTGTGGGAAAAAGAATCAATTTGACAGTCAAACTTCCGAATCTCTGTGATAAATACAAGCACAAAAATGTCTACGTTTGTAGTGCGCTATCCACTGAGTAGTTGATCTGCCGAAATGGATTCATAAGCAGAATCTTTATGTACTCACCCGCGAATACGGATAACAAAGGCCAATCGGCTTTCAGCTGGAACATAGTATTGTCCCTTTGACTTGGCAAGACGCCTCATCTTAATTTCCCTGCGATCGGCCTTAGCATATTCGTGTGAATACTTTTCGGCACGAACAAGGTTCTCACGTTTCCTTAATGCAATGACGGTGCTGCGTTTTATCTTCCTCCTGGTGAGGATTGCACGTCTGCTAATGCGCTTCTTTGCAAACTTCAATTTGGATTCCGGTACAGCCGGAAGCTTCTTAGCTGGGGTGCTGGGCTTTTTTTTGTCGGCGACAGTCATACTGTAATAAAATCATTACATAGCATTTAATTTTTAAGCGAGAAAACAATGAATTTCATCAAAATACTGAATAAAATCGCTAACCTTAACTTGTCACTTTGCACGTTGTAAGAGAAAAGGAATAGGTAGAAGGAAGTTGATGGTCATGTTGGTAGGCCTGTGTTTTAGTACAACGCCATTTTTTTTTCGCTTGTGTTCGGAGAATAATCTACAAATTGTACTAGTTTCTAGAAAATTTGATAAGAAATTCAATCATAATTAAAATTTATATTGAACACGAATGTTTTCATTTTTATTTTTATTATATACTTTTATTTATTATATTAGATTATATTGTTAAAGATTAGATATTAGGCATCAGAACGTTTTCACCATTTAACTGATGATATATGGAATGAACGAAAACTCCGTTGACGCAGGCAATTCCAAATTTGATCAGTATGGCAAACGGGTAAATTAGTGCTGTTGAATCTCATGTAACAATAGTTTTGCAGAAAACAATAGTTATGTTTTACTTTACATTTTATAAAAATATTTTCAGCCGGTGAGTTCCCCTTTCATCTAGAAATTAGCTTAGGCCATAATTTATAAATTGAAGGGTTCAGATGGTTGATTTTGATTCATAATGATATAAACTTCCATTAAAAGTTCACCTAAACAAGAGTAGAGAAGACACGGCATTATGTCCCTCTATAGCCACGTCTGTGAAACCTTAAATCTCATCTTGAGAATTTTGCTGACCATTTTAAAGTCGGTCAATCGTAGCGTCTTACGGCTTTCAAAACTGGTATTTAGTCTTTTTGGTTGTCTAGAAGACTGCGAGTTGGTGGTTGGGTGTTGTAAAAATAGAGTAGGCAAGAGGTGTCAACTTGGCGATTCTCAGTGTTATAGTAGCTGTATCTACACTCCAATTTTGCTTATTTTACCTTCAAGTAAAATATTATTTTATCTGCCCATCAACGAGTGCATAAGCACAAGTGCATTCTCTTCTCGCGTTTAGCCAAAAAAATCGCGGAATCAGATTAAAAAAACAACCTTTTTCTTTGTCTGAATAAAACACAATGCTTTATTCAACTTTATTTTATTATTATTATTATCAAGAGAACGATACAAATTAATTTGTAGGGTCCGGGATTTAACGCCGGGGTACTATGCCAACGTGGTACTTTATAATTATTATGTTAAATTTGATTACTTTACAATTTACAATTTTATAATATATATTTGTGCTGCTTCGGCATTACTAAGTTTTTGATTTGGTTGCTGTGCTAATGTGTAGCTTGTTCGTGTTGTAGGGGTCATTGGCGGTCAAGGTAGTTGACCTTGACGTGTTGCGATCGTAGCTCGCGCGATTTAAAAAAACACAAAAGAAATCACTTGTGCGGGAAAAAAACAACGCGCGAGTGCAGTGTCATTAAGATTTACAGTGCGAGAACCCTAACCTTACTGCCCATGGTCATACTATTGCTTGTACTCAGTCACTGGGGAAATGACTGAGTGTATGTAACAATCGATGGTTCTGGGTATGAATTTTGTTGTTAAGCTGTTTCCTATTGTTGTAAGGTCATAAAACCTACAGCAATTTGATTCAGGAAAGCAAATATGAATTTTTACTTCACAGCTGTGCTTAGTATCGTCGGTGTTTCTGATTTGTGTTTTTCCTTTTTTATAATGACTCGGGAATGAGTGGATATAGCCAATATTCGCGGGCTGAAACTTAATCACTTAGTATATGGTACGTCTATGTCTGTAAATACATTTAGTGAAACACAGGTAGATCCCTACCCGCACCTCTAAGATCACTTTGATTTGAAGCTACCTGGCTACGAACTAGGGCCATTATTCTTCTTATCAAACTCTACCATTCTGTTCCTTTCCGGATCTCAATTTTATGTGGTTAAAATTCCATCTCCGCAAGCAAATTACCCATTATTGATTTATCTACAGAAGCCCTAAGCTGGACAGCAAAGAATTGTATCCCTGTGTCCTGATACTGAAATCGTGATTAGGCGCGATTTCAATATACACAATTCCGGCTGGCTTCGACAGTCTGTACAGACAACACCCGAAGAATGATGTGATCTCCGCTGCGGAGAAAAACTTGACCCAGCTTGTAAATGAGCCCATACAAATACCAGACGTTCATATCTCATCCTAATAAGTACACTGTTGATGTGCTCTCCCCTTAAGACTCGTCGAACTATTATGTTATATTAGCTTATTTCTCGTACTCTCACCACACAGTTAGAGAAAAGATTCTACAAAGAACCAATAATATTATTGCAATTGGCAATACGAGAAAACCAATTGCAGTGGTTTTAACACCTTCTTTAGGAATTTTGACTGTTCGTTATGTTTCCTCAATAACGACGTGAAGCCGCTGCTGATATGAGCACAGACACCATTCTCTTTGGAATGAGATCCTTTATCCTTCATCGGATGAGTATCAAACCAAAAGCTGTAAGGAGGCTCTCAGGATTAGAGAAATGATTTTTCGGTCTTGTAAAACCAACCCGATAGAGGAAAATCAAACAGGGAATGGCTGTGTGTCTTTCTTAAGCGTGTCAAATTCCAATACGACCAAAAACTGAGGAAAAAACTACTACAATGTCCCAAAGGAAGTAAAAATTTTTGGTCGTTCGTTAAAAACATAAAAAATTCTGCCTCATTTTCCATCCCAACGTTCATTCCAGCTGTCAGCTTTTTGGATAAGGTCAATCTGCTTGCTGCACATTTTGCGACCAGTTCAACACTTCCAAATTGTGCTTTGTTTTCGCCTATACTTGAGTAGGGCGAATCTTCGATGCGACAAATCACACTTTCGAACGCACTCTAAAATATCGTGTTCGTTCTTAAGGCGCAGAACTCGCTTATGGAATGCCCTACCTAACTCATTATTTCCTAATTATCATAACCTTCAAACATTTAAAACCAACGTTAATCGACACCTCTCTTTCCATCCTCAATGATTTTCCTTCGCCCGCGCTGTATACAAGCATTTTAGGGGTACTTAAATCCCTTGAGCGCACACAAATTATAAAAAGAAATGGTAACCATGGTACTGATTGGTGTCCATCCGGTTTCTATTCGCCAAACTTATAAGCGCGAGTGCTGACCAGCAGAAAAAAATGGCAGCACTATAAAGGGGACAGCTGATGAATTCCGGGGAGTCTTACCAAAATATTTGGATTTCTGGCCGATAAAGATTTCTGAGACTAAGTCAGGGTCTCGGAAAATAGATGGCTGCGGATGAGCTTTTAATAGATCAACAACATCCCCGAACGGGTTACTGGCTTCAGTCTACCCGACAACTCGTCCTAGGGGTATTTATGATGGAAACTGCTTTCCAGGTAGTGGGTTGTGCCGTCGCGTTAACTGCTCAGCAATTGAAAACAAAATTGAAATTAGGCAGTAACAAAAAGTGGATTCGGACAGATCTACTGTTAACAATGCTGGTAAACAATTGTTACCGCCATCCTAGAAATGCGATGGGATGCGCCTGGTAAAAAGAGGATGAAAAACTGCGATTTTTATTATAGCGATTGTTATCGACAGCAAAAACAGTGCTATCTGACATGAATGCTAAGCTAGGAAGAGAGGGCATCTTAGTACTGTTGGAAAGAATAGCCTGCACGACACCTCCTCCGATAATGGGTTCAAGCTAATAGACTTGGCTGCGGTTCGAAACATTGTCGTAGCTAGCGCGCTGTTTCCGCCTCTCGATATTTATAAGGGGACATGTATGACTCCTGATCAATTAACCATTAACCAGATTGACCATATTGCGATCGACGCAAGGTATTCATCCAGTGTTATGAATTTCCGAACATTCCGAGTGGCCAAAATCGAAGCGGACTATTATCTTTTTGTAGCCAAGTTACGGTCGTGTATATCCTGGACGTCGCAAGGACGTGTTAGGAAGATAATAATGTAAGGAAGTTTAATGTCGGCGCCTATAATTGAAAGAGATCGCCAAATCCTTCTCCGATCGAGTCTCCCTTAATCCTTTAAGAGGTCCTATGCTAGCAGCATCAAGTGTCGAAGAGCAGTTTGCAAAATTGTTAATAACAAATGAGCTATGCCATATAAAAAAATCCTACATACTTATATAGACAATATAATTCTAAAGATCTAACTAAAATTTTAGTGAATTTGTTGAAAATTGTTCAAGCAACTTGAAAAATGCAGTTCTGAAAAGCGCGTTTAAAATTTTAAGCTATAGAAATATAGTAAATACCTGGCGGCTTTGTACTATACTTTAAAAAGCGAGTACTTCGAGATATTTCCCGGCCATCATCTTTTGAGATATCATTTTTGAGGTCCTGAGGCCCCATTAGACTTTTTGAAATACCTAGAGTGGCCTAAATCCTTAAGCAGCATACACACAAAGCGGCGCTGCATAGAAGGACTAAAGCCGCTCACGAGCTTTATGAGCAGAAGAGAAGAGACCAACACCGGCTTCTCAGGAGGAAAAAGAAGGAGCAAGAAAAGCGTGCGATCGAAGAAATTGAGAGATGCTATTCCAGAAATGAGATTCTGAAGTTTTACCAAAAGGTAAAAAAAATATGTCACGGTCACAAACCCTGAACCGATGGCTGTAGAGACGAACACAGAAACATAGTAGGAGAATCACAGTCGACGCATTTCTATATAGAATGTATAAGGGCGATGACGAACCAAATACAGTTGTCAAGCAGAATGAACCTTTCAACATAGGCAATGTAGACCAACAATTCCGTCTACCCGTCCTGGATGAACTGAAGATAGCCGTACCTAAGCTTAAGTCAAAAAAGCTGCTGAAGCTGATGGCCTGACTGTCGATCTATTCAAAGCGGTAGGCGAGACTTCGTAAGGACCATGCACTAATTCATCTAAAAAATATGGTCGAAAGAAAGTATGCCCGATGAATGGAACATTTGCATCTTTGCCCGATCCTCAAGAAAGAACACCCTGTGAACTGCGCCAACTACAGAGGCATCAGTTCTTTTCAAATCGCCTACAAGACCTTATGTAGCATATTGTATGAACGCCTGAAGACGTTCGCCAACAACCTGATTGTGGCGCTAGGTCAGGAAAATTCACCATCGACCAAAAATTCGCACTACGGCAGAATTTGGAAGAAACTTATGAGCTTCAAATCGATAGACACCACCGCATCGAGCTATATAAAGCAATGTCTAGTTTTGACATCCCTGCCAAACTCGCCCGTTTGTTTAGGATGACGATGGATAGGGCACGCCGCTTCATCAAGCTCGGTAAAGAACTCACCGAGACTTTGATGTCAAAAAATGATTTAGACAAGGCAATGCACTGTCACGCGTTTTATTTAACATCATTCTTGAAGAAATAGTGCAAAACTCACACGCCAAAATAAGAAGCACAATTTCGCATACACTGATGATATTAACATAATCGGAGGAAAGCAGCGTGCATTTTATGCTTTCACGAGTATTGAGATGAAACCGACGAAGATGGGTTTAACGGTCAATGAGGGCAAGACCAAGTAAACAAGAAAAGACGTTTTGATAATCTATGCACCTAAGAGGGTTTTTTGTTTTTTTCAATTCACTCTGTATAAATACTTGTGTGGTGGCGACGGAGTGATGGTTGACTCACTGGGTGTCACGCCACCTACCTGGGTCCGAATCCCGGTAGGAGCACAACAGCAAAATTTTCAGAAATCGTCATCACTCTTTCGGCGGGCAATGTCAAATTCTCAGGAGAGCCGTTTGAATCCGGCAATAAACAGTAGGCCCTGCTTCAGGATCATGAGTGTAAAAATTTACAAAGTGAGAACCACAAATGAGTGCGAGAAGCGCTAGTCCTTGGACCACACCGGGCTGTCGCGCCACTTATTTATTATTTTATTAAATCTTAAAATAAGTTAAAACATTTTTCTATTAGCGTGTACATAGAATATTCATACATAAATGTACCACTGGCATTGTAGACCTTACTTTTTTTTGGCAAAGAGACTTCATAGATTGTTTTGGTAAGCTGAAGTAGTAGTGATTGGGCATCAGCTAGTCGATGCTTGTCTTGTAAAATCCAGAACAGCAGTATACCAGTTTTGACGGCTTACTAGCGTTTTATGTAGGTTAATAAGTGGTTGAGAAATACATGGTTCGCAACATTTCTGATATCCGTATATGTACATATCTTGGCTGCATACCTTGGTCCGAGTCTACATTGTCCGCCAGTTAATTTACCCGAATGTTGTTGAAGGGTTCATAATATTGATGGCGTTTCCTATGAAATGTCCTTTTTCTTTCAAAACCACTAATTGCCTAACAATACTTACACATATGGTGTTGATTTTATGCAAGATACAATCGTTTTCCATGCTTGTTCTTATATCAGAACTAGTAAGAATATAAAAAACTAATGCGATTGGATGCTTCACACAGTATTCACCCTAGCAATGACACTCACCTTTTGTTCTCAATTGCACTAGCCGTAAGCGTTAATGACCACTGAAGCATATTCCTTTAATATTTTTTAACTTACTTTTCATGTGTTGATTATGCCAGCTTTTTCAAATTGAAAAAGTTTTGAAGTTCTAACTAAAAGCTAAAGATCTAACATGCAACGGGACTGCTATATTCTGCAAATGTGTTCCGATTGTAGATGGTACTGCTGCTATATCTGAATAAGACCTTCTTGGCTAGAACATTGTGTATATCTGGATATATAATAGTGAGAGTAGCTTTTATACTGTAAATTGCTTTGACTTTTACAAAATACTTATTTTTTACTAGGATTTGTACTAGGTGGAGTGAAAAGTGACCTCCTTGACCACCAGCATGCGCTGCTACTGCCAAAAAGGTTATGGTGCCTTGAAGTCCGTTCATATTTAGGCAGACATGCCAAATTTCAGTGCGATACTGTCTTTATATTTGTTTTGACAGCAGATTGTTGTTGACGTGTTTGGCATCATGTTGAGTATGGACAAAAACGATTTTCATTCTCTCATAAAACATTATTTTTTGAGAGGCAAAACGGCGAAGGAAACAAAACAAAAGTTGGATAAATATTATGGGGCTAATGCTCCGTGAGATTACACCGTCAAATATTGGTTTCGAGAGTTTCGTGGTGGCCGCACCTCCACTACCGATCAAGTTCGCAGCGGCAGGCCCTCTGATGCAATGTCAAAAAAATACATGAAATGGTGTTGGCTGACCAGAAAGCAGATATCACAAAGATTATCACTGAGCGCACACCATATTTTGGGCAATATTCTACATATGGAAAAGTTATCCTGCCGCTGGGTGCCGCGCATACTCAATTCTGACCAAAACCACGAACGCGAGAGTACTTCGAAAGAGTGTTTGGACTTGCTGATGCGGAATCGGGAGGACCTTTGGCGTCGATTAGTAACTGTTGAACACCAAAGAACATAATGAGTGAACGTCAATGGACTGAAGCTGGCACGGTTGCCCCGAAGCGGCCGAGGGAGGATCGACAGGTCGGAAAGGTTATGGGTCGGTTTTCTGGGATTGTCATGGCATACTCTTCGTGGACTACCTTGAAAAAGGAAAAACCATCAACGCGAGTATTACTGTGCATTATTGGAGCGATTGAAGGCCGAAATCGCTACAAAACGGCCTCCCATGAAGCGAAAAAAAAATAATTTGTTTTTGCAAGACAATGCACCGGCGCACAAGAGTATCGCAACCATGGCTAAAATTAATGACTTACGGCTCCAATTGCTGTCGCATCCACCGTATTCGCCCGATTTGGCTCTCTCTGACTATTATCTCTTTCCAAACCTCAAAAGATGGCTCATCAATAAAAAATTCAGCTCACGCGAGGAAATCATCAATACCACGGAGGAGTATTTAGCAGACCTCCCAGAAAATTACTTTTCGGACGGAATCACGAAGTTGGAAAATCGCTAGAATAAGTGTATCACACTAAGGGGGGGGGGGGGATAAAAAAACATTTAATTTTTTTTTTTTTTCATTCCCAAGGAGGTTACTCTTCACCCCACCTAGTATATCAACGTTAAATAATCTTGTAACTGCGGTTCAAAATTTAGGTTTATCAACTGTTTGCCCTAATGAAGTCGTAAAAAGTTGATACATCTTCTGGTGGAAGAATAATGGCCTAAATTATTGACATAGAGATTGTTTATATTGTCTACAGCTGTGCAGGTGTCATTTCAATAGACATTTTGAGCAACCCGAATTATTCGGGATCCGCGTCTTCAGTTTGGAATAAAAACTAAACCAGCGAACTATTTTGCGATGACACATAATAGAATTTCAGACTAGAGGGGTAGCTGTCGGATTTTTTTCTCATCTAAATTAAACCTTGTAGGGTCAGAGATGAGGGTATATTATATTCGGCAAAAGTATCTGTTATCTGCTTTAGTGTCCTGCAGCTTTACCTTCGAAATCTTCTATTATTCCCGCTATGCATTTAACATTAGTTTAATGGTCATTGTACAAATTGTGTACAGATCTTATATACTTCTCTGGTGCATTCTGAGATCTTAGCGTCAAACACTTTTCCAAGTCGATGAAGATGATATACAGATGTATTATCTAAGTTGTGGCAGCTTATTTTCTAGAGTAATGTTGTTTTTCTCTGGTTTCTTCTCGAAAAATTCTTCAGTAAAAATCAATGCTGAATTGATAGTGGTTCGTACAAGATCACTAGAATCTTTAACTCGAAGCTTTGCGTTATTTCATCATAAATGGTAATCTATATGGGGTCCACTAATCAAGTGCCGCACTTGCTTAATGAATAGTATTTTTAGTCTAGTTAGACCTTTTGATTTGCATGAGCTTAGTTTCACTTAGTTCCTCGTTTCGAAATCATCTTCTCTTTTCTACACTGAAGAAATGAATTAATTTCTTTGATTCTTATCAAAGTCGTGACAAAATATCTCTCTGCCTACCTAGTTTGCGTAGGGGCTAACAATAATCGAAGGTTACTGTTCTATTATCAGTTGTATTCTCATTAGTCGGCCGGACGTTTGATAACGTGTGTGTTTACTCTTAAGTGGACTACATATATTGTATTTTACAATGCAATCCGCATTTAATTTTATTGATCGCACCTGAGGGAAAACTTACGAATAAACAACAAATAAACAAAAATATGGAATAAGAATGATCTCAAGTCAGGGTAACAAAGTGGTCGCAGTTCTCGCACATCACATTCAAGCATTTCTGATTTCCACTTGAGTTCTCCTCCACAAAGAAATCTAACAAATTGTCACACTTGGCTTCATGCTCACTAACTAAGTTCTGGATTGCCGCAAACAGCTGCTCAAGAGATCCCTTGAAATTAAAACTAAAAGAAGTTATTAGAAATTGTTAACCGGCTATGTGAAATATGACGTACGAAACTCCACATTGGCAAAACATTTTGTGGTCAATTGTTTGCTTCAAAGCGGCTTTCTGGCATACCGGACAGAATACAATGTCTGAATCGCCAACTTCAATCAAGTACTTCTCTTCCTCCTCTAACTGCTCCACATACCACATGTTCATTTCACCAATCAACTCCTTGAAGATGTGTTCTTGAATGTTGAGGTCAGCTTCCAAGTCAGCGAGTTCTTGGCGCAAAATCTTACTCACTAAACTCTACAAGGTAAGGAGGGTCGTAAAGTTTCTTGTGATCCGATCGACTGTGGGTACTTACGTTGGCTCCAACTTCGCCTTTGTTCCTGCTGCTATCAAAGCTAGCCCTGCGAGCTTCTCGGACGCGAACTCTGCATTTCTGGAACGTGAATTTTAATACAATTCCAATAGAAATAATCAAAAGATTTGGACATGTATGCATACCTCTCGCAACATGTCACGCAACTTGGGCGAACCGAATTTGAACTGTCTAGCAGCATTTCGTGAACGCAATTTCTGTTCCACACTGGTGTAATAAGTTGGACTAGACGGACAATGGATAGACATAGCTACAAAATATTTAAGAAAATTTCGTTAGAAAATCGAGCGTTTTAAAATCGAAATTGCAAAATTGTTTGACAACAAATTTGAGGAAGAGCGGGCGAATGAGTTGTCAAAGTCAGCTGATATATTTTAGTACGTTTTCTGCCGGCTACAGGAAGAAGCGCCATAGCTGCGCTGTAAATTATGTAAGGGTGGGTAGCAAGAAACTTAAAAAGTGTAAGGGTATTATTGTAACAGATTCTTTAGTAATTTTTCATGACAAACATAGTAGAACTTACTAACAACGAATTATTAGTCGTGACTTAAATATTAATACACACTAAAATCTAAAGTGTACCAATAATGTTTTATTAATAAATCAAAGTATTCATTATATTTTCATTGAATCTACTACATAACATTGGTTGGATGATTTATATTAGCACTTAAATTTAAATACATTTTGAAGTCGAGTGGAAATATAAAAATCAGCTGTGATTGTTTTATTTGTTTGTACATATATATCGGTAATGCCAATTTACCTACTCAAGTTAATACTCTATTGGCTCGGATATTCTTTCCTAAATGTTAACTTGATTTGGTATGGATTCTTTTTAAAACTCTAATATAATATTATTTTTATCAATCAATAACTTTGTATAACGCAGTATGTACTTAATTGTTTCAATGAAACAATCAAGAAAAACAAATTTTTACCAATTTATATTGCAAAGTATTCAATAAATTATAATGAAGGAAATTTTAAAGCTTATACGGTTTGTTGCGGTAAATCTTCCGCAACAAGGTTGACTCTCTTCCCTTGTAAAGTCTTTTCAGTTCCTCTATTTCCTGAATCAGGTAGGTATCCATTAAAAGAACAGAGGAATTTTTATTTCAAATAGTCCCGTTGAAATTCGTCAGGAAAATCCCGTTCTCCCTGACCAGCTCGACTATTTCCTCATTTGTCATTTTGTAGTCGCAAAGTGCGTTGCCGCATTTAAGGATCCTGGTAAGGCAACAGTCCTTTGCTAGCTCCTGAAGAATGTTCACCTCGCACACAGATGTGTTCCCGGCCTTTCCTCATTCTTGCGTTCCGCAGTTCGTTAAGGCGAGCTTTGATGTGATCTAAATGATAACTCAAAATAGGGTGCATTTCTTTGTCCCTAACATGTTTAAACATCAGTGTTTAGATGAGTGCGTCATATTTTGTCAAGTCATTAACATATATTAATTTAAAAACTCCATTTGTCACCCAAGCGTTTCCTTCCTTAACCGTCACAATTGGAGATTTATACGCAAAAATATGTAGAGTCTGTATGGGAGTGAAGAGAATTACTAATCTGCAATATGATCAATTTTTATTTAATACCTTTTATATAATATATAGAGATGAAGTTCACAATCGTATCCTAAAATTTAAATTATAATGAAGGAGTATGGTATGTATGTAAAGGTTGATTCAGCGTGAGGATTGATTTATAAAGTAAAATAAAGTACATACATTTGAGAGGAAACTTAAAATTTTTAATATCAGTTAGAAAAACAATTCATGGCATTTACTCTTTGAAAATGATGTCATGTAAATGTTGGCCATAACTACGTCTAAGGTGGTCCATTCGGAAGGTCAAATTTTAGGCTACTCGTTCGAGCATAGCGATTGGTAACTCACGGATAACACGAGTAATGTTGGCTTCCAAAGCGTCAATCGTAGCTGGCTTATTCTTGAAGATCTGAAACCAAAGGTGTGATATCGCACGATCTAGGCACCCAATTTACCGTAGCAAAACGTGAATTTAAGTGCTCACCAAAATGATTACTCAACAAGTCCATTGTTTCACGCACTTTATGACTCGTAGCGCCGTCTTGTTGAAACCAGAGCTCACCGAGACCATGTGCTTGAATTTCAGGAAGAACATAGTCCGTTAACATGGCACGGTTTCCATTGACGGTAACATTCTGATTTTCCCTAATTTTGATAAAATATGAACCGATGATTCCACCAGCCCATAAACCACACCATACAGTTTTTTTTAATGGATGTAATAGTAGCTCTTGGTACTCTTCGGGATACTCATTACCCCAAATACGGCAATTTTTTTTATTAACGTATCAATAGAGCTAGAAATGCGCTTCAAAAAGAACAAAATTTCACGATAAAATACCGGAATTTCATTGAGTTTTTCCAGAGCCCGTTCACTGAAAATATGACGCAAATTCAAGTCGCTTGGCTTCAATTCTTGCACAAGTTGAATTTTGTACGCTTTTAGGACGAGATCCTCACGTAAAATACGTCAAGTTGTCGAATACGCCAAGCTGCTGAGAACGATAACGAATCGATTCGACACGGTCTTCGCGTACACTCTCAGCTACAGCTGCTATAGTCTCTTCACTACGTGCTGGATGTGGTTTAACCGGTCGAGTATAATCCGTTAATGTAAAATGGGACTCAAATTCGCGAATGGTATTGGCAATAGTGGTTTCAGTATGTCGATTATGCGCACCGTAAGTTAATCGAATCGCACATATCTCACAGAACGTTGATTTTCGTAATATAGCTGACTGTTAATATAGAAAGGGTTCTGAACAGAGTAAGATTTTGGTGTTAAGTTTGCTTTAATATCTTCTCGCGTGACATACCCTAGATATGGTACGTTGAAAACAAGGCACCTGCCATAAAATTCTCCTCGTTCTAGGATTCTACTGAATAAGAGGTACTTACCGGTTCCTCGATAGTTTCGAAGGCGCCCATAACAATATGGTTGAGTCGCTGTTGTTTACTGGAATAATAATTAACTGAATTGGCCTCTCGTTTGAATCTCTCTGGTTTGGACGAAACTGTCCATCTTGATTCGAGGCTTTGGGCCCATTTATCTTGGCAATGTAGATTGTCTGTTTTGTAAACCTGTATTACAAGAGGGATACTTACGATACCCGAAACCGTTGTTCGGAAACCTATTTAGATTTATTCCTGGGAAGGGAGGCGCCCATTTAGTTTTAAAGTTATAATATAATATTTTGTGACTGTACCTGCACCGAATTATTCCTGATGTTGAGGTTCTGCATTTCAAGACAAGCAGAATCGGCCTCAGGGGGGATTCTGGTTTTCTAAATCATAAAAAGCCTCGAAAGATCCCCATTTATCCCTCGCACAAAGACGTTTAAAGTAGATTTAAAGTAGGATTGCAGTAGGTTTTTACTAAGGTATTCTTGGTCTCGGCAGAGTATGTTTTTGATCGAATCTTGTTTATAACAAGAAAAAACTGATGATTTGAAGTTATAGGCTTCAAAGCCACCTTATTTTAGTTGGTTTTTGTCTGCGTAATGCAACCAATCAGCCTTATTTATTATTAGTATTTCCCCTGACTTTCTGTCATATAAAGGATAGTCCTATAAATAGGCTTGCTTCCACAAATTTCGTAGTCCTTGAAGACAGTTTCCAAACTGTGTACCCAGGATACATAGTGGAGCGGTTTTGCTTCGAAAATTTGAAGCTGCTTTACGGAGTCGAAATTTCTCTTCATTCGGCTTCGTCGTTCGGATTTCGTAATTGTTTCCGGATTTCGGGTTGCTGGGCCGCTAGTTCTCTCAAACCCATACTTTGCGCAGTTGCTATTCTGTTTTTGATGAAGTTAAATTGCCCTATTAAATTTTGTATTTCTTGCCTGGAATCACCCTGCTCAATACGAGCAATTCGGGATTCAAACCCCCTCAATTGTCCGATGCTCCCGTTTGCATCGCGTCCATATCTGCTAAAAGTGGGATCGACAATTTGATACAGTGCTTTTTTCGATTGGGAAATATTTCCGTGTACTTCTTCTTTTATTAATTTTCCTTTTTAAAATTCTTATTTTTTATGCTTCCTATTCTTCCTTTATATGACGGGGAATAACTTTAGTGAAGGAAAATATATACCACCTTGATTCCGGAATTTATTCAGAAAATTAAAAATACAAGTTTATTCATCTTAATCTATATTGTCCCCTTAAAAGTAATTCCCATTGACAGCAAACTCTTATGCCAGCGTTTGATCCAATCCTCAAAACATTTTTTATATTCGGTTTTCGGTATGTCCATAAGTGTTTAATGCGATTTTTCCAATACTTCATCTCGGCTGCTGAAACGCATTCCCCGTAGTGGTTTTTTAACTCGATTGAACAGAAAAAATCACAGGGAGCCAAATCAGGTGAATTCGATGACTTTTAGATGGTATTTGTTGCATTTTTCGTCAAAAAATTACGAATAATGATGGCACTTTGCAACGATGCGTTATCATGGTGCAAAGTTTTCTACCCATAATTCTGGTCTCTTTCGGCGAATTGCTTCACGCAAACGTCTCATAACGGAGAAATAATACTCTTTGTTTACTGTCTGGCCTTCTGGCAAAAATTCATGAGGCACTTCACCGTTATAATCCATGAAAACCGTGACCATTGCCTTCTTTTTTGAGTGAAAACGACATGGTTTTTTTGGTCTCGGCTCATTTGGTGACCACCATTCACTTGTCTGATGTCCAGATTGCGTGTCGTACTCATAAACCCACGTCTCGTCTCCAGTAATGATCCTTCTGATGAATGTGGGATCATATTCAGCCTCGCAAATCATTTCTTTTGCGACGTCAGCACGGTCTCTTTTTTCATGAAATTGAGGGCTTTTGGCACCAACTTTGCTGCTACACGACGGAAACCCAAATCATTAACCAAAATGTCTTGAACGGATCCATAGGCAATGTTTAAGTATTCCGCTATCTCTCTGATGGTTAATTTGCGGTTATTGACCAACATTCCATTTACTTCATCAACGTTTTCGCCGGTTTTCATAGTCAACGGCGTCGCCACACTGAAAGCATCGGTTCCCACTAGATCACCGAAATCAAGCAGTGTTGGGCGCGGTAAGTACGTAGGTGGGGGACCACATGGGAACTCAGTACTTCGCGTGCTGTTGAAAAAACGCGCCACATGGGCATAATACCCCGGCGTTAAATCCCGGACCCTACAAATTAATTTGTATCGTTCCCTTGATAATAATAATAAATAAAATCGTTGGTTTTCGATGTCGATGTCGAATCACGACCACTTTTGAACCGTTCGTGACACAATAAATCCATTTTTAAGCAACATTTAATACAAGTTCGTTATTGCAAATTTAAATCCATTTCTAAAATTGTAAAAAATCGCCAACGCATACAGAGATAGATGTACTATCTATCAAATCAGAGATATGAGCACTATTACTCTTTTTTGTTGGACACTGACTTTTGTTTAGTATTTGTCAGGTCCCTGCTCGGGCGCCAGTTTTTATAACCTTTAATTCTAAAAAAAAATTAATTTAAGGGAACCTCCTACTGTTTACCAGTTAAAACACATAAGTTACTTTATAAATTATTTATTCCAATCTCCATCAATGCCGCCGAACAGTGAATGATGACTTAACCTACTCTAGATACATTTCTCAGGTTATTTAAGTTTGTGCAAATTGCTGATCTGCAGTTTATAAGCAGATCTCCTATGCTTCCATTCGCCTGGATTTTGTATGGCGGTGGGAAAGTACTTGCCAAGGTACAATCGGATTCACATGTGTCAGATCAGGTATACGAGCGGATGAGCTTGCGCTTCGCTTGCATCTTTTTACTTGAACAGGTGAATATTTGATCGTGATAACATGTAAGTTTATTGTGAAGTGTTTATTTATATTGGTTGAAGTGTTATAATTTTATTATAAATAATTTAAGAGGTAGATAATTGGCCGAATTAGCAATGAATAAACAGAGGCATAATGAAAATTTTAATAATCTGATAAGTACTAAAGTTTCATGTCGTACCTATGTGGCGTTTTTCTCGTTTTTTTATATTTTTTAAAACTAAGGATATGGTATCCTTGTTATAGAATCATAAATACATAATTTTTGTCAAACAAGACTTGTTTGATGGTAAATCTAATAGCGCGTGTAAGCTGTCACTTACTGGTTCTACATGTGGTTTTGATACTTTTAACCCAAACCATGTAAGTACATTTATTATTTTGAAATCAGATTAAAATCAGGGTGGATAATATCGTATATTATTGTATTTTTTAAGGTCCGTACTGTAGCTTTACAAGAAAGACAGGCTGCTGATGAAGTGCAGAGTACAGAACCAATTGAAATAAATGTAAGTCACAACTATATTTTTAATTTCTGCTTGCACAAATCACAACCTCCTCTAATCCTCTAATTCGTCAAGGAAAGTTTGGGTAATGATTCTTGAGTATATATATTCCAAGAAAAAAATTGTTCTACAGTAAGGGTCTATCTCCAATGTTGACATCATTCAAGGATTTAAGAAAAGGCTTACTTTGGTGCACCTTGATCCATGTTAAAGGAAATCGCTCTGCTTATACTAATGGTAGAAACCTTGTTTAGGACTTATTGGAAGAGCGTATTCTCAAAGAGTCATCAAAAGTGAGATAGCCGTTAGGATCAATAAACATTCGCAGTGAAATCCAAAAACAGGCTCCAGCTGCATAAAAAACCAAGGAGAACACATTGAACACCTGTTATAACAGTTTTAGTGCATACATAAAACCAAAATATCTAAAACCACAAGAAATCATTTTTCGTTTGTAGCCTTTAGAGCTTAAAGCAAAAAACGCTTTTTTTGATTTTACCTGCTGCTGTTTGTAAAGCATTTTCTGGAGAAAAGTGATCTCATTACAAAGGCTGGTATTTCTCCTGAAAATAATTTTCAGCAAAGTAAGCCTTTTTTTAAATCCCCAATAAATGATGTCAACATTGGAGATAGACCTTTACTGTAGAACGAGATTTTTTTTAGAATGTACCCAAATTATCCTTGACGAACAAGGGGATAAACTTTCTTTGACTTTTTGCAGATGCAAATAAACTTACTTCGACTTGTTTACTATGATTGCACTAGTGATGAAGGACTTCAGTGGGGATTCCAATGAAGACTTTTTAGCCCAACTTAGCCGCAGAAGATTCTGAAATTTCTGATATTTCAGATTATATGACCGAAAGTGAAAAAAAAGTTTTCTAGTATACAAGCATAGCTAAAAAAACGCAGAAGAAAAAATTATGTCAACGGTGGAATATCACATCATGTGTCTAAAACATATATTTTTAGAAAAAAGTACTAAAGCAAAGAGTTTGTGCAAATTTTTTGGAAAGACATTTTGCATTTTAAATGGGCTTATTAATACAGCCAGCAGAGGCTCTAATTTTGGATTATTTATTGGCAATGATAAAAGGAGTCGAAAAGTGCAAGGGAAGCATTAATAGGTTTAGTAAGAAGCCATATAGAATACTTCCCGGTAATGGATTCCCACTACGTACGAAATCTAATAAGAAATTGTATCTCTATAGCAATTAGTCTATTTGGAAAATCTATGGCTTTTATCTGTTATAACTATAATTAAATACTATTCTTATTTTTAAACCAAAGAAAGACCTTTGGGTAACCTGTACAATATGTGATAAAGTTTCTAATGCAGATAAAAGAAGCGAAAAAATTGCTAATTGTTACACAATGAGAAAGGCTCAATTTTGTTTCGTTTTTTCAAAACGTTGCCCTTAACTGCCACTATTCTGTGACATATGTGATGGCCAGAACATAAACCAACAAGTGACAGCTGTTTTGATGTGGACATTTTGAACATGTATCTTTTAATCAGCTAGATCATCTAAAGAAAATAAAAATAAAAGCGAATATCAATCTAATCTTTCAAAGTTCTCGGATTTCTATAAACTTCAGAAACTAGCAGCTAGGCCAATCAAAAATCGAAACAGAGATAAGCGGGGTGACAAAGTTTAGTGGCTTAAAATAAAGTGCCTACAATTTCAAAAAGAATTTCCTGAAAAGACGCGCTGAAGCCAGCATACGTTGAATATTTACCGATTTTATCAGCATTGTAAAACGCTGCAATGCTGGTGTGATTCCAGAGGAAGTAGTTTCATGGTTCAAAAGATTGCCCAAAATTAATTTGGTACATCCTGAACGCTTACCAGAGCGTTTTAATGATGAAAGCAATTTGAAGAACGAATAGATTTTTTTTTTTTTTTTTTTTTTTTTTTGTAAATAAAAATGAAATATTTGAGTAAATCACGGTTTGGTGGTTCTTTACCTCCCTCCATGTTTGCGAATCTAGTGAGAAAAATTCCTTAAGTGTTTCATTTGGTATTTTCTCGAAAACTTTTGCATTAAGGGAGAAATATAGTGACGAATCTAATTTTCATTTTTATCTGTAAAATAGCATCGATAACTAATAGCATACCACTAGATTACCGAAATCAAGCAGTGTTGGGCGCCGTAAGTGTACGTAGGTGGGTGACCACATGGGAACTCAGTACTCCGCATGCTGTTGCAAAACGCGCCACATGGGCATAGTAAGTACCCCGGCGTTAAATCCCGGACTCTACAAATTAATGTGTATCGTTCCCTTGATAATAATAATAATAATAATAACTAATAAAAAAAATACTATATATATATTTTATATAATCAATTCAAATCTAAACGGACTTAGTGAATTTAATTTGCAAACCAACAAAAATATGTTTCCTGTAGAGGGGGAGAGAGAATTTATTGACGTCCCTACTCTTGAGAAACTTAAATCATTTCTCTTCGTAGAGTAGTGGTAATTTCTTTCCGGGCACGATTTTTTGACGACTTTTTTGATCAATCGTTGTGTTACCATTGTTATCCATGTAGTTATGGAAAACCGCAGCCTTGGGTTTTAGCTCTCCTGAAGTCAGCTGGGATATGTCATTGTGCAGTAAAAACTTCTAAATACCTAGAGAAATTTTGTGAGAGTCGCTGAAAAAAATTTCTTGCGATTGCACCTGTTCGATGTCAAATTTTCGTATTTTTCTTCTTCAGTATTTGGCGCTAGTATTTGGAATATCCCCACTCACGCTGCAATAAGGTAGCTGTTTCCTTACTTTTTGATTAAATCACCAGTGGCAGTCAACACCATGGTAGGGAATTTTTTTTCAGACCAAGAACTAGTCCATTATAGTCTTCGTATGTTCCTTTTACTGAATTTTCTCAGTATTTTGAAAGAGTTAAGTAAGCGCTCCAATAGTAAAGTGCCTACAGTACTTGAACCCACCACGTCAGCGCGGTCGTCACCACGGACATTGAAGTAGGTAGTGCTACGCGGTGTTATCATCATTTTTACAGCAACTGTCACAGCATGTTGTTTTACTTAAGTGCGTTGCAAAAGTTAGTGCCACATCACGACACCAGTAAGATGCCTGCAATATTCCCGACGTCGGAAAACAATTGTTTATTAAGCCTACGACTTAGACAGGTGGACCGAACTTTATATAGGTTCAGGTAAAAACTATTTTTTGAGCTTTGCCTAGCAATTTCAACGGCGATTTCATATCCTGTGATCCCATTGTGACCTGAGCACCAGCCAGAAATCAGTAAATTCAGCTTTCAAACTGCGTTTAGTGAAATCTTGCATTCTTGAACTAGCTTAGAAATTGTGAGAGAGTTCAGTAAGGCTTTAAGCGAAGCTTGGCTGACGAAACAGACGCATGTGCTTCGCTCCCGACACCGATTCGAATATAGTTCGTTGCTATAAGGATTGCGTATTTCTCCGCTAGGTAAGTTTTTCTAACCAGGAGTAAATTCTTAAATTGTCGTTCACCATAAAGACAGTAGCGTATTCTAAATCGGTTTCGAAGCCATCTGTGATGAACCGACTATTCGTATTTTTTCCCGCCATAGGCGTTCTGGTGTCATTACATCAGACGGCTTGTCCATAAGAACAGAGTCAAAAAAGAGTTTGCGGCAAGACAACTTCTGGAAAATGGCTCTAAAAGTGCAGCCCACAATCTGGATATTAAGGGAATTATTAGGACATTTGGTCGAGAAACTCATAGAAACAGTTTATCTTAAAGTCGTTTTCCCCTGTGAAAGTGTTTTCGGATATTGATGCACTTATGAACTTCTTGCTTGTGTCTTCCTTTAATGATAAATTAACATCGAAATGAGCTCTGGTTCTTTTGTGAGGATCACCATAGTGGTCTATTAAAATTCACATCATTTCTTTCACACACAAGCCGAGGATCGCTGTCCCCGTTTTACTTTCTGAGGTCTTTATCAGTAAATTTATCGATGTCTGAGATCATTTATCGCTGCGCAACGTATAGTACTTATAACATATTAATTTAGTTGGTTTACTCAAACGCACAATTCCTAGCCTGGAAAGCCTGATCCTTCAGAAGATACAAGTAGTAGATAGAAGTAGTGTCGCACATTAAAGTAAGATTTTCCATACCTCGTTGAATTTTCGAATAAAATGTCTTAAGCAATAGTCATTCTGCTGTTGTTGTTATTATGGTAAGATTTAGGTTTTTGAAATGAGAAACAGACCCCATACAGGATCAAGTTGTCTAGTGAGCTGATATATCTTTAAAACTGATTATCAATGTCGTTTCTTTTTAGTATTGGACTATTAAGATGATTCATATGCCAAGATCCTCTTTTAATCCTTCATTCCTGATCACTACCGAAAATTGTTTTTAGTTTAAGGGTTTGAAAAGTTCTTCTTTCTACCTTATTACACTTAAATAGTCGTACATGACTTTTCTTTGGTAGTACTTTGTCTTAAGGCCCGCGTCAATCCCGGGCAATCACCGCAAAATCTTATTTATTTAAGGCGGCGCTACAGTCTGCGGTTATCCTGAGTCTCCACCAAAAAGCGTCTCCAGCCAGTCTCGGTCTAACTAAGTTGGCTGAGGCCCCCTTCTACTTGCGTACGCCATCTGAATCGTGGTCTTCCTTTACTGTGCTGTCCCTCGGGATTCCAAGACTTTTCGGACCGGAGCATTAGTGACCATCCGCTCTACATGACACATCCATCACAGTCATTGGACCTTCACTTTTCTGGCTAAGTCGATGTCGCTGTCCTCCTTCATAGATCATAACTGGGATCTTGTGCATTTTCCATCGTCATCCTGCACAAACGGACGAGTTTGGCAGGGGTGCCGAAATTAGATATTGGTCTGTATAGCTCGTCTCTAAAGATGCTGTCATACGCGGTTTTAAAATCGATGAATGATGGTGTGTATTAATTTGAAGTTCATGGGTTTGTTCTTCAATATCTCCTGTAGTATGAATATTTCGTCCATGGTAGACTTTCCTGTTCCGAAACACTGATATGGGTCAACCAGATTGTTGGCGAATTATTTCTGGCGTTCGCACAATATGGCAGATAGGATCTTGTAAGCGATGTTAAAAAGACTGATGCCTTTGTAGTTGCCGCAGTTCAGAGGGTTTTTTTTTCTTGAGGATCGGATAAACAATCCTGCGGTTTCATCGATCAGGCATACTTTCGACCGACTGTGGTATATTTTACAGATAAGTTAGTGTATGCTCCTTACCAAGCTAGTTTTGAAGTTTTGAAGAGTTTGGCAGTCAGCTCGTCCGCTGAGAAGGGCTTTCATCTAGAGAACTCTACATTTAGAAGGCATGCATGCATTCTATCATATACCAGTACAGGAGCTAAAATCCTGGGACTCAGTGAGGCGTTTGGAATTCTGATATATATATATCTGGAAAGACATTTTGCTGAAGACAACTTTATTAGCCACATTTAATGGACGGATGAGTCTCAATTTAGCAGGAATGAAATCACTAATTTCCACAGTTTACATACCAAAGCAGAAAACAGCTCCCACTCCATGAAACACAAAGCTTTTCTGCATAAGTTCAAGGCCAAAGTGTGGGCAGACATACTCATATTAGGATCGGATCCTATCGGCTTCAACCAAGGCTTAATTCGAATCTCTGTTGTGATTTTTTGCGAAACAAATTACTAGAACTATTAGGTGATATACCACTTCAACAAAGAACAGCCATTGCACACCAGCAGGATGGCGCCCCCAATCACTATAGCCACGCAGTTTGAGAGTGATTAGATCGCGTGTATGAAAATTTGGATTTGACCCCAATGTACATATATTTATATGGTATGAATGGATGAAGGACAGTGTTTACTCAAAAATAGTAACTTCGGTAAACTTGAACTAGAGGATTAACTAGGCAGCTGCAAAAGTGCGAGAATTCGAAAGTATTTAAATTTTAAAAGCAATGTTTTGCATTTAGACAGTTGACATGGTACAAGGTATGATGAAAACAAATAAAAATAAAAATTTAAAATCAATATTTCTATTATTATTTTCTAAATTGTTTAACAATTTTTAATTTAATGTTTTTTCAGTTTTAGTAATTTGGGTCGTATCTTGAAAACCACTGACTTGAAATAAAATGACGTAACTTTTTTTTGTTTGTAAATACTAGGTGCACATTTTTTTTAAAAGATAAAGCGGTACGTGTGTTTAACGTTTGAGATTTTTATGGTTTGGTTAACTATAGTAATGTTTTTCTAGGAATTGTTTATTACGCTGGGACATCTCCCATGGCAATAAGTCGACACCTATCTCTAATTGGAGAATTAAAAAAAAAAAAACTGGAAAATTGGGTGCCCCATGAACTGAACGAGACACGAAAATAACGCCGCTTACAAATCTGTGGATCGCTTAAGGCACCGTATAAACACGTGTGATGAAACGTGGATTTTCTATGGCAACCGTAAAAGATCTAGGTAAAAATTATACCCCAAAAGTAGGTCTTCATCCAGAAAAGGGTATGGTGAAAATCTGGTGGACATCGAAATAATCATTTTACATTTCATTTCTTCAACCAGCGAAAACGATAAGTGCAGTCAAATATTGTGAGGAAATCGACATAGGGCATCCGGAATTTGCTTAAAAGCAACCTGCGTTAGCAAATAGGCATGGTCCGATTCTACTGCATGATAATGCTAGAACCCATATATCATGCGTAACGGTGTAAATACTGCAATAGGGTTTTCTAATAACGACTTGAAAACTTTTTTCTTAAATAAAAAGCAAACCATTTAAGATATTTCAAAAACTTTATTATTGGTACAATCAAAACATTTATGAATGGAACTCGACTTCGTTCATATGGCCACCGCCGGCACGTTTGCAGCGGTCGATTCGTTGGACCTAATTTTCAACGTCTCGGCCACACATTTCGGCCGAAACGGCCGCTATTTCGCGTTCAATGTTGGCTCTGAGCTCTTCCAACGTCGACGGCGTGTTGGCATAAGCCAATGACTTAACATAGCCCCACAGAAAATAGTCAAGCGGCGTTAAGTCGCACGAACGATTTGGCTAATCGAGTGGCCCATGTCTTGAGATAACACGCTCACCATACTTACTTTTCAATAAATCGATTGTAGCTTTGCTGTGTGGCTTGAAGCACCATCCTGTTGAAACCACATGTCGTCCAAGTCCACATATTCCAATTCGGGCCAAAAATAATCGGTGATCATTGCGCGATAACGCTGACCATTCACAGTAACGTGACGATCGTTATCGTCAAAAAATATGGCCCAATATCGCCGCCGGCATTATATAAATAAACAAATAGTTATTTTTTGTGGATGAAGTGGTGATTCATGAAGCACATGTTGGTTTTCACCCGAACAATAACACATAGTTTGCTTATTGACGAACCCATTGAGCCAAAAATTAGCTTCGTCACTGAAGATGATCTTGCGATAAAATTCATCATCTTGGCGCATCTTCTCCAGAGCCCAATCGGAGAACGTATATCGCTTGAAATGGTCCAATGGCTTTAATTCTTGAGTCGGCTTGATCTCGTACGGGTGTAAACCAAGATCCTTACGCAAAATACGCCATAATGTGGTCTGAGCGATGCCCAATTAGTGAGAACGCCGTGGTATTGACTGATTTGGATCGTTTGCTACGGACGTCTGAACGGCAGCGATATTTTTGACACTTCGACCAACCACACAACGAATATGTAGACTCAAATTGGAATTAACGCTCTTAAAGTTGCAGTCACCGACTCCGAATATCTGTACAAAATTTTTATAATTTGCAGACGTTGCTCGTTAGTGTACTTTACCATGATGAAAATGTTGAGTTTACTGAATAAATTGACAGTGACAGTTTAATGATTAGTGAAAGAGTGCGTTCAAAAATTAAATTCAAAGCTTTCAAGTCCCTATTGGAAAACCCTATACAATCGGGATTTTAAAATTTTCCGCATCCACCGTACTCTCTTGAGGTTTTGTCTACGGACTTTCACCTTTTCCGCAGGGTGGAGTAATTTTTTCCGGCAGAAGGTATTCCGAAGCCGAGCAAAAGTCATAAAAGCCTTCGAATACTTTATAGCACCTTATAAAAAAAGGAATGATGGACATCGACGTTGAAAAAAGTTTTTGATGCTAATGGTTCATATTTTGACTAAATAAAAAATTATAAAAAAAATAAATCTCACATTTTATGTGTTACAACCTAATACTTTGAAACATTTAATTACTAATAATTAGCAGTTTAATGATACCCCACTAGTTACCATTCACGCATAAGTTTGAAATGTGTTATTTACAATAGGAGTCAAGATATATAAGAATTTGCTCAAAACCTTTGTTTCCTCCCACCCATACGTTTTTTTTTTTTTAAATATGTCAAGGAATTTCTCCTTAAAGTGTTTGGCATAATACCCAGATCATCCTGCATATGTGCACGAAAACAAAGTTCCTTAATCCCTATCACAGATTACACTTAGATCACACAATAATTCAGTTACAAAAGGAACGAGTGGATTTAAGATTTAATAAGTATGAGGCGAAGTTAGAAGTCGCTTACGAGTGTATGTTATTGCTTTGCACTTATTAACATTGAGCTCAAATTAAATTAAATTTGACATTAAGCTGAGATGAGATATGTCTGAAGATTTTAATAACGTCAGGATAGGCTTTCAAAATTCACACTTTAGTTATGAAGATGATGAAACACATTGTCTATTGTCGGTTACTGAAACGCGTTTACTATGACCTGAATAAAAGAAACTGTGGTCAATCCACAAAACTATGAAAATACTATGCAAACCAGTAGCAATGACAAAGTTGGCTGACCAGTGCAGAAATATATAGCTTAACATCATTGTAAACAAAACCAAACCAACTGTGCATTAGACAGTGATGATAATCTGTCCAGGAAAGTCTCACCAACAAATGGTGGGAATTGCATGTTCTATTTACTTGATCGCATAGCAGGCAACAATGGAATCAGGTAGATTGGCCAGAAGCCAAGTTTTCAAATTACAGGTAGGTTATTCGAGTAGAGCACACAAGGCATTGCGCGATTAACAAAACTAGGTCAAATGGGGCTAAAGTAATGAAGTGTTATAGAAATTCAAAATCAGATGATGTCAGATAAAGCTAGCTGCACAGAACTTCGGAGCACAGTCTTTCAATCATCTTATTCCCGGCGAGAGTCCTGGAAGTCTTTTTTACTAATATTTAAAAATATTTCATTAGGTCTATCTCTAGATGAACACAAAGGATTTCTTTGTGGCAAATATAAGTCATAACCTCACACGATATTGTAGCGAATTGTTATCATGCGTCTTTAATAGCACTGTACCACTAATGACTATTTTCGAGTTCATAAATATTTAATGCTCGGAATATCTTTTATGCTTGTGAGCTACGACAAGAAAACAACATTAATGACGCAATTCATCGGCACCCTTCAGTGTAGTTAAACCCTCGGGACTCCCGCGTTTACCGTACGGATACAAATCCACAATTTGCCCGCGCAGCACTCTATAGCATCCACTGACCAAACAACAAATCGCAAACACTCAAACAATATGCTGGCAGATTAACGATGCAAAGTCGTTAAAATTAATGTCCAGCGTTATCACAGGGTTAGTAGGTACCTAAGAGCATTACGCTGTTGCTGTTGTTATTGTTCTTAGTTTTCCCTGTGTCCAGCTCCCAGTAATAATGGTGACGATGATGTGAACTTACTGCATTCGATAATCATCACAGGCACCATGGCTTCTGTAACCATAATGAAAAGAGCTTCTGCCATGTTGGTGTAGATGATTTTTAAATTCCGACCCCATCGATACGAGTATTCACATGGCATGGTTAACGGATACGTTTCATATTAATTCATACACACGACAAAGTCGGGGTTGTCGAGAATTTGTTAACGAATGTCGATGGTATAAATCGGTTTTGAGTTCAACACTGTGGCTTATGTTACTATTCCATGGCTGGTCTTTATATGGTTTAGGTGAACTTTTCAACCTGGAGTTTAATGGCCATTGCAACGATGAGAGATTTGTTTGTTTTCATATTTATTCTACCTCGGGATTGGAGTGCGTATCGTGCTTTTGCGTTAATTTTGAAAACCGCTGAGTAAGAGTGAAAACTGGTAATACTCGTATAGTACGCAAATGTAGGGTTGTTGGCTTTATCAAGACTGAAATGTCACTCTAAGATCATAAGATGGTGGTCAAATCACATTTGTGGTTTTATTTTTATTATAGTTTATTTTTCCGTGATATTTGACTAGGCAAAACACCGTAAGCCTAAAACTTGAGTACAGAAGGTGACACTGCGAATAATATGACTGCGAGTGGCTTTGTTTTACCCTTATATCAGAAAGAAGTTCCTTACTGGCGAGACTGCATTTTACTTGGCTCATTACATTTAATCTTTACTGTGGCACTGTGATTAAGACTATTACAATGGAGGGTTCGATTTCCAAGCCATAAAGCAGAAAATAAAAATAATAAAATCTGACGTTAACTCTTTTCTGATGAAGAGTTTTCCTACATAGTGACTTAACACAAATAGAAGTCATTCAAAAAACCAGTCCTTTGCTTACGCTCCTGCCAAGTTGCAAATAAATATGCATGCCTATGCCTGATAAGTCTGATAAAGCTAGGTAGTTTTAACAAACTGCGAAACACTGAGCACGTCCAAAATAATTTGAATTGAACGTTTTGAAAGCGAACGTTTTTTAATCCATTAGAGAAAATTAAGTGCATGTTTCTTCTTCTTTTATTATCCATTTAAATATTAGGTGCGCAACTATATAAGTTGTCTCTCGTTTTTGTTGTTAATGAAAATGTAACTTTATTTTGAAAAAATGATTACAAATGAAACCTTTAAAGTATTGCCCATCGCAAGCTACAACTTTTTCCCATGTTTCTGGCAGAGATCGATTACTGTTGCGGTGAAAGTGTTTATCTTTTAAGGCTTTCCACGAATCAAGCCATTTTTTGATGTCTTCATAGGAGCGGAACTGTTGAGCAGCCAGACCATGTGCGATTGAACGGAACAAGTAATAATCGGACGACGCAATATCTGGGGAATATAGCGGGTGGGGCAGGCCATTCTATTTGAGCATTTACAGGTAGCTTTTAACAGGATTAGCAACGTGAGGCCGAGCGTTGTCATTGCTGTTGTAGCACCTTTTCGTGCCTCTGCTCGTTTTGTGGCCGTTTTTCGCTCAGTGCTCGACTCAATCGCATCAATTGAAGTCGATACCTTTCCCCATTGATGGTTTTGTGGGGTTTCAACGGTTCATATTAAATAACACCGACCTGGTCCCACTAAATACACAGCATAACCCTGGCAGTGTGAATATTCGGCCAAACCTACGACGTAGAAGCATGACCGGACAGTCTCCATGACTCTTTGAGTTTCTGTAATGAATCCATTTTTCATCACCCGTGACGATGAGATAAAGAAAACCATTCCTGTTTTGCTACTGGAACAGTTGTTCACAAGCAAAATAAACGACTCTTGTTCGTTCCTTGTTTTTGAATCATTTCCAATGCTTGCAATCGCTTGGAAATGGCTTGGCAGGTAACTTCTAAAGATTTTTGTATTCCTTCACGTGGAGGGTCGTAATATCGAAATCACCGTATTTAAAGTGACGGAAAAAATCACGGCACGTTATTTCACTTAGAGCAGCACCTCGTTTTTGTTCCCGCTTAAGCTTTCACTTCAACTTCAGCGTGTTCGTTTCTTATATATCATATTTCTCGGGTTTATTTTAAGATCTAACCTCTATTGTAGAAGATCTCTGGGTACTCTACCGAACGGCATTTCCAAATCGATGAAGAGCACATGCATATCTTTCTGATCATTGCGATGTTCTTCTACCATTCCCATAATGACTAACATGGAGCTTAATAACATTGCGTTGCCACTGTCTTGAATCGTTCGTTAATTTTCGATGCATGCTACATTAATTTCACAATCGTCAGTTTCTGCAATTTCGCGTGTTCTCTTTGCTTTTTTAAAGTGGATCAAGAAAAATTTCCCTCAACTAGTTAGGCGTCCAATTGCTTCTCATCATTTTATTAAATAAAATATCATTTAAATCGAAGCTTTCCAATTGTTGTCCACACTTTGTAGAGTATGTGATGCGGCCATAGTTCACGCCCCCTGATGTTTTATCTTCGTTTGCGCTAACCAAAGGGCTTGATTTGCACGTTAAGCTACCCGTCAAAGTAGTCTTTCCATCTATTGCAAATTCCATCAGCAGGTGTATCGTTTGTCGTGCCGCAATCTAAAAAAATATTAACACGTTTGCACGTGTTTTGACGTTGCATTTCTTCTATTGTTTATTGCCTGGCTTAGCTCCGCACGTGCTCTAACTAGCACTTCCTTTCATTCTTATTTACAACGGTCGATGTCTGACTCAAGACGCACTCTATCGGTTTCCCTATTTCCGATGTACTTATTCCATTGTGAAGGGCTTGCCTTTTGTATCAACGTTCACTGCCACTTTTATTTATTTAAGTCAAGCTGCCCTTTTGAAACACCGAGAAGTGTTTTTGCCTGGTTCACATAGCGACCTATGCTGGTCTCCTTTCTTGTTTAAGTTGGGCTAGCTTTGTTCTGAGTGTTGTCTGGTTTCTTCAGAAAAAATTGTGTCAGCAAAAGTCGATTCGCAAAACCTGCCAAGCCAATTCTCAATGGTGTGTATGGGACCCATTAGCCTTCCCGTACAAACGTTGAATCGTGTATCGAGTTGAAAGGGGATTATATTGAAAAATAAATTGTCAATACCTAAAAAAGCTGCGTTGTCATTTCTAATCCGTGTATTCTTCAAACAGACCTCGTATAATTGCATAATTTAGAGAGATCTGTTCAAGACTCAGTTCTCTTTACGACAGAATTGGATAACGCATCAATTAGACACTCCTTTAAGGACCTTTTACATTTCTAGTAAATTTTCCTTCGGTGCTTAGCTTTCACGATGATGACCAAGACATCGGGATTTTGGCAAAATTTTATACTTTAAATAATGAGTCGTCGATGACCAGTATCAGTAGAACGGAATAGCCTTTGATTGTTGAGACAGTAATTAATGTCTCGCCGGAAGTAGTGGTTATTCTACTGCTTTCTGGCATCGCCCTCAGCTATCTGCGGTAGGGTGAGCAGAACAATGCCTCTGAGGTTATATGCCTTTTGAAATTAAATTAAATAGTATCAGGTATTGTCAAAAGCATACTCAATATGTAAGAAAGTACAGAAGGTTATTTATATTTATTAGTATTTCCATTATTTAGAAACAAAAAATTGTGTTAAGCTTATGGGAAGAAGAAATTTAAGTAGCTCACCTAACCCTGAAAATATTCTAGATGGAAGCCTTAATAAAGCAACTATAGTTGACAGGGCTGAAACCTGACCGCTGCCCCTTCAATACAAGAGTCGGAAACTGTTTCAATGTCAACTCCTCCCGTCGCTGCCCCACGCAAGCTCATCAAACATTTTGGTACAACATGGATAAAATTGATAGCCAGATGATTTAATACTAATTTACCAAATCCCATTTCCAACTCCCGTCCCAAACTGGACTCTATTTCTAGAAATTAGATGCCGAAACCCGTCCCAAATCGACCCAAACCTGACTCTAATTCTGTTAATAAGAATAAAAGAAAAGTTAACGCTCACAACTCTGCCCTATCCCATTCTGCCCTTTCCAACATTCCGACCCAAACTGGTAATTAAACACCCAAATCTTTCCAAGATTTTCTTCACTCCTTTCCCCTTTTGCTCCATCGATAAAATACATCAGAGCCGCGATAGCAAATCCTCTCCCTGCTGTCTCCAAACCTTTAAAGTCGTTTCAAAATATAGTATAATTTTACATTGCTCCTTCAAACCAAGTTCCAACTGATGTTGCCTCATCGGATAAATATCCTAATTTTATTAGAGACTGCCGCATTTATGAAAATGTTCGGTTCTACCTTGCCTACTTGCACGACAAACCCAACTCCGCTTACATTGATGGCATATCCAAAATCAATATCAATTGATGCAAATTTTCGTTCGCTACAAAGAGAGCTTTGACATCTCTTTCAAGGGTGTTCATAATGATCTTTCTACTCTGTCTTCGTATGACAACTCTAAACGTCTTTCCTTCTTACAAAGAACTCGGTCAAATTTTAAAAAAAATTATTAAAGTTGCTAACAAACTGAATTTTGTATCCTCCAGTTCAAAATGCCTGTCCATTTACTACCAAAATGTGGGAGGTTTGCACTTTAAAATCTCTGCCGTATATCTCAACTCTGAAAAGTTAGTTTAGTAAGATCTAATTGGTCTTACTAAAACAAGTCTAATTTCTCCTTCTCTAACATTAAAAACCATGAGCTGTTTCCCCCAAACCTCGACTATTTTCTAAAAAATAGATGGATTTGAAAGAGCTGATAATCCCTATGTGTTTTACTAACAATCCGGAACTGTTTCCATTAAATTCTTGTTGACATTCCTTACACTGACAACAACAACAAAATTAAGCTCCCCAAATTCTGCCTTTACGTACTTTCTTATTACATTCATTATTTTAACCAATTACTTCACGCAGTGGATATTTTGATTGATGACGCACAACCTTATTTCAGCCTCCCTCACCTAAAATGGGTGCCTTCCGACGATTCGACTCATTTCGCCTCTCTTAATTCGTCCTCTGAAATGTAAATATTGAAGGTGGACTGCCTAACCAACTTAAGTCTTTATCAGATTATCGGAATACCTAATACAATAACTCGATCTTGTCTTCACATCCGATTCGGATAACTGTGTCGTTTATAGAAGTGATCATCTTCTTTCCACTTTAGACCGACTTCATCACCCCTTGTCAATTATGTATATACTCATATGAAATAGGCAGCACATGTGACGATTCGGAAAATTCATTTTCATTTAACATCCGAACGACCGACTTTAACAAACTTAAAGGCCTCATCAGGAACATTAACTTTGACCTAATTGCTGAGACAACTAACATTGATGTAACAGGTATTTTTTCTTTCCTATGGAAGGAATCTAATTCCATCACTATTCAAAAAGAAAGAAGTAGTCTCTTGGGTACTAAAACTTTTCGAAAGCAAAGTGTATCAAAAACTGCTTCCGTACTGTAGGCCAATTATCTGCACGTGCACATTTAGCACGGTTTCATAAAAGGTATTGTAAATCAACCACCACTAACCTGACTGAATTCGTCTTTATCACGCTTTGTGCTTTAGAAGACGGTGATGAAGTCGATTCAATTTCCACAAATTTCAGCAAGGCATTCGTTAAAATTGCTCACTAACTTATCAATTTTAAACCAAAAAAACTTAGTTTTTCCCCTAATTTTGCGGCATGGACCAAGTCCTATTTAGAAGACCGAGAATACAGAGTCATCTTCAGATCATCAATATCCGACCACATTAAAGCAATATCGAAGCGATAAAGCAAAACTCTCAAAGCAAAACTTTTTGAAGCTCAATGTTAACAAATGCCAAGAGATATTCTATTCCCGCAAACGTCAAGCTTCCCTTCCATGAAACTACTTCATATGCGATGAGCATATTCTTTCCATTACCGAAGTACAAGATATAGGAATAATTTGAAACAGAGAATTGAATTTCGACTCACATATTGTCTACATTGTAAATAAAGCTAACTCTCCACTTGGCTTTATCAAACGCTGGTCCAAAGAATTTTCAACCTTTAAGTTACAATGTCCCTTTACATTACTTTTGTAAGTCCTTTTCTCGAATATGTTATTGTAGCCAAGTTTGGTCGAATCGATTGCCCGAGAATAACGCAAAATATTTCATTCACGACCTACCCCTGTAATCTAAGATCCTCCTGATCCGAATTCACCGTACAAATATTTAGAATTTTGCATAAATTAGTAATAAAAAAAAACTCCCTTCACATCTCCCCCGACTACCATTTCCAATTGCCCCATTAGGTTAAGAATATCTTTGTTTGTTTTTTAAGCCTAGCTTTAAGTTTTTGCTTGTTAATAATCACAAAAGTGACAAAATCTGAACGTACCATTTGATTTGAGTAAAAGGCCCATGCAGTTTGAAGGGTATTTAGAGAAGACCTTCTCGAGACTAGAGATAGCTATAAAATTTTTATCTAGATTTTTCCCTTTGATTTGTTTAAGTCTGTGTTAAGTTTGATTACTGTGGAACTGTAAGTATCCCATGCTTGATTGGAAAATTTGCTTACCCTTCTGCTAAGTTGTCCTAGTTGCTTATTCCACTACATCATGTAGCAGATTAAGTAAACATGTAGGTAATCCCACGAATTACAAAAGCTGACAAAAAAAAAAAAAAAATATAATTTACATTATACATATATTTTTTTCGATGATTGATGATAAAAATCTGAATCGAAAAATTCGCACAGTCCTAACACTATGCTAGAGATACATATATCGAGTGTTGACCAATTGAACAACAACACATTAAGCAATCTTTGTATGAGACTTATTTAAGTTGTTGCAGTTAAAAGAAAAAGTTAAAAAAAAAAATAGGTTTTCCTTTAAATTGCGACGTTTCAACTATAGTTCACATTAAAAGGCACAATGCTGAAATCAATCATAAATCGCTAACTTACTCGCTGATAGCCGTATTGTTAACCGAAATCAGAAAAACCCGAAAACAACAACTATACGCCCTCTAAATTACGAAAGTCATCTAATTAACTAACTAGATTTCCTAGATTTCCCCAAATTTCGCTACTTCCTGACGTATAAAATTCGTTGCATCTGCACTTTAGCTTCAGCTCATCTTTTGTTACGTAGTCTTAACCACGAGTAATAAGAAAATATGGAAACCTAGAACAAATTCTCCAAATGCCAATGGATTGGCACCATCAACCATTGCTTGGACAATCACCGCAAGCACGTTGTTGAAGTTATCGTTGAAGGGACAAAGACATCATGCAAGAATAGTTCTAGACTCTGCAAATATACGGTAAATATCGGAGAGATTTGAAATGAAAATGTCTCATACAACGGGTTTCAAGTACAACATCCAGGATTGATCGAATGTGACATAAGGTGGTCATTTAAAGAAATCGAAGAATTTATTAAAGATGGATCTTCGATGTCGATGGTTATGTCCTCGTACGACCGCGACCAAGAAGAGGTATTCGAGTACATAAACTCGTGCTATGGAGCAGCTATGAGGGATGATGACTCTGATGACAGTACTTACAGTCTGCTGTTTAACGAAGACTCAGAAGACGACGATAGCAGCAATTTTATCAAGTGCAGGGCTGACAAATGTAGACGAAATCTGTTGAGCTTGTTTGATTGAAGGACAAGCTATAAACGACGACTTGGTGAATGAGTAATTCTATCGGCAACAACTTTTAAAAACTTACTTGACATATTCTGTATATAAGAATGTATGCTACAAAAAGAACTAATTTTAAATAAATTTCTTGAAATTGTATAATTGATATCTGTTAGTTTTTATTTCGATCATCCTTTTGGAATTCTTTTCTTATAGGCTGCTACAAAAATTTTTTTTTTTTTTTGTTGAAGTGCTTGGTAGCAATTTACTATGTATTTTAGCTACATGTTTAACAAAGCACAGTGAAAGGTTAAAAACCGAGCAATTTCTGCATTTGGCAAGCCTGTGTCGAAAGTATATGAATTTGTTGGCATAGATTGATTCTACGCGGGTATCTGCCCTAAACTTGTCACTTTTCTCGCAAATAATCGTGAGATCTGGGCCTTTATTTCGTAGTGTTTGTTATTCTCAGTAGTAAGACATTCAGTACACTGCAAGGTAAAAATCCTCAATTTCATAGAGACAGTAGATAGAGAGCCCTCGTAGACCATCAGTGATACACAAAATACCCGTTGGCTTGCATAAAGTTTTTCATTGAATCTATTGAATAATAATAGTCTAGATCACGGAAACTTGCATCAATTCAATTCGTTGCAGTGTGGATGTCTACACATTGTGTCAAAAGCTAACAAAAACTAGATTCTAACCGTTGGCTTACCACCTTTCGATAAGTAGCAAATTATACAAACTCTCTCATGCTGCCTAAGTAGGGCTAGCAGCCACTTATCCTAGAAAATACATCCATCAGATAATAGGTAAGACTTTTCTTAACGTCCCTAATGGGCTTCCATAAATTTCTGCGAATGAATATCTTGTGAATTGTTTCTAACTGAGCACAATCTGTAGCATTCAGCTGCATAAAGCAAGAATGGCAAAATAAAGTTTTTGTAGAGCATTATTTTGGGCCTTCGAGTTAGGAGTTCGGACCCTAGAGTTTTGGACAAACCGAAGTAACAGCGGTAGCCTAAGGTTTTTCTTCATTAAGTCTCTACTAGGGTGTCATTTGTGGTTTATTTTTGCCCAGAGGTAGATAAACTTCTTTACTGTCACTGCTGTGCCGAATTCGTGTAGGCTGGGTGGGAGAACGACTTCATCGACTGGAGTTGAGTTTTCTTCATATCCTATCACTCTATCCTGGTCATGCCCATCAAGCAGCTTTTGGAAATGCTACTTAAATACACCCACATTTCCCTGTGGGTCGGTGACAAGATTACCTTTAATATTTTGAAGGGCTTGTGTTCCTGGTCTGTAGCTTGCAGCCGGACTTTTCGCATTTTTTTATAAAACTTGTTATTACTCATGCACTCTTTGGTAACCTTGAGCTGGGATATTTTTTTCTCCTGCCCGAGTTGTTCCTTACAACGTCTTCTTATATGCTTCATATGTTGCCTTCTTCTTCTGCATGGATACCATGGATTACTTGTCGGGGGTGGCTGGAAGCTTAGAGTGGTTTCGGCTACTTCCTGAATAGTAGTATAGCATTGCAACCACATATTTTTGGCCTTTGTGATAAGAAATGACATATTGCAGAGTCTTTCCTCCAGTTCCTCTCTGTAGTCTCTGTCTATCTTCGGTATGCTCAGGGATCCGATACTGTACATTCTTTTTGTTGTTTGGCGCAGCTTTTTTTCATTGGATAGTCGAGCTCTGAATCGGGCTGGATCTACCGTCCTACCGTCCGGAGTTAGCCAGGTGACTGTGTGGATTCCCTTATGAGGGAACTCTGTTTTATTTATCACCGTATTACTGCCGCAGAGTCGGAAGCCGTTATCTGTTGTCGTTTCGTGAAGGCTGTGTTTTCCTACCACTTCGCCAAAGATGCCCTACTTACCAATTTTGGTATTGAAGTCACCGAGCAGGATTTAAGCATCGTACAATACTTCAAACAGGCTCCGTAGGCTCCGTCCAAGAGGTCGTAGAAATTCTCTTTGATATGGTCAATCATAGCTTTATTTGTAGGAGCGTGTGCTCATATGAGTCTAATGTTGTAGAATATGGTAAACATTGATAAGCAAAATAGGAATGACGGTTCATAAAAAACATTAAGGGTGTGTTAACATTTAAAAAAAAGTGTTGTTTTAAAAGGAAAACCTTATATTATCATGGCGCATACCACGCCTATTTACCAGTGAAAGTTGTTTTTGTCACATTTCGCTTTTCATTATGCGAATTTTTTCCCAGCGTTTCAGAAACGAATAATGCAGAAATACTGCTTTCGTCCAACACACTTACCTTCTGGAGTTATATGATTGTCTAGCTAATTACTGGAATGCTCACTCACGTCAAATCCTTTCTCTGACCATTGTACTTTCTATTATCATTCAGGATCGACTTTTCGTCAGAGATTTTGACTCGGTGCAAAAAAGGGTCCACACGAAATTTATTTGTCAAAGATATTGCAATTTCAAATAATCAGTCGCAGCATATTTGCTGATGTTTACAAGTTGGGTTTTCTTAATTCTGTTTTACCTTTTGATGGGTGAAAGATATTAACTCATGGTTGAGGTTGAGACCTACAGCAAGACATAAAATATTCGTAGCTGGGTCTTCTTTAGATTAGGTTAGGTAAAAGTGCCTGTTGGAAAGATCAACCTACTTAGGCCTATTGAACCATTGAGCTTACTATGAAGCGTAGCGGTAACGACTATATTTTTTAGATCGTTTAAGTCATTGTAGAAGAATGCTCCTAAGTGGAGTTTGCTTCTTTGGGAAAGAGCTGAGCATGTATAGAGTAGGTGGAGAGCTCACGCTTTCTCCTCGTTGCCCATGCTGCTTTTACAGAAATCTTTTAAAAGTTGCCAAGTCTTCTTGCATGCTTGCTACATGCTGGCCAAATAACTTCTAATACACCTTTTTGATCGGCACATGCGATAAGTTTGACGTGACCTTGGTGCTCCAGCCTGAGCCTCTTGGGAACCGGCACGGTTTCCTCCGACGATCTCTGGTGCTTGGAGGAGCCCTTAAGTGTTTTGGGAGCAGTGGCTAATTCGTCTTTTAGGATGTTGTTAGCCCGCTTAATATTTCTCTTTATGTCCGCACTTCTTTTAACCTTAGGAATGGATCCAAAGTTTTCGATAACATCGCCTTAGATTGAGCTTTTCGAAGTAGCTGAGCCCCTGATACATGTTTCGCGGACATGGCCTGCTGCTGCTAGGGAAGGAGGAAGTGATAGGACCATAGCTTGCCACAATCTTACCACTCCTCGAAAATGTGGCTTTAGGCTCTTGGCGTTTGCGTCTAGAGGATGGTGCACCTTGGCCTGCCACAGTTTTACCTTCGCTCGACAATGCAGGAGGCTTGCTGATAGTCGGGGCAAATTTTATCCATAATTAGAGCCCGCGAGGAGCGGAGAAAGGATTGTCCATCTGTACAAAGATCCGCTGTATACAGAGAAGACCAGCTTATCTGGAGGACGCCAGATATATTAGTTAGCGACTGAGCTATTTTGGGATATGCTGGGCTGTCAGCCAGGCTGATCATCGGCACTGGTCGTATGATACTTTGATATAGCCCAGGGGATAAAGAAGTGGATGGGAAGATGGAGAAGAGGAAAGGGGGGGGGAGTATCCTTTAGTTTCGGAACTCACCTGGAGAATTTCTCGAAACTCATTGAACTTACTTAGCTTCTAAAACTCGACAAGTTCGATGTTCAGGTAGAGGAGGATCTTCTTTAACAGCTGCCGCAAGTTCTTCAATATCAACAACCTCTTCAAGGTTCTCGTTTGACTTATTTTCGAGCTAAAAATATTCCCCCTTGAATTTGGTTAATTAATTTCGAATGATTTTCTCGCTGCATTTTCATTCATTTTATTTTTGAATTAAAATAGTAAATTGCTCTTTGAAGTATTAGTGAAAGCATTCTCTATGCAATGAGAAGCGAAACCGTAATGATTTATTACCATGTATATAAGGAAGCAACAGGTTTGAAGTGCTAATTGGTTTTGTCTGTTTTGGATGAGCTATAAAGCAAACTATCGAAACAACTGTATATCTTCATTTTTTCTTGGTGAACTAAGAAGACATAAAGAGCTAAGTAAGCACTCTATAAATCCTTTTTTTCTACCCCTGCTGTTTGGCGTCAGACCATGGAATCTATCAAATTTGGTTGAAATGACCTTAGTAGACTTGAGAAAAAATTTTTTGAGTGATAGTTGGTCGAGTTTGCGTACAAGTATACAGATTTAAAAACGAAAATACAACAAGGAATCATAAGGCCTTCATGTATAGTGATACCTAGATAACTAAGCCATGTTCACCTCCCCGCAATGTCTTCGAAACCTGTCTGGGAAAAAGAAACTTTGCATATTAGGTGGCGCGATCATCCGCAGATTGAACTTTATGAATTGAGCGGTATCATCGCCAGCTGTACTGGAACTTTTTCAATTATTTTTATTTGTCTCTAGACGTTTTTCAAATATCCTACAAATATAGGTCTAAAAATTTGGTTTGATATTTGCGCCTGACGAAGAGGATACGTTTTTTCAAATATGATTGTTAAAAATAAGTTTAAAATTAAAAACCCACTATTAAAAACCAAGTATTGCCTCTAACAAATCGTGGAATTTTCTCAAAAATGTATTTTTATCTTACAACACAAATGCCACTTTAGATCTTTCATTTAAAACAATTAGTTGAAACGGCTTAGGCTCAACTTTTATTTGCTTAAATCAAAACACAACGTTGTGGTTCGAGTAGTATGCTACAGCAATCGGGTGCACTATGGCCATTAATATCAATAATTTTCTTATCTGGTATCTATTTGAACGATGCTGGGAGAAAATGCATACTTATTCGTACATATGTACATGTTGTAGAAATTCAATTTAGATGTGGTTTTCAAAATATGTTTGCATCTCTTCAATCAAAAACATTTGTCTGTTCTGTGCTTCTGAAATTGCTTTGTTAGATTTGAAATTGTCTAAAAAGTTACCCATGAGTTGATTAATTGAAGTGCATATGACCAAGGTGCTTGAAAAGAGAACTTCCAACTTGGAAGTTCTTGGAAGTGCTCTTGTTCATTAGATAGTGCATCAGACATTGGGTTGTTTCTATCTTCGGATTCTGGGTAGAGTAGAACTAATGACTCAAAGTACAATAATTTGAGAGATAACGCAATTTTATGGAATTATAAGAACAGTTGGCCAGATTTGAATACATCTAGAGCAGTGTCGGCTCTTGATTGCAGTTTTCATAGACCGACTAATGTTCAAACGAAGTGGCATTTGGCATTATGATTAGTATGTTAGAAACAGTCAACAGCAAACACGTAACCTGGGGGAATATTACAGTACACATTGTTCAGCTTCAACTATCGAAATTTGAGATTTTCTCATCCCTGATCGAGTGTAACCCATCAAGCTCACGTACGAATTGGTTTGGTGTCTAGGGAAAAACAAATACGGGCATACAAACGTGTTACTATGTGCAATAGTTTCTAAATTCTATACATTTTTGCTGACATTTTACAATTCTTAAGTTAAATTTAAATTTTGGGTCTATAACTTAACGTGCGGTTTGCTAAGAGATGGCGTAACTTATATTATTCCATTGTTATTATTCCATTGGAACATGTGTTGAAAAGCTACTGTCATTGTACGTCATTTCAGTATATGTCATTAATTTGAAGCTTAAAGAACAATAGTTTTTTTTTCACTCAAATATGTCGAACTTTGTGCCTGAAAAAGTGTTTCTGCGGGGAGTTCTTCTTCATTACGCTAGCTGAGCGAACGTGTCAAAAGTGGTGATTTTGGCTTGGAAGACAATGAACGTCCTGGGCAGTCAAAAAAGTTTGCAGATGAAGAACTGGAAGCATTACTCTATGAAGATTGTTGTCAAACACAAGAAGAGCTCGCAGAACCTTTGGGTGTCACTCAACCAGCCATTTCAAAACGTTTAAAAGCAGCTGGATATATTCAAAAGCAAGGAAATTGGGTTCCACATGAACTCAAGCCGATTTTGCATTTCCGAAATGCTGCTGGAACGCCACAAAAGCAAGTCATTTTTGCATCGGATTGCTACTGGTGATGAAAAATGGATCTATTACGACAACCCCAAGCGCAAAAAATTATATGTGAAACCCGGCCAACCAGCCAAATCAACGGCAAAGCCGAATATCCATGACGCGAAGGTAATGCTCTGTATTTGGTAGGCTTAGATGGGTGTGCTGTATTATGAGCTGTTAAAACCGGGTGAAACCATCAAGGGACAACGCTACCGAACACAATTAATCCGTTTGAAGAGAGCAGTAGCCGAAAAACGCCCGGAATATGCGACCAGACAACGATCGGCTCCAGGTTGTTATTCCGGTTAAGAACTATTTGGAAAACAGTGGATGGGAAGTCTTACACCAACCGCCTTATAGCCCAGACCTTGCTCCTTCTGACTACCATTTGTTCCGGTCGATGCAGAACGCCCTCACTGAAATACGGTTCACATCAGAGCAGAATATCAAAAATTGGCTTGATTCATTCTTGGCTGCCAAGCGCCGGCGCAGTTCTTTTGAGATACGATCCACAAATTGCCAGAAAGATAGGAAAAAGTCATAGCTTCAGATGGGCAATACTTTGAATAATACTATTGTACAATACATGTTTTTCTTAAATAAACGTTCAAATTTTGAAAAAAAAACCGCACGAATTAAAATATATACCCAATACAATTATTTTTTGGAGTATATTTGAAGAAAAACAATTTGTTTTGACTGTTAATAGCTATCAGAAATTGTTACAAATTGAAGCTTGGAATCGATACGACAACAAGAGTGTATCATAATTCCAAAGTCATTCGATCACGGATGAAAAACGACTGTACTCGTTAGATGAAATTGATTGAAAGCTGTCGGTTAAAACCTTCCGGCGTTCATTTGTACAGAAAATTATGAATAAATTCCCATGTCCAAGTGTAAGTTCAAGTTAGTATTTTGCAAGAACTATCGGTTAGTACGTTCGAAATGATTTATATGTTCTTTTTATTGAATTATAAGATAATAATTTAGAAATATAAGTTTTGAGATATGGCAGTATCGGAGTAGGTACACCAAATCTCACGTCAACATCGTAAAGTTTAAAGTTTTTAATTGTATATGTGTTCAGAACGTTTTTTACCTTTTTTACAGCGACTTAAAAAATACATCTCAACTAAAAAATGGAATTATGTAAATTGCGATCATCGTGCAATGATTTTTTTTTATCATTTTCGACGTTTCGATAAAGCATCATTCCTCATTCAATTGTAGTCATCGTTCCCTTCAGGACGAATTTCGTGAAAGTCGTCAAAAAACAGTTGTGCCAGGAAAATCGATGTTGTGACGGATTTATTGTGAAATTGAGGCATGCTTGGGCATTTGTTCCACTCGTAGACATTTAATATTCCTTCGCGTTGGATACCGTATAACTTAACAGTCGCTCAAAGAAATTCTCATTTTGATTGGTTCAAAGATATGTGGAAAAATTTGATCACGGTGCTTCAAATGACGTTTATAAGATCACGACAGGCAACGAACCATGAATCTATCCATATGAGCCCGAAAGTGTGGGGAAAAAATCAACAACTAACTCTGCTGGCAACATTTCGAGCAACAACGCTAACACCAAAGATGGTGTTTGTGTACATCTTTCTTCCCAAGATATTAAGATTAAGATAATGAAAAGCAAGAGGACTGCAACAAAGAAATTAAACTGGTCTTTATTTTCTCCGGATTCTTTCAATATGATCTATATTAATCATTCTTTACTAGTTACACTTAAGCTAAGAAATTTAAAATGGAAAACAATTACAATATTTATGGTTTCAAAACTCACAAATATTATTGAGGAAAGTAAAAAAAGGTAGAATTGCTGCTATATATTGGGCGATTAGAGCCTTTTCATTTAATAACATCATTAAATATGTTTGATCCAAACGATATCTTTGATCCTTTTAGCATCAATTCACCTTCCATTATACATAGTTTAAGTGACAGTTTACTACATTGCGTTTCTGATAAGGCTTATTCTTTTCTTTTGGTACATCAAAACATATGTAGCTTGCGACAAAACTTTGATTTGTTGGTATGCAATCTTGAAGCGTTCGTATATTTACCCGATTTGATTTTTGTTTCAGAAGTATGGATATTTGCATGTGAAAGGAAAAATTTTTTAATTCCCGGGTATAACTTTTATATTAATACAAATGAATCGTATTCGGTATGCGAAGTAGTGGTTTTTGTTAGTGATTCTCTGGATATTGATATTTACCATCATAGGTTTGTGACTGCGGATGTAAAGCAGGTTAGTTGTAAATTATGCAATGAGCCCTTTAACTGCGTCTGCATATACAGACTGCAATTCCAAGATACTCAGTCATTCCTAAATGAATTAATTCTATTTCTGACAAAAACTAAGATTCAAACCTTATTATTCTAGGTGATCTTAATATTGACATCCTAGCATCAACCTTAGTCTCGGAGTCACTTCTGTGCCTTATAGCTGCACATGGTCTTACTTTCTTTGTGAATGAGCCTACAAGACCTATATCAAACACCTGTCTAGACCATGTATTCGCTCGTTTTCGTAATATATCTCCCGATCAGTGTGTCGGTGTTAATCTTGACCTCTATATTACGGATCACTGCATGACAGGTATTTGGATACGCGGTTTAAAAGATCTTAGAAGCGAAGTTAGAGTTTCTACTCTTACCGTTACTAAAATGAGTTTTAAACTACTTAATTTCAAACTACGGTCTGAAAACTGGGAGGCCATTTATGCTGAAAATGATTCTTCTGTAGCTTATAACTCCTTTCTAAAGGTACTGCAGTTTTATTTTAGCTCATCCATCTCTCGCTCTCTGCCAAGAAAGTCGGAAATAAAACTGAAGCCTGGATAAGCAATTTCATTATTAAGCAAATTAAGCGTAAAAACAAGCTGCGCCGGAAATGTGTAAAGCATTCGCTTAATTCTGCACTCCGGAGTCGCTTTAAACACATATCTATTAAAGTCAACAACAAAATTCGATTGTGTCGTGATAGATACTATATTTCTAAAATGCGTATTCCCCTAAAATACCTAACCCTATCGAACTTGCGACTGATAACTCTATTGTCAAAGATACTACAATAGTAGCAAATATTTTCAATGATTTTTTTGTTAAAGTTGGTGAAGCGTTTGGTGCGGTTTGTAGAGGCAGTTTCTTCTTTGAACCAATCACTGGTCCTGAAGTGTTATCCCTTATATTGTAAACTTGCTTAATCGTTCGCCTTCCTGTTCTGAATGTAGTAGATATACTCGCTTTCCTTTTTAACCTAAGTATTTCCACTGGTACATTCCCTGACAGGTTAAAATATGCAAACGTTCTACCAATTTTTTAAAAGGGCAACAAAAGAGATAAAAACAACTACAGGTCTATCTCACTACTTTCTTCCATCTCGAAAATTTTTGAAAGAGCTGTCAAAAATAGAACTCTGCGGTTTCTGAAGAAAATAACTTTTTTCAGTCCCTTGCAATATGACTTTAGGGCGGGACTCTCTACTGAAGATGCTCTCATGAGTTTCTGTTCGATTATAAATAAAGGCGTGGACTCGAAAAAAAGCTGTGCCGGTCTGTTTGTTGACATAACCAAGGCTTTTGATATGGTAAACCATACAATTCTCTTGAGGAAATTACATCGGGCTGGATTTCGAGGAGTCATTTATAGTTGGCTGGTATCGCAACTCAAAGATAGAAAGCAAAAAGTTGAAATTGGAGATTGTTTTAGTGAAAATAGAATTATTAAACTAGGGGTACCTCAAGGGTATGTATTGGGCCCTACTCTTTTCCTAGTCTACATAAACTACCTGTTTCTTCAACTTTTTGCAGGAAAGGTTACGGCTTTTGCCGACGATCTTGGTATCGCGAACGATTCTGTTAGCCACCTCCAGCTAGCAGCTGATATAAACCATGATGTAGACCTACTGAGAAAGTGGTTCAGTAAACATATACTTATTGTCAACAATAAAATGAAACTAATGTTTTTCTGCCTTAGGTTGCAGGCTGTGCCGGACCTCGATTTTCACTTTCATACCGCTAATTGTGCTCGCCAGAAAATTTCGGTTTGCACCTGTAATGAAGCTTCTTCTAAAACTGTGTTTGATGTGTATATAGCGTGTCATGCGAACTGTTTTAAAATTGACATAGTAAATAACTACAAATACCTGGGTGTTATTATTGACCAAAGTATGAATTGGTCTGATCATATTACAAACCTAAAACAGTATCTTCGTTCTTGTCTACGTAGTTTGTTTCATCTTCGTAAATGCTGCACAAATAATAGTTTAAGAACTGTTTACTATGGCATATTTCACTCAAAACTACAATATGGATTAGGATGTTGGGGAGGTGCTTACCGCACGAAAATCCAGTCTCTACTTGTTTTACAGAAATGTGCTATAAGAACGATTTGCGGCATTCCTCGACTCACCCATTCCATGGCACATCATTCCGAACCACTTATTTTAGAGACTTCTACTCCGTCGTAAGCTTTAAATTATTTAATCGTCTTCCTGTTTCGATTCGCGTACTCATAATACGTTCATCTTTCTTGAACAAAACTAAAAGTTGGTTTCTAAGTTTTGATCACAATCAAATTGAAGTTTTGCTGTCCTACGTAATTTAAATTTAATTAATGCTATTTCTAGACTCTCTTTAATTATTTTTCAAACGATAAAATATCACTTCCATCTTAATTCTTAGTTATATTATCTACATGAAATTCTGCTGATGTGGCATTCAACACTATTTGAATTCCAAATACAAATGTCACTACATATTCTTAATTTAATACATTCCTTCATTGTTACCTAGTAGTTAGAATTAACCTGTTTTATCCTAAGAATATTGAATTAAAAAAAAAAAAAAAAAAAAAAAAAAAAAAAAAAAAAAAAAAAAAAAAAAAAATGGCGTTGAACCACATCACTCACTGCCACTTCGATGGCAATTGCACTCGAAAGCATAAAGCAACAACTGTAATATCATTTCGAAAACATCATGAGCCATTTTCCACCGAACTGAATAACCTTTGCAATAATTTTTTGGAAAAAATATCCAGTATTGAATGGAGAAATTAGAAACTAATTCTTGTGAAATACCCAATCTTCACGTCAACATCACGAAAGATGTGATCTATTGAAAAGGAAAGAAGAAAGAAATACCATCTCTGCCATACTATTGATTGCGGGCTTCCGGTCTTGGAAGCTCTTTTTCGCTCTTGTCGATGGATAATAAATGATCACACCCAGGGGAGAAATATGGTTTTGAAGTTTATAGCTGAACATCGAATGCGACAGAGGGGTCAATTATGTCTGGGTGACATTGGCCTGGAATCAACTGAAAACGTAAACATTTATGTGTACATATAAACCAAACGAAATGATCTTCTCTTACATGCCAGACCAGTAGGCCTAAGCACCGAAAACAGCTATTATATATCTCAACGAAACATGGTTTTGTTGTTTTTGGAGAATGCAGAAACAGAAGAAATATAAAACTAGATGACAAAGGAACCCTATATGCGGTTGCCGTGTGATGTCATGCAGATCCCAACAATCAACAAATAATCAGCTTTATAATTGTAATTTTTCTATTCTCTTTTTTTCTTTTATTATTATTGTTTTTATTAATAAGAATTTTACTTTCTGTTTTTTAATTTTCCTTTTTTCTTCCTATAAAACTTATCTTTGACTTAATTCTCTTCCTTTTCAAGCCCGAGTTTTTGAATAATATGTTTTTTTCCGGTTTTTACTTATATGCTTTTTATTAATTTTTTTATGTTTATGTCACTCGTGCTTAAGCTTCGCAAATCTTAGCCCCATGACACATTGTATCCCAAATTGTATCCCAAATTGTACACCAACACTACTTGATATTGCTTTAATATCTGACTTTGACCTGATTTTACACTAGGACCAGCTACTCGCACCCAATTTTTCTTACCATGATATGATCTTTCTGACAATAGATGTATTTCCTTTGGTTTTATGTTAAATCATAGCAATATGATAGCATCAATTTAAAGGAACGTTTAATGATTGTTGGTGCCTGAATTAGTGGCCGATTTATAGCACAAATGATATTATAATAGTTTTCAAGCTGAATTCTTTCAGGACAAAATTATTTCGCTTTGTGACAAGCATGTTCTTGTACATACAAATACATCTAAATCAACTGTGTTGTTACGTGAAGTGAGTGAAGTTACGATAGTTTACCCAGGAAGTATGTAACCCAATTAAACTTGGGAACTTTCCTTATTATGGAGGTGTTACAAATGTTTGAAAATTCACAGAGAGTGAATTGTTTTTTCTTGCTACGGCAATAGTGCAAGTCAAAAACAAATATGGCAATTTTGTTCCAAGAAAAGCTTTGCTAGATTCCGCTTCGCAATTACACTTTATTACCTCCCGTTTTGCGAAAATATTACAAGTGAAACAAACTCCTGCAGAAATGTCGATCACCGGAATAAAACTGACCCATGCCTCTATAAAATGTAAAATAAACATCACTCTAAAATCCCGTTTAAATAATTATTCAAGTACTATTGATTGCTTCATACTTCCTTCTATAACAAATTGTCAGCCGAGTCATCAAATTGACTGCACTTCTTTTAATATATCTAAAAATATTCAGTTAACCGATCCATAGTTTAACGAAGCGCAAAGGATTGATATGCTGCTTGGGGCCTCATTATTTTATGAGCTGCTCTCCGTTAGTCAAATTCGTTTAGGCGAGCATATGCCAATTCTGCAAAAAGCCCGATTTTATGGATCGCCTCCATGCAATTCAAATGGTACCACCTGTCTCAATATAACAACCACTTGCAAAAATCCAAACGATTATAAATCTCTAAATAACATCATTAAAAATTTCTGGGAAATGGAATCGGTTGACCCTCCCAGTCAAAGTATGTCACCGAAAGACTTGCTTGTCAAAATAACTTCATGCAAAGATTTCACGTCCGAATACAAACGGCTTATTCACATGTGCTTGGTAATGGACAATATACTTCAGCAAACGCATTTTTTCTTGTCTCATCATAGTAGTACCACAAAGCTTCGCGTTGTATTTGACGGATCGGACAAAACATATACAGGGCTTTCGCTGAATGATATATTAATGGTAGGACCGATCATTCAGAGCGACTTATTTAGTGCTTTGTTGAAGTTTTGGCGTCACCAGTCACGGCTACTACGGATATAGGAAAAATGTATCGCTGTGTATAAATCCAGTCACCGGAAGATAACTTGCAAAGTATTCTGTGGCGAGACGATGCTTCTGATGAACTAAAAATATTAAAACTTAATACTATAACTTACGGTACGGAACGAAACTTTCCTATAGGTTCAAAAGTGGTCCGTTCAGATTTTTATGTTAACGATTTGCTTACCGGCGTTGACATATTTGAAAATCTACTAACAATCAAATATCAAGTACATTCATTACTTCTAAAAGGCTGATTCCATTTAAGAAAATGGTGCACCAATTTTAAAGAACTTATAAAGACAATTCCGAAAGACGACTGAGAGGAATTTCTCAAAATTAATAATTAAAATGTAACAAAGGCACTGGGTCTTATTTAGGATCCCAAATCGGATGAATTTTGGTTTTCGCAAAGGCATTCAGATAGTTCTGAAAAAATTACCAAGCGCTTAATGCTATCAGCTACCTCTCGATTATACGACCCATTAGGATTTATAGGACCTACTATTTTGCAGCCAAAACTATTTATGCAGACACTTTGAAAAGAAAAACTCAATTGGTACGAAACGTTACCTTCCCATCTTCATACCGAGAGGTAGCAATTTTGCGATGAGCTTCAATCTATAAACCTTATTAAATTGTTGGTCCAATTCCATAATTGTGCTTGCATTTATCTCATCTCCAGCGTGTTCGCGGACAAGCTTAATATTTCATTTCATTATATTATTATATCATTTTCATGTTGCTAATCTACGTGCAGAATGCCAAACGCTTACAATTTTCTTGAGAGAACGCTTTTGGCCTTTGGGAGGAAGACACACTATTCGAAAGGTAATTAATAAATGTGTTCGCTGCTTCAAAGCTCGTCCAGCTATTTGCAAACAAATTATGGCAGATTTGCCACCACAGAGAGTACAATCAACTAAAGTTTTTCATCGCTGTGGTATTGACTTCTGCGGACCATTCTATGTCAAGTCAGGTATAAGTGGCAGGGGCCCAACGAAAACGTATATCTGTGTATTTATTTGTATGTTAACGTAACGTAGTGGTAACTCTCGTTATAGTAAAAAACGAAAATCTACCGTCGATGGCCAGTGGCCCGAGTTCGAGTCGTTAAGCTACAAACTCAAGGAAACAACGTTTAACGTGCTATATCCAAAATATGCGTACTTCTCTTCGACAATAATGTTAAAAAGCATAAACTATAGTTTTGAAAGAACATGCTTCCAACGGGGGGTAGTATGTTCAGTATTATCTTTTGCTTTACTCTGACTTTGATTTTTATATCTAATATTTAATAAACTTTATTTACTTAAAAATAATCATGATTTGTTGCTTTTGATCGCCGCTGTACTTGTACTAAATCATATTTTTTTATACTCTTCTTTTGATTACTTTTCTATTTAAAAAAGTTTGAACATAAAAATCTGCTGATTATCATACGATAAATCTGTGCTGTACCATGCTACGGTTTTTCTTTGATAATGGAATATACCTAGGAGTATTGCTTTGTAATTCTTTTTATTGTTGCTCGTCAACAAAAGTTAACCACTTTTCTAAACTTTTAAGGATTCCGTCTTCCAGGATGGTGAATTCAAGCGATCCACCACTCTAATGCAACCCCTTCCATGCACATGCTTCACCAAATCATAAGATTTCCTGCTCCAAATTTCAATGTTGGTTTGATATAGCTATTTTTGATTGGCTCACCTGACTTTTTCTAGATCCATTGGTGACCATCGGCCCCAAAACGGTTTACTTTTGTTTCATCTGACTAAATTACACTTGCCCAGTCATAAACAAGATAATCCTTATATTTTTGGGAAAATTGTAGCCTTAATTTCTTATGGCTATCACTCAATAGGGGCTTTTAAATTTGAGCGCGTAAATAAAAGCCGTTTCTGCGCAAAATTTTTCGTACAGCCTCAGTTGTTACATTAATCCCATCGTTTTGGTTTAATGTGGACCGCATTTTCATATACGCCATATTTAATCTGCCGCACATTACCTTTGTATATTTGAATTTAAAATTGGTTTCTTTCCAGACTTATTTTTTTCAGCGTCAGTCTTAAAATTTTTGTGTACTTTGGATAAAATTAAAATGTATATTTAAACTGAAATTTAAATTTACCTTATATAGGATTCTTATTTTAATATTTTAAATATTTTTATTTTTAACAAAAAACACGGAGAAAACTCCACACTTGGCTAAACTTTGTACTCACAATATGCAACTGCGACAGTGTCAAAATATTGATCAAATGCATTGCCTTAGAACTTTTACAAATTATCACAAAATAACTCTCATAATCACTCCATTTATTTTGAATAAAATTTAGTTGATCTAACTGTTAAACTTGAAGAGTTACTACTAAAAATTATACTTTGCTCTGATCATGTGATCAAAAAGTTGAGTCACTGTAGCTGACATCGTTAAGATATCAGTGGACTGTACACATCATATTATGCACGAGTATTTGGGTATGCGAAAGCTATCTCTCCGGAGCGTTTTTATTGATTTTTTTTATACCATCAACTTTAAAAAAAAGTCAATATGTTTTTTTTTTCTTTATTTACGTTAATGCCGTGTTACAGATTTTTTCTATATCTCCATGACCGTAAATCGGAAAAAAATTAAATGTGCACATATTTTAAAGGGAATCAACACAAGTAAAATCGAATTGGTCCTTTTCACTATAAATACACATAAAATTCCATCTACGAGTACATATGTTTCCATTTACTATAACATGAATTGAGCTTGAATTTGCCTAGTAGGGTCAATTTTAGACAGTAAATTGAAATGGAAATGAAATATCCCGCATCGCTATAACAAAACTGGGAGAGCTGTGGAAAAGTCATTGGGAAAAAATGGGGACTATAACCTCAAATTACCAATCGTCCATATATTTGTCAGATAATTTACTGTCAACATGTTGGTCAGCTCTGAGTAGGCAGATCAACTGTTTTACATAAAAAAACTGCTCTAATATCTGCTCTCACTGCTGCACTAGACATACTTTCTCACCTTTTTTCTCTGGACATTTATTGAAATTGCCTAAAAGTTTTGCCCGCGCTGTGTACAAACATTTTAAGGTTACTCAAAATCCCTTAAACATGCGCAAATTATAAAAAAAGCTACCTTTCAATGCACCAGTCTTGAAACACTCGTCCACTATAAAATCAAAAAAGAATATTAGCCAAAATATTGGCTACATTATTCCTTCTTTCATGTTTGAAAGCGTATTCAGTGCTACAATCATAAGCAGAGAAGATGCTTTGCCGAAAACAAATTTTTTTTTTGGTAGGGGAGAAATCTTTATAGACACTATAATCCCGGTGCTTATATAGGGTTTTCTAATAACGACTTGACAACTTTTTTTTTAAAATAAAGGCAAACCATTTGAGATATTTCAAAAACTTTATTATTGGCTTGAAGTGCAATCAAAACATTTATGCATGGAACTCGACTTCGTACATATGGCCACCGCGGGCACGACCGCTGCCGATTTGTTGGACCCAATTTTCAACGACTCTGCCACACATTTCGGCCGAAACGGCCGCTATTTCGCGTTCAATGTTGGCTCTGAGCTCTTCCAACGTCGTTGGCTTGTTGGCATAAACCAATGACTTAACGTAGCCCCACAATAACGCCGCCGGTATGCAAACCGAACAAAACAGTTATTTTTTGTGGATGAAGTGGCGATTCATGAAGCACATGTGGGTTTTCAACCGACTAATAACGCATATTTTTCTTATTGACGAACCCATTGAGCCAAAAATGAGCTTTGTCACTGAAGATAATTTTGCGATGAAATTCATCATCTTGGCGCATTTTGTACAGAACACAATCGGAGAACGTACGTCGCTTCAAATGGTCCATCGGCTTCAATTCTTGAGTCATCTTGGTCTTTATGGGTGTAAACCAAGATCCTTACGCAAAATACGCAATAATGTGGTCTGAGCGATGCCCAATTTTTGAGAACGCCGTGGAATTGACTGATTTGGATCGTCTGAACGGCTACGATATTTTCGACACTTCAACCAACCCGTTGTCTCACTGACACGGGAACATCACACAACGAATATGTAGACTCAAATTTTTGCACTAAACTTGTTATTGCCTGTCTACTAAGGCGAGAATTACGACCGAAAATTGGAGTTAACGCTCTTAAAGTTGCAGTCACACTCCGAGTATCTGTAGAAAATTTTTATAACTCGCAGACGTTGCTCGTTAGTGTATTTTACCATGATGAAAATGTTGAGTTTACTGAATAAATTGACAGTGATAGTTTGATGTTAAGTGAAAGAGTGCGCTCACAAATTAAACTCAAAGTTGTCAGGTCCCTATTGGAAAACCCTATATTAGTGTGAGATTCTTACTCACTAAAAAACACCTCCCTTATGCAGACTACGACTGAGTTCACACTCAACAAAAAGTTCTTCTTTCGCGTTTTATTTTGCTTTATTAACATATTTTGTAGGCGATTTTCCATTGAAGTTTCCCACGTAAATTAAGCGCTGCTAATCACCGCGGTAGATCGAGAGCATTAGTCCTTTTTCCAAATGTGGTTAGCACAGTATCGTCCGTTTGCGGTATGTCGCGGGTAAAAAGCAAATATAGCAGAGGGCCAAGTACACTTCCTTGCGGCACCCCGCCTTTATTTTCTTAAATTTGGAATATTCGTTTCCGTGTCTGACACGGAAAAGTCGGTCATCTAGGTATGAACTTAAAATATGAGACAATTGCTCGGGTAGGACTTGTCGAAGTTTATATTTCAGGTCCTCGTGCCATACCTTATCAAAAGCTTGCAAAAGGTCAAGGAATGCGCTTGAACAGACTAGCTTTAACTCGATTTTTCGTTCAATTAAATCGGTTATTCGATGCTCTTCGTCAACAGTAGAGTGTTTGCTTCTAAAGCCAAATTGATGATCGGGCAAGAGGCGATTTGTGTCAATAATCGGTTTAACACGATTAAGTAAGATTCGCTCGAAGATTTTAGATATAATCGAGAGGAGTGATATTGGTCTGTATGACTTGACTTCAGTCAGAGGCTTACTGGGTTTCGGAACCATAATAACTTCAGAAACTTTTTACTGAAGTGGTATGTGCTCTAGTCTTATGGTGGCATTTATAAGATAGAGCAGCCTTAGCAAACCTTTTTTCGGTTTTTCGGTAGCGCTTTAAGTATCTCTCCCGTATTTAAGTCATATCCGGAGGTTTTACTGGGCTTAAGCGTTTCTATAGCTTGTCTAATTTCCTTAAGTAAAGCCTTTTCTAGAAGGCTCGTCGCCATGCTTAGCGTATGATGGTCGGCGAAAACGTTAGCTTTTTCGTTATCTTCTTTTTCCGCGCTCTTCGTCTCTTCCTTATCATTTCCCTGATTTCCGGCAGGTATATTATGACAATACTGGAAACTTTGTTCAATTAGCGTGGGGCGTTATTCCAGGCCGCCTGCTATATGACTTCAACAAACCGTTCAACTTCTTTTTCAAGTGGATACAGCGTTCTAAGCGGTGCTTTTGAATCAGTATTTTCGACAATCTCTATTCGAAAATCTTCCCAATGAGTTTTATTGTTGGATACGCATAATGAAAGGATAATTGGAGAATGATCGGAGGAGAGATCGAAGCTTTCTTCAACTTTAACGTAACTAGCGTTTACTCCTTTTCCAATGAAGACATCCGAGAGCCAGTACGTCGTTTGGTCTGTTGAGTAAAATTGCCAACCACATTCCATGCCAGCCCTGTAGAGAGTTAAATAATAAGATAAATCTTGAGCACCAGAAGGTGTGCTTCGCAGTAAGGTCATCACCAATTGATTGATTTGTGCGTTCACAATTAACTAGTGCGTTGTTATTTTTGACGTTGTTGTTATTTATGATAGCGTTTGCTATCTTTGCCTTCTTTAAAGGCTTTGGGGTTGGACCGCTGTTATGATTTCATGTACTCGTTGGCCCTGCGTTTTTAGAATTCATCGTTTTGGATTGATCGCAAGTCCCAAAATTGAATTTATAGAATAAATCCTTTCTAGGCTTTCGGGTTTGTCGAAAATTAGCCTAAAAATTAGAAGACCGCATCTTGTGGTCGTCCTCTTGCCCTTATTTTTAAGGTCAACTAAAATATTTTCTTTAGGGCAAGAGGCGTGCAAGCCTCTAGCTACCAAGCGTATGGGTCTTTCCGCTTTATTTTTGTACGTATGCCATTGAACCATCTCGGCATTTCATTTTTGCGAAAGCGAATGGTAATTGTCTGAATTAAGGACATTGACAGTCCATGTATCGTTATTGCGTGATCTTACTCTGTAGTCGGTTGAAAACAGTGATTTCAAGATTGTGTGCAACTTGTTATAGGCTGAGATTCCAAAGATGTTTATTTACGGCGGCGGTCTTTGTTTGAGTTTTCTTTTACATCTTTTTGTACATCTACAGGCGAAGTATCAACTTTGTGCTACTTACCTGGTCTTTTTTTAAGTATCCAGTCTGTTTCTCGTACTAGCTCTTCTTTGTCCGTGTAAAAGCTCGAGTTTTCCCGGCGGTCAAGTCGCGGATTAGACTCGGTTTTAGATTGCGTCTTAATAGCATCTAACTCCTTTTTAAGTTCGATGCAAAACAATTCCATATTTTGGAGTTTGGCGGGGAGATTATAATTTTCGCGTTCGAGATTTTGCATCTTATTTGTTGTAATACTATCGCCCACAACTACCGACTGTGCTTGGTCTTTGCTTCCGCACGATTTTTCCAGCGATCCATGGTTGAAGATCTCTTAACCCTTGAGCTTTTTTGAAGGGGTCCTGGTTTGAATTTGTATTGTGTTATATAGTCTTTGTAGAAATTATTTTTATTCCCACGAATAGCGGAAAAAGGGTACTCCGTATGTCCATAGATTCGCGGTAGCACGATAAGCTCGGCTAATCCGGAGGTCGCCAAGTATCCGGATGCTCTGTTAGAGATTGGGCTATTTTTTATACTGGGCCTCCAACCTGGTCTATCCTGGCACGGGTCGCCTAACACCTTAATCTGACCCAGTGGATTTTTAGTCGCCTCTTATGACAGGCATGAATACCTCGGCTATATTCTAGCCCCTAACCGGAAGGGAATGAAAATAAAATGCTTTCATGTAACGCTAATAGAGTGAGTTATAGGGTGAAAGCTAATGTATTATCAGAGCAACTCGTATTGAGTATTTTATTTTACCATCCAAGTTGCAGAGATTGAAGTAGATTATGATATCTACTAGGGATATCATTCGTGAATTCAGTTATGACAACGTCTAAGGAGTTAAGACCTACCGTCTATCACTTCACGATATGGTCACATAGTTCATAATTAACTTTTGATATGGATATCTGAAAACAGTTTCCTCGGTGCCAAAAGTTACACAGTCCTAGATATCTATTCGCTCTCTACATTTGTAGGAATGTCACTCGAGTTCATGTTGCAACCGAATACAATAGATGAAGCTAACTTGAAGTGGTCAGAAAGCATTCTGACCAAATACAATAGATTTAAGGTGGATCAAGGGCGTACAAAGAGCATCTTTTCTGTGCAACGGTTAAATGTTGACATTCAGCATCCGAGGTTGCTGGTTAATTGAGTAGACAAAAGAGAAAAGTGAATTCATTCCTTAGTCACGCAATGACTTAGACTCTTTCTCATTTTTTGAGGAGTTGAAAAGATGAAGATGCAAAACACAATTAATTGGTGACCATAGCCTATTTCCCCCCATCTGAGGAAAAAATTAATCACCTTTGATAATCTTAAAGATCAATCTGAAATAACTTTCAGCACACTCAGAGGTTTTGCCAAAAGCAAGAATTGGTGGGGTCTCCTAGAATTCCTCATAGCTTCAAATCCACGCAATCTTCTGGTCTCCACTTTTCAGGTGTGAGCCTGTGGTATTACTACACCCTGATTGACTCGAACTGAAACTTTTTAAAATGTTTTAATTTTTTTTAATTTTTTGATAAATTTTATTGTGCCAAAGCAAAAAATGTTGGAGTATACATCAATTTTCAAATTGTATCAATAGTATTCAACATGTTCACGTTTGGGGCGAATAATCGCACGCTGCAGGCAAGTGGCTTTGCCGTATTTTGGCCCATTCCCGGCAAAGTGCTTGTTTGAGGTGGTCCAAACTTTGATATTTCTTAGTGCCAACCTTCGTCTTCAAAAAACCTCAGCCAGAGTAGTCCAACGGATTTGCATCCGGAGAATTTGCAATCTATTGTGTTGAAGAAATGAAGTGTGGAACATTGTTTTTTAAACGATTTTGGTTGACGCGCGCTTTGTGAGACGGTGCCAAGTCTGGTTGAAATGTCCACGGTCCCCGACCGGAACGATTGTTTGCCCAAGGCTTCAACACTGCCTCTAAGACAGTTTCACGGTATACGATCGCATTAATTTTGATGCCACGGTCCAAAAATACGAGCGGAGAGCGACCATCGCCGATTATGGCGGCCCAAACCATAACCATAGGTGCTGCCTGTTTTCTGGTGTTCTGGTGGCCGTCCGAAGGTGTAAATTTTCGAAAGACCTCTCTGGCAAGTAAACTCGGTCATTTTGTTTGTTGACATATTGCTCGATAACAAATGGTGACTCATCGGAAAAAACCAAATTCGGCAACTCACCACTTTTGTGCAAGCGTAGCAACTCCTTCGCTCTTTCGATTTTAACTTTTTACTGTTGCGGTGTAAGATCGTGTGCTTTTTGGAACTTCAATGGCTTCATTTTTCAGTAATTGTTGCATCCGTTCCAACGATATGTTGAGCTCATGAGTCATTTTTCTTCCACTTCGACGCGGATTTCGCTCAATTCCAGCCTTCACTTTCCAAATCATTTCTGTCGATGTTGCTGTTTTTTTTGTGCCCACCTCAATGGCGTTTTGAAACGCTGCCAGTATCACGGTAACGAGCTATGGCTCGAGACACATCACGATAGCTTCTTGTGGCTTTCCAGCTTAATATAAAGCAATCACACTATCACATTTAAATTCCATGGTGGATAAAAATTTTTCAACACAACTGTTTAAAAAGCTTGTAAATAATAAAATTATCTTTCATGTGTCAAAATTTGAGGTCACAGTAATGAACGGTTTGGAAATTATAGCAGCTTGAAGTTGGTTGCAGTTTGAGTCAGGCAGGGTGTATATAAAAGCCATAAATGATCCTGTTCGTTATCGGTTGACCTAAACTAACCTAGCCTATTTCGAAAAACAAACGTTGACTTTTAAAGTCAGTCAAATTTCTGCCAAACGAAAAAAAAGATAGCAACTTTAAAGAAAAATAAATTCGATATTGAATATCTTACCACAAATATAGTAGCAAATCCCATAAATACATGGAACCAGCATTGCGACATCATCAAAGGAGCTTTCGTGGTATTCGTACAATGTTAATAACTCCCGGAAAATTAAATGAAATGACAGCCTATTGGATAAAAGCATAACTTACAGAAGAAAACCGTTGTTAACTCGACTGGCAAGGGAAACGTGTTTGAAATACCAAAATGCACATTAATCCTGTCAATTCTTTTAGGTAACATCAATTGCTTGACGATCAGCAGGAAACCAGGGAAGTTATAGAACTAATCGTAAGTATTTTCTGTTGTATTAAAACCTGGGATATAGCTCAATAGTTGACCAAGGGTTCGAGCATATCAGCGATTGTAGTACAATACACCAGGTAAAAGGATTTTGGTTTTGTGGTTCCCATGCTTGAGATAATACAGAAGTCAGAGCTTCGTCTGACTGAGTGGATGCAAAATAACTGGATTCCATTGACAGGTCGAAAACTTGTTAGGTTAATAAAGCAAGTCATAGTGTAGAATCTTTTTAAATATTCATGTTGGATATTTGTTAAATATGACTTTGAACCGTCAGCCAAGTCAATTAGATGCTACTTATTGTTTCATTTTGAATGGACCTAGACTCCAAGCTAGAGCTCTATTAACGTATATCAAATTCATTGTTGATCCTTTCACCTTAGAGAGCTGTTGCTGTCGAGCTAGAGGGGAGATATTATTAGCAAAGTTGTTCAAATACAAAGAATTCCGAACTTTCTGACTTTCGTTACATAGCCCGTTTAATTCCTTTTAATTTTCGATTATGCAAACGGAAAAAAATAACCTAAAAAATAGTTTCCTGAAATTGCTAAGTGCACTTAAATTCATTTTTGATAAAGTCCTTATATGAACGGTTTACAAGAAAACTGAGCAGTAAATGGGTTTCTCAGCTATTCATACGAAGGGCCAAGAACTAAGAACTGTTATAAAGTATAGCTTAGCAAAAATAGCAAGCCATATTTGGACGGAAATAGCTTTTCTTACATATAGATGTCATATGCGGTCTTAAGATTCATTTGGGTGCTCATTGCTTAACGATACAAATGAATATCAGGTCGAAAATGGATTAGTATTAATTTACGTTTATTATGTCTTACCAGGTTGTCGACGAATGTTTAAGACACTTATAGTTTTGTACAATAGGCTGAGGAGGTTGTTGGCTCATTAGTGGATATAGTTTAGTAGGCTTTTCTTTTTAAACGCTCCGCAAATGTTTTACTTATTGAGCAAACTTGCTCTGGCTATATTTTACATGAAGATATTCGAGTATGGTTTTTACTAAATCTACTTTTGGCGCTTTTGACAACTCGGTTATTTACAACTTTATTAATCCTAGATCTTTTAATCAATGTCCAAATCTCTTCTTAGTCAAGCGGACAGAATAATTGTCGTTCGGCGTTTACATTAAATAATTATCTCTGCTAACTAGCAGAACGTTTGTCTTCATTGACGTAAAACAGTCACTGGGATAAAACGCTCAGTTCGGAATTTCAGAACCAACTTTGGCTACTATATTCCCATTTAATTCTAAGCAGGCTTTATTGTTTGCGAACCTGTAAAAATCTCAGGAGATTTTAGTTGCCTGTAAAAATAAATGTCCTTCGAGCACGGCTGGTATTGGACCCCGCACCGTCCGATTTGGAAGCCGATACACTACCACTTGAACCGCGCCCACCCACTGCCACCCACTTAAGCGACAGACGCTTAATTTTGTACTTCTAAACTTCGTTTTCAGCCTGATTTGAGAAGGTAGGCCTCCTTGCGAAAGCGTCGTGTTGGTTGTGGTTTTACTTCAGTATGAATATTAAAGTTGGTCACTGCAATACAATACCATTCCACCTTGATCAAAAAGTTCCGTGTGGCGCTTCCACTGCTCCGATTTGAGTTATGTTTTTTTGAGTTTTGTTAAGTTGGTACATCTGTTGTTGACATTCCGTCTAAATCTTAGCGTCATAGCTTGATATTTACAAAAGTTACGTAGCTAAGTGTACATCTATCTCTGTGTGTGTTGGCGATTTTTTACAATTTTAGAAATGGATTTAAATTTGCAACAACGAACTTGTATTAAATGTTGCTTAAAAATGGATTTAATGTTGCGCGAACGTTGGAAATGTTAAAAAAGTGTTTCGGCAACGATTCTCTAAAGAAAACGGTCGTTTACCAGTGGCACGAACGGTTCAAAAGTGGTCGTGATTCAATCAAAGATGATGAATGCAGTGGCAGACCATCGACATCGAAAACCAACGATTTTATTTATTATTATTATCAAAGGAACGATACAAATTAATTTGTAGGGTCCGGGATTTAACGTCGGGGTATTATGCCCATGTGGCGCGTTCTGTCAACAGCACGCGGAGTACTGAGTTCCCATGTGGTCCCCCATCTACGTACTTACCGCACCCAACACTGCTTGATTTCGGTGATCTAGTGGGAACCGATGCTTTCAGTGTGGCGACGCCGTTGACTATGAAAACCGGCGAAAACGTTGATGAAATAAAAGAAATGTTTGTCAATTACCGCAAATTAACCATCAGAGAGATAGCGGAATGCTTAAACATTGCCTATGAATCCGTCCAAGATATTTTGGTTAATGATTTGGGTTTCCGTCGTGTAGCAGCAAAGTTGGTGATGAAAGACCTTAATTTCATGCAAAAAAGAGACCGTGTTGACGTCGCAAAAGAGATGATTTGCGAGATTGAATCCGATTGCACATTCATTAAAAGGATCATTACTGGAGACGAGACGTGGGTTTGTGAGTACGACATAAATGGGGTTCACCAAATGAGCCGAAACCAAAAAAACCACGACGTTTTCAGTCAAAAAGGAAGACAATGCGCACGGTTTTCATGGATTACACCGGTGTAGTGCATAATGGATCCGTTACGATAACCCCAAGCTCAAAAAATCATATGTGAAACCCGGCCAACCAGCCAAATCAACGGCAAAACCGAATATCCATGGCGCGAAGGTAATGCTCTGTATTTGATCGGATCAGATGGGTGTGCTGTATTGTGAGCTGCTAAAACCAGGTAAAACCATCAATGGACAACGCTACCGAACACAATAAATCCGTTTGAAGAGAGCAGTAGCCGAAAAGCGCCCGTAATATGCGACCAGACACGAGGCAATAATTTTCCATCATGGCAATGCTACTCCGGTTAAGAACTATTTGGAAAACAGTGGATTGGAAGTCTTACTCCACCCGCCTTATAGCTCAAACCTTGCCCCTTCTGACTAACATTTGTTCCGGTCGATGCAGAACGCCCTCACTGAAATGCGGTTCACATCAGAGCAGAATATCAAAAATTGGCTTGATTCATTTTTGGCTGCCAAGCCGGCGCAGTCCTTTTGGGATGGGATCCACAAATTGCCGGAAAGATGGGAAAAAGTCATAGCTTCAGATGGGCAATACATTGAATAATACTATTGTACATGTTTTTCTTAAATAAACATTCAAATTTTGAAAAAAAAAACCGCACGAAAATAATTATATACCCAATACATGATCATAATTGAGACAGGCATGTCACAACTTTTCATAAGAACACTCAAGTATCATGTTGATTACATTACAGAAGTTCTTTATATGCCAGACGAACGACTTCCTAAAATTCTAGCACTACAAGCGATCGAGAAGAAAAAAAATCTTTGGTGTAACATATTGGAAGAACTTGCGGGCTACTGTGGAACCAATTTACAAGTAATAGATGAAAATGGATGGTACTTCGAGGTACGAGGCTAAATCATCAGTGCACCGATTAATCTACACTAATCTTTCTCACAACTTGTGTAAACGTAATTACTTCCGTAACGAAAATAAACAGAAACTGATAAGGCTTCATTACATACCTCATCGAGAAGACCTTCCAATCTACTGTAGTTTATGTAACCTGACAGAAAATGAGGATGTCATCTATTTTGTTGGTAAATATCCAGTTCTATGTGAAATAAGGAGAAGCATTTTAGGCAGTAATTTTAAATCTGAAGCAGAAGTTCTAGCCCTTCTTATCTGCGAATGTGACATAAACTACCTCTATAATTATTATCAAACCGCCATGTTCTATAGAGACCAAATTATAAACGAAGCCTTCTAGAGAACAAACGTATTTGTATTTGAAAAAAAAAAACTATTAATACTTTATTTTAAAACAAACTTTTCACAAAATATATTATTTTTTAACTGATGTCAATCGGGCAGACGGAAAAGTCAAGCTTAAGCGACTATTGAAAATCAAACAATTTTGTCAAATGTAAATCAGAAACAATAATAAATCAAATCTATCTATTTATCTATCTACGACTATATTAAAAAATTGTATTTACTGTGATCAGAGGAGCCCGGACTTTCACAAAGAAATACGCTTTTAGTTGATTTTCGTTGGATTAATTGTCGCACAGACATGTTTGGCTTCCAGTTATTTTAAAGGATAACTATTGTACTTCAATATTTGTTCTAAATCAAAATAACAGCCAAAAACCATCGATCTGAGATTCAAAACGCTCCTGTATTAACTTCTTATATTTTGTTGTCGGTTCTCGTGACATCACCAACAAATTGATTAAACAATTAACTTTTTTCGAAGTCTGTTTATTTCGACTAAAAAATTACCAAGCGGAAATATCATTACGTTGAATGATTCGAAGATTTCGAAAATACACACAGTGTTGCATAAACATAACACTTGCACCGAATACTGCCAGAGATATTCAAGTAGAAAGGCACAGTTCAATACGAACGCCCAAGTGACGAAAGTCATGTTGGCTTACACTTTTACGAGGCCATAAAAAGACCTACATCCTATGACTGTCCGATTGCCTTTTGTCAGGCAAAATGTCTTTCAGGGACCAGTCAGTTCCAGATAAGACCTGTGTTTACTAACATCGATTATGCAGTTTCATGTGGAGCTGGGTACGTTCTAGTTTATTTGGAGTGCAAAGATTAATATAGCTCCAAGACATGTGCAAGCATATGAAATTGTATCTACCTTTATTTTCAATTGTGGTTAGTTCAAAAGAAACTGATTGATGTTTCAATTTCCATATCAAGGACAATAACTGATACTTGTTTGTGATTCCTGTGACATATAATGCCTAAAGAGTGTATGTTTGGCAAATAATAACATATAACCGGCGATTTTGTTTGCTGGGATAAACAGTTCGAATGGAGTTGGTACTGCAGGCTTAAAGGTGTCATCTACCAGTATTTGATTTCATTGGATCTTAACGTTTCTGGAGAATGCCACATTTCCAGTCTTGTTCACATTTGTTTATGCACTATCCTTGGGCTAGTTGCCTTCTATAACATGTTATTGGTGTTTGACTTTATTACAAGAACTCAATAGAGAGAGTTAACTCAATTTCAAGTTGGGACATTTTTATATTACCATATATGGTATGTACATATGTACTTATGGTGATTGGTACCATATGTGTTGTATGCTAGAGTTTAATTAAATTTTTGGGTTTCATTGCCGTCCATGAAGTTTCTAATTTTTTTAAGAAAAATATCATATTTTTTAAGAAACGTTCTAAAAAATAAGAGAGCGTCAGTTTTTTGTCACAAGGTAGTGTTGAGCTTTAAGTGATCTCAAAGCTACATCCAAGCCACTTTTAAGCCACCCCACGTCAACTTTATGTGTGACATCGTCATTAGAGGATAATGACACGGGATCCGCGCGGCGATTGATCGGGAAATTGCTTATTGTCCTTTAATCGGAATGCGGATATCAGCGCATCCATTAAGTTTATAACCTAGAACTTGCCTAACCTCTCAGTTGTGGTCTTTGTAAGATTAAAATGGCAAGCGCATGGTCGACCAGGAGCATAATATTGGCCTTCGATATCATAAAACCATGGTGGGTGGCAGTGGCTCAAGTGGTGCTTCCGAATCGGACGGTTCGGCGATTTCCCAATCCAGCGCGAAAGACATCATTTTTTTCACGTAACTAAAATCACGTGAGATAAGTGATTGCCTAGAATACAATAAGTTCAATTGTAGTACACTAGTAATTTAGTCTCTCCATTAAATATTGGATGCTAGTAATGGAGCGAAATAACCACAGAGCCCAAACATCTTTCTTTCTCTTCCAATCCCATTTTATCAATAAGTTACCATATGCTCAGTTATTTTAAGTCTAGTCATACTAACTTCAGTTTTAAGGTCAAGGTCACATTTGAAGGTCAAGGACATCAATATAAGGATCTGCACTTGGAATGTTCAAAACACTTAACAGACTGCATGCAGCCGAATACGTAGCGATTATAATCGACATGTAAGAGAAGGCCGGAAGACGTTCGACAACATAAACCTCATAATTCACTCACCGACAAACTAGAAGGACTACCTTAACAGAGACTGCTTTTACGAGGCCCTCAACAAAACCTTCGAGCAATATTCTGAGAACGATGAGGAAATCGTGCCTGGTTATTTTATTGCCATGCCAGGAAAGGAGCGCATTTTTTGGTTAAACAGAGGAAGTAAAAGCTCCACGCCGTCACCTCCGAAATCGGACACATGCTTATTGGTTTTGCAGCGAAAGGTAATGTAACTATAGCCAACACACGGTTTCTACATTTTAAGATTCATAAAAGGGACCTGGTTGTCTTCGGATAAACAAATCATCAACCAAATAAATCAAAATACGTTTGACGCTAGGCACTCCTCCCGCATTTTAGAATTCTGAACATTCCGAGCAGCTAACAGAACACAACATCAGAAATCACAAAGAGCAAGAGAAGTGTTAAATTAATGCCTAAGAGAGGTACTATCAGAATTAATGAAGTTTAGAAGTTTACACAAAAAATAATACAAACATGCTGAAGTTGTAAACAGCGAACAGCAAGTTGCAAGGATGGAGAAGGAAATGACTACAGTTGGTGTTGAGAATGAGAAAAAATTATTCCTGCAGACTGTTAAACGGTGATGACGAATAACTGCTTATCTTCAGGCAGAATGAACTATTTAACCTGGATAAAAACAGACAGTATTTCCGTCCATCTGATCAAGATGAAGTCAATACAAGTATTTTCAAGCGTAAGCCCAACAAAGCTGTTGGAGCCGATAACTTCTCCGCCGAGCTATTAAAAGCAGCAGGTGGTGATTGATACGGAGCATACGAGTATATCAACTCATCTTGGAAATCTGAGCCAACGAAAATATGCCCGACGAATGGAACCTCAACATTATATGTACGATTGTGAAGAAGAGAGATCTCTTGAACTCCACCAACTATAGGGGATTTATGCCTGCCGTATTATGTGAATGCCTATGACCCCTCGTAAACAATCTGACTGATCACTATCAGTGTGTTATTCGGCCAGCGAAGTCTACCATAGTCACACTATAATACGCATCACCTCTTTATCAATTTCAAAGTCCCATATGACAGCATCTATGGAGATGGGACAATACAGAATGTCTAAATTTGTCATCTCTGCCAATCTTATTCGACTCCTCAGGATGACGATGGAGAATTACGCTACTCCAGGTCGTTAAGGTCGTTAATGGCAAAACTGAGAACTTTAATGTCAGAAAAGGAGCATGGTAATGCTTTTTCATGTCATTGCTTCAACATCCCACTTAAAAGAATTGTGCAAAACTCGCAAGTTAACTCTTTGTTTCAAAAGTTTGGTCGGTTACTTTCATACAAAAGCGATATTGATAAAATGGAAAAAATTCTTATAACTGCTGAAATATGCTGCCAACAAAGAAGAACATGCAACATTAACATCTGGGACAAAACGTCACGATAGTAGCTACAACTTTGAAGCATCTACATATGAAGTATCTATGGTACCTCGGCTCCGCTGACAACTTCGATACCAGCGTGCAAATCGTGCGAAGTATCACTTGCTAATCGCTGCTTCGTTGTCTTCGAAGAAATTTGAGTACTAAAGCCCTCTCTCGTGTGAAACCAAAAAGACGTTATATAAGATATTGATCATCCCAGTCCCGATTTATGGCTCAAAAACGTGGACACTGATAAAAGCGGATAAAAATGCTGTCGAGCGCTTTAGACATCAGCGTTTCAATGCGGAAAGTTTTGACCCAAACCCAGAGGGACAATGCAGCATCTTAGGTGGCGCAAACAATTGGAAGGGGACTTCCGTCAACTTTGAGTGCGGAAATGGACGCAGTTAGCAAAATACCGCGCTAGCTGAAGAGGTTTGTTAGCTTGTTAGCGGACTGTAGCATAATTTAAGTAAATAAGTAAATAGTAGTTGCAATTAATTACTAGCCTTTATTCAGTTCCACCACTGGTTAGGCATTCGATCTTTTCTTGTGTTGAGTTTTTTCTTCGTTAAGCTGCAATCTTTGAAATATTAGCTCGTTGCATTTTATCTATTGCTAATAGGCGAGATATGTCTTCTGATATCTCAAGTGCCCTGGCTTCGAAATTTGTTTGTAACGGTTGTAGGTTTACGCAAGACTAAGGGTTTTTGGTTTTTTTTTTTAATTTCATTGTACTCAGTCCTCGCCTAAGAAGATTTTGTTCCTTACCACCATTTTCATCCGATCGTTCTATCATCTTTATTTGTGAAGCTGGCCTTTTGAAAACGAGCAGCATTCGTGAAGTACTCTTACATTTCTTATCAAAGTTGTTGTACAATACATAGTACATACCTCTTAGCTTACAACATTTTTGAGCTATTTTTCAGGAATCTCTTTTTGTTTAAGATGAGTAGTTTATTTCCTCCAATCACGCCGGCTTTTGTCTAGTTTCTTTTTTTTCGAAAAAGGCAAATAGCATACTTAGTAAAGGGTGATTAATCGTGATTTCATCGGTTTGATTTATAATATAAAATAAACCACAAATTTGAAACTGAACTTAAAATTTTTATTATCGGTTAAAAGAACTATTCATGACATTTACTTTTTTAAAATGATATCATGTAAATGTTGGCAATGACTATAGCTGAGGTGGTTCATTCGGAAGGTCCAATTTTGTGCGACTCGTTCGAGCAAAGCGACTGGTATCTCGCGGATAACATGAGTAATGTTAGCTTCCAAAGCGTCAATTGTAGCTGGCTTATTCCTGAAGATCTGAGACTTTACTTATTTCCAGAGAAAATAATCCAAAGGTGTGATATCACACGATCTAGGCGGCCAATTTACCGTAGCAAAACGTGAAACTAAGTGCTCACCAAGTGATCTGTCAAAAAAGCCTATTGAATTTCAATCCTCACGATGAATTACTCTTTATAACTAGACCGTTTGATTTAAATAAGTTCTTCATCTGCGTTTCTTGTTCCGAAATCATATCCTTTCGATGACTAGTCATGTCCGTATGTACCGATGAAAACCACCTCTTCGCTTGATATCTTATTTAATCTTATTTAATGGTTCATCAAAATGTTTTTCTTCCTGATTGCTTACTGCCTATTTGGAGTATGCTAATAACATCCCAAATTCAAGTTCAATTAGTTTTATTGCCGTTAGTTCTATCTGCCAAGATGATAATGATAGATTAGATATAGATTTTGTCGCTTCCGTTTGTAAGTTCAAGTAACGGGTGCTGTTTCTAACAATTCGGCACTTGCTTTCTGAAAGCCATACTGATTTTACGTTTTTGTAATAGGTTTTCTAGTTCGCTACTTTTTTCCGTCACTGTATCGAATTGCCAGCGGTACGACATTTATTGGTTAAAAGCATAATATGGAATTACTCACCTCGAAAACTCTCGACCTGTTAATTCGTGATCACTCCTTCTTTGTGCAGAAGAAATGGTAGTGTATTCAAATACGTGCTGTACTTTCTTCTTTTTATGGTAGATATTAATGCGACTCTGGCTCATTTTGGGTGCTTGAGTGACTGAATATGATTTTAGCCATAGGAGGAACGCCGAGAAATTTCGAAAAAAGTATCACAGATTATTATTAAGGTTTATTTTGGAAAATTATTATGTTAATTATGTTAAACAGTGTAGACATAGTGAAAAAAAGATACATTTATTCACTCTTACTAAATGTGTATGTGTGTATCTAAATATTGATCTGGAAGCATCGACGGAAAAGGTCCTACTAGAAGTTAGTGTTTCTAGGATATACTATTGCGCAAATGAGGACCCACCGAAAGACAGTCTACTAATGACAATCTTTTAATCATCAGCTCTATACTCCAAAATATAATTTGTCGTTCTCAATGCGGATAAGAGGAAATTATTCACAACAAGCAATATATGCTGATGGCAATAAATATACAAATGCGCCACTTGAAAGCATACCATACTGCTGATATTCATACATTTCATACATTTGTCGGCGTCAGTGAAGATGAATACGAATTTGTAAGCTTTTAAGATATTGTCGTGTTGACTATACTTTGTTACCACCTTAAGTAAATGTTGGAGCCGCTGTAATGTAATTCAATTATCAAAGTAACTACTTTGCCGGATTTACGCATTGTATAGGGGTTTCTAATAACGACTAGGCAACTTTTTTTTTAAATTAAGGTTCAAACCATTCGAGATATTCCAAAAACTTTATTATTGGCTTGAAGTACAATAAAAACATTCATGAATGGAACTCAACTTCGTTCATATGGCCGCGGGCACGTTTGCAGCGGTCGATTCGTTGGACCCAATTTTCAACGACTCGACCACACATTTCGGCCGAAACGGCGGCTATTTCGCGTTCAATGTTGGCTCTGAGCTCTTCCAACGTCGGCGTATCGGTATAAACCAATAACTTAATGTAGTCCTACAGAAAATAGTCAAGCGGCGTTAAATCGCACGAACTGGCGTTAAATGGACTGGTCCATGTCTGTCATGTAAGTATGCTCACCATACTTACTCATCAATAACTTAATTATAGCGTGTGCTGTGTGGCTTGTGGCACCATCCTGTTGAAATCACATATCGTCCAAGTCCATATCTTCCAATTCGGGTCAAAAATAATCGGTGATCATGGCGCGATAACGCTGACCATTCACAGTAACGTGACGATCGTTATCGTCGACGAAAAAATATGGCCCAATAACGCCGCCGGCATTAAAACCGCACCAAACAGTTATTTTTTGTGGATGAAGTGGTGATTCATGAAGTACATGTGGGTTTTCACCCGACTAATAACGCATATTTTGCTTATTGACGAACCCATTGAGCCAAAAATGAGCTTCGTCGCTGAAGATGATTTTGCGACTCCGAAAATTTTTATAATTTGCAGACGTTGCTCGTTAGTGTACTTTACCATAATGAAAATGTTGAGTTTACTGAATAAATTGACAGTGAAAGAGTGTGTTCACAAATTAAATTTAAAGTTGTCAAGTCCCTATTGGAAAACCCTATACTTGATTAGATACCTTCCGAAACCTTAACTAACGGGCGTTTATAACTAGCGGTTTCCTACACTAAAAAATATACGAGGGCGAGGGAAGTAGTTGTTTGAAAATATCACTGTACGGAAAGTACGCAGTCTATAAAGCACATGTTTTAAGTTTGAAAGCGCCACATTGCTTAGTATTTGTTTGGCAACCATCAATAGTGAAGGATGTCAGTGAATTTTTGAATATGGAGAAAATTGGTCATAGTTATGTGATACAATACTTTTATTTGAAAGGCCTCAGCCCAACTAATATAAAAGCTGAACGGGATTCTACTCTGGGTGAGTCTGCTTCGCGTTTACAATAGTACAATTTTGGGTTGCTGAGTTTATACGAGACCATACGAGGCTGCCAAGACGATAATCGCAGTGGTGGACCAAATGATGTGACGACTCTAGAAATGGTGAAGAAAATCCACAAAGCGGTACTGGGTGATATTCGACTGAAAGTGCGCGAGCTAGTAGGCACTTCAAAAAGTGCGGTACATCGCATATTATTTGAAAATTCGGACATTAGAAAGCTGTGTGCAAGATGAATTAAAATTTGAATTGCTACATCGTGTATCCTATTCGCCAGATATAGCCCCCTCGGATTATTTTCCGTTCCCAAACTTAAAAAATTGCTCAGTGGTCAAAGATTTTCCAACGATGAAGAAGTGATGTCCGCAGCTAATACCTATTTTGAGGAGCAAGACAGTTCTTATTATAAAAAGGGTATCGAACTTTTTGAATATCGTTGGGAAAAGTGTATTTTTTTCCAAAATTTTTGTGTTTTCTTTGTTGGGTCGGGTTCTTTAAGTAATTTCGGCTTTTTAATGTAGAATAAAACTATTATATTTTAAGCAAAGAAAAAAGTTTAATAAAAATTATATTTTCCATCTTAATAACTTCATGATTCCGTACTTATAAGACTTCTGACTCTTATTAGCACAAATCTGGACCAAATGTAATTCCAGGTTATCATCATTGAAGACACAAATGAAATCTAATGGTCTAAGATCAGGGTTATATGGTAGATGTGCCATCACTTACCAGTGAAGTTCAGTAAATTTTTACGAGTTACCAAAGTTCTAGCGTTGGCGTGGTAGATCACAACTCCCTTCCGAATTGTAAATTCTTGGTGTTTTTTTTGTTGTTTTTTCTTCCAGATTCATTAATTGTTGATTCAAATTGTTCGTTTGATTCCTTAGAATCAGCTTAAAATACACGAAATCTTTAACATCGCACCAAATTAACAACATAACCTTCTTTTGATGCAGTTCAGCTTTCTGTGTGGTATATGATGGTTCATTAGCTTAGACTATGATCGTTTTCGATTGATGTTGTTGTATACATATACGTTACAAAAAAGCATCATCTTCATTGCGTCTGAGATGAATATCGCAAGTATTGATTCCTTGTGTTAAGTGGATCTCGTTCAATTCATGTGGAGCCCAATTATTGACCTTTCTTACAAGTCTCAGGCGGTTTAAGTGATTTTTAATTGCTGTTTTTGGTGCATTTAATTTTTCTGCAATCTCTCGCACAGATATCATATTATATCATATCATATCAGACGACTAGTGGAGAGTTCTTTATACCTGACCATTAAGACGAACTATGAGCTCAATTCAATCTTCAAATCCAGAAAACCTGCTTACTAGAGTTTTCCGCTGGAAAATTACAGGCCAACAAATTCATTGAACTCTTGTTAACAGAAATGCATATAACAAATAAACTATTATTGTACTTACTTACAAGTTTTTTCATTATATCAACGAAAATAGCGTTCTTTGATTTGGTATCGGTCCGCATCGGGTCCGGTCATCGGAATTAAACAAACAATTTCGGATTACGGGCATAACAGCAATTCTGAGGCTCATCTTGAAATAACATGCCCTTAAGTTGTGGAAGCAACCATTTTACTAATCCAAATAAGATTTAATGGACCTTTACGAGCTACTCTATGAAGTGGGGGTTTATACAGCTTGGGATCACATGGGGCAGATATGAGAAAGTCTTGTAAAATCAATAACATACATCCTACTACATCATACGACTAACTATAGTCGTCGCATTTTACTTGGGTCATTGAGAGAAATAGAGATTAATGCGAACTTCAGGCTTATTGTATATACGAGGTTCATTCAAAAAGTAAAGTGACTTTTGAAATGTCGTGTTTTTTCTTGCTGTATTGATACACATGTCGCAAGGCCATGTTTCAAATATATCCCATACTTAGTTTGTTTTTGACAGGTAGAAGGGTTACACGTTTGCTATTCGATTTTCAATTATTATAAAAAATTTAGCAAAGAATTTGCATCAAATTCTGAGCAAAAAATTGAATCAAGTGCTTGTAAGCACTTGAAATGCTGACAGAGGCATACGGTGAGTCTGTTCTTAGTAGAAGAAATGTGTACGCCCTGGCATATCAGCAATAGATGATAACGTCAAAGCTGTGCAAAAAATTGTTTTGGAAAATCGTCGAATTACCATAAGAGAAGTTCCTGAGGATGTTGGCATGTGTCATGCAATTTTTTCAGATGTTTTAGGCATGAGACGTGTGATAGTGAGGTTTGTTCCGAAACTTCTTAATTTTTATCGAAAAAACCGTCGCATGAGCATTGCTCAGGAGCTCTTGAATTATGTCAATGATGCTCCTGACTTGCTCAAAAGGATCATAATTGGTGAGGAATTATGGGTGTATGGTTATGACGTCGAAGCACCCAGAGGAGCCAAGACTGTAAAAGTTTTGATCACTGTTTTTTTCGATTATCGTGGCGTAGTGCATCAGGAGAAAAAAATGCCCGGAATTGTGGATAAACAATTAATGGGTTTTGCACCACGATAATGGACCTGCTCATCCATCGTTGCTTTTGAGAGATTCTTTAGCCAAAAACAACGCGACAACCATGCCTCAGCCGCCGTATTTAACGGATTCCCAAAACTGAAGAACCCTATGAAAGGACGGAGATTAGCAACGATTGAGGAAATAAAAACAGCATCGCTGAAAGAGATAAAGGCTATACCAAAAAGTGCTTATGAGGAGTGCTTTGAGGATAAAAAAAACGTTGGCACAAGTGTATTATATCTGAGGGGGATTACTTTGAAATGGACAACATTAATATTGATGAATAAATAAATATTTTTAAAAATACTCATCAGTCATGAAACCCTAACGATTAACTATTTATTCATGGGAACAGGGTATTCAGTAGAATAAAGTTTCTCGTAGAATCTTCAAGTAAGAGAATTGAAGTGAGACGAATCTGGGAAGCAGTACAATAAATTGGAAACAGAGAGTACCAGTCAACCTCCCATAAATTGCTTGACGCAGAAAATGTTTAGATAAATATAATTTAGTTTACGTACAAATTTATTAACACTTGCCTAAAAGATGAATTGTATTAAGGATTCGCATAAAAAGCTGAGACGTTCTGTCGTAAAAATGAAGAACGAATAATGAAAACGGCACTAGAAAAAGTAATTGCTTCTGATATCTATGAGTATTGCAAGAGGCCTTTGCCACGCGTTTTTCTTTTTCTTTTCGGCCTTAAATATGGCGGCACATGAGCGGTTAAAACTACAAATGGGAGGATTTTGAAATAAACTATCTGTCAAGTTTTAAAATAGTGAACAAATTCGTATGCACCTCACCATAGCTCAAAGGTCTTTAATTGTGGGTCTTGAAATATGAAAGTAAAACATCCATATATTCATTATGATCTCACTTGATATTAGTGTGAGGTGATTTAATCTACAGTTGATTTCTTAGCCTGATAAATTGGAAGAATTAAAGTTAGCAGACAGGGCCCATTAAGAAGTGTACATGGAACGTAAATGCCAAAGTGATTCCAAGTCCTTTTTAAGAATTTAGTTCCATCAATAAAATAGAACACACAAGGTCTATGAATAGCATATCATCATATAAATTTCTATATCTTCTACTCCTTGGGCTAAAATTCCACACAAATTACAGATATCGAATGCAAATCACAAAAAAATCTATATAAAAAAATTCTTCTTCTAAAAGTTTGGTCCGAAAAAAAGAAATAATTGTAAAATTCCTATTTTTTTTTTGTAACATGCCTAGTTTGTTTTAATTCAATTCAAAAAAGAAGAAACAAGGATCAAATGATTAACACGATCACAACCTTCAAAAATCAATCGGCCATAATGAGAACGATATTATTTTAATCTACCAAAAGCATCGGCATCGATAATGTTCATTCTTAAAATTAAAACTGTTTAACCTACATACTCGAATTCAACAATTTCTCCAGTCATCATGACTCTGAAACGCATATGGTTCGGTCTTTTCTAAAAATATCGAATCGAAAAAAATGTGTTTAAAATCGGTGAAAGAGAGCAAATTATCAAAAATACCAAAGGACAGAGGAATTTTCGAAATCGTTCATGTTTTAAACAAAATCCAAGTAAACAAAACAATATATGTACGAGTATTACATGCCAGTAAAAGCGAAGAAATTGCAAGTTTCATTACTAGAAGATACGAATGCTCATCGCAGAGATACTTTCAATATATACTCGTAGTATGTTATGTACTTTGTGTTTATGATATCAGAGACAAAATGCGAACTAGCGACGCGCGTCGGTAGATGTGTATGTAGGTATATTGGCTGATCTGGACGAGTAGATTCATCAGCAGCGAAATTAAAATATTAGAACGAACTATCTAACACCGAATAGATACTCTCCCGTTGCGGGACTTGAGGGAACCCGCGCTCTCTCAATGTGCGATGGATCACAATTTGTTTATTTTTACGAATTTTATATTTGAATTTGTTTTCCGTTTCGGTTTTGGGGCTTTCGGTTTTAGCTTCATTTTGTGTTTTTGGGGTGAGCGAAAATATTCTACAAACACTCTCGGGAAATATTCTAGATACATCACAACGATCGTATATCTCCAACTCATTAGAGCAGATAATTACACACGTGAGGAAGCATCAAAGTTTGGTCGGTCTTTGATGCATCGAGATTCATTCAAAGTTTTTGTGTCTAATTTTTTGTGGCCAAACGAGTGCATTTTGATGTACCATAAATGGTGATTTCAATACTTAAGGGAGTGGGTGTGATTGAATTACAATAAAATTTAAAGAAGTATATATATATATATATATATATATATATATATATATATATTAAATGTTAGCTAAATGTGGTGAAAAGAATTTAATACTTCAGTCGAAATGATGTATTTTACGTGCAACGATGCAGATGTACTCAAGCGCCTTCCGCTACTGGATACGGACATATGCACCATCAATCAGCTGCAGTTGGCATCAACAAGTGTGGCATGTGTGATTTTATTGGCGTTGGCCACCTTGTCATTCGTTAAATTTCGTCTGAGGTAAGTCTTTACAAAAATTGTTGAGGTCTTCGAATTAACTTTTTGTAATTCTGGCTTCCCTGTGTCGGCTGGAGATCTATTTTTCTCAAAGTCATATGGTGTACAAATTGATGTGGGATTAGATCATAAATACTTGCAAACCATTTCGGAGTATTTGTACCATTTTTTTTGTTATACTTTGAAAATATTTGAAAATATTTACGAGAAAAAACGATTTTAAGTAAATGAAAGTTCGAGATGAAAACATTCGAGTATTCAGATTTAGATAAACACAATTTCGAAGACTTTTTCTTTGAATAATCTATCAAGTACATTTTGAAATACTGTTTACTTAAAAGAGTTGAAAACATTAGGGAATTTAAAGAAAATTTCATCTAGAATGCTTGCAATACGTTCTTCAAATACAACCTCTGTACTTTTAAGGGCTTTGCAGGCGGGTATAGACAGTATGCAAAACTCATATTCGTTCACCTTTAGAGTGACTAAGTAGAAGTGAGCAGATTGACTAAGCAGAAAATCGTTTTTTGATTGATATATGTATATACTCGTATATAAAAAAATTAATTCTCATTATGAAAATGCAATGACTGACAAAATTAAATAAAATGATACTATTGTTTCATATTTTCATTTCTTTAAGTTTTGTACCGAAAACAGTTTCTTCTCTGAAAATATTTGTACGAATATAAACTTTGCATACTGTATAGCATGCTATATAGGAATTTTAGATACTGTAACTTCTTCACTCTCAAAGTTGGCCCTATATTCGTGATGTATTATTGAGTGACTGTGAGTAACAAGCTTTATTAGCTAGGTTGGTTCTTAGCCGTAGGCTATAACTTTCTTCCGCTTTGTTATTACCTGTATTGAACTCTACGCGTCTGAGCAACGAATCTAACTAGTTTTCTATGTCTAATGTTTTGATTTAAGGTCAGCGTCAACATCGGACAGACATATTTAGGCTTGTTGCAGACATTTTCTTAAAACTTACTTAAACTAAATAAAAACTAAAGGGTGGGAGCTGTTGGAGGAAAAAAGATTGTTCTTGAGGTAGATTTTGCTAAGTTGGTAGCTGAAAAAGTCGTTAACTTTAAGTAGTGTTTTAGACATTGGCCCAGGTGTCCATAATTCGCTCTGTGAAGATTGAGCCGGAAAAGTAACACAGACGTAAGACCGCGTGTTAAAAGAAATAAGTAGAAGTAAAGAAGGACAATCAATACTTCCAAATAAGATCTGATGAATAAAGAGAATATCGGCAACTTTTCGGAGCATAGAAAGGGGTTCTATCTATCTATCTAAAGGATGTGAGTTTCGTAGTAGGGTGACCAAACTTAGCTTCCTTATTCAAGAAGGGGAGGCATAAAAAAGTTTATGTAAAGGGATTCGGTATCATAAGGATTGAAAAACTCCTTATACCAGCGCTTGATGCAGATAAGGGCAGATTTGGCTTTTTTTTAATCATACCATATTATCAATGTGAGAACTGAAAATTGAGTTCCTTATTACAGGTACTCGTAACACCTAAATAAAGCAATTCATTCGCAGATTAAAGATTAGATAGCAGCCTGACACTTATTGATAGATAGATAGATAAGCTCAAAGAAAATCTTCTGATACCAGGCACAAAATTTGCAAAGATCTTCCTGCAATGGCAGGCTGTCTGAGGAAGATGTTCTTAAGGGTGATTCATCGTGAGGTTTGATTTATAATGTCATATAAAATATATAAATTTGAAAGTAAACTTTAAATTTTTATTATCGGTTAACAGAACAATTCATGGCATTTATTTCTTAGAAATGATATTATGTAAATGTTGGCCACGACTACGTCTGAGGTGGTCCATTCCGAAGGCCCAATTTTGGGCGATTCTCGCGGAGAACATGAGTAATCTCAGATGAAGCTCTGAGACTTTACATATTCCCAGAGAAAATAGTCCAAAAGTGTGATATCGCACGATCTATTGATCTAAATTGATTTCTCAACAAGTCCATTGTTTCACACGCTGTATGGCTCGCAGCGTCGTCAGAGTTCACCGAGACCATGTCCTTGAATTTCAGGAAGCGCATAGTCCGTTAACATGGCGCGATAGCGGTTACTATTGACGGAAACTTTTTGTTTTGCCTCATTTTTGAAGAAATATGGACCGATGATTCCATCAGCCCATAAACTACACCCTACCGTTGCTTTTAATGAATGTAATGGTAGCTCTTGGTACTCTTCGGGTATCCATTGAGCCAGAATTGGGCTTCATTACTGAATAAAATTTCACGATAAAAAACCGGATTTTCATTAAGTTTTTCCAGAGTCCATTCACTGAAAAAATGACGCAAATTTAAGTCGCCTAGCTTCAATTATTGCACAAGTTGAATTTTGTACGCTTTTAGGCCGAGATCCTCACGAAAAATACGCCAAGTTGTCGAATACGCCAAGCCAAGCTGCTGAGAACGACGACTAATCGATTCATCATGGTCTTCGCGTACACTCTCTGCTACAGCTGCTATAGTCTCTTTAATACGTGCTGGATGTGGTATAACCGGTCGAGTATCACCCACTAATGTAAGCTAGGACTCAAATTTGTGAATGTTATTAGCAATAGTGGTTTCAGTAGGTCGATTATGCGCACCGTAAGTTCTTCGAATCGCAGGGAAAACATTTCTCACAGAACGCTGTTTTCGTAATTCATCTGAACAGTTTGGGGACGCTGTTGTGGTGTGAGTCTTTCCAAAAATGACAAAGCAGTTCGATAGGAGTCACGCGTAATCTGTCAAAAAAAGCCTATTAAAAATCAAACTTCACCCCTTATATCTAAAGATTTTTACATCATCTGTTTAAACAGATATATATAGATTTTTAATGATACTATCAACATCATTAATAGTCAGAATAAATAATAAGGGACCGAGGTATCTACCTTGAGTGACACCAGGAAAGACTTAAATTGGGTTAGAAACCTTGGACCTAAATAGAACATAGTAATGTCGTTCATTTAAATTGGATTGAATTCTGGTTAAAAAGCTTATTTGGAAATCATGAGACTTTAATTTAAGAAAGATTATACCATATATTAGGCTTTGCTGAAATAGGTGGCAATCACGTCAACTTCTTTTACAAATTCTAGTGCACATAAAGTGCTTGATACGTTTTCCATTAGGTTGGCGGTTGTAGGTCTGCCTTTGAAACATCCGTGCTGGATTTGGCAAACATTAGATTTACAATTTTTCAGATTGAGGGAAATAATCCCTGGGCAACAGAAAGCTGAAAGAGAGCTGTAAGAGGATGGGCTAGGTGTATTTCACATTTCTTTAAAAATATAGGGGGAAATTCATCGGGCTTAGCAGAGTGGTTATCTTTGAGGTATATTATTTCATCTTTAACTTGCTCCAAAGTTATAGACATAGATTCCAAAGCTGTTGGTGGGCAGCTATTTAAGTGGAAAAAGTAAGAGTTGTCGGGTATGAATGCCGAAGGCTTGGCTAAAAAAAAATTGCGAAGAGATTTGCAATAATTTGGGAATCGCTCGTAGACTTACCAAGAAAATTCAGAGATGATGGATAGTTATCCGATTTTCTTTAAGTTTTGATAAACTGAAAGAATAATTTCGGGACTGAAATAAGTGTGTGGTCATTTCGGTTTAAATAGTTGTCATAGAGGCTATGGCAGAGTACAGAGAAATTTATTTCGGCAGACTGGTAGTAGAAGAAAAAGGTTTCGAAATATTATTTTAAGTAAGCATTCCAAAGCTTATTTCTCTTGTTACGAATATATTATACCAGGGTGGTGAAGATGACGGATTGTTTTTAGGTAAAAAAGTCGCAGATTGGGAGAGACATTTGAAAATTTTTGTATAAAAGGATGTGAGAGCATTGTTAACCGTAAGGTAAGGATTGTACTAATTGTAGAGAAAAATTCGCCATACTGAGGAGGTTGTTTGATTTGGAGTAGTTAGCCCTATGGAAATTAAAACTGTAAAAATTCTTATAGCGGAGCAATGCGATTCAGATCATTGCCATGTGACAACCGAGAGCGAGTTGAGAGGGCATATATAGCAGAAAAAAATATATAGGTTGCGCTTGCAAATAGATATTTTAAGGTAAAAAAATTCAAAAAATACGGTGGGCGATTCTTTAAAGGGTCTAGACTTGAGACGGGAGTGTATAGAATATATATAGAAGTACACCACGGCCATATAAATTCTCCTCTTTATTTAGACCATCGTCACAGTGTAAATCGAAGTCTTGGGAAAATAATTCATTATTTTTAATATTAGGGGTGATATTGGTTTCTGTGTGGGCAAAGATGTCGTAGGGTAGAATCTGCGAATTAAGATATATAGCAGAAGTCTTAGTTCGTAATCCTCTTATGTTTTGATAATACAGGGACAAATATTTGAGAGGCTTCGGCAAGGATTGAGCGGCAGGTTAGGAGCGATTGTAGTTTTTAAAACTAAATCATGTTCTCTGAAGGTGTAGTATGGATTTTGAACGTACGACGCAAAAGAAGAGAAATCATTAGCCACGTCCTCAGGAGACATATCTAATTCATTATGAAAACGTATAAAAAGTTGGCGCATATTATGATTATTGGTGAGGAGGGCTTCTTGCACAATAGAAACTATTGTATTGTTTTTCGTTATACCGTTGATACAGAAAGAGTTCAGCTTATAAGCGAGATATAACCGAAAATTATTATATAATCTGCGGTCTGTTAATCGTGAGAGAACATACCGGGTATCCTCTCCTGAATCGGAAAGCTGCTTGGTTGATTTTGCATTTGGAGGAAGTACGGGGTCTCAAAAAGAAGGTGGTGGGTGGTAGTCTGGCGGATTTAAAATATAGGAGCGAATAAAGTAAAGACGTTTTTGTTTGAGTGGAATAAGGAGATGTTCTTTAGTTTTTTTAAGGACTGAAGGAAGGATCAAGATTAAATGTTACATGTTTGGTAATTAGCTTCGACGGGGTGGATTAATGGAGTGAAAAAAGGAAATGTTCCAAATTTAAAACTCCATATTGAATCAGGAGCTTGTTTGTTGGAATTTGGATTTTTATTGTAAGAGTTAGGCTTTGAATTTGACTTTAGAATCGGTATAGGGTTAGACTTAATATTGGCATTGCTTTTGTTTTTTTTTTTTTTATGATGTTTGTTGATTTTAGTATTCGGTTTTAATTTTTCCATGGTATTCGATAAACTTTCAACAGATTTTAAAATGTCACTGTATTTCATTAAATTGACTTTTAACTGTTTTTAAGGTATGGTTGTTTCCTGCTGCAAAGTTATTGACTACATATTTTTGTCACTGAGATACTTATGGTAATTGCAAGTAAAATGTGGGACGGGCTGATGTTCTTACACTCATCACATTAAAACAAAAAATTGTTTTTAAAATCCCTTATGTACACGATGGATCGTTTGCTCAAGCTAATACAAACAACATGAAACGATTTGTAACAAAGACCGCTACAGATCACCATAACAGCATTTAGATCATTTGTTAGGAAGAAATTCACAGTTCCACATAATTCTGACATAATGATGAATTAATTAGGGTAGGTTGAAAATTTAATGTGTTGAATAAAAAAAAAAAAAACACAAAAAGCGGTGAATTGGGTTAGTTGTTAATTCAGCTTTAAGATTATTTTGCAATGTTAATCGATATAAAGTGAGTATACAAATCGAGTCAGTTAAACAAAAGAGAAAATTGCTTTCCGATTCTTACACTTTCCAAGATTTGACGATTGATGTGTTTTAGGTTCTTGACGAAAGACTATTAGAGATGAGGCAAGAGTGCTGCTCGTTAGCACCCACTTATACCAGTTGTATGTCAACTGCGATACAATTCGGAGAGTCTGGAAAGCCTAGCTCAGCTTGGAAACAAAGAGATTTCTTATTAAAATGGTCAAGATCGTTGCTCTATATAGAGTAGGGATTGTTTAGATCTCCTGTGTGTCAAGGCAGGACAATTAAAAAGAAAATTTCATCACAGTTTATCTATCTCTTCGTTTTTACAGGTCATGGAGAAATCGTTGTTAGGAATACTCACAAAATCGTTACAGGTGTCTTGCAATAACATAGTATTCCATGGCTATGTTTATAAGTTTGGAGATATCTCTTCTCCTAATATGCAGCTTTCTTAATCGCTAAGAATAAAAATCAAGATAAATTGCTGAAAATGTTTCATTTATTTGCCTGTAATTGTTGGCAGTAATCTTAGTCTGTCTAGCTTATTAGCGACATAGTTATCAGGAGTGTCTGAGTGTCTCGAACCTAATAAAGTGTGAGGGAGGGCTGCATAGCCATCTTGTTAAGGGATGCGTGCCAGTCTCGAATTAATGGAGTTCGGAGTAAGGGTTATGATTGCTGCTTGACTGTTTATGTTATATCCGATTCGGTTTCAAGTTGAGTGAAGCAGGCACCGGCCTCATACATAGCTGAGGATTTGTGTATGCAAAGGTCCTTAGAGAATAGCCCATCGCCGACGTTTTCAGTTGTCTTAGAATTGTCTGTAAAAAATGCGAACTGACTTAATGAGGAAAACTTTACATTGCCTCCATTCGTTCCTTTCTGGAATCATTGAACTCAACATTGAAGTCCATTTTAGATAATTAGGGGTCGGTTAAATTGAGAAGTCAGTGAAGCAAAGTGAGTAGACTGACAATTAACTCAATCCATTGCTGAGTGTCGTTTAGCTTGAGGGCAGATTTATTTGCATTCTCCATCTTGAACAGGCCTATAAGTAGCACATGGAGAAATGTTCGAAATGCCGCCATATCAATGGAGTGGTTCTTAACGCGTCAGAGATGCTTATGATTGCAAGTCCTTGCATTTGTTCTAATTAGTTTATATTAGTCCACTTTCCCACTCTAGTGAGAGCTGATAAGTCGTACTCGAGAATATTAGAGAGTGTATGTGGGCTTTAGACCGATATTTGTATAAAGAGCGTCGTCACTTGCATAATTTAACATACCTCATCACCCGTCCTCTAATCTGGTAAGCAGCCCAAAGATGACAGGGTAGACGAGGAGAGAGTACACTCACTTGGGTACACAACACCATTTCATACTTTTGGAAGGAGAGTGATTTTTTAATGGGTCGTAAGAGGAAGTGAAGTGCGGTATCTACCGATTTTCTTTTTCGATGTAGAGGTTGGTGATCCTTTTGATGAAGGCTGATAGACATATGGTTCTGAGATCCTTCTGAAGCATATGGGATGTTTTTTCAGGCACTGGGCATTGTACCGATAGCTAAATAAGTTTTAAGTATGCTAAACAGGATGTCATATACATCGTTAAAATAATTCCAGTCAAGCACGATTTCCTTCTGAATGCGGCTGACCCCATCAACCATCTTTTGGAATTGTCTGGGTGGCGCAAGTTTATGGTCATCATCGTGGAAGAAGGCAAAATCGAAGCAAGTCTTTTTACTGTAATTGGAGGTATGCTGACCTACCTATATATTATGAAGTTATTGTTTATTCGGCTTGACATAATATTTTTTTTTATGGGTTTAGTCATCCTGTTCATTCATAAAATTAAAAAATTGTTTATGAAACCATAAAAAATCTTCTGGAGGCATAGAAATTATATCTTCCAAAGGATATATGTCCCAGATGGTCTAGGTTGGTGCAATGAACATAAGTAGTGGAGGGGCCTGCAAATTGCATTGTTATTTAAAGGCAGATTTACTGCATGCGCTTTTAGAGGATTTTTGTTTCTGAGTAATTCATTTTACATTAAAGTCTTATTCCGTCATTCAGGGGAAAAAACACTTTTTTCTAAACGGCAAATGACTACTATAGGGTTTTCCAATAGGAACTTGATAACTTTGAATTTAATTTGTGAACGCACTCTTTCACTAATCATCAAACTGTCACTGTCAATTTATTCAGTAAACTCAACATTTTCATCCTGGTAAAGTACACTAACGAGCAACGTCTGCAAATTATAAAAATTTTCTACAGATATTCGGAGTCGGTGACTGTAACTTTAAGAGCGTTAACTCCAATTTTCGGTCGTAATTCTCGCCCTAGTAGACAGGCAATAACAAGTTTAGTGCAAAAAACACATATTCGTTGTGTGGTGTTGCCGTGTCAGTGAGACAACGGGTAAGTCGAAGTGTCGAAAATATCGCTGACGTTCGTCCGTAACAAACGATCCAAATCAGTCAATTCCATGGCGTTCTCAAGAATTGGGCATCGCTCAGACCACATTATGACGTATTTTGAGTAAGGATCTTGGCTTACACCCATACAAGATCAAGCTGACTCAAGAATTGAAGCCGATGGACCATTTGAAGCGACGTACGTTCTCCGATTGGGTTCTGGAGAAGATGCGCCAAGATGATGAATTTCATCGCAAAATCATTTTCAGTGACGAAGCTTATTTTTGGCTCAATGGGTTCGTCAATAAGCAAAATATGCGTTATTGGTCGGGTGAAAACTCACATGTGCTTCATGAATCACCACTTCATCCACAAAAAATAACTATTTGGTGCGGTTTGCATGCCGGCGGCGTTATTGGGCCATATTTTTTCGTCGACGATAACGATCGTCACGTTACTGTGAATGTTCAGCGTTATCGCACCATGATCACCAATTATTTTTGGCCCGAATTGGAAGATATGGACTTGAACGACATGTAGTTTCAACAGGATGGTGCCACAAGCCACACAGCACACGCAACAATCGATTTATTGAAGACTAAGTATGTTTAGCGTGTTATCTCAAGACATGGGCCAGTCGATTGCCCGCCTCGTCCGTGCGATTTAAACGTCAATTCATTGGTTTATGCCAACGACGTTGGAAGAGCTCAAAGCCAACATTGAACGCGAAATAGCGGCCGTTTCGGTCGAAATGTGTAGCCGAGTCATTGAAAATTGGGTCCAACGAATCGACCGCTGCAAACGTGCCCGCGGTGGCCATATGAACGAAGTCGAGTTCCATTCATAATTGTTTTAATTGTACTTCAAGCCAATAATAAAGTTTACGAATTATCTCAAATGGTTTGCCTTTTATTTAAAAAAAAAAGTTGTCAAGTTTTATAGAGTGAAAAACCCCATGCGTTCGAGACAGATCGTTCTTTGTATTCTGCTAAAAGCGGTGACGTATTTCCGTGAGAGCTTGGTCCACTAGACAACCGACCCAAAGGATATATGTATTTGGTCTTATCGTAAACATGTATATTCAAAGTACCCTCTTCGGTGACAAGCACCTTGCTTGCTAAATGCTCCTTTAGATTGCGCCTTGGACATTTTCCATGAGACATGTTTAATACAAAGATCTAAATAATAAATAAAAAATAACTGATAAGTCTTAACATTAGATAAGTTAAATCAGAAAGTTTTTTTCCTTCTCATAAAGAGAATAACTTCAGTTCTGAGGAAATTAACGGAAAGCTCTTGCTTAGAGAGCAGATAGACACTAGGCGTGATCCAATAGCCAGTACCGTTACATGTATGCATATAATGAGGGTAAAACTATTGAGAATATTAAGCAGCGACTCGACCAATGTGCACCAAAGTAGTGGAAACAGGTCGCCGTCCAGTAAGAAAATCATGCCACAATCACATATTTGCTGCAATCAGCATCATGAATCAAGGTCCTAATATGTTTATTATTGGTTGGCCCCTTTAGAATTCATGCTCCGTTCACGGTTGAGAAAACCACGGGTGGATTAAATGTACTGCGGTTAACTTTCCTGAATTTACTAATTTAATTTTTGATGGCATCTTGCAGACCGGTACGGTTCTGTGGATCAACCCACATGTCTTTCCGATCCCTAGCGAGCTTCTTCCAGTTACGCATGTCAAATTAATTGAGGTCCCCTTCTAACTGCTTGTTACGTCTTAGGTAAGGTTTATCTATACCGCGGGGGGGGGGGGGGGAATAGAAGATCTTTCTGGTTGGACGACTGGTATCCATGTGTTCTATATCTTTATCGCTGTAAGCGAAGAATTCTGACTAGGTTTGTGTTTGTACAGCCGATAATGTTTTTCGTTATACATATATTCTCCTCCAAACATCGTCAACGCAGACGGGGCCAAATACGACACGGAAAATTTTTTGCTTAAAGGATCTAAAGAAAACTTTCATACGCTCTGATTATGTCTCTGCGCTGTAACACAAAATAGGGATGATTAGGGTCTTGTCTTATTAGCAGCGATTACCAAGAGATATTCTTCGTTACATTTTCACGCTAATGTTTTTACTGGAGCTCACCGCAACCCATACTCGTGGTAGATATACTCCATTACCATCTTTAAATTATAGTTGTAGACATACTCGAATAAAACGTCGGTGCATTGTGATTTGACCGTCAGACCCATTTTTGTGAGTTATGCACAATACTTTCAAGTATGATGTTAAGTCGCAAATAGCACGTCGCCCTATCTAAAATCCTTCTAAACGTCAACAGATTGTTATATTTCTTCCGAATTTGACAGAGCAGCAGGAGTTCTTCATTGAACCAGTTTGGTAGGGATACCAAGATCAGACATGGCTCTGTATAGCAACCTTAAAATCAACAAAGACGTGGTGGGTATACGAGTATACTTGGTATTCACGGGTCTTACCCAAATGAAATTTCGGTTTAAGATGGATTTACCTGTTCTACAACCGTACAGTAATTGACCTCTCAGATTGTTGACGATCACATGATACGGCAACAAGGATCTTGCATGCGACGTTTAATAAATTTATGCCCCTGTAGTTCAGGTAGCTCTGGTGATCTTCTTCCTTTAGAATCGGATAGACGATGCTCTGATTTCATTTAGCAGGTATCCGTTCTTCTGTCCAAATTGTACATATGTATGAGCTAGTGTATATTATGCTCTGTACTAGATAATTTTCCCCAGCTTAAAAGAGTTCGGTTGTTTTGTTTTGTCATTTTCGCTGATTATAAATCCGCATAAGTGGCTCTCTAAATTTTAAGATTTAACTTTGTCTCAAGTACGATGTTTCCTTGGTCGTCTTTGCAGGCTTCGGTTCGGTTCGGTGTAGGTTTTGTGGCCCTGATACTTCCATCAAAGAAGTTTGTTTTCTATTTTTGTTTCTATTTTCCATCCCTTCTGATACGTTTCGATATCAGCTCTTAAATAATGGTACGTCTTCTACACGGCTAAAAGAGCATGTCGGCTGAGACTGCAATCGGTGGCATTTGAAGTGTTATTATGAAAGAGTTGTCAATCGGCAGAGGCTCAGTGGAACTCTAGAGATCCCTAAAGTAGTAGTACGAAGCAATATTTGGAACTTGGATTGTGCGGGCGGCTAGAATACTGGATGCGTATTTTCCGTGTGCGTGTAGAACCTGAGGTATAATCTTTTAGTGTTACCTCTATATAGTTTAACGACTTAAGGCCTAGTTTGGATGTCTTTTTTAAAGATTTCTGGGATGACAAGGCAGCCAAAGGAACGAAGGCTTAAGTTTTGTGCTAGTATGTTTTTTATATTTTGTTGGCGTTTCCTTATAAACCTGTATATAGAAACTATGTGAACAAGTACTCTGATAAGGGATCATCCAGGAAATAATATGTTTAACAATGTCCGAATGTTTGGATATTTAGCGGCAGCATCATTTTTTATTTGCTTGACGGCTTCTAGTATTATTACATTCTCTTGAATGTATCATCGAATATAAGAATGAGTCAAAAATATTCCTCGATTCATAAATTCATAAATTTGTTTTTGGAACAAGATAAATTTGATAAATAAAATTAAGAAATTTAACCTATAACAACAAAAGCACAAAAGTTGAAAATATTGCTAATCACATTATTTACTCAAAAGTTTGTGGACGAAAGTAAAAGAGGAACGATTCTCAAAAAAATTCATTTATTTTGAATTACGAGAATCTCCCGCATGACTCTTTTAATTCTGGAAATAAAATTGGATGATATTTTTGATCCATCAATGGGACACGCATCTGAGAAATGTATTTTCTCCACTTACTCATCGTCATTAAAAATATAAATTTCCCCCAATCCATTTGTTCTTTGGCTGACGATCTCTTCCGTGTCGTCATTGCACATATGACTCGAAATTTGAATCCAAATTGATATATCATAGAAAAGGTCCACGTCCACTAGTTTCAAGTAAATGCATATGTGGGTTATGACATAGACCGCGCCTCTATCTAGTGCTTACGGATTGATTTTGCGGAATTTCAACGATGCAAATGTTTGAAATCAATTGGAGTTAAGTGTGCAGAGTAAACAGCACCGTGCTGGCGGTAAATATGGACGGCATTTTTAATCAAAATACAAGTCGTCAGTTCTAATTGATTAATCAAACGGGGTAATGTAAACTAAATTGCCTCCATTAGGGTTGACTTTTAAGTGATGGCACAACTATTCGTACTCTCAATTAATGAAACGGCGTGTTACAACGCTGTCGATATTGAGGGTGACTTCATGTCGCGAATAGAGAAGAAGCTATTGCTTGAATATTATTAATTTTTTTAATTAAAATTCCCGAAACAATGGAAATAAAAGTTTGTGCAATATGAAAATAGGAAGAGGAGTTTGGTATTATTTGTATGTAAAATTGTTAGGTTATGATACAATTTCTAAAAAGAAGCAATAGCATTTAAACTTGAACATGATTTTATAAGATATGTAAATATGAAGGAAATAAAACTAATCAATTAGAGGTTTTAATCAATTTTACATGAAAATCGGAACCTTCGCGAACAAGATAAAGCAGTGCCACTATCTCAAGCAAAATTATCTTCTACAATTTTTCATTTTATGTTTCAGTAACAACAATGCGTTCATGTTATGTCATAATGTGCAACGGCTCAACATGCCTGCTGTAAAGAGAAGCCTGTGGAAACGAGATCTGTATTCACTGGCCGAACCAAATCGAACCACTCCTACAATGTACGATACACAATGATCACTTTCTTGAGCGCGTTTAACAACGTTAACCCATCCGCAATCACTACGGCGCTGTCAACTATGCAGTTAGACGATACACTTGGGGACTTGATCAGTTTTATGCTAAATAGCAGGGTAATCAACTCCAAACTGGATAGGGCTTTTGCTAAAAGATGTGTTAGCAAAGGTACGCCGCAAGGCGATGGTCTTTCTCCCCTTCTCTGAAATTAGTGGTTAATGAACTGCTGATATACCTGGAAGAGGGAGGTAGCAGGTTGATTGCCTATGCGTCTTAGGTAACCATATTAATACCATCAAAAAACAGATTAACCCGTTGGGCAGATCGCTGTGGATTGGGAGTAAGCCCCCATAAAACTGATCTTGTTTTCCAATTTCCAATTTCCAAATGCAGACGCTTTCAATAAACGGTACAAGTTTAGTGTTTTCCGATACAGCAAAATATTTGGGCCTCATTTTTGACAGGAAACTAAACCGGAAACCTAACATTCAAAAAAGAGTCAAGAAAGCTACAGTAGTTTTATTGTCTTAGAAAAAAGCCATTAGGAACAAATGGGGCCCTTCACCTCACTGGCTACACATTTCGGTCATAAGGCCGATACTCACCTACTGGGTAATTGTCTGGTGGACAGCCTTAGACAATGCAGCAAACTAGAGCAGCATATCTATGCATACTTAAAACTGCTTTAAAAACTTGATATTTGCGTTTCACGTGATTTGAAAGAAATTCATTTAACGAAGCGCATCAACGCTTGCGAATTGCATCTTAGACGCAATGAATTCGACCCTTTTTTTAAACGAATCGTTACTGGCGATGAAAAATGCATTGTTAACAGTAACGCAATCATCATTGCTCTCATTTTGGTGGGATTGGAAGGTGTGGTGTATTTTGAGCTGCTTTCAAGGAATCAAATGATCAATTCGAATCGGAAGGTGTCGTCGAAAAGGCGTCATTTTTCACCAAAATAATGGTAGACCACATACAGTGGCCCAAATAAATATATAAGGTGATTCATCGTAAGGTTTGATTTTCAATAGGCCCTCTTTGACATATCACGCGTGATTCCTATCAAACTGCTTTTTCATTTTTGTTCAGTATCGCCTGGCAAGTCGTCATAAAAAGACTTACATCACAAACGCGTCTCCAAATTGTTCAGCTGTATTACGAAAATCAGCGTTCTGTGAGAAATGTTTTTCGTGCGGTTCGAGGAATTTACGGTGCGCATAATCGACTTACTGAAACTTGTGCAAGAATTGAAGCTAGGCGACTTGAATTTGCGTCATATTTTTAGTGAATGGGCTTTGAAAAAACTTAATAAAAATCCGGTATTTTATCGTGAAATTTTGTTCATTTATGAAGCCCATTTCTAGCTCTATTGATAAGTTAATAATAAAAAAAATGCCGTATTTGGGGTAATGAGTATCCCGAAGAGTACCAAGAGCTACTATTACATCCATTAAAAACCATTGTATGGTGTGGTTTATGGGCTGCTGGAATCATCGGTTCATATTTTATCAAAATTAGGGCAAATCAGAATGTTACCGTCAATGGTAACCGTTATCGAGCCATGTTAACGGGCTATGTTCTTCCTGAAATTCAAGCACATGGTCTCGGTGAGCTCTGGTTTCAACAAGACGGCGCTACGAGCCATACAGTGCGTGAAAAAATGGACTTGTTGAGAAATCGTTTTGGTGAGCACTTAATTTCAAGTTTTGCTACGGTAAATTGGCCGCATAAATCGTGTAATATCACACCTGTGGACTATTTTCTCTAAGGATATATAAAGTCTCAGGTCTTCTGGAATAAGCCAGAATAAGAGATCTTCTCGAACAGCCCTAGTTATGTTCGAAAATACTAAAATTCTAGCATCTTAAGGGGTATGTATATTTATTTGGGCCACTGTACATATATGGTCACTCGCCAAGAACTTTTTTAGCTAGGTTGAGAATTGATATTACTCCACCATATAGTTCCATCAAATTACCATTTATTTCGATCTTTGCAAACTCTCTAGATGATAAAACTTTCAATGATAATGACGCTGTAATTCGCACTTGGTTCGGTTTTTTGCCGATAAAGATTAGAAGTTCTACGAACGTGAAATTATGAAGTTGCCAGAAAAATTGCAAAAGGTCATCGAACAAAATGGAAAATATATCATTGATTAAAGTTCATTCGTTGTATTTAAAAAAAAGTGGTTTATGTATATGAAAAAAATCGGCAATTACTTAGTTGCGAACCTGGTATGCGTTTACCATCGCTACATTCAACAGGTAGAAAAAATACGGTTTGTCCATTTTCAGGTTTTCTTACGAATATGACCCCAGACATAAGTTAAAAGCAGTTGAGCACTTTTGTTGTCCTTATATCTATGCCGTTAGTATTAGCGACATATTGTTCGTAGTACCCTCGCTCAACTTTTCGCTTCGTCAGTTCAGCATACCTCGACAATTTTATGTTTAACACTCGATTTGACCGCACGGCTCCCAAACTATATATGTATACCACAGCTTCTACGATATGGTAACAAATCCAATGACGTGTAAAAATTATCAAAATATACTCGTAAAATGTAGTTTACGTTGTCTGGGATTTTGCTGGACAAACTAACGATGAGGAAGCTCCGAGATCTGGTGTATTTTCTGGTACCACATTGTCTTCTTCGCCAGAGTAAATTTCAAAAGCATATGCGAAACCCATGTTATCACATAAAACGAAAAGCTTGGTTCACTATTTATGTGGTTTGACTGGTATGTATTGATGGGTGAGGTTGTCGCCCATTTTTGAAGCACACATTGTCTGTACAAAGACGATGAAGCATCGGAACAGATCCAAAGAGTTCACAGAAATGGATTATTAGTGGTCGAACCCGATGCAATTCGTTGTATCCAGGCTGGCCTTTCGGAGTCATAGTCGAATTGTTAGTAATATGTAAGATCTGGCGCATTTATTCGAATCTCATTGGAGTCATTCTTGTCTTCCCCAGTAAGAACGAACTTTCGGATAACGATACACAGACACGAAAAACATTTTTTTTTTTTTTTTGTTGGCCATGGATGTGTAATCTGCATATATGAGTACTAATATCCCAAGTTCTATAAGCATGCACGATTCGCAAACCTAAGTAATTGATGCTAGCTAGCCGAAAAATCATCCTCAGTGACGTGGCACAATTTGGTTAGGCTTTGGGAATAAGGAAAATTGTCATATAGTATTAAGTCAGGCAATTAAGCAAATAACCAGAAAGGTTTCAACATCAGCCATTTTATACGAACATATCTATTGATTGGAGTGGTTTCCACTTAATTCGTTGAGTCGTACTTCTTCTGCGATGATGGCGGCGAGTCTGTTACAGTTAATGGAAATCGATGTCGTTCAGTATTTTTGAGGATTTGCCGAATCCGGAAGGTTTGGAGGATATGCGGTTTTAAAAGCACGGAGCCAAAGTTCGGTGATCTTATCGCCAGAAATGGTCCTGTTAATTGGCTACTCCACTCGTACGATTTAAAACATTTTGACAGCGTACATCTTTTAACTGGAATTTCTCTTCCACAAAGTGTGCGATATATATCGATATCGACATAGTTCTTTTGTTGGTGATTAACGACAGGTGCTAAAAATTTAAATTTTTAACTTAAGGACGATGACGTCTCCTAAATTTATGTCAGAGGTAGTGTGTTTGGACTTAAATAAATAAAAAAAAAAAAAAAAAATACTAACAGCAGCGTTATTATCGGCCAAAAAACGAGAAGGCATTTTGGACTCATTAATATGCTGCTTAAATAGAAAATCTTGTACGAAAACGGACTTTTGGTTTTATAACCAAACCAGAAAGCTCACACATAAAAATAGCGCCACTGAAACCCAACATTTCCGATTAACGCTCACACTTCGGAAGTTGTGTGATATGTGATCATTCTTTATACTTTTTTGTTAACTAAACTCAGTTTCCGTAAGATCTATTATTTCCTATTCGTATTTGTTCTGTTAGCGAAATGCCACGTTTTTTCGTTTCGTGTGTAGACTCAAACAAAAAAAAAAAAATCTTCTTTAGTCAAATTTCAGAAAAATTCAAAATTTTTATTAGCGGATTCACTAACAAACCACACTAAAAACGCTATGGTTGCGTCTTACGGTATGGACGTGTCTTTGCCGTATTTGGACCCGTGATATAAGCAGCAGAACCTATGTCTGAATTAGCTATTCCATATACGAGATGGTGCGTGTCAGCTACTTCGAGCTAGTTGGTGAAATCGTGGTGAAATGGCCACTATTCAGGTATGCGAAAAAACATTTGGCGTCACTGTCAGAGATCCAGTGTTGCATACTGGCAAACGACTTTCAGTTGTATAAGAACCCGGTGTTATGGGCACCATTTTCTATGGTCTCCAACGTTTATTGAAAGTCATCAACGTGTTAACCAACTCCATTTACATTCCAAAGGGTGTTAATGTGCCCGAACTATGCCATTCGGTTGAATCGGAATTCAATGCACTCGACGTGAAAGGTGGATCACACATTATCGGAGGTGAATTGTACGGTTTCGTACATGCAAAGACTCTCGTCAATCATAAGATGATTGTTGTTACATCATCTGTACCGCTACAAAGGATACAGTTTGTTTTATTGATTCAGCTGGAGAGATCCGTAAACACAATATGTTGCAAATTTTGCCTGTACGTCAATCACGTCGAGTCATCCTTATGATCGATCAACGTGTATTAGATTCTGTGTTCCCTAGTGTACCAGGTGGTGCAATTGCCATTCCCGGAGTTTTCAGTTATGATAAAACTGTCATCTCGCAAGTCTTGCCCAAGTACTTCAATTCGGATGTCATCACCTACGTCGTTTGAGGGGAGCATGATAATGACATATCTGAAGTACTTCGTGATATCCGAGTTATAAGTTGAAATCGATGGTGTCGCTGAATCTATAATGAAACGTACCGCTCTTGTTGCCAACACACCCAACACGTCTGAAGCTTCCATCTACGCTGGTATCACTTTGTCCGAATACTTCCGTGATATGAGTTACAACGTATCCATGATAGCTAATTCTACTTCTCGTTGGGCTGAAATGCCAGCCTGTGCAGTATATTTGGATGCCCTTTTGGCTTCTTTTACCGAATGTGCTGGTCATTTCAAGTGTTTGAGTAACCTAGAACGTGAGGGTTCCATTTAAATTAAATCACCTCCTGGTGGTGATTTCCCAGATCCTGTCACTTCGGCTTCACTAGGTATTGCTCAGGTGTTTGGATATTAAACTAGCCAATGCAACTCGCACTACGACACGGTTAAGAAAATACTACGGGAGAAAGAAAATCTGTTAAAAATTGTACAACTCGTCGGTAACGTTTCATTAGCTGAGACCGATAAGACCAATCTCAAGGTTGCCACACCGCTCAAAGATGATTTCCTAAGACAGAATTCCTACTCTCCATTCTATCGTTTCTACCGACAAGACAGTCGGTATGGTGAGGAACATTACTGTATTCACAACTTGTTTTCTTCTTTTATGTGCTCACAAACTTTATTCTCGTTCTTCACAAAAATGCACTTCCAAATGAAAAAGCATAAGAAATCTTAAATATACGTTGCTCAGTATTTAAGGCATCGAGGAGTAGATTATTTTAATTATGATTCCTTTGAGTTGTTTATTAGCAAATTGTACTTGAACTTTGAAAAGTAAGTGAAAACTTAACTGAAAGAACATCAGTATAATCTATTCTTATAAAACAAAAGAAATGCTCTTAAAGAACCCATTATATGAGATAATACATATGTATTCCAGGAAAATTGTTATTGAAGGCTCTGTGAGTACTGGGAATAATAGCTTTGTGTGTTTCTTTGTTTTTTCTGTCAGGGCAGAGCACTCAGACAAAGGAACAATCCATTGTACCCCTTTTGAGTACGTTTTAAAGAAATTTCTCAGTCCTTCGAAGACGGATGAGTACGCGCTTCAATGTGAAAGTGCCTACAATACCAGCATCCACCACGTCATGGCCAAGTACCTGCGACATTCATAGAGGTATTGCTACTCGGTTTCGTCATCACTTTTACAGCAAGCGTCGTAGAATATTGTATCACTTATGGCTATCACGTTTAAGTATTTCTTTTCTACTGAGTGACAGCAGAAGGGCTGCTAACCCCTTAGAGACGTTGTGAAGCATTTGTTTAGTCTGCCGGCATCCTATACAGTCATGCCATCTGAAGCTATGCTCATATAAATCCTAACTGTCAACTAACCGAGAATGCAGGCAGATATAATGTAGGTTCGGTTTCTGCCTTTCTCTCAGTATACAATAAGTACCATCAGTTTTTCTGAGTGCTTCTAGCCTAGTGGATTTTCATCTTTTGAGGGCTTTGACAAGTCTACTGGTTTAACCGACAGTTTCGATATTTTCGCAAGCTTCTTCATAATAAGCACTCTGCGAAATCCGAATAAGCTTCTTATATTCTTTTTGCTTCGATCTGTAAAGATTCCAGCCTTCTTTCAAATTAGTACTCTGTGATCTGTTTACAAGTTTTCTGCTTTCTTTACGAAAACGCTGCAGATCTGCGTTCCATCAGGAAACGGGCGATCTGCAGGATTGCTTTTTAGCTGAATATGCCATTTGAAAATACATGGTGAGGGTATCGTTCAGATTCTGAACAGCTTCCTTTGGTTTTTGTTGTGTCTAGTGCTTAGTGGGAGCCCTTATATACTACTTAAATCGTATCCCTTTGGTTTTCTGGTTGAATTCTGTGTATCTATGGTTTGAGATGAAGATCGTCGATAGTACATTCCAGACTGCTAAGGAAATTTAGCATACCTGTTGGAGAACCTTAAATCGATTAGGTGCTGTCTTACTCTTGTATTAAAAGTTGGCTGAGAGCTAATATTGTCGCCTCAAATATTATTGCGTGAAATCCAGGAGATGAGACTGAGAGAGAAGATGATGAGACTGCCCGAAAAAGTATTCTGAGCATTATCATAACAACATATGATAACTTCCATTTTCCTTGAATCACAGTGTATTGTGCGAACGCTTTTTTCAATCATCGAAGCACTTCTCTAAGCACTTTTTGATTTAGCCTTGAGCTCTTCCATTAATGCGGTTATTACAATATTTCCTCAATCGTTGCAAATCTCCGTCCTTTCATAGGCTTCTTCAGTTTTGGGAATAGGAAAATATCGCATAGGGCCAAATCCGGTAAATACGATGGTTGAGGCATGATTGTCGTATTGTTTTTGGCAATGAAAGAATAGGTGATATATCCGGCAAAAGCCATGAATTGTTTTTCTATATTTCTGGACGTTATTTTTCTATTGCTTCTCATAAACGGCGCATAACTTCACGGTAATACTCTTTATTGATCGTGTGATCTTGAGATAAAAACTCTTGATGCACTACGCTACAGTAATAGGAAAAAAACAGTGATCAACATTTTGACACTTGATCGAACTTGGTGTGTTTTTTTATCGGTCTTGGTTCCTCTGAGTGTTTCCATTGCGACGAGTGGGCTTTGGTTTCGACGTCATAACCATATACCCATGATTCGCCACCAGTAATGACCCTTTTGAGCAAATCAGCATCGTCACTGACGTCATTTTTGATCAAAATGAGGAAGTTTCAGACCAAACTTTGTTGACATACGGTTCATGCCCAAAATATTCGAAAAAAATTGCATGACACGAGTCGACTGATATGTCAACGTCCTCAGCGACTTCTCTAATGGTAATCCGATGATTTTCTAAAACAAATTTTCCAGGGACGTCCAGAGCGAGGTTCGTCATTGGCATCTTCTTGACTATCTTGGAAGAGATTGTACCACTTGTAAACATTTATTTTACTTAAAGCAGTCTCACTTGATTTAAGGCACTTGATTCCATTTTTTACACAAAATTTGATGAGAATTCTTTGCTCCATTTTTTATAATAATTGAAAATACACTAAAATATGTCTAAACAAAACTAAATATGCTACATGCTTGAAACTGTGAACATATATTTGAGACACGTATATCAACAAAGAAAAAATCAATAGTCGAATGTATGATGCCTGCAAAATTTCAAAAGCCACCTTACTTTTTGAACAGATCGCGTATTTGTGGCATTCTCTGTTCGTCTCCTACCAAGTAAATATTGGTTGCCAATAAACTAAGTTTAGATGGTGAGAGTAAGTTCGGCACATAAAGGCAAGTTCTTGGTTCCACCGATTGCTCGTCATATAGAGGTGTGAAACCCCTTAAACACACACGTGTATTCAACACAGAAAATGTCTTTCGTAGGGATGAAGTAGCAGAATTGTAATGTTGAAGTTTATTCTGAATAAATTATATACCATTTGTAGATAAACACTGGAGTGGTCATTTTTTATCTGCATACTTTTGAAAACAAAGTGAAAATTAAAAATTCTAAGGCGCAGATAGGGACGTGAGTCATACCTAGATTTAATAGTTTTGACAGAAGCCTGGAGGTGGCCGTGGTGTAGTGGTATATGCATAGACTCCTCTAGCAGAGGGTCACGGGTTCGAATCCCGTGCGAGGCAATTCTCTGAAAAAGTCTTTTCATGGAATTTGTATCTAGTTACATGTAAGCCCGTCGGCGTCAACTCTGACGTGAAGGCATAATACTGATGTTGGAGTGGTTGCTGGCTGGGGTAAAAATAATGAACTAACAACTAGCATGTACTAAGGCTTACTAGTTGAGGGTACACCACTCGCCCACGCCCTGGTGAAAAGCCAGTATTCATATCCCCCTGATGCGCGCGCGGAATTATAAAAAAAAAATCTAAGCCCACGAGCCTAAGATACACTTCGAAGTTTTGCTCCAAAATATTTAGGTCTATTCTTAAAAGCCCTTATAGGTGATGATGAGATGGAATTTTTTATGTAAAAATAAATTGGTAAAAGTGTTTATCTTTAGAGGCTATCAACGAATCAAGCCATTTTTTGATGTCTTCATATGAGTGGACCTGCTCATCAGCTAGATCATGTGCCATCGAACGGGACAAGTAATATTGAACGGAGTAATATCTGGGGAATATGGCGGGTGGGGTAGGACTTCTCATTTGAGCGTTTCTTGGTAGGTTTTAACGGGTTTGACAACGTGAGACCGATCGTTGTCATGCTGTAGAATCACTTTTTTGTGCCGTTTTTCTCACAGTGCTCAGTTCAATCGCATAAATTGGAGTCGATACAGTTCCCCAGTGATGGTTTCGTTGGGATTCAACAGTTTATAACAAATAACACCGACTTGGTCCGATCAAATACACAGCATAACCTTAGCAGCGTTAACCATGACCGGACAGTCTCCATGACTTTCTTCTCATTGAGTTGCTGTAATGAATCCATTTTTCATAACACGTCACAATGCGATGAAAAAAAAACTTTAAACGTTCCTTGGCTTTAAATCATAAGGAACCCAAGTTACTTGTTTTTGAATCATTCCCAACGCATGAAATCATTTGGAAATGACTTGACGTGTAACTTCTAATGCTGAAGAAAGATCTTCTTGCGTTTGGCATGGATCCTCATCGAGCAATGCCTCCAATTCAGCGTCTTCGAAGGGTTTTGGTCTTACTTCACGTGGACGGTTGTTAACTTCGAAATCCCCGCCTTTGAAGCGACGGAACCATTCACGACACTTTGTTTCACTTAGAGCAGCATCTCTGTAAACTTTTTCGAGTTGTCGATGCCGCTTCAGCCGCAGTTATTTATTTTATTTATTTATTTATTAGAATATCAATATATTATTGAAAATTGTAACTAATATAAACAATAGACCAAACTAGCAGCAACAGCTTTCGGCCTTTTAGCGTGAAAAAAACAACAATTATATAGTTACACTGAGGTTTTAAGTCTTTCTAAATATTTTTAACTTTCTCAATATTTCTTCCTTTGGGTACCTTGAGGAGTTCCAATGGGTCTTGATTCGGACTAATGTTGTTTTGGAGTGGTGATGAAAGAAAGCATGGGCTTAGTATTGTGAATGAGTAACTGTTACTCTGCTGAAGCAAGTTGGGCAAGTTGGTCATATATTGTTCCTGTAGAAGTATCGGGAGTTAGTGAGACATTAGGTGCCTGCAATCAATGTAGAACATCCTTCTCAATAATATCTCCACCTTTATTAAGCAAATTCATTGCCAATGGGCTTGAGGAAATTAACAAAGAGTTCATAATGTATTCGTTAGTTTTTAAGCGCGATATTTTTCAAGCGAAATTGTCTCTATATCTTTTGAACTATTTGCTTCTTGCCACCTGTTCTTTTTCATTCAGCTGAATTTTTGGCAATAAGATATATTTTGTAATGCCCGGCCCATGAATTAAAATTTTATTAATTGTGAGAGGCATTTGACTCTAACTTTATTTTTGTCCATCTTTATTTCGTTTTCACTGGCTATGGTGTGTAACACTGATTTAATTTTTTTTATCAATTAAATATCTAAACCGGCTATTGTAGATAATAGGTCCGGATCGCTAAAAATTTTGCAAGCAGTATTTTCATCATTACTGCTTTCTATTCCAGGTTTCGGCTTATCTAATACCAATCCCTTAGGTTCTGTGAATTGACTCTGAATATCTTTCTTTAATTCGTCAGTTTTTTTTTTGTTCTTCGTCTCGAATTTGCTATTCATCAGAGGTATTTTATAACTTAGGTGCAACAAACATTCTAAGAGAAGAAGACATGAAGAACCGATAATCCGAATTCCAAGAGAGAAACATCTATTAGTTTTGTGTTGCATACTTTTTCTATGTTATTGAAATTCTTTCAGTGAGTTCGCAAACAAAACATCTTTTTATTGATTTGGTATCTGTGATGGCATTACATATCTTTACATATACCTTTGTAACTGACATTGTAATTGCAACATGTATTTTAATGTTATTCATGCTTTATCTACTAGGTGGGGTGAAGAGTAACCTCCTTGGGAATGAAAAAAAATTTTTTTTAAATGCTTTTTTTTTTTTTTATTTTTTTTTTATTCAATATAGTCCTTTTATTGGGTTTATAACTTCGTGCTGTTTGCTAAGAGATGGCGTAACTTGTATTATTCCATTGAAAGATACGTTGGAAAGCTACTGTCATTGTTCGTCATTTCAGTATATGTCATTGATTTGAAGCGTAAACAACAATTTTTTTTTTTCACTCAAATATGTCGAACTTTGTGTCTGAAAAAGTGTTTTTGCGAGGAGTTCTTCTTCATTACTTCATCGTATTTTGGTGGAAGTTTATGGTGAACATGCGCTAGCTGAGCAAACGTGCCAAAAGTGGTTTGCATGATTTAAAAGTGGTGATTTTGGCTTGGAACACGATGAACGTCCTGGGCAGCCAAAAAAGTTTGAAGATGAAGAACTGGAAGCATTACTCTATGAAGGTTGTTGCCAAACACAAGAAGAGCTCGCAGAATCTTTGGGTGTCACTCAAGCAGCCATTTCAAAACGTTTAAAAGCAGCTGGGTATTTTCAAAAGCAAGGAAATTGGGTTTCACATGAACTCAAACCGAGAGACGTCGAAAGGCGGTTTTGCAGGTCCGAAATGCTGCTGGAACGCCACAAAAGGAAGTCATTTTTGCATCGCATTATTACTGGTGATGAAGAATGGATCCATTACGATAACCCCAAGCGCAAAAAATCATATGTGAAACCCGGCCAACCAGCCAAATCAACGGCAAAGCCATTGATTGAGCAATATCCATTGCGCGAAGGTAATGCTCTGTATTTGGTGGGATCAGATGGGTGTGCTGTATTATGAGCTGCTAAAACCGGGTGAAACCATCAATGGACAACGCTACCGAACACAATTAATCCGTTTGAAGAGAGCAGTAGCTGAAAAACGCCCGGAATATGTGACCAGACACGAGGTAATAATTTTCCATCATGACAACGCTCGGCCCCACGTTACTATTTCGGTTAAGAGCTATTTAGAACACAGTGGATGGGAAGCCTTACCCCACCCGCCTTGTAGCCCAGACCTTGCCCCTTCTGACTACCATTTGTTCCGGTCGATGCAGAACGCCCTCACTGAAATACGGTTCACATCAGAGCAGAATATCAAAAATTGGCTTGATTCATTCTTGGCTGCCAAGCCGGCGCAGTTCTTTTGGGAAGGGATCCAAATATTGTCAGAAAGATAGGAAAAAGTCATAGCTTCAAATGGGCAATACTTTGAATAATACTATTGTACAATACATGTTTTTCTTAAATAAACGTTCAAATTTTGAAAAAAAGCACGAATTAAAATATATACCCAACATAATGATGACTTCTTGCACGAAACAGCAGTGTTTCGTATACCCCAGCTGTAGTTCAACAAGAATCGCTACAACTGTTAAATCTCCACAAATTAACTACTTATAGCCTTTATACTGAATGTGTTGTAGGAGATAAAGCAAATTCTTGTATGATACCTTCATATGAACAGCGTGAGATATAGGTACAGATGGGTATTTATTGCCACTGTGAAGTAAAACTGCTTTTAAGCTAAGTTTACTGGAATTAATAAATAGGCGCCAATTGCTTGGTTCATGTTTCTGTCCCTTTTTGAGTAAAACAATGTGCAAGTCCTTTTTCAGGTTTTTGGAAGACAGTTATACAATATGTACGCCAGTTTCGAGCAGATTCCATTATTTTAATCTGGATGCTAGAAGTTCTGACTGTGATTTCATTAGTTAGTTTTAATTCTCAAACCAAATCATTCAGTTCAGTTCATTAAATGCAGCTTTGTTGAACTTTCTGGTTTTTGGTATTTGAAAGTCTGGATCATTGTCAATTTCTTATTCGAATTGCATTTCATTATTACTTGAATCACTGGCATATTCAAGTTTTTTGTCCATACTCCACGATTCTGTGGAATAGTATATTTTTAATTATGTTTGACAGGCCGTAAAGCTGATGGCAAATTGGGATACTGCACAGTATGCTTGGACTTCAGGCCTGTAAGACTTTCGGTGTGTGTGGATGAAAATGTAAAACTTGTTTGCCAGCAGCGGGGGGCACGCATGCGCTTGCACTGTGTTCACTCGTCGGAGGCGAAGGATCTTGCTGCTATGTTCACCGAAGCTTACTAAATTTATCGTGCCAATAAAAAAAATTAAATGTAAAAACTTTGGTCTATTGTGTTGTATTACTACAAAATAAGTAACGCACATGAACTTGATTTAAACTCGAGATGGTGTTGTACTATAGATGTAATAATTACCTGAGGGAACCCAGCCACGGCAATTGGCTTCGCCATACACACCATGACTACTCCTTCCAAGTTTCTGTTGGAATAGTCCATAACTATACATACTATAATATACAGGGTTTTCCAATAGGGACTTGACAACTAATTTGTGAACACACTCTTTCACTAATCATCAAACTGTCACTGTCAATTTATTTGGTAAACTCATTTTCATCATGATAAAGTACACTAACGAGCTACGTTCTTCGATAAGGTTCTGGAGAAGATGCGTCAAGATGATGAATTTCATAGCAAAATCTTCTTCAGTGACGAAGCTCATTTTTGGCTCAATAGGTTCGTCAATAAGCAAAATATGCGTTATTGGTCGGTTAAAAACCTACATGTGCTTCATGAATCACCACTTCATCCACAAAAAATAACTGTTTGGTGCGGTTTGCATGCCGGCGGCGTTATTGGGCCATATTTTGTCGTCGACGATAACGATCGTCACGTTACTGTGAATGGTCAGCGTTATCGCGCCATGATTACCGATTATTTTTGGCCCGAATTGGAAGTTATGGACTTGGACGACACGTGGTTTCAACAATATGATGCCACAAGCCACACAGCACACGCTACGATCGATTAATTGAAGAGTAAGTATGGTGAGCGTGTTATCTCAAGACATGGGCCAGTCGATTGGCCGCCTCGCTCGTGCGATTTAACGCTGCTTGACTATTTTCTGTGGGACTACGTTAAATCATTGGTTTATGCCAACACGCCGACGACGTTGGAAGAGCTCAGAGCCAACATTGAACACGAAATATTGAAAATTGGGTCTAACGAATCGACCGCTGCAAACGTGGCCGCGGTGGCCATATGAACGAAGTCGAGTTCCATTCATAAATGTTTTGATTGTACTTCAAGCCAATAATAAAGTTTTTGAAATATCTCAAATGGTTTGCCTTTTATTTAAAAAAAAAGTTGTCAAGTCGTTATTAGAAAACCCTATGTAATAAGACTCGGGAAAATTTTTAAAATGACTAAAGAAATTTAAATGAATTTGTGTACTCACGATTTTACTCGATGATCCAGTTGAATTTTGTGCACAGATATTAGCCGATGATCCAATTTTACTTCTGTTATATGCATGTGTAAATATAAATGTATGAATTTTCTCTTGCCTTTACGAGTATGTTTGAAAATGTTTTTTTTTTTTTTTTTTTTGGATTTTTGACTAATTAATTCTTAAAATAAATAACAAAAGAATAGAAAGACTTAAATATATATGTATATTTATATATATACATATCCGTATAAGTACATGTATGGATAAGTGAAGAGAAAAATTTACTGGTATGTGAGTAGGTCTATTTTTTTTTCATGTTAAATTTGAGGTACTTTTGATGAGGCTTGCTATACACTGCACTTAATTTTGCTTGTCTATATGTATATATAGAGTGTTTCATCATGAGGTTTGATTTATAATGTAAAATAAAACAAATAAATTTGAAAGCGAACTTAAAAATTTATTATTATTAGTTAAAAGGACAATTCATGGCATTTACTTTTAAAAATGATATCATGTAAATGTTAGCCACGACTACGTTTGAGGTGGTCCATTCGGAAGGTCCAATTTTGGGCTACTCGTTTGAACACAGCGACTGGTGTCTCGCGAATAACACGAGTAATGTTGGCTTCCAAAGCGGCAATCGTACTGGCTTATTCCTGAAGACCTAAGACTTTACATATTCCCAGTGAAAATAGTCCAATTTTTTTTTATTTATTTATTCTTTATTCTTTTTTCCTTATAGAATATTAGTTTACAATTACGAAATAACATTATAGATCATAAGAATAAGTAGTGACATTCATATTGTTTTTTAAATTTAATGGTAGCAATGCCACTTTATAGCGAAAATTTAGAAAGTTACAAAAAGTTATAAAATAGTTACAAAAGAGTGGGGTATAAAGTATTAATAATTTAGTTTTAAGTATTCAAAATTTAATTCGGAATTAACTTACATACGGCAGCAAATTTTTGATTTCTTAGTGATCGAAAGTTTGAAGCCAGTTATTAATTTTTTTAATAATTTGGTTGGACGAATAATGATAACGAATATTTTCTGGGAGCCTGTTAAACTATTTGCAGGATACGACAGTGAAGAAGTTTTTGTATAAAGTTGTTCGAAATAACGGCACTTGAATAAAGTTGTAAGATCCTCTTCATACATTATGTGAATTTGAGATTGGTCTTTGCAAATAACTACTTCTTTTAAAAAGAATTTTTGACACTATAGTAATATAAACGCTTTAAAGGTAAAATTTTCAACGTTCTAAACAAGATCATAGACCATATCAAACCATACTGTAATTTAGAATCAACCAATCCAAAGTACACTGACTTCAAAGTTTCATTACTACAATATTTTCTTAGGCGAAATAGGACATGGATTGCAGAGCGTAAATATTTTTTCAATGATGTAATATGGCCAGACCAGTTACAGACCATTTTACAGTCGAAATTTAAGCCTAGGTATTTATATTGATTCACTGGCTCAATCTTGAAACAACTCGCATCACATGTCGTTTTTAAAGAATTATTCAAATTACAGTTGCAGATCAATTCATTTGATATGGGACATTTGTTTGAGTGGAACCAAATTTCCAAGTTCAAAGAATCACGAGTATTAGTACTAAAGTTCATGACTTTTATTTTGTTGCTTGCGACTAACTTATGCACCCCAAACCAAGTCCTTAAGATGTGGACATCATAATTAATATCAGAAGTTAAATCCAGAGGACTTTTTGATTTGCCCAAAAACGGTTGGCTAAAAAGCGAATTGATATAAATGAGAAATAAAATTGGGCCAAGGACTGAGCCTTGGGGGACACCTCGATTGATAACTTTTGGATTACTTGCAAACTTGTCTACTAAGACCTCTTGAGTTCTATTACTCAAGTAGGAGGTAAACCATTTGAGAATAATTTGTTCAATAAAATATTATGATTCACCATATTAAAGGCCTTGGTGATATCCACAAAAAGCCCGGCGCAGCACATTTTAATATCTAAAGATTTGTAGATAAATGAACAGAACTCTAGAAGAGTATTTTCTGTACAAAGACCTTCTCTAAATCCGAATTGGGCAGGGCTAAAGAATTTTTGTTTTTGAGAAATTTTAATATACACCTCTTTACGACTTTTTCAAACACTTTTGATATTGATGCTAACAAGGAAATGGGACTGTAATTGTTTTTGTCTCTTTTATTGCCTCTTTTAAAAAGAGGTATTACATTGACATATTTTATTTTGTTGGGAAAAGTACCCGAATGCACACTTAATGAATGTGGGACTTAAATGTGGGACATCGCACGATCTAGGCGGCCAATTTACCGTAGAAAAACGTGAAATTAAGTGCTCACCATAATTTCTCTACAAGTTCATTGTTTCACGCACTGTATGACTCGTAGTGCCGTCTTGTTGAAACCAGAGCTCACCGAGACCATGTGCTTGAATTTCAGGAAGCACATAGTCCATTAACATGGCGCGATAATGGTTACTATTGACGGTAACATTCTGATTTGCCTCATTTTTGAAGAAATATGGACCAATGATTCCACCAGCCCATAAACCACACCATACCGTGTTGTTTTTAATGGATGTAATGGTAGCTCTTGATACTTTTCGGGTTGCTCATCAGCACAAGTACGGCAATTTTGTTTTTTAACGTATCCATTGAGCCAGAAATGGGCTTCATCACTGAACAAAATTTCACGATAAAACACCGAGTTTTCATTGAGTTTTTCCAGAGCTCATTCACTGAAAATAAGACGCAAATTCAAGTCGCCTAGCTTCAATTCTTGCATAGGTGGAATTTTGTATGCTTCTAGGCCGAGGTCGATTCGTACAAAAAACTTTTCTCACAGAACGTTAATTTTCGGAATACAGCTACAGAACAATTTAGAGACGCTGTGTGGTGCGAGTATTTCTATGAAGACTTGTCAAACAATACTGAACAAAAATGACAAAGCAGCTTAATAGAAGTCACGCGTGATCTGTCAAGAAAATCCTATTGAAAATCAAATCGCACGATGAATCCCTCCTTACTTCTGCTATTGAGGTTATGTGAGCCGCTTGCTCAGCAATTTTGGCGTTGCACTTTTGGTCTTAACAGTGGTGAATTACATGCACAGGTCAATCCCAAGGCATATTATCACCCTTTTTCTACAGGTGAACTGGCCGCAAGTGGAGGAGTAGGACATTGTCCACTAAGTTCATCACCTATCTTGAAAGTGTATTGTCACCATTTTGTGCACACGTTAACCAAAATGACTTAACTTGATATTTATGACGATTACTATGTTTTGGACAAAAGCGAGTTGAAAAATAAAAAGGCGAAACAAATTCAATGCCCTGTACGTTAGTGAGACAAGAGTTACAATCTGTGGCATGGTCTTTCGGTTTGCAATACTACTTGTAGCTTTAAACCAACATGTTAACAATGTAATACAAGTTTTACAACATATGTGAGGAGCTCATGATTTATCTAGATCTTCTACTTAAAGTAGGAAAAGTTCGAAAGCTTTTCGAATAAGTTGGGTGAATTTACGTTTTTGGGATTTAAAAGTTAATTCCCGCACACAAAAAAAAAAATCTTAACATTATTCACACACTTCCTAGGCATTGTACTTACTTGTTAATGCATGGTAATAAGCAAACATGAAGATGTAAAACACAAACACGATAGTAACGACTTTTTGCGGCACAAGAAAGAAAATAACTCCTTACGCCGTTGAATGCCTACTAATGCACACTTTTAAGTTAGATGCGTATGTAGACGAATACGATATGTTTGTCAAATCACGCAGAGTGGTGTAATACGAGTATTTAATCCTTTACATAAACAATTTTATCTTTAAATAATTATGGGTGATAAGCAATTTCCGTTCTCATATTAGTTTTTAGGCTGCCGAAATACATCTGAAATACCCAAAAATCTTCATGTCACAAAATATGTACTGAACAGTGTAATTAAAATTCACTAGGTATCAGCTTCTGAGGTGTATCTTGCATTGCAACAAATCTTTGGACTTATCAATTTTTGGAATTCGGCGAACTCAACTCCCGTTTTTGCTTGCTCACAATTTGACTATTAAATGTAAGCTTCGATCCCTATGTGTATTTGTTAAGTTTTGCTTACTTAAATTTCACAAAATAATAATTTGTATTAAAATTATTTTATTACCGTAACTTTGCTATAAGTGTTTGATAAAAGAAAACTCGTACTTATTGCTTAAAAATTAGAACGTGTTCTTAGAATTATCTATTAGATCTATTGGATGTTGCTAGTTAGCCGAAATGGAGCCTGCGCAAAATAGACTCACTTTTAAGTTTCGGTAAAGAAAACGTAAGTTTCTTTCCTACCTTCATCCTTAGAATTAATTCAGCAGATGTTGATTTTGAATCCTCCATTGACTTTATCTGAAACAATTTCAATGGTTTAATAAGCGTGGTGGTGTACGAGTACTGTTTGATGAATACCCGGATTAGAAATGACATCACAACTTTTTTAGCTTTTAGTAATTTATTTTTTAATATAATCTCCTTTCAACAGGATACACTTTTCCCAGTGGTGCTGCAACTTTTTTAACCCCTTCGTATAGTACGACTTTTGTTGAGCTGCAAAACACTCCTCTGCGTCGGCGATGATTTCGTCGTTCGACCCGCGAGAGATCTTTTATGGTTTGGGAACAAAAAGAAGTCGTAGGGAGCCAAATCCGGAAAATTTGGAGGATGGGGAAACAATTCATAGTGCATAGTATGCTCCTGTGATTGTTTTTCTCTTCTCAAAATAGTCAACGTGAATCATATCCCGCACATCCCAAAAAAACGGTGACCATTACCTATGCGGCCGAAGGCACGGTTTCCGCTTTCTTTGGAGCACGTTCACCGGGTAAAACCCATTGGTTCGATTGTTCTTTGGTCCCTGGTGTGTATCAATGAATCCATGTCACATCGACGGTCACGAAACGATGCAGAGACCCCTCCGGATTTCAAGTGGTTTCACAAACGTGACACCCATCGCGCGGACAGCTTTCTCATGCCCAAAATCTTGTGCAGAATATGGCTAACGCGTTCAGTTGAGATGCCTGCTATCACAGCCGGCTTTTGTATTTTCTTTGCGCTGTTTGTCTAGGTTTAAGTCAAATGACTGAGGTGAATTGCCCATGAGTGATCTGAGAGGCTCACATAAAAATAGATCCATTAGAGGCTTGTTCACACTTCAATTTAATTGCTATCTAGCGTCGTTCCTGGAAACTTTTCCTGTTTGATGAGAACTAGTTCCATTACGAAAAGAGGCAACGGAACTATAGATGCGATTTTATAATATATTATCTGATGAAAGAGAACGGAATGATTTTAATTAGGTTGACGTCGAAGCTACAATTTTCACTTCAGTTAAATGGTCTATTCAGAGTGCCTTGTATTAGGTCTCTTAGAATAACCAGAAGGTTGGAATGTCGTCTGCATTAGCAAATATCTTATAATAGTATTTTAAGCGGTTTGTTGGTTAATACGAGTAAGAGGAATGAACACTCAGATGTCGATCGACATGCGTTACCATTACAAGACAAGCTGATAGCTTTTAAGTTAAATGTAGGAATTCCCCTTACTGTATGTACAAATTATACTGACGTTTGTCTACAAGCTGGTGGTATGTACCAAGTCTAGGTAGCCATTAAGAATGACTTCTAGGCAAGGTAAATTATGTTGGCGGTGTTTTGGATATCGACAGGAAAGTTGCCGTTTAGTTTTCTAAAATTGATGCCGTAGAGTAACTTCAAGTAAGAAGTGGCTGCTCCCCAAAAAAAAAAAAACCAATAAGTGAGAGGCCATTAGAAGATGAAATATATATCTGCTGTTATTCTTCTATAAGTCATATGCCCTAACTAGAGAATTAGGAATGAACAGTTGAACCAGGGGCGAGGTTCTTACGAAGCCTCACAAGACTGCTCTTTGTTTTCACAACATTATTAGCTTGCCTGAGTTGAGTTTTTTAATCTTTATAAGATCTCCGGTCAGCGGTTTCCTCGTGGATTTGCGTCTTCTTAGATCTTGAACGGCGTCATCGTACTCCTCATTGTTTGCTGATGTAAGCAATTTGATAATCTAGTTCAGATCCTTCGTACAGCCAAAAAGTATCCTGACCTTTATATTTTATATTCTGAGATGTGTCGGATTGATATCAATAACCTCTTACCAGTTTTTAGTGACCAACGTGAGCTAGTGAAGTCTATTGCAAAAGCTTACATTCTTAATACAGATAAAATCATCAAGTGACTCTCCTGTGTTGATTATATCCATTCTCCCCAAAATAGTACGTACGCATTGGCATCGAATTCTGTGCAATCCCTATCCTATACAGTAATGTTTTAACCAGAAAAGCCTATATGCAGTAGCTTCTAGTAAATCTCTAGTTTCATTTTTAAACCGAAGAAATGATAAGTTACGAGGATATAGGCTCTTCTTCTTTATTTTTCGCAAATATAGATGTGTAGTTCTTGATACACTGACTTAAAATTCCAATTCCTGCTTTGACGTTATCTGTCATTTGTTTGTCTATGTATGTACTTTCATCTGGCCCTTGGCCTATTATGTCTGTTGATGACAATAATTTCACATCTAATACTTTACTTGGTCTCTTGCGATTAAAGGTGTAATATCTTCTCTTTTCTGGCAATGATTAGTATTTTTGTTTGTTATTATCACTTCCTTTGGTATACATTCTACGCACTAGGAGCATACTCTTATTTTGAATGTCTGACTTCCTGCGAGGTCACATTTCTACTTTAGGAATTGCATCCGTAAACCATCATATATCTGCCATATACCTAGAGAAGAAAAAGAAAAAATGCAGAGAATGGATACTTTCCTCGAGTTCGATAAAGAGTGCTTATCATTTATGTACTATAGAGATGGTGATATAGCTATCCGACGGGAACTGAGTAGATAATTGGCAATCATTTTAGAGTCACGGCATCGGAAGCGATTTGTTCAAAACTTTTTCTGGTTGCGGGTCAACTCACAATTCAATTAATCGACAATAAGATTCCACATCTGGGGAACATATTATCTATAGTTTAATTGTTGCATTGACCTCGATAATTCTTGAATATAATTTTGAACTTTGCTTGCTTCAAATGGTCAGATATCATTTAATAGGTTTCGTTGATAGCTTTCTTTCTAGAGCATTTCATGGTGACATCTAGATATAAAGGGTTTTCCAATAGGGACTTGACAACTTTGAATTTAATTTTTGAACGCACTCTTTCACTAATCATCAAACTGTCACTGTCAATTTATTCAGTAAACTCAACATTTTTATCCCGGTGAAGTACACTAACGAGCAACGTCTGCAAATTATAAAAATTTTGTACAGATATTCGGAGTCGGTGACTGCAACTTTAAGAGCGTTACCTCCAATTTTCGGTTGTAATTCTCGCCTAAGAAGACAGGCAATATCAAGTTTAGTGCAAAAATTTGAGGTTACATATTCGTTGTGTGGTGTTGCCGTGTCAGTGAGACAACGGGTTGGTCGAAGTGTCAAAAATATCGCTGCCGTTCAGACGTCCGTAGCAAACAATCCAAATCTGTCAATTTCACGGCGTTCTCAAGAATTGGGCATCGCTCAGACAACATTATAGCGTATTTTGCGTAGGGATCTTGGTTTACACCTATACAAGATCAAGCTGACTCAAAATTGAAGCCGATGGACCATTTGAAGCGACGTACGTTCCCCGATTGGGTTCTGGAGAAGATGCGCCAAGATGATGAATTTCATCGCAAAATCATCTTCAGTGACGAAGCTCATTCTTGGCTCAATGGCTTCGTCAATAAGCAAAATATGCGTTATTGGTCATATGCCACAAAAAATAACTGTTTGGTGCGGTTTGCATGGCGGCGTCGTTATTGGGCCACATTTTTTCGTCGACGATAACGATCGTCACGTTACTGTGAATGGTCAGCGTTATCGTGCCATGATCACCGATTATTTTTAGCCCGAATTGGGAAATATGGACTTAGACGACATGTCGTTTCAACGGAATGGTGCCACAAGCCACACAGCACACGCTACAATCGATTTATTGAAGAGTTAGTATGGTGAGCGTGTTATCCCAGGACATGGGCCAGTCGATTGACCGCCTCATTCGTGCGATTAAACGCCGCTCGACTATTTTCTGCTTGGCTACGTTAAGTCATTGGTTTACGCTAACACGCCGACGACGTTGGAAGAGCTCAGAGCCAACATTGAACGCGAAATAGCGGCCGTTTCGACCGAAATGTGTGGCCGAGTCGTTGAAAATTGGGTCCAATGAACGAAGTCGAGTTTTATTTATAAATGTTTTGATAGTACTTCAAGCCAATAATAAAATTTTTGAAATATCTCAAATGGTTTGCCTTTTATTTAAAAAAGTCGTTGTCGTTGTCAAGTCATTATTAGAAAACCCGATATTAGGTGTTTGGGACCGGTGTGATGTGGTAGTAGTAGGAACAATGCACTCTAGTTTTTAAATATAAATTAAGACTCCTGGTAAATTATAGTACTTGTAGGTAATTTATATTCTAAAAATTTAAAAAAAAAAACGTTTATACTAGCCCCTCGTCTATCATTGTACAAAACTATGCTTTACTTTTCCTTTAAAAAAAAATTTTCCAACGGATTAATATTTCAAATTTACAATGTTAAAATGCTGGAAAAAGTTTCATTTGAGTTGAAATAAATATTCCCAATTATACACTTCCTGGAGTGAGTAATGGTCCAGAACACACAGAACACTCAACTGGGCATGATGAGTTAAAAAAAAAAAAAAAATTAAAAGGAAACTCGAGTCCAATTAATTTCTGGTTCCAGAGCCATGCATCCTTTTTGTGGAATGAATCACACACGTCCATCCCCGGTCGTGTAACATTTGCATGTCAGGCTTGGTAAAATTAAAAAATTAGTGCTACATGAATATTTATTAAACGTGTGAAGAAGAGCTTTAGAAAAGTGGAAATGCGGAATAACTGCAGTTTAGTGCTAAACCAATTAATTTTACTCTCCTGTTTAAACAATCCTTCAGTCCAGAAGTGCTTTTGTGGTTTTACAAAATTTTCGTAATTAAACTACAAAAAGGAATAAAATCGTAGGTATCACCATCATATTTGTCCATCTTAACATGGGAGGAGTAGGAGTATGATACTCAGAAAAATGATGGTGGACAATTTTAGCAAACTTCCCTGCTATATGCACGCGCCCAAATAGGGAATAACATGACCGATAAGTACCTCAACGAATACAATTGAAAACAATGAATGTTGAACTATAACATGTTTTGTGTTAAAGTCGGATATTAGAGCATTTTGGGGTTAAGAAAGGCACAGACTGAATGACTTTGGCGTAGCTTGGAATATCATTATTAAAAGCATACATATATTTCTGACTCTTCAAGATTTCCAAATTCATCTGGCGGCCTACACTATTTAACTCTATTCCTTATATTCATCACCAGTCTGGTGTGATAAAGAGTGGTAGGCTTCCTTTAAATAACTACCTTAAAATAATGCCTGACAAGACAACGTACTCGGAAAATTGATGAAAAGCAGTTTCTATAAATTACGAGTAGTTCAGTAAGCTCATCGTCAGTACTGAGGAGCTGCAGATACATTTACAGTCGACTGATGAGAGTTGAAGTCGTCAACAAAACAATAATGCCAGCAATGTAAGCATATTTTTAAGTGTAAGGGAATGACATGTATATAATGGAAAATAAGTTATTTTTGTAATAAGTTGTACATCTTCATATTTTTGCACTGTTAACTGTAAGTTCAGCACAAATTATGTTATAAAGAAGATGAAATAAAGAATTAAGTGTGATCAACGAATCAAACCTTTTATTTACCTAAGGCAAGGCTGCATTAGGCGATTGTTATAAAGCCGAAAAGTGTTACAAATTTTCATGTTTTAAACAAAAAATACTTATCAAAAGAGTAGAAAGTGATTACAAGTGCAATGTTAGTGGAAATCAGCAACTATGAGTGAAATCGAAGACATCATATTAAATCAAACGCGAATTCCGGAAGAAATAACCTTTTATGAACCAATTTCAAGAAGGATGGGGAATCTCGGCACCCTGTGAAATATTTTACAGAAAGACTTGAACAGTTGGAGCAGTATCAGATAGACTTCTAAATAAACATTGGACATTTGGAAGTGCTAAGGAAGACAAGCCCACAGCATGATTATTTTTAAATTAGTATTTTAGTCAATTTGAAGTAAAGTATCTGGACATTGAAGCTACGTTTAAGGTAAAATTATACGTCACCTTAAAAAGAGAACGTAACTTCCGCTAATATGGTTACGTGAAGATGCCGGCATGCAAACATCACGCATTTCATAGCATCCATCAGAAAAAACGGGGAAGTCAGCTGACAACATGAAGTAACCAGCAAGATTAAATAAGTAGAACCTTTTCAAGAACAACTTCATACGCGTAATTGACAATTTCAACATGTCCAGCCAGGAGTTCATCGATTTGGAGCAGATGTATCAAGATGCGTACATCCAAATCGATTGTGCATGTGGAGGTAGCTCCACAAATTTTAACACAGCGGAAAATAAAGAGTTAGATTATCTTTACAGTATTGAATGCGTTCGACATCGCTGAATGATCCTTTCCTGTGAACTAATTGTTCGAAATTTTTTTAAAACGGTATCCACTATTCCAGGCATAGTCATACCATTCTTAAGAGGAAGGTATGAAGAGTTGAATCCATTTTGGTTTCACAATACTTGAAAGTCAATTAAAGGGAGGATTTTCAACTTCCGCTAATATGGTTACGTGAAGATGCCGGCATGCAAACATCACGCATTTCATAGCATCCATCAGAAAAAACGGGGAAGTCAGCTGACAACATGAAGTAACCAGCAAGATTTAATAAGTTGAACCTTTTCAAGAACAACTTCATACGCGTAATTGACAATTTCAACATGTCCAGCCAGGAGTTCATCGATTTGGAGCAGATGTATCAAGATGCGTACATCCAAATCGATTGTGCATGTGGAGGTAGCTCCACAAATTTTAACACAGCGGAAAATAAAGAGTTAGATTATCTTTACAGTATTGAATGCGTTCGACATCGCTGAATGATCCTTTCCTGTGAACTAATTGTTCGAAATTTTTTTAAAACGGTATCCACTATTCCAGGCATAGTCATACCATTCTTAAGAGGAAGGTATGAAGAGTTGAATCCATTTTGGTTTCACAATACTTGAAAGTCAATTAAAGGGAGGATTTTCAACCACTTCTCACCGACGTCAAGCAATTATGCAATGCCTGTGAAATTGTTTACAAAAAGGTTTAAAAATCCAGCAGCATTGGTCAATAACAACAAAATAATCCAAAAATTATTGATCTTGAGTTCGTAATAAGAGAGAATTCGATTTAAAAACCATCATAGATACGTCAAAAGCAATCCACTACTTATTTAGCAGTTGACTTCATCAAGGAAAGATTCCGAGGATTGGAAGACAGTCGTGAGTACCATTCCCAATAAACAAAAATGGAATCCATAAAAAAGCACAATGTTTGTGATCCTTGTTGTAAAGGGCAGATTGTTTGCTTTCGGTTTTGTCTGTATTGAATTGAATGATACGAACCTGAGACATGCTTAATAGATGGACTACGACAACTCGGAGAACTTTCGATTTACAATATATTTGTAAGTAAGTATTGTATATGTATTATACAATTGGCCATTTTAACAGGTAGGCACTGAACGACATCACTTTGGCGATGCTGTATGTCAGAAAATTCCCGGATGTCGATGCATCATCAGTTGTGCTTATATTATGATCCCTCCTCGTGGTACCCATCGAGTATTCAGCAGGGGCAAATACCAGCAAAGTCATGTCCATATTGGAGCCGTGGTCAGTATGCATTTTTCAGTATAGGAAAAGAGGTGGTGTCGAATGAATGTTGGTGTAGGTACGGCCGCTCTCAAATCACTCTGGCCTCTATGTTCGCGTTGTGAGTCGGGTTAACTACCCGTCCACCCAAAAATCCTAGTATAACGTAGCAACCAACAGTTTAGAATGAGGACGGATATACTTTTGATGACTTTAAAAACATAGAATGTTTGAACCTTGAACCACGAACAGCCAAACAACTAAAGGTGGTTCTAGACTGCTACAGAGCAGATCTCACTGTCATCCAGCAAATGCAATGGGATGGACCGAACGAAAATTTGCAGCAAGTCTGGACGTTTTTGCACGTGAGCGAATGGATTGTTGCAATCTGCATCACGGTTAAATTCGTAAACATCAGCTTAACGCCGCCGTAGAAGAACTAGGCGACGCTATCAAAGAATGTTACTACGAGCTCCCATACAAAAACCTACAAGAATAATATTAGAATAGTTCTGAGTGATCTAAATTCCAAATTAAGAAAAAGTGATAAACTTGGTAGCACAATCCAAACGCATAGTTTACAAAACATTACATCTGTATATAAATGAATTATACGATTTGATTTTGTTGTGGGACGGAATACCACTTTAACAACAATCACCACTAAAGGGATTATGTTTTCATCATCGAACAACCCCCTGCAATAATATTAGATGCTTGAATAAGCCATTTTAGACTCAGACGTCCACCCATTTAAAGTAGGTTACGTCAACGTAAACTATGTATAGAGGCATTAGTCTCTTTAATATAAAAAGTCTCCGCGGTTTTTTGGCACATTTTTGAAAATAAATTTTCTCTATTCAAAATCAATTTTAATCAAGTAAATATTGGCCATTATTAGCAATCACCTTTTGCCATTTTTCGGGTAGGTTCATAATGCCATTGGTGTAAAACTTCTGTGGTTTATCAGCGAAAAACTTGGCCAAGTGATTTTCAGCGGCTCTTCGGTCGGAAAATTTTTTACCATCAAGAGAGTTTTGCAAAGACCGAAACAAATAGTGATCAGAGGGTGCAAGGTCCGGGTTATACGGTGGATGCACCAAAACTTCCCAACCAAGCTCCGTCAATTTGTTTCGGGTCATCAAAGATGTGTGTGGCCTAACATTGTCACGATGGAAGACAACTCCTTCTCTTCATTTCAAACGGTCGAGTTGTGCACAGTGGAGGATCGAATTGACCGTTTCGCCACGTTCTAGCAGCTCATATTGTAATAGACGATTCTCTTCCAATCCCACCAAACACTAAACATAACTTTGTTTGCTGTTAATCCAGGTGTTGAAATCGTTTGTGGTCGGTCACCGGCCTTTGACCATGATCGCTTGCTTCAGATATTCTCGTATTTAATCCATTTTTCATCGCTCGTAATGAATCGCTTCAAAAATGGTTCCATTTCGTTACGCTTCAGCAGCATTTCACTGATGGTTATTCGGTCAATTGAATTTTTTTGCGTTAATTCATGTGGCACCCAAGAATCGAGCTTCTTTGAGTAGCCTGCTCGTTTTAGATGATTCCAAATTGTCATACGGTTGATGTTTAGTGCCTCCGCTACCTCCGTGCCGGTCTTGATCCGTTAGTTGTAATATTTCATCGGATTTTTCAGTGGCAGGCCGACCAGTGCGAGATGCATCCTTTACATCGAAATTTCCCGAACGAGATTGAACAAATGACTCCTGGCTCCGGCGTTTACTCACAGCATTCTAACCGTAAACTGCGCAAACTTTTCGGCGTATTTTTTCAGCGTTTTTCCCTTTTTTATAGTAAAAAAGCATCACATAGCGTATTTCTTCAAATATTTCACTCATATTCAAATCAGTATAACTTTTAACATGAGCAACGAATTACACAGCTGTCTTCACAAAAAGTGTAGCCTAACATGTGAAACACGTGTTCGTTTGATACAGATTAGTGTTTCCAGATAAATGGACACCAACACCATCTAGTGACAAAAAACCGCGGATAATTTTTATATGACCAATATATTGTTATATTGCGTGAATGCCTGAAAACATTTGTCAACAATCAGATTGGCGCGCCATTTAATACCTGGTAGGCCCAGAAATGATCAAATATTTACACTGCTGCAGATCCTAGAGAAGTTCCAAGAAGTCCATTTCTATACAAATTTTTCTATTCTGTCTATGACAGTATCTAAATATACCATTAGTCCAACCTATATCGTTTCTCCGTAAAAAAAGGAAGCAATCCTATCTAAACTAAGGATAAGGATAAAAACAAATATGATAGATTCCCTGTCATGTAACATCTTTAACAGCACATTGGAGAAAATTAAGCGAAACACGCAAGCAAAACAACCTTCTAAAAGCCTGTGCAACACTCGAATTTGCTGACGATATCAGTGGAAAATAAGAGTGAGATCCCGGGTGCATTTGTGAGAATTATTGTAATACAGAGCAAAATAGAACAAACATGGACTTAGGCGCGAATGAAGACAAAATTAGCGGTCGTAGACAGCTTTAACCGTCTAATGATTTTTATTTATTTCGATTACATTGTTACAAAGATTTTTATTACCTGGGAAGCTATTTTATATGTTCATTTGTTTTTAGCTTGGAAGTTTGTGTAATTAACAAATTTATTTAATTCAAGAAAAAATAGATTTAACAAATTCAAAATACAGTAGATTACAAATCAAAAATAATTAGATAAGGATTTCTTGAGATTTTAGCGGATTAAAGAATTGTTATTAAATGAGAAAGAATTTTTCTGCTCTTAAAGTTTTATATAATTTTTTTAAAATTGCCGCTAGTTGATTCAATAAAGTGTGCATAATGTAACTGAGTCGCCTTCTTCTAGAGTTGTTAAAAATATTCGGAATATAAAAAAGTCTCTGGGCTCATCTTATTGTATGATACGATTATTTAGATTGTGGGTTATAGGTTGCTGGAAACTTGGGTCAACATAGTACCCAAGTAAAGATGTTATCTTGAAAATGTTGTTGACGTAGGGAACTTTGAAATTATAATATTTAGCATTAAAATTTCGATGTAATTGACTGCTGAGTATTGATTAGTTTATCTGTTCTGTTTATGTGCTCTTGAGGCGTTTTTCTAGGTTAGTATAGCATTATTAAGACGAGATTCGACCAGGGAGTACTACCCCTGCTTTTGCAATTCTATAGTGCCATGTCTGGTAGATTATTGCAAATATAGCACTTTTAAGATTTAATTGTAATTTGTTAATATGCTCTTGCCATATATGTACTAGATGGAGTGAAAAGTAACCTCCTTGACCGTCAGAATACGCTGCTACTGCAAAAAAGGTTATGGTGCCTTGAAGTCTGTTCATATTCAGGTAGACATGTCAAATTTTAGTGCGATACATGTCTGGCATCATGTTAAGTATGGACAATAACGATTTTGGTACTCTCATAAATTATTATTTTTTGAGAGGCAAAACTGCGAAGGAAACAAAAGAAAAGTTGGATATATATTATGGGGCTAATGCTCCGTCAGATTACACCGTCCAATATTGGTTTCGAGAGTTTCGTGGTGGCCACAACTCCATTACCGATTAAGTACGCAGCGGCAGGCCCTCCGATGAGGTTACAGAGGACAATGTCAAAAAAAAAAATACATGGAATGGTGTTGGCTGACCGGAAAGTGAAGGTGAGCGAGCTAAAAGATACCACAAAGATTAGTAATGAACGCACACGCCATATTTTGGGCAATATTCTGCATATGAAAAAGTTATCCTGCCGCTGGGTGCCGCGCATACTCACTCTTGACCAAAAACACGAACGCGAGAGCACTTCGAAAGAGTGTTTGGATTTGGTGATGAGGAATCGGGCGAACTTTTCACGTCGATTGGTAACTGTTGAACACCAGAGAAAAGAATAAGCTGGCACGAGTGCTCCAAAGCCGATGGAGGCCGAGGGAGGCTCGATGGGTCGAGGAAAGATTATGGCGTCGGTTTTCTTTGATTGTCATGGCATACTTTTCGTGGACTACCTTAAAGAAGAAAAACCGCAACCATGGCTTAAATCAATGACTTACGGCTCCAACCGCTGTCGGATCCACCCGATTGGGCTCCCTCGGACTATTATCTCTTCCCAAACCTCAAAAGATGGCTCATCAATAAAAAATTCAGCTCACGCGAGGAAATCATCGACGCCACGGATGAGTATTTTGCAGATCTTCCGGAAAATTACTTTTTGGACGGGATCAAGAAGTTAGAAACATTTAAAAAAAAATTGTTCTTTCATTCCCAAGAAGGTTACTTTTCACTCCACCTAGTACTTGTAAAATGATCATCTATTGTGACAACTACTCGTAGGTATCTTATTGTCATCACTGCTTCCATGGCATCACTTCTCTGCATTGTTGGACAGTTTATATATTTGTTTTTGGACGTAAACATGTATTCGAGATTCAGGTTAGCTGGTGTCCGTATATGCATCAACTTAGTTTTTTCTGCGTTTATCACAAGCCCTTTTTCATGGCACCATATGTTATTGTGACTTTGTCGAACTCCCATTTCATGATAGTGGGGTATGTTGTTAAGCATTTGTGTCTAAATATATCGCTATATCGTCAGCGTAAGCAAAAACAAAATAAGGCCTAGCCTTGATCCTTTGGAACACCATATTTATTGTTGTATTCCTTGTAAAGTTCCTTTTAATTAAATCTTTCAGTCTTGCGATGAAAGATGAGTAAGCACTTCAGTGATAAGGTGCCTACAGTACCAGCACCCACAACGTCGGAGCCAAGTACATGCAGCCTGATGCGAACGTAAGTTGGACACTCACAGAAATAGTGCTCTACGCTGTCATAATCACTTTCGCAGCAAGAATCGCAGGATGTTGCGTCACTTAAATCCAGCAACTTTAAGCGCTTTGCAAAAGTGTAATGCCTTGTTATGGCGCGACGCCAGGTAAACAACCTGCAGTCTTTCCTACTGAGAGACAGCAGGCCGCTGATCTCCCAGAGTGGTCGGGATGTATTCGTTTGGTCTGTCTACATCCCGCGGAGCTGTGCCATCTGCAGTTGTGATCGTATGAGACCCAACTGTCAATGGAAGCCTTAATCAAGGATGCAGGCAGACGCAACGTAGGTTGGGTCCTGAAAAACTCTTCTCTGAACCGTGTCTGGCAATTCATCAGCGTGTTTATTTCCCGTGATCCCATTGATTTAATTAATTTGATTTTGGTGGGGGCGAATGCCCCATATATTCGACTTAATACAATCTATAACTTAAAATTTTACTTAAACTAAAACTTAAAACTAGGGTTGGTTGGAGTGGTGAAGGAGAATGGATTCAAGATAGGAAGTGGTGCGGTAGAAGTCAAAGACGATAGGGTTCGAATTGATTTTTCGTAGCATACGGGAAAATGGTTCGTTCGCGCCGTAGGAGGGTATTGGGTTGGTAGATGGAAGGGGGGAATACGTAGATTACGAGGGTTAGTATTGTGAAAAATAGAGTTGTGAAGCGACGCGCATTCAAAGTGACCTAAAAGGAGTCGATGAATGAAAGAAAAGTAGGCTGCATATCTCAAGGGTGTTTAAGTTAATAAGGTTGATATGGTTTTGATAGGGGGGCAGAGTAAAAGGATCGTCCCAGGGCATGCCTCAAAGAGTAAATTGAGGAAAAGGGCGCTAGATGATTTTGATTCTCGAGATATGAAAACGATAATATGGGGACCATACTTGACTGACGAACTCTTGGAGGGGGCGAACAAAGGTAAAATAGAGGGACCTGGTCACGTATGGGTTGGTGAATTCTTTGGACCATTGTTTTACAACACCTAGTGCAGATTTGGCTTTAAGGATTATCTCATCCATATGTAAACGGAAATTGACCTCCTTATCATACAAAATGCCGAGATCGCGAAGAACGGGGGAGATAGGTTAGTAGTCACGGGGAGAGGAAACGGTTTTCAAAAATTTGGTATCGTCGGCGTAAAGGGTGATAGGCGAGTGTTTGATGATCCTATCGAGATCACTTATGGTAAATGTAAAGAGAAGGGGACCGAGATGGCTGCCTTGTAAAACTCCAGAGGTGGTCAAAAATGGAGCCGAGTTGGCTGACCTAAGGCGAACACTGTAAAAATGGCTTTCAAGGTAAGGGGATATCTATTTTAACAGTATGGATTCAAAGCCGAGGGCAGACAATTTGAAGAGTATTAATCGATGAGAGATTTTATGGAAGGCTGTGCTAAAATCGGTTGCAACTACATCGACTTCGTTGCCATTCTCTAGGGCAGAGAGGGCAAAGGATACGAATTCGACAAGATTTGTGGTGGTTGACCTACCCTTTAGGAAGTCATGTTGTCTAGGGAAAATATGTGATTTGCATTGGAGGCTTAGAGCTTCATACAAAATTACTTTGAAGAGTTAGGGTATATGGAAGAGTTTATCGATGCGACGATGGTTGGTTATTTCATCCTTTGATCCTTTTTTGTGGACTGGGGTTATGAAGGAGGTTTTCCAATTCTGAGGAAATTCTCCTTGAAAAAGGTATAGAAGAAGGAAAAGAGAGGAAGAACATTTTCTAAGAAATATGGCAGGGAGGCCATCTTAGCCGGGTGTGAATTCGTCAACTCAATGACGAATATTCGATATAAGACAGGTCCAAGTTGTGAGAGAGAAGTGGGCCATTTGAGAAGTTCAGTAAGTAAATAAAATAGGATTGATCTGGTACGAAGGAGTCGTTGGTGAAGGATTGCTTAAAAAAGTTGACAAATAGGTTGGCAATGGTGAGTGGATCGGTTGATGACTTGTTGTTGAAAGAGAGAGAAGGAGGGTAACCATCGGACTTTCTTTTGTAGTTAACAAATTTGAAAAAGGACTTATGGTCGTTTATAAGGTTGATTTACGCATTGTTATGGTAGGTCTGGTAAAGAGAATCGTAAAATTCGGTGAAATGAAGATAAGCACCAAGATAGTTGGAATAGATAGAAAAAAATCTGGTACGCAGAAAAACAACCCATTACTTGTTTCTCTTATTTCGTAAGGAACGAAGCTTACGATTATACCAGGGAGGAAAAACGAAACGTAAAGGAAAAAAGAATTAAATATTTTTTTGTAAAAAATGGATAAGGCATCATTTATACTTAGGTTGTGAAAGTTAAAGAGGGATCTGCTGAGACAGTAAAAGTAAAAGTTTGTTTTTTGAAAGCCGTGGGATGTTGAATGAAGAGAATGAAGAGTTATGAAAAAATGAAAGTAGTAGGCTGAGTTGGCATTTGAAGCGATGAAAAACGATTAATCATCTGACGGACTCCACTGTAGCTTAAGAAGATTAAAGTCGCCGAAAATAAGGATATCGTCAATAGAATCAGACTGATCAATTAAGTGGTCGATCGCATCGATAACAAGTTGGTAAGATTTGACAGGTTGAGCTGGTAGGATGTAGCAACATATAACGTAAAAGGACTTGAAAGGGAGTGATATTTTTATTGCGACAAAGACGACTTTGGAGGATGAAGAAATGGTAATGGGAGAAGAGTTAGGGCTTAGGTTTCAGTCAAGTCATAAATATCAAAAGGAAGTGGATGTGATTGACTTAGGACGCATTGGTTTTAGAGCGAAGATCTCTTATATTCTGGTAGTAAAATGTAAGAGGGATGTTGTGAGGTGGAGGTGAAGGGAGGGAATGTTCAAGTGCAAGCATGGGGAGCACACTATGGATGAAAAAATTTATGGTGTTCGGATCGGCTTCGCTGCAGGTGTGAGACTCGTTTAGAGTGAACGTAGTGGCAGAATGCAGCAAAGTCGTCTGCTATTTTCTGAGGGGACACGCTAAAAATCTCATGGTACCTAATATAAAGGTTCTTGAGACTGATATCGTCGGTAGGGAGGCCTTCCTGCTGAGTTTAAAGCATGATGCTGGTTTTGGTCTTCCCTTCGTAGCAGACCGAGTTCGTTTTGTCATGTAGATAGGCAAGAAACAGACTAATATTTTCATATATCTTTCGTTCTCTAAGCCTAGAAAGTGCATAGCGACTTTTGTATTTCCATTGGTTTGCTGTTTTAGTTTAACTGTGAGAGGAAAAAGGGGATCAATATTACGGGCAGTGGAGGAGGGAGATGGAGATAAATTGTTGGATATGGAGTTGGACGAGGAATAATATTAGGGTACTTAGCTCCAGTTTTAAGGTCGAAGTTAGGAAATGAGTTGCTAGCTGGGTAAAGTGGGGTAGAAGGTTGAGAAGGGATAATATGGGTGGTTGGGGTTAAGTTAAAAAAACGTGTTCGCTTGGGGTCTTGGGTGGAACGGGGGGAATTAGGGGATTAGAGGACTGGTATGTAAGAGCTTTGTGTCGGATAAGTGAGGAGGGTGGACTAAAATTGGGGAAAAAGATTGTTTTGAAGCTCCAGTTAGGATCGGGATTAAAGCTTCGTTTTTTGTTAGCATGTTTTTCATTTGGAGATGAGGGTTTTCTTGTCGCTTTTCAAAGCTATTGGTGATACTTATCTTCCCAGGTTATTGTTCTCACCAGGGGAAGTAGGAAACAACCACAAATATTTCGTTGGGATGTTGATTTTGAAGCTGTAGGGACTGTTGGAGTCAGCAAGGGAAATCAACTGGCACTCGCTAATGGTGATAGCATAATTTGGGTGAACGAAATTTCGCCCCCAATAAGTATCAGCGTGTTGTGGAGCCCCTTTAACGTAGAATGCCGTATGATTTCCCTTTTTCAGCTTTTTGAGTCGGCTTTGCCATTCGGAGGGGTCCAAGAAGTTCCGAATTGTTTGAGCAGTTTGTTTGGAGCGGCGGCTGGCGAGATACTAGTTGGTTAAGGCAGCGCGGTTTCAGTTTCCGTTGTTAGGGCGGCGAGAGGAGTATTTGAAAATGATGGTTACAGAGACTTCGTGTCTACTAATTCATTATAATTTAAGACATTGTACGGTGAACTATTGTAGTTTGGCACTGAATTTGATCGGGTATTCAATCAATTTTTTGGGAAGCCAATCTGACTTATTCATCGATTTCGGCAACGGTCAACCGAGTTGCTATGAGTTCCTCGCTGACATAAATCATTTTTAGGGTCAGGTCACGAGTGTAGAATCTGATAAATCCGAGATCAGTACGAAGAAGATTGATAGAGTAGTTTATGTGTGTGAGTACGTTGAATTTAAGAAGGTTGGCAAAATTTGTTTTGTTGAATGCTTTTAATGCATCGAAGTGATATTTGTGACGTGGAATCCAGACAAGGGTCACTGAATTTAGCTTTCTGACTGCGTTCAGTAAACTTTTGCATTCTTTAACTAGCTTGGAAGTTGTAAGAGGGTTCAGCAAGGCTCTAAGCTCAGATTGGCTGTCGCTGCAAATACAGATGCTTTGATCCCCCTCTACTGGTTCGCTGACATCAGTGACATCAGGATTGCGTAAACTTCTGCTTGGAAGACGGATTCAAGCTTTTTTAATTTGGAGTGAAATCTAATGTTTTCGTCCTCCAGAAAAACAACAGGGCCACATCCTTTACGGGCTTTGGAGACGTCCGTTAAGATCCGAATGCATTCCTTTTCTGGCTCAGATTTTGGCCTCGGCATAAGGAAAGTCGATTTCGTATTTTTTTCACAACAGGAGTTAAGATTTCATTGCATCAGACGGGGCGCAAGGTCATCGAAGCTCCAGTTCGTGTTGTATCGAAAACCACTTCTTTTTAATCGGAAGATGTCAAAGGTTCATGTAACATCAATTTTGCTAAGTGATTCCAAAAGAATTGTATATTCCTTTTTCCTTTTTGAAAGCCGTATCGATTTGCTTGAAAAATACTATATTTTTCAATATAATGAAGCTATTTAATCGAATTCCAACAATTTCTTCTAAACACTTTTTAATGAGAGGCAATATTTAGAATTTCCTGTAGCTTTCATATTTGATTTTATTTTCTTCTTTAAAGGGTGGGTAACTCATGTTTTCAAAAATTTACGTATGCGATCTTGGGTCAGGCTTTGATTAATAGTGTCTGCTTCTGTTGGAGGTAAGATCGTCGCGATGAGTTTTAAACCTATTGCTCATCATTGACTCTTGTTAGTTTTTAGCAAACTCAGTGTTCAAGCAGTCCCGAAACTGTTTGTATTAAAACCAATATACTTTGTTTTGCGAATTTGTACGTTGTACCTTACATGGTCGTATAGTGGTCAGACATGTCGGTTTGAATGACTGCTAATATGATGTTTTGCTTCGAAACCGTAACAAATATGTGATAATCAGTATTGACTTCCTTGCGGATATGTCAATGCTGGTATATTCTTTAACCAGTTTAACGGAAGATTGAGATAACAGCGAATTTTTCGAGCCATGTAGCGACATTATCCTGATCACGTAAAAGTTCGATTCCGCCGCAGGTGGCATACACAAGTGGAAGAAGAGCTCGACCATTTTAGAATGTGTAACTGAAGGCATATAGCCAAAGATCATGCTAATTGGAGACGTTTATTGCTTGATACCATAGTCCGCCTTGGACTATTGTGATATTTTAGTAGGTGAGTAAATGTATTATTATAACATGAATGTCAAAACGATTGCTTGAGCAAGTGTGTATGAACAAAAATTAATTATTTTTGGTATGTAATGGCTTTATTAGAAAGAGCGGCCATTCGCATTAGTTATGGAATACGATTTCACGCTTGTGTCAACACAAGAGCTGTCAGTGTTAAAGTAACATATGATTCAAAAAGAAATTTGTATTTACAGTAGTACTAACTACTATCTCACATCAAATCCAGCTTTCAAAGCTATGGTCCTTTTCGAGCTTTAAGTATAATCTCTTATTGCAATATTTTTTAAAGAAAATTATCGTTATACATGTAAATTACGTCTATAAGAGACTTAAAGACACTTAATCACTCACTTATGTACAAATATACTCCGCTCTTTTTTGAAACTTAAATTATACCTTCCAGCTCTCAAAAACTCTTCATTGCATTACCATATCCATACAGTTTAAGTAATTTAATTTTTCGCGAGCTCCTTTTTGCTAAACATGCACATCCACACACATTATCATTCATTTCAGGTGCTACAGCACATTACTTACATTTCATAATTTACGTTCGGCAATTGCTGTATGCCTCCTGGTCATCAACACTCTCGAGTTGGCCAGGGCATGTCTACCACTAAGTCAGCAATTCTTTACATCAGACAAGGGTTCAAATGACAGTGTCAGAGGAAGCGCTTCTGCTGACAACAATGGCAGCGACAGTGCCAAAAGTAATAACACAGCGGCTAGGGACATTTACAACAGTGCTTCCCAGCAAAATTACTCTACATTGATTCTACTGCCCGGACCCGAGACAACATGGAATGCTGGTCTGGCAATTTTTCTAACACTCGCCCTAATAGCCTTTCACAGGATGGTCGAAATAAAAAACGCCGTGGGTAAGTGAGCATCGTTTTTTTTTTCTAAACACTCATCCCCCGCATCATTAACAGATTGCTAACTGATAGATATGACTACTTCAAATGCATGATAGTACTAATAGATATTCTGATTCAGTTGAAATTCCCTTGATATATTGGTCAATTTTTTATTCGTATTTTCGATTTCTTTTCAGAATTTCTGTATATAAGTGTAACGGCCTCCATTTATATTTCGTTCATCCGATTCTATAAATTGGTCGAAATTACTTTTGAACACAACAGCATTCTCGAATTGGAGGCATTCATCCAGACCTCCAGTGGTTTGTGTTTATTTTGCCTGGGCATAACGGATGGATATACAATTTACAAAGAGGTGAGTGAAAATTCTGTGAAAAAAAAAATTTGTACCAGGGTACATTTGGGGTCGTATTGGAAAAAAGAAAGTGTGCCGCAAGACCGGAAATGAAAGAAGTATGTATTACCAATTCATAATGGGGGATCGTATATTGATACTCCAGTCCATTTGAGTGGTTTAAATGGTGCGAAAATTATATCCCTTGTGATAAATTTTTGTAAAAAAAATTTTACTGAATGATTCGTAATGATAAAGAGGTTTTAGGGGAATCAACCGAAAATTGGTGTCCGGTTTCCATATTCTTTAAAATACTTGACCATTGAATCATCTTTTATAATGGGTTTTGCAGAATTTCGATTCGTTTTGCTGCTATGGCTAGTTTTATGTTCTTGTTTTAGAAGGCAACGACTAGTCTTACGCTTCGAAGAAATTGTATCTTCCGACGGGTGTTGATAAATAACGAGAATGAGCTTTTTCCGAAGATCTTGAAGATCTTACAGTTCTGTGATTCATTGCAATTAGCCAAAAATTTAGAAGATGCTTTTTCGATGATGTCGAAATGGAATGCTACTGCCATCAACGTCTTTACACTGTATCCGTAAGTTTCAACTACACCAAAAACCCAGGTACGATTCCAACTTACTATGTGGATAAGAGGCAGATAAGCCACGGCAGATGGGAGTCAGTAGAAAACTAGCGATGGGCAGTAATCCATTTAAAATTGAATTTGAGGACCAGTACCGTGTGAAAAGACAAGAAATAGATCGTAGTCTAAAGCATGATAAACGTGATCACAACAAAGTTTTACCTTCATAGGCAAGAGATGCAAGAAATCGATGCGACACAAAAACCGAAGGCGACAAAATATGGTTACGCTATTACCGAGGAAATTACCGGAAGACTCATCTGAAAGCAACATTCCGTGAAAATTCTTTATGGTTTTTTGTTAGTTGCGCGCTTCAAGGTAGAGTTCCCATTCTTATTGTGCGCGCCACCTAAGGTGAGGTCTTCCTCTGTTGCGTTGTTACTTCGGGTTATATTCGAAGACTCTACAGGCACGAGCCTTGGTATCCATTCGCTAAAAATGTCCTAACCCTATCAAGGGATTGATGTTCAGTTTTCTGACTTCGTCGATGCATCTGCTTTTGACAGAGTTTATCTAGAGTTTTTCTGGATAGGGCCTTACTACTCAATTACCTTTTAAGCCCAAAGAAACATCGATTGGTTACAGTGATTCTTAATTTTATCTCTACTGAGGTGTTGTTGACAGGATTTATAGCAAATCTAAAGTAGAAAAAGTCCCTTACAACATCAAAACTGTAACGTTCTGTCCCATTCGTCGATGTTGTGTATTTTCTTGTTGGCAGCATATCCTTGGTTTTGTTCTCATTTGTCTCTAAACACATTTTGGTAGCTTCCGTTTCAATACCAGCAAACACATGGTTGACAGCCCGCTGATTTCTGCCAATTACGTCACTATCGTCAGCGTATGCTAGTACCTGCACACACTTTTGAAGGATTGTGCCTCCAGTGTTCGCTGAAGTATGATGTTAAAAAAGTCTCATGACAGCGCTTCACCTTGCCTAGACTAGACATGGCTCTGTACATTCATAGGCGGCCTGAAAATAGATGGAAGGATGGTGGGTATTGATTTAGACTTCTTGAGTTTTTTCAATCAGGTTATTGACGGAGGGTTTAGCCAATTTTGAGGAGACTTATATCTCTATAGTTAACGCAGTTGAAGGGATGTTATTGTGTGTGGATTTGGCAAATAATTTTTAGACTAGATTTATCAGGCATACACGCCAGATCTGAGAAATGGGTTGTTGTATGTTTACTACAAAGTCACTTCTAGTAACTCTGAATACTTCGGCAGGCTTAAATAAGACGTCCAGCAGATTTGCATTTCAGCTTATATATTACTATCAATACTTCATTTTCGTCAGGTGGACGGAAGTTTTCCAACATTCTCAGCACTGGCTGTGACTCTACTACAAGGTTTTCTTCTTCATCTGCACAGGTTTCTCAACGGGTCTTCTTGCCTCGACACGTTCTTTGTAAAACTTCCGTACGTTATTCCTGGAGTCGGTTGGAGTGGCTTAAGCGGTAGTATATATAGTATAGTAGCCATTGAACCAACATCTCTTTCTTTCCTTTTTGTTCTATTTTCGAATAAAAACTTAATACGTGCTCAGATATTTTAATACTCGTAGAAGTCGTATTCTCTTGAGTGATAAGTTCTTAAAAAAATAAAAAATAAAATACGAGTACGCGCTTGTCAAAGATTTTGGCAGTGTCTTGCGATTGAAACTTTTCTACATCATATCTTCTTACAGTATTTGGCAAATCCGTATTCGTACCTTACCTGGATTGTTCTATCGACCATCACCTTGTGGTGGTGATCAGAGTCAATGGTAGTTGCCCGAAAGGTTCGGACGTCCAGAATATTGGAGGCAGGCCTTACGTCGATTGCAATGTGATCAACTTGATTAGGCGTTTCATCATCCGGAGATCGCCCCGTCCTCTTGTACATATTGATATGAGGAAACCGTTTGCTTCCTACAGTAATATTTTGTCGTTCCCGAAGTCAACAAACCTGAGTCCGTTGCCAGATTTGGCAATGCTTATCAACTGTCCTACCAACGATGTTCTTCTTTGCAATCGTGGCGTCATACTTAGGACATTGCTTAAACTCGTATATCTTGCCGAGCAGCTCGTAGAAACATTCTTTGGTGGTGTCGTTCCTGTCTTTCGTAGAGGCGCGGGCACATATTAGGTTTATGTTAGCGAATTTAACCCGATTGTCATAAGATGCTTGCAACTTGTCGGAAGCTCATTACTTTTTGTCTACGTCTGCCACATATGACAAATCCGTATATGAACAAGAGCTGATTTTTTCCCTAAAGCAATCGTAGATTTCGTCTTTGATATTGTCATCCTTATCCTCTGTAAAGGAATGACCGAAAACCAGGCACATATTCGTATTTCCGAATTTGGCCTTGATATGGACTAATCTGAGGCGTTCCTCTGAACAAAGGGTCCGGCTAAACAGTGCGGTGCTAATAGTCTCACTGAGGTCTCTTCAGGTCTTCTTTCTCTTAGGTGGCTCTACAGTTCGGGGTGAACCAAGGCCTCAGCTGACAAGGCTCTTCTGTTAGCCTGGTCCTTAGTTAACTGCCTCCTGTTGCGCACTCCTAGTCGGTTGAGGTCTCTTTGACTTGCGCGCGCCACTTTAGGCGAGGTATTCCTTTACTGCGTTCTCCCTCCGGGTTAGACTCGAAAACTCTTCGGGCCGGAACATTTGTTCCAGTTTTTTTTTTAGCCAGGTCGATGTCGCGGTACAGCTCGCATAGTTCGTTGTTGAATCTCCTTCTCCAAAGCCCGTCATCGCAGATGGGACCAAAAATTGTACGAAGAATCTTTCTCTCGAACGACCGAGAATATCTTCATCCGCTTTAGATAGGGTCCAAGCTTCAGCGCCATAAAGCAGGACTGGAATGATCAAGGTCTTATACAGAATTTCCTTAGTTGTTCAGGAAAGGGCCCTACTACACAATCCTTCTTAGCCCAAAGAAAAAGCGGTTGGCAAGAGTTATTCTTCGTTTAATTTCTTCTGAGATGTTGTTGTCAGAATTTATTGCAGAGCCGAGTAGACAAAGTCCCTCACTACCCCAAAGTTATAGCTATGGATCGTGACGTTTTGTCCGATTCTACGATGTTGGTTGTCTCTTTTTCTTGACAGCATATACTTGGTTTTGCCCTCGTTGACCGTAAGATCCATTTTAGCTGCTTCCGTTTCTATACTAGCAAACGTACCAGTGACAGCTCGCTGTGTTCTACCAATTATGTCAATATCATCGGAGTATGCAAGTAATTGGACGGACTTTTGAAAGATCGTGCCTTGTGTGTTGGCCTGTGAGTTTTGGACAATTCTTTCAAGTACAGAATGATGTTAAAAAAGTCGCGCGACAACGCGTCACTATGTCTTAATCGTCTTTTGACATCAAAGGTTTCGGTAAGGTCGTTACCGACTTTGATGCAGCAGCGAGCTTCCTCCATCGTCATCCTACACAATCGAACGAGTTTTGCAGGGATGCCAAAGCTAGACATGGCTCTGTATTGCTCATCTCTATAGATGCTGTCGTACGCGGCTTTGAAATCGATAAAAAGATGGTGGGTATCAATTTGGACCTCTTGGGTTTTTTCCAGGATCTGCCTTAGTGTGAAAATTTGATCGACGGTGGACTTTCCTGGCCTAAAGCCGCACTAATAGTTGCCAATCAGGTTATTAACGAAGGGTTTAAAGTGTTTACACAATATGGCAGATAGGATCTTGTATGCGATGTTAAGCAGATTGATACTTCTGTAGTTGGCGCAGTTGAGGGGAACTCCTTTCTTGTGGACCGGGCAAACGATGCTGGGATCAGGCATGCATTCATCTGTTCAAATTTTGGAAATGAGTTGGTGCATGCTCTCTACCAAGTTAGCTCGGCATGTAGACCATCAGGTTCTTTTGCTTGGATATTGCTATCCGTACTTCGCTTTGGTCAGATGAACGGAAGTTTTGTCTATCATTGCCTATATTAAGTGGTACGTTGTGCGTATTCAGGTCAGTGCGGCCATTTATATTCAAGGTGGTCTTCATGAGGGACGTGCATTAGTTGAGTTTATTTATGTCCAAGTACATGGGTAGGGTAATTGAAATCCATTATAGTTAGTGATTGGGAAAATATGCATGTCACCAAATTAAATAAGGGTTTTCTAGTGGATTATAAAAACTAATGGGACATATGTATTCTTCCGGCTGTGGTCAAGATAGTAAAATTAATATCTCGAAGTCTGAAGAGCAGGATTTCACTCTAAATATTTCTATGCTAACCATATAAAAACCTTATAGAGCGATGCTATGCGTACAAATTTATCTCTACTATATTTATATACATAGAGTCAGTCCACTTTCCTAATATTTTGATACTGAGGACTTGTAGATGTAAGAGATGTGTTTCTGACATAGGCGAAGTATGAAGGAGCAAACTATTAAACTTTGTACAAGTGTAAGCAATAAGAGGCTTTTGAGTTTAAAGCTATTTTCGACAGGGCTGAATTTTATCTGCCCAAACAATATATGATTTTATACCGGCATTAAATCTAAAAAAAGAAAAGGAATGCAATGTACAATGACATCTCATCAGAAAAACTCTTCAATGGTGGACATGAAAGAAACTATAGATGCATGCTCGTATATGGTAAGCGGATTTCACTTCACACTCGTTCATACATGAATAATCGAGTTATGAATATTGGGACCTAAGCACGATTATAGTTAGAATATAGAATATTCAATCATTTTGTGAACAAGTAAGAAAAGCAGAATTTTGGAAATGCATTCGTTTATCGTACCGATAAACATAATCATTTAATAATCATTTAATCATAATCATAATCATTTAATTCATGTTGCACGCATTTTCTAGACTTTTGGATTTTTCATATGGCTTTTAAACGGTTGGAAATTGTTTGTTGTGCAACATTTAACATTTCTGCAATTTATTTCTGACTCAAAGAGTCATCTTCATCAATATTGTTTGCAATTCGGCGTCTTCAAACTTTTTAGGTGGTCTTCCACGTTCTTCATTTCTCACATCAAAATCGTTATCTCTGAACCGTTGAAATCATCTTTTGCGTGTTGCTTCTGATAGAGCACGATCACCATATGCCTCGACAAGCATTCGATGCGACTCTGCTGCACTTTTTTTCAAATAAAAGAAAAAATTAATGCTTTCCGCAAGTCATCATTTTCTGGCAAAAAAAAGTTAAGGCACGTTCACAATAAATGTTCCCTATCGAGACATTTGTATCTTGACTTCATACCGGTACACCTGGTATAGTCAGTCAGAGACATCCCATTTCAATCTAAAAGACTTGGTTTTTAATAAATGAGAATGAATTAAGACATTAACAGTTTCGATTAACTCTAAGATGGTATCTCTCATAATCCAGAAAACCTTTGAGATAGGTCGACTGTGCTATGAATTTTTAAAACCTTAAATGGATTAATTGACATTCAAGTTTACCATATATCCAATTTTGATATCGATGTTTCTATTTGCATACAAGTACTATAGCAGTCTACACAACATGTTCAATATCAAAGGAGCATAAGCCATATATCTGCTCCCCTGTTTATTTAGACGACATTACGGTCGGAGCCATGGGAAAACACTGAACTTAAGTTATATAGCGAAAAGAGCTATATATGAAAAGTAACCTCTTTGACCGCCAGAATGCGGTACTTCTGCACTGCTACTGGTGCCTTGAAGTCGGTTCATCTTTAGGCAGACATGCCAAATTTCAGTGCGACACTGTCATTAGTTTTGTTTTTGCAAGACAATGCACCGGCGCACAAGAGCATCGCAACCACGGCTAAAATCAATGACTTACGGCTCCAATTGCTGTCGCATCCACTGTATTCGCTCGATTTGGCTCTCTTAGACTATTATCTCTTCCCAAACCTCAAAAGACGGCTCATCAATAAAAAATTCAGCTCAAGCGAGAAAATCATCGACGCCATGGAAGAGTATTTTGCAGACCTTCCGGAAAATTACTTTTCAGACGGGATCAAGAAGTTGGAAAATCACTATAATAAGTGTATCAAACTAAAGGGGTCTATATTATCACTATTAATGTGAAGGTAGTAGTAAACAGCTGGTCGAAAATTGGTGCACTAGAAATGGGCCTTCGTTAATGTTTTCAAAATCAGGATTCGTTTCATTATGGTAAGGAGGAAGCTTACTAGTTCATCATCTACTATGTATAGGCTTCGCCAATTGATTTTCTAACGAAGTTAAGAATCTGAATGTTATCCTGGATAACACACTTCATCGAAGACCCCTGAGCGCTCCATGCTTTCTGGCACCTTACGAAAGGAATTTGGGCTGGTTACCGAAGTGGAGCCTTTGAGTGTACATGGCTATGATAAGATCAATTATATTCCCTAGCACGTCTGCTGATGATTCGTCCTTTCAATATTCATGCCGTGTCCCAGGGTGTTGAATTTTTCGTAACTGCAGATTTGCTTTTGTTCCTGAAACGGGACTTGCGTGGACACCAATCACGTTCTATTCGGGAATTGTATAAATCTTTTATTATTAATTATTAATTATTTTTTTTTGTAAACTTGTACATACAATATAACTACGATGCTTCTCTAAGCAGAAACAAAGTTCCATTCTTCCCCTTTTTTTAAGTACATAATAACTTTTGTTTAAAGAGGGTTTTGACCACAATTGCATCCACAATCGCCCGTTGATGTGAAACAAGAAAACTCTATCGTATCTAATATCTTGTTTGCACCAATTCAGACTCTCAAGAGGTAAAATGCTTAAGTTTAACCACCTCCAAGTGGCCGAGAGATATGCATAAAAAAAAAAAAATTTCACATCCAGGAACCAGGTTGCAGTTAGAAACTTTCATAAAAATTCAGAGCTTCAATGGAATTAACATGCAAACCAGAACCCTGGGAAAATCCTTTTACTTTGTTGGTTATTCTTGACCTGGTCTACATATATATGTACGTAGATGTAGTCTATACATAACCCACTAAACATTCTTAAAGTCTCGTTACGGAATAAACAGAGTTGCCTATCTACAAGTATCATATTTACAATCTTGCGCCATTGTCAGTAGTAGGGTAGGGATGCACATGCAAAGAAGTAATCTCATGAGCACGTGACTTTACACTTTTTATTTTGGAAATTGTTGAGGTTAATGGAGTTTTGTTCACTATCATGATTTTTTTTATTTTGTTGCGTCGTTTACTTCCTTTGGAGCATGTGATTATCTTTGTTGTAGATTTCTACTTTTTGTTCACAGAGGAGAATGTAAACTTTAAAGAAATTTCGAATGATGATAGTTGGAACTGGGGGGAATGGAAGTGTTTAAGTGCATAGAGTATCTTAATATGTAAAAAGTTTATCTCAAAGCTGTCCCATAGCTTCTAAAGAGATTTGTTGAAGTTGCAGTTGCTGCTACAAAATATTTATTGTATTACATTGGTCTTCGCTGTTGTTGTCAGGTTACCACTACGTACATGAGTTGATGTGACCAGATTAAGACTTATGAATCAATTAGAAAGTATGAACCAGTAACAATGTGCTTCAATTTAATCCAGATATGTCGAAATTGGTAAGAAGATTCTCTATCGTGCAATGAAATGCGGTGGATACAATCTTCAGCTAACAAGACCAAAATAAAAAAAAAGTTTAACAATTGTTTTGTTACCGTCATTTTCTGAGCACTATACGAGTATTTTTTTATTTTTTATTTTTTAATATCGGAACAGAGCACTCAGACAAAGAACTAGTCCATTGTACTCTTTGTAAAGTTTCTCTTTATTGAAATCTTTCAGTGTTACGAAGAAAGATGAGTAAACTCTTCAGTGATAAGGTGACTACAGTACCAGCACCCTACCACGTCAGAGCCAAGTACCTGCAGCCTGATGCGAGCGTAAGTTGGACATTCACAGAAATAGTGCTACCCGGTGTAATCATCACTTTCGCAGCAAACATCGCAGGATGTTGCATGACATACACCCAGCGCATTTAAGTGCTTTGCAAAAGTGTAATGTCCCGTCACGACGCGACGCCAGTAAGCAACCTGCAGTCTTTCCTACTGAGAGACAGCAGGCCGCTGACCTCCTAGAGAGGTCGGGAAGTATTTGGTCTGCCTACATCCCGCGGAGCTGTGCCATCTGCAGTTGTGCTCGTTTGAGACCCAATTATCAATAGAAGCTTTAATCGAGGATGCAGGCAGACGCAACGTAGGTTGGGTCCTAAAAAAACTCTCCTCTGAACCGTGCCTGCCAAGTTCGTCGGCGATTTCATTTCTCGTGATCCCATTGTGACATGAAACCCAAACAAGGGTCACTGAATTAAGCCTTCTGACTGCGGTTAGTAATCTCTTTCATTCTCAAACTAGTTTGGAAGTCGTAAGAGGGTTGAGCAAGGCTCTAGGTATGTCCATAAGACCGGAGTTATAAAACAGCCGGTCTTGGTGCGTGTTGTACCAAAGACTACTAATTTTTAATCGGAAGATGGCTTTTAGGGTGCAGCCCATGATATGAATATCTAGGGGAGGGTGATTCATCAATGCGTTTAGAGCGGAGCCAGGAGTGCTAGGGAAAGCCCCCATGCATCCTAAGTTTTGAGAGGATTGACTGAAAGCCCATAACTAGTGCACCTGGCGTCGATTACGTTTAGGGCTGCCTGCGCTTTGGAGCAGACAGCTAGTACAGCTACGTGCCCAAGGCGTATTCCTTCTTGTTGAGTGCGTCTTCAATTCTGCCTACCAGATTTTGATGAGATATACCAGCTGCGGTGTGTTGTGGTGTACCGATAGTTCAGAACCATATGAACGATACTCTTTCCATCTATTTCGGTAACCCAGCGTTTCAAGAGTCTTGGAGATATTTTATGGTATATCGTCGGTACATTCATGTAAAAAAAAAAAAATAAATCAATCAATCTGGTCGAGTAATAGAAATTGTTAAATTTCGGAAGAAATTCGACAGAAAATTCTCGGAATAGTGTGTATGATGGTTAACATTTCTAAATTCGAAATAGAGAAACGTTTCAATAAACCCTGGTTAATAACTTCATAGGATAACAAAACAGCTTGAGCCTGCACCCATTGTGAATGGTACAAGATTTCTTCTACTAACTCTGCAAAACGATGAAAAAATAAAATTTGAAATTTTATGGAAATATACTTCTGAATAATTCATTCAGTGAATAGTAGCGCGATGCAGGGACCTATGGCATAAACCTTTATAGATTGGCATACATATACTCGTATATACGGGCATATTCGTTCCTACTCTGCATATGGATACCGGTTTTCCGTTTAGTTTCTGCCACTAAAAGTTGCAATAAAACTGTTATGGATTCCACGATCTGGGATTGAGTGGGATTTGTAAGGAACTTTTAACAGAATAATATCGTTTTTATTCCTTAATGTGTTTTTTTTATTTTTATTGGAAAACTCGGACGCGTGTGGAACAGACGTTCATTGCCATTCAGTAGGTTTTGATTCGTAAAATTTATGAATGGGTTTTTGAATTCGAATAAAATTGTTTGCTTCTTGCTACTTGCACTTGCTTATGTGTTGACACAAAATGGAATAACAGTCTGTTTTAAATGTTAGAATACACAATGTGTACTTGTTTTTAATGGTGTAAAATATAAAACTTAAAGCGACACGAAATATATAAAGTCATCAAACTTTGGCGTTTAATTGACGAAGCTTGACTTGACATTTGGCGATGAAAAGATTGCACTGGTTTAATGCTTATAAGTTAAAGGAAAATTCAGCAGTTGATACACGTAAAAACTAATTATTTAACAATAAGAGGTTAAGGCAAATGTTTCCACTACGTCTGTTGAACACCAAGTCTCTTCGAATATTTAAGGCTCTGTTTTTTGACAACAGTACGGATGTTGGTTTTGAGTGTTTTAATAAACTTAAAAGCGTTAGCATTAACCTTTCCTTTCATATAACTCCAAAAAAAGAAGTCGCATGGCTTTAAATCGCATGTCTTGGCTGAAAATATTGATCACCATTTCGGGAAATGACTCGGCTGGGTATAGATGTACCTTTAAGATACAGCCACAAAATGTCATTGGTAACGTTTAATAGAGCAATTCATTAATGGTATCAGTCTCTTCATTTCCAAAAATAAGGTCCTATGGTGCATTACTGATTAAGACCACAGAAAACAGACCTTTGTTTGTTTGTTATTGGATCTGAGCCTCATATGAGGTAATTCTATTTCTTAACAAAGCCTTGAAGTCTTCGTTCAGAATGATTTTTTAGTTAAATTCTCGATAAATTGTCCGCATTTCCAACACAAAATTGAGAAAGTATACATCTTTTAATACGAGTAGTAGCCAGACTGCAGTCCATGTGCCACATGACCAAAGGTTTTATGGAACACAATTTGTGAGATTGACCTAAAATTGACAATAATGGGTTTTTAGCGACACTTCGAGCTACAGCAGTAATATTTCCAGTTGTTCTTGCACGACGAGCATGATTTTGGTCCTTCCTTTATCTAGTTGTCTCAAAAGATCAAATTTCTGATGCAGTTTAAAAATTGGTAAGCGAAAAAGTGCTCAAACTAGAACTTAAACATTGAAAAGTCTTCACCCTCTCCGACCTACCCACTTCATAAACTTTACATTTAGAGTTTCCCACTGGTGTTAAGAATTATCGCTCCTCATATGCCGTTCACACAAGCTCTAAGCGCATGTTATACCTCCAAGGCACGCTTTTCATTTTAAAAATTGCTATAGCTCCTAGTCCATCCAATAATTCCGAGCTCGCGGCACATACAACTCAAATGACTCTTCTAAATATTTAACCATCTATTACCAACACTCAAGGCGATCAAAGTCTCTGAAGTTTACCTTAACTATACATATATAAAACTGTTTCACATAATACTATTGTCCTAAAGGGGATAGAGCTTCCATTGAATCAGTAGATCCCAGAATCCTGTTGGCAATACCAACTCGTCTCAAATCTGCTTACTTATAACATAATTTGGTTGCGCTAGCATTCCCACCCCACGTTGTAATATTCGTCCTTCTGAACTAGTTAATAGTTACCAATTAGCTGTAAATGCGTTTGATTCCCTGTTTAATCACATAGACTGCAGTGACCTCGTTGATATTTTGAGTGATTTTGGTCTACCCAAGCTGAATTGGGCTTAGATTGATCGCTAACGCGGAGTCTGAAAATAAGTGATATCTATCGACCGTCTTGCGAAATCCGGTCCTTTCTTATTAAGTGTTATTCTCTACTGATGTGAATAATTAACATACATTGTTTTAGCGAGCATTTTTACCACCACTCCTGCTTGAGCAGTTGTGCACAAACGTGATTGGTTTCGGTGGTCATTAGTTCAAAATTATCCGAAAAAATTAGAAAACTTAGGGCGAATACTCAAAAAGTCTGCTATCAATCACTTTAAAAAAATGTGTAAACTGCTGTACTATGCATAGTATTCAGATCTATATGTACATGTATGCATGTATAAATTCTTTATTCAGAAAAATGTTCTTAAACAATTGTGTACTTAATTTTCAATTGGAATTTGATTCTTAAAGAGATAAAGAATGTACCGAGGTTTGGCATAATAATTTTTATGTAATCCAAGTTTTAGTAATTAAAAATTATATCTAATACTCAGTACTAACAATAGTTTTTAGTTTTGATTTCATTATTTAAAATATTTAATCAATTAATGTTTAGTTCCTTAACCTAATAGATAATTTTTTCTTTAATTTTTTTTCTATCATCATATTCAAATAAACAATATTTTGTATGTGTATCCGGCTCCTATATGAAGAGCATAACTTGGCGAGTTACCTGGAAGTCTTAGGGTTCTTTTAAGAAAAAACCACTGCAATTTATACCCCCTATTTGTGCTGCGTAAGTCAGAATTGCTCTATAGATTGCCTACAGTTGCCATTTCGCTTTCTTTCTCTGCTGAGAAAAAATTTTCCAAGTTACATTAATGCTGTTTTTTGCTGGAGTGTTTTTGCTTTCAACATGCTAGAAGGCATCCTTGTTTTACTTCCGAAACGCTGCCAAAACGCTCAGAAAATTCTTTACTAGTCATACAGCTGATCTTGTGTTATTGGACATATTTTCAATAAACTTTACCATTTTGATTGAAACTCCTACGTTTTAATATATAAAAATTCCTTTCCGCTACTTTATCAAACGCGGCTCAAAAATCGGCAAAAGAACTGTGCACTTTTTTTTTCCATGTCATTTTAGGTGGACTATTGATGTAAGATTGTAGATTCATTCATTCAAAGAATTGTATCTCTGTGTACTAATACTGAAATTGTTATTACGGGTGATTTGAATATACACAACTTTGGGTGGCTTCGCCATTCTGGACAGATAACACCCGAAGGATGGTGTGTTGAGATCTTCGCTGCGAAAAACAATTTGACTCAGCTTGTAAGTGTGCCTATGCGAAAACCAGATGTTTACTGTCATACCGCCAAAACCTGGACTTGTCTTAAGCCTTTCAACCTGATAAGAATACCGGTAATGTGATTTTCCCTCTAGGCTCGTTGGACCATTGTGTAATATCAGCTAATTTCTCGTAGTCTTACCACACATTTAGAGAAAAGATTCTTAAAACAACCGTATGGCAACACAAAACAGCCAAGTGGAGCGGACTTAATAGTTTCTTTAGCAATTTTGACTGGTCGTTATATATTCTCTTTGTAATGAGATGCTTTATTCCTGAGATGAGATGCTTTATCCTTTACGAAGAATAATAAACCACAAAAGCGTGGTACGACTTGAGCTGTAAAGATGCTGTCAGGATTAGAGAAATATTTTTCCAGTCCTAGAAGACCAAAACCCGACAGAGAAAAACCGAATGTCATCGAGTCGTGGAAAATCACATATGTGTAACAACTTTTTTAACAATTTTGACAATTGGCAAATCCAGTTGAAGTATCTATTTCGAAATCGATAGAAAATTGTCTAAGAACTACGCGCGCATGCGGTCTTCATTATCATCGAAAAAGAAAAAGGTTTGGCTGAGATTGGCTGCTGAGGATTTTTTTTTTTGTTTGAGACTTAAAAGTTTAATTTCTTTCTCATTAATTACACCAATTTGTAAGTTAAGTTGAATTTAATAATATTTAAGCAAATGTATTTGTTTTTCTTTTCTTTAAGAAAATAGAATCATTCAAATTGTTCTGGATTTTATAATTCGGTCTTGATGTTGTTCTTGAAGCAACATAATTTTATTTTAAATTGAACTCTTCGTTCGTGACTTCTGCTTTTGAGATGAACAAAGTGGCACATAATTGTACACTACCGTGTTGTCGACGACCAGATGACGACTTCATGGTGTCATGTAATAGGTGTAAGCGTTGGTGGCGTTATAATTGCCATGATTTTGATCTGGAGAAGTTCGACACATTAGCTGTCTTTTTTGTGAGGAGGAAAACTGTGTTTTTCGTGAGGATGGTGCTGCTTCTAAGGTGCAAACGAGTCGCGGAGGTTCTTTGCCCGCACCAGCCGTAGCACATTACTTCGACGATTACGTCGATTTAATAATGGAAGCTGCCGCAGTAGCCCAAGCCGCAGTAGCACAGTGTGACAAGGAGTTGTTGGAGTTGCTAGCTGAACTTGCGGAGACAAAAGGCTGTCAAAGGTCTCTGTCATCTAGGAACAGTCCGTCTGAAAAGGTATTTGATGTTGGAACAAAAGAAGTCGCAGTCCAGTGGAAGCACCAAATCTCCTCCAGCTGATTGTAAGGCAATATGAGATTGGCCTTTTGTGGGATTCAGATGACGTTAAACATCCCGACAGTTATAATATGGCCTTTAAGCGACTTTTGGGATTGAAGAAGTCTTTAAGAAAGAAGCCTAATCTTCTGCAGTGGAATAATGTTTATTTTTTGGACTTGATCTCTAAGGGTTGTGCCAGAATTGCTTCGCAGGAGGAACTCGAGAAGGGTTAGTCTCGGGTTTGGTACGCGCCTACCTTTATTATTGTAAATCTCAACAAGTTTCCTCAAAAGCCCAGATGTGTTGCAGAGATAGCTGCTAAAGTCAACGGTATATCTTTAAATACTCACTTGTTGAAGGGCCAGACAACCTGGTTCCCTTACATGCTGGTCTTTTTAAATTCTGGGAACGCCAAGTAGCTGTAAACGCAGATGTTAGAGAGATGTTCCACAGAATTCGAATTAAGGCTGAGGACCAACAGTACCAACGCATTCTTTGGAGAGAAGGAGATAGCTTAAGAAACCGACAGTTTACTTCATGGAGGTCATGATGTTTAGACCCAGATGCTTTCCAACCTACGCAGTATGTTAAAAATCATAATGCCAACCTATTTAAAAATAAATATCCTAAAGCTGTTGATGGATTGATCAAACGCACCTATGTCGACAATTATTTCAATAGCCATAACACCGTTGAAGACGCAGTTGCTGTAACAAAAGATGCTATTCGAATTTGCCATTCCACGAATTTCGACCTTGTTGGAATTCAGTCAAACAGCCGTGATCTTTTGCATCAGATGCAGATGGTAATGTCAACACCAAGTTGGTAAGAATTAATCTTAGCGAATGCTAAAGTTTGTTTGTTAGACCATGAGATCATGAAAGATATGTTTGATAAAGCGGCTATAACAAAGTGTCAAATGCGTGGAGCCATCATGAAGATTTTCGATCCTCTCGGTATTGTTTCGTTGTTCATCATCCGCGGGCCCATCATTCTTCAAGACGTATGGAGAGAAGGGTTTGATTGGGATAAGCTGGTGTCACCTCATTTACGAAGCCTATGGCTGGGATTCATTAAAGAGCTGAAGCACATCGAGAATATTCAGATTCCTCATCGATACGTATCTTGGAACCCTGATGAATGGAAAGTATGTTAAGTCTTATAGTTTTTGTTGATCCATCAGAAAAGTCGTTTGCTACAGTGGCTTAGTTTCGGTTCGTTCGACATGATAAGGTTGAAATGGTACAGGCTATGGCAGGGGCTAAGGTAGCACCTGTATAACAATTATCTGTTCTTCGTTTGGAGCTGCAAGCTGCTGTACTTGGAGTTTGATTGGCAGTTATTATTAAGGAGTCTCCTGCTATTAGAATCGATGAGTCGTTTTTTTTTATCGGATTCAAAATCTCTGCTTTCTTTTTTCAACTGTACTAATAAGCTGCCTTCCTTCGTTTCAACTCGAGTGGGTGAGATCTTGGACACTACCTCTGTGTCCGTCAGTAGTTTCACGTTGGTTCCAACGATAATGTGGCGAACGATGGCACAACACATTTCAATTCGTCTATGGGAAATCAAGATACGCGGTGGTTTAAAGGCCTGAATTTTCTAAAACGTCCTCTGGAAGAATGGCCCGTGACACCTAGGATAACGGCGTGTGTTAAAGAGATCGATGTAAGAAAGTCTTCCAAGTGCTCCATGTAAGTAAAAGAAAGAGCTACTATGGTGCATATGACTTGTTATCTGATTTCAATCCAGTTGGTCTTCCTTTGTCAAAGCAATCGCCTTTCTTCTTTGTTTTAAGAAAACCTTTCAGAAAAAGATTGCAGTTAAAGAAGTTTTTGTTTCGCCATTTGAATATCGTCAAGCCGAAAATTGGTTATTTCGAAAGATCCAGGAAGATTCGTTTTCGAGTGACATCACTTCTCTCAGATCAAGCGGAAAGATTAGCCGGTCAACTTTAATCTTGAGTTTGTCACCGTTTCCTGACGAGGATGGTACGTTAATATTGCAGTCGAGAGTGCAAAAGACAAATTCTTCATACTCCTCCCGTAACCCAGCGGTACTCCCTAAGAAGCATTCTTTGGTCGCTCGCTTAGCTTTCAACTTAAGACCTTTTATCCATGTTGGAGTAGATTGTTTTGGTACATTGTTGGTTAAATTTGGTCGCGGTACGGTGAAACGTTACGAAATGATTTTCACTTGCTTTACATTTAGAGTTGTGCAGATCGAGTTGTTGAACAATCTTAGCTTAGATCAATAAACTATGTCTGTAAGGCGGTTCCTTATTAACCGAGTTGTGACGAGCGACAACGGTCTGACCTTCGTTGGGACAAAGATTCTATTGGTCTTGATTTGGACTTGGAAGGAAGGAATTGGAAAAATGAGTTAAACCAACTAATAGAAAAAGTCGACAAGGAGGCTAGAAAGAAATTCCTAAGTGAAGCATCGGAATCGCTACATCGTGCTGTGTATAGTCGGTTAAGTTATAACATGGGGGTCAGAAATTATTTCAAAATGTTTAAACTTCGGGGAGAACTATTGAACCTTAATATTGTTTCACATAGAGATGATCTACCATTCATATGCAGCATGTGCAATTTGTCAGAAAGGGAGAATACACTATATTTTATCGGCAATTGTAAAATTCTGAGGAAGACAAGAAGACACTTTTTTGGAAAAAATGTCATGGTGGAAGAGGAAATAATAGTAGTACTCAACGAAATGGATGTTAAGAATTTATTTGAAAAAATTATGTGTACAGTTCAACCTTAATTAATAGTAATGATGTCAATCTGGCAGACGACAAAGCCACGCAAAACAAATTTGGTTATATTATATGTAAAGATATTTTACGAATAAATAAAAAATCTTATCTAATCTAAAATCTAAATCTATTGGACAAAGATGTTAAGGAGATGGAGGCCTCTCTATATGAATATTCGTCAAGGCACGAGGGTATTTTGTGGCGTTTCATACCAGCCTATTCTCCTTGGATGGAAGGAGCTTATGAACGTCTTATATAGTCCATAAAAAGGAGCATCGACTTCGTGCTAAAAGGTCTTATACCTCGAAAGGATGTTTTGCGAAACGCGCCAATTGAGGCTCAGGGTTAAATAAATCGACGACCGACCACCCACATTCCTGTCGATACTGAAGACGGCTTTTTGGCGTAGATGATCGAGATTTCACGGCCCCTGGAATATTTTCGGAAAGTGATTTTTGCAGCAAACTTTATAATTGCCGGGCTCAACACTTGATGGGCTAGCTTACAAAGCGTTGTTTAGCCGAATATCTGCCTGTTATCACAAAACGATCCAAATGGTTTAAGGATATAAAGCCAGTGAAGATAGATGACATTGTCATCGTAATCGAACCCAACGAAATTCGGTCGGCCTGGCGCTTAGGTCGGGTCGTTAGGATTTACACAGGCCCGGATTAAGTTGTACGAATTGCTGACGTAAAACTTTCCAACGGCTCAATAAAGGCTAAGAGATCAATTGGAAGATTCGCTGTTTTGGAGTCTTCAATCTAAGACCTAGATCTCAAACGGCCCCCGGAATGTCATCGAGTCGTGGAAAAAAACATATGTGTATCAGCTTCTTCAACAATTTTGTGAGAGATTGGCTGCTGAGGAATTTATATTGTTTGAGATTTAAAAGTTTAATTTGTTGCTCATTATTAACGCCAATTTGTAAGTCAAGTTGAATTTAATATTATTTAAGCTAATGTTTTTGTTTTTTTTTTTTATAGAAAATAAAATCATTCAATTTGTTCTGGATTTTATAATTTGGCCTTGATTTCGTTCTTGAAGCAACACCGAAAAAAAGTTCAAACCAGCCAGCAATGACTGTAGAATGTACCAAAGGTACTAAACATTTTTGGTCGTTTATCAAAAACATTAAAAATTCTGTCACAATTTGCATGTCATCGCTCATTTACAATCACATTTTAGCTGTCAGCTCTTCGGCCAAAATCAATCTGCTTGCTGCATACTTTGCGTCTAGCTAAACACTTTCAAATTACGCTTTGTTCCTACCTACAGTTGAGTGAGTTGTATCTTCAATGGACGAATCCACTTTCGCACTCATGTACCGCAAGAGTACTTAAGGATCTTAATATACAAAAATCCGCTGGTCCAGACGGTATATCTCCCCTTCTTTTGATGAGGTGTTCTTCCTCGATGGCAAAACCACTGCGTAAGCTTTTTCATTAATCCTACTTTTTATGACTCCTTATGACCAGATGGAAAACAGCATTTTTTCAGCCCATCCCTAAAAGAGCGAATTTTCTTCTCTCTCTTCTTACAGACCCATCGCACTTACGTCTCTCCAATTCATTGTCATGTAAACGCTGATAAATCTTGAAATATCTCTCTGCTTTTCATAATCGTCCCCGGACTCACGTTTCTGCTGTTCGGCTGTAGAATGGGAACAGCAGCATAACCGATTGGGGAACTATCAACAGAGTGGAATTTAATCAAATATAGAGTTTTCCAATATGGACTTGACAATTTTGAATTTGATTTGTGAACGCACTCTTTCACTAATCATCAAACTGTCATTGTCAATTTATTCAGTAAACTCAACATGATAAAGTACACTAACGAACAACTTCTGCAAATTATAAAAAATTTCTACAGATATTCGGAGTCGGTGACTGCAACTTTAAGAGCGTTAACTCCAATTTCCGGTCGTAATTCTCGCCCTAGTAGACAGGCAATAGCAAGTTTAGTGCAAAAATTTGAGTCTACATATACGTTTTGGTCGAAGTGTCGAAAATATCGCTGCCGTTCAGACGTCCGTAGCAAACGATCCAAATCAGTTAATTCCACGGCGTTCTCATGAATTGGGCATCGCTCAGACCACATTATGGCGTGTTTTGCGTAAGGATCTTGATTTACACCCATACAAGATCCAGCTGACTCAAGAATTGAAGCCGATGGACCATTTGAAGCGACGTACGTTCTCCGATTGAGTTCGTGAGAAGATGCGCCAAGTTGATGAATTTCATCGCAAAATCATCTGCAGTGACGAAGCTCATTTTTGGCTCAATGGGTTCGTCAATAAGCAAAATATGCGTTATTGGTTGGGTGAAAACCCACATGTGCTACATGAATCACCACTTCATCCACAAAAAATAACTTTTTGGTGCGGTTTGCATGCCGGCGGCGTTATTGGGCCATATTTTTTCGTCGACGGTAACGATCGGCACGTTACTGTGAATGGTCAGCGTTATCGCGCCATGATCACCGGTTATTTTTGGCCCGAATCGCAAGATATGGACTTAGACGACATGTAGTTTCAACAGAAAGGTGCCACAAGCCACACAGCACACGCTACAATTGATTTATTGAAGAGTAAGTATGGTAAACGTGTTATCTCAAGACATGGCCAGTCGATTGGCCGCCTCGTTCGTGCGATTTAACTCCGCTTGACTATTTTCTGTGGGGCTACTTTAAGTCATTGGTTCATGCCAACACGGCGACGACGTTGGAAGAGCTCAGAGCTAACATTGAATGCGAAATAGCGGCCGAAATGTGTGGCCGAGTCGTTGAAAATTGGATCTAACGAATGAACCGCTGCAAACGTGCCCGCGGTGGCCATATGAACGAAGTCGAGTTCAATTCATAAATCTTTTGATTGTACTTCAAGCCAAAAATAAAGTTTTTGAATTATCTCAAATGGTTTGCCTTTTATTTAAAAAAAAAGTTGTGAAGTCGTTATCAGAAAACCCTATACAATGCTGTCTGCTTTCATTAAAGCGAAGTTTAAATACCCATCCCGTATCCATGAATGGCACTTACATCGTCGAAATCCAAAAACTTTCCATTCTCGGTATGTGTGTCAGTAACAATTTACGTTAAATGACCACATATTCGATGTGGTCAAAAATGCTGCGAAATGTTTAGGATTCCCCAAGCGATGTAAGAAATACTTTACCCCCTTTGATCTGGTCTCATTATATAAGGCATTCATCCGCCCAAAATTGAAGCACAATGTCTCAATATCTCATCACCTGCCAGATAGAATTCAAAACCGTGCGATAAAACTCAAAGCTGATATTAATATCAGTCAGTCAATTGACGCCTTTAAACATCGACGTAATGGCTCCTGTCTCACTTTGTTGTATCGCTATTTCCACCACCAGTGGTCTATTGAAATCGCCAGTAGCATTTCGCCCCTTCAAACCTTCAACCGTAATATCCGTCTGGCTATTAATGCTCAACAGTAATTATACCCCCAAACCTGGACATACACGATATTTTGTGATTTACTCCTAAGCCATACAACTCGCTTATGGAATGCTCTGCCGGGCTCTCTATTTCCTGTTAACATATTTCCTATTTCATTATAACTTGCAAACATTTAAAAATGTTCATCGTAAGGGTGTATAAATCCCTTGAGCCCGCGCTTATTATAAAAAAAAATAAACTATCCATGGTGAAATATTTCCTTCTGGAACCGACCTGGTACTCTGTCAAAAAGCCATGTTTCTCGATCCAGTGGGATAATTTTTTTAAATAATAATTCCATTATCCCTTTATTAATACAATTTATAAACGAAATTCGTTGGTAGTTTCAAGTTTGATTCGAATCGCCGTTTTTTTAAAACTAGAACTATACTTTGATTGAATGTAGCAGCTACTTTATCTTTTTTACAAATTGTAAAGGATCTTTCAGAAATCGCTACCTTTTTTTATATCATATTCGATATTTGTGAAGTAGACACATGTACAATTTTAACCATTGATAGTTACACGCTAGAACGCTAGAAGTTATTTAAACTTATTATGGAAATGGTTGATCTTTTTTCTTTCTTTTCACGCAAAATCATGTTTAGTGATGAAGCTCATCTTATATTGTAAGCATTTGTCAACAAACATAATTGTCACATCTGGAGAGACGAGAATCCTCGAATAATTTCAAAATAAGCATTACATCCACAAAAATGTATTGTTTGGTGTGGTTTTTGGGCTGGTGGAATAATTGGTCCACTATCCTTCTAAGATGCATATGAAAGAGCTGTTACTGTCAATGGCGCTCTCTAGATTGAAGATTTGTTGTGGTCTTAATTGAAGAAGTAAACACAGACCATCTCTATTTTCAACAAGATGGCGCCATGAGTCACACAATACGTGCAAACATTGAGCTATTGCGGTCTAAGTTTCCATGTCGATTAATTTCACGTAATGGTGATTAGATTAGATAAGATATAATTTATTTCTTATTAATATATATTGTTTAAAAACATGTTTAAAATATTTAAAAGACGCTTAATAAATGGAATAAGAAACATTTGACATTCAATATTTTGGATAATTTTGAAATTAAATAAAAAAAGAAACAAAATGGACAAAAATGAATAGAAGAAGAAGTTAAAACTTTAAGAAATAACATAAGGCAAAATAAATAAATTAAAAAAAGTAAAATTGAATAAATTATGTAAAAAATTAACAAATAATTTAGAAACAACTTCAATTATACCAGAATGTCAGAGATAATAGATTCCAAATAATAGTAGTTGCACTGAAAAAGCCAATTTTTTACAAGTTTTAGAAATATGCCAAATATTGACATAGCGCTGATGGATGAGGAAGTTTTTTAAACAAGCAATACGACAACAAAATAAAAGTTACGAAGGGCAGTAGTACGAAATATGGGTACAGACACATAGTTTCCACGAAAGTTGTAATTTGAGATTAAGCGAAAATTTCGATTACCAGATTTCATGAAGAAGGTCTTCAAAACCTTAGAACAATAAAGGTGACGAACCGGAAGAATTTTTAATTCACAGAACAGTGTAAAACTGGGATGTCTTCTGGGCTTACGGCAAATCTTTCTTATGATGTATTTCTGCAAAATTAACAGAGGGCTAATTTTGTTCTGATACACACAACCCTAACAAGCAATTCCATATTGAAGCTTAGATTGAACAATTCAATAATAATTAGTTTTTAAAAGCGTCGTAGAGCAGAGTGAGACGCAAAGAATTCCTTAATATTTCGAAAAACTCATTCTAGAGTCTAATTTGAGCCCCATGTACTTAAAATCGTCTACTTTCTCAATTAAAAAAAAACATTTCTCACTACAGCTGAAACTACTACAAAAGGTGGGAGAGCCGGACACACAGTTGCAAACAGAGAGTTTGTATCTACATATCACATGGAAGTACACATAAGCTTCAAGGTTGTGTGAAGAAGACAAATTAAAAAAACATAATTTTAGTTTTGGAGCTATAACAAAATTATGTTTGGCAAATCAATGTCTTAATAGGTCGAGATCCCAATTAATGTTGGAGACCAAGTCCAAAGACTATTCAAGTCATACGCAAAACCTATATCATTAACGAAAGCAGTAGGTCTACCTTTAAAATTAAGAGCAAATAGCTAATTAATATAAATTAAAAACAAAATAGGACCCAGAACAGAGCCTTGTGGTACGCCCAAATTTACTAACTTAATATCCCTCCTAATCTCGTCAATCTTTACTCTCTGCGACCTATTTTCCAGATACTACCTAAACCAATTAAGTATAAAACACGAAAACCTGCTTTTTCCAATTTCTTCAACAAAAAATTGTGGTTGGCCATATTGAAGGCTTCCGTGATGTCAATAAATAAACCCGCTGTACGTCTTTTCGCATCAAGGTCCGACATTAAATGAGCACAAAACTGTAATAGTGCATCTTCAGACGATTTACCTTTTTGAAATCCAAATTGCACTGGGTTAAAGAACTCAGTTTTATTTAAAAAACTCACTACTTTTTCAAAGATGTTACTGAAGACTGGAAGAAGTTAAATAGGCTTGTAGTTACATAACTGCTTTTTTAAACATAGGAACCACATCTGCACATTTCAAAGCTTCTAGAAATATCCCAGCAAAAATACAACGATTAAATACATCTGCTAATACGTTTACTAAGAAACATACAATTTTTTTTAGGACCATCATGCCATCAGCACCACATGAACTCAAATTTTTTAAAGTGCCAATAACTTTTAACACCTTAGGAGGAGTTATGGCTTTATATAAAAAGCTGTTTCTTTGAAGTGGTTCAGCAATACTAATACAGGACGAACATAAAGAACAAATGGGTTTTACTGGCCTAGGTTGTAAGCTGAAGGCTATGTTATTGGAAAAGCTATTAAATGTATTAGCAATGACAAGTTTATCGAAAACCTCGCGAAGATTTATTTAGAATACTGTTCACTATTTGCCATTCATTTTTCAGATTTCCTTTAGCTGCATTCGAACGATTACAAAAATATTGTATGTATCCCGGCAATTGGGAATCGCCTTTTTTATTTCAGCGCACAATTTTTTTATATTTACGTATTAAGCTCATATTATTGGGGTGTCTGTAACATTTGATTCTAAGCTTGTTTTTGTATTCCATTTTGTTCACTAAGAAGCTTGAAATCCAAGGTTTAAGCTTTTTTGCTTCCTTTTTGGGAGGCAAGACTGTGCATATTAAGGATATTAATGAGGACAGTAAAAGAGGTTGAAATATTACTACATAAATAAACATCATCCCATGTCTCACACAACAGACTGGTTTTTAGGTTGTTGAAGCTAATTTTCTTAACCATGTTAAGGGATTTAGGATTTTTGCAAATATTGCTTCTAGAGTATCTGGTGATATAAGCTGGTCACCTAGATCATGCAATTTAACAACATTAGATTACTTTCTTTGCGGTTTTTTGAAAAGTGAAGCTTATGTGGATAAGCCAACAACTATTGGACAGCCGGAAAATAACATTTGAACCGGAATTGAAGAACTTAATATGGTAATGTGTGAGCAAGTCCTTGAAAATTTTTGATGTTCGTTTTATATTTAATTCATAAAAATAAGCATCTAGGTGCGACTTGTAAAAAACCCTATATAGTATTATAAGATTTCACTTGCACGTCATATAACTCATTTTTTGCATTTTTAAAAAATTCAAATGATATCCTGCCTTCTTCAAGAAACTTAATAAGTTTGACCTTGGTATTACTTCTATTGATATAGGGTTATCCAAATCATCATCTTTAACAAGCATATGGGCATCACATCATCTTCTGAAAAAAATTAATATCAAGAACAAACTGCGTAATAAATGTTATAAGCATCCACTCTATGAAAATTTAAATGTTGGTTTCGAAAAAACTATGTACGCAAATTAACAAAGAATTATTTAATGACTAGTTTGTAACAGTTGTTAAACATTCACCAACTGAATGTGATTTTTAAATAAAATAGCTATAATTGCTTTTAAAATTTGTGGTTTTATTTACGAATGGTTCGAATCTTATTTGAGTAATCGAAGTAGTATGGTAAAAGTTATTAATGTTCTAAGCGACTCGAAAGATATTAATTTGGGTATACCTCAAGGATCTGTCCTTGGTGCGATTCTCTTTCTAATTTATGTAAATTCTTTGTCTAAGCAACCTTTTGCTGGCAAAGTTAAAGCCTTCATCGATGATTTTGCGATTGGGTATGATGTAGTTAATTTTCTAAATTTTATCTACGATATTAATTATGATGTCCATATACAAACTTATACCTAGTCCTCCCATAAGTTACGTTACAAATGTAAAACGCTGTAAAAAAAAAAAAATCTGTAAGAATATTGTATTCAAAATTGTTTCATTTACTAGAATACAATGTTGATTATTAAAAAAAATGGGTTAACTCGAAATGAATCCTTTTTGCTTTAACACAAGCTTCCAAACGGTGTGGTCATTGGGTTATAGTGGCACGTACCGTTTCCATGGAAATCGTGGAGGCTGCTCTGGTAAATGCTATTTTAAGGCTTTCCAAATCCAGTTGATTCGGATCTGGACTCCCCGACGGCCAATCTTCTGCTGCTATAAAGCCAGGAATATTGACTCTGAGCCACTTCTGCGCTGGACAGATTCCTGTTAAATGATCCATCTGTATATTTAAGGCAAACCCTTTACAAGACGTCTACTAAATTTACATCTACTTGATAAACATTTGCACCAGTTCTTATGCCTTTTTCACAGAAATGGAGAGATGTGATACCATTGTGAGAAACCCTTACGGAAGCTGGATGATGTTAACGTTGAACCTTTGGGACAATTTTTTCGCTTCCTTATATGAAGTGGCATACATTTTTTTCATTTTGTTTGTTGAAAACTTCTTCCACGGAAAAAATTTTCTCATTTGTAAACAGAATGTGTTCATAACCATTGTCCGCGTACCACTCCAAATCGCTTGCATCTTTCCAGCCTAATTTTTCTTAGTTGAGGAGTTTAAAGATGACCCGTGGACCGACGATAGGTTTTCATATGCAGATCATCCTGAATCAGCCTAGACATGGATCTGGTTGATATATCCAATTCTTTGCACATGATCTTCTGCATTTCTCCTTATTTCTTCACGCACTGCCTTTATTACCGCATTCTTATGGACGACGCGCAGGCAAACAATTCTACTCCAGACAATTCGACAAAGCGAGCATTAGCCCGATAAACGAATGTTCTCGATATTCTGAGTGATTTTAGCAACTCGAGAATTTAGCCAGCACTCTTTCCGCACTTATGCATCGCTATTACCGCGACTCGATCCTCTTTAACGCCCTACGCCATGTTAATAGTTTGCAAACTGAAACCAAACTGACTAGTATCCTTTACTGACCAGTGCATGTGTTCTGAAAAAAAAAATAATGGTTTTATTCCAGCAAGAAGCTTTGAACGATAAGCGCTGGAAATTGTGTAACTGAACTTGTGGTAGGACTAGGTAGTCAACGATAAAACTAAATTAATGTTATTTAGCCTTGAGTCAAAAGTATTCTCTGATATTGACATTACTTTTCATTCGACTGATTGTTTTAGATTCTAATTTATTTAAGGAAAACTGCACAAAACTTAGTTCGTAGTCTCTATTTGACCCTAATATGTATATGGTAATTTGTAGTAACTTTTGCTTTAAAATTAATATTGTAAAACACTTCAGTTATCTAGGAGTTACAAAAGATTAACATTTTAAATGGACCTAATTTAAAATTAAAATAAATGTTTTGAATTTAAAACAGCATTTTCTATCAACAATTCGATGTCTTTACAATATAAGAAAGTTTTGTTCTAACGCTGTATTAAAAATCCTGTAATACTCGAATATTTTATTCGAGTTTAAAGTATGCTATAGAAATGTGCCTTACGAAAAATTTGTAATTCTATTCATTTAGCTCGCTTTATGGAGTTATTTCTTCAAACAAAGATATTGCTAATAAGACACGTATTTAACTACAAAGTTTCAAAAAACTTTTTTATATGGTGGTTATACGCGAAGTCCTATTATTGGATCCTATAAAAGTCCAAGGCAGTTCTTATATTCTTCTGAACTTACCTTTTCGGACTACACTTTTCAGGAATTCCTACTACATATGTTTTATCTCGCAAGATCCTGCTATGTTTTTAAAAAAATTAAGTTCTGGCCCCTGAAATTGAAAATTGGTTGCACTATGTTGTGTGATTTAGATATATTTTGCTTTGTTTTTGCTTGTTTATTTATTTGATTTATTGAATAATTTAGTAATGAATTTGTATCGTATTTAATCATTTTAAGGTTAAACGCTAGTTTTACTGTGCTATTCATAATGTCATTAATTAAATTGAATGTGGCATTATTCTTATTATATATTAAATAAAAATGCCACTTACAATTCTCCTGAATTTAAAAATTTTAAATTGTATAGATATAACTTCTATGAAGTCTGTAAATGAAAATGATGAATAAATAAAAAAATATATGTGCATATTGCATGTCCTGTGCCAATTGGGATGGATTTAAAAAAGGGTGAAATAAAATCATAAATTCTGTGGCTGGGATCTCAATGCTCGGCCGATAATTTTGGTTTCTAATTTCCCTTGACAGCTTTCACCATTCTTTGCTATCGGTTATCATATAAATTTTGTAATTGTGGTAGCATACGTATGTCATCCTTTTTTCCTTACATACATATAGTATACACTTGTAATGTTGATTTGCTTCTAATACATGGGCTGAAAGGTCCGTTTCTAAGAGAGGGCATCACTTGAATTAAATCCATATCATTTTCAGTTAGTACCAACCTTCAAAAGATACGTGTATATATTTGACAGCTGTCGAACGATTAGTTCTCAAGAGTGAGAACTCACTCATTCGTTGTGAGTGAAACAACTTTTGGTATTGTGAAAATAAATGGATTTAAAGCAATTTCGTGTGTTGATTTATCATTGCTTTTTGATGGGAAAAAATGCAGCCGATGCAAAGAAATGGCTTGATAAATGTTACCCGGACTCTGCACCAGCCAAACGAACCATTCACAAGTGGATTGAAAACTTTAAAAGTGGTCATACAAGTACCGAAGATAATGCACGCAGTGGACGTCCAAAAGAGGCTGTTTCAGATGAAAACATCAAAAAAGTCCACAAAGTGATTACGAATGACCGTAAAGTAAAGTTGATCGAGATAGCTGAGGCTCTGAAGATATCAAAAGAGCGTGTTGGATATATCATACACGAATATTTGGACATGCGAAGGCTCTGTTCAAGTGGGTGTCGCGTTTGCTCACAGTCGACCAAAAACAACAACGAGTTGATGATTCAGAGGAGTGTTTAAAGTTGTTCAACTGCAATAAAGCCGAATTTTTGCATCGGTATGTGACAATGGATGAAACTTAGCTCCATCACTTCACACCAGAGTCAAGTTGGCAGTCAGCTGAGTGGCGAGCAGGCGACGAACCTCGTCCAAAACGACCAACAAACAAACAGTCGGCTGGCAAGGTTATGGCATCCGTAATAATTTTCATCGACTATCTCCAATAGGGGCAGACTATCAACAGCAACTATTACATTGCGTTGCTGGAGCGGTTGAAGGACGAAATCGAAGAAAAACGGCCGCATTTGAAGAAAAAGAAAGTGTGGTTTCATCAAGCCAATGCACCGTGTCACAAGTCGATGAAAACGATGGCAAAATTGAATGAATTCGTTAACGAATTGCTTCCCCACCCAACGTATTCTCCAGATTTGGTCCCCAGCGACTATTTCCTGTTCGCAGACCTCAAAAGAATGCTCGCCGGAAAGAGATTTAAGACCGATGAAGAAGTAATCGCCGAAACAGAGGCCTATTTTGAGGCTAAACCGAAATCGTACTACAAAACTGGTATCGAAAGATTGAAAAATCGTTTCAATCAGTGTATTGCCCTCGAAGGCAACTATATTGATAAATAAAGTTGAATTTTGCAAAAATTTTGTATTTTACTATAAAATGGCAGCCCGTTTAACAGCCCATGTGTTAGATATTTTACCTCGTCTTCTTTTGTATATCATCAGCAATTTAAATGATTTTTTTCTTGTTGCACGGAATTAAACGTCTTACCGTTTACTTTAGGTGGAGTTCTTTGAACTATAGTCGAGGCGTTTATAATGTCACTTTAGTCTTTCAGCTTAGTAACTTCCTGTCTGTTCAGGATTTTCGTTTAATTTAGTTTGATACTGTTTTTGTTGGCCTCTTTCCACATTAATTTAGGAATGTTGTCATTCACTAACAAATCTTAAGATACGCCACCTATGTGTATTGTTTACAGACGCAAGCGAAATGTCCTTCTTTATCGCCTTTCGTAAAACCATTAAGATCTATGAATCCATTATCGTTGCAAAATTTTAAATATTCACGGCCCTTGGCATTTACTATAGTACTAGGTCTTTTGAATACCTTTTGTCAGTGTCCGGGATAAACTCTTATCTGCAGATGTCCTCTATACGTTGGTGTAATACATTCCTATTAAATTCTTTCGCACCATATCAAACTCAGCTTCCCTAGTATTTCCTCTATTATATAGTCTTATCAAAGTACATGTAAAGGCTTTTGTAATTATTTTGATTAAATCTACTTCACTTTCCCTTATTAAGGTATGCTTCACTTCTCGTAGGGCCAAGTTCTTTTTCTCTCCATACACACATCCTCCAATAGCTCCACCGAATCTACTGTTCCGAGTGGCAGGTTTCAAAAATATATATCAATACCCTTAAAGAAATTATTAAATTGTGCTGCTTTTTCTTCTATGACGTGGGTCTCTTACAACAAAAATACTTCAAAGGACTAAACGTATTCAAAGAAGCTTAGGTATGTTATACCAAAGGATTTTATATCAAAAGGTTTTTATTTTCCTTAAAATATTTTAAGATTTTTTGTGCTTTGTATAATAAAATTATCAGTGCTCTTGATTTCAGGTCTCTATTTCATATGATATTTTTCCAAATTCTTGGAAAAACTCATACATAATCCATCTGCATAAAAAAGTCGAAAAGATGAAATCCTAAATTGTAGGTTTATCTCAAAACTGTTCTTCATTTCAAAACTCTAGGAGAGCATTATATGTATTTTTTCATTCCATGTTCATCTTTTCGAAAAGCTAGCATCGATTCTTACAAGATAGATAAACAACCACAAACAGAATTCATACCAAGTACCCTGATTTTTAAGCATGTAGAAAGCAACGTACGTTAAACTTTAAAGATTGCTGAACACGTTAAACTAAGGATTGTCCTTTAAAGGGTTAGTTCCCAGACTTGGACTACACCCCAAATTATCTTCAGTAAAAGGTTTTTTTTTTAAGTTTTTTTAAGTGCTGTATTTTTTTTTAATAATAACGGTATGGTTTGGGTTTAAATATAAAGTCAGTATGCAATATGAAGAACGTTTCATAACATTATGTTTTAAATGTAGCTTCAGGAGTAACGCTTCAGCGCTTGTTTATGCGTATTCCGTTTGCCCAATTTTGAGCCACTCTGACCTATGACTTGCTGTTAGAACGACATATCGCCTAGACCAACGTTTTCCATGTTTCCGAAGAATATCACTGGTAATTTTCCGGTATATACAATAGATTCATCCCTAAATATTTTTTCGATAAAAATCTGCATCGACTTCAAGCTGCTTAAGATCGCAACCGCTAATTCCCGTCGCAATTCGTTTGTAACGAGTACCCGGATTGGAAGATAGGTGGTGCTACTGAGCCAAAATGAGTGTACCATCATTTGGTATAACCTTATTTAATCCGCCTGTCAAAATTTGGTAACAATTAGATGCTAAGTTTGTTTTGACACCCATTTCAAAACATCGTGCTAGTGTTTTTTGCGACCATGGAAAAATTGGTTTTCCATTGCACAATTCGAGAAGATGATACAAATCATTAGTTGTTAGTTGAACATCGGCCAGCATTGTTTGTACATTGTTTGCTGTAAGTGCTAATGTAGCTGTTGCGTGACAAATAGCCTAGTTTGCATTGTAAGTTAGAGAACGGATGGCTGGTCGGAGTTCAGCAGTAAAACACTGTCGTATAAGAAATTTAGACTTCCTGCAAAAACTATTCCCTTCATTAGGTTTTGTTGAAAGTTATTCTCTGATTCGTGACGTTTCATCCTGTGCATACGCTTGCTGGTGTTAAGCCATTTAAAAAGTGAATTTGAATGACAACTTGCTTGTTTTCCCAGATGTTCGGAAAATAGAAATGATTTTAATGTCTGGGCACGTTATGAACAAAGAATGACAATGTGATCGTATTGACAATGGTTGGGGTTTCACTAATTTTTGTAACTTGAATGGCCATGTCAACGGTGACGCAGGTTATGTTAAACGCAAAGTTAAAAACCAAATTGATCACTCGGCGACAAGACACTCCTTTGAGATTATCTGTTCGAATCGTATAATGGTGAATAGAGATTTTTTTATAGCATCTCTAATCATTAAGTGGACAAACAAATATCAAAATTATAATTTAATTTCATTTAATTAGATTTGGACTCTGTAGTAAAACACTGTCGTGCATTCAAATATAATAAACCGGGAAGAGTTGATGGCATCCCTGTCGCTCTCTATAAAGCTTCGCTCTCAGTATTAGCATGACTTCTGCCCTCTCCACGAGAGATTGATAATTTTCCTGATGAGTATCACAAGCTAGTATTCACAATTATCAAACTTCCAAAATCAGACATCTTATCTAAGTGCTAGAATTGGAGGAGTATTTGTGTTGTTTCCGAAATTCCTAAGAGTCTGCATAATATAACTCCTGAATGAATTAGGGAGAGTAATGTTGACAATGAATAAGTTGGATTGTGATCTGCGACGATCTGGGGTGACTGGTATGCATTGGGCATATATAGGTATCCCTTACACCTGATCTTCTTGTGGATATTAAAAAAGTCAGCTATGAAGGCTGTGTATTACATCCTGCATGGGGATTATTTTTTGTCGAAAAAGAACTTTGTGCTTCTTGTATGTTCCTTTTCTCCTCAGTCAAAAGCTCTTAGTCTTTCGTAGGCAAAGCACTTAAAGAGATAGTGCTCCGCGGTGCATCACTTTTACCGTACGTGCGTTGGAGGATATTATATCTCTTATACCTTGCACACTCAAGTGCCCGTCATGATGTGAACAATGGGAATGTCATTAACACTAAAATTATAACAGTGTCGTCCTCCAAACCCTAGATCGGTTTTGGAGCCATCCGCAAAGAACGGACTACATTCCTTTCCTGAATCAGATTTTGGTTTAAAACCATACCAAGGCACAGAGAAAGTAAATTTCTTATTTTCGTGTAGGAATTGTAGTCTCATTAAATAAGACAGCATGTTTAAAAGACCAGAATTTAAAGTCCTTCGGCGCGTAAAGTCATCAAAATTCATAGTCATAGTCATAGCAGTGAAGATCCAGTTTGTCTCGTTGACAAACCCCATTTCGAAAGCTCCGCTACATTGACAGAATGACGACATTGTCTTGTAGGTTGTTGAGGCGACTTCTTTAGTTCAAATAACTTTTTTATTCAGGATTCCATCCAAATACTATGCTTTGCTGGAGAAATGGGTGTTGGTTTCTTTAACCACTAAACTTTCTTCTGCCGGCGAAGGAAACAACTTCAGTTTTGAGACAAATGACTAAAATGCCATTTCTAGTGCACCAATCGTCGATCATGTCTAGGGCTGTCTGCGCTCTAGAACAGACAGTTTTGGCTGGATTCGAACTAACAGTACAGTTACATATCAGCAATTAGTCATCTCCCATCTGAACTTGCATTGTCGCAAACATCCTCAATTTCGATTAAAATTCCCAGCGCCTCTTTTAGAGTACGCCCTCAATTCTGCCCATAAAAGGTAGGTTATCTATTGAATTTGAAGTTTAAGAGGTCCAAGCAAGAGTGTAACCTGTGGCGATTTTTTCGCAGGGCTTTACCACCGTCTGAACAAAGAGACTACATCGCAAATTGATGTTGTTAATCAACTGATTGAGAGGGTACAAGTCTCCCAAATTTGGGTAGTATGGTTTCGAATTATAGCGGAAAGATATCGCTGACTTTGCCTGCATTCGAAAAGCGAAGGCTGTTTTTGGAATGTATTTAAGAACCAAGAGAGCAGTGGTTTTATATTAAATACAAATATGCCCTGTCTATGAAACTACTTCCTTACATAGATTTATAGTCTGTATATGAGTATCTCTGACCTTACAAAATCGTTATCTGCGAAAATAAGTCGTTGCAAAAAAAAAAAAAATATACTTCTCAGAGTTCCTCAAGATTTTTGAGTTTGCCAGATTTCCCTAGAGAATTTGTATTCCAAGACTTCTGTCAGACATACTGTAGAACCATTTCTATAAAAATTATGCGGAGTAATCTCTTTCAGTTGATGTTGTGGATCTTGGATTTTGCACAATACTCGTCCTTCTATTGCATTCGCTACTTATAGAATACCTCATAAACATAAATAAATATTGAAAAAGGCAACATTAAAAAAAAAAAAAAAAACTCATTGGATGGATATTAAACAGAGTACTGCACTTGCACAAGTCGCACAACCAGGCATCACCCGAAAGCTTTACTGATGTAACCATCTCGTGTAGATTTTATCGCGTGAATCTCTGGAGTATGTAAGTAGCTTCGTTTTCGTTTTCCAGTCTGAAGAAGGTGCAGGAAGCCCGAAAGTGGAAAAATTTAACTTTCAACTTGAATGGCAAAAAGAAAATCGCTCGAAAAAAAAAAAAAAAAAAATAGAAAAAACTGCGTGAAAGAATTGAAAAACCATATCTCAGTGTAGATGTGCATGTACAAGGATTCGTGTGCAGTTCTGAGTGTTCACAAGGACTCTCGAGTTAAAAAGGCAGTCGGTAAGAAGACGCAGGCATACAGAGCAGTTGGAAGTATTCGCTCCAAGTTAAATGATACGGAAACTCTAATTGAATGTGCGGCATATAAATTTTCGTTTCAGACGTATACATGGTGCAGGAGTGTTCTTTTTGATAATTTTCTTTATTTTCATATTAAAGACGGGTTCTGGTTTTTCATGAGTTTTCACAGTTTTGTGTGTAGGTAGATGTGGTTGGGTATTGTACAAATAGAGTTGGTGTCGACGATGGTGCCCAGTGTTGAATTCATGACCACACAGAAATTGTGCTTATTGCACAATACATCTATGTGGTAACCAGATATTTGTCTTGTTTATACAGACTTGACTCGCTAGCTTCTAAGCGCTAGTGTGGAGTAAAAAGAAAATGGCAAAACTACACATATAACACTCTAAAAAAAATTAACTTGACGCTGTTGCCCAAGGTGGCCCAGAAAGGCATTGGACCTTAAAGCTTGAGGTTATGAGTGGGTTTAATTACCTGGCTATGTAAAATCTCACTTTTGCGAAAACGAAAAGATAACAAAGACGTTCCGATCTGTACAAGCAAACGTATATTTGAATCTTGAACAGGCTCCACCTAGTCGAACAACAACTGAAGCCTCTAGACTGCTATAAAGCAGGTATTACTACTGTCTACGATGGAACAACATAAGATGATTGCTATAGGGATCGAAGCATAATTTATATGTTTGGGTGCGTTATTGGATATGCGCGGTGACTGATGATAAACTGCTGGCACTCCTGTAACTATGCAATGATCGAATTTGTAGCGTAATGCTTGCCTCACTTCCCAGTGGTAGTCCCCGGTTACTACAAAGGTTAGACGTGTTTCTATGAGCTCGGCGATTTTTGTTTGTTAAAAGAAACTGATCAAAGAATTTGTATCAAATTTTGTGTAAAAAATGGAATCAATTACTCTTAAACACATGAAATGTTGACAATGATATACGGTGAGTCTTCTCTAAGTAGAAAAAGGGGTAACAAGTGAAACAAGCTTTTCCTAGATGGCCGGAAAAATACCAATAAGGAACCTCGCTCTGGGCGCACTAACACATCAACAAAAGATGATAACGTCGAAACTGTGAAGAAAATTGTTTTGGAAAAGCGTCAAATTAACATAATAGAAGTTACTGACGATATTGGCTCGTGTCATGCAATTTTTTGGGTGTTTAGGGCAAGAGACGTGTGTCAGCGAAGTTTGTTTCGAAACTTCTTAATTTTGATCAGAACAACCGTCGCATGAGCATCGCTCAGGAGCTCTTCAATGACGTTAATGACGATTCTGACTTACTCAAAAGGGTCATAACTAATAACTGGTTCTGTTCCCAAAACTGAAGAGACCTATACTAGCAAAAGACGGAGATTTTTAAAGTTTGAGCAAATGAAAACGGCATTGCTGGAAGAGCTCAAGGCTATCCCAAAGATCGAGTTTGAGTGCATAATATCTAATGGGGACTATTTTGAAGACGACAACATAAATGTAAACAAATAAATAAATATTTTTTTCAAAAAACTAAAATTCTCGTTATTTTAGGAACACACTGGTATTTTGGTGTTTGCTAAAGGGTAAAGAAACAGCGCTTATTCAGATACAAATTTGTCATATGAGGTCGACTTAGGAAGGAAGTCTTGAGCTTTTGACATGTGAGCGAGCATCTTATGACAATCTGTATCAAGGCTTAATTCGCTAACATAAGTCTAATATGGGCTCATGCCTCTACGAAAGACAATGGCGATGACACAAAAAAATATTTTTGGGAGATCCTCGACAAGACATACGAGATTAACAATGGTTTAAGTATTAAGTTAAAATTGTATTAGGAGATTTTAACGCCAGGGAAGGAAATGATGACATATCTGGCAACGGACTCAGGCTTTTTTACTTTGCGGCGGCACGGAATATTGTACTGTAGCAAGCACACGGTTTCACTATTCCAGACGTTTGAATTTTTTGGGCAGCCAACATTGAATTGGATAATCACTTTGTTCCAGGCAGGGTATTAATGCGGATTTCTCAAGCGCTACAAGAAAGAATAACTACAGTTGCAATCGTAAGAGATCGCCAAAATATTCACCGAATGCGTATTCTGCAATCTAAGGTTTAGCCCGAGGTATTCAATTCTGCTGGGAGTAACTATGTGATTGGCACACATTAACTCATTTATCAAATATGGTCAGAGAATTGGGTGTCAGATGAATGGAATCTCAGCATATTTTGCTTGATCCACAAAAAAAGAGACCCCACAACTTTGCCAATTATAGAGGTATAAGTACTCTCATTATTGTATAGGTTTTTCTAATAACGACTTGACAACTTTTTTTTTAAATAAAAGGCAAACCATTTGAGATATTTCAAAAACTTTATTATTGGCTTGAAGTACAATCAAAACATTTATGAATGGAACTTGACTTCGTTCATATGGCCACCGCGGGCATGTTTGTAGCGGTCGATTCGTTAGACCCAATTTTCAACGACTCGGCCACACATTTCGGCCGAAACGGCCGCTATTTCGCGTTCAATGTTGGCTCGATTGTAGCGGGTGTTGTGTGGCTTGTGGCACCATCCTGTTGAAACCACATGTCGTTCAAGTCTATATCTTAAAATTTGGACCAAAAATAATCTGTGATCATGGCGCGATAACGCTGACCATTCACAGTAACGTGACGATCGTTATCGTCGATGAAAAAATATGGCTCAAAAACGCCCTCCGGCATGCAAACCGCACCAAACAGTTATTTTTTTTGGATGAAGTGGTGTCTCATGAAGCACATGTGGGTTTTCACTCGATCAGTAACGCATATTTTGCTTACTGACGAACAAATTGAGCCAAAAATGAGCTTCGTCACTGAAGATGATTTTGCGATTAAATTCATCATCTTGGCGCATCTTCTCCAGAACACAATCGGAGAACGTATGACGCTTCAAATGGTCCATCGGCTTCAATTCTTGAGTCAGCTTGATCTTACCCTTACGCAAAATACGCCATAATGGGGTCTGAGCGATGGCCAATTCTTGCGAACATCGTGGAATTGACTAATTTGGATCGTTTGCTACGGACGTCTGAACGGCAGCGATATTTTCGACACTTCGACCAACCCGTTGTCTCACTGACACGGCAACATCACACAACGAATATTTTCAAATTTTTGCACTAAACTTGTTATTGCCTGTCTACTAGGACGAGAATTACGACCGAAAATTGAAGTTAACGCTCTTAAAGTTGCAGTCACCGACTCCGAATATCTGTAGAAAATTTTTATAATATGCAGACGTTGCTCGTTAGTGATGACGTTGCTTTATTATGATGAAAGTGTTGAATTTACTGAATAAATTGACAGTGACAGTTTGATGATTAGTAAAAGAGTGCCTTCACAAATTAAATTTAAAGTTGTCAAGTCCATATTGGAAAACCATACATAATAGTTCTTATCTGCAATATTGTGTGAACGTTTCTTACCCGTCGTCAAGTGTGGTTTCAGAGCAATAAACTCAACAATCCACAAAATCTTCACGCTCCGACAGATTATGAAAAAAAAAAAAATAAATAAATAAAAAGAATTCCAAATTGTTGCACACCATATTTTCATCGATTTAAAGACTGCTTATGACAAAATTTATAGAGACATGTCGAGTTTTGGTATCCCTGCCAAACTCACCCGTATGTGCAGAATAACGATTGAGAACGTTCGCTGCTCCATCGTGGTCTGTAACGACATGCAATTTTTTTTAAATCATACTTGAGAGAATTGTGCGGAACTCACAAATCGCACACTCTTTCAAAAATCTGTACGACTACCATATATAATTAATGGAACTCATCTGGCGTTGCAAACACATCATACGTTCAAAAGTTTTGCCGCATATACCTTTACAAAACGAGGAAGAAAAAAATTCGATTTTTTCGGAGGAAAAGGTGGGTAAACTTGTGCAAAATGTAAAATCGTGTGCAAAACTAATAAGCTTGTGTCAGTTTCTGTAGGTGATATCGTCGAGGCCGTTCTTTCCGATCGTTTTACCAAAAATGGCATTAAATGCAAATAGGACATTAAAGTCGTACGGCACGATTTTCACTTATAGCTCGTAGGTTTCGTCGAGGACCTCGTAGAAGCAATCTTTGGTCAGATTCTTCTTCTTCTTAGTCAGGGCGTGAGCATTTATGGGGTTAATGTTTGCGAATTTGACTTTAAGCGGGTCATCATCAGGCGTTCTTAGACTTGTTCTCGGCTTTTTTGACCGCAAATTCAAAATTCAAAATGTGGTTGTCTGTAGACGCCTTCATAGTATATGTCACATCCCATCTATCGCACTTCTTAGATGGCGTTTGCGTCTTGTTGTAGCAGTCGAGGATCTCCGGCGGACGAACTTAATAAAGGTGATCAACTTTGTCATCGAGTTTATTGAAATGGACATAAGAACAATGACCCCAAGGAATAATTTGATCTCAGGGATTAATTTCTCTTATCATAGGTATGCTCAGAGTGTGCGCTTTAACACTTTCATTCCCTCGCAGGCCCTTCTCTATTTTGATTCGAAAGGTGCTGTATTACTAATTTCCTGTTCGAATGGAATTGCGAAACATCTATGCTTCAGTAGAGCGGTAGGGTGTGAATTTAATTGAGTTCAAATAGGTAAGAAAATTTGTATGCTAATTGCAGTCCGAATTTAACACATGGGCTGAAAACTCAGTGCCGTTTTATAGTAAAACACAAAACTTTTGCAAAATTCGACTTTATTTATCAATATAGTTGCCTTCGAGGGCAATACACTGATTGAAATGATTTTTCAATCTTTCGATACCAGTTTTGTAGTACGATTTCGGTTTTCTGCGATTTCGTCCTTCAAACGCTCCAACAACGCAATGTAATAGTCGCTGTTGATAGTCTGCCCTTTTTGGAGATAGTGTATGTGTATCCCAAAATACGGATGCCATAATCTTGCAAGCCGACTGTTGAGTTTTTGGTCGTTTTGGACGAGGTTCGTCGCCTGTTCGCAACTCAGCTGACTGCCGACTTGATTCTGGTGTGAAGTGATGGAGCCAAGTTTTATCCATTGTCACATACCGACGCAAAAATTCGGCTTTATTGCGGTTGAACAGCTTTAAACACTCCTCTGAATCATCAACACGTTGTTGTTTTTGGTCGACTGTGAGCAAACGCAGCACCCACTTTTAACAGAGCTTTCGCATGTTCGTGTATGATATATCCAACACGCTCTTTTGACATCTTCAGAGCCTCAGCTATCTCGATCAACTTCACTTTACGGTCATTCGTAAACATTTTGTGGACTTTTTTGGTGTTTTCATCTGAAATAGCCTCTTTTGGACGTCCACTGCGTGCATCATCTTCTTTGCTAGTATGACCACTTTTAAATTTTTCAATCCACTTACGAATGGTTCGTTCGGCTGGTGCAGAGTCCGGGTAACACTTATCAAGCCATTTCTTTGCATTGGCTGCATTTTTTCACATCAAAAAGCAATGATAAATCAACACACGAAATTGCTTTGAATCCATTTTTTCACAATAACAAAAGTTGCTTCACTCACAACGCTATATCTCGAGAACTAATCGTTCTAAAGCTGTCAAATATATACACGTATCTTTTGAAGGTTGGTACTAACTGAAAATGGTATGGATTTAATTCAAGTGGTGCCCTCTCTTATAAACGGCACGGACTTTTATTTAAAACCAATTACTTCTTAAACAAATAAACGGAAGATGTCCAGGCACAAGGAAGTTTTACATGATCTCCAAGCTAAAAAGTTATTTAAGAGCTCAAATTCTTAAGAATTTGAGGCAAAGAAGTAAATTCTAACTCTTACTATATTATTTTCTCAAATAAAGAAAGTCTACATTAAAATTTGCTACCTTTGTTTGTGAAATAACTAAAATAGAAAAGAAATAATAAATAATGTATATCAAGTTCAAAACCTTTCGTCTTTTTCTTTACAGCGATTTAAGCCGGATATAAGCAAGAAAGCTGAAGAAAACGAACGTAGAATTGGTTATAAGCATTCTTGTTCGACATTTTACTCGAAGATAATTTTTTGGTGGCTAACTCCTCTTTTATGGCGAGGATATAAGGAACCATTAGAACAAGAAAATCTGGGTCACATGCGGGAGGAGGACAGTGCCCGAGCATTTTATGATCAGTTTTTGATTATCTACAAGGCAGAAAGTGCAGTAAGTATAACCAACAGATATTTTTAAAAAAATTCAATAAATTGTAATGCCAACTAAAATGTTTGATGAACTTATATAACACATATAATCGTCCAAGTCTTACTTTGGAAATAATTCCTACGTAAAAACGATCAAACCATCTGACAAGAATTATAGCTATTATCTTTTATTGACGCTACAGGATCTAAGTCCGTTTGATGGTTAGTGATCTGTCTGTAGTAAGCAGAGGCCGTCTTTTTACTATTTATGCCATCTAAGTTGGGGTATTCTGTTGCGTAGTCCCTCTCAGTTGGATTCAAAAACCCTTCAGGCATAATAATTGATGTCTGTGCACTTCTCATGTATCAACTATAGTATCTCAGACAATGCTGAGGTTTTTTTTTTTTTTATAATGTCTTGATGTCGATATACTTGAATCTTTTTCTATTTCTTTCTCTGTTCTGCGTCAGTGCAGGCGGGTCCATATACCACAAGAACAACGCTAACAAAACGATGTATACTTTCTGTTGTATATATATCATCGGCACATGCAAGAAGCTGTAGTGGTTTGGAAAAATTGTGACGCTGGGGTTGACTTGTAAGTTTTCTTTGAGAAATCATTATTCTTTCGACAATGGTCTGCTGATTTGATATACAATTTAATAAAGCAGGGTACCTTCTTTGTTGTCATTTAGCATATAAGATAATAATTTGGCTAGGTAAGGCTTGCTTTTATCTACACATTGATAGACAGTCATAAATCAATAAAGAAGAGCTGGTTATCTGTAAGCCTGGTTGATCGTTTTGATATCATATAAAACCACACATCCTAACAATTGGGCTTTCATGTTTTTAAAGTTCAATATCATAAGCCATGGCCTTCTTGCGCTTCCTTTTTCTAATGGCGCACCAGGTAGCATAGAGTACATGCGATCTGCTGTAGTTTTCTTATGTAAATCCTCTGTATTGACTCGCTGGTAACTGTCGTCAAACCAGGTTTTTTTGCGGAGATCAGATGAAACTCAGCATATCGTAGGCTGTCGACGTTCTATCATATTGCGTATCATATGTCCTTGCATTCTAGGTACAGATCTGAAATTAGTTGTTCTTGTTTCGTTTGCCAGTATCTTTAATAATTAGATCACTCAGTAGTGAAGCCACTTTCCTCCTTTGCTAGAATTAAGCCTATTGGTGCTCCAGTCCATGGTTGAATCAACCATGAAGAGGAATCTTTACTACAGGTCTGACTTTCTGTGAATGTTATGGCACATGACTTTAAACCGAATCAAAACTTGTGCCAAAAGTTTCAACAGCACTTTACCTTTGAATGTAGAATATGGTTGTCTCTATAATGCCGGGGACGTAGTAAGAGTGCCCTTAACCAATATACTATCCCCATTGATATCCGACGTTTTGGTATGCTTTAAAACACTTCCCAGGCATATGCAAGTTTTGTCATAGGATTGCTTGCGGTCTATTGGGTATACACTGCTAATATCTGCTTTATGTGTTGCATTACTTTTCTTCTTTTTGGTAAATGACTTTTGTGTAAATATATATGTGACTTTTTATTAAAAGCCAAGAAACGGTGTTTGCGATTGCTTAGCGTATTTTCACAAAACTTTCGTTAGGAAGTCCGACTTTTCTGTTAAAGACTGGTCTTGCACTTTGATTATATATTAGCCTATTTAAAAATTAGGGAAACAAGAACTTCAGAAAATATGAAATCATTGTCACTCTGCCCCTTTATTAATTGGTGAAATAAGATACTAATCTCAACCCATAAAAGCACCCACACACTTTGATTATAACTGTAAACGAAAACGTATCGCAGCGGTATATGTTTTGTTGACTTGATCGGCAGTAGTATGCATCTCGGAAGTCATAACAAGGAGCCCTTCAGGAAAGAAAGAAAATAGTTTTCGTCGTTGTAGTTTGGTTGTTGAGATCTCCTGAGTATGTTTCATTACAGTGGGCACGTGTGAATTATAGCTGTTACAGCTGCCACACCACGCGGGAGAAGAGATTACACCAAATACAGAGCATTACCTTCGCGCCATGGATATTCGGCTTTGCCGTTGATTTGGCTGGTTGGCCGGGTTTCACATATGATTTTTTGCGCTTGGGGTTGTTGTAATGGATCCATTTTTCATCACCAGTAACAATCCGATGCAAAAATGACTTTCTTTTGTGGCGTTTCAGCAGCATTTCGGACATGCAAAACCGCCTTTCGACGTCTCTCGGCGGAGTGTGCCGTCCACAGTCCAGTCTTAGGCCTCATAAGCCCGTTTGAAAGAGAATAAATATTTGAAATGTAAGCGATCTATTCAAACATTTTAAGGACCATGACGTAAGGGTATATACAAGGTGGCACAAAATTAATCATCCTATCAGAAGATGGTATAATTTTTGCAAATGGCGTCGTACGTTAATTATATTTGCCATTTGTGAACTAGACAGCTTCAATACACAAACAGGAAAGAAATGGAGCGCTATACTCTGCAAGAGCGTGGAATAATTGCATCGATGTTTTTGACCAGTAATCGATCGGTGGTGTTAACGCGGCATGAATTTCGACGTCGATTTCCTAAATGTGTCGCGCCAATTGGGCAAATATTCCGGCGCTACTCGACTCGAACAGAGTGGAACCACATTAGACCATGCAAGGCGTAGCAGCCACCGTACTGGTCGTTTGGCTGAGAATATCGCGGCTGTAGCTGCCGATGTCGCAGAGAACAAAGAAACATCAACCAGATGACGGGCCACGGACAATTGGACTCTACAGAGAATTTTAGTGAGTGACTTATACATGTTCCCGTACAAAGTGCAAACAGTACATCAGTTGATGCCTTCTGACCGTCTTTCGCGTGTGAATTACTGTAAAGCCATCATCAATTTCAACAACGAAGATGACGATTTTGTGTCGAAAATCATCATCAGCAACGAGGCGCGTTTCCACTTAAGCGGTTACGTCAATAAGCAAAATCTTCGTTTCTGGGGCACTGAAAATCCGCGTGTGATACACGAAGAGAAATTACATCCACTCAGAGCCACTGTGTAGTGCGACATTCACAAGGGAGGAGTGATTGGTTCGTTATGTTTTTGAGGACGCCATCGCCAACACGCTCACTGTTACTAGCGAACGCTACAGGGCCATGATAAACGACTTCTTACTACCAAAATTAGATGAGCGGTGCTTAGTGTGGTTTCAACAAGACAGTGCACCGCTCACACAGCACGAGCCACAATGGATATTGTGAAGGAAGCGTTTTCTGGTCGCGTAATCTCCCGTTTTGGCGATTTGGAATGGCCAGCAAAATCGCTCGATTTAACCATTTCATACTTCTTTCAGACGATAGCAGCCCTTAAGGAGGATATTCGACAGGAATGCGAACAGTTATAACCGAAAATCTTGCGGAAAGTCGTGGAAAATTCGATAAAATGGATAAAATTTGTATCAACACTGGGGACAGCCATTTGGCGGATACCATCTTTTCTTAACAGAAATAATTGTAAGGGTCGAAAAAAAGATTTCCATTACATAAAATCATTTTTTTTTATTAAGTAAAAAAGTAATTTAAAAACAAAATTGGATGATTAGTCTTACAATACCTTGTATATACTTGGAATGTATGAATTCTGAACACCTTAACATTGCGATTGCTTACAGCAGATACTTTCAGGCTGATTTGTTACTGGAAACAGATTTTATGATAGACAAATAAGCGAACTTCAATACGTCTCTGGGATAAAATAGTAGGGAAGACCACCTTTGATAGGTGGCTTGGTGCGGACCGCCTTGGCATGCAAACCCTGTGCAACATCACACCCTAAAACGAGCACAAGCTGATTTTGCATATAGAGAGTATTGTCGGAATAAGTACCCATATTCCGGTCTCCAACCATCACTTGGTGTTGATTTTGCCGATTATGTCGACAGAAAGAATCCCAGAACCATTTCTTCTGTGGGATCTGTTCGAAACGGAAGGAGAGGATGCCCCTTTTAGTAGCACTCTTATCTTCGACAGCAATTGCCGTTTTTTGCGCATGCATTTGCTTCATGGTTTTTCCCCTCTTCAATTGTCTCTTAAATGATAGTTTTTCAGAGTGTCCTTCTACTAATATCCATTTAACCTTTTCGGTTTCCCGGGATAAGCCGTTGAAAATATTGTAGTACTTAGTTTTCGTCGAAATTGAGAGATTAAGCGACTCCTGTGGGGGGTTGTACTTTGGTTGTTGAGATCTCCTGAGTATGTTTCATTACAGCGGACACGTGTGAATTATCGCTGTTACAGCTGCCACATTTTTTTTGTATAATTTATACGTTCTCAGGCAATTAACACCGCGCGGGATAAGAGAACACGCCCGAAAGCGGTCTTATATTGGGTATGTAATTTAATTTTTTTAAATTTGAACGTTTATTTAAAAAAAACATGTACAATAGTATCATTCAAAGTATTGCCCATCTGAAGCTATGACTTTTTCCCATCTTTCTGGCAATTTGTGGATCCCATCCCAAAGGAACTGCGCCGGCTTGGCTGCCAAGAATGAATCAAACCAATTTTTGATATTTTGCTCTGATGTGAACCGTATTTCAGTGGGGGCGTTCTGCATCGACCGGAACAAATGGTAGTCAGAAGGGGCAAGGTCTGGGCTATAAGGCATGTAGGGTAAGACTTCCCATCCACTGTTTTCCAAATAGTTCTTAACCGGAATAGCAACGTGGGGCCGAGCGTTGTCATGATGGAAAATTATTGCCTCGTGTCTGGTCGAACATATAATTATGTTCGGTAGCGGTGTCCATTGATCGTTTCACGCGGTTTTAGCAGCTCATATCCAGCTGCTTTTAAACGTTTTGAAATGGCTGCTTGAGTGACACCCAAAGATTCTGCAAGCTCTTCTTGTGTTTTGCAACAATCTTCATAGAGTAATGCTTCCAGTTCTTAATCTTCAAACTTTTTTGGGTGCCCAGGACGTTCATCGTCTTCCAAGCCAAAATCACCGCTTTTAAATCGTGCAAACCACTTTTTTCACGTTCGCTCAGCTAGCGCATGTTTATCATAAACTTCCACCAAAATACGATGACTTTCGGCAGCAGTTTTCTTCATATTAAAGTAATGAAGAAGAACTCCCCGCAAAAACATTTTTCAGGCACAAAGTTCGACATATTTGAGTGAAAAATTCTTTACGCTTCAGATGAATGACTGAAATGACGTACAATGACAGTAGTTTTCCAACGCATGTTCCAATGAAATAATAACAATGGAATAATACAAGTTACGTCATCTCTTAGCAAACCGCACGAATTAAGTATTAAGTTATATAATATATGAGTACTGATGAGCATTCATTGCGAGACGGATGTTATGGTTAATACTTTGAAGGGCCGGAATGTTACTGGCGATTTTTATGGAGTACTGGTTGTAGAAATAGCGATAAAATAGGGTCATTACATCGGCGTTTGAGGGTGTCGAATAACTTTGTAATATTGACATCATTTGACATTTTATCGCAGGATTTTGGATCTTATCTAGCAGGTGCAGAGATATTTGCAAATGTGGGCATTTTACTTCAATTTGTTTCGGTTAAATGCCTTATATATTGTGGCCAGATCAGAGCGGGTGGAGTATTTCTCGGTGTTTTTCCGTTTCGACGATGCAAGTGCCATTCATGGACAATGGCAGGGGTTTAAATTTTGCTTTAATGACAGCAGACAGCATTGTGTTTTGGAAGCACTAAATTCCACTCTGTTGATAGTTTATGCTGTAAATATCGAAATTTAAAGAGCTTAACATACGCTGGTGTTCCCGTTCTACAGCCGAAGATGAGGGACGTGCGCCAGAGAACGAATATGAAAAGCAGAGAGTACTGTCGTCAGCAAATAAATTTATGGGATTAGAAGTAGCAGACAAAAGATCGTTGATGAAAATAAAAAGTAGTGTCATAGACAGAACGGAACCCTGGGACACACCAGCATTTTGCGGACCTTTCACAACAAATTAAATTGAACGTTCCAAAATGTAGTTTCTAATCTATTGAAAAAGAGATTCATCGATCGCAAGTACACCCATTTTCGAAAAAGTGCCTGATGTTAAACTCTGTCAAATGCCTTAGAGATTTCAAGTAACTATCTTTCTTTCGCCAGATTGATGTACGCTTTGGTTTCACTATTCGGTGATACATGCCATCAGATTACCATCAGTGTACCTGTTACTACGAAAACCATATTGCTGGTCATTGAGAAGTTTTCGTGATTCGAGATATTTCGTGAGCTGATCAGCATTTCCATGACCCTGCAAAGGAGCGATGTAAGTGGTCTGTAGCAAGAAAGATGAAGATGATTTTTTAGGGACGAGTTGGACAAATGCTGTTTTTCATTTGCTCGGAAAGAGTCTTTAAGAGTAGGATTGTAGAAAAAGCTTACGCAGTTGTTTTGCCAGCGTGGAAGAACACCTCTTTAGAAGAAGGGGAAATATACATACCATCTGGATCAGTGGATTTGTGGATGGTAAGATCTTGTAGAACACCCGAGTGGAAAAGTGGGTTTGTCGACATGCCCAAGTGTAGGAGAAGACAAGGCACAATCTGGAAGTGTTTAGCTGGCCGAAAATTTTCGGGTTCGTCTTGTAGGACCGAAAAAAACATTTCTCTAATCCTGACGGCCTCTTTATAGCTTTAGTCCTACAATGTCTTTTTGTTTTTTGGTTTGATACTCTTAATCCGATGAAGAATAAAAGATCTCATTCCAAAGAGAATAGTGTCAGTGATCACATCAATAACGGCATCTACGTTGTTATCTAGGAAACATAACAACCAGTAAAAATTCCTAAAGAAGGTGTTAAGTTCGCTCCAATTTTCTTTCTTGTATTGCCATACGCTTCTTTTAGGAATTTTTGCTCTAACTGTGTGGTCAGTATACGAGAAATTAGCTGAGGCTCGAGTGGAGAACACATCAACGGTTTACTGATCAAAGTGAGAAGTTAAGAACAAGTCCAGGGTGATGGCGGCATGACTATCAACGTCTGGTATTCGCATGGGCTCATTTACAAGCTGCGTCAAGTTGTTTTAGTATTTTAGTATCACCTTTAACCATTTAAAGTATAGTTTGGCGTCTTTGGCGCTAAGTGAGACGTCTCATCTGAGATATTTTTCTGGAACATTAAGCCAAGGAAATGAAGTATGCTTTCTGGTGGTAATTGGTTATGTTTTTTTAAGTTCTTTTATTACAAGAAGAGGAGAAATTTAACAGAGCCTTACAATACGGTGGTCCCAGAAGTGCCCGCCCGAACAAAAAAATTTTGGGAAAAAATTTTTCCTCGCTATGTTCAAAAAGTTCGATACAATTTTTATAATAAGAACTGTCTTGCTACTCAAAATAGCCATTAACTGCCGACATCACTTCTTCATCGTTGGAAAATCTTTGACCACTGAACCATTTTTTCAAGTTTGGGAACAGAAAATATCTGGCTAAATCTGGCGAATAGGCTGATTGATATAGCAATTCAAACTTTAATTCAAATTTGGCTATTGCAATAACGGATTTGTGAGCTGGTGCATTGCCTTGATGAAACAACACTTTCTTCTTAGCCAAATGCAGCCGTTTTCGCTTGATTTATTCGCTTAAACGTTGCAATAAGTTCATATAATACTGGCCATTGATAGTTTTCTCCTTTTTTTAAGATAGTCAATGAAAATTACCCCACGCGCAACCCAAAAAAACGACCTTGCCTGCAGATGAAACGGTCTACGCCTTCTTTGGACCCGGTTCTCCCTTTTGAATCCATTGTTTTGATTCGGGTGTAAAGTGATCCATTGTTATGAAACGGAGAAAAATTCTGCTTTGTTGCTGTGAAATTTCGCTAAACACTCAATTTAAACATCTTCACCATACCGCTCGCTCTTGCACGGAAAATGGACCAACTGACTATTGGTTTGGAGGAAGATTCAGATTTCGTATGACTCGAAACTACAAGTAATTCCGGCAATAAAGGAATCTAGAGTACTGCAGAATCAGAGATGGAGGAATATGGTAATTTTCTTTACCTTGAAAGTATAAGTCAACGCATTCAATCCACCTATATTGCCAAATACCATGTATGTAAAAGCTATGCAATACCAAATTGCAACTATTCCACTTAAATAGAGTCGATGGTGTTGTATGGTTGTAGTACCTGGAAAGTGGATGTCCATTTTACAAAAAAGCTGCAAACTTTTACTAATCGCTGTCTGAAAAACATAGTCTGAGCTCTGGCCTAATCCTTCTTATATAAAAGCAAAAGTCGCAATTTGACACATTCTACGTAAGAACGAAGAAACTATGTGGAGGAATCTCTTGAGTCAACCAGGTGGCACGACGTTACGCAGAACTAGAATATAAAAAATCTGAAAGAAGTTAAAAGACATCTCCAGAAACCGAATACGATAGCGCATGATTATTATCAATAAAAACCATAAAGGGACATGGAATATTTGGTTATGCCACTGGGCTTAGAAACCTTTTTGATTGATAGTTTAAATACTTCATTTAGGTCGGCTGGACGGAAGTCTTAGTGCCTCTATATTGTTTGGCTTGCTTGGGTTTTCTTGTCTAACAGCAAAACTTGGGTTCTCTTCACAGTTTAACAGAAGTGTGTGATATCGCACGATCTAGGCGGCCAATTTACTGTAGCAAAACGTGAAATTACTATAAGTGCTCACCAAAATGATTTCTCAAGAAGTTCATTGCTTCACGCACTGTATAGCTAGTAGCGCCGTCTTGTTGAAACCAGAGCTCACCGAGACCATGTGCTTGAATTTCAGGAAGCGCAAAGTTCATTAAAATGGTGCGATAATGGTTAATGTTGACGGTATTATTCTGATTTGCCTCATTTTTGAAGAAATATGGACCAATGATTCCACTAGCCCATAAACCACACCATATCGTTGTTTTTAATGGATGTAATGGTAGCTCTTGGTACTCTTCGTGTTACTTATCAGCCCAAATACGGCAATTTTGTTTATTAATGTATCCATTGAGTCAGAAATGGGCTTCATCATTGAACAAAATTTCACGATAAAACACCGAATTTTCATTGAGTTTTTCCAGAGCCCATTCACTGAAAATATGACGCAAATTCAAGTCGCCTGGTTTCAATTGCACAAGTTGAATTTCGTACGCTCTTAGGCCGAGATATTTACGTAAAATACGCCAAGTTGTTGAATACGAAAAGATAAGCTGCTGAGAAAGACGACGAATCGATTCGTCACGGTCTTTGCGTACACTCTCAGCTCCAGCTGCTATAGTCTCTTAACTACGTACTGGATGTGGTCTAACCGATCGAGTATCATCCACTAATGTATACTGGGACTCAATTTTGCGAAAGGTATTGGAAATAGTGTTATCAGTAGATCGATTATGCGTACCGTAAATTCCTTGAATCGGACGAAAAACGTTTCTCATAGAACGCTGATTTTCGTAATACAGCTGAGCAATTTGAAGACGATGTTGTGGTGTGAGTCTTTCCATAATAAAATTTGCCAAACGATACTGAACAAAAATGATAGAGCAGTTTGATAGGGGTCACGCGTAATCTGTCAAAAAAAGCCTATTGAAAATCAAACCTCACGATGAATCACCCCTTATATTAGATTCCTGAAATTTCCTGTTTCTTCGACAGGTGGTTTTTCATTTTTTAATTAGCGAATTTTATTTACTTTCAGCGAAATAAGAATCCATCTCTTTGGCTATGTTATTTAAAAAGCAGTTGGCAAATGTTCTCACTGGGAGGACTACTTAAATTTTTTGGAGATCTAACTGCTCTGGTAGGTCCACTTTCAATCCATCAAGTAGTGTCGTACATAGAACAAATTTACGACCAACAATCAAAATCCTCAACGACAGCAAAACAATTGCTACAACAACAGTTCAATAAAACCCTAGGTAAGAGCTTCTTTTACATCAAATATCTCGAAAAGGTTCAAATCATTCGACTATTTTCAGGCACTGGTATTTACCTTCTGACTCCAGCTTACAATTCTTTGGAGCAACAACGGCAGCAGTATGGACAATTGTCCATTCCTCTTCTATTAGAGGAAAACATCAAAATATACTACCCTTCTTGGACGGATTTATTATCGAACGGGTGGGTGATTGCCTGGTTTGTCTTTGTAGCATCACTGGCACAAGGTGCACTCTCCCAAGCTTCGACGCACATACTTAATATGACTGGAATACGAATTAAGACATCCTTGCAAGGATTAATTTATCGCAAAACATTGTTGTTGAGCTCAAGTTGCTTTGCAACCAGTCAAGTTACTAACGAAGCTACCACTGAAAATGGTAGTACCAATGGAAAAAGTAAACTGGAGAGCAAACTTGGTCAGTCGCTTAGCACTAATTCCGGGAACGGGAATGATGATGTCAAGACAACAGCATCGATTAGTTATGTGAACGATGTTGGAACAATAACGAATCTTATGTCAGAGGACACCCTCAACATTATGTCATTCTTTTGGATTGCACATTATGTTTGGGCAATACCACTGAAGGTATGTATATATGTTGGTCTTTAATTTTTTGATTATTTAAAGCCCAATGTTCTGAGTGTAAACACCAATGGTAGGTTAGTTTGGAAAATCGATTGGTCAATAGGTCGTATAGATTGTAAATAAGGTATCGTGCCGGAAATAAATTAAATGGGTACCCAGAAGAAAAAGCTTTTTGTCGAGTGTATCATAGTATCTTAATAACTAAAAAGTAGTAGATATATCCTTTGGGCATAAGAATTTAAAATGCTTTTCATGTGAAGATAGGTTAATAATTTTACCAAATTATTCGTTCCATCCAGCGAGATACAGAAAAAATTTCACTCTATGTCATTTGCGGTGGTAGTATCTTTCCTATAAATCAGACGATCTTTCGATTTTTGTCAGCACGCAAAGAACACGCAATCCATTGGGCAATCGTGTTGTGATGGAAGATGTCATCACACTAAAATTTAACTGGACCCACTCTAAGCGCGTAGACACTAATCGATTTGGAGAGGGGTGTTTTTGAAAACTAAGGTAACCAGGATTCTGGGAACTAGTACCAAAATAAATTTGTTTTCATAAAAAAAATAACTTCTAGCAATTGATTATAGTTGCCTTGAGGAACCAGTCATCTCATGAAGAATGTTGTTTTGAACTCCCCTACTTGAATGACAGTTGTTTGTCATTTTGTCAAACAACTCAATCAATCCTCAGAAAATAGAATTGAATTCTTTATGAAGCCACTCCGAACATGGACCCAGTTGACTTTCTATGTAAATCTTACTCTTATTGTATATTAACTATTTAAAGAAAACTTCGACTGTTTATGGGTTTTCCGCGAATGATGCCCTGATGAAACCGGTACTGCAACTAGTAAAGATTGCAGGTTCTGTGATCGGATATCAGTCGAAGCGACAAAAAAAAAGTGTTGGTTCAGGTGGTTGCGTATTGGATGTCGAAGAAACATTCTCTTCCATGAAAATCTCGAGAGGTCAAAGGGGAGAACATCATTTTAGGAGTATCTTAAAGAGTTTCTCCATCTTTTTTCTGGAGTTTATAATCGGCAGGATGCTGGCGATATAGAAAACGGAACTCTCAGGATTAAGCACTTCACTCACCAAGCTCTTAAATTAGTTAAACAGTTCTTCGTCGATCCATTAATTTTGTGGTTTTCAGGACACTTAAGCTGACGCGCATTTTGTTGGCTCTCGAGGCAATTAATGAAGATGGATGATACTGAGGCGCGTTCGTACCTGGAACTCTAAGTTCGACACTAAAATTTGAAAATATTTTCTCACATAGAGAGAGATATTTGCTTAGATTAGTCTTCAGCGTCCTTAAGCTGCTGTCTCATCCCTAAGTAATAGCTTTCCTCAATTGAATATGAAAGCTCGCATTATATCTATACTAGGTGGGGTGAAAAGTAACCTCCTTGGGTTGGTTGGTTTTTTTTTTTTTTTCTGGCGTGAGCTGAATTTTTTATTGATGAGCCATCTTTTGAGGTTTGGGAAGAGATAATTGTTCGAGGGAGCCAAATTGGGCGAATACGATAGATACGACAGCAATTGGAGCCGTAAGTCATTGATTTTAGCCATGGGTGCGATGCTCTTGTGCGCCGTTGCATTGTCTTGCAAAAACAATTTTTTTTTTCGCTTCATGTGAGGCCGTTTTGCAGTGATTTCGACCTTCAATCGCTCCAATAATGCACAGTAATACTCGCTGTTGATGGTTTTTCCTTTTTCGAGGTAGTCCACGAAGAGCTTCAGAGCACTCGTGCCGGCTTCAGTCCATTGCCGGGCACTCATTCTGTTCTCTAGTGTTCAACAGTTACCAATCGACGTCAAAAGTCCACCCGATTCCGCGTCAGCAAGTCCAAACACTCTTTCGAAGTGCTCTCGTGTTCGCGTTTTTGTTCAGGAGTGAGTATGAGCGGCACCCAGCGGTAGGATAACTTTTTCATATGCAGAATATTGCCCAAAATATGACGTGTGCGCTCAGTACTAATATTTGTGGTATCTGCTAGCTCGCGCACCTATACTTTCTGGTCAGCCAACACCATTCCATGTATTTTTTTGACATTGTAACCGCATCGGAGGACTTGCCGCTGCGGACTTGATCGGTAGTAGAGTTGCCACCACCACGAAACTCTCGAAACCAATATTTGACGGTGTAATCTGACGGAGCATTAGCCACATAATATTTATCCAACTTTTCCTTTGTTTCCTTCGCCGTTTTTCCTCTCAAAAAATAATGTTTTATGAGGAGCGAAAATCGTATTTATCAATACTCAAAATGATGCCAAACACGTCAACAACAATCAGCTGTCAAAACAAAACTAAAAACAGTATCGCACTGAAATTTGGCATGTCTACCTAGATATGAACGGACTTTAATGCACCATAACCTTTTTTGCAGTAGTAGAGCATTCTGGCGGTCAAGGAGGTTACTTTTCACACCACCTAGTGAATCATGGTTGGGGGAAATCCCTACTTATGGTCTAGGATTTTTGCGGGCCTTTTTGGCATTATATTATGAGTATTCCGAGAGACCGACAGCTTTACTTATTGTGGCAAATTCACTCTAACCATTGAAACGTAAATAGTTTTATTGTTTGACGAACGTAAGGTTGAACGATACAAGTGCAATGTTGCGTCAGTTTATTTCTCCTAAGGTTTGGTGATAACTCTACCCCAAAGGCTGTAGCCGAATGCATTGAATACTATGAAGTTTAGATTCATTATATGTTCCGCTGTTAATGTTTAGAATACCCCGTGGGGCATTTGCAAGTGCTGAACTTTATACTCCCGCCTTACCTGATAATCAAGGAAAAACACAGCATTTAATCCAACACGAGAAATGAGAGGCTTACTAGGAGAAAGGCTGCAGGCAGACCAAATAAATACTTTCCGATGGCGTCACTAAAAACGTCTGTAGACTGCAGGTGGATCAGCGGTACCTTAAGGGGGCATCACAGTCTTACTTCACATCCAAATGACAAAGAACTAGTCTACTGTACTCCTTTAATGTTTCATTTCATGGAAGTTTGCAGACTGCTACATTACCAATATCCACTAAGTCAGTGCTTATTACGTGCAGCCTAATATATACCCATGCTGGACATTCACAAAGGAAATACTTCGCGGGGCAGTTACCAATCTCCCAGTATGCATACAAGCATATGATCAACACAGTGCTACATAAAAGGTCATTGCTTTCTTGGAGACAGTTAAAGCATTCGTTTGATGGAGAGAGTTATGCGTCAAAGACACCAAGCCGTCAATTGGTGATAGTTGAGGACTTAGGTAGTGGTTTCGGGTTCCGAGTAGTTTAAATTTAGCTTTCCAACAGTGTTCGAAAAAGCATTTAATTCTAAAACTATGTCGGTGGTGGTTACGGAGTTTAACAAGGCCTTTGAAGCCTTGATTATCGCTACAGACGGGACCTCCACCTGTTCCACGAAATATAATTGTAGTTCATTACTATCAGAAAGGTCAACACACTACTTGTCCTACAAGTAGGAATTGACCCATACCTTTCAGTAGGATAATTGAAAATATGCTATGTAACTTGAAGCCATATAGGGATGCAATAGCATGTTGATGTCCTCATTTCTTACCACTACCAATGCTAGTTACCATCTACGTTGAGCTGTAGTTTCAGTGATATGAGCTTGTTGTAAGCCGGTTCTGGCATGGTTATCTGGAAGTGCGGTCCGAGCATGAGACTCTTAGTTTCTGTTTTCAATTCAGTGTAGCTATCTAACTGATAACTCTTTGAAAAGAACTTTCAACAGCTTTCTGTTCATTGGTCATCGTTCAGGTTCTAAAAACCATACTGTATCCCCCAACTCTTTCTGCCCTTAGGAGGAGTTTTGACGAATGCTATATCTATTGCTATCTATTGCTATATATATAATACTTGGTCCACTGTTGAAATACTTGCATTTTGATTTTTACTCCTGTTTTCGTTTCACAGTTCCAGAAAGAATTAGCTTCATTTATGTGAAATCGGGCTTTTGACACACCGAACAGAGTCTCTGCCTTATTATAGCATTTTTTTCAAATCTGTTTCACATAATGTATATATGTACCTACTTTGTGCGCTGGTTAATTTCAATTGGTCTGTTTAGTTAAGGGGAAGTCTGAATTCAAGTGTTTTTTAAGCCTTATCAGGATTTTGTTCAAATATGTATTACAATAGCTACAGCCAAAAGAACTTGGATTGACCTTAAGTGCATCTAAATTGAATAAACCCGCATAGGGGTGGCATGTAATTGTCGGACGAGTAGTCCCTCTTCCGATTGCGTTTTTGGGAATCTACCAGTTGTCAAAATAGTAAAAACATATCACCGATAATCAACCGAGGCTGTAAAGTATCGGTTACCTCTGGGAGGCACTTCTACATGTTAGCCAGCCTGACCTTTCCATGGAAACTCTCTAGCTAAGCTTAATCCAAGTTTTGACTAGAGGAAATGCACCGACCTAGGAGAGCACAACAATCAATTGCCTTTCACCAATCAACCAGAATTCGGTATACTATTTTCGGTGTCAATGCCATCCATATCCGTTATTGCGGATTTATAACTCCCTTGAACTACGTTGGCAGTGCTATAATATCATTTTTACTCTACTTTTACACTAATCTTTTGGCATAGTCAATGGCCTCGCTACGATGAAAGCTTTAAAGAAGAGGCTCTTGTATGTACTCGGGCTCTGTGCAGTTGGAGATAAAACCCAAGATACTGACTTTCGAAACCCGAATCATTTTTGTATAATCGGGGCTACATTGAACCTCATGGCACAGAACTGATAACGGCCGCATATCGCTTCGCATTCATTACGGGATCAAGTTGAACGATGTGAAACCTTTTTATTGTCGGAGCTTAATCATTCTTGACTCCTGCAAGACAAGCATTTGAATGTTTGTCAAAATAAAAATATTGGTAAGTTATCAAGGTTGAGATCTTTTTTATGTTGCTGATCGTGGTAAGAACAAGCTATAATATGGTTTGATCGAAATCATTCTGCTAAAAGACGTTAATAACGTTGAGCGCCACTAAATCTTCTGCGTATAGCGTACTGAGAGCTTGATTGAGAAAACATTATAGAATGCGTTGCCGTATTTAACAAAGAATTTTTTTCCCATAAATATCTTGTAAACCATATGAGTATATATAGCAGAGGTTTCGGCATATCCATTTTATTCATCTAATAGACAAGGACCTCTCTCCATGTGGTGTTGTCAATGCTGACTACTTGACTACTTTTTCAAATGCATTACTAATGTTCAGATGTAAATTAATTGATCGAAGATTTGAATGGTTAGTCATAACTAACTAAATGTTTTCCAATTCATTGGATAGTACGCGATGTGCAGGATAGTAAAAATATCCACTGCTACCTGTGCAGTTGGCTTAATGCGATATTTGGAATTACGTCTCGTCTATTCCCTGACATTTTGAAGAGGCATCAAGTGAACCGTACTCTTTCTCGTACTAGGTCGAGGATTCAGCTAAATCATGAATACTTGTTGAAGTGAACATTTATATGTTACTCTAGAATCTTGCACTCAGTATTCTGTCATTGCACAGTTTCACGACATAACATGCTTTCGTGCTTCTGGTATAGGCATTAGCCCCATTCTGGTGAGCCAGCGTACGTAAGGACAAAACTCCTGAATGGTGAAAAATAGTTACTGGCAATCGAGCCACTTTATTGTACTCAGCTGCAGGATGTCCATGTTGTATGAAATGAACTCTCTTACTGTAGGAATATTGCTAAACCACAGTCAACTTATCATATTTTATGATACTGGACGCTCGCTATAATCATATACGATGGCGGTCCCAGAAGTGTTCGACCCAACAAAGAAAACACAAAAATTTTGGAAAAAAAATTTATTTATTTTTCAACATAATCGCCTTTCAGCTCTATACAATTTTCCCAACGATGTTCAAAAAATACGATACCCTTTTTATTATAAGAATTGTCTTGCTCCCCAAAATAGTCATTAACTGCTTCTTCATCGTTGGAAAATCTTTGACCACTGAGCCATTTTTTCAAGTTTGGCAACAGAAAATAATCCGAGGGGGCTAAATCTGGCGAAAATGGCGCATGAGGTAGCAATTCAAATTTAAATTTATTAATTTTGGCCATTGCCAATGTGAGCTGGTGCATGATGAAACAACACTTTCTTTTTAGCCAAATGCGGCCGTTCTTGCTTGATTTCTTTGCTTAAACGTTTCAATAAGTTCGCATAATACTGGCCGTTGATAGTTTTTCCTTTTTCAAGAAAGTCACGGATAATTATCCCACGCGCATCCCAAAAAAAAACGACGCTATGACCTTGCCTGCAGATGAAACGATCTTCGCCTTCTTTGGAGCCGGTTCTCCCTTTTGAATCCATTGTTTTCATTGTTCTTGTGTCTCGGGTGTAGAGTGATGGACCCATGTTTCATTAATTTTTATGAAACGGCGCAAAAATTGTGCTTTCTTGCTGTGAAACTTCGCTAAACACTTAATTAAAACATCTTCACGACAATGTTTTTGCTCGAGTGTGAGCAAACGCGGCACCCATCTTGCACACAGCTTTCTCATGTCCAAATTTTTAAAAAATATGCAATGTACCGCACTTTTTGAAATCCCTATAATATCTGCTAGCTCGCGCACCTTCAGTCGACGATCATTCAGTACCGTTTTGTGGATTTTCTTCACCATTTCTGGAGTCGTCACCTCATTTCGTCGATTACTGTCTTGGTAGCTCGTACGACCTCGTTTAAACTCAGCAAATTTTTACTATTGTAAATGAAGGAGCAGACTCACCCAGAGTAGAATCCAATTCAGCTTTTATATTGGTTGGGCTGAGGCCTTTCAAATAAAAGTATTGTATCACATAACGATGACCAATTTTATCCATTTTCACAAATTTACTGACAACGTTCACTATTGATGGCTGCCAAACAAATACTACTTTATGGACTGCCTACAGTCTATACAATATCAATATACAATACAGTGATATTTTAAAATAACTAGCGCCATGTCTTGGTCAGGCCGGATACTTCTGGGACTGCCCTCGTACATCCACTTTACTTAATAACCTCATGCCATCAATGGCATCTTTAATCACTATATGGTGCATTTGATGCGAATTGGTTTTCACTTCTTTGACCTTATTGTTTGTCAATAATATTGCTCATCATATTTGCTTATAGTACTGGTTTAAAATTTCTAAAATAGAGAATGGTGCCATGGTGATATTGCCAGAGTATTACAAGTTTTACACCGCTAAATCTATAAAACAAATATCGGATTCTTTTTCATCGTAGTGAACTTCTAATTGAACATAAAAGATTCCGGCAAAGATTTAACAAACCCAATCAGGATAATAGAGATAAAGGTACATAGATACATAATTATTTATACAACAGCATAACTTATTCCTTATGGTTGAATCCTTTGAAGAACTCTTAGCCAATTGTGTGTTGGTAGAATACCAAAATGATTCCTTCCGTTTATCTAACAGTCTTAATTAACTCTCAACACAATAGCGAACTTGTAATTAATCGAGATACCCGGAGTGGTCATCCATTCTGATTCTTACGTAGATACTCGTAAGTAATATTCGAATACTAGGGACGGTACTAAGAGCTCTCCAAGCGTAGTTCTCAAAAGCATTTGTGAGGGATGTTAACAAGTTTTGCATACATCCTCATATTTATGTTATATACTTTCCTACACGTACTCGTGTTTGTAGTTAGTTACTCATTTCTGCTTTCATTTATATTTCTCATTCTTGTTGTGCGTACGAATGTCGGACAGATTGGCGTTGTGATGTATCTTCTGTACTTGCGGTTGGGGATAAGTGCAATTATTGGCTCATTCGTGTGTATCCTGACAATGACCCCTCTGCAATTTCTAATTGGAAAGGCAATGTCAAATAATTCCGAAATGGTTGCGGTAAGTTATTTATTGTTCTATGTAAGGGGGACGGAGGTAGGTAACACATACGTAATAGTATATCCGGTCCACATCAACCCAACCGTACATTTGCGAAACAAAAACGAAAGGCTGCTCTGCATTAGTCGACCCGAATTAGAAAAAGTGAGCATGGACATTTAGATTGCTTTGTATTCAGGAGAACATGTACGGATGCGGTTGCTGTGGATGAGTTTGTAAGCTTCTCTGTACTGTTTGAGATTTTGTGTTTTGTTCTAACAGAAGTGTACTGATGAACGATTGAAAAGGACCCACGATGTGTTCTGGGGAATTAAGCTAATCAAGCTAAATGCTTGGGAAAAGGTTTTTGCCGAGAAAATACGCTGTGCGAGGAACATGGAGTTGAAGTTCCTGAAGAACGATTCGCTGTACTGGACACTGATGAGTAAGTACGTATATTGCTTTGTATTTAACATTCACTTTTGGTTTAGTGATAAAATTCAAGGCAAAATAAAAAAATAAAAGAAGGTTCAAGAAAAGGAAATAGAAAAAAGCTATATATACTTTCTGGTTTCCCTTTCTATGTTTTGGTTGATTTTTTGTTATACTACTTGTAAGATACTTAATTATGCGGCATTTTATTGGGTATATATTTTAATTCGTGCGTGTTTTTTTTCCGAAATTTGAACGTTTATTTAAGAAAAACATGTAACAATAGTATAATTCAAAGTATTTCCCATCTGAAGCTATGACTTTTTCCCATCTTTCTGGCAATTTGTGGATCCCATCCCAAAAGAACTGCGCCGGCTTGGCAGCCAAGTATGAATCAAGCCAATTTTTGATATTCTGCTCTGATGTGAACCGTATTTCAGTGAGGGCGTTCTGCATCGAACGGAACAAATGGTAGTCAGAAGGGGCAAGGTCTGGGCTATAAAGCGGGTGGGGTAAGACTTCCCATCCACTGTTTTCCAAATAGTTCTTAACCGGAAAGCAACGTGGGGCCGAGCGTTGTCATGATGTAAAATTATTGTTTCGTGTCTGGTCGCATATTCCGAGCGTTTTTCGGCTACTGCTCTCTTCAAACGGATTAATTGTATTCGGTAGCGTTGTCCATTGATGTTTTCACCCGGTTTTAGCAGCTCATAATACAGCACACCCATCTGATCCCACCAAATACAGAACATTAAGTTCGCGCTATGGATATTCGGCTTTGCCGTTGATTTGGCTGGTTGGCCGGGTTTCACATATGATTTTTTGCACTTGGGGGTGTCGTAATGGATCCATTTTTCATCACCAGTAACAATCCAATGCAAAAATGACTTCCTTTTGTGGCGTTCCAGCAGAATTTCGGACATGCAAAACCGCCTTTCGCCGTCTCTCGGCTTGAGTGAAGCACAATTTCCTTGCTTTTAAATATATCCAACTGCTTTTAAACGTTTTGAAATGGCTGCTTGAGTGACACCCAAAGATTCTGCGATCTCTTCTTGTGTTTGGCAACAATCTTCATAGAGTAATGCTTCCAGTTCTTCATCTTCAAACTTTTTTGGCTGCCCAGGACGTTCATCGTTTTCCAAGCCGAAATCAATACTTTTGGCACGTTCGCTCAGCTAGCGCATGTTCACCATAAACTTCCACCAAAATACGATGACTTCCGGAAGCAGTTTTCTTCATTTTAAAGTAATGAAGAAGAACTTCCCGCAAAAACACTTCTTCAGGCACAAAGTTTGATATATTTGAGTGAAAAAAATTATTGTTGTTTACGCTTCAAATGAATGACATATGCTGAAATGACGTACAATGACAGTAGCTTTCCAACGCATGTTCCAATGGAATAAAAACAATAGAATTATACAAGTTACGCCATCTCTTAGCAAACCGCACTTAAGTTATAGACCCAATAATAAGATTTCACAACCGTTTTTTGTCCTACTTACGGACACCATAAAGACTTATGCTGGTGTGAGACTCGTGCAATGGTTGGGATCTAAACAACTTGATACTCACTAAAAGCCCTTTCCTGCCGCGTGGCTTTGATCCTCCCCAGAACCGCGTTATCATTATAGCATTACTTTAGCATGGAGGCATCTTCCGTGTTCTTAGAACCCAGCGATATTACCGAGCTAGCTCGTCCCTACTTTGGCTATTAATTTTGGGAGCTATACTTGGCCTCGGTATATTACCTTTTCGATAACCAAGTAGACAGCGGCTCGGTGCCGATTTATATCTAAGCATAAATTTGTAACTATGTACGTCCACTCATCGCCTGCTCCTCCTTTTAAATTTCCTTCATTACCGACTAGGCGTAGACCATGGGTGCGGTCCTTTATGAGTCCTTCCAACTTAACAATGTTTGTTGTTGAGTGCACCTTGCCTAACCGAAGAATATTTGGTCGACGGTATCATCAACCACACTGTGGCCTCACCTAGTAATTCACCTCACCTAGTAATTCACCTCACCTAGGCTTCGCGTCAGTCATAGCCACAGCACGGGTATGAATGTGTCCACTTACTCGGAATCTTCCCATTCCGTTCCCGCTGCAAACATACCAATATTTTATCCCACCTCTCTCGGGACGCCTTTAGCTTCTAGTCTCACGTGGTCCGTCAACATTGTCTAGACAGCACAACTTATCACTTTTGTTGGCTTATCAGCCACCCTTCCAATGTCCTCTTTAAAGGTGAGTATACTTCGACGCACCGGACTCGTGCGGTCAACCGCACTTGCGACGTTGATACGGAAAAGTCGTCTCCGATATATCGTTGCCTGGTGAGGGCAACCATCTCATTTTTCTGGCCCGCCAGCTCAAATCATTGGTCGCTAAAATCAAGTAGTAATGCTTAAAAACCTAAGATATCTTAAAATAGTCTTTTACTACAAAGTCTTTAAATTAGCGCTAAAGTATCTACAAAACTACATATGTCTTCGCTCTCTGAAGGCATGCGCAGTTACTGAACGAGGAGAAAATTCTAAGGTTATTGTCTTCCACGAAGAAGCCAATGTCACATCCTTACAGGTTTTTTGTCAATTAATAAAGATTCGGCCTGAAGTTCTGAATACGACTTCTAAGAGACTTAAGAAAAATCACTGCACTTGGCATTTTTATAAGACTAAAGTCAAAGGACAACGAAAAATCGAAATGCGATCTGTGCCAAAGATAATTTTTTAATGCTATGAAGATTACTTCAAGAGTGCAACCATTTGAGTATCGATAGGAGGAAGATTCATTAGTGCATCTATAATAGACAGGGCCTTATGCAACTAAGATAATCGGCTATTTCGAATCTAACGAAAATTGTATTCCACTATATCTCTCTCACGAAGAAAACAACTTTTGCTTTGAGAAGATTGATCGAAAGCCTGTTTCTAGTGCACCAATCACTGATTACGTTAGGGCTGCAACAGAAAACAATCATGGAGCGTAATCAGATAATACAATATATTTCCATTATTTGCATAGTGGACACCGCAGACGGAAGAGCTTTAACAGCGCAAAACGAAGAGACAAACACAATTCAATTTATAATTTAATTCAAATTTATTTGAAAAACATCATGGCAGGCAAATTGTATTTATCCCCACTAAGGTTATGTTTACTGCTAGGATCCATAAAAAAGTTGTTTATCTTAGCTTGTCAAAAATTGTGTTGTCGAACGCAAACGCAATGTCGGCAACAATACAACATGTGTACCTTTTTTTAACGAATTCGTGTTCATTCTGCCCTCTCAATTTTAAAGCGCAGACTGACAGAATCTCCCGAGTTGATTATTATATTGCATATTGGTTGTTGGACTCACTCCCAGAGAAACTTTCTCATCATGTTTATTAGCAGAAACTTAGTCCGACTGCTGGATTTGAAGGTTTTGGCGAGTCCTTCTAGGTATAAAAGACGGTTGGCTCAAGTGGTAGTGTATTGGATTCTTTCAAGCAACTAGAGCCATGTAATATGAACGGTTGCCTAGACTACGATAACACATCCAATTACACTAATAATTAAGCCTTCTCATTAAATGTTGGATCCCACCCATACAGCGAAATAGCCACTTAGCACAAGAGATCTTTCTTCCGCTTTCTGTCTCATTTTCTGATAAACTTCACATATGCTTAATACTTGAGGGTTAAATTCTTAAAAAAAAGTGTCCAGCTGTTGGGTATGTCCCATAGATCAGTGAGAGGCTGATGGAGTGTGGCGCTTACACTTGCGCTTTCCTATTCAGTCTCGTTATGTTGTGCATTTCCCTTCTATTTCGCTTCAGTATAGTCCTAAACCTGACCTCGTTCGGATCTCGCTTAAATATTTTCTTTTTCATCCCAAATCGAACCGCCAAAACCAACAAACTTATTAAGCACAAGTTCATGTTGTCATTGGAATCTAGAACGTTCGGGCCAGTGATAAGAGCCGCCGGTAGAAAAAAAAAAAGTTTGCCTTGTACATTACGATTTTGTATGCACTTTCTCAGGGATTATGTTCTAGGTCTTATTTCAATGCTTGGAAGACTTCATTGTTACCCCTACAAGCTTCTCAAGATCACCCGTCGTTGTTAGAATTTCTTCCCATATTACTTCAGAGGTTTCTATATTTTTGTTAACCAGCACGCTGATAGCACTGAAGCACTCTCTAATCGGCAATGATATTGTTCCATTAATACAGCGGTGCTGATTTGCTTCCACGTCCTTTTCGTATCATGAATGCGTTGCATAATTATGTAAGGCACCTCGCAAGTTATTTCACCTGCGCTTCAGCTGTGTGTTCAAATACTCACATTCTGCTTATCCAGTTGTTGAGCACCTGATTTTCTTATTTTACTTAGAAGCAATTCTTATTTATAAATAAGTCGGGGCTTTGAAATGTTGTCTCTACTGTTACGGCCTCTAACGAAGTTTTTGTGGTCGCATCACTTTCGTGGACTTGGAAAATTTCCTGATATTTTTTGCTATTAGAATCTGCTGCTCAATGGCCGCCCACACCTTTCTTATGTCGTTGCTTCCTCTATTTCATATATTTTAAGTGTTGCTTTCGGCACAGCGCTTGTGTCGGCTTGGAGGATTTTGGACATGACTTATGTTTTAGACTTTACTTTGTATAAGCAGCTCACAAAATCTTTCTGATTTGGTTTATATATTCATCGAGTTCCTTCAGATCTGGGCTTGCTCTCACCCTTCTTAAGATACTTTTGCAATCATAAAGCCATCTATTTGAAGCCCCTTATAATTTTTTTTGCCCAGGTTTTGTTACGTTTGTTTCCAGGTTGATGGTATTTTGAAGCATTTTCCACTTTCTAGGGTTTTACGTTGTTCATATGCTTCTATCTTTCTTCGTCGCTTTTTGTAGCAGCATTTTGCTGGTTGTTTTGAGGTCGGACTATTGGTCCTGTTTTTTCCTGGGGTCCCAAGCCACTCTCAGCTAAGGCGAGGTTTGGAAAGCATTGATTTTCTTTATTTATTCTTTGCTTAATATAATGCTTTATTTTTATTAAAAAAAAAGATCTTAACACTCAAGTCTGTATGAATACACTTATAATGACTGTGGTTATAATGATGGGCGAATTGTCACCGCCGTCATTTGCCCCTTCGGTTTTTCTTTTTTTTTTTAAGACTCTATAGCTCGCCAAGAACGAGTTTCTTTTCCTCTTTACTTTATTCGCTGTTCTCGTTTGGCGATCTAGCGATTTTCGAACTTATATGATAGTGGTTCTCGTTTTGATTTTCGCTTGTTCTTGTTGTTTTGTTTTTTTGTTGGTCGATGTATTCATTGTAATTGGGCCACCACTCGATGGCGCTATCAATATTTGGATGTATAATATTCACCTTTAGATTCCATGGTTATGTTTGCAAGCACGAATGTAATGCGAGGGTTGATACGAGTCCTTATAAGGTGTTGTTAAAGCGTTTGCAGTATTAGAATGAGACCTATTTTAAACGGTTGGTATCCCTGTATACTCAGGTAACAGAATACTACAAACGTCAGCACATAACATGGAAGTTTTGGAAATTTTTTTCCAGTATACTGACCTCAGTCTTGCATATGAGTTTACTTGGCTCAGTTGTAATGCGTAAATGGAAATGTTTTCTATTTTTTCTCGATTCTAAGATTAATACGAAAATAGTTGTCTCCTGATCTCAGAAAGCTGTGCATATGCCGCCTTCACGTTTCAATCTCCGAGAAAATCCCTAGATGGTACCGTGATGGCAGAGCTTTAACGTGTTCGTCAGCGGAAGCATTTTCTCGTCATTTATTGAACTATCATCTGTAAGAAGATGCTACTTCTACGAAGCTTATTACTAGTCATTATGGTCATGATGCAGGTCAACAGCCTATATGCTTCAGGCTATCAAAAGTCCTGGTGTCTTCGTTTAAGCATGTGCAGACAATTTCCCTTTATGTTATTTTAACTCAGATTATACTTATGGACAGCCACTTCTCTAAGCAATAGTCTTAAACCAGATCCTTGATGATTAATTTCACCTCTACTCGGGATGTTGGTCAGAGTTTGATTTGGGGGAGGAACATATTTGAATCTTAGCATAATATTTCAAACCCAACTAGACAGTCTTTGGTTTTAAATAAAACCGTGCTGTCTGAGTGCACGAATCAAATCCTAATTGCAATGAACAAAACTGTGAAGAATACGATTATGAATCGACCTAACTAAGTTTGTAGCGACAGATAATCTGCCCTTTAGACGTTACTCAACTTCATAATTCTCAGGAAGCAATATTTTTCTGCAGATGGAAACTTTAATTCATCAGGTGCGGTATACAAAGGATATTTAAGTAATGAGAGCGCTGGTAAGTTTCCTTTGCATGATTTAAAAAAAAAAAAAATTGTTCAGTCTCCTTATCTGTGTAAGGACACTCTGAGTCTTTAGTTGGGATCGGGCTTCCATTAATAATTGCGCTTCTTTAACAATAAGTATAACTTAAGTAAAATAATATTTTGTGCAAATGAATAAAAAAGTCACGGAAGATTAGGGAGGCTCCTCTACCATGGTGATGTCAAGTTCATTCATGTCAGAATCTTAGAACACAGAAAATTTATTTGACAGATTTAAAGTCATAACTAAGTTTTTGGTTACATTGGTCAAAGGTTAATTGCTTTGGAAATGTAATGACAGAGCATATTTTGAATCCCGATTTTTGTTGCATTTGTCATGTAGATTTATGTTGCACTATTAACGATATCTTTTTACCTGTATTAACTCAATTTGTTTTCACTGTTTCAGCATTCCTCACCCATGTATCATCAGTGCTAATAACATTCGTTACTCTTGCTGTTTATGTCAACATAGAAGGCGGTGACAGCCCCAGCATAAGCAATGTCACCTCAACAACAATTGGAAATGTATCCTCAAATAAAAATACACTGTCATCGTTGGGCAGGAGTCGAAACTACACCCTAACTGGGGGAGTTCAAACTAACAAATTGAGAGTGTTTCCTATCGAATTCACAGCAAGTCGCCTATTCTCCGCCCTAGCACTGTTCAACCAACTCACCGTTCCGTTGCTCATTTTTCCCATAACAGTTCCAATAATCATTTCAGCAATTGTCAGCACACGACGCCTTGAGAGATTTTTCTGTGAGCGCGAAGTGCAAAAGGAGTTTGAAGGTGTTCGCCATATGGCACGTATACTAAGTAAAAGTGACGCATCCTTGGATATGTACGAAGGAGACGAAACTAAAATAGCAGTCGAAGTACCACCTCTACCACCACCTACACCACCGCCATCATCATCATCAATACCATCAGTTCTGCCGCCACTTGTTATACCCGATGCTTCGAAACTTCGACTTTCATGGAATCAACCGTTGTTGGCATCAGCAAGTTCTACTCCACAACCCTCACCGTTGCCATCCCCACAGCCCAATTCACCCTCGCCGGCGATGTCAACTGAAAACTTGATTAAGCACAACAATAATCGACACAATGGTGCATCTGACGTGAAACCACTGGAGATAGACTGCTCAAGTGTTTTGCATGATTCACAAAACGTGCGAAGAGCTTCTCATGACGCGAGCAGATCTACAGGACTAGCATCAGCAGGACCAGCTGAATGCAATTCATTCCCAAAAAAACGAAAGGACTTAATTCGTAATTCACGGATCGAACGGGTCAAATCAAAGCATCTAAAGCTCTCGACGATTCCACTGCAATTTCAAGCAGCAGAAAACCTAGCAGTATTGATAAAGGGGGCAGTGTTCTCGTGGGGCAACAGCAATACCTTGTTACGGATCGATGGATTGGAAATACCCAAAGGTAAGATGTTTCGGTTTTGAGTTTGGAAAGTTTGTTGAAGAAGTTTTGCATGGTTGCAGGTTGCCTGACAGTGGTGGTGGGGAAGAATTGCAGTGGAAAGTCCTCTCTCTTGGGAGCCTTACTAATGGAGATGCAACAAATATCTGGTGAAATTGTCTGGAATAAGTGAGTTCACTTAAATCGATAGGCTACTTTGTATGCTTAACGAATTGAATTTGCTTGGATAAAGTGTTAAGCAATGCTTTCCTGGTTAACGCTGTGCCGTCCTATGCTATGCTATGTTATGCACGTAAAACCCTGGACGGTAATCACTTTATGATTTGAGATAATAGATATGCAGACAATGTTAATTTGGGGTTTTCATGATTTTCCTTTGAATGCATAAAGGTGCTATAACATAGGCAAGCATTGTTAACGGTTCGACGCAAGGAAATGCATTTACATGTTAGATAAACGAAGATGTTATATAAAGCAACTAGTGAGGGGTAAGCAGAATGATGGATTACAATCACAGATGATTTGGTTGTTATATGTTAGCCCTTCAATAGTTGTTTTCGATGGCCCCTACATATCTTGAAAGCCGTAGTTTGATAGTCATGAAGAACGCAGATTTACCAGCTTCGCTGTCGTTCAAGATCTGCTTAAGGCATTTTACAACTGTTTCGTCTTTTATTTCTTAGTATTCGGTGGTTCTGGTCGAAATCTGTTAATTATGTTAGCTTAAGAGACAATAAAAGATTTTAGTTGAAGCGTATCAGAAATTAGGTGACAAGTCTGTTCTGGATGTATTCCTTGTATAACCGGAATCTTTTATTACAAACCTAACCTTACACGTTGGTGGTTGTCTGTGTGTAAAAAAAAAGCTCAGATGTACCCAACACCCTCAGATGCGGATTGATATAATGTTTACGACTCAAGATAATGTTTTAAGGACAACGAATTTCGGCTCTGCACGTGAAATGTTAAGACCTTAACCAGCCGGTAAAAAGCGGATCAAAACTTATTTCTTTATTACGGTGACTGCCGCAAAGAAGAAAGGCGACTGTTGTTTTGATGTGAATTTGCTATTCGAGTTAGACAAAAAATCTTAATCCTTCGGCTCATTGCCAAGCTATAACACCGATATTGGGCTGGGAGATCTTAGAACAAGGCTGGGTAAGGAAGCTGTCTTTAAGCGCGTCATCGGAGAACACACTATGTCCAGTAATGGATTCAGGTTTTTAGAATTTTTTGCCAGCACACGGTTTGTATATCTCCATATCGAGCTTTTACCTGATCAATGAATCTCCAGCCAGATTGATCATATTGCCATCGACGTTAGACACTCCTACAGCATTCTGGACAATATCTTTACAGATATCGTTTCGCTCAAGCTCTCCAGAATCCTGAGCCCCGTACCCAAACCGTAGAATATCAATGGGAATGTGCCATCAGAGAAGTTGTTTCTGCTGTGATTGGTCTCAAAGAAATCTCGTGCTGGACGAAGAATGTAGATATTTACATGCAGCCAAAAATTAAGAATTAAAAGCTGCGCTGCATGAAGGGATGAGTACAAGCTTTTCTGAAATAAGGAAAACGTGTACGAGAAGAGCGTAATCGAGGAAATGGAGAGGTGTTACTGCAGGAATAACATTTGAAAATTTTATCAGATAATAAAATAAGCATGCTAGGGCTACAAAGCCAGAATGGAAAGTTGAATATGACAAAAAGTGATAGAGTCGCAGTCGTTGCTGAGACTATGGAAAGACTATTTGACTATTGATGGTCACAAATGGCCATTTATCATAGACGAAGGCGACAGATGAAGGTAACGTCGACGCTTAAGTTTAATAAAGTGCAGATAAACTGCCTCCTGAGCTACTTAGAGCAGTTGGAGATGATTTGGTTGGGCACAGGCAACAGAACATCTGCAGAATATGGTCAAGCATGCCCGTAGATTGGAATCTAAGCGTCTTTTGTCTAATCCACATGAAATAAACGCTTTTAATTGCTTCAACTAAATAGGAATAGGTCTACTAAACATCGTCGTCTATAAGATCTTTTCTACCATATTAAATGAGCATCTGAGACCATTAATGGTCTACCATCCACCAAATATTCACACTACGACAGATCCTTGAAAAGACCCGGGATCAATTCTAATCAGTCGAATTCAAAGTTTCATATGACACCGTGCAAAGGGACAAACTCTACGAGCTCATGTCTAGTTTGAACTATCTTGACCGTGACCTATTAAACTCGTCAGGTTGCGAAGGACGACAATGGAGAACTCTTATTGGTCCATCGAGGTCAGTAATGAACTAACTGATACCTTAATATCAGGAAAGGCCTTAGATAAGGTGGCGGGTTTTCTTATGGCTTCTTAAGTACTGCTTTAGAAAGAATAATAAAACTGGTCATCACAAGAAGTACGATCTTATTTAAGCTCGCAAGTTAACTTGCTTATGCGGATTAAATTGATGCAATTTGACGAACACACCAAGCCGTTAATCAAGGTTTCGTGAGTATTGAGGCGGAAGCGGCTAATGATATGATGTCATAAAAAATAGAGGCATATCATCGACAGCTTGATGCAGCAATCAGACGCAGTTGAAGGAGGTTTTTAGGTTAAGTAGGCAAATAACCAACAGAAAATACTCTCGTTAAACCAAACTGGCTTTATATAAGACCCCAATCATCCCGGTCTTGTTCTACGGTATCGAAACTCAAGCTTTATTAAAATCGAATAAAGAAACACTTGGTCGTTTGTAATGAGGGGAAGTGGAGGATATGATTTAATCACGAACTGTGCGGGCCGTATAGCGACATCGGTCTAGTTAAGTGTCTATGGATTTAACGTCGGAGATATTTGGAATATGTTGAGCGAATGGATGTCACAGCTGCGGCTATCAAAGAGTCTTCGACAGATTGCACAACAGTACACGACTGCATGTAAGCTGGCGCACGCTAGTAAAAGGGGATCTCAACGGACTCTGAGTGTGGTATTGGAGGCAGCTGACAAAAGATTGTTCTACCTGGAGGTACTTGTTGGTTCGAGTCCAGGTTCATCCTGGACAATAACGCCATCTAAGTAATTAAGTTTTTTTTTTTATAATTCCGCGCGCGCACCAAAGGGATATGAATACCCTTTTACTGGCTTTTCTCCATGGGGCGGGCGGGTGGTGTAGTAGTTTGAAACTCAGGTGTATTAGGTTTCGATATTTTTCCCAGAGGTGGTTGTCAAACTGGACGGGACGAGTCAGTGCATCCTCAATCAATGGGTCTTAGTACGTGCTAGTTGTAAGTTCGTTACATTTTAGCCCAGCCAGCAACAACTCCAACATCAGTGTTATGCGTTGGAGTTGACGCCGACGGGATTTTCATATAACTACATACAAATTCTATGAAAAGACTTTTTCAGAGAATCTCCTCGCACGGGATTCTAATCCGTGACCCTCTACTTTAGGAGTCTATGCATATACCACTACACCACGGCCACCCCCAAGTTGCGTTTTTCCTTTTGAATAGAAAATATAGGGTTTTCTAATAACGACTTGACAACTTTTTTTTTAAATAAAAGGCAAACCATTTGAGATATTTCAAAACCTTTATTATTGGCTTGAAGTAGAATCAAAACATTTATGAATGGAACTCAACTTCGTTCATTTGGCCACCGCGGGCACGTTTGCAGCGGTCGATTCGTTGGACCCAATTTTAAACGACTTGGCCACACATTTCGGCCGAAACGCCCGCTATTTCGCGTTCAATGTTGGCTCTGAGCTCTTTCAACGTCGTCGGCGTATTGGCATAAAATAATGACTTACCGTAGCCCCACATAAAATAGTCAAGCGGCGTTAAATCGCAAAAACGAGGCGGCCAATCGACTGGCCCATGTCTTGAGATAACACGCTCACCATACTTACTCTTCAATAAATCGATTGTAGCGTGTGCTGTGTGGCTTGTGGTACCATCCTGTTGAAACTACATGTCGTCCAAGTCCATATCTTCCAATTCGGGCCAAAAATAATCGGTGATCATGGTGCGATAACGCTGACCATTCACAGTAACGTGACGATCGTTATCGTCGACGAAAAAATATGGCCCAATAAACCATGCAAACCACACCAAACAGTTATTTTTGTTGATGAAGTGGTGATTCATGAAGCACATGTGGGTTTTTACCCGACCAATAACACATATTTTGCTTATTGATGAACCCATTGAGCAAAGAATGAGCTTCGTCACTGAAGATGAATTTGCGATAAAATTCATCATCTTGGCGCATCTTCTCCAGACCCCAATCGGAGAACGTACGTCGCTTTAAATGGTTTATCGGCTTTAATTTTGAGTCAGCTTGATCTTGTATGGGTGTAAACCAAGATCCTTACGCAAAATAGGCCATAATGTGGTCTGAGCGATGCCCAATTCTCATGAACGCTGTGGAATTGACTGATTTAGATCGTTTGCTACGGACGTCTGAACGGCAGCGATATTTTCGACACTTCGACCAACCCGTTGTCTCACTGACACGGCAACACCACACAACGAATATGTAGCTTCAAATTTTTGCACTAAACTTGTTATTACCTGTCTTCTAAGGCGAGAATTACGACCGAAAATTGAAGGGAACGCTCTGAAAGTTGCAGTCACCGACTCCGAATATCTGTAGAAAAATTTTATAAATCTCAGACGTTGCTCGTTAGTGTACTTTACCATGATGAAAATATTGAGCTTACTGAATAAATTGACAGTGACAGTTTGATGATTAGTAAAAGTGTGCGTTCATAAATTATCCTTTCATTTGAACATTGGCACTTGTCACCTCTTTATGACGCTCTAATAAGAATTAAGCCCAAGTTTTGGTTTTATCATTTATAAAAACCACAGCTGGCTAATGCAATCAGGCAAATCAGAAATGGTAATACCAATATCCAGTATTTATAAATACACATCGAAGACAGTCTTCGGTCCTTCTGTGTATATTATTTTGTATTTATAATGTACTCGTATAACCCTTGTAATTTGTATCCCATTTTACGCAACTAACGCATGTAACTCATGTATGAAATGTTGGTTAACACCCAAGCGATATACATACTTAGCCAACCCTGGAAATAAGTGCGCTGCTAAATGCTTATAAAATATACGACTGTCAGTTTCTAGGATCAATAAGAAAAATATCTAGTACATCGGTTGTCAGATATAGGTGCAGGTTCGACAAACAGGTGAATTCAAATATGGTCACCATAAATTTCGCAAATGGCCTAAGCAACGGCTCTCTATTTCTCTGAGATAATAAAATTATCATAGAGAACGAATAAATTACAATCTAATGCCACAAGGGGCTATGAGCAGTTTGGAATCGATACTAAAGGATGACAATGCCAAACAGCAGTATCTGGCTGTCTTTCGATTAAGGTCACAAGCAGAGCGCATTAATTTATCGACTAGTCCAAGATGGAATTCAATTTTGTCCTTAGCATTGTCTCCAGTCCATATCTGTCTTGATTTCTCTTTTCGTTCATCATCGTTTCTGCTCATCGTCACTGTTAGAATAAATAAATGGGAACTGATTTTTTTCTTTTTTATGCTCTTGGTGAAGAAAGAATGCAAATCGTGGGATGAAAGGAAATATTCAAATTAAATTTTTAGTTGCCAGTTCCATATAAAAACAGAGACGTCTGTCAGTGGCTGGTTAAAATATTTTTATAATTACAACTTGGATGTGTGGATATACGATTATGGTATAAAAGACAAAATGTCGCCTTTCAGAAGTTTCGAACATAGGTCCATTTATGAAGTGAACATCCCAAGCTACATAATAAGATTTACAGTGACATTCAAAATATTAGCTCTTTGGAAAAGTTCAATCCGATTTCTGCTCACTTCACAGCAGGCTCAACTCTTCTGTAAGGCTTCAAGCTACTTCTTCTTGCTTCGTGTAGAAAATTCTATGTAATATATCCATTTTCATACTCGTGTAATAGCAAGATCATTCCAAGATCTCAATATTCACAAATCTATTGTTTAAGATTACATACGTAATCTTCTAAATTTTTTATTATCTTTCACGTTGGAAAAAACACTGCGTAAGCTTTTTATCATTTTTACTCCATGGCACACTTTCTATGTAGATGGTAAAAAACATTCATCCAGCTCGTCCCTTAATCATCATAAAATAGTTCGAGAAATGAAAACTTTTCAAAGGCCGGCATTACCCTTCAGAAAATGTAATTCAAACTGTTTTGTGCGGTCTTAGTCTGAAATCCATATAATATATACTAGTTTGCTATTCCTCTACAGCGACAGCGCTTTCTGATTTTTTAAATTTATTCCCAGCTGTAGAACACAAATGTCACTTGCCAGATTGGATTTATTGGCTCTCTTTAATGCAGGAGCTCATATACATATGTCTTGTCCTATTCCTTTTTCTGCCACCATTAGGATTCCGCGCGCTCAAATTTTTAACCGAAATTCCCATTTCGCTATATGTTAAGTTATCAGCTCACTCACAAATCTACTTCGTTTCCCAGTCATTAAAACCTACAAACATTCAAAACCAACATGGATGGGTATCTGCCTTTCTTTCCTCGTATAGTGTGCACCAAAATCAAGAGATTTGTCCCCTTGCAAGTAATAAATGTTTATTTGTAAATATTTTCTTAGAGGCAAAAACAAAAGATTATAATATTGCATTCAGAAAAAAAGTAAAATAAAATTGTTCTGATGAGCACAGCCAAAGTGTTGATACTTTTGTTACCATTTGCCTGCAGGTTCGCTCTTGATTGAGGTTGTCTTTTGCTGTACTGTCCCGTGGAGTTAAACTCGTATACTATTCGGGCCGAAAATGTTGCGTTCATTCGCTTAACATGGCCCAGCCATCATAAGCTGTACAGCCCCTTCAGTTCGTGCTTGAACCCCTTGTTTCAACTTCCGAACGCGAACGGGACCGAAAACTGCACGCAGCATCTTTGTAGCGAAATGCAGAAGTGTTTCTGCACCACAGAGACCGAGATGATAAGAATCTTATAAGGGGTGATTCATCGTGAGGTTTGATTTTCAATAGCTTTTTTTGACAAATCACGCGTAACTCCTATCAAACTGCCTTATCATTTGTGTTCAGTATCGTTTGACAAGTCATAATCGAAAGACTCATACCACAACAGCGTCTCCAAATTGTTCAGCTGTATTACGAAAATCAGCGTTCTGGGAGAAATGTTTTTCGGTGCGCATAATCGACCTACTGAAACCACTATTGCCAAGGCAATTCGCAAATTTTAGTTCCAGCTTACATTAGTGAATGATACTCGACCTGTTAGATCACATCCAGCACGTAGCAGCTGTAGCTGAGAGTGGACGCGAAGACCGTAACGAATCGATTCGTCGTGTTTCTCAGCAGCTTGGCTTGGCGTATTCGATAACTTGGCGTATTTTACTTCAGAATCTCGGCCTAAAAGCGTAAAAATTTCAACTTGTGCATGAATTGAAGCCAGGCAACTTGAATTTGCGTCATATTTTCAGTGAATAGGCTCTGGAATGGAAAACTCAATGAAAATCCGGTGTTTTATCGTGAAATTTTGTTCAGTGATGAGGCATATTTCTGAGTCAATGGATACGTTAATAAACATAATTATTACATCCATTAAAAACAACGGTATGGTGTGGTTTATTAGCTTCTTCAAAAATGAGGCAAATCAGAATGTTACCGTCAAAGGTAACCGTTATCGCGCCATGTTACCGGACTATTTGCTTCCTGAAATTCAAGCTAATGGTCTCGTTGAGCTCTGATTTCAACAAGACGGCAATACGAGCCATACAGCTCGTGAAACAATGGACTTGTTGAGAAATCATTTTGGTGAGCACCTAATTTCACGTTTTGCCACGGTAAATTGGTCGCCTAGATCGTGCGTGATCACACCTTTGGAATATTTTTTCTGGGGATATGTAAAGTCTTAGATCTTCAGGAATAAGATATCTACGATTGAGAATTTGGAAGCCAACATTACTCGAGTTATCCGCGAGATACCAGTCGCTATGCTGAACGAGCCCCCTAAAATTTAACCTTCTGAATAGACCACCTAAGACGTAGTCGTGGCTTACACGACTTACATGATATCCTTTTCGAAAAGTAGATGCCATGAATTGTTCGTTTAATCAATAAGCAATGTTGCTGTTCTTGCATCCATAGTATATGGAAGAAATACTCTTTAGTGTGGTTTTCATGTCGAAAGTGTCGTTGGGCCGTACTTCTTCAGAGTGATATCCCTAGTCGGAAATCACTATTGCTCCATGTTTACCAATTCTACATTTGGTTTCAGTAAGACGGTCCCAAATCCCATGCACCTCGTGCCAAGTTTGATTTAGTGAAGGTGAAGTTCGGTGATCGTCTTATCGTCAGAAATTCAATATTTTAAACCTTTTTTCTTTGGGGCTAGATTAAACCTCTTGTCTATGCAAATATGCCATAAGCTTTAGATGACTTCGACATGAAATTGCCGGAATGTCGGTCGAATCAAGCGAAAATTTTATGAAAAACTCATTGGCACCTTAAACATACATCCGATGAAATAGCCTTTAAATAGGACAAAATATCACACTAAGTAGCCACAAGAGTTTTTATATCCGCCGTGAAGAGTGTCCATGTCTTTGCGACGTGCATCAAGGCACGGATGATGACTCATTTAGTGTCTTCTAAGTTGATTCTGATATTAACTTCCTTTTCAACTCGTTATATGAGTTTGGATGCTTTCATCCACATCTCATTTTAGGCCGGTAGTCTTGCCTGGCTTCAGCACTTTTTTCGTTTTAACTCTTTTAGGGTCTATAGAATTTGTTTTCCCTTCGACCCAATCTCGTATTTTTAACTCTATTTTTTCCAAGGAATAAATTTGTGTTTAGCTTTTATCTTACTTTGATACATATTAATCATTGCGTGGTGTTTTGTTAGCAAATATGGGTATTACTGGTGAATTTAGCTCTGGTGCGAATTCTCATCAATCACCATTTGTGGGGGGAGAGAAAAAAGACAGATTAGAATAACAAGTGGATGCTGATTTTTCAAACAAAATTATCTTTAACGATGCGGCTTATTTTCACCTTGATGGTTTTGTTAGTCGTTAAAATTGTCGAATTCAGGGTTTAGATAATGCACAAGTCAAGCTGTTGTTGGGAAACAAATGCATCCATAAAGTGTCACTATTTCGTGCGGATTTTGTGTTGGAGATACCATCGGACCACTCTTCCTTGAAAATGCGGCTGGCTACGATTGCTATCGCGACATATAATCAAATTTTTTGTACCTACTCGTAATTTGCAAGATATAAATGTGGACGGCATGTGGTTTTAAAAACACGGTGTTACACGCCGTGTCACGAGTCAATTCCTGGTCGCAGATTACCCGTTTTGGTAATCCACCACCCATTACTTGAAAGAGAAAATTACCCCTGTATCAACGAAATTCAGCCAATTATCGTAGAAAATTTCGACAAAAAGGCACGTATGTTTCAGCAAAGCCGTGGAGCCAATTTACCCAATGTGCTATTCCATAATAATACTCTACAACATAGCTATTTACCATATAAATTCTCCTGAGAATTCGCCATACTCATATGAAGGCAGCCATGAATCTGTGTGCCTAAGTACGGAAACGAGATAGAGTTTCGGTATCCAACGCGCAATTTATGTATTTGTCCAGCCCTTACAAATAAATCACACCTTACTTGGATAATGTCTTTTAACGGTTGTTGTTTTACTTGCATTGCTAATGCCGCTATTCCCAAACTAGGTCAACCGCCGCTGTAAGATAAGATTAGTGTCATTTACAAGTTTTATCGCACGGTTTTGAGTGGGTATAAAAGGCACCAAGGATTCGTTTTATTGAGTTCGGAACCACTTCATTTCGCTTCTTTTTTTTTCATTGGAGTTCGGAACACTGCCGCTTTTTCATTTCATTGAAGTTCGTAACTACTGGCCAACGCACGATAAAAAGCTTCGCTTTAAAAATTTACGCTATTTAATTAATGTCAAAATTACTTGTTGACTTTACGCTTAAGTCTGTTTTTAAGGACATTTTCACCCAAAAATGCATTGCGCAAGATTCCAATCGATATACAGTACGTACTCGATTATCGCAACTAATAGGTCGAGGTTGACCGAAGTTGTTGCAATAACCGAGTCAATTTTTAAAAGAGTTCAATTCAAAATCAAAACCAGAAATCAGTTTATTTAGCACCAAAATTTTTTATAATTATAATATAATTGTGTAAAAAAGAAAGGAAACAAGATAATTCATTTAGTATTGGGTCTATAACTCGCTCGTGCGGTTTGCTAAGAGATGGCGTAACTTGTATTATTCCATTGTTATCATTCCATTGGAACATGCGTTGGAAAGCTACTGTCATTGTACGTCATTTCAGTATATGTCATTCATTTGAAGCGTAAACAACAATAACTTTTTTTCACTCAAATATGTCGAACTTAGTGTCTGAAAAAGTGTTTTTGCGGGGAGTTCTTCTTCATTACTTCAATATGAAGAAAACTGCTGCCGAAAGTCATCGTATTTTGGTGGAAGTTTATGATGAACATGCGCTAGCTGAGCGAACGTGCTAAAAGTGGTTTGCACGATTTAAAAGTGGTGATTTTGGCAATAAACGTCCTGGGCAGCCAAAAAAGTTTGAAGATGAAGAAGATTGTTTCCAAATACAAGAAGAGCTCGCAGAATCTTTGGGTGTCACTCAAGCAGCCATTTCAAAACGTTTAAAAGCAGCTGGATATAATTAAAAGCAAGGAAATTGGGTTCCACATGAACTCAAGCCGAGAGACGTCGAAAGGCGGTTTTGCATGTCCGAAATGCTGCTGGAACGCCACAAAAGGGAGTCATTTTTGCATCGGATAGTTACTGAGGATGAAAAATAGATCTATTACGACAACAAAAACAACTATCCAAATCAACGGCAAAGCCGAATATCCATTGCGCGAAGGTAGTGCTCTGTATTTGGTGGGATCAGATGGGTGTGCTGTATTATGAACTGCTAAAACCGGGTGAAACCATCAATGGACAACGCTACCGAACATAATTAATCCGTTTGAAGAGAGCAGTAGCCGAAAAACGTCCAGAATATGCGATCAGAAACGATACAATAATTTTCCATCATGACAACGCTCGGCCCCACATTGCTATTCCGGTTAAGAACTATTTGGAAAACAGTGGATGGGAAGTCTTACCCCACCCGCTTTATAGCCCAGACCTTGCCCCTTCTGACTACCATTTGTTCCGGCCGATGCAGAACGCTCTCACTGAAATACGGTTCATATCAGAGCAGAATATCAAAAATTGGCTTGATTCATTCTTGGCTGCCAAGCCGGCGCAGTTGTTTTGGGATGGGATCCACAAATTGCCAAAAAGATGGGAAAAAGTCATAGCTTCAGATGGGCAATACTTTGAATAATACTATTGTACATGTTTTTCTTAAATAAACGTTCAAATTTTGGAAAAAAAACCAGCACAAATTAAAATATATACCCAATACATAAATTTTCATATTGAGCAGCTTATTGTTTTTTTTTTCGAAAAAATTGGGCAATTTCGTTTGGATTGTTGAATTTTTTGATTTTTTTAGTATAACCATTTCTCGTAATTTTTGAAGATTAAAAATTTGTTCTATAGGGACTGAGTTTTTTTCAGCCCATTAAATTGCTGTGCTTATGCTTTTTATTGCAGTCTCAGTCTTTATTTTCAGAGCAGGAATATCAACCTCGGGTTCACTTTCATCGAATCCGGATGACTCATTTTCTTCAATTTGTTGAATTTCCTCATTGTGTAATTGGTTTTGCAGACCCAATCATTTATTTCATTATTCGAAATCAATTCACTGCGAGAAATATCATTAAATAAAAAGTTGATATGGATTCTACAACCGGGCGTTCACTGATAATTTGGGCTCTGACTCTTCCCAATCATAATGTAAAGCATTTTTTAATTGAACTTGCCTGCAGCCCATCCCATGCGTTAGATAGCAGGCAAATTGCATTTCGGAGATTGAATGTTTTTATTTTTGCTTCGAGGTTTGATCCCTCACAACAACAATCATGCCGTCATCACTTTTCAACTCGCCGTCTTTTGGGTGACACGTAGCGTTATCCAAAAGTAAAAGCGCCCTGGCTGGAAGTCCTTTTGATCTTAAAAAGACTCTTACCTTAAAAAAACAGAAAAACGTTTTAAAAATGGCGACCTACGATCAAAAGAATTTCTCTCACCTCAGGCACAAATGTGGAGTGGAACCATTGTTTAAAAAAAAGCCAAGGTCATCCAAGCATTTTTATTTGCCTTGTATACCACGGGTTTGGGGTCAACATTTTTAAAAGATCTTGGATTTATCGATTTACCGATGATAAATGGCTTCACTTTGTGCAAACCCGAAGCTTTAGTACAGGCGAGGAACGTTATTCTTTCTTTACTGGTCTTTCTACCAGGTGCCGACGATTCCTTAAAGCTGACAGGTGTTTTGTCCGGGAATAGTCGGTAAAATAAGCCGGATTCATCGGCATTATAAATTTGATTTGGAGTCAAATCGAGCTGTCTTATTTCTTTAAATATTTTTAAGGAAGGATCTACAAGCTGCTGTTTGTTGGAAAGTTTTTCACCACAATCAACCATCAATCAACCAACCGTTGCTCGTCCTAAAAGATCCTGCTCTCTCTTTAATTTTTTCGTGCAACTGGATCGCCTTTAAGCTTCCTTTGCTTAAGGAACCACTTTACAAGGCTTTTTCCATTTTAGGCAATTCACATTTCTTTAATGTATTCCTCTTTTTCTTTTAATCTGCTTATTGTAGATTGGTGAACATTATATTCACTGCATATTTATTTATTTTTTCTAAAATCTCACTTTTATTTTGAATTGATAGTTTCACAATTTTTTTTGTTATACCCATTTTTGAGAATAAAAAAAAAAGACCGACCACTAAACAAAACTCACGAAATAAACAACTTTCATTCAAAAGATACATTCATGCAACTACCATCACAACAGCTGCACATCAATTACGTCCCCACAACGAACTTACAAATAGCGGTAATATAAGTGCCCAGCAATAAAAATACGCAAAAAACACAAACAAAATCGGAAACCAGTGTAAGAAAAGATAGAAATAAACAAAAGTTGCACTTATCTAGTAAGAATTTTTTTAAAGTTGCGATTACTGAGTGAACAATTGTGAAAATTTACCTGTTGCGAAAATCGAGGAGTTGCGTGAATCGAGAGTTGCGTTAATCGAGTACGTACTGTAGTTTTAAAATTCCAGATGGATTTTTAAAGAAAAAAGAAAAAGTTGCATCCACTTTTCAAAACGTTATAAAGTTATTTTATTTATTTGAAAACTTTAACGAACGAAACGCCTTAAAGGTTGACAATTTAATGATTCAGTAAGCAAATTGTTTGAACGAAGAAAGGAAGAAAACTGGATGTAAGGATTTTATTATTATTATGTTTTACATAATGAAAAATTCAAATTTATATAGGGTTTTCTAATAACGCATGACAATTTTTTTTAAATAAAAGGCAAACCATTTGAGATATTTCAAATACTTTATTATTGGCTTGGCTTCGTTCATATGGCCACCGCGGGCACGTTTGCAGCGGTCGATTCGTTGGACCCAATTTTCAACGACTCGGCCACACATTTCGGCCGAAACGACCGCTATTTTGCATTTAATGTTGGATCTGAGCTCTTCCAACGTTATCGGCGTGTTGGCATAAACCAATGACTTAATATAGCCCCACAGAAAATAGTCAAACGGCGTTAAATTGCACGAACGAGGCGGCCAATCGACTGGCCCATGTCTTGAGATAACACGCTCACCATACTTACTCTTCAATAAATCGATTGTAGCGTGTGTTGTGTGGCTTGTGGCACCATCCTGTTGAAACCACATGTCGTCCAAGTCCATATCTTCCAATTCGGGCCAAAAATAATCGGTGATCATGGCGCGATAACGCTGACCATTCACAGTAACGTGACTATCGTTATCGTCGACGAAAAAGTATGGCCCAATAACGCTGCCGGCATGAAAATCGCATCAAACAGTTATTTTTTGTGGATGAAGTGGTGATTCATGAAGCACATGTGGGTTTTCACCCATTGAGTCAAAAATGAGCTTCGTCACTGAAGATGATTTTGCGACTCCGAATATCTGTAGAAAGTTTTTGTAATTTGAAGACGTTGCTCGTTAGTGTACTTTACCATGATGAAAATGTTGAGTTTACTGAATAAATTGACAGCGACAGTTTGATGATTAGTGAAAGAGTGGTATAAAATTCCAAAATTCTATGTTATGTTGGTGGGTTGGTGGCAAAAGCGTTGGCTCCAAAAATAGTATATGTCGCAGTTTCTGATCGATTTTTTAACAGGCTTAGCCTATCATGATTTGGAAGTACCGTGAAATAAGACCAAATGTAGTCAAATTTTAATCTTTTATTTTACTTAGCGAAAGAGAAATAAACCCAATTTGGCGTTATTTCGCTTTTCGTCGTCAAAATCCTCCATTCTCGATCGAATTCAGTCATATTGGTGCAAGTCCTAAAAAACGAAAATAGTGTATACTTTTCAAAGTAATTAATAATACAATAAAAACGTAAACGACCTGGAAATAGTAAACCCAAATTTGCAATAGAAGGTAAGTTTCTTTTTAGAGCGGAGTTCAAAAGCGTTTCTGGATTTCAAAATTTAAGACTTTTCAACTGCTGCTTCCCTTCAAATGGATACTTACATTTATTTTAAGTATTTCGGTACAAATATTATTTTTGTTTTGCGGTTTAATTATAAGCGCAAAGTTGCCGCACAAGTAAATATCAGATAATTCTAAAAGATACTCTTCAGTTCAGTGCTGAAACTTGACTATCGATAACACTTTTTTCTTCATCCGTTAGTTCTAGGTATTGTGATTTGAAAAAAAAACACTCCAAATATTTTTTAGTTTAGCAAGAAGGGTTTTGGATGCTCCGATTGGATTTCTTTATTTAATTTCATTTAACAGGCCCGGGTTAACCCCGGACGATTTCATTGAGTAGAAACTGCTCTTATAAGTAAAATAAAAACTAAAACCAATGGACGTGAAAGTTCAGGGTCGGGAGAGGTGATATTTGAGGGTGTTTTTGGGGGTACTTCTGCTGCAATGGAAATCGAAAACATGAGGAATTTTATTACTTTCACGTAACATTCGAGACAGTGATTGGTTAAAATCATATGCAGTTCGATGGTTATTTAGACAAAAAAGACCTTAAAGTGCGAGGGATGGTATTAAAAAAAATCAGATCCAGCATTGAGGGATAGTAGATGGAGGCGGTTAAGAGTTGGTGTATCGGCGGATTCGAGAGGTTTTTCTAATAATAGTAAACTCAGCAATTTGAGTCGGTCATTATAGGGCAAGGATGTTGTTATTAGCCCATGGGAGCTTGCGAAAAGAGGAATGTAGCAATCTGCGTTAGACAGCTTCGATATGTGGGATATAGTTTTCCCTTAGACCATACCTGGATAGCATATTCGAGAGTGGCCTAACAAAAGTGATATATAGGGATTTTGTGACATAAGGGTCAGAAAACTCTTTTGATCATCGTTTACAAAGCCTATCACAAAAAATAACCCAAGTCCTGCATTGAAGTGACCAAAGCTTCAGCTTGGATTAATATATAGTTAGTTCGGTCAGGAAGTGTTGAATGGTTTCAGAAGTATGAGCTACCTTAGCGTTTCTTTATGTTGACCTTAAGGAAGTTTTTGTGGCACCATATTGAGAACCTATTGAGATCGTCTTGTAGAGGTAGGGAATCAGAAAATTTGGAAATTTATCTACAAATTTTCATACCGTCGGCCTAGACAGATATGTGTTTTCTTTTATAATATTTACATCATTCGCGGGTATACCACCTTTCGCTCCCCTGGTCGAAGTAATGTTGCTTGCATTCGGTCACTGCTGGTACTGTATTTATCATACGATACGGGCAGTGACTGAGTATATGCAACAACCGATGGATAGTCGGTTGTGAGTGTAAATTTTGTTGGTGCACTGTTTCATATTGTAAGTGCATAACACCAAAGGCAATTTGATTCAATAAGCAAATGTTTTAATTCTCACTTCACAGCCTTACTTAGAATCGTCGGCGTTTTGGTTTTTTGTGTTTGTTTGTGATTATGACTAGAGGATTCAGGGTGGACGTTGCCAATATACGCGGGATGAAAACTAATCATTTTTCTGCGTAAGTCCAAGTCTGTAGGTACACACTTGCTGTTTTGACACTTAGTTAAACACAGATAGATTCCCGTCAACACCTCTCAGATCGATTTGATCTGAAGTTACCTGGCTACGAACTAGTGTCGTTATTCTTCTGTTATCTTGCCGTTTACGTGCGTAATGATGTAGCTTAGCAAACTCCGTAACAATGTGATTCGTGTTCCAATCCGGAATTCAACTTCATGTGTTTAAAATTTCATCTCCGTAAGCAAATTATGCTCTACGGCTTAATTTACAGAAGCCCCAAACTGGACAGATGCGCTGTCTGACTCCATACACAGAATTGCATACCTGTATTCTCATGCTGAAATCGTGATTACGATTGATTTCAGTATACACAATTCTGAATTGCTTCAACATTCTAAACAGACAACACCCGAATAACGATGTATTGAGATCTTTGCTGAGGAAAATAACTTGACCCAATTTGTAAATGAGTCCACACGAATACCGGACGTTGATAGTCATACCGCTACTACCCCGGAATTGTACTTATCATCCTGATAAGTACACTGTTGATGTGCATTCCCCTCTAGGTTCGTCGGACCATTGTGTCATATCAGCCAACTTTTCGTACTCCCATAACAAAGTTAGAGAAAAGATTCCTAAAAGAACCGTATGGTAACACGAGAAAGCCAATTGAAGCGGACTTAATAGCTTTTTTAGGTTTTTTTAACTGGTCGTTATGTTTCCTTGATAACGACGTGGATGCCGCTGCTGATATGACCACAGATATTTTTCTCTTTTAAATGAGATGCTTTATCTCTCATCGGATGAAGATTATCAAACCAAAAGAAAAAGCATAGTACAACTCGAGCTGTAAAGAGGCTGTCAGGGTTAGAAAAATGTTTTTTCGGTCCTCCAAAACCAACCCGACAGAGTAAAGCCGAAAAAAATTCAAAGAATTCAGGAATGACTACAGCGCCTTCCTTAAGCATGTGAAATTCTAATACGATCAAAAACTGAGGCAAAATAATACTACAATGTCCAAAAGGTAGTAAAAGCTTTTGGTCGTTTGTCAAAAACATCAGAAATTCTGTCTCATTTTCCATCCCAACGCTCATTTACAATGTTATTCCATCTATTAGCTCTTTGGAGAATGCCAGTCTGCTTGCTGCTCATTTTCCGGTTAGCTCAACACTTCCACATTGTGTTTTGTCCCCGCCTAGACTTGAGTGCGTCGAATCTTCAATGGGACGAATTAACTTTCGCACTAATGTAGTAGCAAGAGTACTAAAAATCTTAATATACACAAATCCCCTGGCCTGGATGATATATCTGCACTTCTTTTGAAGAAGTGTTCCGTAAAAAAGGCAAATCTTTTTCTCTTTCCTGCTACAGAGCCATTGCACTTATATTCCTTCTTTCCAAGGTCATGAAAACGCTAATAGACCGTCTCGAAACTCGAAACACGAATACAGTTTTCGTAGCAACAGCTCCACTGATAATCTGATGAGATGTCTCACTGAAAAGTGGAACCAAAGCGTACATCAATCTGGTGAAAGCAATGTAGTTGCACTTAATATTTCTAAGGCATTTGAAAGAGTTTGGCATCAAACTCTTTTGACGAAAATGGGTGCATTTAGGATCGATGAATCTCTTATTCAATGGATTAGAAATTACATTTCGGTTGTCTTAGATGGTTTCAAGTCTGATATCCACAACATAAATGCTAGTATGCCATAGGGCTTCGTTCTGTTTCCGACACTCTTTCTAATTTTCATCAACGAGCTCCTATCTGCTACTTCTAATCCAATATATTCCTTTGCTGACGACAGTACCTTCTGCATTCATTTTCGTTCTCTGACTCACGTCCCTTCTCTTCAGCTGTAGAACGGGAATGCCAGCACATGTTAAGTTCATTAAATGTCGATATTAACATCATAAGATATTAGGAATTAAATGCTTCCAAAGCACAATGTTGTCTACTGTCCTTAAAGCCAAATTTAAACTCCCTGCCAAAATCGTGCGATAAAACTCATGAGTGATGTTAATATTCATTCGACACCCTCGAATACCGGCGTAAAGTCGCAGGTCTCACTCTGAAAGGATAGGTCTGCAATGAAAGAGCATTGTATCATAAATGATGCTCTCAAGGATCCTGGGAATCCAGGGTAACTTAGCAATGTGTCGGTAGTTGGTAATATACCTTTTGAGTCCTTATTTATGAATAGGTATTATATAAGCGGGAGGCGAAAAACATCCTGGAGACTGATATGGCACGCCATCGGGACCAGGAGAAAAGTCATAGTGATATCTGGGTGCAGTTACTCAAGTAAGCGAAGAAAAAGGGGTGCGGGTTATCAGTCTGGGTGGAAAAGGTTTCACTAAAGAAATTAAGGAAGTAATTGGCGATTGTTGTAGAATTTGACGATGACATATTGGAGAATTTGAGACGAGACGTCTCGATTACTAAATCGAAAGAAGAGCTTGGAGGCAGAAATGAGCGTATGTCTATTATAGCGAATATCACAAATTTGGGAGAAGTGGTGATGAGTTTGTAGGTAATTTCAATAGTCAAATCAAGAGTCAAGTCAAAACAGAATCAACAGGAGTGTTTTTATCGACTATACAACTAAAATCAATAATACTTGTTGAGTTTAGTGTAATTTGTTTTATGGAAGTTGAAGTAGAAGGAAGTCTCTGAGGGGTTAATAGAACTGTCATATCAGAAAATTACAAGCAAGGGAGGATGTAGACGGTCTAATTTGAAGAGAAGAAGTCCACACTCAGGAGACACAATTTATATGTAGTTAGAAATATCATTTATTTGAAAAAAACCTGAGTTTGGAAGACACTCAGTAAAGAAAATTTCCTTATCTGAGACAGCATTTGAGGCAACGAGATAAGATTCATCGTCCGACTACCTCCACAGAAGATGAGGGAGATTAAAATCGCTAAGTTACATCAGTTAGTCAACGGTATCAAAAAAGATGTCAACCTAGTCGAATGCTGGTAGCCACGTAATGGTTGGGAGGAGCGAATGTAACAACAGGGTATATGTAATCTGCTCTTGGAGACAGTAACTTTAACACTAATAAATTCGAATTCAGCTCTTCAGAGTTGGGGGTCAAAACGATCATGAATTGCAAGAAGGACCCCTCGAAATATTATGAACTCCTGTGCAAACAGTTTTGAATCTTTGATATTAGATATTAGATTCCTTTCGGTTAAAGCAAAAATATTATATGGAAGCTTTTGGGAGTTAAGATAGACAGAAGTTGTTTTTTTGCGAAGCCCTCTTACATTTTGGAAATAAGGCGATAAGCGTTTGGGTGCATTATTGATATGTGGGTTAGGAAAGATGATAGTTTTTAAAGCTAAAACGTGCTTTTTTCAGGTATAAGATACGTTTAAAAGAGTCATAAGAAGCATATGAGAGAAGATCGTTAGTAACATCAGTGGGAAGATGTTGAAGTTTTTATGAAAATTCACAAAAATTTGTCGAAGCTCTTAAGGGTCGGTGTGCAGTCTTTTTTGTTAGATTGAGGTCATTATATTTGTTCGAGTTGTGCCATCGATGCAGATAGAGTCAGAGTTATCTTGCAAATAAGCGAGGTACAGATGACTAAATTCTAAGGTATTTTAATCGGACAAGGACCTAACGGCCGGCGTTTGGGAAGACTGCAATAAATAAACCGACGCATAACTAAGGAATTCAAGGTATAATTTAGTAGTTGGTTCAATGCTTTTAAATTTAAACGCAGGCAGCTATTTTACAAACTTTTTTACAACTTGGAACAAGGAATTCCAATCTTGTCTGGCAGGGGTGTAAAAGCTTACTGAGGATTTACTCTAACAAAGCACTAAAAATCTCTACAGTCCCATTTGCGCTTCGGACTTTTCTCTATATAATTGTAAACTTCTCGCGCAAATTCGTCTTCATCTCGTGAAGACACCTTAAGTCAAATAAATGAAGAATATATTTTGTGAATAACGCAAACAGGGAATGATGTTAACCGAACATGACATTTGCTCTATTCGAAGCATATCCAATTATATTCTTCTGGCACGCAACTGAAAGAATCCTATTATATGTTTGTATAAAGACGTAGTAGTTGTATCAAATGTGGAATTCCACTGCAGTTCTTTCAACAAAAGCTTAATTCTTTGTTTTAAATTTTTTATCATGAATCTGAAACTTCTGTAAATTTTCGTTCGATTTCTGTATTTCGGCAGGAAAGGTAAAAATTCTGCAGATCTACAGACAATTCTGTAGGGTTGGTATCAGTGCTTTCAGTGCTTGCTTCTACAGTGGATGAATGGCACCGTTTTTTGTTAAGAAATATGTAGCAGATAATATAGCATGTTTGATACCGTTGGAAAAGTATTGAAATGAAGTTAAGTGCAGAAACAAAATACAGTAAAAAACCTTACCAGGATACAATAAATAAACATTTTGATGATTTGGCCTTATTTCACGTAGGATTAGTGAAAATTTTGACCGTATTTCTCGGCAGTTATGCCGAATTCTTATTTACTTTTGTATTTACTTTTGTAAATAAGGACCTTTTATGGGTCCTAGGGCTTTCAATAAAACTCTGCGCGATCGGGTATGTCGTAACCTTTTATCAGCCTTGTCCCAGTTGACGTGTTTCTTTCTCGAATGTTTTGCGCCATGTGTGTCTCGTTTGACCTGCTCTTCTTTCGTAATGAATCAATGGCTTCCAATGGATAGCATGACAAACAATTGTATTTTGTATATCCAATTCATTGGCATGTTCGTTTTTACGTTGTAATGTCTATAGGACTTCGATAAAGTGTTCCATTCAGTTTATTCATTTCATTCGTTCATTCACTTCATTGATTTCATTCATTTATTTGTTTTACAAAATCTTTTTATTAAACTTAAATTCAAGTCTATAAAAGTAATTTATTTAAATTTTAACCATTCACATATTTATAAAACTAGAGAAGTTGGAGTTCGAAAAGAAAAACAAATTAAACTATTATTGGTGATTTTGAAAGCGTTAGGATTAATTGTTAGGAAAAAGGAAAATTGCAAAAGTATTTTATACACTTATATACTTTGTATATTTGAGTTGATAAGTCAATGTTTGGCATTTACTTTTTAAAGACTATTTCATGTAAATCTTAACCTACGATATAAGTTATATAGTAAGTGGTCAATACGGAGAATCACTTTTTAAAGCATATTGGCTGATATCTCACTAATAAAACGTGTAATGTTGTCTTCAAATGCTGCAATTGACTATAGTTTATGGGCATAAATTGACCGATCTAGCCGTTCAATTCACCAGTCCAAAACGAGGGATAAATTGCTAACCAAACTTATCACCTTGATCAAAAATTCATTATCATTAATATACAGAAAATTAAAAATACAAGTTTATTCATCTTAATCTATATTGTCCTCTTCAAAGTAATCCCCATAGATAGCAACACACTAATGCCAGCACTTGATCCAATCCTCGAAACATTTTTTATATTCGGTTTTCGGTATGTCCATAAGTGCTTCCTGCGATTTTTCCATTACTTCCTCTCGGCTGATGAAACGCGTTCCCCGTATTGTTTTTTTAACTCAATTGAACAGAAAGAAGTCACAGGGACTTAAATCAGGTGAATTCGGTGGATGTTGGATGGTATTTGTTGAATTTTAGTCAACAAATTACGTATAATGATGGTACTGTGTGACGGTGCGTTATCATGCTGCAAAATCCACGAGTTTTCTGCCCACAATTCTGGTCTCTTTCGGCGAATTGCTTCACGAAAACGTCTCATAACTCCCAAATAATACTCTTTGTTTATTGTATGGCCTTTTGACAAAAATTCATTATGCACTACACCGTGAGCATTGCCTTCTTTTTTGACTGAAAACGACGTGGTTTTTTTTGTCTCATTTCATTTGGTGAACGCCATTCACTTGCCTGTTGTCTGGATTACGTGTCGTACTCATAAGCCCACGTCTCGTGTCCTTTTGATGAATGTGGGATCGGATTCAGCCTCGCAAATCATCTCTTTTGCGACGTGAACGCGGTCTCTTTTTTGCATGAAATTAAGGTCATTTGGCACCAACTTTGCTGCTACACGACGGAAACCCAAATCATTAACCAAAATATCTTGGACGGATCCATAGGCAATGTTCAAGTCCTTCGCTGCCTCTCTGATGGTTTATTTGCGGTTATTGATCAACATTTCTTGTTTTCGATGTTGATGGTCTGCCATTGCGTTCATCATCTTCGATTGACTCACTAACATTCTTGAACCGTGCTCTGGTAAACGACCGCTTTCTTTAGAGAATCGTTACCGAAACACTTTTCCAACATTTCAAACATTCGCGCACAATTATTGTATATCCGTGTTTTACGCAAAATTTAATACAAGTTCGTTGTTGCAAATTTGAATCACTTTAAGCTCGTCCATTTTGATCAAATAAAAGTTCGGTATCAAATAAGGAGGACGTCATTGACGGCAACGTTGTTTTCACGGTCATCTTCGAAAAAATATGGGCTAATGACCATAACAGCTCTTGTATTGCCTGACTTTGCCAGGCCAGTTTTGTTACTAACATACCCATTCAACTAGAAATGGGCTTCCTCGATAAAAACAATTTTTCGATAAAAAAGCAGATCTTCCTCCAGCTTTTCTAAGGTCCACTCATCGAAAATTTGACGCTGTGGCAGGTTGTTAGGTTTCAGTTCTTGCACAAGCTGCATTTTGTAAGGTCTTAGACCAAGATCGTAGCGTACAATTTTCCACGTAGTCGAGTAATCCGATCCCAATTGCTGCGAACGACGACGATAGGACAAATCTCGGTCTTCATTAACACTGGCGGATACAGGAGTAATATTTTTCCATCTACGCTTCTACGCCATACGGGTAGGTGGCTTAAATTCCTTACTCAGTAGTTCGATTATGACTGCTGTAAAATGGTCGAAGTGCGCGAAAAATGAATCAATTAATTGGTTCCGCGAAGTGTTCTAATGCCCATAGGTAGGGCGTTCTCTGAAAACATAAACAAATATTGAAACTCATATTAAACTATGAGTTTCTGCATGCAAACTTTGGTTAAATATAAACAACAGTACAAGATGAATTTGGAAATTTAAGTTTTTTATAAGTTATGTCTTTCCATTAATAATTTAATAATAAGAAACAATTTATTCTTTTTCAAATATTTACTGTACAACACTTATCTCTATGGAAGGTATCGAGACAGAGCCAGCCGAACTAAACTGTTCTGCATGTTTTATATGGAAAATTTGTTGACACAGCTTTTCCGATGAATACAGGTTTACCTATGAGCGCGTGTAGCGCAAAAGTGATACTTTTGTAGAAAGATCCGGGCATTGTTGGTCATGCATTCTACGCGTGATTGGTAGCTTGGCATGCAATGCAATAAAAATATAAAAGCGAATGTTAGAAAGAGGAAAACGGAAGTGAAGTCTCTGACGTAACACATATAGGTACTGACGCAACTTGTAAATGTTGCGACTTAAAATAGTTGTGCAGGTTACAACCCAGTTATCGTATCTAGATACATGTTCAAATCGTTTAGGTTTATAAACATACAGCGTAATGTTGTTGAATGCCACTGTAAGACTCTTTCGTGTTTTTGAGGTGTGACAAATATTTCAGAGCAGGGTTACCTAAATATTAAGTGCGCAACTAAGTTATTTGATCAAAATGTAACATTATTGTGAAAAAATTATTACAAATGAATTACTCAAAGTATTGCCCATCGCTTGCTATTTTCACATATTTCTGGTAGAGCTCGAATATCGTTATGGTAAAAGTGTTCCTCTTTTGAAGCTATCCAGGAATCAATCCATTTTTTGATGCCTTTATATAGTGGAACTGCTGATCAGTCAGTCAAGTAATAATAAGATGGCGCAATATCTGGGGAATATGGCAATGACCGAGCTGTAGAGTTTCTTTTTCGTGCCTCTACTCGTATTGTGGCCGTTTTTCGCGCAGTGCTCGGCCTAATCGCATCAATTGAAGTCGCTATCGTTCACCAGTAATGGTTTCTTTGTGTTTCAATAGTTCATAATAAATAACACCGACCTAGTTTAACAAAATACACAGCATAATCTTTGTAGCGATAATATTCGGCCGAGTTGATGACATAGAGGGCAGTCCCGTTCTTTTTTTGAGTTGCTTTAATGAATCCATTTTCCATTACCTGTCCTTTCATTTTTTGTCGCTGGAGTAGTTGTTTACAGGCGAAAAAATGACGCTCAACGTCCCTTATCTTTAAATCCTAAGGAACCCAAGTTCCTTGTTTTTTAATCATTACCAAAGCATGCAATTGCTTGGAAATGGTTTGACGGGTAAATCCTAATGCTAAAGCAAGTTCTTCTTGCATTTGGCATGGATCGTCATTGAGAAATTCCTACAATTCAGCGTGTTCGAAAGATTTTAATTTTCCTTCACGCGGACTGTCGTCAACATAGATATCACCGTCTTTAAAGCGACGGAACTAATCACATCATGTTATTTCACTTAGAGAAGTATTTTCGCTTCAACTGCCATTTTTTTCGAATGAAATGACGATTATTTGGCACAAAATTAGACATTTTCACTTAACCAAAAGTATAAGACGCCAAAACTAAATCACTAAAACGTCAAAACGGTTTGTTTACCATATATCTAAGCTTGGTTTATGACGTTTCGGATATGTCATAATCGACCAGTTTTTACTGCTGGAGCTATCTATTGACAGAGAGAACTTAGTTGCGTCCCTAATATAAAGCTGGGAAATAGCTACAGTCAAGCTTGTTTTCGTAGACTACCAAGCACTTTATATTTGTTGGATTTAGTTTCGGACCAGTGCGAGCTTTTCTAACGATCGCTATTAAGTTTGTCTACTCCATCTTCTAATATTCCCAGGTCGCAGTTCTACTGAATCTGCACATCGTCAGCATATAAATATATTAAAGAGTGTCGGACTACTTGTGTACGGACAGACCCTTATGGTACACCTGACTTTAGTTCTAAGTGCAGGTAGGTATTTTTCTCATCCGATACGGCTTGGCTTCTTTCACACGTCTCAGATCTTCTGTTATTTTGAAAATAGCAGAGACACAATTATGGTTCTACCTGGAACCAGACTGCTGGCCATTCAGAATTTGGTCTAAGTTCGGGTTGTGACAGGTTACTATTTCCGTCGATAGGGCAGCTCGAAGTATATAGCTTTTCACCAATAATAATAATATAAGGAAAAGGATATATCTTTGTTTGACATTCAAATTCCTGACATTTGACATTTTAGAGCCCCCTTCGTGCTATTAAATGACTTTTCAAATTGGCAAATTCAGTAGATAATTGAGGTTGAGCCTATGAGAAAACGTCAACTGCAGCTCTTATATCTCCAAAGTGAAAGATATAGGTCGGCAAGTTTGAAAGTGAATTTTACTTAATATCGTTCGGAATCTTAACAAAAAAAACTAATTTCATAAAATTGAGTTGCCTATGAGTATGTTACCTAAACAACTGCCGCTGCGTCGAAATACTGTCAAAATCGACTCTTGAGCATATTTTTTTTTTATAAATGCATTTTATTTTATTATTTATTAACTCTTACATACTAACAAAAAATTATTAAATGCTAGCTTAAAATTACTTAACAATCTTATACTAACTTACTGGCCCAAACAAGTACTCTAAGCTACTCTAAATTCTTATATTTATGTCTTTCGACTTTATTTACATTTTATTAGAAATACTTATTTTCTAAACTTAAGGCTAAGAAAAAAAAAAATTGCTAACAAAAATTAAGCATATCGACACAATATATTATTTTTTTATAAAAAAACTTAATACAATAAGTCTTAGTCTACCTGTCCTACACACACAATTCACACACCTAGACATAGTACACAATATAATATATATTTTGGTATATACCTTTGTATTGGGTATATATTTTAATTAGTTTTTTTTTTTTTTTTTTAAATTTGAACGTTTATATAAGAAAAACATGTACAATAGTATTATTCAAAGTATTGCCCATCTGAAGCTATGACTTTTTCCCATCTTTGTGGCAATTTGGGAATCTCATCCCAAAAGAACTGCGCCGGCTTGGCAGCCAAGAATGAATTAAGCTAATTTTATTCTACTCTGATGTGAACCGTATTTCAGCGAGGGCGTTCTGCATCGACCGGAACAAATGGTAGTAAGGAGGAACAAGGTCTGGGCTATAAGGCAGGTGGGGAAAGACTTCCCATCCACTGTTTTCCAAATAGTTCTTAACCGGAATAGCAACATGGGGCCGATCGTTGTCTGGTCGCATATTCCGGGAGTTTTTCGGCTACTGCTCTCTTCAAACGGATTAATTGTGTTCGGTAGCGTTGTCCATTGATAGTTTCACCCGGTTTTAACAGGTCATAATACAGAACATCCATCTAAACCTACCAAATACAGAGCATTACCTTTGCGCCATGGATATTCGGCTTTGCCGTTGATTTGGCTGGTTGGCCGTTTTTCACATATGATTTTTTGCGCTTGGGGTTGTCATAATGGATCCATTTTTCATCACCAGTAACAGTCCGATGCAAAAATGACTTCCTTTTGTGGCGTTCCAGCAGCATTTCGGACATGCAAAACCGCCTTTCGACGTCTCTCGGCTTGAGTTCATGTGGAATCCAATTTCCTTGCTTTTGAATATATCCAGCTGCTTTTAAACGTTTTGAAATGGCTGCTTGAGTGACACCCAAAGATTCTGCGAGCTCTTCTTGTGTTTGGCAACAATCTTTATAGAGTAATGCTTTCAGTTCTTCATCTTTTTTGGCTGCCCAGGACGTTCATCGTCTTCCAAGTCAAAATCATCACTTTTAAATCGTGCAAACCACTTTTGGCACGTTCGCTCAGCTAGCTCATGTTCAAAGTAAACTTCCACCAAAATACGATGACTTTCGGAAGCTGTTTTCAGTAATGAAGAAGAACTCCCCGCAAAAACACTTTTTCAGGCACAAAGTTCGACATATTTAGTGAAAATAAAATTATTGTTGTTTACGCTTCAAATGAATGATATATTCTAAAATGATGTACAATGACAGTAGCTTTCCAACGCATGTTCCAATGGAATGATAACAATGGAATAATACAAGTTACGCCATCTCTTAGCATTAAGTTATCGACCCAATATATATCAATATATATATATATATATTTCCTAAAGGCTAACCTAAACCTATTTACAGAGAAAATAGATTGGTCAGCTCTGCCTCATTAGTGAGGCTGGTCCGCAATTGACGGAACCGACGACGAAACATTATTCAACCACCAGAAATGCTGGTGCTGCTGAACGACATCCCTCTTATTGCGATTCAACACCGCCCTACTGAACCTGAGACGATCCACACTGCCGTGTGCGACGTCTCCGCCGTAGTTGAGTCGCCTGGTCTCAGCTGTCTGAGCGACATGGAAAATTAACGGGACCGCCGATCTATCTTGGATCAACCCTATCTGATCTAGGTAGAGGAATGCTTCCGGTGGAATGAAGCCGTCACAGCGCACACTCTAGTGGTAAAGGTAATTCGGGTAGTAAGCCTCAGATATCAGGTTATTCGTCGAGGTCATTGCTCTTGCAATGTGCCTTCGAGTCAGCATAATTATGAACTTTTCCACTCGTATTAGCTTCGCCTTGTTGTAAAGGACCTCATTAGAATACAATTTTTTGTACTCCGATTCTGTATAAGCGAAGGCACGCCTTCTCAAACACACAAATCATTTCCATTAAGCTTGATCGTACATTGTACCACACGGGACACGCAAATACCAGCATGGGCCTGATAAGGGCCATGTAGCAGATTACCTTTACCCTCCTCTTGACCATATATTTTGTAGCAAATGTACCGAAACACGCAAAGCATTAGTGCACACCGAATTCAATTTTTTATATTGAAGTGCGCTACGAAGTGAGATTGGGTACAACAAAGAAGAATAAGAAGAATTTCGAATCACAATTCATTACAAGGTATTCTAATTTTATAAGCATAAAGTTTTATAAGTTTTTTTCGAAGCAACTTTATATGTACATACAGGGTGAGTTTTTTAACTTGAGACATTCAAATTACTCGAAAAATACGCGATATCGCGAAAAATGTTACAGACAAAATTCACAAGGTTCTGAAGGGAACATAAGATGGTGACCACGAGTTTGACCTTGAGACCCATTTTCAAGGTCAAACGAAGGTCACTTTTAATTTTTCAAATGATAATTCCTGATTTTCATTGCTCAGTCGTATTGCTCGTAGGCTTGTCATTTATTTTTACATACTGCGTTTAGCATAACCCAGAAATAACGACGTGGATGTAGCAGTATTTTGTTTCCTTCGGGGTAATTAATTAGAGTAGGACCCCTTGCCTCCCACTGTTGAATCATTGAAAATGTGACCATTCACTTCAATACACTCGTCTATCCGCGCTATAAATAAACCAACAAAACTGAGAAGTATTTCTGGCGTAATACTGGCGTTATTCGTTTTTCATGTCCTCACGTGTTGTTGGCTTTTTTCTGTAAACCTCACTTTTAAGTAGCCCCACAAGAAGAAATCAAGTGACGTAAGATCAGGTGATCTAGCAGGTCATTGCCTCGGACCCCCTCGACCGATCCATCGTTGATGGTAAACATTGTTTAATACGCCTCGGGCTACTTGGGAATAATGGGCTGGGCAAACATCATGTTGAAACCACATTGTTTGTCGCAACTCCAATGGCAGTTCTTCTAGTAATACTGGAAGATGGTCCCGCAAGAAGTTTGCATACTATTCGCCATTCAAGTTGCCTTCAATAAAATATGGACGTATTAATTTATCCCCAATAATTAACGCCCAAACATTAACATTCCAAGGGTGCTGGCGTTCAACTTGTCGCAACCAAAAAGGGTTTTCGGTAGCCCAGTAATGCATATTATGTCGATCGACCGTACCGTGATTGGTGAAAGTCGACTCATCAGGGAATAACACCTTGGCGAAGAAAAGGGGGTCTCGTTCAATTTGCTGAAGTGCCCATTGACAAAAGGAAACTTTGTTGCGAAAATCCTCACTAGAAAGTTCTTGATGCATTGAAGCATGATAGGGATGGTATTTATGCCGATGTAATATCTCACAGACAGTCGTTTGAGAAATTCCTGATTCACGACTTATTTGGCGAGTGCTAATGTGAGGATCGTGTGCAACGGCAGCTAACACTGCTATTTCATTGTCCTCAACAGCAACCCTATCTGAGCGATTCCTTTTCTTTGGTTGCACACTTCCTTCACCAGTGAATTGTTGGATGACCCGATAAAAGGAAACGCGCGATCGTTTCTGGTCTGGGAAATGTTGGACGTAAGGGCAACAGCACCATTGATGTTCCTTCCACTTTCTCCATAAATCAATATCATTTCAATTTTCTCTTGAATTGAAATAGCCTGCATCATTAATCTGGAAAACGTTACTAATAATAATCAGTTCCTCAAGACAAATATCGAAATTCTTGATGAAATACAGTTCCGTTCAAGTAGAAAACAAGGGCAGAGTGCACATCATACACTCTCAGCTAAGTTTAGGACAATTTGTTTCTATCTGAAATTTCTTTGAGTTTTAACTTCACTCAAGGCAATAATGACTTCCTCAAATCTCGACCTTCTAACACCTTAACAACGTTGGAAACTGATTAATGATTTAGGCGTGCCAGTGCAGTGGTATCTAGCACTGAATGAATAAGAGAGACAAAATCGTGTGCCCCATTGAGGAATACGACTGAGCAATGAAAATCAGGAATTATCATTTAAAGGTCTCAATGTCAAATTCGTGGTCACCATCTTATGTCCCTTTCAGAACCTTGTGACTTTTGTCTGAAACATTTTTCGCGATATTTCGTATTTTTCGAGTAATTTGGATGTCTGAAGTTAAAAAACTCACCCTGTAAATTATGTGCTTAATGTAATTAATTTTTTTTTTGATTTCTATTACTGGAGGTGTGCTCTTGCCTGGACGTTTAAAAAATTAAAAGTCAAACGGTAAATACAATTTATCCGCAATTATTAGTTTTGTAAAAAAAAGGCAAACTTGATTTTAATAAGATCATCATAAGCTAGTGTAAACTGATGGTTAGAACTAAGACATTAAAAAAAAAAATTGTAAAAGAGGGAAAGAAAAGTACTAAAATATTAAAAAAAAACATAAAACTGTTTTTTTTTTTTTTAGATACAAAAATGAGTTGGGGGAGTGTATACGTCTACGAGAAAAATGTTTACAATTTTGGGCTAATCGGACAATTAGTTTCTGAGAAATCTTGTTTACCGTTTCAGAAAATTTCAGAAAAAAATAACTTTGTTGAGCAAGCTCGTTCTTTGAACTTATATAATATTTCGTAAGTCAACGGCATCTTGGCCAAACATTTCGTCCAATGCCTCTCTCTAATCTTCATGGGCTATTTTTGGCAATACGAGCTTCTTTGTTTGCTTGTTAATTTATGTTTCTCTGCCAAACATAAACGTATCTTGCCGCATTTCATAGTGTAGGCGGCAATCTAGAATACATTTTCAACAATATTTTTGGAATAGAACGTGTGCGTTGGACCGGTAAACCAACTTGTACTCCATTAAATTGTTTAAAACGGTTTTTAGACATCTACTTCACCCGAAAAAGCTGGTTTGTGTGCTTAAGGTTGTTTTTTGACAACGATTTCAGGTACTGCAGCATACTGCGCGTAAAGATACCGTTTTCTAATGTTATATATTATATAATGTCTATGTATAAGGATAACATTTTAATTAGGAGGAATTTTGATTTGCAATTTTAAGGGAATGTTTTAGATATAATACAGACGGATAAACAAATCAATTCAAAGGGGTTTTTGGAACGGCTAAGATCTTGAAAGTTTACTTTTCATGCTAATTCATCTATGGCCATAATACTATGGTCTCGTTCATTGTTGTGTCTACCTGTGAGAAGTTTGACTTTATGCAATAACGAATGGACAAAATGGACCAAAACAGGATTGCTGCTAACACTGCGTTGTTTGAAATCTCTGTAATGTTGAAAAGGAACCGATTATAGAATTCAATTATCGACAAGAGAGAAATCTTGTACTTAAAGTTTAAGTTTAACAACGAACAACTTTGTCTTCTTGACATCGGACTCTAACAGTCTAACTACAATAGACTCTATCGAAATCTTCTGCAATATTCTGTAAGCTTCAAGCGAGATGAAAAATTGGCTGCAGTGTATACACGATACGAATCGGTTATAATCAAAACAATTGCTGTTAAATAAAAAAAAAACAACCATAACGAATATTGCAGATATAAATGCCGCTGCAGCACTGGGAAAAACAAAATAAAAATGTTACTGCCTAGATTTTCTTCAACGATTTCTTACGTAATATTCTTCTTCTATTATAGTACTTCTTCTTTTTCGTATCTACTTCTCTGTTTCGTATCATTTTATTTTATCAATTTTTATAAATCTCAATCTTGTTGTGTCTGCTGTTGCAAACGTTTCTATTGATGGGATATTAGACCATGATCTGATATTTTTGGCATGTAAAATAGATTTTTTACATAATGCCATCACTGTTGCATTACAAAAATATTGATCTGGATGCTCTGAACAGAGATGCTAATTCCATTTACTGCCATCAAAGTGGGGGCAAATAAAAATTATCCTTTTCCATAATGTAACTACTATCCAGTCTAATACAATTACTTGTTTTTTAAATTAAGTAAATAAGTAAATTCAAAAACACTGTGGAAAAATCTGCGTAGCATTGGTCTTGGTAGATGTAGTGATTCTGAGTAGTTACTAGAGTCGACAATTTAAAAGGTTCGTTTCTATTAATGAAGGAAAAGGTCACCATTTTTCTATCAACATAGATTTTTGTATTAATTTGAGCAAAGATTCGAAACCGTATCGGAAAGCAATGCTTTAGAAAGCATAATTAAACACAAGTCCAATGCGTTCAGTGAAGCTGAGGTACCTCTTCGGTTTATGAAGATTATTCGGATAAATGTAGAACTTCGTATAGTACATAACTGGTCTGTTGCAAGCGGACCGATATCAATATGATATATTGTAGTATATATATACCTCTCTTGTCTTAAGCAATGCACAGATTCTATTTGTATCTAAGATATAGTATTTAGTTTTCAAAATAAATTGCAGTTTGCCTCGCTATCATCAAGTAAACTACACCCTTTGAAGTTACCTTCATATCTGATCTCAAAGTGGAAATTATCTCGATTAACAAGAATATTTAACATTAATACTCAGCTCTTTAACTTTCTAGAATAAATTCATCCAAACTATTCTTTATGAGTACCATTAAACTATGGAGCTCATTGCCATAACATATCAAAATATTTAACTATTTTTCTACACAGTAGGGCCTTTTTTGTCTCTTGCTTCATTTTCTTTTGTTTTCTCTTTTTCGTGTCAATATTTTCGTCTTTAACTTTTTACTTATAATATTTTCGTTTCTTCGCAAACAAATATATGTGTGAAATGATAACTAAGCTTTCTACTATTACAATATTTTTATCCCTTTACTGTGTGAATTTTTCTTTTTATATGAAAAAAATATTTCTATATGTATTTCCCCTCACTGAGTTCAAAAATGGCAATATTTTTGAAATATGTTTAGCCAATTTTGAGATATTGAGCAATTTGTACGTATATCATATTGTATACGATATACCATGATATGATATGATTTAAAAGTGATGATTTTGGCTTGGAAGACGATAAACGTCCTGGGCAGCCAAAAAAGTTTGAAGATGAAGAACTGGAAACATTACTCTATGAAGATTGTTGCCAAACACAAGAAGAGCTCGCAGAATCTTTGGGTGTCACTCAAGCAGCCATTTCAAAAGCAGGGAAATTGGGTTCGACATGAACTCAAGCCGAGAGACGTCGAAAGGCGGTTTTGCATGTCCGAAATGCTGCTTGAACGCCACAAAAGGAAGTCATTTTTGCATCGGATTGTTACTGGTGATGAAAAATGGATCCATTACGAAAACCCCAAGCGCAAAAAATCATATATGAAACCCGGCCAACCAGGCAAATCAACGGCAAAGCCGAATATCCATTGCGCGAAGGTAATGCTCTGTATTTGGTGGGATCAGATGGGTGTGCTGTATTATGAGCTGCTAAAACCGGATGAAACCATCAATGGACAACGCTACCGATAACAATTAATTCGTTTGAAGAGAGCACTAGCCGAAAAACGCCCGGAATATGCGACCAGACACGAGGCAATAATTTTCAATCACGTTGCTATTCCGGTTAAGAACTATTTGGAAAACAGTGGATGGGAAGTCTTACCCCACCCGCCTTATAGCCCAAACCTTGCCCCTTCTGCCTACCATTTGTTCCGGTCGATGCAAAACGTCCTCACTGAAATACGGTTTACATCAGAGCAGAATATCAAAAATTTAATTGATTCATTCTTGGCTGCCAAGCCGGCGCAGTTCTTTTGGGATGGGATTCACAAATTGCCGAAAAGATTGGAAAAAGTCATAGCTTCAGATGGGAAATAGTTTGAATAATACTGTTGTACACATTTTTCTTAAATAAACGTTCAAATTTTGAAAAAAAACCGCATGAATTAAATTACATACACAATATAAAAAAAGTAACATTTTTAATATATTTCATATTAAATATTTACGTATGGATTTCTGTAGTATTTGCTATAAATAATCAATTCATTTCGAATGAAATGCAGAAAGACAATTTCTGTCCTTATTGAAGCATAATGCAGCATTGCATTTGGCACATTGAACGAACGTTAGTTTTCCGCAACCAGTAAGTTTGCAGGTTAACCTCTGAGACATCCAAATAAGTAAATGATCGATTCCATTGATTCGGACTTTTTTTTTGGTGGAATAGCTGCAGCTGTTGTTTTCTTGCGCTTGACTTCGATCTGCTTACTAAGCTCAATTGGCGGTCTACCGGGTCGATTTGATAGTTTACCTAATCGGCACAAGGTCTCTGCCACAGATATTTTAAATTCGGATAGAGAGAGAAGCTTCTGTTCTGAGTTTCTCTGTGATTCTGCGCCTCTAGGTGTTGTAAATTATATTTAAAATACAATACATTCGTATTTTTCTTACTTATGTAAAATCTACAAGTGCAGACCGTCACATCCAATAAATGATAGAAAATTCGGTGGTACCATTTTTTGGATCTTTTTTTAATCTTATATCTTCCAAGAAGAGAGTTAGCCAAGTCCACCCCTCCCATGAACTTATTATAATTCTTTACAATAACAGGGCAATTTACTTCTATTATATCTCTGCCCTTTTTCGTGCCTTTGGGATCTTAAAATAGGCTGCTCACCTACGAAATTAGATGCAATTGTAATCACTTTAGTGTCTTTCCAAGCAACTACAGTAACATCCATTCCGTCAATGCTACTAACTATTTCAAGGGAAGTCCCACGTTTTTGGTCCTGCTAATACTTGTCATCCGGAAGTTTACAATTGGGTAATCGATTTTTTCGGAATGTTCCCAGACTCAGAATCCCTTGTAATATATAAACACGTATAAGAATATCTAGAACTATCTTAATATGTAAATATATGTGCATAAATATGTATGTGTATTAAAATAGAAACAAAACCTAAAGAGTGCATATGTACATACCCTTCTTATAAAGCTCTCCAATTAATGGGATTGACGTGAAATAGTTGTCAAAATATATCTTATGAAATATATTTAAAGTAACGTTGCGACTAAAGCGAATTACAACATTTGAACTAGCACCCAAGTTCTTTTCAGTAAGCGGACGGAAGCGATCGTCGTTTTCTTGACCAGTATATAGTTCGAAATTGTAAGCGTATCCAGATACTCCACACAAAACGAAAAACTTGTAGCCCCATTTATGAGGTTTTGCTGGGAGATAACATACTCTTTCATATAGTTTCTGGCTTTGGTGGAGCACATTTGTTCGTCAACACATAGAAACTCTTCATATGGAACTTTTTGAAAGTTTCTTACTAAGTCATTGACAATAGGGCGGATTTTGTGAATGCGGTCATGTAATGGATTTGATTTTGGAACCGTTTTGAAACTATTTACTGACATAGTTCTTTTAATAAGATCGGTACCTATGATTGGATTCCATTATCTCTTTACACCTGGGACCTGTAGTATTGATGTAACCATACAAATGCCTATGTATTTCTGTATTTCAACAGCTGATACGGAAAAAAATGTGGCTGGATTGGACTGACAAGCATATGAGTTGGTCTCAAATACAATTTGGTCGATGATTTTTGAATGAAAAAGATAGTTGAAAAACGAATATGGCATAGAAACATCAGACAATTCTGTGCTACTCTTGAATTCAGAGTTTTCGCAGAAGAAACCCTGTTGTTTCCAAATCATTTTGAAATAATGTATTTTTCTCGCCCTATGCTCTTCAGCTGCCGATGGTCGGTCCATTGCGAAAGATACATCCTCAGTATGCGCGAAAATGATGGGCATGGATTGAATATCAAAGAGTTCGTCCTCTATTTCAATCCCTTCGCATTCTTGCTCTTCTGCTCTAACAACAGTGAGATTCTGTATTTCAATATCGTAGTTTGTGTCAAATACGTCATCTGCAGCTTCAAATTAATCCTCACTTTCATCCCAATTAGCAACTATTTGTGAAATTTCAGCATCCGTAAGAATTTTTTTAGTCATATTTATTTAAAAAAATGTACGTAATATATCATACATGATATATACAACTTTATGCAGGGTTTTCTTTATTTTTGCTTCATTACTGAAGTGTGAACTGTATAAAATCAATAAAATAACATATTTTGTTATAAAAATTATTAAATTATTAACTTACCCTGTTATTTTAAAAAAGTTGTAACCAAAAAACTATGACTTTATACCGCGAAAATGGGCACACATTGACTCTTCAACAAATTTTGGATAATGACACTATTTCTAACGGTACAAAAGAAACACGCTGCCAAATAATATTGAATATAATAGTGTATATGTACTAATATATTCTTAGAGAGATGTATTTTCCACTTTATATGGGGGAAAACCCACATTTATTGAAACATATCATATATGATATGCTACGCAGTAAAGGGTTATATTAAGTTGTTATTGCCATTTTTGTTAATGTCATACGTAATCTTGTAATTAATTAAATCAAATTAAATAATATTCGTTTCTAATTTTCGCGATCTATAGCGTAAGACTTCTTTCGGAAGTACAGTGAGAAGGAGATCTAAAGATGATGTTGACGTTGCCTTTAAAAGCTTCGCCAGAATAGTATTATTATTATTTTAGCCGGTATAGTGACATTAATTCATTTTTTGCTGTTGATGAAAAATATTCCTTTAACTGTTGGCAGCGTTATTTGATCAACATTATAACTTGGAGTCCTTGAAATGTTACAGAGTCCTGATATTGAAGCTGATTGCAGTTTGAGAGTGGCAATCATAGAGTCATTCAAATTTAGGTTTATCGTCAGCAGATCGATTTGATATTTCATAGTTCAGGTCTATGACCAAGCGGTTGGGGTTGCAGAAAACCACAAGCCACTCACGACAATCAAACGGAATTTATGGCGTTATATAGCCATAACATGCCTAGATCTTTGGTGTGGCATTGCTAACGGATAATAACACCTGGTTGTTAAAGTTATTCTTTTCATTCTTATAAGACAAATATTGTATAATCGTGACGTTTTTTACTCTGCTCGATAGGCCTTTCTTCTAGTAAGTGTATTACATTCAACCTATCCAACTAACGTCGTTAGATAAATGTCCTTCATGTATGGATTGTCTCAGCTGTGTAATTCGTTGCTCGTGTTAAAAGTTATACTGATTTAAATATGAGTGATGTATCTGATGAAATACGCTATGTGATGCTTTTTTACTATAAAAAAGAGAAAAACGATGCAAAAACATGCCAAAAAATTTGTGCAATTTACGGTGAGAATGCTGTGAGTGAACGCCGGACCCAATGGTTTGTTCGATTCCATTCCGGAAACTTCGATGTAAAATATGCACCTCGCATTGGTCGGCCTGTCACTAAAAAAGTCGATGAAATTTTGCAACAGTTGGAGCAAGACCGTCACGAAAGCTATCTGGAGGTAGCGGAGGCATTTAACATCAACCTTATGACAGTGTGGAAACATCTAATATCAGCACTATACTCAAAGAAGCTCGATGTTTGGGCGAAATTTAATTGACCGAATAACCATCAGTGAAACGCTGCTGAAACGTATCGAAATGGAACCATTTTTAAGCCATTTAATACGGGCGATGGAAAATGGAATAAATATGAGAATATCTAATGCAAGCGATCGTGGTCAAAGGCCGGTGACCGACCACAAACGACTTTAAAGCCTGGCAAACAAGGTTATGTTGAGTATTTGGTGGGATTGGAAGGGAATTGTCTATTATGAGCTGCTGCAATTCGATTTTCTACTGTGCAAAACTCGACCGTTTGAATGAAGCTATCAAGAAAGAGCGACCAGAATTGGCCAACAGAAGGGGAGTTGTCTTTCATCAAGACAATGCTAAGCCACACACATTTTTAAAGCCCCGATCAAATTCACGGAGCTTCCCTTCCCTTCCCTGTTTGATGCATCCACCGGATAGCCCGGACCTTGCATTTTCTGATTACCATTTGCTTCGATCTTTGCAAAACTCTCTTGATGTTTAAGATTGGCCAACCGAATAGCCGCTGAAATTCACTTGACCAAGTTTTTCGCTAATAAACCACAGATGCTCTACACCGATGGAATTATCCGGAAAATGGTAAAAGCGCATAGAAAATAAACGCCAATATGTACTTGATTGGAATTGATTTTGAATAAAGGAAATTGTTTTTTTTAAAATGTATTAAAAACCACGAAGACTATTTATATGACCTTTATATATACTCGTATGAATTAGCATTTAATCTACCCAAAAGAATCTAAGTGCATAAAACCTTTTTTTTTGCTCTAAGAGTATTACTATATAACACATGGGCTGAAAAGTCAGTGCCATTTTATAGTAAAACACAAAATTTTTGCAAAATTCAACTTTATTTATCAATATACGATACGATATTGTAGTAGTAGTAGTACGATTTCGGTTTAGCCTCAAAATAGGCCTCTGTTTCGGCGATTACTTCTTCATCGGTCTTAAATCTCTTTCCGGCGAGCATTCTTTTGAAGTCTGCGAACAGGAAATAATCGCTGGGGGCCAAATTCATTCAGTTTTGCCATCGTTTTCATCGACTTGTGATACGGTGCATTGTCTTGATGAAACAGTACTTTCTTTTTTTCAAATGCGGCCGTTTTTTTGCGTTTTTCTGCGTTTTTCGCTCCAACAACGCAATGTAATAGTCGCTGTTTTGGACGAGGTTCGTCGCCCGCTCGCCACTCAGCTGACTGCCGAATTGACTCTGGTGTAAAGTGATGGAGCCAAGTTTCATCCATTGTCACATACCGACGCAAAAATTTGGCTTTATTGCGGTTGAACAGCTTTAAACACTCCTCTGAATCATCAACACGTTGTTGTTTTTGGTCGACTGTGAACAAACGCGGCACCCACTTTGAACAGAGCTTTCGCATGTCCAAATATTGGTGTAGGATATATCCACCACGCTCTTTTGATATCTTTAGAGCCTTAGCTATCTCGATCAACTTCACTTTACGGTCATTTGTAATCATTTTATGTTTTCATCTGAAACAGCCTCTTTTGGACTTCCACTGCGTGCATCATCTTCGGTGCTTGTATGACCACTTTTAAATTTTTCAATCCGCTTGCGAATGGTTTGTTCGGATGGTGCAGAGTTTAGGTAACACTTATCAAGCCATGTCTTTGCATCGGCTGCATTTTTTCTCATCAAAAAACAATAATAAATCAACACACGAAATTGGTTTGAATCCATTTTTTTCACATTAACAAAAGTTGTTTCACTCACAACGCTATATCTCGAGAACTAATCATCCGACAGCTGTCAAATTTATACGCGTATCTTTTGAAGGTTGGTTCTAACTGAAAATGGTATGGATTTAAAAGCCCACGTATTATTGTAATATGTTGTGTTAAGGAACTAGTGGAAGCATTCTTTAAAGAGAACCTGTCCTTATTTACCGTGCTGGAATCTTTAACGTTAATATCACCAATATCTACGAGTAAGGCACATTCTACATTTGTTTGTACGTTTTAACGAAGTGCTCTTTGATACTTCATAGAAAGTTTTAAACTACTTTCGAATAGTAATAATCTGTATATTGTATAAAATATTCGTATAAAAGTAGCACATCGCCTATGACATATGTATACCTTATTACCGCTCAAATCCAGTAAAGTTGTTTCAATGTACCTGATATAAAAAGATATTAAAACTACAAAAAAAAGTAAGCCAAATCATCGGCCAGAAAAATAAGAGAGAGCCTTCTATAATTCGACTGGCTCCACTGGAACACCTCAGGTTCTAATATAAAATCGATTTTTGAAAATACCGCCAAATTCATTGACACACATACAGAGACAAGACTGAACCGAAAAAAAAAACCCCAGCTAAAATGGGTGAGCTCCTCAAAAATTCTCAATTGTCATCTACATTTGCTACTGATATCACTCCCTGCACGAGGATAACATCTGTGCTCTCTTTCTACAAGGAAGAAAGATTAAATACGAAAAAGATATTTTGAATCTAAATGTCTAGCTGAATACCTAATCGGATTATTTCTTGCCTACCTTTAAAATCGCAGAGAAAGAAAAATTGGATTCCATGCTCCTGGGAAGAGCTCAACTATCGTTATCGTGCTCATTACGATAATAATCTCTTTTCGGGAATGTGCAACAAGACTACAACAAGAACTAGAGCTACCTCTGGAACATGTCGCAAGTACGAACAGAGCTTCGTTAACGATCAGATTATAGTTACAGTTACAAGGAAAGAATGGAAATTCCTTTGTTCAATCATACAGTCATCCATTATTGATGCTGAATTTAATCGACTCAAAGTCGGTTTGTGGTCATTGCTAATGAGGCTAAGTGCGCTTGTGGTTGTTGATATATGCTTTTGGAACCAAGCCGAATGGGGTTATTAAATTGAATTTAGGTTTTCCCAGTGCGGTTGTTGGTTGTTAATAGGGTTAATGATTTTTGGGCGGAAGACTGTCTGGGGTAATCGTACACATGTTTACCAGTAATAGTTTGGTGGCCATTTAAAATGTTGTACTACTGTGATAACATTTGCATACATTGTAAGGATTGTTAACACAAATCATGTGGCCTTACGTTCCGAAATTATGTAAACATTTAGGGGAAGTGTTGCATGTAATTATGGACTTGCAATGTGACAATTTCTAGAGTCTGAATTTGGGGGAAAGAGCAAGACGAAATCTGGAATTGAATTCGTAGCCGTACCTCGTTAGTATTGCTATGTTAGTATTAATTTATGTTGGCATCTGATTGCAAAGTACAACGTTAATGCTATTAGTGAAGCAATTATCACTTACCCATAGGGGAAGTTGCCAACTTTTCGTACTTTTATTGTTTAAGCCAAAACCAGCAATACATAAAAATAGACGCTTTTAAAGCTAAATTCAGATGTTGCTTCGTAGTCATGTTTACCATAACAAACGTTGTAATGGGTGATTTTTTAAGGTTTAAATTCTAATTGTTTAAAAAAAACACAGGAAAATTGCAAAAGTGTATACTCGTACAATTTGTATTTGAAATTATTTCATGTAAATGTTTACCACGATTACGTTTTAAGTAGTTCATACGGAGAGTCCAATTTTGAATCACTTTGTCGGGCATATTGATTGGTATTTCGCTAATAACACGTGTAATATTATCTTCCAAGGCTGCAGTTGACACTGGTTTATCGGCATAGACGAATGATTTGACTTATCTGCATAAAAAATAGTCTAAAGGCTCACCAAATTCATTTCTCAATTGGTCCATCGATTTGCATGCTGTGTGGCATATATCGTCATCTTGCTGGAACCACATTCATTTTAGGGCCAAAAAAGTTCTAATTCAGTGAACGATAACGGGCGCTATTGACGATAAAGTTGTTCTCATGGTTATCTTTGAAAATATATTTGCTAATGATTCTGCTAGACCCTAAGTCGATGTATTGGACCAAATACGACAGTTTTGTTTATTAACGTACAACCAGAAATGAGCTTCGTAGCTGAAGACAATTTTTCGACAAAAAAGCTGATCTTCCTCAAGTTTTTCTCAGATCGACACTGTAGAAAGTTGTTCGGTTTCATTTGTTTGTCTTAGTAAGGTTTTAAATCAAGATTCTTGCACAAAATCTTCCACATAGTCGAGTGACATTATCCCAATTACTGCGAATGGCGACGAGAATGGACAAATCACGGTTTTCTTTAACACTGGCCGATACAAGAGCAATATTTTCTTCTGTATGCACTCAACGCAATCGATTTCATATTTTCACAGCAATAGTAGTTCTGGTGTCATTGCATCAACTATACTAAAGAAGACTGCGCATGGCCAAGTCATCAAAAATTCAATGAGTATTACACTAAAGACTTCTTCCTTTAACACTGAAGGTAGTCTTTTGAGTGCAGTTCATAATATGAATTTCAATGTCAGAGAGATTTGTCAGTACGCTTAGGGCAGAGCCAGACGTTCTAAGAAAACATCCAATGCAGCCATGACAGACCGCTCTTTGAAGTCTTGCAAAAGCGGTAGTGACGTATTTCCATGTAAGCTTTTCTACCATAGTATAAAATTAGTCTCGCCAGAGTCGTGAAAACCCGGAGGAACCTCCTCGGTGACAACTTCATGACTTGTCGAAAGTTCCTTCACACTGCTAGGAGGACTACTGCGTCCTGGAGTTTTACGTAGTGACATATTTACTGAAAATAGAATTGTTATTCAACTAAGCCCCGTTGGGGAAATGGATCGTGATACCTTAACTTCTAGATGAGTCAGACCAATCTACTTCTTTTTTCTTGTAAAGATAGCAGATTCAATTTTGAAAGTAAAGACTAAAAGTCCATTTCTAGTGCACCAATCGCCGATCATGTGAGGGGCTGTCTGCGCTTTAGAGCAAACATTCGGTAAGCATGATCCGACAGACAGTACTACTCTATCATTAATATATGTCTGATAGTAGACGTTGAAATCATAAGGAATGAATGATTGAAGACAGAATGCCGATTTGCGGGCGAAATCCTTCACAAACAGGGTCTTATTCATCAATATTGTTCTTATCTACAATACAAATATAGTAATTCGTCTACGCCTTGTTGTTAAGCCAATGTACCCTTGTCGAGTGGGTCTTCAGTTCTACCAAATTTAAGTTACAGTCTCGCAGGATCTTCCGCAATATTAGGGTATCTTCGGAAGAGGATACATTCACAACGCATTTCTGGATACGTGGTTCTTGAGCATACTCTCCACGTTCTTCAAAATAAAGGAAATCAGTCTGGTGAGCTTGGATTTTCAGGGAAGCTTGTAGTTATGTTGTATTCGCCAGGCGTTCGGCTTTTACAAGAGTGCCAGATTATCAGTGAAAATTCACTTCAGTGTTGCCACCAGCCAGTTTTTACATTTTTTAACATATCGGGATACAAGCCATCGACGCGAGGTGGCAACAACGTGCTTGATTGCTTCATCCGCCACCACAATTGATGACATATATCAGCTACAGCGTGCTGTGTTTCTTTGCTCACTTGTGACAGTAGTTGATCAGATTATAAACATATTACCTGAAAATTAAGCTCTAAGCATGAAGCAGAATGTTTCTGCTTTGTCCAAGTTTTGTTACCATCCTATTTTCTAAGTATGTTCGGTCTGGCTAACTCCCTCCATTTGAGGACTTTCGCTAGCGTACTGGTTTCTCTTGTCTGGCTCTTGACACAAAAGTCTTCCTAAGAGGTAATCTTCAAAATCCGAATTTGTGTCTTAAACTATTTTTGATTCGATACAGTCTTTCTTCAAATTAGGCCTTTATGGCTTGCTTAGAAGCTTTGAGTTTCCTTACTGTCGCGGCAAATTTGCATATTATCCAGTAACGGGCGAAATATTTAGAGTTTTTCTGGCTGGAAACGTTGTTTTAAAATACTTGTTGAGAGCACCATTTAGGAACAGGAATGTTCCTTGAAGTCCATTAAACGTTGGAAAAAAAGCACATAACTTAGCCATTTGGTTTCTGATTTTATTCATGTTGATTTGGTCGCATATGATGTCTACGATTGGAATACGAAAATTCGAAGAATTTTAACTGTTCCAATCTATTCTAAAAACAAACCAATTTCTATGCGACTGATAGCATTATTTTGCAAATCCTAAAATTGAAAATGGCGATCCAATAATGAAGTGACCTTCATCAATGTCAACGAGAACCCAAAAATCGTTCTATATGCAGCAAAATGATGTTCTTCTCTTCTTATGTTTACATTTACTCTCCTCCGATGTCATTTTAATGGTATTTGAGTGGTTTAACTGGTTTAAGGCAATCTTCAAAGAGCCTACCAAAAGGTGATAATAAAAAGGTAATTTCTTAATATGGATTCTCTTCGATTTAAAGTTTGTTTTTGGGACTGTGCTCCAGAAAACTTTGGAGGTTATTGTAGTGGCTAGGAAATAAAGAACTCGGCAGGGCATTCCTTAAGCGAATTGTATGGCTTAGGAAAGAATCACGACTTTTTAGGGTACGTTCTAGGGCATTTCTAGACGGGTGCTATTATTATTATTATCACCCGGTTTTAAATCCTATCTAACAGGCACAGGTAGTTTTTAGGAGCGCCTGCGCCGAGGCGGGCGTTGTACCTTGGATATGGGTGGATATATGGCTTATAAAGGGTGAGCGAACAGATGGTGTGGACTTTGGCTGTCAATTACTGTCATCTATTGAATTCAATGTGGTTGATTTTTCAATGTCATACAATCGTCATTTACCACACACCAACGCATTTTTGTTATTCAACCTTATTGCGAAAATGGGCGATCTGTAGAAGTAGAATTCGTGCAATGGTAAAGCATTTTGAAGAAACTGGTTCGGTATTGGGGTAAATTCTATATCAGCTGGGTCAGCATTTCAATTTGTCGTTGAAGTCAACAACTGGGCCTCACTTATGACACTTCATTTGTGCCATTCGCCGATTTGTTAGTTGGATCTCGAGACAATCTGCCATCGAATTTGATCTTTTCCGATAAAGCCCATATTTGTAAGGATGGGTACGTACATAAACAAAATTGTCGTTTCTAGGGACTAGAAAACCCACACGAGATTCCCGAAAAAGTAACGCATTTCAAAAAAGTCGCTGTATAGTACGAATTATGGATTGGCGGCATTATTGGTCCGTACTTTTTCGATGATGAGACTTTAAAGACAGTTACAGTCAATGGAGAACATAACGGCAACATGTTTGCCGGCTATTATTTTTCAAAATTGGGTCTGGAAAATCTCTGGTTTCAAGGGGATGATGATGATCGCATTATTTCGTTTAGAGGGAAAGTTGGTTGAAATTGAAATTGCGGCCATTGACCCACTTATTTTTCAAAAAGTTTTAAATAATTTAGATATTAGGATGATCGCTTACGACTGAAGCTGTAGTAGCCATTTGAACAATATTAAACTTTATTTATAATTGCCATAGAGCAAGGGTTATTAATAGATAAAACTTTATACTGATTTCATTATAAATCTGTATTTAATTTAATAAAAATATCAACACCAGTTGTTGGCTCACCCTTTATATTCAGACCTGATCAGCGGGGGTGGCAAGTATTCCTTACATTTTTTGAGAAAACCTAGACATTTATGGGCGATATCGAATATGTGGTCATACCAACGTAAGTTTTTGTTGTCACACATACCGACAATAGAAGATTTTCGGTTTCGATGATGCCAGTGCTATTTTTTGCTTTTGCTTCTTGCTCAGCTTGAGACAGATTTCTAGAGTCATTAACCATACTAGAACTCTCAACAACGACAAGGTGAGTACTCGTAATTATCTTAAAGGAAGTCAAAACGTTACCAAGGTATACTTTTACATAATGATTATTGTATTGTGCATACAGTGAACCAATACTATATCTGCAGATTTTTTTCTCAGTATAGATAACATAATCGGCCTTCAGATATATGCAGCTTAGTTCAAAACAAATTAAACCAACATTATAACTTTAATATACGATACTATCATTCCATTAATGTACTTCTTTGCACACTTTACAGATTCTCAACGATTGCCTACGTCCCTCAAGTGCCTTGGCTACTGAATGGTACCATACGAGAGAACATTCTATTCGGTGAATCGTTTCGTCCAAAACGTTACGACATGGTTTTGGAATCATGTGCCTTGAAGCCCGATATTGAACTGATGCCCGATGACGATATGACAATAATCGGTGAACGTGGTATAAATTTGTCAGGTGGACAAAGGCAGCGTGTTGCCATTGCCAGATCTTTGTATTCCTCAGCGAACGTTGTCATCATGGTAAGTTATTCCTCCCTCGAGCTAACCGGGAGTTTTAATAGATGCTAGTCGGATAGCTGTACAGTTTCTTTTTTCTTCATCCGGTGGATGCATCTGTTATGACGATGAAACTATATTGTCACGAGAGATATGAGTATTTCCGCATGTATCAAACCCCAAAGCTGGAATTAGTTTGAGCACAAAAAGCTCCAGGGGGTGGCATTTTATATTCTCTTAAATAATTTTTTATTATATACTTTCATATCACTTATATATATAATAATAATAATAATATATTCAACGAATGGTTTCTACCATCGAAAGGATGATCCACTTTCTTCGTTGGACAATGAAGTTGCCAGGCACGTTTTCGAGAAGAGTATTCGGAAAATGTTATTGAAAGCCAATCGGACTGTCGTCCTGGTTACCCAACGACTGCAATTGATTCACAGTGCAGACTATGTAAGTAATTGATTATTGGAATGTTAGGGACAATCACTTAGGTAGCTTTAGCAAGAGAAATAATGTCCCGGAAGTTGTGCTAGATAAAGTGTAAGAACGTTTCTCTGAAAAGAGATTTTTTTTTCCATTCACAGATAGTTGCAATGAAGGATTGTTGCATGCAAGCTGCTGGTACTTACAAGGAAATGGAAGAGAAGTTTCCGAACATTGTGAATCGATGGAAGTCAATAATGACTACGGCTGAAGAAAAGGAAAAGATATGGTAGGTTAATGAACTTTTTATGAATAGTCTTTAGGAATGATTGCTTTTGAATGGGAATAATGGTGGATAATCTCTTGTTGGGCCAAAAACACATGTTCCATAACTCATTCTGTTAAACTTGGTGGGTAAGCAGTATTTTAGTTCAAATTCTTTAAATTGTTTCATCATGAAATAAAAAGGACTACAAATATGTGAAATTCTTGCATCTGGTGGAACGTAGCCTACTACTTGAGTTGGTTTCTTTTGGTTTCAATGAGATCCTAGTCTAAATGAACTCATGTCTCAAATAATAAGCTTCTCTAGACAACTGTATCTGTGGTTTTTATTAATTAAGTTTTTCACAAGCTGGTTTAGATGTTTTACTTCTTATGCATCACATTATAAAGCGATGTAGGCTGTGCTTGATAACATGATTTGAAAGCTTCTTTACATGAACTATTTTATAGGAAATCTGTTCAGCCAAGAATTTTGTTGTCATGAGGATCACTTTATCCCAAAACCAACATGCACAATCTATTCAGTTTCGTACGTCACCATCAATAACCGCGCTTTAATACGGTTGATCGTTTGATAATCTGAAGATCGCTATTTGATTATCCTAAACATGACAAGACAAGGGAAAACCCCTTTCCTATTAACTTAAGACGGTCTCTACGCAAGTGAATAGGTGGGCACATACTTGAAATTGTGGCAAGAAAAGGGATATAGGCAAGACCTACCTTCAGGAGACCAGATGTAACATTCGCTTCAGAGAAGACATTCGACAAAATCAAACCTACAAAGCTATCCAATACTCCACAAGTAGCCATCACCACTATATAATTTTGAAATACTTAACCAACAACGTGCCAGCCGAAATCGGAAGAGATCAGAAAGGCTCAACGAGGGGCTATAGAAAAAGCGGGAGCGGGTAGTGTTGAAACAAGTGCAGAAACAACGATGCAACTTATATGCCAGACATTATGTGAACGACGGTGACAGAAGTCGAAAGCCGACGAAATTTCCGCTCCCCAAAGAAAATGTTTACACCTAAGACGTAAAGTTACAAGAGGAACACGAAGAAATGCGGACCTAATGGAAATACCTTAATGGACATTTATAACGCACAGGACGAACATAGGAGATCAATAAAACAAATCAAAAGTGAGAGGCCTTTCGTCGTGATGCCAGTAGCGGACTAGGCTACGAACCTGTAATGGGGACACTGGAAGAACAGATATCAAGCCCGAGAGAAAATCCCAATGTTCACCAAAGAATAACATAAGAATTTTTTATGGCTCAAGAGTTCCTAATAGATTGAAAAGCATCTTCACTCAATACTGGCAACAGATTATTTCAATAGAGGAAAAACCCTTAATACGAAGAGGTTCAGGGTTTCTAAAAAAATGCAGAAGAAGAATTCAGTTTCATCGTGAAAATTTGCTAGAAACTAAGTATATTGACTTTAAGCTGTTGAATGAACACCTAACTGTGATCTATACTTAATGCGAAATTAAGAACATGGTAATTATGAGTGAATTTTAGTGAATCAAAAACAGATAAGGGCTTTTGAGTCATTAACTTTGCACATTAAATACCTAACACATTGGCAAAGATTCTTCAGAACTCTGCTGTCAATAATAGACATCCACAACATGTGGTCGGAAAGTTGTACGTTAGGTACAGGAACTAAGGAGCAACCGACGAGGTATATAAGAAAGCACGGCAGCGGTAAATAAGGGCAATGTGGAATGAGCATGGTGCAAAAAAGAGTTGTTGAGAAAAACCTGTTATTAAGAACTCTGTATCATGGTTGAAGAGTCGAGGGTAATAAACGAAGCAAGATTCTTTTATCAAAAATCTAAGCCGACACATGCCGACAATAGAAATTGTTTGAGCAACCTTGTCACCGATTGGAAGGGAGTTGTAGAAACATTGAAGAAGTTCCCATTGAACTGATTCAAAGGCTCATTTGTTCCATTTGGCTGATGACTGAAATATAAAAACTGTACGACAACGTACTAAAAAAGGCGTTCAATATTTTAAAATAACTATGGAGGTTCATGACTACAAAATCCTGCCCAAAAACCTTCAGAAGCCAGATTTGTGCAAAATCAAGTTGGATTCGGGACCGGTAAATCGATAATAGAACAAATTTTAAAATTGCGCTAATTACGGGAAAAGACTCATAACCTCCATTGGGGAAATCAGTACCGTTGCTACGACAAACTGTTTATACATTGAGCTCAAGATTTCTAATTTGAAGTATAAAAGTTCTGCTCCACAAAGTGGAGCTGAAGACTGGAACATAAGTAAGATAGCTGAGCCGATTTAACCCACCTTAAAAAGCAAGTTATTTCGTTCCTACATGCCTGCGAGGGAAGAGTGTGAATGAGATGACTCTATGTGTTGTGTAAAGATTTGAATTCTGTCTGAAAGATAGAATTTCAAAGAAATGGTCTTCTAAAGTGGGCCGTATATTGAACGAATAGCCAGCAGTGCTCCAGCAAAGAAATTCCTAGCCATGTGGTTCGAGGAGAATGAGAAGCAGGATTTACTGTTCAAGGATCGGACGGATGCAGGTGTCAGACAGTTCAGTTTAAGAAACGAACCCGGAAACGTCAAATAGGCTACGAACTTTAAAGATTCACCAGCAGAATAAATATAAGGACTTCGGCTAGATCTCTTAGAAACATAGTCTGTTCATGATCTGTAGGTTTACTCGTATAGGCGTGTCAGAGTTATGCCCTGAATATGCTTTGAAGTGAATGCTCCCATTAGTTTATTTTTATTGACATGTTGTAAAGTTTCTCTTAACTCACGTTCAGCTCTGAAAATTTGTTCCATTGTCGCTATGAAATTCAATGGGCACACCGTGTCGTGCGACAAAGTTCCGAATAGCTAGGATGTTAAGCTGTGAGCGACCACAATGTGAACTGTTCTTGTAGAAAGGCAGGTCAAGAGAACACCCCACCTTTTGTCTGTTCTACGCAGGACCGCTTCATTCATCGGTCCAAAGTAGTCCACTCTAACAAACGAAAACGGTCGAGAAAATGATGCTAGCCTTACAGGTGTTAGCTGAGCCATGATTGGGGCTTGCGGCTGCGCGCTGGTGTTCTTACAGTACTGGCAGGTACGCCTGACTTCGCTTAGTGCAGCTCTCATTCGAGGGATGTGGTATTTTTGTTTCGTGGTTTTGTTTTGTTTCATGGTTTTTGTGTTTGTATCGACAATGGTAGTGCATAACGATTAGATGCGGTACTGGATGAGTTCGCGGAAGGATTATTGGGCGCTTTACGACGTCACTTACTCCTTTGCTGTGATTGATTCTTCCGTTGGCTCGGATCAAACAGTTGATGTCGTAAAATGGGTATAAGTTAAATAGGGGACTACATTTTTCAATAGCTTGCTTGGTTAATAAATCAGCGATTTCTTCCTGGTAGGCACTCGCTTGTGCTTCTCGGACTAATACGATTTCGGCCATTTGAAGTTCGGTTTGTGATAAGATCTTGGGACTTTTTCGGCCTTTCTGACGTTCGCGGTTTCTTGCGTTAGCAATAAACCGAATGACGAAAGCAGTACTTCTCAAGCAAACGATTCCAGCTTGAAATATCTTTGCAACGAAAAATATCTTCCCGACTGTGGATGTGGAGGTTAACGAAGTGCGTTTTCAGCTCCTCTGCAGTGAAGTCCTCGGAGCGTTCTTCTTGTGGCCAGTCATCCGTAGGTAGTTTGAGAAACGCAGGTCCTGTGAACCATCGGCTGGACGTGTTAAACTCTAGTGGTTTCTGTCACTTAGTTCCTTCGTCAGCTACGTTCATCTTCGTCGGGATCCATCGCCAGTATTCTACTTCAGTAAGTCCTAAAATCTCGCTAACTCGAAAGGCCACGAATTGTTTATATCTGCGGTGGTCCGAACGAAGCCAACTCAAAACGTTTTTGGAATCCGACCAAAAGATTCGTCGAGAAAATTTAAGGGTGCAAATCTAGAACCAATAACAGCAGCTTGTATATCGAGACGAGGAATGGATAGATTCTTGAGTGGTGCAACTTTTGTCTTGGCTCCAATCAGTGCACACTCGACATGGTTCTTGTTTGAATTTCTTACATACGCCACATCCGCGAAACCGTTCTCACTGGCGTCTACAAATACATGAAGCTGTCTTTCAGACAGATCATTTATTGCACTGGGAATTTGCAGGGTTTTTATTAATGGAAGGCAACGGATCCATTTTAGGAATTTTTCGTTTTCCATATCCTGAATTCGCCAAATGTCCTGTAAAAGTATTTTCATATACATGAGAAAGTGTGCTTAAAGTGCTAAGGGATCGAAAATGGTCATTAGGACTCTCAGAACCTCTCGCTTTGTGGGACGACGGGTTCCAAAGAGAATCTCACCTTGATTTGGATTAGTGGTAGGATTATAGGTAAATCAGTCGGAAGAGGTACACCACCACATTTCTTATACCTTTTCTGTGCCAATTCTGACTTCGAGATTTAAATCTACGTTATCAGTAGGGTCAGAGTTCAGTGCCTTTAGCACTTCCTGCGAATATCTTTGGTCTTCAAAGTCCTTGGCGTTTCTGTTTTTAATAAACTGAGCGCTGCAAGGGGAGCATGTAGCTCCGAAGGTCATGACCGTCATGGCATAAGCATCTGGGGCACGATCAGCTTGATCACTCCACAGGAATATTTCCTGGATGTCGCCGCATATAGCTATTTGTTCCTCCCTAAATTTATAAATTACAGATATTAGTGATGTAAGTTGATCCGGCCCCTTCAGTAACAATGAATTTAGAGAGTCACCTTGGACTTTGGCTAAGAGTTTACGTGCATAGCCTTTGACGACTATTCCTCAATTTTTTTTGTAAGTCTATCACGTAAGTTCGGCTCTCTCAGCATTCGTCTATGCAGACACGCCAGTCGTCTTCCAAAGCAGCAAAGTTTCAAAGCGGCCATTCTTACGAACAGTGTGAGTAACCAGGAGATATAAGGCACGCTTGTCATTTACTGGCATTAAAACCTTATTCGGAGGGGATGTTCCGAAGTTGTCGCAGTTTATGAACTCTTTCACCAACTGTACAAGTTCACCTTTATTACATTCACACATATGAAAGCTGTGGTGCTCACTCGCTTGCCCACAGCTTGAAAGTCCTTTGAGACAGCTGCCATGGACATGTTTGTTGTTTCCATATAAAACCACAGGAACTGCGCGGAACAAGGTGGACTTTGAATTGTTTCGGTGGCTATTGCAGTAGTGTTGCTGAAGTTTTTGTTCTTCTTTCTTTTCATTCTCAATTCCGTAGTTGTGAAGTAATCTGTGATGTTTGAATGTGCAGTTGTTTACCCCGCAAACCGACGTCGACGCGCATTTGCTGTTGATATGTTTGCCCAAACACCGGCGGCATTTCGATGTTCGGCTAGATTGCTGAAATTGTTTGCATTCAGCAATGCAAATGCAAATACAGCATTTTCTATTCACGGAGGATAGAGACATATCCTTGATACGACCTTGTTCGTATCAAGTTCAGCAGCGTGTGCATTAACAAATCCTCTCTTGCTCTTGCTGGTTGATCTTGATGGGATATTAAGCGGAGTAATGATCACTGAAATGCGAGAGGCTGCATTCTGGAAGCGTTTGCTTGTAAATTGCCCAGTTGAGACGAATATCATGGGCAGTTTACTCTCAAGTTCTTGTAATGGCGTTGGGTTGTTGAAATGATAAACCAATCCAGACGCTTCTATCGCCGCACAAAGATTTTGAACTGTCAGGGCAAAGTAAACAATTGAGTCGAATTTGTTAGCTTTTGGTGGTGGCGTTAAGTAAACTGAGTTAGGAGTTGATATTTTTTAGCAAGGTACTCACTATCTTCCCTGTCTTTGCATTCCTGTTGTTCTTTTTCACCTTTTTTTTTTAATGTTCTTTCTTCCTCCAGCATTTGTAGCTCTATTTGTAGATGTTTTGCAATAGACTTCTTAGAAGATCGGAAATTTGTTGAGCTCCTAGAACTTCTGCCTTGGTTTGTGCCCGGTTTATCAGACGCGAATACTCTAACTGAAGACGTTGCGGCGTAAGCATCAGTTGTAGTAAGCAAGGAAGTTGTTCGGGCGGCACATATAGCTGGAGATGATGCAACATATGCAGTTATTACTTTGGATGTGGATGTCACATTGCAAATGGTAGATGGCAAAGAGTGTATTTCGGCAGTGGTTGTGGTATGTGTAGTGGCAGTGGCGGTGGTTTGAGCGGCGTTGGCTGTTGCAATCTCTGCGCTAATATTATGGGCGCTAGCAGATTTAGCAAGTGGTGCTGGTGGGAATATTCTTACCTGCCGAACACTTTTGCAAATCCATTCTTCTTCTCGGAAGAAGCTATCTACTCCAGCACAGGCGAAGTGGCTCCAGGCGTCGCACTGGTCACACTGAACCATATTTCCCGCGGGGTCTGGTTCATCACAAGAGCAGCAGTTGTAGCTCTCTGATGGTGATGGATGAGAACGTCTTATTGGAGATCTGGTTACTTTCCCCAAACTTGTGAAGGCCTGTGTAACAGATATCCTCTTGGGCGGCATTTTACCCCAGAAAAATCAAATTGCTCCTTAAATTGTTTTGAAGAACTTTTACTGGATGGAGCATTAGCATAAATGATATTTGACGTTGAAGCTCGTCGAACCAGCACCGAATACCCCAAAGATTAATTTTTCTGACATCATCAGTCACCGTCGCCAGATAATGGTTAACCTTCTAAAGTAAACCTCCGGAAGTGTTTTTTATTTGTTCAGAGTCGTCAGAAAGACTTTCCAGCTCATGTCGGATATCAATTTTTTAATCGCTGTTCCTTCCAAACAATTTGTGGGTGAAGATATTTCTTCTAACTGGGTAGGTAGTAGAACTTCCTTAAGGTATTGGTTGTCCTTTAGTGAGATCTTAATAAGTATATTGCTTGGTAGGGCTTCATCAATTCTTGTGAAAGAAAGAATTTTGTCACAACTTGATCTACATGACTATGGAAATACCCTACCCAACGCCTTTTTTATACAGATCTCAATAAAGCTGTTTTATTCAAAGCTCTACATGCAAGTATAAAAATAAAATTTTCAACGTTTTACTTGTCTGGGATCTAACAGAAAATGACATCTTTAAACCTCCTTCAAATAGACAAGTTGTATACATTTACAGAATAGTGAAAGGTTTTTAATATAGTGGATGAGCTACTATTGTCATATAGCACATTAATTGTGTTTGGGTTTCTTTTGAGAATCTAAGACCTGAGTACTTCTTGGTCGACAAAAAATTAGACCGTACTCCTTAAAGACACAGCATAAAATATCAATAATCAATTCACTTAAAAACTCATCTTCATCTTTTTATAAAGGATAATTTATATCCTGTGCTTGTTAAAGCAGAAGATTCTGAAATACCCTGTAAAGAACTTTTCTAAAAATTCGCTAATTTCATAGCCCTGTTATGCAGAAAATAAACTGTCACGATATCTTTCTTCGTTTAAGAGTTATGATTTTTGTGAGCAAAAATGTCAAATGAGCCACGGTAGGGCGTTTTTTTTTTGTTCTTTGTGGAATACCATAAGAAATTGTCTCGCATGAAGACACCTTACCTATTTAAGATTTTATAATTCTACGTCTTCTACGCAATCTATATTCACATATTTTACTCCTTAATTCGTATTTTTTTTTTAAAGTCCAGGACGTACAGCTCGTGAGCGGTGGAAGCTATTCAAGAATGTCACTCGAATTGGATTTCAACGTCCACACAGCACTGTTGAAATCGAGCCAGTATCTGTCGTAAGTACTATATGGTAGATGATACTGTCTACATTTTCTTTTCGAAATACGTTTTTTATAAAACCTTTTTACTGATTTTAATGCTTTCCCCTTAAAGCCCCTACCATCTGCCATTACTTACTGCCAGTCGAAGAAACGTTCCAGTGTCTATGGCTCACGGCATTTAATTTACGATATGCCCATTCCCATCGATGAATGCCAGAACGACGATGTCATTATACGACGCCGTTATGGCGGAACCGCAATCGGCAGACGTGCAGCACATTCCCTTGAACTCAAACGAAGCACTTCGATGCATAGGCATGAGATCCATCGCGTACATTCACTGCAACCAGACTTGCAGAGTCGTGTCTTCCACCAAACGCCGGTAATGAAAAATAACTCCTCTCGGGTTAGTTTCCTTGGGTCGACATATCGTCGTAGTGGCAGTAGTGGAACGACAGTCGACATTGATTTGAAATCATCGAAAACAGGATTCCAACAGTTCTTGCATCGGATGTCATCACGAAAATCAAATAAACCAACAACTACAGCAAGGATTCATCGTCCTGTCAGTGTTACTAGTTCCATACTGTAAGTGATAAGTTTGAATTTTGTTAGCTTTCACCGCGTGAGTGACACGGAAATGTTTTGGTCGAATTTCAGAGGCATAAGCGAAGAGACCCAGTCGACACATGATTCAGTTACTGAAACCAGCAGTTGCACATGGATGGAGGACGAAGAAGAATCTTCAGTTCAAGGTAAGTTTGTCATTTGTAGGTGATGTTGCATTGATCATTGGCTGTGTTAGTTGCATTTGATTTACATCACAGAGCGTCGAAATACGAAAATGTGATAGAATGAATGCTTAGGGGCTTAGATGTATTTCTCTGTGTGGGTATCCGTTTGCGGCATTAGTTTGCAGCCAAAACATTATCATTTATGTAGTTTATGAATAATGACTTGTTTGTGAGTGCACGGGAATATTTTTTGGAAAACAGGGAATTAGATCTAGGAATAGATAAGAGTAAATTGAGTTTTCGAAAAGGAAAAGAAAAGAAATACTCTCGAAAAGTGGGATGGTTTATATAACTTCAGCAGGTCCAGTTTAACATTTATTTCTTGGCGAAGAGACTAACTCATAATCTCTCTCACTTATTATGTTATACACTTTGTCAATCTATGTACAGTGAGATGAGACCTATTAGTTTTTGTCGATTCTGAACGCCAGGAGAGTGAGCGACTTTTTCATGGACAGAAAGGGTAGTGACGTCAGAATTAGAAGTAAAACCTTGTTGCGTAGTAGCCGGTGAACGTATTCACGCCATGTATAATCCTGATATACCCGAAGTGTATAATAAGTGTTAATTCGTTGCTTGAACTGAATTAGAACTGTATCCTAATTTTTAATGGCATCCAAATGCTTGATTTTTACATCAAAATACTAAGGTTAAACCCTTGTTCTTATGAAAGAAGGGAGGATGGAATTGAAAACTCTTTGGCTGATGTACTGCTGCTCATTCGTTCGATATATATATGTTTACCTTCTTGACTAAGATATGTCCATACCTATTACATCTTATTGAGATTGCGATCACCAGATTTCCAACGGAATGTCTCCTTTTGAGCTCAGCTATCGTGTGAATACACCAACAGTGGTCAAGTTTTTGTCATGTGACATTTGACCTTTAAATTAGCATTTTCGACCATAGCTATAGGGATGGTGTTGTTTGTGGAATGGTAGAATTGAATTGTTGCAAGATGTAGAAAAAGCCATTTTGCAGATTTTTGAAGGTTTTACACATAGAGCTGATATTTAAACCATCGGACATGGTTTCATCCTTTCGGGAAGAGTTTATATACCATAATTATATAAGGATCGATGAAAAGCTCCCTAGTATCCTTGAGCTGCGGCACACCGCAGGAGTTTTTCTTTAAGACTCATTCCATATTGGTCCTTTGGTAGCTTCACTATTTTTCTATTGTATTTACCAGCTTCTTACATTTCTTTTCAAGCCACGGGTTTCTAGACGGTAATAAATAGTGGACTAAGTTTGTTTTAATTAACTTCCTGCGATCACATGTCGCTGACGTTTTTTGTTTGCAACAGCACAGTAGAAAGTATTACAATTAAACGGTCTGCTTGATATTGTATTTTGCTTTTTCTTGTGTGCCATGAAGTCTGATGTTAAACCTTAATTTTTGTGATTGGCTTTGCTTTCCCTTGTTCTCTCGATTGGTAATAAAGTTATAATTCGGGCTTTAGGCAACAAATTTTCAAGTGTATAGTAATAATAATAACTACTCCTGACTGCTTATCACTGTCGCTATTTTTTGTTGTTTGAGGCCATATTTTCCGATCACTAGCGAAAAATATGTTTATGTTATCGATTTTGGTTAGCAACTCGTTTCGGACAAATGCAGTGTGCTCCTCAGGGGGTCATATAAATACATTTGGATGAAGTCTATAGTCTCGTCACTAAAAAAAACTGCGTGTTCATATTTTTCATTATTCTGTCGGAACAGTGTACTCAACCAAACAACTAATCATATCATTCCTTTAATGAAGTTTCCCAGTCTTTCGAAGAGAGATAAGTAATCTCGTTGTTGATAAAATGTCTGCAGTAGGTATCAAAATCCATTACACAAGCGCCGAGTATCTGCTTTGATACTAGCGTAGGATGAACACTAGCACAGTCAGAGTTCTACAGTGTCGTCATCACTCTCACAGCAAGCGTTGCAAGGTATTGAGTCACTTATGCTCATCATAATTAGGTGCTAACAGTTCCGAAGTGCACCGTCACGGCGTCATAAAGCGGTCTGCAGTCTTTTCTACTAAATGATAGCAGGAAATACGCTGACATCTTCAATACGTCGGAAAACATCCATTTGGTCTACCGCCTACCTGAAGTGTCATATGCCGTGTAACGAGTAACTGCCAGTGGAATCCATAACCAAGGACGCTGGTATTTCCAACACAGATTCAGCTCTTTAGAAGCTTTCCTTTCGGTCTTGTATAGTAAGTTCATCGACGACCTAAGTTTTTAAATCACATTGTCACCTGGGACACAAACAAGGCTTCTGTTACTTCAGGTTTCTGAATGCCTTTAGATAAGCTTTGCGTTTTCGAACACTTGATAAGACCTTAAGTGTAGCTTGGATACTGAAACGAAGGCAGATGTTTTGTCCACCCCAACGATTATCCACAATACAACTCATTGCCAATAGGATTTAGTACCATATATGTATCTCTGTTTTTAACACCGGCGCAAGTTTTGCCACCTTGCAAGGCAGCTAAAGTCACCAAAATTCCACTGTGCGTTGTACCAAAGACCACTATTCCTTAAACAGGAGATGGAATCCATAATTTACGAGTAAATATCAAGCAGAGTGATATTCATCACTGCGTTTAGATTAGACCCAGACATCCTAGAGAAAGCACCTATAAAAAAACCGTTTCTTAGAGTCCGACAAAGGCAACAGCGACGTATTTTTGTGAAGCTTTTATCCATCAGACCACTCTAAGATAGGACATAATTGTTTTTAATATAACCATGTGGAAAGGTCCACAAAGCGTCCCTGTTCTGTGACATTCCCGATGTTTTGCCGGAAGCTCTTTTATACTATCATGTATAAAGGATAACAAGATGTTTTTTATTCAGGAGCACTAATACTAAGCTTCGCTGGAAAAATTGAAGGTGGTTCTTTTAAGCACTAGATGAGTTCATTTTCGCGATGACTTTCAGGGCTGCCTGAACTGCATAACAGAAGGTACACATTCATTATTTGCTTATGTCTGAGCGTAGATGTTTGAACAATTGACAGTCGAGCAGCATTTTCCGTAAAATATAGAAGAAAACCGACTTGTGAGCAAATCCCGTTTACCCTGGTCATTGAATATTGTCCTCAATATTGGGCCAATATGGATTTGTGCACTGGAGTATCCCGCTTATAAAAAATTATTTTAGCAATTTGATGAAATTTCCGCAAACTATAGTAGCTAGTTTCACTTTGAAGGGAAACCAAAAGTAGAGACGTACAACCCGACCGTCATACTCCTTTTTGTTAGAAATCTTGATCCTATCTATCGTATTCCCTTGATCAAAGCAATTTTTTCTTTGTAATGCTTAAGTTATCGTACAGCGTTAGAGTGCAGTCGCCATTGGTAGGCACATTAATTTGTCATATGTGTTTCACAAGTCCTTCTTCATAATGTTTTGAAGTCTAACACGTCCATCGATTGGGTGAGTCGGACTTTGACTAACTTTCGTCACATTCGTAAATGTGGGTGGCCGTGGTTCAAGTGGTAGCGGACTGGCTTCTCAATTAGGCCGTTCGGTGTTCGAATTCCAGCCTCGCCCGAAAGACATTCGTTTTTTTCATTTAACAAAAATTAAGTAAGATGAAAAATTGACAAGCTTACTTCCACTAATAACTTAGTTCGGTTCGAGTAAGATGAAAAGTTGACAAGCTTACTTCCACTAATAACTTAGTTTGGTTCGAGGATTGTTGTTAGTGAGCATTTTGAACTTGAAGTATTCCCAGATCGCAGACTGAGTGATCTGGTCAAAAAAGACGACTGAGAATGGCTCCATAATTTCTAACTCAGAAAAAATCTTCTCAACTTCTAGCGGTGTACAGAATGCTAGACTCCGATGAACAGCTGCAGCTGCAGAAATAAAGATTTGTTGATCATTCAGCAATACACTTTAGCATTCACTGTTTCCCCCTCGTTAAATAAATTCTTATTATCCTAAGAGCAGTAACCGCCCAACACAGTTTTTTAGACAATTTTAAGATGTTTAGTGGCGTTCTCTACGGTTTTTGAGACCAATAACCTATGTTCTGCACATGCACTTAGTCATCGATATGAAAATGTGCTTCGTTATTGAGCATCATGCTACAAAGCGTTATTGCTATTCGAAGGCGTTTCAGTATTGTTACCTATGTGCGTCGAACTTTTTTTTTCTTCAAAAGAACATGCTTCCTTTATGTTGTAGTTCGAGTTTGTCAGTATTACGTGACATTTCCGACTCCACGTCACTCTTAGGTTTTTTTTTCTCAAAATATGTCAAGGAATCTCCCCTTAAACTCTTCTACACATTATCCGGAAGACTATGTATAAGCGTTTATCAATTGACAGACCGACAAGACTGTAGTGCTGCCAATGCTTCTTATTCAGTTTGCGGGTTTATTCATATCTTGCGGTTCCATTATGTAACTGTAGCGAAAACTTGTTGCCGAAGTTTCCTTACTCTGACAAAACTACCGCAAAGTTCTCTTTGGCTATATTGTTCGTAGTACTAGTAGATGTAAAATAATAGGATTGTGTTGGTGGTATACTCGTACATACCATTTGCTTGGTCCATTCAATTACACTTATTGAAATGCGTGTATATTTCTCTTACGGCAAGTGATGTTGTAAGGTATGATTTTTTGTTGCAGCTGATCCTTTCTGCTTACAATTTTTGTACGTGCGATTATGTTAAAGCACTAAATGCGTGCATAAATGGATAAGTCAGTCTTTATCCGAAGTTAGCTAGAACCTACCTTTGTTGTATGTATGTTGTATGGCAACATTTAGCTGTTGGCTAGTTCATAGTAAACGCGTTGTGCATATTCTGATATTAACCAAGAAGACACGTCGGGTTCTTCCGGTAAATTCATAATAAATAGGTCATAAGACCATAATTCGACTTAGTACGACAGAATCTCAATAAGGATTTATGAAAAAGAGACATTTGAATGTATAAAACGTATCAGTTACTTAAAAATTTTTTGACCAAACGCAAAAACAATCCATAAATAAACATTTTTCCTTTACAGGTATAACTAAAACATTTTGCAATCGCTGTTCAAGCCTACCCACCACAAAAAAAAAAAGCTCAAACCCACTTTAGCTGACAGATTAGCGAGTATGGATCAACTGAGCGAGTGTTAACTACCATTTGAGGTCGTAAACGTTGCTCATAAACATTAACTCGAATATGTGCACGTAGCAGCAATTCCAATCATCATATTAAAACAATGTTATTGGATTTGTTATTGGATTTATGTGCTATTTCGACTTTGAATGAAGATACGTTAAAACGAATGAATTAGTTTTTTATGGAAATCATCAAACTTTACTTTACCTCATGCCAATTGAGAATTCACGCAATTACATGTGGCAATTAAATTTAAAAGCCCGGAACAGATGTATCCGTATATTTTGTTCTTTTGAAACCGGGATGCTAATTGAACAATTTATATGCTAAAGATTAGAAAAGCAGTTAAGTTGTGCGAACGGGTTCACGGATGTGGGCAATGAACGTAGGTTATTTATGAGATTTTTAGCGCATGTAAGCGTTAATTCAAAGGAAATGGCTTAAGACTATAAATCAGGAAGGGTACCTTTATAGTTTTTCTTTTAATTGCCCTGAAACTTTGTACAAAAAGAATAACACTAATAAAGTAATTTAGTTATTTAACAGGCTCGCGTAAATTCGCTGTTTTCAAGTTAAGGACAATAATTTTTTTAGAGTATATACAATATACATGCTACTTTCAACTTATCTAATCATCTTCATCTGGGTGTAATTTGTCTTCTCCTATTCCACTTTTGGACTGGGGTGCATAATCTTCTTGCCAAGATTATTTTTAAACATCTGGACTCTGTGGAGAAGTGCAACCTTTCTGAATAATATCGGCATATCGATACAGTTCATAAAACTGTCAGTTGTTTGAGTATCTTCTTCCTTAATCCCCATTCTAGCACAAGTCGCAATATTCAAATAAAAATATTGCTTTTCTCTTTAATGTCAAGACCCAGTTGCCGCTGTAGCAACGGCTAAGAAACGTTCTAAAGTTCCAAATAGGCTTATGTTAAGGCTCATAAGATTTGAATGAATTGCCAGGATTTTGTTGATTATATACCCCTCAATCCCGGACAAGTTCTATGTCAAGTTCCAGTGGCATCGGTATCAAGATGCAGCCAGAAACGCCGCTGCTGGTAGAATAAATGAAAAGTGCAGGCTAGTGACTATCAAAAAGTGATTTGCTTAAAACGTGGCGCTGCATAGAAGGCCAAGAGCATCTCATGAGATTTAAGAGAAGAATCGGCTTTCTTAGAGAAAAATGAAAGAGCTGAAGAAGATTGGGTTAGAGATATGCAATTTAATAAAAAATTTTCGGAAATTTTTCAAAAAGGGAATAAGAGCGTGTTCAGTGTTTAATGAATTCTACAGCAGACACTGGTAGAGATGATCAAGGAAATTTAGGAGACGGTTAACAGTCAGTGCTAGAAATTCTTTTTGCAGTTTGACAAGCGGTGAAGGCGATTCAAATTCCGCTATCAAGCAAAGCGAACCATTCAACTTCGATAAAGAAAACAAGCCATCCGTTCACTCGATTTAAACGAAATTGGGATAGCAGTATATCTTATAGCTATTAAATGATCGGAGATGACCTTGTAGAAAATATTAGCTCATTGTCAAGATTTGGTTGAAAGAAGGATTTGCCCGAACCACAAGAAAGGAAATACTTTAAATTACAGCGACTAAATAGCCATTTTACATGGCGTGCAATCAATGCCTGAGATCATATATCGACTATGCGATTGGCTCTTATTAATGTAATTTTAGAGCACTTTTTGGTAGGGCAACGACATGCCTGGGTCAAGGACATAGCCTCTGGTATTATTTATATTCATGCACACATTACATCAAAAAATTTTGTTTTCCTAACACAAAATAATATTCTGTAACTTTATTTTTTTATTTTTTTTTTTCATATGGATCGAAAATGATTTCTTTTTTGAGTATTTAAGCCTTAAAATCTATAGCTAGAGATACCAAACTGTTAAGTAGATTAAGTAAGATTACAAATGCTGCCTGTATCGTGTAGACTTTTCTAGGCCAGAGCACGCGTTTTGCGATACTATTGGGTTGTCCAATAAGTTCTGCTGTATTTTTAGGATTAAACTTAAACACACATTTTTGGTATAAACGCTTATATTTAATCCATCAGATATTGTCCATTATAGTCTCTTACTTTGTTCCAACGTTATGGAAGAGGCATAATACGTCTTTTGTAAAAGTCAGCAGACTTGTGGGTAAAAAAGTTTTCCAGGTACGTTCTGATCTCATTTTCGCAATTGAATTACCTACTGTCCAAATTGTTTTGAAGAAAGCGGAACAGATGGTAGTCATAAGGTAAAAGATCTAGAGAGTATGGTGGGTTCTGTATAACTTCCCAATCAAATGAATTCAGGTTTTGTTTTGTCACTAAAGCTGTGTGTGGCCTTGATGGAAAACAACGCTCTTCATGTGCGCCAACTTTCGCTGTTTTTCTTTCACTGCCTGCTTCAAAGTATCGAACTGAGAGCAATATCTAATGGCATTAATTGCCTGATTGCGTAGAAGCAACTTGAAGTAAAGGACGCCTCGACAGTTCATGTTCAACTGGCTTTTTTGAATGGAAATCTTGTTTACCGACCGATTGCGGTGTTCCACTAGGAGCGCACCATGACCTCTTTCGCTTGATTTCATAAGGAACCTAAACATCCACATTTTTTGACATTTCCAACCTTTACAGTCTCTGCGAAACGAGGTGATGTTAAATCGCTGAGTGAACAGTATCAACAAGTTCTGTATTTCGTATACAAAAGCATGTTAACCAACGCTGAAACTTAAAACACGTCCGATCAAAATAAACTGCAGAGGATAACTCTCTCTATTGTAATACCATAAATGACAAACAATTCATAACGATATACATAGAGATTTCCTGAAACGATAAAAACTGCTTACAAGAAAAATTATAAAACAACCGTAGAACTTATTATACAACCCAATACTTTTTGCTTTGGGGTACCTTTAAATGCAGGTTATAGCATTTGGCAACTCCAGCTAGGCCAAAGCTATTTCATATAAGTCCCCAAAATTGTAGATGAGTTCACCAAGATTATTATTTGTAGAGAGCAGAGTAGTTGTAGATGCAAATGCTTTCCTCATTCTCTTTATTCACACCCAATGTGTCAACGATGACAGTTGATCCAAAAACAGTATCCTGTAATCTAACTCAATAAGATTGGCCAAATTTTGTAAGCACTTAACAAACATAATAAGTGTTTTCGCTGTTAGTGGTGTCTCGTTAACTAAACCAAACTGACGTGGATTTAACAAGGACGGACACAAAAGCCGTAAGAATATGAATCCCGATACAACTCTGGTTCGCATCAAACGTTCTGTTGGACATTTTTCTACCACTGCTTTCTATTAACAGCTATAGATATATCGAACTGCATGGGGACGTGCATCGGGTGATGTAAAAATCGACTGAATGACAAAATCGAGTATCTGTAAAAGAAACTCTGCATTCGAACGTGCATCATCGTTCACATTCATTTTCGTCGGATTCAATTTACACCATTTTTTGCTTTCGATGATATCAACTCATCAAGATATCTCATACGAAGGCGAAGTGATACCCATTTGCCTTTCGGCGTAACGCCAGACAGTTGATACCATTTTTCCGTTTCTTGGCCATTTTTTAAACTTGTCGAATCTATTGTAAGTTCATCTACTCATGGGTTTGAATTTAGCTCAAAAGGGTTATCGTAAGTGTTACTACATCTGGTGAGATATCATCTAGGATTAATTCTTCCTCCCAAACTGGATCAGGTGCGCTATTACGCGCATTTTACCCACTTTCACTTGGCACGAGCTTAAATGGCAGTCAATGTGGCTCTAGCACATGCAAATTGAGGCAACGTAATTCTCTTAGGCGTGGCACTTTTTTCTGGGTATGGCTCAGCTGCCACATTGCGCCTTTAATGCATTTATCCATTCAACGTAACTTTTTTGACTAGGGGCGCATGAATAAATAATGGTCGCCAGACATGGTAGCGTTCTTTCCACAATCTGAAATCAATACGGTCGCTCAAATAAAGGCACTGATAGAAATACGCACGGGATAAATTTATCAATCTCTTCAGCTTTTTTTTTTTTTTTGGGTTATCATAGAAACATATGTTAAATGTGTTTCAGAACCTCCAATGATAGGTGCAAAGTATAACCATTTCCATTTGGGGGTTGAATTTGTTAGTAAGCGTTTTTATTAAACATAAAGTTTATTTTATTAATTTCTTTTGGATACACTTCTTAAATATAAAATTTAAAAACACTCAGGATGCCAGCCGCTAGACGTAAAGTTCTATTGTATGTATATCTGCCACCTGCCTCAAGTAGAAATGCAAAGAAGAATATGCCAGGAAAGTGAATTTGGTTTAGAGTCATCTGAAATTCTAAGAATCGCTGTCGATCCACGCGCCATTCATGTGCCAAACCTCCAAACTACTACTTCCGCATTTTAGACTGAACATACTCCTCGCCTTGATCGACAGTAGGCTCTTCAATTATTGTTAATGGACACAGTTTGGCAATGGCTCTTCTTACTGTTCCCTTAGTGGTCTTGACAGTGGCAACTTGAGAGATTCCAGTTGCCATTTTCGAGGGGGAAGATCATCATATGTTAGAAGCACCACATCACCGATTTGCGCGTTATGCTGCTATAGGCAGGTACTTATCTTTCCATCTCTTCGAGAATTGTTTCATAGTCCATTGTACCCTCTGCCATCTACTAAGTTGAGCAAGGTTTTTATCTTCAAAGTCAGTCTCTACGATCATCTTTAAATGAATAGCCAATAAAAAATTCCCAGATTATAATGGCTGGAAATCGGAAGGGTCTTCGGAGAGGGGGAAATTGGACGGGAATTAAGGATTACTTCGAAAGTTCTTCATAAGTAAACAATGCATTATGTAAAAACCGTTTCATGTGCTGATTAGCCATCTTTACCGCTGACTTCCATATTCCACCGAAGTGAGGCGCTCTTGGTAATATTGTTTGACATTCAATCCCTTCTTCACTTAGATACCTTGTAATGCTAGCATTGCCATCCTTCGAGTAGAGTTTTGAGTACACCTCTTGCATCTTGTTTTTAGCGCCCATGTAGTTGGTGGCGTTGTCACTGTAGATCACTTGACTTTTACCCCGTCTACCAAAAAATCTTCTTAAAGCACCTAGGAATGCACTTGTAGTCAAATCTCCAACAAACTCAAGGTGCACAGTCTTAGTGCTAAACCACACGAAGATATCCACATATGCTTTGGTTGTATGTATGTATGAAAAATGGACCACAAAAATCTGTTCCCACCATAGAAAATGGGCGCGATGGTGCTATCCGTACCTTTAGTAGATCACCCATTAGTGGTTAAATCGATATATGTTTTTGGTAGCTGGTGGGTTATTCTTTTTATTACATTAGACTCTACGGCGTATGTAAGGTCATTGAAACGAGATTTTATAACAACATCGGTTTTATGCTTGCAAGACGTGCTGATTGTTCCTATTCCACTAATGGAAGTGGATGTCTTATGTCGATCCACACCTAGTATATGAGCAAGGTGCTCAGTAATCAAGTTGAGCTGCGATCCTGAATCTAACAGAGTTCAGCATGGTTTAGGAGTGTTGTGTTTGTCTAACATATGTTCCACGGCGGTGGCAATAATGGATATATTGGTTCCAGTATTTTGTGGCGGGTTATTGTTGTTGTTTGTCATTTGCAAGACCTTGTTGTTACGACCTTTTTCGCCATCGAACTGAATTGCAGGTGCAGTGTTCGAGTTTATGGCCAGGTCCAAGGCAATTAGTACATAGATTATGTTTGTTTACGACAAGGGCCTTTTCCTTAATGGGTAGATTAATATGTAACACCTATTTAAAGTGTGGCCAGTATATTCCAACAAAAAATACATTTATTTCGACCCTTATCGCTGGCCCTAGTTATTGTATAGTAAGTGCCTTATGGCGAGGTTTTTTATCATGCAGTAAGGTGGTTGTACTTGCCTGAGTAGTTGATGTAGATACAAATTCTACATAATACCTGGAAACGCTTGTCGATTAATCTTGAGAATTCTACTAGAGTTGGTAGCCTTTCATCTTTGCAGTCTTCTTATCTTTTGTCGCGAGTAGTGCTATCCAGTTTGGATGACAGCAGATGAACTATGACATCATCCCAACAATTACCGGATACCTAAGTGAGGACAGAGTACGTAAGTGGCTGTTGACGCTATCAACTAATTCACGGAGCGACGCAATAGTTGATTTTTGAATAGCAGTTAAATCAAAGATGCCGAGCACATATTAGTCGTTTTTTTTATCATACCTGTTCGTGAGAATCTTTAAAGCGGCGTCGTAGATCATTTCGTTGATCTCTAAAAACTAAATGGCACGTAGCGCGCTGCCAGCGAGTAATTATTTAAGGTACTGAAGCTTGCAGGTCTTTGAAAGGGACTTATTGGAGGGACTAATTTTGGCTAGTTTAATTGGTGATGAGGTGCTGTTTCGCAACGATACCACTTCTTCCTTAATAGGGGTTAGTTTCCGTATGGCTTCTGTCAGCGCGGGGCGGACACTTTAATAAACCTCTTCGAATTGTGCTCGGTAATCTTCCTCATCGCTTGTAGCATCGGTTTCAAAGTCCTCAATTTTTGTTTGGACCTCTTCAAAGGAGTCGCATTCGACATCAAATACCAGAAATTCGAAGCTTCAACTGCGAATGTGTCACCCCGGCATCGATGGGCTCTACAAATTCCTTTGCTATGTTGAGATTTGTTGAAAATAGTTGTTGAAACTATTTTGTATGTATATGTATGTATATTGTATGTATCATGACATCACGTCGGAGTTATCATGAATTTGTTAGTAAGCGTTTTTACTAATTATAAAGTTTATTTTATTAATTTTTTGATACACTTCGTACATATAAAATTTATATTCAGGATGCCAGCCGCTAGACGTAAAGTTCGTAGAAATGCCAAGAAGAATATGCCAGAAAAATAAATTTAGTTTAGAGTCATCTTATGTGCTAAGAAGCCGTGTCGATCTGAGCATTTTAGACTGAGCAGGGGTCTTCTGATTTCTTATTTATATGTCCATGCTGCTTGAAACCTTTTATCTTCTTCAATTCAATCTGATTTCGACATTTACGCAAAGTGTTATAGATCTTCTCGGAAGCTTTCTCAACGACGAACTGCTGATTGAATTTTGGTTGACTACCATTGACAACCGGATGATTGAGGGTATGCCCTTCTACAATCGGTTCTTTACAATAGCGATTAACAACCGTATCTAGGCATTCAAACGTGCGACCACCCTTTATATACCATACAAATTTCTTCTCAATGCAAAATCTCTGAAATTGATTGTTGATGTGAAAGAAAAGCAAGTAATCACCAGGCGAGTTATCACTCGGTCGAACAAGGAAGCTTTCAGGACCAGCCTTAAGCAACATGTCGACAGCTTTTTTTTTAATGCAATTTAGAAGAAAGCATGGAAACACAGTGTTGGAATCAGATGAAGCATCAAGGTCATCGACAAGTTCTCGAAAAATTATTCCTTGTTCACCGGTGCGATGTGCGTTACCCACAATCAACCGTCACCCATATCGTTAAGTACAAAAAATATATCACCCTCTTAAAAACTTAACTCATCTGTAACTGTATGGCTACTACACACATAACAAGTTGTTCGCGTTTCAGTATATCGTATAATATCCCATGAAATCCTTTAGTGAGATAAACTACCGTCCGCCAATGTAAAAGTAACCACAAGCCACTGTTATTTTGAAGTGTTTAATTTCCGTATGGCAGAAATAACTCAGTATATACGAGTATAGCCTTCCAATTTGTTGGTCCCCTTCAACCGGGATCCAGCTGAATATCTGTCTAATCGTCCAGGGTACCATTCACTTGCCGGTGGTGCAAATGGTGCCGTTTATCATTTGACATGTTCTGTCTGTCGAACTCATCTTGATCCAACTTTTGAGCCAAATCGGCTAGGTCTTGTCCACCGGCAGCGACTGCAAAACCACCAACACCTACTATAGAGGAGGCTGCGCCTGTTACTATATCTATTAATCGTTAAATAGTCTAAATCTTGTGAATTTTTAATAGATTCAGCTTGAGGCTGATCCCTAACTTAGGTTTCAGGTTATGCTAACTGACCACCTCGCATTAGCGTCGTTGATTTCATTTAGCATATGGTATACATATGGTATACATATGAAGTCCGTTCATATTTAGACACCATGCCAATTTCGTTCTCATAAAAAATCATTTTTTGAGAGGCAAAACGGCGAAGTAAACAGAAGAAAAGTTGGATAAATATTATGGGGCTAATGCTCTGTCAGATTACACCGTCAAATATTGGTTTCGAGAGTTTCGTGGTGGCCGCAACTCTATTACCGATCAAGTTCGCAGCGGCAGGCCTTTCAATGCGATTACAGAGGGCAATGTCAAAAAAATACATGAAATGGTGTTGGCTGACCGGAAACTTAAAGTGCGCGAGCTAGCAATTACCACAAAGATTGGTACAGCGCATACGCCATATTTTGGGCAATATTCTGCATATGAAAAAATAATCCTGCCGCTGGGTGCCGCGTATACTCAGATGTTGAACACCAGAGAACAGAATGAGTGCCCGGCAATGGACTGAAGCCGGCACGAGTGCTTCGAAATGGCCGAGGGAGGCTCGATGGGTCGGAAAGGTTATGGCGTCGGTTGTCTGGGATTGTCATGGACTACCTCTAAAAAGGAAAAACCATCAACAGCGAGTATTACTGTGCATTATTGGAGCGATTAAAGGACGAAATCGCTGCAAAACGGCCTCACATGAAGCGAAAAAAAATTTTGTTTTTGCAAGACAATGCACTGGCGCACAATTGCGGACTATTATCTCTTCCCAAACTTTTCGGACAGGATCAAGAAGTTGGAAAATCGCTGGAATAAGTGTATCAAACTTAAAAGTGACTAAACTATATTGAATAAAATAAAAAAAATTTTTTTCTTTCCCAAGGAGGTTACTTTTCACCCTACCTAGTATTTTAAAATCTGTTCCACTTTTGATAAATATATTTCTTTTCAATTTCGATGTTTCGTATTATTCTACTTCAGACTACAAAAGAACCTCCTTCGCATAATACAGTGCCATTCATCTTTCACGTGTTTTACAGCTATCACTATAAAAGAAGATACGTTCTTTTCACGGAATAATGACACTAAAGTAGTTGCTAAAACTGGCTTTTAAAGAAATTACTTTGAAGATGTACATACTCGTATGTACATATATAACTATCAATTTTACCATGTTACCATGGTACCATGAGTTATCCTTTTTTAGAAAGTAGCGTACAGTTAGGTTTGCCACCTGGTGCGCATGCACTCTGTTACTGGCATTTACTTAACATTTTTTCGGGCAGATTACCGCATATTCAGACTCTACGTCTAAGAGGAGGAAGGTAAAGGACTAGGGCCTTTTGAGGAATGCGCATGTGGCTGCAGCTCAGAGATACCCAACAGCCTCATATATGGATGGTTATTAACAGGGCTTAACCTTTATGTAGCTAGAACACAGTTTCCACATTCCACAACAAGAATACCGGAAAGTTACTGAGTGAATTCGTAAATTGTGTAAATGAGAGTCTTGATAAAGGTCACCATGTGTTAGTGCTTTACATGGATTTCAGTAAGGCATTTGATACCTTGAATCACTCTAATCTTATACAAGCACTAAAAAGGATTGGGATACGTGGTAAAATTGGTGATTGGATGACTGACTACCTTCAGAACAGAACTGTTGGTGTTTAGATCAAAGATGCTTTCAGCGAGAAAAAGACAATGAAATTTGGAGTTCCACAGGGGTCAAAGTCAGGGCTGTTTCTCTTTGTACTATATACAAATGAGTTACTACGAATTTTTAAACAAAGTACACCATTCGTTTTTGCTGATGATACTGCCATTGTTGTACGTCATAGATCTCTGGATACAGCAATAAGAGTGATGCAAGAATTTAATTTGGCTGTGAGATGGTGTCATGATAACGGGTTAATTATTAACGCTTCTAAAACAAAAATGATGCACATTAGAAGTCCTCACTTCAAGTCAACAGAACAGCGGATTTATCTGGACAATTACGATTGCCCCGACAATACAAACACAGTTTTACACAGGAATGCATTGAGTTAGTTGACAAATATAAATATTTGGGTGTTGTAATAGACTATCATTTTCTTTGGGATAGGCACATTGACAAACTAAGAATAGATCTGAAGAGAGCTTTATTTGAAATTTGGCATTTAAAGTACCATGCTTCCAAAGAGGTCTTAAAGCAGGTGTATTATGCTCTAATAGAGTCGAAGATATGATATGGAATAATGGCTTGGGGTAGTGCAGCTAAAACACACATTTTTAAATTACAAAAACTACAAAACGCAGCTGTTAAACACATAAATATTATAACACAACGAGGAAATGGAGAAAAATTCAAAATTCTTCGGGTAGAGGATATATTTAAATGACTACCGCTATTGAATGCTTTGATGAAAACCGATTTACACAACCGATACAGCATCAAGTCAACACCAGAAGACATGCCCAAGGAATGCTACAAACTCCCAGAAACTATAATAACTACGGTAGACGCAAACTTCAATATACTGTTCCCACAAAAATCAACGAATTACCTCACCAAATGTTAAATATTGTAAACTTTAGAAAACGAAAAAAAAACTTGTTAAAACTTTTTTATTAAGCTTGAACGCAAGCAACTAGGTGTAACTTCAAAATTAACTTTGAACTAAATTTTAATACTAATCACAGTTATAGCTTTGCTCACTTTATTATGTAATTTTCATTGAAACATAATTTTCTGCAGACAAGCTACGGCTTCGCAGATACTTATATAATTGTAAATAAAAAAATAAAAAATAAAAAACATATGAACATCCAAAAAAGGACTTGGCCCTGTAAGATCAACCGTTAACCAGATTGATCATGTTGAAGTATTCTGGATGTTCAGTACGACAACCAAAGTTTGACGTTGAAAAGTTTCAATCGCAAGAAAGTCTTTGCCGATCGCATTTTCCTCAGGCTCTCCCATAGGGGCTACCCCATACGCTATAACACCTATGAGAATGTTGTCAACAAAACATCAGAGGAATACCTTCTGATTAATGAAAAATTAAAGGAACATATCACGATTACAAAGCCACAATGGAGGCCTGAAAATATGAACGTAGATTCGCAGTCAGTGCTGAGAACATGGAATGACATTTTCCCCAGGCTATACCATATAAAGACGAGGATAGTGAAAATACTGCTCAGGCAGAAGGAATCACTCACCTTGGTTGCATATGACACAGAATTTCGCCTTCTAAGCTATGGTAGAAGAAGTGAAGACAGCAATATCAAAGCTAAAGTCTAATAAAGCTCGTGGCGCAGACAAAGCTATTTAAAGCAGCTGGAGATGACATGATTGGGAACATTCAGCAGCATCTGTAAGGATTTGTCAAGGGAAAAGATGCACGATTATTATATACGCAGCATCTTTTGATCCATATGTGCAATCAAAACCATTCTAGAACTGCCTGGCTGGTCTATGTATATCAGTGTGATCTCACCATCGATCAAATATGTATTCACACTACGGCAGATCTTGAAAAAGATCGGAGGGTATCAGATCAACATTCAATATATGTTATATGTTTTTGTTGACTTCAAAGACGCATATGACACCCTTCATAGAGACGAGTTTTTGAACGCTATGTCTAATTTTGTCCCGTCATCCCTGGACAATTCTCGTTGCTTTCAATGCCCTGAAATGTTTTACACAAGGCGATGCGCTATCGTGTGTCGTTTTTAATATCGTCCTAAAATTCACTAGCAAACAAAAAGTTACGTTTGTTTTTCGCCCGCATAGTTATCAATCAATCAAGCTTTCGCGAGCATTGCGGCATAAGTGATGTCATAAATGTGTCTGTCATCAGAAAAGAACGTATACTACCGACAGCTAGGCCAGAACGTTACTATTGGCGGTTAAAACTTCAAGAGAGTTACTCCTAAGGACTTCGTCTACCTTGACTCCGTAGTTGTAAGTAATGGCATCAGTGCAAAAATCAGTCGCAGAGTTTATGTAGTGTTTCTTTGTGCTCAGGAGGCAATTAAGCTGACGAAGGATCGTACTAGCTAGAGAGGATTGGTTTATATGCAGGTTCACTTCGGAAGTATGCATTTGTATGGAAGTGAGTTTTTCTAGTGGAACTAAAACGTTTTCAGCTGGAATGTATATTTTCTCATTTCATACCCATGATTTTGATAAATGAATCAAAAGTTTGTTATTCCATGACAAAACCATTAATAATATAGAAAATGCAACTTGTTGCCAAAAATATTTCTTCTTTATTCAATATTCGTGTTTCTAGGCATGTATACAGATTTCATTACGGGTGAGAGATCGGTTGCAGCCAATTTATCTGCTTAAAATATATTATTTGAAGTTTGTGGTAAGCTTATAATAAAACACGCTCTAACTGAAAGGTTTTTGGTTTTAATCAATGAGTACTCATATGTACTTTTTTTTATACAATAAATAAATTCTCATTCACATGCAAGTGTATATTTAATTTTCATTTAACAAAACAATTCAATTTGTCTCTCATTTAAATGCGAACTAGCCAAGCGATGTTTCAAATAAAAAAAAAAAAGAAAAAAGAAAAAGAAGAACAGTGTTCTCTTTATTCTCCGCATCCACAAATCATGGAATTTCAATTGTTTTTTTATGAAAACTTTTCCATTAAATCTATTTGGCCTTTCAATCCGAATTTATTTATTTATATTTTTTTTAGATATTAATGCCGATTTGGAGTCAGCGCTATCTGCGGATGAAAAACTACTCTCGTTGGATGAAGAACGCAAATATGGTGAAATTCCAGGGAAAATTTACATGCTCTACCTTAAATCTGCAGGATTACCAATAGTTTTTGTATTTTTTACCACCGCCCTAATTTGGCAATGTTTACGCGTCTACACGGATGTGTGGCTTCAGCAATGGACCGAAATGTCAGGCCAAGTGTCAATAGAAGGCTATTCATCAAATATACATGATGTCACGTACTACTTTCGGACATACGCAATTATTTCGAGCATATGCATCCCGATGGCATTAATAACAACTCCGGCGGGACAAATAGCCGGATGTAATGCCAGGAGATTACTTCACGACAAGCTCCTGCAATCGATCTTGACCAAGTCGTTGCACTTCTTTCAAATCACTCCTTTGGGAAGGATAATGAATCGCTTTAGTAATGATATGGCGATAATCGATAAGGTGGGTATGGGTACGACTGTGCGAGAGAGAGTGTCTTATGTTAAATCCTTGTGTGCGGGTACGGACAGTGATAAATTACCGAAAAGACAACATGTCCCTAAGGGCGAGCAAACTTATAAACTCATCCTGGCGTACTCGAACGTGTATCTTCGTTTGATGTTTTTTGTGTGTGTGTGTCTTTTTTTTATTTTTGCAGAAGATTGCAGCAACAAGTCAGAGGCTGCTCCAGTTCACGCTGTTGTGCTTGTGTGCGATTTTGATTAATGTCAGCATAACCCCGTGGTTTGTACTCTTAACACTTCCAATATGTGCCGCATACTACATCATTCAGAAGTTCTACAGGTGCTCTTCAAGGTAAGTGACGGGATTGGGAAGGATGATGTTTTGGTTTTTTTTGTTTTGTTTTTGTTTTTTCTCTGGCATTAGGGGTTAATGGTTTTTGGAGGAGTCAAGTCTCTTTTATCTTCTTGCCTATGTCAACTTTGTTGCCTTAGGGGTTGGAGCATGTTAATATGCGGTGGATAACCTGAGAAAAGTATGTAAGGATTTTCTTATTTTTAGTACGTGTAACGAGCGCCCAGGATAATGACAAAAAAAAAGAAAGAAAAAAGATACATCCTCGTACATACCATACATGTACGAGTGTGTATGAAGGTTTTCGAGTATATAACCTGGTGCACGTAATATCTGTTTGCTGAGGTGTTGTAATTGTTTTTTTTTCTTCCTTTTATTTCAATGACATAAAGTCGGAGACCTCAGCTTCTTCAAGAGAGAATAATTTAGTTAGACAGTTTTATTACATTTAAATTGAATTAATTTGACAGACATGAATGATTGTACCACTGGGTACATTTTCTACCTCAGCGCATTAATTTGGGGGAATGTTTGCGCTTAATTTGTATTACAATTTTAAGATATTGAAATAGAAGAGACATTTTTTAAAATTATATTTTGATATTGAGTCACGCTTTTAAATTGAATTTTAGGTTTTAAACATGTCATTGACAAAACAGCCTGCCAATGTTTAAGAAGTAATTGTCTTCAAGAACAAGATCTAAGCATAGTAAGTATGTATATAGAACTATAAAGTCCAGCTTCTGAGCTATTTCCAGTGGATTACCTAGGATTCCCTGGTTTTGACAATTCCTGACACTTTCATTTTGAAAATCAGTCTTCGGCCTACGTGATTTTTTTGGTGCCCATAATTGACCAACTGAGCTTGCTTTATGACGTGGTGTATACCGTGTACACTTTACTTGACCCAAAATCAACAATGCGTTAATTAATTGTTTATACAAAAAAAAAACTGTAGCCGCTAAGAGGAACAGTGTGGCCGAAGATCCAGGATTGTCAGTTCAGAGTTGGTCGCGAACATTTGGCCTTTGTATATCCACTAAGTGAACAATTTTCGAAATTGATCTCGGGCTACATCCGTAGCTGCTTTTTTATATTTTGCGCGCTTAAAATGCTTGTACACAGCGCAGACGAAAGAAAATCAGGGAGGATGGAAAGAGACGGGCCGATGAACGTTGGTTTTAAATGTTTGAATGTTACAATGACTAGGATATAAAGAGCTTGACAGGGCATTCCATAAGCAAGTTGTGCGGCTTAGGATATCACGATATTTAAGAGAACGTCCGAAAGTGGGTTTAAGGGTATACTGATGAGAATTCATAGCGAGACGGGTGCTACGGTTAAGAGTTTGAAGGAGGGGAATGCTACTGGCGATTTCTATGGGACACTGGTGGTGGAAATAGCGATAAAACGGAGGGAGATACGAGACATTAAGTCAGTGTTCAATGGCGTCCATTATCTGGGTGATATTACACCCTGATTGACTCGAATTGCAACTTTTTAAAATGCTTTAATTTTTTTTATTTTTTGATAAATTTTATTGTGCCAAAGCAAAAAATGTTTGAAAATACATCAATTTTCAAATTGTATCAGTAGTTTTCAATATATCCACATTTGGCGCGAATAATGGCCTTGAGACGGCCGAAGAAAGCATCGTACACTGCACGCAAGTGGCTCTGCGGTATTTTGGCCCATTCCCGGCGAAGTGCTTGTTTGAGGTGGTCCAAAATTTGGTATTTTTTAGTGCTAACCTTCGCCTTTAAAATACCCCAGACAGACAAATCCAACGGATTTGCATCCGGAAAATTTGCAATCCATTGTGTCGAAGAAATGAAGTGTGAAACATTGTTTTTTAACCAGCCTTGGTTGACGCGTTGACGTCTTGTTAAAATGTCTACGGTTTCCAACCGAAATAATTGTTTACCCAAGGCTCCAATACTGCCTCTAAGACAGTTTCACGGTATACGATCGCATTAATTTTGACGCCGCGATCCAAAAATACGAGCGGAGAGCGACCATCGGCAATTATGGCGACCCAAACCATCACCATCGGTGTTGCCTGCTTATTGGTGGCCGTTCGAAGGTGTAAATTTTCGAAGGACCTCTCTAGCAAGTAAACTCGGTCATTTTGTTTGTTGACATATTGCTCTATAACAAATGGCGACTCATCGGAAAAAACCAAATTCGGCAACTCACCACTTTCGTGCAAGCGTAGCAACTCCTTCGCTCTTTCGACTCTAACTTTTTTCTGTTGCGATGTAAGATCGTGTGTTTTTTGGAACTTCAATGGCTTTAGCCCAAGCTCATTTTTCAGTATGTGTTGTATCCGTTCCAACGATATGTTGAGCTCACGAGCTATTTTTCTTCCACTTTGACGCGGATTTCGCTCAATTCGACCCTTCACTTTCCGAACCATTTCTGCCGATGTTGCTGTTTTTTTATGACCACCTCCATGGCGTTTTGCAAAGTTGCCAGTATCACGGTAACGAGCTATGGTTCGAGACACAAATGATTTTTTCACGTTGAGGTGCTGGAGGGCTCTAACGATAGCTACTTGTGGTTTTCCAGGAAAATATAAAGCAATCACACTATCACGTTTGAATTCCATCGCGGATAAATATTTTTTAACACAACTTAAACGCAAATCGTTTAAAGGGCTCGTAAATAATAAAATTATCTGTCATTTGTCAAAATTTGAGCTCACTGTTATAAACGGTTTGAAAATTTTAGCAGTTTGAAATTGGTTGCAGTTCGAGTTAGTCAGGGTGTATAATCACCTATGAGTTTTATAGAACGGTTTTGAATCCTATCTAGCAGGTGCTAGATCAGATGTGGGCATCGTACTCCAATTTCGGGCCAATAAATGCCTTATATAATGAGGCCGTTGCACTGCCGTTCATTGAGAAGTTTTTCTGTTTCGAGATATTTCATAAAGGACGGCTGACCTTGGAAAGAAAGAAATCGACATAAATGCAATGAGTCTGTAGGAGGAGGAAGAAGATTTGTCTTTTTTAGGGACGGGTTTGACAAATGCTGTTTTCCATATGCTCGGAAAGAGTTCTTAAGAGCACAACGAGGAGAGCACCTCTCCAGAACAAGAGGAGATATACCATCTGGACCAGTAGATTCGTGAATGCTCAGATCTTTATGAACTCTTGCTTCTACACGGGTGCAAAATTGGATTAGTCCCATTGAAGTCAAGTGTAGGCGGAGACAAAGTACAATCTGGGAGAGTTGAACTGGTCGCAGAGTGTGCATCAAGCGTCAGAACAATGTAGTATTTTTTGCCTCGGCTTTTGGTCGTATTGAAATTTCACAGCTTTAAGAGAGACGTTGCAGTCATTCCTGACTCGTTTAAACTTTTTTCGGTTATCCTCTGTCTGGTTGATTTTAAGGGAGTGAAAAAACATTTCTCTAACCCTGAGAGCCTTTTTACAGCTCGGTTCATATTACGCCTTTTCTTTTGGCTTGATACTCGTCATCCGATGAGGGATAAAGGATCTCATTTCAAAAGGAGAAGTGTCTGTAATCATATCAGTAGCGGCAATTAAGACCGCTCCAATTGGCTTTCTCGTATTGTCATACAGTTCTTTTAGGAATATTTTCTCTAACTGTGTGGTGGGAAAACAAGAAATTAGCTCATATAAAACAATGGTCCGACCAGCCTAAAGGGGAGATCACATCAATGGTGTATTTATCAGTGTGGGAAGTTAAAAAGTGGTCCAGGGTATTGGCGGTATGACTATCAACGTGTGGGCTCATATATAAGTTGTTTTCGGCAATAAATTTGAAAATTGAAATTTCTGGAGCGAAGCAAATCCAGAATAGACTCATGTGCTCCAATTACACACAAAAACATTGACTGTGGTGTTATCTTCAAGCTAGTGGCACCATCGTTCCGAATTGACACACCGAAGCTCTCGTTACGGTTAATGGACAACGTTACCGGACAATGATCAGCTATTATTTCTTTAAAAATAAGTACGACATTGATAAAGGCAATATGAAGTTTAAGCATTCACGGACGACTCAACTCAACGTCAATATGAAATTTGGGAAATAGACCAGTGATCTTAATGTTTTTGATGTATTCCAACAAATCAGACTCTATTCAAACTGTCTCTTAAGACAGCCCCAAAAGTCGACCAGTGCAGTGAAAAGACATATGCCTGAAATCTCTTTCAAAACATTGTTTGTTCTCTGTCGGAACAGAGCATAGGGACCAAGAACTAAACCATTGTTATCTTTGTATATTTCCTCTACTGAAATTCTCAGAAAGATAAGTAAGCGCTTTAATGATAAAATGCCAGCGATCACTACATCAGCGTCTAGTAAATGTACCCTGATGCTATCGTAGGCCAGATAATCGCAGGGGTAGAGTTTGCAGGAAGTCATTACTTCCATAGCAAGGGTCGCAGGATGTTAAATAATATATGCACAGCACACTCAGATGCTTCTACATATTAGAGTCGTAGAGAAGAATTCGGAAAATTGATGAGGAACCCATCTGCAACTATGCTCAACTGCAACTGCAACTTTGTCATCTACGCAGAAAGTAGTAAAGCAGATTCGGGTCGTAGCAAACTTTGCCTAGCAAGTTCATCGGCGTTCTCACTACGTTCAGTAAAGTTGCATATTCCAACATATTTGGAAGTATAGGTCAGCAAGGGCTTAAAAACATCTTGGCTGTCGCTGCAGATGCAGATGATTTGCCCCTCTGATGATTCGTCAAAATATATTCAGTGCAATCTGAAGAGCCTGAAGAAAGGTTTTTTAACGAGGAGTGAAATTTAACACTTTTGTATTTTAATAGGGCACCATTGCTGTATTTTAGGTCAGTTTTGGAGCCGTCCATGAAGACCAGAAAATATTTTTTTCGTAGCTCAGGTTTCGGTCGAAACTATATGTGAGCTGATACTGATTTCTTAGTGTCATTGCAACAGATGGTACGTCAATAAGACCAGAGTTAAAATACATTCGATGCTGAAAGTCATCAAAAATCCAGTGTATTATACAACAGACCATTTTTTTTACGAATGATGCAGACATATTCATATCATATCAGAAGAGCTTGGAAATCCCCTTGCAGGCCAATCTCCGGAATCTGGTCGAGGTAGCAGTAATGCAGTTTCGTAAAAACATTTAGATTCAAAGACTTTTGTCGGCCATCAGTTCTATAACTTGCCAGAAGACGGAAAGCGCCCTGGAGGTTTTCGACATAAAATGTCTAAGAAGTTTGTTATCCAGGATAATAACTTAACTTCGTTACGAAAGAAATAGTAGTGCTTTAAGCTCTTGATAAGTCGACCAGTCAATTCCCTCTGTTAAATAAAATGCAAAAAAAAAAAACAATTCTTTTTTATCAAACAAACAATCTTAATGGATCTTGATCCAAATAGTTAAAGCGATTTGCAACTGCGCCACCCGATGGTTCACTATTCTAAAAATTTAACAAAATACTGTATATTTCTCCAGACATTCAAGTGTAGGAACAGACAATATTACTACAATTATTATGGAAATCTGTTTATCGTGGATTTTCAAAATAATATCTGTTCGCACACCTAGTGCAGATTTAATAGAATATGTGAAAAACTTATTATAAAACGTTGATTTGCGTACAACGCTTGTTTACCCCGCCATTATCTATAAAAAAAGCGTGATCTGTCTTCGCTGTGTTGTTTCATCAAGTTACACATGTCAAAATTTGCGTAGTTTAAAGGTAGCTCAATGTCGATGAAAATGCTCAGCGCGTTCTCCTTCTTGTTGCCTTCAATTTTGTTCAAAAGATTTTGGGGCGCACTTTTGCAAAATCTTTTGCTTTGCTAGGAATTGCATCTTAGGCAGATCATACATTTGTAAATCAGTTTTGCGCACATGTAGCTCGACCATGCTTTTCATTCAAACAAATTTATCTTAACAGATATTGGCGGGCTTTTTTTCGATTTTCGGTATAAACGCTTCCATTATGGTTGAACAGAGGTTTGGTTTGTATACCTCACACTAGCAGTAGCTCTTCAGAGGTGCAGGTGGCCGATACCTTTTTGGAGCATAATGTATGCAGGCGACTTGAAGCCATCGTCGTTAAATAAGCTTTAAGTCACTTGGTAGCGTGTGATCGTAGGGTATGTACTGACGCATATTTGACTGCTGTGGCCGAGTATGTTCATCTCAATCCAGGAATATCAATTCGCCATCGAACTCAACAACTCAACATTTCATGTACCAGTTTGATAAGAATTTTGAACAAAAATTGATTCAACAATTGAAGGCAAACGACTATGCGCTTTATTATCGCAACTTGAATTGGATATCGAATTTTTCCGAAAAATAATTGTTTCTGACAAGGTGCACTTTATCTTAACAGCTATGTTAACAAATAAAATTGCTGCATTTAGAAATCGGAAAACCCATACGTGATTGTTGAGAAGCCAATACATCCGCAAGGAGTGACAAATTGGTGCGGATTTCAGAGTGGTGGCATCATTGCTCAATTTATTTCGAAAATAATACTGAAAACGCCATTTCGTTGAATGGTGAGAGCTACAGCGCCATGACTACCGAGTTTTTATAGGCAGAAATTGAAGACATGGACTTGGACGATCTTAAGTTTCAACACGGTAGTACGTCAGCAAACAATTGATATTTTGAGCGCTAACTTCGGTAATCGTGTTATCATCCGCCTTGGAACTGAGATTTGAATCCGTTAAACTTATTTTTATGTAGTAAAGATCGATGTTCTTAATGCTTTTAAATTGAATATCGTCTGAGCCACTGGTTGCATAGAGCCAGAAACAGTCAACAAGTTTTTCAAAAATTGAGTTGGCAGAATGCGAAGCCAACCGAGGCAGCCACATGAATGAAATTGCATTCCATAACTAATGGGAATGTTCACTCCTTCTAACAAAGCCATAACATATTGAAAATAACAAATTTTCGAAAATAAACTTGTATTTGTACCACCATTTGTACCATTTACGGCGTATTGTGTTACTCATCTTACCTGCATATTCTCTGACAGAAGCTAGTTGTGAGTCAGTTCGGATAAGGTTACCCGGAAAGAGAGTCTCAACAACGAGAATCCATCATTGAGATGCGTCCCATAAAGTAATATTGAGGTTGAGTTTAGTAATATTGTGTTGTCGTCTGTCCAGAACTCTTTCGTATATTTTCATAGTACGCGATTTGTAATTCATGTCGTCTTAGCCTCGTTGTTTTCTTTGTTTTGCAAGAACAGTATAAATGTAAACTAATTTTATTCTACCCTAACGTTGCACTTCTTTTATTGGTTAGTCGGGACTTATACTTGTAGGAACTACTCATTTTTTGCTGTGCACTTCTTAAAGTTGCGGGTAAAAAGAGTAAGAAGTGGAGGAGGATGTCAAACGTGGATGGTTCACAATTTTCTATCCATTTCTTGCATACTGTTTTGTGGTTCTTTCGTTATATTGTGCCTTTTCTTTATTTTTGTGTTGCTATTGTGGTACGTGGACGTATGTTTTTGTACTTTTGTACGATTCTTTTGTTGTAAGGAAACTTGAACCGGCTGCTGATTTTTCTTCAGGTCTAATTGCATCCTTGATAACTGTGTTTTATTGATTTAAATCGCTTTTCACAAAGGATAAAAACGAATTGAATTTGGACTTGTTCATTATTAAATATTTGCAAAACGAGGCTTTGTCTTCATCATGCAATTCTCTCATCCATACTCCTTTTTTATTTATTTTAACATAATTTAAACTTTTTTACAACACTCATGCAAATTGGTCACTATTGTACGTTTTTTGTTCATTATTTTTTGCATCTATGCTACCAATTATTTTATTATTTTAATTCAACTACATAATAATTTCTATTTATTCATATTACTTGTATTATAAACAAAGGAAGGAGGGCCAACCTGTTAGAACGAGAGTAAAAACTGAATAGTGTAAAGCGCTATTCAGACCAAAAGAGAACTCAGAAAAAACGACCAGAAAAAAATGAGTAGTATACTATAAATCGCGTATAGTTCTTTAATTTCCCGATACAATGCCTTTCGGTCGTGCTAAAGCAACCCCTTTTGTATCAATTTATCTGTCTGGAATGTCTGGCCATGTAGTGTATTCATATAACTTCACTTCAATTATGCCGTAGTTTCGTACTTTTCTCCTTTCATCTTTGTAGTGCTAGTATGCGTGAATGTATAAAAGTAAATCCGAAATTTTTTCTGCCCATAGATGTTCTATTATAGAACACACATGCAGACTTCAGGTAATTACGTTAGATCAAAACGAGTATAATGAAGCACATCTTAGACGTTAAAGTGTTCCTGCAAGACAAAACTGCAGCTTCCATTTATATTAAACAAAAAAAAAAAAAAGTTAATTCATGAATTATCTTTGTAGGTTTACAGTTCAAAATTCAAGAAAATCGTGTAAAGGGTCTTTTCAAAACGACCGTGTAGCTCCCTTGGAAAAAGACACAATTCAAAGAGAGTTCAGAATCCAAAGGCATTCGATTTTCTAGAATTTCCGTTTAATATATTTGTGAGTTACTTCGTTGAGAAACCTTCCCAGGCAATCATTAACTTCTTTCCTTTGACAACTGTTTAGATGATTTTGATACAAATTCTTCCTAAATTAAATTATTCCAAAAATAATAAGTTTCGTCTTCTATTTACAGAGAATTGCAGCGAATCGAAAATATAACAAACTCACCTGTAATATCTCATTTTGCGGAAACTATTCAGGGTGTCGTTACCATCCGAGCATACAGTCAGGAAGCCAGATTCACTGAAACTTTATTCAAAAAGCTCGAAGCGAACACCATTGCGTTTACCATCCTCAATACAAGCAACCGTTGGTTGGGCATATCATTGGTAAGTTTAGTTTCCTCCTTCTGTGCAATCATATCCATCTGAAGCAGGCTCTTGTAAGGCTAATGCCAAAACTTTGATCTGTTTCTTACCCACAGGACTACTTGGGTGCTGTTATCGTGTTCGTGGCCATAGTGACGGCATTGCTTGCAGCTAACATTAGCAGCAGTACCAACTCAAACAACAATACCATTTCTTCTATGACTCCCACAGCTGATGCTAAAGTATCCGGACCATCTCATGAACCGACTCCATCTCTTGTTGGTTTGGCCATAAACTACACACTGCTTGTGCCAATCTACCTCAATTGGGTGGTAAAACTACTTGCCGATATGGAGATGTATGTGGGCTCCGTAGAACGTGTTGCATATTATGCTGAGCCGCAATATAAGGCGGCAGCAAGTTCCATGGATACGAATATCCCGGACAGGGATGTTGCTCATGTGATTGCCTCGTCCAAGTGCTGCCAGGATGTAGTCATCTGTAAGATATGCATATCTCAATATTTCTAAAGTTTGAACAGCGAATTATCGACTTAAATGGGACGTGTGCTTTGACAAAGAGTACGGATAAAATGAGTGTTGTTGTAGATGGTAGTACGTAGATAAAGGGATTGGATGTAAGGGTGTAAGGATGATAGGAAATTCAGTGGTGTTGTTTATACCTACCTATAGTCCTTGGTGCATAGGTGTATAGAAATTTTGTTGAACTTGCGGTAAAATTCTATGTTCCACTTGAATTGAGATGCAATGTGATTTACGATCCGACTGGGTAGCCGCTAACATGGAAATTGAAACATAAAAGTTCCACAAATTGTTTTGCGGGCGCGCACAAACCATACAAAGTATTAAAGAGTGAGGTTGCCTTGAATGTAGGCTGGGTGTAGAGTTTATTGCTTGCAATTGACTGAACACATTTGTTTTGCGTAATCAGTGGACTGTTTGAGAACCAAAGCAAGAACGAATAGGTTAATGATTACTGGTAATTTCAAATTCCTTATTTAATTGTCTATCTTTCAGTTGGTTAGAAATTAAAAATTAAATGAAATTCCTTTGCAGGGAACTTCGTGTGCATATTGTAGGTAAGGTTCAAGTCTTTAGAGATGAGGGGATACGTTTAGATAACTTTGCCAACAACTTTGTGTTCTTTAATACACTTAGTTTTTTACATCTTCTTATAGGGTTAAAGGATTAGCTACGATCACGATAATTCTTCTTGAGTAGCAGTAAGATAGTGATGCGCTTATATGAACGTTTTTGATTCTACTACAGATTGTCCTCTCACATGCTGCGAAATATGTGAACTTAACGTTGCTATCCCACAGTATTCTTCGATATCAAAAGTGAATTTAGACTTATATCCTTAAGTAGGTCCTAGTTTCCTTTAATCTTGCCAAAACACTCACAATTTCGAGAATTTTTGTTGAGTTTACGTGTATCTGAAACACTTTTTCATTTATGATTACTCTAAATGTTGCCCTGCTATAAAGCTTCTAATTTAAATATTCACAAGAATATTCTCCCCACTTTCTCACTTTAATTTCATGTTTAAGATGATGGTATGTCGTTCCGAGCATCTGTGAGTTGAATAGTGACTAGAATACCTATTTTGTGTTTACTCTAGCGCCAGCGATTCATTCCATAAAAGATGTTTATTCTTGTCATGAGGCTGTTATCTGTAACCTAGCCATGTTACTACTTAATTGACATATTTTTATGGCTATGTGAATCATATACTACCACCCTCGGAACTCTTAATATTGTTGCTTTTTTTCATAACATTCAATCGCCGTAGTGAAGTTATTTCGAAACCTAAGTCTTAAGTCTGCTGTAATCAAGTTTTTCTATAAGTTTCCAGAAATTAACACAGTGTTCGCCATAGTATGACGACAGAATCTGAGAAACATATTCAAAAAGACTAGAACTAGGGTCTGGTTTTTTCGCCCACTTTATTGATGGACGGAAAAGTGTAAAAAGTGACAAGGTATTGACGTTTATTGGCGTTCGGCCTTGCAAGGTGTTAGTGATACTAGGTCACAAATTGTTTGAATTTACCTTGGGAGTAAGCAGTGCTTGAAATTAACACGGAAATGTCTTTAGTATTGATTTTCTTGGAAAGAAGTTGGCACCGTTAATGGTTAGTTCAACAATGAGAAGTTCGAGATTGCTCCTTAAGAAATAATATAGATAATCTTAAAAAGATGCAAGTAAAATAGCTTAGATTGGATGACAAAGTTTGTCAAGTTTGTTAACATCATCAGTCATAGACAGTGTTGGAGATAAATACATATGACAAGTTTGGTGCTTGCAAACCTTTTGCTGAAGAAGTTGTCTTACAATGGACTTACGATGGCTGCTTGACGAATACCAAGATAAAAAATGATAACGCAACTTTTTTAGGTTTTGACTTGTTGCTTCGACCCGTACTTCTTACTGGCGAGCGATCTTTTAAGCTTTGGGAAAAAAAAGAAGTCTCATGGAGCCAAATGCGGAGAATGGGGGAGCATTTCAACCAATTTGCCTATGGCGACTGCGTAGGTGTGACCCGGTGCGCTATCGTGTTGGAAGAGCACTTTTTTATTCGTTGAATGTGGTCGTTTTTTCTTCAAATTGGGACCGAATCTGCCCAATGTATGCTCCTGTTTTTCCCTTCTCCAAATAGTCAACGTGGATCACACCTCATGCTTCCCAAAAAACGGTGGTCATCACCTTTCCGGCCGAAGGCACGGTATTCGCCTTCGTTCGAGCTCGTTCATAGGGTAAAACCCATTGCTTCGATTGTTCTTTTGTTTCTAGTATATACCAATAAATTCGCGTCTCATCGGCGTTCACGAAGTGATGCAGAAACTCCTCTAGATTTCGATTAAACAGGGCCAAGCACGTCTTTGAAATGTTCTCAAGTTTTCTCAAGCCCAAAATCTCGTGCAGGATATGGCTAACGCGTTCAGTTGAGATGCCTGGTATCTCAGCTAGGTCGCAAATTTTCACTCGGCGGTCCGTTAATACGAGATCATAGATTTTGTCCGCGGTTTCCTCTGTGGTAACCATTTTCTGGTGGCGGGGTTATCAAAAACCGCTGTGCGGTTACGGCAAAACTCTGCGAACTAATGATAAACGGTTGTACGGAAAGATGAAAGGGTCACATAAACACCATTGAGAATGGGCTTGATTTCCTCGTAGGTTTTGCCACTCAAAAACAAGAATCGGATCACAAAGCGATACTGCTCTTTTTCCATGGTAGCAAGAAACATTAACACGATGTTTTGAAATGGGTGTAAAAACAAAACTAAGCGTCGGATTGTCACCAAATTTTGACAGGCGAGCTTGTATGCTTATTAGTGGTTAAACTGTGTGTAATAGTTGCAAGACTGTTGAAAAGTGTTCCAAAATTTTATATTCAGATAGTTGAATTGGAATAGAAAGGATCTGTAATTATTTTAAAGCACATTTTTTCGATACACTAGCGGTAATCTGTCTGATCCACAAGAATAGTTGATGAGGATGAGGAATTCAAGGTCTTAGTTGACCATAGTTTTCCGACAAATGGACGTGTTTCGGTAAAGTATTAAGATAAAAGGAAAAGAAAAAAAGGAAAAGCACAAATTTTGGGTTTTCTGTAGCTTTCCAAAGATTATATTATTTATTTGGAAGTGAATGCAGTTGTTTATTTACGGAAAAAGGGTTGAAAATAAAGTTTTTGAGGTTGAAAGGATTAAAAACAAATAACCGAATACAGTAACAGTTAAGGCAATAAAATTGTTGTTGCTTAGTAACAAAATTAGAAGAGAGAACCGTGGGAGGGTTATAAATATGCGACCTGGGCATTATGCAGTTCTTTTTATTGTATTATTCTCGATACCTATTAAGATCAAGCACATCTGTGGAGTTATATTTATGTAATCGAACGCGTCTGGTAGGCCAATTTTCGACTGCTGACCAGTTTCCTATTACAGAAGTTGCAGTGATTTGAACAAAACGAAGCGCATCATCTCAAAAACAAACTAAGTAAGCTATATACTTGAAACTGTGAACATATATTCAGGACATGTGTACCAACACACACAAAAAAAAATATATATAATCGGATGTACGTTGCCCGCGAAAACACACCATTTGTATATATTGTATATTGGTTCTATGTTTTGAGGCATAGTTCGTAGACTACTCCCAAAGAAACGTCTTTGGAAGCTCTAAAAGTGAGAAACGTCCCCCAAAGTAGTAATAAACAAGATTAAAAATACATATTAAGGCTCAATTGGGTTCGTCAGACAGGAAGGAGGAGAAAGAAATTAAGTTATTTACTTATTTATTTTTTCTTTAAAGAACTTAACACTCAAGTGGATACATTTAAAATGCATCAGCATGTGTTGACTTTTTTTAAGGAAAGGCTCAGGGTTCTTTCGATCAATGGATGGCACCCAATGTTTAACGGGGACATTTGATTGTAGGTGGAAGTTGGTTTGGTCTTATTTCCTGGTCAACAACTCATTTTTACTTGATTACTTGATAGTTAGTTGAAAAAATGATTGTCTTTCGGGTGCGGTGGAGTTTCCGATTTGAAAGCCAGTTCACTACCACTTGAGCCAAGGCTACTCACTAGACTTCTGAACAAGAATCAAAAAAAAAAAAAAAAAAAAAAAAAAAAAGGAAAACATCGGAGAAAACATTGGTTGGGATGATTGAATTCAGAACCATAGGAAGTTAATGGGCTCGCAACGATTGTGTCGGATAACCAATCCAAATTACAACAGACACAAAAAATAACTATAAACGACCGCAAAAGCAAACCTGGAGAGGGTTAACAATTTTGAATATCATGGGCCAGATTTAAATAACAATGAACAAATTTAATATGACATACCAATGAAAGCGATATTGGCATACGAGTAATATCATATAAAATACATTTTAGTTAAGAAGTGATAAAACTCTCTGCGAAATCAAACATAAACTATAGATTACTACAGCTGCCGCCCTAGATGGTAACAAATCTCGCCTGCTACTTGACAAACATGTAATGCGATCTCAAGCCATCAACACTAAAATTAAATTAATTCTATTGAAACAAAATTAAATACAAAAATAACCATTAGGTAGAAGAAACGTAGCCGAAATCGTGCTACCTATCGTACATCCATCCCCCGTTTATTGCAAAAGGCGACCAAATGGGCAATTTTGAGATTCGGCATTTTTCCATAGAATTGTAACATGCGATCAAAAGAGGGTACTCTATGATTTGACACTGATGAAGCATTAAAGTGTGTGCCAAAGAAAAGTCCTCTTTCACTGAAGGTCATGGTGACGTTTTTTCTGTCAGTAATAGGCGATTTTACCTTTAATAAACCGTAACAATAAATGCGAAGAATAAACTAGATGCTTGGAAGGAACATTGGAAAATTTTTGATAAAGTTCGAAAAATTCTAGTTATTTTCATTTCCTTCTTACTTTTTACTTCCATCAAAAAAAAAAAATTTGTTTTGCAAGGACAAAAAAGGGTTTCAGAATGCATCTCATAAATCGATGTTAGATGTAAGTAATTCATTTGAACGTGATTATTTATGTCTAGAAATGTATTGGATATATGGTAGACTTTGTTGATTTTATAAAACCATTAAAAACATAATTACTCAAGACCGTGTAGGGTCTCTGTAAAACGTGTCTATTAAGCATTTTAACATGAAATGCGGGTGCATTTTCTCAGTGTAATCCTTTAAGAGATTGATAATTTTATTGTACTATTAAATTTCTACCAATGAGTCATTTATAAAGGAATAATAGGTGGTATATAGTTCTTTTCCGCTGGCACGAAAGAAGCCTTATTCAACAGTCCGCTAGCTGAATAACATGGCACCTAATTATACTGATTTTCTTTGTTTCGTTGTAAATTTCACTTGTATGCCCTTTTTTATCAATGTTTCTTATATACGTGGGCTGTTTGATGAATACTCGGATTAGAAATTACAACGCAATTTTTAAAGGTTTTGACAATTGTAAAATGTCCTTTCAATGCGATATACTTTTCGCAGTGGTGTTGCAACTTTTTTAACCCCTCCGTAAAGTACGACATTTCTTGGTCTACAAATTACTTCCTCGTTCAACACGTATAAAAAAAAATTTAATTAAAAATTTAAAAAAACTCCGACGCAAAAATAACCTTTGAAAAGTAAGAAAACTTTATATATGGGCCCTTTAGGTTTAATATAAAAATTAATCTTTTAATCCAAGCACCGTTGCGTCTGAGGACCGTTAAGTAAATATAGTATAAAAAAACAATATTAGTCTAAAGTAGTTTTATGATGGTAAACTAACTCACGGATATGTTTATTTGGTGAATTTTTCGGAGTAAACTAATTTAGACTAAGATTTAACGAATAAGGTAGCTAATTATTGTTTTTTGCTAATTCATATTTTATAATTTTTTTAGTTATACTTTTTATTTTTATTATATTTACTTAGCGGTCCTCCGACTCAATGATGCTTGGATTAAAATATTACCTCTTATATTAAACTTAAAGGGTCAATACAGAATGTTTTCTTACTTTTTTAAGGTTATTTTTGCGTCGGGGTTTTTTAAAATTTTTAATTTAATTTTTTTTATGCTTTTTATACTTTATATACGAGGGCGGTCCCAGAAGTACCCGACCCAACAAAGAAAACACAAAAATTTTGGAAAAAAATACACTTTTCCCAGCGATGTTCAAAAAGTTCGATACTCTTTTTATAATAGGAACTGTCTTGCTCCTCAAAATAGCCATTAACTGCCGACATCACTTCTTCATCGTTGGAAAATCTTTGACCACTGAGCCATTTTTTCAAGTTTGGGAACAGAAAATAATCCAAGGGGGCTAAATCTGGCGAAAAGGGTGCATGAAGTAGCAATTCAAACCTAAATTCATTAATTTTGTCCATTGCAACAACGGATTTGTGAGCTGGTGCATTGTCTTGGTGAAACAACACTTTGTTCTTAGCCAAATGCGGCCGTTTCTGCTTGATTTCTTCCCTGAAGCGTTGCAATAAGTTCGCAAAATACTGGCCGTTGATAGTTTTTTCTTTTTGAAGATAGTCAATGAGAATTATCTCACGCGCATCCCAAAAAATCGACGCCATGACCTTGTCTGCAGATGAAACGGTCTACGTCTTCTTTGGAGCCGGTTTTCCCTTTTGAATCCATTGTTTTGATTGTTCTTTTGTCTCGGGTGTAAAGTGATATACCCATGTTTCATCCATTGTTATGAAACAATGAAAAAATTCTGCTTTGTTGCTGTGAAACTTCGCTAAACACTCAATTGAAACATCTTCACGACAATGTTTTTGCTCGAGTGTGAGCAAACGCGGCACCCATCTTGCACACAGCTTTCTCATGTCCAAATTTTTAAAAAAATTTTTCGAAATGGCCACAATGTCTGCTAGCTCGCGAATTTTCAGTCGACGATCATCTAGTACCGCTTTGTGGATTTTCTTCATCATATTTGGGGTCGTCACCTTATTTGGTCGATTTCTGCGATGCTCGTCTTGGCAGCTCGTACGGCCTCGTTTAAGCCCAGCAAATTTTTACTATTGTAAACGAAGGAGCAGACTCACCGATAGTAGAATACAATTCAGCCTTGATATTGGTTGGGCTGAGGCCTTTCAAATTAAAGTATTGTATAACATAACGATGACCAATTTTCTCCATTTTCACAAATTCACTGACAACGTTCATTATTGATGGCTGCCAAAAAAATACTAAACAACGTGGCGCTTTCAAACTTGAAACATATGCTTTATAGACTGCATACTTTCCAATACAGTGATATTTTTAAACAACTACCGCCATGTCTTGGTCAGACCGGGTACTTCTGGGACCGCCATCGTATTGCGTCTATCGCTACAATCGACATTTTCAAAAAAAAAAAAAAAAAATATATATATATATATAAAGCGTATCAGCCGTTTGGGAGCTACGATGCCGCAGATAGACACACATATACACAGGTACACACGTTAGACATATAACACCCCTTTTTTGCGTCGTATACACAGGTACACACGTTAGACATATAACACCCCTGTTTTGCGTCGTGGGTTAAAAACTGCTTGGAACGGAAACATAAGCACGAAAAATTGTTGTCTTACCAGCCTGCATTGGTTAATATGGGGTAATACACTTCCATGATAGACATATGTACGTATAGTAACAAATATGCACAACTTGATTCATTTGTTTTAAGAAATCTTACCTCATTAAACTTTATTCTCGTAATTCTTCAATGGAAAATCACTCGATTATTTTTGCGGAGAAAACATATTGGGTCATAAAAAAAGTCTCCGCGGTTTTTTGTTACATTTTTGAAAGAAAATTTTCTTTATTTAAAATCAATTTCAATCAAGTACATACTGCCCATTATTATCTATGACCTTTTGTTATTTTCCGGGTAGCTTCATAGGCTTATCAGCGAAAAACTTGACCAAGTGATATTCAGCGGCTCTTCGGTTGGCCAATTTTTTACCATCAAGAGAGTCTTGCAAATACAAAAATAAATGGTAATCAGAGGGTGCAGGATCCGGGTTGTACGGTGGATGCATCAAAACTTCCCAACCAAGTTCCATCAATTTGTTCCGGGTCATCAAATATGTATGTGGCCTAGCATTGTCATGATGAAAGACAACTCCCTTTCTGTTGGCCAATTATGGCCGCTCTTTCTTGAAAGCTTCATTCAAATGGTCAATTTGTGCACAGTAGAGGATCGAATTGACCGTTTCGCCACGTTCTAGCAGCTCATAATAGACAATTCCCATCCAATCCCACCAAACACTCAACATTACCCTGTTTGTCGTCAATCCAGGCTTTGAAGTCCTTTGTGGTCTGTCACCCACCTTTGACAATGATCGCTTGCGTTGGATATTCTCGTATTTAATTCATTTTTCATCGCCCGTAGTAAATCGCTCCAAAAATGGTTCCATTTCGTTACGCTTCAGTAGCATTTCACTGATGGTTATTCGGTCAATTGAATTTTTTTGGCGTTAATTCATGTGGCTCCCAAACATCGAGTTTCTTTGATTAGCCTTCTCGTTTTAGATGATTTCAAACCGTCATACGGTTGATGTTTAGTGCCTCCGCTATCTTCAGACAGCTTCCGTGCCGGTCTTGCTCCATAAGTTGCAAAATTTCATCGAATTTTTCAGTGACAGGCTGACCAGTGCGAGATGCACCTTTTACATCGAAATTTCCGGAACAGAATCGAACAAACTACTTCTGGGTCTGGCGTTCACTTACAGCTTTCTCACCGTAAACTGCACAAATTTTTTGGCATGTTTTTGCATCGTTTTTCCCCTTTTCATAGTAAAAAAACATCACATAGCGTATTTCTTCGGATATTTCACTCATATTCAAATCAGTATAACTTTTAACACGAGCAACGAAAAATGTAGCCTTACATGTCACTTTTCAAACACGTGAAAAGTGACTGGTTGTACTATTGTAACAAATATATAAATTAATCTTTTACGATGAAATGTATTTACACACATGAAAATTGTTCAATGTTTTTCATTCTTCATTTTCTTTCTTTATAGATAAATCAGTCCTTATTTCATGGCCACAAAAGGGTGATATCACATTTGAAAATGTTAGCCTGCGATACAAGGGCCAAGAAGTGAACGTTATTACGGATTTATCACTGAAAATTCCAGCTGGTCAAAGGGTATGTATTACGTTATAAAAGCTGAAGTATTTGTGACTACAGTGTGACAAGCAAGGCTGATTCGAATTTAATTTATAACGTAATGTAATAATTTCTCTTCATTGTATCTTCATTGTTATTGCGCCCGTCTGGAGTTAGTTATATTTGCGGACTTTCTTTTCTGCCCATCAGTTTTTGAAGTCAAGTTTTGCAGGATTTCTCGCGTTCGTTGGCATGTTTCATCTTGGACAGAGGATGTATTCGAAAAACAGTTTTGGGAACATGAAGTTCGACCATACTCTCTATGCTCTTCAACACGACGGAAAATAGACTAATAGGTCTGAAGCTCTTGGCGAGCACGCAGCTATATTTTTCTTTAGATTTTCGGTATAAAGGCTATTCTTACTGTTCGTCACGTACGTTATACATTCCAGTGCCAAGCTACCAGCGAAAATGATGCATGATTAACTTTCCCATGTCAATATATCGTCCAAAGTTGTACAAAATTGTGTATGGCATGCCACCTTTCTTGTTTTATTTTTTTTTTTTTTTTTTAAGAGTTGATATCAGATTGTGATGTTTATGAAAATGCTTAAGTCGGAGCTAGGCAATGAATCTCAGGACAGTATGTTTCTTTGTGTTTAAGATATAGTCAACCCGTATCCCATTGGGTACAGTCCATCTTCTAGAAATGGCATTTATGAGTCCAATGACATGTTAGGAAGTGAGTTATTTTTACTTCTTATTGTTAAGATGTCCTTTCGTCTTTTTTTTCAAGAAATTGAATAGATTTGTCGCCAATTTCCTCATTCTAGTAAGAGAGTAGGTCTTGATATTGCATTGATTTATTTAATTCTCTATCTGGTTGTCAGATAATCCAGAAAATAGTTCAGTGTTTGTAAATGAAGACTGAGCATTTAATCTGCTTCATTCCCAGAAATGCCTCTATGTCTAGTGCCTTATATTGTGGGCAGAAACTACAGGAGGATCTGTAAATATGATAGTTCCAAATGAGCTAAACGAAATGAAAGTTTTAAGTGCAGCTTCTTTATATGTCAATATAATGACGTTTGATTTCTGGTGTATTTTAAGAACAAAGTTCCGTTATATAAATGTCTACTAAGAAATAGGATAAGAATATTCCATTTGTTCAGAACGTTTGTAGTTGATGTATTAAACGATTAGAGGATGATCGCAATAACTGTGAGTCGGAAATGGAAGTTTAGAAGGGAGATTGAGATAGATATTTTTCGAAATGAAGTCGGAGATGGAAACGGCTGGTGAGGATAGCAATGGGACTTTTCAAATATATTCATGCCTCCAAAAACGTGTTAATTTTTCACCTTGGGGCTTTTTTTTATTAAGTACTTGAGTATCCCTTTAAGATGGTTTTGGCTTCTGTTGAATGATATTGAGATAACTCAGCCTACATGCACTGCATATTATCTATCGTAGATCCAGCTCTCTATCTTGTGAAAGTGTTGTAGGAATCGGTTAAGAGTTGCAGGTTTTTTTTTTTTTTTATAGTAAAAACACATCAAGCTGGTGTAAGAAAAGCCACCATTTTCAGATTATAATGACCAGGAAACACAGGTTAGTACGTTTATATTATTCTGCCTAAGAAAGAGCAACAATATTTCGAGGCATATTCGAATTTCAGTTTGTTGTTGAGCATTTCTTGCAGTACATGTAATTATTTTCCGTAACAGAGATGGTAAGTTAATATATAAAGTAAGAAGGGAGCCTTGGGGTACACCATTGATTACTTCATGAATATCGCATTTAAAACCCGCCAAATCAGCTTAAACCGGACGTCATGTAAGATAATTACTAATCTATTGAAGAAAAGATTCATCGATCTCAAAAGTACGAATTCTTCCGTTAAATATCCCCGAAACTTAAAGTACAATTATCATACTTTCGCAAGCGTTATGTACACTTAAAGCTCGTACGATTAAAACCTAAATCCAAATAATGCGAGCGATCATTTTTGGTAAAAGGTCGTAACCTTTCTTGATGAATACATTATACAAATGTGCACTACAACTTGGATGTAATTGACAGAGGAGAGGGCAAAATGTACAAATATGTCTATGCTTTTGACCGCTTACATTCACTGCAATCTATTCTGAAACACCAAGAAACACAGAGGGTGTTTATTTCCACATCCTAGTGCGGCATTCATAAAACAGTGGTGGTTATATTTTTTTTATTGCAGAACAAATTCTTTGTCCATCGAAAAAAAAAAAATGGCTGGTGAGAGTGGTTCTTTTTTTTCCTTATAAAGTCCAACAGCGAAAGAATTTCTTTATTAAGGACACTGCGTCACTGAATTACCCGAATGATCTCACAAAAAAGGGTAGACAAAGTTGGCAGGAGGGGAGCATCCATTATCCGTAAAGCACACTCTGTAATCTACTTCTGTATATGCACGAGTATCAGTATCGATTCTCATTTACAGTTTTTGTTGAGTTAGCAAATTTTGAAAAGTTCAAAAATATTCACAGACATGCATGTAAAAATTTGGGAAAATTTGTGAAAAATATCCGGATGGCATGTCCTTTCTGCAATTGAATGATTGAGTCATTTTCTTTAATTTGTTTGGTTTATCTTTAAATTTTTTTTTCGAATTCTTTAAAGGTTGGCATATGCGGCCGGACTGGTAGTGGAAAGACATCCATGGCACTGTCCTTATTTGGGGTGCTAAAAACGATTTCAGGAAGAATTTTGATAGATGATGTGGACATTACCCAAATACATCCGGATGAAATCAGATCAAGATTATCGATAATTCCGCAGGATGTGTATCTATTCAATGCAAGCGTACGGGAGAATTTAGATCCAAGAGGACACTATTCAGATTCAGATTTGTGGAAATGCTTGGAATTGGCCCAACTGAAAGATGTCATCGTCAATGCAATGCCTTCGGGTCTGGGTAAGTCCTAAGACAAAATGTTTTTTGTATGATATATGAATTTTGTTTTTTTTTTTTTTTTTTTTTTTTTGCACGAGGTCCTTGAACATGGATATTCAATAGTTTTCTGACAACTGGCTTCTCTGTGAACCGGTAGTAGGAGGTTTTGAAATCCGTAAATGGATTCGAAATATCAATTCAAATACATATACAGGGTTGACTTGACTTGACTTGACAACTTTTTTTTTTAAATAAAAGGCAAACCATTTGAGATATTTCAAAAACTTTATTATTGGCTTGAAGTACAATCGAAACATTTATGAATGGAACTCGACTTCGTTTATATGGCCGGCGCGGGCATGTTTGCAGCGGTCGATTCTTTGGATCCAATTTTCAACGACTCGGCCACACATTTCGGCCGAAACGGTGATGAAAATGTTGAGTTTACTGAATAAATTGACAGTGACAGTTTGATGTTTGGTGAAAGAGGGCGTTCACAAATTAAATTCAAAGTGGTCAAATCCCTATTGGAAAACCCTATACATATGTATGTTTTGAATTAACAACAATGTCATCAATATAGGTATTTAATGGTCTGCTTATGTATCCTAAAATGAAAGTTACGTTTGCTTATGGCAAGATCGATGGTCTACTATCGGAAATCATATCGTGCAACTTGAACGAATTCCTTATTAAATCCAGAAGATAATCTGGTTCTGGCAAATCTGGCACTGACCTATGAGAGAAATTATTGGTGATTACTAGGAAGAGAAGGACAGACAAAGTGCGAATTTAGGTACACATATCATATCATATACACAACCAATTTTGGGTGAACTACTCGGGAATAACTATGTGTAGAGTTTCAAACCGGGAGCACTGTGCTTAAGCGTTGCAACAGAAAAAAAAAAAAAAAAATAAGGATTGAATAGGCAACGCGAACCAACCTAAAAATTGATTCGGAATTGAAATTAAAATGTTTACTCGTAAATTCTATTCAGTTGAGCTTCATAAAAACGATTGTAAAAAGAGGAGCATCTGCGTGTTGTCGTCAGGATATTTGAGGTATGATTTTATTTCGATTGGATTCCTCTACTTCCTTCAGACTATGTCCATACTCGAGGCATAGGTTTATAATAATTCCCAAAAATTTGTTAATGGTCACCGCAGGGCCTGCTTGTTCTACTTTGATTTTTGAGCTTTTATAGAACGCAAATATCCCGTCATGTGTATAAATAATCCGCACCTTAAGATATTGAACGAGTCAGTTTCCGTATTGAGGGTCCTGTTTACCAACATCGTTATTATTGATAAAATAAGTGACTCATTTGCGTCGTACTATCTGGTCAATTTACAGGAGATATTAAAAGTTGCATTGAGGAAACCAACCTTAATGTTGATGAAAATGCCAAACGAGTACTCCGTTTTGTTGTCTGTGATTTTTGTTTTTGATGTCCAGTTTTACAGGGTCTTCTTCGTTGGTAGACATGTTGTATCTTGGACAGAGGATGCATTCGATGCATGGACAGTTTTGCACTCCACCATTCTATCCATGCTCTTCTACATTGAGGAAGTCAGACTGATCTATACCTTTATGTATTGGGTCTATAACTTAATTCGTGCGGTTTGCTAAGACTTGTATTATTCCATTGCTATTATTCCATGCGTTGGAAAGCTACTGTCATTGTACGTCATTTCAGTATATGTCATTCATTTGAAGCGTAAACAACAATAATTTTTTTCACTCAAATATGTCGAACTTTGTGCCTGAAAAGTGTTTTTGCGGGGAGTTATTCTTCATTACTGAAAACTGCTCCCGAAAGTCATCGTATTTTGGTGGAAGTTTATGGTGAACATGCGCTAGCTGAGCGAACGTGCCAAAAATGGTTTGCACGATTTAAAAGTGGTGATTTTGGCTTGGAAGGCGATGAACGTCCTGGGCAGCCAAAAAAGTTTGAAAATGAAGAACTGGAAGCATTACTCTATGAAGATTGTTGCCAAACACAAGAAGAGCTCGCAGAATCTTTGGGTGTCACTCAAGCAGCCATTTCAAAACGTTTAAGAGCAGCTGGATATATTCAAAAGGTAGGAAATTGGGTTTCACATGAACTCAAGCCGAGAGACATCGAAGGGCGGTTTTGCTTGTCCGAAATGCTGCTGGAACGCCACAAAAGGAAGTCATTTTTGCATCGGATTGTTACTGGTGATGAAAAATAGACCCATTACGATAACCCCAAGGGCAAAAAGTCATATTTGAAACCCGGCCAACCAGCCAAATCAACGACAAAGCCGAATATCCATGGCGTGAAGATAATGCTCTGTATTTGGTGGGATCAGATGGGTGTGCTGTATTATGAGCTACTAAAACCGGGTGTAACCATCAATGGACAACGCTACCGAACGCAATTAATCCGTTTGAATAGAGCAGTAGCCGAAAAACGCCCGGAATATGCGACCAGACACGAGGCAATAATTTTCTTTTATGACAACGCTCAGCCCCACGTTGCTATACCGGTTAAGAACTCTTTGGAAAACAGTGGATTGGAAGTCCTAACCCACCCGCTTTATAGCCCAGACCTTGCCCCTTATGACTACCACTGAAATACGGTTCACATCAGAGCAGATTATCAAAAATTGGCTTAATTCATTCTTGGCTGCCAAGCCGGCGCAGTTCTTTTGGGATGGGACCCAAAAATTGCCAGAAAGATAGGAAAAAGTCATAGCTTCAGATGGGCAATACTTTGAATAATACTATTGTACATGTTTTTCCTTAATAAACGTTCAATTTTTGAAAAATCCTCACGAATTAAATTACATACCCAATAATATAACCAGATATATATACTTGAATTCGATAAAGAAAGCTACAGCATGTTTGGATCACCAACAAGTTATTAACCTCACTTACTGGATAACAATACTCGAGGTTGAGAGATAAAATACCAGCGCTGAAATGTTGAGGGCTAATCGGATGAAATATTGTATAATACTCATAGATAAGTTCCGGGAAAACTAGATGAGAGTTGCACATAATGATGTGCGTCGTACGTAAACTTAGTGGTCTTGAGAGTAACTTTGTCCAAGTCCACCACGAGAGAAGAATCGTCCTTGTTTTCCCAATTTATGTTCTACCTGTGAGAATTTGGTTATGAAAACGGAGCAACACATCTTCCGTTTCTCTTAGTTGCCCTGGAATCAAGTACACTTGGGGCACATACTAACTTCAAATGAATATCTCAAATAGTTTTTGAGTTACGGCCTTCTAAAGAGTAGCCGCTCACCGGTCATCGTACACCACATTGTTGACCTTCAGGTATACAGAAATGTATGAGTAGGCCTACTGTTCAGGGGTTTTTCGTGACATGTAACGACTACGTCTGAGACAGTTGTTACTAGTGTTTTTCGTGAACTCCACGGGATGCCAATACATCCATGGGAGCAAGGATACGCTTTGCCATCGCTCGCGGTCAATTCTTTGATACCAAAGGGGGACTCGAAAGAGGGTCGATTATCTTAAAGAAGGGCTTCACCAGCACAGCAGACGCTTTTTAAAGAAGAGAAAGGTGAATTATATGGACCTGGAATAGAATGAGAAAAATGGAAGTATGTTTTTATCTATTTAAAACAATGAAATCAATAATTTTATCTTTAAACGCGTTTTTCTCGAAACTTAATTTACATACATACACATACAGAGAAGGTGGAGGATTGTCTCCTCTTCCTTCTCGTCCATAAAGCTTCTCCAGAAATTATTTGTAAAGGCCCCAAGATTTCATGCATGCTTGCCTGTAAGGCAGTGTCTAGTGATGACACCTATGATGGCACTCAGATATTTCTTGTTTAGAAAGATCAGACTCTTAGAGCGATTCAGATTCAGCTTTGGCCAAATTTGTTTGGTCGCTAGGCATGTTGGTCCAACTGTCCGATTAAGGTCTGTTCTTTTATTAACTGCCAGCTTTAATATTGATTCACACCTAGCGCAAAATAGCAAAATAGGTAGAGTGGTTCCAATTTTGGCGAGTCGGTCCTATACTTCCCTTGAATGCCTCTGTGGCACGGCGCCCAACAAAGGTGAAGGTGGTTGAATTGCTCTGTCATCTTCGTAAGAGATGATGAGATGAGACCAAGTCCAAGGACTTGATAGCGGCCAGACTATTCGAAGAGAGGTGGATATTATTTACAGATATCACGTTTTTCTTCAGCCGAGACACAGCTTTTTTATTCATCAAAATTTGCGGCTGGAAGAGAGGCATAGATTTAGTTTATCTAAGAAGACATCGCCACCAACTCCGCTATTGGCTTTCGATCCATCTGTGTGGATGAACTTGTCCTCCATGAAAGCATCTTCTTCCCAGAAGGATCTAGAGGGGAAGCTTACATAAAAGTCTTTGTCAAACCATAGTTTAGGTATGGTGTAATTGATGTTCTTTGTGAGGATTCCTCATATATATGTATTTAGAATATTAACGTGGCCAAATAAATTATTTGTTCACTGTATATTCGCTTTAAGGCGACTAGCTGCAGACACAGTTACTTGCCTAGAAGCCCTAGAACGTAGGGCTCCGCTTATGCAAAGACATGCTGTTCTTTGGAATCTGTTTAGTTTGCTGCAGTTAAATGCAGTATCTAACGCCGTCCACCAGACAACAAACCCATAGGGGAACATCGGTCTTATGACCGAGATGTATAGCCAGTGGCTTATGCGAGGTTGTAGCTTTATTGATCTTTGTTGAATGTTAGGTTTCTCGTTACGTTTCCTGTCAAAAATGAGACAGAGTCTTTGATAGTATGTAGATGCTTACGTGAGACGACTATAGCAAAGTCAGAAGTCGTGATTACAGATGTTGTTAAAGGCGCCCTCTATGTCTAGAAAAGCAACCTTCGTGTGGTATCTATATTCTCATATCGTTCGATGTGGCTAGTTAGTAAATGCAGAACCGTTTCCACCGACTTTCCTTTACAGAAGGCATGTTGAAACGTTGACAAAAGTCTTAGATCGATTTTAGCTCGTACGTTGATATCAATCAGTCGTTCTAGAGTTTTCAGAAGGAAAGATGATAGACTTATAGGTCTAAAGTAATTTTGGACAACATGAGAGCATTTTTCTGGCTTTGGAAATGAAGACAACATTGACTTCTCCCCATGACAGTGGAATGTGGATCAGTTCTACACATCTCCTCATGATATTCTCTAGCGTAGGCAGGAAAGTATTGTTCCGTTGATTCCCGGCACCGCTGCTTCGAATACAACAAACACTCTTACTTCTGCTGGGATCCCGCTATCCCAGCTGTGGGTTCCCTCAGGAATCACGAAACCTTTTTCTATCACGCTCCGTTGAAGCTCGATGATTTATTTATGGTGGATTAGCGATAGAGTAACCCTCTATTTTCACAGTCCCAAAAAGCACACAAACGTGTGTCGCGTGTCTCGTTTATTTTTATTTAGACTCGCGCGTCCTACTGGAGTCTCAAATTCTCAAAAAAAAAAAAGAAAAGATTTTTCTTAACATACTAAACTCTTCTCTCTATACTTAGCTTTGTTCCTAGCGGTGCTGTGGCTCGTTCTGGAGCAGTTCCTTCCTCCCTTTCGTCCTGCTACTCCTATGTCTACGTCCTTTCTTCTATTCTACGTGCTTTGTTTCTTCTCCTTTGTCCCGTTACATCTATTTCCGGTTTTTTTTAAAATAAAACTCGCGAAATTCTATTTTACGATTAGTACCGAATTTACTCTAATTTTTTTTTTCGAAAAAAATCCTTTTCGCAATGCAAAAAAAAACTCGCAAAATTCACAAAAAAAACCTTCGCTTGACCCTCCCTTATGGTTGGTCGTCATTAAAGTGACTTCCAAATCTTTTTTCGCTCTACGCACCCACCAGATACACACACATTCACACACACGCTCTCCCAAACATTTATTCAGCTCTAGCGGACCCAACGAAGGGATTTATTAGCTACGCACTAGTGTGTGTCCCCGTGTCCAACTAGGCCTCTCATTCATACCATTTCACACACTCACACTAAACTCCTCTTGGAATTCGATCCACCTTCCAGTGATAACTGGGAACTCAACTATCTGTCTACTCTTCTATAATCCCTTACCAATGGATTCTACTACGAAAATGCGAAAAGCAATGTTTGCTTTCTTTCTGCTGCCCGGTTACTTTCCCTCATCGAATTACACTATTAAAATTCTTTTGCAAATTAAGCCAAACGCGAGAGGAGAAAGGAACTCGATGTACAGAAAGCTGGAGTGTTGGATCGAAAGGTAAAGAATGTAGATACAATCCAGAATGAATTGTATCTCTATCTAGCCATTCGCTGGATCGCTGCCTCTGACAAAAGCTAGATATAGTGCCTATGCAATTTTTTATATTTTAACCGCTTTCTCAATACTCCGGTGGATCGGCGTTCAGATTTGGGGCGGGGGTGGGGACTGACCAATAGCGTGTCACTCCTTACAATTATTGATTTTTTTATTTTGTGTGTAGGCCTTTCTGCCCTCCTGGGGTATTGTTATGGTTTATATTTATGTTTATTGTTAGTTGGTGTTGTTTGTTGTTTGTTGTTTGTTGTTGGGTTTTGGTTGTTGGTATGTTTGTATGTTCCCTCCTTTGAGGCTACCTGTTACTTGACCGTCCGATTACTCGCCTCTGCTGCTCCTTCGGTGCTCCTACGCCGAGTTGCTGGCTTCAAAGGGGTCGTCGTCCTTTCACCAATCGAACCTGACTTTGAAAGATGATACGACGTTGGGATGTGTCTTGTTATGTTGGCCGTCCGCCTGCACACCACCGTCGCTCCTCCGTAGCTCCTTCGTTGGGGCTGTAGCTATAAAAGTGAATGTTAACTCTTCCCCTTGTGAACAATTGCTTTGCTAGCTGCACCCACATCGAGTGTGAGATGTGGTGCCTCTTAAGCCTTTCTTTATTTGGCTTTTTGTTGGGGTGTAGGTTTCGGGGATCGTCCTCTCCCACCCGTCATCGAGTCTCCCGTCTAGCCTACGGGCTCCGACAGCGGCGATCCTTGTGGACCTCCTGTCGCACCCCGGGCTCCTGGTTCGTCGTGAGTCTCCCTACCGTACTTAGGGTTTCGCCGACCGAACCCCTTCGTTTTCTTCTGAGGAGCAAACCGTCCATGAACCTATGTGGGATATTTTCCATGGTCTGGGGTTGGTGGACCACTGGCTGTTGGGACCATGATTGCCCTCCACCTTCGCCAGAGTTCGGTGTTCCCAATCATTGAAAAGAGAGACCGGAGGGACTTGTAAGGAAACAAGAGAAAAACTTGTTGCGGGATCATTTTCCGCAACAATATCTGAGGACCTTTGCAGCTCGCCAGGTATTATACCGCCCAGACCAGCAGGATGGTATGATTTGAAGCCTTGCAGCACCCAGAGCAGTTTGTCTCTTATAATCAGACCATGATTTCGGACACGGTTGCGATAGTCCAGTTTAGGTTACTACTTGCGGTGAATAGAGAGCTACCTGGAAAGTGAGTGTCCAGTAGCAAGTTGATTGATTCATCATTTGAGGTTGTCCAAGACCCATCGGTTTTTTCTAAAACAACTAGGCATCATTGAATTTGTCGGGAGGATTCTTCTTAGCCTTTTTCTTTTCAAGGACAAGAGTGATATGTCTAGCACTTTCTGTCGGTTTCTTGCTATAAAAATGGGCCAATATAATCAAAAATTTACTCACCACAATCGTTGATGTCGGTATTGCCCTAAATCGTGCGATGACCGTTAGCGTCGCACCCGATGATGAGGCCCGTTTTTAGCCTTCCAGCTTCCAGCACCACCTTTTCTAATTTATCAACAGGGAGAGGGTCTATATGATCGTGGCCAAGATATAGTGATGCTAGCCAGTAGGAGCCTTTGGTAGTCTTTACAAAGTCTGACAACGCTAAGTCAGGGTCGCTGAGGTGAGGCTGAGGAAAAGTGCATTAAGGCTACGTTTTACTTATATACAAGTTCTAATCTTACCCTTGTCTCTTTTATAGAGTGGGGCGTATACAGGTGTCCCAAGTCCACGAACCATGCCTTAGATAGACGCAGAATAAGTGCGACTAAAGCCTTTTTGAGTGATGGGGATTAATCTGGAGAAAATGTATCATTGCTACAATTTACCAGAGTAGCCTCCACCACGGTGTTGTTTGAATCCTCCTATTCTAAACATGTACCCAAGAACTTATCTTCTTCCTCTGATTGTAAAATATAACAAAGAATATCAGAAATTTGAAAATATATTTGTTTAGTGGTTGCTTGAAATATTATTAAAAGAAGAGAAATTAGATATTTTGTGGGAAACTACCTATATATGTATGTTTTTGAATTTCAAGAAACTCTTCAAAGGAAAAACTTTCGGATTGAAAACATGAATCTATTAAGTCAGCGGTATAATGAGATGTAGAGTTGCCATCATCGGAATTCGTGTATCATGACAGGAGCATATTTCAGAGAAACTGTTGAATAAATTAACAACTTCTAAAGGCTCGGCAATAATAGAAATATTATTGTTTATTACAATATCTATGTTGGAATCCTTTTTGTTAAAAATTTTATTAACAGCCTGCCATTTCTTTTTTTAGTTCCCCATACTGCCAGCTAGTTTATTGCTAAAATAAGCACTTCTGCGAATAAGGATTTAAATTTTTACCTCTCGACAAATTCTATCATAATATTTTGTAAGCCTAACATTATTAGGATGCTTTTTGATAAGTAAGCAGATTTGTTTTTTCTTTATTGTAAAATTTTGTTAAACAGGACGTTCACATTCAGCTCTTTAACCCTTAAGCGTCCTTCTAAGTCAATGAAACCGAAGAAAGAAAGGTGATCTAAAAGGTGAAGTAATAAATATGTTGCCTCATCTACACATATGTCTCCGGGAGATGAGGAGAAATGTGTTAGCTCTGATTAATAGGTTTTTCTCTAAAGGTGATCCATACGTTGTTTCTTGTATTGAACATAGTTCGACATAGATGACTGCTGGAAATTTGGCAACCAATTTTGAAAGTGTGTTAAAAAAGAGACAAAATAGGAAGGTCTAGAGACTCTTCTATTATGAGTACTATCTATGTACATAAAAATAAATTTATACTGATATATTTTGACAACTCACCTTTGTTTGTGTCACTATTGTCCCATATGATATTGCGACCAATGACGTCGCATGAAAATCTTAGGTGTCAACAATGATGGTGGCATATTTATATATATGTAATTATTCGTCAAAGTAGTGGAAGAAAGCCGTACACGAACTCCCGTACGATACATCGTTTTTTTGGTTTAGGAAGATTGCCGCATGGTCATTGGTGTCGATAGAATACTGTAACATAGCAACCTCAACTCGTTACCTAATCTTAACATCTGGCTATACGACTATTTGTAAGGTAAAAGAGGATAGTGGAATGAGGTATATTTCCGAATCCTTCTAATTAAAAGAAGTGTATCCTTTAACGAATGGATATCCTTGATTAAAACGTTTGCAAAAACCCAAAACGTTTCCTTGGGGTACCTTATTTATTGCAAAACAAATAGGAAAATTGACCTATCATCCTCCATCCCAACGCTCATTTACAATGACATTCCAGCAGTCAGCTCTTTGGACAAGGCCAATCTGCTTGCGGATAGCTCAACACTCCCAGATTGTGCTTTGTTTGAATGATCCTTTGTCTACTACACTTGAGTGCAGCGAATCTACAATGGGATGAATCCACTTTCGCACTCGTGTAGTATCAAGAGTACTTAAAGATCTCAACATGCATAAATCCGCTGGTCCAGATGATATATCTCCCCTTCTTCTGAAGAGGTGTTCTTTCACGCTGGCAAAACCACTGCGTAAGCTTTTTCATCAATCCTACTCTTTAGGACTCTTTCCGAGCAGATGAAAAACAGCATTTGTCCAGCCCATCCCTAAAAAAGATGAATCTTCTTCTCTATCCTCCTACAGACCAATTGCACTTACGTCCCTTCTTTCCAAGGTCAAGGAAACGTCAGCTCATGAAATATCTCGAAACCAGAAAACTTCTCAATGACCGGCAATATGGTTTTCGTAGTAACAGGTCCACTGGTGATTTGATGGCATGCCTCACCGAAAAGTGGAACCAAAGCGTACATCAATCTACCGAAAGCAAGATAGTTGCACTTGATATTTCTAAGGCATTTGACAGAGCTGGCATCAGGCCCTCTTATCGAAAATGCGTGATTGTGGGATCGATGACTCTCTTTTTCAATGAATTAGAAATTACTTTTCGGAACGTTCAATTCAAGTTGTCTTGGACGGTTTCAAGTCTGATATTCACAAAATAAATGCTGGTTTGCCCATGCGCATGAATGTCTCCGACATTCTTTTTAATTTTCATTAATGATACTTTGTCTGCTACTTCTAATCCAATTTATTCCTTTGCTGATGACAGCACTCTCTGCTTCTCATATTCGTTCACGCCTCCGCTCTTTGGCTGTAGAAAGGGAACGGCAGCGTATGCTACCCTCATTAATTGACCAATTGGGGAACTATCAACTGAGTGGAATTTAATGCTTCCTAAACTCAATGCTGTCTGCTGTCATTAAAGTGAAATTCAAATACCCAGCCATTATCCATGAATGGCACTTTCATCGTCGAAACCGATAAACTTTCCATTCTCGGTATGTGTATCAGTAACAACTTACGTTAGAATGACCACATATTCGCTGCTGCGAAATGTCTAGGTTTCCTCAAGCGTTGTAAGAAATATTTTACCCCCTTTGATCTGGCAACAATATATAAGGCATTTATCCGCCCAAATGATAATGCCCCATTTCTGCACCTGCTAGATAGGATTCAAAACCGTGCGATAAAACTAATTGGTGATACTAATATCAGTCAATCAATTGACACCCTCGAACACCGACGAAATGTCTTCATCTCACTTTGTTTTATCGCTATTTCCACCACCAGTATCATCATTCCGCCCATTCAAACTTTCAACCGTAACACCCGTCTCGCTATGAATGCTCATCAGTATACCCTCAAGCCCATTTTCGGACGTACTCTAAAATATCGTGATTCTTTCCTAAGCCGTACAACTCGCTTATGAATGCCCTGTCGACCTCTGTGTTTCTTGGTCGTTATAACTTGCAAACATTTAAAAACAATGTACATCGGTACCTGTCTTTTCTTCCTCCCTAAATTTCCTTCGCCCGCGCTGTGTACGAACATTTTAAGGGTATAAAAACCCTTAAAAAAAATATAATTTTATTCAACCTTCTTCTCCAAATCACAAAACAAGATTAATTTTTAACAAATAATATTTTAACTTTCAGGTGAGAAAGTTTCACCTGTGCAATCCACCTTTTCAATTCTAAGAATTACAATTTTATTTAATTTTAAATATTGTTGCTGAGTTGTATCCGGTGGTGTCTTATTGCTGGGTCGGTTTCTTGTTGTTGTTTTATTAGGGTGACATTAGTTGGTTCTTTGTTGTTTATTATATGTTATTGGTTACGTAACTCGTGAGCTGATTATAAAAAAAAAAACCTATTACACTTATTACTCTAATTTACAAAAAGTCACTCCAAAGAATTCACGTCGTATATGATTTCAATGCACAAAAATAAGTACGTGTACCGATTTATACGAGTATGTTATATTTGTACGAGTATGCACAATAATGTCAGCTTATAATATGATATAATCTCGTCGTTGACCTAAGTAACGTAAGACTTATGTATGTTTTTACTTTTTTCCTCCATGCAGATTCTGAAATTGGTGACGGTGGCAAAAATCTCAGTACAGGTCAGAGACAACTTTTTTGCTTGGCACGGGCAATATTGAGAGGGTCTGCCTGTCTTGTGTTGGATGAAGCAACAAGTTCATTGGACACAACCACTGAAAATGCCCTCATGGATGCAGCTCATAATGCATTTCAGGGACGAACTATTCTCACAATAGCGGTAAGTACGGAAGTACATATGTTGTATTGAATATTTCTCCTTTACACTACATGTAAGTTATACATGTATAGTACATATCTTTCTTTTCGTATTTGTTTGGTGAAAAGAGTCCTTCAACAAATTCATGAATACGAGAAGAAAGTTCTATGCAGAGTAATGTACAAATAGTCATAACTACTATTGAAAGGCTTTACTTTAAAATTGATTTTTGTTGCCATTTCAGCATCGACTCTCAACGCTATTGGGCTATGATCGCATTATTGTCCTTGAGAACGGTAAAATAGTTGAAGATGGAAGCCCTAGGGAGTTGCAGGAAAATTCCAGTGGACAGTTTTATGCATTGCTCAATTCAGGACGATTGCAAACGGGAAATGGGGCAAAAGTGGATGATTCTGTTAACAGTGATTGTAAATAAATGTAAAAGTGCTGAAAATATTCTTTATCTAAGAAGAACTGTATAAAGATACATATGTACTCGTATAAAAAAAACGCTGTACTCGGATTATTTGTATTATTTTTGTAAATCATTTAGTTAAATAAATGTGTTTATTTTGTAAGTCTGTGTGATAATTCCCGCAAATGAATTTTGAACAGGTAAGCAGACGCCTGAAGGGGTAAAATGAGGCAACATGAGGCATCATTGATTTCGGTCAATATCTTCTAGTAGATGCTAGAAGATGCTGTCTTCAATCGGCATTAATATTGTGAATTACAATATGTTTTATATGCGTTTTATATGAAAAGGCATCATACCATGGATACTGATTTACGGTATCATGCTCCTCGCAAGTAGCACGCATCTAACATTTGATCAGGATATATCATACATTGCTTAATATTGAAGTAATAATGAATAATGTTGCTTTCTGACAAAATCCTAAACGAAGACTTTAGCTAGCTGCTACCGTTAGCTACATATGGTACATTTTGTGAAGTTATAAACGCGGGGTAGGTACAGCTTTATAATCTCATACAACCATAACATTTCTTGTAGCAGTTGTCCTGTAATTTTGATTGGCAGTTGATTGGAGTAGTTTACAGGTTGATGATTTCTTTTGTTGGATTATCAACTATTCAATGGTTTTTAATCTATTATCCATCAGCTGCGGAAGTCCGTTATTAAAGGGAACAATAGCAAACCATATGTTTGGATACATCATATGTAAGAGTCAATTAAACTCCTCCAGTTCTTCCTAATTGAGCGGCAAGATGAGTCGCGTTCATAACAGACTATGGCGGTGATGTTCGAATGTCAGTCTGGATTTCGAATTGCAGCAACAGATTTTCTTTATGTACGAGTACTACGTATATTGTGATTCATATATGGCAATGTATTTATGTTATGCTCGTTCTAGTTTTCCTTGCAAACTTTTGTGTACGAGAGCAGTTTCTATGTTCTATTTTAGTTCCCATATTTTTGTCTTAACTACTCAAAACTCCCTCTCCTATGAAATATGTACAACAACACAAAGGAAAGAGTAGTCGTTAGAAGAAGTTTATTTCCATTTATCATATTACAGTTCATCGAAGCGTTTTTAGATTTTTTACATTGTGCATTGTATTTTAATTTTTCGGGTTTTTATTATTTAGTTGTTCAATAAGTTTTGAGTTTTTTTAGGGTCAAAGTGAAACATACATTTTTGGTATAAAAGTTTATATATAATCTATCAGATATTGTTCATCATGGTCTATTACTTTCTTTCAACGCGCTGGAAGAGACATATTGCCTCTTTTGTAACAGTCAGCAAAATTAAGAGTAAAAAAGTTTTCCAGATACGTTTTGATCTTATCTTCGGAATTAAAATGCCTTCTGTCCAAATTGTTTTAGAGAGAACGAAACAGATGGTAATCAGAAGGCGCGTGATCTGGAGAGTTCCACGGGTGCTGCATAATTTCCAAGTCAAATGAATTTAGCTTTTGTTTTGTCACTAAAGCTGTACTATATGTGGTTTTCGTTGTCATGTTGGAAAACAACGCCCTTTATGTTCCTGTTCGCCAAATCTGGGCGTTTTTATTCCCCTACTTTCTTTAAAGTATCGAGCTGAGAGCAATATTTAACGGCATTTATTGTCAGATTGCGTGGAAGCAACTAGAAGTAAAGACTACCTCACCAGTCCTACTAAATTCTCAACATGACCTTTTTGCGATGCAAATCTTATTTACCGACCGATTGCGGTGTGTTACTAGGAGCGCACTATGACCTTTTACTCCAAATCTTGTTGTAAACCACCCATTTTTCGTCTCCCGTAACCACTCTTTTCAGGGAAGCCTCACTTTTTAAGAAACAAAGGAAAATATACCGAAAATGCTCCTTCTTATCTTCCATTTTTAAAAAATATTAAGCACTTAAAACATGTTCGATCAATGCAAACTCTCGTAACAATGTAAAGGATAACGCTCTCTAAGGGAATAAACAACAAAAATTTCTTAATGGTATACACAGAGATTTTCTGAAACGATAAACACTTCTTTCAACAAAAAAACCGCAGAACTTATTGAATAACTCAATAGATACATAGACCAATCTTGTTATATTTAAAATGTTTTCTTGTTATAATTCATGCGAAAGGCAAGCCAAATTATAGCTGCATTAGTAATAGAAGGTAGAATATCGACGCTCTAAATTACTTACTTACTTAGATGACACTTCATGCCCAGGTGGACCAGGCATTCAGTAAACATGTCATTACATCCAGAGGGAACCTTTTAAAATGCATTTAGTTGCGCATACAAAGTTGGGTGAGGTCGGCTCGCACTTGAATGCGTCATCTTAGGTAAAATCGTCCTGATGGCGTTATCCCTCTGAGTTGGAGTAGGAAACATTTCGGGCCAGGGCGCTGGTGTAGTTGACCTAGCCATCTAAACTAGGCTATCCCAGCTTTTCTGATGAGGTCGGCATCACTGTATAACCCTTACAGTTCGCTGTTAAAGCGTCTCCTACATTCTCCATTGATGCAAACGGGATCGAAATTATCTGAAAAACTTTTCTCTCAAAGCGCCTGATGATCTGTGTCTTGCATACAATCCTCGCCAAAGGTCGTTACTACTCAATTGCCTTCTTAGCCGATAGAAGCAGCAGCAAGAGTGAGTTTTTCATGGTAAGGGGAGAGCAGGTAGATAAAGTCTCTTACTACCTCAAAGTTGTAGCTGTCTATAGTAATGTTTAATTTTACGCGTCGGTGTTGTGTATCCCTTTTTTTTGATTGACCGCTTAACTCATCTTTGGCGCTTCTGCTTCAATATTCGCATATGCTTCACTGACATCTAATTGCGTTTCATGATGTCAATGTTGTTTACTGAACAGACTTTCGAAAAATGATGCCACTGGAGTTGACTTGGTCGCACAATTCCTTAACGAACGATATTCAAAAAAGTACGGTCTCGGTTGTTCTCGCTTAGGTATGCTCGTCTTTAAGCCATTATTTTAGAAAAAAAGAGTGCGATTTTTTTTAAAAAAAAAATAACCAAAAATTGATTTCTAAAGCCTCTGTTTTGTAATAAAAAAATGTTGCTTAATTTATTATACACCGTTGAACAGAAAATTTATCTAGCTTTATAAAAACATCTATCTGATCAGATTCCGTTTGTTCGATATAGAGCACTACACTACTTCATTGTAAAGGGAGAGTTAGAGCTCCCTCTCGCCTCTCATAAATGATTTTTCTTGTATCACTTTATCCTAAAGACCCCTGAAATGGCAGAATGAGATATTACCACTGCCTTGGACAGGAACTCTAACATCTTATAAAAGAGCTTATATTCCCTTTTCCAGGTTGTACATTTAGCAAGTAGTAAAACAAAAATTAAACTTTGTGAAAACGAGTATTATAATCGTATGAGCCGTGGTTTAAAAAAAACATATTTGCTAATAATTTGGCAATACTCAAGCCACTTAAATTCACCTTACTGTTCACCACTTCTGATTATAAAGTTAATGACGAAATAGGGATAATTTTCAACCACGAGTTTTTTTTAACTATGAAGATACAACGCAACGTAACACAAAATCTTATATGCAAAAGAACACCCAAAAAATTAACAATCAAATGATGACGACGTAACTACAGATTTGAAATCTCTCCATTGCATGCAAGAATCAAGTGCATTTTGAAACTTGCATATACACTTACACAAGGGAGAAAATATTGATGAATTTATTGGATTCAAGTAGACAGAAAAAAGAAGAAAACAAGAGCTCCAAAATCATTTTTGCGGTAGAAAAAGAAGCTAACACTGTCAAGTCTAGAGAATATGGAAAGAAAACAACAGAGTTGTTAGAGCAGGAGTATCTCAAAAAACAACTCTTTGGTGAGTATTTTGGCTTATAGTCAAAATTTAATCGAGTAAAAATTGTTACCACTTGAAGAATTGTCAGAAGAAGCTCAGGAGTCCAAAAATAAAGACTACAATAAATATTGATACATGTATATCAAAATATGTTCAAAATTTCAAGCATGCGGAAGAATGAATACCTTTTCAATAGGCTTGTAGCCCTATGTGACCCAATCTTTTCATCGTTTAGGCATTTCAGAACCAAAAAAAGATCTCAAAGAACAATACTCTCCAGAAATAATTCGTGCGATTTGCTAAGATATGGCGTAACTTGTATTATTCCATTCTAATTATTCCATTGAAACATGCGTTGGAAAGCTACTGTCATTGTACGTCATTTCAGTATATGTCATTCATTTGAAGCGTAAACAACAATAATTTTTTTTCACTCAAATATTTCGAACTTTGTGCCTGAAGAAGTGTTTTTGCGGGGAGTTCTTCTTCATTACTTTAATATAAAGAAAACTGCTGCCGAAAGTCATCGTATTTTGGTGGAAGTTTATGGAAGCTGAGCGAACGTGCCAAAAGTGGTTTGCACGATTTAAAAGTGGTGATTTTGGCTTGGAAGACGACGAACGTCCTGGGCAGCCAAAAAAGTTTGAAGATGAAGAACTGGAAGCATTTCTCTATGAAGATTGATGCCAAACACAAGAAAAGCTCACAGAATCGTTGGGTGTCATTCAAGCAGCCATTTTAAAACGTTTAAAAGCAGCTGGATATATTCAAAAGCAAGGAAATTGGGTTCCACATGAACTCAAGCCGAGAGATGTCGAAGGGCGGTTTTGCATGTCCGAAATGCTGCTGGAACGTCACAAAAGGAAGTCATTTTTGCATCGGATTGTTACTGGTGATGAAAAATGGATCCATTACGACAACCCCAAGTGCAAAAAATCATATGCCAGCCAAATCAACGGCAAAGCCGAATATCCATGGCGCGAAGGTAATGCTCTATATTTGGTGGGATCAGACGGGTGTGCTGTATTATGAGCTGCTAAAACTGGGTGAAACCATCAATGGACAACGCTACCGAACACAATTAATCCATTTGAAGAGAGCAGTAGCCCAAAAACGCCCGGAATATGCGACCAGACACAAGGCAATCATTTTCCATCATGACAACGCTCGGCCCCAAGTTGCTATTCCGGTTAAGAACTATTTGGAAAACAGTGGATGGGAAGTCTTACCCCACCCGCCTTATAGCCCAGACCTTGCCCCTTCTGACTACCATTTGTTCCGGTCGATGCAGAACGCCCTCACTGAAATACGGTTCACATCAGAGCAGAATATCAAAAATTGGCTTAATGCATTCTTGGCTGCCAAACCGGCGCAGTTCTTTTGGGATGGGATCCACAAATTGCCAGAAAGATGGAAAAAAGTTCAGATGGGTAATACTTTGAATTATACTATTGTACAAGTTTTTCTTAAATAAACATTCAAATTTTGAAATAAAACCGCACGAATTAAAATATATACCCAATATGTTTATTAGACATTACCCCGGATGTTTTCGAAAGTTTCCAAGACATCAGATTTTTTTTATTTTAATAACTCTGATGTGCCACAAAATAAAAAAAACTGCTCTTTTGAAACATTTAAAAAAACATTTAAAAAATGGTTTGTATACCTTAATAGACAACTGTTTTGCTCGGATTAGTTTTTAGACATCCTGTTATTACTTTAATCATGGACTTTTTAACATTTTTAAAGTAAAATATTGTGTTTATCCATTGTGGTGAGAAATTCTTATTTCATCAGAAGAATCTGAAACACCCTGGAAAACATTTTTTTTCTGAGAATTCTCTTTAGCAGAAAAAAAATTGTCAAGATTCGTTTAAGAGTTACGATTTTTGCAAACAAAAAAGTCAAAGTGGCTTTGCGGTGGTCTATGCAGAGCAATTTCTGGTTCCCAAGAGCCCACTTACCATAATCATAAAAGAAAATCGGTCTAAATATTCAAAAGAGCAAAATCGAGTATATCCATACCCACATAATATTCATACTGGAACCATGGGTGTGGAATAAACCCATCTGTGGTTTCGGATGAGCATATACATATATGAGCGATCGGAAATACCCAGGACTTGTCTTTATGTGCCTAACTCACTCTCACCATCTAATCCAAGGTAATTTTGAAAGCAAGGTTTAATTGCTGCAGGTTAAGGTTAGAAACGGAGGAGAACATCTCAAAATCGTAGTTGCATCTGCTTGTTTTCCCTATGACTCTTTACTATCACAACGACCGAAGACACTAGCCGAACTCATTGAATACTGTGATTCTAAGAAGATTTGACTTAATAATTGCTGCGATGCTAATTCTTTTTGTGGATTTTATACTATCGTCTAATTTGGTTGTTAACAATGTCGGGTCTCAGATAACTTTTGTGACGAGAGTAAGACAGTTAGTGATCCTGATTGAATCGACCAATATGCTGGTCAGACAATAGGTACATCGAATTCAGAATCGGATGCGACGTCTCCACCTTGTTGAAGAGGATGGATCCGCGAAAAACCAACTGCACATGATTTATCGAGGAGCTCGATATGCCCAACAGTTCTCTTCATAAGATCAGGACAAAACAAAAGCTAAAGGAAGCTGTTTAGGATCTGTACAGTACTCTCAGCAACTATTTTGAACTGGCATGTCCAGTTAGAAAGCAATACTGTAGATCGCCCGTTCCTCGGTGGAACAACTGCAGTAATTTCGTTAAGAAACCAAGAAGTTTCTGAACAGGTCACTTAAGACTAATTTGGAGTAAGACTGGCTTTTTATGAGACTTCTGTGAAAAGAACGAACCACTCGATGAAACCAGTAGGCTAGCGAAAGTTTTGAAATGGTGGAATAAAGCCAGATCGAAAACACCCAGAAAATCGGATGGTAATTATACTCAGAGAAAGCATAAACTCCCTGTCTCGTGATTGAAACTCACTTACCAGGTAGTCTAAACGAAACCAGCTCACATTCAGCTCATATTGAATTAGGATAACACAACACGCCATAGCCGATATATTTCATCGGCTGTTGTGAGGAATGAGGATTTTAAACATGCTACTGCTTGTTTTGATGGCTTCAAGTCGCCTGACGCTGATGGCATGTACCCAGTTATATTACAAAAAAGGTATAGACCAGCTTCTGATAACTCTGAAGACCTGCCAGGTACTGGCATACAAACCGAAACCCTAGCGAAAAATCGGAATAAAGAACTACATACTACCGAGGAGCTTCAGGCCTATAGGTCTGACTTTCTTCTTGTTGAAGAGCATGGAGTGGATGTGTGCAAAAGGTCTTTCCGAATGCATCTATTGTCTGAGATAAAATATGCTTGTAAACGGGGAAGATCTTACCAGAGTACGCTTTAATATCTTTTGACAAAATGTGTAACTCGGCCAGACAGACGGGGGTATCGAATAAAACCAATGCTGATGAATAGGACACTGATTGTGGATGCTGACTACGGCCAATATTTTATGCCCACTGCTGTGGGGCATATTGACTCAAAACGCTCTGACGTCTATGCACAAGCATACGCAGATGATGTAGCAGTATTGTCTGTTGGATCATGTCGTGTAGACGTGTTTGACAATTGGTGCACTTGTAATGGGCTTTCAGGTAATCCTCTCAAAATTGAGGTTTTCCTCCTTACGAGAGGAAGAAAGCTGACTGATTTGATTCATCCAGTGTTCAAAAGCATAACCATCTAATCTAGGTTTTTTTTTATCATCTTGGATAACAAACTTCAATGGAATAAACATTGTACGTCGAAAGCCGCTAAGGCGCTTTCGGCCTTCTGGCAGTGCAAGGGAGCTGTCGGCAAACATGGGGCGTGTTACCGAGAAGGGTTCTTTAAATGATGTTAATTATATCATATGCGTCGGTTGTCTTATGGACCCAGCTCTCACAAAAATACAGTATTACTACTTTTACCAGACTCCAAAGAAAGGTCTGTCTCTGCTGCATGGGAGCTTTTCCTTGCACACCCGGCTCTGCTCTAGGCGCATTAATTTATTTCTCTCTACTTGATATTCATTTAATGAGCTGCACCCTCAAAGCCGTCTTCCGTTTTTTTGGTAGAACATGTACTGCAGCTTTGATGACCCTGCGAGCCGACTGTCTTATGACTCTGGTCTTATGGAGATGCCGCCTGATGCAAAAATACCAGAACTCATTCCATGGAAAAATACGAAATGAATTTTTGTTGTGTTCAAGACTGATTTCGGCCGAAATCTGAGCAAGGAAAAGAATTTAATCGGGTTTTCATTCGGGTCAATGGTTCTAAAATCGATCTAGGATAGAGCGCTGGTGTCTTTTTTGAAGACAGCAACGTCGTATTTCACTCCTCATTAAGAAATTATTAAAAAGATAACAATCTTGCTGAAACCGCTTATGACTTCCAAACTAGTGCAAGAATGCAAAACTTCACTGAACAAAGTCAAAATTCACTGGGTCTTGTCTAGATCCCAGGTCACAATGGGATCACGTGAAATGAAATCTCCTATGGCCTTGCTAGGCAAGGTTCAGACGAGAGTATCTTGGTAAGTGTTTTCATTGACAGTTGGATTGCATATGAGCATAACTGCAGTTCGCATGACTCTTCAGGGTGCCGGCAGACGAAGCGAATGCTTCCCAACATCTGTGCTTCAGTAGAAAAAATTGCAGGCTACTTACTGGTGTTCTTACGAGACATTGCATTTTGGCTAACCAGTTAAATGTGTTGAGCATAATTGATACAACATCGTGCGACGGTTGCTGAGAAAGTGATGATGACGGAGCACTACCTCTGTGAATGTCCAGCTTACGCTCGTATCAGTTTACAGGTACTCGCCTTGACGTACCGGGTACTTACTTGGAAAGACGGATGAATTCAATTAAAAGGGATTTACTGGATGGGGTGAAAAGTAACCTCCTTGGGAATGAAAAAAAATTTTTTTTTAAATGTTTTTTTTTTTTATTCAATATAGTCTCCTTTTAGTTTGATACACTTATTCTAGCGATTTTCCAACTTCTTGATCCCGTCCGAAAAGTAGTTTTCCGGAAGGTGTGCAAATTACTCCTTCGTGGCTTCGATGATTTCCTCGCGTGAGCTGAATTTTTTATTGATGAGCCATCTTTTGAAGTTTCGGAAGAGATAATAGTCCGAGGGAGCCAAATCGGGCTAATACGGTGGATGCGACAGCAATTGGAGCCGCAAGTCATTGATCTTAGCCATGGTTGCGATACTCTTGTGCGCCGGTGCATTGTCTTGCAAAAACAAAAGTTTTTTCGCTTCATGTGAGGCTGTTTTGAAGCGATTTCGTCCTTCAATCGCTCCAATAATGCACAGTAATATTCGCTGTTGATGGTTTTTCCTTTTTTGAGGTAGTTCACTCAGAGTATGCCATGACAATCTCAGAAAACCGACGCCATAACCTTTCCGACGCATCGAACCTCCCTCTACCGCTTCGGAGCACTCGTGCCAGTTTCAGTCCATTGCCGTCAGCCCGATACCGCATCAGCAAGTCCAAACATTCTTTTGAAGTGCTCTCGCGTTCGTATTTTTGGTTAGGAGTGAGTATGCGCGGCACCCAGGGGCAGGATAACTTTTTCATATGCAGAATATTGCCCAAAATATGACGTGTGCGCTCAATACTAATCTTTGTGGTATCTGCTGGCTCGCGCACATTCACTTTCCGGTCAGCCAACACCATTTCATGTATTTTTTTGACATTGTCCTTTGTAACCGCATCGGTGGTAACATGATGTCATGATGATGTGATGATGACATGAATGTTTTATGGGAGAACGAAAATCGTTTTTGTCCACACTCAACATGATGCCAAACACGTCAACAACAATCAGCTGTCAAAACAAAACTAAAGACAGTATAGCACTGAAATTTGGCATGTTTGCCTAAATATGAACGGACTTGAAGGCACCATAACCATAACATTTTTGCAGTAGCAGCCCATTATGGCGGTCAAGGAGGTTACTTTTCCATTCGATCTTCTTGGACATATGATGCCAAAGACAAAGAAGGATCATGGTTAAACTTAATGAGGGGGAAGTTGAAGAAACCAATAGTGGCTATTGAACAACATGTAACTTAATCAGGCCTATCCCCCCTACGCTTGAACTGTGACGTACAAAATGATTTCTATGTATACATTGTATATGTCACACATCTGTTTCTTAATGGATATCGATACAATTGGCAGGTATACTTAAAACCGTAAGAAGGGAGTCGAAATCCTCCCTTATAACGATTTTTCCAGGATTTGGGGGTAAAAGGAAAAGAAGTCCGTTTAACATCTGATATGCAGCTGTTCGGGTACCTTGGTGGAGAGAGATCAAAGGAAAACTTGGAAACTGTGCAAACTTTCGATGTCCTTCTGGTCCCTACGAGGGGTGGGTCTTTAGGTCTATTGGCATAACAAAGGGCCGTCTCCAATTATACAACAGATTGGATCAGCCATCTGGGACTTCAAGTTCACTGTTTCTAATGGTTTGAAGTCTGTTGCATGAGTACATCAAAGTATTCTGTAAATCTATTAACTTCTGGGAGAAGTTAACTTTAGTTAAGGTTATTATTTTTCGACAAATTTAATGAACATTTTTATCAAACATTGCGAAGGATATGAGGAGCAAACTGATAATAATGGAAAATTTGCTCAGAAGAATTTTCCAGTTGGGTACAATGACGGAGTTCGAATATCTATTTTAAAAACCAGGTAAGGCAAGGAACTTTTTAGCTCTCTAGCTGATTTTGCTTGTAAATTTTTCCATCTATGGTACATACGTTGTAGGGTGGTATATTTTTTCTAAAGGAAGTTTATTCGATTTTTGTATTAGTTTCTGACTTGACAACATTTTTTTTAAATAAAAGGCAAACCATTTGAGATATTTCAAAAACTTTATTATTGGCTTGAAGTACAATCAAAACATTTATGAATGGAACTCGACTTCGTTCATATGGCCACCGCGGGCACGTTTGTAGCGGTCGATTCATTGGGCCCAATTTTCAACGACTTGGCCACACATTTCGGCCGAAACGGCCGCTATTTCGCGTTCAATGTTGGCTCTGAGCTCTTCCAACGTCGTCGGCGTATTGGCATAAACCAATAACTTAACGTAGCCCCACAGAAAATGTCAAGCGGCATTTAATCGCACGAACGAGGCGGCCAATCTACTGGACCATGTCTTGAGATAACACGCTCACCATACTTACTCTTCAATAAATCGATTGTAGCGTGTGTTGTGTGGCTTGTGGCACCACCCTGTTGAAACCACATGTCGTCCAAGTCCATATTTTCCAATTCGAGACAAAAATAATCGGTGATCATGGCGCAATAACGCTGACCATTCACAGTAACGTGAAGATCGTTATCGTCGACGAAAAATATGGCCCAATAACGCCGCCGGCATGCCAACCGCACCAAACAGTTATTTTTTGTGTATGAAGTGGTGATTCATGAAGCACATGTGGGTTTTCACCCGACCAATAACGCATATTTTGCTTATTGACGAACTCATTGAGCAAAAATGAGCTTCGTCACTGAAGATGATTTTGCGTTGAAATTCATCATCTTGGCGCATCTTCTCCAGAACCCAATCGGAGAACTTACGTCGCTTTAAATGGTCCATCGGCTTCAATTCTTGAGTCAGCTTGATCTTGTATGGGTGTAAACCAAGATCCTTACGCAAAATAGGCCATAATGTGGTCTGAGCGATGCCCAATTCTCGTGAACGCTGTGGAATTGACTGATTTAGATCGTTTGCTACGGACGTCTGAACGGCAGCGATATTTTCGACACTTCGACCAACCCGTTGTCTCACTGACACGGCAATATTACACAACGAATATATAGACTCAAATTTTAGCACTAAACTTGTTATTGCCTGTCTACTAGGGCGAGAATTACGACCGAAAATTGGAGTTAACACTCTTAGAGTTGCAGTCACCGACTCCGAATATCTGTAGAAAATTTTTATAATTAGCAGACGTTGCTCGTTGGTGTACTTTACCATGATGAAAATGTTGAGTTTACTGTATAAATAGACAGTGACAGTTTGATGATTAGTGAAATAGTGCGTGTCAAGTCCCTATTGGAAAATATATGTCAGTTTCAATTTGCGGGTTATCCATATTTATAGCTAAGATTTTGAGATCATTTTCTTAACACTGTTAAGGCGTTCCTACTTGTGCATTTTTGGTATTGCCAAGCCATATAAATGATCTAGCATTGTAATGCAGTAGTTGTTCTCAACCGTGTTAAAGCATTCACAAAAATTCTCTAAAGTTGTCAGTTTCCGAATTAGTGCATACGACCATGAGAACATTACACCCGAGTTGGGAAACTGCAAATTGTTTGTACCTGACTAAAGTGAAATATAATTACTTTAAAGCGAAGAACTTTTCTCAACTATTAATTCATCGATTGCAAAGGTACGTTCTCAAGGCTGAATCATTCCATCCAATATGCGATATAATAATATTTTATACAAATTTATTTTTATTTTATTTTAAACGAAAAAAAATTTCACTTAATTCAGTAGCCTGAATCATTGAGCCCAGTAACCAATTTACAATTTTTGTCCATCTATAGCAACTACTGAATAAAAAACCACTCAATAGCCCACGGTCCCAATTACTTGCGCTTGATGGCTTTTCCACTCAACAATTTTTCCAATATCCTCACAAAGTTGCACAACTTTTTGTTACATAACAGTGCCTACACCGAAAACCGTCGAATAATTGATAGCAGGAAAGTGGCTTGCACCATTCAAAGTACATACAACATAGGAATATACTCGTATTGGTCCAAGGTAATTTGAAGCAAATTAGGCATAAACCAATTCGAAAAGAAAATACGAGTACCTGAACAAATTCTTTTTATCAATTTGTAAATGAGAGGTTTGAAGGTTAAGTGGTAGTTTGATTACTCAGTGAGGTCAAAACTATTAGCCTAAGGCCCAACAATGGCTGTTGGATTTTTACTTAAAGGAAATTTGTATTCCTAGACGATTTCCACTCCAAGGTCATTTTCGTCCGATTTAGTCAAAGTCCATACTTCTGTGCCATACGATAGAACTGAGATCATAAAAGTCTAATACAGTGCTTTCTTCATTGTTCGCAATTATTCCTTAGCTATTTATGCACTGTTCGCAAGAGTGATTTTCCGCTTAATCTCAACAGTGAACGATATCGCTGAATTCACAACAAAGTTCAACACTACCTATAGTTGTGGCGTACTGTCAGATTCATGGGTGTTGGATGTCCTTGCTTATCGACAACATAGTAAACGCTTCAGTAGCAGCTCGTTGATTTCATTCTATGATACGATATCAATGCGTACGCCAGTAGTTGTACAGACTTTTTGAAACAGTTCAACCATGGTATTGGCCTGTAAATGTTTAACAATTCCTTCAAGTATGATGTTTATGTCATATAATTAGTGCGCTGAAGTTTTAATTAGTACTTTTAAAATATTTGCACACAGTGTGGGTAAAGGAAACTTTGGGAGGAAGGAAAAAAAAGTTTACAATTTACAACGACTAGGAAATAAAGAGCGAGTTCTACGGGTTAAGAATGAACCACGATATTTTAGAATACGTCCAAAAGTGGACTTGAGGCTTAACTGATGAGAGTTCATGATGTTAAAGAAATCCCACGACAGCGTGTTAGCTTGTCAAAGTTAATTTTTGTAATTACTCTCTATTTTCCTAACTTGATGTTAAAAACAACTAGGGTGATTTTACCGTTGTACTAATGATATGTCAAGTCATGAACTCATAAAATCAATCTTTTGGCAAGCTGTCATCTTACTCTTTGGGAGGGGAAGTGGGTGGATACTAAAGTTGGCGTTGCCGCAGTTTGTAATCTGGCATTCGCTTAGATGTCCAATCTAAATACTTCTTGTCTATGTCTACTTTTAATGATAGCTTGACATCCAAATGATCTGCTCTCTGTAGCAATCACCAATTTAGTTTCCTACTTGCCTTCAAAAATTGTAACAAGCCGGGAGTTGCCCAATGGCAAAAGTTTGGTTGGCGGTAAAAGAAGCCTGCAAATTGTTCAGAGAATGCTTCACTACCACCCATTCAGTTCTTAGACTTTCCATTCAGCCTCTTCTGCTTGTGATAGTAGCACTGAAACTAGGATACTTTGAAATTTTCTTTAAAATTATAAATATGAATGAATGGGATGTTTCGAGACTGGTTAACTGCAGGCAAGCTTTCAGATGAATGATAATATAGGGTGATTCATGGTAAAGTTTGATTTATAATGTAAAACAAAATACATTAATTTGAAAGCAAACTTAAAATTTTTATTATCGCTTAAAAGAACAATTCATGGCATTTATATTTCAAAAATCATATTATGTCAATATTGGCCACGACTACGAGCATAGCGACTGGTGTCTCGCGAATAACACGAGTAATGTTGGCTTCCAAAACACCAATCGTAGCTGGCTTATTCCTGAAGACATGAGACTTTACATATCCCCAAAGAAAATAGTCGAAAATGTGATATCGCACGATCTAGGCGGCCAATTTACCGTAGAAAAACGTGAAATTAAGTGCTCACCAAAATGATTTCTCAACAAGTCCATTGTTTCAAGTGCTCTATGGGTCGTAGCACCGTTTTGTTGAAACCAGAGCTCACCGAGACCATGTGATTGAATTTCAGGATGCACATAGTCCGTTAACATGGCGCTATAACGGTTACTATTCCGGAAACGTTCTGATTTGCTTCATTTTTGAAGAAATATGAACCAATGATTCCACCAGCCCATAAGCCACACCATACCGTTGCATTTTATGGATCTAATGGTAGGTCTTCGTACTCTTCGGGTTACTTATCAGCCCATATACACTGAAAATATGAGGCAAATTCAAGTCGCCTGGTTTCAATTCTTGCACAAGTTGTATTTTGTACGCTTTTAGGCCGAGATATTTACGTAAAATACGCCAAGTTGTCGAATACGCCAAGTTGTCGAATACGCCAAGTTGTCGAATACGCCAAGTTGTCGAATACGCCAAGTTGTCGAATACGCCAAGTTGTCGAATACGCCAAGCCAAGTTACTCTTCACTACGTGCTGGATGTGTTCTAACCGGTCGAGCATCATCCACTAATGCAAACTGGGTATCAAATTTGCGAATGGTATTGGCAATAGTGGTTTCAGTAGGTCGATTATGCGCACCGTAAGTTTCTTCGAATAGCACGAAAAACTTTTCTCAGTATGTGCGGCAGTAGATATAGATTTAAAAGTGCCGCTGATGCACAAGCAGTCCAAGCCGCACTTTCGTAGTGACATAGGTATAGGCGATGTGTTTGTTCATGTAGGTTCTTCCAATACTACAAGTCGCTACACTATAAATAAGAATATATGTATGAAATATGTAGTAGTGCCACTATTTCGTTAAATATTTTATTACAAGGTGACCGTATGATCTTTTGTGAAAACTGAGAATGTGAGTGCAATCGGCCTTAGTTTGTTCCCAGATCTGGTATCACGTTGCCTGTGCTTCGAAAGGTGTACTAAAACGTCGCGTAAAACAATTTCATCGCCAATTTTAGCGAATTGCTTGTAGAAGCATTTACCATATTAGTACCATTCTATATTTCTTCTCTGGGAGCATGCGCTTACGTCGGGCTTAAGTCCGGTTACGTATATTTGGGACATCTTCGACAACGCCACTTTTAATGCCATATGTAGCTCGGTCAAATAACACGGCATAGATACTAGTTTGGTAGATAATAGTAATGTTAGGAAACAAAACTTTGACTGCGGATGTCAACTTCCGTAAATGTCGACGTGATGGCAAGTTCCACAGGGAGGAGTTCTGTCTCCAATGCTATATGGCATATGGCTTAGCTCTTTGAATAATCTTATCAACAGCTTTAACGTTTACGGTCAGGTATAGGCTAATGATATACATAGCTTAATTGTCTATACGATTATGCCTTTGGTTCATTGTAAATTTGCTCACAAAATCTCACAAAACCGAAGTTTTTCTCCTCACGAAGGATTCATTACTTCTCCAACGATGCTTAGCATCAGCTTTCACTGCTGACTTTCACTCCTATAAATGGTTTACACCAACTGCTTGTGAACCTCCCATTTGGCAGGCTCTCAAGCATGTGATCTATTCCTTATACTAGGTGGAGCGAAAAGTAACCTCCTTGCCAGAATGCGTTGCTACTGCAAAAATGTTATGGTTATGGTGCCTTGAAGTCCGTTCATATTTAGGCGAACATGCCAAATTTCAGTGCGATACTGTCTTTAGTATTATGGGGCTAATGCTCCGTCAGATTACACCGTCAAATATTGGTTTCGAGAGTTTCGTGGTGGCTGCAACTTCACTACCGATCAAGTCCGCAGCGACAGGCCCTTCGATGCGGGTACAGAGGGCAATGTCAAAAAAATACATGAAATGGTGTTGGCTGACCGGAAAGTGAAAGTGGGCGAGCTAGCAGTTACCACAAAAATTAGTACTGAGCGCACACGCCATATTTTGGGCAATGAAAAAGTTATCCTGCCTGTGTGCCGCGCATACTCACTCCTGACCAAAAAAAAGAACGCGAGAGCACTTCGAAAGATTGTTTGGACTTGCTGATGCGGAATCGGGCGGACTTTTGGCGTCGATTGGTAACTGTTGAACACCAGAGAACAGAATGAGTTCCCGGCAATAGACTAAGTCCGGACGAGTGCTCCGAAGCGGCCGAGGTTGGTTTGATGGGTCGGAAAGGTTATGGCGTCGGTTTTCTGGGATTGTCATGGATTACCTCAAAAAAGGAAAAACCATCAACAGCGAGTATTACTGTGCATTATTGGAGCGATTGAAGGCCGAAATCGCTGTAAAGCGTACTCACATGAAGCGAAAAAAAATTTTGTTTTTGCAAGACAATGCACCGGCGCATAAGAGCATCAACCATGGCTAAAATCAATGACTTACGGATCCAATGACTGTCGCATCCACCGTTTTCACCCGATTTGGCTCCCTCGGACTATTATCTCTTCCCAAACCTTAAAAGATGGCTCATCAATAAAAAATTCAGCTCACGCGAGGAAATAATCGACGCCACGGAGAAGTATTTTGCAGACCTTCCGGAAAATTACTTTTCGGACGGGATCAAGAAGTTGGAAAATCGCTGGAATAAGTATATCAAACTAAAAGGGGACTATATTGAATAAAATAAAAAAAACATTTTAAAAAAATTTTTTTTTTCATTCCCAAGGAGGTTACTTTTCACCCCACCTAGTACATGGCTCCAAAATCGATTTGGATAGATTAGGGATTGCTCTCTTAAGGGTATGCTATGCTTTTGCAAAACACGTTATCGTGCTAGGTATAAGTGACATAAGTTTCTGCGAGGTTTGTTACACCATTACATCTACTAACCCGCGCATGAGGCTGGAGGTACTAGGCGCTGATGTGGTGAGAACTGTCACCAAAGACCTTTTGTTACTTAAGCAATTACTCATAGTTTTCCGAAAGACTGAGAAATTTCATTAACGTAATCCTTAAGGGAGTTAAGTGGGCTAGTTCTTTCTACAAAAGAAGAAACGTGTTAAATATGTTATACGAAGTCCCAAACAAACTGGAAGGTGTGCTGCTTTATCATCACTCACCAGGATATTTTTATTTTTTTTTCTTAAGGAAAATATTAAACAGTTAAGGGAGTTTGTAAATTCTTTCTGTTTGATATACTGATAATTGACAAATATATTGACTCGAAATGAATTCCCAAAAACAGACTATGGGGGTTAGCACTATACCCCGAAAATCGGAAAACCACAAGCAATCATTTCTGTGGAATCTTTTGTTATCGCACCTTCAGTACCAGCTTTTAAGCAGTCTATATCCAGAGTGCTGCTGCAGAAAATTTATTCAAATCCGCTAACCTTAAGCTCAATGTCAACAGTTTGATGCTAGTTTAACTTTCGTGCTTTTTTTTTGCCAGAAAACATAAACACAATCCCCAGTCTTGTATATCCATTATCGAAAACTTGATTTAAGTCCAAAAATATTACTGTCGAGAAAAAAACTTCTCAATCAGCTCCACCCATCTGTTTTAATTAGAAAAAAATAAAAAAATTTCAAAACTTTTAAAGAATCCACCAAATACGAGTATGTCCCCAAAGTGGGAGAGAGGACAAACAAAATAATTAAAACTTTGGTCAACATTTATCTTTCAGATTGAGTATTAACATTCCTTCTAATTATTCTACAAAAATGGTAAAAAGAGATGAAGGAGAAAAAAGGAAAAAAAAAAAAAATAAAAACCGAAACGACTAGAATGTGAAAAGTACGAATAACCATGGCGGGGGTCGAAAACCCACAATAGGGTGAGAGCGATTTTCATCAGATTTTTTAAAGATTAGCATTTCGTTTTTGTTTGCCCTTCTCTCCGATTTCTATTCAGCGAGATGCCGGCGATGAAGACACCAAAAATCCTTTAGCTCCAGAGTAAGCGTAAAACATAAAATAAAATTAAACAAATAAAGTCCAATGAATACACAACACAGGAAGAGCCCAAAAACAAACAAATGAGGAGAGTTCAGAGAAGCTCTTCAGTGTAACCTACTGGGGCTGGTTTGGTGATGAAGCGATGACGACCGAATTCAACTCTTATCCAAGAGCATTAAACTTTTCTAATTGCATTTTAATTATAGCTATAAAGAGTTTATCAAACATAGGCAAGGAACTCGAACTGTGAGAACTCCACATTGAGCAAGCAACAACGAAGAAAACTCTGACAATGAGAAAAAAATAAATGTAAAATCTGAAAGAACCATCAGGCAGTCAGGATACGGATATACACAAATGTGTAGAGTGCTGAAAGAATAACCTCATCGCATCTCATCCTAAAATCGCTCGTGTTTCAGTGACATGGCCAACAGCTGCAAATAGCATTTGTCAAGTCAAAGCGGAGCGATAATAACTTTCGGAAAGTTCCATTTGCCCTTGTGTTTATTGTTATTATGGCACACGCTTACGAATATACGAATGGCCTGGTATTGTACTCAGAGAGGTGAATCCTTTCATTCCAAGCCATGGGCTAAATTTTTAGATGTTTTCTACTTTGAAATGGTTCACGGTAGGGCCAGTGTATTTGGTTGGATGAGCAGTAGGCACTGGGCAATGGTACTTTTGGTTACTATCTTGATGAAGAGTACGAAACCCATTTTGCCTCGATCCCCTTCACTTTCTCTGCTGTGGATTTCCTGTGAAAGTTGTTTGAATATATTTTGGCAAGTTGAAGTGGTGCTTGTCGCCCCCACATGGGTCATAAGTACTAACAAATATACCCACAGTCGTGCATACTACACATATACCGTATATAGAATATCTAACTGAGAGTAACTACAGTTTTGTTGAATCGTTAACAGTTGAAGCTTGCTCGTGGTACATAGTTGTTGATGTTTGTTAGTTTTTTTGGTACAGATAAGTAGGTCTCGTCTTGTACGCTTGGATAGGATTAACATAGCCATTGACAGGTCGTTTTGTTGGAGAGATGGACAAATGGAAGGAAGACTGTAGCCTGCGCTACGTACGGATACTCTTAGCTGGCTGTTTACTGTACATTGGGTTGTCGTCTATTTTGTGTTCATTTAAAACGTAGTTATTTGCATGAGTAGTCAGTAAATTGCTTACAACAAAGAGCAAAAATGGACCTATAGGTTGAAGTAGATGCCTCAAACTGTTAAGGTAGGGACTTGCTTCAAATTACTTAAAATAGGGGCTAAATTGAGTTTTGAGCTTTACATATGGCTAATAGTTATAGCTTCAATAAAACAAAGACCATGGCGAGGTAAAGGCAAGATGAAAAACTAACTGTGAAATAGTCTGAAGGATTGTCAATTATTTAAAAAAGTATCTTCAGTAACGCAGTTATGCAGTACTTATGGCTTATTGGAAATCATCGCATACTGTCTCCTTTCGTTTTTAGTCAAAATTATGCATTATATAATATAAACCAAAAAGCTTCATTTCAGTTGAGTAACTTGTGATGAATCATCATTTATTCAAATCAGTAGACGGAGACCTGTACAAAAGTAATGGCGACAATAGAAATTGAAACAACTACCGATCGGTGAAACTAATGCCACATAATTTGACAATATACGATGTCATAAACAGTCAACAACGGAAAGTTATTTTATTCCATGGCAGTCAATGCGGTTTTCTGGGAGACAAGTCGACATATGATGCTATTCAATGTTTACCAATATTCATGGAAAAGAAAATAATCGAATGCACATTAAAATCTGAAAGTTACAACATAAAATGCGGTCTATGCTATGAATTACATGCGGCCAATTACAAAGGCTGTGAAGTACATAAAACTCTTAAGATGCAAGGATTAAAAAAAAAAACAATACTAACTGACGCAAAAGTGCAAAATCCTGACGCAATCAGAATGTATTCCTCGACATCATTCGCAGACATGAGAAAGAAAAACAATTCATGAAAAACAAATCCAGTAAAAAGTAGTCAAGCCTGCAGACTATCTATCTGAAATTAATAATATGATGAAACAGATTACAATACAGATTTCTAGTATGCTAAACATTTTAGTCGTATTAATTACTAAGACTTAATCAACATGCTCTGGAAAAAATTATAATAGACCAGTCTACTGACATACTCTTAATATCTGAGACTAATTTCACAAAAAAAGTCAAATTCAAGTTCCGAAACACCGCACATGTGATGCTTACCACCCCAGTAGATGAGCTCATAGTGCAGCAATAATAATTCAAGAAAAAGTCAAGTACTCAGTACTAGAGAAATACGAAAAGGATTATTTACAAGCTGTGTAACTTCAAATTGAGGACAAGTGTGGACCATTATTATTATCTGTGTTATACTGTCCATATGGTATTTAGATTAACCAAAAAAAAAAAAGATAAAAATTTTATTGTATTTAACTTAATGCCCAAGTATGGTAGATATGACTACACTTACAGGGCTTGAGTGTAGTGTTTTTAGAAAATGGGACAGAGAGAGAAAGAAAGATTTTTAGACTCAGTGGTTAGGTTTTCCAAACATCCAACATTTAATGGAGAGACTTATTATAAGCGTAATTGAACTTGTTGTTGTATTCTAGGCAACATTTACTTCTTCCTATTATGCCCAGGAGAACTCCAACAACACAACAACGAATACCACAAAAAAGAAAATTCTCACGAAGGAATAAATTATTACCTACAAAGGCAGCAAATCTCTTGGATATGATTTAATTTCAGGACAAATAATAATACAATTGCCTGAGAAAGCCGTAAAAAAATGTGTTTAATGCAATCCCTAAGACTAAACTATTAGCTTAAAGTGTATAAAGTTTATAAAATAATTGCTATTCCGAAACCAGGAAAATATACTACAAAACCTTCGTTATATAGTGTAGTGTAGTATATTGGCGGTAGTGTATTGGCCGTATTGGCACCAGCCGTGCCCTAAAGACATTCTTTTTTTCAGGCAGATAAAATCTCATAAGATGAATGGTTGCAAAAAATACAACAACAAGTCAATTTACACTAATAATTTAGTCTCCCCATTAAATGTTGGATGCCACCAATGGAGTGAAATAACCATTGAGCCAAAACATTTTTCTCTATCTCACTCTCTATCCAATTTTCGAAAAAAAAACTTAACACGTGCTCTAGCATTTCAAGAGTACCAATATCCTTTTGAGTGTTAAATTCTTTAAAAACAAAAACAAAACATGGTTACACAGTTGCTTACAAGCTGCTACAAACCAAACAAAACAACACTTAACACAAACTATAAACTGGTTTCACAGATGGGGAATACAAATTAACGAGGAAAAAACGGTTCAAGTTTTGGTACACCACAAAAAGGAACTTCAACCCTCAAGCTATCAACTTAAATAACAAGAATATTATTCTTGCCAACTCAGCAAGATATTTAGGCGTGACGACTCACAGTAAGTTAACATGGAAACTACAAATAACCCAACAATGCAAACAGATTAAAAATAAATTTAGACAACAATTCTGGTTTCTAGGAAAAAACTCGAAATTTTCGACGCAAAATAAAATGCCTATATAGGGCTTTCTAATAACGACTTGACAACTTTTTTTTTTTTAAATAAAAGGCAAACTATTTGAGATATTTCAAAAACTTTATTACTGGCTTGAAGTACAATCAAAACATTTATGAACGGAACTCGACTTCGTTCATATGGCCACCGCGGGCACGTTTGCAGCGGTCGATTCGTTGGACCCAATTTTCTTGACAGATTACGCGTGACTTCTATCAAACTGCTTTGTCATTTTTGTTCAGTGTCGTTTGGCAGGTCTTACATCACAACAGCGTCTCCAAATTGTTTAGCTGTATTACGAAAATCAGCGTTCTGTGAGAAATGTTTTCCGAACTTACGGCGCGCAAAATGGACCTACTGAAACCACTATTGATAATACCATTCGCAAATTTGAGTCCCAGTTTACATTAGTGGATGACACTCGACCGTTTAGACCACATCCAGCACGTAGTGAAGAGACTATGGCAGCTGTAGCTGAGAGTGTACGCGAAGACCATTACGAAACGATTCGTCGTCGTTCTCAGCAGCTTGGCTTGGCGTATTCGACAACTAATAAAATCAACTTGTGCAAGAATTAAAGCCAGGCGAATTGAATTTGCATCATATTTTCAGTGAATGGGCTCTGGAAAAACTCTATGAAAATCTGGTGTTTTATCGTAAAATTTTGTTCAGTGATGAATCTCGTTTCTGGCTCAATGGATACGTTAATAGACAAAATTGCCGTATTTGGGCTGATGAGCAACCCGAATAGTACCAAGAGCTACCTTTACATCTATTAAATTGGTCCACATTTCTTCAAAATTGAGGCAAATCAGAATGTTACCGTCTATGGTAATTATTATCGCGCCATGTAAACGGACTATGTGCTTTCTGAAATTCAATAACAAGTTCTCAGTGAGCTCTGGTTTCAACAAGACAGTGTTATGAGCCATACAGCTCGTGAAACAATGGACTTGTTGAGAAATCATTTTGGTGAGCACTCAATTTTACGTTTTGCTACGGTAAATTGGCCGCCTAGATCGTGCGATATCTCAGGACTATTTTCTCTAGTTATATGTAAAGTCTCAGGTCTTCGGAAATAAGCCAGCTATGATTGACGCTTTGGAAGCCAACATTACTCGTGTTATCTGCAAGATACCAATCGCTATGCTCGAACAAGTCGCCCAAAATTAGACCTTCCGAATTGGACCACCTCAGACGTAGTCGTGGCCAACATTTACATGATATCATTTTTAAAAAGTATATGCCATGAATTGCTCTTTTAGCCCATAACAAAACTTTTAAGTTCACTTTCAATTTAATGTGTTTTATTTTACACTATAAATCAAGCCCCACGATATATCACCCTATATACGATTAACCATATTCAAATATGGGAAACCGCTTCCAAATCAAATATCGACATTATACAGCGAAAACAACAACAACAAAAACAAAAAAAATTTCCAAAAAATTTCAAAAAAAATCTATTTTTTTTTTGTATTTTTATAATGTACATACCATATTTTTGACTATATTCACTTCAAAACGATCCGGTATAAGTACCGTCCGAGATGTACGCATATTTGTTAGGACGTCTCGAACTGTGTGTAAACTTCTTCCGAAACGCGTTTTCTCAAAACTATGTTTTCGAAGTGAGTGATCAAGATTTCTAAAGAATGGTTTAACTGATCTGTCTGAAATTTTAACACTACCTTCCCAGATACATTCCTAAAGTATTAATAGAAAGAATACTATAAGATTTCGGATAATTATTTCTGTTTTTAAACAATTTTACGTGGCAATTTTGGTCGAAAATTAGATTTTTTTTTAACGAAGACTTTTTAGAAAAATCATAAAAAAACTTTTTTTCGTCCTTACAACAGGTTTTACCCCTTGCGCCCTTGTTTTTTGCGACCATGGAAAAAGAGCGTTGCGAGGAAATCAGGCCCATTCTAGATGGTGTGTATGGGACCCAGTCATCTTCCCGTACAACCATTAACCATTATTTCGCGAGTTTCGCCGTGGCCGCCTGTCGATATTTGATGAACCACGCCCAGGTGGCCCAAAAACGGTTACCGCAGAGGATGGCCACCATGTTTTGAGACGCGCGAGGTGTGATCCAGGTAGACTCTTTGGGGAAGGGAAAAAACAACCACAATAGCATACTACGTCAATTTTTTGGGCCGATTGATCGCCGACTTGAAGAAAAAACTACCTTATTTGGCAAAGAAGAAAGTGCTGTACCACCACGATAACGCACCGGCTCACAATTCCCGAACCGGCACAGCCAAATTGTTCGAATTGCACTACGAATTGCTCCTCAATCCACCGTATTGTACAATTAATGTGTGATTCTATGTATAAAAAACAAATATAAGAACATATTTTATATCTGAATGTATTGTATCGTGTTAATATCGATCAGAATACAAAATATTATTGTATAGGGTTTTCCAATAGGGACTTAACAACTTTGAATTTAATTTGTGAACGCACTCTTTCACTAATCATCAAACTGTCACTGTCAATTTATTCAGTAAACTCATTTTCATCATGGTAAAGTACACTAATGAGCAACGTCTGCAAATTATAAAAAAATTCTACAGATATTCGGAATCGCAAAACCATCTTTAGTGACGAAGCTCATTTTTGGCTCAATGGGATCGTCAATAAGCAAAATATGCGTTATTGGTCGGGTGAAAACTCACATGTGCTTCATGAATCACCACTTCATCCACAAAAAATAACTGTTTGGTGCGGTTTGCATGCCGGCGGCGTTATTGGGCCATATTTTTTTTTCGACGATAACGATCGTCACGTTACTGTGAATGGTCAGCGTTATCGCGCCATGATCACCGATTATTTTTGGCCCGAATTGGGGGATATGGACTGGGACGATATGTGGTTTCAACATTGAAGAGTAAGTATGGTGAGCGTGTTATCTCAAGACATGTGCCAGCCGATTGGCCGCCTCGTTCGTGCGATTAAACGCCGCTGGACTATTTTCTGTCTGGCTACGTTAAGTCATTGGTTTATGCCAACACGCCGACGACGTTGGAAGAGCTCAGAGCCAACATTGAACGCGATATAGCGGCCGTTTCGGCCGAAATGTGTGGCCAAGTCGTTGAAAATTGGGTCCAACGAATCGACCGCTGCAAATGTGCCCGCGGTGGCCATATGAACGAAGTCGAGTTCCATTCATAAACGTTTTGATTATAATTGGCTTGAAGTACAAAGTTTTTGAAATATCTCAAATACTGAATCTGAATCATACATTCTATTGCATCCATAAAAAACAGTTAGTAAGTGTCCCAGGAGAGATGTAAATATTTATAATATTGGAGATCAAAAAACCAAAAAAGAAAAAAAAAAAAAAGACATACGAGTATGACGCGATTCAAAGTTTACAAAAAATGGAAAAACGTCTCGAGGTTACGAAGAATGTTCATATTCTCTTCATCGAATTCAAACATGGGTTTGGCCGAGTTTGCAGTTACAATGTTGTTAAAACAAATGTTAAATGCACATAATTTTATGAATGAATTTAATGAGAATAATGAGGTTGTCCAAAATGGAGCGGGCTGTGCAATAGATTTACGTCCGTAAATTAGCTAATTGCACAAGTAGCGCAGTAGAAATACAGATAGGTGAAGATGTAATTACACGCATTGCATATTTCAACGGTTAAATCGAAACGGCGGTTGAGAAGGGTTCACTGTTTTTCTTCTACTGTTGTTGGATCATCCGGCCAAGCCGGTTTACGACCTATACAAACGAAATAAGGACGACGATTTTCAGTTATAGTACTGCTTGTTAGAAAAGCATCTACTGCCGTAAATGTTGCAGAGAACAGTAGCAAAGCTATTATGTGAATACGATACGAATTTGAAGTTCTAATAGGAGTCTGTTAAAAAGTCTTAAGCTGCATGTCCTCAACGAGACCTTTTTTTTAAAATGGAGCAGCAAGTCGTAATATTATAGTATCCAGATATTAATCAACAAACTATCAAACTGATCATACAAGAAGCATTCTTTGTATTCATTAAGGTGGCCATTCTTTTGTAGCCAAAATATAAATATAATAAATAGATACGGAATACCAACGACAAAGGGCTACAATCACTTGTGACTGTTGAAGCTTTTTCTGATCGACTCATTGAAAACATTCTGAAAATACATATGCAGTTAGAATCACATGGTGAAGAACACTGCCGTTAAAGCAGTGAATGCATTGAAAAATTAATCTCTATCTCAAAGTTATAGGTTTTTTATTGTTGATAGAATAAGCTTTACTTAAGTAATCGAAGGACTTATTTCAGTTATACTTTCCCCGACTCATTCGGGGTGGGTCATGTCAGACTGCTGGCATTGAATCGTAGGCCTTCCCAGTTAACCAAACCTTAACTATTTGAGAATGAATCACTGTTGTTCAATCACCTCATTCTAGAAAGGAATGGCTAGAGGCAGCACGAAGTTTCCCCCAATTAATAGATTGTTATCTGCACAGATGGCGTTGATACAAGGATATTCTCTGAAGGCCTTTTCATACGCAAATTCTTTGTTCTACCCACGACGGTACATACTGCACCAAAACCTGAGTCGAATATTGTAATATACAAATTCTTAATCATAAAATATTGGTGATTAAAGACTGTTGCGCATTTCTTCTTAAGAGGGCTTAACAAAACAAGATCAAATACTTTTGGGTTCAAGGACAATTGGACATTCTAGGAAACTGCATCGTTGATGACCTAAATAGACTGTGATGTCAAGGATCTATTAGTAGGCAACTTGACTAAGTCAAGCCACTAATGTCTTATGCCAAACAAATGACACGATTCATGTGTCTAAGGTGATGACAGTAAGACTAATATAGCCTGCACTCAATTCTGAAGGATCAAGTGAGCTGACCAACATCAAGAGAAGAGACAATTCTAGGTTTACGAACATAATCATGATACACTGAAACATACGAACAACGATTGATTATTTGTCAAAATAATTTTTGGGGGAGGTGCGAAGTTAAAGCGAAATGAAAATCTGTTATGCATTCGTTTGCAATGTTCTGCCTTGGAAAGCATTAAAGTGCAGTCCTTATGAGATGTTATGAGATTTAAATGACCTCTGCTCTATACTAAAACTGAAAATGGCAACGTATTCCCGATCAGTCAGTGGTAGCACAACATATTGCAACAGGTCTAAGTGCACCTCAACGAGGACCACTTTAATCTCATCTAACTTAATATTGCGACAGGAGAGCAGCAACTGCCATTAGTATAATTATAATTCTTCAACTTAACAAAAGAAACATTTACGGTACTAAATCACATGCAAGCTGTAAGCTTTTATATCCCAAGATCTCTCTGGTCAAACGAATATATTGATAAAAGAGCAAGCCAGTATGCCTTAGGTATTGATATTGGGTTGTATAATAAGTTTTGCGGTTTTTTTTAGGATTGAAGTTAAACACACATTTTTGGTATACAAGCTTATATTAATTCATCAGATACTTTCTATCATAGTCTTTTACTTTCTTCCAATGTTCTGAAAGAGACATAATCTCTCCTTTGTAAAAGTCAGCAGACTTATGGATAAAAAAGGTACGTTTTGATCCCATCTTCAGAATTGAATTGCCTTCCGCCCAAGTCGCTTTGAATGGATCGGAACAGATGGTAATCAGAAGACACAAGGTCTTTAGAGTACGGTGGGTGCTGCATAACTTCCCAGCCAAATGAATTCTGCTTTAGTTTTTTCACTAAAGCTATGTGTGGTCTGGCGTTGTCATGATGGAAAACAACGCCCTTCCTGTCCGTCAACTCTTCCACCACCTGTTTCAAAGTATTGAGCTGAGAGCAATATTTCATAGAATTTATTGTCTGATTACGTTGATTCACTTTAAGACGTGACAACAATTCTCAATTCAGGTAGAAAGGAGAACGAAGGGTCCTTAGTAGACTATTTTAAGAGAAATATATGGTAGTATACTTGAAATAAGATAGAAAGACCCGAAATGTGCTGCAGAAAATTAAGTAAGATGGGGCGAGGATATTTTTCAAGCCATAAGCTCTGTAAAGAATCAAAGAATTTAAAGAAGTAACACTCTTGGTCCGGCATTGACCAAATCAAAGTATTTATCCTAAAACTCAACTGCACCCAATAATTTTGGATGTGTTATATGTCACTACTTTTCTTGCTACTCTTAGGAAATACGTTAAGAAGACCGAAGAAGATGCCTTTATTTTACTTTCGGTACCAATTAAATAATTTTATCTAAGATGAACTATTTTTGCCTGGTTATATGGGTGCAATTTCATTTCTGCCTCTGTAATCGGCAATATAACAAAATCCTGCTTCTCAATGAACTGAATTCTGACCACTCATTACTATTTTATTCGGCTTATGCTGTTACTTTTTGGCTCTGCTCATCGATTTACTCTATTCCATCTCGGACCATTGAATGAATCAAGCTTTCCCCAAACTGGTTAGGTATTCAAGTAACGTTTGTTCTCTATTCAATAGAAGTCCCTATCATTTATATCATAAGCAAAAAATTACACCGACTCATCACAAATCAATTACTATAATCGAATCCAATATTCGTCTTTCTTTTCATACATGTCCTTCCCCATAAAAACAAAGACAAAAACCCCTAGTTCTCGCATATTTTTCGTTCCGCATTTTCAAGATACGAGCACTGGAATTGTAACATACGTTACTCATGGATGCAGCTAAACCGCACCATCGTATAGTCAGAAACTTATGTAAAAATGCCCACTTCAGCTGAAACAAACTCTGTATCTATGAAATTGAATTAATTTTACATACTCGTACTCGTATCTCTGATTCCAGTTCTACTCATACTCCAATGGTAAGGAGAGTGCTCGAGATGATGGGAAAAGTATCTATAAAGCCAGGAAGCTACGAGTAAGACTAACAGCGAAAACAAATTGAATCGTTAACATAGATAAACTTTTAGCGAGGAAGGAGGCCCCCAACCCCTAAGCTAACTTAAGAAGCCAAAAGTTGCCAAAGCGCTTGAATTTCAGTTTGGGTCTGAGGAGAAAAGGCTTCCGTAGAGCAATGATGACTGCCTGTCTAGCAGTCATGCTATTCTGAGTGATAAAGAATTTATGTCGAATGCAAAAACAGACAGCATCTCGTCTTGGTACGATAGTGATATACGAATATATCTACTTAGAGATTTCTATAATATTTCACTGACATAAACAAACAACACAGGCAGCAATGGATTTTCATTGGCAATTTTTTCCTTCGAGCCAATGTACCCTGCCGTTCCCAGCTTTTGTATCTTTCTAGGCGTAATGAGATAAAGAAGTTTGCCAAGAGTTGTCCTTAAATCTTTGGGTTAAGAAGATTTTCAAGCCAACAGTAGTGCTTCAATGTGCCGCAAAAATTTCAAAAAAGTTTAAAAGTTCAATTTGGTGTCGAATGAAAATACCAGCCGAGCTTAATGTTTTTTTTTTTTTTTTTCAAAATGTAGAAGGACGAACTTACAATTTTCTCAAACGAAAATGGAAATATAAAGCACTTAGTTAGTTTCCAACGGATAAACGTACAGACATAGAGGCAGACAGAAGCAAAATAAAAATGAATCTCGTTCGTTTTAACCCTTCTGAATGACTACGCAATAATGGATGCAGCTACATATGCAGGGAGCTGCAATGAAATCAAGGATACTCTTGTAAGTTGTAAGCGAAATTACTTTTCTTTTGAAAATTGGAGTTTTCCATCAGCTATTGACATTAGATCGTGGAAGCATGCTGGGAGAGCGTTAATGTAGCTTATATGAGATGGATTCGAAAGGAAATATATTTTGCAGGTGTAATATCTGTTAAAAATTATTTTTGTGAGCGTTTAAAATGCTGTGCGACAGTAGTGTACATATTTTAGTGACATGGTTCGTATTGCAGGTTTAAATAATCAATGAGTGTTGGTCTTTCTGCCTAGATCAAAGTCGCTATCAAGCCAGCTTAGTTTTTTCGTTTCTTTATGTTCTGATTACCTATCGGACCTGAATATAACTAAAAGGCCTTTTATCTCCAAGCAACCAACAGGATTTTCATCTCTTTTTAATGAAGTGCACCCTACCGCACGAGTATGATATGTATCAGTTTGACATCATTCATGCTACAGAATATGAAGGGTATAGTCATCATCCTCTATCCAAGATGAAACTGAATTGAAGGCGTACTCGACAAGAAGGAGTACGCGCTGGTCATTTTGATCGATATTGATGGTGCTTTCGACAACCCGACGACAAGTGAAACTCGGCCAGACAACACGGCGTAAGCGAATCACTAGTTTTGATGATAAAAGCAATGCTGAGGTGTAATTCAGTCTTCACGGTTGGCTCCGAAACCGATTTAGGATGCGGCGCTGGTGTCTTTATAGATGATGACAGCCTTAGATTCGCCCTACGCTACTAAAGACTACGCTTCTGGTAAATAACTAAATGTGCTAGATATACACAAAACACTACATACTGTTACGTTTGCCGTAAAAGTAATAACTCCAGGTGAGTGTCCGATTTACTTGATTGGCAAATAAATCAAAATGACAAAATCACTATAAAAATATAGTTGATGTAATTCAAAGACATCGGGAAATCAATGCTAAGGTTTAACTTACTATTGCCTATAGCTTTCGTATGACTTTTTGGATGCGCCTTACCAGATTGACTGAACTATGCTAACATATGGGTATCTTACATTTATTTAGGTCTGTTGGACAAAAGAGTCGGTTACTGCCATCCAAACTGTTCATAGTTCATTCTACCTGACAATGGAATTTTAGACATTGTTGCTGCTATACGGAGTCGCTCCGTGTTCTAAGCACTCAATTGCCATTTTACTTTATTCGTCGGCTTTCGTTCAAAAATTGTAGCTTTGACACGTTCTTTGCATTTTTTAGTAAGATTTTCTCCTGTTCATTACCTTTATTTTTGAGAAGCCTGTGCCTATCACGCCTCCTATACTACTTTTCCTCCTGTACATTCCGTTTCTTCTATGCTGCATGAGTTTACTGGCATTTTTCGAACAAGCGGTTTTGTTTTGGAGGTCGAACCCAGAAAGGAACCCTGTGATTAGGAGACACTCTACAGTCAAATCATCTGTCAATTTTCTTATGATTGAAACCGTTTGATATTCAGTATTTTTTATCTTTAGGTAGGATGCCCAGTATATCCGGAGCCGTATCCTCACTAAATGCTCAAGACGGCTGTGACCCTAGTGATTGTTCATCCCCCGAACCACTAGAGTTTTTCGTCCTCCGCAAAATCCATCAGTTTGAAATCTTTATTGGAGGTGGGTTAGAGAAAACTATAAAACAAAAGCGTTTGAATTGCCAAAAAGAGTTACTTTCCTGTTGTCTGGTAACTCGTGGGAAAGTCTCCCTCATGGTGGGACATGTCTGTTTCCAATGACAAGTCGATATCCAAATAAATACTGCCTTTGATGTGGACATTAGTCACCGCATATACACAAGAGTGCTCCATAAGCAAATGTGTTTGCGTTGCACTAACACAAAAAAATCGTACGCACACAAATCAGCCAGCCCTTTCACCTGAATTTTTTATGAAAAACCTCACACCTTATTGAAAATTATGTACTAAAAATTGAAATTGGCAGCCATGCATACGTATATACAATGGGGCACAAATTAACAAGCGACCAGAGAAGCTCGGATTAACAAAAAATGCTCGTGAGGCATTCGATGAAATATTTGTTTCTGGTATCGATAACCAACGAAAACTAAGTTTATAGAATGAACTTAATAGGCAAAATTATGTATTTCCACGAAAAAGAACTTCAAACGCACTTTTTTAAAGTGATTTTTCTGAAGTAAACACGATTTCACAGAGACTAATTGCCCTACTGACTGCATTATGTTCATAGAACTGGTTAGTGAACTTGTATCTTAATGCCCAAAACATACTTCCTTCTCAGCTTTTTTGTATGCAAAAACATGATTTTTTTAAGTTTTTTGGTATTTAATTCACTAACTAGATCTTGCGATACCTTAACGTCCCACAGCTGCAGTCTATAAGGCACCTCTTCCTGAAAATAATATTAGGCTACGAAACTCTGAAATAAGGAAATGACTTCGCTACAGAATCGATAGTTTTCTTTATAATGTTGAACTCTTAAATAATACTATTAAGGATGAAATCACAGCCTTTAGGAACAAGTGTTGGAATAACCATTTTCCACTCTTGACAAAGCAAGAACATCATTTTACAAAATTTCAAAAATTATGAAAGCAGAGGCTCCAGTATTCCTCCGCTTAAAGTACACGATAAGTTGTTTATTTCCTCGGTGGAGAAATCTTACTTTTTTTTGCAAAAGTAATTCCTATTTCGAAACCCGGCAAACCGAAGAACAGTCCTATAAGATTTACAGACCTATAAGTCTTCAGACAACTACTAAATAAGCTCTTAGAAAAAATTATTAAGGAAAAAATTTATCTTTTTGTTGAAGACAATCACAGCACAATCCGCAAAGTTTTGTGCATTAAAAAACACATAGCTAATAAATATATCGACAAGGAGTCAACGGGACTGGTTCTTTTAGACATCGAAAAAGTCTTTGATACGGTTTGGCACAACGTCTTGACTAATAAGCTTCTCAAACTTAAACTAAACTTACCGCTTATTAAAGTTATTCAAAGCTTTCTTTGTTCGAGAAAATATGTTGTTGGTATTTGAACTGACAAATCCTCTGCTTACCAAATTCATTGTGGCGTACCTCAGGACGCGGTCATTGGACCCACATTATTTAATTTGTATGTATTCATGCAGCTATGTTCGCCTATGACGATGCCATATTTTCTTCGTGTGCTTTATTTATTAACTTCTGCAACTCTCTGCAAGCAGCTTTTGATAAACTATTAGTATATTTCAGCAAATAAAAAATTAAAATAATTTGTATAATAATAAAACCCAAGCTCTCTAGTGTTGTATTTGTAGGAAATTCTGCTACCTACCTAATGGCACTAAACTCAGAATGTGTTTTGCTTATACAAAGACTGCAGATATTTTGGACAAGAAACGTATCTTCTAAAAACACAAGTTGTTAGAGTTCTTTACCCATTATTGTGTTTTCCACGACAAAACTTAACCTCGAAAATAAACATCATGAAAATGCCAACGTTAAATCGCTAGAACTCCTTATTGACAGAATCAATCGTAACTTTTTTGTTAATTGTTCTAGTTCTGTCAAAGTTCTCGTTTTCCGTCTTGCGTTATCCTAGATATACGGGTACTCTCTACTCGTGGTCATTATTACATTAAAATAACCTGAAAAAAGTTAAGTTATTATAAAAAATATATATATATAAATAAATGGCGCGATAGCTCGGTGTGGGCCAAGGCTTAGCTTCTCGCACTCATTTGTGTTTTTCAATTTGTGAGTTTTTACACTCCTGAGCAGGGCTTACTGTTTATTGCCGGTTCCGAACGGCCCTCCTGAGAAGCTTTTTCATAGGCAGAATTTGACTTTCGGAGGTTTGCCATTGCCCGCCGAAATGGTGATGACGATTTTGAAAAATTTGCTGTTGTGCGGTTTCTACCGGGATTCGAACCCAATTAGGTGGCGTGACAGCCAGTGAGTCAACCATCACGCCATCGCCACCACGTGCAATATTAATCTTAAATAAATACAGTTTTTTCTTGTAATATAATTTTCCCACAATGATTTAATATACAGGGTGAGTTTTTTAACTTGAGACATCCAAATTACTCGAAAAATACGCGATATCGCGAAAAACGTTTCAGACAAAAGTCACGAGGTTCTGAAGGGGACATAAGATGGTGACCACGAGTTTGACCTTGAGACCCATTTTCAAGGTCCAACGAAGGTCACTTTTGATTTTTCAAACGATAATTCCTGATTTTCATTGCTCAGTCGTATTTCACAATGGGGCATACGACTTTGTCTCAAAGATCTTATTCATTCAGTGCTAGATACCACTGCATTGGCACGCCTAAATCATTAATCAGCTTCCAACGTTGTTAGGGTGTTAGAAGGTCGAGATTTGTTTTGAGGAAGTCATTATTGCCTTGATTGAAGTTAAAACTCAAAGAAATTTCAGATAGAGACAAATTGTCCTAAACTTATCTGAGAGTGTATGATGTGCACTCTGTCCTTTTTTTCTACTTGAACGGAATTGTACTTCATTTAGAAGTTTGATATTTGTTTCGAGGAACTGATAATTATAAGTAACGTTTTCCAGATTAATAATGCAGGCTATTTCAATTCAAGAGAAAATTGAAATGATATTGATTTATGGAGAAAATGGAAGGAACATCGATGGTGCTGTTGCTCTTTACGCCCAATGTTTCCCAGACCAGATATGATCGCGCGCTTCCTTTTATCGGGTCATCCAACAATTCACTGGTGAAGGAAGTGTGCAACCAAAGAAAAGGAATCGGTCATATAGGGTTAGCTGCCGTTGCACACGATCCTCACATTAGCACTCGCCAAATAAGTCGTGAATCAGGAATTTTTCAAACGACTGTCTGTAAGATATAATATCGGCATAAATACAATACCATCCTTATCATGTTTCAATGCATCAAGAACTTTCTAGTGAGGATTTTCGCAACCGGGTTTCCGGGTTTTGTCAATGGGTACTTCAGCAAATTGAACGAGACCCCCTTTTCTTCGCCAAGGTGTTATTCTCTGATGAGTCGATTTTCACCAATCACGGTACGGTCAATCGACATAATATGCATCACTGGGCTACCGAAAACTCTTTTTGGTTGCGACAAGTTGAGCGCCAGCGCCCCTGGAATGTTAATGCTTGGGCAGGAATTATTGGGGATAAATTAATAGGTCCATATTTAATTGAAGGCAACTTGAATGGCGAAAAGTATGCAAACTTCTTGAAGGACCATCTTCCAGTATTACTAGAAGAACTGCCATTGGAGTTGCGACAAACAATGTAGTTTCAACATGATGGTTGTCCAGCCCATTATTCCCAAGTAGCCCGGACGTATTAAACAATGTTTACCATCAACGATGAATCGGACGAGGTGGTCCGAGGCATGGCCCTGCTAGATCACCTGATCTTACGTCACTTAATTTCTTCTTGTGGGGCTACTTAAAAGTGAGGTTTACAGAAAAAAGCCAACAATACGTGAGGACATGAAAAGACGAATAACTGAAGCTTGCCGGAAGATTACGCCAGAAATACTTCTCAGTTCTGTTGGTTCATTTATGGGACCAAGAATTCAATGATTCAACAGTGGCAGGCAAGGGGACCCACTCTTCAGAACCTTGTGACTTTTGTCAGAAACATTTTTCGCGATATCGCGTATTTTTCGAGTAATTTGGATGTCTCAAGTTAAAAAACTCACCTTGTATATTGAAATTGTACTATTTTCATTAAATAATTTTTAGATTATAGTTGTAAAGAAAAAGTTGTCCTAAATCACTAAAAAATAAATTGCAAATTCTTAAATTGTAATTGCGATTATATTGGATTATCTACTATAACAATATTAACAAAATGTCAATATCATGCAGCTGCTTCAAATCCAAATTGATGGTTTTTTGTAAAATGATTTTTTAATTGACGAATTAAGCAAATTAAAAATGTAGTACCAATTAATACAAGGAGTTCATGAAATCCAGTAGCTATAAAAAATGTTGATCTATCAGGGCAGAATCAATGCAAATTGCACGGGTTTCTATTAAAATTCCTTCACTTTCGAACGAGAAAACAGAAACCTAGATTGCATAAATGGAGGTCCAATTTTAAGTTTGACTGTTCGTTCGGATTTCGATAAATTTAATATAGTCGTCAGTGCAATAGAATCAAGTGTTTTAGCACAAATCTCCGACGCGTTTTAACTTCACATGATGGAAATATGAGTATCTGAAAAAGGTTTTACTGGAACGATTTAGAGACAGCAAACAAGAGATATTAAAAAAAATCCAATATTTATCTGGGTGACAAACACCCAACACAATTACTTATAGACTAACCGAGTCTCGGTGGATCGAAGCTAAAAAAAAATTGGTTGAAATCGTTGTGGTTGCAACGTTTACCACCAGATGACAGGTCAGCGGACCATCTTACAAGCATCCAAAGAAAAGCTGAACAAATTTGCAATTCTCGCCGATAAGATACCTAATGAAAGATGTTGATTTTAACACATTGGCTGAAAAGTCAGTGCCGTTTTATAGTAAAACACAAAATTTTTGCAAAATTCAACTTTATTTATCAATATAGTTACCTTCGAGGGCGATACACTGATTGAAACGATTTTTCAATCTTTCGATATCAGTTTTGTAGTATGATTTCGGTTTAGCCTCAAAATAGGCCTCTGTTTCGGCGATTACTTCTTCATCGGTCTTAAATCTCTTTCCGGCGAGTATTCTTTTGAGGTCTGCGAACAGAAAATAGGTCGCTGGGAGCCAAATCTTGAGAATAACGTGGGTGGGGAAGCAATTCGTAACCGAATTCATTCAATTTTGCCATCGTGTTCATCGACTTGTGACACGGTGCATTGTCTTGATGAAACAGCACTTTCTTTTTCTTCCAATGCGGCCGTTTTTCTGCGATTTCGTATTTCAAACGCTCCAACAACGCAATGTAATAGTCGCTGTTGATAGTGTGCCCCTTTTGGAGATAGTCGATGAAATTTATTCCATGTGTATCCCAAAATACGGATGCCATAACCTTGCCAGCCAACTGTTGAGTTTTTGGTCATTTTGGACGAGGTTCGTCACCTGCTCGCCACTCATCTGACTGCCGATTTGACTCTGGTGTGAAGTGATGGAGCGAAGTTTCATTCATTGTCACATACCGACGCAAAAATTTGGCTTTAAACACCCACTTTGAACAGAGCTTTCGCATGTCCAAATAGGCTCTTTTCATCTTCAGAGCCTCAGCTATCTCGATCAACTTCACTTTACGGTCATTCGTAATCATTTTGTGGACTTTTTTGATGTTTTCATCTGAAACAGCCTCTTTTGGACGTCCACTGCGTGCATCAATTTCGGTGCTTGTATGACCACTTTTAAATTTTTCAATCCACTTGCGAATGGTTCGTTCGGCTGGTGTAGAGTCCGGGTAACACTTATTAAGCCATTTCTTTGCACCGGCTGCATGATAAATCAACACACGAAATTGCTTTGGATCCATTTTTTTTCACAATAACAAAAGTTGCTTCACTCACAACGCTATATCTCGAGAACTAATCGTCCGACAGCTATCAAATTTATACACGTATCTTTCGAAGGTTGGTACTAACCTACAATGGACTTTTCAGCCCATGTGTTACATTCATTGCAACTCTCTGTAACCCACAAGTATACAGAGCACATGTCACTTTGTCTCAAAACACAACGTCGCATGCCAACGCACCTCTGGAGCAACAAATGTGTTAAGATCTTCTCTACGAAAAAAAAAAAAAAAAATGCAAATGAGCCTAGCAGATGTTGATAGTCATACCGCCAACACTCTGAATTTGGCATCAGTATCAAACCAAAAGTAAAGGCATGGTACGACTGGTTGGAAAAAATTTTTTTTCGCTCCGTCAGAGGAAAACCGAAAAAAAAAATTAAACGGTTCAGCAATGACTGCGATGCCTTTTTTAAGCGTGTATTCTTCACGAAGAAAAAATTTAGGCAAAAAATACTATAATGTCCTAAAGTTAGTAAAAATTGTTGGTCGTTCGTTAAAAAAATTAGAAATGTTGCCTCATTCTCCAGCCCAACGCTCATTTACAAAGAAATTTCCGCTGTCAGGTCTTTAGACAAGGCCAATCAGCTTGCTGCATACTTTGCGGCTAGCTCAAGCTTCCAGAGTGCGCTTTGTCTCTACCTATACTTACCTATACTTGATATTCAATGAAACGAATCTATTTTCGCATTCGTGTAGTAACAAGAGTTCTTAAAGGTTTTAACATTGGCAAATCCGCTGGTCCAGATGGTATATCTCTCCTTCTTCTGACAAGGTGTTCTTATACGCTAAAAAAACCATTGAGTAAGCTTTTTCATCAAACCTACTCTTTAGGTCTCTTCCCGAGCAGATAGAAAATAGCATTTGTCCAGCTCGTCCTTAAAGAAGGCAAATCTTTTTTTATCTCATACATGGAAACGCTGATAAGTCGTCAGCTCATGAAATATCTTGAAACACGAAAACTTCTTAGTGACCGGTAGCACAGTTTTTGCAGCAACAGATTCACCGGTAATATCATGGTATGACTTACCGAAAAGTGGAACCAAAGTCTACACCAAGATAGTTGCACTTGATATTTCTAATTTTCGTTTCTCGGTATTGTAATTCTAATTTACATTCTCGATATGTTTGTCCATGACAACTTACTTTAATGACAACATATTCGATGTCTAGGTTTCAATTTAATTTAATTTTGGTGGGGGCGAAAGCCCCCATTTATTCGGCTTAATACAAGCTATAACTTAAAATTAAACTTAAACTAATACTTAAAACTAAGGTTGGTTGTTGTGGTGAAGGAGAACCGATTTGTGGTAGGAAGTGGTGCGGTGGCAGTCAAAGACGCTAGGGTTTGAATTAATTTTTCGTAGCATGCGGGAGATTGGTTCGTTCGCGTAATAGGTGGTGTGGTGGGTTGGGAGATAGAAGAGACCTGAAACAAGTCGATGAATGAAGAGAAAGTCGGCTGCATCTCTGCGTTCCTCAAGGGTGTTTAGGTTAATAAGGTTGAGACGTTTTTGATAGGGGGGCAGAGTAAAAGAATCATCCCAGGGCAAACCTCGAAGAGCAAAGCGAAGATTCTCGAGATATGAACGCGATGATATGGGGACCATACTTGACTAGCGTACTCTAGAAGGGGACGAACAAAGGTAATGTAGAGGGACCTGGTCACGTATGGGTCAGAGAATTCTTTGGACCATTGTTTTACAAAACCTAGTGCAGAGTTGGCTTTAAGGATTATCCCATCCATATGCAAAAGGAAATTGAGCTCCCTATCACACAAAATGCCGAGGTCGCGAAGAGATTCAACGGAGGAGATCGGTTGATGGATTGGCATTTGGTGATATTAAGTTCCAAACAATTTTTGAGGCACCAGATCGAAAAACTATCAAGGTCTTGTTGAAGAAGGAAGGAGTCATGGGGAGAGGAAATGGTTTTGAAAAATTTGGTATCGTCGGCGTAAAGGGAGACGGACGAGTATTTGGTGATCCTATCGAGATCATTTATGGTTAATATAAAGAGAAGGGGGCCGAAATGGCTACCTTGAGGAACTCCAGAGGTGGCCAAAAATGAAGTGGAGTGGGCTGACCTAAAACGAACACTGTAAAAACGGTTTTCGAGGTAAGAGGATATCCATTTTAACAGTATGGGTTCAAAGCCGAGGGCAGACAATTTGAAGAGTATTAATCGATGAGAGATTTTATCGAAGGCTTTGCTAAAATCGGTTGCAACTACATCGACTTCGTTGTCGTTCTCTAGGACAGAGATGGCAAAGGATACGAATTCAACGAGATTTGTGGTGGTTGACCTACCCTTTAGGAAGCCATGTTGTCTAGGGGAAATAAGTGATTTGCATTGGAAACTTAGAGCTTCATACAAAATACTTTCGAGGAGTTTGGGAATATGGGAGAGTTTAGCGATTGGACGATAGTTTGTTATTTCGTTCTTTGATCCCTTTTTGTGGATCGGGGTTATAAAGGAGGTTTTCCAAACCTGAGGAAATTCTCCTTGTGAAAGGGATAGACGAAAGAGATCAGAAAGGGCAAGGGAAAGAGACGAAGAACATTTTTTAAGAAATATGGCAGGGAGGCCATCTGGACCGGGTGTAAATTCGTCATTGAGTTGGTGTAATTTATATTCGATATAGGAGAGATCCAAGATGTGAGAGAGAAGTGGGCAGTTGGAGAAGTTCGGTAGGTAACGAAAATAGGAGGGATCTGGTACAAAGGAGTCGTTGGTGAAGGATTGTTTAAAGAAGCTGGCAAATAGGTTGGCAGTGGTGAGTGGATCGGTTGATGACTTGTTGTTGAAAGAGAGAGAAGGAGGGTAACCATCGGACTTTCTTTTGTAGTTAACAAATTGGTAAAAGGACTTAGGGTCATTTATAAGGTTGACTTGCGCATTGTTAAGGTAACGCTGGTAAAGGGAATCGTAAAGTTCGGTGAAATGAAGATAAGCACCAAGATAGTTGGAATAGTCGGACAAGGATCTTTTACGCAGAAAAACAGCCCATAACTTGTTTCTCTTGTTTCGTAAGGAACGAAGCTTGCGATTATACCAGGGAGGACTAGTAGATGATGTTTTAAGGCGGGAATACGGAACGTAAAAGCTAAAAGAATTAAATATTTCTTTATAAAAAATGGATAAGGCATCATTTACGTTTAGGTTGTGAAAGTTAAGGGGGGATCTGCTAAGATAGTCACTGATTTTGTGAAAGTTTGCTTTATGAAAGACGTAGGATGAGAGAGTTGTGAGAGGAGTGGACTGGAAAGAAGAGTTATGAAAAAATGAAAGTAGAAGGGGGGGTGGTAGTTATCGATTGTAGAGAGAGATAGGGGACAAAATGAGATTGAGGAGTTAATGGAATCTGTTGTGAAAATAAGGTCCAATTGCCTGCGCATATAGTTGGCATAGACTTGAGTCTGTTAAGAGATCTAAGAAGAGACATTCCTTAGCTGAGTTGGCATTTGAAGCGATGAAGAACGATTGATCGTCTGATGGAATACACTGTAGCTGAGGAAGATTAAAGTCGCCGAAAACAAAGATATCGTCAGTAGAGTCAGTAGAGTTTCCTTAAGCGATGTTAAAATATTCCACCTCTTCTGACCTGGCCTCAATATACAAAGCATTTATTCCTCCCAAAACTAGAGGAGCATTCTGCTCCTTCCAAACTTTTAACCACAACACCTGTCCCACTATGAATACTCATCAGTACCCCCTCCAGCCCACCTTCGGACATAGTCTGAAATATCGTGATTCTTTCCTAAGTCGTACAACTCGCTTATGGAATGCTCTGGTGAACTTTTTATTTCCTAGCCAACAACACACACTGGTATCTCTCTTTTTTCTCTCCCTAAGTTCTTTTCGCCCGCGCTACGTGTTAACATCTTTAGGGTACATAAAATGCCTCGTGCGCGAGCCAATTATAAAAAAAAAAAAACTAATTTCGCAGCTTATCGAAAAAGTTAGTTAACTGTTCACTCACAGGTAAGAATATACAACAGTGTCATTTAGGTTCCAAAACACTGGAAATATGTTGGTTTCACGCTACATTTGGAGATAAAGCAAATCAAAAACGAAATTGGTCGATTCTGTTACTGCCGCTGTCGACCAACAAATTAGTCGCCTTACGATAAGCGACAGGCAGTCGAAAAAGATATTTTTAATGAACACTAGAACGGATGTGTCAGTGGTACTCCCACAACAGATTATCCTCATATCTCTTACAACATATGATGTAAGACGCCTCGTACTGAATCCTTTACTAAGAAGACAATTTCAATGGAATTTTGTTATTTCGGATGTAATATCTCCTATAATCGGCTCGGATTTCTTAAAATACTATTGTTTACAACTAACTACGTAAGAACCAACTGAAGCAGTAATTGATCAATACCGATTCATTTTTTTTTTTGCTTCGAAACTACTCCAGAGTGGACTAAAAATAATTGGTGATGCTAATATCCGCGTGTGTACATATTTTCTTTGTTTTACTTTGAAACTAACCGCCTGTTGCTTTCTTATGTTGGGGTAAATAGGTAGCTAATGGTCTGTAGTTAGTTAATGGAGGTAGTTAGTCTTTTGAAAACATGTTCATTCTTCAACTTTTTGTCTGGGGATGTTTAGATTTTCGGAAGAGCTTCAATCTTTTATTTCAATTTGGATTTTTTTAGGTAGAAAAAGGAGATAGACGCTGTCATTTAATAGTTTTCTGTAGACATACGCTCCAACTACAATACTATATCAAGATACTGTTCATTTTTCTCCTTCAAATCGTTGACTACTCGATTTATTATTTCAGAAGCCACAACTTTATTGACATTCCCTACTGTAGTGTCCACTAATCTGTGATCCCAAAAGAATTTAAAGAATTGCTGTAAAATTTCTTCTTTAATCAGTGCCGCAACATTGCTTTACTATTTTCAGCGAACTATTCTTCATTTGTTCCACGGGCAGCTGGAAGCAGGGTTAGTATGGCGTATTCAGCATCCATCAATGTAATAGCCTTCAAGAAAGCGTCTAGACTTTTGCCTCTGTGTGTACGGATACACTTCCATAATAGATTTAACACTGGATCAAAGGATTTAGTACCATATGGTCTGGCAGCTTCTTTCAAGGTTACAATAGCCAAAACAGTGTTGTTCATCTAGCAATCCATGTTCAATAATTTCCACAGCTGTATAATCTTGATACTTATGTGACGAGTCTGGCATGGTTTCTTAATTTTGCAAATCACTTTTAAGAAAGGCAATTTACTTGGCGCTAGGCTAATTTCATAATCTTTCGTTCTTTTTGCTTCTCTGGGCTTAGAGCATATTATGACCTTTGGGTTGATTGTCGATGAATTTTGCATTTTTGTCTTCGACTTGGATGGAAAATCCGGATTGAGTGTTGGCGATAATAATAATTTTAATAATTTTCTTCTTGAAATCTTATATTCAAGTGGGAACATTGAATTGAGTTTTTCATCTGTAAATGGACGATTCTTCTCGTTGATTTTCTTTTCTAAACAGTAGACTTGCAATTATTCTACCGAAAATGTTCCCCGATTTTCATCCCGTCGATAATCTTTCGGAATTTTATCTTCCCGAAACTATCGCAGTCTGGTTTCTAGTTTCATCGCCGTTGACTGCCTTCAAAGAGCATCTTTGAACTTTTCAGTTATCTTCTTTCGAAGCTCATTTTCCTAGGCCTTGACAATCTGCTTCCTTATTATATCCGTGTGTGACCTTGATGGATATCAAAATCCGTCGCCGTTTTTGTTGATATTCATCTTCTCGATCGGCAATAGTTGGTCGGCGTGTACAATATTCTTTAAACAGTTAATTGTTTATACTCGTCATGAAAAAAGTGCAAAATTGTGTCTTATGCTGAGTATATTCGTCATGAGTAATATACAGTGAGAATTTGCAGTTCAAATTGGAATTTTAGTGAAAACTAAAATATATTCCTAAACTTCAAGATGCTTGAAGTATTTTGAGGCTAAGTCGAAATAAAAGGAACGAATAAAAGCTTATAAACAATTATAAGACCGCAGTGTAACCAGACAAGAACGATAGTAAAAAAATTTTAAATAGAACAATAACTATGTGGAATATAAAATTAATTCTAGTTTTATTTATTTTAATGGCTAAATTTATGCCTATGTGGAATAGCACATCATTCAAATGGCCGCCTCGGTTTCGCTGGAAGTTTGAGGTGTTATTCCGACAATAGCGTGTCAAATTTTTACCTCAAGCTCGTCCAAAATGGTAGTGTAGACTAAGAACTTGACGTTGAACTAAAGAAAATAATCGAGTGGTCCCAGTTCGTATGATCGCCGCGGCTAATTGAAGAACGCTCGCCGTGAGATGACATAGTCGTTAAATTTCTCTTTTACAACGAGAACAACGACGAGTGTTGCATCGCTTATATAGTATGTAGCGCCGTTTTATTGGAACCACAGCTCGAATTTTGTCCAGAAAGTCGGTTAATATTGCTCTATATTTTAGACCATTTACACTAACAGTTTTTTCTCTCACTTTGAAAGAAATAAGGTCCGATGATGCCGCTTAGCCATAAACCGCACCAAACAGTAAATCTTTGTGGAATCATCGATGCTTTTCTAAACACTTGTGGATTGTGTTCGGTCCAACAATGGCAGTTTTGCTTATTTACAAAGCCGTTAAGCAAAAATGGACCTCGTCCGTGAAGATGATTTTTTGGTCAAAATTCGGATCTTCGGCCAACATTTCCAGCACACAATTAGCGAACTCACGGTGTTGTGTATGATCGTCTGGCCTCAATTTTTGCGTCAGCACAATCTTACTCGTATACGGATGTAGGCTCAAATTCAACCGCAAAATAACCCAGGTTGACCGGCTGGCGATGCTCAATTCAGTTGATCGGCGCTGAATCGACTTTTCTGGGTCTTTTTTGATACTGGCCGTTACGGCGACTATGTTTTCTACATTTTGCACACTGAAGCCGTGATTCATGATTTTTTAATCATTAATTGACAGCTGCGGACCATAATATTTGGAAAAATCTGTCATTGCTATCTGGGCACACTTTTTGTAAATATGTATATCGTTGTTTTTATAAGTCACTACGGAAGCATAAAGCAATAAGTAGCGCGCCTGGTAATAAAAATTAAGATGAGGATCTTTTCGTTTCATTTAATGTTCAATAAAAATAATATATAAAAGGTTGAAAAGAATAGATATAGCAGCGGTATATTATTTTTACTCGAATGACTGATTTTTTTGGCTATTTTCCCTTTTCTTATGAAATATCAGGATATCGACTTTTTTCTTCTTTTTTATCTCCTACGATTTCATTGTAAAAGATGGACACAGTTTTAGTTTTTTTGTTTTGTTTTTTAATCCTCTTAATATGCGAGCATTTCTTTATTTTATTATTTTTTTTATGTATATGGTTTTATACTTAAATAGATATAAATTTAAAATTACAGTTATAAGGAATAATATGATAATAACAATTGATAAGATATTTATTCTTAAAGTAAGTTTTACTCATAATTGTGTCTATATTATATGGTATTTATCCGGTTTTGTTTGTATATTTATTTTATTTTATATTCTGTTATAAGGTGTGATTAAAAAAGGTGATTTCTTCTTCCGGAGATAGTTTCAGGGTTTCGGATATTATTCCAATGGGAGATGGAGACGGAGAGACAGACCAAGGGATATTTTTCTGGGATTCGAATACTTCTTTATTTATTTATAACATGATTTCGATGTTTCTTCTTATAAGGTCTATGGTGTATTTTATAAGGGGCATTATATTGGCATGTAGATGTATTTATTTGAGTATATTTTATTTCTCTCTTTAAAATTTTTATTTATATATAATCCTTATATCTGTTGGTTGCGATTTCGTGATGGTTTACTAACTGGCTGTCACGCCATCTACCTGAGTTCGAATCCCGGTAGGAGCACAGCAGCGAATTTTTCAAAAATCGTCGTCACCCTTTCGGCGGGCAAACCTCCAAAAGTAAATTTTTGCCTATGAAAAAGCTTCTCAGGAGAGCCGTTCAGAACCGGCAATAAACAGTAGGCCCTGGTCAGGAGTGTAAAAATTCACAAAGGGAGAATCACAAATGAATGCAAGAAGCTAGGCCTTGGCCCACACCCGGGCTGTCGCGCCAAAGTATAATTATTTATATGGTAATTAATATCTTTCTTTCAAATTTTTGAGAGATGGTAAACCAAACTGGGAAAGCAGAAGTGATTACTGGCCTGATGAGCGTTTTTTTTAAAAAAAAAGCTTTGTTTTCTTTCCTAGCATACCTTCCAGGCTTTGGCTTTGGCTAGATTTCCATGAGAATTTTAAGCTAGATTTAATTTAAGAAGCATATTAAGATTGATTCCTAAATATTTTATATCTTTTTTAAATTCAATATTTTTATTATCTAATGACAGTGTAAGATTTTTAATTTCGCCGTCTACTCCCTTAATTCCTTTTCGACTTAATTCCTTCCGAAAACAAATAGCTTCTGATTTCTTGTGATTTAAGATGTCGAATGGGGTGGGGTGGGTAGTGAAGTTGGTCTAATTTATAAATTAAACCCTCTATCCACACCCTATCAAATGCTTTTTCAATATCAAGGAAACAAGCTGTTGTGCATTTTTTTTTCTCTCAGATTTATAGTTATATCATTATGAAGCTTTAATAGGGTATGCACATAAGTGTCTTTTGCGGAACCCGAATTGATAGTCTGGAATGTGTTGTATATTTTCATCGGTATGCATGCCAAATTTATGTTATCGTATTATGACTTTTTCTAATATCTTCCCAACATTTTAAAGGCGTGATATGCGTCTAAAATTATTAATGTCATAGTTATTTGGTTTTTTAATTGTTGGGAGAATTTTGGCATTCTTCCATTCATCAGGAAAGTACACGTTAGTAATGCAGTTTTTATATAGAATCGTCAAGTAACACATGGGCTAAAAAGTCAGTGCCGTTTTATAGTAAAACACAAAATTTTTGCAAAATTCTACTTTATCTATCAATATAGTTGCCTTCGAGGGCAATACACTGATTGAAACGATTTTTCAAACTTTCGATACCAGTTTTGTAGTACGATTTCGGTTTAGCCTCAAAATAGGCCTCTGTTTCGGCGATTACTTCTTCTTCGGTCTTAAATCTCTTTCCGGCGAGCATTCTTTTGAGGTCTGCGAACAGGAAATAGTCGCTGGGGGCCAAATCTGGAGAATACAGTGGGTGAGGAAGCAATTCGTAATTCAATTCAATTCAATTCGCAATTCAATTCAATTTTGCCATCGTTTCATCGACTTGTGACACGGTGCATTGTCTTGATGAAACAGCACTTTCTTTTTCTTCAAATGCGGCCGTTTTTCTGCGATTTCGTCCTTCAAACGCTATAAAAACGCAATGTTATAGTCGCTGTTGATAGTCTGCACCTTTTCTACATAGTCGATGAAAATTATTCAATGTGTATCCCAAAATACGGAAGCCATAATCTTTTTTCAGCCGACTGTTGAGTTTTTGGTTGTTTTGGACGAGGTTCGTCGCCTGCTCCCAACTCAGCTGACTGTCGAATTGACTTTGGTGTGAAGTAATGGAGCCAAGTTTCATCCATTGCCACATATCGACGCAAAAATTCGGCTTTGTTGCGGTTGAATAGCTTTAAACACTCCTCTGAATCATCAACACGTTGTTGTTTTTGGTCGACTGTGAGCAAACGCGGCACCCACTTTGAACAGTGCTTTCGCATATCCAAACATTAGTGTATGATATATCCAACATGCTCTTTTGATATCTTCAGAGCCTCAGCTATCTCGATCAACTTCACTTTACGGTCATTCGTAATCATTTTGTGGACTTTTTTGATGTTTTTATCTGAAACAGTCTCTTTTGGACGTCCACTGCGTGCATCAATTTCGGTGCTTGTATGACCACTTTTAAATTTTTCAATCCACTTGCGAATGGTTCGTTCGGCTGGTGCAGAGTCCGGGTAATACTTATCAAGCTATTTCTTTGCATCGGCTGCATTTTTTCTCATCAAAAAAGCAATGAAAAATCAACACACGAAATTGCTTTGAATCCTTTTTTTTTTTCACAAGAACTAATCGTCTGGCAGCTGTCAAATTTATACACGTATCTTTTGAAGGTTGGTACTAACTGAAAATGGTACGGATTTAATTCAAGTAGTGCCCCCTCTTATTATTATTTAAATGCAATTATTTAATTGCTCATGGTGATATTTTGTATTTAGTCATTGAATAGTACATTTTACTTCAGGGATTGATGTGAAAAAATAATCTTCTCTTGGGTTCAGAGCTGTATTTTCATGATTAAAATTCCAAATTTGTGATGGTCTCGAGTTCTGTATTCTCTGTGTAGATTCTTGCACTTCCTGAATGAGTAGGTGTTCATTGTATGGAATATCCTGTCTAAAGGTTTCCGAATAAAAATCTTTGAAAATCTCAACTTTTTCGGTATCATTTGTAATGGCATTTTCTTTAATTATCTTTTTGCAGAAGAAATTATTTTTTTTCCCTAACAATTGGCCTACTTCCTTGAATGCCAAAAGCCCAGGTTTGATTCGGGAGAGTTTATGGGCTATTTGTTTCTTTAGCCATATTCTTATCTTTTCTTTAATTATATTTTTTAAAAGTGAGATTTTATTTGAAAGTCTTTTGTAACTGTCGTCAACCCAATAAAGGATACTGTTTGGTTTGATTCTATTAACGAAATTGTTAGGTCTATTAATTCCATTGACTTTATTTGACATTCCTCTATCAAAATTTGGGACTGTATTCTCGTAGGAAAATTAATTGAGCGTAACATAGATTTTGTATCTTGGTTAAGTGTAATTTTTATTTTGATAAATTTACATGGGATTCTAGGATTGGGAATATCCACGTGCCAGAATTTGATATAATCTTTTATGGCAATTGCCACACCTTGATCAATACTTTTTGGTATGCAATTATATGTATCAATATAAAAATTTTGTGTTTTTTAGAAAGGTGGGTTTCTTGTATAAATGCGATTGAGTTATTGTTCGTAAAGTAGGATTTTAGTTAATTCTATAATTTTGCTGTGGTTCACTAATGATTGAGTATTAAATGTTAATAAATTTAGCCACATTACTTTTTTGACGTGAGATGGTTAAGGAGAACTAAGTACACCAGTCGTTTCTGTTGAATATTATTTGAAATATCATATTGAAATTTTTAACGAAGGTCTCTATTTTTTGGAAGAGCTTGTCCACACCCATTCCAAAAGGTCCTTCGCTAGGCCAAGGAATTGACCCACATAATTTTGGTTCTCCCCTGGAACAAATGGGTTTGAAGTCGGCAAAGCGGCAGCTTGGCATTTGCTAGATGTCCTCAAGACGGAGAAGCTTATGTTTGGATCAATGACCGAGCTCTTCTTAAAGGAGCTTGGGAATCGGATATCGTTTGGGATATCGATGTTCCCCCCCCATTCCCTTGCTTCTTTTATTGTTCTTTTCGAAAATCCAACTCCAACTCGACTCTCCAACTAGCTGGGTGTTGTCCCTCGCAATTTGTACAACTCTCTTTTGAGCTTTCAGATTGCTTAACTTGACATTGCCCTTGCGGATGGTCTTCCACGCATTTGACGCATCTAAAGGTCTTGCCATAGTTTTTGGCTAAGTGCCCGAAACTTTGACATCATATTGGATTAAACCATCTCCACCTCTAGGCTTTTTCCACTTTACTCTTGTATTAAATACATATTTGTTGTTAACTATGTCATTTGCTACTCTACCTGGACGTAATGTGACTAAGAAAAGGTTTTTTTTTTACTGATATTAGGGTCCTTGCGTGACTTAGGGGTCTCGAATTTGGCTACTTTCTCAACTATAACCGGGTTAATCTGCTCTAATGCTTTTAGGATCTCTCCCGCAAGGAAATCTTAGTTAGTCCTCTAAGTATTATGTTTTATGTTTTGTTTTCTTTTAAGGTATACGAATATCCCTGAATTTGGCTCTGACATACTAAGTTTAAAAGTTCCTGATGCACCTGACAACCTAATTATGACAATCTGATTATGGATTTATAAGGAAATTTTTTATTTGTTCTTATCAAAATATCCCCAATATTAATAATTTTAAAATTAAAATTGGGTTGTTTTTGCTTTAGACTGTTAATTAGTTCTCTTACATTTGCATCGAATATTATTATAACATAGGTGGGCAAAACTTACCTGTACTCCATATTCGAGTTCTTTGTTGCTTGCTGGTGTCTGAATCTTTGTAAATGCTGGAATTTTTTTTGTTATTTGATGTATTATTGGTTGTTGCTGCACTAAAATAAATTTTCAATTTATAATAGATATTGCATCAGTCTCCTAAAGAGGTATAATATTTGCATTCTTATTTCTGTTGTTGGACTTCACCCAGTATTGCAAATTTGTTTAGGTTGTTTTATTTTTGTGAGGGTTGCTGTACATTATCATTCATTGGAAATTTCCATATAACATTCCATTGTCTCGACTGCTAATTGTTTTTATTGCTGTCTTTACTTGTTGTTTCCATGTAATTTCCTGTCAACTTGGTTGGTGACGTTCTTTGGCATCTTTTTAATGTTGCGAAATTTGCTCTTTCTCATATGGATAAGGTATTGTGGTGCCCTGATGTCCCTTGTACAGTTTGGGTTTGCCCAGGTTAAGTTTTTGTCCTTTATCTTGTATCCATTTTCCATTTGTAATGTAATGTTATGGAAGAAAAGGCAAACCGCCTTAAAGGGTTATGACTGAATGCTTTGCACTCGTTTTTTTCCCCTTTTATCTAGTTAATTACAGAAGCCAGTATATTGCGGCTTCCTTTTATTTATTGTTCTATTTCTTTTTGTGTTCATACAGTTCACACTTGAAAATTTCTATTACTTGTTTTTTTTACTCTTTTTACTATTTGTTTTGTCTTAAAAACTCCACCACTCACTTTCGCTGTCTGAACGAATCTCAATAGATAGTGCTTAAAAGGTGCATTCCATTGTAGGATAAACAAAAGGGGAGACTACGCAAAAGGGTGAGAAAACTTTTTCATCAAGGTTCATAGAATTGAGAAAACACTCGGCATGGTTGTCTTAAAATATTCTTGAAAAAGCAGGGATCTTTTACTGAAATAAGACTTGAACCTACTTTTGGTTTGCCTACCTGCTCGGTTAGGGTTTAAGATGGCATGACTTTCCGGGTTGCCGGCAGACCAAACGAATGCTTCCTGACTTCTCTAAGTGGTCAACTTCTCCTCAGTAGGAAAGACTACAGGTTGATTCCAAGCGTTGTGACGGTGGACTACTAGATTCTTGAATGTAGACAGAAGGTACATTTGCGAGCTATCCTTGGTTTCATTCCCTAATTTGTGTATATTTAGCATAACATATATATGTCAAGGATACTCGTGCAAAGACCAACAGCCAGCTAGTTGCACCGAAAGGCAAACACATTCGATACCATGGGATTTTCATTATTTTTTGTTGATAATTTTATTCAAATTGAACCACAACTGAATGACCAATAAACTGTCATCAAGCACCGCATTGTTAAAATAACTTTTCGCAATTAAATTTCATTCGCCATTTGGCATTCCTCCTCTTCACTTCTGAGTTGCTCGCAATGACTCCCGTTGCCCATTGGAAAATTTGAAAAGCCACAATGGTTCGGCATCCTTTCATCAACAACATTTAGGATATGCAAATTCGATAGACATTAAGGATATTCCGCTTTTCTGTTTTTCAATATTTATTTGTTTGTTTTGCAGTTTTTGGTACGTACATCGAAATATGTAATTCCAATCCGGTGTTGCCGATAGGGCACGGTTGACCCACTGTGACAAGATACAAATTTCGTGAGCTCGGTTGCATCCTAGTGCTCCAATTGATACACCAATGCTATTTGATTTAGGTGTGGCATTGCTGTATTCAACGCAGCTGGCTAAATCTCTTGCACTTCAGAGTGTGTTACTATTTTACCCTACAACCTGCGTCAATACATACACAGATACAGATGTATGAGTTAATTTTCGGCGATTGTTTACAGGAAAACACTTTAGATTTAAATTGTTGCCCATTAAATAGTCGCGCGATTTATGTTGGAATTTATAGGCCAACATTACCGTACTGATGGCAAGAACCGAAACTGATTTCGGAATAAATTTCCCTGATTCCTAGATACGTCGCTCAGGATATTGAATATGACTTTACAGCAAATTATGACTGGAATTCAGGGGAAGTTTAATAGAATATTATGGCTATGAGGAGTGACAGACGATTGTGACAACATGGTTATAATTCGGTAGATTATGTTTGTGGCTAATGAAAATATTCTCTTATGATTCATTAATTCATGAGACTCGACTGGACATTAAAGCATAACAACACCATTAACAACTATCAAACATTAAACGAAAGCTCTGCGGGTGTAATAATAAATGGCATGTCTGCGAGATAATGTTCATCTTTATGGGTATTTTATTATCTTTCAATGACAGTGATGGTTTCAGGTTTTTACAAAAAAAAGTTTCCGAAAAAAACGCACTTCAAGTAGGCTTGTGACTTAAGCAAAAGGACGGGTCTTATACAACTACCACTATGAAATTTAGAACTATGTGGGTAGAACATTGCAAATGCTGTACAGCGGAATTATTCAGCTTAAGCAAGTTAACACCGAGGCGCTTACTAAAATCAAAACACTTGAATATTGTAATGCTTCCCTTAATAAGAGAGTTGATTATTTGGAGTCAAAGCTGAATCTACCGCCGCAGAGGGAGAAATATTGTGCAGTTGACATTATTGGCATTTCCGACGTTAGCTTTGTTAAGAGTGTAAAAGGAAAGAACACAAAATTTGCTTCTAACATCGTGTGTGTTAAGTTCTCAACTGAATGAAAGAAATGCGGGAGAACAAAAATAAAATTTCTTCCAACATTTTTAGTGTTTGTCATACCAACAACAATGGCAACCACAACTATTGTCTCACTGGCTACACAAGGTCCTTATTAAAAATGGCAAACGATCTTAAACACAAAAACATATGTAAGTTTGTTTGTGTTAGAGACTCATCTGTTCTTCTTTGAAAAAGAGAAAGTGATAAAGTTATAAGAATTAATTCATTTGAGGATATTTATAACTTGAACGTAAACTAAATAACTATAACTTTTTGTTTGTATAATGAATAATATGAACTCAACAATAGATCCTCATAATGATTCAAGTAATAAAAACAGTTTTTGTATCGACCATCATAACAAACAATATTCGCAGTATGCGAACAAATTTCAATAATTTTCTCACTTACCTTGTACCTTTGGATCATTTACCAGATCTTAATTTTCTCTCTGAAATCTGGATCTTTGAAGAAGAGAAGTCTGAATATGTTATAATTTCAAATTTTTCTTTCGACGCGGCTTGTAATGAAACTTATGCTGCTGGCGGTGTCGCGGTATATTATAGAAGTAACACAATGAGATGTAAAATTAATAAGTATAAATTGGATAGTGCTAATATAGCCAGTGTTATTTGCGAAGCCTCTGGTGCTCACTACTTTTTTATCTGTATATACAGATTGCATAAGTGTACAGTGTTAACCGTTTTGGATGAGTTTTCGAGATTTTTGGATAATCAGAAATGTATAAATTTAATTTTGTTTGGTGATTTTAATATTAACATGATACACCTGATGTCGATAATTTTTTAACCACGCTTTCGTCGTTTGGCTTTGTTTCTGTTAAATATTAGCCTACTCGATTTAACTCTTGTTTAGATCACATTTTTGTAAAGCATCACAGAAAAATTTGTGTTGATTATAAAACAATTGCATTTGACTGAAAAATAACCGACCACAGCCTTACTGGTATTCAACTCAATTGCAGGGTTTCTCGAACAAAAAAACTGGATGCCATTGAAATAAAAAAAGTTGATTTTGCCACTTTAAGATCAAGGTTACATTTTGAATTTTGGGATGATGTTTACTCTGCCGTCGACCCTTCTGTTGCATTTAATTTGTTCCTTAATAAGCTGCAATTTCATATATTGAATTGTAGTAAGGACAAATGTAAACGAAGTAACAAATTAAAATGTCTCAAGCAATGGATGACACCCTCATTATTAAATAAAATAAAAAAAGAAAAGACGACTTTGCTTAATTATAAATAAACATGCGAATAATCACAGACTTAAGAATTATTAATATACAAAAAGTAATGTAGAGAGGTAAAGATTGAAATACCGCTATGTAGAAATACATACTTAAGCAATAGATTGGCAAGAAACCTTGGTAACTCGAAAGAGGAATGGCGAGTTGTTAATGAAATACTTAACATAAATAGATCTTACACAGATATAAGTATTTCAAATAATAATTCAACTATGTCTGAACATATAGAAGTTGTTAATTTATTTAATAAATTTTTTGCTAGTGTAGGTTCTTGTAACAGTCTAATACAAAGCAGTAATCAAGCAGAGAGCTTTTTCTTTGATAAGTTTACACCGCTTGAAATTTATAAAATTGTAATGTCACTCACAACATCCAATTCGTCGTCTTTTGATAATACTTCAAGTTTTGTATTATAAAATATATCGTTTCATATTTTGATTGTTTAATGTTTTATTTTTAATTTTTGTGTCCAAGAAGGGGTTTTTCCTGCGTCTCTGAAATCAGCATAAAAAAGGTGACACAATGTCATTAAATAATTATCGTCTTATATCCATCTTATCCGTTTTATCTAAGATTATTGAAAACGGAATTAAATCTAGAATATTATTATTCTTAGATTAAACTGATTTCTTTAATGATTCTCAGTTTGGTTTTAGAAGCGGTAAGTGCTTTATTAAAACTATCTGGGGATATCTATAAGAGTTTGAATACTTCTCAAATTCTTTCTACTTTATTTATTGACATAACCAAGGCTTTCGATATGGTGAAAGTTAACACGCGTAAGCAGCCACTGAAATACGATAAGGCTCAAGTATCCAGTCAGACGCAACGTATGCATTTTTCAGCTTCATGCGCCAACCTGCATGAGCTTTCCCGTGGAAACTAAGGCCAATTGGAGTCAACTGTGCCGAGGTTAGATTTTGAGTATTAGACGCTTTGTTAAGCATTCTGATTTGGTACCCGGCTTAATAAATAACCATTTTTAACGTAGTATAAAAATTGTGTTTAATTTAATATCCAAGTTGTGCGGCTTGTTCGCGCGGATTATATATTTTTTAGAAAAGCCCTTGTAAAGGACTCTTACTTGAATCATACCCTGTTACTAAATAGATTATTTAATGCAGGTTTCAGAAGTTTTATTCATGACTGGTTTGCCTCTTATTAAACGAATCGTAAACAAGTGGTAAAGGTCAAAAACGTTTTTAGCTCACATTATTATTTAAATATAGGTGTTCCTCAAGGATCAGTCCTGGGCCCGATACTGTTTTAATAGTTATTAACTCGCTATTTATTCAACATTTTAAGGGCCGAATCACGGCTATTGCTGATGATACTGCCCTTTCCTATTCAAATAAGAGCTTTCTAGATATATTTGCCGATGTTAATTATGACCTAGATATACTACAACGATGGTTTAAGTGTCATAAACTGATCATAAGCAACAAAACGAAATTTCTGGTATTTAATATCAAGGGTGTTGTATGCGGACAGTTGCCTTTATATTCTCACTCACCAAGCTTTTTTTCGATTTTGTTTAAGAGATGCACATGGACATAATATATCATTTGATAGTCAGGTAAGCTGTAGTGATGGTTGCTTTTAAATTGAGCTTGTTGACAGCTTTAAATACCTAGGTATTATATCGGACTATAATTTTAGTTGGAAGAACCATACGTCATATTTGAAACGGTATTTAAATGCAGTTGTAAGGCAATTATACAACCTTAGCATGTACTACAAATAACCCATTTTAAAATTGGTTAATAATGGTGTTTTAAAATCAAAACTGCAGTATGGAACTTCTTGAAGGGGAGGCACTTATTTTAATACAAAAGAACCAGTGCTGATTAAACAGAAGCATGCCTTAAGACTTTGGTGTGGTGTTTATCGCAGAAATCTCACTTTTGAGTTATTCAAATGCCTCGAACTTCTTCCTTTAAGGCACCTGTACTGCTACAAAGTTTTAAAGATATTTTTTTGAAAATTCTGGGTACTATGATGTTAGATTTCATGATAATCATAACTTGCGAGTCAATACCAGAAACTTCGCAAATGTTCCATCAATCCACAAAACACATTTTTCACGCTTTTATTATGTTACTGCTCCTCGTTTGTTTAATAATTTACCAAAAAAAAAAAAAAACTTAGGTGTGAGAGAATGAAAACTATTCTTAAATAGTATAAAAAAATGGCTTTTCTTGTTTAACCATCCTGAAATAGATGCTTTTTTAACACCAATAATGTAATATATTTTATGTTTCTTTTTTCTTTTTTAAAATTGTATGTAATTTTTCTTTTTTAAATGTATGTAATTGAATCTTTCATTTCCATATTTTGTTTTCCCCATCAATAGATTTATGAATTTCATTTTATAGTCATTATCTGATAACCGAAAGCGGCTACAACATGGAGAGTGATACAATAATGGTAAATCGTCACAATTTGTAATATTAGTATTCAATACCATGAATTTTGTTCTATCATTGATAATGAGCTTATGAACTGAAAACCATTTTCTCTGTAAATCAAGATCATAGATTACCTCTAGGAATACATTTAAAAAGCTTTTGTTTGAAGATGAAAGTTCAGTATCTTCAGCAAATGCAGTTATTTTACCTTTAAATGGTTGAATTAACAAGGAGTTCTCGTTAATTAAGATATGGTTTAAATCATATCTGAAAATTAGATCACAGAGAGTAAAGTTGGATGAGACGAGAAGTGATGTGCAATTAAACATGCTTGGTTTATCTCAAGGTTCAGTCTTGTGTCCCATTCTTTTTTTAGCTAACATCAACTCACTTTTCCACCTTAAACTCAAAGTCTTATCTACTGCTTTTACTGACGATGTTGGGTTCTTCTGACATAATGACATAAATTGTGATTTACATACACTAAGACAATGGTTTGCTGAACACAAGCTAGTAATATGTTCCAAGACTAAAATAATGTTTTTTAACTTATCTTGTCTTATTAACCGAAAACCGAAGGTATATTTGCACGTATCGAATTGCAAAAAAAAAAAAATAAAAAAAATGAACTGTACCACTGTGAATGTGCGACAAGTGTACTTGGTCATTTATTTTGTACTAGTGAAAGTTGTAGTGATGATTGTTTCTTGATAGAGTATGTGGACGAATTTAGGTACCTATGACTCTTACTGGATTCAAATTTGAAATTCTCATCTCACGTCAGGGGATTGAAGAAGTATTTTATCTCTACACTTAACCATTTCTATGACCTGCGTTACATAGGGTTTTCTAATAACGACTTGACAATTTTTTTTTTAATAAAAGGCCAACCATTTGAGATATTTCAAAAACTTTATTATTGACTTGAAGTACAATCAAAACATTTATGAAGTGAACTTCACTTCGTTCATATGGATACCGCGGGCACGTTTGCAGTGGTCGATTCGTTGGACCCAATTTTCAACGACTTGGTCACACATTTCGGCCGAAACGGCCGCTATTTCGCGTTCAATGTTGGCTCTGAGCTCTTCCAACGTAGTCGGCGTGTTGGTATAAACCAACGACTTAACATAGCCTCACAGAAAATAGTCAAGCGGCGTTAAGTCGCACGAACGAGGCGGCCAATCGACTGGCCCATGTCTTGAGATAATACGCTCACCATACTTACTCTTCAATAAATCGATTTTAGCGCTGTGTGGCTTGAGGCATCATCCTGTTGAAACCACATGTCGTCCAAGTCCATATCTTCCAATTCGGACCAAAAATAATCAATGATCATGGCGCGATAACGCTGATCATTCACAGTAACGTGACGATCGTTATCGTCGACGAAAAAATATGGCCCAATAACGCCGCTGGCATGCAAACCGCACTAAACAGTTATTTTTTGTGGATGAAGTGGTGATTCATGAAGCACATGTGGGTTTTCACCCAGCCAATAACTCATATTTTGAAGATGATTTTGCGATGAAATTCATCATCTTGGCGCATCTTTTCCAGAACCCAATCGGAGAACGTAGCTCGTTAGTGTACTTTACCATGATAAAAATTTTGAATTGACAGTGACAGTTTGATGATTAGTGAAAGAGTGTGTTCACAAATTAAATTCAAAGTTGTCAAGTCCCTATTGGAAAACCCTATATATATTAACGTAGTTGCCTTGGATGGTTCAAAGCCTGATTTACACAATTTGATTTACGATATTTTTCTTTCAAGACGATGCCGCAAACACTCTAACTGAGAATGGTAAAATATATCGGGCTATGATTTAAAATACCGCTCATTCCACAATGACAGTATGATTCTCGATGGAAATTTTACCAGGGGTATTCCTCTAAAGTCGTTACAAAACATATGATCATCTTTACTAAAAATGGATACTTTCGTCTTTGTGAATATGTTCCCCTTTACAAAAACATTACCTCCATGTTTAAAAAGCTCTGATCGTAGACTATCTGAACCTATGGCCTTCAACCTATACATACTAGAAGAGGCTTTTTCATTGACTGAAACCGAGTTCTCCTCTTGCCCTATCTGGACAGTGTTAGGTTGGCGTGTGGACATGTAACCAAGTGCTACTTATCACCGGCTTACGGTGCAAATCGATTTTGGAAGTCATTATACCATATGTTGTTATATGGTATATTTCGACACCTTACCCAAAGGTTAGAAAGTTTGGTTAGAGTGGCATGCTCCACCTTTATAGAGTCTTCAGCTTTCACATGCCGGTGGAGGCATGTGCATATATCAGGCGATCACTTACTGCCTTGAAGTCAATTAACATGAGCGGAACGGATTCCATACAACGAACCTACACTCTAATACATCCAGACCTTTTCGAGAGCTGAAAAAATGTGTCAACTTTTCGCTTTTGCATATATGGTTCTATCTATCGTATCACCTAAATCATTGTGGTATCTGCCTTTCATTGCGTGGGGAGTTTTTAAGTTGATGTTGTGTACAGTGAACGTAAGTACCAAGTGCATGCTTTCAATTCATAGTCCGTGAACTTAGTCTTAAATGAGGAACCCTGCTTTTGTCCGAAGTTTATGTTTCTCTTATAACTAATTTTTTTTTAACGTCGTAAGTAAGCGACGGCACAATTTCAAACGTGCTGGATCAGTTGTAGGAACTTCTATGACGAGGAGCCAGATATACAGATGTTAGTAACTCACTTCGAGGACTTAAGCACTGTCGTTTGTCTATAAAATGCCCATCCATCACCATCTCTTTTCCAAGAATCTGATTTATTCTAAGAAATCCTTATCATTTGTCGAAGTACTTCAGATAATTTCTATTTTCTGCCTATGTTTAAAGATGTAATCCCACCTTAGGCACTAACTAAGGAATCAGGTATCGTGTGTGTTGTGCTACTATTTTTGTCAATTTTTTAACACTCGCGCCTATTATTTTTTCTTGTCGATCCCGAATGAACACCAACTAGTGCCTATTTAGTATCTTCAGGAAAAAGAAATAAGCTCAATTGACGTGTAAGTGAGTAGTTAAAAGACCATTATCGGCTGATCATTGATCGTCAAATTCTGGGAAAGGCCAATGAATTACAAGACGAGACCCTTCATTTCTTTATCGACTTCAATGATATCATTCGTCGTCTTGGCTCTAAAAGTCGGTGAAACATGTAATTTGACGTGTAATTTGAAAATATCGGTTAGTAATTAAGTAATTTGACAATTTTTTCATATAAATAAAACATATATTTATAAATACAACGAATTAGCTGTAAGCAATGTAATATTTTTTACAATTTGTTCGGTGACTTTTTCCATATTTCTGGCAACTTCATAATTCCACGTTTGCTGAACTTCTGGTCTTTATCGGCAAAAAACTGAACTATGTGCAATTTCACAGCGTCATCATCATTCAAAGAGTTTTCCAAACGTCGAAATAAATGGTAATCTGATGGAACAAGGTGAGGGTTATATGGTGGATGTAACATTAATTCCCAACCAAGCTCCAATAATTTTTGGCGAGTGACCAAATATGTATGTGGCCATTCGAATCCCACAAAATTGAAAGCACAATCTTATTTTGGTGGATATCAGATTTCGCAGTGGATTGTTCTGGCTCATCAATCCTGAACCATGATCGTTTTCGATTGAAGTTACTGTAAGCAATCCATTTCTCATCGATAGTGATGATTCGTTTCAAAAAACGGTCGGATTCATTGGGTCAAAGATGCAAATCGCAAGCGTTAATACGCTTCGTTAAATGAATTTTTCCTTAATTATTTGGAACCCAAATATGAAGTTTTTTAACGAGTTTCATACTTTTTTAATGTTTCTCAATCGCTGTAAGTGACACATTTAACATATCTCTCGTACAATTACATGACGATCCGACTCGATTATGGCTTTATGCTCATCTGACCGTTGTTCAACTTTTAGTGAAAAATCTCTGGAACAAGATTTGTCAAACTAATTCCGGCACTGTCTTTCTTTTAAGGCTCTTTCACCAAAAACATCACTAAACTTTTTAGCAGCTTTTGCTGCGTTCTTTCCTCAATGGAAATAAAAAAATATTATATGTCGGAAATGCTCGTTTTTACACTCCATATTGAAACTGATGCCAAACTAACTAATACCTTTTCACAAAAATACGCACAATTTGCTTCTAAAGCAAAGTAAGACTGACAGCTAACAAATGTCTTAATTGTCCTGAATTTCACTGAAGTAGATACACTAAAGCAAATTGTGAGCCAATTTAACCTAGCCTTCGAATTATCATTTATACTTCAAAGGCATCAAGATCCATACTTTAAACTGATTCGCTAGAGTCGTAATCATTAAAATCTGCTATCGTAGATGGTATATAGAATGTTTCTACGCTATTCACACTACGTTTTATTGCAAAGTTGATAGATTTACGAAGTAAAATTGTAAACAGTTTTCAAATGCTTTTGAAGCATTTGAACTGTGGTTGACATAAATACGTGTATGCCTGATACATTTCGAAAAATATTTAGGTCATGTGAGGGTTTCAAGTTCTTGAATTGTTCTACTTTGATTTTTCTGTTTGTTGAAAATATGAAAATGCCATATTCATGTAAAAGTATATATAATACGTCTCTACGTTTTTTATGTATTTTTTAAATTGTTTCTCCGTTAAAGAACCAACATCTATATATATATACCAATTTATCTAAACCCCTTCAGCAGCAACTTCGACAAAAACTGAGCTATACGGCTTTACTGCTCCAAAAATATAGGAATGTTTGTGTCTACGTATTTCGAAAGCATTCTCGAATATTCTTCAGGTATAAAAAAGTAAAAATATCGACACTTCTGCTTCTGCCTTTCTGTTTTATACCTGCTTTAGGACTCCCAAGTCCACTGCACATTATTTAATTGTTATATATATTTAGATACCTCCTAGAATATGAATAATTAAATATTGATCGAATGCATATAACTATTTTTAGTTACGATGGACTTTTCTCAGGAATTTGGCAAGCGGGGTACCCGAGTACCCGGGTGGCAGATTCCGTGAGTTTGTTTTGGGTGGTAACACAAGGTTTTAAATATTCGAATACTCGACATTTTTCCCACCCGATATTAGTTTTTCGATTATCGATTAACTCTTTGTAATTACTCATCTCTATCTCCACAATTGGACAATGCACATCTCTATTTTTGTTCTTAAACATTTTCTCTTTCAACCTCTTTCAGCGATCATTTTCTTGAATTTCTTGTTGCAAGGTCCCTTTTTTGAAATTGGAAACTGCATCTCCTCTAATACCATATCCACAATGTGGATATAAAAATTTACATTTCAATATAAATTTAATCACAGTATTTGAGTCAGAACACCACTCTATATGTATAATAATTGAAAATAAAAAGCAACGATTTCACTAATTACAATACGAAAGATTTATTTCGGACATAAAATTTAGCTTCCGTCGCCATGCGTTATTCAAAATCAATACTCAACGACACCCTTCTTAGACGAATGACATTTCGATAAAAAAAAAAAAATAAATAAATAAAAAATACAAAAGACAAATGGTACATTAAGGCCTTGTTACATTTAGTGTTATTTATTTAAGTTATTTTCGACAACCGTTAAATTTTCGTGAGATGCGAGTTTTTGTCTCACAAGATATTCCCGATTTTCATCTAATTAACTTTCTGCAATTTTAGAGCCAAATATGCATGCCGAGCTGACTGTCGGGGAGTGCACACCCATATCATAAGTGCACTTGTCAAATTCGCTTCTCGCGTGGAGAGAAAAAAAATTGCAATTTACCTACGCCACATTCCCACGATACATACACACATACATACATCGTTCCCACTCAACTCAAATAAATATTTGGACACCTACTGTAATCGCACAGGTGACCCTCAGATGAAAAATAAAGTTTAGTTTCTGTTTGGGATTGAAGTGAGAGACAAAAAAAGAAATACAAAACGCGGGAGTGCAGAGCAAATATCATCCACAATGCTGGCATCCCAACCTTGCTGCAGCTGAATTTTGTTGGTGTGCTGTTTCTTATTGTTGCAAGGACATAAAACCTACATACAACAATTTGATTCGCAAACCAATTCTGAATTTTTAATTTACAGCTGTGCTTAGTATCGTCGCTGTTTGTTTTTTTGTGATTAGTTTTTTTTTTATTTTTATAATGACTCGGGGATTTAGAGTGGATATAGCCAAAATTTTGGCACTTAGTAAAACAAAGGTAGATCCCCGCCCATACCTCTCAGATCACTCACCTAGCTACGAACTAGTATAGTACCATTATTCTTCTCTCACCGCCATCTCGCCATTTGCATGTGAAGTGATGTAGCTTACCAAACTCCCTGTTCTAATCCGGAATTCAATTTCATGTGGTTAAAATTCCATATCCGTAAGCAAATTATCCACTTTTGCTTTATTTACAGAAGCCCCAAACTGGAAAGCAATTCGACCTTAAACGAGTTTGATGCGCTGTCTGAATCCATACAAAAAATTGTATCCCTGTATACTCATACTGAAATCATGATTACGGGCGATGTAAATAAACACAATTCTGGGTGGCTTCGATATTCTGGACGGAAAACACCTGAAGGAAAGTGTGTTGAGATGTTCGCTGACCCAGCTTGTAAATGAGCTCAGACGAATACCAGATGTTGATAGTCATGCCGCCAACACTTGTTATGCCGCCTGGACTTGTTTTTTAACTTTTCACCAAGTTTGGAGAAATATATTTTCGGTCCTGTAAGACCAACCTGACAGAGGAAGGCCGAAAAATGTTCAAATGAGCCAAGGATGATTGCAGGCGTGTGCAATTCCAATACGGCCAAAAATTAAGGCAAAAAATACTACAATGTCACAAAGGTAGTAAAAATTATTGGTCCTTCGTAAAAACATTAGAAATTCTGCCTTTTCCTAAATCCCAGAGCTCCAGCTTTTAGCTTTTTCGACAACGCCAATCTGCTTGCTGTACATCTTGCAGCCAGCTCAACATTTACAGATTGTGGTTTGTCTCTGCCTTCACTTGTCCCCATCATCAATGCGACAAAACCACTTTCACACTCGTGACCAATCTGTTGGTCCAGATGTTATATTTCCCCTTTTTCTAAAGAGGTGCTCTTCCTCGCTGGCAAAACCACTGGATTAGCTTTTTCATTAAATGTACTCTTTAGGACTCTATTCGAGCAGATGGAAAACAGCATGTCACCAGCCCATCCCTAAAAAGGCGAATCTTTCTCTATATCCTCCTACAGATCCATTGCACTTACGTCCATTCTTTTCAAGGTCATGGAAATGCTGATGCACCATCACAAGGCGGTTTTCTTAGTAACAGGTCCACTGGTAAATTGATGGCATGTCTCAGCGAAAAGTGGAACCAAAGCGTTACGCTTTGCCCTTTTATAGTAAGATACAAAATTTTTGCAAAATTCAACTTTATTTATCAATATAGTTGCCTCCGAGGGCGATACACTGATTGGAAAGATTTTTCAATCCTTCGATATCAGTTTTGTAGTACGATTTCGGTTTAGCCTTAAAATAGGCCTCTGTTTCTGCGATTACTTCTTCATCGGTCTTAAATCTCTTTCCGGCGAGTATTCTTTTGAGGTCTGCGAACAAGAAATAGTCGCTGGGGGCCAAATCTGGAGAATACGGTGGGTGGGGAAGCAATTCGTAGCCGAATTCATTCAATTTTGCCATTGTTTTCATAGACTTGTGACACGCTGCATTGTCTTGATGAAACAGCACTTTCTTTTTCTTCAAATGCGGCCGTTTTTCTGCGATTTTGTCTTTCAAACGCTTCAACAACGCAATGTAATAGTCGCTGTTGATAGTCTGCCGCTTTTGGAGATAGTCGATGAAAATTATTACGGATGCCATTTCCTTGCCAGCCGACTGTTGAGTTTTTGGTCGTTTTGGACGAGGTTCGTCGCCTGCTCGGCACTCAGCTGACTGCCGACTTGACTCTGGTGTGAAGTGATGGAGCCAAGTTTCATCCATTGTCACATATCGATGCAAAAATTCGGCTTTATTGCCGTTGAACAGCTTAAACACTCCTCTGAATCATCAACACGTTGTTGTTTTTGGTCGACTGTGAGCAAACGCGGCACTCACTTTGAACAGAGCTTTCGCATGTCCAAATATTCGTGTATGATTTATCCAACACGCTCTTTTGATATCTTCAGAGCCTTAGCTATCTCGATCAACTTCACTTTACGGTCATTCGTAATCATTTTGTGAATTTTTTTGATGTTTTCATCTGAAACAGCCTCTTGCGTGCATCAAATTTGGTGCTTGTATGACCACTTTTAAATTTTTCAATCCACTTGCGAATGGTTCGTTCGGCTAGTGTAGAGTCCGGTTAACACTTATCAAGCCATTTCTTTGCATCGCCAGCATTTTTTCCCATCAAAAAGCAATGATAAATCAACACACGAAATTGCTTTGAATCCATTTTTTTTTTTCACAATAACAAAAGTTGCTTCACTCACAACGCTATATCTCGAGAACTAATCGTCCGACAGCTGCCAAATTTATACATGTATCTTTTGAAGGTTGGTACTAACTGAAAATGGTATGGAATTCAATTCTCTTAGAAACGGACTTTTCAGCCCATGTATTACATCATTCTGGCGATAGCAAGATAGTTGCACCTGATATTTCTAAGGCATTCGACAGAGTTTGGCATCATTAGGCTCTTTTGTCGAAAAAGTGTGCTTTTGTTATCGATAAATCTCTTCTTCAATTGACTAGAAACCACCTTTGTTGTTTCAGAAGTATTTCTATTACTTTTACACGAAACATTTACTAGGAGCCCTATCATGGAAAGATCAGTTATCATCAGATCAAAGACACATTTTTCGCAGTTATTTACACAGATGTTTCTAAAACGTGCATAAATATGATCTTAGCTTCTGCCAGATACAGTCCTAGTGAGCTCCGCAATAAACTTATCAAGGTCATACGACGCTAATAATGCTAAATAACACGAAACTGTATCACTACATTTTAGAATATTCAAATTAAAATCACCTAAAGTGATTAAATTTTTCTTTTCCAATAAGGACTCAAATTCCTTTGATAATAACGAAACAATACACATATGAAGTGTATGGACACAAATAAAGGCAAACACATCATGATTATTTGCAAAGAAAACTTTAGCAGCACTTAAGAAGTCGACATATACGAGGCATGCTCGAAAAGTAAGGTGACTTTTGAATTTCGCGGGAAACGCGTGCTGTATATTATTAGTACACATGTCCCGAACATACATATGTTCATAATTTCAAGTACCATATATAGTATGGGTACTTAGACTGTTTTTGACAGATAGAAAGGTTAGACGACGGAAATTTTCAATTATAAAAGATGGAGCAAAGAATTTGCATCGATTTTTCTGAAAAAAATTGAAGAAATGCTTGCAAGTGGTACAGCACATCAACTTAAGATGATAATTTCAAAGCTGTGAAGAAAATTGTTTTGGAAAATCGTCGAGTTACCATAATAGAAGTTGGTGAGGATAATGGTATTTCGGATATTTTTGGCACGAGACGTGTATCAGCGAAGTCTGTACCGAAACTTCTTAGCTTTGATCAGAAGGACCGTCGCATGAGCATCGCTTAGGAGCTCCTGAATGACGTCAATGATGATTCTGACTAGCTTAAAAGGGTCATAGCTGATGACGAACTATAGGTATATGGTTATGATGTCGAAACCAAAGCCCAATCGTCTCAGTGGAAGCTGAGTTCATGGTTCATGCAGTTTCATTTCTTAATTTCTCCAGTTGTAAAGAAAAGCGATCGTTTTTTTCTTCCATAACCGGAAGCTTTGAATAAAACATTTGAACAGTTGGACGTGGTCATTGTCCACGATTAGAGATGAACTCTCAGCTGCTGCAAATTGTCCACATCCACTAGCTTTCTTTCCTATTGATTGCATAAGCATTGTTGTTGTTTGGCTTGGTAATTGTTGCTGATGATTACGCGCAGCCCCTTTCTGCTTGATTTTTCTTTAAGTTCGATTGAGGGTTGCTGTTTTTGTTGCTGTTCGTGACGTCAAAATAGGCAAGTGCATCGACCGCCGATGAAGAACAACACATTTGTCACATCGGAAAGGATTTCCGCTTGTCTTCATGTATTCAATATCTTGATCGGTGAACTTAGCACATTATTTAACAAAATTAATTTTTGTTAAATAGATACGATATTTTTTCTGTAAACAAATGGATCAATTTATTTTGGTAACGTTACAAAGATGTGCACCCTACGACAGTTCAGTGATAACCACCTTTTAGGAAAGCATTGTATAGGGTGATTCATCGCGTGGTTTGATTTATAACGTATTATAAAACACATAAATTGAAAAGCAAACTTAAAATTTTTATTATCGGTTAAAAGAACAATTCATGGCATTTACTTTTTAAAAATGATATCATGTAAATATTGACTACGACTACGTCTGAAGTGGTCCAGTTGGAAGGCCCAACTTTGGGGGACTAGTTCGATCGTAGCGACTAGTATCTCTCAAATAACACGAGTAATGTTGGCTTCCAAAGCGTCAATCATAGCTGACTTATTCCGAAAGACCTAAGACTTTACATATCCCTAGGGAAAATAATGCAAAGGTGTGATATCCCACGATCTAGGCGACCAATTTTCCGTAGAACAACGTGAAATTAAGTGCTCACCAATATGATTTCTCAACAAGTCCGTTGTTTCACGTGCTGTATGGCTTGGAGCGCCGTCTTGTTGAAACCAGAGCTCACCGAGACCATGTTCTTCAATTTCAGGAAGCACATAGTCCATTAACATGGCGCGATAATGGTTACCATTGACGGTAACATTCTGATTTGCCTCATTTTTGAAGAAATATGGACCAATGATTTCATCAGCTCATAAACCACACCATACCGTTGTTTTTAATGAATGTAGTGATAGCTCTTGGTACTCTTCGGGTTGCTCATTAGCATTGCTCAATCCATTGAGCCAGAAATGGACTTCATCACTGAACAAAATTTCACAATAAAACACCGGATTTTTATTGAATTTTGCCAGAGCCCATTCACTGAAAATATGACGCGAATTCAAGTCGCCCGGCTTCAATTCTTGCACAAGTTGAATTTTGTACACTTTTAGGCCGAGATCCTCACGTAAAATACGCCAATCCAAGCTGCTGAGAACGACGGCGAATCGATTCTTCATGGTCTTCGCGTACTCTCTCAGCTACACCTGCTATAGTCTCTTCACTACGTGCTGGATGTGGTCTAACCGGTCGAGTATCATCGACTAATGTAAACTGGGACTCCAATTTGCGAATGGTATTGGCAATAGTGGTTTCAATAGATCGATTATGTGCACCGTAAGTTCCTCGAATCGCACGAAAAACAATTCTCACAGAACGCTGATACAGCTGAACAATTTGGAGAATAAAAGAATAAAAGGTTTCGCTAGGGCAGTACTCTTGTTTTCAGTGGCTGTAACATCTGGAGTAGTTTATTAAGTAAGTTAATTTTTACTGACTACTGTGTCTATTTAATGGTTTCTTGATCTCTAAATACATTAACGGGGTTATGCCGTAGCCAATAACATATACTTAAATTTAAAGTTCTGAACCCGAGGATTCATAGTCCAAATAGTCAATTAACTTTTCAACTCTCCAATTGATGCTATGAAACCCAATCGGTGTTTATTGGGTTCTTAAACACATCTCGGATAAATGCTATCAAATCTCAATTGAAACCATTAATTTTCACATCACGTTTCTGATCTCCATTGCTCCGCAAAACAAAGGCTTACAAAAAAAAGCGGTAAAAGGTCGTTTTTTTCCCTAACCCCAAGAAATACGTGCACATAAATATTGCAGGAACCACTAGAGTCGGCTATGATAACTGGGAACCAATGGGAATAAAAAAGAATTTAGAAACATGCAAAATGCAGTTCACTCGTATCAATGGATATGAAGGATATATCAGGCCGATACGTGCAATACGTCCTTTGGACAAATTGCCATGTGAAACCGGAGATGAGCACGTTCGCCCTACGTGGAAAGTTCCTTAGATCATTCCTTCATATTCTCATTACTCAAATTCCTGCTGGGATTCTGCCAACCATGATGCTCGCGGTATTGTGTTCTGTGCACTGGCTTCATGTATTTATCGATGTGCTATGTAAATTTTGATTTGCCATACTCTCACGTACGACACTAAAAGGCGTTTTTTCGTGGGGCATGAGTTATGGCTACATGTCAGGTCTGAACATAAATTTGCTTTTAGGGATGAACGGAGGTAAGTTGATGCATGAGTGTTGGGGGTGGGTTGTCCCTTAAATAGTTCCATATCTTCTCTTGTGGAAATGGATTTTTATTTGCATCTATGAGTATGATGGGACTTTTGCAGAGCCATTTATGTTCGGTGCTTAAGCTGAGATTAATCGAGTTGGGATTATATTTTCGTCTGCAGTAGTAATTCTTTTCTTGGATAATAAATGACACTGTGCCAGGCGGTAGAATTTATTTATGTCATTTTCTAGTGCTGATATCAGCATTTGTCGAATTAACTCGAACTCAGAGGTATATTGTCGCAATTTTTGATTTGTGATACTTTTATTTCAATGAAGTGCTTACAAGGTGAGATCAGTGGAAATCTTTGAATTTAAATATATTGAAAAGTCCTAAAGTTTGAATGCGAAGGATCTCTTTACCGATTCAGGAATAGTTTCGAGCCTTAAATTCACTTTTTTTTTGGTTTCTTTTGGATTAGTACTTAAACATTCAATAGGTAGTAAGTTTCGACTTTCACTCTCACTATCTTGGACAATTCTGCAACTAACATTTAGTTGCTACAGACAGCCGAGTAAGGTACAAAACGAATAAAAAATGAAACGATTTCGTGGTTGCGTCAGTATATTTTCGCTATGATTTGGCACCAACATCACCACCACCGCCACCACCAAAGGGAGTGACTGAACTTATTGAATACAAAAAGAATGCTTAGAATGCTCAGAATTCTTCTTGGGACAGTAGCAAATGCAATGTGAAAGGCCACATTGTCCTGGGAGAAATCCGCGAAAAACAAATAGCTCTTGTTTCAAGGAAGAAAAAGGAAAGTTGAGGGAAGTTCTTCAGAGCCTGAATGGTGCATTGCCAATTGTTTTTTTAGCTGACATTTGGCTCACAACCAGCTTATTAATTAAGCTGCAAGTGAACTGTGTAACACAAAACGTTATAGTTGGTGTCTAACGTCGGTTGTAATAACAGTTGAGGCCATCAAACGCGTTGTTGATGGCATTGACGTACATCCAGTTATGTTGCAAAGAAGGGAAGAAGAACCGGCACTGCCACCTTGGCGCTCCAAATAAATTTTATCTTGGTTGCATTGAGCTTTCTCTGGCACACCTGCCTTTGCTTTAGACGCACTGAAGAATACTTTAGTACAATACGCACTGGAGTTTTGATGATCTTTTGACTCTAGCCCGATGCAATGACACCAGAATTCCTGTTGTTGTGAAAATACGAAATCGCTGTGCCAAGGAATGGTTTCGACCAGAATCTGAATTCCAGGAACAGAATGTAATCGGGTCATCAAAACCGATTTTGAATGCCGCACTTGTGCCTTTCTTAAGAGCGACAACGTTAGATTTTACTCCTCAGGTCTGTCTTCTAATGGAAGATATAGACAATCTTGATGACAACGAACTATATTGTGAAGAATTGAGAATGCAAGATTTCTCTGAATGTAGGCAGAAGGCTTAATACACTGAGCTTAGTTCGGGTTACAATTCACACTGGCATCGCGGAAAAGAAAGAAAGTTTTGCAGCTCCCAAACCTGCGTCCTCCGTAGAGCTTGATTTAATCGCCCTCCAGGTTGTCGGCAGAACAAAGAATTGCTTCTCAATGTCTCTAACAAGTCAGCGACTTTCCTACTGGAAAGACTACTTTTCAGTAGGAAAGACTGTAGATGGCTTACTGGCATGGTGACGGGATACTACGGTTTTGCTGAGCTCATCAGTTTGCTAGGTATAAGTGAATTAACATTCTGCGACTGACGACGACACCGCGGTGCACTGTCTTTGTAAATTTCCCTCTTATGCACGCGTCAGAAAAAAAGCTACTTGGTGTTATGTGGTGGGTTCTGGTACTGTAGATACTGAAGCACTAAAGCAGTTACTAATATTTCTACGAAAGACTGAGAAATTCTAACAATAGGAGCGTACAAGGAGTACAATGGACTAATTCCTTTTCTGAAAAGAAAAAAAAAAAAAGTTTTGTTTTTGTCTAGCATAGATTGTGGTTCTGTCGCTAGTAATTTCTATCAACAAAACTAATTTCGGTTAGAGACAGTTTTTAACTAAATGGCGGAAGGTCTGTTTTTCAAATGGGGGACGTTTTTATACGTATGGCAGGACTTTTCTGTCCATTGGCTAAAGCGATGGGAAAATCTGTTACTTATTTGCTGCTTATGTAATTTGGGTTTTTTTAATTTTGGGGGCTTCACTTTTATTTGGCTTAATAGAAGCTTAATCTAACTTAAAAACTAACAAAAAGACTTAAGAGCTAGGAACCAAGTGAATGATTGAGGATATCTTGTTTGTGATGAGGAGTGCTCAGGTTGAAATCAAAAATGGAGAGGTTTGAACACACGGGGTACTGGTTCGTTGGAGCCTTAAGAGGTGCGTTGGACCGGTAGATAGAAGACACGAGGACAACGTATATTACATGGGTTGGTGTTGAAGGAAATACAGTTAAAAATGGATACCCAGTCGATGGAACCTGACAGCTGATCGATGAATGATCAGCAATATTCCTACGTTCTATTAGCGAATTCATATTGAGAAGTTTGGGACGGTCCTAATAGGCAGATTAGATTAAAGGGTCGTTCCAGGGCAGACCGCGGAGACCTAATCGGAGGAATTGACATTGAATACCTTCGAATCAGGAAACCAATCTTGATTGGCATACCCTAGCAGAGGCTGAACAAAGGTAAGATAGGGAGATCTGGTTACATACGGGTTGGAAAATTCCTTGTACTACCATTTAATAAAGCCAAGTAATGAGTTAGCTTTAATGATCATCTTATCGATGTGCGAACGAGAATTTAGCTCACAGTCGAATATTATACCGAGGTCTTGAAAAGACTGAACCAAGGCAATCTACCATAGAACAAATAAACTCGGGGAGGAGCCGAGTTGCATTTACGCTAGAATGTTATAGATTGACGTTTGGCTATATTAAGTACTAGGCAGTTTTTGAGGAACCAAGGGCAGAGTCATGGGGAGAAGAAATGGTTTTAAAAATGTTGTGTTGTCAGTTTAAAGGTAGAGAGATGAGTTTTTAATGAACATCTCAAGATAGTTAATAGTAAAAATGAAGAGAATAGGACCAAGATGGCTGCCTTGTGGAAATCTACATAAGCCCAGAAAAGAACAGAAAGGGCGGATCTACACCAAACATTATAATAACGGTTTATCAGGTAAGAAGAAATCCATTTTAGTAAAAGATACTCTAAGCCGAGAGCAGATAATTTGAAGAGGATCAATTGATGAGATATCTTATCAAACGATTTAATGAGACCAGTTGCGATAACATCTCTTTCTTTGACATTTTCTAAGGCTGTGAGAGCAAAAGACACGAACGCAACTAGGTTGGTTGTAGTTGATCAGCCTTTTAGAAAACCGTGTCTGGGGCGAAGTAAAAAGCTTGCATTTCAAGCTTAAGGCTTCGTATAAAATGCTTTCAAACAGTTTTGGTATATGAGAGAGTTTAGTAATGGGGCGATAATTGGTAATTTTAAGCTAAGATCTGTTTTTGTGTATCGGGGTAACAAACAAGGTCTTCCAAATTTGGGGAAATTCTTCCTATGTAAGGGATAGGCGAAATTGGTAGGGGGACAGACTTTGGAAAAATATTTTTTTAAGAAAAACTATCTGGGAGACTATCTGGGCCAGTTCGAAATTCATCTTTAAGTGTTTTTTACTTTTCTTCGATAAAAAAATGTAACAAAAAAGTTTGCGACCGTAGGAAGATCACTTGGAGATCGATCTTACTTTTGGAATTTGCAATGGATTGGCTTGCGTACAAGGAGTGGATGTAGAACACATTCTATAGCGGATATATGGCACATAAAAGAAGATAGATTTGAATATTTCTCTATTAAAAATAGAGAGGGCAGCAACCAAAACTATATTAGTAAACTCGAAAGAAGCCCTGCTTAGATAGGTATTATTCTTATTATTGTTACTATTATAATTTAATTGAAACTGATAAAAGTTCTTGAAAGTCTATTAAAGATTGACGTTTCGGAGATCGAATTTATGTACGAGTATGCGCACCTTAGCACATGTGCTACAGTAAATGCGGGTCTTTCGTCACAAAATTCGGTTTTTTGGTGATTAAGTGCTTGTGGGTGGTATGTTCAATTCTCAGTCTAATATATGTTTCCATCGTTTAACTCGGTAAGTTAATAGGAAATATTGCCTTTGCAATGGTTAAAGTTAGTAATGAATAGATGTGTTGGTATTCCCGCCATGAATTTCAACTTTGTATTCATAAAAGTTTTTAAGTATTTTTTAAGCCTTTTTTGTTGAATTGGTGAAATGGGATAAGGGGTTCTTTAAATGCTAGTTTGGTTTCCGATGATGCCAACGTGCCCAGGAACAGATGAAATTCTCAATTTTTTTTTTTGCAATAAGTTTGTCGCGAATGTCTGCAACAATACTTCAGGAGTTGTTAACACTGTTAATAGCGTTGATTGATGAAAGGCTATCAGTGTAGATAACACATGGTCTGAAAAGTCCATTCTGTTTCTGAGACAGGACACCACTTGAATTAAATCCATACCATTTTCAGTTAGTACCTTCAAAACATACGTATATAAATTTGACAGCTGTCGGACGATTATTTCTCGAGATATAGCGTTGTGAGTGAAGCAACTTTTGTTATTGTGAAAAAAATGGATTCAAAGTAATTTCGGATGTTGATTTATCATTGTTTTTTGATGGATATATCAATGATGGGAAAAAAGGCAAGTGTTACCCGGACTCTGCATTAGCCGAACGAACCGTTCGCAAGTGTATTGAAAAATTTAAAAATGGTCATACAAGCACCGAAGATGATGCACGCAGTGGACGTCCCAAAGAGGCTGTTTCAGACGAAAACATCAAAAAAGTCCACAAAATGATTACGAATGACCGTAAAGTGAAGTTGATCGAGATAGCTGAGGCTCTGGAGATATCAAAAGAGCATGTTGGATATATCATACACGAATATTTGGACATGCGAAAGCTCTGTTCAAAGTGGGTGCCGCGTTTGCTCACAGTACACCAAAAACAACAACGTGTTGATGATTCAGAGGAGTGTTTAAAGCTGTTCAACCGCAATAAAGCCGAATTTTCGCGTCGGTATGTGACAATGGATGAAACTTGGCTTCATCACTTCAAACCAGAGTCAAGTCGGCAGTCAGCTGCGTGGCGAGCAGGCGACGAACATCGTCCAAAACGACCAAAAACTCAACAGTCGGCTGGCAAGGTTATGGCATCCGTATTTTGGGATACACATGGAATATATTTCATCGACTATATCCAAAAGGGGCAGACTATCAACAGCGACTAAAACATTGCGTTGTTGAAGCGTTTGAAGGACGAAATCGCAGAAAAACGGCCGCATTTGAAGAAAAAGAAAGTGCTGTTTCATCAAGACAATGCAGCGTGTCACAAGTCTATGAAAACGATGGCAAAATTGAATGAATTCGGCTACGAATTGCTTCCCCACCCACCGTATTCTCCAGATTTGGCCCCCAGCGACTATTTCTTGTTCGCAGACCTCAAAAGAATGCTCGCCGGAAAGAGATTTAAGACCGATGAAGAAGTAATCGCCGAAACAGAGGCCTATTTTGAGGCTAAACCGAAATCGTACTACATAACTGGTATCGAAAGATTGAAAAATCGTTTCAATCAGTGTATCGCCCTCGAAGGCAACTATATTGATAAATAAAGTTGAGTTTTGCAAAAATTTTGTGTTTAACTATAAAACGGCACTGACTTTTCAACCAATGTGTTAGTTGTTTTCTTTTATTTTAGTTAGAATAACTTTGAGTATTCCAAACCCTTCTGCCGTGAAGATTGATGAAGTGAAATGGAGTAGACTCTTACTGATAACAGATCCCTCTTCGGTGACAACAGCGAAAGAAGTTCCATCGTTTGTTTTCGAAGCATAAGTAAAGAAAGTTACCATAACAGCCCTACATAATTTTCTTTTAACTCTCAAAACATTTCATAATAGACACTTTTGTGGGAAGTATCTTTATTAGTTGTTGCTTGAGTTACTTGGGAGATTTCAGGGGAGAAATTGGTTCTGGGCTTATAGTCAACTGTGATAGGGATGTTGAAATTTGCTGCCGATTTCAGTGATTTTTGTAGAGCAGAAGGATATTTTGATTTCAAGAAGTTCTTGATGTCATCGTTAAAAGGTGTTGCGAATGGTGATTTAGCTTTTGGTACGATTTACCGGGTAAGGAATTCAATTCTATCTGGAAGTCCAGCTTCGGTAAAGATGTTTTTTATAGGTGTTGCAAGAAAAGCGCCTAGACAGGTTCTTGCAGCTGACTAGTATGGTGTTAAGATAAGTTGCATAGATGTTTTTGAGCATTTCCCATAAATTGGAAATCCGTAATAGATTTTAGATAGTATTATAGATTTGACAACATTTACATTAGCATTTACGTTACAATTACTTTTCTTGAGGAGAGATACTTGATTAAGTTAACCCTGATAGTAAGGCCCTTTTTAATATAAGAACAATGATCCTTAAAAACTTTATTTTGGGGCAGTTTACATTTTTAGTACGATTATTGTTATAATTGACTCCTTGAATACATTTTTGACATTTATGTTTTTTGCATGCCATATATGTAGAAACTTACATTTAGAAAAAGATATTTTAAAACCAGACATATTGCCACACTCTGATAAATGTACAATTATACTCCAGAAAATTTTTGCTAAAGGTTCAAGATCTTTAAACTTAGTGAATAGAATAGAGTTATCTGCATAAAGAACGTGATTTTTTTGTGAATATGTACGTATAATACTATTTATTTCATAAAAAAGCTATTGTTATTAAAGTTATTGAAAATGGTGATCCTTGAATAATGCCATTATTTATGTAATGAATTGGAGAGTATATATTGTTATCTTTAATACAACATTTACGGTTGGAAAGAAAAGTTTTAACGTAGTTAAAAACTCGGCTTAATTTTCCATTTCACAAGTTGATTTAAGATGACATGTGGACCAATTCCGTTAAAGGCTTGTTCAAAATCAAATTTGAAAATGAAGACGTGTTTTTTTGTCCTAAAAAAGCCATGTCAATCGGTAAAAGTGAGCCTTAAGTGCCTCTATCCTTTTTGAAGGCAAGTTGATTTTTGTCAATCAGTTTGTTTTTTTCTAGCTTTGAAAAGATTTTTTCTAGAATTTTTGAAATGTAGGGAAGGAGAGACATAGGTCGGTATCCTTCTAAAGAAATGTGGTCTTTATTAGTCTTCGGGATAGGGACGATAGTCTCCACTTTCCATGTATGAATGATAATTCCGCTTTAAGAATGTTAGTCTTAAAACAAAATGGAGTGTTTTTGAGCATTACATAAGGTATTCTATCGAATCCCGGAGTTTTATCCTTTCCTGAAATCAAAACGCTTACGAACTCTAAAAAAATTATGAGGGATTCAATCATTTACCATACATGTCAATGTAAATCTGATTAAAATTTTAATCGTCTTGAAAATCATTTATTTCAATTGGGCAAGTAAGAATTTTTGAATCTGTTTTAATAAGAGTTTTTTGTAACGCTTTTAATTCCAGCCAATATTTTCTGGAGGATTGAATTTTGATTAATTTCCACTGTAAATTTTTCTATCTTTGCCACTTTTTTGAACTTGGCATTTGCCTTATGATAGAGAATTAAATTGAAGCCATTTGGTGATTTCTTGAATGCTTTAAAGACGTTTGGCTTTTTTGGCGAAGGTTGGTAAAATATTGATTCCACCAAGTGACTGTTTTATGATGCGGGTTTTTTGTTGTTTTGTTTTGGCCTGACTAAAATTAGTTTTGAGATTTGAATATGATCCCAGTTAGCTAGGTCTGTTAAGAATTTGGGTTGAGCCTTTAGTAGAGTTAGGTCGTTAACTAAAAATATTGTGGTAAGAATGGAAAAGTGATCGCTACCGAACAAGTCATCGGAGATCTTCCAAGTTGATTTTTAAATAAGATGTGGGGATATGAGCGTGAGATCAACATGAGTAAATGTACCATGGATCGAAAAGTGAGTGGGACTTCCATCATTTTATATTGCAAGGCCGGTGTTGTCCATAAAGTTTTCACGTGTGTTAATTGTGGGAGAACCCCAAAAACGAGACCAAGAATGAAAATCCCCTGTTAGAACAGAGTAGAAATATTATTTAGATTCAAGATCACAGGTGTTGAATTTTTGATCGGGTGCGATATCAGTTGATTCTATCTCTTCTTTATCTATTGATCATCTATAATCCAGGACTAGACTTTGCGCTGAGTAGAAAGAGCATTAATTTCCTTACAACAACCTTTATAAGCCTTTTCATAAAAGCCAGGCTCTTAATATTTTAATGTCTTCGTTATCTATTATAATTATTATTGACATTTTGCTTGGCAAAATACGGACAGGATACCTGCACCGTATCCCACATCCATCTACAAACACTTGAAATTAATCCGACAGAATCAAAGCGCACCCTCAGGATAGGTTTCCATGCGTTCATTTGAATAAAGTTTCCAATTTTATTCGATTCTACATTAAACTTTATAATGGAAGCAGTTTAGTCTCTAGTTTTCAAATTAGTCTAGTTATGGCATCGTGTCTGCCAATTCTCGTATATGTAATCCTCTACACTTTTGTATTTGATTAAATTTTTTTTAAATAGCTCGGTTTTATCGCACGGCTTTGAATCCTAGCTAGCAGATGCAGATATGTTTTAGGAGCTCATATATAGAAGAGCTCGTTCCGGGACTTGAGTCCGGGAACGAATATGAAACACAGAGACTACTGTCATCAGCAAAGGAATATATTCGATTAGAATTAGCAGCAAAGAGATCGTTAATGAAAATTAATTAATCCATTAAAGAAGAGTCATTGATCTCAAAAGCACGCATTTTAGAGAAAAAAGATTTTTGCTTTTGAAAAACTTTGTCCAATGCAGTTAAGCATCTTGCTTTTGCCAGATTAATGTACTCTTTGGTTCCACTTTTCGGAGAGACATGCCATCAAATCACCAGTGGACTTGTTGCTACGAAAGCCATACCTCCGTTCAGTTTTCGCGTTTCGAGATACTTCATGATCTGACGGTTTATCAGCGTTTCCATGACCTTAGAAAGAAGAGACGTAAGTGTAATCGGTCTGTAGGAAGAGCGAAAATAATATTCGCCACTTTTTAGGGATGGGCAGGACAAATGCTGCTCGAAAAGAGCCTTAAAGTGTAGCATTGATAAAAAAAATTACGCATCTCCAGGGGAGATATACCACCTGGACCAGCGGATTGGTGTATACTGAGACCTTTAAGTACTCTTGCTAGTAAACGATTGCAAATGTGGATACGTCCATTGAAGATTCGATACACTCAAGTGTAGGCGGGGGCATCTGGAAGTGTTGAACTGGCCTCAAAATGTGCTACAAGCAGATTGGCCTTGTCCAAAGACCTGACAGCTGGAATGTCATTGTAAATGAGCGTTGGGGTTGGAGGATAAGACAGAATTTCTTATAATTTTGCCATTTTTACCACCATTGTCATTGTAGTATTTTTGCCTCAATTTTTGGTTGCATTGGAATTTCATACATTTAAAAAAGCCGTTGCATTCATTTGTGGCTCGTTTTAACTTTTTTCGGTTTTCCTCTGTTGGGTTGGTCTTATAGGACTGAAAAAACATTTCTCTCTTTACATTTCCACACAAAGAAATTGTCGTTTTTGGTCAGAAGTGCGTAAATGGTCGTGATTTTTAAATTATCAATTTATGTTTTTTAACTAGTACTGTATATACGAGTATTTGTATGGATGCGGTTACGGAGGACAATGTTAAAAAAATACATGAAATGGTGTTGGCTGACCGGAAAGTGAAGATGTGCGAGCTAGCAGATTCTACAAAGATTAGTACTGAGCGCACACGCCATATTTTGGGCAATATTCTGAATATGAAAAAGTTATCGCTGGGTGTCGCGCATACTCACTCCTGACCGAAAACATGAACGCGAGAGCAATTCGAAAGAGTGTTTGAACTTGCTGATGCGGAATCGGGCGGACTTTGGGCGTCGATTGGTAACTGTTGAACACCAGAGAACAGAATGAGTGCCCGGCAATGGACTGAAGCCGGCCGAGTGCTGTGAAGCGGCCGAGGTTGGCTCGATGGGTCGGAAAGGTTGTGGCGTCGGTTTTCTGGAATTGTCATGGACTACCTCGAAAAAGGAAAAACCATCAACAGCGAGTATTACTATGCAATTTTGGAGCGATTGAAGGCCCAAATCGCTGCAAAACGGCCTCAGATGAAGCGAAAAAAAAATTTGTTTTTGCAAGACAATGCACCGGTGCACAAAAGCATCGCAACTATGGCTAAAATCAATGACTTACGGCTCCAATTGCTGTCGCATCCACCGTATTCGCCCGATTTGGCTCCCTCTGACTATTATCCCTTCCCAAACCTCAAAAGATGGCTCATCAATAAAAAATCATCGACGCCACGGAGGAGTATTTTGCAGGCTTTCCGAAAAATTACTTTTCGGACGGGATCAAGAAGTTGGAAAATCGCTGGAATAAGTGTATCAAACTAAAAGGGGACTATATTGAATAAAATAAAAAAAAACATTTAAAATTTTTTTTTCATTCCCAAGGAGGTTACTTTTCACCCCACATAGTATACAAGTTTTAAATACAACCCCTTTTTTTTTTTATTAATTTGTTAACTAGTAAAGAACAGGCTGCAATACAGCCAATGTAAACTTTTTATCACGAAAACCTTTTTTCCATTATGCTGACAGTTTCGTGAAGAATTATATCCTTTAATCATTTTTGTGGGAATGTTGGTTGGGAGCTGGATGTTTTTAAGGGTTTAGGCCACTCTAGTATTTTCAAAAAATCCAATATATCTCGAAGTACTTATTTTTCAAAGTTTAGTTAGTATTTTTTTTTTTTTTATAATTCCACGGGCGCACCAAGGGGATATGAATACCCTTTTACTGGCTTTTCTCCAGGGCGCGGGCGGGTGGTGTAGTAGTTTGAAACTCAGGTGTATTAGGTTTCGATATTTTTCCCAGAGGTAGTTGTCAAACAGGACGGGACGAGATAGTACATCCTCAACCAGTGGGTCTTAAGTACATGCTAGTTGTTAGTTCGTTACATTTTAGCCCATCCAGCAACTACTCTAACATCAGTGTTATGCCTTCATGTCAGAGTTGACGCCGACGGGATTATCATATAACTACATACAAATTTTACGAAAAGACTTTTTTAGAGAATTGCCTCGCACGGGATTCGAACCCGCGACCCTCTGCTTGAGGAGTGTATGCATATACCATTACACCACGACCAGCCAAATGGTATAAATCTATAAATTAAAATTTTAAACGCGTTTATCTTAAGACTGCATTTTTAAAATTTTAACTTGAACAATTTTTAATCAATTTACTTAAAATTATAACTGCGTACGTATTATTTTTTTTATATGGCATAGTTTATTTGATATTAAAAATTTTTTGGCGATTTTTCTGCAAATTTTGCAAGTTTAGCTTTGGAAGTGCGCTTTTCTACCAATCAGTATATCAAAAAATCCTATGCACTTCCCTAGCTGCTGTTATGTACAATAAAAAAAAGTAAAGTGCCTCATCATAATTAAAAATTTATAGAAGCTGTTGGTAGACTCTTTCAAAAAAGAGAGGTTATCTGACAAACGCTGCAGAGTCCCCATTATTAAATAAATTACGTTTTACAGTCAATCATATGTACAATAAAATTTTACCTTTGTAGACTCCATTTATTTAATATTTTTCCTGAAAATAATAAAAACAAAATAACAAAAAAAGCTATTTTTACGACCTCTAGAGTGGCCTAACTCCTTAAAATAAACGATGTCAGGCATCGGTTTTTCTGCCTTTCGTAGAGGGGTCACTTCATTCAAACTCATAACTCTAGTTATGTATCTGTGCTTTACTGATACATACAAAGACTGTTTCGAAGCCTAACAATTAGAAGAAAATATACCAGAAGTTTTGCTGATTACTCTTTTAACAACCCCTTTTGGATTTCGTATTGGATCAAAAAATAAGCATCAATCTCTAACATACTAATGATGCTGGATTAAAAATGCACTTCAAACCTTAAGCAAGAGATTTAAAGTCTCAGGCGTCTCTGACATCTTAAAGAAGTCAGCCGCCCTTCTGCCTTCTACCACGGCTGAAAGAATACCAGACTTTTTACTGGCATCGTAATGGGCACTACGCTTTTGCATGAGAATGACAACAACACTGCGAAGCATTTGCTCTGTGCATGGCTGGCTTACGATACTAGACGCTAATGTGGTGGTTGCTGGCACTATAGACACATTATCAATAAACTCTGTCGACAAAGGGACAGATATCCTAGGAGGAAATGATAGGGTTACACCATATAATGGATTAGTTCTTTATCTGAGTGCTCTATTCGCATGCCGATATCAAGTATGAAAGTTCTTCCATCACATTTATTGATGTGCCTACCGTTTACGGCATTTAATTTCCCTGGTGATGGATGTTTTGTATCAATCTATGTTAACAAACGTCTGAAACGTATTACTTCAATGCAGGTTGAGTCTTTAGAAGCTCTTTACTGACCGCAGTAAAGTGGATGTAGATGTGGTTTTTCTTATCGTAGGTATAATTCACAATAATATATTCTAAAACTTGTGCAAATATTTTCGTTATACCTTAATCTAGTCATCAGACCGGATGGATGTAACTTCTTGTGGTGACCCTATACGGAAATTGGAGTAAAAATAATCTATCTCGACGTCAGACTTACGACGAACAGAGGCAGTATGATCAATTCTTCCCTCTTCCAGAGTGTGTCAATTGCAACAAATTCATTCCTTATAATCCATTGAAATAGCCTTTTCACATGCAATCGATATCCAAATAAGAATACATAAATGATAGACAAAAGATATCTCCGCCATTTACCAGTCAATCTCACAGATCAATAAATACAGAGACTCTTCAGTCAATAGTTTTTTGTCTTACGATCAAGATCTAAGGAATCAAGTGTTCAAAATCAACATTTTAAGACTTTTCAAAAAGACCCACACAAAAATCTTAAGTTAAATTTTAATCAAAAATATTTGTAGAAACAGCTGTGAGAGCAAAATGTACAGAATACCGAGAACATCCATGGGGCACCGGGAACAAAGCAAAAAGTCATCTTATAAGAAAACACAAAGATGATCCATTGAGATACCATCAGCGGAATGGACTTTGACGAAATGTAAATTTATCGGATGTCGAAATGAGGAAACTTTCTCTTTTCCACCCATAGCCGTGTTCTCGTGATATACCCAATTTTTGGACCACGGTTACGGCGGGGATTTCTACTTTGCTGAGTCCCAGGAAAAACTTTCATCTCATTTTATGTCGTCCTTGTCTGCTTCCGAATCTGGAAATGCGATTTTTTTTTCGGCTTATTTGCATATTCGTTAGGCAGGAGTAATGATATTTGATTATATTAGCCAAGCCATTACCAAATGGAACGCAATACGCGCAGATTTTTTCAGATGTATTTTTCTTCTCTCGTTAGTGGATACATTTGTAACATAAGTAGACATGTACCGAGATACATATATGGTGTGTACATGTGATTTTGGGTTACCGGGAAGAAGAAAAATCTCACCCGGGCACAAGGTGCACAAGGATATGTTGTTTTAAGTGGATGCATGTTGACTTAGTCAAATCATGTTAGAGTACAAGCCATCTGACACGTGTGGATATGGTTACTCAACGTGGGTATTAGATAAAGACTTGAACAAGTAAATATGCTAACTAATATATCTTGTGAGATCTATATGTATATGTTGATCTCGATAATTAAGAATTTTGAGGATATTTAGATGATTGTTCATCCTTCCTAATAATTTATGGAGCTTCACCTTGTTGGGTTCATAAATTTTTACGACTTTAATTTCTCAGCGACGACGTCGCTTCGAAGAGAATCTGAACCATAAGGTGAAAGTAAAGAAATTCTCACAATCATGAAATATCATCTGCCTGTCAAAAAATTAATCTACTCAATTAATACATTAACATATAAATAATCAACGATTTTTTTTTTTTTCATGCGAAGGTGAGAAATCTTCATAGACACTATAGGCCCGGAGCCTATAGAATTGTGAGATTCTTACTCACTAAAAAACACCTCCCTTATGCAAACCACGACTGAGTTCACACTCAGTCTATCGCATTTTATTTTGTTTTTATAAGATATCCTGCAGGCGATTTTCCATTGAAAATTCCTGTGAACTTTAAAAAAATTAGGCGCTGCTAATCACCGCGCTAGCTCGTCGAGGATCTTAGACAGAAATATTCGTATGACCTTGTAATCGATTATTATGTTTTCGCACAAACATTTAATTACGTTCTGAAGGTTTTCGACTCCTAAGTCTCTGTGGATATCATCGTTTCTAATGTACCACGGCGCATTAACAATACCTCGAAGAACTTTGTTTTGGAATGTCTGTAATACATTAATGTTGCTATTTTTAGTACAACCCCAAAGTTGTACACCATATGTCCAGATCGGTTTTAGCACTTGCTTGTATAACAGCAGTTTGTTCTCTAAGCCAAGCTTGGAATACTTTTCAAAGAGCCAGTAAATATCTCTATATTTGATTTCAAGCTCTTCACGTTTTTTCTTGACGTGTGCTCTCCATTTTAGTTTAGCGTCGAGTGTCATACCGAGATATTTGGCCTTGTTCGCGTAAGGAATTCGTACTGCGTTGATAAACACCGGTGGATTCTCAATTTTCTTGAGAGTGAAGTTCACGCGGACAGACTTGTTTTCATTAAGAGCGATTCGCCAAGTCTTTGTCCAATTGTTAATCCGTGTAAGGGCACGTTGCAACTTGGCAGTTGCTTCTTCGACTGTTCTAGCCGTTGCCAAAATGGCAGTGTCATTAGCAAATGTGGCTAGGACAGTGTCGTCCGTTTGCGGTATATCACGGGTAAAAAGCAAATATAGCAGAGGGCCAAGTACACTTCCTTGCGGCACACCCGCCTTTATTGTCTTAAATGTGGAATATTCGTTTCCGTGTCTCACACGAAAGAGTCGGTCTTCCAGATATGAACCTAAAATACAATTGCTAGGGTAGGGCTTGTCGGAGTTTATATTTTAGGCCTTCATGCCATACCTTATCAAAGGCTTGCGAAACGTCAAGGAATGCGCTTGAAAAGACTAGCTTACACTCGATTGCTCGTTCAGTTATATCGGTTATTCGATGCACTTGGTCAACTGTAGAGTGTTGGCTTCTAAAGACAAATTGATGATCAGGCAAGAGGAAATTTGTGTCGGTAATTGGTTTAAGACGATTAAGAAGGATTCGCTCGAAGACCTTCGATGTAATCGGGAGAAGCGATATTGGTCTATATGACTTGACTTTATTCAGCGGTTTACCGGGTTTCGGAACCATAATAACTTCGGCATTTATAGGATAGAGCAGTTTAAGCAAACCTTTTTTCGGCAACGCTTTAAGTATCTCTCCCGTTATTAAGTCATATCCCGGGGCTTTATTGGGCTTAAGCGTGTCTATAACTTGTCTAAGTTCCCTTAGTGTAGCCTTTTCTACTGGAAAGTTTGTCGTCACGTCTAGCGTATTGACATCCTCAGGAAGCACTCCCCCATCGAATGGTTTAAACATTTCTGCAAGGTGGTAGGCAAAAACAGCTTTTTCCTTATCTTCTTTCGCCCAGTCATCCTGGTTTCTTCTTATTGGCGCCACGTGTATTTGGGGCTTTCGAACACTTTTAACGGCTCTCCATATGGAGTAGTTGGTATTCTTTGTCGCTGTGAGTCTTTCAATATAGTTATTGATACCTTGATTATTGAAGTCCTTGATCGATTTTTTCAACAAGTTGCGGAGCCTATTGAAGGACGTCTTATCTTGCGGTGCCCGGGTTTCATGCCACTTTTTCCGCGCTCTTCGTTTCTTCCTTATCACTTCTCTGATTTCCGGTGGATATCTTATGCCGACTTTGGGAACTTTGTTCGATTCGTGGGGAGTGTTCTTCCAGGCCGCTTGCTGTATGACTTCAACGAAACTTTTAACTTCTTTTTCAAGTTGATACGGCGTTCTAAGTGCTACTTTCAACTCAGTTTTGTCTACAACGTCTATTCGAAAATCTTCCCAGTGAGTTTTGCTGTTAGTTAATCTGGGTGGTCTTTGTTTCTTAACCAAGGATTCGCACAGTGAGAGGATAACTGGAGAATGATCGAAGGAAAAATCGAAGCCCTCTTCAACTTTGACGTAACTAGCGTTTACTCCTTTTCCGATAAAGAAGTCTATTAGATCGGGTGTTTTGGCGACATCCGAGGGCCAATATGTCGGCTTGTCGGTTGATTAAGAATAGCAACCGCATTCCATACCAGCCATGTAAAGAGTTTAACCTTTTTGAGAGATACATCTTGAGCCCCAAAAGGTGAAACAACCAACGAATGCAAATATTTTCTACTTACTATATTTGAAAAAATCTACTGATTTGGAAAACTGTATCATAAATGCATTTGAACGCACTCATCGCGAAAATCGTATAGTATTGCACATGTCTATTTCATATTGCCACGTACTCAATTTGTTTATTAAAAATTTTCTTGTAAATATGTTTGTTGGGGGGCTATTGCAAACACTGGAGGGGTACTCGATATTCGACTCAAAAATGTTATACGAGAAGAGACGGAAGAGATATTTTGCGGACTTCATAGTGGCTTGGATTCGTATGAGATTTCAGGTATTGAACTGTTAAATGGTTTAAGGGATTGTCTGATTTACTATGAGTGCTCTTTGGATTAAAAACTACTGAAAATTCAATAAATCTTGTAACGAGGAATAAAGATATTGCAAAAATCTAAGTTGCGACTTGTCAAACAGCATTTGGTCTGAATGGCCCAATTGAAACAGGGGCAAACAAATGTTTGCTGGAATATTTTACGAACGAGGAAATTGTAGCTGTTAAATAATCTAATACCGAAGTGTATCTCAAGTCAATCAAAAAATGTCTGAATTATTTCCTTGAGTTGAACCGACCCTCATTTTACATCTGTGACATTTCTCTGGGGGTAAGCTATCAATGTTTTTTCAACATTTGTTTTTCGAATTTTTGGACTATAAAGGAGACATCTAGCATCTTAGAAGTAGCATCTTATTCGCTACAGATTGATTTTTCAACCTAAAGGTTTTCCTTTTAGTGCCTCAAAAATTTTCAATTGCTAAACATCGCAAAATGCCAATATAACTTTATTACGAAAGTACAACTTGTACACATTACAACTTGTATACATTATTCAATATCACTACGAACGAAGCTTTTTATGACAGGAGGTGAAGTTAAAAAGATTTATACTTCATCAAACTGTGGTCTAAAGAATTTTCTAACTCCTACGTGACTAACCTACGTTAGTCGTGGTGATCATCCTTTCATTTGATGTGTCCAGAATAGAGAATGTTAAAGGTCATTTTCTTCACTTTGTCAATTTTATTTTTGGATAGACGTTTTTGGCATACCCTCTATCAAAACCTCATCAACCTTATCATACTGGGAAGCATTCTGTTCATTCATTGACCCTTTACCACTGCTTACTGCTCTTCAATCATCTATTGCTCAGCCATTTCGATGTTCTTAAAAACCTGATTGTATGATTGTATGAGACAATATAATTATCTTGAATATCTGGAAAGTAAAAATTAAAAGTGTTCATTTCCTCAAGTGACTGAAACTAAAAGAGTGACAAAAGAAATGAAGTGTGAGCTCGTGGATGTCCTTATCACCGCAGCAACCTAATCTTTATTGTATGGTTAATAAGAAAGTTATGATCAATAAGAGCACCTAACTACTTAGTTAATGATGCTCATCATGTTCTCTGAGATTGCAGAATGGTGGTTTAGCCGATTAAATGTGATCTACTGCAGACCATTTTCTAAATCTAAAAGATTTTTTGCTGCTATCAATAAATATGGTAATATAGACACATAGTTTTGGTAGTTCTGTTGCCATACGCCTTGTGTAATTGCCAGTGCTATGATCAGGGAGTTTGATTAACCAGTATACCATATATTAAGTTGCTTTGAGAGTAAAGCGTCATCGGTTGTCTACTTCATACTTTATCGCTCTCTCTGTAGATACTGCCACTTAGACTAAAGATGTCTTATTATAAAGTCATACAAATGTTTTATATACTATAAGAAATGGCTATCGATTAAATCAAAATTTGACTTCCCGTAACCTCCGTAATAATCAATGTTGTTTGGCTTCTATTCCTCAACATAATACACAACGCTTCTTCAACTTTTATACCTCATTACCACCTCGACTTTTTAATCAGCTATGATTTGATATTTGTAGCACTCGTGAATCCTTTTCTTTCAATAAACTAATTAAAGAGTGGTTGTTTAATTTTGGTTTCTGCAAAATAAATATATACTACATATTGTTAGAGTTTTGTTTTGTTTTTTTTTAAGTAACTACTTTCAAATTTAAAATTAAATATAATATTGCCATTCCACCATTAATTTTCTTTTGGTCTTTATATATATGTTCCATACATCCGCCACTAGTTTTATTACCACAGGATGTATCTCAATGAAATTTAATTTTAAAGAACAAGGTTTAAGTTAGTTTGTAAGACTTTTACATATGATTATGAATGTATTAACCTGAAATTTTAATTTGTATTCATTGATTGAAACAAAATAAACTAAACTAAAAAAAAAAATTTTCCTTTAGTGGAATCATTCCTGTTGAGTGTGATCAACGTCTCTTCGTGGTCAAGAAGCTAAATTAGATTAGAATGTTGTGGGAGGTGGTGTAAAGAATCCCAGATCACTGCGGCATACAGATGGGCCTATTGTGATATCCTCCATTTAGAGCTTACCCATGGTGCCGCCATTTGTTGGGAAAGGTGAGCTAGCAGCTATGTCCGCCGCCTTAATTTACCTAGGTAACGTTGACGTGTTTTGGTTAAATCATTGCAGTCACATAGTATGTGTTCTGTTGTTTCCACGTCCTCGTTGTACAGTCTGCATGTTGCGGTGAACGCGCCCTTACTTAGGTAGCTTACCCTACCCACACCGAGGTGCCACGATCAGTCACCGAGTAGGCGCCGAATCAGAATCGCCATGAGGGGATGCCTATTAGGCAAAATTAAGAAATTGTTCAATCTAAGTCTCAAATATTTACCTCATTGTAACACTTAGTAAGTAGTATGTATTATAATATAAATGAATTGTAACTAAAATTGGATTTTACAATAATAAAGATTTTGTAATGATACGAAACAACAATCGTTCGTTAATCAGAAGGTGTGGTTGCAGCCGCCATTGCTGCAACATCTTAGAAAATTTGCGGATTATTCAACAAGTTCGTCTGCCTGGACATCTTCAACATGCCGAAAAAGACCAAACCGGGGAGAAAACATACCCCCAACGAAGAATCCAACTGCCGTTCCTGCGACCGACCGGATTCAGCGGAGGACATGGTGCAGTGCGACGCATGTGATGGAAGCATATCGAGTGTGCTGGCGTGGACAGCTTCATCGAGACGGGTATCTCCTAAATTAAGTGAAACATAGCCAAATAATATTCAGCCCACACGCCAAACTACCACAAGGTTCCGCTATCACGACATCAACGGCGTCACTCAGTGCCCTTAACCGTAATGCGTTTTCAGCGAATCTACAAACCACGTGAAGCAATTTCGCGAACGAATCAGCAAATTCGCCGAAGATCACCGCGCCTTCCAGGATTTCTGCAATTAGTATCGCACCAGCAGGATTCTCTGCGCCGAGTGCGGCCGCAGTTGCTGCCAGTCGTGGAAGTCCTGCCACCGTCCACGTGTCGCCAAGGGCGATAAGATCCACCGTTACTGCAGGGCTTTGTACATTAAGGGGACCCGAATTTGCTGCCCGACATGCAACTTCTGCGCAAGCATGCGACCAGCCAATTGTGCCAACCAGTGTCGCTGAAGCGGATTTCTTTGCGCCCAATGCGGCCGTAGTTTTGCCACCGCCTACGTGTCGCCAATGTTCAACCAATTTGCTGGAGCGCCAGTTGCACCAACCAACGCCGCATACGCAGGATTCTCTGCGCTCAGTGCGGCCGAAGTCGCTGCCAGCCGTGGAGATCCTGTTACCGCTTCTGTGTTTCCTGCGTCAGTAACAACCACAGCTATTCGTTCTGCAGCTTCAGATGTCGTATCTGCACCACCGATAGTTCCAACCAGTGCTCCTACAGTCGGATGTTCCGCGTCCAGAGCAGCCGAGGCCGCTGTCAGCTGTACACATCCCGCCCCCTTATACGTATCACCCGCTTCTATGTATGATGACTACCGGGACAATAACTTTGCCGGATCAAGGGTAGCCGGAACTTCTGTCAACGTCGAAAATGCTGCTCGCCAATGGTCTCTTGCTCGAGCGATTCAGCTTTAAAAATTTGAATACACCCGGAGTTCCTGTGCCCTATGTAAATGACATTTTTTAACGACTTGAACCAGCCACTATCGCCACGAGGTTTTCGCCGGATCCAAGACTGAAATAACTGGACCAGTAACGTTCAACCCGACAGGAAGCGTAGAACCGCCCATCATTCATTCATCATGGAACCTCTCAACTACGAACGACAAGGACTCGGGGATCTCGGACGGCGGATAAATTGAATGGAGTTTCAAGAACATGCCGCGTATCAAATGCAGCGGACCCACTTCCACTTCAGCTGTAAAGTTCGTTCGATTAGACTAACTTCACGTTGTCCCAGAACCGCCCTGAAGCTCATACCAACCAGAATAATGCCACCGGATTTAGCTCGGATACGCACCATCCAGACAACTCCCGACACGAGTACTACACAGAGCGGAACTCCAGATCAGTTGCGAATTCTCGTCTCAACCAAACCGATCCGGGGAATCTGACTCTAAGCAGGAACCAAATCGCAGCGCGACATCTAATGATGCAAGATCTACCCATTTTCGACGGAAACCCAGCCGAATGGTCCCTGTTCATTGACATTTTTAATCGTAACTCCGAGTTGGGCGCCTTCTCAGACGAGGAAAATCTCGTGCCACTCCGTAAGGCCCTTTGGGGAGATGCTCTAGCAGCCCTCTTGGAGTAAGTGTTGGTCGGCGGACGGAAAAGCGTTGGGGCGTACTCTTTACGTGCGTCACTATTAGAGCCGTCCATCTGGAGATTGCCCACACAATGTCTGCGGACTCTTGCATCCTGTGCATACGTGCTTTCATCACTAGACGTGGCACGCCCATCGAGTTTTACAGAGACAATGGGACCAACTTCCGTGGCGCTGACCGGGGGCTGCGAGAAGCTTGGAAATTGGTGGACTCCAAAAAATTGAGGGTAACCTTTACGAATGCCAACACCAGGAAATTTATACTCCCAGGGTCACCAGGGTGGGAGGTTGCTGAGAGCGCTGGGAGAGTGTTAAGAAAAAATTTGCTTTCTTCACAACAATTTGCGGGCCGCTTCTGGAAGCGCTGGGTGAACGAACCTGCCCACGCTTTTGCGAAGGGGGAAATGGTTTCTGCCAGTGAAGCCCCTACAGGTGGGTGACGTCGTTCTAATAGTCGACCCAAATAACCCCAGGAATTGCTGGCCGAAAGGGCGGATAGTTAAATTCCGCCAGTCTGAAGATGGAAAGGTTCGCAGTGCGCACGTGCAAACGCGCAGTGGGATCTTCGAGAAGCCCACGGTAAAAATTGCGATCCTAGACGTCGGTCAAAAGCACGGAGACGGGGAAACTACCCGGGGTCAGTGTTGCGGTGAACGCGCCCTTACTTAGGTAGTTTAACCTACCCACACCGAGGTGGCGCGATCAGTCACCTAGTAAGAAATTGTTCAATCTAAGTCTCAAATATTTACCTCATTGTAACACCAAGTAAGTAGTATGTATTAGAATATAAATGAATTGTAACTAAAATTGGATTTTACAATAATAAAGATTTTGTAACGATAAGAAACAACAATCGTTCGTTAATCAGAAGGTGTGGTTGCAGCCGCCATAGTTGCAACACTGCATGTATTGTCTTTTGCTATCCCCATGGTCACAGGCGTTTTTTCACACTGCAGTGTGCTGTGAGAAAACCTGTGGTCACTCGAAACTGACTTTTACTTTGTTGTAGTATTTGCTTTGTTTTTTGTATCAACATTTTGGCATACAATTTTTGATTTGTCTGTTTCCATCTTTATCTCTACAGAAATGAAGCTTATTGTCCTCTAGCCGAGTTTAAATACTTCATTTTATGATATTGTATTAATTGATAGCCCGCATAATGGTTTTGGCATCATGAATTGAGATGCGGACCTTTCCTGGCTAGTTCGTCTGCTTTTTTGTTGTCTTCATGTCCGCTGTGTCCTGGCACCCAAATCAGTTGAACTTTATTTGTCGTAGCCAGTAGTTGTAGGAGTTGAAAGTAATCCCAGGCCAGTTTTAATTTTATTCCAACGCGTTAGGCTGCTCTGCCGTTGGAGATAACATAAATATTTTTGTTTGTTATATGCCTGTTAAGATTCTCTTGAATGCAAAGCTCTATTGCATGGATTCTGTGAGTCCTTGGAAAATGTTGGTTTTTCCCGTTTCTGGTTGGGAGTGTCTGGAAATGTAACAATAAAGTTGTGCCGAAAGTTATATCGTGGTTGATATTTGTCTTTTTATTATTTGTTCTTTATTATAGAAATCATTGTTCTTACGGTCATATTTAAAAAAAAAAAAAAAAACGGGCTAATGATTCCGCCAGACCATAAACCGCACCGGTTTATTGGCATTGACATTCCGGGTGCTTTGGCGGCTCTTGATTTGCATAAGGCTGCTTATTGTACCAAATACGGCAGTCTTGTTTCTTAATATACCCACTGAACCAGAAATGAGCTTCGTCGCTGAAGAAAATTTTTCGAAAAAAAAGCGGATCTTCATCCAGCCCGCTTACCGAAAATTCGACGCTGTGGCAGGTCTTTCGACTTTAGTTCTTGCACGAGCTGTATTTTGTAAGGTTTTAGACCAAGATCCTAGCGTATTATATTCCATGTAGTCGATTAGCACAATCCCAATTTCTGCGAACGAAGACGAATGGATAAATTACGGTCTTCATTAACACTGGCGGGACAGCAGCCAAACAGTAAAAAAATCACCCATTACTAGTGCTTTTCATGAACTTTAGTAAGGCATTCGACACACTCAATCATGAAAAACTGACGCAAGGCTTTAAGTAGAGTTGGAATCCGTGGGAAATTGGCGGATTCCAAGCAAAACGTGCCGTAAGATTCTCCCGGGTAAAAATTAAAGATTGTCTTTGTGTCCTCGAATTTACCTCTGATTAGGACAGTAATGTCGTCTGCATATCCTTGGACATAGAAGCCATCATTGCTGAGTATTATCAGAAGTTCATTAACTACGATGGACCATAGTAAGGGTAACAGTACTCCTCCCAGAGGGCATCCTTTTGTAGCTATCACACTGAGATTTTGTAGAGAGTATGTGGTTGATTTGTGAAGGGGCTTCATTTAAAGCGCCCCGTCTCTGATATGTTTGTCGAGGATTTTTCCATAGTTTTGAGGAAAAATGAAGTGAGACTGATTGGTCTGCAACCTCCTTCGACTTTTGGTAAATATATCCACGCGTAGTTCTGAATAAGGTTATTAGTACAGGTAGCAGTTGGTGGATGCCCTTTTGTATTCCATCTTGTATAACAGAAGTTTCTCCATAATTCTATCTTTGCCCTTCCAATTTCTTGGTTGTACATGACGAGTGTTCTGTATATTTCCCATTCATTATTACGTTGAAGAGCTTTCTTGTCTCTGTTCTGAGTTTGGATAGTTTTTTATTTCACCAGAGGGTAAGTCGATTGCCTGTTTTTTCTTATTCTGGGCAAGCTCGACGAAAGACAGTATTGATTGTCCTATTGAGATTATCACAAGTTAGCTCAATATTGTCTTTTTCTCTGATGTTTGTGTTACATCTACCCAGATTATCCATGAGTTGCTGGAAGTATATGGTATATCCCAGTTTGTATATTTGAGTTCTCTAAATTATTCAGATGTATTAGTACCTATTTCAAGGTCAAATATTTATAGAATTTATACATTTTTTTTATAAAATTAGTGCAGAGTGAGATCTAGGACTTCTATCTTAATGCTGTTTATAAAAATGAGGCTGCTTCCCTGGTTTAGAATTTGTAAATTATTTGAATCAAGAAAATTCTAGTAGAAATTCAGAGCGTTTGTTTATGTTTGAGCTGCTCCAGACCGTGTGATGGGCGTTTGCGTCGCAGCTTGCAATTAGTTGCAGATTCTTCTTAGCACAGTCATCCACTAGTTTCTTCAGTGGAAAGAAGTTCAGTTCGCTGGAGTCACCGGGCAGGTAAGATGAGCAAAAAACAGCTTCTGTCTTTCCTGCATTGGTATGCAGCAGAGATTTTGCAGCTACCAGATCCTTGTATGTATGTTCTGGAATTGGAAAGAGTTTTGTTGTGTTTTTAGTTAAGATACATGCTCTAGTGTCACCTGGGCGCGATTTATCGAAAACTGACGTGCTGTCACAGCGAAACTCTGCGAACCAATTGTATGAGAAAGTAAATGGCTTCAATGGGCTTGATTTCCTCGCAGGTTTTGTTTCGACAGGTTCTAGAATGCAATCTGATACCATTTCTGTCAATTTATGTTCTACAGGTTTCGTTAAGCCATATGATAAACTTTATGACTTACTTTAAGCTTGGTAATAATTGATTTAGAAATATCTTTCAGAAATATTTGGGCCACGTGACTTTCAATTGGAATTTATAGGGTTGTATCGAAAAAATTTATTAAATTGAAATGGGCAGCTTAGAGAAATATCTCTCACAACCATCTAGATTGATGACACTGGTGCAATCACCACAATCCACTTCCATTTTGATTTGTTGATCAGCAATAACACTGGTGAATTTATTTTGTTGACAGCTGTATAGTTTTTCATACAGATTTGTTGGACGCTCTTTATATAGGGTTTTCCAATACGGACTTGACAACTTTAAATTTAATTCGTGAGCGCACTCTTTCACTAATCATCAAACTGTCACTGTCTATTTATACAGTAAGCTCAAGATTTTCATCATGGTAAGCTACACCAACGAGCAACGTCTGCTAATTATAAAAATTTTCTACAGATATTCGGAGTCGGTGACTGCAACTTTAAGAGCGTTAACTTCAATTTTCGGTAGTAATTCTCGCCCTAGTAGACAGGCAATAACACGTTTAGTGCAAAAATTTGAGTCTACATATTCGTTGTGTGATGTTGCCGTGTCAGTGAGACATCGGGTTGGTCGAAGTGTCGAAAATATCGCTGCCATTCAGACGTCCGTAGCAAACGATCCAAATCAGTCAATTCCACGGCATTCTCAAGAATTGGGCATCGCTCAGACCACATTATGACGTATTTTGCGTAAGGATCTTGGTTTACACCCATACAAGATCAAGCTGACTCAAGAATTGAAGCCGATGGACCATTTGAAGCGACGTACGTTCTCCGATTGGGTTCTCGAGAAGATGCGCCAAGATGATGAATTTCATCGCAAAATCATTTTCAGTGACGAAGCTTATTTTTGGCTCAATGGGTTCGTCAATAAGCAAAATATGCGTTATTGGTCGGGTGAAAACCCACATGTGCTTCATGAATCACTACTTCATCCACAAAAAATAACTGTTTGGTGCGGTTTGCATGCCAGCGGCGTTATTAGGCCATATTTTTTCGTCGACGATAACGATCGTCACGTTACTGTGAATGGTCAGCGTTATCGCGCCATGACCACCAATTATTTTTGGCCCGAATTGGAAGATATGGAGTTGGACGACATGTGGTTTCAACAGGATGGTGCCACAAGCCACACAGCACACGCTACAATCGATTTAATGAAGAGTAAGTATGGTGAGCGTGTTATCTCAAGACATGGGCCAGTCGATTGGCCGCCTCGTTCGTGTGATTTAACGCCGCTTGACTATTTTCTGTGGAGCTACGTTAAGTCATGGGTTTATGACAACACGCCGACGACAATAAAAAAACCCTATATAAAGACTTTTCTGGAGACTCTGTTTGTAAGTCTTCGTCGTCCTTAGCTCGACATTTAGACATTATGTGACCTCGTTTTTTACAACAATAACATATCCAGTTTACTGCAGGTCATTAGTTATCCCTTAAATCCCACCTTTGGCACTCACTTTCCCTTAATTGCTGTTATGACAACTGATTGATTTGAACCTGTGACGAATTTTACACATAAGACTAAAGTGATGTTAACTGGGTCTTGAATTTTCACGATTTGTACTTTGACTGCTGCGACCTTGGCGTTTGACAAACTGTTTACCATAATGCTGCTGGCTTCCGTCAATTCGTATTTTGTGTTTTGGAGACTGCTTCTTCGAATTTAAGCGTTTTAGCAATTTTAATTAATTTTATTGGCAAAACTGCTATAGACTAATCCGCCAAAAAAATATCCCCTAACATCCCTTCTAGGAATTTAGGAGGAATTTCACACCTTTGTGCAGCAGACTTTAGCCTTACAAAATAATCGCAGATCTTTTCTACAGAAGACTGCATCAAGTTATAGAACGTAAAATGTAATCCGCTACAGGATTGTTATAATAACCTGCAACGCTGGTGAATAATAGATTTTCAAGTGTTCCAAGAGTTCCATTTATTTCATTTTTTCTGGTGTTTTTCCGGTTTGTACAAGATGCATGAGTTTTTCGACCAAAAAGGGTAAGCAGCATGCTTACTTGACCTTCAGATGGAATCTTGTTCATATTGAAAAATATTTTTGTTCATATTATGACCCCCAATAGGGGAAGAAGGGACCGCCCGCCAATTTTTCTAGGTAAAAAAAATTATAGGTCCTTTTTCTAAAAAAAACCTGCTTTTGTAGAAAACATTCGCAGTTACGATGGCCTTTTGCGTTACGTCAAAAACCATCCAAATACCAGATATCTTAGCAAACATTTTGATCCAAGCAGTTTGGTGTTTGGAGAATTCAACATTCAGAAGTCATGCGTAAATGCATTTTATAATATACATGTACGGGAGCTACAGCCCGGGGACTCAGAGAAGCATTTGAAATTCTGCAATTACATTCCAATTTTAATGGCCGAATTCTATAGGCAGATGAGTACCAATTCACCCAAGATGAAACCAATAATTTCAATTGTTTACATACCTAGGCAAAAAGCAACCCTCACTCCAGGAAACACAGAGCTTTTCAACATAAGTTCAATGTCAATATGTAGGGTGGCATATTGGATAACAATCTGATTGTCCACCGTTACGTCCACCAAGGCTAAATTTGAATCCTTACTTGAAACTTTTGCCAAACAAATTAACCAGAACTATTAGATGTTATAACACTGCAACAAAGAACAGCAATTGCCATGATGTATGATTAGAAGAATTTTTTTTTTTTTTTTTTGCTAAGATTGCTTACAATTTTAAATACGATGGTTTAGCTGTTCTATTATGTTGGGTCATATCCTAATAAGTAATGACTTGAGGTGAAATGACCTTATATCTTTTTATGTTTGTTAATACTAGGTACACGTTTAATTAGATATTTTTCCGCAAAAGATGATGACAAAATCAATATTATAAGTGAAAAAAAGAACATTTTTCATCTCTAATTACTTTTGACGTAATATTTTTCAAGGAAACCCTGTTTGTTAATGCACATTTGAAATATGTTGTTTTCAAAGTGAGCTAAAACGTGGCAGTGTAAGTTTCTGCTTAAAACTTCTGTATCTCGGAGTGGATGCATTTCTGACCCTCCCTACCAATACGTTTTTTTTTTCTGTAATTATGTCAAGGAATCTCCTCTTAAAGTCTTCGATACTCTATCCGGAACATCCTTTATATTGGCCTTACTACGACTATTTTGAGGGATGGTGGAATTTTTGCTTGTGTTAAGCTGAGTCAACAAATTTACTTAGGATAGGACCAAATATATTTGAGTGAATTTTTTTATTTTTCTTTTTATTTTTTTTTTCTTCTTCCAGTAAGCGAATGATTGTAAACATCTCACAGGTTTTTGTGGCATTGACAAAGATTGAGTTTTCGACGGTCCTATTCGCATGATCGAATGTGATAGAACTATGTTTGCCGTTGCAAAACGACCTGGACGAAAAAGTGTCGATTGTATGAGATCAGTAATTGACCCGGTCTTAAGTTTGTAAACTTGCCTCGGTACACTTATATGCAGACGATGTCCAACTCTACTTAGCGAAACCCTTCAGCAACTTAAATGAACTAATTTTCCTCTTCAACGAGGAGTTTAAACATATTTACACTTGGTCAGTAGCTGATGGGTTACTATTAAGTCCTGGAAAATATTAAGTAATTCCCATTTCAAAAAATAATTTTAACTCTAGTGTTTTATCTGATATTATCACGAATAACAATACAATTAAAGCTACTAATGTAATTACTAGTCATGGCTACACAGTAAACCGTAATTTGTCTGGGTATAATCACACAAACGTGGTCATTGGTCGTATCTACGGATGTATTCGAAAATTGTGGATTACTGCTTATTTCACTCCAAGAGAAACATGACGGAAGCTGGTACTGACTTAAGTCTTTCCCTTCATAACATATGCCGACGTGGCCTACAGCAGTCTTGACGCAGGGATAACGCGTAGACTGCAAGTTGCCTTTAACGACGCAGTGTTGTATATTCACGGCATCCGCAGGTACGACCATTTTTCTGTGTTCGTAAGGGTATTGATTGGTTGTATTTTGCAAAAACACATCAACGTCAGGAACTCTATATTTTTACATAAAATTATAAAACCATAAGCCTAATTCCCTGTCGTTATAATAACCATAGCTCATAGCGTTTATTTTTCATCCATACTGTTAGACTTTGGAACTCCTTACCTTCACAAATCAGAAATATTTTAAATCCTTCCAATTTTAAAAGTACAATACTTTAACATTTTTTTCGACCTATTCCGATATATCTGCATTTTCACTTTATCTTTACCCATAGCTCACTTCTTGGATTAACATATGAGTACCTAATGTATACAAATAAGTTTTAAGACATTTTTTCAATTGAAGTAAAATCCCCAAGTATTGAGTATAAAATATCATATCTTAATGTATGGTACAAATATATTAAATAAAATAAAATCTCCTCGATTTTTTAATCATACTTTTTGTAGAACATTTTGGATGCAAATGGTATAGTTTTACCCTTGTAAGCATGTAGACCTAGCGACATTTGAATAAAAAAGCCATTGTCACGTGTGACGTTTTTTTGGACTTAGGTTGCTTTTCGCCGAAGTCGTCTAGTGAGTTTTCCTGCAGATTTTCTTGGGATCTTGTCTTAGTTCAAAGTTTTATTCTTCTTTTTCTTTGATCATCGCTTGCTGTTAAGCATCGGGGTAGCCTCAGGATATCCATCTTCTCCAATTAACTCGGTCCCGGCTCTCTCTTTGCCCTTCATCTTGAATGCAATTTCTCTGGATTTTAATGGATTTTCCTCTTGGTGCAGTACCCTCCATTCTCATCTCCATTACCTATGAGATAGCTTTTCTAGGCATGGCCATCCTTTGCATATATCCGTACAATATTAGCTGTCTCTCCTCGATTTCATGTAGGATCGACTTCTTCTGTCCTACTTCAGAAGGTATTCTTTCATTTTTGATCCTATCTCTTTTTTTAGTTTTGCCCGCGACCTTTCGTACGTACTTCATTTGTGTTGCCTGGAGTTTACTCAGACTTTAGAGTTTTCTATTGTATATATTACAACTCGTTCTAAAATTAGTAGTCTCTTACGACATGCATGTCTTACATGGCAGAGGAACAATTCTTACCCCGCATAACGCCCAATATTAACAAAATTCGGCTTGTACCGAAATCACTTTTTGCTTCTTCTCTTCGAAACCAATGAACCCATCAAAAACTACTCCATACTTCTGTGCCATTTACATATGCCATTACACTTATGACCTATACAATTCCTGCAAACTCGTGTAAATAAGTAATATTCGACAGTGTCAATAGACAATATTTTGTTAAATTAACAGAAACTCCACAGAGTCCTACTGAATTCCTCACACACACTTTTACATGAAAGATATCCTAGTTTTGGAATCCGTTCCAAAAAAGTAATAACAAATTTTGTTTGGCAAAATCCAATTTATTGACTTTCAAATTAAAGGCACTGAAGGGCAACATTCCAACGTGACAAAATAAACTTTCATCGTTTTGCTGGTAAATATTTTATGGCCCTTCATCATAAAGGACAGCCCCAGATATGCATCTGTAGAGTAGAGAGGGTGGGTATCATACCGACTACGAGTACTGTATCGTATTGTATCGTTGGAGTTTTGTAGATTTTCGTGGGTGTTATGTTTGTGAGCACACAGATGTGGGAACTAGATTTCTGCTTTTAAAATGCCCTAACCACAAGCAATGTTATGGACACCGCTTGGTAGTTGTATCCTAGATTTGTAATTGGGGCCTGTAACGTATAAGAATTTCAATTTACGATTTTCTGTCCCCATAAACTAGAAATTATTTAAAATTGTGGATTTTATGTTGGCTTGTGTGCCTGTGCTATCAGAGTTAGCAGAGTTCTATCATGTGTAGCAGTGATGGATTAATGGGTTATATTTTAAATCAAATAAGGTGGGCCAGAGATTAGTTTCATACATACATATGTGACTGATTAGTAAACACAATTCATTTAGAGAACCCGAGATATTCTTGTGGTCGAAACTTTGTTGGTCGCTATTCCATTGTCAGATCTTGACTTCGCACATAATTGATCATCGGTCCCTTAGACTTAGATTGGTGTGTTTGACGTTGCTCTTCTCTTAAGAAAAAGCATTGTCCAACCTGTCCATAAAAACAATAAAAAAGAAGAATCTTCCTCCCTCTTTTACTACAAACCCATTGCATATGTGTTCGTTATTTCTAAGGTCATCGAAACGAAATGATCGAATGAAAACTTCTTAATGTGATTTGATGACATATCTCACCGAATAAAAGCGCACTCTAATTTGGCGAAAACAATATGTTTTACTTAATACTTCAAAAGCATTTGATATAGTTTGGTACAGGCTCTTCTGTCGAAAATATGTGCATTCGGGAAAGATGAATCTCTTTTTTAATGGGTTAATAATTATCTTTTGAAACTTTTACATACATATAGGGTATTCTAATAACGACTTGACAACTTTTTTGTTAAATAAATGGCAAACCATTTGAGATATTTAAAAAAATTTATTTTATTTTTATTGGCTTGAAGTACAATCAAAACATTTATGAATGGAACTCGACTTCGTTCATATGGCCACCGCGGGCACGTTTGCAGCGGTCGATTCGTTGGACCCAATTTTCAACGACTCGGCCACACATTTCGGCCGAAATGGCCGCTATTTCGCGTTCAATGTTGGCTCTGAGCTCTTCCAACGTAGTCGGCGTGTTGGTATAAACCAACGACTTAACATAGCCTCACAGAAAATAGTCAAGCGGCGTTAAGTCGCACGAACGAGGCGGCCAATCGACTGGCCCATGTCTTGAGATAATACGCTCACCATACATACTCTTCAATAAATCGATTTTAGCGCTGTGTGGCTTGAGGCACCATCCTGTTGAAACCACATGTCGTCCAAGTCCATATCTTCCAATTCGGGCCAAAAATAATCAATGATCATGGGGCGATAACGCTGATCATTCACAGTAACGTGACGATAGTTATCGTCGACGAAAAAATATGGCCCAATAACGCCGCTGGCATGCAAACCGCACTAAACAGTTATTTTTTGTGGATGAAGTGGTGATTCATGAAGCACATGTGGGTTTTCACCCAACCAATAACTCATTTTTTGAAGATGATTTTGCGATGAAATTCATCATCTTGGCGCATCTTCTCCAGAACCCAATGAGAACGTAGCTCGTTGGTGTACTTTACCATGATGAAAATTTTGAATTGACAGTGACAGTTTGATGATTAGTGAAAGAGTGCGTTCACAAATTAAATTCAAAGTTGTCAAGTCCCTATTGGAAAACCCTATATATATTAACGTAGTTGCCTTGGATGGTTCAAAGCCTGATTTACACAAAATAAATGCTGGTGTGTCTCAAGGTTTCGTTCTATTTCCGATACTGTTTTCGAGTTTTATTAATGATCTCTAGTCTGATAAGCCGGTATATTTCTATGTTTTTCATATTCATTTCGAACTCACGTTTTTGTTCTTCGGCGGTTAAACAGAAACGGCGGAGCAGAGCTTTTTGAATTTTAACATTAACAGCATTACTATTGAAGAATCACCGACGGATTGTTAGAGTACTCCGGCGGCATGTTTTCTTCAACAGGGTATTGTAACTGATTTTTCTCGAAGTGGAGAGTCCAGAAATATCTATACGAAGGCGCTCTGGACAACTCAGTGTATCTCGCAGATCGTAGAAAGGAGTTGCAGGAAACGAATTCCAGACTAATTTGGGTAGAAATTAGAGTTAGGAAATCTTCAAAAACATTTTGATAATGCAGCTGGTTTACAATAAATGGCAAAATATGAAATTGTATTAATCATCTGTTATCAATGAACCCTTTAAGCAAACAAAATTGTTGCAAATTGCACACACAAATATTAGGATATTTTTCTTTCAATACGATGCCACAAACACTCTAACTGAGAATGGTAAAATATATCGGGCTACGATTTAATATAGCGCTCGTTCCACAATGCCAGTACGATCCTAAATGGAATTTTCACCAGGTGTATTCCTCTAAAATTCTTACAAAACATATAATCATCTTTACTAAAAATGGATACCTTCGTCTTTGTGAATATGTTCCCCTTTACCAAAACATCACCTCTTTAAGAAGCTTTTTCATTGGCTGGAACCGAGTTCTCTTCTAGCCCTATCACTGGTCGATTTAACTTGCGGTTCGACCATCTGGACAGTGTTAGGTTGCCGTGTGGACACGTAACCAAGTGCTACTTATCACCGGCTTAGGGTGCAAAATCGATTAGCTGGGAGTCATTATACCATATGTTGTCATGTCATGGAGGATATGCTTTTCGACCAATTGGCCGAAAAGGTTTTTCTTACCGATTTTAACACCATATTTCATATTAGGGTAAAAGAGGTTATAAAGTTGGGTTAGAGTGGCATGCTCCGCCAGGAGGTCCTACACCTCCTTCTTTATATAGTCTTCAGCTTTCACATGAAGGTGGAGGCATATAGGCATGTGCATATGTCGGGCGATCACTTACTGCCTTGAAGTCAATTAACATGAGCGGAACGGATTCCATACACCGAACCTACATTCTAATATATCCAGACCTTTTCGAGAGCTGAAAAAATGTGTCAACTTTTCGCTTTTGCATGTATGGTTCTATCTATCGTATCACCTAAATCATTGTGGTATCTGCCTTTCATTGCATGGGGAGTTTTTAAGTTGATGTTGTGTGCAGTGAACGCAAGTACCAAGTGCATGCTTTCAATTCATAGTCCGTGAACTTAGTCTTAAATGAGGAACCCTGCTTTTGTCCGAAGTTTATGTTTCTCTTATAACTAATTTTTTTTTAACGTCGTAAGTAAGCGACGGCACAATTTCAAACGTGCTGGATCAGTTGTAGGAACTTCTATGACGAGGAGCCAGATATACAGATGTTAGTAACTCACTTCGAGGACTTGAGCACTGTCGTTTGTCTATAAAATGCCCATCCATCACCATCTCTTTTCCAAGAATCTGATTTATTCTAAGAAATCCTTATCATTTGTCGAAGTACTTCAGATAATTTCTATTTTCTGCCTATGTTTAAAGATGTAATCCCACCTTAGGCACTAACTAAGGAATCAGGTATCGTGTGTGTTGTGCTACTATTTTTGTCAATTTTTTAACACTCGCGCCTATTATTTTTTCTTGTCGATCCCGAATGAACACCAACTAGTGCCTATTTAGTATCTTCAGGAAAAAGAAATAAGCTCAATTGACGTGTAAGTGAGTAGTTAAAAGACCATTATCGGCTGATCATTGATCGTCAAATTCTGGGAAAGGCCAATGAATTACAAGATGAGACCCTTCATTTCTTTATCGACTTCAATGATATCATTCGTCGTCTTGGCTCTAAAAGTCGGTGAAACATGTGGTGTAATTTGAAAATATCGGTTAGTAATTAAGTAATTTGACGATTTTTTCATATAAATAAAACATATATTTATAAATACAACGAATTAGCTGTAAGCAATGTAATATTTTTTACAATTTGTTCGGTGACTTTTTCCATATTTCTGGCAACTTCATAATTCCACGTTTGCTGAACTTCTGGTCTTTATCGGCAAAAAACTGAACTATGTGCAATTTCACAGCGTCATCATCATTCAAAGAGTTTTCCAAACGTCAAAATAAATGGTAATCTGATGGAACAAGGTGAGGGTTATATGGTGGATGTAACATTAATTCCCAACCAAGCTCCAATAATTTTTGGCGAGTGACCAAATATGTATGTGGCCATTCGAATCCCACAAAATTGAAAGCACAATCTTATTTTGGTGGATATCAGATTTCGCAGTGGATTGTTCTGGCTCATCAATCCTGAACCATGATCGTTTTCGATTGAAGTTACTGTAAGCAATCCATTTCTCATCGATAGTGATGATTCGTTTCAAAAAACGGTCGGATTCATTGGGTCAAAGATGCAAATCGCAAGCGTTAATACGCTTCGTTAAATGAATTTTTCCTTAATTATTTGGAACCCAAATATGAAGTTTTTTAACGAGTTTCATACTTTTTTAATGTTTCTCAATCGCTGTATGTGACACATTTAACATATCTCTCGTACAATTACATGACGATCCGACTCGATTATGGCTTTATGCTCATCTGACCGTTGTTCAACTTTTAGTAAAAAATCTCTGGAACGAAATTTGTCAAACTAATTCCGGCACTGTCTTTCTTTTAAGGCTCTTTCACCAAACACATCACTAAATTTTTTAGCAGCTTTTGCTGCGTTCTTTCCTCAATGGAAATAAAAAAAAAAATATGTCGGAAATGCTCGTTTTTCCACTCCATATTGAAACTGATGCCAAACTAACTAATACCTTTTCACAAAAATACGCGCAATTTGCTTCTAAAGCAAAGTAAGACTGACAGCTAACAAATGTCTTAATTGTCCTGAATTTCACTGAAGTAGATGCACTAAAGGAAATTGTGAGCTAATTTAACCTAGCCTTCGAATTATCAGTCATACTTCAAAGGCATCAAGATCCATACTTTAAACTGATTCGCTAGAGTCGTAATCATTTAAATCTGCTATCGTAGATGGTATATAGAATGTTTCTGCGCTATTCACATTACGTTTTATTGCAAAGTTGATAGATTTACGAAGTAAAATTGTAAACAGTTTTCAAATGCTTTTGAAGCATTTCAACTGTGGTTGACATAAATACGTATATGCCTGATACATTCCGAAAAATATTTAGGTTATGTGAGGGTTTGTTTTACTTTGATTTTTCTGTTTGTTGAAAATATGAAAAGGCCATATTTATGTAAAAGTATATATAATACGTCTCTACGTTTTTTATGTATTTTTTAAATTGTTTCTCCGTTAAAGAATCAACATCTGAAATATACTCCTAGAGAATGAAATTAAACCGATATAAATTGAATTCAACATTTTAACAGCAAACCTTTCTGAACCTTTCGATTGCAACAACCCCGATATCTCAACAAATAGCAATTATAAACCAACCCTTTTACATGAATGACTTTTCTCCCTCATTTTATCGTGTCTGGGGCTCCATCAACACATTCCAGATCTCCAAAAAAACATAAAAAAGTCATCCTTGGTTCTTTGAATCTAGATAGGAAAAAAAGTGTTCGTCTTTCATTTCCTGTTGAATAGTAGGAACAATCTAAAAATTTTCTTCCTCGATGGAAAATTGTGAAAATCGATTTCCTGCATTGACCTACAGGCCGCTCAGAAAAGTTAAAGTTCAATTATTGATTAGAATCGAGAGGTTGCAGGCATTGTGGTGGGTGATAAAGAGGACACGTGGGGACAAAATTTATTGCATCTGGTGGCAGATATTTTGCCTTGGGTTGTATGCCGGGCGAAGCACGATAACATGGTAACTGTGAGTATGACTCGAACTACTTTGGCTATTATTTCCATTTGATTATCGTAATTGCTTATGTCAGTCATTGACAGGGCAAGAAAATGAATTTTAATTAAGGGGGTTGGCAGCTATAAAATTTTAATGTCACACGATGAAACTTTGGGGAAAGAGTAAGAATTATTGGGCTTGAAATCAAGGATATCACAAATCGATTGGCGAAGTGCTGGGTTCAGTGAAAGACAGGTTGAAGAGTAATGAGTTTTATTATTAAGTTTATTTGTGGTGCATTTGAGATGTGGTCAGTAAGTGTGATTTTTTTTACCAAATACCCATGCAAAGTTTATTTACTGGACAGGTCTTGAGTTATTTGTTTATTACGTTTACACTTGACCGGATTGACACTGAAGTTCTAAATTTAGATATATTTGATTAAACATGTTTGAAGATATTAAGGAAAGAAATCAAACTGAAACCTTTTAACCTATTCAAACAATTCGTTCCTTATACATTTATTTCGTTGTTTTGATGAAATCATTGGAAAAGAGACTTCCAAAGCAGAATGAAATACCTATTTAGTGACATCAAGAATCAAAACGTTATAATAGGATATTCTGGACGTGAGAATGACAAATGAAAAAGGTACTGAAAACTTTTTACAAGTTGTTAATCTAAAGACAAGTTCTCTGAAGTTCCTAAGGCCTTGCAATTCATTAAGATTACGAATGCTGAATGAAATTACCAAAAGCGATATTTGTTGGCAGATCACGTTTGTGTGAAGGCAAGATATATCAATCATAGCGAAGTGCGGTAACCACGTGAGTGATCTGGATGTAAAAGAAGTTTCATATTCTGACCACCTCTTAGTTGTTGTTGTTTAAAAATGCGAATACTACCCGCTTGATTGCCAAAAATGATTGCCCTCCCTAAGCGTATTAAGAGCAACTCTAAAGCTTTTGCGTGAGTGGTTACAAGAGCAACAAGCAATTGTCTTGAGTGTAATTTCAAGAATAACTAATAAACATTTAAGCCCAATTGCTAGGCGAAGGAGAAACGATTGTTATATTTCAGCTTAATTGAAATATTGAATTCGATCAGCTGAATTGAGCATTGCAAAAGTTTCGACCCTTATTTGTGGTTGGACTTGGGCCTACATCTGTATAAGATTCTAAGTCGGACGACCATAAACAACTCCGAGAGTTCATTAGTAGGGCGCTGGAAGTGTTGACCGAAGATCCGGAATTTGGGCAAAAAATCATCTTCTCGGACGAGGTTCATTTTTGGCCCAGAGGCTATTTCTTTCGAAATAAGACCTTCAATGGTCTCAGGTACAGAGCGATATTACCCGACTTTCTGTGGTCAGAGCAATTTGTTAAGGAGAAATTAGGCGACTGGGTCATCTCATGTACAGCCACGATCATGCGATTTGACACCACTCTACGCTAACAACCTAACCACTTTTGATGTACTCGAGGCCAACATTCGACACGCTATTGCAAGAAAAACGCCGCACATTTTGGACCGAGTCATAAAAAATTGGACTGACCGCTTGAAGCACGGCTAGCGAAACCGTGGCGACCATTTGAATGATGATGATAATGGTGGAATGTATGTTAAGCCAGAATTAATTTTATATCTCTCATCGTTGTTGTTTTGTTTAATTTTTTTTCTATAATTCTTATCTGGTCTTCCTTTATTAAAAAAAAAAATTCAAAAATGTTGTGTTTGAAGACCAATATCTCGAAAAAGAAAGTATAGCTGGTAAAACTGTTTAACGTTAGCTAATAACTAAGCAATTGGCTATTAAACAAGCCTAGCTTTGTTGCTTTAGATTTAAAACACTAGAAGTCTTAACTAAATTATTTTTCGTACCTACTTCTCCGAAGGAACTTTCTTAAACACCTCGTAACTCAGTCGTTGTTGAAGATATATCCCCCTCCCATACGATTTAAAAAAAAAAAAAAACCATGATGCAATGAATCAGATTCAAAAATATCTGTATTGATTCTTCAATTTTGAAAAAAAAAAAAATGTATATATTCCAACCCCAAAGGACAACCTCTTTTGTATTGAAAGGGAATGAATGGCTGCGCTATATTTGGAAAATATCTCGGCTAAGATGATTAAATGAATTTAATCAAAACCAAAAAATCCTGTAGTAGCGCTTCCTATGAAAAATGCTCTGATTGTTATAGTCTAACAGTCTATTAGTTTGACCCAAAAATAGTCCTCTCAGCTACAGGCTTATAAACCTGCTTGGTTGTTTAAGCAGACATCTTGAAAAAGTTACCAAAGAAAAGATTGTAGAACATTTAATCGAAAAAAATTATCAACAAATACTATTTTGGTTTTAGACACGTGACAGATGTATAGACTAAATTAAAATGGATACAAGAGAGTGTAGGGCGATAAACAAGTGTTAAAATCTACTCGCACCTTTCGAAAAGTTGAAAACTATTTTCCTGTCAACAAATTAGCTAACTTTTGTACTGCATAATCTTCTAGTTGCATTTGTTTTTGTTTTGTTTTATAACCTAATTCAATTAGTGACCTGATTAAATTTTGCATAACAATGCCGTGCAAATGTGGTCAAAAAGTTCATCAACTTGGTGCTAAAATTCAATGTTCACGGTGTAAAATTTACTTCCACTTAAACTGTGTTAATCTCCAACAAAGTGACCAACATGACCAACATTATGTGTCGTGTGACAAACAAAGGCGTCATCCTCTACGCTCATCACCACCTGTTGCATTGCAGATGAAGCAAGTGCAAAACGAAACTAGTCATCTGTCACGCCTGCAAGGGGGGGGGGGGTGAATCCCTTAACAACTAAGTTCGCGTCATCTCAACAAACTAACGCGGTTGATGTTCTGTCATGCAATAATATTACACTGGAAATGCTGTTTAAAGAAATTACTGCACTAAATGAGGTTAACGTCAATGCTTTGCGACAAATCGAATGTCTACGAAGTTAAAACAAAATATTAAGTAGACACGTAAGCAAACTACAAAGTAGTTTGCTAGTAGTAGCAATAAAAATCCCTGCATAAGTATGTTGATGTCGTTGGAGTTCCAAAATGCTTTGGACCGTAGCTGCCAATTTGTTGAAAATATTAATGCATTAAGCAATGTTGTGTTAAAAACATCACTCCTAATCTCGACACTAACCCATCATCTACATGTGTCAAAACCTTGAGCGTTTTACGCATTTATTTTAAAACCATTGATGTAAAACTTAAGGTATTGCAACAAAAAAAGGAAATTAAATTAAACACTAGTCTCTTAGGGTGTAAATTAATTCAATTTACCATATATAGGGTTATCCAATAGGAACTTGACAATTATGATTTTAATTTGTGAACGCACTCTTTCACTGATCATCAAACTGTCACTGTCAATTTATTCAGTAAACTCAACATTTTCATCATTTTAAAGTACATTAACGAGTAACGTCTGCAAATTATAAAAATTTTCTTCAGATATTCGGAGTCGCAAAATCATCTTCAGTGACGAAGCTCATTGTTGGCTCAATGGTATCGTCAATAAGCAAAATATGCGTTATTGGTCGGATGAAAATCCACATATGCTTCATGAATCATTACTTCATCCACAAAAAATAACTGTTTGGTGCGGTTTGCATTATTGGGTGGCGTTATTGGGCCATATTTTTTCGTCGACGATAACGATCATCATGTTACTGTGAATGGTCAGCGTTATCGTGCCATGATCACCGATTATTTTTGGCCCGAATTGAAAGATATGGACTTGGATGGCATGTGGTTTCAACAGGATGGTGCCACAAGCCACACAGCACACGATACAACCGATTAATTGAAGAGTAAGTATGGTGAGCGTGTTATCTCAAGACATGGGCCAGTCGATTGACCGCCTCGTTCGTGCGATTTAACGCCGCTTGACTATTTTCTGTTGGGCTACGTTAAGTCATTGGTATATGCCAACACGCTGACGACGTTGAAGCTCAGAGCCAACATTGAACGCGAAATAGCGGCTGTTTTGGCCGAGTCGTTGAAAATTGGGTCCAACGAATCGACCGCTGGAAACGTGCCCGCGGTGGCCATATGAACGAAGTCGAGTTCCATTCATAGATGTTTTGATTATACTTCAAGCCAATAATAAAGCTTTTGAAATATTTGATATGATTTGCCTATTATTTAAAAAAAAAGTTGTCAAGTCGTTATTAGAAAACCCCATATAAACGAAAGTTTAACTAATTAGAATAGAGCATAATACAATAAAGCTAAAGCATTTAAAAAAAGAAAAGAATTTCTCGTTCTTATTGATTAAAAGGGTTATTATTTTAATAAAAAAGCAAGAAGATGATAAATCTATTAAATTATGTTCTTTTAAAGATATTGATAATTTAGTCAAAGTAATTTAGTTTTTTTTCTCTATCTATACTGTTATTATGTTTCGTCGTAATTCCTTTTGTCGACTAAATCAGGGAAATATTTTCGAAGAATGTATTGAAATTTGTAAATTTGATAGGGAATCTTTCAGATATTTTCTGTTATGAAGTGTTACTGAAGAAAACATTTTTTATTATTCATCAAAATGTAAGTAGCATCCGTAAAAATTTTGACTTATTTTAGATTCATTTAGAATCATTTACCAATAAGCCACATTTTATCTTTTTATCTGAAATGTGGATCTTTGATACTGAATCTGACCTTTTTAGTATACCTGGTTATAAATTTTATCCTTCATGCAATAATTTGTATGCTGCAGGTGGCATGGCTGTCTTTATAAGTGATAAGTAAGAGCAAAATTATTGCCGCCTTAATTTGGAAAGTGTTGATATGGTTAAAGTTTCCTGTAAAATCGCTTCTAGAAATTTCACCTTAATGTGCTTCTACAAGCTGATGAAAAAAGTAAGGATGTTTCTGTTGAGGAACTGGCTACTCTTTTCATTCTTGGAGACATTAACTTAGATACATTGTCAGATTCACTTTATGTTTTAAATTATATTTCTGTCTTATTGGCTAATTGCTTGCAATTGTGGTTTAAAGATCACACAAGAGTAACTCCTTCTACACGAACTTGTATTGACAATATTTTCGTTAGACATGATCGTTTTTCTAAGCTTACTATCACTAGTTCTATATCTGATTTTAAATTTACCGATTATTGTATGGTAAGTTATAATTTTCAACAAACTATTGCAGAAAAATTTAAAAATTCTGAATATTTTGAAAAAGATACAACATACAATACAATACAATATTTTATTTCTTTCATAGAATAACAGTATATTAACAATAATATTGTAATTGTTCTAGCTGGCACAGAGATACGGTTATATAGAACCTTACTACTGAAAATATATTTATTTTTAAATAAGAATATAAAGCATGATATTTTAAGGCACAATTGAAGGAAAACTTTGGAATTATAGAAAAAAAAACAACAAACGGATTGAAAATTCAAATATCACAGATGCATAAAAGAGAATATTAAGTCAAGTATAAATAATAAATAACAAGTAATAAATAATAAATAATAAATAATAAATAATAAATAATAAATAATAAATAATAAATAATAAATAATAAATAATAAATAATAAATAATAAATAATAAATAATAAATAATAAATAATAAATAATAAATAATAAATAATAAATAATAAATAATAAATAATAAATAATAAATAATAAATAATAAATAATAAATAATAAATAATAAATAATAAATAATAAATAATAAATAATAAATAATAAATAATAAATAATAAATAATAAATAATAAATAATAAATAATAAATAATAAATAATAAATAATAAATAATAAATAATAAATAATAAATAATAAATAATAAATAATAAATAATAAATAATAAATAATAAATAATAAATAATAAATAATAAATAATAAATAATAAATAATAAATAATAAATAAGAAATAATAAATAATAAATAATAAATAATAAATAATAAATAATAAAAAATAAATAATAAATAATAAATAATAAATAATAAATAATAAATAATAAATAATAAATAATAAATAATAAATAATAAATAATAAATAACAAATAATAAATAATAAATAATAAATAATAAATAATAAATAATAAATAATAAATAATAAATAATAAATAATAAATAACAAATAATAAATAATAAATAATAAATAATAAATAATAAATAATAAATAATAAATAATAAATAATAAATAATAAATAATAAATAATAAATAATAAATAATAAATAATAAATAATAAATAATAAATAATAAATAATAAATAATAAATAACAAATAATAAATAATAAATAATAAATAATAAATAATAAATAATAAATAATAAATAATAAATAATAAATAATAAATAATAAATAATAAATGATAAATAATAATAACAAAAAATTAAAAACAGTTCTTGAGAAGAAGAAGTTACAACAGTTATAAGCATCATTTTTAACACCTTGTTCTGTGCAACTTGAAGCCGCTTGATTTGAGTTTTCGCGCAATTACCTCATACTCGATTGCCATAAGTCATCACTGCTTGTAAAATGATCTTAAAAATTATTATTTTGTTCTTTTTGCTAAGGAGTGATTTGCGATTTATAAGAGGGTAAAGCATTTTTTATAATTATGTCAATGTCAACCTTGTTCAAAGTTTCGCGTATGTGATACCCGAAGGTTAATTTCTGGTCTAAATACAAACCTAGGTACTTTACAGAACCGACTCAGGGTATGATAGTGTTGTCAAGGTTAAGGTTTCCAGAAGGAAAGAAGGAACTTGATCTTCTTCTCGTGAAGAAGATAGATGTGCACTTGTCAGCATTAGTTTTTAGTTTTCAGTGCTTGTAGTATTCCGAAAAAGTTTGAATTGCGACTTGAAGAGCATTTTTTATTACGGAGCCAAGTTCATGAGAAGAGTATAAACCCAAATTGTCTGCATATAGTGCAATATTAAAATTGGGAACACCAGGCATATCAGTGAGGAAAATATTAAGAAGAACTGGGGCCAAAACTGAACCTTGTGTAACCCCGGATGGTACAGCTTTTGTTGAAGAGAAGGTACCACTGATATAAACATTGAAAGTTCGATTGAACAAAAAGCTTTGTAGCACTTTTATAAAATATTTTGGAAAATTGCTTTTAATCCGTTTGTATATTAAACCATTCTGCCAAACTGATTCAAAAGCCTTTTCAATGTCAAGGAGGACTAAATAAGTCAACTTTTTAAGATAAAGTTATTGCTTGATAGTCTTACAAACCCTTATTACCTGATGCGAAGTACTGTGATTTCTTCTAAATCCAAACTGCTCAGGAGGTAAAATGTTATTCGCACTCAAAAACGAATCAATTTTCATTTTTATAACTTTATCAATAATTTTGCGGAAGCCATTTAAAAGGCTAATAAGTCTGTAATTTACTGGTTGAAACGGATTTTTCCCATGTTTTAAAAGGGGTACAACCTTAGCTTTCTTTCTTTTAGTAGGGAAATATAGCATTTTTTGGCAGGCATTGATTATGAAAGTCAAATATATTAACGCACTAGCAACTGTTTTATTACTTGATTACTTATGCAATCTTTACCAGGGGACTTGCATTTTTTAAGGTCCGAAATTATGAATTCTATATCATCTACAGTAGTGAATTCATTACAGGGTAGAGAAATAGTGGAATTGTTCAAATTGTTCAAATTATTTATCTCATTCAAGAGGAGATAAGTAATTATTTTTCAAAGTGTCTTTAGAAGTTGATACTAATGACCCATTTACTTCGAAGTTAGAACAATAATGATTTTCCTATGAAATATTTCAATATGTTCGTCGATATTTTGACTGTCATTTACAGCAGGTTTTTCGAAAAAGTGCGTATGTTGTTAAAGAGATGGTAACACACGCTCCAGTTTGCATTTCTGTAATCTAAGTCTTGCACGTTTTTTAGAAAAGGACTGAGTAAAATAACTCAGCTGACAGGAAGATGATCGGAACTAAGAGCGTTGTGCACAACAAGAGTGGTAAACGAATTAGGAGTTTTGGTAACAAAAAAATCTAGTGTCGAAGAAGAGTACCTTCTGCAGGCGAGAATGTATGTAGGACCAGAGGGGTACATTATTATAAATTTATGCCTAAAGCATAAGTTATATAATGTGTTACCCCAAGTATTTTCCCTCAAACACCCCCAGCTACGATGTCTACAGTATAGATCACCTCTTATGACAACATTGTCATTGCTTAGTAATCTTCTAAGGTCATTTTTCAAGTACTGAATTTTATACAGATAACGTGTTCCTCCAGGAAAATAAACTGGAAAAATTGTAAGGCAAGTATTATTACTTAATTTAATTTCGACTCAAATTTTTCCAGTACTAAAGTGGGCTAAATAGGTAACACAGAATGCACGATACCTTTTTTAACAAGGATGGTGATACCAATACCTCTACTACCACGGTCGTTACAATAACAGGAATAGTTATTACATTTAAAACGAATATTTCTGATAGACCAGTTTCACATATGAGGCAAACATCAATATTCAGATTGGAGAGAAAAATGGAAAACTCAACGCCTTTGTTGCTAATGCTTCTAGCATTCCAACATAAAAGTTTGAGATGAGACTGAGTGTTACTTATCATTATTATAGAGAATAATGCAAGCTGAATAATTACTTTAAACTGTTGAGCTTTGGTATTACAATTTTCAAGCTCGGAGACCAAATCAAACATTAGAGAGGATAGTTCTTCATACTGGTGAAGAGTTGTATGAAGATCTATGATGTATTCGCTGTTGAGCTGGCATTTGTTGCTCTCCCCAGTTATATTGTTGTTGCTGCATCTTACGTGAAGGTCGAGGAAGAGAATAAAAATCATCCGCACTGTTGGCATTGAATCGTTTCGGTGCCACCGATGGAACAGCTTGAGATCGCAAAGAATTGATTGATTGATTCAATAAACTGAGATTCAATGATTTTCAGATAATCTGAACGACACTTGCAAGTTTCGTCGGTAGATTTGTGGATACCTCCACAGATAGCACAATTGGAAATGTCGGTTGAAGTGCATAAACTAGTTTTGTGATTTCCCGAATAGTTGGCACAAAAGGTTTTCACATTGCAGTGTCTTTACCCGGCAGAAAGACAGTTGGCAGTTGTGACATTTAATGTTCGATTAATGTTTTTCCTAAGATTGGCAAGACGAATTGAACTATTCTCAAAATAAATGATGTAAAGAAACTCCACAAGTTTTTCATATTGTTTTTTAATCATTTTAACTTCATTATATCTGAGTCCAAGTGCTATTAGTTCATTTTTTAATAAGTCTGTAGGATATTCATCAAGGCCAAAAAGTACTACCTTAAATGATTTTTAGCATTTTAGATCACGCGAGAAGAATTTGATTTACAAAACACTTTTATACCTAACGACATTTTTTTAACAAAATAGTTTGAAATTTTTAATACGTTAAAGAACTTATGCACGCATTCACATTTTTTTTTTTGAAGAATTTTAATTGGTGGAATAGAGATTTTTATTGTAACTAGTTCCACTGATTCACTGGTACACATGTGCTCTCGAAGATCGGTGTATTTGTGCGATTGAAGAGGCAGAAAAGCAGTACCACGACGCAACATTTTGCTAGTTGAAGATGTAGAATCCTCTGGGGAAAAAGCGCAACGCAAGTTTTGGTTGTTTTTAAGATTCCCGATGAAAGCAAACGAAAGCTCGACTAATTTTTTTTATTGATTTACATTTTAAATTTACATCAATTTACATCAATTTATCTGCAAAGCAAAGTGCTTATCTGCAGGTGGTTGTTAGCATTAATATCATTAGTTGGTTTTGAGGTGAATTAAAAAAAAAATCTCAGTTTCATTATATAAAAGAATAGCTTTATTACTTTATGTAGATATACAATTAACAAAATTCATTATTGGTGACTATTCTACTTTACAAAGTACATCAAAATAAATAATTTTTTTAATTCTTTTTTTTGTTTTCTAAGGTAAGTAATGTATTTTAAAGAGGAAGTTTGTTCATAAGTATTGGAATAGCATAGCGTACTTCTCGTTTTCCATAGATGTTGAGTGCTTCTGGTACTTCTAGCATTCCTTAGGCTCGTCTTCTGGTGTTTTGCGTATGACGTATAGGTTGCAGAAATATAGTGTATGAGTGCTGTCATCTGAAATATTGCGTTGGCATCTAAGACTTTAAAAGATGTGTAAACAGGTCTAAAAACTTTAAATAGACGATGTTGAAGAATCAATATCTTATAAATATGGGTTTTCGCCGCGTTTCCTCAAGCCAGAATCCCATATCTGATCGATCTAATCGCTTTGACAGCTCGCGATTTACAACATTGAACTATGAACTTCTTAATCATCTTCTACTGCATGAATATTAGATAGGGATGTATCTTGAAAACAACCCCTCTACTGCTTTTAATGTCTGTGCAAGTACCACATACTATAATCCTATGTTAGTTCATGTTCTCTTGTAACTCAAAGAAAAATTAAAGTTTAAACATTAAGCCATGGATAACTGAGATATTATTAAAAAAATAATAAAAAGAAGAATAAATTATATACTAAACTAAAAAAGAATTCGAATAATACCTGTCTTCAATATCTTTATAATAATGTTTGCAGGGAAATTGCTGCAGAAGTGTCTAGGTACAAAAATAGTTTCTACTCCAACAAACTTACATCTAGCTAGAAACAACTTAAGAAAAGAATGGAAAATTATTAAGGAGCTTATAATAAAAAGTAACCCTCTTCCAATGAACTTAAATGTGTATCTTTTCAAAGAAATAACATAGTGAATCCTAGTGAAATGTTTAATATTTTTAATGAGTATATTACAAGTGTTGCTTTCAAAACTCTTTCTAATGCAGGCCTTTATAAAACTGCTGATAATTCTGGAAAATTATCTTTTTAGCCAATAGCTTTTTTTGTGACCTGATTTCATCTTTCGAAATGTTTAAGACTTTAAACTCTTTAAAACTTTTTAATTCATCAACGAGAGATGATGGTTGGTCTAATAACTTTTTTTAAGAAGATCTCATTGAATATTGTTGAAAAATCAATCAATCAAGATAGTAAGACTTTAAATAATTATAGATCAAACTCTCTTCTTTCTTTTCTAGTTTTAATTATAAGAGCTTGAATAATAAAAAACATACATCTGCTATTTTTATAGATATTACTAAGGTGTTTGATACTGTCGACCTTGTTACGCCATTAAAAAAAATAGAAAAGTTAATACCTCCTTTCATTCCTGCTTAGACGGTTTCATTCCTATCTATCAAAACGCAAACAAGTAGGAAAATTGAATAATAAGTTAAGCTTCTCTTTAAATATTAAAACTCTCATGCCACAAAGTTTGGTTCTTGGTCCAGTTTATTTTTTTGATTTACATTAATTCAATATTTAACATCAAGTTGAATGGAAGCCGAACAGGAAATGCTGATGAGATTGCTTGTTACTATTCGAATAGTTCTGTGCTTGATTTAATTGCCGGCATAAACCATGACTTAGAGCAGCTTAGACATTTTTTTTATTGATTTACATTTTAAATTTACATCAATTTACATCAATTTATCTGCAAAGCAAAGTGCTTATCTGCAGGTGGTTGTTAGCATTAATATCATTAGTTGGTTTTGAGGTGAATTAAAAAAAAAATCTCAGTTTCATTATATAAAAGAATAGCTTTATTACTTTATGTAGATATACAATTAACAAAATTCATTATTGGTGACTATTCTACTTTACAAAGTACATCAAAATAAATAATTTTTTTAATTCTTTTTTTTGTTTTCTAAGGTAAGTAATGTATTTTAAAGAGGAAGTTTGTTCATAAGTATTGGAATAGCATAGCGTACTTCTCGTTTTCCATAGATGTTGAGTGCTTCTGGTACTTCTAGCATTCCTTAGGCTCGTCTTCTGGTGTTTTGCGTATGACGTATAGGTTGCAGAAATATAGTGTATGAGTGCTGTCATCTGAAATATTGCGTTGGCATCTAAGACTTTAAAAGATGTGTAAACAGGTCTAAAAACTTTAAATAGACGATGTTGAAGAATCAATATCTTATAAATATGGGTTTTCGCCGCGTTTCCTCAAGCCAGAATCCCATATCTGATCGATCTAATCGCTTTGACAGCTCGCGATTTACAACATTGAACTATGAACTTCTTAATCATCTTCTACTGCATGAATATTAGATAGGGATGTATCTTGAAAACAACCCCTCTACTGCTTTTAATGTCTGTGCAAGTACCACATACTATAATCCTATGTTAGTTCATGTTCTCTTGTAACTCAAAGAAAAATTAAAGTTTAAACATTAAGCCATGGATAACTGAGATATTATTAAAAAAATAATAAAAAGAAGAATAAATTATATACTAAACTAAAAAAGAATTCGAATAATACCTGTCTTCAATATCTTTATAATAATGTTTGCAGGGAAATTGCTGCAGAAGTGTCTAGGTACAAAAATAGTTTCTACTCCAACAAACTTACATCTAGCTAGAAACAACTTAAGAAAAGAATGGAAAATTATTAAGGAGCTTATAATAAAAAGTAACCCTCTTCCAATGAACTTAAATGTGTATCTTTTCAAAGAAATAACATAGTGAATCCTAGTGAAATGTTTAATATTTTTAATGAGTATATTACAAGTGTTGCTTTCAAAACTCTTTCTAATGCAGGCCTTTATAAAACTGCTTATAATTCTGGAAAATTATTTTTTTAGCCAATAGCTTTTTTTGTGACCTGATTTCATCTTTCGAAATGTTTAAGACTTTAAACTCTTTAAAACTTTTTAATTCATCAACGAGAGATGATGGTTGGTCTAATAACTTTTTTTAAGAAGATCTCATTGAATATTGTTGAAAAATCAATCAATCAAGATAGTAAGACTTTAAATAATTATAGATCAAACTCTCTTCTTTCTTTTCTAGTTTTAATTATAAGAGCTTGAATAATAAAAAACATACATCTGCTATTTTTATAGATATTACTAAGGTGTTTGATACTGTCGACCTTGTTACGCCATTAAAAAAAATAGAAAAGTTAATACCTCCTTTCATTCCTGCTTAGACGGTTTCATTCCTATCTATCAAAACGCAAACAAGTAGGAAAATTGAATAATAAGTTAAGCTTCTCTTTAAATATTAAAACTCTCATGCCACAAAGTTTGGTTCTTGGTCCAGTTTATTTTTTTGATTTACATTAATTCAATATTTAACATCAAGTTGAATGGAAGCCGAACAGGAAATGCTGATGAGATTGCTTGTTACTATTCGAATAGTTCTGTGCTTGATTTAATTGCCGGCATAAACCATGACTTAGAGCAGCTTAGACATTGGTTTCGTTTGTATAAATTGGTAATAAGCGATAAAAATAAAATAATGTTTCTTAATTTGGCTTCTACCACTGTTTTTTTCCTTCTCTGATCTTCCATACTAGAGCATGCTGCAAACGTTTCTCATTTAATATATAGAATGAACTGAAGTTCTTAAGTATCTTGGCTTTGAAATCGAAAGTAAATTGAATTAGAGTATTTACACTGCCAGTTTAAGATTGTATCGATTAAAAACTACTAAAATTATGTATCGTTTGAGACAATTCTGAACAACTGATTCAAACAATATACTATGGATTAGTACAATCTAAGATGCAGTCTGGTACAGCCTGCTGGGGGGTACTCATTATAACCTATCTGTTACTTATTGTGCAAAAATACATTATGAGAATAATTTGGAGAAAGAAACGCCTGGATAGTAGTAACTCAAACATCTATACTATTACAAAATCTTAATCATATTTTTTTTATGAAGTGGTTACTCCATTAACAGATGTTCAACCTATCGGTCACTACGTAGCTGCAATTAACATCTTGCTTTAATTCAAACGTTTTTAGAACTTTTACTCATTTAGTGGTCCAAGATTATATAGGTTGATGCATCGTGAGGTTTAATTTTCAATAGGTTTTTTTTTGACAGATAACGCGTGATTCCTATCAAACTGCTTTGTCATTTTTGTTCAGTATGATTTGACAAGTCATCATGCGATTCGAGGAACTTACGGTACGTGTAATCGACCTACTGAAATTATTATTGCCAATACCATTCGCAAATTTGTGTCCCAGTTTACATAAGTGGATGATACTCGACCGGTTAGACCACATCTAGCACGTAGTGAAGAGACTATAGCAGCTGTAGCTGAAATGAAAATCTGGTGTTTTATCGTGAAATTTTGTTCAGTGATGAAGGCAATTTTTGGCTGAATCGATACGTTAATAAACATAGTTGCCATATTGGGGCTGATGATCAACCCGGAGAGTGACAAGAGCTACCATTACACCCATTAAAATAACGGTATGGCGTGGTTTATGGGCTGGTGAAATCATTTTTCCATAGTTCTTCAAAAATGATTCAAATCAGAATGTTACCGTCAATTATAACCGTTATCGCGATATGTTAACGGGCTATGTGCTTCCTGAAATTCAAGCACATGGTCTCGGTCAGCTCGGTCACGATATATACAGCGCGTGAAACAATGGACTTGTTAAGAAATCTTTTTTTATAGTTTTAGTTTAGTTTTAAATGCATTTTATTATCTTAATCAATAACCCTTACATACTAACAAAATATGCTTAAATGCTAGCTTAAAATTACTTAACAATCTTGTATTAACTTATTGGCCCCACACAGGCATTTTAAGCTACTCTAAATTCTTATATCTATGTCTTTCGACTTTATTTACATTTTACTTAGGAATATTTATTTTCTATACTTAAGGCTAAGAAAAAAATTGTTAACAAAAACTTAGCATATGGACTTAATTTTTTATAAAAACTTAATATCTAACTTAAAATATACCTCAGTCTACCTAACCTACCTACACAATACACACACATAGATATTATACACAATTATATACATATATTAGTATATACAAAGGTATTAATGACCTCGATTTTTGGACGTGTTCTGTACGCTATCAAATTGTCTGAGTTCGCAATAGTATGTGGAAGTGAACCTATCAAGTCGCTTGTATAAATGTTAAATAGGATCGGCGAATCGACCGCGCCTTGCTGCAGACCATTTTTAATTTGAAATATTAACAGAAGTCACATCACCATTTTTCACGATGAACTGTCTGTTGATTAGAAAAGACCTTCTAACCCTCTAACCATACGGTGTCGAAGGCCGTCTCCAAGTCAACAAGGCAGGCACTAGTACATTGGTTTTTGCCTTTATTCCATTGGATATCGGACACCAGTTTAGACGCGGCATGTGAAATATCTTGTCCTGCTTCAAAACCGAATTGGTTATCCGGAACTATATGTTTGTGCTTAACCCACCTAGTCAGAGCTCTATTGATTAGCTTTTCAAACACTTTACTGATATTCGAAAGGAGACTTATCGACCGGAGATTTGCCGGATTGGATATATCCTTTTCCTTTTTGGGAATAGGTTGAACTACCGCCGTTTTCCAATGCGCTGGATAATGTGCATTATTCATTGCATTATTAAACAGGGTGGTGTAAATGTCCACCGCTTCTAGAAGAAGATGTCATACCACGACATACATCGGAATACCATCGGTCCCCACTGATTTCTTATTCCTGATTGTGTCAAAGATCTTATGTAGTTCTTCCTTCGAAATGAATGAGGGTAGATCATCCTCTCTGGCGATGCCATTATTTGCCATATCTTCATCGCTAAATTGGGTGAAATCAGAGCCCTCTGATCGCCAGTTCTTTACTTCATTTTGAAAGCCGAAGTCGTGCACCAAGACGAGACTGTCAAATTCATAATTAGGGCCAATGGTATTAGTGGCCTTGTATAGTTCCTGGAAAGTCGCTCCTATGGCCTCAACCTTCTCCTGTGGATCCTCGATCACATAGAAGTCGTCATCATTAGCGGCCTCATTGGGATCAATACCTGCTATTGTCAGTACCCGTTCGTTGTCTGTTGTCCGGGCTATTTTAAGGCACTGAAGGTCATTTTGATTTTTTTTCCGAAATAGTTTATTTATTTGCGGGAACATATACGGGTTGCTGGTGTTTACAGCCCGAACCTTGTTGTTCCAATGCAAACTCACAGAAATTCTGTAATTCTCTTTTATTAGCGTTTGAATATTTTTAATCGACGACTTCAGTGCCCTAATCTCCGGGTCTTGTCTGTCAGTTAATTGTCTGTACAGGTTTTTGAGCCTTGACAAAAGTCTACTTTTCTGTCGGTGCAGTGCGTCAATAGTAGGATTGCGGAACAGGTCTTCGTTAGTCGTACGTCGACACTGCGGTATTGTAGCGTCCATAGTTTGTTTAACTGTGTCGTCCATTTGTTTTAGGTAATTGTCGATCTCCTCGTTTGACAAATTCCTGTTGGACGGTGGATGGAACGTATTCGAGGAGAGCGCACTATGTGGCCTGAAATACTTGTTTTTGGTGCATCAGCGCGGTTTGCGCTGAAACGCATGTTAAAATAGTACATATATCATATGTATGTCTATAGTAAATAAATTACAAGGTGGAGTAAAAGTAATGTCGTAATGTGAGTGTGCCATAATTTTAACATTTATATTGTAGACAGATAGAAAATTAGTTGAGAATACGCAATGGAGCTATTCACACCTGAAAAATACGGATTTATTTATACTGCTTATTTGACCAAATTTCAGTCTGTTGTTTTAAGGCAGTTTTTCCTCCTCGGAGATTTCAGATAAAACGCACGTAGAGCCTTTGTATCCCCACAAAGTGACTGTTTAGTGCGGCATTTGCAGTGGAAAAGTGAATTTCGCCTTCTTTTACGACGCCGACGGCTTCACCGTAGCCGTTAACTATTATAGATGCACTACAGGCAGATACTAAACTGTTTTTTTTTCTGCCGCAAATTGCTGAATTGGGTCCCGAGTATTGTTGGTTCTAGCAGGACGGAGCAACCGCTCACACAGCTCGGTTAACGATATTAGTTTTGATTAACCATTTCCAGAAAGTGTGATTTACTTTTTGACGACTTGAGCTGGCCGGTCAGATCGCCAGATCTAACGGCTCCAGACTTCTTTTCTTGGTCCTTTTCGAAATCTTGCGTTTACCGCGATAAAACAAACATTGCAAGTCTTGAAAGCCAAATTTGAAGAAGAAAATACCGAGCCACATGTTTTTCGAGCAACAGTTTAAAGTGCCGTAAAACGAGCATAAATATGCATCAACTCAGGTGGTAGTCATTTGACCGATATCATTTCAAATAAACTTTCATTTTAAACAAAATGGCAGCTAATTCACAGCCACTAGAAAATGTACGATAGTAAGGGTATAGAAATAGTATCATACCATCTCTAAGATTTACGGATGAGGGTTTTTTCTCGTAGTACGAGTAGTTTCCTTTAGGCATTTATGTTATTTCAATTACTATTGGGCCTATAACTTAATTGTGTGCTTAAAAGTGCGTAACTTAAAAGTGCGATTTGCTAAGAGATGGCGTAACTTGTATTATCCCATCGGAACATGCGTTGGAAAGCTACTGTCATTGTACGTCATTTCAGTATATGTCATTCATTTGAAGCGTAAACAACAATAATTTTTTTTCCACTCAAATATGTCGAACTTTCATTACTTTAATATGAAGAAAACTGCTGCCGAAAGTAATCGTATTTTGGTAAATAAACTTCTATGGTGAACATGCGCTAGCTGAGCGAACGTGCCAAAAGTGGTTTGCACGATTTAAAAGTGGTGATTTTGGCTTGGAAGGCGATGAACGTCCTGAGCAGCCAAAAAAGTTTGAAGATGAAGAACTGGAAGCATTACTCTATGAAGATTGTTGCCAAACACAAGAAGCGCTCGCAGAATCTTTGGGTGTCACTCAAGCAGCCATTGCAAAACGTTTAAAACCAGCTAGATATATTCAAAAGCAAGGAAATTGGGTTCCACATGAACTCAAGCCAAGAGACGTCGAAAGGCGGTTGCATGTCCGAAATGCTGCTGGAACGCCACAAAATGAAGTCATTTTTGTATCGGATTGTTACTGGTGATAAAAAATAGATCCATTACGACAACCTTAAGCGCAAAAAATCATATGTGAAACCCGGCTAACCAGCCAAATCAACGCAAAGCCGAATATCCATGGCGCGAAGGTAATGCTCTGTATTTGGTGGGATCAGATGGGTGTGCTGTATTATGAGCTGCTAAAACCGGGTGATACGATCAATGGACAACACTACTGAACACAATTAATCCGTTTGAAGAGAGCAGTAGCCGAAAAACGCCCGGAATATGAGACCAGACACGAGGCAATAATTTTCCATCATGACGTCGCTTATGTTTCATTTTTCATTATATGAAAGCTACTCGCTTATAATGAATTAAATAATCCAAATTTATATATATAAGTTGATATTTTCCAGCAGCTATAAATAAAAAAACTAGTTTAATTTTCTTAAAATGTAACACAAAAGGAATAGTTTTAACTGTACATAGATATAAAACTGTTCATTAGGGTAAAAAAGAAGAATGATTGAAATTTATGTCTAAACTAAATAATTTATATAATGTATTAATTTAATTTAATTATTTTTAGTAATACCTTATAATTATGTATAATTATGTAAACAAGAAAATCAAAACCGATGAACGCCTAAAAGAGTTTTTGATGCGAAGGATGTATAAGCCCTTTAACGGAAAGCAAAATAAATTCCAGAGCTTGATGGTCTGAATAAAATTGTAAGAAAAGACTTTGAATAATTGGTGCTCAATGTTAAAAGTTTTAGAATAGAAAATTTATAGAATAGATATAGTGGTGACTCAATAAAATTATATTGAATTACAAATGCAGGGCGCATACCAATATGCTTCTATAGACATCAGAAATATGGTCATGTCAGTGAATGTTATAGACGATAGACGTATCTTATTGCGTTGGCAAATACATCTTGTAGCTTGTGCTCAGATGGAGAAACTACCATACAATAAACAATCTCGGAATACTTGAATGTTAAACGAGGTACAGCTATTGTTCTAATGAATTTTCTACTCCCTTCTTCTTTTTCTCGTAACGTGTAAGATTACATCTTATTCTTCATATCTCCCCAACGTATCTGCTAATGTGCCGTTTGTGAGGCTGGTTAAATCTGCGGACGAGATAATGCCTAAGAATGATTTGCAAAGCGTCTTCTTCAAGCGCCTTTACCCAATTGTGTCTCAAGGTCTTTCACGTAATTGCTTATAATAGCCCTTTCATCGGCAAAAGAAGAGAAGTCGATATGGACTTGTTAATAGGCTGCCTCAATAGAAAAATGTTCCACGACATTAAAAAGCAAATGATTTCGTACTCTGCTTTTGGGTACTCCCATCCTTACTTTGAATTCTCTGCTCATTCCCGCGTATAAATGCATATCGCGTACCATTGTTATACACGTCTCATGTATATTTTGAGATCCAAGCGCCACCCAAATAAAATCTCCAGACGCTCCATCGAATACTTTTCCCAAATCGATGAAGTCAATATGCAGATGTTTTGAAGCTTCACGATTTAATATCTTTATTTATAAGCTTTGAATTCCATTATCCATCCACTCTCAAAGCCGCATTAACTACCGTTGAGTGTAACAATACTGAGTTGTTGACTGATATATCACATCGCTAGACTCAAATTCGGGTTTAGGATTGAGTAAATAGCTCCGCAATTTAAAATGTTTAATCTCAGTGCTTGTGGAGCGCCTAAGCCTATGAATACTTATATTGTCATTGCCATTGCTAGGGAATGAAGGTGATCTATGCAGTTTTTGCCTTCATAAGTTCTTTAAATACAAGTCGAAAGTGCCCTTTTTTGTCGATGGTTCTTATTTGGTATTCAAAAAGAAAACAATCTCATGAAAAACTTGTATCCATTTGGGAACATTTTCATTTTAAACTACTGGCTGAGAATTCCTGTTCTGCCGGCGTTCATAGATCTTTTACCAGCAACTGAAAAGGTATTATATGAGAACCCTATTCTGCAAAATAGATTTAAGCAACTTGTCTTTTGTGATACAAAGATTAAAATAAATCGTGATTATGTAACTTATGTGGTAATTATTGATATGTGAAGATGACTTACAGTTGTTGCCAATATAATAGGGATAATAGGAATATAAATAGGGAAACAAATAATCACTCATCTAACATTCCCTCCACACCGTGGTATATTTTTAAAATATTACAGTCATATTCCGCACCTAGCCTTATAAGGGGTGAATTATCGTGAGGTTTGATTTTCAATAGGCTTTCTTTGACAGATGACGCGTGACTCCTATCAAACTGCTTTGTCATTTTTGTTCAGTATCGTTCGGTAAGTCATCGTAGAAAGACTCACACCACAACGAAAATCAGCTTTCTGTGAGAAATGTTTTTCGTGTGATTTGAAGAACTTACGGTGAGAATAATCGACCTACTGAAACCACTATTGCCAATGCCATTCGTAAATTTGATTCCCAGTTTATAGTAGATGATACTCGACCGGTTAGACCACATCCAGCACGTAGTGAAGAGACTATAGCAGCTGTAGCTGAGAATGTACGTAAAGACCGTGACGAATCAGCAGCTTCAGTTGACGTATTCGACAATTTGGCGTATTTTACGTGAGGCTCTCGGCCTAAGAGCGTACAAAATTCAAGTTGAATGAATGTGAATGGGCTCTGTAAAACTCAATGGAAATCCGGTGTTTTATCGTGAAATTTTGTTCAGTGATGAGGCCCATTTCTATCTCAATGAATACGTTAATATACAAAATTGCCATATTTGGGCTGATATCAAGAGTTACCATTACATCCATTAAAAACAACGGTATGGTGTGGTTTATGGGCTGGTGAAATCATTGGTCCATATTTCTTCAAAAATGAGGCAAATCAGAATGTTACCGTCAATGGTAACCGTTATCGCTCCAAGTTAACGGACTATGTGCTTCCTGAAATTCAAGCATATGGTCTCGGTGAGCTCTGGTTTCAACAAGATGGTGTTACGATATGGGGGATATGTAAATTCTCAGGTCTTCAAGAATAAGCCAGTTACGATTGACGCTTTGGAAGCCAACATTACTTGTGTTATCCGCGAGATACCAGTCGCTATGCTCGAACGAGTAGCCCAAAATTGGACCTTCCGAATGGACCACCTCAGACGTAGTCGTGGCGAATGTAAACATAATATTATTTTTAAAAAGTAAATGCCATGAATTGTTATTTTACTCGATAGTAAAAATTTTAAGTTCACTTTGAAATTTATTTATTTTATTTTACATTATAAGTCAAACCTTACGATGAATCTCTCGTTATCTTCACATCGGGTAATGCCTTAAAGTAAAGGTAAAGTTCACTCTCAGAATTGCTTGCCCCTGCGACGTTCCTTTGAATTGTTTAAGCCAGGAAATTGTCAAATTTGTGATTGTATCCTGATTCAGATATTTTGTACAGATCGATGTATATACGTAGCATGTATATTACATAATGTATCTCTACATTGAACAGAACGAGACAACCATTAGTACTCATTGGCAAATCGTCAGAGAGATATAGTAATCATTTATACTCGTGTGTTTATCAAAATGAATACATAGTTAACCAGTAATCGAGTACGCTATCACCGTCCAATCTTTGGTTTCCACTGGCGATAGTAAGTCTCTGCTGTCCAGTTATGGTCAATTAACACATTTGAAAATGAACGTTTAATACATGGCTGTCCGTGCCGTTTCTAAGAGAGGGCACAACTTGAATCAAATCCATACCATTTTCAGTTAGTACCAACCTTCAAAAGATATGTGTATAAATTTGACAGCTGTCGGACCATTAGTTCTCGAGATATAGCGTTTTGAGTGAAGCAACTTGTTATTGTGTAAAAAAAAATGGATTCAAAACAATTTCGTGTGTTGATTTATCATTGCTTTTTGATGGGATAAAATGCATGCCGATGCAAAATTTAAAAGTGGTCATACAAGCACCGAAATTGATGCACGCAGTGGACGTCCAAAAGAGGCTGTTTCAGATGAAAACATCAAAAAAGTCCACAAAATGATTACGAATGACCATAAAGTGAAGTTGATCGAGATAGCTGAGGCTCTGAAGATATCAAAAGAGCGTGTTGGATATATCATACACGAATACTTGGACATGCGAAAGCTCTATTCAAAGTGGATGCCGCGTTTTCTCACAGTCGCCCAAAAACAACAACGTGATGATGATTCAGAGTAGTGCTTTTATCTGTTCAACCGCAATAAAGCCGAATTTTTGCGTCGGCATGTGACAATGGATGCAACTTGGCTCCATCACTTCATACCAGAGTCAAGTCGGCAGTCAGCTGAGTGGCGAGCAGGCGACGAACCTCGTCTAAAACGACCAAAAACTCAACAGTCGGCTGGCAAGGTTATGGCATTCGTATTTTGGGATACACATGGAATAATTTTCATCGACTATCTCCAAAAGGGGCAGACTATCAACAGCGACTATTGCATTGCATTGTTGGAGCGTTTGAAGGACGAAATCGCAGAAAAGCAGTCGCATTTGAAGAAAAAGAAAGTGCTGTTTCATCAAGACAATGCACCGTGTCACAAATCGATGACATGTCGTATTCTCCAGATTTGGCCCCCAGCGACTATTTCCTGTTCGCCGGAAAGAGATTAAGACCGATTTCGATACGAAACTGGTATCGAAAGATTGAAAAATCGTTTCAATCAGTGTATCGCCCTCAAAGGTAACTATATTAATAAATAAAGTTGAATTTTGCAAAATTTTTGTGTTTTACGGACTTTTCAGCCCATGTCTATAGTTAGTTGGTTAGCACCGTTTTAAATCAGAAATCTTAATTCATTACGAACAATGCTTTTGACGAAGTGTATTTTGACGGTCTAATTTTGAGGCACTCTTTCGAGGATTTGAGGCATTATCTCACTATCTCATGCGCTGAATACTTACTTCCAGGTCATGCATGGAATAGTTTTCTGTATATCAAAATACACCAAATTTCATATTTTACATAGTTTCGGGAGGAGTAGTCGAATGGCATCAAATCGCATAATCTCGATGGCAAATTCGCTGGTTAGTTTTCCAATATAACCTTGTCGTTGAGTTCAAGTTTTCGGTAAGTCAATGGTTTCATTAGCAATATGGCACAGAGTGCCATTCAACTGTAATCTGCAACTGCTCGTACTTTTTTGTCGTCTCACGTCAGAAACGAACATTTACTTTAGGAATTAAGCCAAAAGTGAGTCTTATCACTAAAGAAGGATCAACTTAAACTGGTCAGTAGTAAGCTATGCTCTCTAGCACCAGCTGGCTTGTAAACGGAGATCGCAGAGTTTTCCCAGTAGTGTGCGAACTAAGTGAAAGCTGTTGCGGTATAGTTTCTCTTTAACATGATGTATAAAATACCATCTGCTCCTGAGAAAAATGAAAGAACTCACCAATATTAAGACTTTTTTCCTTGATAATTTATTTTTTACTTTCTTTACAGGTACCCGTGTATAATTCTACAGCACATCTCTTCATATTGATGTACGGGATGTATGATACGATGCACTATGAGATTCGCCTGTTTTAATATTTCTATATTTCAACTTATACGGTCCCTTCGTATAAGTATTTCCCTAAGTTTCTCCTGAAATCAGTTTGGCGGATATTCCTGGTCTTTACACATTTAAAAATATTCTGTTGGGATTCTTATACCATGAATGCATTACTGATCCCTTGCTCTGCCATGTATACTCGTAAATAACGTAGAAAGCTTTATGAACGAATATTGAAGAACAATCAGCTTCCAATATGGGGCGAAAGTTAGCTCTAAATTTAATTGATAAGCAATTACCTAACCCAGTGAAGTTCCGCCTTTGTTATAAGGATCCGGGGACGTTTAAAATATATCACTTCCGAATTTTCACTTTCTCTTTCCGTAGTATTTTTTGCAGTAACATACAACATACGACGAGTATACTTGTCGTATGCATACGAGTATAAATGTAAGCGTATGCATTGGAATTTTATTTTTTAGTAGATGCTACAAGTATTTATATCAGGCAAAACATGCCCTATGACTGAATCTGCAAATGTATCTCAAACAGAATCCACATTCATTGGGGTGTGTAACCCGATTAAGATAAATTCCACCATCTACCATCCACCACTTGGTATCCGAATTGAGGAGGCTGCGCATCAGAATTTCTTGCCTATATCCAGATAACTCGGATTGTGTATGGTCCAGAAATTTTCAGTTTCGTCGTGATTATTCATACGGACGGTTTGATTACGGTTAACTTTTGCTGGAAAAAATCATCCCCTTCGACGTGTTTTACAGTAATAACCGATTTCAGATTTCGGATAATTTAAGAGGTTAAAGCTTACTTGGATAAGGCTTAGTATGTGAAGTTTGCGTTATCGTGACAGTAATGTTTAAAAACAACGTCACGCGATCTTTAAACGTTTCTCTGACAACTTAATTAAAAAAAATGCGTCTACCTTAAGAGAGATCACTCGGTAGCAGGTGCTTTACTACTGAACTACTTTACTTATGTACGAATGCCTATTGTGTGTTTCCTGGCACCCAATTGATGAATTGTATACGTAGAACAATATACCTCCTCCAGAGTAAGGTCACTCGAGCAATATATTGTAGGCTGTTTAAGCTGTGGATAAAATTGTTAATGTTGTACAAGTATCTCGACTTTGATTCATCTAGCCATCCATCCCAACCATCCCTGACTTAAAAAGGGGGGCGCTAAGATTTTTGTACACGTACATTACCTTGACCTTTGACATAAATATACCATATGAGTAGATACTCGAATAGTATGTGCAGCAGATAATAATATTCTCAAGGATATCCAAGTATAAAGCTGAAAAAGCAAACATCCTCGTAAAGGATAATTGAAAAGCCGCCCCGACAGTGACTACGTACTCGTATGTACTTTTACGTATGTACAAGTAGCAGTTGCTTGGTCAGTAGTTTAGTGCACTTGTGAACAGGGTGCATAATTGTGAAGTAATTAATGTCTATTTACTGCGTGTGACCGCCGAAATACAAGAGAAAATCTTAATGAGTGGTTATTAAAGGGCAAACACAATTTCTGTGCGCGTATAATTGGTAACAGTGCTGTTTCCATACTGTTTCCCACTTAAATGGAGCATAAAAAGAATTAAAATATATATATATATATTAAAAATAAATTAGTATTAATCCATAGAGCAGTTTAAGCGTTTGACTAAAAGAGTGGTTGTCATCTTTAGTCAAGTCGTTAGTCGTTTGTGTTATGTTTTCGGTAATTGCAAAGTGTCAATGTCGGTAAAGTGATTTTTTTGTTGTCATAATTTTATTGCACTAAACGGTTTTGCAAAATTGCAAATCCTTTCCGGGTCCTTTTTCTGTCGTTTTTATCGTGATCATATAAATGAACATATTTCGTGAAGTGAATTTGTTTGTTTGTTTTTTTTTTTTTTTTTTTTAATGTTTGCTTCGAAAAGTTGAGCTGAAAAGTTTGTCGTTTGAAAACGCACTACATCGCGGTTTCTGTAGTTTTTCATTTTGCACTCTTTGTCGGTTTGGTGTTATTTTGGTCTTTGCCTTACATCCTGCCCAGCATCAGTAATTGTTGAAGCGATTTTTGTGAAATGAAAATTTTTGTTTGAGTATCCTTCCGTAAAAAGTGGAATAGTTTTTGTGCATTACCTTGCCATGGAGGTGTATGAATGTTGAGAAAAGGCGAACTCAAAAAAAAAAAAAAAAAAAATTGCAGCAGATTGTATTGTAAGTACCGATTTGTATGCAAAATTTTAATCAAACTTTTTCGGTTTTTCATGTCTGTAAAAGTTTATCAAACCAAGATATACAAAGCAACAGGATGGAAGGGGTAGGAAACAAAATTTCTCTACACAACAAAGTATGTTCAAGCCTCTTAAGCCTTGAAAATAACTGAGAAATTGCCTACATTCGCCCTTGAACTAATATAATTATACAGAATTCGCTTGGGAAATTTAAGGGTTGAGTGTGGGTGGCTAAATAGGCAAATAAGTACGACAATGCTGGTACCTGCTTGTGTTTTCGATATAATAGGCATAGAGAGGGATAAGGATATCTTCTGAGGATTTCCCAAGTGAAAGTAGTCAAATAGTTTAGGGGTTTGCAGTGAATGCTTCTCTTCTAGTTGGGTGTTTGTTTGAAAGTTTACGAGTTCTTTGAATATCAGAGATTTTAAACTAAGTCTTGAAATTCAAATGATGGAGGTAATTTGTAACTTGTCTATTTACGTAATGATGTTAAAAGCACCATACACCCCTCTTACAGTTGAAAGAGTTTGCGTAATTAGCTATTTACGGAACAAGATTTTACGTGCATCCTTCGCTGAATTGTGCGTTTGAAAAAAAAAAAAAACTTAAAAGGAAGGTCGATGAGAACCTAAATTTTAAAAATGGAAACAAAATTGGGTAGATTTTTTGTTTATAATTTGTACACTTTTGATCTTCTTTTGACAGCAATTTATGAGATTTTTAATACCTTAAAAAGGAAACAGTTTCCTTTAAGCTTTTCAGACCCTGGGTATGCAACTTTTTGTTTGCTATACGAAGTTTGCTGGCATCTGTGATTTCTTAGTGCTTGTACTTCGGATCAGATTTTTATTGTCTTGATATTATATATATGAGTATGTAGTTGATATTTAAGGACTTTTTAGTCCGTTCTCAAAATATTGTAGAGCTAGTCTAGTGTTGGTAGCTACGAGTACTACGACTATGTATTTCTGGTCTCTGCTCTACTTCTTTTAATTGTCGCAGACGATTCTTCAAGGGCACTTAGGTGCGACAGTGTCGAAGATACACTGGCACTTGCCAAATGGTATGGTGTAAGGGATGCTTAGCAGAAATATGCTTCAGTAATACTTACAAGAAGTGGGTTTACCTGACTTGTAGATATGACATACGCAACTGACGTATTGGTGTGTCCTTTTTGCCACCATCTCGAGCTATGGGAAGATTCAGTGTTCAAAATAATAACACCAGCTGACTCCGAGATTAGAATGTTTCGTCGTTCATTCTGGCGGCCGGTATATGGACACAAGGTAGCCTAAGCATTTACCGGCTCCTAAAAATTACGCATTCCCTGTGAACCTATGACACCATTCATGAACTGAAGGCAGTTGCAGTTATGGTTTAAGTTTAACCATACACGCTTAAGAAGCTGTTCCTTATGAAGTGTTTTTCGATTTGTTTTGGATTGGACGTTGGATTTGATTTTCTTAACTTCTTTCGGTTCAATATTTATATTTTTATTTATTTAACTGTTAATATTTGTGTGCTTCTTCTACTATTCGTTTTATTCCGGAAGTGGTTGGTAATCCAAAATTGTCTGTTATTTTCTTCATGCTTCACGATGGCGTGATGGTTGACTTACTGGTTATCACGCCACCTACCTGGGTTAGAATCCCGGTAGGAGCACAACAGCAATTTTTTTCAAAATCGTCATCAACCTTTCGGCGGGCAATGGCAAACATCCGAAAGTCAAAATTCTGCTTATAAATAGCACTCCCTGCTCAGGAGTGTAAAACCTCACAAAGTGAGAAACGTAGATGAGTGCGAGACGCTAGGCCTTGGCCCACACCGGGCTGTCGCGCCAATATATTTATTTATTTATTCTTCATGCTTATACGGCACTGTTTAGAGTTTGTTTAGAAAAGCGGAGTATCATATAGTCTCGGACATACGCTATTGCGCCAATAGTTCAATTATTTCTGAAATAAAATTTAAAACAAAATATAGATGATTTTGTAGATGTTGTGACTATAAAATGTGCCTAAAATGGTGTAAAAACTTCAACCAGAACTTTTTGGTTACTTCCTCTTCTTGTGGCTTAGTTTGTTAAATGCTGTTGAAAGAAAGAATTCTGAAGCGGCAGAATATCAGAACTTGACTCTGGTCCATAGTGCATTTTTGGGTCATCTTTTTAAAATTTACGAGTATAATGAAGCCATAAGACAGTTTTTTTTTTTTACAACTGACGCTTTGGTTTTGAATGCTTGCGGGTTATAATGACTAGAAAATAAACAGTATAGCAAGGCATTTAATGTGCAAGTTGTACGGCTAAAGGAAGAACAAAGATATTTAAGAGTATGTCCGAATTGAAAGGAGCCATTCATAGCAGGACAGGTGTTACGGTTCAAAGTTTGAAGGAACGAAATGGTATTGGCATTCGGAAATGCAAATTCCCATTCATGCATAATGACTATATGTTTAAATTTCGCTTCAAAGAAAGGAAACAGCATTCTGTTTTTGATGAATTAAACTCTGTTCAATTCGTGCTTCCGCAATAAGTTATTCTATTAATATTACATTTTATTGTGCTTAATATATCCTGACGTTCTCGTTTTATGACCGAAGAGCTGTTACGCCAGCAAAGGAATATACTGGATTATATAGCGGTAGTAAATGAACAATTTATAGAAATTAAAAAGGGCTTAAGAAGCAGAACGGAGCCCTGAAATATACCATATTTGATTGGTGGATATCAGACTTGAAAACATCCAAGGCAACTAGAATATAACTTTTCGAACGGTTGTCTCAAATCTATTGCAAAGGAAAGTCATCGATCCCAAATGGACGCGTTTTAGACAAAAGAGCCTGATGCAAAACTCTGTTAAATACCTTTGAAATATCTTGCTATGCTATATCTTGCTTTTGTCAGATTTGTGTAGGTTTTGGTCTTACTTTCCAATGGTATATGACATCACCATGAACCTGTTGCTACGAAAATCGTACTTTTTTTCATTGAGGAGTTTTTGTCATTTGATTCAGCTTTCTTAGGGATGAACAATCCAAGTGCTTTTTTCAAGTTACTCTGAAAGAGCCCCTACGAGTAGGTTTGATGGTGGTTTTGTCAGCGTAAAAGAACGCCTTTTCAGAAGAAGGGCATATACTCGTATACCAGCGGATTAGTGTATATTAAAATCTTTGAGAACTATCGCTACTACGTGAGTGCGAAAGTTGGATGGTTGGTTCTTCAACCCAACCTTCTTTCAGCTCGAATTTTGCCACATTTTCTCTTTTGGCTTAACACTTTTCATTAAATGGGGGATAAAAGATGTAATTCCAAGAAACAAAATGTTTGTTGTCATATCAGTAGCTATATCCACGTCGCTATCAAGAAAACGTAACGATAAGTTACAATTTCGAAGAAAGGTCTTGAGTCCACTCCAATTGGCTTTCTCGTATCATATACCGATGATTCTCTTGGCAATATTTCATCTAACTATGTTGTCAGTGGACGAGAAATTACTTAGTATAACACAATGGTCCGACGACCCTCTAGACTAGAGATCGTCATCGTCACATATTCTCGAGGGTTCATTTAAAAGCTGGGATAAATTTTTTTCAGGTGTTGGTTGTCCAGAATGTATATAATTGTATATTTTCTAATCGTCAGCAATAAAGATATGAGTGTGAGTATACAGGGACATTATTCCTTGTGTGAAGTCAGATATTGCATTAAACTGGGATTTTTACCCAGGCTGCGTCTTCGGTAAATGAGAAACTAATAGAAATATTGCTTTTGGAACGAATATAGCATTACTTTGGAGTTAAGTAAGCCTAATCACTACACCAAGACTACATTAGTTCATGTCAAGGTATTGTAGTTCCTAAGTAATGTTGTTAAGTGAATACTCAACTTAATTCTATTATTCAGTTTAATTAAACATTATCACTAAGGAAGAACAATTTCATTAAAAGAAGATGTCGAATGTCACATACATACAACAAGCTCTGAAGATTAAACAACAATGCCGTTCTTGTCTAATCTGAAAATAAACAAAAGTAAGAAATTATATTAGAATCTCCTCTGTCTCTTAAGAATTAATCCCTGTCTTCAAGAGCTTTAAGTATAATGTAACATAATAATCGTATCGTACAATTAGTTAACTTATGTTGTACCCGAAATATTCCAATCGCGGATGGTCTGTGTAGGGCGCGGTTGTCACGTATGGAAAAGTATATGTTGCTAACAGTTACTTACAAGCCAAAGGTCCGATTTTGTTTATCTTTTTTTTAAAAATGTTAAACCTTAACATGTATTAAGCGACTGTGGGCAGTTTCGGAAAGTGATGTTATTATGTATTATTCTAATACTTACAACTTACCTATCAAAGAGAATAGGATGTTGACGGCTTTTGCAAAGATGATCCTTAAAAATCCGGCATCCCGACCTGCAGTATGAGTTGAATACAGTTCGGGTGAAAGATGCAAATGACTTGAATGCGAATTAAATCCAGTAGCCAACAAGGATTTTTGCTGGAAAGGAAACTCGAAATAGTCATGAGTATGGTATACGAGAAAAGGGCCTTTTCAAATTTTAACTCCCTTGATAGTATACCTATGGCCTACTACGGCCTAGTTGCAAAAATGGAGGAATTTCAGCATTATATTGTACAATACAAAGGTACGCCCCCAACAGACTTCTGGCTATTCGTTGAGGAGTAACGGTACCCTTATTAATCAAATTGCTTAACTATCAGCCTGAATATTTCAGCTCAGTAATAATTTTTTTTCATGTTTCTGGTGTATTTTCGCTGTGCCACCCATAATACCTTCTGAATTTTCGACTTTTCATATTTTCATTCCCTCTACGGGAACATTTAAAATTGTATATCTCTTACTCAGCATAATTTCTTTTTCGCAGAATTTTTGCTCTTACATACTCGAAGGGCGGGTTCCTTTTTACGGATGTCATCACATATTGCAATTGTGGAATTTCCTTTGTATTTGGAATCTGCCTCACACTGACACATATCTCTGATTTACGTTGCTGTCTCATGGTCGGCTCTTCAAAGTTGATTGCATTCCATTAGAATAAAACTGGCTTAGAAGTTTATCCAATTTTTTTGAAGTGTTTTTTTTTTCTTTTGGATTTTTCTTGCCTTCTTCTTATCTCGTATTTTACCTTTATTGCATTTCTGTGGTTGCTTAAAATTCGAATTGCGACTCTGTAAGTCACTTCATCTAATTTCCTACTGATAGTTCTAATTACTAAATTTGTTGAGCCTTGGAATACTGTACTGAAAATAGTTTCCTTCAAGAAAATTTAGAAGGTTTAAGTGAGTCCTATACCTGACTGTACAATTATGCAAGTAGAATCTGGTGCAAATGGGATATTTCTTTCTTAATATGTCTTGGATCTCCATTGCCAATAAGTGAGTTTTAAATAATTTGTCAGCAGTCTATGATAATTCAATTTCTTTGCAATGGTGATCCAATTTACTAATAAGCAAATCTACCTAGTCTTTCTTTTACTGTACCATATATGGCGCTCGAGCCAGGACTGGACCTGGGTCTTCGCTTATCACCTCAAGTTGCAAACACCGATTTGTCTGAGGGTTCTTAATGGAGAGACATGGAGAATGGATTCGAAGACACTCTTTGCCGAAGCCTATAGTGTTTATTCACTTGTTATTATACTGCATTCGAAGAACTTCTTTTCAAGGCAACCAATGGTATTTTCATTTAGTGCAGTATCAGCACCCAAAACATCAGCGCTGAGCAACCTGTACCCTGATGCGAGCACAGGCTGGACATCGGGGATCATTTGTTAAGTCTGCCGACAACATGGAGACTCTTGAAATCTGCTTATATGAAACTTAACGGTTAATGGAAGCTCTGTCCGATGACGCAGGTAGTCATAACGCAGGTTTGAGCTTCCGTGATCCCATTGTGATGCGCGACCCAAACAAGAGTCATGATTTGAACCTTCAGACTGCTTTTAGTGAAGTCTTGTGTTTTCGACCTAGCTCAGAAGTGGTGAGCGGGTGTAGTAATATTTTAATCGCAAACTAGTTGTCACTATAGCTGCATATGCCTCGACTCCTCCACCGATTCTTCACAATATAAATGTGTATATCTCCGGTTGGGAGACAGACGTAAGAAATGAAATTTGATAGTCTCGTTCTCCAGAAAGACACCAGCGCCGCATCCTAAATCGGTTTTGGAGCCATCCGTGGATTCTCAACTACATCTCTTTCCTGGCTTAGATTCTGGTTGAAACCAGTCCTGGCTACAGGGAAAGTCGATATCATATTTAATCAGCAACAGAGATTCTGGTGTCATTGCATAAGGCAATACCCTTAAAACAGCAAGACATACTAATACAAGATCCTATGCAGCTGAAATAGACCGTTCCTTGAAGTCTGGTAAAAACACCAGTGATGTTCTTTCGTGAAAGCTTATTCCACCATGCAACCGATGCATAGGTTATAGTTAGTCTTATCATAGACGTGTAGATTCAATCTTTGCCTCTTGGAAGTCCTTTCTGCTCAACCGCATATAGTTTGTTTTTTTCTCATTTACCACATAACCCATTTTTGCCACTTTTGCTTCAATTGTCGCAAACGCTTCAGTGATACTTCATTGATTTCTTCCTATAATGTCTTTATCGTCAGCGTGTGCTACTAAATAGTTGCGCCTATGGTAAAGCCGGTGGATTTCGCACAATTCGCAACACTTCGTCGAAATCTTTTTTGACATTAAACAGCTCGGTGGTGTCATTACCGATTTTAACGGAGCAGCAAGCGTTCTTTATTGTCCTACTACACAGATGGACGAATTTATTTGAGATGTCAAATACGGCTAAATATCATATATCTATAAATTATGCGGCCTTACAGTCAATAAACCGGTAGTGGGTATCGGTTTGGGGCTCTTGGGTTTTTTTTTTCAGACTTGCAGTAAGATGAATATCTGGTCGAAGGTGGACTTAGCAAGCTTAAAATCAGACAAGAAAGTACCAATCAAACATGATAGACTTTTTTACGTAATTTAAAGGATATTGATGTATCTAAAGCTGATTCGATTTTAAGAGCTTGAGGATCGGGCAAATAGTGATAAAGCTCATTCGACCACTTATGTATATTTTCATTTCCGAATAATTTGATGTATGCTCCCAGTAATTTGGTGTCACTTTTTACGAAATAATTTGGCCGGTTTCGTGATTCTCCAGTCGTTGGTCGTTAGGTTGTTGTTGATCATCATTCACGTTGAATAGTTTATTCTCCCTGGCAGTGTATTGTTGGCCATCTTCGCCGTTAAAGAGGCTGTACAAGTAAATACCATATTTCAAATTTTCGTCATCATTTTTGCAGACGCGCATCTTCATGGTATCGATTGGGATTTTTTCTTGCTTTTTCTAAGAAGCCAATCTTCATTTGCTCTCCATATACTCGTAGTAGATTTCGGTATTGTTCTTCCTTGGAGCATAGCTTGCCTGCCCCTTGTTTCATTAGATGTATTGTAGTTGCTGACACTAAATAAACACAGTGAGTGCTTCCGTCGTGCTAGTCAAATAGTGTCGATATCGATGCTGTACCAAACTAGATGTTTCCTTGCGATGGGCAGGTGAAACCTATTACATCAAATACGTCCTTTGTAGTGACTTGCTGACAATATGGACACTGGTTTTCTGCTTTTAATGCTGTCAGTACAAGACTTCTCGAAAGGCCTTGGAAAACTGGATCATATTTGCATTCACACCTTTGCTTCAATAATTTCTGTTATGGTGTTGGCACATTTATCATTGGTACGCTTGAATGCCTGGAGATTAAGAATTCTGTCTTTCCTCATCTAAACAGAAATCCATATCTAAATAGGCGCTGCTTCTTACTTATGTCGCAATCACCATAGCAGATGCTACAGTTTTCAGAACGTTGTTTTGTCCGGTCAACACCGTCAAATTTCTTGAATGATTTTTCAGGCGATTAGTATTAATAAAACATTAACTTATTTTGTTTACTATAAAAGTCTACTATGTCCCAATGAACATCATACTTTCCCACTATGTACTTGTGTATTGTCTTTGCCCACGACCGATTAACATATATAATTCGAGGTTAAGGTTTTGGTTTGATATACTCTGAGGATGGTGCATTGACATATATTTACGAAGGACTTTAACTTTCGTGTGCCTGTAAGGGTTACTCGTCTTGAAAACTGTCGCACCTTGCTCTTAGTACCATAATCGTTGTTTTTATAAGCTTTATATAGCATCCCAACTGTATACTCACATCTTGTTTGGCACCCCTATAGCCGAAGTCTTAGATTTAAGAAGAACTTACTTACATATGTATCTAGTTTGCTTTCCTCGTTTTTAAATTTGAACATTTCTCTTGTAGCTCTGTATGTAAGTAGGTAGATATATTTATCGTAGTATAGATGTTTCAGCTGCTTGATTTCAAAAGGATTTAACAGCTTAATGCCATGTAGAACGTAATATTGTGCACCTTCGAATTCAGCTTTCATAACAATAAACAATAAACTTCCCAAAAGTGCCATTCATGTGCATTTAACATGACCTCATAATTCACGTTTCCAAAAGACTGTTCGAAGTTGGTAAAAGATAGATAAAACGAAGACAAAACGAAAGAAGAATAAAACTTTACTGAATTGTGCAATAATGGCTGTAAGGTGTTTGTGTAGTCAATATACTTTAGTATAAAGCTTTCAACAAATCTGCCACTGGTCCTGTCATATCTTGGGAAAATTGAAAATTTAAAATCCCTTGAAATTTGGGATCATTTTGCTGCTGGGCAGGTTATTTAACTTCAAAACACACTGCGCCCTCATTATCCTAAGCTGAGCTACCTTATATATAAGCAAGCCACTATCTAACTTTTCATAGAACATCGATTGGATCTGAGTCTCCGAAAATTTCTTTGTTAGTGATTTACTAGATGATCTACTATCGCACCGGTTTACTCCAGCTATAGCTATGCAGCAAAGGTGTTAATGTAGTAAAGTTTGTTATGTCTTACACTTTATTTATTTTTACACTAAGCTTCAAATTCAAGCATTCGAACGCTCTTACTAATAATAATCATAAGAGGTAAATCTTTCTGACCTGTTGGTCCTCAAGCATACCATTCGTTGGATTATTGATGGTATGTCGCTTGTGGAAGCTTCTTTTACATTACCAGAAAGATTTTCATCATTACTATATATAAAATTGTCTTACCATTTAATCACAATAATTGTGAAATGTTGAATTCCACAATGCCTTGCAATTTGTCACATACGAGTTGGTTAAGTACCTTGACCACATTGATGACTGTTGATATCCGCTTACGTCAGATATAAAGTTACAAGATAAAATTTTTACTATTAAAGTTTAGCTTAAACATTCGAAAAGCACGTTTCGGAGTTACTATACTTGTTCGCAGTTGAAAAAATGGGAACAATGCAAAGTGTATTGATCTTTATGGAGAGTATTTTGAAAAACAATAAAACCATTTTCTATAATAAATAATTGGTTTTACTTGTTTTTCTCGAAACTTAATTAGCAACCGACGTACTTGTACGACGTTGCTTGTTTTTTTTTTTTGCAAATTTCTAACCACCGCATCACCTTCATCTACAATATTTAGTATTTGCTTGGAGGCTTGATTTTCTGAAATTAAAGGTCCTAATACCAATTACCCTGAAGAATGTTGGATTTAAATATACAATTCAAGTTAAATGAATACCAAGAGTGTTCGCTCGTATTGTATTTGTGGAAGCCATAAATAAGGATATGTATATTTTTATTGGAGTGGAATAATGTTTATTATGTGTGCCTTTTATTACCGGCACTTTATTACATACCGAGAGTAATTATCCTGAACGGCAGTAAGCCCTGAAAGAAGCGAAAGCTTCTGCCAAAACCGCTGTCAATTTGTCTTTCTTAAGATCTAAAGCGTTTTTTTTTTTTTCATTTTCCTCGTCATACTGGGTTTTCTGGCTTATTTTTCGTTGAATGAAATGTTTCTACTCTTCTACTCTTCTTTCCTGGAATTTTCTTTAGCAAAGATTTATCTAAATATGTGTCCCAGGCAGAGACCAAATGTATGTTATGGCTGTATTCGTATTTTATACTGGTATTTTGTTGAATCTTGTGTTTCTCCTTGAATTGAGTTATTTTTAGGATTTGCTGAATGCGGTGGTAATCTGGTAGAACTCACTATAACCCATATACGTACATAGTAACAGTGGATTGTCATATTACATTTTATTACTCCACAAATTAAATGTACCAAAGTTATTATGCACATTAAAAATTTAACGTCCATTAAGAAGCAGTGGATCGTTTTATGAGGTATCTACGTTTGTTCAGCAAAAACAACCTGAGTGGATGAGGATGACAAAGGATTTTTACTCCTTGTAATCAGTATCGGTGGCGTTGGGACGCATATTTATATCATAAAATTTATATGATCTTTGGAGATGATAAGGTTATTTTTTCCCTGAATATGCTCAATTTTAAGCGAATGTTGTAGTGGGTAACAAAAGTAAAAAACGTTTTTTTCATTTAAAGAAGCTAATAATGTCAAGAAGATGGAAAGCATGTTTCTGCAAATTTCCATTCAAAACATTTATGAAAGTGCTCTTATACATCTGAGTCAGTAAAGTGTTCTGGTTTGAACGTCATTATAACTAATGAAGAAACTTCAATTGAATAATTAAAATGTATTTCCGTATGTTGCTTAAACCCTGTATTTTTACTTTAAATTTATTGTATATATTCGATAGAAGGCTCTAAAAATCAATAATAATCGTCAAAAACGAAATATATGACGGAATAAACATCCTTGCTTTGCTATATTATAAGCATTTGCCACCAGCAAAACAGCGGGATCACTGCTCTAAACAGGCTTTTAGACTGGTTTTTCGTTGAATATATGTATAAAAAAGTGTCATTACAATAACACAATTTCTCAAAGTCGAAAATCAGAGACATCGGTTGTTAAATTCTGTAGAATCGTATATGTTTCCTCGGTATTTTCCATTAAAATTTGACATCACTTTTGTTGTATCACGTGAAATGTGTCATACGCAGCTTTAAGGTAGATAAAGACAGGAAATATGTTGGTTTTTTAAATGGGTAGCCGAAAAAGTTTTACATGAAATCTTGATAAATGAACACCTACCATCTACAGTGTAATGGTAGGGGGAGGGGTTGGAAATGCATCCCTTCTGAGATACAGAGGTTTTAAACAGAAGACAGAAGAGTGAGAAACCCTAGCCCAAGTTCAAGCTCCGAGAAGTTTTGCTTTAATCATGTGCATTCAGTTTTTCATAAATTATATCTTCTTTAGATTGGTATTATATACCATAGATCCCACTGAGTACTAAAGTATTTTATTAAATTTTTCCAAACATTATAATGTTAAACCCTCATTGCAATTGAAGCCACCGGTTCGTTTTTCTTGGCTCAAAACGAACAGACACAGTTGTGGGTACAGGCAAAATCGAGCTCATATTTACTTTTTAAGTTATACTCAGCTTTCAACAAGAGATCAATTCTCACCTTCAAACTTACATCATCTGTATCAATGCTTAAAAATTTTAGATTCCGTCAAGCATATCAAAAAAGCAAGTGCAGCGTTCTACTTTTGTAAAAGGAATTAAACGTCACTTGGGACTTCAAACTGAGACCATGTTCAATTTACTTCTACTGAATTTACGCAATATAGAAAAATAAAGGCTTACTGTTTGAATTAAATTTGATTTGAGAAAATTTTTGAAAATCATAATCAATCAATTCTAATCCTTCTGTCGTATTAATACAATGAAAGACCACCGCGACTTTGTTTTTTTGCAAGCCTTTCCTTGTATGTTACATATGTATCTTTTAGACAAACTGAAATAAATAAATACTTATAAGTGAAACATGATAAATGATTTGCCTGATGTCCTGCCGCTGAATAAATATTTCTCCATTTTCCTTAAATAAGCATATGAATTCAGATTTCACCCACCGATAAATTGATGAATATCTAGTTTCCCTTCGTGGCTGTTGAAGCAGGAGTTGTCAGGCGTTAGTGCTTTTGACATAAAAAGGAAATGGGAGGATTTTCTTTGAATTTTTATCTAGAGAACCATTTTGTTAATTAATTAGCATAATATATAGTTCTTGCGCTACACAGACTTTCCAAAGGGTATGCATTCGGGGTATATTTATAGTAGATAGATATTAATTTTGTCAGAAATGATTGGTCAGGAGATTTTTAAACAAATGCGAAATGAAGGTGGGAAATTAAAATTTTCCCAAGAATCAATAAGAGAAAAAAGTAGAAACGTAACGTAAACGTAAAATTTTTGAGTATTGTCCGGTAATTTCTAAAAAAAGTTGACAATAATAGGTTAGTTTACGTTTGGAGTGGAGCACTTCATTGAAATGCACATATACAAGTTGTAAAAAGACCCATTGACCCTAGAACTTTGGAGATTTTTTGACAAATACGTCAAGGTTGACAATCTTTCCAGGAATAATCAGTATCTTGAAAAAATTGATGGCATTTTGATGCATGCTTAAATTGGGCAAATTCTGCAGAAGTCATTAGAAATAATACTCAATCAATCTATTATTTAGCGTAGGACATTACTGTCTTAACGTCGTCCAGCCTCCTACTAATTGTTTATAGGGATTCACCCTAGAATTTCGGAATCAAAACCGGTGTGACTCTTCTGTCTGGCCATCTCGGTAAGAGATCCGCGAAAGTTTTAACCATCTTCACCACACAATAAAAAAATGTTCGAAATTAGGGATCTGAACGCCACTTGCCTGTATAGGGTTTTCCAATAGGGACTTGACAACTTTGAATTTAATTTGTGAACGCACTCTTTCACTAATCATCAAACTGTTACTTTCAATTTATTCAGTAAACTCAACATTTTCATCATGGCAAAGTACACTACCGAGCAACGTCTGCAAATTATAAAAAAATTCTACAGATATTCAAAGTCGGTGACTGCAACTTTAAGAGTGTTAACTCCAATTTTCGGTCGTAATTCTCGCCCTAGTAGACAGGCAATAACAAGTTTAGTGCAAAAATTTGAGCCTACATATTCGTTGTGTGATGTTGCTGTGTCAATGAGTCAACGGGTTGGTCGAAGTGTCGAAAATATCGCTGCCGTTTAGACGTCCGCAGCAAACGATCCAAATCAGTCAATCCCACGGCGTTCTCAAGAATTGGGCATCGCTTAGACTACATTATGGCGTATTTTGCGTAAGGATCTTGGTTTACACCGATACAAGATCAAGCTGACTCAAGAATTGAAGCCGATGGACCATTTGCAGCGACGTACATTCTCCAACTGGGTTCTGGAGAAGATGCGCCAAGATGATGAATTTTATCATGGATTGATTTTCTGAGAAAACTTCAAGCTGTCTCTATTCGTTCTTATCTGGAATCAGCTGTTTGAAGTCTTTGTTGAAGTCAATTTCAGTGAACTCGAGGTGATTTGATTGGGGAAGGCCGCCCTTTTATGCCCTTAATTTAGTAATTTCCATTGCTAAGTGTCTTTTAGTCTTAGTGCAGAATTTGTGACAAGCTGCATGCCAGAAATGTTAATGGGTTGCAAATAAAGGAGAGTTTTGGGGGTTGTCTGAAAGGTTCTTAACGGACGTATGCAGGTAGCCTTTTTCATTTTTCTTTAAACGTGTAGACCATCAGATGGCTAGTCCATAAGTGAAAACTGACCTCAAGAAGATAATGTAGACAAAGTTTATGATTTTGGGTTGTAGAATACAGCCTTCTGAACAAGTTGAGAACGATATCGATAAGGATGGTTTTTGGAGAGAAGCGATAGTCAAAGAAACGTCAAAGAAAGCAACCATTGTTTACTGTTTGAAAGAAAACAATTATTCAAGAATATGATGAATAACAATTCCTTCGAAGGTTCTTAAAAAGAAAGATTCTTAAGGAGAACGTGGGAAATTTTTTCTATTTAAGGCATATAAATCTACATTTACCTCAGTCCAGGTACTTGTTATTATACAAACCGGGAGCTAAACTACCTTGAGAATGCATAGCAAGATGACTTTGACATTGGCAAAAGCATTTTGTAATTTTAAACTGAAAGCTACTCTTTTTAGCTTTTCCTCTTAACAATCTCTGGATTGAAAACTTCAGCTTTAATTGAAACAGATGTAATAACTCTTAAGATCTTAAAAGGTTTATATAATCTCACTTATCTTTACATGCCTTTTTTGTTTAAGTCCTAGGACATTGATTTAAATTTAAATATGAGGCTAGATTATAGGTCTTTGGAATAGGTCTATTTCATAGTTAATAAATTTAAAATTGGGTCTGATTTCTCTGCCGTGTCAGTTGAATAACATTAGCTTACCATGTTCGAAGGACGATATGGGCATATGCCAAATATAGCCCATGTCATTGAATAAATTAAATAAATCCACCAACGAACAGAATTTCAATTAAACGTTTTATTGTTTAAAAAACAAAAAAAAAAACTTGGGAATTGATTTTTGATAAGCCCATTACAAATGCAAAAGCAGCGAAGTATACAAATATCGTATATATGCATGTGAGTTAAGATATTCCGATACGTGCATTATAAATTTAATTTCATTAATAGAAAGTCAATTGATAAAATATGGATTTTCCAAATATTTTCTATAAACACAATACACACCTTTTTCCTTTCCCAATATTTAAAAAAATATTGCAATTTGTTTTTAATGCAGACATGCATTTATTCATCTGATATTTGAATATTCATAAAACTTCATAATTGTTCTGTTGTTTTTGAAACTTCGATTTTGTTTAATGTGTACACATATGCATATTACTATGAATGTACATACTCGTATATGATATGACTTTCGATCATAATAAATTGAGCTCTTAATTTCTCCTATTATACGAGTATCTATTTGGAACTTATTTATTTTAGCAGAAGCGTACCACCTTGATCAAAATGTTCCCGGTGGCGTTCCCGTGTGGCGCTCCCTTTGTTCCGATTTCAGTTCTGATTTTTTTTGGTTAAGTTGAAACATCTGTTGTTGACATTTCCTCTAAATATTATCATAGCTTGACATTTGCAAAAGTTACGTAGCCAAGTTACGTACATCTATCTCTGTATGTGTTGGCGATTTTTTACAATTTCAGAAATTGATTTAAATTTGCAATAACGAACTTGTATTAAATTTTTCTGAAAAAAATGGATTTAATGGTGCGCGAATGTTGAAAATGTTGAAAAAGTGTTTCGGTTCAAAAGTGGTCGTGAGTCAATCGAAGATGATGTACGCAGTGCCAGACCATCGACATCGTAAACCGACGAAAACATTGATGAAGTAAAAGAAATAATGGTCAATAACCGCAAATTAACCATCTGAGCGATAGCAGAGGACTTGCACAATGCCTATGGATCCGTACAAGATATTTTGGTTAGTAATTTGGGTTTCTGTTGTGTAGCGTCAAAGTTGGTGCCAAAAGACCTCAGTTTCATGCAAAAAAGAGACCGTTTTGATGACCCAAAAGAGATGATTTTCGAGGCTGTATTGTGGGTAGAAAACTCGTGGATTTTATACCATAATAACGCACCGTCGCACAGTGCCATCATTATTCGTAATTTTTTGACGAAAAATGCAACAAATACCATCCAACGGCCACCGAATTCACCTGATTTGGCTTCCTGTGACTTTTTTCTGTTCGATTGAGTTAAGAAAACACTACGGGGAACGCGTTTCAGCAGCCGAGAGGAAGTAATGGAAAAATCGTAGGAAGCACTGATGGACATACGGAAAACCGAATATAAAAAATGTTTCGAGGATTAGATCAAGTGCTAGCATAAGTGTGTTGCAGTCGTTGGGATGACTTTGAAGGGGATGATATAGATTTAGATAAATAAACTTGTATTTTTAATTTTCTGAATAAAGTCCTGGAACTTTTGGTATGTTGTACGGTGGTATGTTCCATCTGCATCTTCATCACCGAAGTTTGTAGTATCAAGATTTCTAGAGGGAGGTCAAATATCGACGTTGATTATTGACATCGAAAATCCTGATTTCTTCTTATGGTATCACTTACTTACTTTCACACAAACTTCCGACCTTGAGAACCACCGCTTGATATACTGTTCAAGCCTGTCCGAATCCGGCTCGCAGCTTTCAAACAGTACGAGTATGATCCTTGATTAGGAGATTTTTTCTTCCTTACATCTTAGATTAGCTTTTTCCCCAAACCAAAGTAGAAACGTTAATGTTTAAGTCAATCTTCATCGGATCTACATTGAGGTGATATTGCTATGATATGGAGGTAACGTTTACTCCATATAAGTTATAGTAGTCTAAAATGGCGTTTTGTACGTTGACCGGATGATATGATATTTTCTTCAATTGTCCTAAACGCTCGCTTTTAACTTAGCAAGTTAAGTTGGTCGATAAGTAGGGTAGACGATATGTAGTTTTTCATATTGGCGCTAATTCTATGCACGGTTTGTTCCAGGAAGACAACGCTAGCACAGTATGCTATAATTATTTGATAATTTCATGAATTTTCGTTTCCTTACAAACTAGCTACCCAACCAGTATATAAACTTATGGCGCAAAAGTTGTCACCTGATGTTCTCTGGTTGTAATTTTTTTATCAATAAAAAACTTTGGTTCTGCTTTTGGATTATGTTTATTTGATGTCTTAATTTTTCAATAATACGAGAATATGATATCGGATAAATGACCGCCGCCAGAATTGATGACCATTCGGTACCAATTTGTGGCATTTTGCATCGCTCTTGGCAGAACTTCAGGCGATAGGGGATATTCCCATTGAGGGATTCAAGACTCTGAGGTTTATTGACTTATACTCGTGACTTCAAGAAACTCCACAAAAAGGGGTCCGAAGCGGTTAAACCAGGTGATCTTGCCGGCCAGTGCAAATCACTAAAACGAGAGATTAGGGGACCCGGAAATGCAGCTCTGATAATTTTAGTTGTGGCTCGATGTGGGCCGATGCTTCATTCTATTTTAACCACATATTCTTTAGTACGAATTCATCCAATTGAGGAAGGAGAAAGTCGCTGAGCATGACTCTGTAGTGATCGCCATCCACAGAAGTCGTTTGGCTTGCGGCGTTTTCGAAAATAATAAGGCCCGATGACGCCTGAAGCGCAAACAGCACATCATGCAATAACTTTTAGCGGGTGTAATGGTTCTTCGTGTGAAATACGCGGATTTTCGTTGCGCGTATATTTGTGATAATTTTGCTTATTCACATATCCATAGAAAGGGAAATGGGCCTATTTTCGACAGAACGACTGCTCCGGAAACGGCCAGACCTGACATCATCTCGTATTGTCCCATAATCTTATAGGCGAGCGACTAAACGTCTAAGTATTTGTCCAGTTGGTGTCGGACGGCCAAAAAATCTGCGCCGAAATTCACGGTGCGCTAACACCACCGACGAATTATTCCGCGTTCTTTAGAAGTATAGCGATTCATGTCTTGTTGGCGTGTATTTTGTATCTATTTACTTCTCAAATGTCGAAGTAGAATTGACATTTGCCGCCATTTGCAAAAATTATAGCGTATTCCGACATGATATATTTTGCGCCACCTGGTACAAGTACAAGCATAGAGTGAACTACCTTTGGCGGTTGTGCGTACTGCTTAAGCCCAGCTTCGGGAGAAATGACTCGGTATAACAATAAATGTTTAAAGACGCCGGCAAGAATCCAGCGACTTAAGGAAGCATTTGAGTATAAGCTACAATTTTCATCCGCCGCTATTCAGAAGTCTCTTTTATGAGAAGAAAGAAAACTGACGGGCATACGGGAACGAGAAAAAGAAGACAAAATTTCCGCCTTAAATGCAAAGAGTTTTCGCAGACTTACAGCTGAAAATTTTTCAGAAGTCCAGCGACAAAAAGGAGATACAAGGCGTTTTGTTAAAGGCAGCAGCTTTCACTCAAGAGACTCCAGCTCTGTGTAGCCTTGAGAGCAATGGCATCACTAATTTTCATGAAGTTGTAGAAATATTTAAGCAACATTTCGAAAAACTATTCAATGAATAATACCAAAGTAGAATACTCGAATACAAGGAGATTCAAATTCTTCAACCTTATAGAAAAGGAGTCACCACAATTACATATCAGTTTGAAAAGTATAAAATCAGGGGCTTTGAGTTCTTTTCGTCTGAGTTTTTAAAGGTGCCAACATTTTAGTAAGAAGGTTTTATAAAACCAGGTTTGAAGTCTGCCAACCTCTGCAGTGGCATATATCTGCATATACCTACCCAGAAACCCTTTTGCTCCACACAAATGGGGAAGGCTTTTCGTCCAGCAAATCGACAAAAGACGAATCTTTCACACTACACTAAGTCTTGCAAAGTAAAGTTTATACTTACGGCACAAAAACTGACTTAGAACACGCATGGAGATTGAATTTAAGAATTACATTGGGATTTGTTACTCTAAGTTTCTACCTGAACAATACACAACACATTCAGATAATAAAAGTCGGATTTTACATCTATGTTTCTGAACATAGAAATCGCTTTTGTAATTCGTGGAGAAGGCTTGCTTTTTTGAAGGCTGTTTATTTGACCAATTCTGGAATGTTATTTTAACGCAACATGAATTTCATCGTCGTCCTGCATCATGTGCGCGAACAATAAAGCGTTTGATTGAACGTCTCGTGCAATCTGAGTCCACTAGAAATGTCGCAAGAAGTGGCCGGCCTTGCATTGCTCGTTCGACAGAGAATATCCTTGCTGTGGGCGAGGACGTCCGAAAGAGTCCACCAATTTAATTTTGGTGGGGCTACAAGCTTAAACTTACCTAAAAACTAAGCCTAAAAAAATTAAGTGTTAGGAAATAAGGGAGTGGTGGAGGAGATTAAATTTGGGAGAAGAATTGATTCGTTGGAACCATACGAGGTGCGATAGGACAGCGTAAATTACGAGGGTTATTGTTGAAGGAAATATAATTGTAAAGGGAGGCACAATCCAAAGAACCGTAGAACAGTTGGAAAGCATGTCAACTACGTCTCTGCATTTTTAAGCGATATTTGATATTCAGGTTAAGAAGTTTGAGGCGGTCACGATATGGACGTAAGACAAAAATGTTATCCCAGGGAAGTCCTCAACTACAAAACACTTTCGAACATTATAGGTATGTGGGAAAGCTTAGCAATAGGGCGGTAGCTAGATACTTCATTCTTTGGTTCTTTTTTGTGGATCGCGATTATGACAGAGGTCTTCTTAACTTGGGTCAATTCCCCTTGTGTGAATAATATGTAAATTTCATGCTCACTTTTTGATAAATACCATATTGCAGGGAGCCTGTTTGGCTCAGCTAAGAGTTCATTATTGAGGTTTTGTAACTTTTCTTCGACAAGGGTAGGATCAAAAGATAGAGAGAGAGAGGGGAGAATGTAGGAATTGGGAAGATACTTAAAATATTTAGGGTCAAGTATAAAGAAGTTGTCTGCAAATATTGTTTGAAAAAGTTTGCGAAATAGGTACCAGTAGTATGTGGGTCGGTCGATAATGTATTATTGAACGAGAGACAGAGAGGTTGATGCGCTGGCAAAATCAAAAGAAGATTTGCTGAGATAAAAGGTGAGCCAACAGATAGTGTGGATGTCAGCTGTCAATTACTGTCATTTACCGAATTACACGTAGTTGCTCTTTTTCGCAGATATTACACAATTCTTGTCAATTTTAGTCATGTAGTTGCGTTTCCTACGCAACAATGTATTTTTTTATTCAATTTTAACACGAAAATGGGCGATCTGCAAAGGTAACATTTCGTAAAATTTGTGAATTTTTCGGTAAACACAATCGCCCTTGTCAGTTCAGAATTCATGCAATTGTGAATCGTTTTAAAGGAACTGGTTCGATATCGGGTCAAACTCCTTATCAACATGCTCTGCCAGCACGTACACGCCAAAACATCACTAATGTGTTCAAATAGCCAAGTAGATGGTCATTTGTAACAAAAGCCAATGTGATCACATGAACGATGTTGTATTTCAATCATAAATGCCAAGAACCAAACTTTATTAATTAAGAAAACTCTGTATCAATTTTACAATAAACGTGTATTTAATTTAATAAAAACTTCCACGCTAATTCTTGACTCACACTTTAGATATTAATTTTGCGAAAAATAGCTTGTGGTGAGTAGGTTTAGAAGTCAACTACGGAAGAAGAGGGGGGTGAAAGTTGTCGATAGTTGATAGCGTTAAGATCGGGTTGAGATCGCTAGTGAAAATAAGTTCCAGTTGTCTACCGATGGAGTTAGCGACGCCACTTACTTGGCATAAGCTTTAGTCTGTTATATGATGAATGAGTAGACATTCCTTGGATGAGCAAGCGTTTGACACGGTAAAAAAGGAGTGATCTTCTGGTGGAGACCACTTTAGCAAAGGCAGATTAAAGTCAAAAAAGCTAAGGATATCCTCAATGAAATCACTTAGGTCAATAAGTCGGTCAATCGCTTCAATAGCAAGGATGAAGGATTCAAAAGATTGAGCAGGGAGAATGTAGAAACGTACAGAGACATACTTTGAAATGTTATTTTAATTGAAATAACACTTGGGTTGAAAACTCAGTGCCGTATTATAGTAAAACACAAAATTTTTGCAAAATTAAACTTTATCTATCAATATAGTTGCCTTTGAAGGCGATACACTGATTGTAACGATTTTTCAATCTTTCGATTCCAGTTTTGTAGTACGATTTCGGTTTAGCCTCAAAATATGCCTCTGTTTCGGCGATTACTTCTTCATCGGTCTTAAATCTCTTTCCGGTGAGCATTCTTTTGAGGTCTGCGAACAGGAAATAGTCGCTGGGGGCCAAATCTGGAGAATACGGTGGGTGGGGAAGCAATTCGTAGCCGAATTCATTCAATTTTGCCATCGTTTTCATCAACTTGTGACACGGTGCATTGTCTTGATGGAACAGCACTTTCTTTTTCTTCAAATGCGGCCGTTTTTCTGCGATTTCGTCCTTCAAACGCAACAATGCAATGTAATAGTCGTTGTTGATAATCTGAACCTTTTGGAGGTAGTCGATGAAAATTATTCCATGTGTATCCCAAAATACGGATGCCATAACCTTGCCAGCCGAATGTTGAGTTTTTGGCCGTTTTGGACGAGGTTCGTCGCCTGCTCGCCACTCAGCTGACTGCCGATTTGACTCTGGTGTGCAGTGATGGAGCCAAGTTTCATACATTGTCACATACTGATGCAAAAATTCGGTTTTATTGCGGTTGAACAGATTTAAACACTATTCTGAATCATCAACACGTTGTTGTTTTTGGTCGACTGTGAGCAAACGCGACACCCACTTCGAACAGAGCTTTCGCATGTCCAAATATTTGTGTATGATATATCCAACACGCTCTTTTGATATCTTCAGAGCCTCAGCTATCTCGATCAACTTCACTTTACGGTCATTCGTAATCATTTTGTGGACTTTTTTGATGTTTTCATCTGAAACAGCTCCTTTTGTACGTCCAATGCGTACATCACCTTCGGTGCTTGTATGACCACTTTTGAATTTTTCAATCCACTTGCGAATGGTTCGTTCGGCTGGTGCAGAGTCCGGGTAACACTTATCAAGCCATTTCTTTGCATCGGCTGCATTTTTTCCCATCAAAAAGCAATGATAAATCAACACACGAAGTTGCTTTGAATCCATTTTTTTTCACAATAACAAAAGTTGCTTCACTCACAACGGTATATCTCGAGAACTAATCGTCCGACAGCTGTCAAATTTATAAACATATCTTTTGAAGGTTGGTACTAACTGAAAATAGTATGGATTTCAAGTGGTACTCTCTATTAGAAACTTTTCAGCCCATGTATTAAAGTCAAGTTAGACAGAAGTAGAGTTAGCGATGTGAATGGCAAATAGGACCGCTCGGGATGGAGAATCAACTAAAGGGAAGGCAGAATCATTTACTATAGCGATTAGCGAGGGAGTGACCGGCATCCCGGAAAACATTATAGGATCAGATTGGTTTCTGTAAGAGCATAGACGTCGAAAGAGCGCAAACTACTTAAGTTATGTGAGTAAAATATAAGAGGGATTTCATTGCATAGCGGAATAGGCGAGAGTAGATGAGATGCAGACAAAGAAAAAATGTATCACGGTCAGCTTCACTACGCTAAAGTTGTGGGACTCTTTTAGAGGGTATATAGCTGCGGAAATCAGCTGAGGAGGTGTTTGCAAAATTGTGTGGTACCTGTTGTAAAGATTCCTGAGAGAAGTTACATCATTTTTCCCCCAAAGCAAACAGATATGTGAGATATGTGAGAAATATGTGAGAAAGAGACTTATATTTTCGTATATCTTTTTATCTCTAGAGAGTGCATAACGATATTCCCTGGTATCTATATTCTTTTGGGTCAATCTGACATCAGGTGGTGAAAGAGTTCAAAAATAGGGGCAGAGACCAGTGAAACCGAGTAAGAAGGAAAGTTAGAAGCGGGATTTAAGTTATGCTAGCTAATAAAGTTTGTATATTCCAGGTTGTGATTCCAGTTGTAAGATTGAAATTGGGAATGCAGTTGTTAGTATTCATGGAGGGGGTGTAAGCGGTTGACCAGGGACAGGGGTTAAATTAAAAGAAACGCGTTGATGTTTAATCTAGGATGGAAGAAAAGGAATTGGTGCATTTTTTGAGGAGACGTGAAGGGGGTTGCTTAGGGGTATAGACGGGAGAATATTGTGTATTGGCAGGTGGTGATGCCATAATTCTTTTTGAAAAACTCAGAGATCCAAGCAACATCTGTGTAATTTGGGGCAACTTTGATGAGTAGGTTGGTGACCATCTGATTCCTTGTGCGGAGTCGGTCTAGCCTGCTTCTGCACTCTGAAAGTGTCCATGTCGTGTTAAATTGTGTGACAAGCTAACGTGTTGCGGCGACATGAGGAGTTAACCTCAAAGCAGTTTTATCACCATAGGATTTTTGGATCGAAGGGCTGGTGCGAGGATTTGGAGGTTGGGTTGTTGGCACTGGATATGGCAAGGATTCGGCTTCGGTTTGTAACAATTCAGAAATTTTGGCTGGTATTGTGTTTGCTGTTCGGTTTAAGATATCGATTTTGTGACATATTGTTTTATTGAGGTTATCCAAATCATTCAACACTATTCTATTCGTAGTGAGTTCATCATTAAGCTCATTGTTTTTATCGAATATAACGTCAAGCATGGACTCGTACTTCGTTGAAAGTGGGTGATTGGATATGGATGACCGGAAATGAACATCTATGTCTTCCTAGAAAGAGTTGATGGAACTAAACGTTTTCAAGTTTAAAGCTTTCAAGTTTATTTCGAATTAGCGGATTGTACAACTAAGAACTAAGCACATATTTCATAATAAATTTAAGGTAACAATTATGAATTTAAAAAGAAAATAAATAATAATAATACTAAAAATAAATATAAATATAAAATACAATATCTTTGCAAAATTATATAAATTTAAAAAATTTTTCAAAATAGAAATCATATTTCGAAATTAGTTCACCTAATCATAATTTTGTTGATTGTTTCTGCCACCTATTTCGCCTCATGGATTCTTAAAATGGTTACAGAGAGAAAACCTTAAATGTCTTGTCCCTATCATAGCCTGATTTCGTATGGCAACAAATTCCAAAGCCTAATAGCGTAAACAAAGAACAGACGGCTACTTTTTAAATATTAAATTTTAATTAAATTAAAGTATCGGCCCTTGAAGATCTATAATGTATAAGTGATGGTGATGTGTCATGCATATATAACAATAATGTTATAGTTACTAAACGCAGTGTTAATCTGTACCAGTATTTAGAGCTAGTGTATGAATGTCATTCTGAAAAATAAAATATGTACAGTACATTCCTATGATTAAGAAGGTTGTGTTTTACCGTAATGGGGAGGAGGGTGATTAATATTTTCTTTGATTCGAAAAAGCCAAAAATGAAACCTACGCCGTAGTCACTCAAGTTTTGTCTGAAATCTGTTAGAATTAATTATCGCTTTTTTTGTAAAGCCTTTCGCAAATTGGCTTAATACTGTAACAATATCTAGAGACAGCACTCCGAAACCAATTGTCTTTGGAATACGAAGTCCACGAATACAAAACTGAAAACACGAAAACTTACGCTGTCAAATGCGTTGACTACTGCAAAAACAATGGATGTATCAGCACAAGATGGAGCAAAGATCCCACAACAGAAAGAAACATCACAACTTGTATGCTACATTCGTCAGGAAAATAAGTCTAAAGTAAAATATTCTACAAACAAATTTACGAAAAGTGGTGACAAATCAAAATTCGAAATTATACCACCTCACTACAAGAAATAATAATGCTATTGTGTGGGGACATTTAGTGTGCTTCAAAGCACGGAAAAGTAACACAAATTTTATTGAGGATCAAATAGAATTAAACTTGTTATTAAATTAAATATAAATAACTATTCTCGGTTTCGAAATTGATAGTGGTTCTCCTGTTATAATTATCAACAACACAGAGAAGAAACAATATTTTTCAAATGACAAATTAACAACACTAGATACGAAACTGATAAGTTATTGTGGTACAGAAATCAATGTGTTGGGATACTTCGTCGTGCAGGTTTATCCGGTTAATATTACGATAGCTACAGGGGACGCAATGTCCAAAAGAAATAGTTCTGAACTGAAATTTAAGTTGTCCAATTGAACCGTAAGCCCTTGTTAGGTCGAGAATGGTTGCGTAGAATTAACTTGGACTGGAACAAAATATTTATGTCAAGTAAAAATCTGCAAGTTATGTCATCGGTTAAAGATAAAATGTCAATCAATAACGAACGTCTTAAAAAAAATACGGCTCTTTTTTTTTGAAAATTCAGTGGGCAAAATAAAAAATGTTTGAGCTCGTATTCCGTTAGCTGATGGTGTCAAACCAGTCTTTATAAAAACCAGAAAACCTTGCACTACGAGATAAAGTTGACATTGAATTAGGAGATTATGAAAAAAAATCAGATGGATGAGGTACCCCTACCGTTCCTGTACGGAAAAAGGAGGTAAAGTTCGTATAGTTCGTAGTGAAAAGCCAATACAATTTGCTTTACAAATTCTCCCGCTAGTACAGCAATGCTACACACAAACCGATAGAGAGGCGTATTATTTTATTTTCGGTAGTCAAAAATTCGGTAAGAATTTTTACGGGAGGAAATTTATTTTAGTTATGGATAATAAACCTCTAGCGCAAATTATTTAACCGGGAAAGGGATTACCAACACTCTCAGCAACAAGGATGCAACACTATGAAATTTTTCTGCAATCATTTCAGTATGAAATATGCTACAAAAATTCTATTGAAAAATCCAAACCTGATGCTTTATTTCGATTAGAACTTCTTGATGTGAAATCAAAAATTACTGAAATTGAGATAATCGAAATGAATGCAATCAAAACGCAGTTGCAATATGAGGAGGTGAAGCACTTCTGTCTGGCAAGTAGCTAAGATAAACGGTTTGGCATTGAGCAAACCAAATTCACCCTTCAACAAATTGTTTACTTCGAGGAGTGCAAGTGTATGTTCAAAAACAGTTAGAAGAAAATGTCCTTGAAGAGCTTCATACCGCTCAATATTTTATTTCCGGGTTGAAATCGTTAGCACGAAGCTACTGTTGGTGGCCTAGAATTGATTGGGACATAGAAAGCATGTCCAGAAACTGCATAAAATGCCAGTTTCAATGCACATCTAGGAAAAAGCTAGAGCTTCATTTGAACGTGTGCTCGGTAATTTCGCTGAACTATTTATCGGAGAGTATCTTTTTTTTTATTTGAAGCGATGCATATATACTTTCGAAAAATGCAAAAATGAATGAAATAATACATAAGTGGAGTGCTCCCTATCGTCTCGCTACAAATGGGTAAGCTGGATGGAACGTGCTTACCCTTAAAAGCAAGTTCAAAACCATTAACTGCAAGCCCTCGGATATCGAAAAAGAATTGTGCAACATTTTGTTAAATTATCGATGCACTCCTCATGCAACCAAAGACTAAATGCCAAAGTAGCCATTTTGTAATGATTTAAATGAAAAAATGGAATGGGAGGAAATTGTTCGTCAACGATCGAGTTTCAGTTTGCGATTATATCGTAATTTTAGTTCAAAAATATTAATTTGGCACAAAAATTGAGATTCTTGGTGCGCTGCATTACGAGTACAATGTCAGGTTTGATTTTCAATATGCTTTTTTTGACAGATCACGCATGACTCCTATCAAACTGCTTTGTCATTTTTGTTCAGTATCGTTTGGCAAGTCATCATGAAAAGACTCACACCACAACAGCGTCTCCAAATTGTTCAGCTGTATTACGAAAATAAGCGTTTTGTGAGAAATGTTTTTCGTGCGATTCGAGGAACTTACGGTGGCTCAGCACGTAGTGAAGAAACTAAAGCAGCTGTAGCTGAGATTGTACGCGAACACCATGACGAATCGATTCGTTGTCGTTTCCAGCAGCTTGGTTTGGCGTGAGGATCTCGGCCTAAAAGCATGCAAAACTTAACTTGTGCAAATATTAAAGCCAGGTGACTTGAATTTGGGTCTTCGAAGGATACTGATTCTTCTAGAGTTATAGGAAGAATGATAATGAAAGACTAATGACTTGAAGATCTACTGGACTATCATGAGAACATTTACCAGCTTAAGGCATGGACAAATTTTTTTTTAACCGACTCTTAAATAAATGCGTAGAAAAGTCGAATGTATTTACCAACAATTCCTTTATCAACTTAAAACAGCAAGTAACAGCTTGCTTATTTATTTAGGTGAGACTACAGCCCAGGGTTAACCTGGTCTTCAACCAAAAAACCTCTTTATCAATCACGATCTCACACCAGTTCCAATGCCACACTCCAACTTGGTTGAGGTCCCCTTTTATTTGCGTGTGCCACCTTAAATGCTGTTGTTTTTTGCTGCGCCGTCCCTCGGAATTGAATTCGCGTAGATAGACCCTCTGACTAAACTGATTTATACCACGTACAGTTCGTGTTTGGGTATCCCCTCTATTTACCGTCAATATAAATGGGTCTTAATACTACGTGGAGTATCTTTCAGTTGAAACAGCTTCTTTATTCGCTTTCGACGAAGTTGAGGCCTCAGCGCGTAGAGCAGGACTGGGAGGATAATGGTCTTGTAAAATGCTATTTTGGTTAGCGGTGGGCTGTGTTACTCAATTGTCTACTGAGCTTTTGGAAATAGCGATTGGCATTTGATTTCTGTGACGATGTTATCCCTTCTTATAGCTGTATGGGCAAGATAAACGAAGTCTTTTACTATCATACCAATGTCAACCGCATACACAAGTCATTTTGCGGACTTAAAAAAGACTATGCCTTGCTTAAACCTTCACATTGAAGGTCTCGGTTGATTAATTACCGATTGATGGATCATCGAAAATCCTCCATAGTCAATCTTGTCAATCTGACAAGTTTGGAAGGGATGTAAAAATTAGATATGGTGTTATATAACTCGTTCCTATGCCCGTTGTCGATGGTAGAATTTTCTTACCTTCTTACTGTCTTACCTTCTTACCTTCTTATCTACTTACCTTCTTACCTTCTTACCTCCTTACCTTCTTACCTTCTTACCTTCTTACCTTCTTACCTTCTTACCTTCTTACCTTCTTGTCTTCTTACCTTCTTACCTTCTTACCTTCTTACCTTCTTACCTTCTTACCTTCTTACCTTCTTACCTTCTTACCTTCTTACCTTCTTACCTTCTTACCTTCTTACCTTCTTACCTTCTTACCTTCTTACCTTCTTACCTTCTTACCTTCTTACCTTCTTACCTTCTTACCTTCTTACCTTCTTACCTTCTTACCTTCTTACCTTCTTACCTTCTTACCTTCTTACCTTCTTACCTTCTTACCTTCTTACCTTCTTACCTTCTTACCTTCTTACCTTCTTACCTTCTTACCTTCTTACCTTCTTACCTTCTTACCTTCTTACCTTCTTACCTTCTTACCTTCTTACCTTCTTACCTTCTTACCTTCTTACCTTCTTACCTTCTTACCTTCTTACCTTGTTACCTTGTTACCTTCTTACCTTTTTACCTTCTTACCTTCTTACCTTCTTACCTTCTTACCATCTTACCTTCTTACCTTCTTACCTTCTTACCGCACTGATATGGACTAATCATATCCAGACATCATTCCCCAGAAAAGATCTTACAAGCCATGATTAGCGATCAAAAGTGTCTCCTTTCTCGTGGTGTCATCCAGCTGTATGAAACAGTGGTAGTCCTAACTGGAATACTATCCATGTTGGAATACATTACACAGGTAAGAGTTCTGCAGTTCTGCTGCAATTCTCAAAATCAATTTGGATAAAATATAGACATAAGACATTACTAAATTAAGACATAACATATTGACAGTTTCAGGCAATAGTCCAATTATCAAAGCCTCCTCCATTAATGGAATTGTTAAATAAAAAGCGAGGGTAGAGCAAATACTGGTTTTGTCGTTAGGATTTTCAGAACTTAACGTCGCTGAAGATTGCTACGATTTGACCAGTTATAAGCTACCAATCAGAGGTGCTATTATTGGTAGGAACACCAGTAGCCCCTAACAGGATTTAAATGATAGTATTGTGGGAGTCCGGGTCTGACTTGTCGGAGCGTCATAGTGGCCGTGGTTTAAACCCAAAACGGCAGGAATGGACTCAGCTGTTTTTGACCGGATGTAGAGTTGCTATAAGTACTCAGTGCTATGATACTAAAATCAGTAAGAGGTTTTTGATTGGCTAAAGGTGGAACGTGTGCCTTCAACACAAGTTCTGCTTTGGTATGAAAGGAATATCCTTGATCCCATAAATGTTTAGGCATTCAGTGGAATTAATAATGTTGTCAGGAATCCGCTTAAATTTGCTTAAAATTGCACTTATGATTGTGGAGATAAAAAACATTTCCTGTTATTTTCCATGTGAATATGTATACTAGCAGTCATCGTTTCATTATTATTTCTGTCTAACTTCGTAAATTTAAGTTTCGTTAAACGGAAGCAAGCCTTTATAACACAATCAAAACAAGAAAAAAAAGCTTGACTGACATCTATTTCTTATTTTAGCCTTAGTTCCGTACCTTTTAGAAAACGTATCTAAGCAACTGATTTTTTTTATGGGAGTATGGCATTCGTCGACCGTACAAGTGTGCTTGATCTCAAATAACCCTTATTAGTTTAAGTGAAGCATATCCAATACAATAAGGTTCAAAGGAAAAAGTGTAGGTACATCCCTATTTAATTTAGAAACCTTTTTGTGAAACTGTGGGTGTAACGCGCTTGGTATCATTGTTAAATCTTACACGCGCACAAACTCTTCTGTGAAATTCGAGCTTTCACAAGAAACTTCAGAACTTTCGTCTATTTGCAACATGTCACGTTCTTATCAAAATAAACGAAGATAATCCAAAGATGTTTTTTTTTTTTTTTTTTTTTTTTTTTTTTTTTTGTAAAAAGAATAAACCAACCCTTTTACAGGAGAGTCTTTAGCAATTGGATCATTCAGGTGCCAACCTTCAAATTATTGGCGGTGAAGCAATTACTAAAGAACTTCCAGCAAACCTATGTATTACTCGTATAGCTATATGAGCTCCAACGAAACTTTCCACTTACGTGTAATCTTTTCTGAAAGAATTAATCAAGGAGACATTAATTAGATTATTTTCTATTTGAAACATAAAATTAAACACCACTTCTACTATACATACTCGTACTTTGTATCTGTCGGAGATGGAATCTTAAGTTTTGTAATCAACATCTCTAATTAATTAGAAACAGTTTGTCGTATAATTTTATTTCATACGTTCCATGCCACCCTCTGATTTGTACGAGTAATTCAAAGTCTAACGAGGGAATGTGACATTTGGGCATTAATGCCCACCCCAGCAGAACATACAGTCTTTTTAAAGACGAAGTTGAAAAGATGTGAATCAAATTATCGTTAAGAGAAAACCATTGCGGCAGTACTTGTGATTTTTATTTTTTTTTTCAAATTTAATTTTTAAGGCTTCGGCAATTCTATCTTTTGGAGATGAAAAAAGATTACTGAATGTGGAAAGATACACAAGCGTATATAGGTATATGTACAAACGTATAAGTAAAAGTATGCAAAAACGTATTTAATTCCGAAAGTTGTTATAATAAAGACCATGTGTGTAATTTGGAGATAGGAAAGGGATAATTGTTGAGGAGGAAGAATTTGATAATTGCGATTTTCCAAGGTAATAACAATTTTTCGACAAATAAATGAGGAACCATTAAGCTTATTACTAAATAACGTTTAAAATTAAGAAAAAAAAAACATCTCCACAATCATTTTTGTTTAACAATTTTACCAGTCCTTCCACCATATTTATTCTTGAATACGACTTTTTGATACGTCCAGTAAAGTATTTCGAGTAAGGAAACCAGTATCCCATGAAAAAATTGAGAGTCCAATGTAGTGTAAGTTATCACCACTTAGCGGGCACTTCAACGCATTGTGCTGAGAAAGCAACAAACATATGCGAGAGTGGGGGTCTTGCAGCATCATGAAGCTACTTTCTGGTGGCCAGAACAGGTCCAAGGCAGTGTTAAATTATTTTAATAGCGGCGTTCTGATCACATTTTAAGTAATGAGAAGGTGGAATGCCACGTCCTTCAAAACTTTAAAATTTAAGTTGGATTCGAGGTCCTCAGTGGAGTGATCCATTTTTTCATTTACTATTCTCTGCTCTTCAGTGACTCATTTTCCCTCATTGTTTCGAAGAGCCTGAATTTCGGGCTTGCTAACATCCTATTGTTCCTATCGCGGGACTCCTTCCATATCGTTCTTTTTACTCGATATGATTATGACTTACGCCACTGAAGATGCTTTCTTTACCGATTTTAACTTTGAAGTCCTCGGGGAAAATTTTGACACCATTCTTTCGAAAGCCTATATAAGAACAGTTCGGGAAATTGGGGAAATCTTCCTAGATAGAGTCTTAAGCTTCGTACACATAATCGTATTATGTTGATGTTTTAAAATGTTTACTGATCAAAATAATAGCCAGGCGATTCCTTATCATATTAACGTCAACTAAGATTGAGCGTACCCGATTTCACGAAACAAAACTAAATCCTTACATGTGGAGCCTCTTATAATAGCTGTTATAAATTTTGCAATTGTATCGCGTTGCGCGATTAAAAAGTTTTATTCAGAAAATTAAAAATACAAGTTTATTCATCTAAATCTATATTGTCCCCTTCAAAGTAATACCCATAGACTGCAACCCACTTATGCCAGCGCTTGATCCAATCCTCGAAACATTTTTTATAGTCGGTATTCGGTATGTCCATCAGTGCTTCCTCTCGGCTGCTGAAATGCGATCACCATAGTGGTTTTTTAATTCAATTGAACAGAACGAAGTCACAGGGAGCCAAATCAGGTGAATTCGGTGGCTGTTGGATGGTATTTGTTGCATTTTTCGTCAAAAATTTACGAATAATGATGACATTGTGTGACGGTGCGTTATCATGGTACAAAATTTACGAGTTTTCTGTCCACAATTCTGGTCTCTTTCAGCGAATTACTTAACGCAAATATCCCATAACGCCCAAATAATATTCTTTGTTTACTGTCTGGCCTTCTTTTTGACTGAAAACGACGTGTTCTTTTTGGTCTCGGCTCATTTGGTGAACACCGTTTTCTTGCCTGATGTCTGGATGTTTTACTCATGAACTAACTTCTCGTCTCCAGTAATGATCCTTTTGATGAATGTGGGATCGGATTCAGCTTCGCAAATCATCTCTTTTGAGACGTCAACACGGTATCTTTTTTGCATGAAATTGAGGTCGTTTGGCATCAACTTTGCTGCTACACGACGGAAACCCAAATCATTAACCAAAATGTCTTAGACGGATCCATAGGCAATGTTCAAGTCCTCCGCTATCTCTCCGATGGTTAATTTGCGGTCATTGACCAACATTTCTTTTACTTCATCAATGTTTTCGTCGGTTTTCGATGTCGATGGTCTGAAGCTGCGTTCATCATCTTCGATTGACTCACGACCACTTTTGAACCGCTCGTGCCACTGGTAAATGACCGTTTGCTTTACAGAATCGTTGCCGAAACACTTTCCCAACATTTCCAATGTTCGCGCACAATTAAATCTGTTTTCTACGCAAAATTTAATACTGCACGGGAATAGTTCTACTGCCACTACAAGAACACAGTCTTGTATATTAGTATTAGTTTAATGAAGCCGAGCGTGAAGGGATGCAGGCGCTATTGACTTTTAGGTTGATATATCCTACCAATTCAAACATTAAGTTGTGTACTAACAACTGACAACTAAATGCATGTCATAGCTGGTGGTGTCAGTGCGAAACAGTGAGTTTGCTGAGTACGCATCTACTACTACTGCTACGAGTATATCTATCTTTTGATAGATATATTTCATGGTTCACCTTCTCACAGAATAGAGGAAATATTTTTTTTCGAAAGATTTCAACAGCTTCCTTTACGTCCAACTCTTAACGTTGTAGGGTATACCTGAAAAAATTGAGCTTTTGTAGAGCACAATATTGATTTTTCTAGTATTAAACAAATTTGCATTGTTTGCCAACCCAAAATATGATAGCAATGATTTGCCGGGTCAGCCCATACCACACCTGAACTTAAATATTTTCTGTACGCCAACGTAGTTGAACCCTATTACGAGTTCATGGCCCTGTTAAGCTGCAGGCGGAATATTATATTATTATCCATTCGCAGGTAGAAGAGGCAAAAAACACCACAAAAAAAGCAACGTAAGAAAACGTACCGTGGAACTTGTTGACATAGGATCAAGTAATTTAAGTTCTACCCTTAATCCGAATTTGTAGAATTAACGATTAATAATTTATAATTTTGGGGGAGCAAAATATTGTATATTATTTGCACCTAATTAGAAGTATGTTTTTTTTGCAATTCAATTTATTTTTATTAATTTCTTAAAGCTTATTTTTTTACTTTTCCACGAAGTCTCAATGGCTTTTCTGCAGAAGATTGCATATTAAAAAGATGAATTTCATGTAATTAAATGAGCAGGTTTTTTAAATTACAAAATTAATTTTTATATTTGGTAACATTTTGGTTTAAAATGATAATCATATTTTCTGCTGTGTTACATTATGTATCATTCTAGTTTTTGATGCGTTGAGTTCCACGTCATTGTCGTGACACCACCTTACGGGATTGCTTAACTCCTCCTGCATAATTTCTGCCATCGTTTCAAGAGGCCTGTGATAAACCACTATTGCCGTGTCATCTTCATAGGCAAATTATATTCTTCTCTAAAAAAACGGATACATTCATTTGTGTACAGAATAACAAGAACAGGACGTTATTTTGATCTTTGAGAGACCAAGTACAGCAACTGTTTTATAGAGCTATACATGTTCTTGACTCATATACAGAGCTTGGACCTCAGTCCAAGCTACCATTACCAGAATGCCCATACTTTCGAGGGCTTCTAAGAGTAGTCTGTGTCAAACGCATTGCTAAAATCCTGAAATACTCGTAGTACCAGCATATGGTGGATTTTGTTAAGGCTCTCATTGATACAATTTGAGAATTTTCCTACATACAGGCTGATCGTTGGACTTTGCTCAGTTATTATCCATGAAGCACTCAATACGGATACCCACCCTGTGCGCAAATTTCGAAGTAATGATTAAAACGCCAGTTAGCAATGCAAGGAATTTAGTTTTAATGGATTTCTTGTAATTGTGACGCTCTTTTAGTTCTTAACATATTCACCTCAGTTTTCTTTCAGAAGTAAGACCCAAATAACAATATTCAGTACAAGTTAAGCTTGTGACAGTAGTAGAAAAAGGGTTAGTGTCTTTAATTTTGCGTTTGTTATAGAAATGGATAAACTCAGTTTTATGAACATTTACGCTAAATCTATAGGGTGATTCATCGTCAGGTTTGATTTATAATGTAAAATAAAATACATAAATTTGAAAGCGAACTTAAAACTTTTATTATTGGTTAAAAGAACAATTTATGGCATCTACTTCTTAAAAATAATGTTATGTAAATGTTGGACACGATTATGTCTGAAGTGGTCCACTCGGAAGGTCCAATTAAGCGACTCGTTCGAGCATAGCGACTGGTATCTCGCGGATTACACGAGTAATGTTGGCTTCCAAAGCGTTAATCGTAGCTGAAGACTTGAGACTTTACATATCCCCGGAGAAAATAGTCCAAAGGTGTGATATCGCACGATCTAGGCGGCCAATTTACCGAGCAACACGTGAAATTACTATAAGTGCTCCCCAAAATGATTTCTCAACAAGTCCATTGTTGCACGCGCTGTATGGGTCGTAGCGCCGTCTTGTTGAAACCAGTGCTCACCGAGGCCATGTGCTTGAAATTCAGGAAGCACATAGTCCGTTAAAATGGCGCGTTAATGGTTACCATTGGCGGTAACATTCTGATTTACCTCACTTTTGAAGAAATATGGACCAATGATTCCACCAGCCCATAAACCACACCATACCGTTGCTTTTAATGTAATCAGCCCAATTACGGCGATTTTGTTTATTAACACATCCATTGACATAGAAATGGGCTTATCACTGAACAAAATTTCACGGTAAGACACCGGATTTTCAATGTATTTTTCCAGAACTGAAAATATGACGCAAATTCAAGTCGCCTGGCTTCAATTTTGTACGCTTTTGGGCCGAAATCCTCACGTTAAATATACCAAGTTGTTGAATATGCCAAGCCAGTTCGCTGAGAACGACGACGAATCGATTCATCACGGTCTTCGCGTACACTCTCAGCTACAGCTGCTATAGTCTCTTCACTTACGTGCTGGATGTGGTCTAACCGATCGAGTATCATCCAGTAATGTAAACTGGGACTTAAATATGTGAATTGTATTCGCAATAGTGGTTTCAGTAGGTCGCTTATGCGCACCGTAAGTTCCTCGAATCGCACGAAAAATATTTCTCACAGAACGCTGAATTTCGTAATACAGCTGAACAATTTGAAGACGCTGTTGAGGTGTGAGTCTTTCCATGATAGCTTGCCAAATGGTACTGAATGAAAATGATAAAGCAGTTTGATAGGAGTCATGCGTCATCTGTCAAAAAAGTCTATTGCAAATCAAACTTTACGAGGAATCACCCCTTATATAATAAATAAATAAAATGTGATCGATTGTAGACTTTGTTCCTCATTTTAGGTTTGTCCTTGGATATATATCATTTACATGTGCGAGTATAAGGCGTAGTGACGCCAACATTTCTAAATATTTTTTTAATTATTTATAGTTTGTATCACGTATGTTATTGTTTATACCTCCCATTACAGCTATTTCTCTTTTATCATTTATTTCGACAATGTTGTTTTCGAATTCTTCTAGAAATGCTTTTTGGCTTAATCCAAGTGGTCTACGAGTATACACACCACAACCATACAGTAATATTTCCGAAGGAAGACGGTTGTAATCAATATTACTTTGTATGGACATTAAGATATAATATAATAAAATATAATACAAGTTTTAGTTGTATTAATTCCGGTTTCCAATTTTTATCTTCAACATTCGTTGCCTCAAGAACAGTTATTGTATTCTTAGAGAATCTATAAAACTGTTGTAGCTGTTAAGTTTGTCAGTGTTATATATTTGACAGCTCATCCGTGATTTGTGACATGTGTCAAAGTGAAATATGCTCATTTAGCATTGCCATTTCATCGTCGAAGGATTTACAATAACAATTATTGAAATTTATTATCGAAATTCGTGCTCAGTAAAAAATATTTTTCGCGCACTCCGACCATTTTACAGTCGTCATAATCGACCTACTGAGCACGCCATAGTGACCAATTTTCGCAACAGTTTTACGCTATTGGACATCAGCCATCTACCTGCATTCGTAGAGTGCGTACAGAGGAAAATAATGGTGCTGTATCCGCCAGTGTTAAAAAAGATCGTGATTTTTCCATTCACCGCTGTTCGCAGCAATTGAGATTGGGTTACTCGATTAGGTAGAAGATTTTACGCAAGGATTTTGGTCTAAAACCTTACAAAGCATAGCTCGTGCCAAAACTGAAGTCAAACGACCTACCAAAGCTTCGAATTTTCGGTGAGAGTTGACGAAAGATCCGTTTTTTTATCGAAAAATTGTCTTCAGCGACGAAGCTTATTTCTGGTTGAATGAGTATGTTAATAAACAAAACTGCCGTATTTGGTCCGATGAGCATCGTTAGGCAATACGAGAGCTTTTAATGCACCCGCAAGAAATGCCCTGTTTGGTGTGCTTTATAGTCGGGCACAGTCATTGGTTCGTATCTTTTCAAAGACGTCCATGAAAACATCTTTACCGTGCTATCGGTCAATGATTTCGAACTTTTTTTTTACTAAAAATGCACGAGCTGAACCTGGTAGCAACAAGACGGTGCTACATGACACACAGCACGCGATTCAAAGGACGAACTTAGAAATGAGTTCGGTGAGCAATTTATCTCTCGTTTTGGACCTTACACAATTTTTTTTGCAGATACGTTAAATCGCTCGTCTATACCGAAAAGCCAGCGTCAATTGAAAGACAACATTACACGCGTTATTAGCGATATACCTGCCAATATGCTCAAAAAAGTTATCCAAAATTATCCAAAAACTACTTAAAACGTAGTCGTGGTCAATATTTACATGAAATAATCTTTAAAAAGTAAATGGCAAGCATTGATTTATCAACTCAAATAAAAATTTCATACATTTTTGCAATTTTTCTGTTTTGAATTTGTTTTAATTTTGAAAATTAAAAACCAAACGCTTAAAAAATCATCCATTACCAAAGCAGAAACTATCTGAATTCAAACAAAGCGATCTTAATGCACGATAATATAAATATTAGAATATAATATTCTATTCATTTATATCTACTAAGTTATAATTAAAAAACTGTTTATCTTTTTCATGCCTTGTTATGAGATTAGTTAGGATACGTGTGTTAATGAAATTAAAACACCCACTCTCTTAAAAAATTATGTTTATAAACAAAGATAACTGAGTTTCGAAGGCAATTTATTGATTAAAAAAAAAAACTCTGAGGACTTTTTTGTTCGTTTTGGTAGTCTCTTATTGTTGCATGATGAATGCGTATGCAATTTCGGTAACCATTTGCCTCGGGTTTTTACAGAACCTAAGCTTTCGAGAAACAGTTTAGATGGGAATTAAGGAAATAAATCTTCAAAGAGTTATTATGTTTCAATTTCGTTCCGCGATAATTTGTGAATATTTTTTTTTTGTTTTTTTTTTTGTGTTTGACTCCATTAGAACCGCACTACTTGTTCCCAATCATTCGCACGATAACCTACTTGCCATTTATTAATTACTTTGACCTAATTTACCCATGTCTCCCTGTCGATTTGCTGACTGCGCTATACCTACTAACTCAGTGGAAATGATTACATGCAATGAGAAGTGCTAAAACTAATCTCGATGAATTCTGCTCTTCTGTGTGAAGTCCCGGACCATCTCCCTGGAACATTTAATGCTGGCTATAAAATGTAATAACCAGTAACTAATCAGGCTTGAAGAATTGACTGCAGAGCTGAAATTTGAAGTTCAATATACTGGAAAAAATACAACCAAGCCCACTTCCAAGAGCTATGATTCTATAACACCATAAAATTAGATGTTCAATATCTGCACTCAAAAATTACCAAATTAGCAGCGTTCCACAAGGTTCGATTCTTGGTCCCTTACTGTTTCTTGTATATGTCAATTAAATCGTCAGCCTTCCATTTTTCGGTAAGCTAAAGGCTTTTGCTGATGACTTTGCGTTTGCGTACGGCTCTAGTAATCCATTTGACCTAGTTGCTGAAATCAACCAAGATGTTCACTTGTTAAGACTCTGGTTAGCGCAACACAAGTTAATAGTAAGCAGTAAGACAAAGCTCATGTTCTTTAGCCTTACCGATAAAGTGTCCCCGGAAACTAACATTGTGTTCCGTGCAACTAACTGCAACAGATTCAACCTATGTTACTGTGGCTATAACATCTTATACAATAAAGAGTTTGGTTGCAGTGTTAACTGCTTCAAAATTGAAATAGTTAAGAACTATATTCACTCTGCGAAGCTTCTATCGACAAAATAAGTACTGCTATACGAGATTGTTAAAAAATATTTATTAGATTACAATATGGTATTAACTGCTGCGGTGGTAGTACTGCTAACAAAATCCAGCAACTAACTTTTCTACAAAAATACGTTATAAGAAAAATATGTTATGCGTCTCGATTAGCCAATACCTTAGTCCATTTTAATAAACTAAACATTCTGGATGTAAGACATTTATATTACCCCAAAGTTCTCAAAACTTTTTTTATTAGAGGTGGTTACTTGCAAAGTCTCATATATGAAACCTACAACCTTCGAAGCAATAGTCACCATCCCACATTTTCATACCTCTAGTTTAAAAAACTTCTTTAAAGCATCTTAAAAATTGTATAATCATAATTGTTATCTATTTTCGGTTTGTCGCCTTTTTTAAATTTAAATTTGATTCTTTTTCATTTCTAATAAAATTGTTTTGATTTCAATTTCATAAATACTTAACATATGCCTTGTTGTCACCCCACACTGAATTAATTTAAATAATGGGACACTTATCGCTATTTTTTATTAAATATATAGTTGTCTCTAACTATTCTCTTAATTTATTGTAAATACCACTGTAGTAGTATTATATGGAGTCTTGAGAATAAAGAATGAATAAAAAAAAATAAAAAAATAAAAATTTGACCCAAATATTTCCAAGATTGTCCTTACACCTTCCCCATTTTGCACCATTTTTAAAAAACACCAAAGTTCCGACACTTAATTTTCTGCCTCCTATCAGAATTTCATTTAAATTGGTTCGTGCGCCTTCTAACCTAGCTCTAACTGACGTTGCCCCAACGGACAAACATCCTATTGTAATATTATTAGTTCCAACATACTAAACACAACAACCTCTTCCTCATCTTCATCTACCAACCCCCTTACCCAACTCCACTCATTAGTCAAAATATCACGACCAACTTCTTGCACCCACTGTCAAAAGCACTAAACAATTTTGAGATATGAATGATGATAGTCATTATATAGTATCTCGTTTGAGTGACCACCTCATTTATGAAAATGTTCGACTCTGCTTTACCTACTTGCACGACAAACCCAATTCAGTTTGCAATGATAGCACAACTAAAACAAATATTATGGTTTCTATTCAACGAGACGGTCTTCCTATCAAGCCAGTGGAATTGAAAATAAACATTTTAAGGGTACACAAATCTTTGAGTGCGCGCTAATTTTAAAAAAAGTAAGGTCCAAGTCGATAATTGTAGGCCCATAGCAGAACTCTATTTTTCGAAAGTATAGTCTATCAACAATTGCTTCCGCATTATAGGTCAACTATCTGCACACCTCAGCACGGTTTCTTTAAAGGTAAATCAGCTACAACTAACCTAACTGAATTCGTCTCTGGGACGCTTTGTTCTTTAGAAGACAATGATGAAGTCGATTGAATTTTCCACAGATTTCAGCAATGCATATCATTTTCAAACTAAAAAAAATTGCTTCTCCCCACATGGATCAAATACTTTTTAGAATACCGAAAATATTGTACATACTCATCTTCACATCTTCAATATCCGACCCCATTTCAGCAACATCTGGTGTCACTCAGGGTAGTAACCTTGGATCAATCATCCTTATCTTAACGATTAACGATATAAATCTCATTTCAACAAGTTTTAATCTTTATGTTTTCGCTGATGACATGAGAATTTGCCGACATTTGATTGCCTTCTGACTCCTATTGCTTGCAAGATGACTTAAATAAGTTTTCGGTGCAAGCAATAGAGCATTGGAGCTTAATGTTAATTAATGCTAAGCGATTACCTAAACCCGCAAACGTATAACCACCCATCGCCACTTAAGTAACAACTTCATCAACAATTTATGACAGAGAATTGAATTTCGACACATATATTGACAGCATTATAAGTAAAGCTAGCTCTGCACTTGGCTTCTTCAAACGCTGGTCAAAAAATTTTCCAACCCTTACGTTACAAGGTCCCTATACATTACTTTTGCAAGGCCTGTTCTTGAATATTGCAGCCAAGTTTGGTCTCTCTATAAAGAAATCCACATTCAAAGAATTGAAGCAGTCGAACGCAGTTTTATCTGTTTTACACTTCGTGGTCTACCTTAGGTCGAGTTTTTTATTTTTCATTTCATATGCTAATGAAAATAGGCTAAAACTATTAAGCACGCATACCCTAAAAAATACCTCTTGAAGTCGCTGATGTACTCTTTATCCACCAGTTATTGACTGGGAACATCGACTGCCCCAAATAACGCAAAACATTTCATTGACCACCAATCCCCTTAATCTAAGATCCGTTCCATTTCTTCTGATCCGAAGTCACAGCTCCAATTACGATCGCTTTGAATCAATATCTAGAATGTTGCGTGTAACAAACACTACGCCGAAGTCCTTGACCTAAATAGCAGCAAATTCGAAATCAAAAAATCACTCCCTTAACATTTTTGAGACCACCGTTTCTCTATGCCCTATTAGACTCAGGGCAATAATAAAAAAAGAAAGCCATGTATTTTTTTTTTCGGTTTTTAATTTGGAAATAACAGGTCAGCTGAAAAGTTCGTAGGCTAACACATAGATGGTGTTACTAGAATTAAATTCATATAGTTTATAGTATAACTAAACTCTTTAAAATTAAGCAACTTTTATTGTTATTCTGAAAAAAATAAAGAAAAAAGAAAAAGAAAAAAAAATACAAATTGTAAATGTTAGTAATTGTTTAGTAATTATCGATTGGAATTTGAAATAAGCTCATTACAAACAAAACCAAAGAAAGCTGCTGAATTTAAGCATTCTCGATTCATAATCTAAATTATCAAAATCAAAACGTATGAAAATTAATAAAAAAAACTTTTCACAATTAACAATAACCCGTTGAAAAAAAAAAAAAAAAAAAAAAAAAAAAAAAACAGTCGTTAAAAGTATACAGATATGAGTGTACTCGTATATCGAGTACTTAAAAATAGCAATCTCGTTTTCGTTAGTAAAGCCAGTTACAATAATTTTTTTCGATATGCCCTCAAAACATGTGGCAAATGTATATTTTATCGCACATTTAGATATTTCGATGTAATAGATTTTTTTTTTTATTATTTTGCTGTTAATACTTATACATGAGAGATACCGAAAAAGTATGATATAATTGGACTGTTAGCAAAAATTCGTGTTGACCATTGTTATAAGCACACAGTACCTATGATGATATGTGTGTTATTTTGGCCACATCTTCTGTGCACCGCTTCTGTGCCCTCATTTCTTCTTGCCAACTCTCGAAACCAATATTTGACGGTGTAATCTGACGGAGCATTAGCTCTGTCCAATTTTTCCTTTGCATCTCAAAAAATAATGTTAGGTGGGGTGAAAAGTAACATAACATCCTTGGTAATGAAAAAAAATTTTTTTTAAGTGTCCCCTTTAGTTTGATACACTTATTCCAGCGATTTTCCAACTTCTTGATCCCGTCCGAAAAGTAATTTTGAGGAAGGTCTGCAAAATACTACTCCGTGGCGTCGATGATTTCCTCGCGTGAGCTGAATTTTTTATTGATGAGCCATCTTTTAAGGTTTGGGAAGGTATAATAGTCCGAGGGAGCCAAATCGGGCGAATACGGTGGATGCGACAGCAATCGGAGTCATTAAGTCATTGATTTTAGCCGTGGTTGCGATGCTTTTGTGCGCCGGTGCATTGTCTTGCAAACGGCTTCATGTGAGGCCGTTTTGCATCGATTTCGGCATTTAATCGCTCCAATAATGCACAGTAATACTCGCTATTGATGGTTTTTCCTTTTAAGGCGTGTGCGCTCAGTACTAATCTTTGTGGTATCTGCTAGCTCGCGCACCTTCACTTTCCGGTCAGCCAATACCATTTCATGTTTTTTTTTTTTGACATTGTCTTCTGTAACCGCATCGGAGGGCTTGCCGCTGCGGACTTGATCGGTAGTGGAGTTGCGGCCACCACGAAACTCTCGAAACCAATATTTGACGGTGTAATCTGACGGAGCATAAGCTCTGTCCAATTTTTCCTTTGCATCTCAAAAAATAATGTTTTATGAGAGAACGAAAATCGTTTTTGTCCATACTCAACATGATGCCAAACTCGTCAACAACAATCAAATGTCAAAACAAAACAGAAGACAGTATCGCACTGAAATTTGGCATGTCTGCCTAAATATGAACGAACTTCAAGGCACCATAACCTTTTTTGCAGTAGCAGCGCATTCTGGCGGTCAAGGAGGTTACTTTTACACTTCACCTAGTATGTTTGACAGGTGTCATAGCAACCAAACAAAAAAAAATTGAGGCCCGTTCACAATAAATGTTCCCTATCGAGACATTTGCATTTTGACGCTCACTTGATAGCGGTACACCTAGTAAACAATGACAACTTGAGCCATAGCACCTACGTTAACATTGTTGTCGGTATTCTTTTTTTTTTTTTTTGCAATATTGCTTTTAATTTCATAGATCGGTTTGCGCAAGTTATGTTTCAAGCTTTGCGTTTAGATAAAAAAAAACCAGCTTCACTTTAACAATGTCTCTAATCAATTGAACTTCTTACAAATTTTAACTTAACACCTAACATAACTAATGCAGTGCGATTCCCATAAATTTGAATTTGGACCGGAAACCGGTCAGACGTAATTAAACATATTGAGCATCCGGCGTACGTTGAACTGCCGTTGGTGTTGTTGTTACTCGTATGTGTGACTGAATCGGCGTGTGTTGTACTGCTGCTGTTGTTATGTGTGATTGAATCGAGCTAAATTGAAATGCTGCTGTTGTTGATATTGTTTTCGTATCTATGGGGCATTTGGGGTATAACATAGTGGCTACCGTAACTCCTTACTCCTTAGAATAAAGCGATGGCCATTCTCCTCTCCTTGTACTTCATCTTAAGCAAGATGATTATGATGATGACTATGATGATGGTGATCGATGAGAGAATAGATACAGGTCTTTGATCAAAGGGTGAATAGTACTCTTTAGATTATGGAGTTGGATTCTTTTAGTTTATGTTGTTTCTGCGTGAATGTTGCTTTTTGGTGGCTGTGGGACATGAAATTATTCACAAAAGATGTCTGGGTTATCTTCATAAAATGGTATATGCCACTAACAATAACGCTGCACTTCTGGAAGTAAAGTAGTGTTGTACCTTCTATTGCTTTGGTATGGGTACTGCAAGTAGAATTCATTATAATCTTTGGTACATTAACAAAGAGAATATAATTTGGTTCAGGTTGTGATACGCTTTCAACTTTGCCGATATCGTAGAATGGGCAATGGGCGGCTTTATTCTTCATTGAATTTCCAACACATTGAAGCTTATGATATCTTCTTCCGGTTCAGGTTGTGAGCAGTAATATATATTTTCTATTTTGTTGAAAAATGTAGTGGATTTGTTATAATTGATTTTGTGCCATTAATTGGTAAAGGAAGGATGTGATATAAATAATGTTTTTCTGGTTAGAAATTTGGTAAAAGAACCCTAAAAGACCTACAATCTAAGAAATTCATATATTTGTTCAGTAGAAATAATTTCTTTTGTATTATATTAATTTCATTTGGATTAAGTATACATATATATAGGGATGATGTTAAGTTTACGTAGAATGATTGCTTTAAACAGATCAAAAATGTGGTTTGTTAGTAGGTCTGTGTTAAAGTTAATTTGGTTTATTGTGTTTCGATAAGTATAACACATGGGCTGCCGTTTTATAGTAAAACACAAAATTTTTGCAAAATTCAACTTTATCCATCAATATAGTTGCCTTCGAGGGCAATACACTGATTGAAACGATTTTTCAATCTTTAGATACCAGTTTTGAAGTACGATTTCGGTTAAGCCTCAAAATAGGACTCCGTTTCGGCGATTACTTCCTCATAGGTCTTAAATCTCTTTCCGGCGAGCATTCTTTTGAGGTCTGCGAACAGGAAATAGTCGCTGCAGGCCAAATCTGGAGAATACGGTGGGTGGGGAAGCAATTCGTAGCCGAATTCATTCAATTTTACCATTGTTTTCATCAAATGGTGACACGGTGCATTGTCTTGATGAAAAAGGCGGCTTTTCTCAGCTGATTGCCGACTTGACTCTGGTGTGAAGTGATGAAGCCAAGTTGCATCCATTGTCACATACCGACGCAAAAATTCGGCTTTATTGCGGTTGAACAGCTTTCAACACTCCTCTGAATCATCAACACGTTGTTGTTTTTGGTCGACTGTGAGCAAACGCGGCACCCACTTTGAATAGAGCTTTCGCATGTCCAAATATTCGTGTATAATATATTCAAAACGCTCTTTTGATATCTTCAGAGCCTCAGCTATCTCGATCAACTTCACTTTATGGTCATGCGTAATCATTTTGTGGACTTTTTAGATGTTTCCATCTGGAACAGCCTCTTTTGGACATCCACTGCGTGCATCATCTTCGGTGCTTGTATGACCAATTTTATATTTTTCAATCCACTTGCGAATGGTTCGTCCGGCTGCTGCAGAGTCCGGGTAACACTTATCAAGCCATCAAAAAGCAATGATAAATCAGCACACGAAATTGCTTTGAATCCATTTTTTTTTTCACAATAACAAAAGTTGCTTCACTCACAACGCTATATCTCGAGAATTAATTGTCCGACAGCTGTCAAATTTATACACGTATCTTTTGAAGGTTGCTACTAACTGAATATGGTATGGATTTAATTCAGATCCAAGTAATTGACAGAAATAATGCTGAATCGTTTCCAACTCTTTTTCTAAACTTTAGTCTTACCAAACTGATAGTTCATATTGTGTTTATAATTTGGATTGCATACTCTCGAGTATAGGTAACCGCAAACTGCTTTCTTAAATTTTGCTAGATCCTCTCGTTTTGCCTATCTAATATCAGGAAAATTTACTGACAGCATGTTCACCAAGAACAAATTTCTTTTATAAGAGCATTATGATCCGTTTAAAATATATTTTTAAGTCGATCAAAGATTGTTAACATTTTCTTGGCATTGAAATTGTGGAAAGGAAGTAATTGAGGTTGTTAATGGATTCAAAGGATTTGGAAAAGATCTCCTCTTTCCCAATAATCGTATTAGTACCTATTTATGACTTCTTGTTTTTGATATTACATGATTTTAACGATGGCTTGCTAGTTTTAGTCGGAAATATTTTCTCCGTTTGCATGATGAAAAATTAGCCAAAATTATGGGCCCATGATCACAAATTACTTATTAACTAAATTACAACCACATCCATCTTACTCGAAGTTTCAAAAAGATGGGGGAAAACCACAGGTCATTAGAACTTCCATGAGTTGTTGCGTGAGCATTTCCCACGAAAACTGATCAACCGCTTTGGAGACGTCCGTTCGCTAGTGAAGTCTCATGACTTAACTCCAATGGACTTTTTTTCTGTGGTGGTACGTAAAATGGTAGAGGTGAAACACGCTGTGAAATTAACGACATCCAGGCAAGCATGCTGTAACACGTGGCATGAATCACGGTGGTCCGCTTCCAGCAGTGTGTACGTCTGTGATTCTGTTCATATCAAAAAATAGAATCCGCATTCTTTGCATTTATTATAAAGAAAACAATGTGTCTCATAATTTTTGTTTTATTAATGTTTAAAAATGTACATCTGTCACCGGATGCCCTGTACATTTGTGTACTTTAGTAGAGGGTTAAGAAGAAATTTCGAATTGCCGATCGTATATATCTTTCATAATTACTCGGCGATTTAAAGTGAGAAGGTAGTCGCTGTTTAAGAGCCTGTCCAGCGGGGTCAGTAAATCTATGAATATAAGCTAAAAGATAGTTTCACAGACCTTAAACTCAAGCTTAGTCACCATAGATTTAGGCTCACGTACACGGTCACAAAATGTTCATGATAAAGTGGCGATCTTTATGTAAGATAGAGGCGGTGGTCGGCAATGGGTAAACTTTAAAAGTAAATTCTTCTTCCTATGAAAAAATCGATTATTCTATCAGAGTTTGAGGTCGAAAAAAAATCGTGCGTCCCTTTTAACTGTGTATAAAATATGGAGATACTTCTCACTGTGCATAAAATAGGGCCCACCCTAGAAAGTCGTCCCAAAAATATATTTGTTTTTAGAATAAAGCTCCTGGATACGGCACAGAAGTATCGAGTTTTACCTCATACATTTGTTTATGTACATAGGTGACTTGTATATGTGTGTATACATATTTTGTCAATAGGTCCACCAACCCGCCATAAATTCATGTGCTCCATTAAGTACACAAATTAAAGGGCTGATTTTTACCTTTCTTCTCAATACCAATCCAATTCCAAAGTTATGTTAGGAAAAAAACTTGTACAGATACACGTTATATCCTAGTCGCCCTTCTTCATACAATCTACACCATTCTCCTGCATAAGTATTTTGGCTTTATTTCATGATGAGGAAAATTACTTTGATGTCAAACATTAGTTAACATTACACGCACATAAGTTACCCGATGTGTGTGTTGTGTCTTCAGTGTTGCATAACAAAAATGTCGATTATGTGAGTACAACTTCGAACTATATCGTTTTTGCTTTCGGTCGTAAACTTCCGTTTGAGGCACCCTCGTCTGAGCCAACCCTTCGTCAGATAACTTTGTGTAACTTCCGTGTATTAAGAAAATAAATTTTTCCAATTTTTTTTTTGCTTCTATACTTTTAGGGACGAAGCAGGATTATAGACTGTTAAGGAAAATATTGCCTTAAAAGTTTTTGGGCTGTACTGGTCATGTTGCTTATCTTAATGGTTAGCAAACAACTTAATGTGGCGTACATAATTTAATTGAATCATTGACCCTTTAATACTGTTTATCAAACACGTTTAGGTTTAATTGCTCTCGTGGCAACGAAATCACCTCTTTGAGATAAAATAACAAGTTTGAATGTGTTTGTAATTGACCTGCATGAGCCATAAGTCTCCCAGAAGACGCTCGATCTATAATACTTACTCATATATTCAAATTAGATCAAAATGATCCATATTTTCAGGCATACATATTAGGCACATTTTTTTGTGCCTCTTCAGTTTTTTCAAGAAGCGTGTGGTCTTCCCTACAATTCATAAGCCGTTCTTGTCTTGCATATGCTTCTTGTTTGACTGAGGTTTTTTGTGGCGCCGATTTAAAACAAACCACATCAGAAGCATCTGATAGCTCATTGACAACATTCCCACTTATGTTCTATTGTTCGTGTATGGGAGCTAGAATTTTCAGCGAACATAAGTATAACGCGATAGGTAAAGATTCTCTTTTTTTTTTTTTGTGATTGAAACTTTTCGACATCGAACTTTGTGGATATTGCTTGACTCTGTTGTGCCTTTGATATCCACTCACGTATCCTGGCCTCAAGAAGGCAATGATATGGAGCAATGTTGGCTCATCTTAAAGTCTGAGCATCTGCATTGTTGAAGGAGTGCCTGGCGCTGATCGCAATATAATACATGGGCTGAAAAGACCGTTTCTAAGAGGAGGCAACACTTGAATCAAATCTATACCATTTTCAGTTAGTACCAACCTTCAAAAGATAAGTGTATAGCGTTGTGAGTGAATCAACTTTTGTTATTGTGAAAAAAAAAAAAAAAATGGATTCAAAGCAATTTCGTGTGTTGATTTATCATTGCTTTTTGATGGAAAAAAATGCAACCGATGCAAAGAAATGGCTTGATAAGTGTTACCCGGACTCTGCACCAGCCGAACGAACCATTCGCAAGTGGATTGAAAAATTTAAAAGTGGTCATACAAGCCTCGAAGATGATGCACGCAGTGGACGTCCAAAAGAGGCTGTTTTAGATGAAAACATCAAAAAAGTCCACAAAATGATTACGAATGACCGTAAAGTCAATTTGATCAAGATAGCTGAGGCTCTGAAGATATCAAAAGAGCATGTTCGATTTATCATACACGAATATTTGGACATGCGAAAGCTCTGTTCAAAGTGGGTGCCGCGTTTGCTTACAGTCGACCAAAAACAACAACGTGTTGATGATTCATAGGAGTCGTGATGAAAACGATGGCAAAATTGAATGAATTCGGCTGCCCACCCACCGTATTCTCCAGATTTGGCCCCCAGCGACTATTTTCTGTTCGCAGACCTCAAAAGAATGATCGCCGGAAAGAGATTTAAGACCGATGAAGAAGTAATCCCCGAAACAGAGGCCTATTTTGAGGCTAAACCGAAATCGTACTTCAAAACTGGTATCGAAAGATTGAAAAATTGTTTCAATCAGTGTATCGCCCTCGAAGACAACTATATTAATAAATAAAGTTGAATTTTGCAAAAATTTTGTGTTTTACTATAAAACGGCTTTTCAGCCCATCTGGTTGATTAATCAGAGTGTAGCCAAGTCTCTTTATGGATGTTGTGTTATAGAAACCGCGTGCTGTTTACATAGTAGTAACATCCTGTTTCTTTAACCCATTGAAGGATGTAGTGTTTTGCAGGCTGTGACTTCCAATGAGCCATACAATAAAGGTTTCCTTATCTAGCTTTTGTTTAGATCTCCTAATACAATTTTGTTGTCATAGCCGGGTTGCTGACTATATCTTCGGTCTAAGAGGTCATATAATCGTCTTCGATGTTGTGATTATTATTATTTGTAGGAGTATCACTAAGAAACAAATTCGTAACTACTTTAATAACAAAGATCTCCTATGTAAATATCAGTCTGGTTTTCGGGAGCTAGAAAACAACAACAAAAGGAACAGCGCTGGAAAACCGCACTGATATCAATAGTAGATGAGATCTCTAACGCAATGGATATAAATCATGCAACGCTGTTATCATTGCTCGACTTTTCAGAGGCATTTGAAACAGTCCACCATGCGGTCATTTGCCGTTAGCTTAAAAACTGTTTCGCGTTTTCCTCTCTATCTGTAGCTCTTACCAGGTCTAACTTAAACGGAAGAAAACAATGTGTTTGAATTGGTAAGAAAAGTACGAAGTTTTTAAGCTTGTAGAATTGTTCAATCATTGAACCTGCTTTTAGTACGTGAACAACCTTCCAAACATTGTTAAACACTGCAACGTCCATATGTTCGTTGATGATGTTCAACTTATGATAAGCTCCCCAACAAAAGAAACATAATCTACTGGAGACCTCCTAAACGAATATTTTGCTAGAATTCATGACTGATCAATAAACCATGATGAAGTTTATAATGATAACAGTTTAATGCTGATAAGTCTAAAAAACCCTTTATACACCTTCAGCCTGTCCACATACATCAAATGCCCATATTTCTGCTAAAGACCTTGTTATGATTTTTAATTCAAATCTTTCTAAAGATACTTACATTAATTCTATCATACAGTGGGCTTCGAACTCTATGGGTCACTCAACATCTTTTACCAACAAAAACTAAATTCATCCAAGCAAAAAATCTTCTTTTATCAATTTTATTAAACGGATGCGAGATCTTTTCCAAAAATGATCACAATAGTCTCAAAAAACTTAACATTGTCTTCAATAATATCGCGAGATACATTTTTAATATCAGGGAGCGTGATCATATCTCTCACATTTCTAAGCAAATAACTGGATGCTCTTTTCCAAGCCTCTCAAACAACAGATGGCTATGTCTTTTGCATAACTTATTAAACCCGAGAGCCAGATTACTTCTTTAACATGCTTCAATTTTAGAAGTCGCAAAAATTCTTTAAGTTGTGCGGCTTTGAAGCTCTACCTACTGACTTGAGAAGAATGACAAGCATGAATAAATTTAAGTCGTCCTTACTCGCACTACTAGCTACAATATAATATGCACAAATTTATATTAACATATTTATGAACTCTTTATGAATTTATCTTGAACATACTACGTTTTCTTTTCTATTTAATTCTTATTTCTTTCTTTTATATTGAATTTTTAATTAGCTATAATTTTATTTTTGTTTCCTTTTCTTATTTTTTCTAACTTTAATTTTTTCTTTTTTAAACTTACAAATCATTTTGTAAGATTATTCAATCTTTCTTTCTAAGTAATATACATATATACAACCTGACTGACTCGAACTGCAACCAAATTCAGACTGCTATAATTTCCAAACCGTTCATTATTGTCAGCTCAAATTTTGGCACATGACAGATAATTTTATTATTTATAAGGCTTTTAAACGATTTGGGTGATAATGTGATTGCTTTATATTTGGCTGGAAAACTTCAAGTAGCTGTCGTTAGAGCCCTCCAGAACCTCAACGTGAATAAATCATTTTTGTCTCGAACCACAGCTCGTTACCGTGATACTGGCAGAATTGCAAAACGCCATGGAGGTGGTCATAAAAAAACAGCAGCATCGGTAGATATGGTTCGAAAAGTGGAGGCACGAATTAAGCGAAATCCGCGTCGAAATGGAAGATAAATGGCTCGTGAGCTCAACATATCGGTGGAACGGATGCAACGCATACTGTAAAATGTGCTTGGGGCTCAAGCCAAAAAATACACGATCTTACAACGCAACAGAAAAAAGTTAGAGTCGAAAGAGCGAAGAAGTTGCTACGCTTGCACGAAAGTGGTGAGTTGCCGAATTTGTTTTTTTCCGATGAGTCGCTATTTGTTATAGAGCAATATGACTGCAAAAAAAATGACAGAGTTTACTTGCCAGAGAGGTCCTTCGAAAATTTACTCCTTCAGACGGCCACCAGAAAGCAGGCAGCACCGACGGTGATGGTTTGGGCCGACATAACCGCCGATGTTCGCTCTCCGCTCGTACTTTTGGACCGTGGCGTCAAAAGTAATGCGATCGCATACCGTTAAACTGTCTTAGAGACAGTATTGAAGCCTTGGGCAAACAATCATTTCAGTCAGAGACCGTGGACATTTCAACAATACTCGGCCCGTTTCACAAAGCGCGCGTCAACCAAGATTGGTTAAAAAACAATGTTCCACACTTCATTTCATCGACACAATGGATTGCAAATTCTCCGGATGAAAATCCGTTGGATTTCTCTGTCTGGGGTAATTTTAAGGTTGGCACTAAAAAATACCAAAGTTTGGACCACCTCAAACAAGCACTTCGCAGGGTATGGGCCAAGCCACAGGGTATGGCAGAGCCACTTGCGTGCAGCGTGCGATGCTTTCTTCGGCCGTCTCAAGGCCATTATTCGCTACAAAGGTTGACATTTTGAAAACTACTAATACAATTTGAAAATTGATTTATTTTCCAATATTTTTTGCTTTGGCACAGTAAAATTTATCAGAAAATAGAAATATTATAGCATTTTAAAAAGTTGCAGTTCGAGTCAGTCACCCTGTAGTATGTTGAATAAATAAAATAAATATAGGCAAACAAGAATTATATAATATTTCCAAGTTCCATAAATTTCCATCGCAGCGCTCTTTTTGGATTGTAATAGTATCTGCTTAAGAGCACATGGTCTGTTAAGGACACTAACATTTAATGTGAAAAGCTGAAAACCGTTGTGTGGCCTTGGCTTAAGTGATGGTGTATTGGATTCCCAATCGGATGATTCGGGGTTCAATACCAGCCGTTCCCGAAAGACATTTTCTAAAGAATAGTCATACTCTCTTGAGTGTTAAGTTCTTAACAAAAAAAAATGTTAAAATCGTTTATTGACGTCATCAGTATTATATTCACCCATATCCGCCCATATCCGAGGCTGTTGGCTGTCTCTGAACTGTTTTTTATTTTTATTTTGTTTTGTTTTCTGGAGGGCGAGGACTTTAAAAGCCCCCCGGATGAAGGATCCGACCAAACAATCTGCTTATTATAACAACTTAAAAAAAATATACAGACCTTTCATACTCCGCTCTGCTTTTGAAAGCTCTAAGCTTTGAGAGTTTAATTTTGGGTATAAGAGGACATATTGCATCTTCATATTCATTGCATTACCAAAAACCTCCTTCAAAGTCAATTAGATGATGATAAAATGGAGATGTATATTCGCGCAGCTCTATAACGATTCGAAAAATGTTCGGTACAGTAAAATCCTGAGTGAAATCCTGCTTGTTAAATTCATGTGTTCTTTGATCCTGACTAGGGTTATTAAATTGCTTTTCTCTTGCAACTTAATCATAGTCATTCTTTCATTCCATTATTACTAGTGCTCATTTCGCTATGATATACTGTAGGTATTTGGGTATTTTTTTTGTCAAAATGACAGTTTTCACTAGGAACATCCGTTTGATGACTACCCAGATAGGAAGTTATCTGGCGCTATTGAGTCAAAATGAGTGTACCATCATTTACTTCAACCTTTATTAGCCAAACTGTCAAAATTTGGTGACGCTTAGTTTTGTTTTGACACCCATTTCAATATGGTATATCGTGTTTGTGTTTCTTGTGAAAATGTATAAAGAGCAGTATCGTTCCTTGATCCGATTTTGGTTTTTGAGTGGCAAAACCTGCGACAAAATCAATTCCATTGTCAATGGAACCCATTTACCTAAACGTAAAACCGTTTACCATTGATTCGCAGAGTTTTACAGTGGCCGCACGTCGGTTTTGATAAACCGCGCCCAACTTGCCCAAAAAACCGAAAACCATGGATAAAATTTATGATCACGTATTGGCGGATCACCGAGTGAAAATCCTTGAGTTGTCTGAAATATCAGGCATCTCAACTGACCGCGTTAGTTATATCCTGCACGAGATTTTAGGCATGAGAAAACTGTCCGCGCGATGGATGCCGCGTTTGTTTACACCGGAGAACAAGCGCAATTGTGAGACTACTTCAAAGACGTGTTTGGCCCTGTTTAATCAAAATCCAGAGGAGTTTCTGCATCGTTTTATGACCGTCGATGAGATACAGATTTATTGGTGCGCCCCGGAGACCAAAGTTCATTCGAAGGGAATAATAATATACAACATACTAGGTCGATTTATTGGGCCGATTCAACCCATTCTCCATATTCTCCGAACTTGACCCCCTGCGACTGCTTTTTTTTCCCGAACTTTAAAAGATTTCTGACCGGAAAGAAGTACGAGTTGAACGAAAAAGTCATCGCCGCCGTGGAGGCGTATTTTGCAGGCCAACAAAAGTCATACTATACGGAGGTATTAAAAAAGTTGCAGCACCCCTGGAAAAAGTGTATTGAGCTGAAAGGGGATTATATTGAAAATTAAATTGTCAAAATCTAAAAAAGTTGCGTTAACATTTCTTACCCGGGTATTCATCAAACAGCCCTCATACAGAACGTATGTTAATAACTATCACGAAGTGCTTCTTTGATATTCGGAGATGATCCTCAGCTATAAACAGGAAGGGTTTTTATGGAATACACTTGGTTCAGTTATGGATAATTGGAACAGTCCCTATTGGGCTTCTTCTTAACCTTTCAATGTTACCCATACATGACAGAAACTTAGGGAGTAACATTTACCATCACATGCTTGAAGTTGTTAATAGTTTATTACTGTTTAAGAGAATATTCATAACACATTTTCATGAATAGAGTGCTATAAAAGTTCGCTTCGATGAAGAAATCCATTTTGTCGACAAGGAAGATTTTTGTCGACACTCTACTTCGAAAAATAAGCAACGATTTCGATTTTCGGCCTTTCTTCCTTCTTGTCCCGAATCAGGACCAGGATCACTATTGATTTAAAGAGCCATGTTTAGGCTTGCTCTATTCCAATAACGAAACATGATTCTAGTTAAAAACGCTGATGCCATAACTTACTCAGTAAAATAGAAGTAAAATATATTCTCCGTATTACGTATCACTAAAAAAATATGCAATTAAGTTAGATACGATATTCCTATGTACAAAGACAATGATTGTGTCAATAAATCCTTTTGTGCCAAGAAAAAAAAAACAATTTTTAATAAAATGCATTCTTTGGTGTATCCCATCTCTCATGAAATGTTAAAATGTGGAAATAAAAGATTCTACGGTGTTGGTAAACGACTAAAAAATGTCATATCAACTTTAGAGATGTTTTGAACCATAATGCAGCTAAACAGATCTGAATCATCTACTCATATGTTGCTTTTAACATAATTGCTTTTAGTTTTGTTGATTCATTGACATAATTTTTCTTTAGAAGTATTTATAAATGCATCTTTCCTAACAACCTAAATTTTTCTGAACTACAGGACTGTTTTATCTACGCACAGTGTTTTCAAAGATTTTCGAAAAGGTCATAGAATGTACAATTACTTTTTTTCTGGAATAAAATCCTCTTCTAATCATAATCAGTTCAGCTTCAGAGCATAAACTATGGACAATTAAAAAATTGCCGCTTCAGTTTTCATAGGCATAGTCAAAATTTTAATAATGAAGCAGGTTTCAGAGGACCTATGCTCAATTGATTTGCATTGTTTCGTACTTTTAAAACCGTAAGAAAATGGTTAAATTAGACTTTAATTTTAATATTCTAATGATGAATTCCTATTAGCACTAGGGTGCTAAATACGTGGGTACGTTGATTTTCATAAATTACATTTTAACCAAAATACAGCATGCAAATAAAATGGTTTATCGTACGATGTTGTATAAATGTACTCAAGTACCTCTGATCTACACGAAGTTACAGACAAAAGTTATGATTTGGAAATCCAAAAAAGGATGTTTGATATAATCCATTTGCGACAAAAGCAAAATCATATTTCTGCACTCAGACTAAATCTTCATTCTTCAAATTTTATATTTCAGAATTCAAATTGTGGTAAATTATGTATTAGGTGTATTGTAAATTAATCTGTTCGTGGTATTCCCTATCCATCAGTTTGTAAGCGAGCAAGTGCTTTAAATGTGTAGATATGATATAATTTGCGCAAATATTTAGGACTGCACTCCTAGGAAAATAAATTTGGTACAAGAATTAATGCCTCAAGGTGCCAGTCAGAGCTCGTTATATCTGTACACGAATAAACCGAAATCTCTGGTTAAGTTAAAAGGAATTATTCCATACAAAATCTCAGTTGTTACAAGTATGCTGGGAAGCTACGAATAATCTTTTGTTTTTACCAATAATTTTTTTCTCTTCCTGTCTTCGAAGTGTCCTTCAATGTAAAATTGCTGTCGTCTTTGTGTAGTTGTACACCTTCTTAAACATACCACGGGCCCCGGCTTTTTTAATGATGACTTGGTATACAAACAACAATTTCGATCTATATTTATACACAACTAATTTGTTTACGCGACCGTGTGTTTAGTGCATCATAATCCATTTGAAATTTTCATCATTAATTACGGAATTGATAATTCTATAATCGATGACAACAATTCTCACTAGGTAGCTTGTAAGAGCATCTCTAACGAAGCCTTTCATGCCATTTATGTTGGGATAAACAGAACAAATACGGTGTTAATCAAAAAATTCTCCTTTTATTTTGCGATGAGTGCAAGGGTATTGTTTAAGATTATTAAATTTTCTTATATATCTTGAATTTATTGTACTCTTCATATTTCCTATATTCCTTTGCTTATTTTAAAATGTAACATCCAAATCTAATACACCCTATGCTACGTTTAACTTCAGCTATAAAAATATAATTGATTATGTTTAATCGAACTGTAAATTCGTTGTATCTGATGATTTAATTGTATTTATTGAGTATGATACCGTATTTTGTCATCTGATTTGTTAACATTCTATTGAACTAAAGAGTGGCTCGGTCATTTGGATCACAGTCACAAAGAGGGTAATATCAAAAATAAAAATTGTTCGTCGTTGGAATCTTTCGATATTTTTCCTCTTTTTTTTCTAATTCGTTGGCATTTTAGTCCCAATTCGAGCCGGATTTTGCTTTATCATTTCATAATTCGCAGCTACAAAACATTTAATCAATTATATCGGCGTAAATTTATCATCATCATTATTATATGATTATTTCTTAATGGCGGAATCAACTTCATCACCAGTACTTCGTGCTACTCGTGGTCATTTAAAAGGTTCCTTAAAAAAATTGGTTACCTACGTAGAAGCTATTTCGGACACAACTTCGTTAACTGATCTCAAAGTTCGCTATTATAAAGTGGAAGATTTATGGGAAGAATTCGCTTCTTCTCAAAAACTTTTATATGCGTTGGGGATGAGGAAAGATACATTGACCCTACTCCGGAGTTGGAGGATTTCGAGGCAAAAGTTTTATCTGTTAAATCAAGTCTACTCTCGGCGGTTAATGATCGTGAAAAAAATTGAAAAATGGATACCTTCAATCAGTCCTTTATAGGAAAGAATAAAGATTCCTTAACTCGATAAGAATTGAACCATTATCGGGCAATTATAAAGATTGGCCAACGTTTAGAGACATGTTTCTAAGTGTTGTTAAAAGTAAACCCAATTTATCTCCAATTCGGAAATTTTAATTTTTAATATCGTGTCTACGTGGTGATGCGTTAGGTCTTTTAAGCCGTTTCCCTGTTTGCAGTGACACATACCATCAAGCGTGGGAAAACTTGAGAAACGCTACGATAGGCCGCGTCATATAATAAATAATTTTGTTAAAACCTTTATGGAGATTTCAAACATTAGTCTTCTACGTAAAATATCAGACGTAGCTGATGAAATAGTTAGAGGTCTAACCGCTGTCAAATCTCATAATAGGGATCCGTGGCTTATTTACATTTAAGTAAACAAACTGGACCCTGAAACGCGTCAAGCATGGTTTGAGGAAAACCTACTATGGACCAGTTTTTAGACTTTTTAGACGGTCCGTGCGAAGCGTTAGAGAGTTCTAGATCAAACATACGCGAATCCAATCGATTAAAAAAAACCTGTGGTAAAGAGCATGCATGCTTCGTCCAATTTAACATGCGCTAAATGCAAAGCGAACCACGGTCTTTCACAATGCCAAATAATTCTCGACATGGATTTATAATCCCGTAGAGAATTTGTCAAAAATAATAAACTTTGTTTTAACTGCCTTCGAAGTGGTCATCCCTCGGCTCGTTGCCAATCCAAGTTTCGATGCAAATCATGTAATACACGTCATCATAGTTTGGTACATGACGACTCTGTGAATATATCGTATCACTCGATAGGCCTACAAATTAACAACACTCAGTTTGATATTAGCCAAACTAATGACTTTAATCCCCAACATACAACAACTTATCATTCCATTAATTCACATAAGTTCAACATATCACCTCACTCTCCCAACATTGTGTCTCAAAATCAACAATTTCTTCCTTCAAATCAGTTCCTGACGTCATCACAAGCAATCATAAATAATCATTCGGTAAACAGAAGGCATGTCATAAGCCAAACATTACTTCCCACTGCCCTGGAAAAGGTTTTGGACGCAAACGGAAATTATCAGCAAGTTCGGATTCTGATTGACAGGTTTCTTTCATCAATGAGTCATGTGTGCAAAGACTTGGGGTAAAACGAAAAAACGCCCGTATAACCATTAGTAGTATTGGATCTACCAGCGCTGGTAAATCCAGGGGCCTAATATCGTTGGTCATCAATTCACTCTGTGGTTCAGATTGTATTCCAGTTGATACACATATTTTATCAAATATGACAACAAAGCTGCCATCTACTTCATTTTCCATAGAAGATTGGAATCACTTGCATCGACTAACCTTAGCCGATACTTACTTTTATCGATCTGATCCCGTTGACATACTATTAGGAGCAGATAAAGCTTGGGACATTCTAGTGGAAAAGGCTATCCGATAGCGCAAAAGACTGTCTTTGGCTGGGTTGTGGCTGGATCGTTACTATACACTAGAGAACCGAATATTTTTTCACATCATGCTCATTTCGATATTGATTCGATTTTAAAATCCTTTGGGGCCATCAAAGAAATTGATTCAAAAACAATTCTGTCAAAAGAAGATTTGCAAATCGAGGAACATTTTCTCCAAACTCATCGGCGAGATTTGTCTGGAAAATACATCATCGATTTACCATTTAAATCACCACCACAGTGGCGTCTAAAATGGATGGAGAAAAAGTTTCAACGAGACTCAGTCCTATTCCAAAGCTATTCACGGTTTCTTGACGAATATTTGAACTTGAGCCATATGTCCATGGTTCCTTCCTCAGAAATCTCCAAACAAAATGTTTTTTATTTGTCCCATTATGCCGTGTTGGAGTCAGACAGCAGTTCAACCAAGCTACGTGTCGTGTTTGATGGATCTCACAGAGACTCTAATGGGAATAGTTTAAACGACGCGCTCATGATTGGTCGGCCCATCCAATGCAATCTTTTCTCTGTCTGCCTACGATTCCGTCGACATCAATTCGTGTTTACAGCAGATATAGTTAAGATGTTTCGTCAAATCTGGGTTTCGAAAAAGGATGTTGATTTTCAACGGATCGTGTGGCGAAAATCACCTTCACCCTTGCAACATTTTCGGCTACACACTGTTACCTACAGAACTTCTTGCGCTCCATTTCTGTCGGTTCGGGCCTTGGAGCAACTAGCACGGGACTATCAAAAAGAGTTTCCAATCGCGTCCGACATTGTGTTAAATGACTTTTATGTAGATGACGTCGTTTCGGGCGGAGATACTTTGGCCCAAGTCATTGAAAAACGAAATTCCTTAATTGAATTCCTTCAGAAGTGTGGTATCGAATTGAGTAAATGGCAAAGCAATTGTGAAGAGCTTCGCCAAGAAAATGTCTCTCTACAAAATATTGCGATTGACACGGATGCGGATCCGTGGACTAAAGTTCTCGGCTATCTATGATCTCCTTGGTTTCCTTACACCTTCCATTATCCAACTTAAAATACTTCTTCAAGAATTATGAAACTGAAATGTGGGCTGGGATGATAGTCTTCTATACTTAATTACATACCAATGGGAAAAATATCGTGATGAACTTCCAATCCTCACAAAAATCGAAATACCTAGAGTTATCGGTCTTTAAAACGCTTCATTTCAATTTCTTGCATTTTCTGATGTGTCGGCATCAGCATAGGCGGCCGTCATCTATTCGCGCTATGAATTACCCAGTGAAGCCATCAAAACAAAAATTCTCGCCGCAAAATCTCGGGTATCTCCACTAAAACAACTAAGCATTCCGCGGTTAGAACTTTGTGCGGCCGTTTTACTTGTACAATTACTTGTTGCGGTACAAAAATCCATTTGCGTTACATTTACCAACATATACGCCTGTTCAGACTCAAAGGTAGTACTATCATGGCTTTCGTCTCCTCCTCGTCGCTGGAATATTTTTGTAGGTAATCGTACTTCGGAAATCCTAAATACTATTCCTAGAAATAGGTGGTTTCATGTCCGATCGGAATGCAATCCAACTGATTGTGCATCGATCACCGTCTCAGCTTTTCAAACATCCGATTTGGTGGAAAAGCCCACTTTGGCTAAAGGAAAAATCTGAAAACTGGCCTATTGTTACACAAACAAAATTTACCTTCTTCGCTTCATCTTAGGCCTAATGAAATCTACGAGGCAAAATTAACTGTCATTAAATGGCTGCAGCATCGGTATTTTGGTGACTATATCAAATCGTTTCATAAACATGGTTTCTTCCCTAATAAATGCAAAATAATTAATCTTTCTCCTTTCCTAGATGATAAAGGTATCCTGAGAGTTGGAGGAAGAATTCAATAAGCTGACATTTCATTTTCTACGAAACTCCCTATCATCATACCAAAGGGACACGTCATTACCAAACTAATTTTACTGGATGTCCATAAACGTTTCTTGCATCCAGGAATAACAACACTCTTCGCGATAATTCGACAAGTATGTTGGGTTATTGATTGTCGCAATTTACTTCGGAAAATAACTCATGCCTGAATACCCTGCTTTCGTCAACGAAAAGAAATCACTACTCAGCTAATGGGGAAGCTAAAACCGGAACGAATTCAATGAAGCAGACCATTCGCGCATTGCGGTTGTGATTACGCGAATCCAATAACTTTAAAAGTCAAATCGGGTAGACAATCGATGTTTAGTAAAGGCTACATCCCGCTTTTCATTTTATTTCATTTATATTAGAGCTAGTCAGTGATTTGACTACAGAAACCTTTCTTGCAGCTCTTCGCCGTTTTGTCTCTCGGAGCGGAAAACCATCGCACATGTATTCTGACAATGCAACAAACATTCGCGCATCTGCTGGTCCGTTACCGCAGATGCATGAACTTCTTTTATCCCAAAATCACAACTCGCTCAGCAGATTCGTTGGCCCGTGATGGCATTTCGTTCCCCCTTCAGCACCTCACTTCGGCGGTTTGTGGAGGCTGGAGTGAAATCCGTGAAACAACATCTTCGGCGTGTGGTCGGTACCGATATTTTAACATTCAAACAACTCTATACTCTTCTGACGCAAATTGAGACTATTCTTAATACGCGGCCGCTATGTCAAATATCAGACACCGAAATTAACCCATTAACACCTGCGCACTTCTTTTAAGGAGAATCCTATGCAGCCGTTCCGGAGCCAACAACTGATATAAACGCCAATCGATTGCCCTGCTGGCATCAATTACAAATCAAGATTCAAGGTTTTTGGAAACGCTGGCAAATGGAGTCCTTGACTTCATTGCAGAATCGTCCTCGCTGGCAGCAGATTCGATCTAACATCAAAGTCAATGATCTGGTAGTTATAAAAGAAAACAACTTACCACCTGGAGTGTTGGCCATGAGTCAAGTCATAGAAGTTCATCCAGGAGCAGACGGACATGTTCGCGTCGTCACTTTAAGAACTACCAACGGCAATTTAATTCGTCACATTCATAAATTGGCCTACCTCCCTGTGTCCTGAACTTTGTTTCAGGTGCGGGAGAATGTTTAAGATTACTAAATTTTCTTATTTATCCTGAATTTATTGTACTCTACATATTTCCTATATTCTTTTTATTTATTTTAAAATGTAAAATCCAAATCTAATACACCCTATGCTACGTTTAACTTCAGCTATAAAAATTTAATTGATTATGTTTAATCGCATTGTGCTTGATAATATACCTATAGAATCACCCAGTCTTTAATACATAGAACCAAAAGTAGAGACCTTTAAACTCATCAATTAAGCGTCACATTTGAGTAAAAGCTGCGGGCGTTATGTGTATGGCGCAATAAATATATAATCCAAGTCGAAATTTTTTTTGCAAGGTTAATGTATATACCATATGAAATAAAATGCAATAATCCGTAATGCAAAGGATCATGTCACTTACGTATCAAAGAAAAGTTGAGAAGTAATAGAGGACACCTGTCATGAGTTTCTGAGAAAAAAAATAATAAGCATTCCACAATACAAAGATCAAAGTCATTAACGCAAACTTTTTTAATTTGATGGCAAAATGAATGCCCCTTACAATTTACAAAAACCTTCAAGGTGATAAAATTTAATTTGCAAATGGTTATAAATATTTTTCCATGGAAAAAAAATAAAAAAAACGTTATATGGGATGCTTAAACCAGACATTGCTTCATAGTATATCTCCTCCTTGTAAAAACTTTCAAATGATGCATCTAAATTAAAAAAAAAAAAATTATTTTTATTTACTCCTCTTAAGAAAAATTCCATCCTGTATCTGCAAAGTTCTCTGATACTCTGTTGTTTGTTTAATTTTGTTCCTTTATAAGTTCAAGTAAATACTTGTTTATCTATTCATACTGGAAAATTTTCTCAAAAGTATCTGTTGATAGTGGGGAAACATCGTATTTTCCAGCAAATTCCGATTTGTAAATATCAATTTATGGTTTGAGGGTGGACAAAATAAAATCGAAAGAAAAACGTAAAAGGAAATGATGGTTTTCTTTTTAGAAACAAACACAAATGAAAGAGTATGATAACACGAAATCAGTGCAGAAACGTTTTAAAAAAAACGTCTAACATCTCTGAAGAATCTGCCAGCTTCAGCAATTTATTTACCAAATGGTATGAATCTTTTACTTTGAAGAAGTGATGCAATCGCAATGGAATACATAATTCTGTCAGTTTTCCATTAAATGTGTATTATGATAGTTTTTATAATTAAAAAAAAAAGAACAAATTGAGAAACCATGATAATAAACTAATATAAGTTGCTGGTCGTAGAGAAGAAGATGTGAAATGCAAAATAATTGGACTATTTAAGTATTTCATTGAATGGAAGTTTATTTCTCTTTCATAGTATCACAAATAAATTGATCAACAAATAGGTAGATAGATCATTATTTCGCATAGATTTTGTGTACATTTTGAATAAATTTACACTTATTATGATATATGAAACTAGGATATCTTCTATCTTTTCAAAATACATTATAGTTGAGAATGGGTAATACAATAGAAAAGGCGAACAAAACTTTTGTTTACCTAAAGAAAAAAAAAAACAAATAATTATAATACTAAATACATAAACAAGGAGAAAAAAGTTTCGATAATCCAATATGATAAATTTATATGAAGGTAGGAATGGAATGATAAGTAATAATTAGTAATGAGTTTCTAAAACACTTGCAGTTAACGATTAAGGATTATACTAGGTGGAGTGAAAAGTAGCCTCCTTGACCACCAGAATGCGCTGCTACTGCAAAAAGGGTTATGGTGTCTTGAAGTCCGTTCATATTTAGGTAGACATGCCAAATTTCAGTGCGATACTGTCTTTAGTTTTGTTTTGACAGCTGATTGTTGTTGACGTATTTGGCATCATGTTGAGTTTGGACAAAAACGATTTTCGTTCTCTCATAAAACATTATGAGCAAAACGGCGAAGAAAACAAAAGAAAAGTTGGATTAATATTGTGGAGCTAATGCTCCGTCAGATTACACTGTTAAATATTGGTTTCGAGAGTCTCGTGGTGGCCGCAACTCCACTACCGATAAAGTCCGCAGCGGCAGGCTCTCCGATGCGGTTACAGAGGACAATGTCAAAAAAATACATGAAATGGTGTTGGCTGACCGGAAAGTAAAGGTGCGCGACCTAGCAGATAATACAAAGGTTAGTACTGAGCTCACATGCCATATTTTGGGCAATATTCTGCATATGAAAAATTTATCCTGCCTGGTGTTGTTTTCTGGGATTATCATGGTATACTTTTCGTGAACTACCTCGAAAAAGGAATCCATAAACAGCGAGTATTACTGTGCATCATTGGAGCGAAAAAAAATTTTGTTTTTACAAGACAATGCAAAGGCGCCACGGAGGAGTATTTTGCAGACCTTCCGGAAAATTACTTTTCGGACGGGATTAAGAAGTTGGAAAATCGCTAGAATAAGTATATCAAACTAAAAGGTGACTATATTGAATAAAATAAAAAAAAAAACATTAAAAAAATTTTTTTTTTCATTCCCAAGGAGGTTACTTTTCACCCCACCTAGTATAATAGCAAACCATTACATACAGGGTGACTGACTCAAACTGCAACTTTTTAAAATGCTATAATTTTTTTTATTTTTATTGTGCCAAAGCAAAATATGTTGAAAAATACATCAATTTTCAAATTGTATCAGTAGTTTTCAATATGTCCACCTTTGGCGCAAATAATGGCCTTGAGATAGCCGAAGAAAGCATCATAAAGTGAATCTGCGGTATTTTGGCCCATTCCCGGCGAAGTGCTTGTTTGAGGTGGTCCAAACTTTGGTATTTTTTAGTGCTAACCTTCGCCTTAAAAATACCCCAGACAGAGAAATCCAACTTTGCATCCTGAGAATTTGCAATACATTGTGTCGAAGAAATAAAGTGTGGAACATTGCTTTTTAACCAATCTTAATTGATGCGCGCTCTGTGAGACGATGCCGAGTCTTGTTTAAACATCTACGGTCTCCGACCAAAATTATTGTTTGCCCAAGGTTTCAATACTGTCTCTAAGACAGTTTCACGGTATACGATCGCATTAATTTTAACGCCACGGTCCAATAATCCGAGCGGAGAGCGACCATCGGCGGTTATGGCGGCCCAAATTATCACCGTCGGTGCTGCCTGCTTTCTGGTGGCCGTCCGAGGGTGTAAATTTTGAAAGGACCTTTCTTGCAAGTAAACTCGGTCATTTTGTTTGTTGACATATTGCTCTATAACAAATGGCGACTCATCGGAAAAAAACAAATTCGGCAACTCACCACTTTCGTGCAAGCGTAGCAGCTCCTTCACTCTTTCGACTCTAACTAACTTACTAAACAAACAAAGAAATAAATAAAATAAAATAAAAACAATATATTGTGACAATTTGTGGATCCCATCCCAAAAGAACTGCGCCGGCTTGGCAGCCAAGAATGAATCAAGCTAATTTGTGATATTCTGCTCTGATGTGAACCGTATTTCAGTGAGGGCGTTCTGCATCGACCGGAACAAATGGTAGTCAGAAGGGGCAAATTCTGGGCTATAAGGCGGGTAGGGTAAGACTTCCCATCCACTGTTTTCCAAATACTGCTCTCGTCAAACGGATTAATTTTGTTCGGTAGCGTTGTCCATTGATCGTTTCACCCGGTTTTAGCAGCTTATAATAGAGCACACCCATCTGATCCCACCAAATACATAGCATTACATTTGCGCCTCAGATATTCGGCTTTGCCGTTGATTTGGCTGGTTGGCCGGGTTTCACATATGATTTTTTGCGCTTGGGGTTGTCGTAATGGATTCATTTTTCATCACCAGTAGCAATCCGATGCAAAAATGACTTCTTTTTGTTGCGTTCCAACAGCATTTCGGACATGCAAAACCGCCATTGGACGTCTCTCGGCTTGTGTTCATGTGGAACCCAATTTCCTTGCTTTTGAATATATCCAGCTGATTTTAAACGTTTTGAAATGGCTGCTTGAGTGACACCCAAAGATTTTTGGAGCTCTTCTTGTGTTTGGCAACAATCTTCATAGATTAATGCTTCCAGTTCTTCATCTTCAAACTTTTTTGGCTGCTCAGGACGTTCATCGTCTTCCAAGCCAAAATTATCACTTTTAAACCGTGCCAACAACTTTTGGCACGTTTGCTTAGCTAGCGCATATTCACCATAAACTTTCACCAAAATACGATGACTTTCGGCAGCAGTTTTCTTCATATTAAAGTAATGAAGAAGAACTCCCCGCAAAAACACTTTTTCAGGCACAAAGTTCGACATATTTGAGTGAAAAAAAATTTATTGTTGTTTACGCTTTAAATGTATGACATATACTAAAATGACGTACAATGACAGTAGCTTTCAAACGCATGTTCCAATGGAATAATATAAGTTACGCCATCTCTTAGCAGACCGAATTAAGTTAAACGAATTAAGATATAGAATCAATAGATTCAAGATATGAAAACATACCATAGATACTTTGTCGAAGTTTTCCAGACTGTAAAGTTCCGGCTGACATTAAAGATGTTACTTGGAAGGTAGCAAGCTTTTCTTTTTTTTTCGTGTAAAAAAGACAGCATATACCTTAGAAAGATTAGCTTTAATTTTTCATTTATTAAAAAAGATGTTAAGTACAGTGAACGCTCGATATAGTGAACAATCCAATATAGTGAACACACAATATTTTATACAGAGTATTTTAAATAGTGAACAAAATTAATCTGGCTACAGTCAACCTATGTTTTTTTTATTTTCTTTGAACCTTTCAGCATGCAAAAACACGTCTAAAACTTATTACCGTTGCACATAGGAGTATTAACACTAAAAAGCTGGCCAAAAGTCAGTTATCCAAAGCATGATAAAACTCAATGCAACCAACTGTTTACTACAGTTAAATAAATTGTCCATAAAAACCCACTAGCACCAACGTCCTTTGTCTCACCCAAACGGCGCATAAATGGGTGAAACTCTGTCGTCATTTAATGCACTCTATTGTTCTTTCAATGCATTATTATGTTGACGAATTTCATAAAGTTTTTTATTTTTGTTAATTGTTGTTTGTAAAATAAATGATAAATATTCAAGATCGAGGTATGTACTTTAATAATTACCATTTTAACATTAATTTATTCCACGCATAAGTGTTTTTTTTTTTTTTATTATTGTAAATTACTACAAAAATACCTTATTTTCTTTTGTTTTTGTACAATTTTCGTGTGCGTCCGAATGGTTAATTTTGACTTTAAATAAAAGTGAGGCTTTCTTGAAGAGAAATGCATAAAAACAGTTCTACTTTCTATTCTATTCTTTCCATTTAAACTTATTGATACTGGATTCCATATTTCATATTATTTGCATTAAATAGTAGTTTACGGCTATAACTAAGAAACAGCTGTATGATATAATTGAAGAATGTACAGATAAAACAATGGACCAAAATTTGTTCTTGGAAAAAGAATTGTAGAGTTAACAAAATGCCCATGCACCGAAGTTGACCAACTAAAACACATTAACACATATGCAAACTACAAAAATGATCGCTTTCTAAGAAAAAATTACCACGGACTTAAATTTGCCGTTTGGACTGCAAGAAAACCTGTTCGACCAACCACCGAATTCGCAGAATCAAGTGACCGATCCAAGCGAAAAAAAAAAAACCAAAGATTAAAGGGATAAAGTTCCTGCAGAAGAATTAACCTATGCTGCACGGATGAGTCAACGAGCCTGAAGTTCAGGCTTTCAATTCTCTACGCAAGAATAAGATTCTTCGAATCTTTGCTTCATCTATCCCATAAGCTTACCATTAAGAAATGCAAATAAGGTCAGCTTAAGAAAAGAAAACAGTGAAAGACAGGAAGGAAAACATCCAAAAGGCTTTTCGTCAGAAAATGGTCCTATTGGTGGACATACCAAAAGCAGGGCTTGGAAACACTTTCGATGGGAACACATCCCAACGATTTTTTTCTGATCCTGAAGCTGCTTCCTGAATCACTGAAATAGACAAGAAGTTGTTCCATTAGTTCAAAATGATCTTGGAAACAATTTCAAGTGGCCATGCGATTGACACAAAAAAATTTGAAGACTATACATTCAAAGCTGCTACTCTGTAAAAGCAGCTGTACGGATGGTATCCAATGTCTCCCATAGCACATAAGATACTTGTACATGGTGCAATAGTTATTTCGCACTCTATTTTGCCAACCGGCCAACTTTCTAAAGAAGTTGCTGAAGCTTGTAATAAGCACTTCAGGCTTTACAGACTGAACTTCTCCCAAATGTTTGACAGAGTCAAATGAAATAGAGACATATTAAACAGACTTTTATTTACGTCTGCCCCACTGCTAAGCAGCAGTCGAAAACTACCACATAAGATAAGCAATCCTAAAGGAAAAAAAATCATAGGCTGATCCGCGACAACCATCAACTTCGACTGCAAAACCAGATCGATTCGGCAAGAAGGCAATGCTGTGTGTCTGGTGGGACCAGAAAGGTGTGGTGTACCACGAGCTCCTAAAACCTAGTGAAACTCTTAATAAAAATCGCTACCGGCAACAGATGATTAATTTGAACCATGCATTTATCGAAAAACGACCAAAATGGGCCAGAAGACACGCCAAGGTAATTTTGCTCCATGACAATGCACTTCCACACAAAGCAAAACTGGTTCAGAATACAATCAAAGCACTTGGCTGGAAGCTGCTATTCCACCCGCCGTATTCACCAAACTTGGCTCCTTCCAAATACCATTTGCTTTAATCGATTAGCTGAGCAGCACTTTGAGTCCTACGAGGAAGTCGAAAATTGGGTGACTTTTTGGTTTGCTTCAGAAGACGAACGCTCAGTTCATTCCAAAGAACGTGAAATTTTAAAGCAATTATACCCTAACACTGTAAATAAAACAAGATTTAAGGCATTGCTATTACATTTTTGGCCAAAAACTATGAAGTAGCTAAATCTACTGTCTGCAGTATTAACAAAAAAAGAGAGGCAAACTTGAGCTACACCTCAGAACTAGCAAAAGGAAGACATTAAGGTCATCCGAACTTCCTAATATGGAAAATAAGTTATATAAATAGTTTTTGGAGCAACGTAAAAAAAACATGTACCGGTGTGTGGAGGAGAGCTAAAACAAAAAGCCATTGCTATTATCACAGGCATTAATAAAAATGAATCTGGTTTCATCGTAAGTGATGGTTGGTTGAAGAAGTTTAAGAAGGGGTGGCCGTGGTGCAGTGGTATATGCATACACTCCTCAAGCAGAGGGTAGCGGGTTCGGATCCCGTGCGAGGCAATTCTCTGAAAAAGTCTTTTCGTAGAATTTGTATGTAGTTATATGAGAATCCCGTCGGCGTCAACTCTGACATGAAGGCATAACACTGATGTTGGAGTGGGTATTATAAAAAAAAAAAAAAAAAAAAAAAAAAAAATTGGTATGGTGTCATCTTAATTGGAACTGGTCTGCCCTTTTATGAAAAACCTCAGTGAGAAAATGTTAGAGCTGCAACTACCATAACAACGGAACAACTGTACGACGCTGATGAAACAGGGCTATATTGGAATGTTCTTCCCGGAAAAGACAAATGTAGCATCCAGCGAAAAAACTACTTCAGGGCGAAAAACACTTCACAGGTCACCATTAAGTGAAACCACTTGTCATAGAAAAAGCTCAAAAACCTCGTTCCTTTAAAAATTTGTCCTTGCCTGTGCATTACAGGAATTCCAAATCGGCCTGGATGACCTCAGCCATTTTTAAAGACTGGATCCATACTCTATTTGTTCCAGAAGTACAATATTTTGTTAAATATCTCCCAGTATTCTTCGCAAGAATTTAGCGTCTAATTCCAACACATTTGCCACGGAAGAAGTAATTAATCTTCTGAACCATATAACAGGACTAGCACATACGGCAGCCGATTTGAATAATTGGAACGAAGATCAGGTATCTTCAAATATTGAAGAAGAGGAAAAAGAACAACAACCAGATGTAGATCATCCGATTTTTTCAGTGTCTTCTAGAGATGCTGTTCAATTATTTGAGAAAGCACTTCAATGGGAAACTAGCAATAAAATGGATTACACGGATGTTTTGGTCCTTAAAAGGTTACAAGAAAGGGCGATATTGATTGGCATAAATTTAAAGAAAAACCAAACGATGAAGTCTAACTATTTAAGCATAGCTTATGTTTATTGTATTTTTGTTTTTCAAAGTACATGGAATGTATTATTTTTGTTGCGTTTTAAGTTTTTTTACGGATGAGTTGTTTTTGTTAAAAACAAAATATTCTTTCTTATATATATTGGCTTGTTTTTTAGTAATTGCAAATAAAAATTGTTATTATATTCTATTTTCGATGAATTGTACGTAAAAACATACACACTTTGATCAAATTTGCTGCAAGGAGTTCACGCTCGCTACAATGAACAATCTCGTTCCTGTAAACAGGCCTGGTTTTTATTACTTCACCATTCGAACGCCTACTGTACTTCCATCGCATCATTTAAAATTCTCTCTATGTTGAGAGCAAACTGATGAAGAGAAAGTGTCGCAGTGTCATGACCAGACATGTTTATAACAACGATGCAATATTGTCGGAAAGAGGGGGCAGTGAAAGCTGCAACATTTGTTAGTCTTACTAAAGGGGAACAAACCACTTGGAGAACCAAGATTATATCGCCCAATATGTCTAGTAGACACACTGGGCAAAATACTTGAGCGGATCACATTTGACAGATTGCTCACTTTGGCAGAAGAAAAGGGAGGATTATTAGATCAACAGTTTGGATTCAGTGGATTGGTATTGGGACTAATTCTCTGGAATATCATGTAAAACACACGCAATTAACATTGTCACTAGGAGTAAAAATAATCGGATAGTCAGCTATGAACCATATGAAAGACTAGCTTATATCCGTCGACCTAAAACTAGCAGATCACTAAACGGAAGCTGTTCTGAAAACCAACAGGAAAAATGTGGAATACGTGAACATAAGGGTAGGAAGAAGAAGACTATATAAAATACCACCTGGGAGTAATACTTTACAAAAAATTATTCGGCTACAAGTTCCAGAGAGCATTTTCCGGAATATTAATATCTCAGTCCTGTTATACGCTACCCCAATTTAAATTGGGGCACTAGAGACAAAGTAGCAGCAGGAGAACTTCAACTAATCAAGAGGCGATAGTTGTCATAAGGACCAAGGAAGAAGAAAGAGCGACTTCAATGACAAGGTGGAAGGCACGTTTACTTATGAACTTACGCAATCCCTATCTGGTCACGGTGGATATCGAAATATCTACACCGCTTCGGGCACGATAGCTCACCTTTTTGCCCAAATTGCCCAAATCAGGGGGAAGATACAGAACATGCAATATTCCATTGCATACACTTTCTGCTATGGAGAACTGACATACAAAACCCGCAGCCAATTATGGATCAAATTTTGCGGTCAATCACGTCACGTTTTAAAAATCACATAACAGAGGGTTTTGTCGAACGTTTCTCTAACAATCAATACTATGTTATCAGCATAGGCTTGACGGTTAATGCCAAGGTTGGCTATCTTATTAAGGAGTTCGTCCACATCCTAATTCCATTGTAACAGGGATTATACTTTTCCTATGCACATTCCCTTGTTGTGTTGGCTTCAATGATTCTTAGAAAACTGAACTTCTGCTGATTTTCTGCTCCGTAGCTCTGGCATCTACCTAGGCCATTCAATAGCTTTATTTTCTTTCTGGGGCCGATAAGATAGTAACGATTATATCTAGGAAGGCGCATATTATTACTTTTTTACATGCAAAGTGTTTTGAATTATCTCTGTGATACAGATCATTCTTGTTCGATTTGTCTATTCTATATGCATGTTGACGGTGATTGATAGTTGGACTTCGGTCATGCTGGTTTTTTTTTTTTCACCCATCGCCATTTCCATTGGTTTGCTACATAACACAGAAATACATTTCATTATTCCGACCAGATGTAGTACTAGTTTTTCTTACCCTTTCGCAGTAGGTCATAATTATTAACACATTACTCAATAAACTCAAACTTAATCCACCACCAAAGGCGGACGGACTTACTCGTAAAACTCTAAAAAGCATTTGTGCTACAATGGAAAGGAGTAGATTAACCCGATCTTATTACAGGAATTAGTAAAAAAAAATACCCCGCACACTCCATCCATCAACAAGCAGACACTTAGTGAGATTAAGTCCTATTTAATATAATAAAATAGGACACGACATGAACGATCCTTTTTAAATATCCAATGATGAACCAACCAAAAAATGTAAGGTTTGCGAAAAATTCCACATATTCCTCGACTACACCGTACAGCAGCGCTGGTCAGCTGTAAAAGTAAAAAAGCTTTTTCGTACCTGTATTCGTCGCCATAAGAATTCTTGCAGAGCGAGTCGGCTGTTCAGAGAAATCGGATGCCGATACCACCACCACGAAGGGCATTGTAAACACATATAAGAGGGCTCTTTGATGACTACCCGGATTGCAAGATAGGTGGCACTACTGAACCAAAATGAGCGTACCATTATTTAGTATAGCCGTTTTAGCCCGGCTGTCAAAATTTGATGACAATCAGACTTAATTATGTTTTGACATCCATCTCAAAACATCGTGTTAGTGTTTTCTTCGACCATGGAAGAAAAGCAATATCGCTCCGTAATCTGATTCTTGTTTTTGAGTGGCAAAACCTGCGAGGAAATCAAGTCCATTCTCGATGATGTGTATGGGACCCATTCGCTTTCCCAGACAACCGTTTACTATTGGTTCGCAGAGTTTTGCCGTGGCCGCACTTCGGTTTTTGATAAACTGCACTCAGGTGGCCCAAAAACGGTTACCACAGAAGAAACCGTGGACGAAATCCATGGTCTCGTATTAGCGGACCTCCGAGTGAATATTTGCGAGTTGGCTGAGATAGCAAGTATCTCTACTGAATGCGTTAGACATATCCTAAACGAGATTTTGGGCATGAAAAATCTGTCCGCGCGATAGGTGCCGCGTTTGCTAACACCGAAGAACAAGCGCAATCGTGAGACCACTCCAAAGACGTGCTTGGCACTGTGTGATGAGGTGTAATCTGCGTTGACTACTTGGATAAGGGAAAAACAATTACAGGAGCATACTATGTCGATTTATTGGGCCGATTTTACTTCAATTTAAAGAAAAAACGACCACATTTGGCGAATAAAAAAGGTCTCTTCCATCACGATAACGCCCCGGCTCATACCTCCGCAGTTGCCGCAGCCAAATTGATTAAGTTGCTCTCCATTCTCCATATTCTCCGGATATGGCTCCCTTAAAAGACCTTAAAAGATCACTCGCCGGAAAGAAATACGAGGAAATCATCGCCGCCGCGTAGAAGTATTTTGCAGGCCAACAAAAGTCGTACTATACGGAGGGTTTAAAAAAGTTGCAGCACCGCAACTTGACTTAAAAAATAAATAGTCAAAACCTTCAAAAGTTGCGCGTCATTTATAATCCTAGTGTCATTAATAATTATATATATATATATTTTTTTTAAATACCCTTTTACTGGCTTTTCACCAGGGCGCGGGCGGGTGGTGTATTAGTTTGAAACTACGATGGGTTTACATATAACTACATACAAATTCCATGAAAAGACTTTTTTCAGAGAATTGCCTCGGGGACTCGAACCCGCGACCCTCTGCTTGAGGAGTCTATGCATATACCACGGCCACCTTAAGGAAGCGTCACATGTAGTCAAAATGCTTCGGATCGCTCCATATTATGGTATAATTCTATAACTGTGACAAAGTACCATGCAATGCATATTTATTTATATGGTACTCATGTAGAAGGTACAGTGAATCACTTTAAGATTGGAAATATTTAATTAAATTCTAATAGCACTTTTATTTTATTACAATCTTATTTTATTTTATTCGTCCCAATTTAAGAAAGTTTTAATGCAGATTACATTTTATAAAATTTACGTTACTTTTTTGCCTTTAAGGTATTAGTCTTAATAAGATTGTTTATATAATAATTAAAAATGTTACTTGGATGGAATAAGGCAATTGCCAAAAACACTTTGGGCTTTAGCTATGTAGAAATATGAACTGGTAATGTCATTTTGCAACTTCGAGTGTCCAAAACCATAATAAACTTTAGATACGATTTTGTTAGAACAATAAGTTAGCTTTCTAGCTACCAGATTCATATGTGATTTTAATGTTTGGTATGATCCTTCCAATTCAAATTATAATCAAATGGAAAAAAAAAACCTGAAAGTTTTTTACTGTCTCAGTCTTAAAACAATGAGAAAATGACTTGAACGTTTATTTTTCCGCAAGTATGCAGCGACAAGCTAAATTTATTTCAATAATATGTATGAAACAAATATCATAATCAGTTTAACTTTACCAGATATATATCAAAAATAGAAGAGGTTTAGGTCCAGAACCTTGAGGGACATCATTTCTTAAAACACGAAGTTAACTCAAGACTCAATTCACTTTAACTTTCTGCTTCTTTCAATTAAGTACATTTTGAACCAAGAATATATGTATTGTTCGCCTAAATACAGCATTATATAACTTAAATAATAACTAACGGTCAAACATATTAGATGCCTTAGTGATGACTTTGAATAAGCCCTTTGGATGTTTACAATATAAGCCATTAAGCAGTTGACTGCACATCCTGAGAATGGCGTCCTCAGTTGATAAACCCGACCTAAAACCAAATTGATAGTTGGAGGAGAACCGATAATGTTCCAAAAATGTTACCATAATGACTTTCAGCATTTACTCGAACAGCTTCTTCTATTGCCTTTTTTGAAAAGAGGAATAACCTTGAGAAAAACAACCATTACTGACACTTTTGTTAAAAACGTGACTAAGTACATCAACCACTTGCCAAACATTTTTTTTTTTTTCAGTAAAATTAATGCAATATCATCATTAGTGCATGAATTTTTTTGTTTTTTACGGACACTATAACTATAAAATTCAAAAGGACTTTTAATAATGAATAAAAAACTATTTGTTTGTATGTCGTCAGCAATAACATTTGCAGGCAATATAAAGTTGCATGATCTGTGGGATTTGAAAGAGATGTCGATAAAGCATTCAATGAACTTATGAGAAGTATATACTTTTGGAGTCTGATATAAAATATCGGGTATATATCCATCCATCAACTTCAAGCCCAATAATATCCGTGGGTTGCTCATTTTTCCCCAAAAGTCTATAGCTCTCGATTCCTTTTAACTATTACCATTTTCTCTCTCAATAAAAATCAGATAAAAATTATTACACGCTTCTGTTACCTTTCTATTGTCATTTTTGAATAGTTTGTTGTTGTAATTTTTCAGTATTCTGTGTTGTGGGTGTTTTTTAGATTTAGTTGTGTGGTAACTTTTCCTTCTTATTTGTTTTAAGAGCATACTTGCCATCCATGGTTCTAAATCTTATCTGAAATATGCAAAGAAAAATATAAACGAGTATGTCGAAAGGAAAAGGACATGCTCCTAAAATGCATGCAAGAGCCTATCTTTTGACATCCTATAATCTACGTTTAGTTTCTTCCTTGTGAAGTTGTCTGTATTGATACTAATTCCACTTAGAGTGATCAGATGATATTCAGTATTTCTGTATGAACCTAACTTATGAACTTAAGTTTTTATGTGCCCTAGTAAACATGTGATTAATGCTCTCGAAGAAGAATCTTAAAATAAAATACAATTCAATAATCAGAATAATTTAAGATGTTTATGTTTATATCATATAATACAATACTTTTTTTCCTTTGATAACCTACAGCTTAACCAGCGAAGGACGAATTTAAAGAATTTAAAGAGTTTCTTAAAATTGAATTGGAGTTCCGCAAAAGGTATGTATTTGGTTTAGTTATAGAACACAAGCTAATATATTATGTAATTTAACTATTATCCCTTTATAGAATGTGTTTTTGTTTAAGATTGAGATGATCATCTTCTAGGTCATGCATCATTGAGTTACAAAATCATGTCTTGATAAACATAAAATCGATTTAAAAAAAATATATATAAATCAAAAATTCCCGGAAATTATTCAGAAAATTAAAAATACAAGTTCATTTATCTAAATCTATATTGTCCCTTTTGAAGTTATCCCCATCGACAGCAACACATTTTTTATATTCGGTTTTCGGTTTGTCCATCAGTGCTTCCTGCAATTTTTTAATTACTTCTTCTCGGCTGCTGAAACGCGTTCCCCGTAGTGGTTTTTTAACTCAATTGAACAGAAAGAAGTTACTGGAATCCAAATTAAGTTGATACGGTGGTCGTTAGATGGTATTTGTTGCTTTTTTCGTCAAAAAATAACGACAGTGCGTTATCATGGTGCAAAATCCACGAGTTTTCTGCCACAATTATGATCTCTTTCGGCGAATTGCTTCACGCAAACGTCTCATAATGCTTAAATAATAGCCTTTGTTTACTGTTTGGGCTTCTGGCAAAAATCATGATGAACTACACCGTTGTAATCCATGAAAACCGTGAGCATTGCCTTCTTTTTTGACTGAAAGCGACGTGGTTTTCTTGGACTCGGCTCATTTCTTGAACGCCATTGCCTAATGCCTGGATTGCGTGTCGTACTTATAAACCCATGTTTCGTCTCCAGTAATGATCCTTTTAATGTCAACACGGTCTCTTTTTTGCATGAGATTGAGGTCTTTTAGCACCAACTTTGATGCTACACGACGGAAACCCAAATCATTAACCAAAATGTTTTGGACGGATCTATAGGCAATGTTTAAGTCCTCCGCTATCTCTCTGATGGTTCATTTGCGATTATTGACCAACATTTCTTTTACTTCATCATTGTTTTTGTCAGTTTTCGATGTCGATGGTCTGTCCTGTTTTCATCATCTTCGATTGACTCACGCCCACTTTTGAACCGTTCATGCCACTGGTAAACGACCGTTTTCTTTAAAGAATCATTGCCGAAACACTTTTCCAAAATTTTCAACGTTTGCGCACCATTAAATCCGTTTTCTACGCAAAATTTAATAAAATTCGTTGTTGCAAGTTTAAATCCATTTCTAAAACTTTAAAAAATCGCCAACACACATGTGCTCTTGGCTACGTAACTTTTCCAAATGTAAAGCTACGACGCTAAGATTTGGACTGAATGTCAATATAATATATATAAATGGAACTTAAATCGGAATAATGGGAGCGCCACACGATGACGCCACCGGGAACATTTTGATCAAGGTGATATACCGAAGCTTTTTTCTGGCTTTTTTTTGGTTTCATCGAGGACAATATATCAATCTTTCAACAGTGATATATTCTTGCCCAATTATCTCAATATTTAGGGTTATTTAACGTTTTATAATTGAATAGCATCGCATCTGAAAGTATTATAAAGTAAGCCAACGGGTAAAACGATAACCCTCTGTCATCTTATTTATAAGATCTTTCCGGGCACTTTGAGCTAACAAGTATATGCTAGACGTGCCCCCACCCATGGCGAATGTGAAGAAGAATTCAAGAAAGTAAGTATTGTAGCAAGCCATAAAGTGGTAACACTAACTAGTAATTGTAAAGTGGCCACACTAGGAAAAGAGTCTGTCGGTAGGCAGGAAATTAATCGTAAGTCAAACACTGTAGAATACAGCAACCAAATAAAGAGCGTAAATTATTTTTTTTTTAAAGGATTGTATTTGTTTTATTCGCGATAAGACTAACGGCTAAAGTATCAGTATCAGATAAGCGAAGGCCTGCGATAAAGTCGTAGAAGTGCATTACGGAAGTTTTAGCGGAGAAATGCTAAAGATAGAGTCAACGTCTACGTCAGAGCAGATTTAACGTTACATAATCATATTTAAACCACATCGCCATGTCCGAAATTGAGTAACTATTGACATTATCTTCTGAAGGATCTTGTCCCTTTGGGGTTCGCGCTTCAGGTTAACTGCCCGACCACTTGATACACTTAGTGTGACGAATAGTCTCGGATATGGATGACCTTAACGTTTATAGCCCTAGCAAGCGATAAAATCTTTGCCCGTGGAATGTTTGGTATATCATGCAGTGTAAAAACTAACTAAAAACAGAACAACACTTATTTCGATGCTGATTTCCCAATGGAGGAAGGAACTTCATGAAAGCAAATTCATGACAATCCACTCTAATTCATAATATTCCAACGAATATTTCCACATAGGATAAAGGTGACTTTGCAAAATATTGCTTTTAGCAAGTATTCTCGTATGATCAATGCACTAAGTCTGAGGTCAAAACAGTTCTTAGTGAACTGTTGAACTAAGGAAATAAGAAGAAGATCCACAACAACAACCACACTATCTCTGGAAACATGACCGACTAGTGGCTAGTGTCGATAAGCAACAGTAAATTGTTAAAGACATGATTGTAATGCGGATCTTTCGGCGCCAAAGGATGAAATTTTGACCTGAACGCCGATTGGATAAAACGGCAAGAGACTAACTAAAGCGTTTTTTGATCGACTCTTCCGAATCCTCTCGAATATATGATTTTGTGGTAATAACATTAAGAGCAGAAGATTGAGATCAGTGGTGATGCTTAAAGAAAGTCATCAGAGAATATCGTTAGTTCAAATAAAGGCGAACCAGAAATCATGCTCTGCAGGATGGTATGTTAAACATTTCTCTGTCAACCGTATTGAACTATCCAATGTGGACAATAATCGACAACAACGTCGGCCATCCGAATAAGAAGAGGTCCGGATAGCGATATGGTATCTTAATTAAAACCGATTAAATCTAAATGGGCAAACAGACTATTTGCTGAATTATTTTGTGCAGAGAGGACTGATTCATTAAGGAGCATAGACCAATTCGTTTGCAATATATGGTCGGATGAAAGAATGTCCGATAAATAAAAGTTGCGCCAACTCTAGAATTTTCTTAAGATTGTTTACAAGATTTTAACTACCGTTTTACTTTTTGCCTCTTATTGAAGCTTTGGTTGAGATTTTCTATTGCTCCTCGGGCCCCATTTGTTAAAAACTTCCATTAAACATTGCAATACTGCTCATAGTTGTTCCACTATACTTGAACAAAGAAATAAAGTTCGCCACTCTACACAGATCAATATCAGAAGCGCAATACGAATATTTTGAAAATTTAGTGTTTGGTGTAGTGTATTGACAGAAAGAACATCATCCATCAACCCTTAGAAAATTACATCATCTAAGCTAAGTATTTGATGTTTAAGTTGATCCCCGCGAAGCAATGGCATACGGTAGTACCACGGGTTCTAAATGGGTCTGTTCACATGGAGAAGATCCTAGCTGGTAAGAATCCGTCACCAATAATAGGTTGGCCTATATTAATCAATTAGCTTATATAACCTCCATTAGACATCGAAGCTAATTTTATGAAATTATTTATCATATTAACGCACATTTGCGGATATATTTTATCGATAATAGCACATGAATTGCCTTTGAGGACTTCAAAGCATTGACATAAATCTTCCCTTTCGCATTGCTAAAAAAAATGAAATCGCGTGACGGCGGCCAATTTTGGTCACTGTTTCAAGAAATGACCTAGAAACTTCTCTCGCAATTGAAAAATGGTTTCCCCAATTGTGTAGTATGTGGATAACGCCCCTTTTTTGGAAATAAATATTGCCCACATCCTACCTTCAAGCCATAAAAATTTATTACTTATGACTCAATAACGCAATCTTTTCACAGTACAGCCACACGTACTTAATTTTCAAAAAAATAAGGTCCAACAATGTTTCCTGTCCAAAAAACTGTACCAAACACTAACAAGTTTTAAATAGAGAAGCTTCTCGAAAATAATTGTTGGATTTTGATGAATTCCGAATGCGGTATTTCTGTTTATTGACTAAGCCTTGATATGGGAATTGGACTCATTCTTTAAAACGATATTTTGGTGACATTCTTGATCAATGTTATACATTTCCAACAATAGGCAAAGTTTTGATGCTGTTGATGGCCACAGGCTTAAATCCTTGCGCCAGTTGAACCTTATTGGCTTTATGAGATAAATATATACGTACAATTTGGTACAATATTTTATTGTGATATTTCTGTTATTTTGGTTCCCATAATACTAAACATTACTTCTACCCTCAACTTTACTTACATTCGTAAAGAAGATCTCTGTGGTGAGAGCACAATCCTGCCTATATTTCAAATACAATATTTATTCCTACACTTAACTCAAAGTGCAACTAGTATAGTGACCATTGAGTACGTAGGGTAAAGTCGGGTGATATGCCACCCATTTCTGTTTTTCTCTGTAACTCAGGAAGTAAAAAAGATATTTATTGTAAACAAAAACAATTTTGTTTTAAAACTATTTAATAAACGAAAAATAGGAACATTATGATAATTCAGATTTAAATATACTTTATTTTTTTTAAAAATAAAAAACCTTAAAAAATGGACGGTGATATGGAACTTTAAATTTTCTTCTGATTCTTTTTGCCACACTTGTTGCATGTATTATTAAAAGATGTGCAGGGGTCATGTGACCAAAAGTGACATATTATGCACCTAATCCACTCATCCGGTTTTGTTGTCAAACCATAATCTTCAGCACACCCTACACAAATGTTTTCTTCAAAGTTCTCAGGTCCATCTGAATCATCATGCAAGGAAATTTGTTCGTCCTCTGAAGTACTAGTCTCAGCGTTGGTGTACCTTTTGGAATGTTTTGGCTTTTTTAGCACCTTTTTCCTTTTAAGTCTTTTTAAAGATTTTATTTTAAGAGATGCCACGTTGTCGAAGGATGGCAAAACTCGAGATTTTTTAGGCCTTGGATTTGGTTTTATATTCCTTGAGGTGGAAGGTATTGGAGAAATTAAATTGAGCGTTTTCCCTGGAGTTATGTAGCTTGTACCCGCCTTTGGCAATTCCGGAACCTCTTGGTGTTGAAAGTTGAATTCGAAAAGTTACCTAAAAATAGTTAAATTTCGATAAAACATTACTTGACATGTTGGACAGTTGGACCTTGAACTGCATTAGTTTGCAACGGTAGCGTACTTTAAGCTTGCATTTGCATTTCATGAACATTACGTTCATTTTCATTTGATATGATGTACTCTGGAATAATATCAGGATTCAGTGGAAAAATTCCAGTTGCTGAAAAGGATATTTGATTTCCAGGATTTGCAAAATACGTCCACACCTTGGATGAAAGCATACGATAATTTTCCTGTGGGATTGTTTTTTTTTACGAATATATTATATGCTTCATAATAAAAGTGTTTAAATGGTTTAAAAAATCATCTATGCAACAGTTGCAGGAACTGTGTGGTATATGATGGCAATCACAGAAATATAATTTGGTGCTCTTTGCCAAATTCCAATATGTCCACATTGCTACAATGTGACGAGTGGCCATCCAAAATGAGAATCGTCTTTCCTTCCGGCTTCCTTGGAGCGAATTGATTTTTGAGCCATGTAAAAAATATGTCACTATTTATGAAGGCAGATTTTTCGCCCATGTAAACCACAGACCCCGGTGGCATTTCGTCTTAGAATTTGTTCAGAAGAACAAAATAAATAATACCTAGGAATTAAAACTGTTCTCTTAAGTTAGTGACTTTTAAAAACACAGACTGGTGGTAAGAAACTTCCTTTTGCGTTACAGCATACAATTATCGTTATTGTTTCAACTCTCTCTGCAGACGTTATTGCTGTTAAGTGTTACAAACGAGGGTCGATTTTTGAGTTGACATCAAGTCTCGTCCATATTACAGATATGACCTGGTTTGTCCAGCAAATCATTTTTGGTTAATGCGTTTTCCAGAAATTGGAAGTATTTAGACACTTCTGTACTGCGTATTGCTTTTGCTCGTGCCTGCGACACTCCTTCTAATTCTCGAACTGCTAAATCAGGATGGCGATTCATAAACAAAAAGAACCAGTCCTTTCCAGCTTCTTTTTTCAAATGATTGAATTTGTGACTTATCTTGCACTTGCACTGCCAATCCGTAGGCCATTTGGTACACTTTCTTCCTAGATGGAGCAAATCAAAACAATTTTTTTCCCTTTCTTCTCCTAAACAGGATTGGGATCCTAAACTAAGATATTTATTATCTGGTTCTTTAAGGCGTCTTCTTGAATTGAAAAGAGCTTCGAAGCTGCTTTAATATACGTCTTATTCTCATGAACAGTTTGAACGGCTTTTGCGAGTTGGGCTTGAGTCCACTTAGCCCGATTTGCAAATGGGTTTTTTTTTTTATAAACTGTCGGTATTTCTAAAAGAAAGTAATAAGAAACCCGAAATTGAAAAACGAAATAAAGTAGAAAAAAGAAAGTGCGGGGGAAATGGCACCGGCGCCATATATCGCGTGCTTCTGAAGTTCCACATCCCCCTTGTGACATTGTCCTTGCTATTCAGAATAACATGAAAACAAACTCGAACACTCAGTTATTACAGTTAGCAAACACACAAACACATGATTAATTCTTATTTTTTGTTAAAACGAACATCTGGCGCCAAATAGTTTTGTATCTACACGTACTTCACTAATACACCAAAATATGTTTGCTACACATTCAATCACATTTTCTTTCTCCCGCTGTAAATATTAAATACCACGAGCTACTGAAATTTTGTCTGTAGCCGTCGAGAGCTTACGTGTGATTGAATTATATGTTGTTCTCTTTGTTTTGAAAATAATTCACCAAGTGCGAGATATTGAAATGGTGTCATATCCCCCGCGCTCCCATATCAACCGACATTACCCTAATTTCCTATATATTTCCTATATTTCCAGAATTATAGTATTAACCTACATACTCGTACATACATATTTTTGTAGATAATCCATTCATACATACTCAAGATCTTGACCAATTTGCTTAGATCTGCAATATTTCTTAAACAGCAAATGATTAACTGAAGCAACTTCCATCGTTACTTTGATGTATGTATGTACATATATAGACATTCGCAGATTAGACCTCTTAATCCTGTTTGTAGTGAATATGCTAAATCGCTGTTCATCAGATTTTCCTGGATGTCATTTCATGCTTAGTTTCAAAAGCAACATTTTAGTTTGATTTCGGAAATTTTGAGTGCCAGAATATGGAAACCCCTAAATTGTAACAACAATACTTGTGTAGCTTCTTCGGTACACTCACCTTTGAACGAGTATGTGCACATTTACATTTTAATAAATCCCCTGCACCATTTGCAAACTCAAACCTATCTAGCCAGCAAGGAACAGGTAGATAGATACACAAAGTCTTGTATTAAAAATCAAGTTTCGTATATCCGAAACCATAAGGAATGAATTCTCTGTCCGTCTCCGAAATTTCCACTGTCTCTAGGGAATTGTAGAACAAGCGAATTTCATTTGTTATTTGCATAATCCATTGCATAGTCATATTGTTTGACTCCCATATTCATGGAACGTGTTCGTATTAATCAAAAGTTGTTGCCACTAACTCGATATACGAGTGCGGGTATTCCCTTTTCAGCCTCATGGATGTTTACACCGACTGGCTGTTTGTGGTAATGTTTTATCTTAACGACATTGATTTCTTTACCGCCGTATTAGGGTGCGTCGTCACTGCCGTTACCCGCGTAGTACAGATTGTGGAGATTGGCGGCGGAATTATCACGGGAATTTTGATTTATCGGGTGAGTTTCGGAATTTGGCATATTGCTTCGCGCGCTATTTCTCACCGTTATCCCCATTCTAGGTTGTAAATGGGTTTTTAACGGAAGTGGAAATTTTATCTTGAAAGTGGAAATCTATTAAAAAAAAAAAAACTTTTTTTTATTTTTAAGTTTTTGAGTCTTAAAAAAAGTGTTGAAAACACTTAGTTTTATGCACTAATTTATTTTGTATTTTCCGTTCTTAATTTGGTGTCAGAAGTTCTTATATGAGAGCTGCTAAAATTTAAAAATTATCATTTCAACTCTTAACCCTAGAAAGATAATGAGGTGAGGCCACTACTAGTGAAAAGTATCTTGACCACTGAAAATGTGTCTCAAAGTGTGTCTCGTCTAGTATGCCGAATTCTGTTGTTATGCTGCAACACCAAAAACTTTGAGGTAAAAATGATCATCGGTGGACTCTTACTAAAGCCAGGACAAGTGCCAAGGTATCTTCTTCTAATTTGATATGAACAACCAGAGGTCCCTCTGGAATAAATAGAAACCTTTATGCTCCTCTAGAATGCTTTAACCAACGACATTTTGAAGGAGGTAACAAAATGGACATATGCATTAATTCAGCTGAAGATAAAAAGGCCTGATCATAACTAAGAGCAAATGAAATATTTGCACCAATTAGAAAAATATGGGGGATCTTTGTATGCTATTGTCGATCTAATTACGTGTAGGTCACACTAGATGAACAGCTTTTAGGTTTCCGAGGTAGTTGCCCTTTTCACATGTAAATTCCGAACAAACCCAATAAGTACGGAATAAAAATAGTTATGATGTCCGACAATGACACATGATATATGATTGATGCAATTCCTTATCTAGGAAAATTAACTCAACCCAATTGATAGCCTCTTGGTGAATTTTACGTAAAAGAATTTACAAAATCTGTTCATAAAGTTATAGAAACGTGACCTGTGACAACTGGTTTACATCACTTCCTTTAGCAATAATTTGAACTTGGTTGACATTAAAAGATCGAATTAACTGGAAATATCAAAATAGCTGGAGAATATGGTTTCCAGGTGAGTTGGACCAAAACCAAACAAAATTTTCTTTTATTTTACGGTATGTATGGGGTTTATGTACGCATACATTATTTATTGTAATAACGTCATATCTAAACGATTTCAGCAATCGCTTGATGAGTCTGTGGACATTGACTATGCAGCAATTGCCTATTTTGGCGTTGAATAAAAATTTATTGATATTTTAACAGGAAGATATGCTGAGTCATTAACACAAGGTGAAGGTTTACTTGAGTGAAAGAAAAGGAAATATTGACCATTTTGTTCACTAAAAATTAGAACAACGACAAACTCGATCCACAAATGGAAAAATCTCATTTGTGGGGGGCACAGGACGAGCGCTTACTCTAATTACCTTAAAGATCATGATAAATAAATTTCTTCTTACTAGCGTTCCTTGTAAAGGGTGACCAGATAAGAACGAAAGGAAAAAAAATTAAATAGAACAATAACGGTGTGAGATACAAAATTGATTGTGGCTTTATTTTGAAGCTATGTTCATGCGCATCATTGAAATGCCCGCTTCGGCTTCGCTGGCAGTACTTTAAGCAGTAGGTCAAATTTTTGATGACAGCGTCATCAATACTTGCGGCGCCATTCCGGTAATAGTGTGTCAAATGTTGGCCTCGAGTTCGTTTAAAGTGATTGGTTGGTTAGCTCAAACTAAGGACTTGACGTAACTCCAGAGAAAATAATCGAGTAGTACTGAAGAATGCTCGCCGTGAGATGGCCAAGTCGCCAAATTTCTCCTTTAAAACTAATGGATGATTTGCCGAACACATGTGGATTGTATTCGCTCCAATAACTGCATCTTCGCTTGTTGACATAGCTGTTGAGCCAAAACTGGGCCTCGTCCGAGAAGAAAATTTTTTGGCAAAAATCCGGATCTCCGGCCAACATTTCCAGCGCTCAATTAGCAAACTCACAGCGTTGCCTATGGTCATCCGTCTACACTTGCGTCAGCACAATCTTATATGGAGGTAGACCCAAATCCAACCGCAAAATAAACAGGATTGGGCGATTTTCTATTTTTTTATTTTTTATAATCCCGCGCGCACACCAAGGGGATATGAATACCCTTTTTATGTCTTTTCTCCAGGGCGCGGGCGGGTGGTGTAGTATTGTAGTTTGAAACTCAGGTGTATTAGGTTTCGATATTTTTCCCAGAGGTGGTTGTCAAACTGGACGAGGCGAGCCAGTGCATCTTCAACCAGTGGGTCTTAGTACGTGCTAGTTGTTAGTTCGTTACATTTAGGTCAGACAGCAACCACTCCAACATCAGAGTTATGCCTTCATGTCAGAGTTGACGCCGACGGGATCTTCAAATAACTACATACAAAAGATCTTTTCGCACGGGATCCTCTGCTTGAGGAGTCTATGCATATAACATTACACCACGGCCACCCTCAAATGCCCAGATTCAGCTGATCGGCGCCGAATCGACATTTTTCTTCGATATTGTCGGCCATGGCGAATATTTTTTGTTCATTACTCACCAATCTCTGCCTGGTTCGTCACTAAAAATCCGAAAGAGTGTACTCACGTTCAAACTTTTGCGACGACCGACTTTACGGAATTTCGTTAAAATTTTTTTTAAAATTTCCGCACGTTCAGCAAGCGTAAAACGATGCATGATGAAATGACAAACCCTATTGAATATTTTGGCAGCTGGATGTCATTAGTATCAAGTTTTCCAATAACGACTTGACAACTTTTTTTTTTTTAAATAAAAGGCAAACCATTTGAGATATTTCAAAAACTTTATTACTGACTTGAAGTACAATCAAAATATTTATGATTGGAACTCGACTTAGTTCATATGGCCACCTCGGGTACGTTTGCAGCGGTCGATTCGTTGGACCCAATTTTCAACAATTCGGCACATTTCGGCCGAAACGGCCGCTATTTCGCGTTCAATGTTGGCTCTGAGCTCTTCCAACGTCGTCGGCGTGTTGGCATAAACCAATGACTTAACGTAGCCAAACAGAAAATAGTCAAGCGGCGTTAAATCGCACAAACGAGGCGGCCAATCGACTGGCCCATGTCTTGAGATAACACGCTCACCATACTTACTCTTCAATAAATCGATTGTAGCGTGTGCTGTGTGGCTTGTGGTACCATCCTGTTGAAACCACATGCCATCCAAGTCCATATCTTCCAATTCGGGACAAAAATAATCGGTGATCATGGCGCGATAACGCTGGCCATTCACAGTAACGTGACGATCGTTATCGTCGACGACTCAATAACGCCGCCGGCATCCAAACCGCACCAAACAGTTATTTTTTGTGGATGAAGTGTTGAGTCATGAAGCACATGTGGGTTTTCACTCTACCAGTTACGCATATTTTGCTTATTGACGAACCCATTGAGCCAAAAATGAGCTACGTCACTGAAGATGATTTTGCGACTCCGAATATCTGTAGAAAATTTTTATAATTTGCAGACGTTGCTCGTTAGTGTACTTTACCATGATGAAAATGCTTACTGAATAAACTGATAGTGACAGTTTGATGATTAGTGAAAGAGTGCGTTCACAAATTAAATTCAAAGTTGTCAAGTCCCTACTGGAAAACCCTTTACTTTGACAGCTGCTGAAACATAACTATTAGAAAAACTATCATTGCTATCTGGTCACCCGTTATTTTAAGAATTACAGAAAGTTAATTTCTTAAAGTTTGAAGTAATAATTTATGAGTCTAAAGATGAGGTTTCAATATTTTTTAGTTTTGTGAAAAAAGAAATATTTATTTTCTTTTTTTCATATGTTTTCCTAATAAAAATAAAAATAAATTATAAAATAACAATAACAAATACATAATTGATGGTTATCTTTAATGTGCTAGCAAAATTAAATTTAATTAATGGTTTTTTTTTAAAACTTGGAATAAAAATTATCCTGATTCTTCAAATACTAAATAAACAAACTAAAATATAGTTTGTGTCATGTATGGCACATCATGCATTAGACGTTTATGAAATGAAAGGTAGTGCGCAGTTGACTTAGGAAAGTCTTAATGCTGCAACTAATTCATGTTCTTTTTCAATTTTATGTTTCTTTATTTATATTATCTATTATGGTAAAATCAAATTTACATGCAATTTTTTTAAAAAAATTTTTGTCGTTGTCCAAACATAGTGCAACTCCACATTTTCGGCAATTTACATGACGGAAATATAGACCTCTGGCGGTTGGGTCCCCAAACAGGTATATTGTTGACTCCATCCTCTCTCACCTCTGTTCACATCTGTTCACGGTATAGGTGTTGCTAGTCCCTTCTTTTTTTTTTTTCAGCGTAAAATGAAGAAACTGCTGTATTCCCTGAGGGTCTTCTATGTTTTACCAAAGACGATGAGCCCATATAAATGTTGCATAGCGTCTTTGATAATTCGAAAGTGAATTAAATCTTTATCATTGTAAGCCGAAGTTCGCTCATAGAGGAGCCGCGACATTGTGATTGAAAGCACCCACATACCACTTTTTGGACTTCATTGAAATTTTAGATCGTCCGATAAAACTATTTATTAAATCTACACCTCCCATATGTAAATTACATCTATATTTTTTATTACATTTGCCAAATAGTATTGAAGTTGAAGGGACGTATAAAAGTTGTGAAAGTAAATTTTGAAGTTGCGTGCCCGGGGAACTTTTCGACATAGGTGCACGACTATACTTCTACTTGATCCCAAGTTTGATTCTTTGTGATTCTATCCGTTCAGCAGCATTATTTAAAAAAAAAATATAGAAACATCACATAAAACAAAAACTTTATATACCCATTTATGAGGCTTCAATACTATGGTATTGCTTCAAATGATGTTTCGCTTTTGAAGCAAAAATTTGTTCATCGAAGGAATCCTTCAGTAATTGGGCGAATTTTGAAATTTTGGAATTATCAATTATATGTGTAGCACAGAACGAACATTTTCAAAATAATTTAGTGTCATCGAATTCTTCAATCTATCTATCGTCTGTTCTACAATATTTTTAACAATTTCATCATCAAAAAAGTACATGAAGAAAACGTATGGTGATTTGAGCTGTTGCACACTTGCTGGAACATCGCATTTTATCGAAAAAAATATTAATCGATTTATTTTTCCAACGAAGAGATTTTTTCATGTACGATTAGTAGCCTCGTAGTCTTCACATTAATGGGTTAAGAAAGAAGGATCCGTTTGGCAGTAGAATTAAGCAACATCGTCTATGCCTGTATTGTGTTTTTATCATCCTTATCACCATTGATTAGTTGGCCTGTGATGGGGCTTCTCATCCTAATAGTGGAGTTTATCGGCTGTTCCCTTAAGAGTTAATATGTGTACTAAATCAGACGAAGTAGGTGTTCAGTCCTAAGAGTGTTTAATCGTGATTTCGGATGATTACCACTAGTTGGTGGGAAACAACTATCTGATGATATGCTTATAACGCTAATATGCTTACTACAATTAGGAATAAGACCGACAGACTATCTTACCACGGAATTGGGAAAGCAAATTTACTATTCGGTAAGCTAACCAAAGCTAAGGAAAGCAAGGTTGACAATACTAAGATCTGTGTTTCGGGATTGTTTCGCTCCAACTTTGAACTAGTAATTCTGTATGAATCTGGCGGTCGGGTGGTACCCACCATAGCTACATAGATGATGATGCGAACAGCAAAAAGTTCCATATGTGAATAGGTTAAGAGCCAACAGGCATCACCATGCGGGGGAAAAAAGTAATACTAATTTGACTTCACTCTAAGGCACGAAGACAGGTTGAATAGCTGGGCGCCTTAAAATGACGTGATGCAGATTAGTTGTAAAGGAATTTAATATACCTGGGATGAGTTGGAGAAAGGTAGGGTGCATTGCAGATAATTGAAAAGGATAGCGCGAGAAAGCTGTTCGTAACCTACTACAACAAAGTTATTATTATTATTATTATTAATATTGTCAAGGGAATGATACAAATTAATTTGTAGGGTCCGGGATTCAACGCCGGGGTACTATGTCCATGTGGTGCGTTTTGTCAGCAGCACGCGGTGCACTGAGTTCCCATGTGGTCACCCACCTATGCACTTACCGCGCCCTACACTGCTTGATTTCGGCGATCTAGTGGGAACCGATGCTTTCAGTGTGGCGAGGCCGTGGACAGTACAACAAAGTTTTGACCAGCATCTGAGAACTCTAATTTTTCCCCATTCGACAAAAAGGACTATGTTTGATTCGACCAGAATCATATTGCGGACAAAAGTAAATATTTGGTAAATATGACCCTGATTGTGAATGTTGACTGCTCCCAATATGGTGTGGGGTGACAACGGTTGCCCGCAAGATAGCGAAGTCTAATCTTTACTGCTATAGTATATGTTGGTCAACTTACTACTTAACGCCCTAAATAGTTTTGACATCTATGCTCAGTCATGTCGACACGGTATAGCTATATTGTCTGTTAGATCATCCCGGATAACTAATTACTTTGCAATAAACATGTCACGTCGAAAACCTCCCTAACGCTGTCGGCCTTCTGGTAGAGTAAGCGCGGTTTCGGTAAGACGGGTGGGTTCTCTATATCTAAGCGGCTATGATAAGGCATTGGTCGTCTAATGGAACAGCTTTTCAGATGTATCAAGAAATCCCTATTTAAAACCATTTCCCATTTTGAATAAAATGGTCATTGTAAATGGTGAGCCAGCAACTAGTGTGGAAGCTTTTATCAAGTTAAAAACACATTTGTTACGAAGTCAGTAAAGAATTTTATTAAATAATAAAGCTTGGTCTATGGCAATTATAAAACAGAATTGTCAATGATTATTGACACTTATTTTTGAAGAATAAGTGGGTCAATTGCCGCAATTTCAGTTTAGATGTTATGTTTTGAGGTCCTGAATTGTCGCTGCGCTTTTTGCAAAGACCTTGCTTTTCAAATAACCCCACGAAAGAAGTCCTTGCGTGACCATAGAGGCCAATCAATTTCTCTTCTTACCTAAATAATGCGATTTTCAAATTTCTCATGCAATAAACTGATTGACTGATGGCTGATGTGTGGCTTGGAACTAGAGATCGTCCAGACCCAATTCATTCAAGAAATATTGTAAATAGCCGGTCAAAATTTTACGGTATCGTTCTCCATTCACTGTAACTATCTTTTTAGCCTCATCTTCGAAAAAGTACGGGCCAATGATCTTGCCAAGCCATAATTCGCACCATATATACATACAGGAATGACAATTTTGTTTACTTACCTACCCATCCATCCAAAAATGGGCGACAAACTGTCCGTCGTAGATGATTTAAGGGCTTCAATTGTTGTATAAATTGAATTTTATAGGCGTGCAAATGAAGATCAACTTTTCGAATTAGCCGTTAAGTGCCATAAGTGAGGCCCAATTGTTGACTTCGGTGAAGAATTGAGATATCTATATGGTTTTGAACACTTTCCCTCACAACGGTGATGTTTTGGCAGAGCATGCTAATAACCCTATTTCGAACCCTATTTTTCCTTTAAAGAAAAAACTCCGTCAATCTGAGAAATTTAACACTTTTATTTTCTTGTTTTTAAGTTTAAAATTCCCACATATATAGGGTTTTCTAATAACGACTTGACAACTTTTTTTTTTAAATAAAAGGCAAAACATTTGAGATATTTTAAAAACTTTATTATTGGCTTAAAGTACAATCAAAACATTTATGAATGGAACTCGACTTCGTTCAGATGGCCATCGCGCGCATCGCACTCGGCCACACATTTCGGCCGAAACGGCTGCTATTTCGCGTTCAATGTTGGCACTGAGCTCTTCCAACGTCGTCGGCGTGTTGGCATAAACCAATGACTTAACGTAGCCCGTACGAAAGAGGCAGCCAATCGACTGGCCCATGTCTTGAGATAACACGCTCACCATACTTACTCTTCAATAAATCGATTGTAGCGTGTGCTGCGTGGCTTGTGGCAGCATCCTGTTGAAACCACATGTCGTCCAAGTCCATATCTTCCAATTCGAGATAAAAATAATCGGTGATCATGGCGCGATAACACTGACCATTCACAGTAACGTGACGATCGTTATCGTCGACCAAAAAATATGGGCCAATAACGCCGCCGGCATCCAAACCGCACCAAACAGTTATTTTTTGTGGATGAAGTGGTGATTCATGAAGCACATGTGGGTTTTCACTCACGGCACTTGCGACTCCGAATATCTGTAGAAAATTTTTATAATTTGCAGACGTTGCTCGTTAGTGTACTTTACCATGATGAAAATGTTGAGTTTACTAAATAAATTGACAGTGACAGTTTGATGATTAGTGAAAGAGTGCGTTCACAAATTAAATTCAAAGTTGTCAAGTCTCTATTGGAAAACCCTATATGTTAGTATACATATTTGCTATACTGTTACTTGTACACTTCACACATAGTTTGAACAGATTTTCGATATCAATTATTTTCTTATTTTACTTTCAGTTATAGATGAAACATTCTCTTTTTATTTATATTCCTGGAGGACTAAGCGAAGGTTTTTCCTTTCGGTTTGTGGATCTTATGCGATAAAAAAATGAAATATTTATTCTGCGACATAAAAACTGTGTTCCATGTTTCTTTCTTTGCGCATAGATGTCTGCCCTTATTTCGCCAAAATTGTTTCCGTATTTTTCATTTATATATTTCTTAGAGAAAAAAGGAAAAGATATATTATATTGTATGGGGAGGCACATAATTCTTTTGCAAACCATTTTGTCCTGCACCCAACATGAGTTTAGGGTGAATTGAAAAATATAAACATATTGTGCTTGTTGTGAAAACAAAAGTATGGCGCATTGCTTGAGAGTTGTGGTTATAACCATTTAAAAAAAATTAATTTCGTTTTTATGTATTTATTGTGAAAATAAACAGACATAAAGTTCAAGGTATAACACTGGTCGCAGGGCTTTCAAATACTGCTTTTATGCGAAATATGTATGTGGGTATGGGTATTCATTGTATGTGATATCAAGAAATTTGATTTATATACTGGTGGAGCTGGAATGGAGTTTAACTTAAAATTAAATAATTTTAGTGTCGTTAAATATATATATGATAAAATCGAGGAAGAATGGATGCATATAATACAAGGTATATCTCCAAGAGTCAGATGAACGTAACTGCGCTACTTGACACTTGGACTACTTGTCCAGGACAATGAATTCTGTCAAACGCGGACTTTCAATCAGTAAAAAAACGATGAACAGGTATGAATATTTGGACTTTAGCTGACTTGTCGGTGGATTTGTGTTGTGTAGCTGTTAATGTGGTATGCTGAATGGAATTTTATATGCCACCTTCAAAATTAAAAATCTTTGCAAAACACCGGATTGATGTTTTTTTTTTATTTTGTTTTGAAGGGTGCTTCAGAAAAAATTATGGGGAATTGTTCTTTGTCGATATATTTTGGAACACTCTCTCCTAAATTAGAGACTCTGTTACATCCATATCACCAATAACGCTTTAAAATTGGCTTCTATTTCTTCTCCTGGAAGAGAGTACAGTAAAGACTTTACATAAACTAACAAAACGTAATCAAGTATCGTTCAACCGCAGGTGCACTTCGCAATATGTTGTTGTGGTTGAACCGAGTCTTCAGAAAGTAAATGGTTCATGTTCAGTATGGTACGTAACGCCATCTTGATACATCCACACTTCCCGGCATTGACGTTGACCATTGACTAAAACGTAAGCCCCCAATTGAAATGTGCCCTACTCTACTGCATTTTCTCTGTGTTCTTGTTGATAGCTTCGGTTTGACTCGTAGACCGATAAACTAAGTTTTCTGTTTATGAAGCGATTTTAACGAAGAAGCTACTGACATCACGCTGCTTTCTTCAGAACGGACTTTTGAAAAAAATTTCCTCTGGTCTTGTTGTCTGTTTTCTTTTACGTACGTCACACTTGCCAAAATCATATTTTCTTATTGAACATCCTGAAGAGTTCTTTGCCGATAATGATTTGATATCTTCATCATGCACAATGAAGTGAGTTTGGTAAAAATGAATAACAAAAGTAAGCAATTCCCTTAACCTTGTGACAATTTTGAGGAGACTTATTCCTGTGTAGTTGGCACAATTTATATGGATTTGGCAATTAATTTGAAGTTCCGCTCATCAGGCATGATTTCGTTTGACTATATTTGACTGTAAAAGGTTTTTCAGGAAAAGTACACCCGTCCAGATTGCGGGTTTTGCGTGGTGATAATAAGTTACTGTTGCGAGATAAACAATGGCCTCCGATAAGGATGGATCTACTGTTGACGATCCTGAGAAAAATAGACGACAGTCAGATCTGCATAAGAAGCTGCGTTCAACCGAACAAATCAACAGATATCACCGTCACTCTGTGGAATTGCGATGTGATAAGCTGGAAAGAAGAAGAATGACTAGCTGTGGAATATATAAGGGTGGCAGATACAAAAGCAGCATCTATTTTGGTGCGGATTTCTCGTAAGTTGCAGACTAATACAATAACTTTTGGGGTTTCAATATGTTCATTGCACTAATCCCCATTGCGCAGCTTAAGATGCGCCAAGATGCCTATAAAGGAAAAAGTCGACGAGATTCGCTTTATAATCTGCGAATAATACTCAGAAGGCATAACCTATACGAGACCATATTGCAAATAAGAAAAAGCATGAAAAGGGTCCGATCGAGGAATTGGAGAAATGCCTTTCTGGGTACAACGTTCAATCTTTTCATCACCACTTTTGCACATTGAAGATAAGCTCATTTGATGTCTGCGACTAAAAGAATGAGAATATGGTACATATCAAACTCAAATGCATCTAAGGTACTTCTTCGTACACAACATTTACGGTATTTTTATTTGCGGCAATATAAATAAATTTTCCTGTTTATTTACTCGTAAGCAGGACACATAAAACTGTCCTGCAGTTTTTCAAAAACAAATGGATAATTCCAAAGTTCCATTGCTGTTTTTGGAATGAATACATCCTCATTTATAGTTTATTGATTTAATCTATCAAGTACACAACTTTCTTAGATTGATTCATTTACAAAATTTATTAAAAAAAATATATATTTGAATATATATTGTGTGGTAAAAATTAAGTTTAAATAAAGTATTAATGGCACTGACAATTAAACTAAGAGCATCTAAGGTAGTTTTGAACAATCTCTTTATATTTTTCTCGGCTCATGTTGAAATCTATTAATTGTGAAATCGTTTTAAAGCAATTTCAAGTACTAGTTACGGGATTATTTTGAGTATAAACAGTCGTATGTCTAGAATTTTTTTTTCTATGTATAAATATGTATAATATGTATAAATATTTAACAAAAATAATAAGGGAGGACAATCACTGTGACTACAAAAAATGTCACGGGCAAAAATAACGAAAAGATGGAATCTTGTTTTAAGCAGGAGTAACATACCAATTAACTGAAATCTAATACTATGGTATGCTCGGGAACTTTTATAAAAATCATATACTTTACGAAGTGCATATTTCTGTTCATATTTTCGATCTAACCTTAAAACACTATTCGCACAATAAGGACACCAAATTATGGAAGAATATCCAAGTAATGAACGAACAAAAAAACATACACAGACTTAAGCGTATAGGAATTAACAAAGTCCTTACTGTACTGTAGTATATAATCTCTCAGTCCTTTTTAAAAATCAATATTATACTGGAAAATTATTTGGTTTGATTTACACCGAACATTTATCATTATTAAAATGTAATACATTTTTGTCGTACCAATTTCAAATACTATTAATATCAGATGGCAATGAATATTTTTAAATCATCGGGATAAAGAAGGCAATAAGAATAAAAAACAAGGGTAGGTGATTTATGAATAATAAAAAATAGAAGTTTGCCTAAGTGATTTCCCTGTGGAACAATAGATTAATTTAAAATAATGTTCGATACCTAGGATCCTATTTTCACAAATTGAGAACGAATTACCGCTTAAGTAGGCTGGAATGAAAACCAAGAGCAGAAAGCTTTTGAGTAACATTATGCTGAACACGGTCAAATTCATTAGAAAAATCCGTATAAATAGTATCCAGTTGACGACGTGATTCTAAAAACGAAGACATAGAATAGAAAATATATTATAGGTAAGTAAGTTACCCTCGATCTACCGCTGACAAAACCATGTTGAAAATCACATACGTAATTAATAACGGCAAAATAAATATTTCTTTTTACAAAAGCCTCAAAAACCTTTGCAATGAACTGTAGCTTTGCAATGGATCGATAGTTTATAATGACTTGTCTTAATCCGAATTTCTAGATTGGAGTTATAAATTTATGCCTGGTCCGGTTATAATAGTTGCATCAATAACATTGCGTTGCCAATTTTTAACCAGCTACCTTGTTTCATTGCACAGCTTTAGTGGATATAAGTTTCTTAATAAAATTATTGGTACTCCCACCTTTAACGAAATCAAATGTTCTGTGAGGCCTGGTGGACTTACAAAATTTAAGAATTTAGTTAGTAAATGTACCAAATCATCTGCAATAAATGCAGTATCGACAGATTTATAAAGGTGAGGGCCATCATTAACCTTTGTCAAAATTAGCTCATTAGTATTGGCCGCACAATCATTTCTAGTTGGAAGAATAGCTCTTTCTTTTAACTTTGATCAAAAACATATTCCCGGAATAAATTCAGAAAATTAAAAATACGGGTTTATTCATCTAAATCTATATTGTCCTCTTTAAAGTAATCCCCATCGACTGCAACACACTTATGCCAGCATTTGATCCAATCCTCGAAATATTTTTTATATTCGGTTTTCGGTATGTCCATAAGTGCTTCCTGAGATTTTTCCATTACTTCCTCTTGGCTGATGAAATGCGTTCCCAGTAGTGTTTTTTTAACTTGATTGAACAGAAAGGAGTCACAGGGAGTCAAATCAAGTGAATTCGGTGGCTGTTGGATGGTATTTGTTGCATTTTTCGTCAAAAATTTACGAATAATGATGGCACTGTGCGACGATACGTTATCATGGTGCAAAATCCACGAGTTTTTCGCCCACAATTCTGGTCTCTTTCGGCAAATTGCTTCACGCAAACGTCTCATAACGCCCAAATAATACTCTGTTTACTGTCTGGCCTTCTGGAAAAAATTCATAGTGCGCTACACCGTTGTAATCCATGAAAACCGTGGGCATTGCCTTCTTTTTTGACTGAAAACGACGTGGTTTTTTTGGTCTCGGCTCATTTGGTGATCGCCGTTCACTTGCCTGATGTCTGGATTGAGTGTCGTACTCATAAGCCCACGTCTTGTCTCCAGTAATGATCCTTTTGATGAATGTGGGATCGGATTCAGCCTCGCAAATCATCTCTCTTGCGACGTCAACACGGTCTCTTTTTTGCATGAAATTGAGGTGTTGTGGCACTAACTTTGCTGCTAGACGACGGAAACCGATATCATTAACCGAAATGTCTTGGACGGATCCATAGGCAATGTCCAAGTCCTCCGCTATCTCTCTGATGGTTAATTTGCGGTTATTGACCAACATTTCTTTTACTTCATCAATGTTTTCGTCGGTTTTCGATGTCGATCATCATCTTCGATTGATTCACGAGAACTTTTGAACCGCTTGTGACACTGGTAAACAACCGTTTTCTTTAGAGAATCGTTGCCGAAATACTTTTCCAACATTTTCAAAGTACGAACACCATTAAAATCACCAACACACACAGAGTTAGATGTGGACAGAACTCAAATCGAAACAATCGCCGCGCCACACGGTAACGCCACTGGGAACTTTTTGAATAAGCTGGTATATCCGATCTATAAAGTCATCAACTTTACTTATTTAGTGTCTAAGAGAAAGACCTCTATTTTGCCAGTTATGCTGTACAGATGACATATACACTTTCCAAAAATCTTTTATTTGATTATAAGGTTCTTAAGCTTCTTTACTTTTGCATGGAAAACTCTCGCAATGATATCATGCCGATCATAACTTTTGTTACCCGAAGCAAATTATTTGATAGGCCATTTGATGTTGATGTTGCTCATCGTTGATATAAAGGGTTCACGGCGCCCATAAGCGCTAACGTAATCGTATGTCACTTCACCCTGTTTTTTTTCGTGCATATATCGCGGACTACTGGTAACTATAGAAGGCCCAAGAAGGGTGACGCAAGCCATCACGTAGGTGTATTTAGCTCTAAGATCTAAGCTTTTTCTGATTACGGCGAACGTAGGTTAGTCGTTCTGTTTTAATTTTTACGTACATACAAACCCAATACGGATTGAGCAACCTGCCAAATCGATGCAGCGAATTGAACTTACTGTGCTTTGTCATCATACGATAAGATAAATGTTCATGCAGGAACCAGTTTTTCTTTGTTTCAATTTGTTCTGGTTGTTCTGAAGTAGGATTTATTTGTGGAATACTTACTAATATAATAACCATCTTCTCCTTTACAAAACAAAAGTGGATACTGTAAGCCATCATATGAATTATGCATTTCAAAAATTGCGCGTAATGATTCATTTCGACCATGGAAAATAATATCTCTACTATTAAGTTCTTGTTTGGCCATGTATGGGAATTACATCTACTACGATGATGCCCAACAGGAGATTAATTTGTATTAACATCTTTCCGAAGCTGCTGCAAATTTTGGTTGAATTCTATTGCATTGTAACTATTGTAACTCAGACACGATTCGTATATTTAAGCCCCGCTGTCATTCATATCGTATATCCACTTGGTTGTCCATATCCGATATATACATTCATAGGAATTGCCTATTGGAAGCAGACTTTCTATGACAAGTAAAGTTGTCCTTGTACCTTAAAAAAGGCATAAATCTTTGCTCCACAATGTGCTTAGGACCAAAATACGGCATTTGGAAGCAATGCAATATTATATGCTGGATCGTATAGACTGAATGAATTGCTTACATAAAGGGTTTTCCATAGATATTAACGAAAAAAGGGGCTCAAGTGGCTGGCAATTTCTTCCAATCTAACTTTTCCGCTTAAACAACACATCTCGATTGACTCATGTTTCCATTTGTGTGTTTTGCCATATTGGCAAACGTTTGTCATTGAGCCTTGTTTAAAAGTGGATAGTTAAGATATTTTATTGATTGATTGATATTTGTCTAATAGAAAGTGTTTGTGTCACGCGACTCGTAGTTGCATAACAGATAACCATATTTCTCTTACTGCAATTGATTAAGCAGTCCATTTCTTAGATGTATTATTGTTGTATTGTTTTTCAGTGCGAATAAGCGAGTTGATCTTTCTAAGGGAGTTTCTTAAGCTTGAGTTTCTAAAGCGGCGATCCCGTTGTTGTCCAAGTGCCATTATTATTTTCCCATCGCGATCTAGCAATTTAAATGCGTAGTTATGTAGCTTACCAAACTCCAGCACATTGTAGTCCCTGTTCCTCCGGAATTTAAATTCATGTGGTAAAAATTCCATTTCCGTAAGCAAATATCGATTTAATTTACAGAAGCTTGAAAATGGACAAACATGCGACCTATAACGAGTTTGACTCCATACAAAAAATTGTATCCATGTATCCCTGTATCCTTATACTGAAGTCGTTGTTACGAGAGAATTCAATATACTCGTACACAATGCTGGGTGGCTTCGACTTTTTAGACAGACAGTTGCAATGCCAAACGTAAACGTTAACGAGATGTAAATTAGTTTAAGGTAATCAAACTGAAGCGTTTTCAAGTAAGGAAGTTGATGGAAGATCTCTCCCGCTAAAGCTATCAACAAAGCAATTTTTCTCTCGAACATGGACTTTTTTTTATAATTAGTCGCATTATAGTCTTCACTGGAAAACTGCGTTCCATATATACAAACTCCAATGATACATATATTTGTTATATATCACGTAAACCCTGTTTTAATGAACTATGCATAAATGTTTAATGGCATTGGCAAATACATAAAAAGCAATTAGCATAATATGGCCTTAATCTGATATCAAGCAAAAATGGTTTGCATCAACTAAAAAAACTACATACATATATATTATTCGGCGAGTATAAGAAATATAATTAGAACATTAGTATACTTTCACATACCTTATGTATTTGACTGCCTAATTGTTTGATACTGCAAAATGTTTCTGTGTGAAGTTGATTGATACTAATTGCTACTAATTAATTCACTAAGATCACTTAACTATGAGAAGAAATCACTCTGCTGTAAATTAAATTCAACCAAACATTAATCCTTATTGAGCCTTGGATAAGAAATATTAATTTATATGGTCTGTCATATATTTTTTTACAAAAAGACTGCACACAAGTTGTGAGAGTGGAAAAAAACAAGCTAGAACTAGTTAATATTGAGTTTTCGCGCAGTGGATCTATTTTTGTGTACTGGATCTGGTATTCCGTTGGACACGTTAATCTTTGAGGACACCAGAATACAATTATTTTGCTTCCGTAAAACTGAAAAATAAATTTCCAGTAAGTTTTCATCAATTATAATAAATTTTACCTGGATTTTTTCTGATTTTCGTATCGCTATACATTCAAAAACCTAGAGCTTTCTTTTGATCAATGGGAAGAAAAATAAGGATCGTCAAAAACCTCTAGAGATTTGCTAACCTTTAAAGAGTTTTCCAAATTGGTAGGAACTAGATTCCATACTTCAGAGATCGTAGACCTGCAGAGTCAGGGGGTCAATCAGTAGGAAATGAAAATAGCACTCAATCAAATTCACATTCACAACCCATAGCCTTCTTACCACAACTTAAATAATTTTTACAATTCTCTTAACTCTATACAGTCCATTCCATCCAATCCCACACAATACACTATAATCCACCCAAACTTTCTTACAAGCTTACACTCAGCACATATACCCTCAAATCGAACCCAATTTCGATAAATTCACGGGACATTTACAGACATGCATAAATACCTTTAATCGATCCAGGGTCCGATGCGACGTTCATTACAGAAGAAGCGGTGCAACTACTCAACGTAAGAACAAGGCGAACATTTGTCGACGTCTTCGGGTTGGGGAAGATGAGGAGCGGGGCATGCCACAACCTTGCAAACAACATTCTTGGGTCACTCAACTCTAACTTTGAGTTTCACACCCAAACACTTATTTTCAAATCCCTCACTGAGCTTCTTCGGGCTCAACAAGTGATTGTTGACAAAAGAAACCACCTTCGAGGTTTTAAACTAATCAATCCGTTGTTCTATAGATCAGGGATCTGTAATAGATCTTTCTTAGGTAGCAAAATAAAGTAGGTAGCCGCAAGGTGGTGTCCTTTCTCCCCTTCTTTGGAGAAATGAATCGGGAGGGAGCAGGGTGATTACCTATGCGGACGACGTTGCTTTAGCCGTCTCAAGTAAGCATCTTAATACCATCAAAGAACTTTTTCAGCTAAATCTGAATCTTAAACCTCGAATAATCCACTGGCCATATATCTCGGTCATAAGATTGATACTCACCTGCGGTGTGGTTGTCTGGTGGACGGCCTTAGACATTGCAGTCAAGAGTTTGTTTCTTCTAAATAGGAAACATCTCAGCGCCATTATAGGTGTCATTACTGGACACTGCCTTATAGGCAAGCATGCAAGAAGGCTTGGCGCTTTTACAAACGATTTATGTAAAAGCTGCATGAACGAGGAGGAAGAGGAGACAATTCTCCACCTTCTCTGTACATGATCAGCTCTCGCCCAGAGAAGAAAACTCCACCTAGGAGCCTTCTACAATGACTTAAACGATTTAAAGAATACAGACGCTAACAGTTTACTGCGCTTCATCATAAGTTCAAATTGGTTCAAATTGAGGATTATAAATCCACGTGAGAGCACAACGGGCCAATAGGCATAAGTGGATTGGTTTTCCAACCGCCACTCTCACCTAATCTAACCTAGGTAGCGAAGTGCCCTAAGTCTTAAGAGACGAAACACTTAATTTATCGATTGCTCAGAAGACCAACTTTGGCTAGATAATATTCGGCAGAGTAGCATGATAACGCCCCACGAACATAAGCAGTGTTTTCCAAGAGGTCAGTCTTGACCAACAAATGCGAAGATTTAGGGAGATTAAGGCGGCTCCATTCACAAAACACGAAGTTTGCGATGATATGGTTTGTGAGGAACATTTCGCTTCACATATAGTCAGTACGTTGAACTGATGTTTTCAAGTATCCTACGTAGGTTTTTTTAACTGCAGAGAAGTCAAAAAAAACTCTACACTACAATTATAGTATAAAACATGCATAAAGGACATTTACATCTTAACCAAATGAAGCAAGTTGATGTAAATACTGACAACAGCTGGGAACTTTCTTCCTCAACACAGCGTTTTCAAGGAGAAAAGCTCTACTACTAAGCTATGAGTTGTATTTGGTGTGTTCGCAAAATATACAAATGGAACATCTCTTTGGGACCAAAAACCCAAAAAAATTTTATTGGTATTATCCTGCGAAAGAGGAAATATAAATTTCTTTTCACAGCCCCACAAGGGATAAAGCTACACTTAAAATGTTTTCGCACAGCGCGGGCGAAGGAACGTACAATGGTTTTAAATGTCTGAATGTTACAATGACTAGGAAATAAAGTGATTGGCAGGGCATTCCATACGTGAGTACATTGTCCATTGACTTAGTTATATGTATTAGCATCATCTATAAATTTTATTGCATCTTTTGGAATCTTGTCTATGAGGTCATTCAAACGTGAGTTGTCATTGAGAAAGCATAATGAGAAAGCAAAGTCTTCCGAAAGGGGAGATATACCATCTGGACCAGCGGATTTATATATATTGATATATTTAAGTACTCTTACTACTACACAAGTGCGAAAATGAATTTGTCCCATTGAAAGTTCGACGAACTCAAGTGTATGCGAAGAAAAAGTACAATCTGGAAGTGTTGAGCTTGCAGCACAATAGATTGGCCTTGTCTAAAGAGCTGACAGCTGGAATGCCATTGTATCATAAATGAGCGTTGGGATAGAGGATTAGGCCGAATTTCTGATGTTTTTGAAAAAAAATCACGCTCATTACCCGATATTCATCAATTATTACCTACACTCAACTAATCCCGTGCCGTATGACCAATACAGCAATGGCAGTGACTAAGTGTAAGTAACAGTACTTACGACCAGGAGCGGAAAAGATGAGATGCACGCATTGTGTAGTTCAAAAGTAGCTCCATTGAAAACAATTTCCCTATGGCGGCTGGAACTGGCCGGAGCGGTTGTGCTGGCAGGGTTGATCGATTACAAAACATGAGTTCTTGACCGACATAATGCTGGAGGATTTGCATGGACCAATTCGCCCATTAAACTCTCCTGGGGTGCTGCATGGCCATAGCCATCAGGTAGCGGGGATTCAGCGACTGACCGAAATTAGTATTTGGAAACGCATTTCAACTCAACACAATCCGGCAGACTTTGCTTCGCGCGGAGTCTCACTTTCGTAATTGAATAAAATTAACTCTGATATATATCAATATATCCATAACACAGAGATCGAACAGCATGCCATTAAGGTCAATTGTACCATTAAAACAGCAAACGAAATATTCGTACTCATTCTCAAGAAATCTTAAATAGTAAAGTTTATTCGAATCCTTGTCCTTTGCTTAAGTTTTCCAAACAATTTAAGAAAACTTCTTAAGAAGTTCACTCCACTTGTTGCTCAAGAACTAAATTTAGCCTCAACAGTAGCTATTCGCAACGTCCAAGATGAAATCTTTTTAATACAAATAAACAAGGGGAAGTTAAAGATTTATGAATTCTTTAAACCCTCTCATCGACTCGGAAAGGGTAGTAAACTAAAACTATAGGGTGATTCATCGTGAGATTTGACTTTCAATAGGCTTTTTTGACAGATCACGCATGACTCCTATCAAACTGCACTGCCCTTTTTGTTCAGTATCGTTTGGCAAATTATCATGGAAAGACCTACACCACAACAGAGTCTCCAAATTGTTCAGCTATATTACGAAAATCAGCGATCTGTGAGAAATGTTTTTCGTGCGATTCGAGGAATTTACGGTGCGCATAATTGACCTACTGAAACGACTTTTGCCAATACCATTCGCAAATTTGAGTCCTACATTCACATTAGTGGATGATACTCGATCGGTTAGACCACATCTAGCACGTAGTGAAGAGACTATATCAGCTGTAGCTGAAGACCGTGACGAATCGATTCGTACGTTTTCAGCAGCTTGGCTTGGCGTATTCGACAATTTGGCGTATTTTACGTAAGTATCTCGGCCTAAAAGCGTACAAAATTCAATTTGTACAAGAATAAAAGCCAGACGACTTGAATTTCAGTCATATTTTCAGAGAATGTGCTCTGGAAATAATCAATGAAAATCCGGTGTTTTATCATGAAATTTTGTTCAGTGATGAAGCCCATTCCTGGCTCAATGTATACGTTAATAAACAAAATTGGAATATTTGGGCTGATGAGCAACCTGAAGAGTACCAAGAGCTACCTTTACATCCATTAAAAACAACGGTATGGTGTGGTTTATGGGCTGGTGGAATCATTGGTCCATAATTCTTCAAAAATAAGGCAAATCAGAATGTTACCGTCAATGGTGACCGTTATCGCGCTTCCTGAAATTCAAGCACATGGTCTCGGTGAATTCTGGTTTCGAGAAAACGGGGCTACGAGCCATATAGCGCGTGAAACAATGGAGTTGTTGAGAAATCATTTTGGTGAGCACTTAATTTCACGTTTTGCTACCGTAAATTGGCCGCCTAGATCGTGTGATATCACGCCTTTAAACTATTTTCTCTTTGAATATGTGAAATTTTAGGTCTTCAGGAATATTCCAGCAACGATTGACGCTTTAGAAGGCAACATTACTCGTGTTATCCGCGAGATACCAGTCGCTATGCTCACACGAGCCGCCCAAAATTAAACCTTTCGAATGGACCACGGCAGACGTAGTCATGGCCAACATTTACATAATATCATTTTTAAAAAGCCAATGCCATGAACTGTGCTTTTAATTGATAATAAAAATTTTAAGATCGCTTTCAAATTTATGTGTTTTATTTTACGTTGTAAATCAAACCTCACGATGAATCACCCTTTATAATTCAATATTTTGTTGGATAACCTTTATTCTTGATTAATTCGGTTAGTCGTTTTGAAATGTGTTCACTAAGGTTCGGCACTTTGATAATAGGATACCTTCCCAAATTTCCTTAATGTTATAATATAAAAAAGTTCATTAGTGTTTTTTTTTTTTGGCTTTTTGCTTTTTAAACCCCTTTTAACCTGAACCCAACAATTTTTTAATTAGGTTAAGGTCCGGGCTTTGTGCTGGCCAATCTAACACCAGCGCTTTAGTGCCCATAAGCTATTGCTTCACGAGTTGTGAAATATTTTTAGGATCGATATCTTGCTGGGAAACAAATGCTTGGCATGTGTTGGTTGCAGTAAGACCCCATTACGTTCTCTATTATATGATTGTATATGGTTTTCTAATAACGACTTGACAATTTTTTTTTAAATAAAAGGCAAACCATTTGAGATATTTCAAAAACTTTATTATTGGCTCGAAGTACAATCAAAAAATTTATGAATAGAACTCGACTTCGTTCATATGGCCACCGCGGGCACGTTTGCACGGTCGATTCGTTGGACCCAATTTTCAACGACTCGGCCATACATTTCGGCCGAAACGGCCGCTATTTCGCGTTCAATGTTGGCTCTTAGCTCTTCCAACGTCGTCGGTGTGTTGGCATGTCTTGAGATAACACGCTCACCATACTTACTCTTCAATAAATCTATTGTAGCGTGTGCTGTGTGGCTTGTGGCACCATCCGGTTGAAACCACATGTCGTCTAAGTCCATATCTTCCAATTCCGGCCACAAATAATCGGTGATCATGGCGCGATAACGCTGATCATTCACAGTAACGTGACGATCGTTATCGTCGACGAAAAAATATGGCTCAATAACGCCGAAGGCATGCAAACCGCACCAAAGAGTTATTTTTTTGTGGATGAAGTGATGATTCATGAAGCACATGTGGGTTTTCACCCGACCAATAACGCATATTTTGTTTATTGACGAACCCATTGAGCAAAAATGAGCTTCGTCACTGAAGATGATTTTGCGTTGAAATTCATCATCTTGGCGCATCTTCTCCAGAACCCAATCGGAGAACGTAGCTCTTTAGTGTACTTTACCATGATGAAAATGTTGAGTTTACGGAATAAATTACCAGTGACAGTTTGATGATTAGTGAAAGAGTGCGTTCAAAAATTAAATTTAAAGTTGTCAAGTCCCTATTGGACACACCTATACATGTGTCGGTCCATTCGTCCACGTACCGGGCTGTGCAAAACATTGATAACCCCAATTGCCATGCGACGCGACACATTTTTAACTTACTGGTTATTTGGTCTGAAATATACCAATTAATTATTCTTATATACTATATTTTACTTATTCTGACTTAAAATCAAATTAAACATATTAAACAAATTCTTGATAACGAAAAATAGATATTTATAAGCACCAACACCAAGAATTTTGCCTATGCAAAACATCTGCAACTGTTTATCGTATCAGTACGTTTGTTTTACTAACGGTATGAAAGAAAATATGTAAGCAAATAAGTTTTGATTAAAAGGGCATCCCTCATAATTGCTTTTTAGGTTCATAAAGATTTTTAGAATTTTAGAATTCTAGAAAAAAGTCTTTATTAACCTTTGTCAAGACATTCAGCCAAATTAAGGAAGCGTGAAAGGACCACCACTATTCCCGACATTATAAATCTGGCCTGTCTATTGAGATTCTGCGCTCAAGGTAGCTATTGGCAAAGTATTGGCAAATACTACAATCTTGCACTTAGGCAGTCAACAGTTTCCTTTGCATTGAATGAACCTATAAATGTGGTGGAAGAACATGTGTGTCCTAAGTGGATTAGGTTTTACTACTCACGAGAAGAAGAAGAGGAGGCAAAATTGTTCTTTTACGAGAAAACTGGATTACCAGGCATTATCGGTTGCATCGATGGAACGCATGTCAAAATAAGAGGACCTAATAAGCACCTCCAACATCTGTATTATAATAAAAAAGGTTTTTTTTTTAGCATTAATACCACGATTGTGAGTATTACGTATTTTTAAATTGTTCATTTACTTGATAAATATCTCAATTTTCAGGTATGTAACCACAAAAAAGTCATAAAGTCAGTTATAGCCAAGTACGCAGGATCATCTCATGATTCCATGGTATGGAACATGTCGGGATTAAAGCAATTGTTGGAAGAGAAGCACAGAAATGGAATGAGGAATACTTATATTCTAGGTAGACTCTACGGAACATGTTTGTTTCAGTCTATTCATTTCAATATGTTTCTAGGCGACGCGGGTTACCCCTTATTACCATATCTAATAACAGCTTTTAGATGCAAGGAACCAAACTCTTCTGAAGCGCGATTCAATAAAAAACATACACAAGGAAGGATTACAGTAGAACAAACAATTGGACTTTTAAAGGACCGTTTCAGATTCTTAAATGGAGCCTGAGGACTTCACTATAAGCCAGAAAAAGTGACAAAAATAATCAATATTTGCGCTGCACTTCATAATATTGCACTGTATGATGGGATTTGGATAGATGAATTTTTTTAGTAGATGATGCATAGCCCTACGTTTTAAATGGCTATAAAATCAATTATTGAATTTAATTTAAAATAAAAATAAATTTAAAAACGCTTATAGTGTATTTATATTTTACATACATATATCTGAAATATGGTTAATCGTATTCATTTAATCTATTGGCTTGGCACATTGCTTTCAAGTTTTAACTTTTTTATTTAAAGCAACTCCAGTTTAACATAAAGTTTTATTGCTCTATCCTTTTCTTTATTTTCTTTGTCATCTTTGTAAATGCTCAGTTTTTCTTTTTTAATTTTCAGCAATTCCTTATTTGTATCCTTTTGTAAATAATACACTTCTTCGTCTATTCATAAATAAAAATGCCCTTTTGATATTCTTTTATTTCAGAAATTTATTTGCTTAAGTCTTTGAAATCTCTCTCATGCTCTTCCAAAAGTTTAAGGCGAGAATGAACTGAGTTTTGCGACTTAATTGCACTAAAACTCCGAATTGTGCTTAGCATTGCCCTGGATTGGGCATTATATTTTCTAGGTCGTCTGCGGTGATGTTTCTAGTCATAATAAGGTCATGTTCATGCATTTGCATATCTATGATACATTCTGTCGACCTGTTTGAAATATCCAGACCAATCTTACGTCCAGGAGGATTGACACTTTTATCCAGGCTTAGAAATCCGACAATTCGTTCCTCCAAAAACGTTAAAACAAACAAACGGGTCCACCGCCAGTGGTATTAATTTCTTTTTTGTTGGAAATTAATTTCTTTTTCAACTTTGCCATCAAATTTATCCAGAACTAAATTATTTTTATTTATAGGTAATACAATGTTTTCTTATATACTTTACTCCATTTTTCCAAAGTCTTAATTGGACGTCCCATGCTATTCAGATCTATGGCGTACTTCTTCCAGTGGTCGTTTGCTTCCTGCTTCTTGCAAATTCCTTTTGCGATTCGTAGTTCTTTACCCATTAGGCATACTAGCTTCTTCATTTGTCGCTTGTTTGTAATTTTTTCCTTTATTTATACAAAATAATGAATTTGCATATTGAAATCTATTCTTATTTCAAAGTAATTAATATCTGTACTACTTACTTATTTTCGTTGTTGTCCATTTTACCTAATAAAGGAACTCAAATGAAAGTTGACAGCAAATTTCTGATAGAATTGATATTTTCATCAAATATTGGGTCTATAACTTCGTGCGGTTTGCTAAGAGATGGCGTAACTTGTATTATTCCATTGTTATTATTGCATTGGAACATGCGCTGGAAAGCTACTGTCATTGTACGTCATTTCAGTATATGTCATTCATTTGAAGCGTAAACAACAATAACTTTTTTTCACTCAAATATGTCGAACTTTGTGCCTGAAAAAGTGTTTTTGATATGAAGAAAACTGCTACCGAAAGTCATCGTATTTTGGTGGAAGCTTATGGTGAACATGCGCTAGCTGAGCGAACGTGCCAAAAGTGGTTTGCACGATTTAAAAGTGGTGATTTTGGCTTGGAAGACGATGAACGTCCTGGGCAGCCAAAAAAGTTTGAAGATGAAGAACTGGAAGCATTACTCTATGAAGATTGTTGCCAAACACAAGAAGAGCTCGCAGAATCTTTGGGTGTCACTTAAGCAGCCATTTCAAAACATTTAAAAGCAGCTGGATATATTCAAAAGCAAGGAAATTTTGTTCCACATGAACTCAAGCCGAGAGACGTCGAAAGGCGGTTTTGCATATCCGAAATACTGCTGGAACGCCACAAAAGGAAGTCATTTTTGCATCAGATTTTTACTGGTGATGAAAAATGGATCCATTATGACAACCCCAAGCGCAAAAAATCATGTGTGAAACCCGGCCAACCAGCCAAATCAACGGCATAGCCGAATATCCATGGCGCGAAGGTAATGCTCTGTATTTGGTGGGATCAGATGGGTGTGCTGTATTATGAGCTGCTAAAATTGGGTGAAGCCGTCAATGGACAACGCTACCGAACACAATTAATCCGTTTGAAGAGAGCAGTAGCCGAAAAACGCCCGGAATATGTGTGGACACGAGGCAATAATTTTCCATCATGACAACGCTCGGCCCCACGTTGCTATTCCGGTTAAGAACTATTTAGAAAACAGTGGATGGGTCTGTCTTACCCCACCCATTTGTTCCGGTCGCTGCAGAACGCTCTCACTGAAATACGGTTTACATCAGGGCAGAATATCAAAAATTGGCTTGATTCATTCTTGGTTGCCAAGCCGGCGCAGTTCTTTTGGGATGGGATCCACAAATTACCAGAAAGATGGGAAAAAGTCATAGCTTCAGATGGGCAATACTTTGAATAATACTGTTGTACATGTTTTTCTTAAATAAACGTTAAAATTTTGAAAAAAAAGAACGTTTAAGTTATATATCGATATAATTTAAGTTATATATCGATAGCAATAGAGTCTCGCAATACTCCGATGATAGATTCTATTTCTATTCGACTTTAATTCTATTGCGAATAGACTCTCGCAATAAGCCACTATATTTTTATTTTTATTTTTATTTTAAGTGACTATATTTTTGTTCACACACTGTAAATAGTTAACTTTTAAAAAGCTTTTATAAATATATTGAATAAATATTGAATAAATAAAATTTTGTATATAAGGACTGTAAGATTACTGAAAAGATCAGTTAGCATGATCCACTTCCATTTGGCCACTCTAAGGATTTCCAGTAGGGTCAACTTTTGGTATTTTATTGTGTTTGATTTGTTTAGGAAAAAATTAAGAGGAAAAATATTCTTTTACAAGTTTTATTAATAAATTGAGTGTAAGCAAACATTGTCAGGATCCTATGTTGAAAATTCTTATCGATTTTAACATCAGGATTTCTCAAAAAGTCATTTCCGTCAAATATTCAATACACAAGTCGACAATTCGTCGTATCGTAAATTCTGGGATTGTGGTATCAGAACACAAAGGGAGTAGGCCTTCCAAGCAAGTCGTCTAGAAGACAATAAAATTATAAATTTTAAATTTATAAAAGTTAGGTCTACTGCTGGATATTGTTTCATCAATACTATGGCGCAAAGCTCTAAAAGCCCCTATTCTGTAACTTCGAACATCGAATCCAGCCAAAAAATCATTTATTTCAAAGAAAAAAAAAGGTCGTATAAATTTTTGCTAAGACTTATTAAAATTGGAGCACACAGTAATGAAAAAACTGTCATTTTCTGATGAATCGAAATAAAATATGTGTGGATCTGATGGAAGGCAACACGTGAGTAGAGCAGAAGGCGAGAGGTTGAACCCAGAATTTTACAAAGGATCGGTGAAGAACAGAGGTGGTAATGTTATGGTCCGAGTCTGCTTCTCTTCACAGTGTATTGGTCCAAATCATCGTATTGAACAGATTATGGGGTCTAAATATTACAAAAACATCTTACAAAATCTAACGGACCCTTTTTCAGAATGGGAAATGCCGATGGTTCAAAAACATCTCTTAGCTTGTAAAAAATTGGAAAGCAATGTTTACCACATTCCCAAGACCTTATGGGAGATTGTAAAGAGGAGAATAGGAAATCATATATTGTATTCAAAAAATTGTACAAACATACAAAAAATATTGTACAAAAAAAATTATGAGTGAGAGAACATTCAGTAAATTTTTTGTCTCTGATTTCACTATTTTTACGCGTGTTGTGTCGTGTCTCTATACAAGGATCGTATTAATAATAAAATTGTTCGTCTCCGATTTAACTATTTTTATCTATTCGTGTCGTGTCGTGTCCCGATACTCGTATTAGTTTCTATTTTGAAGCATGTCGTGTTGTGTCTCGCTACTCGTACTAGGTTCCTGTTTTGAAGCATGTCGTATCGTATCGTGTCTCGAAACTTACTACATAGGTTCCTGTTTTGAAGCATGTCTTGTCGTTTCGTTTCTAAAAGTTTACTGAATGTGCTCTCAATCATTAATTAATGATAGAAGAAGAGCTCTTCGCCGAAGTTGAAAGGCAGTAAAAAGGTATTCCGAAATTATATACAGTTGGTCAAAAAATAACCGCAAAATACAAAAAAAAAAAAAACTCAGTTAATTAATGTTAATGTGTTTTGTGATAACTTATGTATATTATAGGCTCGCAATTTACAGGAAAAATATTTGTATCTTTTTGTACATATCTTTTTCAATCTTATTTAAAACAAAATTCAATTAAGTTCAATTAGTTCCTATGCAACTAGAGAAATACATCAAAAGTTATAAAAGTAAAAAAAAATAAAATAAAATAAATTAGTATTTAGAAGCTAGACCTTTGCATCTTTTTACTGTATTTAATCTATTTGGCATTGATTGGACCACCTTTCGCTATAAGAAGCTGGAATTTTTTTCCCATTCGAATTTTAAAGCACGCTATAAGTGATTGGAATAGAGTAGTTTTCTAAGTTGATTCTTCAAATAGCTCCAAACAAGTGTTCTATTACATTTAAATCTGGTAATTGCAGGAGAGTTTCGAATACATTTTGACAGTTATACAGGAGCCACAGTCGACTGTAATGCTTGTGCTTGGGATCATTGTCCTTGTAAAAATAGTATTCATCACTAATTCCTAATTTTTGAGCACTTTGGCTCAAATTATCTTTCAAAACTTGTATGTTTTTGTATTGATCCACGTTATTTATTTATTTCATTGAAAGCTTATACAAAGTAAGATATAATTTTTTATAATTTATTGCTAAGCTAAAAAATAGAGGAGTCTAAAGATGAAAGCTACAAAATAATGATAACATTAAAATGGAAAAATGGATTAAATACGAGAATATCCAACGCAAGTGTGGTCAAGGGCCGGTAACCGACCACAAACGACTACAAAGCCTGGATTGATGGCAAACAAAGTTATGTTGAATGTTTGGTGGGATTGGGAGGGAATTGCCTATTATGGCAAAACGGTCAATTCGATCCTCTACTGTAGACAACTCGACCGGTTGAATGAAGCTTTCAAGAGAAAGCGATCAGAATCAGTCAACAGAAAGGGAGTTGTCTTTCATCATGACAATGCTAGGCCACACACATCTTTTATGATCCGAAACAAATTTACAGAGCTCTGTTGAGAAGCTTTGATGCATCCACTGTATAGTCCTTACCTTGCATCTTATGATTACCATTTGCAATTTGGCCGACCGAAGAGCCGCTGAAAATCACTTGGCCAAGTTTTTTTCGCTGATAAACCACAGAATTTGTTTACCGATGGAACTATGAAGCTACCTGGAAAATGGCAAAAGGTCATAGATAATAATGGCCAACATGTACTTGATTGAAATTGATTTTGAATAAAGAATTTTTTTTTTCAAAAATGTATATGACTTGTTACATACCGTACCGTTGTTTCAAATTATTTAAAGGGCCCAGAAAACTACGGCAAAAAATTCGTACCTGGGCGTAAATATACAATAGCTTGCCGTCTGCAGATCGACGATCCCTACTAAGAGAAGCGTCAAACGCGCCAGCAACAATAAGGAAAATTGTGGAATTAGCAGGGATTTCGAATATGGACATTAAACTAAGGATTTGCCAGCGTGTGTTAGCTGAAGCAGAACATATTTAAAGAAAGAAAACCCGCTCTACTACAACGTCATCCAACCACCCGTTTGACCTTTGCCTGACAAAAAACTTAACCATCGTTACAAATTCTTATGAGCTTAGACGAATTGAAATTCCTAGTTTTTTATACACACCATCAATAGCTTGTTCGGTACGAATATTTCTTTGCCTTGTCCTTAGCCTTGAATCACACAGTTAATAAGTGGTACGAAATTCTGACGTAATTCAATAACATACAAGGCTATTAAGCCCTTGACTCACATAAACATAAGTGTAAACAGGGAACGAGAAGGGGTTAATTGAAATCCATTTTTAGATAAGTAAATTAAATTTCCTTGAAAAAATCTCATTTGGTCTAGATCGCAAAAGCCAACTTACATTGATTTTCTTCCCCGAAATTTTGAATACAGCAAATGGGTATACCATATTTAAATAAAGTCACTTGATTTCAAGAGTAAGCATTGGGTAAACAAGTTTCTGTAGGACCCTTTTACTTAATTTAAGCGCCAAGTTGTTTTTGCACAAGTTGTAAATTTGTACGACCAATTAGCAAATGATTTCGTTTAATTAAGCAATTTAATCTGTACGCAATGGAATTGGCCATTAAATTGTATATAAAGCTTCAAGGGTTTTTTGGTTTCGACCCTTTTGTGCAAAACACAATTTAAATAATGTCAACCCTTTACTTCGATAATATACACATTTTAATGCTGTTTTTGTATGAAATTTAAGATTTAATTTATAAGTTATGGCCACTGCAAAATAAGGAAAAAAAGTAATAAGTAGTTCACCAAGGGTGCGTGGTTTGGCCTATATATTGTATATGTATATATGTAGACATGTATAGGTTTCTGCTTTAATTGTTTTAATAAACTGTTAGATTTACAAATTTAGTGATCCACAAAACGAGACTGAAGGTTAATTTTTTTGCTGCTACAGATATGTATTATACATTGATCATATGATCTACATTACTATATTACATATTACATCAAATGACTTTGATATCGTTTAAGTTGCCGAAACATTGTAGTGTCAGCAGACGATAAAAAAGTGAGTACAGATGACTGAATGGCAATTGTCCACATGTCCGCCGATTCAAAGATAACTCTGTTCGATTTACCTATCCCAGATGTGTGCTCATCTAGGTACTACTTTAATGAAGCTAAGTCTGTGTAAAAGAAGTGAGACATCATGTGATTTTTCTCATTAATCACGAAAACTGCGAGAAAAATAAATAACACGATTACTACAAAAAAAGAAAGAAAATCTTTCCCCGAATAAAAGAAAATGGAAAAAAACGGGTTTTTCAACAACGTTATGATGAGTCCGTTGGACTCGTTTTACGTTTTTTTTTTTATAAATTTATTTAATTGAACTTGTCGCTAACAATCTGGTCCTAAGTCTAAATACAGGCTTGAATTAATTTTTATTTGCAACTTTTATTCCTTAGGTCAGTAAATATTACAAAAGTGCGATAACTGCACGATTTGCAATAGACTGGGTACTCTCTGGAGTCATTAAATCATTAATTTTTAATTTTTCATGTTTCGAAATAAGTGTTGCACCAAGAATAACAATAATTATGCTTATAAAGAGAAATGCAGTTCCAAAGATAAAATATTCCTTCGTTTTATACTTAATTTCCGTAATCACATTTAAGTTTTCTATTTCATCAAGAACAATGTCGTCAAAAATAATTTCTTATTTAGATTGTTGATAGATTCTAAGTAATTGAGAATGATGAAACTTTTTTAGAATATCTTTTGATTATTGTTAATAACTTTATCGTTATCTTTTATGAAACAGTTATTGAAGTTAATGAGATAGTTCCCATTTAGTGAAATTTCTCTTAGATTACAAGTGCGAATAAATTTTGCGTTCCTTTGATTTTTTACTAAAACTACTTCTCCTTTTAAATCTAAAATTTCGGATGCATTGTAAAGAATTCGTATGAAATATTTCTTTATAATACAATTGTTACTAGGTATTAAGTTTTTTTAAATCACAATCCTTAACGTAATTATATGTTTTATTTTCGTTTTTTACAAGTTTATAATAACAACAATATTAAATTTCATAAAATAATCGTACTTTTCATTTGCAATAAACGTACGCTTAAATTTTACCTTTGAGGTTGTTCTGTAATAATAGTACTAAAAAGGGAGAATGTAAAAACATTTGATCTTAAAGTATTTATTGGGTATATATTTTGATTCGTGCGGTTTGTTTTTTCAAAATTTGAACGTTTATTTAAGAAAAACATGTGCAATAGAATTATTCAAAGTATTGCCCATCTGAAGCTATGACTTTTTCCCATCTTTCTGGCAATTTGTGGATCCCATCCTAAAAGAACTGCGCCGGCTTGGCAGCCAAGAATGAATCAAACCAATTTTTGATATTCTGCTCTGATGTGAACCGTATTTCAGTGAGGGCGTTCTTCATCGACCAAAACAAATGGTAGTCAGAAGGGGCAAGGTCTGGACTATAAGGCGGGTAGGGTAAGACTTCCCATCCACTGTTTTCCAAATAGTTCTTAACCGGAATAGTAACGTGTAGCCGAGCGTTGTCATGATGGAAAATTATTGACTCGTGTCTGGTCGCATATTCCGGGCGATGGTTTCACCCGGTTTTAGCAGCTCATATTAAAGCACACCCATCTGATCCCACCAAATACAGAGCATTACCTTCGCGCCATGGATATTCGGCTTTGCCGTTGATTTGGCTGGTTGGCCGGGTTTCATATATGATTTTTTGCGCTAAGGGATTGTCGTAATGGATCCATTTTTCACCACCAGTAATAATCCGATGCAAAAATGGCTTCCTTTTGTGGCATTCCAGCAGCATTTCGGACATGCAAAACCGCCTTTCGACGTCTCTCGGCTTGAGTTCATGTGGGACCCAATTTCCTTGCTTTTGAATATATCTAGCTGCTTTTAAACGTTTTGAAATGGCTGCTTGAGTGACACCCAAAGATTCTGCGAGCTCTTCTTTTGTTTGGCAACAATCTTTAGAGAGTAATGCTTCCAGTTCTTCATCTTCAAAATTTTTTGGCTGCCCAGGACGTTCATCGTCGGACGCAAACCACTTTTGATGGCTTTCGGCAGCAGTTTTCTTTATATTAAAGTAATAAAGAACTCCCCGCAAAAACAGTTTTTCAGGCACAAAGTTCGACATATTTGAGTGAAAAAAAATTATTGTTGTTTACGCTTCAAATGAATGACATAAATGACGTACAATGACAGTAGCTTTCCAACGCATGTTCTAATGGAATAATAACAATGGAATAATACAAGTTACGCCATCTCTTAGCAAATCGTTAAGCACTAAATATAATTTTTGTTAGATGAAAAGCTCACTTAAATTAGTTTAAAAGTCCACGCACAAGCAGAGTGACTTTACTTCGAAATGTGATAGCTTGGTGTTTGATTTGACGGTACACTACTGCCTTTTAAGCCCAAGTTATTACAATTGGATAATCGAACGTTAACTACCGCCTCTTTGGTTTGACATACATTACATTAATTTTTGAATTAAATACCTATGTTTGCGTTACAGCCAATTCAGCGGGGTATTGCATTATTTCGCATATCCTGCGGTAGAGGGTGAAACAATTATGTTGACTGCTGACCGAGACAATAAATAAGCGAAAAAAAACTTCCCTGTGTTTCTCTTTCCTTCTGGGGAATTCGACGAAGTTGGAAAAGAAAATCACCCTATCCGAGACTGTCACCTATCTCAAGGTTGATCGTTATAACTTCTTGAATCTCAAACAAAAAATCTCTGTTTTGATTATCTTCTATCGGAACAAACAGGGTCTTTTTCTAATAACAAATATAATATTTTTGTGATCGTCTAAAAAAGTGCTCAGTTTTAAGTTTTCTAATTTGTGTAGGTCGACTTTATATTGTTCACAATCTCTTCAGTTGTTAAAATGTTGCTATGAATAATGCCAAGTCTAGCTGAAACAATATTGTTCTGCAAATATTCGACATTGCTTTGTAAAGTTTTTAACTTCAATACGAAATCTATATACATAGTAAATGGTTTGCTTATATAATTTTTTACTGTTACTGTTAACCTGTCTGTAAACATATTTTTATCTTGTTCTGTACAGCACCTCCAAAGGTAATTCACACGCGCTTTTGTCTATGTGGTATTAAGGTATAAACTTTATTTCGGATGGAATTAAGCTGAAAATCTTATGCAATAATCTTCTCTTCCAAATCAGATTTTTGAATATTGATCTGCAAGCTGTCTAAAATATTTAAAATTTCGTGTAAGTTTACTATTTGCAAAATGGTATCATAGCTTCAGAGAAGTCAAGTTTTTCCAGGTGAATCTCCGTGTACCCAAAATTGGTTTCGATTTTCTCAACTGTCAATTGTGTTAGTGCTAGCCTCAATGTGAGTAATAGCATTATTATTTTTAATATCCGATTCACCTGAAAATTTATCTTTGCGTTTAATATTAGAAGTGTGAATATTCTGGAAGTTAGTCCTAAAAAATTTTTGTTCTTCCTTATGCCTTACGGCTTTAAAATTTTGGTTGTAACCTGTTTGCCTAATCTCGGTATATTTTTTTTTCTCTATTCTTATTATGTTCGTATATGTATCTTTCCTTTTCTATGCGTAAGTTAATATACCATTTATGGAATAACGTCTTTATTTAATTTTCCTGTATATTTAGAGGTTTTTCTTTTTTTTGTGGAATGGAAGCTATTATTATACCATTCAGTTGCTTTACTAGTTTGTTTTTTTCTTTATAATTTTTATTTATTCTCAAGGAATAACATTCTATATTTTCCCTTCTAGAATAGTCCTTAATTTTTACACTTTTGAATTTATTGTCGATTATAGGTTTTTTTTAAAAATGTCTTACCTGTGATTAATATTGCCGAGTTTTTTCAATATATGTTTAATTGTTCCTGTCCTCTAAATAAAATGCTGTAGCAAGTTTTGAAAATCGTCAATAAAATTCAGAAAATTTGCTTTTGAATTGGTATAAACATCCATGTGTATTATCTGTCTAATATCGTACGGGGCTACAGAAGTTTTGAACTCCTTTTTGATCGTATTTGACCTTACTGCAAACATCGCAATTACTTATGTATTTCTGTATCAAAACTTTCAATTTTGACAAGTAAATAAGTTTCTTGAGACCATCGTAGTTTTCATTTATCCCAGTATGACCATTTTCAAATTTATGATATTTCTGTGTAGGCTGCGTCTTCATCATCTATATCTTTGGCATGATATGAACACCTTAAAAAATTTTACTGTATTAACACTGTCAAATAATTCTATAGTTGTCTGCTTAACTTGTTGTATTCGTGGTAACTCAATTCTTTAAAAATGTCTATTTTTCCTGATTTCACATGCCTTCTTAATATATCGCTAAAATTGTTGTGAAGATCCTCGGAACTTATATAATCCTATATATAATCTTAGTTTTGTTTTTTATTTCAAACTCGCTTTTTTTATTGTTTATTGATATTATTTGGATTCTAAATCTATTAACCTTTAAATGCGGATGTGCATTTTTTGTATCGTTAGTACCGACGTGAGGCCTGAGAGGCCGCGTTTTATATTATAGGGCTTTTTAAATATCTGTTCTTACATTATATTGAAAAATAAAATGTTTTAAGACCGTGGGGGTGGCCGTGGTGTAGTGGTATATGCATAGACTCCTCAAGCAGAGGGTCGCGGGTTCGAATCCCGGCCAGTCAATTCTGTGAAAAAGTCTTTTCATAGAATTTGTATGTAGTTATATGAAAATCCCGTCGGCGTCAACTCTGACATGAAGGCATAACACTGATGTTGGAGTGGTTGCTGGCTGGGTTAAATGTAACGAACTAACAACTAGCACGTACTTAAGACCCACTGGTTGAGGGGGATGTACTAGTTCGTCCCGTCCAATTTGACAACCACTTCTGGGAAAAATATCGAAACTTAACACACCCTGGAGAAAAAGCCAGTAAAATGGTAATCATATTCCCTTGGTGCCCGATTGGTATTATAAAAAAAAAGAAAAATTAAGTATAGAAAGAAAATCAACTTATATAATATTTGGCCTGAATTTTGGTTAAAAAGTTACCACGGTATAACTACACTTTCAATTCTAAGCACAGTCAGGGCACACTTTTTTCGCGCACTGTAAGTACACGTGTTTTTTGCACGAATAGCATCTTCCTTTTGAGTAAAGGTTGACATGAAATACAAGTCTTTCGGGTCTTCACTTCCTTAGCTTGATCTTCGGATGTCTCTGGCTTATCAGAGCCAAGCACCCTTCCCAAACTCATCCTGAGTCGCAACCTTAGGTTACAAAATTCATTATAAAGGCTCCTCTACCATTTTGTGTTCCCACATGTATATCAAGTAAAAGGTGAGAATTGACGGAACTTATATCCAAAATCCGGTAAAAAATTGTCGTAGGTCATAGGGTTGATCGGCGGCTGAAAGTGTGTAGAGAGCACTTCTTATAATTCGTATAACTATAGAACTGTATAATTTCTGGCTTCCCTGAGTCCGTGTTTGTTCCTTCATTATGATGAATTAAGGAAGACAGAATGACTGCTTTTCTCTTCTTGGGAACATGAGACAGTAACATTGTGTCTTTTGTAAGGCCATATAAGTTTGATTTTTCTGGTCTTGTTTTAGTAGGCAAGAGCTCTGAGAGTATTTTCATTTTTTCTTACAGTACCTACACAGGTCAGCCCTCTCTCTTTCAATGCATCATTTAGTTTTATTAACGTGAACCAATTGTCACACGTTATATTTTTGTGACTGCCATGTAATGATTTACTCAAGGGGGTTATAGACTGCATAGGAACTAAAAGCTTTTTTTCTTCATCTGTTAGTGTTTTTCAATCAGAACTTTTTCACGGTAAACATAAAAATTATAAAAACACTCGTTTCCGGCATCACACAGGCACATCAGTTTTAGCTCATACTCAGCGGGCTTCTTTGGCATATATCGTATATCATCAAAAACGAGCGTTCTCTAAATGGAACTAGCATTTCATCAACTGTAGCATATTAACGTATATTATATACTCTCTGATAATTTGGTACGAATTTGTTAAAAATATTCGATATCGCAGCCAATTTATCAATCTCCTTTCTCTATGCTTTTTCAAGTGCATTGTCAAACCAAAAACAGTGAAGCAAGCACAGAAATCAGTTTTAAGACATAACGCAACTAAAAATGTCTCTTCGGGTACCATCGGTAGCATGTATTAAATCTGCGTCTTCATGTTTCGTAGTTAGATTTGAATACATCTGTGTACATCAATAGGCCAATAAAATCTTGTAACTCAACTGTGGTAAATCAATATCTTTTATTTCTGGACGGTCCTGCTTCATATATTTAGATCTATTCTCAAGTAGCCTCCCGTTGGTTTTTAGCAAAATCTCCGATAAAATCTCTTCATTTTTATATTGTTTTTATAAAAAATTATTTTTTGTCAAATTGGATGTGGGTACTCGGGAAATAATATTGTGTTGTTATATTGTAACTGATGATCTGTTTGAAGGTGACTTAGACTATTTGAATTTATTCTTTCCTCTAAAACAACCCAGTCTTACGAGCGAAACATCTTTATCTGATGACGGGGCGTCCAGGTGTTCGAGCTGAGTTTCTTCGGTATTAGCAATTCAGTGTTAGTATTCGTATCATGTTCACTGTGCTCCGGACAAAATCTTCGTCAACGTCGTCAACCTCTGATCCGCTTGAGTCTTTATCCGCGAGCCAGCTCTCAATCACTCGCGCATAATTTATAGTTAATTTATTTATACATATCCAAGATCTTTTTAAATGCTGTTAATCTGTCGCAGAACTATTTCTTTTACTATCTGAAGCTCGGATCCATAATTCACCATATCTGCAAAAATAAAAGTTTACTGTAATAAAAAAAATTAACAAAAAACTAACGTAAGTACCGACGTGAGGCTTGAGAATTTCAAATTGTAATTATTCACCAAATGCTCGAGCAACGACACCGCTTTCTGTTTCTACGTCTACGTGGGCACTATCCTTACAGCTAATTAAAACCGAAAATCAATATTGCGCAGTTAAAGGAGTAAACAAGCAAATCAACTGCCTGTCGGGGCCTCTCAGACCGTACGTCGGTACTTAAAGGTAAACTATGGTGTTGAGTATGGGTACATGATTGTTGATATGATTTGTTATGCATTGATAGGTTACTGACTTCTTCAGAATTTCCCTATACCTGTATCGATCATATTTATTTCATTGGTATCAACATTAATTCGACTAAGAAAATCACACACTACACTATCCTCTTCTTTTAAATAGTCTATGCTTGAAACGTACTTGCCTAGTTTCAATAACCACCTTTGAAGTCTAGGCTTAACGTCTTTTCCATGGGTCTTTGTATATGGTTTGGCCACTTAAGAGGCTGGTGATCTGCTAACAAATCAAATTTAACACCATAAAGATATGGCTTGAAATATATGATTGCAAAGACGATCGCCAAAAGTTCTTTTTTTCGTTGTGAAATAATAACGTTCATGATAGTTTAAAGTTCAGCTGGCGAAGCAGACGGGTGATTGTCTTGTTAAAGTACGGCACCAATTGCAAATGTTCTCGCATCGTTTACCAATTTAATTTTTTTTGTGAAATCGGGATATTTAAGATCGGTGTTTCTGTGATGATGTCTTTTAATTTTTCAAAGGCATTGATATAATTTGGGTAGCCAGTTGTGCCTAAAAAGGAATTCATTTGTTTTGTGGTTTCTGGTAACCTTAGCTTAAGGATATCTTCTACCTTCTTTTTATTGGATTTGACTCTTTTCGGGGTCAAAATGTCAGTTTCCCTGGCAGAAATTAAATTATAATTTCTTGGGCTTTCGAATACTTTCTTGATACTGTTTATGTTTTCGTCGATCAATACATCGACAACTTGGCATATTTTACGCGAGGATCTCGGCCTTAAAGCGTACAAAATTCAACTTGTGCAATAATTGAAGCCAGGTGACTTGAACTTGCGTCATATTTTCAGTGAATATGCTTTGGAAAAACTCAATGAAAATCCAGTGTTTTATCGTGAAATTTTGTTCAGTGATGAAGCCCATTTCTGGCTCAATAGATACGTTAATAAACCAAATTGCCATATTTGGGTTAATGAGCAACCCAAAGAGTACTAAGATGGGATAGTGGATCTGTCCATATTTCTTCAAAAATAAGGCAAATCAGAATGTTACCGTCAATGGTAACCGTAATTGCACCATGTTAACGGACTATGTGCTTCCTGAAATTCAAGAGCACATGGTCTCGGTGAGCGCCGTATGTCAAATAATGGATTTGTTAAGAAAACATTTTAGTGATCACTTAGTTTCACATTTTGCTACAGTAAATTGGCCGCCTAGATCGTGCGATATCACACCTTTGAACTATTTTCTCTGAGGATGTGTAAAGTCTCAGGTCTTCAAGAATAAGCCAGCTACAATTGACGCTTTGGAAGCCAATATTACTCGTGTAATCCGCGAGAAACCAGTTGCTATGCTCGAACTAGTCGTCCAAAATCGGACCTTCAGAATGAACCACCTTAGATATAGTCGTAGCCAACATTTACATGATGTCGTTTCGGAAAAGTAAATGCCATAAATTGTTCTTTTAATCGATGATAAAAGCTTTAAGTTCGTTTTCAAATTTATGTATTTTATTTAACATTATTTATCACACCTTACGATGAATCACCGTACACTTGAAGAAAAAATTTCCGAAAAGTTTATAATAAAAGATCTCGCACAAAAAATCCATTCTCTGGATCGGCGCCTCTTTTTTATTTATATCGTTGGAGGCTATCTAATTCTTGGCCGTCCGCCTATGTGCTTCTGATACTCTTTGTGTGCTCCATCGGTGGGGTGTTAACTTAAAAAGAGGTCGTTGTCCCTTTATCCTTCGATCTTCTGATTTTTAGAGTTTATTCGTCAAATATATTCGTTGGGATATATTTGATAATGCTGGCGATCTGCCTGCATGTGGGTTCGTATCCACATCCGTTGCATGGTGTGGTGTTCCTCAAGCGTTATTTTACCTTGCGTAAAAAAAAAACTTGAGTTTGGTTAAGATGTTGGCCGCAGGGAACGTCCTTCCACCTGTTATCAGATATGGATGGATATCTGACTTCCAACACCTTTAAACTAGCTTGTGAATACAAAGCTTTTTTGAACGCAGTTGGAAATTAGAATTGTTTGAGTCCCAGGTTACAATTTATCCTATTTGAGAAATGCATATATCTCAAATTGATACTGAAATGCTAAATGCTCTGTATTGAAGTGTGTAATCCATTTACTAAAGCGGTTTTTGTTTCTATAAGCGATATCCCATCATCTAGCTAACTGTAAATAAAGCAGTTTAGTTGATTTACCTGTTTATCAAAATAAATATTGAATTTCCTAGTTTTCCAAATCAATTCGATTGAATGTTTTTTTTTTATTTCAATAGCTAAGTAAAGTTCGAGTGACGTCAGAAAAAGGTATCTTTCAATTCTTTCACGAAACAAAATATTTAATCAGAAATCAGTTTGAGAAGGGTTACAAATAGCGCAGATTGACCACATTCATGTGTACACCGTATGAATCTAGTTAACTCGACTTTTACAACATCGTCAATATCGCAAATAAACTGATGTTACTATAAATCAAGCTGTTTAAAATAAACAGTCTAGTTTGTGAAAATCCAAAATTTACATTTTTTTTTTGCCCTCTGGTTTGGCACGAACAATTTTATCTACACCATTCAATTTATTTAATTCTAACCCATTTAATTTTTTCTTGACACCGGGGGCTTATCTAGGCGAATACCATTTTGAAGAAGAAGGTACGGTGGGGAAACTGTAGCAATCTTATAGTCTTACATACTCTGAAATGTTTTTCGACTTAAATATTCCCCGGGAGGAAATGTTTTTCGTTTCGAAGACATGAAAAACATCTTCGCAGCATGAACATGGAATTAACATTCATCGGAAGGACCTTATTTTGAGTTTTATCGTCAACCCCGAAATGATGTCTCCTTTTTCAAATGGTGTTAATATGTACTGGGCAAATCTACTTACGAATACCTTTCACCACTCGAATTGTACCTACAGAAACAAGACCCTAATTTAACGACCGTTGAGGAATGCAGAAGGAAAGAAGAGCCATTTGCAAATATGTTCCCGCAGAAAGGCAAAACGGACTTATTGCGTGGGCGTACGAATCATGTATCCGTACTCGTGTTTGTCCATTGTATGACTTCATTTGGGGATGACACAATACAGTTTAACATTTCATGAAATACCTACTCGTAGCTACCTTTTGGAGCTACAGTGACCTTTAAAGACGTATTGGAGCATCATTTACATTTTCATTGTTTATGACAAAAAAAAATAAAAATCTCATTGATGACTGTTGTATAAAATCGTCTACCCATCTGATGTATATGTACTTTGGGGAGGGAGAAAAAAATGGAAATAACTTCAAAAGCAAATGTCTCCTCAAGTCACAAAGAACATTAAATGAGAACGGCAATAAACCTTTTAAATCCACAAAAGACGTTTGTTGTCTTCGAAGTGCTTGATCTACCTACATCACGTGGCCTTTGTTTAAGGACCAAACTAGAAGGGTTAACTGCTAACCATTTTTCATTTGTCTTCTTGGCTGTGTTTGCGACTTTTGATTGGGATCAGTTGCCATGTCAGGTAATTTGTTCAGAAATGTTGTAATCAGTTGCAGGTAATTGGTTAAAATTAATAACATTGGTTAGAAAAAAAGTTCGAATTGATTCTGCAGAACTGCTCTAGTTCATTAAGTAGGTCGCCTTGGCTGAAAGAATAAATTATTTGAGAGAGAGGTAGAGTGATTTATTATTCATCTTTTTGAAGTTTTAAAGTTCTTACCATCATTATTGAACATTCACGTTGGATTTAGTTGAAGTAATTTCAACTTTTTTCCTTTTAGGAGGAAGGAATTAAAACAGAAACGTAATGCAGCTATTATTACACCTTTAAGTTATGAATGTGCGTTATACTGTAGTCTTCCTGCTTGATGGTACTCGTCACGAAGATTTCTTGTACATATGTACACCCTGACTCGAACTGCAACCAACTTCAAACTGCTATAATTTCCAAACCGTTCATTACTGTGAGCTCAAATTTTGACAAATGACAGATAATTTTATTATTTACAAGCTTTTTAAACGATTTGCGTCTCAGTTGTGTTGAAAATTTTTATCTGCGAAGGAATTCAAACGTGATAGTGTGATTGCTTTATATTTGGCTGGAAAACTACAAGTAGCTATCGTTAGAGCCCTCCAGCACCTCAACGTGAATAAATCATTTGTGTCTTGAACCATAGCTCGTTACCGTGATACTGGCAGCGTTGCAAAACGCCATGGAGGTGGTCATAAAAAAGCAGCTGCATCAACAGAAATAGTTCGGAAAGTGAGCTCAACGTATCGTTAGAACGGATGCAACACATAATAAAAAATGAGCTTGGGCTCAAGCCATTAAAGTTCCAAAAAGCATACAATCTTACACCCCAACAGAAAGAAGTTAAAGTCGAAAGAGCGAATTTGTTTTTTTTCCGATGAGTCGCTATTTGTTATAGAGCAATATGTCGGCAAACAAAATGACAGAGTTTACTTGCCAGAGAGGTCCTTCGAAAATTCAAAGCAGGCGGCCACCAGAAAGCAGGCAGCACCGACGGTGATGGTTTGGGCCGCTATAACTGCCGATGGTCGCTCTCCGCTCGTATTTTTGGATCGTGGCGTCAAAATTAATGCGATCGTATACCGTGAAACTGTCTAAGAGACAGTATTGAAGCCTTGGACAGACAATCATTTTGGTCGGAGACCGTGGACATTTAAACAAGACTCGGCACCGTCTTACAAAGCGCGCATCAACCAAGATTGGTTAAAAAACAATGTTCCACACTTCATTTCTTCGACACAATGGATTACAAATTCTCCGGATGCAAATCAGTTGGATTTCTCTGTCTGGGGTATTTTGAAGGCGAAGGTTAGCACTAAAAAATACCAAAGTTTGGACCATATCAAACAAGAACTACGCCGGGAATGGGCCAAAATACCGCAGAACCACATGCGTGCAGCGTGCGTTGCTTTCTTCGGCCTTCTCAAGGCCATTATTCGCGCCAAAGGTAGAAATATTGAAAACTACTGATACAATTTGAAAATTGATGTATTTTCCAACATTTTTTGCTAGGGCACAATAAAATTTATCAAAAAATAAAAAAATTTCAGCATTTTAAAAAGTTGCAGCTCTAGGGTTTTCTTGGACTCCACTAGTTGTTTGGACTTATGTGATCTTTTGTGTTCTGCTGGAGGGTACATGTTATAAATTGACTTTCACTATATAGTTTTAATTCGTTCACTGAAATTTTCACTGCTGTTAAGATGTCCTCTATAGAGGACCTTATAAATTCGTGCTCCAAATACGCCAATAAAGCACGTTTTGGTGATCATGAACTATTTTCAAAAGCCATCTGAATCCAAATAGTGATATTTAACTTTTTTTTAAGAAATATGCATCTAGGTTTCAGGAGATGTAAATAGCAGTTGACTGCTAAAGGTTAGGTGTCCGATACGACATTCAAGTTTTATAGGTCTTTTTTCAGGACTTAAAGGCTTGTGAAAGGTTGGTTAAACCATGATTTTAGATTGAGTATTTACTCTCTTTCATATTATACCCAGGAGTTGATCCCCAATATAGGGTGACACAATACAGAATTTTATGGTCCACTTTTTACACCTGCTAACTAATTGATTTCAATTTCCTATGTAAGAAAAAAAAAAAAAAATACTCTGCATACGAATCATTTTTGTAACGCAAATGGGCACAATGTAGGCACATTTTTTCTATTATACCCAAACTAAGACTTATTTGATAATCCTCTACTCAAAAGTTTCTAAAAAAAAAAACCTCTTTTGTCAAAGCGGAGAACCAACCAACCAACAATCTATGGGACTCAGTTTGCAGGGATTAAAAATCCCGAAACTCTCTAACCAACGCTAAAAGTACACCCGATGAAAGTCGAACGGAAAAAAAGGAGAATTCCACTCATCCGGATTAGAAGTTTTCAATTGTACTTTTTTCATGGACAATAAAAACAGAACCACCACCGCAAATCAAGATTAATGAGCCAGCTATCAAGTTTGAAATTATTTTTAAGGCAAAATTAGCAAACTCATTGGTCATGGTGCTGATGGAAATGGAAATGTTTAAAAAAAAGTGTGAGTTCCTGCCTCCGATACTTATACTTCCTGTCTCCTTTGGGTGTTTCCTTTATTCATTCAATTTTCCTGCAATGCCATGATTAATGATATCAAATTTTGGCGTTACGTACTTTATTCCCCAACTTTTGTTTCGCACCTCAAACGAATTAAAGTTTTCTTTTTATTTCATTATTGTTGTTATTTTTGCTTATAGCAACATTATCTGATTAAAGAAAACTCGTAAATTGAAAGAAGACCAGCCATCAAGAGTGCTGATCCTTGGGATGAAGGATTTATTATAAAAATTCGCTGTTGGACTTATTACTTCTAACACAAATATCGCAGGCTTTATGGTAGAGCGAAGCAGATTACGGGCCTCATGTTGATCGTTGTTGCTCTGGTAGTTATCTGCTATCCATCAGCATAAGTCATGTACATGTACACATGTACACAGGAGACGCACTTTCGAACCCGTTTCAAATCAAAGTTATGGGTTTATTGCCTCATCCAATAAAAGGAAGCAGTGATTCCTGTTTTTAATGTCGTTTTATGTCCAATGACTTGGATCAATCAATGCCAACAGACGGATGTTTTTAAAATTTATGACTTTGGCCGACAATGGATTTGGTTTGTGATATAATTGATGCATTGGCTGTTTCCTCATATAATGGTACAAGCATATCATAATTGCCAGAGAGCCGATATAAACAAGCTCTTCAATAATCGGACGGTTAAATTGGTTTGATTTGTGACCTGTCGTGGTATTTTAAATGTAATCCTTTGTTATGTACATTTGAAATTTTTGCAAAAACTATGTTTTCTTATCCTTTTCCATTATGTTGGATTGCGGACATACCGTGAAAATAGGCACCTATTTATAGATTTGATTTACGTGACGACTATCCCTGCACTGAGGGGATCGACTATCTATATAGGCAAGGACCATAAAGTGTACAGTGTGCTGAAAACTATTCGATTACTTTCCCTGACAGGAGCATTAAGGCTTTAAACATCAAACGTGATCCGACTAAAAAAAGCTTCTATTAAAAGATTGTTTGACAATCCGCCGTTGCGGAGCTGATTATATGCTCAGAACGGGTCTAATTTCCAACTCATTCGTAAGAAGGAGATAAAAAGAGAGAGTTGCCGATGAATGTCGGTATTAAATGTTTGGATGTTATAATGACTGAGATATAAACAGCTAGTCAGGGCATTTCAATAGAGAGTTGCACGGCTTAGGAACTAATCGCGACATTTAAGAGTACGTCCGAAAGTAGGCATACTGATGAGCATTCAAAGCAAGACGGGTGTTTCTGTTAAAAGTCTGAAGAGGCGGAATACGATTTCTATTTAGCACTGGTGATGGAAATAGCGATAAAACAGAGTGAGACACGAGACGTTACGTAGGTGTTTCAGGGTGTTCGTTGTTTGAGTGCTATGAGTATCACTTATTAATTTTATTGCACGGTTTTGAATCCTGTCTAGCAGGTTTAGATATATTTTGGGCGCACCCGACTAGATGTGGGCATTGTACTCCAATATCGGGCGGATAAATGCCTTTATATTGTGGCCAGATCTGAGTGGATGAAGTATTTCTTACATCGCTTCAGCAAACCTAGACATTTTGCAGCATTTTCGACGACACCGAATATGTGGTCGTTCCAACGTAGGTTGTCCATGACACACATACCGAAAGAAAGGGAAAGCTTTTCAATTTCGACGATTCAAGTGCAATTCATGGACAATTGCCGAGTGTTTAAATTTCGCTTTAACGACAGCATAGAGCATTGTGTTTTAGAAACATTAAATTCTACTCGTTTTTTTTTTTTCAGTTAACAAAAATCAAGTAAGGTAAGTAGTTGACTAGAATTCAAAAACAAGCCAACTTCCACTAATAATTCAGTCTCCCTATTAAATGTTGGATGCCACCCATGCATGAAGCGAAATAACTACTGAACCCAAAAATCTTTTTCTTGGATTAGAAGTAGTAGATAAGAGATCGTTGGTGAAAATTAGCGAAAGTTAATTTCTAATCCATTGAAGAAGAGAGTCATCGATTACAAAAGCACGCATTTGCGACAAAAGAGTCTGATGCCAAACTCTGTCAAATACCTTATAAATATTAATTGCATCTATCTTGCTGTCACCAGATTGATGTACGCTTTGGTTATACTTTTTGGTGAGACATGCCATCAAATCACCAGTGGACTTATTGCAACGAATCATAGAGGAGTTTCCATGTATCAAAGTATTTCATAAGCTGATAGTTCATCAGCCTTTCCATGACCTTGGTAAAAAGTCAAAAGTGTTTGGCTGGCCGCAAGTGTGGAGCACTCAGATTGGTCCTGTCCAAAGAGCTGACAGTGAGAATATCATTGTAAGTGAACGTTAGCATAGATGATGACGCAGAATTTCTAATGTTTTTGACGAATAACCAATAATTATTTTTGGCTCAGGATAGGCTCCTTACAGGTCGAGTCGTACAATGCCTTTTATTTTGGTTTAATACTCTTCATTCGGTGAGGAATAAAGGATCTCATTGTTATTGACGGTAAGACAATAATCGTCTGCTATTCGTGTAGGCTTATTTACAAGCTGGGATAAGTTATTTTCCACAGCGAAGATCTCAACACACAATTATGATAGCCACTGGATACCGGTCTCCTATAGTAGGTTTTGACTTGCTGAATATAACCTAGCTAGTAGTAGAAAGAAGTAGATACTGTCACTATTATGCTCTATCGGAGTTTTTTTCAGAACTAGTCAGTGGGTTGACCATGATGACCCGATTCTAGCATATCCGTCTTCTTTAGTCTATAGAGAGTTTCAAGAAGGGTCTGGGCATTCAGTTAAGGAGATTTTTAATTCCACTTCATAAGAACATCACAGTTGTGAAGTAACCAAACGTCTCGGATTAATAGAACTCTTAAAAAATTATTTCATCCTTATGTATTGAATAACACATGGGCTGAAAAGTCCGTTTTATAGTAAAATAAAATTTTTGCAAAATTCAACTTTATTTATCAATATTGTTGCCTTCGAGGGCGATACACTGATTCAAAAGATTTTTTAATCTTTCGATACCAGTTTTGTAGTAGGATTTCATTTTAGCCTCAAAATAGGCCTCTGTTTCGGCGATTACTTCTTCATCGGTCTTAAATCTCTTTCCGCCGAGCATTCTTTTGAGGTTTGCGAACAGGAAATAGTCGCTGGGGCCAAATCTGGAGAATACGTTGGGTGGGGAAGCAATTCGTAGCCGAATTCATTCAATTTTGACATCGTTTTCATCGACTTCTAACACGTTGCATTGTCTTGCTGAAACAGGACTTTCTTTTTCTTCAAATGCGGCCGTTTTTCTGCGATTTCGTCCTTCAAACGCTCCGACAACTCAATGTAATAGTCGCTGTTGATAGTCTGCCCCTTTTCGAGATAGTCGATGAAAATTATTCCATGTGTATCCCAAAATACGGATGCCATAACCTTGCCAGCTGAATGTTGAGTTTTTGGTCGTTTTGGACGAGGTTCGTCGCCTGCTCGCCACTCAGCTGACTGCCGACTTGACTCTGGTGTGAAGTGATGGAGCCAAGTTTCATCCATTGTCACATACCGACGCAAAAATTCGGCTTTATTGCGGTGGAACAGCTTTAAACACTCCTCTGAATCATCAACACGTTGTTGTTTTTGGTCGACTGTGAGCAAACGCGGCACCCACTTTGAACAGAGCTTTCGCATGTCCAAATATTCGTGTATGATATATCCAACAAGCTCTTTTGATATCTTCAGAGCTTCATCTATCTCGATCAACTTCACTTTACGGTCATTCATAATCATTTTGTAGACTTTTTTGATGCTTTTATCTGAAACAGCCTCTTTTGGACTTCCACTGCGTGCATCATTTTCGCTGCTTGTATGACCACTTTTAAATTTTCCAATTCACGAAATTGCTTTAAATCCATTTTTTTCCACAATAACAAAAGTTGCTTCACTCACAATGATCTCGAGAACAAATCGTCCGACAGCTGTCAAATTTATACACGTATCTTTTGAAGATACTGAAATGAAAATGGTATGGATTTAATTCAAGTGGTGACCTCTCTTAGAAACGAACTTTTCAGCCCATGTATTATTTGAACGTTGATTGAGCTTTGTGCAGCTGAAAAACTAGTGGGGATGATCCACTTACTTCACTTCACTTTTGGCTACACCAAAACTGCGTCCAGTTTTGATTTCACAAATGAACAGGTGTATTAAAAAGAACGAAAAAGAGATGATTCTTTGATACGTTTTCCTCAAACTAAAAAAGGCGATTTTTAGGTGACCTTAAAAATTACTCAACTTTGACTAGCTTTGCGAGCAAAACTATTAAACCAAAATAATGATTGGTGAGCTTGACTACTACGCGTGGCCCTAGAGAAAAATTATTATTTGGAAGGAATCAAAATATTGGAGATATGTTAGACGGAGTATATCAAGCTAAAGGGAGATAGTGTTAAAAGATAGAATGTATTTTTGGCGAAAAGAGTGTTCCTTATTTAAATTTTCAGGAAATAATTGACCCATGCCCTCATGTCGTTGAAATACAAACAGTTCTCCTCTATATTAATCCACTTGGGAGCCTTGATGCCATTAAGTCGAATGATTTAAAATGATCCAATTGTGACGCTATTTCTCAGTATATACGACGTGTGTTTGACATAACGCGGACAACGTATATTCGATTATCGATTTTATTTTTTGCTGTGTTGCTACACATGTCCCGAACACATGTTCATAGTTTTAAGTATACAACATACTTACGAGCAGTTTTTTTTTGACGATGGGGGTGGCCGTGGTGTAGTGGTATATGCATACACTTTTCAACCAGAGGGTCGCGGGTTCGAATCCCAATCCAGGCAATTCTCTAAAAAAGTCTTTTCGTAGAATTTGTACGTAGTTATATGGGAATCCCGTCGGCGTCAATTCTGACATGAAGGCATAACTCTGATGTTGGAGTGGTGGCTGGCTGGTAAAAGGGTATTCATATCCCCTTGGTGCGCGCTCGGGATTATACAAAAAAAAAAAGATAACGTAAGACGTGTTTTTTTGTGTGCTCGGCAATTTATGTAATTATAAAAAATGGAGCAAAGAATTTGCATAAAATTTTGTGTACAAAAATGGAATCAAGTGCTCTAAAACACTTGAAATATTGACAATGGCATACGGTCTGCTATAGCTTTTACAAGTGCTACAAGTTCTTCCAAGATGGCCGAGAAGTTGACAACAACGAACCTCGCTCTGAGCGCCCCAGCACATCAACAAAATATGATAACTTCGAAGATGTGAAGAAAATTGTTTTGAAAAAACGTCGAATTACCATAACAGAAGTTGCTGAGGATGTTGGCATGACGTGTGTCAGCGAGGTTTACTCCGAAACTTCTTAATTTAGATCAGAAGAACCATCGCATCGCTCAGGATTACTGGAATGATGTCAATGACAATCCTGATTTGCTCAAAAAAGTCATAACTGGGGAAGAATCATGGTTATACAGTTATGATGTCAAAACCAAAGCCCAGTCGTCTCAATGGAAGCACCCAGGAGAGCCAGACCGGAAAAAGCTCGCTAAGTTCGAACAAATGTCAAAGTTTTGATCACAGTTTTTTCCAATTACAATTACTACTACTACTAGTGCAGTTCTTACCTCAAGATCGCACGGTCAATAAAGAGTATTATTGCTTGTGAAAGAGTTTTTGGCCAAAAGAAATACGAAAATCATGTCTCAGCCATTATTTTTATCGGATTTGGCACTATGCGACGTTTTCCTGTTCCCAAATCTATGAAAGGACAAAGATTTGCAACGACTGAGGAAATAAAAACGGTATCGCTGGAAGAGCTCAATGCTATACCAAAAAGTGCTTAAGAGAAGCACTGCGAAGATTTGAAAAAGCGTTGACACAAGTTTATTTAATCAGAGAGGGATTACTTTGAAGAAGATAGCATTAATATCGATTAATGAATGAATATAAACTCACCTTACTTTTTGAACAAACCTCGTACATCCGTATAAGATTTTACTGACACAGAAATTGAAGCCGGACGACAACAGACAACGGAGATCCGGGTTTTGGCCAAAAAATCATCTTCTCTCAAACGTGGCCCATTTTTGACTCAGCCGCCATTGAAGCGAATACAATCCACAAGTATTCGACCAAGCATTAATGCATCCACAAAGATTGATGCATTGGTTTATCGTAAGGCGGCATTATCGGACTTCATTTCTTTCGAAATGAGGAAGGAGAGATAGTGACCGTCAATAGTTTCAAGTATAGAGCGATGTTAACCGACTTTCTGTAATCAGAGATCGACAACATTGATATATCCGAGCTGTGGCTCTAACAAGACGACGCTGCATGCCATACAAGCGACTCAACGCTCGAAGAAGTGATTGATTGATTTGATACCATTCGATTCCTTCCTCTACGCTAATAATCCAACTACTTTTGACGAACTCGAGGCCAACATTCGAAACGCTATTGCCGGAATAACACCGCACATATTGGACATATTGGGCTGCCAGCGCAGTGCATGAACGTAACTTCGAAATAAAGCCAGAACTAATTTCATATCTCACGTCGTTGTTGTTTTATGTAAATTTTTTTCCTATCGTTCTTATCTGGTCACCCTACAGTAATATCGATTCTAAAAAGCCTTAAAAACGCCAAGATGCTTACTTTCACTTAATCACTCCGACGAAACCCGTGCATTGATGATTTCTGTTAAGCAAAATGGCTAGTGAACCGTACGAGCAAAAGAGGAAGTAAGAAAATCAATTCTGCGCTGATAGACGGAAGAACATAAAAATCTTCCCATAGAGCATATTGAGACATTAAACTGGCCAAAAGGAAGTAAGAATAGCAACATCGTAATTTGAGTTCAATAAGGATGCTGCACTGGACAACGTACTTGTCGATATATTTAAGGCAAGGGGAGATAACCCAGCAAAGAGTATATAGTACAACAACTCATTTCCAATGGGATTATACATATTAGTCGTTTTCGCATCACATACAACACGTTTAACCATTCGTCGCACGGTAAGCTATGTAATGCGGTTTTATTCATTCTTGAAACTCAAATATTCGTAAATATTGTATGTTTCTTTATTTTATATTAGATTTCGCAAATGCTTCAGATATCACAATATTTAAATGTGCTCTCTGGAATCAAGATACTTAAATTTTATTAATTAAAATTGGTATTTGAGCAAACTGCCAGACTTTATAGATCACTGAATATGATGACGCGCTGTCATTGTTGATAATGGATCATGTCATGTTCAGAACGAAACCGATCATAAATTTTCTAACCCGAAGAATAATTGAATAAGAGTATTGTGGACATTTTATTTTAGGAACAAAATAAATAAAGAAAACAAGTTTGTTGTCAAGAAAATCTAAAAAGTATTCTTTGTAAGAAAAATAAGACAAAAATCACTGCCAATGAAAAGTCATTGCGAGTTATTATTTAACGACTTCTCTAACTCTAAATCATCTATTTCGACTAAAAAATACATTTCTTTCCTAAAATATTATACAAAAAATCACTTCCACCACACGCTATCCGTCGGCTGCTGGTAATAGTGCACATGCTCGTATTAGAACCTTTTTTTTTTTAATGATTTCATTCCTTATCCATTCCAAGTTTTCTTTCAGTCGTTATGGTTTATACTATAAATCATAATCCTTCGACCAAAACCGATCAGACTTTATTTATTAAAATACCCTAGACCCCATTATAAAGCTCTTAACAGTGAAATTCTGTAAGACATTTTCGATGACTTACTTTACCCATAAATCCAACATTAGTTGGATGCTGTTGAGAGATGAAATCTTAAATGGTTTCCACATTATTGGTCAGAATAAGCAAACAGAAAATATAAATAACACTGTCCCCCGTATCACCACTCTCATTACTTCTACCACCATCACCAACACCATTAACTCTACATAGAAGTAGCAGCAGTAGAAGGGTAACATTATTCCGTTTATGGATACTACCATGCAAGCACGTTTGCGTTTCCCTTTGCTTTTCGCCTCGACGCTTTTCTATTGTCCAGTGTCCAGTGTTCAAGCGAATACCATACCAATAATGCTTCAGAATATACGAGTACTTGTATTATTCCGGATACATTTCAGCATGAGTTGATTTTCTAGAATTGGTCCTTTCAGTTTGGTCCACCCAAATAGAAAAAAAAAGTATCTGGATGCAAAAAATGTAATAACTCTGGTGTGGTAGTTAAATATTAACATTGGAAAAATAAGGGTACTGGACACCCACGTTTCAGTCAAGTGTTGAAACGAAATGAAAGAAGTGCACATTAGCATTTGAATGACCATAGACTGAAAGCAATATAAGTTAATTGTAAACTTTGACCGAGTATATTTTCCTTTAAAAGCAGACGAATGTTGCCCAGTGAGTGTTCCTTCATCTGTGAAGATAGCCAAACTCCTTTCCGAATAATTTTGGGATTAAGTAGGTATTTGGAATGAAATTAGCTGACTATGACGGTATTTATGCTAATGTGACATTAATATGTACAGGGGGAGTAAATGTAATGGACATTTTCACTCACTCGGGAAATTGTTTTGTTATGAAAATGGTATAGTTCCAGATATTTTCTTATATGCAAATTTCGAAACAATGAAATACATTTAAACAGGTATATGTAGTTACAATTATTCAGACTATTAAACTGTTGAACTTTAAACGAGTGAAGTTGTGGAGAAAAAAAATTCGTTATACTTTTATATTAGCAGCAGTATTGTTGTGCATTAAAAAATGCGTTAGTTAGCTATTTATTCAGCTTTATATTTGTGCAGAATACTTGTATATTTACGAGGTGTGTTCAGAAGATAAAAAGAGCTTTTAAATTGCGTGGATTTGAAGAGTCTGTTTGTCAAATTTTCTTTTATTATGTTGGTATACCAGGTGTACCGGTATGAATTGAGCTTCAAGATACAGATGTCTCGATAGGGAACATTTATTGTGAACGGGCCTTAATTTTTTTTTTTGTTTGGCTGCTATGACACCTGTCAAACATGACATCAAATCATTGAGCAAACAACATTTTTTTTTTTCATCGTGTTAAAAATGTTGAATTTTGTACCAGAAAATGATGACTTGCGGAAAGCATTAATTTTTTGTTTTAATTTGAAGAAAACTGTTGCAGAGTCGCATCGAATGCTTTTCGAGGATTCTCTATCAGAAGCAAAAGATGGTTTCAACAGTTCAGAGATAACGATTTTGATGTGAGAAATGAAGAACGTGGAAGACCACCACAAAAGTTTGAAGACGCTGAATTGCAAACAATATTGAACGAAGATGACACTTTGAGTCAGAAAAAACGGCAGAAATGTTAAACAATTTCTGACCGTTTAAAAGCTATGGAAAAGATCCAAAAGTCTAGAAAATGGGTGCCACATGAATTGAATGAAAGACAGGTGGTAAAATTTTGATTCCAAAGACACGATAAAAAATCTGTTTTGCATCGAATTGTAACTGGCGATGAAAAATGGATTTATTTTCAGAATCCTAAATGGAAAAAATCATGATTTAATCCAGGGCAACAACCAACTTCGACTGCGAAAACAGATCGATTCGGCAAGAAGACAATGCTGTGTGTCTGGTAGGACCAGAAAGGTGTGGTATATCACGAGCTCCAAAAACCTGGTGAAATCATTAATACAGATCGCTACCCTATGATTAATGATTAATTTGAACCATGCATTGATTGAAAAACGACCAGAATGGGCCAGAAGATACGGCAAGGTAAATTCGCTCCATGACAATGTGACCTGCACACAAAGCAAAACAGGTTCAGGATACAACCAAAGCACTTGGCTGGTTTTCAGCTGTATTCATATTTTACTTTGTCTGTGACAGCCGCTAAGGTTAGACGTGTTTTCATGGGCTCGGCGGTTTTCGTTTGCTAAAAAAAAACGGATCAAAGAATTTGTATCAAATTTGGTGTAAATGGAATCAATTGCTTCAAAACACATAAAATCTTAACAGTGGCATACGATGAGTCTGCTCTAAGTAAAAAAAAATTACAAGTGGTACAAGCTCTACCCAAATGACCGAGAAAGTGCCAATGACGAACCTCGCTCTGGACGCCCCAGCACACCAACAAAAGATGATAACGTTGAAGCTGTGAAGAAAATTGGTGCTGAAAATCGTCGAATTAACATATGTTGGCGTATCTGTTGGCCCATTTCATGCAATTTGTTCGGATGTTTGGGGCAAGAGACGTGTGTCAGCGAAGTTTGTTCCGAAAATTCTTAATTTTGATCAGAAGAACCGTTGCATGAGCATCGCTTAGGAGCTCTTCAATGACGTCAATGATGATTTTGACTTGCTCAAAAGAGTCATAACTAGTGACGAATAATTCGTTCTGTTCCCAAAACTGAAGATACCTTTAAAAGGACGGAGATTTATAACGATTGATCAAATAAAAAAGAGCAAAGGAAAAAAAAGTGTTCGAGAAGTGTTTCCAGGATTGGAAGAATGAGGACTACTTTGAAGGCAACAACAGTAATGTAGACGAATAAATAATTTTTTTTTTAAAAACGTTACTTTCCGAACACACCACCTATCTACACTTAATTCTCAACCTGAGTCTAGTCTACCAAGCTATTTTTTACACTTTTATGGGTTTGAATAGAGTTCTATCGCTCCTCTGCTTCTTAAGCTTTGATCGAACAATCTTCTGAGTTAAAAATTAGAAAAAAAAATTGGAATATCCCTTTCTAAACGAAGATTTACGAGCCAGCAGGGCAGAAATAACAGGAAGGCAGCATCGAATCTACTAACAAGAAAAAGTTTATTAAGTAGAAAAACATTTACTTAAGGCAGGAGTCGCCTGCTTCCGATCTTCTGCGAATGTTAAACAAAAATGTATTTTAAACCCTGCAATAAAGTCGTTCAACGTATAAACAGGAAAAAATTAGCTTTTCAAGAATAGAACATGGAGGCAAAAAACAGATCGAAATCGTCAGCGGCATTTTGGAAGGCTGCAGAGTTCATAACGCCAAATTTAACATCTTTGGACTCAAATTGCATAGACAATATTTGAAGGATCATTCCATTGGACTTTTAGATTAGACTTTTATATCCCCACCAAATTTCATCCGATTTCTAATATCCAGACTCGGTGTAAATCAGCGACTTTCTAGAGGTTCTGTTTTCTGCAAGGTCCTACATGTGGCTATCATTCCATCTCCGTGAGCAAAAAATACAATACTGCATTATTTACAGAAGCTTAAATCTAGACAGCTGTCTGATGCATTCTATTCAAAGCATTGTATCCTTGTATCCTAATACTGACTGAAATCGTTATTACGGGCGATTTTAATATATACAATTCTGGGTGCCTTCGACTTTCTGAACAGACAACAGGCGAAGGACGGTGTGTTGAAACTTTCACTGCGGAAAACAATTTGACGCCGCTTGTAAACGAGCCTACGCGAATACCAGACGTTCACAGCCATACCGCCAACACCCTGGAATTGTTTTTAAACTCTCGACCTGATAAGTATATTACACCGTTTTACATTACACATTGTTGTACGACAAAGCCCATCCTTTTGTTTCCTCGATAGCGACGTGGAAGCCGCTGCTGATATGATCACAGACAATATTCTCTTTGGAATGAGATGCTTCATCCCTCTTCGGATGAAGTGTATCAAACCAAAAAAAAAGTGTTGTACGACTGGTGCTGTAAAGAGGCTGTCAGGGTTAGAGGAATGTTATTTCGGTCCTACAAGACCAACCCGACAGAGTAAAAACAAAAACATTTCCAACGACCGCCTTCCTTAAGCGTGTAAAATTCCAATACGACCAACAACTGAGGCAAAAAATAGGTAGTTAAGGTAGTAAGGTTTTTGGTAGTTGTAGTAAAAACTCTCGGTCGTTAGTCAAAAACACCAGAAATTCTGTCTCATCTGCCATCCCAATGCTCATTTAAAATAACATTCAAGCTCTCAGAACTTTGAACAAGGTCAATCTACTAGCTCAACACTTCAAGATTGTGCCTTGTCCCCGCCTTCATTTGGGTGCATCTAATCTTCAATGGGACGAACCCACTTTCGCTGGCATCAATCCTACTCTTTGGGACTCTTTCCGAGCAAATGAAAAAGAGAATTTGTCCAGCCCGACCCTAAAAAAGTCAAATCTTCTTCTTTCTCTTACTTTCCAAGGCCATAGAAACGTTGACAAACCGTCAGCTCATGAAATATCTCAAAACACGAAAACTTCTCAAAGACTGAAAATACGGTTTTCGTAGCAACATGTCCACTGGTGATTTGATAGCATGTCTCACAGAAAAATTCAACCAAAGGGTACCTACATCAATTCGGCAAAAGCAAGATAGTTGCACTTGATATTTCTAAGCCATTTGACAGAGTTTGGAATCAGACCAAATTTTAGGAGAATTTTGCGCTGCTAATCACCGCGCTAGATCGAGAGGCTTAGTCCTTTTCAGACGGCGCAATAAATTTGTCTCGTCGAGGATCTGTTGAACAGAAATATTCGTATGACCTTGTAATCGATTATTATGTTTTCGCGCAAATAATTTAATTACGTTCTAAACGTTTTCGACTCCTAAGTCTCTATGGATACCATCGTTTTTAATGTACCACGGCGCATTAACAATACCTCGAAGAACTTTGTTTTGGAATGTCTGCAATACATTAATGTTATTATTTTTAGTACAACCCCAAAGTTGTACACCATATGTCCAGATCGGTTTTAGCACTTGCTTGTATAACAGCAATTTGTTCTCTAAGCTAAGCTTGGAATACTTTCCAATAAGCCAGTAAATATCTCTATATTTGATTTTAAGCTCTTCACGTCTTTTCTTGACGTGTGCTCTCCATTTTAATTTAGTGTCGAGTGTCATACCCAGATATTTGGCCTCGTTCGCGTAAGAAATTCGTACTGCGTTGATAAACACCGGTGGATTCTCAATTTTCTTGAGAGTGAAGTTCACGTGGACAGACTTGTTTTCATTAAGCGCGATTCGCCAAGTTGCACGTTGCAACTTGGCAGCTACTTCTTCGACTGTTTTAGCCGTTGCCAAAATGGCAGTGTCATCAGCAGATGTGGCTAGGACAGTGTCGTCCGTTTGCGGTATATCGCGGGTAAAAAGCAAATATAGCAGAGGGCCAAGTACACTTCCTTGCGGCACCCCCGCCTTTATTGTCTTAAAAGTGGAATATTCGTTTCCGTGTCTCACACGGAAGAGTCGGTCTTCCAGATATGAACCTAAAATACAAGAAAATTGCTGAGGTAGGGCTTGTCGGAGTTTATATTTTAGGCCTTCATGCCATACCTTATCAAAGGCTTGAACAGACTAGCTTACACTCGATTGCTTGTTCAATTACATCGGTTATTCGATGCACTTGGTCAACTGTAAAGTGTTGGCTTCTAAAGCCAAATTGATGATCAGGCAAGAGAGAATTTGTGTCGGTAATTGGTTTAAGGCGATTAAGAAGGATTCGCTCGAAGACCTTCGATGTAATCGGGAGAAACGGTATTGGTCTATATGGCTTGACTTCAGTCAGCGGTTTACCGGGTTTCGGAACCATAATAACTTCCGCTACTTTCCACTGGTGCGGTACATGCTCTAATCTAATGCTGGCATTTATAAGACAGAGCAGCTTTAGCAAACCTTTTTTCGGCAACGCTTTAAGTATCTCTCCCGTTATAAAGTCATATCCCGGGACTTTATTGGGCTTAAACGTGTCTATAACTTGTCTAAGTTCCCTAAGTGTAGCCTTTTCTACTGGAAAGTTTGTCGTCACGTCTAGCGTATTGACATTCTCAGGAAGCAGCCCCCCCATCGAATGGTTTAAACGTTTCTGCAAGATGGTCGGCGAAAACATTAGCTTTTTCCTTATCGTCTTTCGCCCAGTCATCCTGGTTTCTTCTTATTGGCGCCACGTGTATTTGGGGCTTTCGAACACTTTTAACGGCTCTCCATATGGAGTAGTTGGTATCCTTTGTCCTTATTGAAGGACGTTTTATCTTGTGGTGCCCGGGTTTCATGCCACTTTTTCCGCGCTCTTCGTTTCTTCCTTATCATTTCTCTGATTTCCGGTGGATATCTGATGCCGACTTTGGGAACTTTGTTCGATTCGCGAGGAGTATTTTTTCAGGCCGCTTGCTGTATGACTTCAACGAAACGTTCAACTTCTTTTTCAAGTTGATACGGCGTTCTAAGTGCTACTTTCAACTCAGTATTGTCTATAACGTCTATTCGGAAATCTTCCCAGTTAGTTTTGCTGTTAGTTAATCTGGGTGTTCTTTATTTCTTAACCAAGAATTCGCACAGTGAGAGGATAACTGGAGAATGATTGAAGGAAAAATCGAAGCCCTCTTCAACTTTGACGTAACTAGCGTTTACTCCTTTTCCGATAAAAAAGTCTATTAGATCGGGTGTTTTGGCGACATCCGAGGGCCAATATGTCGACTTGCCTATTGAGTAAAAATAGCAACCACATTCCATACCAGCCCTGTAAAGTGTTTTGCCTTTTTGAGAGATACATCTTGAGCCCCAAAAGGTGTGCTTCGCGTTAAAGTCGCCATCAATAATGAAGATTGGTCCAAGAGAGTTGAATAGGTCAATAAATTCTTGTTTTTCTATTTTGCAGCGCGATTGGCAATAGATTGAGGATATTTTAAAAGAGTAATTTTTATTTTTAGCACGCACCACGGTCATTTGAAATTTGTCAAGTTCAATTATTGCTTGCAAAGTATGTTCAATGCAGTCTCTTATGAATAGGGATGACCCGCCTCTTGCGTTTCCCGATGGATGATCAGAAAACATGAGCAATCAAAGCGAGACGGTTGTTGCGATGAAAACTTTGAAGCGCTGGAATACTACTGCCAATTACTATGGAGCACTGGTGGTGGAAATAGCAATAAAACAGAGCGAGACACAAGACCGTTGTCCGTTATCTGAGTGCTATTAGTATCACCTCTTCACACGGTTTTTAATACTATCTAGCAGGTCTAGATATGTTGTGGGCGCACCCGACCTGATGTTTGCATTGTACTCCAAATTCGGGCGAATAGATGTCTTATATATTAAGTCGAGGTCTGAGGGGATAAAGTAGTTTCTACATCGCTTAAGGAAACATAGATTTTTTCGCATGGTAATTCAAACGTAGGTTGTCGTTGTCACACATACCGAGAATGGAACGTTTTTCGGTTTCGACGATGCTATTAAATTTCGCATTAACGACAGCCGACAGCATCGTGTTTTGGAGGCATTAAATTCTACACTGTTAGTGGTTCCCTAATTAGTTATGCTGTTAATATCAGATTTTAACCAGCCTAACATACGCTGGCGTTCCCGTTCTACAGCTGAAGAGTATGGACCTGAGTTAAGGAACGAACATGAAAAGCAGAGTACTGTCGTCAGCAAAGGGATATATTAGATTAGAAGTGGTTTGGTGAAAGTTCATTGGTGAAAATTAGAAAGAGTGTCTCTGATAGCCCTGAAGCAAGCAAAAATCATCCAAGACAACTCGAATTGAACGTTTCATATTTTCTAATCCATTGAAGGAGAGATTCATTGATCCCAAATGCACGCATTTTCGATAAAAAATCCTGATGTCTAAACCTGTCAAATGCTAAATACAAACCCAATTCACAACACCTCAATATTGGACGAAATTCTTACCTCGAAAGTTTTGCACCAAATTGACAGCTATCCTCGAGCACAGTAACCAACCAATAAGTTCCATAAATTTTCTCATCGTCAATGAAATTAACATAAAATGCCATAAATGCCGTTATTGTTAGACTTTCAAGAATGCTTGACACAAAGTGTATGCACATAAAGTCTTCGACTAGCGTGCATCGCTCCAATTTATCGCTTCCATCGAGATTCATATCATAGGTTGGACTACAATTTCCTGTAGTTTTTTTTTCCTGTTTTTTGATTATGATCTCATGGACATGCTGTCTGACGTAATGACAGAAAACGTTCGGTTGCTGTAAAAATACCAAGTAGACTTTCCCCCTAAACAAAAAAGATTTGTTTTTATTCGTAAGGCCCATTAATGTTACGACACTGTCTTCTTTGTACACAAGATACTGTGTAATGTCTGTAATGTTTTATATTGCAAGCGGCGATAAACATTATCTCTATGGCAAAAACTAATAAAAAATAATGAAAAGCAGATGGAAAAGGCATTTACCGAAACAGCCAAACACAAAGCCTTTTTATGTCTTTTAACCATTTCCGAACTTGATAGAGAAAGCAAGACTTCTCTGAAGGCAGTCACAAGGTTGAATTCACTAAGCCTTGTCAATATAGCAATGGTCAAAGGAAATGAAAACGCCGATTAACTTCAGCTCAGGTAAAAGCCATCAGACTTAGGGTGACCTTAGTAACAAGCAAAAACTCTGCATTTGCAGAGTGACTCATCGTGAGGTTTGATTTATAGTGTAAAATAAAAAACATAAATTTGAAAGCAAACTTAATATTTATATTATCAGTTAGAAAAACAATTCATGGCATTTACTTTTTGAAATGAATATCATGTAAATGTTGGCCACGACTACGTCTGAGGTGGTCCATTCGGAAGGTCCAATTTTGGGCGAATCGTTCGAGCATAGCGACTGATATCTAGCGAATAACACGAGTACTGTTGACTTCCAAAGCGTCAATCGTAGCTGTCTAATTCCTGAAGACCTGATAGTTTATACATCCCCAGAGAAAATAGTCCAAAGGTGTGATATCGCACGATCTAGGCGGCAAGTTTACCGTAGCAAAACGTGAAATTAAGTGATCACTAAAATGTTTTCTTAACAAATCTATTGTTTCACGTACGGCGCTCACCGAGACCATGTGCTCTTGAATTTCAGGAAGCATATAGTCCGTTATCATGGCGCGATAACGGTTACCATTGTCGCTAACATTCTGATTTGCCTTATTTTGGAAGAAATATGGACCACCAGCCCATAAACCACACCATACCACCGTAGCTCTTGGTACTCTTTGGGTTGCTCATCAACCCAAATATGGCAATTTTGTTTATTAACGTATCCATTGAGCCAGAAATGGGCTTTATCACTGAAAAAAATTTCACGATAAAACACCGGATTTTCATTGAGTTTTTCCAGAGCCCATTCATTAAATCTATTTAAGTCGTCTGGCTTCAATTCTCGCAGAAGTTGTACGCTTTAAGGTCGAGATCCTTACGTAAAATATTTGTGATTGATACTTGTCGAATACGCCAAGTCAAGCTGCTAAAAACGACGACGAATCGATTCGTCACGGTCTTCGCGTACACTCTCAGCTACAGCTGCTATAGTCTCTTCACTACGTGCTGGATATGGTCTAACCAGTCGAGTATCATCCACTAATATTAATTGGGACTCCAATTTGCAAATGGTATTGGCAATAGTGTATTCAGTAGGTCGATTATGCGCACCGTAAGTTCCTCGAATCGCACGAAAAACATTTCTCACAGAACGCTAATTTTCGTAATACAGTTGAACAATTTGGAGACGCTGTTGTGGTGTGAGTCCTACATTGATGACTTATCAGACGATACTGAACAAAAATAACAAAACAATTTAATAGGATTTGATTTTGAAAATCAATGAAGCACTATGAATGAATGAATCACCCTATATATATGTACATTTTGTCAAAAAAGTACCGGCAATTAGAAGCATTTGTAAGCATTTCATGTTATGGTAAACCAAAAAAGAAGAGAAAGACAAGGTTCAGAGAAGTAGTTCTTGTAACTTCAACCTTCGTTAAGACTTCCTTGATCTTGTATGGGTGTAAACCAAGATCCTTACGCAAAATACGCCATAATGTGGTCTGAGCGATGCCCAATTATTGAGAATGCCGTGGAATTGACTGATTTGGATCGTTTGCTACGGACTTCTGAATGGCAGCGATATTTTCGACACTTCGACCAACCCGTTGTCTCACTGACACGGAAACATCACACAACGAATGTGTAGACTCAAATTTTTGCACTAAACTTGTTATTGCCTGTCTACTAGGGCGGGAATTACGACCGAAAATTTGAGTTAACGCTCTTAAAGTTGCAGTCACCGATTCCAAATATCTGTAGAAAATTTTTATAATTTGCAGACGTTGCTCGTTAATGTACTTTTTATGATAAAAATGTTAAGTTTTCTGAATAAATTGACAGTGACAGTTTGATGATTAGTGAAAGAATGCATTCACAAATTAAATTCAAAGTTGTCAAGTCCCTATTGGAAAACCCTATAGATTGATTTGTATGTAGAGATGGTTTTAGAGCTTAACTACATATACGAGCATGTTGATAGAAATTGGGTTGCTTATGTTTTCAATGGTAAACCTGATCCATATATGGGTGAAAATCGAGAGTTTAACTGAGATGTCTCAATTAATCCGACAAAGCAAGTCTAAGTAAGATGAGGTCTAGCACCTGTTGTCTGACTTATTTAACAAGAATCGGGTCATTGCCCTAAATTGAAATTTTAAGGTATGTGAAGGAAGATGTAAAAATTTTAATAGGGACTTCCCCAGACCATATCATAGATATGTCCATTATCACTGCAACAAGTTCTCTGTATCTAAACCGAAATAGGAAGGAAATTCCTTTTTTTATGAGGAGAAGCTCTGCTTTTATACTTACTTATATAAGCTACCTGAGGACCCTACTACGTTCACAGAAATACATTATTTTTACGCTAGTGGCTTTACCAGAAAAAGAGTTAAACCGTATTCTAAAGAGTCTAGAGTTGCTTTAGGACAACTTGAAGTCACTGGAAGGTCAATGTTGTTAGTCTTGTTTGCGACATGCTTCCAGAATTTTCCTCTTCAAAGGAGACCCATGTAGGTCAGTTATTAGGATAACTACGATAGTAATGCAACTTATTCATATTTCGCTATTAATGGCACGCACCATGTAAAACTAAGATTTTTTACGAATGTGGTATGCCGCATCAATGTTTATATTTTAGTTTCATTAATATCACCATATGTTGTACATGGTTGAGCTTTTTTTTCCAGCTCTAATCCGCCCTGAATTTAAGCGCCGATTCTCCAATGACGACATTTAAGATTGATTTCTGTAATACAACGAGAAATGTGTTAAATTAAAAAAATCATTTATTCTACAATAATTTCATTGTTCGTAAGCGATAGCCCCGTAAATATTTGTAAAATCTTTTTGCTCTTTTTATTTTAAATGATCTATAACTTTTTCCTGTGATTATGAATTTTGATTGATTGAGAGGGCATGACGAAGGGGACAAGAACTGTTATGATTTATCAACGAGCCTTAGAGCTTGAAATATATTTCATAATACAAGATATTGGTTCGAATATAATGTGTCTTTGTTTCACAAAGGAAGTATTCGGTATCCGATGATGCTTTGTTGCTTTAATTTATTCCAAAGTTGAATAAATAAAACTTCAGTGCCAATATAAAGTGATTGATGGAAAAATTTTCTTTGTCCTCTGAAAGTTAAAAATCCTAGCCGGTAGGTCAAAAGTCATTGATGAATTATGAAATATTCATTCAAATATATTAATTGAAAATTCTGGTTTTTTAAAGAGCTTTCGAAAGGAGATTAGTTGTGCTTTATACCAACATAGTATGGATGACAAAAACTCTTGTGAATTTGTGAAACAGAATTCTTAAAGTTGGTGAAAAGTGAAAAGAGATAAGTGAAATCGGAACTCTATGTCACTGTGTTCGAATGTCGACTAATGGCAAATCATCAGAAGAGATGACTATCCCTGATAACCAGCTTCCTAAGCCACCCGTAGAGATATAACAGCACAAAACGAGTGTGAGCTGTTTCTTAATACACATCACTGCTTATCGGAACAGCACTTTAGAGCTTCGGTTGTTAAATATTGCTAATGGCTTTTGCTATTCCGTCGTTGTTCTGCTTTCACAACTATAAAATATAACAAATTGTGCAACTCTACGAAAAACCAAACAACTATTAAATTTACAAATTGGTGCGTAATAAAGCGTAAAAACTGATAAACTTTGCATTGGGTACGGTTCAGCGGAGATAATAGACGCGACAGCGTTGGAGTACTCGTAGCTAACATACTGCGCTTTGAAAAGGGGTGGCTAACAAATATTTAAAGCCAGGAGACTCATGCATCCAATACACTAATATTCGAGCTCATAACCAAAGGATTTGCTACCGAAATGATTTATATCGTGTTAATTTACGACATAAAGGTTTTGTGCCCATTTATTGTAACTGGGCAACGAAATTAAGCCCTTAATTCAAAACCATAGACTGGTTATGGCGTGCTCCAGTTCTATCCCTATCCGTAACGTGTAGCTAGATGGGTCAGTTGGTTTGGTAGTGTGGTATAAGGGTAGTGAAGAAGTAGAGAAATGGAAGGATTAAATTATGAAGGTGTGCTTATTTTGCTATCTGCACCAAATGGTATAATTTATTGTGAGTGGATATATTGATAGAATCTGAATACATATCCACCCGTACGGATACTAGTCTGTGAGAGTGTAGTAGCCATTTAAAAAGATGGAGTCTGTTTTTAGCGATAAGTAATGAGAATTACTGAATGTTAATTTAGTGTTGCGTATTAATTTATTAACCTTTTCAGTTTAAACAGATGTGGAATCGGCAGTGGGAATACTTCATTAAGGTATTAATACAAATGGATAAATATTGGTGCAACTGCAGTCAACAACTTCATCGGTTAGTAATAAATCTGAGGTATAAAAAAATTTATTTAAACCTATCTTGTGCCAGCTGAAATTTTTGCACGATCTCGAGTTTCTATTTATTCAAGGAGTTCGTCGAAAGTACTAATGCAAACTGACTGACTTTTCGATTTGTAACTCAATTAGCAGGAAAATTATTTCATTTGGATCAAAAATCTGAACAATTCACTGTATTTACCAAAATGCATTTATGTTCTTATTATTACGTTGGCAGACAAGATTAGTAGTACGTTATTCACGTTAAATAAGTACTATTCGCCGAGTTCGGACGTGTTTTCGTTTTGCTCCGCATTAAACTTTTAAATTTATTTATTTATTCCCCTTTCATATCTCTACTCCTGCTATTAATTTCACCACATTACCCCAAGTGCTGACTGTATCTTTGGTTTTTTTTTTTTTTGGCTAACCTCAATTTTTCGTTCTCAATAACTGTCGCATTGCCACTTCTGATATCGGTTCCGCATATATTTAGTGCATTACCACAAGTGTTGATTAATTTTCCGATTTTTTTTTCTTTACCCTTTTCGTTTATTGTACTTTTGTTAAAATTGCCATGTCTTGCTGAATCACTAACTGCCAAATCTTTGTTCTCAATGCCGACTTTGTTATTTGTAAGGGAATCTGTGGAAAATCATTCCATGCAATTTGTGTCGGATTAAATACAAGGAATACAGTATTCAACAAAGAGTTCTCTGACAACCTCCTATTCTTTTGTGATGATCATCTCGCTTTCGCTCGTGTTGCTTACTTTAATATGCTTCAGTGAATCTAATGACTCTTTCCAAAAAAGTCTCACAAAAATGATTACGTCTAATCAGTCCAATTTAGAAAGTAGTGTCAGTTACGCTGATGAATTAGGCAACTCGGTTCTGTCCTCAACCGATGTAATTAAGTCAAAAGCTCACCAACATCGAAAAACAATCTGAAAGTCTGGTCGAGATGAATACTGCAGTTTGTTCCGCCCAAAACATCTCTAACCTAAAACTGTGCGAATCAATAAACAGCCTGCGTGAAGATCTTGAGACTCATTTTCAATCCACCTCAAAGAAACAACCATCTCTAATGGCTGAATTTTGGCTGAATTACTGGAAACCGAAGTCGACCCACTTTCACCACCACCTCCTCGTCCACCACGGTTAAATAAATCTACAAATTCTCCCGCTGACCCTTCAATCCAAGAGACCGAAACTGTTACCCCTCCCGTTGCCGCCCCACGCAAGCTCATCAAATATTTTGGTACAACATGGACACCTTCCGAATGGAGGGGTAGACTGGATAAAATCGAAACCGATAGGAGTACATTTTTCATCAAAGGCACCCCCGTAAGCTCTGATATTTCTTGGATCACGAAATTCTTCGCGGACAAATACGGCATCACCATCAGCAATTGTGAAATGTTCCTGCCATCTCACCACAAAGGTAATCGAAGCTTTAAACTCGACCTAACTACTAGATACGAATGGTTATTTAAGAACCCTGATGGTACTAATTTCAACGTTGGAAGGATGCGCATCTGTAAATGGATTGACGCCCCTACCAAGAAACAGGATAAAAAGAAGCTTAATTCTAAGTTACCTAATCCCGATTCCAACTCCCGTCCCAAACCGGACTCTAATAAAATACCGAAACCAGTCCCAAACCGTCCCAAACCTGACTCTACACCGAAAACCGTTTACAGCTCCCGTTCCAAATCTGACCCTAATTGGATATTTAAAACTAACATCTTCCCCAATTTCACCCCTCCCACTCACATCCCGAACCGACTTCATCAGTCCTGCAATTATATTGCACCTGCAGCCTCCGTTGCACTCAAGCCCCCGCGTCAACGCGTCTCTTCCAAATTAACACCAACCGCTCACACTAACTCCTCTGAAATATCTAATCCACCTGCACATGCCCCAATTATCACTTCTTTCCTTAATTTTGATCTTAAAACCGGAGCTAAATATCCCAATTTCATAAGTTCCCATATTATAAATCCCTCACCTGCAAATGTGTCTAAAGCCCCTTCAATTACCGCTGCTTCACCATTAACATCCCGTCCACTCGCCCCCTTTTTGACCCCCTTCTGCCACCCGTGGTTAAAATCACTCAACAAACTTTTGACACAACAGAATGTCGTTATGCACTTTCTAGGCTTAGAGAAAAAAAGACGTAAGAGAGTATACGTCTCCTTCTAGCATATATGCATGACAAATCAGACACAGTTTGTTATGAGAGAAAAACCAAAACAAGCGTCATGGTCTCCATACAGCAGGAAGGAGACTATTGACCTTACAAGTCTGAGGAACTTATATATTAAGTTCCACAAGGTTTTCAATATGTCTCCCCAAAAAGTCTCTGACGACCTTGTTGCTTTCGGTAAATATGTGCACTCAAAAAGGATCCCACACCTCAAACGGAGCAGAGCTGACAACGACAAATTTTTTCGTCGCTAACGTGTTTCGACCATCCACTCCTAAGCCCTCTCGAAATAACCTTCCTCCTACCTTCTACTATCAAAACGTTAGAGGACTGCGATCTAAGACCCGTGCCGTCTTGTGCCAATCTTACGCTCTCCCATTTGAGGTCTACGCTTTGACCGAAACTAATCTAATTTCCGATATAAAGAATCAGGAATTATTTTCCCCTAGTTTCAATATTTTTCGAGATGACGATCTGACTCGTCCAAATGATGACTCTCCCTGTCGAGGTGTCTTATTTGCCGTCCGCAATGACCTAAACTCTTCACCAATCGCTGTTTCTACTTCTTCTAAGATTGACTACGTTTTAATAAATATAACTGTCCCCTGGAGGTCCCTGTACGTTATGTGTTTTTACATCCTACCCGCACAACCAATCGAATGCTACCAACTCGCCATCGATGCAATTGATCAAATAATTAACTTTTCTGATCCTCTCGATGATATCATTGTATTCGGAGATTTCAATCTACCCCAGCTGCACTGGACTCAATCTGTTGACGAATCTTTTTATATCGCTAAGCCTACCTCGAGTAAAGAACTTCTCTTCTTAGACGAGCTCACAAACTCTAGCTTATGCCAAGTTAATGGCGTCCGTAACTCCTCTGTCTCGCTCTGTCCCCTTTCACTATCGACCATTGATAACTTTCATCCACCACTTCTTCTTTCTCTTTTCCACCACTCTCCTATTCACCCACCCCATCTGTAACCGCCTCCTCTTACGACTTTCATAAAGCGAATTTCCGCAAAATTAACGCATATCTTAGTGAGAGTTCTTTTGATTTCGCCAATATGCTCCTAAAAAGTGCTCTCTCTATTTTCTATAGAGAATTATTCAATTCTAATCCTCTCTATGTCCCCTTTTCGCGCAATAAGACTCCTTCTACGAGCCCCCCGTGGTATAATCGTAGACTTCGCTCTTTACGTAACAAGAGAAACAAATTATGGGCAGTTTTCCTCCAATCCAACTCTTTTGTTGACTTTATAACGTTCTCTATCAGCGATACCTTGATTGTGCGCAATCAAGGCTTATAAACGATCCTAAGTCTGTCTACCAATTCGTTAACAAAAAAAAAAAAATCTGACGGTTTTCCTCTATCCCTCTCATACGAAAACACATCATCAAACGATCCGCATACCATAGCCAACTTTTTTGCTACTTTCTTTAAGCAATCTGTTGCCGATAATTCCTTCGTACCGGATCCCTCTTATTTCAAATATCTGCTTAACTTCCCCACCGGCCCCTCTATTTCTCAAAGATTTGATCATACAGTAATAGAAAATAAATTACAGCAACTTAATGATGAATACTTACCCGGCCCAGATGGCCTTCCATCCATATTTCTTATCGCTTCTTATCGCTCTCTCAAGGTAAATTTCCACAAATATGGAAGTCTTCTTTCATAACACCGATACACAAAAAGGGATTAAAGAGCGAAGTCACTAATTACCACCCTATAGCTAAACTTTCTCATATACCCAAACTTCTCGAGAGCATTTTGTATGATGCCTTAAGCTTCCAGTGCAAATATTTTATTTCCCCTAGTCAACACGGCTTTCTGAAGGGTAGATCAACTACCACTAACCTCGTAGAATTCGTGTCCTCTGTTCTCTCAGCCTTAGAAAGTGGTAAAGAAGTTGACGTTGTAACAACTGATTTCAGTAAGGCTTTTGAAAAGATATCTCATAAGCTATTCCTGTTCAAATTGTCCGTCCTGGGCTTTGAACCCATTTTGCTTAAATGGATATCTAATTACCTGGATAATCGTTTTTATAGTGTTCGTTTCAGGTCTGTCCTATCGGCCCCTTTCTTGGCCACTTCAGGTGTTCCTCAGGGTAGTCACCTTGGTCCACTTCTCTTCATCTTAACTATTAACGATCTTGAAAGGGTCATTCAACACTCCGCACTTTATCTCTATGCTGACGATACCAAATTTTTTAAACCCATTTCCTTACAACATGACTCTAGCCTCCTTCAAATAGATCTAAATAGTTTTTCCACCTGGTGCATCAAGAACTGCTTGGAACTCAATGTCACAAAATGTCAATCGATTACCTTTCCACGTAAGTGCAACATGTCTACTCCCAGAATTTACGTTCTCCACGGTTAACCTATTTTCCTAGTTCAGACTATCCGCGACCTTGGCATATTATGCGACAGGGAGCTTAATTTACGCTCGCATGTTGATGAGATAATTACTAAAGCAAACTTATCACTTGGCTTTGTTAAAAGATGGTCCAAAGAATTCTGCAACCCGTACGTGACTAGATCACTATACATCACTTACGTTCGCCCTCTTCTCGAGTACGCTAGCCAAGCGTGGTGTCCCTTTCAACGAGTTCATGTATCCCGTATTGAGAGCATCCAGCGTCGTTTTCTTCGATTTGCTCTTCGAGGTCTACCTTGGAACGATCCTCTTATCTTACCTCCCTACCGAGACCGTCTCAAACTCATTAACCTGAATACCCTTGAGGAACGAAGGGACGCAGCTGACATTCTTTTTATTCACCGACTCCTCTCAGGCTCCGTCGATTGCATGTCTCTTTGCAACTCCATTTTCTTTAACATTAACCCTCGAAATCTACGTTGCCCCCGTCTCTTTTATCTACCTATCCACCGCACCACATATGGCTCTAACCAACCAATATCCCGTATGCTGCGTAAGGTAAACTCCAACCCCTCCGTTTTCGATTTTAATCGCAGCACAGGAGATCAAATTCGATCTCCTTCACCACCCCTAGATTTAAGCCCTAGTGATAACTTCCATATATCGCTAATCCGTATTATAAATGGGGGCATCAGCCCCCCATAAGGCAAAGGTGCCACGAGACAATGAAACAACTACCGATCAGTGAAACTCATATCGCATCCTGCAAGAGAGAGATTTCTCGACAGCCGGCAGAGCAATATTATGAACTGCATATCAGTCAATGAAGTTTTAAGGGAGGTAGCTCAAAATATGGCGCAAAGATTTAATATGCTTATCGCTTTGTTGGGCGATGTTCAACGATGTTTTAAAAACGTTTCAGTTAGCAATGCTGAAGAATTACACTATAGATTCAATTAACACTACATTAGAGTTATCAAATAAAAAGTTTAGTTGTTAAGAATTGTATTTGGGGAAAGCAACGCAAACTAAAGTCCCAAATTGCACATCTGCTGGAGAAAGAAACTGACAAACCTTTGTATAAGAGCGATACTGGTTAAGAATTTAGTTTTTAATATAGTTAAAGTTCTTTTGCATAACAGCGGCATGGTAGTAGGGTTTAAGAGTGTTAGTGTTGGAGGCAAATTTCGTTAAAACACTGTTAGCAGTAATAACTATAGAACAAGTTAAGGAAGAGGATATTTCAGCTAAAAAATGAAAATTGACTGGAAAATATTGAGCTTTTGGATCTTATCTTATGAACAGATGTGGCCATTACTCACCAATCTTAAGCGGATAAATGTCTTATATATTGAAGCCAGATCAGAGGGGGTTAAATATATCTTACATCGTTTCATGACATCTTAACATTTTACAGCATTTTGGAACACATTGAATTTCAAGTCATTTTAACATTGGTTTGTTATTGATACACGGCAGACAAGAAATTATTTATGCAAATTGAAATTAGTATCGAAGACGCAACAAAGTTCTGGAGCACCTCCATATATTTTGAAATCATCTATAGGTACCTCGTTAATTTAACAAAATTTCAACAAAATGACCTGATGCCAAACTCTGTCAAATGCCCTTGCAGTATCGAGGGCAACTATTTGATTTTCGCCAGGTCCTTGTGAATTGTAGTTTCACTTTTCGGGAAGACATGCCATCAAATTACCAGTTAACCTTTTGCCACGAAAATCTTACTGTTGGTCATTACAGAGATTTAATGTCTCTAGATATCTCATGAGGTGACGTTTTATCAGGGTGCCCATGACCTCGGATAGAATGGAGGTAAGTGCAGTGAGTCTGTAAGAAAACTCGTCTCTTTATTAATGTTTTCAATCTACCCAGAATGTCCGTAGGAGCAGGTTTGGTGAAAAACATTACGCTGTTGTTTTTAAAGAGTACAGTGGACACATCTTCAGAAGAAGGGAAGATATAACATTTGAACCAAACGATTGGCGTAGCTGAAATCTTTAAATACTTTTGCTTCTACATGAGCGCAAAAGCGAGTTCGTCCCAAAGAATGTACGACGTGTTGTAGTACATATATCCGGAGGCATGACACAATTTGGAAGCATTTAGTTGGCTAGAAAGTCCACAGCAAGCACATTGAACTTGTCTTAAAAGCTGACAGGTGCATTATTAATTACCATTTAGATAGATGATAAAATCTATCTGAATATCTTATGATTCTAACGATCGACCATAAGTTGTGTACTAATTTTGATACTCTATAATTTTTATCCTCATGACTAGAGTAAATATATGTTATAAGTATTTAAGTGTTTACCATAGCTAGTTAATCTAAGGGAATTATTGGAAAGGTTCTGCGAATCTGCAATTAGTTCACAAAAGATTCGGAAATAGATTTCAAGAATTCCTAGTTACTCTGTTGGAAATCCACCTTACGGTAATTTTTTATTCCAAATGACTCTTTAATACAAGAAAAAAAAAAATGAGTAATTGATCTTGTCTGAAAAACAGTTGATCCTTCAGATTGCAGAAATGTTTAGATGCCACCTGCCGATCATACTGCAAAAAGTATTGGAGAAAGGACCGCACTAATTTCGTGACTAAGTCTAAGAATGGAAGGCAATCGTATACCAGCAGTTTGGAAGGAAGTTTGAGAAGTTCTCAGTTCCGAACCTGGTAAGAAGGGCATACTATTGCAAAATGCATACTCTTTTGTTTTTTTATGTGCAAGTGTTCACAATGTAGTCTTAGGCTTTCATGCTAATCACATTTGTTTTGTTTACAGTTCAATTTAGCTTGAAAGTTTCGTTTATGATATTGTGAAATTTTTATATATTGCAGCTATAATACATAACATCGTCAGCGGTTGTCAAAAAATATAGATACTCGTACAATAAAAGTCTATTGTTTCACAGTGAACGCAAAGGCCCGAAGAGATTGCGCTTTACAATGTCGCACTATAGTATAAAAACATATGTATGAGGTGATGGTGATCTCAAAATTTAGGTCAGAAAATATCTCAGAAACTTTTCCCGTAATTATATATGAAAATCTTTCACACTTGTTCTGTGTAATGCATAATAGGCGTAATTACCTTATAATCCCTACGTTCGGTGTTCGACATGCTCTTGTAATTTTGCACAGAAGGTGTCGTCTTTTTTACAAGCCCTTGATTGTCTTAAGTTTTTCGTCTGACCAGATCATTTTCTCCTTACAGGTTGATATTCGCGCCACAAATGGTATTTCTTTTGTACCTGTAAAATTATACATAAGTCGGTAAGCGATGTTGTTATTGTTTTCTATTGTAATGAATTTTCTTCGTTTAGTCTACCAAAGATGACAGTAGTGTGGTGTACACTACGTCCCTTCTTTACTAAGTAATTTTTCATTTGATTAACAAATAACAGTGTTCGAATTACATTGGAGTACATATGACTGTAGTGGAAAAAGACGAAACAAAAGGAACTTCAGAATAACTAACTAATACATTTTAAGTTGCGAAGTTTCAGTAAACTAATTTAATTTGGTTATTTTTTAATTTAAAAAAAAATAATAATAAATGCTGATGTATGACTAAGTGCAAAATTGGATATTGTCCCCTAATCGGTTAGAATTACCCTCATTTAATTTTCTGCAGATTCATCCTTTGCAATCGCGTCATTATCCTGAATAAACCCCGTTTATTTTCTTGAGATGGACCACATTTCTTCGATATTCCTTACCTGTTAAGTTCTTACTTACTTGAACATCTCCACCAATTATGTTTGTAGTGGTATGCGTATCGTGGGAGTTCGTTAATTTGCTTTGCTCATAATCCGAACGTACATTTTTTCCTCCACTTTTAAATTACTGTATTCCTTTGCTTTCTCTTCCTTATCTTATCTATGACCCTAACCTCGAGGTTAGTCGGAACTTTATATCTAATGCCATTCACAGTCGGTAACTCATCGCGAAGTTGTCTGTAGAACAATTTTGAAAATATTTTTCCTATGGTGGAATGTGGACTATCTATTACGAAACATCATTAAGTACGGAAATATGTCTTCCTTACAGTTTTTTCCTTCCAACTTTTTTATCATCAGTTTCTTCAGTATGACTCTATTTTGTCACTCCACCTCATCATTCATTGCAATATTCTTTAAATAGGTACATCATTTGACAGTTGATTTCTATTATCACATGTTACCATTGTTGGAAAACGCAACCGAGAAAACATTTTATTTGAATGTATGTTCAGTTGTTGGGTATGTGTTTCATTATTTTTATCTCCTTGTATCTGCTGAAATAGTCTACCAAAACAAACAAATAGTCATTGCTAGTGAGATGACGCAACATGTTAAGTGCGACGTCTACCCAAGGCTCTATTGGAAGATCATTTCTCTTCATTGGGTTAGGCGAATTCGGTGCACCAACCAATGTACTATATGTACAATACATCTCTTGCAAGACTCTATCTTAGTGATTCATCATGACGTTTGATTTTCAATAGACTTTTCTTGACAGACGCGTGACTCCTATCAAACTGCTTTGTCATTTTCGTTCAGTATCGTTTGACAAATCATCATGGAAAAACTTATACCACAACAGTGTCTCCAAATTGTTCATCTGTATAACGAAAATCAACGTTCTGTGAGAAATAAAACCACTATTGCCAATAGCATGCAAAGTTGAGTCCCAGTTTGGATGATACTCGACCGGTTAGACCACATCCAGCACGTAGTGAAGAGACTGTAGCAGCTTTAGCTGAGAGTGAACTCGAAGACCGTGACGAATCTATTCCTCGTTTGGCGTACAAAAATTGAAGCTAGGCGACTTGAATTTGCGTCATATTTTTAGTGAATGGGCTCTGGAAAACCTGAATGAAAATCCGGTGTTTTATCGTGAAATTTTGTTCAGTGAAGAAGCCCATTTCTAGCTCAATGAATACGTAAATAAACAACATTGCCATATTTGGGTTGATGAGCAACCCAAAGAGTACCAAGAGCTACGGTGGTATGGTGTGGTTTATGAGCTGATAGAATCATTGGTCCATATTTTTTCAAAATTAAAGCAAATCAGAATGTTACCGTCAATGGTAACCGTTATCGCGCCATGTTAACGGACTATGTGCTCCCTGAAATTCAAAAGCACATGGTCTCGGTGAGCGCTGTGAGTGAAACAATGGATTTGTTGAGAAAACATTTTAGTGATCACTTAATTTCACGTTTTGCTTCGGTAAATTGGCCGCCTTGATTGTGCGATATCACACCTTTGGACTATTTTCTCTGGGGATGTGTAGTCTCAGATCTTCAGAAATAAGCCAGCTACGATGGACGCCATCCGTACTCTTGTTATCCGCGAGATACCGCTCGAAGGAGTCGCCCGAAATGGACCTTCTGAATGCACCACCTCTGACGTTATCGTGGCCAGCATTTACTTGATATCATTTTTAAAAAGTAAATGCCATGAATTGAACTTTTAATCGATAATAAACCGATAAGTTCACTTTCAAAATTATGTGTTATATTTCAACATATAAATCAATCATTCACATTTTACAATTAGTCAGACAAAGTGATGGTTGTCTCACTGGTTGTAATGCCACCTACCTGGGTTCGAATCCCGGTAGGAGCACAACAGCAAATTTTCCAAAATCGTCATCACCCTTTCGGTGGGCAATGGCAAACCTCCGAGAGTCAAATTTCTGCCTATGAAAAAGCTTCTCAGGAGAGCCGTTCGGAACCGGCAATAAACAGTAAGCCCTGCTCAGAAGTATAAAAATTCACAAAGTGAGAAATACAAATGAGTGCGAGAAGCTGGGCCTTCGCCCACACCGAGCCTCACGGTTAATCACCCTATGTTTCATCGATTTTTGTGACGATACTTATCCATGAAATTGCCAGATACGGTAATTTTGCCAGTTTTTATTTTCACTATATATTTTCCGTTTTATTTTTCCCGCCATGAAACCACTCCGAATTTAAGCAATTTGACAGATTGTTACATAGATTTGCTCAAGAAAAATATGGGTAACTTGAACGTTTGACACAATTTAAGTTGACTTTTCGTTCGGTTTTGACAAAAGTTTATTCCCACTGAAGTCTATTACGGTTAAGTCTTAGTAGTCTAGTAGAACGCTGGCATCACTCAATGGATCAAAATACTTCCAACAGTTCCCCTTAGATTGCGTTATGCAAACGCGGAGTATCTTGAAGCATCAGTAGCCGAAATTTTGTGGTATCACTGCTGCTCACACCACGGCGAACATAGATATTATTATACCATCATCGTAGTCAGCCACTCAGCGGGCTATAAATTGGAAAAGGCTTTACATTTTTCCCTTCCTTTGAAGACGATACGCAATAAAATAAGTAAAGCACTTACACGTATTCATTCGATTCACTGAGTTCTACTATATTTATTCTTACATGTTTATTCATACAATTCCCCACAATTCTACAGTTTTCAAAGTTTTTATTGACACACTAAAGTTGCTCAATTTAGAGAAAAGTTCGGACGATATTTATTGTATGAGAGAGAATAATATTGTAGATTGTTTTTCGGTATCCAATCAAGTGGTCTTTAAAAAATTGAAATAAAGTAGGAATTCCTATTGAGTTCTTGCAGGATTTATAAAATATGATTTTCGTCGGTTCGGCAGCTTTTCGAAAACTCGGGTGGAATGGGAGCTTCTAATTTCTGCTCTTGAGCGCTTTCGCTTTTTTATGCTACGTTTGCCTACTGGTTTCAGCATTATCAGGTTTAATTGAAAATGTTGACATATTCATTCATATTAAATCAACAAAAGCAGATCCAAATTTATTATTGTGTTTCTACCAAATCTTGTGCAATGTTAAAAAGCAGTTCACTTAAACATTGCCGTATATCTTGAACTATTGTCACATACAGTTCAGAGCGTTTTAAGACCATACTGCTGTAGAAACATGTTACCTCCCCGGCGACTCTTTTCTTCAAATGAAAAAAAAAAAATAAAAAAATGATGCGCAAATCTTTCGAATAGTCAGTATGTTTTCCTGTCATAATCCGTAAATTGAAGCACGTGGAAGGTTAACAAATTCTTATCACGAATCCGCGAGAACTTGTCCAGAGTACCCCGTAATTTATTTAAAATCCATTCAGTGCACCCTCTTTGTTAAAATCAGTAATTTACAAGGCATACAAAATTTAAGTTAAAACAAAATATTTTCGCAACATGACGCATCATTTCAACGCTCACACCTTAAGGTGGTATACCTATTCTTCACGCAGGGTGGAGAAACGCTTTATGCCGATTCATATTTTTAAATTGCTTTTCATTTAAGTGATCGGGATAATAAAATAAAGAAAAGGCCTTAAAAAAAAAAATAAAATTAAAATAAAAAATAAAATTGGAAACACTGGCGAAAAGTAATTTCGAAAGAAATCAAATTTTGAAATATGTAGGTGTGAATTGGAATGTGAATGCGAAGTACCTATGGAATTCAGATGGCTTCTGCCTTCGACTGATTACTTAAACACATCATTCCAAGCCGGCTGTTCTGCTGAGTTAATCGATTATAGGGATGTTTCCTGCTCTTTTCTTTATTTTTTATTCTGAATTACTTTACAGTTTTATCCCTGAATTATTTTGCTCCCCTTTTCAATTTGGTCCTTCCCTTCGTCCAGTGCGGCAAAAATCAAATTGTTCAAAGTGTATTTCTCCTCTTTTTTATTTGGTTCTATCTTTGATTGATTAGCCTGTAGTTGGGTATTGATATCTAGATACTGTGCTGATACTGTTGTGCGTATTTTTTTATTAAAAAAAATTTACGAAAATGTAACGGGTCATTTCAGGCTTTGTTTATTAGCCCACGGGGGGCTAACAGAGCTGAGGATGAAAGAGGTTGACTTTTACTTTCTTTCCAACATCGATGGGATCAAACGAAAAGCGGACCTTTCCGAGGGTGGCAAATGAATGTTAAGACATACGGATGAAAGAAAAATGGACGTAAAATGGCTATATCTATTGAATAATAAGTGTTAAAAGAACAAAAAAATAAAAAATAAAAATAAAAAAAAAAACCTTGAGCGTGACCGGAAGAGAATTTTCCATTTTTCTTTCGTAATTCGTAGGAAATTAAGGAGAAGTTTAAATGTATTGGTTCCGTGCAAGAAGTGAGATGTATTACATCTTATGATTGATTGGTTTTATAATTTAGGTTGATTAATTAATGGAAATTGATCCAAAGATAAGCCAGGTGATTTTATTGAAAGAATAACAATTTCGATAGAGGCTGTCATTTTCGATCGTGATTAAGTAAATCTTCACAAACCCCGAAGTATTGTACAAGGTGAGAGTCCGCCTGATTCCAATTATAAATCTTCTGCCATCAAAGCCATCATAGGTACTTTTGTAAATACACTAATGAAATCGACTATTCTGTTTTTGGATGCATTTATGGACCAGTTTTAAAGAATAAGTTTGAAAGAGATTTTTATTAAATCGTCAACTTTGAATCACTGATTTTTGATTAAATATTTTTTTTACTTATTTGTGCCTTTCAGAATGTACCTGACTAAACTATTTAATGTAAACTCAAGATATGCTTAGCAAGGATTTATCGATTTTTCCAATAATGTCATATCGTCATGATAAGAGTTATAAAAATTCTCCCGCACTCTGACGTATAGATCTGCACTCCATAAGGCTGCCACTACGTTGGATGACAAAATGCCATACGTATTTGTTGACTCATTTTGTATTTTAATCAACTGGAAAGGACTTAACATAAATTTTCTACGACATTGTAATCGCTTAATAATTTTAAGAATTCCAAGCAATTCCAATCCTACTCTATATCATTTGCTAAAATTTCCTACAAGGAAGATACAAAGTTATACACTTATATCTAATTCAAAAATTTAATTCAATAACAGAAGGAAAATTGTCAGATCCTGCAAGATTCCTTAACACCCCAGCCCGGTAAATTATGACACTGGTCTAGCTTACCCAAATTTTCAGAAGCCTGAATACAAGAGGTGGAAGACAGAGAATGTGATACCTCAATATGAACCGCTCTTAACGTTAAACAGGTTAAAAGGGCACGCCAATTTTTTCCAACACGACTACACGTTATTAAAGATATCGGTCTAAAATCATATATGACAATGTATGAAAAAGCTTTGTAAATGGCTTTTGCTTATCGTTTACAATACTAGAATTCATACGATTGCTGTTGGTGTTGGCCCTGGCTCAAGTGGTAGTGTATTGGCTTCCAAATCAAACAGTTCGTGGTTGAATACCACCCGTACCCGAAAGACATTCGTTTTTTCAGGGACTTATGGAGTGAAGTAACCGCTGAACCCAAAAATCTGTCTTTCTCTCTCTCTGTCCCATTTTCGTAAAAACTTTCTTTGAAAAAAAGAAAACAATAAATCGCTTGTTGTTGACCACTTAAGTCTGCTGCGCTTTCTGGTCTTCCCTTTTTATGCGATCCTGGTGGAACATATCTTTAATGTCCGCAAATAGCCCCACCAAGAATCCAAGAATTCCAAGAATTGATGATGTTAAATCTGTAGCCGTTAGAACCATAAAACCGAATTAGAGAGACACCACTTACCTTGAACTCTGCGTTCCACACGATACGTATTTTGTTCGGCATGGATGGTTGAGTGAAGGAAAAATTGCCAAACATTAAGTTCTCCCCGTTTCCACATCTTTTGAATTAATTTTTCAATTAACTTATTAATTACTTCACGCAATTACGGTTCCCTTACCAATTTTTTTCCAGACCTTAATTTTATAATTTTATATTTTGAATCTTTCACAGTAAAGGCAAAGGCGGTGGTGATTTCCTCGTTCGATCCGTACTTCTTTTCGGCGAGCGACATTTTAAGGTTTGAGAAAAAAATAAGTCGGAGGGAGCCAAATCGGGAGAATACTGAGCATGGGGAGCAATTCTTGGTGCAATTCGGACAATTTGACTGTGGCGACTGCGGGGGTGTGAGCCGTTGCGTTATCGTAGTGGAAGAGCAATTTTTTCTTCTCTAAATATGGTTTTTTTTTCTTCAAATCGACGTTGAATCGGTCTAATAAATCGATGCAGTTGTTTTTTCCTTCTTCAAATAGCCAACGTAGATTACACCTAGCGTGTCCGAAAAAACGGTGGCCATCACCTTTCCGGCCGAAGCCACGGTCTTCGCCTTCCTTGGAATACGTTCACTGGGTAAAACCCATTGTTTCGATTATTCTTTGGTCTCTGGTGTATACCAATAAATTTCGAATTTTCACTAGGAGGTCCGCCAGTACGAGATCATGGATTTCGTCCACGGTTTCTTCTGTGGTAACCGTTTTTGGGCCACCTGAGTGCGGTTTATCAAAAACCGACGTGCGGCCAAGGCGAAACTTTACGAACCAATAGCAAACGGTTGTGCGGGAAAGTGAATTGGTCCCATTCACACCATCGAGAAGGACTTGATTTCCTCGCTGGTCTTGCCACTCAAAAACAAGAATCAGATTATGACGCGATACTGCTTTTCTTCCACGATGTTTTGAAATGGATGTCAAAACAAAACTAAGAGTCGGATTGTCACCAAATTTTGACAGGTGAGCTAAAATGGTTATACTAAATAACGGTACACTCATTTTGGTTCAATAGCGCCACCTATGTTGCAATCCGGGTAGTCATCAAACAACCCTTGTATATGCGTTTACATTGCCCTTCGCAAGTGCACTTTTTTCCGCCGGATACGGAAAATTTTGTGGTGGTGGTATCGGCATCCGATTTCTCTGCACAGCCGACTCGCTCTGCAAGAATTCTTATGGCGACGAATACAGGTACGAAAAAGCTTTTTTACTTTTACAGCTGACCAGCGCTGCTGTACGGTGTAGTCGAGGAATATGTGGAATTTTTCGCAAACCTTACATTTTTTGGTTGGTTCATCATTATGGATATTTAAAAAGGATCGTTCATGTCGTGTCCTATTTCTGATTTGTGCTAAAGGAAAGGAAAACAATACATCATTTGTCGCTCGACCAACTTCGAACGGCCATGAACTGAATTAAGATATATTAATCTCACTTAGATCGGGTTAATCTGTTCCTTTCCATTGAAGCACAAATGTTTTCAACGTCAAGCGAGTGTTTTACGAGTAAGTCCGTCCGCCTTGGTGTTGGATTAAGTTTGAGTTTATTGAGTAATGTGTTAATAATTATGACCTACTGCGGAAGGGTAAGAAAAACTAGTACTACATCTGGTCGGAATAATGAAATTTATTTCTGTGTTATGTAGCAAACCAATGGAAATGGCGATGGGTGAAAAAAAAAAAAAACCAGCATGACCGAAATCCAACTATCAATCACCGCCAACATGCATATAGAATAGACAAATCGAACAAGAATGATCTGTATCACAGAGATAATTCAAAACACTTTGCATGTAAAAAAGTAATAATATGCGCCTTCCTAGACATAATCGTTACTATCTTATCGGCCCCAGAAAGAAAATAAAGCTATTGAATGGCCTAGGTGGATGCGAGAGCTACGGAGCAGAAAATCAGCAGAAGTTCAGTTTTCTAAGAATCATTGAAGCCAACACAACAAGGGAATGTGCATAGGGAAAAGTATTATCCATGTTACAATGGAAATAGGATGTGGACGAACTCCTTAATAAGATAGCCAACCTTGGCATTAATCGTCAAGCCTATGCTAATAACATAGTATTGATTGTTAGAGAAACGTTCGACAAAACCCTCTGTTATGTGATTTTTAAACCGTGACGTGATCGACCGCAACATTTGGTCCATAATTTGGGCAAAAAGGTGAGCTATTGTGCCCGAAGCGGTGTAGATATTTCGATACCCACCGTAACCAGATAGGGATTGCGTAAGTTCATAAGTAAACGTACCTTCCACCTTGTCATTGAAGTCGCTCTTTCTTCTTCCTTGGTCCTTATGACAACTATCGCCCCTTGATTAGTTAAGTTCTCCTGCTGCTACTCAAGGGTTCCAATTTAAATTGAAGTAGCTTATAACAGGACTGAGATATTAGTATTCCGGAAAGTGCTGTCTGGAACTTCTAGCCGAATAATTTATTGTAAAATATTACTCCCAGGCGGTATTTTATATAGTCTTCTTTTTCCTACCCTACCCACATTTTTCCTGTTGGTTTTTAGAACAACTTCTGTTTAGTGATCTGCTAGTTTTAGGTCGACGGATATAAGCTAATCTTTCATATGGTTCATATCTGACTATCCGATTATTTTTACTCCTAGTGACAATGTTAATTGCGTGTGTTTTACATGATATTCCAGAGAATTAGTCCCAATACCAATCCACTGAATCCAAACTGTTGATCTCATAATCCTCCCTTTCCTTCTGCCAAAGTGAGCAATCCATCCTATATGATCCGTTCAAGTATTTTGCTCAGTGTGTCTAGTAGACATATTGGGCGATATGATGCTGATTCTCCAAGTGGTTTGTTCCCCTTTAGTAAGACTACCAAATGTTACAGCTCTCACTGCCCCCTCTTTCAGACAATATTGCATCGTTGTTATAAACATGTCTGGTCTCTTTTGAATGGCAGCTTTCACCGCCTTATTTGGGATGCCATCGGGTCCAGGCATTTTGTTGATGCCTATCTTTTTGCATGCATAGGTGTCATTATTGGAACTGCTTCTGTACTAGTTTTACTGATCATATTTAACAGAGTCGATGGAAATGTGGGAATAGTTGCTCTACAATAGGCCTTAGCATTGTTCAACTAGATAATTGTGGTGCTAAACAGCCCATCAGCTTTTCAGTATCATTCTGTATGTCGTTTTCCAAGTGTTAATGTCCGCTTCATCGTAAAGGCGCTGGAAGCATTTTGCTTTTCTTTCTTTTATCGAAGGTCCATTCTCTTGCCAGTCGGAATATGCTCTGAATGCTTTTATTTCTTGGCTTTCTTTCTTTTTTTGTACCCTTAAAATGTTCGTACACAACACGCGCGAAGAAAATTTAGGGAGGAAGAAAAGACAGGTATCGATGTACATTGTTTTTACATGTTTGTAAATTATCACTAGTTACACAGTGTACCTCTTTTACTGGGTAAAAGTCTGGGCATTGCTGATGCGATAAATTCTCTGCTTCTTCGTTGTCGACTAGCTCCCTGATATTCATCATTTCCTCGAATATGTCCTTGTCGAAGAGTTTATCTTACCATTTAAGCCCCACTAGCTAAGGGCGTGGAATGGCCTTTTGCTCTTTAATATCAATTATTATCGCCTGACTCTCACAGTGGGTATATTCTTTGCTAACACACCACTCTTTGTTCGATTATTAATCGCATTCCCGCTTACCTAGAAGCATACGCCGATCATTGCTTGCAATGTTTGCATCCAAGGATGCGAATATTTTTAATAGGAAACATCCTCTGGCATTGGTGAGCCTGCTACCCCACTCTGTTACACAAGCACTAATGTCTCGGCCTATAACTACTGGAGATCTTTCACGTCCATCTGCATTTAAGCTTTCTAATATTATCTAGAATTCGCTTGTTGTCCAATTTGGCTGTATGTTGGCATCTTGGAAGGCATGTTTTCCACATGCCTCAATTGCGGCATTCCTTAATTTATCGCAGATCCAGGTTTTCCTGTCAAGAGTTTTGTACGGCTCACTGATTAAATTTACGTCTGCCCCCTTGTCTCTAGCCATTTGTGCCAAGATGCCTCTGTATTATCTTCATGGTTATTTGCTGGTAATGACTCTTCTGAAAACCGAGCATTTGTTTCTCTCGGCTAGATGCTTAGCGTTCTCCGAGTTGTCCTTCTTGCAGAAGCAACAAAGCGGGTATTAACTGCAGTCTTTGGCTATATGGACTTCTTCCCCACACCTTCCACATTGTTTGGAGCGGTCTATGTCATTTTTGAATTGGCGTGCAGTGTGAAAAAACTCAAGACATCTGAAACATGTAGTTACGCTTCGTCGTTCCCAGAAGCGACAGTAAGGCCATTCAATTTTGATTCTGAATGATTTTAGCACTTTGTGTACACTGCTTTCAGGCTTGTACCGAGAACGCCTTAACTTTCCAGAGTGTTTCTCAATAGCAAAGCTTCCCATTTGTGGTTATCACAATTGCTTCGAGTCAAATATTCTCCTTGGTGGGCCTTTGCTTCCTTTGGCTTAGTGTTTTTCTCATCACTTGTGGTTGGTTTTCCATCGCTTGCTTCCGCTTTATCGGTCTTTGTGCGGTTAAAAGTCAAAGGCGATTTTTACCTCCGCTTGGAGTCATGACGAAGTCTGCGATGCGTTATTTTGTCGAATGAGTTCATTGGCTCTGTCTTCGTACATCTCAATCGTCGGCCGTTCATAAAGTGGTTCGATCGATTCGATGAAATCTCTCATCGGTTGGTGGATAGAAAGCGTCTTACCATCCTCCAACATTCCCACAACATTTCCCAGTTTGTGAAAGACAGATTACTGTTGTTGCGTCGATAATTGCTGTTGCGTTTCCGCACGTCATTGTGTTGTCGTAATTTAGTCAGTATTTCTCTGGGGGACTTGTATTTTTCCCCCGAGTGACCTCTGCACCCTCAAACTACTCTGGAAGAGGTTAACGTTTACGTTTACGCCTACGTTTACTTCGTTTGTTTTTGTTAAATTATTAATATTCATGTTAATTAGTTCCCCACTCAAAGTCCTTATCGGTGCCCTGATGTGCAGTAATGCCAAGATCCTATGGCTATCCACGCAAGCAGTGAGGTGCTTATGGGTATCTGTGCCAGAGCCGGACAGGTTCTGATAAGGAATGCGCGCCACGAGGAGGCGTGAAGTGGGCCTTATTAGCAGAGCTTCAAGGTGTTCGGCTGCAGAGGATCTTTCTTGTTATTTAGCGAACCAATGTCTGTCGAATGATGCAGCTTCTACGAAGCCTAATACTAATCGTTGTCATTCTAACAAAAAAAAAAAAGAAGAGAATTGTGTATGTGAAGTTTTTTGGCCCACGATAACTCGCGAACAGCACTAGTCGTTGACTTTTTTATCATATGATGCGTCTTCATACCAAATCACGGCCATTATATTTTGACAACAATCCGCCAATGACTCCCTCAAAATGTTTTCAGTACTAGGCAGTCGAAATCTATTAATATATTGTACAATAGGACACATTTAACGAAAATTTGAAAAAATTCGGTCCAACAACAATTTAAGAACCGTCAATGCAGTAAGATTTCGTTCATATAGGGAGTTCTACATCTGACTGGTCGAACTGTTATGGGTAATAGGTATCCTAAATTGCAAAAAGATAAAAAATTGAAGAATACTGCAAGGTCGCACCCATTTCGGCTAGTTAAATAAGCAAACGGAAACTTTTGGCAAAGGAGAAATTTCAATTTGTCTCACCCGAATTTATAATACAAATTCAATTAGCAACTGAGAATTAGGGAAAGATCAAACACTCTTCGGCTAATGACAGTGGAGATTCCTATCCCACCGAAAAATGGTTTCAATATCTAAGCTCGTAATTAGAGAATATGAAAAGTTTAAATAGTAAGCATTAATGGCTGTGTTGCAAGGCACACACGCATTTCCATAGCAAAAATAACATCTCAACAAATTGACTAAAGGAAAAATGCGTAAAAAGAAGCGAAAAATCATGCTTGGTTTCCATCATCATCAATTAATATGCAATAGAATGATTATTCAAAACATTTCTTGGAAGTCATGTGCGATTTCCGGCTACGTGCAACACTAACAAAAAAAAAAAAAAAACAACAAACATAGCGCTCTTTGAAAACGCTTAAAAAGCCACAAAAAACATTACCACCTATTGAAAAGAAATCAAATGCAAAGGAGGAGGGCGTAATAAATGGGGACAAAATTGAATAAAAACACAACTTCAAAGGCAAAGTCTTCAATGGACTTTGGAATATGGTATTTTGGTGTTTTTTTTCGCTCTCCACTATCCTACGACCTACACTGTGTTTTGGCGGCATAGGGTGGTGGTATGTGTATTTTATGCTCACAATCTGTAGATATGAAAAAGGTATCTAAGCGATAAGAGAAAGAGATTAAGTGCATTGTTCGTTCGTTGGCAAAGCAGACTACAGAGAAAAATCGGAAGCTGCAAAAAAATGATATCGCTGTGTTTTTTCGGAATGGTTTTTGGAAAAAAAGAAGAAAATCGCCAAAAACAGAGGGAAATAATTTGCTGGATTTGTTTGTCAGAGGGGTTTTGCTTTTGGTTTTATTTTCTATCGTCAGTCTTTTGTTTTAAATGAAACTTCCTGGCAGAAAGACCGAATAGCTTTCAGAGATAAACCCAATGAATGCTCATACTGTTAAGTATGTATTTTAGAGTTCGGCAGTAAGTCCAGCCGTCCCCATTCCCGTACTGTACCGACCTTGTATTGATGAGTTTTTATCTTGTTTTGGAGATAATGAGATTTTGGGATTTCAGACGAGCTGGCTGCTGGGTTGGTGGTCTTTTTTTGTTTTTCACTTCAGTTGAAGTCGATTAATGGATGGAATATGGTGGGTGTCAGAGCTTGTGAGTTTTAAATGAGAGTAGAATTGTTTTGGACATGAGAAATCGTCAAAGGGATAACGTTGGCTTATGTGGGCGTGGATTTTAGAGATTTGGTTTTAATTGAAGTGCTAATAGTGCTTTTAGTTACAGAAAAAAAAACGCTATAACACTTACGTAAGCAGTGGGAAATGCGACGACTCAATTCAGCATGGCCTTTGCACTTAGCCTTTAAATTGTCTTTAATTTTTAAATTTAAATTTTATTTTTACAAACGTCAAGCTTGTTATAAATTGTTATCTACAAATTATATAAAGATTTTGATTTTCTTAATACTATTTACAGTCTAAGATCACTCCTGCTGACCCATTTGAAAATAAGGGCAACACTTTTGAATCGATTTAATCTTCAACCAGTACCAACGTAATAAATTGCAATGCTGGTGTGCCACCGCATACCTAACCCACAAACAAATCTTCGCCTGCGTTAAATCAATACTCGTCTTGCAGCCAAAATCCTATCCATCACCAGAGAGAGTGAACTGATTTGGCTTGGGTTTGCAGCACGAATCTTCGGAATTCGAAATGAATTCCTTCTCAAGTTTGAGAAAATTATACCATCCTAGAGTTAACAATTTGGTGAATTAAAGACACATGTTATCAACACAGCCGAACCTACAAAGTTTATGAGTATTTTACCGACACTCTAAGTTTACCAGACGGTAATGAAACAACTATCTATTAATCCATAATAAATAAGCAGGGAGATGAGAATATGTACCCTTTTCACTGCTAGGTTAGGCCTACTGCGATTTTTAGGGCCATTTAATTCTAGGTAAACTTATTCTTATTATGCAATTGCATATTCTTCTATCTCTATATACTATCGAACCATAGTCTCATCAAATTTAGAATAGGAAAAAATGGATACTCGAAAAATCAACTTGATAAACTTTAAGGAGGAGCTTGGCAAGTCTTTCAATGCTCCTTTAATTTTTAAACGAAATAGAATAGGAACCTGTTCACACTATGAACGACGTAGTCACCAATTTCATTTAGCTGACGTGTCCAGCCAATAAAAATAGATCCAAAAGAAGAAGCTGATTTGGATTTTGAAGAGTGCCTCTTACTATATAAAAACTTTTGCAAACAAATTAAAACAATCCATGGAATTAGTAGGCTAGTAACAGTCCTCAAAAGAGGGAAATCTGTTAGACTGGAAACACACAAAAGATCTGTTGTCATCTAAACTCAATCAGTGACTCTCTGTTTTATGCTTGAAACTCACTTTACAGGTAATTTGATCAGAAGTACAAACTGCTTAACATTCTCAATGATTGTAATGCCTGGGCTTGAGTATGTAACATACATAACATTTGGGCTGAAAAGTCAGTGCCGTTTTATAGTAAAACACAAAATTTTTGCAAAATTCAACTTTATTTATCAATATAGTTGCTTTCGAGGGCAATACACCGATTGAAACGATTTTTCAATCTTTCGATTCCAGTTTTGTAGTACTATTTCGGCTTAGCCTCAAAATAGGCCTCTGTTTCGGCGATTACTTCTTCATCGGTCTTAAATCTCTTTCCGGCGAGCATTCTGGAGAATATGGTGGGTGGGGAAGAAATTCGTAGCCGAATTCATCCAATTTTGTAATCGTTTTCATCGACCTGTGACACGGTGCATTGTCTTGATGAAACAGCACTTTCTTTTTCTTCAAATGCGGGCGTTTTTCTGCGATTTCGTCCTTCAAACGCTCCTACAACTCAATGTAATAGTCGCTGTTGATAGTCTACCCCTTTTGGAGATAGTCGATGAAAATTATTCCATGTGTATCCCAAAATACGGATGCAATAACCTTGCCAGCCGACTGTTGAGTTTTTGGTCGTTTTGGACGAGGTTCGTCGCTTGCTCGCCACTCAGCTGACTGCCGACTTGACTCTGGTGTGAAGGGATGGAGCCAAGTTTCACCCATTGTTACATACCGACGCAAAAATTCGGCTTTATTGTGGTTGAACAGCTTTAAACACTCCTCTGAATCATCAACACGTTATTGTTTTTGGTCGACTGTGAGCAAACGCGGTACCCACTTCGCATGTCCAAATATTCGTGTATGATATATCCAACACGCTCTTTTGATATCTTCAGAGCCTCAGCTATGTCGATCAACTTCACTTTACGGTCATTCGTAATCATTTTGTGGACTTTTTTGATGTTTTCTTCTGAAACAATATCTTTTGGACGTGCACTGCGTGCATCATCTTCGGTACTTGTATGACCACTTTTAAATTTTTCAATCCACTTGCGAATGCAAAGTCCGGTTAACACTTATCAAGCCATTTCTTTGCATCGGCTCCATTTTTTCCCATCAAAAAGCAATGATAAATCAACACACGAAATTGCTTTGAATCCATTTTTTACATAATAACAAAAGTTGCTTCACTCACAACGCTATATCTCAAGAAATAATCGTCTGACGTCAATCGTCAAATTTATACACGTATCTTTTGAAGGTTGGTACTAACTGAAAATGGTATGGATTTAATTCAAGTGGTGCCCTCTATTAGAAACTTTTCAGCCCACGTATTAGATTATGTATTGTAGCTGTGCTTTCTATTGGATTGTTCTTAGCAATAGTCTGCTCTAAAGGGGCAAGCGGTATTGACCACGGTCGACGATTGGAGCTGACTGATCTGAATCATCTAATACTAAAATGCATCAATGTCCGTTTCTCTAAAGAAAGCTTAGTATTTGAGTGTCGCCCCGGATGACAAACTTATTTGGACTGAGTATTCCATGTCGACAGTCTTCAGAGCTGTGATAAAACCAATCATATCTTTTGCATCGGTTATTTTTTAGAAGATTTTCCCAAATTCCAAGAAACGGTTTATTGCGTTTGTTGCAAATAAATAAATTCAGAAGTTTGCTGATTTCCTTACATAGATACTGCAGATCTGCATTTATCATGAACTAGACGATTCTGAAACATTTTAATTTTTTCAGACAGGTCACGTCATTTCAAAACATTTGATATAAATTATATCTAGGTTTTGAACAGTCTCCTCTACCTTCTGTGGCGAATAGGGCATATACGGAGTTTTGATAGATTTGAAATGTTCGTCGTTAAAGCGTGTCCAGTTGGGTTTTCTCGGAGTAGATTTCCGCTATTACTATATGAAGATGTCATAGATTTTGTGGGTACGTGCCCGCTTCTTAGGGAGAATCGAAAGGATATCCTTGCAAAGATGTTCTAGTGGATGAAGAAGTATAGAATTTACTAAATTAATTAAACGTTGGCAAAATAAAATGAAAAACTTTTTAAAACTTACTGCATATTTGGAAATGCCATTTTAGTTTTAAATGCATTTTATTTTCTTAAACTCTAACTCTTACATACTAACAAAAAATGCTTAAATGCTAGCTTACAATTACTTAACAATCTTATACTAACTTACTGGCCCCACACAGGCACTCTAAGCTAATCTAAATTCTTATATCTATGTCTTTCGACTTCATTTACATTTTATTTATAAATTTTTATTTTGTATACTTAGGGCTAAGAAAAAATATTTAACAAAAAACTTAGCCTATGGATGTAATTTTTTTATTTTTTATAAAAACTTAATATCTAACTGAAAATAAACCTTAATCTACCTAATCCTACATACACAATACACACATAAACACACATAGACATTACACAATTATATACATATATTGGTATATACCTTTGTATATACTAATATATGTGTATATTTCTTAAGTGCTAACCTAAACCTATGCAAGCTGGCCATCGCTATTTACAGAGCACATAGATTAGTCAGCTCTGCCTCATTAGTGAGGCTGGTCCGTACTTGACGGAAACGACGACAAAACATCTTCTCCATCATTCAACCACCAGAAATGCTGGTGCTGCCGAACGACATCCCTCTTATCGCGATTTCCCACCGCCCTACTGAACCTGAGACGATCCACACTTCTATGTGCGACGTCTCTGTTGTAGTTGAGTCGCCTGTCCCCAGCTCTCCGAGCGACATGGAAGATTAACGGAACTGCTGATATCCTGGATCAACCCTATTTGATCTAAGTAGAGGAATGCTTCCGATGGAACGAAGCCGTCAGAGCGCACACTCTCGTGGTAACGGTAATTGGGGTAGTAAGCCCCATATATCAGGTTATTCGTCGAGGCCATTGCTCTTGCAATGTGCCTTCGAGTCAGCTTAATTACGAAGTTGTCCACTCGTATTAGGTTCGCTCTGTTGTACAGGACCTCATTACGATAAAATTTTTTGTACTCCGACTCTGGTGTTCTGTACAAGCGAAGGCAAGCCCTCTCAAACACCCAAATCTTTTCCATTAAGCTTGCTCGCACATTGAACCACACGGGACACCCAAATACCAACATGGGCCTGATAAGGGCCATGTAGCAGATTACCTTTACCCTCGCATCGAGTTGGCTGCTATAAAACAGTCTCTTTGTAAGGGCAAAAGCGCCTTTAGCTCTGACCAGAGCAGTATCTACGTTTTTGTCAAAATACAGAAACTGATCTAGCCAGATCCCAAGGTATCTGACTACCTTTCGACAGGCAAGAGGCTGTCCGCGTTGTCCAATGATCGAGAACGTTCGCCAATTTTTTCTGGTATCTCTAGAGGCTCTAGACAACGGCGTCCTAAAGAGAATGGTTTCCGACTTCTGAAAGTTGATTTTTAGCTTCCAGTCATCGCAAAATCGTCTTATCTTATCGAAGTCACGCTGCAAGAGAGTATTGATGACCTCGATTTTTGGACCTGTTCTGTACGCTATCAAATCGTCTGCGTACGCAATAGTATGGGGAAGTGAACCTATCAAGTCGCTTGTATAAATGTTAAACAGGATCGGCGAATTGACCGCGCCTTGCTGAAGACCATTTTTAATTTGAAATATTCCAACAGAAGTTACATCACCATTCTTCACGATGAACTGTCTGTTGGTTAACATATTATAAAGAATGTACAAGAGTGGTTTACTGATCCCCAGCCTAGTCAGCTTATAGAAAAGACCCTCTAACCATACGGTGTCGAAGGCCTTCTCCAAGTCAACAAGGCAGGCACCGGTACATTGGTTTTTGCCTTTATTCCATTGGATATCGGACACCAGTTTAGACGCGGCATGTGAGATATCATGTCCCGCCTTAAAACCGAATTGATTATCCGGAACTATATATTTGTCCTCAACCCACCTAGACAGAGCTCTATTGATTACCTTTTCAAACACCTTACTGATATTCGGAAGGAGACTTATCGATCGGAGATTCGCTGGATTGGATATATCCTTTCCCTTTTTGGGGATAGGTTGAACCACCGCCGTTTTCCAATGCGCTGGATAATGTGCATTATTCATTGCATTATTAAACAGGGTGGCGTAAATGTCCACCGCTTCTAGAGGAAGATGTCGAAGCACGATGTTCGGAATACCATCGATCCCCACTGATTTCTTACTCCTGATTGTGTCGAAGATCTCATGGAGTTCTTCCTTCGAAATGAACGGGGGTAGTTCACCCCCTCTGATAATGACATTATTTGCCATGTTTTCGTCGCTGAACCGGGTGAAACCAGAGCCCTCGGTTCGCCAGTTCTCTACTTCATTTCGAATGTAGAAGTCGTGCACCAAGACGCGATCGTCCAGGTCATAATTAGGGCCAATGGTATCATTGGCCTTGTATACTTCCTGGAAAGTCGCCCCTATGGTCTCAACCTTCTCCTGTGGATCCTCGATCACAAAGAAGTCGTCATCATCAGCGGCCTCATTTGGATCAATACCTGCTGTTGTCAGTAACCGTTCGTTGTCTGATGTCCGGGCTAGTTTAAGACACTGAAGGTCATTTTGATTTTTTCTTCGAAATAGTTTATTTATTTGCGGGAACATATTCGGGTTACTGGTGTTTACAGCCCGAATCTTGTTGTTCCAATACAGACTTACAGAAATTCTGTAATTCTCTTTTATTAACGTTTGCAGATTTTTAATCGACGACTTCAGTGTCCTGATCTCCGGGTGTTGTCTGTCAGTAAACTGTCTGTACAAGTTTTTGAGTCTTGACAGAAGTCTACTTTTCTGTCGGTGCAGTGCGTCAATAGTAGGATTGCGGAACAGGTCTTCGTTAGTCGTACGTCGATACCGCGGTATTGTATTGTCCATAGTTTGTTTAATTGTCTCGTCCATTTGTTTTAGGTAATTGTCGATCTCCTCGTTTGACAAATTCCTATTGGACGGTGGGTGGAGCGTGTTCGAGTAGAGCGCTCTTGTCAAGGTTGCGGAGAAGCGTGTCCATCGAGCCTTACTGTAGTTGTAAGAATATCTTTGGATAAACTCCTCCAATTCCGCAATTTCGTTGGGAACTGTAATTTCGGTGCTAAAACCGCAATGGTCACTGTCATACACGAAAGTGCGCAGACAGTTTAGCGTTTGTAAATTCGTGCCTGTTAGTCGTATATGTTCGTCGTACAGCAGTAGATCCAAATAAGACCCGCCTCTGGGAAACGATGGGTTATCCGTTGCTTTAATACCGAGTCTGTACATGACATCGTGCTGACCCCACCAATCGCGTAGTAGGTTTCCTCTAGTATTTGGCAACTGATTTCCTCAATCTCTGTGCTTAGCGTTGAAATCTCCGCCGATTATAAAATAATTCTCCCCCGATTCCAGCCTCAGAAGTCGAAAAAGCGTGTCGAGCTCTGTAATGAATAAAGTGGATTGTGAAGCCTCAGGTGCATAAACGGAGGCCAAGTACAGCCGCTTTCCACTACGGAGCGGGATGTAAATGACCACAGCTTCCAACACCCGGAACCTGCGCAACACGCCCTTGTACACTCTGTGAAATTTTATGCCTTCTTTAATGAAGATCGCGACACCACCTCCACGTTTGGATCTGGGCCGGTTTCTTCTTCTAAGAATATAATTATTGTACTCCAGTTTGTGATTATCGGTTAGCTTGGTTTCGCTTGCGAAAAGCACATCAGGAGTTTGGTCTTGTAGCAATTTAAACATCGCGGCTCTTCGTTCGATCCTAATCAGTGAATTAACATTCACCGCAAGGACCTTCAAAGTCTGCTCCACCATGTGCGTACCCATTACGACATATGTTGCGTTAGGCCCGGCAGCAGCGCGTAGATCTGGTCCACTCGCTTGGCCTGTTCTTGCACCTGCTTTTGCAGCTGAGCCATCTGCCCTTGGATTGCGAGCAAGATGGCCAGCATGTTAGGTGCAGCTTCCGTTGTTCTCGTCATTGGCGCCGGAGAAGCAACAGTCGCTTGCTGTACCGTAGCCCCCCTTCCTGCCGCCATTTGGGCGTAGGAAATTTGGGACGTGACGGCTGGTGTTTGATACCTAACAGGTGAACGTTTGACCTCCACCTTCTGTTGCCGAGCCAGTTTTGCTTTCTTGATGTCGGCGAACTTAGGACAACCCCGATAGTTTGCGGTGTGTCCCACGTTTCCACATAACACGCACGAGAGCTGCGACCTATCGGATGCTCCGTCAACACCCAGAGCACACTCCTCGGAACTGTGGTTCTTAGCGCACTTCACGCATCGAGGCTGCATTTGGCAGTTCGACGCTGCGTGCCCGAACCTCTGGCAGCGAACGCATTGTATAACGCCTTCGCTCCTTTTTAATTTTTCCCAGTGAACCACCTGGTAGTTTAGGACATTGATACTCCTCAGACTATCCAGACGGCTTTCGGGACTGAGCTGCACCAGGAAGAACGGCAGACTCCGCCTCTCCCGCCTGGCTCTAGCTGTGGTAAATGGCTTTACCCCCACAAACTTGAGTCCTTCGCACTCCTTCTCTTTGAGCAGTGCCAGGATCTCCTCAGGATCAGAAGACGGTTCCAACCCCTTTAGCAGCATCGATTGCCGCTTTTCACACTTCGGTGTGAATGAGAAGTGCTCCGTCGTCGTTTCTTTTAGGAGCTCTTTCACTTTCGCGTAGCCCTCCACTGTATTACATTGGATGGCATGACGATCGTTCCCCAATCTCTTAATGCTAAAATTATTACCAATGACCAACTTACACAGGGCCTTGGTTGCACTTACCTCTAATTTATAGGTATTGATGGGTGGCACCTTCTCCTTCTTCTTCTGCTGCTGTTGCTGTTGATGTTGTTGCTGCTGTTGCTGTTGTTGTTGTTTCTGCTGCTGCTGCTGTTTCTGCTGTTGCTGTTGTTTCTGATGCTGCTGTTGTTTTTGCTGCTGCTGTTGTGTCTGCTGCTGCTGTTGTTTCTGCTGCTGCTGTCTTGTTTGCTGCTGCTGTTTTGTTTGCTGCTGCTGGTTTTGTTGTTCGGAGCTCGCTGCTTCCAATTGCTCCCTCTGCCTGCGTGCTTTTTGTTTTTGCTTAATAGCAAGCACTTTTTCTTGCAGCTTTTGTATGCTGCTGTTTATGTCGGTGATTTCTTCATCCTCATCTTCCGACTCGGATGCCGCTAGAGAGGCAAAGTTGTTATTGCCCCCCTCATAATGGACCACATCAGCCGTAAAAAGGGCATTTATTTTCTTTTTATTAATATTAGGAGGGGTTTTCAGACTCCTCCTCCTTTTAATGGCTTTCGCCGCGCCACCCGCAACATTATTGTTGCCTATTCCCACTCCCGTTATGGGAAGAGCGGAGCGCTCTCCACCATCCATCACGTGATTTTATTATTTTCTTTTTTTTTATTTTCTTTTTGTTGTCCAAAAACACTTTGAATGGGGGAAAAAAAATATATAAAAAAGTTCCAAGTTTGGGGGGGCTGGACTCGAACCCGTGTCCTACTTTTCAATGACCGACGCAGCTAATCGCACGACCACCGGGTCAACGAATTAAGTATCAACTAATTGTGTTGAGGACGAAACTGTTTCACTATTTTACTTTGTGTAAAGCCGAATCACGTCTGTTCTCTGCTGAGATCTGCGAACGACTGATTTGGAAATGCCATAATTTGTTTGGAGTTCTTTGGATCCCTTATAACATATTCCCTTTTCTCGTAAAGCTGCCTTAATAACAATATTCATTTCTTAACCTACATATCTGTTTGCCTTCTTATTCTGCCCTGCTGGGGCCTTATCTGTTATGTGATGCTCAACACCGTATAATATCAATAAGTTTGTTTTGTCTGATAGAGTCCACTATTTGGCTTGTTGACTATTTTTGTATATATTGTCAAGATTTTCTCTGCCATTTTCTATTGTTGAAAATGTTGATGGGAATCAAGCTTAGGATGTTTTCAGTATAATTTCTAAGCACACATGTATTTATTCACAAATTATGAGAGTTTTCTACTTTTTTAAGATAAATGCTGTGCAACTAATTTTTCGTCAGAGCATCATAAAAATTAGTTTAATTGCTATTAAAATTGGTATAGACTAGAGCGTACATATATACTTGTATATGTTAGGTAATAGAACACTGCCTAGAAGAAAAGCAAGCAAACTTTAGATCAGGACGGCAAACCCAGGATCATATATCTACCTTAAGAGTTTTAATCGAAAAATCAATGGGAAAAAACAAAGATGTATTCCTAGCTTTTCCGAACTTTAAAGCCGCCTTCGACCTGGTTTCAAGGCAACACATTTCGAAGAGACTAAAAGCATAAAATGTGTCAGTAAAATGAATTAACGCTATTAAAGGTAATTATAAAGACCCAGCAAGCACTATCAGGTTGGATGTCGATAAATCTAGTCCCTTTAAACTGGACAAAATACTTAAATAAGGAGACAGTCTAAGCCCACTGCTTTCATCAACTACATAAAATTTGCTAAAATTTGCACAAGTCGATCTAACAGAACAATAGTTGTCACGAGAAGGCTTAGTTTCATTTACCTGCAGTTCCTACTCTACGCAGATGTATAATCATCGTTGCAAATACTACGGACAGATTCCAAAAAACGCTTGACATCTGAAATGAAGAGCTCAAAAAGAAAAGGGATGATACTCAATGCAGACAAAGGCAAAGTAATGTAGATATCGAAGGAAGACCACCCAAATACGCGAGTTAACATCGTCAATAGTAGAAGGAATATTGAAACAGTATCGACGTATGAATTTCTAGGCGCAATAATTTCAAAGGACGATGGTAGATGCGATCAGAAAGTGTTAAATTACACCAAAATAGCAAATAGCAACTTTCAAATTAGCGCAACACTAATAAAAAAAGAGAAATTAACAATTGTGTAATCACTCCAATAACTTATTAGTGAGTCAAATCCCCACCGCTGATCGATAAGCATCTGAGCAGATTTCAAGCGACTGAGATTAAATTTTTGAGAAGAGTCGCGTGGAAAACGAGAAGGGACAGGATAAGAAATGAGAGACTGAGGGATGAAATAGAAAAGAAGAAGTAGGATACCTAAAATAATTCAAGAAATTAAAGTAGCCGGCCCAAAACCAAGAGGTACACCACGGAACATCTGTAAACAACGTATCCAAACAATAGGACATAAAAGGGGGAAAGCAATTATGGAAATGAAGAGGATTAGTACCAATTGAGAAAAATGGAGATCCTGGATACTTCGAGGGCACACCCACGCTTAGCAGAAACAGCAGATGGTGAAGAAGAAGAAGAAGCAGATAATAGGTGTAAAATGATATGGATGATCTAATTGGAACAATTGAACTCATTGAAGAACTATGCACAATGTTATAAACGATTATACCATACCATTTGCTAAGGCAACAGCGTTTAAGGCAATATTCACATGTGAACATGCCACGTATAGTTGTCCACGAGTAAATCAACCTTGACTCAAACCAATGCTTGTTCTCTTTTATATGTTAGCCCTGAGATTAATTGATTGTCATAGTGAATCTAACATTTATAATTTTGATCTATCACAAAACCATGAATCTTCATTTGTATTGTGATTGCGAATGTGAATATAAATGTTCGATATTAAAGTTTCAGTACCCGGCACGATCTAACAAAGAGCAGTTGCAATTTCTGTGTCATTATTATTATTAACCTCTGGATTTTTTTTTCGCCATCTTTATTAAATTTCGAACCTGGTGATTTTGCTCTCATGTTTTGTTTTATTGTTTTAAGAGCGTTAATAGCAAGCGTTTTAAGCAAGCGTTAATTTTTTCTGCTCGTGTTCATTTAGCGACGACGATTAAAATTTGTATAAAACTTCCTGTGTGAATAAAAATATTACTCCACCGAATATTTAGTTTCTTAAATCTCGCATTGTTCTATTAAGAGCTTCAATTGATACTTTGTCCGCCATAGTATATTCAACCTACACTGCGAAAATACGGTAATGTAGGACTTTGGCCTTGTGGCTGGTTTTGGATACACCACATACTGGATCTTCCATACGATCAGCTTCCATTGGTTTTTTGAACATAGCTGTTCAATTGACAAATGTTTCAAGTTCTGGTAATCGTAAAATTGTTTCTTTTGGACCAATTGTTTTGGTTATAGAGTCATACAAAGTTGATTAACTCTTAAGGTCACCTAAAAATCAATTTTTTCGTTTCAAAAAAATATTTTTTTTTTAGTGTGATAAAAGAAAGCTTACTTTTGTGAAATCAAAATTGGATGTAATTTTTTTCTATAATTTTCTTAAAACTTTTTAATTTAATGTTTTTTGATTCCTAAATATTTGTAAATATGTATTGGTATATATTTTAATTCGTGCGGTTTTTTTTTTCAAAATTTGAACGTTTATTTAAAAAAACCACGTACAACAGTATTATTCAAAGTATTGCCCATCTGAAGCTATGACTTTTTCCCATCTTTCTGGCAATTTGTGGATCCCATCCCAAAAGAACTGTGCCGGCTTCTCAGCCAAGAATGAATCAAGCCAATTTTTGATATTCTGATCTGATGTGAACCGTATTTCAGTGAGAGCGTTCTGCAGCGACCGGAACAAATGGTAGTCAGAAGGGGTAAGGTCTGGGCTATAAGGCGGGTGGGGATGGATATTCCCATCCACTGTTTTCTAAGTAGTTCTTAACCAGAATAGCAACTTGGGGCCGAGCGTTGTCATGATGAAAAATTATTGCCTCGTGTCTGGTCGCATATTCCGGGGGTTTTTCGGCTACTGCTCTCTTCAAACGGATTAATTGTGTTCGGTGGCGTTGTCCATTGATGGCTTCACCCGGTTTTAGCAGCTCATAATACAGCACACCCATCTGATCCCACCAAATACAGAGCATTACCTTCGCGCCATGGATATTCGGCTTTGCCGTTGATTGGGCTGGTTGGCCGGGTTCCACATATGATTTTTTGCGCTTGGGGTTGTCGTAATGGATCCATTTTTCATCACTAGTAACAATCCGATGCAAAAATGACTTCCTTTTGTGTCGCGTTCCAGCAGCATTTCGGACATGCAAAACCGCCTTTCGACGTCTCTCGGCTTGAGTTCATGTGGAACTCAATTTCCTTGCTTTTGAATATATCCAGCTGCTTTAAAACGTTTTGAAATGGCTGCTTGAGTGACACCCAACAATTCTGCGAGCTCTTCTTGTGTTTGGCAACAATCTTCATAAAGTAATGCTTCCAGATCTTCATCTTCAAACTTTTTTGGCTGCTCAGAACGTTCATCGTCTTAAAAGCTAAAATCACCACTTTTAAATCGTGCACCACTTTTGGCATGTTCGCTCAGCTAGCGCATGTTCACCATAAACTTCCATCAAAATACGATGACTTTCGGCTTTCTTCATATTAGAGTAATGAAGAAGAACTCCCCGCAAAAACACTTTTTCAGGCACAAAGTTCGACATATTTGAGTGAACAAAAATTATTGTTGTTTACGCTTTAAATGAATGACATATACTGAAATGACGTACAATGACAGTAGCTTTCCAACGCATGTTCCAATGGAATAATAACAATGGAATAATACAAGTTACGCCATCTCTTAGCAAACCTCACAAATTAAGATTATTATAGACCCAATAGTTAAATAATCAGGAGCATCAACCTGTATTTCTTTGGACTAGAGAGATTGGATTTAAGAGACCAGCCAAATTTGATTTTTTTTTCTCGCTCTCCCTCACTGGAGAAGTACTCGTACTGCACTATGCAAAATTATAAACTCCAACCCAAATTTTCATTTTTCTTGTAATGAGTAATAAACATTTATTATAGGTTTTGTTCCAAAATTCTCTCATACGATAAAAATTCAGGGATTATGATTACGCTTTGCGATAAAAAAAGAATTACACCATTAATGCAAACGGTTATTTTATACATACTAGTACATACATAGATATTCTATGCATACAACAATTTTTTAGAAAATTTTGTGATACTCTCGAATAAGAAAAATGATTAATGTGCTGTAAAAATGATTACCAACTCTCATCATCAATTTATGCGCATCTTCAATCAAAATGGGTCGCAGCCTATAGACCGAAAAATAGTTTCAAAAGGAACAAGAAAAGGTTGGCAAATTGTTTCCATATCGTTAGGTACTCAAAGAATAGACGTGTAATTTATCAAGTACATCAATGTTATCAAGAGGAAGGCCAGAAAATTAATAACTGAAAGCTCGATAAAAAACTATTAAATGTTACCGAAAACCTGACCACTGAAGATCTTTCTAATGCCTTAGCAATAAAGTGTAGTAACGATCAAACGAAAAGGTGAAAGCTGATGTAACCAAGGCAGTCTCTGCCGCAAGTCCACTGTGAAACAAAAGAATAAAGGAAAGCCTTTCTATTCCAAAAAAAAGGATCCTATCAAATATAATAGTGAGAATGTATGGATCAAGGTTTTTTGAAGTTCCCAGAGAAAACACATCTTAGAAGTTGTCAAGAAGAAGCATTTTAAGAAATGAAAATGAAATGAAATCACAGAAATATTAGCTTCAGAGTCAGCCTCAAAGTATGATGTATCATACTGTAAGGCAGCTTTAAGGAAGAATTAATTGCACTTCCAAGAATTCTTATATTACAAAGTAAGTGGTGATAGGTAATGGATCATCACCAGATGGTGAAACAGATGCAAACACATTTATTGCCATAGAAGGAACCCTTGTCCATGATCAGTTAAATACTCCAATATGCAAAGAAAACTGTAGAAGTCACAAAAAGTACAATCAACGATATCAAAAGTCAAATAACTAATTTTCAACGTACTGAATGTACATAATACTGAAATTTTATTTTTTTTTTTTTTATTTTTTTAAATTAGCGCGCGCTCAAGTGATTTGAATACCTTTAAATTGTTTTTACATCGTTTGGGTGAAGAAAAATCAGGGAGGAAGGAAATAGAAATACCGATATACGTTGGTCTTAAGTGTTTGGAAGTTATAATGAATGGGAAATAGAAAGCACGGCAGGGCATTTTATAAGCGAGTTATACGGCTTAGGAACGAATCACAATATTTCAGAGTACGTCCGAAAGTGGCAATTGACTGACCGATATAAGTATCACCTATAAGTTTATCGCATGGTTTTAAATCCTATTTTTTAGGTGCATATATGTTTTAGGAGCACCGGACCAGATGTGTGCATTGTATTCCAATTTCGGGCAGTTCAATGTCTAATAAAATTGAGGCCAGATCAGAGGGGCTAAAATATTTCTTACATCACTTGAGAAAACCTAGACATTTCGCACCATTTTTGACGACATCGAATATATGGTTATTTCAACATAAGTTGTTACCGATACATGATTATACCGAGAATGGAAAGTTTTTTGGTTTCGGCTAGTGTCATTCATTGATAATGGCTGGCTGGGTATGTACATTTCTCTTTAACGACAGCAAATAGCATTGTGTTTTGAAAGCATTAAAATGCACTCTGTTGATAGATCCCCAATTGGTTGTTCTGTGAATATCGGAATTTAATGAGCTTAACATACGTTGTGGTTCCAGTTCGATAGCCGAAGATCAGGTTCGTAAGTCGAGAAACGTACTAGAAAAGTAGAGAGTACTATCATCAAAGGAATACATTTAAGTAGAAGTAGCAGACAAGAGATCATTAATGAAAATAAATAAGAGTGTCGGAGACAGAACGGCATGCCATCAAATCACCAGTAGACATGTTGCTACGAAAACCATATTGCCGATCATTAAGAAGTTTTCGCTTTTCGAGATACTCCTATTTCATGAGCTGACAGTTTATCAGCGTTTTCTGGACTTTAGAAAAAGGGACGGTCTAGACAAATGCTGCTCGGAAAGGGCCCTAAAGAAAACGATTGATAAAAATCGTCTACTAGCGAGGAAGAACACCTTTTCAGAAGAAGGAGAGATATACCATTTTGACCAACGGATTTGTGTATATTAAGACAAAGGACAAAGCGCAATCTGGATTGGCCTTGTTCAAAAAGCTGACAGCTCGAATGTCATTGTAAATAAGCGTTGCAATGAGGGATGAGACATAACTTCTTATGATTTTGACGAACGGCCAAACATTTTTACTACCATTGGGACATTGTTGTATTTTTTGCCTCAGTTTTTGGTCGTATTCGATTTTCACACGTTAAGGAAACACGTAGCAATTATTTTTGGCTCGTTTTAACTTTTATCGGTTTTCTTCTGTCGGGTTGGTCTTATAGGAAGAAAAAAACATTTCTCTAACGCTGACAGCCTCCTTACAATGCCTTTTTTTGGTTTGTTTTGATAACCTACATCCGATGAGGGACGACGGATCTCATTTCAAAGACAATGGTGTCTTCAAGGATATCAGAAGCGGCAACCACTTCGTTATCAAGGAAACAGTTTGGTGCTTCTGTATATAAAGCAATAGCGGATAATTTGTGTACGAAAATGGAATTTGAAATTGAAATTGAAATTGAATTCCGGATTGGAACAGGAACGTATGTAAATGGCGAGACTGAGATGAGAGAAGAATAATGACACTAGTTCGTTGCCAGGTAGCTATAGATCAGAGTGATGGATGGCGAGGATCTACCTGTATTTCACCAGTGCCAAAATAGTTGACCTGTATTTGCAAAGGTGAACGTACGCAGAAAATTGATTTCTTTTTAGCCTGCGTATATTACGAGTAGTTAGGTCAACTCTGAATTCTCTAGTCATAATCACAAAAAAATATGATTACATACAACACAAACACCAACGATGCTAAAGGCTGAGAATTAAAAATTCTGACGGTGGATTACTGAATCAAATTGTTATAGGTGTTATGCTATTACAACAAAATGGAACAGTTCACTAACAAAATTCACACTTGTAACCCACTATCACGAGTGCACTATCTTGACGTGTGTACACTCGTCAGCGGTCAGCATGATACTGACGTTAATGACGAAATAGAGATAGTTCTCAATCACGAGTTGTTTTTAGCTATGATTGACGAAAAAGTTTGAAGTGAAATAACGCAGATACACAGTCAACGCGGTCATTTCCCATATGTAAAAGAACGTAGAAAACTTCAGTAAGGAAGATGATTCAAATGATGAATCAAATGATAGCGAACATAACTACGAATATGGAATCTTTACATTACATGCATGAATAAGGTGCATTGAATTTATTTTGTAATTTGCACATACATTTCAACAGGAAGGCAGAAGAAATAAGAAAGCAAGATATTAAAAAGGCATTAGAAAATACCAATACTGAAGATTTTTTCAACAATCAGAGGCAAAAGCTCGTATAACTGGGGTCAATAGAGAGATGATGACGAGGCTCGAAGTCATACTTAATGTTTTCAATTGCAGAGAAAGGTTAACACTGTCGTGTTTAGGGAATATGCCAAAAAAATACAGAGTTATGAAAGTAGAAATATCCCGAAAAAAAACTCACACCTTCTTTTCATAAAATTTCGAGTCATAGTCGAAATAGAATCGAGTATCAATCGTTGCCACTTGGAGAATTATCAGAAAAAGTTTAGGAATCCAAAACTAAAGATTACAAGAAATAAAGATATCAAAATACTTGCAAGCTTTTAAGGATGAGGCAGAATAAATATTTTTCAACATGTTTGCAGCCTCATCGGACCTTATTTCTTCGTTAAGGCACGTCGGAACCGAAAAGTACCTCAGAGCACAATAATTTCCAGAAAGTAGGACACTACACCAAAGTTTCCAATAAATCAGATTTTTTTAATTTAAATTTGTCATTTCGTTTACTTTTTCCTCAATTGCTGGATTTGGAATCAATCGCTGGAATTTTTTATTATATACTCTGATGTGCCACAAAATAAAAAAAAATGCTCTTTTGATACACTTAAAAAACATTTAAAAAAATTGTTCGTTTGCTTTAATTGACCACTCTTTTGCTCAGATTAGCTATCAGACACCCTGTTAATACTTCAAGTATGGTACTTTTAAATACTTTTAAAGTATAATATTATGTTCTATTTCAACAGAAGATTTTGAAATACGCTGCAAAGCATTTTTCTCAAAATTCATGGCCTAGGAGTTTGAAAAAATTGTCACAATGAGCTACAGTGCGGCGCTAGTATTTGCAGTTACTGCAGTATTTTTGGCAATATCAAGTTTCGTCAGTGCCATTTACGAAATATACACACACAACCATACGGCCGCTAAACTTGATTTTGTTAATAGTTTAACATTCGTTATGGTTTATGGTATAGTATGTTGAAGTTCAACTACATACGATACATCGAAATTAGTTTGTTCAATGTATTGTATCTTTATCTAAATTTTCGACGAATCCACCAGTTATACCAGAAAATTATAAACAATAATTATTAACAGTGTTTCTGCCTATTGAAAGCACAATGTTTTGTAATGAAAAATGTCCGCGATTAGTTTATTCTCGGTATGAGCATTTATGTTAGTATCTGGGTATTAACATTGGAGGTCTTTAATAAAATATTTATCACTCCATGATTTTAAAACTTATTCCATAAATTTATTGTATTAAAAACACTGCAGAAAATCAATAGAATAGCTAATAACTCACGCAGTTTATATGCATTATTGCTCACACTGGCATTTGTAATGTACGTTTACCGTCACAGTGATTGTTCTTTTCCAGTAAAGGCTTGACATGCTACTTGATATCTTGGTTGCGAAATACCTTTGACAGTTTTTAAACTTTCGAATGAAGTTGGTCTTTTAATAACATGTAAGAACATGGATAGCTAATGGCATTCTTGATTATTAGGAGGTATTGAATAGACTCTACCAAGAGTAGGTAGGTATGCTTATAAAATATACCAAGGACCTTCAACAGAAATACAGAAATTCCATTTTGCGTATCAAATGTTCGGCAATAATGTTGTAGTCTTCTACTGCTAGGTCATTATTTGCGTCAAAGCAAACTCTCTGACCATTTTCTAAATGTATGTATTGTTGTGTAACCCGAAGGAAATGTACATGAACAGAAAATGACAACATGCGCCAAACTGCCTCGGAAGTATATTAATATAATATAATATCATCCGTTCTGATATGGAGTTACATAGTTCTAATTTTATACACGTACAACAGTTAAATCTGAGGTTTCGTTGACATATTTGAATAGATATTTTATCGATTTTATACTATTGCAAAGTTTAATGTTAATATATGCTTTGAAGATTTGTGAAAGGATCCGTGAAAATGAAACAATTCTCCGATATAAGTTCAATGAGTACTTTACTGAAATATCAAAACAATTAAAACCATGCTATGAACCGAATAGATTCTGCCACTGTACTTTACTTACATGAGGGTTTGAATAATAATTAAATGACCATGGCTTTATTTTTAGATATAACCAAAGCCTTTGGTATGGTGGACCATCAGATATTACTTAACAAGTTTCACAACGCTGGATTTAGAGAAGCAATTTACTTTGCAACTTTGCAAAGCAACTTTGAATTTAATTCGTGAACGCACTCTTTCACTAATCATAAAACTGTCACTGTCAATTTATTCAGTACACTCAACATTTATATCATGGTAAAGTACACAAACGAGCAACGTATGCAAACGTTCTCCGATTGGGTTCTGGAGAAGATGCGCCAAGATGATGAATTTCATTGCAAAATCATCTTCAGTGACGAAGCTCATTTTTGGCTCAATGGGTTCGTCAATAAGCAAAATATGCGTTATTGGTCGGATGAAAACCCACACGTGCTTCATGAATAACCATTTCATCCACAAAAAATAACTATTTGGTACGGTTTGCATGCCGGCGGCGTTATTGTGAATGGACAGCGTTATCGCGCCATGATCACCGATTATTTTTGGCCCGAATTGGAAGATATGGACTTAGACGAAATGTGGTTTCAACAGGATGGTGCCACAAGCCACACAGCACACGCTACAATCGATTTATTGAAGAGTAAGTATGGTGAGCGTGTTATCTCAAGACATGGGCCAGTCGATTGGCCGCCTCGTTCTTGCGATTTAACGCCGCTTGACTATTTTCTGTGGGGCTACGTTAAGTCATTGGCTTATGCCAATACGCCGCCGACGTTGGAAGAGCTCAGAGCCAACATTGAACGCGAAATAGCGGCCGTTTCGCCCGAAATATGTGGCCGAGTCGTTGAAAATTGGGTCCAACCAATCGACTGCTGTAAACGTGCCCGCGGTGGTCATATGAACGAATTCGAGTTCCATTCATAAATGTTTTGATTGTACTTCAAGCCAATAATAAAGTTTTTGAAATATCTCAAATGGTTTGCATTTTGTTAAAAAAAAAAATTGTTAAGTCCTATATAATTGGTTTAGAACTTACTTAAAAGATAAAACTCAAAAAGTCAAAGGAAATGGCACTTTTAGTAAGCCTCGTACTTTAAAAAAACCACAGGGTTCAGTACTTGGACCTCTTCTGTTTTTAATATATATCAATTCCTTTTTTAACCAGAAGCTTAATGGGCTAGTCACTGCGTTCGCTGATGATATAACATTAACTTATGCATTTAAAAAATTTATTTGAATGTGTTGTTAAGAATAGTGAAGACTTAGAAAAGTTAAGGCTATGGTTTGCCGTTCACCGGTTAATTGTTAGCGAAAAAACAAAACTATTAATCCTTAAAATATTAAGTGTGTCGCATCCGACTTAAACCTTTGTTTTCATGGACATGACTGTAGTAGGTTCAGCTTACCGTTTCATACTTGTGGTATAAACAATTTTTATTACAACAACCTATATACTAATATGTGCCTTAAAATTAAAGCAGTAAGAAACTTTAAAAATCTGGGTGTCTTAGTTGATTCTAACGTAAACTGGAAGGTTCAGGTCCTAACAATAGAGACTCATATGAATTATATGGCTCGTAAACTGTATCTCATTAAATCTTGTTGTTCCAATAAAATTTTGTCTAAAATTTACTGCGGTCTCGCGCAATCTAAGTTGCAATATGGGATCGCCTGTTGGGGAGGATCGTATGTAAATACACTTCGACCTATTTTGATTGCGCAGAAACATCTTGTTCGTATTATTTCTTGTTGTAATCGTCGCATTCATAGTTGGCCTCTGTTTAAAAAACTTAAAATTTTACCATTAAGGCACTTATATATTTTTAAAGGTACTGAGAGAATTTTTCAAACAAAATGGTAACATCCCAAGCAGAAACAATCAAGTTTACGATGTACGAATAAATAATATGGCCTTTGTCAACATACCAGTCGCACGTATAACTCATTTTTCTCGCTTTTACAAAGTTGCAGCCCCAAAGTATTTTAATAAGGTACCAAACTCCGCAAGTATTACTCAAATTTTGAATTAAAAAAATGGTTATTTACTTTAGAATTAGCTAATGTTGAATCTTTATTATGAATCAAATGTTTGAATAAATTAACTAAGTTCTTTTATTTTACTTGTCTTTTATTAAAATTGTATTTTTGAGATTATATATAGCAGAAAATATCGCAACTTTTAGTTTAAATGTATGTTAATAGTAGTCAAGTGTCGTTCCCCACTAATTTAGGAAAAATTAAATTATAGAACGTCAACTATTTATTCATTCCTTATCCTCATTTATAATTGTTATTCTAGTTTTAGTTGCCATGAAATGAATAAAATTATATCTAAATCTAAAAAATAAATCTAAATCCGATTAAAAACGGTTTTAATCGGCCAGTTATTTTTGGTATTTCAGGCATACAATTCAATTTAATTTATGTTTATGTATAGACTATCTTCAAATTACGAAAGCAAATATATCGAAATGGCAAAAAACAATCAAATATATTAGATTACATTTTATACTTGTAGTCTTGTAAGCAAAAAACTTCACATATAACGGCATTTTTTGTTTAAAAGAAACGACAAAATGTGGGCTTTTTATGGTAGAGTTATTCTTAGGAGAGTTTTTAGAGATAGAAATTCGCTGCGTAGTACAATTTCTGTGTGGTATGCAGTTATGGATAGAAAAAAAAAAAAACAAGCAGAACCTCTCCAGAAATACGAAAAACTATAATTTCTTCACTCTTAAAGGGAAATATTGGTTGAAATTGGTTTAATAATCGAAAGAAATCGTTATTTGATCTAATCGACTTCTCAAAAACTGACTGTATTCAAAATAAAAGGCAAAGTCAGAACGAAAAGACTGGAAAAATAAAAAATAAAAAAATGAATGCACCCAACCCTAAAACGAAAGTTCTTATTACACTAGGGAAGGTGTTCTCATAAGTTCTCAAAAAATGCCTAATTACATCAGATCGTAAGGGTTTTTCCCATACTAATGAAGAGTATTCCCCATAGCGGAGTTCGGCCTCGTATTCAGTGTTAAAAATCAGTGTTAAAAATCAATTGAGTTGTGACGGTGACAAGGAAAAAAAAAGTGAAATGTCTGGTAAATATCACCAACTGACTCGGGACGAAAAAGTTCAAATATTGACTTTAGTCGAAGAAGGGCTTGGCTATCGTGAGATTCCGGTTAAAATAGGATGCTGTCATTCAACTATCGTACGACTGATGAAGAAAAAAGAAAATTTGGATCCACTGGAAAGGAAAAAAGGCTCGGGACGAAAACGTAAAACAACCCAGAAGACGGACAATGTATTACAACGAATTAGTATGAAAGATCTGAGTGAATTTCATCAAGTTGATCTAAGCACCGAAACCATACGCCGACGGCTACGGGAGATATGTTTATATGGAAGACGACCAGCGAAAAAACCTCTCCTAATTACAAAAAATCTCGCTTGACGTGGGCAAAAAAGTACGAAGATTGGACGCAGGATGATTGGCTATGTGTGATATGGTTCGATAAAAGTAAATTTAATTTGTTGTGTGCCGACAATTTGCCATACGTACGACGGTCAGCAGGTGAAAGGTTCAAGAACGAGTGCATAGTCAAAACAGTAAAGTTTTCTCAAATCCAGATGGTTTGGGGATGTTTTTCTTTTTACGTTTTGTTAATGGAACTATGAACGCTCAAAAGTATGGAGAATTAGTAAGGGAGTTTTTGGTTTCAGAAATTGAACAGCATAATTCGTATACTGACAAGTGCATTTTTCAAGATGATTCTGCACCTTGCCACCGCGCCAAATCCGTAAGTAAAGTTTTATAAATCAACTTCTAGATGTCTACTTTATAAATAATAAACAGACAAGTAACTAGAGTCTTTCAATAATTTTCAGCTCAAGACAACGTTTGATGACCTCGGAATTACCAGACAAGACTGGCCAGCTAATTCGCCCGATTTAAACCCAATCGAACACTTGTGGCATGTAATGGAACGTAAGGTGACTGAACATAAACCAGAGAGTAAAAAAAAAAGCTAAATGAAGTACTGGAACATGTATGGATTACTGAAATTTCAAGGGACATTACTGAACTTCTAGTAAACTCGATGCCTTCTAGAATAAAAGCGGTTATAACCGCCAAAGGAAAGCAACTTATTATTGATAATTTTTTGGTAAAAGTGGTATATCTAAACATCTTATATACACATACATAAAAAATGTATCGTTTGATTTTGTTAACCAATGACTGTATTAAAATATTTTAAAAAAATAAGAAAATTAACTGGTTTTTCTTTCTTTGTTAATATCTTTATTCAAACATTCAATAAACAGATGGAAATTAGATAGAAATACTTATAAACTACTGCGGAGTACTCAACAAAAATTTCATTTCATTATAAAAATTATTATCGTAGTTATTAAAATTTTTCAATCATTTTGATATTTTGCGGTTTTTATGACCGCAAGTGTAAAGTGTGACATAAATTCATGAGGGTAGCACTGGGATGTGCTACGTCTTTCGTGGTGGCCTAGCTTAGCCTGGGTGAATCTGGATATGTTAGATGTTTAGGTCCAGCAGATGGTAAGCTTTCTTTGTATTTCAGGAATCGGTGCTCCGGTTTATAGAGTGCCGCAGGAACTTCGCACGGAAGATATTTTCCATTACGGTAAATGCTTAGAAAATATTAGTGTATATATTTTTATTTCATTTAGAGACTGTCAAGAGCACAATCAAAGAGCACAAAAAGAGGATTTCTTTACGAAAATGTTTTTAGCGCTGAGTAATTAAAACTTGTATTGTTTTTCAGTGAAGGGATTGCTTCTTGTAAAGGGTGATTCATCGTAAAGTTTGATTTATAATGTAAAATAAAACACATAAATTTGACAGTGAACTTAAAATTTTTATTATCGGCTAAAAGAACTATTCATGGCATTTATTACTTAAATGATATTATGTAAATGTTGATTTCGACTACATCTAAAGTGGTGCATTTGGAAGGTACAATTTTGAGCTATCTCGCAGATAACACCAGTAATGTTGGCTTCCAAAGCGTCAATCGTAGCTAGATTATTTCTCAAGACGTAAGACTTTACATATTCCTAGAGAAAATAGTCCAAAGGTGTGATATCGCACGATCTAGGCGGCCAAATTACTGTAGCAAAACGTGAAATTAAGTGCTCACTAAAATGATTTCTCAACAAGTCCAATGCTTCATGCACAGAGCTCACCGAGACCATGTGCATGAATTTCAGGAAGCACATAGTCCGTTAACATGGCGCGATAATGGTTACCATTGACGGTAACATTCTGATTTGCCTCATTTTTGAAGAAATATGGACCAATGATTCCACCAGCCCATACACCACACCATACCGTTGTTTTTAAAGGATGTAATCGCAGCTCTTGGTACTCTTCGGGTTTCTCATCAGACCAAATACGGCAATTTCGTTTATTAACGTATTCATTGAGCCAGAAATGGGCTTCATCGTTGTTCAAAATTTCACGATAAAACACCGGATTTTCTTCGAGTTTTTCCAGAGCCCATTCACTGAAAATATGACGTAAATTCAAGTCGCTTGGCTCCAATTCTTGCACGAGTTGAATTTTGTATGCTTTTAGGCCGAGATCCTCACGTAAAATACGCCAAGTTGTCGAATACGCCAGGCTAAGCTGCTGAGAACGACGACAAATCGATTCGTCACGGTCTTCGCGTACACTCTCAGCTACAGCTGCTATAGTCTCTTCACTACATGCTGGATGTCGTCTAACCGGTCGATTATCATCCGCTAATGTAAACTGGGACTCAAATTTGCGAATGGCATTGGCAATAGTGGTTTCAGTAGGTTGATTATGCGCACCGTAAGTACAGCTGAACAATTTGGAGATGCTGTTGTAGTATGAGTCTTTTCATAGTGACTTGCCAAAGGATACTGAACAAAAATGATAAAGCAGTTTGATAGGAGTCATGCGTGATCTGTCAAGAAAAGCCTATTGAAAATCAAACCTTACGATGAATCACCCCTTATAAAAATGTGAAAGTGCTGATTTTTCTGCGAATGCTTCTGAATCTAAACTTAACAGAAGAGTGAACGCTTTGCGAAAACCAAAAACAGACCTTAACATAGACAACCTAGCATCTAGTAAAACAATATGGTATTTTTTAACGTCTTGGGGCTATTTATCGATAATAGGGACTTTAAACCCTCATACTTGGATGGTTTCAAGACTGATATTCATAAAATAAATGATAGTGTGCAACAGGAATTCGTTCTGTCTCCGACACTCGTTTTAACTTTCATTAATGATTTCTTGTCAGCTTCTTATCCAATATAATGCTTTGCTGATGACTGTACTCTCTGCTTTTCATATTCGTTCCCGGACTAACGTCCCTGCTTTTCGGCTCTAGAACGAGAACGGCAGCGTATGTTAAGTTTAATTGGGGAACTATCAACAGAGTGGACTTTAATGCTTCCAAAACACAATGCTGTCTGCTGACCTTAATGCGAAATTTTAATAGCCAACCCATTATCCATGAATGGCGCTTATATCGTTGAAACCGAAAAACTTTCTATTCTCGGTATGTGTGTCAATGACAACTTACATTGGAATGACTACACACCATATTCGGTGTCGTAAGAAATGCTGCGAAATGTCTAGATTTCCTCAAACAATGTAAGAAATACTTCACCCCCTCTGATCTTGCAACAATATATAAGGCATTTATTCTCCCAATATTGTAGTACAATGTATTGTAATATACGATACATTTGGTCAGGCGCTCCTAAAACATTTCTGCACCTGCTAGATAGGATTCAAAACCGTGCGATAAAACTCATAGGTGATACTAATATCAGTCAGTCAATTGTCAATCTAAATGATGTAATGCCAAAACGCGTCAACATAATAATCGCAAAAAAGAAACTGTAGCCCTTGTGAATGAATGTGTGGCGAAAGATCCTGATTGTCAATGCAGTTTGGCCTTTGTTAGCTCACATTGTGGAAATTTTGCGTTGAAAATCAACTTTCAAAAGTCGGGGAAGATTTTGTTTAGGACGCCTTTGTCTGGGGTCTCTAGGGACACCAGAAAAAATTGGCGATCGTGGAGCAGCACGGGCAGCTACTTGCTTGTCGAAGTGTAGATAGATACCTTGGGTTCTGACTTTATCAATATCTGTATTTTAACAAACATGTAGATGTTGCTATAGCCAGAGCCAGAAGTGCTTTTGCCCTTACAAACAAACTGTTTTATAACAGCCAACTCGATGCGAGGGTGAAGGTGATCTGCTAAATGGCCTTTATCCGGCCCATGCTTGTATTTGGATGTCGCGTCTGGTTCAGCTTGAGAGCAAGTTAATTGAAAAAGATTCGGGTGTTTGAGAGGGCTTGTTTTGGGACTTGTCTTCGCTTATACACAACACCAGGTCTTGTACAATAGGGTGAACTTAATAAGAGAATAGAGAATTTCGTTGACTGGAGAGCACATTGCAAGAACAATGACCTCATCGAACAACCTGATCTCTGGGGATTTTTACTCGAATTATATGTATCATGAGAGAGTTCGCTTTGACTTTTTTATTCCTTCAAAAGCGTTCCACTAACAAGATAATAAAGGTCTGATCTACGACGCTCGAATAGCTGCACAACTACGACGAAGACGTCGTACACGACAGTGCGGAGCGTCTCCCGTTAAGTAGGGCAGTAGAGAGTCGCGACATGAAAGATGTTGCTCAGCGGCACTAGGAATTTTGGCGGCTGGTTAAAGAAGATGATGTTTTGTCGTCCGAAGTGGCCTATCCTAATTGTTTTTTGTCATGGCCGACTTATGTACATAGTTTTAGGAAGGATTAAGTTATATTTCAGAAGAAAGAAAAAATAAATATCCAAAATATAAAAAAATTAAAAAAAGGAAAAAAATGATGTATGTTTGCATATATAAATATATTACATATGTATATATATGTTGTATATTTATATAATATGTATGTATAGTGTATTAGATATAAGTAGATTAATAAATTTAGATTTATTTTTAGGTAATCTAAAGAAGGTAAAATTAAAAAAAATTTCTTAGTTTTAGTTTTAATAAATGTAAGTATGAAAATAAGAAACGACTGTAAGGTACGTTGAAACACATAGTTTAAGTGTTAGATTTAACTTAGAGTGCTCGAATGGGACCTCGGGCCAGTAAGTTAGATTAACATAATTTAAATTGATTTAGAAAATTTTTAAGCATTAAGTTTTTGTTTAGCCGATTCCTACTAGATCAAAGAAATCAAGCAGTGTTGGACGCTGTTAGTACCTGTGGATATCAGTTCCAATCCCGTATGCTGTTGGCAGTCGGAACACATGGAGTACAATGAAGCAGTTCTTTTTTATCTGAGTACTACCTTTCCGAAAAGGATGTTGCCAATTATATGCGAGTAAAAATTTTCATCACATAGATAGATCTTTAAATTAAAAAAAAAAATAAATAAATAAATAAACTGAAATGTCTCAATCTTTCATAAAAAGAAGAGTAAACTCTCCAGTTGCTTATTTTATTTTTTTTTTTGAAATAGAATCTCTCCATCTATTTACGTTGTAAAATTTTTTTGTACTGAACAGATATAAAATTCACAATCTTTAAGTATAAAGGAAATAAAAGAAATTTGATAGGCATAGGAAAAAAGAGAAAGATAGAAGAACAAACTAAGTTAAAAGAATAAAGAATAAAATAGAATAGGATAGAATCACATCCTAATTAAATTAAAAGCTTTTTCTTAAAGTAGTTTCGCATGCTCATACCTTAGCATATCATATCAGCACCAAGTACCTGAGGCCGGCCAACCAAAGACAAAGTAGTCCACTGTGTTGTCATCACCCGCACAACTTATTCTGTCACTTATGTTTAGCTTGCTAAGTTGTTTAGCAGAAGCGTAATAGGCAGTCTATGGTTTTTGCCATCGAGGGACAACGGGAAAATCACTGATCTCCAGCATTAGATTGATCTGCATGCATCCTGGAGAGTCACACCGTCTGCAGTTATACTCACATGAAATCCAGCTGCCAATAAAATGTCTAACCTATGAAGCAAGCAGTCCTTAAGCAGCTTACGGTCCTGAAATATTATCCTCTCAGCATTATCTAGGAAGTTCATCCCACTGTGGCATGAGACCCAAAACAACACACAGTGAATTCAGGCTTTTAACTGCGAACAGAGAAGTCTTACTTTCTTAACCCTAGAAAGCTAACGTGTTTAAACTACCATGAAAAGCTAATCATTCGACTTTTTGACGAACATTTAAATATTTTTTTTTATTATTTATTAATTTTTGTTCACGTTATTAGTATTAATAAGAAAACTAGGCTATAAATAAAAGTTATATATAATAAAAATAATTATTTACTTCATTTTTAAATACTTAAATCACATCTTAAACAGCACATGTTTTTTTGATATCAAAAAGGCACTTTAATACTGGAATTAAATAAGAAACTATTATTAATAGAAAAAAAAAAATTTTTTTTCTTCAGTATTATACAAAAGATCGTCCAAATAAACTTTAAAAAAAATTAAATATCTTCGGCGCAACCTAGACAAAAATGAACAGTATGTTCGCCACAAATCGAAACTTTGCAACTTTTGCAACAAAACTTTGTCATGTGTATTTTTTTGTAAGAACATAAACCGCAACTCTTGCTCTTCCTTCCTCGAAGACTTCCAGAATCAGATGGTCCAGAAATTTGACCTTCACGTGGCCTTCAACCCGTTGTTGGTTGTTTAAACCCAACACATCCCCTTTTATGTCCTTTATTTTTCTTGTCATTGTTGTTGTTTCTAGACGATTTTTAAGCCATGGTTCAACAAGTTTCTGATGCAATTGCATCACATAGCTTCTCCAAGATAATGGTTCACCTATCGATACGCCGACATTATGGCAATAAATTATATACGAGTTGATCCTAGGTATATTAAGCATAACATAAAATATGCTCATGGGCCACCGTTTGTCTTCCGGTTGCATGACATATTTGAACACATTTGATCAAATGTATCGACACCACCTTTAGTGGCATTGTAAAATTCAATCATGTTTTGTTTTCTTGATGATGGGTTGACATTTGCTTCTTCATCACATTATGGCAGCAAATAACCCATTTTTGTAGGCTTTGGTTCATATGACACGAGAGTAAGTGGCTCATTAAAACAAAACATCGAAGTTCCAATTGGCCTTCCGCGGTTGTTCTTCATTTCTTCGGGGATTTATCTTTGGTTGGCTCGCAAAGTTCCAACAATTGTCAATCTTTAAGGCTGATGAAGCAATTGTTTTGCTTACGGAACTGAAGTAAACTAGTTATTGGTGGTAACGTTCCTGTTGGAATCATGGATACTCCGTGTAATATTCTTTACAACATATCCCGCAAGAGGTATGCTTTCTGTGTATGCATCAACCGTGTATCTGGTAAAACTACCACACATCATTTCATTTTTAAACCGTACTTGGCCAGTTTGTTAGGAATGTACATTTTAAATTTGCAGCGACCGCGGAATGCAAGCAATTGCTAATCTATGGTAAGGTGGCTTCTATGGATGTAATTAGCTCCGTGTCATCAAACCTTAGGCATTTTATGAGGAAATCAAACCTTTCTCGACTAATACATTCCTTTTCTATGGTGGATTACTATACTTAGTCTCATGATCATGTAATGTATGGCTAGCGTAGCTTACTAGATGGTTTTCTTGTGTCAGGACGGCTTCTTTGTTGTAAGTACAAATTTTTTGTTAAAATTTAGGTATTTCAGGATGAGATCTGATGTTATTAGTGCTTTCAAATTTTCAAAGCATTCAATATATTCGGGACTATTCACATCAATTTTTGCGTCTTTTTTTAGGAAAGCTGTCATAGATTTTGCCACCTTCTGTACTTCTGTAGTACTCAGTAATGCCTAAAAAGGATTTGAATTGTTTTGTTGTTCTTGGGATTGTATATTTTTTTATGGCCGTTATTTTGTTAGGGTTCAGTTTAATGCCTTCGGTTGTTGCTATATGGCCTAAGAATTCAGTCTACTTTTTCAGAAACTCATTTTTGTCAAGTTGGACTTTGAGGTTGACTTCTTTTAATCTTTGAAAAATTTTCTAGATTAATGATGTCTTCCATGTAGACGAGACTAAATTTTTCGGTAAATTCTAGCAGAACGTCATTCATTAAATGCTAAAAGCCAAATGGCATTCCAATAAATTCGTAATGGCTGTCGCTCGTTGAGAACGCCGTTTTTATTATGTCGCTTTCATTCATTTCTATTTAGTGGTTTCCACCGTCGATTGCAGTTTCTCTATTTTTCTTTCCCAGATGTGCCCCTTTTTTTTGGAACGCTCCAGATTGGTGACAAGTAAGGCAACTTGCTTGGGCAACATTGCTTCTTCTTCAGCCTGGTTGAAATATATCGGGATTTTCGTTTCATTAACAATAGCAAGCCTACACTTGAAACCGAGTATTGCTTCTATTGGCAATAGGATGTTATTTCCGAGCAAACCGTCGAAAGCATCGTGAAAATTAAATTCCAGAAATTCCGCGGTTCGATTTGGTTTTTTGAATTCCTTAAATAAAGAAATTCTATGTACTGTATGTAGTGGTGTATTTGTAGTCAAAATTTTGACTGGTTTTTGTAACTTAATTTCCCATTTGGGGTGGCATATCCCTTTTCTGAGAATACTAGTTTCTGAAACGATTTCAATTAGCATTCTTAGAGCATAGCTGTTGGTTTTGACTACTAGATGGGGTAATTTTCAGGAAGATTACCTTCCTGAAAATCCGAATTTTGTTCTAGATTATACAATTGCTTACTTATAGCTGAAACAGTGCCCATCGGTTCGACAGCATCTTCTTTATTCCTAGAATTACTCTGATTTGTTCTGAAATTTCTATTGGTATTATTTCTGGACATGCCAGAGCTATTTTCGTTCTGTCGCTTTTCTGTTCCCTACTTTCGTTATTATTATTTATACTATTCCTTTGATTATAATTACCGAAATCATTGTTACTTTGTGGTTTGTTATTTTTCCTAAAATTTTCTGAGCTATTCTCTCGAGATTGGTGACTCTCTTCTTGGTTGTCTGTTTATTGCTTGTTATTTTGCAGTTTGTTATTTTTATAACTAAGTTGCTTATAGTTCTGACCGTAATATGCATATGCTGTCTCGTATAGGATTTGCATCGCCTCTTCTAAGTTACTAGAGTTCCTTAAGTATATCAGCCCTTTCATGGGTCTGGTAAAATACTAATATAAATATTCAAAGCAACTTTGCAGTGTTGTTCCAGTTCGGAACTATTGGCGCTTCTATCTGCACTGAATTACAAAAAAAGTGGCGCACCTTGAAATTTTGCGATAATATCAAAGAAGTTAAAGAAAAACGTTTTTTTAAAACTATTTTGTTTATTAAGATAGAAATAAGTAATTAATGTAAAAAAAAAAATAAAAAAATGGAAGAACTTACAAATGAAACATAAATTAACGAAAATGGGCAAAAGCTTCGGAACTTAACATTTAAGATTTTTTTTTCTAAACTATCCTCGTTCCTTTAACTGTGGGTATTTGCTTTCCGAACATCTAATAAAGTTTTAATCTGTCTGGGCATACCTTGAATAAGGTTCCTTACGATGTTGTAGTCCAAATTCTCCCCTTCTTCGACCAGAGCAGATTTCAGCCCACTGAGTGTCTCTGGGAGGGCAGGTCTTTTCCTAATCATTCTTCCCAGGAGGTTCCTGTGTTCGATGGGATTCATATCCGGGCTCATCGCAGTCCAAGTAATCACATAGATTTCTTCTTCTTGTAAATGTCCGGTAACGCACCTGGCAACATGTGGTCTAGCATTGTCATGAATCAGAAGGAAGTTTTCTACAATAAATGGCGTGAATGGAACCACATATTCCTTCAGAATGTTGGTGATATAACACCTGGAGCTCACCGACCCTTCCACGATGCATAGCTCGGTTTTTCCGTGCATGAAAATTCCTGGCCACAACATGACGGAACCTCTCCAGAAATTTTCCCTTTGAACATCTGTCGCCGAAGAGTATCTCTCACACTCTGCTACGTCCATCTGGTGAGCGCAGATTAAATCTGGATTCATCAGTGAAAAGAACTCTACTCCAATCGGCCTCGGTGCAATCTTGGCGAAGCGAGCAAACTCCATCCGACGTCGCTTGTGAGTGTCGGTACACGAGAAGATTTTCTTGCTCTCAGGCCACTCTTCATTAATCGCCGCCTCACCATTTGAGCACTCACATCCGTCCCTCTAACGGATCTAAGTCTGTGAGACAGCTCAACCGCTGGTTAGTGAGGACCTTGAAGGCTTTAAATCACCAAATATCGATCATCCCTTGCAAATGTTGCTTTGGGTTTCTCTGTACCTCTTAATAGCTCTCCTTATCGTCGTCTCCGGTTTCCTAGTCATCCCCAACCAAAACCAACGCCCTGTGCCAAAATGTGTATATCTACCGTCTAGTAAGAAAAAATGATTATGATGCGGTTTTCCTCAATATGATGTGCGTATCGCAACGAAAATGAAAACAGATTATGCAAACAAACACACAATATACTGTCAAACTAAAATAAATAAAGTTCTGTAAAAACATAGCAACATATTATCAAAATGATAACAACACATCAAACAGTGTATTTGGTTTTGTTATTGAGACGCCTAAAGACTACTTTTATGTCGTTATAGAATTCCTGACAATTTTTCTTGAATTGCATCCCCCTTAAATCATCGTAAAGTTGTTCTACTGATTTCCTACCCCCGAAGTACTGGAAGACTACTTTCTTTGTCTCATGCCAGTTCTTGAAACTGTTGTTGGTTTCAATTGCCTCTGTAGCTTTGTCTACTAATTTACTTTTTATAATGTCAGAGAAAATAAGCTGACTTGTCTCGTCGTATTTACTGAGAGTTGGAAAAATTATATTTACTAGGTCAATGAAGCTATGAAGATTGTTCCTATTACCATCGTAAGAAGGTAAATTGCTTAAATACTTAATTGGATCAATGCTTAAAGTTAGGGGGCTTACTGCTGTTGGTTCCTGTGTCGCTATTTCTAAATTTCTTCTTTGTTCAAGCAGGATTCGTCGTTTGATTTTCCTTAATTTTTCCAGAGCTTCGCACTTTTTAGATTTATTGTTATTATTGTCTTCTTTTTTTCTTTTTATATTTTTGTTCAATGATTTTATTCTTTTATATTGTTTTACTCGTGTTTTTATTATTCTTTATATTTTGTTTTTCTTTAATTCTTAGCAGAGAGGGGAAAAAGTTTCCACTCTTTTTCTCTAAATAAACTCTTTTTTTCTTTTTCACCTTTTCTACTTAATCAATGTTTTTGTCCTTAAACGGATCTTTTCACCTTGTTTTTATTTATTTCTCCTTGAACGGAGTTTCATTTATTTCTCCTTGAACGGAAGACCGACTGAGCTACATATGGATGCAAACGTCAGTTTGTTTAAAAACTTTATTTCGTTTCGAACTTCCACTTAAAACCACTATAAACTAACATATAATTTTTTACCTATTCTTATAGCTACACTTTTGCAAACGTAATGATACTGTTGTGGGAAAAGAATTTGTCTGCTCTTATGCATATGGGGTATGCGTGAGCTTTCACCTGAGTAAACAGATAGGTAGTGCATATTTCCATGGAGAGATTGGGAAGATGGCCATCCGGCCATCCAATGCCTTTATCATTGGTTAGATTGGCAAGAGGAGGTAGGGAGACTAATGGGATCAAAAGAGAGTGATCTCTGAGACGTAACTGCATCACATGGTATGTCCATTAGATCAGAGTCAAAATAATGTCGGCAAGTTAGGCCATCAAAACTCAAGTGCCTGTTGTACCATAGACCTCTTCTTCTTCAACGGAAGATGGCTTTGAGAGTCCAGCCCATAATATGAATATTCAGGTGAGGGAAATTTATCATTGCATCCAGTCCAGATCGTCTTTTGAACTTAGGACAATCAGAAAAAACGAATTTTCCTGAGAGCTTGCTTAAGCAGACAACAAACACATACGAAATAATTGGTCTCATCATGGCCATCTAGATTAAAATGACTCTCCTTGGTGACAAACATCTTTCTTGCGTAAGCTTCTTTTCATTGCCAGAGAGCCGAGAAATCCCTTCGACCTTTTATTACTAGATGAGTCTGCTGAGTTCGCTTCCTCCTTCTCAAAAAACGAGCAACCGTAGTTTTTAGAAGACTAACTGAAAGGCACGGGTACGGCTGCCTTGAAAACTGCCAATATGTTATAATTCATAAAGGATTACGATTTTTGAATCAAACTCAATTCCTGTCATTGAAGTTCTTTTAAAAAATTTTCATTTATAATTGCTTTAAAGTACTAAAACCCCTTAACAATCACCAGGCATTAGTTCTATAGAGAATGTGTGGACTCATTTCATGTGAAAGTTGTGAAATCTTACAAGGCAAAAGGCAGTCAGCTACAGGGTTTTTAAAGAAAGGAAAAGGAGCAAGTTGAACTAGATTTTACAACACTATTAGTTTAAAACGGTATTCTGTACATACTAGAATTCTTTTATAATATTTATTCAAACTAAAAGATTAGATAGATAGTATTGTTAAAACTAGCGGACACATCGTTGTTTAAAATCGGTTTAGTAAACAATTGCTTTTAATATTACTCTCTTTCATCTCAGAAAGAACTTTTTTCTTGCTTTCATTTGTGAAAATGTGACCAGAAAGGGACAAGCTATACAAGTATAGGGTTTTCCAATAGAGACTTGACAACTTTGAATTTAATTTGTGAGCGCACTCTTTCACTAATCATCAAACTGTCACTGTCAATTTATTCAGTAAGCTCAACATTTTCATCGTGATAAAGTACACTAACGAGCAACGTCTGCAAATTATAAAAACTTTCTATAGATATTCGGAGTCGCAAAATCATCTTCAGTGAGGAAGCTCATTTTTGGCTCAATGGGTTCGTCAATAACCAAAATATGCGTTATTGGTCAGGTGAAAATCCACATGTGCTTCATGAATCATAACTTCATCCACAAAAAATAACTGTTTGATGCGGTTTGCATGCCGGCGACGTTATTGGGCCATATTTTTTCGTCGACGATAACGATCGTCACGTTACCTCGTTCGTGCGATTTAACGCCGCTTGACTATTTTGTGTGGGTCTACGTTAAGTCATTGGTTTATGCCAACACGCCGACGACATTATAAGAGCTCAGAGCCAACATTGAACGCCAAATAGCGGCGGTTTCAGCCGAAATGTGTGGCCGAGTCGTTGAAAATTGGGTCCAACGTGCCCGCGGTATGAACGAAGTCGAGTTCTATTCAGAAATGTTTTGATTGTACTTCAAGCCAATAATAAAGTTTTTGAAATATCTCAAATGGTTTGCCTTTCAATTAAAAAAAAAGTTGTCAAGTCGTTATTAGAAAACCCTATATATGAAATTATAAAATAATAAATTAGATGTTCATGATTGTGGATGAATTTTCTTGCGCTGCTGGTTGGGATTATTTGCATCGGCATCACTAATGAGTAAGAATTCTTGGCAAGAAGTCACCATAGTGGCAAGGTGCCTGTGAAGGTCCTAGTCCCATTTAGTGTCTCCTGCATTCCTTCCTGAATTCATGTTTTTTCATCCCGAGCTTTTCAATTAAAGTGTGTCGAACTTTACCTCTCCCGGTAACAGTATCTATTCGGTATGGACCGATAAATGTAAATCATTTCAATAAAATATTTTTTCTTCGCTAATTAGTTGTTTTAAGGTTTGGTATTTTTCTTGCACTCAATAATTATACAGTAAAACAAAAAAACTTAAATTTTATTTAATTATGCAAATAATTATTTTTTCATCTACATTACATGAATAATTTAAATAAAATGTAATAAGTTATTGATTTTTTTCTAATATTTAAAAAAAAAAAATAAAAAAATAAAAAAAAAATGCATTAAAAATTAATTTTGTTTGGTATTTATTTTCTTTGCAGTGCATCCTTGTGGTCATAATTATGTAAGCAGGTATACAATTTACATACCACGTTTTGTTATTATTTCCCAATTTATTAATATTTATTATTTTTCATTGAAATGCTGGCATATAACATATCTCTGCATATCGTGACTATTTTAATTGTTTACCAATAGGGAGTAGAATAAATTAATTTAATTAAAGTCATTGAAATATTCTGCATAGTTGCACGTAACGAAGTTTTAAAATGCCGCTGCACCACCAATCGATGGATATTTACCTGGGGGTTTTTGTATTATTGAAGAGTTCGTTTCGTGTCAAAGTTAAAATAATATTTTGTATTCATAAGTACTTTTGTTTCTAATTAATAGTTTTGTTAAATTTAAACAAATTGTGTGGATCACTTCGCGAAACATGAGTACCGCTAATTAAATCGGCTTATGTCAAATGATATGTTATTTCGGCAGTAATCCCTTTCAATTTTATCCCCGATATTTGGGGCAGATGAACACATGCACTTGGATGCACGAATATAAGTGAACTTTTATGGATGTTTGTTTGGGTATTGATGTAACATAAGTCTGGAATAAAAGTTCATTGGCTTTCTGGTTGAAAATGTGCAAATTAACTGGGAATCTCCGTTCATTGCTGCTTTAAAATATTGATGAGGTATTAAACTCTCGGCTCTACTCGGATACAAGTATTATATCTACGAAAGAACATCTATTACACACAATGTGGTTTTGCTTGAAAAAAAAAAAAAGTTTGTTTTCCAACAACTTGGGAACAGGATATGTAGCATACGGGCGTGTGTTGTAATACTCGTGTGTCTAATAAAAAAAACATCCCTTTTCTCACACATGGTAAGCATTTTACAACTTTAGAGATTGTTCCCCTCATTTTGATGAAGGGTAGATGTTGATGATTCCACAAATCAGGTTCATTGTTTGCGAAAGTTGAACTTTGCAGATAAAACTTTGTTTGCTTGAAATTAAGAGATTGGATATGAAATGAAGCCTGCAAATAAAACCGAGGTAAAGTTTTTCTCTTTTTTGTATGTTCCTATAAAGGCATTGTTGTGGAATTTCAATTAAGGTCTATTAAACATTATAAATTTGTTATGAAAATCGAGTCATTGAGGGTAGAGAGAAGATTGATTGAATCTGTGCCAGTCAAATTCTACAAAACCTACAGGAAACAAAATTTTTGCCTTTTTTCATCATTTTCATTTTTGGCAGCAGAACTTATTTATTTCTCGAAAGATGAGTTATGCTTTAGGTTAAAAAAAGTCTACAGTATTAGGATCTACCATAAAAAGTCAAAAAAACACTTTTAACCTGTTCTTCATATTATAGTCCAGGAATTATGGAATAAACGCATATGTGGTTTCGGATATTCAAGCGATCTCACCCTTGTGCAATTCTGCAACCAAGATTTGGATGCCTCACGTTATTTTCTACATGATTCACCGAAAGCTGTAACCGTATGCATTGAATATTATGATTCTAGGATTCTTAGATAAAGGCAAAAAGAATTAAGGAATTCTTTTAAAAAGGCTTTTGTAAAGAGATTGCAAAACTCAGTGAAACCACTGAGTTTAAAGCAAGCCTCAAGGCTCACTTTCAAGGTAACCTAATCAAAACCATCTCCCTACCAAGTCCCATCGACAAAGCTGCTAGTGAGCTGCGTAAGACAATACGCATTAGCTGGTATACATACATCAACGGTTGTGGTGACAGATAAAGCCATCAGACACACTTTTAACCTGTTCTTCATATTATAGTCCAGGAATTATGGAATAAACGCATATGTGGTTTCGGATATTCAAGCGATCTCACCCTTGTGCAATTCTGCAACCAAGATTTGGATGCCTCACGTTATTTTCTACATGATTCACCGAAAGCTGTAACCGTATGCATTGAATATTATGATTCTAGGATTCTTAGATAAAGGCAAAAAGAATTAAGGAATTCTTTTAAAAAGGCTTTTGTAAAGAGATTGCAAAACTCAGTGAAACCACTGAGTTTAAAGCAAGCCTCAAGGCTCACTTTCAAGGTAACCTAATCAAAACCACCTCCCTACCAAGTCCCATCGACAAAGCTGCTAGTGAGCTGCGTAAGACAATACGCATTAGCTGGTATACATACATCAACGGTTGTGGTGACAGATAAAGCCATCAGACACGCTGTTGTCTCCTTTGTTGTCTTTTAGTCGCCTTGCACCAATCTCATATACCATATAAATCCAGTTGGGCTATACAAAGATATAGACTAGCTGCTGGTAACTCTGGAGAGAATCTTCACTGCTAACTTTGCACTAGTTTACAAAGAAGGCCCCAGTTAACAGTAAAAGTAGCCTTCATACTGAAAGACACCTACATGCTCACCAAAAGTTTCAATCCTTTTAGAATGACGGCCTTTATGTTAAAAAGCATAGAAGGAATGGCTGACCCTTTTGGGCGCGAATCTGCTTTGTGAATGCATTCTCTGTTGATGATGCAATATGACTACTAATACGCTTTAAGATTAAAGAACAAAATTGAAGTAGTACTCGCTGGCCATTTTCGTCGAGAATGAGGCCTTTGTTGACAATCAAAGCGTTTAAATAATGTAGTCCTAGAGTCTGTTTGACCAAGTCCAGTGACAGTCTACTCTAAATTGAAGACTTAATCGACGATTGGGGTACCTAAAATGAGGTTCTTGTCTTTACGAGAATGAAGAAGCTGACCGATTTAACTTATCAAGTGGTTAAAGGCTTCACCTGAGTTCCTGGTAGACAGAACAAATGCTTACTGACGTCTTTAAGAGATCAAAAACATTCCTGCTGATCCTCAGTTAGAAAGACTGCTTACTGGCGTCCTCAAAGGGCACAACGCTTTTTTTAAGCACTTAAGTGTGATAGGAGTACGTGACAAAACTTCCTGCTGGTAGAGCGGTGCTGTTACTGTGGAGTACAATTTTTATAAGCGCCCAGCCTACGCTTGGTTCAGGTTGCTGGTGGGCTTTGGTACTTCAGGTACTTTATCACTGAAACGCTTACTCATCTTTTTAAGGAATTCAAGTATAAGGAACATACAAGGAGTACAATGGACTAGTTCTTTGTCTTAATGCAGTGTTCAGACAGAAAAAAAAAAAAAAATAAAAAAAAACTGTCTTAGAAAAGATGTTCTCCTTTTTGATTTTGGCATTGAAATTGCTTAGAAAAATTTTATTGCTACATATAAGATTAGCCTAATAAGTTCTATCAAGGATTTTTTAGCAACTTTCCTTGATTATGTTATCTTTTGCCTTTTTACCATGGAACATTTGGTTTACATTGAAGAACTTAGCCTCAGTGGTGATTATGACTGGGCATTCAAAATTACAAAAATTATCCCTCCGGAAATTTCTAATAACACCGGCATAATCGCCAGCAGTTAGTCCGTTTTTTTACAAGGCTTCTGCAGCCTAATTACTCGCATTGAAATAATTTTTTCAGTAAAAACGTATCCTAAGGTCTTTCATTTGGCCTATTGGACAGAAGCTGGATGTATACGTACATATTTACATCTACTTCATAAAAGCCAATCACAATGAGCATAGTTCGTTCTGAATTAATTGTTAATTTCCTTATAATTTAGAGTAGGTACCGGATTATTATTCCTCTTCAAACTATGAGGCATCCGGTTAGCTGCCTCCTTTTCTGCAGAAGTTCGTAGTTCGGAAACGTGAAGATTAATTTAAGTTTCTAATGATCTTGCTATAGTAATGGTTGTTCTATAAGCTTGCAAATTATATACCAAGTACAGATGGTATTCTAATTATCATAAATAAAACTGCCGTCTTATATATGATAGTTTGTGAGTACAATAATATTCTCCTTTTGGTGTATACGATCTCATTGAAGCGACGGGATTTTCTTCAATTTACCTGAGGCTATTGTTTATAGAGAAATATTATAGAAAAGTTCATTGAAATCTGAAACTGATTACAAATTTTGGTATGCTAATTCCCCTAAAACACAAATTAAATCAGATGAATCTTTAGCAAACACCAACATGTTGATTAACTCCTACATCTACTGCCAGAGTATACAGAGTTAATCGTTTATGAAGGTTCGCCAAATAAATCCATTTAAAAACAATCTACGAATAAATTATAGGAAATTATTGCTCCTAAATGGTTTAAAAATATTAAGAATTAATGTGGTGCTAGGGATGTTGTGGTGTTTTTGTTTTCATCTTAAACCGACTAGGGAAAATGGGTAAACAAAAGATATTGACTTTCGGCCGAGCAGGATTATTGTTTATAGGAGTAAACATATATTGATATTAATTTTAATGGCATATCGTTTTGCCTAAGTGAGTATAAAGCATGTCCTTCATCCTACAGATATTTTGAAAGTTGTGAAGAAGACGGAAATCGAGAAGACGGAAATCGAGAAGCCCTAACACAGAGATATCGTCTTACTGTAACATATATAGGAGGGGTTAGACAGTATAAATTTATTGTATTGACGATTTTGTGAAAAAGATGTTTTGCCTGTAGATGTTTTGTAAAGATTTATTGGTCTCTGAGAAGACACAGAATATTTTGAACCAATTTGGTAAATTGAACAATAAACAATTCATTCACATGGAAAGAAATATATAACGATGTCTAAATCAGAAAAAAAAACTTTGCACGTATTTTCTCGCATTTGTATTATTTTTTTTAATTGGAAATTGTTTGTTCGTACCTAAAAATTCAGACGTACAATAGATAACAATGATAACAATAATAATAAATCTTTAGAAGAAGCGATTGTGAGTGCAATTTTTTTTACAATTTATTTGTTTGGTTTGAGTTTACAAAAAGGAGGCTTGCTATTTCTTGTTACCGTACATCTTCAAATCCTCCCTGTATGGTTGGTATTAATATGAGCGATTAAGTGTTGAAAAAAAAAAATATTTTCTTTCATTCTTATCATTATTTTACTTACGTTCTTAGCTGGCGCTACAGTCCTTAGTGGGCCTCAAGCAACATGTCTCTTCTGTTGTTTGCTACCTGCTTCCAATTTCACTCGACATTCAGGTTGATTTCAGTTTCTTGTGCTGTGTTTTTTTTTTTTTTTTTTTTTTGCCCAGCTATCTAACCGAGAACTTTTGTTGCTTTTAGCGAAATCCATGTCACTTGCCGTTTTAAAAGAATTGTCGAGTGACTCGATGGCAACGTGTAATTATTTTCGATACTTCTACTTCAATATTTGGATATGTCCCAAAAGGCGCTCACGGCGTACTATCGATTATGTTTGTATCATCATTATAAGTTATTGTACAGGCTTTTGAAAGGTTGTGCCTTTGCTGTTGTCTTACAGTCTTACAGGTTTCGCACAAAACTTTCCTATAGCTATACCTATAGTATATTGTACAAAAATATCGCATGACATTGGATTGCCTTTTTAAAAAATTCGGTTCATTCATTCCAGACCATCATGGAAGAGAGAGAGAGGGTTGATTCCAAAATCTACTGTAATGTTAAAATGTCAGCTATGTTGGCTTTCCATACTTGAAACTATCATACATTGATATTGACCAATCAGTTGGTTGACAAAAAGTTTAAAGCAATAACATAGTACGACAGAGGAGATCTTATAGGCGATGCTTGGGTTCCACTTGCCTACCATGCCTTTATTTGACCGTATTTTAGAGTTTTCGGATTATAGAGTGCTCCGTGCTATGACGTTTCAGAATACCTCAAATGTGCTCAAAGAGGGTGTATCCGCAGGTCCCTCCAAGCAAGTCTATGCCATTTTCGGCAAACCATCTCATTGAAAGAGTGGACCTGTGGCAAAGTACATTATCTTTGTGGAATCTGACATTTTGCAAGTCTATGCTATCATCAAATACGAACACATCTGTCCGCAGCCATACAGTCCCAGACCTCCGCCGTGTTTTTTAGTTGGCACAACTGCAATTATCTAAAACATGATATTTCTTTAGAAATTAAAAACTTGTAACTTGCTTGATATGTAAATTGTGCGAAACTATTAGTGTTGGCTGTTACAGGGCTTCATTCGATATGTCGTTCTCCTCAAAAGTATGATTCTTCTGACCACATTACGTTACACCAATGTTCCTCATTAAAATGTTGGTATTTTTGTTACCCTTTTGGGCGAAACCGTTTTTTTTTTAGAGTTTAGCTTCTGTTCAAATTTCGTTGACTTGGAATATTTTTGCCTTCTTCTTTAGAGGAGGTGGTGTTGGTCGTCCCTGTTCCTGAATAATTCAAATCTTTTCTTGATCTATGCATATGCTTTGTGCTTTCCCGCATGCGCTAGCGGCTATTTATCGTCAAACTGGCGGGTTTCGCATTGGTGGTTTGGTGAAATCTAGTATATACATCTGAGGCGGCATCTTTAATGGCTTGTTGGTAACTATGACCATGAAGTTCGAAACAAGATGCTGGTTGTGCAGGTCGTTAAGGGTAGTTAAAAGACACTTAATCGGGTTCAGAGATCAAGAATACAGGAGGTGCGTTTTGAGTCGTTCGCAATATAATCAAACTTGTCGGTCGTACGAGTACATTCATATGATGAAATCCAAATCGCCCAATCAAAGCCGATATGAGGAAGCTGTGTGCTTGTTAAAAACGACATTTCACAGCGCAACGAAGTCGATAAATTTTAATGCAATATCGATGGTGGTGACATGCTGGGAATATTTATCGATTGTGACAGCAAAAATGTACTCCCTTCCTACCTTTGCGTTAAGGTCCAGATCGAATGGCGGCAATAAGTATTCTTACAGTGTTTTCATTCAGCGTGGGCGGAGAAAATTTAAGGAGGAAGAAAAGAGAGGTACTGATGTTTGTTGGTCTTATATAGTATGTTTTCAAGTTACAATGACTAGGAAAAAGAGACTTTGGAAGGTCATTCCATAAACGAGTTGTATGGCTTAGGAAAGAATCACGATATTTCAGAGTACATCTGAAAACGGGCTTGATGGTATACTGATGAGCATTTATAGTGAGGCGTTTGTTACTTTTTAAAGTTTTAAGGGACATAATGTTACTGACGATGTCTATGGAGCACTTGTGATGGAAATAGCGTTAAAACAAAGTGAGACAGGAGACATTACGTCGGTGTTCGAGCGTGTCAATGCATTGAGTGCTATTAGTATGACCTATTGGTTTTATCGCACTGTTTTGAATGGTATCTAGCAGGTGCAGAGGCATATGACCAGATGTGTGCATTGTATTTCAATTTTGGGCAGATGAATATCTAATATATTGAGGCAAGATCAGAGGGGCTAAAATATTTTTTACATCGCTTGAGAAAACCTAGACATATCGCAACATTTTTGACGATATCGAATATGTGGTTATTCTAACGTAAGTTGTTACTGACAAACATATCGAGAATATAAAGTTTCTCGGTTTCGACGATGCAAGTGCCATTCGTGGGTAATGGGTTGGTATTTTAATTTCGCTTTAAAAACAGCAAACAGGATTGTGTTTGAAAGTATTCAACTCTGTTGATAGTTCCCCAATTTATTATTCTTTATTTTTGGAGTTTAATGATAATAACATACCGACGAAGAGCAAGGACGTGAGTTCGAGAACGAATATGACAAAGAGAGATTATTGTTCCATATCCTTCCGTATTCTCAACACCGACTGCGACTCTACTATTTTATTTCCTTCTCTATTGGATGCATTATGGTCAATTTACATTCTACTTTGGAATTTATAGAGAGCCAGCTAATTTAGAACCATTCAGATAAGAATATGAATCTTTGAATGTTTTTAGTTTAGCTCTTCGAATGTATAACTAGCAGGAGGTCTCGTTCTTCTAAAAGCATGTGAATGGGACAGTGACACAGAAGGTGACGAATATATTGAATTTCTTGCAGTAGCTGCAGAAGTCGTTAATTGGGATCTCGGGTGGAACGGCATAGCTAAGACTGATCCTTTCTTGTGGTGGATCAACTACTGTGTATGTATCCACATCTAGCATATGGTGGCTTTATTTTAGAAATGGGCAGTGATATTCTATCGCCTTCTAAGCGCAGTATGAATCCAGTTTTTTTTTGTCGTAGCGCCTTGTTTCTCTCTTGGTAAATAGTTCTTAAACCACATGGAAAACTGCGTTTTATTTAACTCCGTACGGTGGACTTAAATGAGTTTTCTTGTGGTCTAAGTTCCTCTTGAGCTACATACAAATAGAATTTATGGTACATTAAGTCCGTAATGTCGCTGATTTTGTAGATGGTTGCCGACTTTAAAGATTAAAAGCATCAGACCGCACCTTTTATCAGTGCATATTAAGTATATAGTATATATTTTAGTATTCAGTCCACCCAAACATCTTATGTTAGTCAGTATTCTTCGAGAAATCCTTTGGAATACACCTATACATCGATATTTAATAGAGCAACTCAGTATCAATAAGCAGGCGGTACAGCTATACAGCAGGAAGATTCCTTACAAATTATAAGTTAAAGGAATGGAACCATTCTCTTTGACTGTGCAGTGACACTCTTTGCTATCAAGGCATATCAAATAAAATCCAAACTAGTTTCGGAATCCATTAGGCTGTATACCAAACTAGCCTAGTTAGACAAAATTCATCACATTTACTTCTCCATACTGCAGCCGCTATAATGGGAACGAAATAAGAAATAAATTAGAAATACTACCTAACCATTGCACTATGAACAATAGTATCAAAGACAAAGAGTCCAACCTAACAGTCCGATGCCGTTCATTCAAGCTATACAAGGTGCCGTTTTACTTTTCATAGAGCTTTCATTAGATCTACAATCCGAATACGTCTTTTTGGTACTCAGAAATATGGATAATCACTTGACGGTTATAAATATGACTCTAACTTAATTTTCATGCTTACGCTCTTTATGAATACGACAACAATATAGACATGCCTTACTTTTATTTACGAAAATTATAAAGACTATAAAAGGGACAACATATTGACTTGTTTGCATTCATGCTTCAATTTTTATTTTTAATAACTCACCTGTACATGTCTGACGGCGAAATCCGAATGACGATTTGTCTTTTTACTTGGCCAAATTAACACAGGAGAACAGAAAAAAAAAATATATAATGAGCCCGAAACGATTCCGACATCCGCCCTACACCTTAAGAGTTCCAATACAACATAAAGGAAGACAATGTTACAATGTCCCAAGTGTATGATAGTAGAAATTTTTTACAGTTCATTAAAATTATAAAAAATTTTATCTCATCTTCAATCATTGGGATACATATTTGTAATGATATTTTACCAGTACATTTAGTAGAGAAGGCTAGCAAACGGCTTAAAGATACTCACATAAACAAATGCACCTGTTTCGCTTATGCATAGGTTTTTTTTTTTTTTTTTTTTTTTTGGAATGAGCATTATAATACTTCTGAAAATTTCTTAAGAGCGGATGGAAAATAACCACTTGTCCAGCAGCATTTTTCTTATAGACAGCATATCATTCTCTGTAAACGTCTATCAGTGTATTAAAATTCTTCCCAGGCTCATAGCAACGCATATCGAATATCTTGAGACACGAAAAATGCCGATAAATTCCTCAGTACGGATTCCTTAGCATTGTGTTCATTGGTAAGTTCATGTCGAAAGCAATGTAAAACATTTTTTAAAAACGGTTGGATTTAAGAATGCGAGAATTTGTTCTTCAATGGATAAGCAAATACTTTCTGAGACATTCCATTTAAGTGGTCACAGAATAATTGCTGGTAACATACATACCCGAGATAAAGATAATCTGTTACATCTTGGGTATCGATCGATTGTATAAAATTGTTGCTACTGATACTATCTGAGGAATCTTTTTGCTTATACCTGATTTATAAGTATGAGCTCTTAAATATAAGCAGGTGGCTGTGGTGTAGTGGTATATGCATAGACTCCTCAAGCAGAGGGTCGCGGGTTCGAATCCCGTGCGAGGCAATTCTCTGAAAAAGTCTTTTAATGGAATTTGTATGTAGTTATATGAAAATCCCATCGGCATCAACTCTGACATGAAGGCATAACATTGATGTTGGGGTGGTTGCTGGCTGGGCTAAATTTAACGAACTAACAACTAGCACGTACTTAAGGCCCACTGGTTGAAGATGCACTGGCGCCAGTTTGACAACAATCTCTGGGATAAATATCGAAACCTAATACACCTGAGATTCAAACTACTACACCACCCGCCTGCGCCCTGGTGAAAAGCCAGTAAAAGGGTATTCATATACCCTTGATGTGCGCGCGGAATTAAAAAAAAAGACTATCTATCAATTTACATACAATATTTGCACTTTTTTTAACATCATAAATTATTAGGTCTCCTGACACTATTGTGTAAGTAGGCCATATATAGAAGACATACATGCTTAATGTATGGTTGGTTTTAAGAAATATCTTCGGCATCAATTCAACCCCATGTAGCGGATCGCTTCACTGTGATATGACTCGGTACTGAGTTCAGATAATGTGATTACCTCTACGTTTGCCAACATGACATCCATAATAATAAGACTACTCAATAATTCGTTCGTGAAATTGAAGCCAAATAAACCTATTCAAAATTGATACAAATACGGAAATTTGAACATCCATAATCTTAAGACACAACCACAAGGGCTCCTAGGGGCTCAATGTCAACGCCCTGCTGTATTTTCTTATGGTTATCGATTGGGGTAAAAAAAAAAAGGAAAAAATCTGTCAAAGGTATTAGCAAAGATTTATTTTATTCTCCGATAAAAAAAATGAAGTTTTTTCCCAAGCCCATAACTGAAGAAAATGAAAGAAGCCCAAGGATACGTCTACAAAAGTTTTTTTTAGTTAAAGTTATCTCACACTGATTCATATCATGTCCTTTCAATTTATTCATTTTGCCATATGGTCGTCGCCTTCATCTTTCCCCAGAGACCACTTTTACAATTATGGTATGTCGTCGTTTTGCTTTACTTATTCCTTGACCAATCCAAGTTGCCAGGAGGAACAACAAAAGCAAACGCAAACAGTTTGTATTGATAAAATGCAAATATGCGATTATACATATACCATATTGCCGATATGGAGGTACAGATTTTCCAATAATCATCTGGATTGATTCAGAATCACTGATTATAGGGATCGACAATCGCCATTGATATGGAGGGCAAATCTTTGCCGTTGATTGCTATTAAATGAAGTTGCCTTCCATATGTGGAGTCTGCTAATCAAATTTCCTATTGTATCCTAGTTAACTAGGAAGTGATGGAACAAAAAAAAAAAAAAAAAAAAAAAAAAAAAAAAAAAAAAAAAAAAAAAAAAGTTGTAGTGATAAAGGTTGGAAAAGGAAGCTTAAGGTTTCTGGTTGCTTTCTGGTTTCTATTTGAAAGCTTACAACTAACTTTTAAGAAAATAAGGGAGAAGTGGGGAATTGCGGAGTTGCTTTTTAATATTGTGGATATGCATGTGGAATACAAATTTTGAACATTTTTTCAATCAGACTATACACAGTATGCATGTCAATGAATAAAACAAAAAAATAGAAAATGTTTGAGAAATTCCGAAGCATATGAAAAAGAATTATAAATAATTATAATGATATTAAAAACTTGCCGTTTCCTTCAATTTATAAGAAGAAATGTGATAGAAATATGTCCAGATGGCCATTTCCGAAAAGTCAGCATATGAAAGAGTCTCGCACAATTGAGGAATGCACTTGCTCATTAGAATAATGAATGTAATTGTCATTTCATTGTTACGTACTTAGATGATACTACAGTCTAGGGTGGACTTGGGTCTCAGACAAAAGGCCTCCTCAACTAGCGCGGTCTCTAAGTAACCGCCTCCAGTTGCATACCCGAAGTTGGTTGAGATCCCCTCTAACTTGTGCGCGCCACCCAAGCAAATACCCATCCTTACTGCGGATAACGTAGTTAAGTATCGAAGACTTGATATTCATTCTGTTTATATGTCCTAGCCATCTTAGGTGACTAAAATCTGCTTTTCGAACTAAGTTAATATCACAGCTCGACGAGTTCAAGGTCTCAAAGCAAACGAGATGAAAAATCAGCCGAAAAATTTTGCGAAGCGGTCAAGGATATCTTAACCTACCTTTGTTAGCGTCTATGCTTCTGCACCCTAAATCGGAATTGAGATTATGAGAGTCTCATACAGACAATGACTTATAACTAATTTGGCTGAAGAAATGGCGATTGACAAGAATAAATATTCGTTTGATTTCTGATGTGAGGTCAATATCAGATTTGATAGCGGAGCCGGGGTATGTAAGCTCCTGGACTCCCTCAAAGTTATGAGGATTGCCTTTATTCACGACTTAACTCATTTAAACCATTTTTGTTCCAATACTTGCAAGCGCACCAGTGATCGCTGAATTCTTTCAATGATGCTTTTGGAAAATTTTTTCTCTGGTGTCTACAGATAAGAGTTTACATGCGATGTCTTATCTAGTTAAAATATCAATGCCTCTAAAAGTGGCGCAGTTAAGAGAGTCTCCGTTTTGTGCATCGAGCAAACAGTTTGAAGGTTTCATACTCCGTTTGAATAGTTAATTCTGCCTGAGAGCAGAATTTAGGTTGTCCTTGTCGTTTAACAGTCTGCAGAAGTGGTTTTTCCATATCGTCAGCCCCAATTGTGACTCTACTGCTGACTTTCCATAGTTCATCTCTTTGGGTCTTTTTGGGTTTTGTTGATTTGACACGTATTCTTTACTTTTTAGAAATATATTATTTTTAGAGCAGAACCTCTCCATTTCCTCGGCCGTGCGCTTTTCCTGCAGATGTCCTTCCTTCCTCTTTTATTCCTTTTATGCAGTTCTGCTTTGTAGGCAAGTTTTTTTCACTTGTGCTTGCCTCCATTTTTTATCAAACCATGGTTTTCGTTGTGCAGATCAGATGAAACCCAGTGCATAAATAGCGACGTTTCTCAGATGGATTCTTAACATTGATCCCATTGGCCTTCACCATATAATGTTGGACACATCGAGAAGTTGAGGGATACGAGATCGGCAAAGACTTTGGCGGTGTGTTGCGATTTCAGCTCTTCAAAGGTAAATCTGTTCACAGTAAGTCCTCCTTGCTGTACTATTTGTGATATCCCTAGGCAAATCTTTGGTGCAATGTGGTTGTGATATTAACTATTCGGAACTTTTGTACATCTTTTGTACTGGATGACGGCCTTACGTCGATCGCAACATGACAACGGTGTAATGATCTGGTGACAGCCATATCTCTTTGGTCTTTCAGTTGAACATATTGTCTGTTTACGCACCTAGAGGTACAACTCAATTGTTTATATAAGACACATTCCGCAACGCAGCGATTGATGCACTAAGTACGAGGTTAAATGTCTTGATTTTACGTAGGAGAGATTATGACGTTGAAGTCATCGACAAAAAATCAACAGTGGTTCTGTAAGTTCGTATTCGAACAGAAGTTTTGTGTGTTTTAAGTGAAGTCCTAGCAAATAAACATAAGCCTTAATTCCATTGTATGCAGAACTTGGCACAAGTTCCACACTTAGTATGAGTCAAGGGCGATCTAAAACCTCTTGCTGATCTTAGGATCTTCATCGGCTTGGAACCTACTAGAGAACCCTTCTTGCCATTTTATGTTTACACCACAGCCACTGTGAAGCTTCAACAAGGGGGCCCCTCTCAACAAGTCCGGCCCGGACCGAAGTCTGAGAGGCTCCTGACTCCCACAGCACCGCGATTAAAGTTCTGGTACGGCCTGCCGGTCCTATCGCCAACAGGACTTATGACTGGCAACTTGTAACTAGTTATATCGTGGCAAGCTTCAGAGGCGTTAAGATCAGAAAACCATTGCGATAAGACAAATATTTGTGATCTGGGACCCAAACAAGGCTCACTGAATTTAGCCTTCCGACTGCGTTCAGTGATCTCTTGCATCCTCGAACTAGCTTGGAAGTCGTAAGAAGATTCAGTAAGGCTCTAAGTGCAGCTTGGCTGTCGCTGTAATTGCAAGTGCTTCGCTCCTCCACCGTTTCTCTGAAATATAGTTCGCTGCCATCAGGATTACGTAAACTTCTTCGTGGAAGACAGATGCAAGCTTTCCTAGCATGAAGTGAAATCTAACTTTGTTGTCCTCCAGAAAGACACCAGCGCCACATCCCATATTGATTTTGGAGCTGTCTGTGAATAACTGACTGCATTATTTTCCAGACTCAGATTCTGGCGGAAGCTGGTCCTGGGCACAAGAAAAGTCGATTTCGTATTTTTTCCGCAACAGGAGTTCTGGTGTCATTTCATTGGACAAGGTCGTCGAAGGTCCAGTGCATGTTGTACCAAAGAAATCGGAAGATGGCTTCGAGGTTGCAGCCCATGATATGAATATCAAAGGGAGGGATATTCATCAATGCGTTTGGAGTAGAGCCAGGAGTACTTGGGAAAGTCCCCATGCATCCGAGACAAACCGTTCTTTGGAGTCTGGTGAAAGCATCAGTTACGTATTTTCGCGAGAGCTTATTCCACCAGACAATTGGTGCATGGGATATAATTGGCTTTATCATAGCCATGTAGATCCAGAGGACCCTTTTCGGTGACAGACCCCATGTCTTGCCGAAAGCTCCTCTGCACTGCCAGAAGGCCGACAGCGCCTTAGATGCTTTCGTCGTAATATGTTTCGTCCAGAGAAGTTTGTTATCCAGGATAACACACAAATACTTAGCTTCTTTGGAGAAATGGATGATGAAGGCTTTAAGCCCTAGATGGGTCTGACCAGGCAGCTTCCTTCTTCTCGTAAAGAGAACAACCTCAGTTTTCAGAGGTTTGACTGAAAGCCCTTTACTAGTGCACCAGTCGTCGATCACGTCTAGGGTTGCCTGCGCTTTGTAGCAGACAGTCGCTAGACATGATCCAACAGACAAGATCTGCCTACCAGATTCTGAGGATGCATTCGCAAGACGGTTCTGCGCATATGGATCTCGACCATTCTTTCGATGCCTTTCAGCATGAAGGAGGTCATACTTATAGGTCTAAAGTTCTTGGCGAACGAGTAGTCCTCATTTCCGATTTTCAGTATAAAGTCCCCTCTCACTATTCGCCAGCGATTCTGTATGTATGCCAATGCCAGCAGCTGGTCTATACATTTTTGTAGCATTACTGGGTAAATGAGACCGGTGCCACGCGACTTGAAGTCATCAAAGGAAGCAACAGCATGCTTGAAGTTTTGGAAGTGCTAACTGTCAAGGGATTGCATTTTTATGAGTAAAAACCCAAAACATTTGCAAAGAAAGTGCACCACAGATTCTTCTTCCTCTTTGTCTCTACAGTTGCAGTAGAAATCGTTGTGAGGAATAGTTAATTATTGCGCCTGTTATTGCACAGTGTCTCGTGGTTGTGTTTATGAGTTCTGAGTTTGATCAACTCACTTGGTCTTATAATCAGACAGTAGGGCCCATGGCAATAGAGAGTGCCCGAGAGTCTCATTTGTTTTGAAACTACAATGATGCAAGTCTAACCAACTTATCAGCGACGCAGTTACTTAAGATGTACGAGGGAACTTAAAAGGGTACGATCATCTTTAGTAATTTCCAAATTTGGAGCTTGACTGTCTGAATGTGTACTGCGATATTTGACAATTGGGACTAAGCCAAGCAGCGGCCTGATGGAGTGCTGAGACTTTTTCTTGAAAATGGTACAGTATGTGCCTGACGCCAACGCCTGTGGCTGTTTGATAGCCATCTAAATGGAAGTTGACTTATTTAGGAAGACCTCGCGTTTTCTCTATTCGTTCTGTTTTGGAATCAAAAGATTGCATTTTATATTGAAGATACTTTCAGATGATTGAATGTCGGTTTATTATGGGAGGTGCCAAAGCAGAGTGGGAATGCCTACATCCAGATATCTGTATTGCTGAATATCTCTGTACAATTTATATGTTAATATATGTAGCAAAATATAAATTAATATTGCTGCCAGTTAATGTATCAAAAAAATCGTTGGGGTCTTGGCATTTGGCAAAGACGTAGACAGTTTTTCAAAAGGCTGCGTTTTAATTATTTTAAGGGGACAAAAGGATTTTCGTTATAGAAGATATTGGGGCGTTGGTAAAAGGATTTTAGACTGAGTTGAGGTGCCGAGTATTTCTATTTGACAAACGCTTTCAATATGACTGTGTACTCATATAAAGGTACTCCCTAAAATGTACTCAATCATATTAGAAGTCATTAAATTGATTAACCGTGAATGTATGATATTTTGATATTGCAACAACAAGGAATTTTTGAACTGTCATTCATGAATGTGACAGAATAAAAAAGCAGCAAAAAAAAAAAAACTAAAAGGAACAAATTATGTAAAATTTAAATATCGATTATAAAATAACCAAACAAAAACAAAACATGTTACTACAATAATATAAAGGACTCAATCCCTCGGTAAACACAAATCATTTTTTATCAACTTAATCTATTTGTCTGGTTGGCTATCGATTACTTCATCAATGAAAATAGGTTCGAATATTTGTCAACCGCGAACTATAACATTGGGCCCTGTGCCATAGAAGCACATAGCTCATATCCTGTACAAACGAAACAATTGGGTGTGGCAGACAATGAATACTTCAATGATGTGATCCTTCTCCACACAAACGACCTAGAAAATAGTATGTGAGACGGGTGTCGAAGAACAGACAGACACAAAGTTAAACTACAAATAAGCAAACCAGAAGTTCTAGATTTTCACATAAATAAATAAATAAATAAATAAATAAAAAATAATAACACAAATAGAAACCCAAAAACAATAGCTACAGAAATAGCAGCAATAGCAACAAAAACAAAACAAAAAAAAAGCAATCATAAAGTTCAGTGAGCAAGATTCTAAAACGCCAAAGCCAATCCAAGTGTTACGCTCTAATTCGTACGACTTTTTGCAAAAAGGAAATAACACAGAAAAAATACAATAAAATAACAATAAAATGGAAAGAAAAATGAAAACTGTTGTAGAAAGGAAGGAATTAAAAGAAAAAAAAATTAAAAAAATTCCAACAAACTCATTATGGAGCACTTGTTATCATTCACACACATGCACGATAAGTATTGTTTATATTGTCTGGCACTGATTTGCGAATGCTAAGGGTAACGATTTTAATCACCCGCACAGTGCACACATTTAAGCAGCCATTTTCACTGCACCAGATTGGGAGAAACTCCTTGCAGTGTCCTTAAAAACAAAACTACAGTCTAACTCTGGATTCAGTGCCAGAAACAAATATTTTTTTTAAAAAAACCTACCATTCCCAATCCCTCTTTTTTTTTTTTTTTTTTGCATGAAATGTAAAGGAAATAGAAAGCGACCATCAAGCTTGGGGATAATCAAAAGTTTACGACTTTTCATATGGCTGTAAATACAAGAAGCCAAAATCAATCTTTCTTGTTTAGTACGCCCCTAATGTTTCTATTTATTGCTTAAGATATATGCGTATGTGGAATTTAAGAGCAGTTATATATAAAATTTATTTGGTGATTGAAGAATTTAAGGGAACATCGAAACGTTGAAATAAAACGGCAATGCGTATACGATTTCTGAGATTTTTGAAGTATGTAAATTTTTATAGGCGCTTAGGGAGTACTGAAATGATATACTCGTACATCTTCAAGTACTAAATCTCCTTTAAAAAAAGGCCAGCAATGTGCATTAGTTGAACCCACAGTTAGGTTATAGACTACTATTAGAAAAGATGGAAAATTTCACCTCAAAGCTACTTAAATAACCGAATTGTTGTGAATCTTTAGAGGCCACTTGAATCAAAAGGCACTGAGAGATATACACTTAATCATACTATTTCTAGCGTGTTGTTTTGTGTCATTTGGCCCTTTTGAAAACAATTACCTTCTCTCAAATTTGGTATAAATTTTGCTGCTGGGATTTCATACAACACTGTATCCCGCCTTGCTGTTTGATATTTATTGATGTATCATTTTAATTCTCGGGGGTATTCTCCTGAGAGACTAAAATGCTAAAAAGCCTAATGGATGGAAAAATGAACTATAAATGGATGTGTCCCATAGGGCAACGTTTTGTCTCCGACACCCTTTTTAATTTTGATCAATGATATCTTGTCTGTATTCCTTTGCCCTCTACTTTTTTTATTCCTTCTTGGACTCTCATCCATATATTTCGGTATGGCAGCGTATGTTGAGCTTATTTAATTCATTTACTAATTGAGGAAGCATCAATCAAGTAGAATCTACATAGTGCTTCCAAAATACAATGCTGTCCTTTGTTATTAAACTTAAAATACCCAGCCATTATTCGTGTCAAATGTCGTTAAAACCGATAAATTTTTCATTCATGATATGTATGTCAATGATAAATATCAATGAAAACATTAGATAGAATAAGCACATATTCGGTGTTGCCACAGGTATTGTGAAGAGTCTAGGTTTACTCAGGCATTGAAAGGGCCTCACCTAACATGCTTTTTCAGTCAGAGTGGTTTTTTTCTAGGTGCTTTAGTTATGCACACGAAGTTGGCTGAAGTCCCCTTCCACTTGTGTAAACCACCAGAGATAAGATAGTCCTCCACTCTAATCCGGCTTATCCGAGCTTCTCTGAAAAGATTGGCCTCGCTATACTGTTCGCTGTTGAAACAACTCCTTTGGTATCCATTGACACAAGCGTGACAGAAAGTTGAACGAAGAATTTTTCTCTCGAAGCTCCAGCGATCATCTTCATCAATTTTCGTTAGTCTCGATGTTTCTGCGTCGTCTGTATATGTCGTATCAGTATCTTGTGTAGAGCCTTTTTAGTTGCTCGAGAAAGGGCTTTATTACTCAATTGCTTTTGAAGACCAAATAAGCAGCGCTTGGGATGAGTTATTCTTCGCATGTTTTCCGACCTGGTGACATTGTCGAAATTGATAGCGAAGCCGAGATAGACGAAGAGACTTATTACCTCAAAGTTGTAGGTTTCTATCGTGATCTTTCATCCTAGGCGGCGACGTTGTGTTTCTCTCTTTTTGTAATGAAACTTAACATTCAAGAGGGTATTTCTACTCTTAAAATGCCGGAGTATACTCTATTGACAATTCGCAGTATTTCTCCTATTTTATCATGCCGCATGCCTGCATATGCGAGACTTTTGAAAAATGGTACCTCTGGAGTTGCCTTATGAGTTTGGTAATATTCGTTTAAGAAGAATGTTAAAAAAATCACATGACAACGCATCACCTTGTTCATAGAATGAATAAGATTGGCAGAGGTGTCAAAATTAGACATATGTTACTTCTATATAGTTTATCTCTATAGATGCTGAGAGATCATTTGAAAATGATGAAGGTGGTGCCTATCGAATTGTATTTCTTGGGTTTTTTCAAAGATCTGCAATAATTGATCTGGCTTAAATTGATTTAAACAACACAGATAGGGACTAGTTAGACTATTTATGAAGAGCCCAGGGCATTCACATATGGTAATACGGCAGGCATTACCAATGTCAATCGGTAAAATAATGCTAAGATTCCATTCGTCGGGCATACTTACTTCGACCCAGATTTTAGATATGAGTGTAGTTATGCAGCTCAGCAGTTAAGCCATCAAGTCTTGCAGCTGTTTTTAAGCTTTGAAACTGCTGTCCTGATTTCATCTTGGTCTGGTTGAAGGAAATATTGTCTGTCTTCATTCAGGTTGATTCCAGTCTGTCTGATAGTGAAATGTTGCTTATCATCACCGGTTTTTCAGCTTTTGTGAGGAACCTATGTTATTTCCTCATTTTCTGCTTTTACCGCTCGCGAGCCCTTCCCGTTTTTTTCTCCAAGTACCCTCTACGTTTTTCTTTTCTAGGTGTTTGCATTCGTCATCGAACCATGGATTCCTTTGTTGGGGCGGCTTGAAACCCATTGGTCTTTTACGTTCGATGCTGGTGGAATCGGGCTGTAGCTGTTCGACGTTGAATTACCTCATAATAGTTAGCTGTCGTTGGACTGTTTTGGATATCCATATCTTGACTAAAACAATATAATGATTGGAGTCGATGTTAGCTGCTCGGAACGTTAAGGAATCCAGTGGCGGAGTGCTTTGCGTCGACCGCAATATGATAAATTTGGTTTGACGATTTGTTGATCAGGCGTTAACCAGGTCCCTTTTTGGATATTAAGGTGTGAATATCATGTGTTGGCTACAGTTACATTTCGTTCCGCCGGAAAATGTATAAGCTTGTGTCTGTTTCCGGATGTCGTGGCCTAGTGAGAGTGCGGCGAATTCAGCTTTTATACGAGTCATTTTCAGGCACTTCCTTGCATGCCTGTTGCGCCGGTTTTCAGCCGTTAGAGTAAAAAATATCCACTAATTCGAATGTTCCACATGCAGATCCAAAGGTCGTTATCCTTTAATGGTTTTTCAGGGTCGTGCCTCTTCCATATAGTGTTGTGAGCCCTTAAAAGTGTAAGCCAGTTGTATGCTACTGGTCGTTCACGCACTTTCCATTTCACTCTGCATGAGTAAGGATTTACTTAATCGCTTAAACATTTAAAGCCAACTCGGGTATTCCTCTTCTTTTCGGTACTAATTTTAATTCACCTGGCTGCATGCAAACATTTGAGCATGCGCCAAGAATATACAGAATTTCCTAATAGAAAAGTGCAGAAAACTTTAGAGGTCAAACTAACAATGCTCGTAATGTCGAGTACTACAACTGTCTTAATCAAAAGCCATTTCAGCATTTAAAGGCAGCAATCTTCTGATGTTTGCGTAACCTCCGGGCCTTTGAGTGAGAAATGGCAGTTAACAAGTTAGAAGCTAGTCTTGTAAAAATATTTTCATCTCCGTGACAGCAAACACTTTTATGGCAGTGAGAAATGTAGGATCTTGGGTCGGATCATTGTGATAAGAAAGGAAACTAGAACTAGAAAAGGCGATGCCCAATATAAATACCATATTCCTGAATTTTTTCAATATCGGTGACTTTCATAGAGCAAACATTTTAAGCACGCCAAGGCAGGACAGTTAAGAATAAGATTTTTCTTCCTTTTCTTTTCAGCAGCTGCTGCAATAACCGTTATGAGGGATATTGAATTCCTGCGAATATCTCACAGTTTTTGAGTTAAGTGATATATTAGCTCTCTGTATCGCTCATTATCAAATGTGTGCTATACTAGCCTAGGCGTCTCATAGCTGCCTCGTTAAGTTGGTCTTTGACTGGTCTTAGAGAGTGCTTGAATGTGTGTTTAACATATGAAATTGGTGGCTTGACGTTGTCAAGTTTTGGTCTTTACACGGTGTGGTGGAACCGCGCACTTTGGGTTATTTAGTTGAAGTGCATTGTGGTCGATCTATAGTACATTGAGTACCGGCTTACATGTACTATATGAGCTTTGTGCCAAACATCTCTTGTTACATAGATCCTGAGCATGACGTTAAGATCGTCCTAGGTTATGTACCCATCAAATAAAGAAAGAAACTTGCCAAACCTACCTTCCAAACAAATTCTTAATAATAAAATCTTAGGCGTGTCAAAATAACATCCCAACCGTCGTAAAGGTTTTAGGATTCTGGATGTTAGATTGTTCCAAAGCTTCAATAATCGTATGGATTCAGAACACTACTTTTTTGCAGCTAGAGTGCGAATGCTTATTCAATATTTTGATACCGAAAAAGTAACGTAAGAAAGAAAAATTTAATTTAGCTGCAGTAAAAAGACGCTGCCAAAGCAATTGAAGACAACATTAATCCAGCATCAAGCGCAGGAACTGTGACCATTTAGTTGTACTATATAAGCCAATCATCCCGAAAATAATGAGAGAAGAAGAGAGAAAGGTAAGGAATTTCATTACACTGGCTTCTCAGGCCAAGAATAATTTGGCTATTTATTTGGATTTGGATAGAAGATACAACAACATGCAGTGACATATTCCGAGTCGAATGGTTGCTAGTATTTACCAATTGAATATCAAAGCTCCAAATAAAGAGAGCTGAGCCCAGGATCTATAGTGCACTGTATTGACACCTAAGGTAAATAAAGCTACCCAGCTGGGACATGATTCGTTAAAGAGAATCCACAAAATTCAGTTCGTCGTATATCTTAACTGTTTGCTTTAGACCATCCACTTTGTAGATGATTACCAATTTACGATCCAGCTCGGAATCGACATTTATTTTTTTCGAAATTTCGTGTTAAGTGACGATACTCACATATGACTGCATGAGTTTCTGAGTGGGGTAAGCCCAGAAGAGAACCTGGACATTCATAATACCCACAAAAGTTCACTATTTGGTGTAGTCTTCACGTTGGTGATGGTCAAAAGTTTTTTTTTCATATGAGGCTAGAGCTTGCATAAAAATTAATGGGCAACGTTATAGTACAATGGTCAGTGATTATTTTTTTTTGAAAATAATTTGAATCCGTTTGATATTTATCACTACGTCTATACTGGCCATAAAACCATTCACTCACGGAGGACTTAATTCAACAACAACATTATGTCGCAAAATGGAGAAGCGAATTGGCTACCTAGATCTTATAACTTTATACGATCGCTTACTTGTTATGGAACTGTGTATAAATTTAGTGTTTGCTAATAAGCCACAAACTTTTTAGGATCATATTCAGGTCGCTATCGGTAAGATAAAGCTCAAAATGCTCGATAGAGTGGCCCAAAATTGTAAAGATAGAAATATGATTTTAAACAATTTGCCTTAGATATCTAATTACGAAGTCACGTATTATAACAAAGCCATCAACTCGTTTGTATAAGATTAACGTCAGAACAATTTCTTTTCCTAATTTTACGACATTCTACGCAAAAGATATAGAAAGACAACCTTTAAGCTACAAATGCATTAAATCACAGCACAATTTTTAAGGTTAGGGAGAACGAATCTAAACACAAATGGCTTATGAGTTTTGTGAAAAAGTGTTAGCGCAGAGGTCGTGTCTCTCTAAGTGAATTCTACTTGTCACAGCAATTATCCCATTCGGACATGCTCTTTGCCGAGCAATTACAATGTCACACCCGAGTCCTTATGAAAAAACAAAATAGTTGACTACATTTTAACTAACTGACTAATACCTACATTAATTGCATGGTACACGAGGGTACGTATATTTGCGTATCCTCAACCCAACCCGTATATTGGCAAGCTTAAACAAAGAGACAAAGGACACACCCAGTGACTTTTAAAACCTTCAATACAGCCGCATAAAAGTACTTACATTTTCAAAAAATATATATATATATATAATTTGAGAATTGTTTGGTTTTTGGGAAAAGCCTTCTGTGTGCTCCCAATACAGATATTTAACGAACCATAAAATCAGCACCCTTAATCCTTTTGTTGTTGGACATTCCCGTACAGAGAAGGATTCATGTTCGTATTTTTATTTTTGACTTTTTCTTCTCTGAAATTACAGGCTAAATTGAAAATTTACGAAACGAAACGAAATAGAAAGCTACCCTTAGTTGGGCGATTTTAGTATTGGCTTTATGGATTTATTTGTATTGCCTTTTTTCTCTCTTTCTTTTAACTTGTGTATCTTTATACAGCGATTCTACTATGAATACTTTGACATGTTTGAAGGTTTAGGGAGTGAAGAAAGAAAATTCTACAATTTAAAACAAAATGATGGACGGATGCTGTGTGCTTTTGTTTCCGTTCTTGCAAGTAACAAGGATTTCGATAGAAAGAAGAGGAATGTGTACATAACGAAAATAGACAAGTTTTATATACTTATTTTACCCAGTCTCTAAAAAAGCAGGAAATAATTGGTTGTAGAAGCAACACCCCGAGACTGGTGTTGGTGCATTAAATGTTGAAGAAGGGCCAATATAAACCCATTACCTTACAACTATGTTGACACGTCTTACCTGGGGATGGTAACATCAAAACTGACAAAAAATTATTACGAAATTCATTTACTCGAACTCAGAAGACAGCATTATTGTCCGTTATTTTTTTATATTTGTGTGCAAGAACCATAAAAACCCATCACTATCCTGCGAATGCCGCAAATATGTTGGCTAACAATTTTTCAACCTTCCTGACTCTGAACTTAACGCGTTAGAAAAAATATTGCGTCTGACTTCTAAGCGGATATTAACGTGATCCTATGAGCTTTATTGCGAAGGAGATGAGAAGGCGAAGTACTTGCATCTGTAGCGACCGACTTAAGCTACATTTTATGTCTGTGTAAGCCCCTCACCACTTCCAAGCAATTTCGAGATTGCAACAATTACCTGGACGCAGTCTGAAGGTTAAATACATCAGTTATTGTTTAAATTCCAGTTCACAATGATGCGAGATGAGTTTCTACATCCTCGATCAGGGCGTCCAATGGCAGTTGGATTTCATGTAAGCATAACTGATGTGACAATCCAGAATGTCGGAAGATCAAACGAATGCTTTTCTATATTTCTGAAGGTTTATCGACGTTTGTGGTTAGATATTCGATTTCTTACTAGAATCTTAACATCACACTACCCTTTTGCTAAATATCTTAGTATGCTAGGCCTCATATCTTTACATGACCTATTGAAAGAAGATCCATTTAAATCTGAGGATAGTGTTACTTTTAGAACAACGTCGTTTTTATTTGGTATGGAAGTCATCTCGACGGCCCATCCCCATATGAACACAAGTCTGCTAAAACCGACTTTAGTTACCCACCATAGAGTTGTAAATGCTATCGTTTACCAAGTAAGGCTCTGACTAAGGCCTAGAAGTCCTTGTGGGCCTTTCTTTCTTGGTCAGCAACTTTATCTCTAAGTTTATCAAGTCGTCCAAAAGTTGACGATTTGGCCGTTTGCAATCTGAGTTCGTATTGCGCTCATGATATGTTTGATGTCTGGCAGCCTAATTACCTTTGAGCTGAATGCCATTCGGCTAAGATTCTAACTCAAGTTCAATATTTTCCTCTGTACTGACTCTACGTATACGGGTAGGTGGCTTGATGTCCAATAGCGTGAAATTTGGTCACTGTGGTTTGAATAGCTTGCTCAATATTTTGTAAGTGTAGGTGTTGTTCTGGTATATGCCATGTCATGCCATCATATATGGTATGCCATGATGAAATTGCAATGAGCATGTTTGACTTTTTATTTGTGTGTATGCTTAAATTTCATCCAGTCGAGGTTGGAGACCTAGATAACTCTGCAGCAAACTACTAGCAATCCCAAGTTCATCATACGTTCGAACTACGAACGCACATCTGAATCTTTAAATGGCATCCCTTGATAGACTAACTTTAGATCAGGAGAAACCGCAAAGCCCTATACTTCCATGCATCTTTAGCAATAATGATCTTAGAACCTCCAGATACTAAATCGTTATTGATAAAAAATAAATTAGCTTCTATGATAGTTGCTGTAAAATCGATCATCAGATACATTTGGACCTCACCACCCTTTTTCCTTCGAGGAAAGGTGGTGAGGCGAAGGACTCATCTAAAAGCGACGTATCTTATGATTATCTATACATTCCTGAACATTTCGTCTCATAGTTACGTGTTACCAATTTGTAAAACTGACACTCGATTAGATCACTTGTTGTCAATTCAATTCCTATTTCGACCGATGAAGCGTGTGCATGTACTTAGTGTCGATATTTATTTTGCAATTTAAGAAACTTGCCAATTTCTATAGTGGAGAGGAGTCTACATAATTCAATATGGAATTATTGTAGTTGTGATACAACATCTGTATTATTGCGTTATGGCAAATTGTTTTCGTTGTTCACATCAACGATGGTGTACAACAGAATTTTCGTCATTGCCAAATGGTACGTTATTGTTTTGTGAATTGTTGTATTTGTACAGTCGTTTCTTCGTTTTGAATTTTTTAATACGGGAAAAACGTAATCAAATCGTTTTAGCTCACCAGATCTGAAAAGGTATTTAACCAAGCCGTCCCTCGCACATATTAGAACGACTGCAGTCCCGACATCATCAACCTTCAGACTAACTCGTATGCGTCTGAGAGTTCTATAAAGTTAGCTGTTTAAATCAATATGACTTCAAACGGGGATAGTCCACAATCGGCCAAATCTTCACTATCCGGCAGATCGAGGAAAAAACTCAAGAGGTCCAAATCGATACCCACCATCTATCGTACGCCGACGATATCGACAATATTGGGGAAAACCCAGTGAGCTGTCACCTGTGCGTTCGCTAGTATTAAAACGAAAGCTACCAAAATTGGTTTACATGTAGATGAGGGCAAAAACAAATGTATTCCGTCAACAAAAAAGGACACACCAATCCGACGAAGTGGACAGACGTAACAATCGACAACTATAATTTCGAGGTGAGAAAGGACTTTGTCTACTTTGAATCTACTATGAATTCTGCCAAAAACACCTTAGCAGAAATAAAACGAAGAACCACACTTGCCAATCGCTGTTTTTTTGGGCTAAGAAAGCAATTGATTAGTAAAGCCCTATCATGAAAAAGTGGATGAAGATATCCTCAGTCGTTTCGAGGGAAAAATCATTCAAAATATATTCGGTCCCGTTTGCGTTGATGGGCTTTGGAGGAGAAGATTCAACGACGAACTATACAAGCTGTGCAACGACCTAGTCTGAAAACTTCGCATCAGTCGTCTGAGATGGCAAGGACATGTAGAGCAAATGAACACCAATGATCCGGCCCGGAGAGTTTTCGAATCTTACCCGGAGGGGCAGTGCAGTAGAGGGGGACCTCGGTAGCGTGCACAAGTAGAAGGGGACCTCAACCGGATGGAGTTCGCAACTAAAGGCAATTAGCTAAAGACCGGACTAACTAGAAAGGCATGTTGGCTTAGGCCCAGGTTCACCCCGAACTGTAGCGCCACCTAAGGAAGTAAGTGTGTCTCAATCGTTTGATTCGATGGTAGCCAGAATGCATTTAAGCTAATTAATGAAAAAGTCTGTTGGTCTGATTCACTCCTCCCACGCTATTTGAGCATCTAAGGTCAATTCATCATCATCATCATCATCAATTCATATTACTTAAAATGTTCAAATAATTGCTCTGTTTTTGTGAAATGTTTAAGTGCTATTTACTTTGTTGGTAAAATATATTATTTCCAAACTGATTGGTTACTAAATGTTGACTAATTAGCAATGGACAACATTTCGTAGAAATTTCTAATGTTAATATCAGAGTAGTCTGTGTAAAAAGAGAAAAATTTGCTGACTAGTAAATCATCAGCATCAGCCTGTTTACATACAGGTTAGGGATTGAGTCAGTTGACGTCAAAACTGAGTCAGAATTCGTTACGTCTTCAATTCTGCAGCTCCTTGCCCCACTATAATTGACGAGTATTGTTGATTCCGATATTAAAGGTGAGTTCATGGTATCTGTGATATTTTTATTTTTGATTAAAATATAACTGGTTATTAGACGTGACAACAACTAATTGACGTTCATGGAAACGTAGCAAGTGGATGCGCTGGATCAAATTTTCCATCATTTTGTTGCATGTTTTGGGTAAATTTCACATTAGTGGTGAGCATCACCACCGATGAGCCGGTAGTAGTTAGCCAGCAACGTACATTTGAAATTGTTTTGTTGCTATACAATTGAACTTCTTCTATCGTTTTTGCTACAGCCACTACGGGAATGTCATCAGCAAATCCAATAATCGACAATTCGCATGGTATCTGTAGGCTTAATCTTGTATTGTATCATGCATAATATTCCACAGTAGCGGGCCTATGACCGAGCTTTGTGGCTCGCCGCCAGCAATCTCATACGCTTTAGCTCTTTCATCATAGTCTTTGGCGCTTTCCATTCTCAGGAAAAAGACCCTCTTAAAGAATGCGTTCGTATTTTAATTTCATATTTTAATGGCGTGTAGTCTGGTGTAGATTTTGACAATCCCGAACCCTACTTCTTTGGCAAGGAAGTAGAGTCACAACTATTTTTCGCAACAATGTCGAAGTGTGCACATTGGATCGTTCAGCCTCATCAATACTTTTTGATAAACCTGATACATCGTGATTAAGTTGTTCGCAAAAATCTCTAAAACGAAGATTAGTAGACTTAATCGGGTTTTTTAGTCATATTATTGCTTCCTGATATCCAATGCTTGAATATTGATAGCAATTACGGGTCTAGAGCCCGGGAACGCTGGTTATCTATTCTTGTTCGGATGCATACCGAAGTTACTTCAGCATTTTTTGTCGTCCGTTCATACGAGGTGAGTGTTTTCTCTTTCTCAGCCTAGAGCTGTGGCTTTGTGATTTGTATGTGAAATGTCCCATTCTGATGCCTGTACATTGAAATCTCGTGCTAATAGCGTCGTCGATATGTTTATCCAAGATCATTTCGAGGTAATTGGTAGCGCTAGGTGACAAATAACAGATATGTAAATACCGCAGAGCTTTTTTCGTATAATGTTATCACAATATACGAGTACACAAACCCACAAATATAACATCTGTCTAAATATGGTATGCGTGAGCTCAGAAAATCTCTATGGGGCTATATATGTAATTAAAAATATTTTTTATACAATACATTCGTGATTCTTTATTGTTTATTGTAATATTACACAGAAAGAAGCTGGCTAGTTTAGTTAAAAATAACAACACCTCCTATCTTACAAAATTTGTTCAGCTGACAAATCGAAAAAAGAAACTCAATCTCTATACAATATATGACCAAAATGTTGATCAATGGTACGATATCATTTGGTAAGGAAACATGCACACTTACTTGATGACACTTAGTTTGATACACTTATTCTAGCGATTTTCCAACTTCTTGATCCCGTTCGAAAAGTAATTTTCCGGAAGGTCTGCAAAATACTCCTCCGTGGCGTCGATTTCCGACCAATCGAACCTCCCTCGGCCGCTTCGGAGCACTCGTGTCGGCTTCAGTCCATTGCCGGGCACATATTCTGTTCTCTGGTGTTCAACAGTTACCAAACGACGCCAAAAGCCCACCCGATTCCGCATCAGCAAGTCCAAACACTTTCGAAGTACTCTCGCGTTCGTGTTTTTGGTCAGGAGTGAGTATGCGCGGCACCCAGCGTCAGAATAACCTTTTCATATGCAGAATATTGCCCAAAATATGGCATGTGCGCTCAGTACTAAATTTTGTGATATATGCTAGCTCGCGCACCTTCACTTTCCGGTCAGCCAACACCATTTCATATATATTTTTTGACATTGTCCACTGAAACCACATCGAAGGGCCTGCCGTTGAGGACTTGATCGGTAGTAGAGTTGCGGCCACCACGAATCTCTGAAAACCAATATTTGACGGTGTAATCTGACTCCGTTTTGTCTCTTAAAAAATAATGTTTTATGAGAGAACGAAAATAGTTTTTGTCCATACTCAAGATGATGCCAAACACGTCAAAAACAATCAGCTGTCAAAACAAAACTAAAGACAGTATCGCACTGAAATTTGGCATGTCTGCCTAATATGAACGGACTTCAAGGCATCATAACCTTTTTTGCAGTAGCAGCGCATTCTGGCGGTCAAGGTGGCTACTTTTCACTCCAACTAGTAGTTTTTTTTTTTCAGATTTTGAAGAAATCCTATTAGAGCAACATAAATCGCTTTCATATTATCATATTGCATATGTTGTGATGTTGACGCAAATCGTTAATAAAATCCAAATTAACACAGTAAATAATTTTTAACGATTTTGTAGCCAAACAAATTTTCCAATGCTTGCAGCACTTTAACCAAAGAAAAACTAAATAAAATCACCTAAATTTTTTTTAAAAATAAATAGGAATTCCCCACAGGATTAAGCGACAATTTGCAATGTCACACATGGTTTATCGCCAATAATCAATTTTAATTGTCCCAAAACAGACTCAAAATACCCTGACACGTTAGCGCTTCCTAGAATTTTTCAAAAGCAAACTTTTTTTTTTAACACAATTTGTTGATTTATTTTTTATTTTTATTTTTTTTTGTTTAATGTGGGCAAAAAAGAATCAATTTAATTATTGGCCCTAGGTGGGAAACAACAATTTCTGTCAACAGCTTTTCTCGCTAGTTGGTTCATTTAAATGCGTGTACAGAGCAAATTTTCGTTATGTAAGCAATTAAGAATAAGCACAACATAATTAATAATAAATTAATTGCAGATGAAAAATGTAAGGAAAAAACTGAAATAACGGTATGAAAGCCCAAACATGCGTATGTTAATCTTTAATTAACGTGACACTTGTTCAATCCGAGTATCCCGAAAGGGTGGCCCCAAGGCCTTTGAGCATTTCCATTTCACCAGTTTTGTTGCAACTTAACTTAACCTACTTGTACAATAAAAAAAATCCACAAACTCTGTGTGGATGGAGACCTTTTTGCTTTCACCAAAGAGAGTTTACGCAGCAAGTACTCGCAATAAATTTAAAAGAATGGGGATGATTAAAACCAAGAAATAAAAGTTACAATCACTATAAATTAAGTTTAAAGTTTTTTACCAAGTTTTATTCCGTCAATGTTACATTCTAGGAGGTAAATTATTTACAAGTATCTGAAATGACCAGGATCAATCAAAAATCGATGTCCCAACCACTGGTCTCGTCAGGAGGCTCATCATTATCTCCACAGCATGGTTCGAAGTACTGTAAATCAGTATTGCTGCTGATGGGGCGCTTAATCGGGGATGGCAGAGTTTTTGTTTTCAGTTTTTTCCAGTCGAAACCATCAAACCAACTGTCGGTGGTGACCAAAATAAATTATTTTCATTTATTTTTTCTTATATAATACATTCAGCTGACCACAGCGGAAATTAAAAAATTCAGCAATTTTTCACATAGAGGGATACACTCACCTGTGACGTTTGATATCTAGAATACCCTTTCGCTGGTAACCCAAGCGCTCGGCGGGCATCTGTTTGCACAGGTGCTTAATGAGTCCTTGTGCAGTTTTTGGTATTCTCGATGGCATCAATATGACATCGATACCACCCAAAATTTGCTGATAGATTTTGATTTGGCTCTGACCACGAAATGGTGATTTGCCGACTAGCAATTCGAATATAAGAATTCCCAAAGCCCAGTAGTCAACTGCTTTGTCATGTCCTCGGTCCAAAATAATTTCGGGTGCCACGTACTCGGGTGTACCGGCGAATGTGTTTGTTTTTTGATTTTCTAAAATTCTTTTGGCAAAACCAAAGTCAACCTAAGAGCGGATGATGGTGAAGCATTCATGTGGATGGAACGTTTTGATGAAAATAACTTACCAGCTTACAGTAACCGTCATTGTTTAGCATAAGATTCTCTGGTTTTAGATCACGATAGATGATATTGCGGCTATGGAGAAATTCGAATGCTTCTACAACACATCCAGCTATGAAACGAGCAGTCTTTTCATCAAAATACTTCCGTTTTGACATTATTGTCCAGACATCCCCTCCAAGACAGGCCTCCATAAGAAAGTAGACGAATTTGTCGTTGCGGAAGGTCTTGTACAATCTAAAAGTACAAAAGATACATATAAAGTGTAATTTAATATAGTGGCGTATCCCAGTTTTTGATATGGTGTATGTTGATATGTGTTCCTGTCCCAGCATCTACGAATAGCTAAGTGAGTAGCTACTTTGTTCTTAGCCGGGTATTTTATTCTTAGTTTCGTTCACGTACAGAAAGACAAAGAAGAGCATAAATTATTGCATAATTCATTTCTGAGCACGTTTCGTATTAAGGATATGAACATAATAAAAAATGTGTCAATGAACTACATTCGCATTTTCCTCTCAAGTTCTTTTTTCCTTATTTTTTTTTAAGTAAATGCTTTTTTACCGGAAAAAAGGGTATGGAAGCATTCGAGGATTTTAAAACGCGTTCTCATTCAAGCATCACTATATCCATCTATCTGAGAAGTGAAAAGATAAAACAAATAAGTATTTTTTTACCGTGAATTCGATGGAAATTTCAATTACACCGATTGAAAGTTTGCATATAGTGATATTGATTTCAAAGATTTATGAGCTTTGTAGTTTTGAAATACTATAATGATCTATTATCATGAACAACTGTGACAGATTTTTTTAATTTACTGCACTCGTACAAGTTGAAACATATAATAATTATTTATAAACATAGTCGTTTGCATTTAACGTTTAACAAGCATTGAACAACCCCGGACGACTTTATTAAATTTAAACACAGATTGACGGGGAAATTCAAGGTCGGGAGGGCTGATTGTTAATGGCGTTTTCTGAGGGTACTTCTGCTACAATGGAAATCGTATTCTGTTGGCTTCATTAAGTATACGAAATAATGTGTTTTAAAAACAGTATCAGAATCAGGAGATTTGAAACGTTTCTACAAAGAAAGTAGAATCATCACTTTAAATCAGAAAACCAAATACGTTGCTGAAGAAGTGTAAACTGGTGAAATTCGCAAAAGTTTATTGTAAAAAAGATTTTAAAGGTCTGGAATATAAAGTCAAATATGTTTTTGTTTTTCTTATAAAATTTGTTGAACTGGTAACTCTTTTTAAAGGCCATCGAAAATAATACTGATTACTTGAAGTTTTGCAGCCTTCTGAAGCCAATAGAGAGTAAGTTTAAGTTAGAATCATACTCGTACTAGTATTGAGGTTCACAACTTTTTTCACAGTACATTAGAAGATTGTGTAAATCGCATTAAACTGAATTGGCAGCTAGTGGAAGTTAATATATATATACAATATATAAATAATAGGTTTTCGTATCATCATAAATGTAGTATTATCTTTTATAAATGAAAAAATCAAAAGACCACAGTTGCTTTGAACCTAAGTACTTTGAGCGTAGGTGTATCAAATGATAAATCTCTAAGAACCATTTTAGAGGGAAATTCTATAAAATAAGACTTAGTTTATATAATAGAATAAACTCTTTCGTGAACTTTATATTTAAAAGGATATTTTCATGTAAATTTTTGTAAAAGCTGTCTGAAAAGCCTCTTTGGACTTTTAAAAAATACCCAGGAAGCATATCCAGGTAAGGTATACAGAAAAAAGTACGAGTACATACGAAAGCACGTTGTGCAGAATAGATGATAACTTATTAATAACAACTTTTATAATGTGGGAGACAACGCAGTAGAGGTCGACCTCGTTTAAGGTGCGCGCACAAGATTATTTTTTACGTAGAGTCTTTTTCTAAGTCTTGGCCTTATGTTATTGCCACGGAAAGGATGTATTACAAATTTCCTGTTTGTTTTGATATCCTTAAACATTTCCTTACACGCCGATGAAAATCACATGATTAGAGCGTTTAAACCTAGGAATCCGATGTGCCATTCCGTGGACATCAACGATGGCAAGAAGAATAATAATAAAACAACAAGCATGGTAAAGTGTTTCTAACCAACTAGAAGCCGAGCAGAAGACAATATTTTCTGATCTATCTAAATCAAAGGAATACTTCAACGACACTTGAGTTTTGGGCACTTTACACAAAAAATCACTTTTCACATATTAAGAAAGGATCCACTAATTCGTCAAGGATAATTTGGAAAATCATTCTTAGATATTGGGTATGTAATTTAATTCGTGCGGTTTTTTTTTTCAAAATTTGAACGTTTATTTAAGAAAAACATGTACAATAGAATTATTCAAAGTATTGCACATCTGAAGTTATGAATTTTTCCCATCTTTCTGGCAATTTGTGGATCACATCCTAAAAGAATTGCGCCGGCTTGGCAGCCAAGAATGAATCAAGCCAATTTTTGATATTTTGTTTTGATGTGAACCGAATTTCAGTGAGGGCGTTCTACATCGACCGGAACAAATGGTAGTCAGAAGGGGCAAGGTCTGGGCTATAAGGCGGGTGGGATAAGACTTCCCATCCTCTTTTTTTCAAATAGTTCTTAACCGGAATAGCAACGTGGGGTCGAGCGTTGTCATGATGGAAAATTATTGCCTCGTGTCTGGTCGCATATTCCGGGCGTTTTTCGGCTACTGCTCTCTTTAAATGGATTAATTGTGTTCGGTAGCGTTATCCATTGATGGCTTCACCCGGTCTTAGCAGCTCATAATACAGCACACCCGTCTGATCCCACCAAATATAGAGCATTACCTTCGCGCCATGGATATTCGGCTTTGCCGTTGATTTGGCTGGTTGGCCGAGTTTCACATATGATTTTTTGCACTTGGGGTTGTCGTAATGGATCCATTTTTCATCACCAGCAACAATCCGATGCAAAAATGACTTCCTTTTGTGGCGTTCCAGCAGCATTTCGGACATGCAAAACCGCCTTTCGACGTCTCTCGGCTTGAGTTTATGTGGAACCCAATTTCCTTGCTTTTGAATATATTCAGCTGCTTCTAAACGTTTTTAAATGGCTGTTTGAGTGACACCCAAAGATTCTGCGAGCTCTTCTTGTGTCTGGCAACAATCTTCATAGAGTAATGCTTCCAGTTCTTCATCTTCAAACTTTTTTGGCTGCCTAGGACGTTCATCGTCTTCCAAGCTAAAATCACCACTTTTAAATCGTGCAAACCAGTTAGCGCATGTTCACCATAAACTTTCACCAAAATACGATGACCTTCGGCAGAAGTTTCCTTCATTTTAAAATAATGATGAAGAACTTCCCGCAAAAACACTTTTTCAAGCACAAAGTTCTACATATTTGAGTGACAAAAAAAAAATATTGTTGTTTACGCTTCAAATGAATGACATATACTGAAATGACGTACAATGACAGTAGCTTTTCAACGCATGTTCCAATGGAATAATACAAGTTAGGCTATCTCTTAGCAAACTGCACGAATAAGTTATAGACCCAATATATTCAAAGAAAAAAATCGTAATCTTCAATGTTGACATCATTTATCGAGAATTTAAGAAAAGGCTTACTTTGAAGTGCCTTGAAACATGTTAACGGAAATTGCTCTTTTAATATTAATGCTAGAAACTTTGTATTGGACTTTGTTCTTAGAAGAAATACTAGCCCTTGTAACTGAGTTTAAATAAAGTTAATATCTTCTTTGTGTCCTCACATATTCAATTTTTAAGCTTGTTCTATTTTTCTTGTCCATGCTAATTTTTGATTTTGGGGTCAATTTTCTCCGGAAAATGCGTAATACACATACCATTTGACTATTTTTTTCTTATGAATAGAATATAACGATTTATCCTTGACGAATAAGGAGATTTTAAAGATTTTTTTTCCAAATAATGCAAAAAAATTTTTGTAAAATAAAAAAAAAAAACAAAATTAACGTAATTTTGGTGAGGTAAAGGTCTCTTTTAAAAAGAAGGTGGCTGGCCGAATGATTACTCCTCTTGTAATTATCTGAAATCAAAATTCTAAATGATTATTATTTCAGTAGTGTTGTCACTTTGTCACGTAGCAGATTTAAAAGATTTGAGTTAAAATTAACAAAATTGCGGCTTTGTAAAAAAAAATTCAAAAATCGACTGTTTTTTTTCGGTCGAGATAAGGAAAGTGGTTAAAAAAATCTAATTCTAGTACCAGACAGAACCATTCATGTGTAGAATATTGTGTTTTTTTCTTAATCATACGGGCCGACGGATAAAAAGTAGTTTTGAGCAAAATGCGTTTAAGGTTTGGAGCTGCGGCGCGGCTGCAAAATGACTTAGTGTATCAGTCTAAAATTTTCTCAATTTAATAAACCTTGAAAATAAGCCAAACCAAATCGATTTTATGAAGATCGTAGATGAGACCAACTCCTTAAAGTAATTTACATAATTGTTTCTTTTAATGTGCATAAGTTGGCTACTTTTGTTTTATCTTTAACTCGAATAGCCCTTAAGGGTGTGACCGCTAAAAACAGGTGATTTTTGTGAATTTTTTTTAAAAAGAAAACTACTGCACCAAATGATTTAAAAAGATATATGTATATATGTTATATTATTTATACATAAATTTTCAATATACACTGAAGTTTTGAAAGGAAAAAATGAAATTTTCAGCGAAATATTCGCTATCTTCCAAGACACAAAAAAAGGAACCTCCACTGCTGCAGTGATTGCGACCTTCACCGTGGCTAAAATCAAAAAAAAAAAAATAAAAAATTGTAAACTAGACTATACAATGACCCATCATTGTAAAAAAAATTTAAATTTAACAAAATGGCAGAGTTTTGAAAAAAATGTCGAATTTTTCTCAAAAATTTGATAATTTTTAGCCCGCCAAAATTACATTTTACATACAATCGAAAAACTTGAGAGACTATATAGAGAAACGTAAATAAGCCAAAAAAATCAAAGCGATCGAATGATTGGTCTTCGGGTTACAACTGCAGCAAATTTTGAAAAATGTAGTTTCGAGAAAATGCGTTTAAAGATAAAATGATTGATTTCATTGTTATAAATAGATAAAACTCGTACTGAGAGCTAATCGTCTGCTGGGCTGCTGAAGCTTTTCTTCGGGATGATCAACCCTCTTTAGAGGCAGCCTGTTGGCGATGCTCTGGTACTAGTAGTCTTGTTTCATCTTTACTAGCGACATAATCTCTTGCTGCAAGTTCAACTATTATTTCTATCACACTAAATATTTTTTGTTTGGTTTGCCAAAGCAAACCATTGTAGCTTTCGTTATTATTTTGTCTTTTTTTACCGTTACATCTATCAAGCAATGCACAAAGAGACAAGTCCTTGTACTCGTATATAGGCATGAGAGCTTTTTGAGCATTTGGGTCAAGTGGGAAATAATCGTGCTTGAACTAAGTCAAGTTCATTCCTTCAGCTTCCCAGCGGCGTTAAGTGAACCAACTCTATACACCTTCTTTTATTAATTTATCGGCTTTTTTCAAACTACGGCATTCTGTTTTTAACATGTAGATAGCACTCTAATTTTTTTACAGAAATATCATATGGATTCAAATCTAATAATTCGTCACATGGGGCACTATCACCATCACCAATATACCGCGACTATTTCACACCACATTTACTAATAGAGCGACCAAACATGTCTTTTACATTGTCAACTTAAATTTTTGAAGCCGATCCCTTATGATTTATGTCACAATCATCTTCGTGTAGTGAGAGCCATTCTTCGAAAGCTTCAGGATCGTTGTCTTTTTTATTTTCATAAAAGACACAATTCTGACAGTGAGTAGACTTTACATACGAATCGACGATTTTTTACAATATTTTCCTGTCAGAGTTAATACACCAAAACGTGAAGTATGGCTACGTTTTTTGTACGTGATATCCCCAAAACTGTCCCTAATGTCTGCTTTTTCTCTTTTTCAATAGCTCTTTCCATACTAAATTTAGAAACTGATTCTGCTGATATCCATAAATTCGTGAAACCTCAAGCGAAAATTTGATTATAAAATTTACTTGCTAAATACATCAAACCGCAAAAAAGATTGATTCCGTTTATTCCAATACCCAAAAGACGCATCACAGAGTTTGATCAATCACAATATTATTATCCTTTTTTTGTGATAGTTTTTCAGTGGACGTACTATTATTCACGGTTGATTGCTGGAATGTATGTTGAGTTCCCGTAAACCTGTTAATGTCGTGAGTACTTTTTTGGTTTGAATACCTCATTTTTACTAAAATAAATTACGAAGTGCTAAGTATAACGGGTACAGTAAAACATTGAGTCTTTCTCCAAACACATGTAACGTCCTAATATAGTAAACGAAAAATCCCTAGAGTAGAAGGTCAATAATAGAATCGTATTAAAATGGTGTACGATGGCGACAGATCCCGAACAATAACTCTGGTAGAAACCGTAGCAAACTTAACTTTCTGACCACTGAGCGGCTACTCCTTAGAAGGCTGAAACTCAAAAACATTTTCATTTGAAATGTTAAGATGTTATTTTTAAAGGTATAAATAGGTATATCGATTTTTTCGAAATTGTACATTATAGTAGTTGTGCTTCTTTATACTGTAAACGCCATAAATCAAAAATACTAACTGAATGATAAAGGGACTCCCCCGGCACATCACCATAACTTGCTTTTCACTATACACGTGTTCAACTTGATCCTGTTTTATGACATCAATTTTGCGGAGAATTTTCAAAGCAAAAGTTCTTTGCGTAGGGGTATGTGACACTAAATCCACTCTTCCGAATGCACCTGCACCTAAAGTTGCAACTTTTTTCAAATCTCCCAACTCTACATCAGCATACTCCCGATTGAATTCAGAATGCCTCGCAACAGATACTCGCTCCATTGAGCAATTTACAGGTTTCTCCCGCAACTGGGGAATAGTTCCAAGATAACTTATTACAGTCCTGAGAAAGAAAAATCCTCACATTGGAATGTTTTCTATCTTTTTCCTTTTAAAACTTCTTACTCTCTATCTAATTTGAGGCATTCCGTCATCGGTGGGTCGGCATACACACTAGCTTGACGGACATCAGCATTAAGAATTGCATGTTCACCAAAGTAATCACCACGTTTTCGATGTGCCACAATTGCTTCGGTACCATCTTCTTGGAGTTTTTTAATAGTCACTGTACCACCTCTGATTATAAAAAACTCATTTCCAACATCTCCCTCTCGTACTATGCATGTATTCGCTGAATAGCATCGCTTTAAGAAAAAAGGACGGAGGTAAGATATTCATAATAACTTTCAGTATTTAGAGTTTGTATGGTTTAATGAACCTTCTTTAGTAGATCGACTAACTTAATGAGAACTTCATTCGATAGATCTTTGAGTATAGGTGAGGACCTCAAAAACTGTAAGTATTCCTCCTTCTGCTTAAAACCCGAGACGAGCATTATATTCCTAAATTTCACCCTGTCGATTTTCCACACCTTTGCTCTATTAGTAGCTAAATGTAAAAAAATTTAAGATAAAATCCATCATTAAATGCGAAAGTAAAATTCTCACCTTTTATAGATGCAAATCGTTTTGCATTGTAGAGTATGGCCAATTCACCAAACACGGTACCAGGACTGATGGTACCAATGATGTTTCCTGATTTTATGACATCGTAATATCCTTCCTCGGAAACGAAAATCTCGGAGCCCTCATCATTCTCGCGAATAATGTAACTACCTTCCTCGTAGATGGCTGGCTCCATGGCGTCGATAACCATTTCCTTTCGATCTTTATCCATGTAGTTGTTCAGAAAGTCGTTTTTCTCGATTGCATTACGTATAAGCTTGCGGGTACTTTCAAAAATATAAAAAAAAAATGTATATATTTTGAAATGCAATGAAGTATAATTTTCAAATGTACTTACGATTCATCCTTTCGGAACACTTCGATATCAATAACTTTCCTATCAGCCGGTTCCGGCCTGGAGGCTATTACACCCCCAATAGCACGGGCTTCTATAATACTGTCTCTTAATTCAAATGTGTCCTATTTGAAGTTAAGAAAATAAAATTATTGTTTGTAGATTGTTTGGAAAAATATGGTAGAGTAAAGAAATTTATTCGAAGTATGTTCCTTTATCTGTAGAATATGCTTCTCCGTTCAAACTATATTCTGTGAGCTTAAAAGGTTTGGTTTAAGGTTATGAAGTTTGCAAATATCAAGATATACTCGATAATATTATATGTAGAGTAGATAAAAAATCCCAGTATATGACAGGAAGTAAGCTTATGCTATAAATATGAAAATTACTAAACCATAGCTAACCCGAGACTGCAAAGGAATGGTCAATTTACTCGTATCTATGGAATAAAGATGAATGTGGCCATGTTGTGCGATTATATGTGCACATATCTATAGCTGTCTTACCTTATTAATTTGCCCGACACTACAACAGATGATAAGGCTACCTCACACAAAATTTTTTTTTCTTTAATCATTTGAGTCTGAGCACAGTTGACATAAAGTGGCTTCTTCCAAGATTTGTGAAATTTAAAAGTTTTTATTAACAGTTTTCACACTTATGCTTATAAAAGAAAACCTTAATTTAAGTAATTAAATATTTGGCTTTATCAATCTAAATGACACTTTTATTAACTTTGCCTGCAGCAGGCTTTACAATGGAACAGCGCGTGCTGTACAAACATCAGTTGAAATCAACTTTTGGTAATTAATTTTATAAATTAACAAAACCAGCGCTTCAAATACGTTTGAGCTTTTTTGGTAATATTTAAATAAATAGGAGCTAATATGACTAATTTTGTCATAGAAAATAAAGTGCTGTGCGATTTCTTTTTCAGAAGGAAAATTAACTAATTATTAGGCTTTTTGCAAGAAAGCATATCAAACACCATTAACATCAAAGTTAGATGGAGTGAAATGTAACTTCCTTGACCGCCAGAATGCACTGCTACTGCAAAAAAGTGCCTTGAAGTCCGTTCATATCTAGGCAGATATGCCAAATTTCAGTGCGATACTGTCCTTAGTTTTGTTTTGACAGCTGATTGTTGTTGACGTGTTTGGCATCATGTTGAGTATGAACAAAAACGATTTTCGTTCTCTCATAAAACATTATTTTTTGAGAGGCAAAACGGTGAAGGAAATAAAAGAAAAGTTGGATAAATATTATGATGCTAATGCTCCGTCAGATAACACTGTCAAATATTGGTTTCGAGAGTTTCCTGATGGCCGCAACTCCACTACCGATCAGGTCCGCAGCGGCAGGCCCTCCGATGCGGTTACAGGGAACGATGTCAAAAAAATATATGAAATGGTGTTGGCTGACCGGAAAGTGAAGATGCGCGAGCTAGCAGATATATGCGCACACGCCATATTTCGGGCAATATTCTGCATATGAAAAAGCTATCCTGCCGCTGGGTGCCGCGCATACTCACTCCTGACCGAAAACGCGAGAGCACTTCGAAAGAGTGTTTGGACTTGCTGATGCGGAATCGGGCGGACTTTTGGCGTCGATTGGTAACTGTTGAAGACCAGAGAACAGAACGAGTGCCCGGCAATGGACTGAAGCCGGCACGAGTGCTCCGAAGCGGCCAAGGGAGGTTCGATGGGTCCATCAACAGCGAGTATTATTATGCATTATTAGAGCGATTGATGGCCAAAATCGTTGCAAAACGGCCTCACATGAAGCGAAAAAAAATTTTTTTTTTTGCGAGACAATGCACCGGCACACAAGAGCATCGCAATCATGGCTAAAATCAATGACTAACGGCTCCAATTGCTGTCGCATCCACCGTATTAGCCCCATTTGGCTTCCTCGGACTATTATCTCTTCCCAAACCTCAAAATATGGCTCATCAATAAAAAATTCAGCTCATGCGAGGAAATCATCGACGCCACGGAGGAGTATTTGCAGACTTTCCGGAAAACTACTTTACGGACGGGATCAAGAAGTTGGAAAATCGCTAGAATAAGTATATCGAACTCAAAGGGGACTATATCGAATAAAATAAAAAAGACATTTAAAAAAATTTTTTTTTCATTCCCAAGGAGGTTACTTTTCACCCCACCTAGTAATGGAAAGTTTTTAGTTAGTATTAAGAAAGATGATGGTAATTCTTACTTGAATGAGTCAGGTGCGATTATTAGTGAAAGACCAAAGTGCTTGCAGATTGCTATACTCGTCAAACAAAAATACGAGTAGGAATGAAGGAATTAAAAGCAACTACTTCCCCAAATTTAATAAAAGCTGCTGCTACTTCTTCGCCTTTGACTCTTCATTCAGATTTTAATACCGACAAATTGTTAAGATTAAATTGTTGATACTGTTAAAGTATCAATATGAAGTTATTAAAAATGTAATTGATGGCCGTAATATATTTCTAACATGTAAACCAATTTTACAATGTAATATCTAAAATCTCGAATCCAATTCCAAGACTTGCTTGATAAAGATTTAAGAGAGTTATAGACGCATTAGAGACTAATGAAGTAATAGCACAAAATATGACAGCTATAATCTTACACTTTTAACGAAGAGGGGATGTGATGGATCATTTTCAGATGGCGATTTGGATTCATCGGACTCAAATTTGTTTATTACATCGATTCTACTTCTGCAGTTAAACATAACTGATTTAAATAGAAAAATTTCGAAAAAACTTCGCCCCTTCTCAACATGATATTATAGGCCACTGAAATTTAAACTTAAAAAAAGAAGCCAAGAACTATTACGGGAAGAAAAAATCGGATTTTTGAAATTGAAAATTTGTATGAAACTATTATAAATTTTAATCGCATGTTAATAGGGTTAACCATTAATTCACTACAATAGATAGCACAGGCTGTGGTGAACATATCTTTCTCAAGTAATTGTTTTTTTTTTTTTTTTTTTTTGTAGCGCTAGGCCGACAGATATAAGAAACTTTTCGGCACTTCGTGCAAAGTCATATCTCCATTGCATGCCCGTATTCGTTTTCTGGTATAGATATTATATAGGGTTTTCCAATAGAGACTTGACAACTTTGAATTTGATTTGTGAACGCACTCTTTCACTAATCATCAAACTGTCACTGTCACAGTCGATTGGCCGCCTCGTTCGTGCGATTAAACGCCGCTTGACTATTTTCTGTGGGGCTACGTTAAGTCATTGGTTTGTGCCCACACGCCGACGACGTTGGAAGAGCTCAGAGCCAACATTGAAGGCGAAATAGCGGCCGTTTCGGCCGAAATGTCTGGCCAAGTCGTTGAAAATTGAGTCCAATAAATCGACCGCTGCAAACGTGCCCGCGGTGTTCATATGAACGAAGTCGAGTTCTATTCATAAATTTTTTTAATTCTACTTCAAGCCAATAATAAAGTTTTTGAAACATCTCAAATGGTTTGCCTTTTATTTAAAAAAAATTTGTCAAGTCCTTATTAGAAAACCCTATATTATATAACAGCAACAGTCCATTCTCTCTAGGAGCACTTCCAGAAGAAGCCCAAGAAAGCAGAAATAAAGATTGCAAATACTATAGACGTCATAAAACTAGGAAGTGCTCCCGTTTGGCAACTACAAAAGCATATTATTCATCTTACGAGTATGCTTATATCGTCGGATCCCAAGATCGCAAATATGAGGTCCGAAACAAAAACAAGAAATTGTATTCCACTTAGTAGGGAAGCACAGAAATTGTTATATTAACATTTTAGTTCTTAGTTATGAAAGTATAAGTATACATAGTATAACCTAAGTAGGCGCGTGACTACAATAATTGTGGTGTTAATTTTTTTTTTTTACAGATCTTTTTGGCGAAATTGTTAGAATGACGTCTCAAGGTAAGAACAAGAAAAAAATCTGTAAGAACAATGTGGAAAAATTCACATTTTTTTTTTTTTTTAAGGGTTATATGGAAAGTACGCTTCATTACTGGACTAGAGCTATCATTTTCTTATCGTCATGAAAACTTGCCCCTTTTATTTCACGTATGACATTTCAACTGGATCGGTTTCGTTGATTGTTTTTGTGTCTCCAGAATATCGCATGATTCCTGCTAGCTCAAAAATCTGACCTAGCTCAGATATGATAGAAACAGTGACTGATGTTTTTAAGAAAAGGTGAGGTTTTCGTATTGTGAATCAATCCGGTATAGATGGATAAAAGCATCCTATTTCTTGTAAGAACTATCGTGACATATCTCAGCTTAATGTCGCATATAAAATCTTACGAGTATTTAGCTTACTCGGCAGATCGAAGTTCGACCATATTTTCTTAAGACAATTTCTGGAATCAAGACTCAGCAACTCTTCACTACATATGAAAGCATTCATCTGTTTGGTCAAGGATGAACTAATAGTACATGTGAATTGTCAAAAACGTCAATTCCTTCCACATTTTATGCGAAAACGTCATCCATAATAAACTTTAGTAAGTTCTAACAATTTACAGGCTTGGAAAAGTGTTGATAATTTGCTTACAGTGTATTTTTAAAGGAATTTAAGAGGTTGCAAAAGTATGTGCAATCTATATAAGTTCAGCTATATATTTGGAACTCCACAAAGTGGTAGCAAAATACGGGATTCCGCCAAAACTGATCTAGCTCTGCGCATGTCACTGGAAAACAGGCAGTGCAATGTGCAATTTGTAAGCAGTTTATTGGAAATATTGCATTTCAAACGAAAAAAAAACTTGGCTTCGAAATTCCGAAGAAAGCATAGCAGATATTGAGAGCTTCGGAAAGAAAATCCGTCATCATATTCTTGCTCCCGTATGTAATGGGTGCGAATAGAGGAAAAGATACAACCGCAGTGGTGTTGTGATCTCTCTCAATGTTTGCATCCTAGGTTGGGTGACATCCAGGTCACTGAAAGCGTGTCTTCCATATACTTAAACAACGGAAGCCTTGTTTCGTGCGCTTTCATATATGTTGGCCGAGATGCTGGAATCTGGTGTTATTAACTTCCGATTAGCCTCAATTCGGAAGATTGGTTCCGATTTAACACTAAATGTGAGTGGACTATGCTTATGGGTGACCAGATAACAATGATAGTTCTTCCAGTTGTTATGTTTCAGCAGCTGTCAAAGTTATAAATGACATTCAGCTGTCAAAATATGCAGTAAAGTTTGCCATTTCATCATGCATCGTTTTACTCTTGCCGAATGTGCCGAAATTTTTAAAAAAATATTAACAAAACTCCGACGAAATTCAAAGTTTGAGCGTGAGTACACACTTTTGGATCTTAAGCCACCAACCGGACAGAGATTGGGGCATAATGAGAAAAACATAGTCACCGCAGCTGCCTGTATTTAATAAGACTCAGAATTGAGAATCGCCATGAAGTCAACCCGGCTTAGTTGAATTTGGGCCTACATCCGTATAACATTGTGCAGAAGAGAAAATTTAAGTCGTAAGTTCGCTGATTGGCTGCTGAAATTGTTGGATGGAGATCCGGATTTTGGCCAAAAAATAATCTTCTCGGACGAGGCCCATTTTTGGCTCAGCGGTTATTTCAACAAGCAAAATTGTCGTTATTAGAGCGATCACAATTCACAAGTGTTCGGCCAAGCATCAATGCATTCTTATTTCTTTGAATATGATGCAGAAGATACCGTTACCATCAAAGGTCTCACGTATAGAGCGATGTCAGAATCAATTTAATGTCTCACACCGTTGTTGTTTTATTTAAATTTTTTTTCTATCATTCTTACTTGGTCACCGTTTAGATAAGACAAATGACAGAACTTTGAAGAAATTTACAAATGTAGTAAAAAACAATGCTGGTTTTGATATTTTAACTGCCAGAATTATGATACATGAGATGCTTTAGATAAATGCGTGATTGAAGACCTTATTCAGAAGGACTATTTTACTTTCAAACATAATGTAAAGCAATTATTTCACTAAGTATACTTGATATGCACTTAAATCCATTAGAACGACTTTGCTTGATAATTCTATGTGACAAGTAAGCACCACAACTTGAATCCTTATTCCACTTTAATCTTTTGTCCGACGAAATTTCTAACATATCATCACTTCTGCTTATTATCTCCTTTAAATCCAGATCATCTCGGGATACTAACCCATGGTTTTCGTAGTTGTGACTTACAGCACGATTAAGTTCAATGCAAACAAATGCGTGTAATGTAGGTACATACGATACATACATATGTGGAAGGACACATTGCAAGTGGAGAATTTTCTCACCTTCAGATACATTATTCTTGGGTCTGGTTTATGGAGTTGTTTGCCATAATCCTTCCAGAAACTTGTCTACCAATCTAATAAAACTTCGGTCAACCTAATCTTAGGACAAATGACTGCAATGTTTGAAAATTTACTTTCAACTTTATGTATACAAATTACAAATTCGGATGCGACTACACACATCCTTTCATCCATCAAAATTTCCCTTAATACGATTATGTTTGCACATAGCGCAAAAAACTCAAATAACTTATAATATACCTTACAAGGATTATCATAACATCATATACAGATACGAATATTTACCTCTATTTGTACTCCTGAATCTCCTCCTACACTGTTGGCTGGTTTCTTTTTCTCGACATGGTCGGACTGGTGGTGGTACTGCTTCTGCAACTGAAAATGATAAAAGACGGAGAAAAGTAAGCAAATTTAACATAATAAGGAGTCTCCTTCATTTCCAAATAAATCTAGAACTAGAGCAGCATAAGGATAACAATAGGAGAACTACAAGAAAAAAAAAAAATAAATAAATAAATATAGACAAACCAAAGTAAGTCTAAAAAAAAGTTTCCTCTTTTCAGCAGCTATAGTAAGTTTTCCTACTAAAGGAGTGGGAAATAAGTGCAGTACATGTGGTTAGTGGGCTCGAAAATGAGTGCAGGTGCCAGTTTGTATATACATGCGTGAGTTTGTGTGGATTCGTGTAATGGGGAGAATAAAAACCTCATTATCCTGTCGAGTGTTTATTTTGGTTTGTGTTTTGTTGTTCTTTTCTTGGTGCATTGTTTTTTGTGTGTTTATGGCGTCGACAAGACCGCTACTATCGCTGACATCCTTCGCAGAAGATACCACCCCAGATACTGTTGCAGGCGGCGTTTGTTGTGGTTCTAGCGGTAGGTCTGGCACTTCGGCATACGGGTACACGAATAACCTCGAAGGAATCGTGTGAACTTCAACTTGAGTTTCAAGTGGAGGTGTCGTCGCCGTACTTGTACACATTGCCACAAAACCACTAGATTTGCACGTTTCTTTGGATGCTGATCCTGGAGTTGACGATTGTTCGTCCCCAACAAATAGAGCCACCTTATTCGGTTTCAAATCCTCCATGTAGTTGGGCCAAAGATCGTTCTGCTTTTGCTTAAGTTCCTCCAAGTAGACAGGTGTTTGCAGGATTTGCTGTTTTAAGTTCACTGCTAGTGGTTATAGTCTCTCTGATATAATCGTTTTTATATGCATGGTCATGTTGGTGGCTTAGCAGGAGTATAGTGCTTTTTTCTGGCGTTTCGTTTTTGTTTTCTAATGTTTGGTCTTTTCGTATTGTTTCGTAGTTATAGTCTATATCGTTAGTGGTGGTGGTTGTGATTAATGCAGAAAAGTCATTTTCTTGTGTTAAGTTATTCTCTGGTGGTTCAGGAGCTGTTCGGTTTTTTTTCGTGTATGACTTGGTTGTCGCAGGAGGTTTTTTAGCTGTCAGGAGTTGTTCTTCGTTCTGTGTTGTCCAATTGTCAACAGTTTGTTTGTTCCTAATCTGCTAGGTGTATTTTCGATTTTTAATTTGTGTTTATTTATTTATTTATTTATTTTTTTTTTAATCACTACATCAAAAACGATAAAATGTTTAGATATATGTACTTACTGCTATGCCGTTCTGGTAAATCAGAGGGATTTCATCTCGCCGGATGTATCTGCCAATTTGCTGTAATGAGAATGTATACGTTTGTTTTGTGTAAAAAATTAGATGAACGAGTACTATGTAGTTGTGTTTGTTTAGGTGTGTTTATAAAGAAATTGCTAAATGATTTGTGTTGAAGAAGGTCTGCCCTATAATCAATTTTAGTAGAATCGGCTTTAACAATTTCAATTACTGTACCTTTCTGTTCTTTCTAAATCTATTTAAAAGTGTTTCAGCAAAATTTGAATCTGGAATTATATATTATATGCTTAGCCAGTAATTTGAAATAATGTTTACTGTTTGTGTGGATTGAATATTAAAACGAGAGCACTTAGTTAGGAATATTCAAAAGTAGTTTGGAAGTGTTCAGTTTGTTTTTTTAACTTAACCCCAGGATAGGCAAGTTTTCTACCAAAAGTTTGTGATGCCCAAGGTGGTATTAAAGATTAAAAATCGAGATAAAAAATATGTGCAGATGCATTTATTTGTAATCTTTTCCAATAGAACTTACGGCTCAGTTGTTGTACAATGTAATGCGAATATGAATAGGCAGTGTGAAATGGGTAGAATTTGCGTAGATCGAAATGAAATAGAATAGATTGAGATTGGAAAATCTACAGATATAGCAGAAGTATGTATTAGAGCAAAAACTTTCAGGTTGCCGGAATATTCAATGAAATATTGAACTGTCATCTCAACCATTGACCAAATTTCGATCGATATGTTGCATTTATGCAGTGTTTACGATTTGTCCAAGAGTTTAAATCTTACTCGGATTTTTTTTTGTAATTCCGCGCGCGCATTAGGTGGATATGAAGACCCTTTTACTGACTTTTCACCAGGGCGCGGGCGGGTGGAGTAGTAGTTTGAAACTCAGGTGTATTAAGTTTCGATATTTTTCCCAGAGTTGGTTGTCAAACTGGAGCCATTGCGTCCCCAACCATTGGGTCTTAGGTATGTGCTAGTTGTTAGTTCGTTACATTTAGCCCAGCCAGCAACCACTCCAACATCAGTGTTTTGCCTTCATGTCAGAGTTGACGTGGACGAGATTTCGTTCCTTGAGAACGAAGAAGGATAGCAGATTGTGCAGTTGATGGACAACAAGAATTCAGTTAAGTTATGTCTGCTTAGAACTACGCATTCACCTATTATGTGTTCTGCGTTCCATCGACTTTCATACAAAGGTTTCATTTAGTTTCCTGACTAATTAAGAGTTTGCGTAAGTATTACTGAAACTAGCAGTGCTCCATTAGATAGCAGAAGAGTCTTCTGATTTTTTTTTTTTTTTTAATAATCTGTTTGTATTCAAGTCGTTTCGAGTACCTTTAAAATGTTTGCACACAGTGCGAGCAAAGGAAAATATGGGAAGAAAGAGAATTACCGATGTACGTTGGTTCTTAAATATTTTAAGCTTAAAATGACTTGTAAATAAAGATCTTGGCAGGGCATTCCATAACCGAGTTGTATGGCTTAGGAAGAAAACCATGGTATTTCAGAGTACGTCCGAAGTTCGGGACTTGGTTTTGGAGTGTTTCGTAGTCTGTCGAAGACGCAGTATATTATCTCAATTGGATACATACACTTTGTTGTCACAACTTTGATTTTTGAATTCATTGCTTGAAAAGCAGCTGCACCTTTTTAGCCAATTTATCGACTATTTCATTTGCTTAAATACCCTTTTGACTTTATACCCACCATAGCTTGGCTTTGGTTTTTTCTGTTCTATGAATGTTATTGACACATTTTTGGATGTCATGAAGGTTAGCTTGAAAAGCGCTGAGACTATTTCTCACTTATCTTACAAAAATTCTTTTTAGGTTATGGATACCTAAACCAACTCTCTGACCATTTCAAGGTTTGATGTTGGCTTTTGGAAATCCCATGCATGTCGATTTAAAATCACTACGTTGAAATTCCTTCGAAGCACAAAGTTTTTGTAATGCGGTCATTTCTTTGAAAAGAAGCTTGGGAGGTTCGATTGTACTGGAAATTTCGGATCTCCTGTTTGTAATTACATTTGATCGTTTTGAAGGACCTGGTTAGGACTCGGCTTTATATTACGACTGAAGGCAGTTAGTACAGTCTTTGGTTAACTGGAATGTTTTCTCCAAAACACCAGTCAGACACTACTTTTAGGTCCAAACTATCGTCACGGCCAATCACGTTATATATTTTCTGGCTTGACTAGTACCTAAATCATCGACCATAAGTGACCAGTGCCTTTTGCTGCTGAGTAGTGGTTTTTCTACAGCTTTCGAAAATCGTTTTTCTCCATTGAGTTGAGTGGTCATTATCCATAAGTTTCATATTCAATTGAGATGGAATCCGGTATTATTAAACTCACCTTCAGTATCAAGGAAAGCCCATAATATGATCTTTTTTTGTTGGTAGTTGTCTTTTATATGTAATAATAGATTTAAAATGGTGCCTTCCGTAGATCGTTCTTTCTTGTTGATTTATTTGCAGAGGTTTGCAGTATGTACACTCTTGATGTTACTCGCAAACTTGAAGCAGTCCTCGCACTTTCGCCAGCAATGAAAATTTATCGGACCTCGCATCTAAATCACATCATCTAACGTTAACTTTCTATGTGGGCCAGGTTCACCGACTTACTACTCAATAAATGATCATGGATATTATGTCTCGGACAATCGTACGTTATTAAAATGTAGGAAGTGTACACTGCAAATAACTGGAAAATTCAATTTCATTACTTTTCAGTGCCGTTCAGGATCTTTGGAAAAACGTGCACATTGTTGAACTTAGACAATATGTCACAATTTAATTGGGTAAAGGCTCTAGACGATAAAGGGTGACGTAGCTATTTCGTGACTCAGGTGGTAGTGTATTTGCTTCCCAATCGGACTACTTGGAGTTCAGTACCAGCCGTGCCTGAGAGACACTCTTTTTTTCAGGCAACTAAAATCTCGTGAAATAAATAAAAATAAAAATTTGTATACTGCCATTTTCTTGAGCCCAATTCAAAAATATTTTCGAACTGAGTTAGGCGCCTCAGAAAAAGGGGTAATAATATAATGCAGCTTATATGTATAGTACTTTACCTTGAAACTTGTAATAAAATATCTTACAGCCTTAAATGTAGCCAAGGACAAAAACATTTTTTTTCTTTTGCAAGGTTTCTGACTTCACGGAAGGACTTTCCTTTCCTGCTGTGCGGTGCGGACCGCTATTCTGAAATTTGTCCGTCCTGATGGATTAAAAACGTAGCTTAAGCTTTCTTCCACTTTGCAATCATAAACTCTACATTGGAATTCAGTCCCTTTTATTTGATTTGCTGGTGTAGAGTAAAACAGTAAGACCACATTTCCGATTGATAAAAAGTATTCATCGTTCAGCTTGAAATTACTGGCTTGTGCCGCGTAAAATTGCTCTGACTTTGTTAGTCAGGCAGAGTTTTTAAGCTTCAGACCCCGATCGTTGTACGTATATGAAAGGCGAAGGTCATGAAAAAGTCATTTTCGCATACATTCCTTCACTTTGGAATCTCTGAAGAAATTCTCAGATGGTAGCGGAATAGGAAGTAAATCAAATATTAGCAGGTCAGTAAGTTGTTCGGCTACAGAGGCTCTTTCTCGTTTTTAAGAGTCAATACTAGGCATAAAAACATCTTGAGTTTTACAAAGCGATGAAGAATTGTTGGTCGAATACTCGTTATATTTCTGAGGAGGAAACTCTTTAAAATAGTGATTTATAAAAATTCAAAATACGTAGACTGTAAGACTCTGTCATATTGAAAGATTGAAAAATAATGCATCAACATCGTCTCGCAACAAAAATTTGTCATTGTCAATTTAGTTTTGCATTAGATATAAACTGATATGCTAACCTAAAACAGAGTGTATTTCACGATACTCTGTAATAACAAGATACTAAAAAATCAGGTTTTTGGCGGTAGGTATTGTAATTTTCCCTACAAATAACTCATCGTAGTTGGTATTTTTCTTGTCAAGATTAGGTCCTTCCATTCGACTTTAATTCATCCGTCATAGTCTTAAGTTTTCAAGCAATTTCAACTAAAATTTTAAATCATACAGCATAGAATACACACATGAAGATATTACTGAGTGCACACTTATGAAGAAGTTTATTTAGAGTGAAATCGAAGACTTGAAGACTTGAATTATTTAATACATAAATAATTAAATTAATGGACCAAACCATTCTGAAGCCACTTCTGTATATTGCGTAAAGACCTTATATGAAAAAGCTACGTTAGCTGAAAGTCCTTACATGTAAGATTGTTGTTCACTTAATCTTTTATGTAGTACGTCTCCATACATATTACAGTTCCTTTTATACTACAAGAAATTGTAGAAATTACCTTTATGGAACCTTATCAGTTCATTAGCAAATAAACTGATAATTTAATTAATGAGAAAATATGAGCAACCCTCATATTTACGTATCTACGAGTAGAGGGAACTTGACCGAATCCGAAACTACCGAAAACATATTGATAAAGACCATTTTCTGTATCCTATCGGTGATCTATAAATGTATGTTTCTTTACTTACAGCCATATCCAAATTAACATTTCTTAGCAGATTATTAAATACAACTGTTAAAGAGGTAAACCATTTTCTAGGTAACCATTTGCTAGGCAAGACTTTCATCCTTTAATATCATTTGTCTGTGTTAGATATGTGTTTTTTTTCTTTCACAGAAATGATGAAAAAATATTTAATATTGTGGTAAGGCATGAAATCAAAGGAGGTTAATATAAAACCTTACAATTGTCAGAAACATAATACACATTTACATTTATAAGAAGATATATTAAAGAATCAAGAAGTAAGATACGGCTTTAATCAAAATTCAACTTATTGGAATAAAAAACAGTAGCTGGAGCACGCCCCGTAGCAATGGAAGTTTTGGATAATGAATAAAAGCATGACAACCGGGCTAATATTTTTAAGAGCGCGGCATAAAAAAAAGGGCTTCTGAAGAAATTCAATCACCGAAATACCATACAATGAAGACCACCAGAGATATTTGCAAAGATGGAAAAGGTACTTAACCCGTTACTTAACGAAGAGTCGATGCGATTAGAATAACGGAAGCCTTAGGAAGAGAAACAGTAAAGAGAATAAACGTGAGGCGTTTGGTCGAGCCGGATCACATACCTTTCGAATTTTGAGCGACAATCGAAAATCGGCTATTTAAATGTATCAGGATGTTGTTTCATTAACCTTCATCGGTATCTTGTGTAAATTTTACACACTTTTTAAATTCAAATTAATATTTTTCAATACCATTTGATTTAATTGGACAATAACTCCGACTCATGGTAAAAATTATATAAGAAATTTATGTTTTTAGAAAATTTTTTTGAACAGATGTCGCTAAAAGGCTGTACAAATAATTTTCTTAATTGGTACCTTTGTGTAAAATTTACACAACAGTACTTGTGTGAATTTTTTTTGTTAGATCGTTAGTTTTTTATTGCGGTTTTTTATAATTGTCGTTGGCCGTCATTATTGTTAATTGGTTGGATGTCTAGAGTTTTCAACTCTACATTTGGAAATTCCCGGTAAGTAAAGCAGTAAAAAGTATCGGTACAAGTCATAAAACCTAATAAAAGGGATATGTGTAAAAAAACGAACGCTAAAACGAGCAAATTCCTGATTGAATTATAAAAACCCTTTTTTGTAAAAAAAAAAAAAACAGGAAGCAGGGTTAATTAGCCTTCCATTGGGGTCCCATTACAAATTTTTAAAGTAAAGAGAATATAAATTGCTTTTGAAATAAAGAGTTATATTAGAAAAAAAAAAAAAAAAACGCGGAACGATTCAAATCGAAAGTAAGATTATTTATAATAAAATTTTAGTACAAATTCAAATATCTTGATCAGTACGGAAGTGATAGTGAGCCATATGCATCAGATAATGCCAAAGACTATATTAAAAGTGAGAGTGAAATTCTCAGTGAAGATAATTATGAAAGTTATAGTTCCAAAATTGAGTATATCGAACCTGAGATTAGAGAAGCCGCCGTTGAAGAGCCAAATATATTGCTACTTTCTAAAGATAAACGCATTCAGTACTCTAAGGATGCAATGCCGCTTTCCAGCATATCATTTTCTAGCAGACAAGGTAGGGCTTGTTTTTGGTTAACGACTTTGCAATTTTTTGCAATTGATATCTCTTTATTTACTAGGACCTACTGTTTTTGCTGCTACTCAATGTACGGATGTTCTAACTTCATTCTTGCCCTTCATTCAACCATTCGAGGAGACTGTTCTTCAAATGCGGAATTTATATAGCGTTCGTGAATATAAGTCAAACTGGAAAGCTATTGATCAACATGAGATGCATGCTTTCTATGGTCTTCTTATTTTGGCGGGAGTCTACCGATCAAAGGGAGAGTGTGTCACAGAGCTATGGGATGATAAGGATGGCAGACTGATTTTTTCGTCAACGATGTCCCTAAAACGATTCAAAATAATCAACAGTTGCCTACGTTTTGACGACAAAGAGACTCAACTGAGCGATAGAGACAAACTTGCTCTAATACGAGCTATTTTTTATAAATGGGTGCAACGTTTAAAACTCTCATATTGCGTTGGTGATTTTGTAACTGTTGATGAGCAGCTGTTGCCGTTTCGAGGTTGATCACCGTTCACGCAGTATATACCATCTAAACCAGCCAAATATGGTCTCAAATTGTGGACCGCCACAGATGCTGAGACATTCTATGCATATAATGTTCAGGTATATACCGGTCGCGACCGTAATTGTGCACCAGAGGTAAACCAAGGAGAACGAGTCGTATTAGAAATGACTGAATGTAATTTATTTTGATTTTTTTTTTTTTTTTTTGCATTTCATTTATTGGGTACGTAATTTAGTTCGTGCGGTTTTTTTTTTTTCAAAATTTGAACGTTTATTTAAGAAAAACATGTACAATAGTATTACTCAAAGTATTGCCCATCTGAAGCTTTGACTTTTTCCTATCTTTCTGGCAATTTTTGGATCCCAGCCCAAAAGAACTGCGCAGGCTTGGAAGCCAAGAATGAATCAAGCCATTTTTTGATATACTGCTCTGATGGGAACCGTATTTCAGTGAGGGCGTTCTGCATCGACCGGAACAAATGGTAGTCAGAAGGGGTAAGGTCTGGGCTACAAAGCGGGTGGGGTAAGACTTCCCATCCACTGTTTTCCAAATAGTTCTTAACCGGAATAGCAACGTAGGGCCGAGCGTTGTCATGATGGAAAATTATTGCCTCGTGTCTGGTCGCATATTCCGGGCGTTTTTCGGCTACTGCTCTCTTTAAAAGAATTAATTGTGTTCGGTAGCGTTGTTTATTGATGGTTTCACCCGGTTTTAGCAGCTTATAATACAGCACACCCATCTGATCCCACCAAATACAGAGCATTACCTTCGCGCCATGGATATTCGGCTTTGCCGTTGATTTGGCTGGTTGGCCGGGTTTCACATATGAGTTTTTGCACTTGGGGTTGTAGTAATGGATGCATTTTTCACCACCAGTAACAATCCGATGCAAAAATGACTTCCCTTTGTGGCGTTCCAGCAGCATTACGGACATGCAAAACCGCCTTTCGACGTCTCTCGGCTTGAGTTCATGTGGAATTCAATTTCCTTGCTTTTGAATATATCCAGCTGCTCTTAAAGTTTTAAAATGGCTGCTTAAGTGACACCCAAAGATTCTGCGAGCTCTTCTTGTGTTTGGAAACAATCTTCATAGAGTAATGCTTCCAGTTCTTCATCTTCAAACTTTTTTGGCTGCCCAGGACGTTCATCGTCTTCCAAGCCAAAATCATCACTTTTAAATCGTGCAAATCACTGTTGGCACGTTTCCTCAGCTAGCGCATGTTCAACGTAAACTTCCACCAAAATACGATGATTTTCGGTCGATCTTGGCCAACAGCTGTGTTTTCTACATATAAAACAACGGAAGTCTATGCCACGAAGTGCAAGTGCTATAGCCGTCGTTAACAGAGCCCGAAATCCAGATATGCCATCAACATCAAGCTCGGACCAGATTGAACAAGCGCAAAGAGCAACAGATCCACTGCTTATTGGATTACTACCACTGAGTCATCAAACTGTAACCAAAATAAGGGCTAGATGTCATATGTGCCCATCGCTAAAAAATTCTAACAATCATGCCACACGATGTAATAAATGTGTTAAATATGTATGTCCAAAGCACTATTTTAAAGTTTATGAAAAATGTGCCCTTTGATTCACCTTCTTCAAACGTATCTAACATTTCAATGTAAATATTTTTTTTTTTGTATTTTAGTTTGAAATTGCATTTTAAAACAAGCCAATAAACGAAATAATGTTGAAATAAACAAAAAGTACTCCTGTTTGGTTTTTATGCATAAAAAAAATATTCAAGGAATTTGTAAATTTTACACACAAGGAACTCATATGTTACGTTGCCCTAAATGAGGTACCGATGAGGGTTAAAGTTATGAAAGCTGATCGGATGCCTTACGAGTGAAGAGCGAGCTTACTTGTTGCACAGTATAAGGGCAAAGGCAACACGAGAAATTGCAACAACTAATAATCGAATATGAAAATATTCGAGGGAACACTAGATAATACACTATGCAATACATACATATATTATTAAATCCTATGTCAGTCAATGAGCCTTTGAGGGGTTCATGTTGGTATAAGATAACACAGCATAAGTTCACAAAAGTGTCAACATTCGATTCGTCAGCATAATAAACATTATAGGTCAACGATAGAAGTTCGCACATGTTCACAACATTCGATACATGATATCTACGTTTCAACGGCAACAGTTCAAACAACATCGTCTGCATAAGCAACAAGCAACACTGTATTCACCAAACTACAATACAACACCGTTTTAGCTAAACTTGCAGAAAGTACATCCGTTCCCACGACAGGTAGCTGGCTAGTCAGCATAATTTAGGTATTTAAGCTCTTAGTTTTAGAAAGATGTCCTCAATTTTTAATTAAAGTTTTTGTAAGGCAGACACGCTGCATAAAGTTATTTCTTAAAAAACATTTAACTTTAAATGTTTTAATTTATATGTATGAAGAACCACGGCAAACTTTGTGTGTGATTAGAAGTTTTGACAGTTTTCGTAAAAAATTCCCGTTTCAGGCGGTTATTAATGAAAAATAACCTTAGAATTCTAGAATTTTTAGAATTTAGAATTCTAGAATTCTTAGAATTTTTCGCCCTTTTCTTTCAGGTTATAGGTATTGCAACAAAAAATCGATAAATATCGAAAAGGTCGGTTAACCCAACCAATTTTTTGATATTTAAAAGTCGCAAGGCTATTAAGATATAAACAATATCAACGTGATCGAATTGAAGCAGGGTTGTTTTTAAAAAGTCACACCTTTTAAAAAAGGAGAATAGAAGACGAAATTTTATATTTCTACATTAAGGAGCAAACGGACATTCAAAGGCCTTAGACAAAAAGTATTGTCCAATTACTAACACATATTTATAGTTTACTGTTTGCCAGTTTTCAGTGGTTAATAACTGATTTTTTATGTCCCAGTAGTCCACATAATATTATGGTAATATGGGCCTTACTCGATTAGTGAGGATTTTCCTTTAATGGGGACAAAATGCCTCTAGAAGCCAGTAAGAGATTGTATTCTTATGAGATATACAACACAGTTATCAATTCGTAGTTATTCTTGTATCAAAATGACGTTTTTGATGAAAATGCAACTTTATTGTGAAAAAATAGTTACAAATGAATTATTCAAAGTATTGCCCATAGTTAGGTACAACTCTTTCTCATCTTTCTGGTAGAGCTCGGATGCCGGTACGGTAAAAATATTTATCTTTTGAGACTATCCACGAATCAAGCCATTTTTTAATGTCTTCCTATGAGCGGAACTGTTGATCAGCCAGACCATGTGTCATCTAACGAAACAAGTATTAATCGGACGGCGCAATATCTGGGGAATATGTTAGGTTTTTACGGATTTGGGAACGTGAGGTCGGGCGTTGTCATGCTGGCTTTTTCGTGGCTCTGCTCGTATTGTGGCCAATTTTTGGGTAATGCTTGGTTCAATTGCATTAATTAAAGTCGATAACGTTCCCCAGTGACAATTTCGTTGGGTTTCAGCAGTTCATAATAAATAACACCGACCGTGTCCCATTAAATACACAGCATAACTTTCGCAGAGTGGATATTTGGACGAGCCGACAACGTAGAAGCTTGATCGGGCAGTCCCCATTACTTTCGTTTTTTTCAGTTGCTGTAATAAATCAATTTTTCATCACCCTTCATGATGCGATGAACAAAACCCTTCCTTTTTTGCTGCTGTAGCTGTTGTTCACAGACGAAAAAACGACACTCAAAGTCCCTCGGACTTAAATAATAAGGAACCCAAGTTCCTGAGCTGAAGCAAGCTCTTTTTGAAGAATTTTGGCCTTCCTTCATGCGAACGGTCGTCAATATCAAAAACACCATCTTTGACTGAACCAATCACGGCACGTTGTTTCACTTAGAGCAGCACCTCCGTAAACTTTTTGAAGCTCTCGATGCGCTTTAGTTGGCACACAATTAGACACACAATCAATAGTATTTGATGCCAAAACGAAATCAGTAATATCTCAAAACGGTTTGTTTATCATATGTTTAAGCTTGGTTCATGACGTTTTGGATGTGTCTAAATCGACCAGCACTTACTGCTGGAGCCTGCAATTGACAAAAAGCGAAAATTTAGTTTCGCATCTTATATAAGTTTATTGATTAAAACGATCATCGCCCTTTAGTGGTAACTTAAAATTTAATATTCTGGTTGCGAACGATTATTAATGAAATCTTGTGTTATGTGGTCTTACTTGGTGTCCTGGAATAAATAAAATATGGGTCTTCTGGATGTTGATATAATGGCTGATATTTTTATGATTTCTGGTTGTGGAATAGATATATTGTGAGTCATGTTACTTTATAAGTTGTGGGATTGAACGAACAATGACTATGATTGTTGTTCAATTACAACAGTCACAGTGTTATTTGTAGGTATGGTGCTGTTTGGCATCCCTGCCCAACTCGTCCATCTGTGTTTGTAGTGTTGGTGTCACTGGTGTCACTAGGATATTTTATGCCAAGAAAGGTTTTCGTAAAGGTATTACAATGCCATATAATTTATTAAAGATCATACTCGGAATAAATGTGAGACACTCACAGATCAGTGTCATAGGCATAATATTTTAAAATGGGTGCTGTATGGTGCACAAACATGGACGTAGACAAAAGTGGATGATAAATCTCTTGACTTGCTTCAAGAGGAAAGGACGTTGAGTAATTTTCGGTCTCATCTGCAACGAATTATATGGGCCTTACATCCACATTGATCATGTTTGGTTGACAAGCCCATATTAAGGAGTTAGGCCACTTTAGAAGCAGTAAAAATAGGCTTTTTATGATTTCTTTTCAGGAAAAATATAAATTAAATCAAGTTTACGATGGTAGAAGTTTAATATACATATGGTTGACTATAAAACATAATTTTAATAAAATAGTTTATTTAAAAAAAGCGACTGTGGAGCGTTTCTCAGTTGACCTCTCTTTTTTGGAAGGGTTTACCAATAGGGCAGTACCAATAGCTCTTGTAAATTTTGAATTATGATGAGTCACACATTTTTTTCATTGTACATAACAACAGCTAGAGAAGTACCTTGGATTTCTTTGATATGTTAGTTTTTAACCGAATGGCACACTTTCAAAGTCAAACTTGCAAAATTCGCAGAAAAATCGCCAAAAAATTGATAACAAATAAACTATGCCATATAAAAAAAAATCATAAGTGCTTATTTAGACAATATTTTTTTAAATATCTAGTTAAAGTTAAACTAAGTTAAAAATGAATTGGTTGAAAATAGTTCAGGTTATTGAATTATTGAAAAATATAGTTTTGAGATAAACGCGTTTAAAATTTAAAGTTGGCTTGCTGCCTACTTTCGGCCTTGTACTTTGAAAAACAATTACTTCGAGGTATATTCCGGCCATAATCTTTTGGGATATCATTTTTGAGGTCCTAAGGGACTATTGAAAGTACTAAAAAAAATGCTAGAGTGGCCTAACCACTTAAAAGATTTACGAGTATACAACAACATTTTCCGGCCATAATCTTTTGGGATATCATTTTTGAGGTCCTAAGGGACTATTGAAAGTACTAAAAAAATGCTAGAGTGGCCTAACCACTTAAAAGATTTACGAGTATACAACAGCCTTTTTTATAACACTTAATAGGCTTGAAAGTCTTATTAGTTTGCAGACGACAAGTGCTAGTGCTTCAACAGCTAAATTAGTCATACGTTCATCTCCTTTTAAAGCTACCAAAGAAAAGGAAATAATTGAATCACAACATATTCGACAGTACACAGTCAAATCATTTGCAATTATCAATAAACTGAAATCCCCACAAAAGCATTATTAAGAACTTAATAACGCACGATTAACAATTCTGTGACAATTATTTATGTCAGCGTCTGTCTTAATTATTGCTATATTGGTTAAATCAAATTTAATAAATATTCGTGTAGCCCATCGAGCTTTTCGACCATTAATCTTTCCACCGGAAATATCGTAAACGATTGTGGATTTAATTGATTAATCACCTGTTGTGCCTGCCCACACATCTCCGTATGTATCTATTTATATATACACCTTAAATGGCTCATAATGGATTCTGATTGTACCTTTCGACGGAAATAGCACCCAGAATGTCCCTCATTATGAGTAATGCGTTTAGTTGGTGTTTAATTTCTATACCACCTAACCAAACCGTCATTATTTGCTTAACTTAAGCTTTTTTTACCACTACTGTTGAAACAGATGGTAATGATATGAGATTGCATGGCATATCTGAAAATTTGTTTATATTTTTCTTCAGACAGCTTGCGTTGTTTGAAATTCATACCTGTTTTTTGTTAGTTTTTTATTTTCAGGTTAATTTATCTGAAGGTACTCATAAGCCACTTTTTATACAGTCAAACATGTTAAATAATAGTGCAGATAATTTTATTTATTTATTTTTTTTTTTTTTTTGTGTAGTGACAGATAGATACGCAAGGAAAGTGAATCTTTAAGTTGATGGTAGATTTTTTAAATTGCGAAAATGTGACAAGAACTACTACCACTTCTTTTGCTGTATAGTGATGCCTACAGATTTCAGATTTGTTTTATATAGTGGTGTTCCATTGAAGTGAAGTTTGATCAGATTATTTATCTATTTTTCAAGATCTGCAGCGTTCAGACAATCACATGGTGCTGACTTTGTGTAAAAACGAAGCAGTCGGAGCTTTGTTTTAGTCCTTAGGGATTAACTACTCCAGACCTTAGCTAACAAACCTTACTAAGTCTTTGTCTTAGTATTTTTGACGTTAAGTTGAGTGAATGAGTCTATTTTTGACTCCGAAGCACTTTTACACTATATGAAAGGAAGATACAGTCATATCGTTTTATACTTTAGATCTGAGCACTATCTGACAGGCAGCCGTGAGTTGTGTGAAGTGCGAAAACTTGCATCTTCATGTGTAATGCTTAGTCTCAGCGTCTTGAAAGCTGAACTTGATGCCATTCAAGTATGCGCCAGTATCATTCATGGAACAGAAATGTCAGTCAAACATGTTTGCCCACAATCGGTTTTACACTGCTTCAATGCTTTTCAGCACTTGTCTAAAAGAGAAATAGTCAAGTTCTTGTGAGCACCACGTTGCTAGTGTATTAAAGGAGAGGAAAAATTGAAAAAAAAAAAATCGGTGAATTGACCAGCTATAAATTCAACGACCAAAGATTTGGAGAAAGTGTGTCAATACTACGGAGACGACAGACTAAAAGAGCTAAGAAAACCCTTTCAAAAAATTCCAAATTATGTCATAAATTAAAAAGAAATAATATCAGAAGACTGGTTAGCCTTGTAAAGGAATACTGCCGGGTTCGATATTGCTTATACAACCTCAAAATTAGTCATTTTTGTTCGGAACGCGACAAACCACATACTATGTGAATGCATGGCTCTAAGCGCCATAAAGCGGCACTATTTTTTAAGAGAAATCTAAGTGACTAAGGAAATACAAAGTATCTCCACCAGAGTGGTTCTCAAGTTAATAAAGAAAGTTGATACTCATCTTGCATCTTAGAAAAACTTTATGTAAAGTATATCTTCCAAATGGCGCTTCCCACCGATAATAATGCTTAGTATGTCAAAAATGATTTTAATTTTGTTAAGAAGATGCCTCTCGCGCAAGGCCAAACATGAAATTTTGTCGAAAGCAGTGGAGTCAATAGAAAGCAGGTAGAGCGACGCACTGCCCAATGATGGTGCAGAATTCGTGATTATATGAACATATACTGGGTAAAGGAAGATTCAAATCAGAAACCTGCATTTTCAATCGAGTGTTGAATGCAACGACCTAGTATTATTGCTACTATTTTTGACACACCCAGTAGAGTAGAAAAGCTCTGCCATTTTCTCTAGTTCATCAGATTATTTATCTCCGTGAACTAGAAGTTCATCATTCTACTCTTACCATGCGCTAGCGATGATATGCCTCAATAGCTCTATCGATGCACTAGAGCTAGCTCACTAGCTCACCGAGGGATTAACGCGATCGCGAAGTGTTTCTTCCATCACTTGGGCTGATATTCATTTGATATAAGCAGGAATCCATTTAAGTATCAAAGATCGTTCAACTGTCAAGGCGATTTGCTGCATCATCTGCTAGAATAGCTTAAGGATTGGTATGACTGAGCTCGTTAGGTCTTCCACTGTCCTGTACTGCATTTTGTTCTTATAAGTGAAGGTTCCTCTATTGCTGGGGCTGGTAAAATTTGAACTTTGGTTGAAGTTCGTTTCTCAATCCGTCTCAATTCAATTCGTCTGCTTCGAAAGTGAAAACATTTCTTACAGCAATCCAATGATTCTTGAATCTTAGTCAATTACCTGGTTTTTGTTGTGTCTACTCCTTACTTGAGATTCGAAAAGATTTTAATCTTTCACTTATAATGAAATGGTCTTGGTATTGCTGGTACAGTACCAGGTCCCAAGGTCTGTCAGTATTGTACCTTGATATACTGAGCATGTTAGAGTTGTTATCATTAATGGATACAGTACGTGATATTGGCGATCTATTTTGATATCGGCTTTCCCTTAAGTCAGATGTCTAGTTGCGATGGAAGGACTGGGATAGTACTCTTCCTTTGTGGCTTCCAAATTTCTTACTTCGCTCAGTAACAAGATGCCTGTTGTGTATCCAAAGTATTACTCATTATTAATTGAGTTTTAGTTTAATTATTTTAATACTATTTGATACAAATATAACTCATTGCAAGAGTAGAACAGCTGCAGTTGATCAGTGCATAGATTCACCTATTACTTCTCCTATTACCTACATATTCGTAGCTTAGTTTGTAACCCATTTTCTCCACCAAAGTAGTAAACTGTATTAAATTAATTTATTCGGTGGAGTTGTTATTCTTGGAAAACAGTTTAATGCCCATATTGGACTATATGAAATCTATTCTTAGGTGCAAGAATTTGGCCTCCTGATGACCGCCATTTTGTGAATCGAGTTGGCTTTTTAAGTTGTCTGTTTATAATATGCCGACACACTTCATATAGGGTTTTCCAATAGGGACTTGACAACTTTGAATTTAATTTGTGAACGCACTCTTTCATTAATCATCAAACTTATACTGTCAATTTATTCAGTAAACTCAACATTTTCATCATGGTAAAGTATACTAATGAGCTACGTTCTCCGTTTGGGTTCTGAAGAAGATGCGCCAAGATGATGAATTTCATCGCAAAATCATCTTCAGTGACGAAGCTCATTTTTGGCTCAATGGGTTTGTCAATAAGCAAAATATGCGTTTGGTGTGGTTTGCATGCCAGCGGCCTTATTGGGTCATAATTTTTCGTCGACGATAACGATCGTCACGTTACCGTGAATGGTTAGCGTTATCGCATCATGATCACTGATTATTTTTGACCCGAATTGGAAGATATGGACTTGGGCGACATGTGGTTTCAACAGGATGGTGTAACAAGCCACACAGCACACGCTACAATCGATTTATTGAAGAGTAAGTATGGTGAGCGTGTTATCTCAAGACATGGGCCAGTCGATTGGCCGCCTCGTTCGTGCGATTTAACGCCACTTGACTATTTTCTGTCAACGCCGACGACGTTGGAAGAGCTCAGAGCCAACATTGAACGCGAAATAGAGGCCGTTTCGCCCGAAATGTGTGGCCGAGTCGTTGAAAATTGGGTCCAACGAATCGACCGCTGCAAACTTGCCCGCGGTGGCCATATGAACAAAGTCAAGTTCTATTCTTAAATATTTTAATTATACTTCAAGTCAATAATAAAGTTTTTGAAATTTCTCAAATGGTTTGCCTTTTATTTAAAAAAAAGTTGTCAAGTCGTTATTAGAAAACCCTTTATACTTGTTTTATTCCGTTTCTTTTTAATTAATTTCTTAAGCAGTGCTATAAGGTATTCAGCTGCGTAGCTCTTTCTCTATATTAATACATGGACTAAAAAGTCCATGCCGTTTCTAAGAGAGGGTACCACATGAACTAAATCCATACCATTTTCAGTTAGTAACAACCAAAAACAAAAAAAGATAAGTGTATAAATTTGACAGATTTCGGACGATTAGTTCTCGAGATAAAGCGTTGTAAGTGAAGCAACTTTTGTTATTGTGAAAAAGAATGGATTCAAAGCAATTTCGTGTGTTGATTTATCATGCGAAAGCTCTGTTGATGATACAGAGGAGTGCTTAGGGCTGTTCAACTGCAATAAAGCCGAATTTTTGCGTCGGTATGTGACAATGGATGAAACTTGGTTCCATCACTTCACACCAGAGTCAAGTCGGCAGTCAGCTGAGTGGTGAGCAGGCGACTAACTTCGTCCAAAACGACCAAAAACTCAACAGTCGGCTGGCATCCGTATTTTGGGATACACATGGAATAATTTTCATGGACTATCTGCAAAAGGGGCAGACTATCAACAGAGACTATTACATTGCATTGTTGGAGCATTTGAAGGACGAAATCGCAGAAAAACGGCCGCATTTGAAGAAAAAGAAAGTGCTGTTTCATCAAGACAATGCACCGTGTCACAAGTCGATGAAAACGATGGCAAAATTGAATGAATTTGGCTATCAATTGCTTCCCCACCCACCGTATTCTCCAGGTTTGGCCCCCAGCGACTATTTCCTGTTCGCAGACCTTAAAAGAATGCTGGCCGGAAAGAGATTTAAGACCGATTTTGAGGCTAAACCAAAACATACTACAAAACTGGTATCGAAAGATTGAAAAATCGTTTCAATCAGTGTATCGCCCTCGAAGGCAACAATGTTGATAAATAAAGTTGAATTTTGCAAAAATTTTGTGTTTTACTATAAAACGCACTGACTATTCATCCCATGTGTTTTTAATAATATTAAAAAAAAAAAAAACGCCGAAGGACCTTAATATTGTCTTGCATGCCTGTTTTGTGCAATATCCTGATGTCGTCACTTTTTTTTTAAAAAATGTCCAAGGATCTTAATATTGTCTTGCATGCTTTCTTTGTGCAATCTCCTGATGTCGTCACTTGTCACTGGTTTAATATTAAAAAATTAAAATTCAAAATTTAAAACTCAAGTAACAAGTATCTAAAATGGGGTTCAACAAACAAAGATAACAAAGAAAAAAAAAAAAACGGAAAAATGTTGCAAAAAGGTTTCATCAATGGCTAGGACTAGTGACTAAAATTGTGGTGAAGGCAATAATCGATCAATTGTCAATCATTTACATTTTCTTATTGTTTTAAATGTAATTCGTAAATTTGTAATCACCCACCATATAGATATATCAAATCAAGCTAACCATAGATTATCTAGTAAATCAATCAATTTAAGGGTCCTATTTGAAAATGAACTGGGATTCGATTTTCCCTTAAAATCGTTTGTGGTATTTACTACTTAAACACCATTAACTTTACAATTTTAACACCTCCTGGGAAACCGTCACGTTCCTTATTGACACCACCCTGTCCCAAAAGCCACATGCTAATTCATACAACTTTGATTAAAACTATTTCTCTAACAATCATGCGACTTTATGAGCTCAACGCTTTCGAAAACGCAAACGCCCTGACAACACCTTCACCCACTAACGTCGACGTCACATCCTGACCTCATTACACTAAGTGTGTAAAAATTCCCGAATTACTTCGTGATTTGCGTTTCACACTCCTGATTTTCATTGGCGTGGCATGGCGTAGTCTCCGCATCCTTACTAAATTGTAAGCTGGTCCTTTTCTTAACTTTTCAGTTCAGTAAAATCAAATCGAAAGTAGTTTGGCACAACTAGGGTGACGAAGCTTTTACATTTACCTCTACGTGACGTGATTATGAAATTTTCATCAAACAATTCGAGAAGGAAGGGTTTTTCATTTTCAAACAAAAATAAGTTTGAAAAATTAGCGGTTAAACCTGGATGTTGTTGTTGTTATTTATGATTCCCATGGCTTAAAAAAGGGAACATACATATTATCTAAAATGAATATTTTTCCATCGTTTACACCCCATGAGAAGTATAAGCAAACACATTTTTCCGGTTCGTTTCTACAATATCGCGCGCTTTTTTTCCTCCATGACTAGGCATAAGGGAGCGTTAATCCTTGTTAAGGATGTAGTCCCAAGATAGAAATAATTTGCCACTTATTGCGCTGTTGAGATTCGTTTTGAATACCCCAAACTGATAGAGAAATCAGTTTGGTGCTCAGGTGCACACTCGTTGATCCAAAGTACAAGAATTTAGAAATGAAAATTTAAAAAAGCCCAAAGGCGTTGGAGCTTATAGGACTGGTGAAATAATTGCGTGAAGATGACAGAAGGAGCATAGCAAGCGAACTAAGTACACATAAAATTTCTGGTTCTACAATTAATCGGTGACCTTGTCTATACCCGAGTCGTGAGCGATATTTTTCTTCTTTTTGTGGTACATCGACAAAACTCTTGAGATACGAGCTTTAGTACACCGACCGTTTTGATTTTGGTTTTGGCTTTATTTGTTTTTGCTTGTCGCGCACAACCGTGACACAGAATTTTACTTTTACTGTTTTCTGTGTTTGCTCGAATAGCTCTTATCACCTTTATTTCTTTCTTTACTGTTCATTGTGAACGGAGGGAGAATGTTTAGCACTTAGGTGATTAAAAAGGTATAACGTTTTCAAATACCGCCCAACGTTATATTTACACAGGATATAGAGAGGGAAGAATGGTCGCCTATTGTTAATTTATTTGCACTTTATGGTGCCATCATTTTTCAAATAAAGTCAGAAGGGAAAAATTGTCATGGCTAACGCTTCTTGTCAATTAGATAGATAGAGCAACCGAAAGCATTTTGATTAAATCTAATTAAATTTTGAGGAGGCCCTGGAGTTTTCCTCTATCGCTTTGTATGGACTGGCCTTTGATTCAAGTCAGTAATATTTTTGAAAAAAATTCGGTTATTTAGCAGTTCTCAAGAAATTCTTCTCTATAAATAACCCAGGCTTTCTTTATCTGCTTTTGATAGAGTCCATGCTTCAGGGACATGAATAACGACTGGGATGAGCAATGTTTTATACAGGATCTTCTTAGTCGTTCGGGATAGGGCTTCACTACTCAATAGCTTTGTTAACTCAATGAAACGATGACTTGAAAGTGTGATTCATGGATTGATCTCTACTGAAGTGTTGTTTGCTGTATTAATAGTAGAGCCAGAAGCTTAAGCTTTCAACTGTCACGTTCTGTCTGATTCTTGGCGAGGTTATTGGCGAGGTTCACACAAAATGGCAGATTCGATTTTGTATCCGAGGTTGGGGAGACTTACTATAGTTGGCGTAGTTAAGGGTGATGCCTTTATTATAGATTAGGCATACGATTCTATTCATCAGCTTTGTTGGATTTAAGCTATTGCTATCTATATGTATTTCGTTTTGGTAAGGTGGACGGACGGATCTTGGTCTTCGTCACCCTTATAGAATCTGAATAAGAAGTTTTTCCATATTCTCATCACCGACTGTGACTCTACTACAATGTTTCTAAAGGTTTCTGTACGGGTTTTCCGAACATTGTTCTTGGAGTACCTACAAATTTTTAATATCTTTGCTCGAGCGGGTCTTGTGCTCATGCATGCATCGTTTTCGCGCCATGGATACTCTACTCTGGTCCGTAAAAGCTTTTGCTGCTGTTAAGTTTGGTATTGTAGAAAATTTGGCGAAAAAATCTTTGTTTATAAGCTTACAAGATTCAGCTCATGCTAAAGATGAAGCCACTTGACTATAGTATGCTTCGTTGAATAGGCCAAAAACGAGATTGGTCAATAACCACAATTACCGCATTTTTAGTGAAGAAAATCAATAGAAAGCCTATGTTTGGTATACCTTATAGGATGCTTTGAATGATACCGACCAAAGCGTTATAATCGATGGATCAGCGTAATCACGTCGATGAATATAGGATAACTAACTTTTTCGTTCCCCAAGTGAATGACAGTAATGTCGAAAAGCAGTAGTTTCAACAAAGCGTCGCCACATGCCACACATTGTGCTTCAATTTATTTAATGAAACGTTCGATAAGCGTGTACTTTCGCAGAATGGATCTGTGAATTGGCTCCCAAGATCGTGTGCCTTAACATTTTTAATTAATTTTGTGGAGATATGTGACGTCGCTAGTTTACCGCGATAAACTAGAGACTTTGGATGACTTAGAAGCCAATTTTCGCCTTGTTGTTGCAGATATACAGCCAAAGCTAATTAAAAAAGGTATCCAAAATGCGTTTTATTTAAGTAAATTGCTATAATACTATAACATTTAAGCACTAGTAACAAAAATACCTTTAAAATGAAGCAAATACCAAGCCCATACACTCTTACTTTTAAAACAACTTCCTTATTTTACTATTTTCTATTTATCGTATGCTTCCATCAAGTCTTGTCTAATTTGACTGCGAGAAAAATATGGTATTAGAGAGTTGATACAAATGAATGTGTTCATAGTAATATTCTTGACCTTAGGCTCAAAAGTTCTGGCGAACTATACAGGAGATGAGTAACTTATTTGTACTTTTTTTTCTCGTCTTCCTCCGTACAGCTCCTATAAAAATCATTGACGGGAGCATCCATTCTTATAATAAGTATTTATACACAATACCATATGCAATGTTCGAGTCTGACTGCGTTATTTTACTCGTTAAATATGTTTCTCAACATTCATTTTGTTTTTTCTGAACTGTCCTGTTTATGGTAAGGGTCTCACTTCTACAAAAGTTCCCTATTGTAGTTTCGAAGAGGTCATACGTTGTTTTATATATTTGCAATTTCATTTCATTAACAGATTTCATTCACAGCTTTGATATTATTGTTGGCACATTTAGACGTTTAATATACATTTGTATATAGTAGGTATTACAGCAGCGCTTCAGTCTTTATACTCTTATGCTTCCAGAAGTAATTAACTCCAGTTAAAATAAATAAAAATAAAATAAACTCTTTCCCCATCACGGTCTCGTCATTTATGTGCGTAGTGATGTAGCTTACCAAATTCCATCACAATGTAGTCCCTGTTCCAATCCGGAATTTAATTTCATTAGTAAGAATTGTTTTTTCGGTCCTACAAGACCAACGACCAAAACCTGAGGCAAAAAATACTGCAATGTCCCAAAGGCAGTAAAAGTTTTTGGTCATTCGTCAAAAACATTAGAAATTCTGCCTCATCCTCCATCCCAACGCTCATCTACAATGACATTCCAGCTGTCAGCTCTTTGAACAAGGTCAGCTTGCTGCACACTTTGCGGCTAGCTCAACACTCCCAGATTGTGCTTTGTCCCCGCCTGCACTTGAGTGCGTCGAATTAACAATGGGACGAATCCACTTTCGCATTCGTCTAGTAGCAAGAGTACTTAAAGATCTCAACACGCATAAATCCCCTGGTCCAGATGGTGTATCTCCCCTTCTTCTGAAGAGGTGTTCTTCCACGCTTCCAACTCTTTAGGAGTCTTTCCGAGCAGATGGAAAACAGCGTTTGTCCATCCCGTCCCTAAAAAAGGCGAATCTTCTTTTATATCCTCCTACAGACCCATTGCACTTACGTCCCTTCTTTTCAAGGTAATGGAAACGCTGGTAAACCGTCACCTCATGATATATCTTGAAACACGAAAACGTCTCAATGATCAGCAATATGGTTTTCGTAGCAACAGATCCACTGGTAATTTGATTACATGTCTCACCAAAAAGTGGAACAAAAGCGTACATCAATCTGGCGAAAGCAAGATAGTTGCACTTGATATTTCTAAGGCATTTGACAGAGTTTGGCATCAGGCTCTTTTGTTGAAAATGCGTGTTCTTGGGATCGATGACTCTTTTCTTCAATGGATTAGAAATTACCTTTCGGAACGATCAATTCAAGTTATTTTGTACGGTTTCAAGTCTGATATTCACAAAATAAATACTGGTGTGCCCCAGTGCTCCGTTCTGTCTCCGACACTCTTTTTAATGTTCATTAATGATATCTTGTCTGCTACTTCTAATCCAATTTATTCCTTTGCTGATGACAGCACACTCCTTCCCAGACTCACGCCCCTGCTCTTCGGGTGTAGAACGGGAACGGCAGCGTATGATAAGTTCATTAAATTCCGATATTAACAGCATAACCAATTGGGGAACTATCAACCGAGTGTAATTTAATGTTTCCAAAACTCAATGCTGTCTGCTGTCATTAAAGCGAAATTCAAATACCCAGCCATTATCCATGAATGGCACTTGCATCGTCGAAACCGATAAACTTTCCATTCTCGGTATGTGTATCAGTAACAACTTACGTTGGAAAGACGACATATTCTATGTCGCTAAAAATGCTGCGAAATGTCTAGGTTTCCTCAAGCCATGTAAGAATTATTTTACACCATCTGATCTGGTCACAATATATAAGGCATTTATCCGCCCAAAACTGGAGTACAATGCCCACATCTGTTCAGGTGCTCCTAAAATAACTCTGCACCTGCTAGATAGGATTCAAAACCGTCCGATAAAACCGATGTAATGTCTCTTGTCTCACTTTGTTTTATCGCTATTTCCACCACCAGTGCTCCATTGAAATCGCCAATAGCATTCCGCCCATTTAAACTTTCAACCGTAACACCCGTCCCGCTATGAATGCTTATCAGTATACCCTCAAGCCTATTTTCGGACGTACTCTAAAATATCGTGATTCTTTCCTAAGCCGTACAACTCGCTTATGGAATGCCCTGCCGACCTCTGTGTTTCCTGGTCGTTATAACTTGCAAACACTTAAAAACAATGTACATCGGTACCTGTCTCTTCTTCCTCCCTAAATTTTCTTTGCCCGCGCTGTGTACGAACATTTTAAGTGTACAAAAACTCCTTGAGCGCACGCCGATTAAAAAAAAAAAGTTTACCTTATTACTTTTCTGAAGGAAGAAGGACCTAAACCTCATGCGCTGTTTGCCGTTATACATGACTAGGGGAACTAACTTTCTCATTATTCTCAGAAAAAAAAGACCATCTGAATATCTATTATTGTAGAGACATCAGTCTTCTAAACAGAAAATATCTTGTCAGCCGTATTGTGTGCATATCTAAAATCTTTTGCTAACGATTTGATTAATCTCTACCAGTGATGTTTCAGCCCCAGCAAGTCCACAAATCACAAAATAATTACAACGCGCAAAGAGGTGAGCGATTTAGAGCCATTTCTCTTTTTTTTTTTTGCATTTACGTTCAATTCTTCGCTCCATTAAAGTCGGGAGCAAACTTTCCGAAGTAAAGTGATGCGTTGTCGTGCACAGAGAGCAAAATCGGCAGTTAAGGATTTTTATAAAAATCAAAAAATTGTGTTTGCAACAAGTACACCCAACAAGTACACAACTACCGCTACAAATAACTCAAACTGTTTAACGAGCGACCTCAATAAATTTCTTAAAGAACCGTAAAATCTATTTAATATATAGGGTGATTCATCGCGAGGTTTGTTTTATAATGTAAAATAAAACACATAAATTAATAAATGATTCCATCAGCCCATAAACCACACCATACCGTTGTTTTTAATGGATGTAATGGTAGCTCTTGGTACTCTTCGGGTTAATTATCAGCCCAAATACGGAAATTTTGTGTATTAAGGTATCCATTGAGCCAGAAATGGATTTCACCACTGAGAAAAATTTCACGATAAAACACCGGATTTTCATTGAGTTTTTCCAGACCCATTCATTGAAAATATAACGCAAATTCAAGTCGCCTGGCTTCAATTCTTGCACAAGTTGTCGAATATGCTAAGCCAATGTGCTGAGAACGATAACGAATCGATTCATCACGGTCTTCGCGTACACTCTCAGTTACAGCTGCTATAATCTCTTCACTACGTGTTGGATGTGGTCAAACCGGTTAAGTATCATCCTTTAATGTAAACTGGGACTCAAATTTGCTAATGATATTGGCAATAGTGGTTTCAGTAGGTCTATTATGCGCACCAATTCCTCGAATCGCAAAATAAATATTTCTTAAAGAACGCTGATTTTCGTAATACAGCTAAACAATTTGGAGACGCTGTTGTGGTGTGAATCTTTCTGTGATGATTTGCCAAACGATACCAAATAAAAATGATAAAGCGGTTTGATAGGAGTCACGCGAGATCTGTCAAGAAAAAAGCCTATTGAATATCAAACCTCAAGATGAATCACCCTTTATTATTCAAAGAGTTATTACTAAACATTAGGCCATTTTGGCCTGCATACCAACAACTACCAAAAGGGAAAAATATTTGCTCAATTGTTGCCTCAATAATAGTTTAACGACGATAGAAGTAAATAAACTTATTATAATATCGATGAATATCAATTCAATAATCTCCCATGAAAGAAGGCTGGCAGTGTCTGATATTCTAAAAAATAAAAAGCCTCAAATGTGCTTTTTTTTCTGAAACCAGATTAAACAGCATTCATAATCCACAATTCGAAGGCTATAACTTCATACCGGAAAACTCTGGTAGGGGTACAGCTATTATATTAGATCAACGGTGTATGGTAAATATGACACGATTCCTTTCCAAAGTAATTTGTTTTTAGTCGGCTTGGTATCTTTAACCTCACAAGACGCTGCGAATTTTTCTAATCGTCTAGTTTTAAGAAGTATGGTATATATTGTACCATATATTCCTTCTAATGCTAGTGAACTTTTACAAAATGAGCTCGAAAGGCTTTATAATTTAATTAATACATATGACGAACTCACGAAACACATTATAGGGGGTTAGTACTTTGAATAGAAATGGAAACCTTTTTTACAACTGGTTTTATAGCGCACCATTCATGGATTTGGATTTGGTGCTTGACATTTTTCTTATTTCTGCTATTCTGAATTCAGCAAGAAATGCAAATCTGGCTATTTGTACTACATTTCTTACAATTTCGGATCATTTTGTAATAGAATTTGAGATCTAATTCACAAATTTTTTCCACTCATGCTACCACCCCCATATCACTTAGGCTTCAAAAACACCGATTGGGAAATCTTTAGATCAAGAAAGACAACCGTCTTTCGCAGCTCTATATCCCAACCAACAGAAATGTATCGAATCTTGAAATAGATGCAATATTTACCCAAATGAATGAGCAAATAAACCTCTGTATAGTGGCAAACTCCGAAGTCCATAACACTAAAAAGGTAAGATATAATCGTAATAACATCATCGACCTCACAAAAAATAAATTAAACTCAGAAACACCTGGCTTAGACAAATGGAGAGAATATTTCATCGCCATCTGAATAGATTCAATCAAGAAAACCATGAACCAAGAATGAGTAAGTATTAATTTAAATAATTGCTTCAAGTCAAGGCTTACGAAAATTCGTCCATCGCCGCAAAGTTTTAAAGAAATCGATAGGATAGGATAGGATAGAAGTACTTTAGAACAAATATATCTAGAGACATACTTTTTTATAACTTTCAACAGTTAGCAGATATATACACCAAGTTAAATGCGTTCAAAGAATTCTATTCACAAATATATTGTATATTGAAAATAAGTCTACGCTTGATCCAAATTTAGAAGGTGAAATATCGTCAACAGTATGCAAGTTCTACCAAACTCACCTTAACCGTTCGTATGCATTTTCCTCCGGAAATGATGTTCGGGATTCCAATTCACTAATATTTACTACCCCAATGAAGTTAATCAGTTTGGACTTGCTTTAAACAATAAAAAGTCTGAAGGTATAGATAAAATGTCTAACTTTTTCGTGCGAAAATGTCCTTATTCGTTCGACCTCTTTCACTCACTTTTATTTAACAAAGTGGCCAAGCTTTTACCAATAGCAAAAAATCCGTTAAAGAGGTCAAAGATTTTTGGCCTATTTCATTGCTATCAAACGTGAGAAAACTTTTCGAAAGAGTACTGAAGGACGGATTAAACAGGTTTTGCGTTGCTTCAAATGTAATCCCAAATAACCAATTCGGTTTTAAAAAAGGTCACTCAACCGAACATGCATCCATTACCTTGCACGACAAAATTTTTCAAAACCTAAGGAACAAATGCACAGTGAATTTGGATCTTGATTTTCAAAAAGCTTTTAACTCGGTTTGGCACAAGGGACTGTTATTCAAAATCATAAGGATAGTGTGCCCGACGTGGGCAACAAGATTAATTTACAGTTTTCTTCAAAACAGAACCACCTCGGTACAAAGCAATCGGAATATTTTAATGTGTGTTCAGGTGTTCACAAGGGTCTGTCCTTGGGCCAATTCTTTTTAATATATTCCTCAACGAATTTCCTTTTAAGCACCCTACCATAGAAGATCCTGGCGTTATTATCCACGCGAACAACACCACAATATTGGCCGCGATTGAAGTGAAACTTCTTTAGATGTAGATGTAGTTTGTATACTGAATTTTGTTTAATAATATCAAAAATAGAATATAAAATAATTGCATAGTTAAGTAACGCAATTTTTTCTTAGTAAAAAAGTACACAGTTTTAATAATTGTTTAGATTATTATTTTCGTAACATATTCATTCGAGTTTTGATGGTTTTCTAAACATGGAATTTGCAGCTTATGATAACTTAAATAGTATAAATATATTTTTTCGACTGTACTCAAATATCTCATTAAAACTGCATTTATTGTTGTTCCATGATTTGTGATTGCTTCTGCATGATTAATTAACATGGAAATTTGTATTGAATTCTCCATAAATAATAACAGGGATTTTTTTCTAGATTTTGATTGAGTATAGTCACAAACTCAGCTGAGTATGATGAGAGTGATCTATGAATAATTTTAATTATTTTATAAAGTTTTTGATTGTCTGTCTTACATTCAGCTGCACATATTCCTCCTACAGAACTAACTTGCAACCCCATTGATTCAGAACTAGGTAAACTAATCATTAATATCTGTGTAGTATCGTTATTATTTTGGTAAAAAGCAACACCGCCAGATCTTACATTAGAACGTTTAAATTTGACTATACAGTTGAAATAAGGTATAGAAATATCTTCATCATTATTAGTCAATGTTTTTGATAAAAGAAGAATATTAGAATTATGTGCCACATTATCAATGATATCATTTTTATGAGCTCGTAAACTTTTTGTATCAAATGTGTACATATATATATATCGATAAACCTGATCTTGATAAATTCCACTAAGTCTGATTCTAATGTAGCTAACGGATTTCAAACTCTAATTTCAAGAGAAGAAGTAATGCTGATTCCGTTCTACCATGATAAAATGTAATAATTATTGGTTTTAGATACAATATATAATTTTTATATTGTAGTTACTCTGGACAAAGTGAAGGCTTAATATTGTGGATTTGCGTCGAATTATTGGTACTGCATTTGCAATAATTTTATGTTGTTGAATATATCCAGCATAAATGATTTCTAGAGAAATCAGAAATGAACTGAATTTCTTACTGCTCCCATTTACTAGCCCAACAGATACATCAATATTTGTAGTTATAATATTATTTATTCATAACGAAAACGATATCATCATAACACATAACATCATAACTGTGTCTATTGTACTTTTTTGTATGAGAAATTTGTTGAAGTGGGTCTAATAGTTTTGCATTATTATATTCTAAACAACTGAATACTATCATCGAATCGTGACTGAATCAGAGATAATCCGTCTTCAGTTATAATGATTTTCATTTCCTGTTTTCGTTAATATGTATATTAGAAAACTGAATAACTAACTGAAAACTTTGTCTAATTCGTAGAATTTTAAATTTCGGGATAAAACTGGTCCACATGTTCTTTGATTTGGTTGCTCTTACTGGAGGTAGTTGACTGCTCCTATCATACTGATTCCATCGATAATTATTTTCAATGCTATACTATATGTACTGTACTGTACTGTACTGTACTGTCATCGAACTACAACAGCTTTTCCAGTCGAAGCCCAAGCATTACAATACCCGTCTGTGACAGTAAATCGGTTACATATTTCCTTTAGAAGTTTATTAGCGAATGTTTGACCACATCCAGCGGGGATGGTAAAGAAGTAGTAAAGACCCGGGGTTAATAAGATATGCTATTGTGTGAAGTAGAAGACTTCTGTTTATCATTTAAAAAAATTTCCCCATTTTTTGCAATTGGGCCTAATTTATTTAGTAATATCATCCTGTACTGAATCTGGATGGTACTATAGTTGTTGAAATGGATTTGTTTCTGGAATAACATTAACATTTGCATGATTAACATCATCATAATTTCCACCGTCAACCATTCGACACATTTGTTTAAATATTTCAATTGTTGTTTCAATATTCAAATCCGATTCGAATTTGTTTTTTGCTTTAACAATGAAATTTTCATTTTGAAAATAAATTTTCAAATACTTCATGTCTGCTAACATATCAGTTTCTTCTTTTTTGAATAATGTATGTAAAGTTACCATTTCTCGTTTATAGTATAATTATTTAAATCTGTTGACATGTCATAAGTCTGTATCAAATTGATCGAGGCCCTTTTCGTTTTTTGAGCATTTCATTTTCAGTGATAGTGTAGTGAGTCACAAATTGTACTAGAGAAATACCTGGTATTTTCTAATTCGTTTAGTCTTTTTTCATGCTCATCAAACCAATTATCATTCCAAACATGGGACCTATTTTAAAGATCATCATTGCGTGAATAATTTTGGAAATTGCAGATACGCCTAAAACGTCTCTTTAATGAAAGTTGGGAGATAGAAAATGACATGAGTCTGTATCGAGGGACACTAAATATAGGGGTCAAAAGAGCATCATTGTGCTTAGCCAGATATTATCAATGGGGAGAACTTCACCGTAGAGGTGGCCGCTTTCAACTCATATTCCACCATTTAAATAAAAAACAAAAATAAATAAAAGCACTAAAAATACACATTCAAAATAAACTCTTTGATTTTAAAATGCTATACTATATTACGTACGAGTACTTACATACATGCGAAACAGTTTAGTTTGGGTAAGTTTAGGTAGACTTGGCCTTCGACAAACACCTCCCACAATTGCGTAGGACAAGTTGACCGAAGATCGTTTTCACCTGAACGCGCGACCTAAGGCGAGGTTTTCCTAAACGCGTGATTGGCAAGAAGAGCTTCCTAAGTAAAGCGGTATTGCTTATTCACTCAATACGTCCTAGTCACCAGAGTACATGAACTCAAGCCACCCTGATTCCGTCAATGTCGCTGAATAATCAGTTCGTTGTTATATCTTCCTTTACAAAATCTGGTTACACAGGTGAGATCAAAACTCTTGGCTCGAAGCAACGAAAGCGCATTCTATTTTGAGTTACTCGTCCACTTTGGTTAAACCCACGTATCCATGTTATACATTAGAACTGGGGCGATAGTGTCTCATACAACGTCTTTTTCGTTGTTCGTGAGAAGGACTTATTTCTCATATGCCTAGTGGTTCAAAGAATAACGATTGGCAAGAGTGATTCTTCGGTTAATCTCTACGGTGCTACTATTATTTGAATTTTACAGCAGAACCAGGGTGGCTAACAGTGAAGAACGTCACCTTGTCGAAATCTGTTTTTGACATGTAATTCATCTTGGCATAGCACGTATGTTTAAATACTATTTTAAGCCACATTAAGATCAAAAAACTAGTGGTAAACCACATTGATAATAATTTAAAGATTCAAACGTTCATAGAATGGTAAATGATATCTTTAAAGCGATGTTAGGGAGGCTGATTGCTTTACAGTAAGCATAGCTTATATGGTCTCCTTTGCTGAAGATCGGGTAAGCTACGTTAACATTCTATTCATCGGACATAATTTCATATGAATATATTTCAAGCCAACTCAACCCCAACTGCTTTAAATAATTCAGCAAGCTTTCCATCTGCTCTTGCAGCCTTATAAGTGTATGTATGTATGTATGTATATCATGTTTATACTTTATCGAACTGGACGCTTACAGTGTGTTTAACAAAAGCGTCTGGTTAGAAAAAAAAAAACCGATTGAATTGGGGAAACTAAATTATTTATTTTAAAGCTTTTAACATTTCTCTTAATGCGGAATTTATTTCATCTATTTCCAGCCTCCTCCATTCCCAATTATCGCTTCGCACCTTTATCGATAAATTAGAGCCAATTTTTCTGCGAAGTAATTGTGGCGGTAATGGTCGCCAAATTCTTTTTAAAAGCAGTTTAAGTTGTTTTATTGTCCTTACATATTTTCCTTTAATTCTCTGCTTTACAAGCCACCAGATATTTTCAATCGGACTTATATCTGAAGACAGGGTGGTCAATCCAACACATTGCCGTATTTGCCTCTTTGAAGATGAGATGACAGATACGACTACGATGTTTCGGATCGTTGTCCTCTTGTAGGAACCAATCCCAATCTACGTTCGAAAAGCATTTCGGCGGATGCCAATAATCCTTTTTTGTATAGATGGATCATTCTTTAAACATCGAAATTCCCGGTAAAGGTCACCAATTTTCCGAAATACGCCGCACAGAAACAGTCGCACTTTTGCCGTACGTTTCATTGTTCGTTGGACATTAGTTTCACCGTGAGCAATCTACATACATGTCAAGGAATTGTTAAAAAAAAAACTGAAGCTTCGTCAGTGAAAATGATTTTGGTCCAGTCCATATCTTTGTGACAGCGGGCCCACTCAAGTCTTTTTTTAACGAAGGCTTGGCCGCAACGACTCTGTAATCGTTTTCTCTTATAATTTTGCGAATACTGAAGATAGAAAACTCGTGACCTTTTTCTAATTACATTTGCTGTTTTGTTTTTCTGAGGCTCACCTTGTTATGTATATATATTTTTTTAATTTTAAGCACTTTGTTTTTACGGGTTTTGAAATTGAAAACGTCAACGTTTCCATGTTCATTAAATCATTTCACCCATTTACTCACATGGCTTCAAACCGAACCTTATATAGAGCACTCATTGAGGAATATGATACTTCTTGCAACTTGCAAAAAAGATGCAAGTGAAGTAAAATTTGATTGCGCAATAACAATCATCTGGAAATAAAGGGGTAAGTTTTACGAACCACATGCTTTTGCCACACACTGTATAAATTAACTCTCTCATCTGGGTGAGGTTAAGAATAAGCGTGACAAGTCGGATAAAGTGTCAGTACGCACCGATCAGTGTGCTTAATGGGCTCTCTGGTTATACCCCTTAAAAGGATTTTTAGCAGGGTTTTAGAAAAAAAAAATCCGTCTCTGAAACCCTTCTCGTCCCGTGAGCAATGAATTTGGGTATTGATTCACAAAATCTATGTCGCTTAAGGCTTCACAGTTCAGTGTAAAAGTGAATTGAGTATGAATTGGGTATGCACTGGGAGTGCGAGGACTCTGAGCAGGTGCTCCCGACTCACTGTGACAATTTTTTTTTTACTTTTTTAGTAAAGATGCTGCGAAGTATGTATATACGAATTTTCACTCGCACATAATTCGTAACATCTTTTTCGGAACGGTAGCAATCAGCTACGAAACTAATTACTGACATTCTAAAAATGCGGTAAAACCGACCGGATTAAAGGAAATCAAAAATTGCCACATATACTTCGACGATTTTAATCTTGGGCAGCATATACAGTCGTATTTGAATGCGGATGTCATTGGAAGCAGAAAAAAGTGGTTCAGATAGTAAGTGACAGGAGGCAATTCGTATCACTACTAAATTCGCCAACTTCAGCCGCAAAGAAGGAAGATAACACTACTAAAGAAGGCTTCTACAAAACTCCACCGATAAACTTGTGTGTAAAGCAAAAATCACAATTGAGGGGATCAGAGCACAAGAGATCTAAGTGCAAATTTTGTAAAAATGGAGATAAGTGCGTAAATGACCACATGAATGACATTATTTCTTTGGTACACATAGGAAACAAGTGTTGACTTGAGTGGTAGTGAAATCTATCGGGAAAAAACTCACTACTCATAATTTAGTAGTTGTGATATTAATAGTGGGCTTAGTGGCGGTACTGCCTGCGGGGACTTGTACTCAGAAAGCAGTTTTATATGTGACGTTGCAAACGAGAGTTAGAATAAATGTTTTTCGAAAATTTTAAAAGAATATTAGTACAAAACTCTAACGGAAGGGTACAGCGACTATTAAGAAATCATCGTGGTAGACACGAAGTTATCTCTAGCAATTTAGAAGGACCATTTTTGCAGACTGCTAAGATAAAGAACACACCGGCGATAAGGAGGACGCTTCCATTCAAAATAATGGTTTAGGTGTAGGATCCTCATCAGAAGAGTATTTGTGAATGTAATAAAGATTGCTTCAAAAGCAACGTCCTGGTTGAGAGAGATGTCTACGGTCTTCTGTGGTACGACGAATTTTTAAATATAAGGCACAAGGAAAACATGAAAGAGGGACACACTGATGTACAACAAATCTATGAATGTAACTATCATAATTACTTTGAAACAGAAATTATGAATAAATAAAAAAACACTCAAAAGTGTTATGAACATCAGAAATTACTATACTTGACTAAGTTTACACACCTATCATCAATTCCAACCAACTTCGCACAGATAAAAGAACTCTGTCAAAACTTTCACATCTTTTCACTACATTTAAATTTTTGCAGCTCCGTAGACTCTTTCCCGATTGCTGCTCACTGAAGTGTTTCTTGGTTGGAATCTGCTTTTGCATAGGAACCATCTACTTATTGAAAATGCATTATTCTCGAATTTTATTTGCATCCGTTTTTCTCCATTTTATGTAAATTAGTGAAAGAAGAAGAAGCAACTTGTAACCCTGATAATTCTGTTCGTCTTATCGCCAATGCTGCTTAGTAAATTGAAATTCATTTTGCTTTCTGCTTGCTTTGTTAGAATCAATATGATTACTTGGATAGAAAATATCGAAAACGGATGTCTGTTTATTATATATGATAATTGTATAGATGCACATACTGAGATACCTGAATATGTACAGAAAGTTCCAGATTGATTGATTTATACAGCGAAAACTGTGATTACTCATGTTAAAGTAAAACTTTAACTTTTACCGTGGCTAAGGTGGTAATGTGTTCCAAAACGGACAGTTCGGCGTTCAATACCAGCTGCGCCCGAAAGACATACTTTTTTTCAGGCAACTAAAACCACGTAAGATATATGATTGCCCAGAATACCCAAAAATCTTTATTTCTCATTCTATCCCATTTTCCTATACACTTAACACGTCCTCAGCTACTTTAAATGTAGTTATACCCCCTTCAGTGTTAAGTTTTTTTTTTTTTGCAAGCCTGCCATTAACTAAAAAGGTCTTGTGTTTTATAGGGCATTAATCACGGTTTCAGTCCCTGAATTACCAGGTACGTTTTCGGTAATTTGTAGCTTTAAAACGCTCAAATATATTTGGAACTCCCACTCTTCTGTTCTTCTGTTCAGATGATGTAGCACCATCGCCAAGTTCTCCCGCAATCAATGGTTAGAAACCATATATGAATATTTCTAAGTTTAGACTTTAACCATCTTTCTATTGCACTGAAATGCGCTGCTAAAGCGCTAGTATATTCACTTTACTGGGTACTGGGCTTTAAGTTTAACACGTATCTCTCATCTCCGGAAGCGAAAAAATTTATTAGTGTGCTCAGATATACATGATACTGTATCCCAATTTGCTACTCCTTGCATAGAATATTTACCCTTTGAAAATTATCTCACTATCGTTAAAGTTGTCTGTCCGTTCTTCTCGTGGTATCTTAAGACTTCCACTCAGTTCATATTTTTGTTCAGCGATCATCATTTATTATAGCAGCGTGACCGGTTGAATGTCATTTTCAAGTTTTTACTCTCGTTACCATATCTTCGGTTCTTGTAATTTCTTTAATTTTGATAATCCTAAACTTCCGACGACTCGATATATAATACATATCTTTCTTCTTCTTATGTACATACATTAAATACTACATATTTCTCTCAAGTATCTTCTAACCTTCTATGCCGCCTGTTTTTGGCTAAAAAGTTAGACAGGTTTAACAGGCCATTTTACTTTTGATCACCTTGTTAGTAAAGCTTTAAAGTTTGATGCGGTTTTTGCATTTGAGTCATTAAGCTTTATGTATCGAATTTCTTGAGACCTTTGTTAAACCTAGCAAAACTAGCTGATTTGCTTGGTCTTAAGTGCAGTCTTCAGCGAATGAGTGTAGTAAACCCGCTGACGTTCATTAAATGATCATATTTGTCGCTGTTCTTTCTCCTTTGTACTTCTTGTACATCGTCCAATACTGCTAAGCATATGTATATTGTATGAACCTAAAATACAAGACAATTGCTGGGGTAGGGCTTGTCGGAGTTTATATTTTCGGCCTTCGTGCCATACCTTATCGAAGGCTTGCGAAACGTCAAGGAATGCGCTTGAACAGACTAACTTACACTCGATTGCTTGTTCAATTTCATCGATTATTCGATGCACTTGGCCAACTGTAAGGTGTTGGCTTCTAAAGCCAAATTAATGATCAGGCAAGAGAGAATTTGTGTCGGTAATTGGTTTAAGACGATTAAGAAGGATTCGCTCGAAGACCTTCGATGTAATCGGGAGAAGCGATATTGGTCTATCTGATTTGACTTCAGTCAGCGGTTTACCGGGTTTCGGAACCATAATAACTTCCGCTACTTTCCACTGGTGCGGTACATGCTCTAATCTAATGCTGGCATTTGTAAGATAGTGCAGCTTTAGCAAACCTTTTTTCGGCAAAGCTTTAAGTATCTCTCCCGTTATTAAGTCATATCCCGGGGCTTTATTGGGCTTAATCGTGTCTATAACTTGTCTAAGTTCCCTAAGTGTAGCGTTTTCTACTGGAAAGTTTGTCGTCACGTCTAGCGTATTGACATTCTCTGGAAGAACTTCCCCGTCGAATGGTTTAAACGTTTCTGCAAGATAGTCGGTAAAAACATTAGCTATTTCCTTATCTCCTTTCTCTCAGTCATCCTGGTTTCTTCTTATTGGCGTCACGTGTATTTGGGGCTTTCGAACACTTTTAACGGCTCTACCATAAGGTAGTTATTAATACCTTGATTATTGAAGTCCTTGATCGATTTTTTCAACACGTTGCAGAGCCTATTGAAGGACGTTTTATCTTGTGGTGCCCGGGTTTCATGCCACTTTTTCTGATTTACGGGGGATATCTTATGCCGACTTTGGCAACTTTGTTCGATTCGCGGGGAGTGTTCTTGTAGGCCGCTTGCTGAATGACTTCAACAAAACGTTTAACTTCTTTTTCAAGTTGATACGGCGTTCTGAGTGCTACTTTCAACTCAGTATTGTCTACAACGTCTATTCGGAAATCTTCCCAGTGAGTTTAGCTGTTAATCTGGGTGGTCTTTGTTTCTTAACCAAGGATTCGCACAGTGAGAGGATAACTAGAGAATGATCGGAGGAAAGATCGAAGCCCTTTTCAACTTTTACTCCTTTTCCGATAAAGAAGTCTATTAGATCGGGTGTTTTGGCGACATCCCAGGGCCAGTATGTCGACTTGCCTGTTGAGTAAAAATAGCAACCACATTCCATACCAGCCTTGTAAAGGGTTTTGCCTTTTTGAGAGATACATCTTGAACCCCAAAAGGTGTGCTTCGTGTTAAAGTCGCCACCAATAATGAAGATTGGTCCAAGAGAGTTGAATAGGTCAATAAATTCGTATTTTTCTATTTTAGATTGAGGATATATCGAAAGACCAAGGTCATTTGAAATTTGTCAAGTTCAATTATTGCTTCCAGAGTATGTTCAATGCAGTCTTTTATAAATAGGGATGACCCGGCTCTTGCGTTTCCCGATGGATGATGAGCGTGGTAGTCGCGGTAACCTTTAAGTTCCACGTGCGATTTTGTCGCCAGGTGAGTTTCAGAAATTAAACATATACTTTTTCCTGCATGAAAATATTTAGTTCATCAAGCCTTTTCTGTAGCCCGTTGGCATTCCACGCAAGTAAATTAAGCTTATCTTATTTATTTTAGTTCTCGAAAATTACTGAGAACACATTTGAGGCAGGATCCGGTGATGTACAGTTAGTCATATTTACTGGCGCCGCTACTTGCGCGTAAGTTTTTGCACTTTCCACTTGCGTATTGTTATTTTTGGCGTTGTTGTCATTGGTGATTTTAGCGTTTGTCAGCATTACCTTCTTTAAGGGCTTTGGAGTAGGACCCCTGTTGTTATTTCTCATTCTAGCTGTCCCTGTGTTTCTCAAAGGCTTCGTTTTTGATTGATCTCGTAGCTTTTGCAACTCCTTCGCGACTTCGCAGTCTCGATAATTAGCTGGATGTTTTCCCTTGCAGTTAATGCATATCGCTGGGGACTCTTTCGCGGTATTGCACTCTCGAGTCAGATGTTTGCCAGCTCATTTAACACAGCGAGGTTCCTTCTGGCAGTAGGCCTGAGTATGGCTAAATCTCTGGCAACTTGTACATTGGGGAATCAGCCTAGAGTTTTTCTGTCTGTTTTCTGACAACAAGTCCCAAAATTGAATTTATGGCATAAATTCTTTCTAGGCTTTCGCTTTTGTCGAAAGTTAGCCTAAAGAGGGGAAGGCCGCGTCTTGGGGTCGTCTTCTCGCTTTCAACATTGCGCTATTTTTGCGCAAGTATATTAACTGCGTCGATTATCTTAAAGTCTTTATTTTTAAGGTCATCTACGATGTTTTCTTTAAGGCAAGAGGGATGCAATCCTCTAGCTACAACGCGTATGGGTCTTTCCGTTTTATTTTCGTACGTATGCCATTGAATCTTCTCGGCATTTAATTTTTGCGAAAGCGAACGGTAGTTGTCTGGATTAAGGACATTAACAGTCCATGTATCATTCTTGCGAGATATTACTTTATAATCGGTTGAGCACAGTGATTCCAAAAACGTTTATTGGCGGCGGCGGTTTTTGTTTGGGTTGATTTGTTGCCTTATCGACCTCAGCAGTGTTAAGGCTGGCTTGCTTCTTTGTTTGTTCGATATCAGGCGAGGAAGTAGCTTTGCGCTTCTAACCTGGCTTTCTTTTAAGTATTTAGTCCGTTTCGCGGACTAGCTCTTCTTCGTCTGTGTGAAAACTCGAATTTTCGGGGCGGTCAAGTAGCGAAACAGACTCAGATTTAAATTGCGGCTTAATGGCATCTAGTTCATTTTTTAGTTCGGCACAGAGCAATTCCATATTTTCGAGTCTGGCGCGGAGATCAGAATTTTCGCGTACGAGATTTTGTAGCTTATTCGGTGTAATGCTATTGCCCTGAGCTACCGACTGTGCTTGGTCGGTTTTTTCGCATGATTTTCCTGGCGATCCGCGTGCTGGAGATCTCGTGACTCTTGAGCATTTTTTAAAGGGGTCCTTGTTTATATTTGTATTATTTTGAAGATTATTTGAACTCATTTTAGTTCCCACGAGTAGCGGAGAAAGGGTAGTCCGTCTGTCCAGAGATACGCATTAGACAGATAAGGCTGGCTGATCCGGAGGTAGCCAAGTATCCGGATGCTCCTTTAGATATTGAGCTATTTTTATACTGGGACCCCAACCTGGTCGATTCTGGCACGGGTCACTTAACACCTTAATCCGGTCCAATAGATTTTAGTCGCCTCTTACGACAGGCATACCTTACCTTGGGTAGAATCTAACCCCTAACCCGAAGGGCTTATATATTATGTTTATTGTTAATTATGCAATTTTTAATAAAATAAATAATAATAATAATATATGTAAATTGGAGTGCTTATGAAATGTGTAAACGTATATTTCGATTTTTTACTGGTTTGAACGGCCATAAACCATAATAATTATGTTCGTTATCCACACTTCTATCAATCAGATGTTTGACAACATGTACAAACTACTTCCTTTTCTATTACTACAATACATATCATAAGAAATTTAGGAGATAAGGGATAACTTTTCATATAATTTATGTGGTGTATAAATTGTATCTTTGAAAAAATAAGAAAACAAACTAAATTAAACCGAAAATTAAAAAAAAAACAAATACCTTTCTATTATTTTCTCAAATTACCGACAATAAAAGTTTGTGATTTCGTGTGTTATTTAAGAGTAATAATTAAGTATTTTGTGTTTTTTTTTTATTTTTTTCGAGTAACTTCATCGGTTCACGAAATTATTTTTTTGAAGAAAATCTGAAGGATTATCAGGTAATTTTTTTATTTTAACTCTTTCAAGAAACCTACCTCCGAATACCTGGTATATACATAGCTTTATGACTAAACTCAATAGCCACAGCAAAGTCTGCTGTGTAGTCCAATTTATTTTTTATCTGTAAAATTTCTTCAGAAATGTAAATACTACCTTGAAGTTCCCGGAATTTATTCAGAAAATTAAAAATAAAAGTAATCCCCATAGACTGCAACACACTTATGCCAGCGCTTGATCCACTCCTCGAAACATTTTTTATATTAGGTTTTCGGTATTTCCATCAGTGCTTCCTGCGATTTTTCCATTACTTCCTCTCGGCTGCTGAAACGCCTTCCCAGTAGTGGGTTTTCAACTCGATTGAACAGAAAGAAGTCACAAGGAGCCAAATCAGGTGATTTCGGTGGCTGTTGGATGGTATTTGTTGCATTTTTCGCCAAAAAATTACGAATAATGATGGCAATGTGCGACGGTGCGTTATCATGGTGCAAAATCCACGAATTTTCTGCCCGCAATTCTGGTTTCATAAATGTCTCATAACGCCCAAATAATACTCTCTGTTTACTGTCAGGCCTTCTGGAAAAAATTCATGATGCACTACACAGTTGTAATCCATGATAACTGTGAGCATTGCCTTTTTTTGACTAAAAACGACGTGGTTTTTTTGGTTTCGGTTCATTTGGTGAACGCAATTCACTTGCCTGATGTATGGTTTGCGTTTCGTACTCATAAACCCACGTCTCGTCTCCTGCAATGATTATTTTGATGAATGTGGGATCGGATTCAGCCTCGCAAATCATCTCTTTTGCGATGTCAACACGGTCTCTTTTTTGCATGAAATTGGGGTCTTTTGGCACCAACTTTGCTGCTACACGACGGAAACCTAAATCAATAACCTATGGACGCCTCCATAGGCAATGTTCAAGTCCTCCGCTATCTCTCTGATGGTTGATTTGCATCAATGTTTTCGTCGGTTTTCGATGTCGATTATCTGCAACTGCGTTCATCATCTTCGATTCACTCACGACCGTTTTCTTTAAATTACGTTGCCGAAAAACTTTTCCAACATTTCGTACGTTCGCGCAACATTAAATCCGCAAAATTTAATATAAGTTCTTTGTTACAAATTCAAATCCATTTCTAAAATTGTAAAAAATTGCGAACACACACAGAGCTAGATGTACTCTTGGCTACGTAACTTTTGCAAATGTAAAGCTATGACGCTAAGACTTAGAGGGAATGTCAACAATAGATGTACCAATTTAACGAAAAACAGAACTCAAATCGGAATAATGGGAGCGCCACACGGTGATGAAGGTGGTATGTCCTTCTATGTCTAAACGAGATGCAGGCGGACTAATTGAATGCTTTACGAAACCTCTAAGAGGTCAGTGATTTTCCTGCTGTGTCTCAGTAGGAAAAACGGTAGACTGCCTACTGGTATCGTAATGTATGGTATATGGTAAGCACCTAATCACTCGTATGCTAGAAAGATGTATGACGACATCACGGTGCACTATTTCTGAGTGCTCAGGTTCGACAAAGAAAAGTACAGTTTTGGGAAATATGTTATCGGTGCCAACAGATATACTCATAAGACCCACTTATCCACAATTAATTTATTTGAAGGCATTTTCCTGAAGCAGCTTCTAGGAAGTATTATCCTTTGCAGTTCGGACGACGAATTTTTGGGAAGCCAACAAATAAAAAAATTAATATTGGAATTTAGCCTTTAAAGATTGATTAGCCATAAAGCAGGGGCTTATAGATTGCTGCAGTTTATTCCCCCGCTCTTCGTAAAAGACTACTGAAAAAGTCTTATTTAATAATTAATTAATACGTGTTCTGTGATTAAGTGCCGTTGACGTAATATTCATACACTTTAACCCTAACATGAGCTTGAAGCGCATTAACAATTTCCTAAAATCTATTTGTGTGATCGGTAGCAAAAGTCTGGAGACAACTGTCATGTTGCTATTTAAGTTTTGAGATATTGCAATAGAGGTGTAGATACTTCAAATCTGACATCAGCGTCGTAAAGGTTGGCGTTGTTAATGATACACGTGCTCAAAACGTTTTGTCGTACGAGCACTTTTTCGTTTTTTACAGAGAATTGAAAAATTCATCTCAGCCAAAAAATGTAATTATATCGTTAACATTTTCCTGTGATGACTTTTTATGATTTTCGACGTGGATTAATGCAACAACAGTGTGCCGATTAACTATCTTTGACTTTTTGTGATGTCGTAGTCGTCGTTCGCTCCAGGACAAATTTTACAAAGGTCGTCCAAAATTGGTTGATGTGCCAGAAAAGGTCAATGCTGTGAGGGATTTGATATTGCAAGATCGTCATGTAACTTATAGTGAGATTGAAACAAATATGGGCAGTAGTTCCACTTACATAAATTTACTTCTGCATGGACATTTGGCCATCCAAACGATTTCTTCTCGTCGGACACTGGATAATTTTAAACTTTTCCAAAGTTTCCACCATCGCGGTGCTTCAAAAGACGTCTTTAAAATCATGACATGCTAGTAATCTTGGATTTATACATTATCCATCATTGGATAATTATTATTTGATATTGCAAGATCGTCATGTAACTTATAGTGAGATTGAAACAAATATGGGCAGTAGTTCCACTTGCATAAATTTACTACTGCATGGACATTTGGCCATCAAAACGATTTCTTCGCGTTGGACACTGCATAATTTTAAACTTTTAAAATTTTCCACCATCGCGGTGCTTCAAAAGAGGTCTATAAAATCATGACAGGCTAGTAATCTTGGATTTATACATATTAGTAAAAAACTAAACGGCAGTCGACTGTATGCTTCTTTCCAACAAAATTTGTTCCAGCACAGAGCACTTCGAGGTACCAGACACGTCACCAACAACGTAGAACGGTCGATTCGGAATGGTACACCACCATTTGTTTGCCAGAAATCTTTGGAAAGGAAAAGCAACCGCCGCACATGGATCAATCTCAACCACGACAATGCGAGCTCTCACAGGTTAGCTCAAACAAGTTACTTTTTGAGCACTCAAAATGACTTCTTTTTATTCCCTCACATCAAAAATAAATTGCGAAGTCAACGTTTTTTGACACCTGAAGGAACGATTAATGGATTTAAACACATGTTTGGGAGCTACCTCGTTCAGGGTGGAAAAAGTGCTTCGAAAATAAGTTCAAACGCATTTAAAAATGAATTGATATTCATGGAGAGTATTTTGAAATACAACAAAGTCATTTTTGATGATAAAAACTCGATAGAATGTTCATTCAAGAAACCAAGTGTTGAAATGTCGAAAACAGGACCTGCTGCTTAAACATGCAAACAAAAGCGTTAGCGGTCAAATATCAGCGATCGACTTTTAGCAATAAAATTGATAACTGAACACAAAACTAGGATATCGTTTGCGCCTACGTATCGCAAGTATTCAGTAAGCAACAAAGAAAAGATATATTTTAGCGCGATTTTTGTAAACTTCTAGCAATAAATACGAAGACTGCCATGAAGAAAATGGCTCCGGAACAAGAAAGAACACCATCTTACTATACCTAATATGCTATTTACTAAACAAGAACGACACTTGATTACATACTGCAGCAGAGGACACCAGACGCAAGTAGATTATCATTTATGCTGAAAGTATGCGATCCGGGGAGTAAAACAAGAAAGCACTACTAGCAAGTCAGCAGCGACTTTTTCTGACAGATTTTTTCATAAAAAAGGCCGAAACAGCAATTTAAAACTAGCCCTAAGCGAAAAAATAAACGGGCAAAAATTTACCAGGAAAGAGGCCAGATCAGGGCCCTAAATTTGTGAGAATATTTCGAAAGTGCCATAAATCAAGAGGAAAATCTAAGCGCCAATGGTATTTCAAAAGAGCGGCTTCACATATATGAAACAAAATGGAGGTAAAGAACCACACGTAATTTTTTGAAGTATGAAGTTAGTGCAGCAAAAACAGCGAACCCATTTGAGTGCAAAAGAAACTGTAACAAGACTACGAGCAATAGTAGTAGAGACATTGTATCGGTAATTAGTTATAAAGTCCGTTGCTTTTTAATGTCGTGCAAGATTTTCTATTGAAGCAGCACATTAATGAGTTCGGAAAAGATTCTCCGCTTTCCGCCGCGGAGCCTTTTAAGCAACTCTTAATAACTGGAGAAAGGCTCTTGCAGATAAGGGGTTACGAATCAGTCGTACTAAGACCGAACATTTGCATTACAATTTTTCCGAACCAGCAAATTCAACTACTGACATCTATTTACAAAGTGTCATCAAAGTGCAAAATAGGCTTCCTTGGACATTTTTGACGGAAGGCATAATGTTGATTTAACTATAGACAATTCTTTTGAGCATTTGGGTCTATCTCTCATTAATAATGCACTATATATCGTCTTGTTAAACACCTGAAAAATTTACGGTTAGGGTAGATAGTCAAGTAATATTGTCGATTAATCAAGTTGTCAGTTAGTCAACGGTTTTATGGGTAGTGACACCTTACTGAAAACATATATTTCTCGGAGCAATGTCGTCTATATTTTTCAAGACGTAATCAGTGATTACGGATTGTAAGATAATGCGAGCTGTGGTATATATTCGCAAGGACAGATGGTGTCATGTGCTTGTACTTTTGTGAGTGCTGTGTCTTAGTGTCTCTTTTGTATATGCCTCATTCTAGAAACAGCAATCTAGTGTTTTTACAAAAAAATGTTGAGCCAAAAGTGAGAAAAAGTTACTTAACATATTTTTTCGATAAAAATAAGGGTCGACTTCAAGTTGGTCACCCCGCTAACTGCTGTCGCAAATTATGATCTCTTGGCTTTAGTTTTTTCACAGTATGCCAGATCATTTTGCAAAATTATACACATAATGCCCAAAAAGAAAGGCAAATAGTTACAATCATGAAAATCGCTGGATTGACAATTTCGGATGTTCCGAAGCACTTTCACTCACAGTGGCTACAGTTTCTTCTGCATTCACATTACATTGACGAATTGTTTTCTTTTCATCATTAAAAGTGCAAACTTATACACATTTCGTGAGTAAAAAATCAATTTTCAAAACAAGTTTAAATGATATGGATTCGATCTTCTGGTGAAAGACCTTTCATAAGAAATACTTCAGCCATTAGCTGGCCGAAGTGGAAAATGCAATTAACCATTTTTTTTTAAATTCGCGTTAATTTAAAACAAAAGCAAAAGAAACGTAGATTTTGTTCTAAATCGTTAATACTGCGGACCTTATTATTACATTTGTAGACTCAACCATGAGATCTACCCGTGTTCTTAAAACTCGGACCTTGTTGAACCTATAAAACAAGTTATGTGGTCGTAATATTTTATGTTTTCAATTTGAATTTAATGAAAAAATGTACGATAAGTTGACCTTCATGAGAAATACTAATAAATAAAAACCAAACATAACTATGCTGTTGTGCAAATCTGTATCAATTCTGGCAGTTGATATTTATAAAATTAAGCTCCTAAATAGAGGAAAAGATTCAAGAATCTGTTATGTCGTGGAGATAAAAATAAACTGCAAACCGACACACAACTCAATACCCATTCAGATGAGTATTGACACATTGGACATTGTGCCATTGGACAAAGCTCACAGTTACATCCGTACATACTCATCTTTTCAATCATAAAATACATTTTTCAATTTCAATATCAGATTAACGTCAGAAGAAAAAAACATTTTCAGCACCTGTTGCTACAACCTTCATTAAATGCAAATATTTACGAATCGATTAAGTACCCCTATATCAAGCTTAATTTATAAATAAACCATTTTAATAGTCCTCCTGAACGTCTTTCATACGCTTATCGTTCGTTATCAATATTGTACATGAATTATCCAGTAGTGCGAGTAAAGTTTCCGCGTATTGTTCATAATAGAAACACGCGCCCGTTAGCCGTAAAATCAAAGTATGCTACATTGAGTGCCATACTATGTTTCATTTAATTGGTTACTGGAAATATCTTAAGTTAGTTACTATCGGCTTACCACATTTGATTCAGGATTATCTATGAATAAACCTTCATTGGAGGGATTAAATCCCATCTTCTTTCGCAGGAGCCTGGAAAAACACGCCATTGCATCGAAATCGGACACGTTTAACAAAATTCTCTAGTCGAGAATTTTTTATTACCACTACAATAAACTGTTACCCAGTTAAGTGCTTCTACCGATCCATCCTATTCCTCTCTCACTTAAATCTCATTACCGAGATATTTTCGAAAATACAACACTAATCCCGTGAATGCAGGGTAATTGGTCTAGCTAAATACACACTGCTTTTTCAGATCAATTCACGTGCTAAAAGCTGTACCGAATCCGCACTGACCGTCAGAAATTCAATCGAAATAAAAGCGCCAAATTTTGGAGTTGGATTCGAAATCTATATCTTAACAGATACGTTAATGTTGGAAGTTTCGTGGAAGTATACGCAAATTAAGAGCAAAAAATTCGCTGGAATCGGAGACGAAAAAATAGTTCACCTAACCTGAGCGAAAGTGTGTGTCGACTAATTAAACTGAGCTAATTAAAATGGTCGTCAATGGGGTACTAGCCTTCGGTATATTGACTGCATATATAGTTGGGTAAGGTTACCAATGTGTATGCGGGTTTATGTGTAGTTAGTCGGCTGCCTAACACCCCATACAGCCCCGTATGTTTGCGTTACTTTTGCTTGCGTGGGACTCACCTTTTCATTGCTGTAAAACTTTGAGTTTTGTTCAAGAAGTGTTTCTTATCAAAAAGTGTGTAGAATGTTACTTTACCTGTATGTGCGAGTGTGGCACTGTTTCTCTCAGTTTAACTTAAATACGAGCATGATATGTGCAACTCGGTTGCTTATCATGGCCGATGGCGATGATGGTGAGAAATTCTATGATAACATCGAGTGGGTTTTTTTTTTTTTTTTTGGTTCTGTGTTTAATATGTCGAAATGTTCTCCCAATTAACGGCTCTTATGTGGTTTGGTGTTTGCCTTAATTGTGTTTTAGTGTTTACACAACTATGTTAGGCCTAGACGATATGAAAGTGCTCTTACGTTGAGTAAGGGTGGCTACCCGTGTTTAAGAGAAAACCTTTGATGATTCGGCGGAGTATTTAAGCTGGTCTACGAGTACATCCTGTGCTTGGATTCAAATATTTCCCAAACAACTAAATTGTAAAACATGGAATTTGCAACTTAAGATATTTCTCACCATTTGTAAATACGAATGTTTGCCCAAAAATGAAAACACAAAAACCCACACCTATTCGCTTAACGGTGTGTGGTGTAAACAGAGGGTTTTTGGTTAAAGAAGTTAAATATAGTTCCATATATGCATCTTCTTATAACACATGGGCTGAAAAGTCAGTGCCGTTTTATAGTATAACACAAAATATTTGCAAAATTCTACTTTATTTATCAATATAGTTGCCTTCGAGGGCGATAAACTGATTGAAATGATTTTTCAATCTTTCGATACCAGTTTTGTAGTACGATTTCGGTTTAGCCTCAAAATAGGCCTCTGTTTCGGCGATTACTTCTTCATCGGTCTTAAATCTCTTTCCGGCGAGCATTCTTTTGAGGTCTGCAAACAGGAAATAGTGAGTGCGGAAGCAATTCGTAGCCGAATTCATTCAATTTTGCCATCGTTTTCATCGACTTGTGACATGGTGTATTGTCTTGATGAAACAGCACTTTTTTTTTCTTCAAATGCGACCGTTTTTCTGCGATTTCGTCCTTCAAACGCTCTAACAACGCAATGTAATAGTCGCTGTTGATAGTCTGTCCCTTTTGGAGACAGGCGATGAAAATTATTCCATGTGTATCCCAAAATACGGATGCTATAACCTTGCCAGCCGACTGTTGAGTTTTTGGTCATTTTGGACGAGGTTCGTCGCCTGCTCGCCACTTAGTTGACTGCCGACTTGACTCTGGTGTGAAGCAATGGAGCCAAGTTTCATCCATTGTCACATACCAACGCAAAAATTCGGCTTTTTTGCGGTTAAACAGCTTTAAACACTCCTCTGAATCATCAACACGTTGTTGTTTTTGGTCGACTGTGAGCAAACGCGGCACCCACTTTGAACAGAGCTTTCGCATGTCCAAATATTCTTGTATGATATCGCCAACAAGTTCTTTTGATATCTTCAGAGCTTCAGCTATCTCGATCAACTTCACTTTACGGTCATTCATAATTATTTTGTATATAATAATATATAATAATTATTATATATTGTTATATATAAAACATTGTTATATTGTTATATAATAATTATTATCTCAAGAAATAATCGTCCGACAGCTGTTAAATTTTTACACGTATCTTTTGAAGGTTGGTGCCCTCTCTTAGAAACGGAGCTTTTCAGCCCGTGTATTATATATTAGATTTTAAATTATTTTTGGAAAAATGTATGTTTTGTAGGTAATGCTTTAACGATTATCGCTAGTCTGGAAAAACCACTGTTATAAAGGATCTGTTAATAAGGTTGGCGTTGGAAAACCTTAAGATAAGGTACACGGTCTATACCAAAAATCTTCTTCAGAGCTGAAACGGTATTGTTTCTCATAACGTATGATTTACTGATTAATTATAATAGGTGATTATTATAATTATTGGAGACTTAATATCCGGAGATCCTCACCTAGCCAGTTAGCACAAACCATTATAGGTAAATTAATATAAAAATCAATCTCAATTTATCAAAACATGAAGGCATTATGTTTGTATTATTGGGTATGTAATTTAATTCGTGCTTTTTTTTTCAAAATTTGAACGTTTATTTAAGAAAAACATGTACAATAGTATTATTCAAAGTATTTCTCGCCTGAAGCTATGACTTTTTTCCATCTTTCTGGCAATTTGTGGATCCCATCCCAAAAGAACTGCGCCGGCTTGGCAGCCAAGAATGAATCAAGCCAATTTTTGATATTCTACTCTGATGTGAACCATATTTCAATGAGGGCGTTCTGCATCGACCGGAACAAATGGTAGTCACAAGGGGCAAGGTCTGGGCTATAAGGCGGGTGGGGTAAGATTTCCCATCCATTGTTTTCCAAATAGTTCTTAACTGGAATAGCAACGTGGGGCCGAGCGTTGTCATGATGAAAAATTATAGGCTCGTGTCTGGTTGCATATTCCGGGCGTTTTTCGGCTACTGCTCTCTTCAAACGGATTAACTGTGTTCGGTAGCGTTGTCCATTGATGGTTTCACCCGGTTTTAGTAGCTCATAATACAGCACACATCTGATCCCACCAAATACAGAGCATTACTTTCGCGCCATGCCGTTGATTTGGCTGGTTGTCCGGGTTTCACATATGATTTTTTGCGCTTGTGTTTGTTGTAATGGATCCATTTTTCATCACCAGTAACAATCCGATGCAAAAATGACTTCCTTTTGTGGCGTTCCAGCAGCATTTCGGACATGCAAAACCGCCTTGCGACGTCTCTCGGCTTGAGTTCATGTGGAACCCAATTTCTTTGCTTTTGAATATATCCAGCTGCTTTTAAGCGTTTTGGAATGGCTAGTTGAGTAACACCCAAAGAATCTGCGAGCTCTTCTTGTGTCTGGCAACAATCTACATAGATAGATCTACATGCTTCCAGTTCTTAATCTTCAAACTTTTTTGGCTGCCCAGGACGTTCATCGCCTTCCAAGCCAAAATCACCACTTTTAAATCGTGCAAACCACTTTTGGCACATTCGCTCAGTTAGCGCATGTTCACCATAAACTTCCACCAAAATACGATGACTTTCGGTAGCAGTTTTCTTCATTTTAAAATAATGATGAAGAACTAACCGCAAAAACACGTTTTCAGGCACAAAATTCGACATATTTGAGTGGAAAAAAAAAAAAATTGTTGTTTACGCTTCAAATGAATGACATATACTGAAATGACGTACAATGAAAGTAGCTTCCCAACGCATGTTCCAGTAAAATAATAACAATGGAATAATATAAGTAACGCCATCTCTTAACAAACCGCATAGAGTTATAGATCAGAGGATACAATTTCAGAGCTTAAATTTCGGTAGTATTTATGTTATACCTTGTTTTTTATAATACTAGATCTAGTTCATCGCTATCATGCTGCATCAACAAATCCCTGAGTAATCCCTGAGTAATTGCTAGCTCGCTCTAAGCTCTCATTCTAAAATCATTTTGGCTTTATCATGTATAGGGTTTTCCAATAGGGACTTGACAACTTTGAATTTAATTTGTGAACGCACTCTTTCACTAATCATCAAACTGTCACTGTCAATTTATTCAGTAAACTCAGCATTTTCATCATGGTAAAGTACACTAACAAACAACGTCTGCAAATTATAAAAATTTTCTACAGATATTCGGAGTCGCAAAATCATCTTCAGTGACGAAGCTCATTTTTGGCTCAATGTATGCGTTATTGGTCGGGTGAAGACCCACATGGGCTTCATGATTCACCACTTCATCCACAAAAAATAACTGTTTAGTGCGGTTTGCATGCCGGCGGCGTTATTGGGCCATATTTTTTCGTCGACGATAACGATCGTCACGTTATTGTTAATGGCCAGTGTTATCTCAAGACATGGGCCAGTCGATTGGCCGTCTCGTTCGTGCGATTTAACGCCGCTTGACTATTTTCTGTGGGGCTACGTTAAATCATTGGTTTATGCCAACACGCCGACGACATTGGAAGAGCTCAGAGCCAACATTGAACACGAAATAGCGGCCTTTTCGGCCGAAATGTGTGGTCGAGTCGTTGAAAATTGGGGCCAACGAATCGACCGCTGCAAGCGTACCCGCGGTGGCCATATGAACAAAGCCGAGTTCCATTCATAAATTTTTTGATTGTACTTCAAGCCAATAATAAAGTTTTTGAAATATCTCAAATGGTTTGCCTTTTATTTAAAAAAAAAAAGTTGTCAAGTCGTTATAAGAAAACCCTGTACTATCGCTACGACAGTAATTGGAGCTATCTAAGGAGTGAATGATCTTCAAAATCTCAACCCCAGAAACTGGTTCAAAAAACAAGCTATCCTTTTTAATACTTGTATCTGTAGTCTGGGTTCAGGATGACAATAATTACAAACGTTAAGGTTGTTTATTTGAAAAGATTGTAGCCCAATTGAAGCAAAATATTTATTAAATAATTTTGCTTTTCCTGTGGGATCTGAAACATTAACATTTCCATTTTTTAGGACAAAAGAGTTATTTTGATTGGTTACACTTCGAATCATAATGTTATTAATCACTTTTATATCTTGTTTAAGATTCCCTTGCGCAGCTCTTATCTGATTGTGATAGTAATAGTAACACAAACGTCTGATGACTAAGACATCGATTCAGAAATGACTAAACTCAATTCTTGATGCAATGCCTTCTTCGTTCAGTAGTTTGAGCTGAAAAGGATGATACAATTTTGGGAGGACTTACGATTAGGCTGATTTAGAACACATAAGTCCTTGGTCAGAGTGCAGCATTTGTCGGCTTAACTCAGTCGATTGAAAAGTCGAAACCTGCTTCAATTCCTGCCATAGCGTAAGAGTGTAAAACATAAGAATAAGGCGCACCTTTGCAGGACAAGACATTATCTGCTTTCGAATACTCTCATGTCACACTACACTATTGGCAATACACAGTAGTTTTATCGCGTGGATTTGAATATTATCTAGCCAGTACAGAAAGGTTTAAGGTAGACCCGACCAGATCTTGTCATCGAGTGGATATGGTTTGTATACTGTACTCATGTCCCAATTAGAGATAATGGTTAGGTGTTTATTCATTTTCATTCTACACGGTTGGTGTTTCCTCAGTTAGTTACGCTGTTAATGTCGGAATTTAATGGTTCGCCATAGGGTAGAGACGTGGCACAAGGAACAAATGTGAGAACAGACAGTGCTGCGTTTAGAAAGAAAAAATATATATACATGATTAAAAGAATGAGGCAAGCAGTCATTAAGAAGTTGCAATAGCACTAAACTGAACTGTGGAAGGCACTGGGAGCGGCTGGAGTTAGATTCTTAATTTTTATGTTAAACAAAAGCCCCCTCCGAAGTGAAAATAACAGAAGCATTGAAATCTAGCTTGTTAGTGTCAATATTCAAAAATAAAGGCGACATTTAATAGTGCTCTAACTACAGAGGTATAAAACTTACTGCGCACACATTAAAGCTCTGTAAGAGGGTCATAATATATTCGTTTATCCAACATTTCCATCATAACGCCAAATTAGTGTGGTTTTGTATCAGGTAGCACTACTATCGAACAGTATGAACCATAAGTAAGGTAAAATGACTTCCATATGATGTTAATGGATTTAGAAAAGCCATGCGACCGGGTATCCAGAGAATTGGTGTGGCAGTTGCTAAGAAAACACGGTATACCGAAAAAATACGTTAAAGTTATCAACATGTACATCAATTGCCATACAAAAATCAAGAGTACGAGGGCTGGTGATGAGTGTACTGAGTGTCTGTCAAAAATGAGTAAACCATAATTTAGTATAACATTTTTTATCCCGGCTGTAAAAATTTGGTGACAATCCGACGCTTAGTTTTGTTTAAACACCCATTTCAAAACGTTCCCTGATCCGATTCTGAGACAACTTCAAAGACGTGCTTGGCCCTGTTTTATCAAAATGCAGAGGAGTTTCTGCGTTGTTTCATGACCGCCGATGAGACACGGATTTATTGGTATGCACCAGAGACAAAAGTTCAGTCTATACATTGGGTTTCACCCGATGAACGTGCTGCAAAGAAGGCAAAGACCGTGCTTTCGGCCGGTAAGGTGATGTCCACCGTTTTTTGGGACGCGCGAGGTCCATGCATTACTTGATTTTAGTCACTTCGATAGACTCTGGCATATTATCAGTGTAAAATTTGAAATATTTATATCTGTGATAGCTATCCGTATGGGTAATTAATTTATACCCTTAAACTAATTCACAATGCGAATATGAATACGAATCAAATAATATAAAGCCAATCACAAGCACAGTAAAGCACTGAATCAATTCCCTTTACTCACCAACATAGCACATCTAAACAATACATGATTTTCTCAGCAGCCCAAAATTTAGTTAGCTTAATTCCTTAAACTTCGAAAATCAACATTTGAATAGTCCCTATACACCATACCCGACGGAATACCATAATTATAGCGTTCAAGCCAACAAAGTGGTTACCAAACGCTTTGCTTCATTATTAAATCATAAAGTTAAAATAATTGAAAAGCCGCCATCAACGTACTGATAAATATACTGTCACGAACCTTCTTCCTTATGCAAATCAAATTTGTCAGACGCGACAGGTGGATATCCCTAGATCAATATACAAATAGTCATAATAATATTGAAATTAAATGTCGAGATAAAGTAACACTGTTGTAGTCATATTCGTTTAGTCGAAGTCACGTGGTTTTACTAAACATAGGACAAAATCAGCTCGCGGCAGAACTGGGAAGGAATTTATGGGGAAAATTAAGTAGAGCATGTCGAACAATTTAACATACTTTATTTATTTATGATTTAGTTAGCATGACTGTAGTAGTATTCGGCTTTGTTAAATATTGATGTGTAGATGGAATGGAATGGAACAATATCAAGTGGACACAATTAGATGGAAACGATTTTACCCAGTGAAGGTTTCCACATTTATTTTAGCTTCTAATTTTGATTGTTTCTTGGTAAAGAGTTGAATGTATGAATATTGATTACAGTTAATGATGAAGTTGTGGATATTTTTTAACACGTCATTTCTTTGAATTTGAATTTTAAATGCAGACTAGGTTTTTTGAAGTCGAATTGCACTTCTTCTTCAAAGTATCCCTAGGCTGATCTCAGATGAAGGTTTTCTTTTACTCATACGTTTAGATATCTATCTTATATTTTGATGGTCAGGGGAAATATTTCCCTATTACTTTAAACTCGCTAAACATGCGACAAATACTCTAGTACTTATTTAGTATATTTACTCAGATTAACCTGAAATAATCCAAGACTTTCTATGTAGGAGGGTTTCCGCGTTGAATACTTAACTTCATATCATATCTGTACATGAAACGCGGGTATGAAATAAACGCATCTGTGATTTCAGATGTTTAAGAAATTGCACACCACTACATGACAAGCAAAATCTCTTGTTCTAAATTCACTGAATCCCCATATATTTATAGTAGTAACGATATGCCTTGCTATCGTTATCTATCATTCCTTTGATATTAAAGCAGAACCTTTGCGGAGAGTACAAGCTCCACCCCTGATATGAGTCGAGCCGACCTAAAACCACGGCACCCAGTACATTTTGCAACTCTAGGTCGGGTCAAAATCAACTTTAAGACCTTTTCTGCATTTTAGGTTTCAGCCACAACCATCGTGGCGCTACCACTAGTGGGTCTATTTCTACAAGTAAGGCCCGGACCGAAGCCCGGTTGCCCTAATTTCGGATAACCGGTGGTCCTGACACTCAACAGAACCTATGACTCAAAGCAACCTACAGTGGCGTCATCTGAAAACCATTACGATAAGACCAGTTTTTTTCTACTCTCGCTTGTTATTAGACAAATTCATTATTGGAAGAAGCCTTGATACTTGTGCGGGGCTCAGAATGACCAGCTATGCAATTTTGCAACCAGTTTAGCTCGGAAACAATTATGCAGAACGCCCGTTCCTTAGTGAAACACAGATCTGCAGTGACTTCATGAAGAAAACAGAAACTACTAAACAGGTCACTAAAGACTAATTTGGAGGAAGTTGATTCGAAGAGTGCCTCATAAAAAGACTCCGGCGAGAAGATCTTAACACTAAGTGCAACCAGCAGGATAGTAAAAATACCCAAAGAAGGAAATCAGTCAGACTGGAATCACTCAGAAAACTTCTACACCGCATACACGGGCTCATGCTTCAGGCTCACTTCGCAAGTAACCAAGCTGTACGTGAGCTCTGTAACATAATAAAAGACTCATTAATTGGTATTTGTCGTAGGTTGTGTGACATATAAAACTATAAAACATGCTTTTGCTTCAAGTGGTCTGGAACCGGTGGTATACATTCAGTTGTGTAAGAGAAAAGTATAGACCAGCTGCTGTTAACTATGGTAACTCTGCTCTCATGGTACTGGCGTGCATACCGAAACCCTGGAGATCAGTAAGATTAGCCTTTATACTGAAAATCGGAACAGATGATTAAATGTATTAATGTATGAGTTTCATACCTATTACTCTTACATCCTTTATATTGAAGAGTATGTAGAGAATGGTCGAGCTTCATTTATGCAAAACTGCTTTGCGAATGTATCTTCTGTTTAAGATGCAACTTAAGAGGTTTGAGGTGGTGGGCAGAACTGAAGGACTTGACATGGGCATTTTCATCGACATTGAAAGTGCATCGACAGCGTAACTTGGTACTTGTCCAGACCACAATCAATAGCTTTGTGGATGAAAGCAACGAAACATGATTGAAAACTCTGACTACGGCTAATATCTTAATGCACGTCTTAAAAGGGATTGTCCGCCAAAGAGCGTTCTATTTACACAGATATGAGGCATGTTGGTAGACTCACTGCTTAAAGCTCTCTTAAGTTCTGATATCTATGATTAGTCATATGCAGACGATGTAGCATTACTTTCTGTTGGGTCATGCCTACAGAATGTCTGTTTCAAGGCGCAGGTAGACCTAGATGTGATCCACGAAATGGGCTTGTAGTCAATCTTCTCGAAACTGAGGTTATTCTGTCATGTTAGTTGAATACCCCCAAGGCGCTTTCGCCCTCCTCACAGTTTAAAGGAGCTCTTTACAAGGCATTTGTTTTGTCGCCAAAAAGTGTACTTTGAATCTACATGGCTATGATAAAGCGAAAAGACTCCATTTATGTCGGTTGTCTAGAGGAAGTAGCTTCAACGAAAAAAGTGCCTACTAGCTTTTATCAGACTCCAAATGTCAGTCTGTACTAGCTGTACGGTAGCTCTTCCAAGCAGGTCTGGTTCTCCTCTAGAAACACTGATAAATATCCTTCCACTTAATATTCATATTATGAGCTGCACTCTAAAAACCTTCCTTCAATATTATATCATAGACGTATAACACGCATTGGAGTTTTGATGTACTTGCGCGACTCTGGTTAATAGACATGCCACCGGATGCAAGGACACTAGAACTCTAGAACTCTTGTTGCTGAAAAAATAGGAAATTTACTTTTTCTGTGCCTATGAATGATTTCGGCCGGAATCTGAGCAAAGAAAGAAACGTAGTGATTTGGAGAATTTAGGTCTGTTTTCTAAGTGGGGATATACGAAACATTTGCGGCAAAAAACTACGAGGGCTTTTTGATAAATACCCGGAAATGACAACGCAACTTTTTTTAGATTTTAACAATTTATTTTTCAACTCGATACGCTTTTCCCAAAAGTGCTGCAACTGTTTTAGCCCCTCCGTATAGTACAACTTTTGTTGACCTGCAAAATACTCCTCCGTGGCGGCGATGGCTTCCTCGTTCGAATAGTACTTCTTTCCAGCGAGCGAACTTTTAAAGTTTGGGAACAAAAAGAAGCCACAAGGAGCAATATCCGGAGAATTTTAGGAGGATGGGGGGCAATTTGTAGTGCAATACGACCAATTTGCCTGTGGCACCTACGGAGGTGTGAGTCAGTGCCCTATCGTGGTCAAGGCGCACTTTTTTCTTCGCCAAATGTATTATTTTTTTCTTTAAATGCTTTCGCCTTCTTTGGAGCCGTTCATCGGGTAAAATCCATTGTTTTGATCGTTCTTTGATCTCTGGTGTGTACCAATGAATCCATGTCCCATCAAAGGTCACGACACGACGCAGAAACACCTCCGGATTTCGATTTAGGAGGGCTAAGCATGTCTTTGAAATGGTCTCACGATTGAGCTTTCTACGAAATGCTGAGCAATTCCAGTAAAGGAAACGTACAAAGAGTGTGATGGTTCTCGGAGAACTCTGTTATGACAGAGAAAAAAAATGAGGATGTGATTTAAAGTTAGATTGCTGCCAGTTCGATATAATTGTTACTTGTATGGAAGAATTTTGGTGGCTCAGCCAATGTTTTATATAATTATAAATCCCGCTTTCTTATTAGTTTTCCGAACCATAAATACATCTCGATGCATCTCAAACATCGCTTTTCAGAATTCAAGTCGATAAATGCTATCAAAAACAATGATGTGTACTTACTTCGAGTTTATTTGTCTTTTTTTTTTTGTCTTAGCGTGAAGTCTTGATCTTTATTTACCGATGAGGTTTCAACATGTTCACACATAACGTTACGTAGAATGAAATTTCTTGTAGATCTCATTCCTTCAATACTTGATTGATGTTTGGGTTAATATTCCCTACCAAAACATTGTCTTTATCTTTGAGAAACTCCATAGGTAGGCCGATTTTTTTGATTTTAGAATTGCCGTACAAACTTCTTTATGGCTAGGAGAGACTTCTTTAATGTAGACTGAATTTGAATTTTTTATTTCTTTATTAATCTCTCAATCACATATCTTTACTACGTGGATAAGCTTTTGCAAATGTTGTTTTAATTCACCTATGCCTTACGGCGAATCGTGAACAAAATTCTCATAAAAAATTAAAAGAACTTGCGATTTTTGCTTAAATCTAGATTCTTTCTGGACAGGGAAAAAGATACGATGTATTTCTTCCATTGATCCCGAGATGGTTTCTATCGTAAGGGGTGTCGCAATTTAGATCGTATCATATACTTGTGCACTGTTGTGAGTGAACCTTGTTCTATTTTCCACCGAGTTTGGTCCAGCTAGCCGAAAGCGAGTTTCTGTGTTCTTTGTGATTTATATACTTACTTATACGCCAAACATTTTCCTGAAGGATTTTAGTATCATAAAAGCTCCATGCTTATAACTCTGATGTCATGCCCCAAAAATACTTCGTAGATTCAGTTGTAAAGCTTTTCAATATACTGCTCAATATACAATGAAAAGAATCTTTACTTTTTTCGGCATATTAACTACGAATTCATCTTTTATTTAGGTTTATTCATATTGGTATGGTTTCGACGAAGTCACGTTGTTTATCACACAAGCAACCATAAGACTGTTGCATCAGGTTCTTTCTGTGGCCATGTTCTTCCCAATTCAATAACCTAGTTTTGGAATATGATAACTGTCGGCTGACTAGTTACATAACAGATTAACTTTCACATTCTCTTTTTCAACAGCCCAGTCTGGAAAAGACTTCAGCTTTGAGATCGGAGTACAAAGACAATACCTTAGAAAGCATACAAGCAATTTCTAAGATCGATTTTAAGAAGCTTTACATTTTTGCAATGTAGTTACGTATTTTTCTTTTAACAGTCACGTTTCTCATAATCAAATCATAATGTAGACACATGTAACAGAACATTATGCAAATTTTATAGCGGAAATCATTTCATCCAAAGGTTCCATTTCTGAACATCATATTGTAATTCAGATCTTAAGAGCTTCCTGTTGCCTTTCGTGTATGTTTTTCCATGAAAATAATTTGAAACCATATTCACCCCGATTACATTTAATTACCTCTTAGGTGCTTGAACTCTTTAATCATGACGTTAAAGTTATTAATGCATTTATTTTGTTAAGAGTATGCAAATACCGGAGATTGACTTATGGGAGAAACCTACGTACTTTAGTTTATTTTGCTGTGAGATATGTTCATACAGAAATATAGATACGAGTGCATATTGGCTCACGTTCAACATCCCAGTATCAGGAGACATACATCCATGTGTATATCTTGGATGTCGGATCATGTTCAATTTCCTGTTTTACCTGGTTGAACTAATTCCTTCGTCAGATGAAGAATTTGTCTAGGGCATCCGATGAGCGATGGATCTGCATCTATAGTTGTACCTTCATGTGGTTCGAAGGAGGAAAACTCAATTTTCCTACAACAACGTAAGTTAAGCGTCGAGATTTAATCTCACACAGTCAAATGTGTTTTTCTAGGAGCAGAGTTTCAAAGTGCATAAAGTGCACCACACACTTAATTTTGCGATGAGGAAAAATGAAAAGAGGAGTCACTTAGAAGAATATTGCTGGCAAGAGGGATGAAATTTAAATTATGTTCTCGTTTAAAAGCTTTGCCAATGACTTGCAGGATGATAATGCCATTGACCCCTAAACAGTTACACGCAGATAATTTTTTTTTTGTTTTTTTCAATTTTACTGATTATATGTTTGTATTGTGTAAAAGCTTGTCTTTTTGTTGAACATTTTCTGCATAAATTAAAGAAAAATGTACCATAGAAGATGGTTACTGGGCTAAAAATGGTTTTTGGATTAACTTTTTTAGCTTTAAGTTTTTCCACGAAATGTTTCATAGGGAAAAATTTGCTTATACTAATTTATGTATGTTATATATCATATTAGGGTTGACAACTTTGAATTTAATTTGTGAACGCACTCTTTCACTAATCATCAAACTATCACTGTCAATTTATTCAGTAAACTCAACATTTTCACCATGGTAAAGTACACTAACGAGCAACGTCTGCAAATTATAAAAAAAAATTAACAGATATTCGGAGTCGCAAAATCATCTTCAGCGACGAAGCCCATTTTTGGCTCAATGGGTTCGTCAATAAGCAAAATATGCGTTATTGGTCGGGTGAAAACCCACATTTGCTTCATGAATCACCACTTCATCCACAAAAAATAAATGTTTGGTGCGGTTTGCATGCCGGCGGCGTTATTGGGTCATATTTTTTTCGTCGACGATAACGATCGTCACGTTACTGTGAATGCTCAGCGTTATCGCTCCATGATCACCGATTATTTTTGGTCCAAATTGGAAGTTATGGACTTGGACGACATGTGGTTTCAACAAGATGATGCCACAAGCCACACAGCAAACGCTACAATCGATTTATTGAAGAGTAAGTATGATGAGCGTTTTATCTCAAGACATGGGCCAGTCGATTGGCCGCCTCGTTCGTGCGATTTAACGCCGCTTGACTATTTTCTGTGGGACTACGTTAAGTCATTGGCTAATGCCAAGACGCTGACGACGTTGGAAGAGCTCAGAGCCAACTTTGAAGGCGAAATAACGCCGTTTCGGCCGAAATGTGTACCCGAATCGTTGAAAATTGGGTCCAACGAATCGACCGCTACAAACGTGCCCGCGGTGCCTATATGAACGAAGTCAAGTTCCATTCATAAATGTTTTGATTGTACTTCAAGCCAATAATAAAGTTTTTGAAATATCTCAAATGGTTTGCCATTAGTTGTCAAGTCGTTATTATATAACTGTCTATTTTTGTCATTTAACCGTGTTCTTTGTTTTATTTTATCAGGCTAACGATTTCAATAAATTTATTTTGTAGTCAATTTCCAAGAAATGTGCAAGATTTACTTGTTTTGTTGCCGATGTTGTGATATGTACACATAATGATCTCATAACAAGAGATCTGTGAAGAATTTGACGTTTAAATGTGTGCTGGCTCGCTAAGATTTTTCTAGCAACATTATTGTTTTTGCTACTGACTAGATCTAATTATTCGCTCAGGAAGTGAGACAGTGTCTTTGAGTGAATTTTAACTGTGATGCCTAATTTGATAGCTTGTGTTGCTAGTGATACTAATCCATTTGCTTGAATAAAATAGTGGTTTGCAATAATTTCCGTTGTTCCTAGGTGGAAAAGTCATACATAAAAATCGTAAATAATGATGAGAAGACAAAAGTTTCGATAAAAAACCTAAAAGTTGAAATTTCGAGATAAACGCATTTTTTTTTTGAAATTTGTCCAAAGATTTTTCAAAATGTTAGCTTTAAAAAGCCATAATTTTCACTGGCGTTCAATAAACTCGAAAATACAATTTGTTGTTCGCCATAACTTCAGGAATCTTCAGCTATAGGACAAAAATCTAAACTGGGACACCCAGTGAAGCATCATGACTGAAATCGGAAATACTATGACGCATATTTCATAGTTACGAGGCGGTACCCAAAAAAACTATTTTTTTTACATCAATTAATGTATTTTGAAACAAAAAACATTAAGTCTCTTTTAAATCACTCTCGATTGGTCTTAGTACACTTTTTTAATCTTTTATTCTATTGTTCAAAGCATTTTTCCAATTTCTGTTCTGTGATGGTCGACAGCGTCGTTGATTTTTTCTTCCCACCAGCAACGTTTACTTTTTATGTCATCAAAAATATTGTCAAAAGGATCATTTTGTGTTTCATACATAATTTCCATGTCTACACTCTTTATTAAAACAAAAACACTGCTTAGAACAATTGATATTGCTTCTACTTACATTCATATCTCATTGTTTTTCGTGAGGAGTGTCAACGATTAAGACGCTATGTGGTGACCGGTGATCCCCATACGAAAACAATCGTATTAAGAGCATTTAAACTAAGTGTTAGGTGCAATAGCTTCAGACGAACAAATCCAGGACATTCACATCAAACAAATGGTTTTGCAATAGTATTTGGTTGTTTATTTTTACGAGTATACAAAAATTATTGCAGTGCTTCAAATGAAGTATAAATTTTTGGTTGTTGGTCAAAAACAAAAACAGAAATCTGTTTTATTCTGTCAGTTGTGCCATGTCGAAACTTCAGAGCTACTTATCTTCTTTTGCACCCCTTTTTTTTCATAAATTTTGAAGAAGATTTAAAGTAGCATTTGTCCAGCCCAACTCTAAAAAGAAAAAAATCTTTATATCCATTCTTTTACTGGAGTCCTATCCTAGGAACAAATTTATTGTGGATTAGATGGTATGCTTCAACGAGTAGTATACAGACCTTGCGAAGGTAAGATCGAGAAGTCAAAGGCATTTGGTAGAAAGTCCTATTCGATCAGATACCCACAAATTAAATCTGATGTGCCTCAGGGCTCCGTTTCGTTCCTGATAATTAATTAGAGCTCCAATTTTTTTACACATTTAAGGCATGAATGATGCTTAGGTATTGGCTTCTTAGAATCGTTGTGCTTTTGCTTGTCAACATAGAGCGATGGCTTTTTTTTCAATTCAATTCATTTATTCCAAAAAATGAGCACATATTTAAACAATATTTTAATAAACTTAATAGATATTACATCAATGTACATTGATGAATATAGAATACAGCCTTTAGTTAAAAAAGAAACTAGTGGCGGATGCATTAATTCAATGTAAAGACATTTATAACTTAAGATTTCTGAAGATATTACTTCAAAAACCCCTACAGAGAATAGTTCAATATCATCAAAGGACAAAATCTTAGACGTCAGGCCACAGATCTGGAGATAATTTTGTCACCCAGCAATTCCTTCAAAAACGCTATGGTTTTGCCGGCAGTGTGGCGTGTGACAGTATCCTTTTCAAACCAAATGCCATGCACTCTTGGTGACCGAAAATCGTTAATCGTAGCTCTGTACCGGGTGCCATTAACGATGACTATTTAATTTTCTTATATTTTGAAGAAGGACGGCTGGATGATGCCGCCAAGCAGTGCATTTTTCAGGGTGCATCAATAGCGCCAGTGAAGTGACGATGCAAACTATCATTGCCTGGACTCAATTTTTGCAAAAATTGTATCTTTGAAGAGTGTAAATTAAGATCCTTATGCAAAATCCTGCACAAAGTCGATGAAAAGAGACCAAGCTCTTGCGTATGATAACGAATCGATGAATAAGGATGCAGCCTTAACGGCGTGGAGTTCAAAAGAGGAAATGTAGTGCAGCATTTTTTAATTATATTGCGATAGCTGACTCATTTTGTTGATTATGTTGATAACAAAATTGGCATAGTGCTCTATAAACATTTTTTACTGAACACTTATTTTTGGAAATTAATTTAAACTTAATAGGTTCCAACACGTAAAAAAAATTCTGCCTGATATACAGCAGTCTTTGGATCTTTTTTATCCCGTGTGGGCTACTCCCGGTTGTCTAGAACAAGCGCTCTCATATCAGCAATAGCTTAATCCTCAAAACGGCGATTCGGTCTTTTTTGTCGCCTCAATTGTGATTTGAAGAGCCTTTTTACTGGAGCATTATTGTCCATTTGATCGATATGGCCGAGCCAATGCTTTAGCTTTCTGGATTACACCCACATCTTGATATAGTACATAATAGTGTTCGAGGTTGTAGCTTCGCGAGGAACAGATGCCTACTTTTACTTTTAAATTCGTTTGTATTGATTCTTTCGTTATTACTTACATTCTAGACAAAAATGCTTAAATCTAAATTAACATCGATAGTTACTTATTCTACCTTACTGGCTCTTACCGAGCGCTCTCAACTTTACCATATCATTCAAAGTTTACCTTTCGGCCTTAAAAACTATCTTACAATTAATCTTATCTATCAGTATTACAATATATGAAATTTCTAAGAAATAGTTTTCGAAAAACTTAGATACCGTATCTTTAAAATTGTTTATAAAACTTAAAACTATGTCCCTATTCTACTTAACCTACCTTAACTATAATCGGGGTGGTGAGCACTCGTAGCATCTCGCACCGATTGTCACCATACCAATTGCGATTTTAGGCGATTGGCAGTCGTCAACATCGTGCACAAGCATCCCCGAGATTTAACCAATGCCATAAAGCATCGGTTACTTCTCAACGGCGCCGCCTTATGTTGACGAACGCGGTCTCTCCACGAAATCCCCCTAACTATCCTTATTCTAACCTACAACTAAGATGTGTGTATTACCTTAGTAACGTACCGACCTAGGAAAGCGAGCCATCAGGCTATTATCGTTGGTCATTGCTCGTGCAACTTGTCTTCGGATCACCTTAATCAGGAAATTGTCAATCCTATTCAGATTAGCCCCATCGTAAAGGACTTTGTTGGGATAATATTTTTTGTACTCAGATTCTGGTGTTCCGTACAAGCCGAGACAGGTCCTAAGACACTTTTCAATCACCCGAATTCTTTCCATCTGATACGGCGCTACATTGAACCACACGGGACAAACATACGCGATGACTGGCCTGATTAGGGCCACGTAGCATATGACCTTCACCCTGGAGACAAGTTGACTCCTGTGAAATAGCCTTCTTGTCAGGGCTAAAGCCTTCTTGGCCCCAGCAAGACAAGCATCTATATGTTTTTAAAAATACAAATACTTATCGAGCCAGATAAGAAAGTATCTCACTACGCTTCTTACCGCTAATGACAGTCCGTGCTGTCCAATGATGACCAAATTTCACCAGTTATATCTGGTATCCCTAGAAGCCCATCTCAATGGAGTTCTAAACAATATTGTTTCCGACTTTTGACAATTGATTTTAAATTTCCAATCGTCGCAATACGCCTTAATATGATCGAAGTCATGTTGCAAAAGGGTGTTAATGACTTCGATTTTTGGACCTGATCTGTACGCCACTAAATTATCTGCGTACGCTATGGAATGATTGAGGGAACCTACTAGATCACTTGTGTAAATGTTAAACAGTATCGGAGAAATCACAGCCCCCTGTTGTAAGCCGTTTTTAATGTCAACGTCGTAAATCATATATAGCAGTGGTTTCGGTATGCCCATCCTGGTCAACTTATAGAAAAGTCCCTCTAGCCAAACGGTGTCGGAGGCCTTCACAAAGTCAACAAGGCAGGCACCCGTACATTGGTTATTGCCTTTATTCCATTGTATGTCGGAGACCAGCTTTGATGCAGCATGAATAGTGTCATGCCTCGCCCTAAAACCAAACTGATTTTCCGGAATTATATTATTCTCCTCAACCCACTTTAACAACGCTCTATTAACCGCTTTCTAGAATACCTTGCTAATATTCGGAAGCAAACTAATTGATCGAAGATTAGCAGGGTTAGTTCTAACTTTATCCCTTTTCGGGATTGGGTGTACCACAGATGTTTTCCAATGCGTAGGATAATATGCATTATTCAGCGCATTGTTGAATAGCGTAGTAAATATATCCACTACTCCCAAGGGCAGGTGTCTTAATACGACGTTTGAAATACCATCTACTCCCGACGACTTTTTGTTTTTCAGAGACTCAAAGATGCGCAGGATGTCATCTTTTCGCATGAACAAATGCGGGGACGCTCGTTCATCGGCGATGATGACGTTTGCCGCCTTTTCTTCACTGAATACGGTGGGACCGTGATTCTCGGATCGCCAAATTTGAAGTTCGTTGCACAGATAAAAGTGACTTACGTAGGCCCTATTGTCATTGTCGTGATTACAGTGAATTGGATTGTTCACCATATACACGGCTTCGAAAAAAGCTCCCAGCAAATCCACTTTCTTCTGTGGGTCTTTGACCACAAAAAGACCGTCGCCTGAGTCGGCACTCTCTGGACTTATGCCAACGCTCAGTAGTGTCTGTCTGTTTTCTGTTGTTTGTGGAATTCGGACACACTGAATGTCATTTTGATCTTTCCTCCTGAACAATTTATTTATCTGCGGGAACATATTCGGACTACTGGATTTTATAGCCCGAATCTTATTGCCCCAGTACAGACTTACAGACTAACTGTAATTAATTGTTTTAGGTTTTTGATCAGTGACTTTAGTATTCTTACATCCGGGTCGTTTCTTTCAGTAAACTGTCTCTACAGCTGCTTAAGCCTCTAGAGCAGTCTACTTTTGTGTGCGTATAATGCGTTGATTGTTGGAGCTCTGTACTTTTCGATCTGGCTTTCGTCGGAGCATTCTATCCGAGGGATAGTCTGCTCCATGGTTCGTTGGACGACGTCTTGCATCGTCAGTAAATTACGATCGATTTCTTCGTTTGTTAAGTTTCTGTTAGTCGGGGGATTAATTCCACTCAAACGTAAATTACGCTGTAAGATTCTGGAGAAGCACGACCACCGTACTCTACGGTAGTTGTATGAGTACGTTTGATCATACTGCTCCAGCTGCGTTTGCTCATTGGGGATCCGTTTTTTGGCGGTAAGTCCGTAGTGATCACTATCGTACTCGAACGCTCGCAAACAGTTCCTTGTGTTTCGATCCGTGTAAGTCAGTTCTAGTCTACTGTCTGTCCAGGAAAGAACTGGCTGACGGGAAGGATGGGATATTCGTCGCATACAGTTGAAGTCTCTACTCAATCATATTTCGACCCCACCAGTAATATAACTGGTTGCCCCTGGTGCTTAGCGGATTCTTTCCCCATACCGCATGGCTAGTGTTAAGATCTCCGGCCAAAAAATAATAATTTTCCTCCGATTGAAGCTGAAGGCAACGAAAAAGTATTTCGAGCTCAGTTATAAATTGAATGGGATTGGGTCCTTCAGGTGCATTAAACGACACCACATACACTCGCCTTCGACTATGAAGAGGAATGCATACGATGCAGGCTTCCGACACCCGGAACCTTATTAAATCCCCGCTATATATGACCCTATAGCGCATGCCTTTGCGTACTAAGATACCACCTTCCCCTCGTGAGGAATGTTTACGGTCTTTTCTATATATATTATAGCCACTGTAGCCAATTTTGTGATTCTGGTTGAGCTTAGTTTCGCTAACCAAAAGCACATCTGGGTATTCACTTAACAACAGACTTTGTACGTTGGAACAGATGCTTCTTTGTTTGTTGATAACGTGTACTTGGTTTTGTTCTAATTTGCTTTAGGGCTAACTCGTTTCGCCCGTTCTTCGGTTATTGTAAAAGCGATGATGTCGATGTCGTCGGTGTTTCCTAACAGCTGGACAAATTTGTTAGAGATAATGCCTTCTGTGTTAACACCTGTCTGCACTATTTGAAGAAATCAAATGACAGTTCATATCCTTGCTAAAATGCGGTACACATTTGAAATAGCGTTGCGCGACAGACTGAATGTGGGCTCTCTTCTTGCCCAATCACTCTCTTAACCTAATGCCCATTAATGGAATGGTAAAAAAGCTGCTTAACCACATCTACTATACTGTACTATTTTCTGCGCTTCAATAGCTAAGTTTGATTCACTGTTTTGAAGCTCCTGCATTCCGATATGCTTAGGTTTCCTGGAAAATTTCCACAGTTGTAAGTCTTGCTCCGGTCTAAGTCCTTGCATGATGATTTTCCAAATAATACTGAATGAAAAGATAGTTTCAGCTGTCAGATGGATGGCAACATTAAAAAAAAACTACTAAAAAAACACCCTTATATTTAACTTGAAAATATTTAAGACCAATGTAAATCAGTATCTCTTTTTCTTTCCTCCCTGATTATCATTCGTCTGCGTTGTACGGCAACGTTCAAATGATGTTTATAATACCTGAGGGTGTGCTAATTATACAAAAAAAAGGATTTTTCCGTTTTCGCATATATCCTCTCCTTACATTACATAGCTCTAAATAAATTTATTAAGATTAAATTATAAAATTATTTTCTTCTATACTCTTGCACAAAATTTCAATAAGAGCTGTATAGCATTGCCTATTTTTGAAAATAAAATTTTTAAATTTTAGATTTAATTGATGTACTTACATAACATGTATTTTCTGCTTTACTTTGATGAAATACGCAGATAAAATTCTCGAATTTCACATGAGGCAAATAGATGGAAAAAAAAAGTTAATCTTCCTTTTGTCTGCTTTAATTCCATTTACACAAGCCCATCATCAATGAAAGTTCTTACAGGATTTAAATAGGTCAAACAGAAGCGGAAAGAAAATGAAATATCCTTTTATTTCTATTTTACGTTTCATGTTCCATCAAACAGTTTCGACTGCAACAATTTTCTTTGAATGCTTAAACTCCATTTGAGATTTTTTTGTTTTTGTTTTTTTTTTTTTAACATTTTACTTTTGTTAAATGTAAAACGTTAAATACAATCGTTACGAACAAAAGAATCGTTGACAAAAAAGAAAAATCTTATCAATATTTAAATGAAGCGAAATGCTGTCCTGTCATGCATTATCGCAAAATCCGTGAAATCCCATTTCATGCCATTTGAAGCAATAGCGACTTCAATACATACTGCCAACATAAATTGATCTAAATTGCCCACCAACCAATGCTTAAAGCCAACGACAATCCGCTTGATATCCTTTCTTTTTTTCCTTTATTTTAATTTTATATGAATCAGCTTCCCCTGCTGGGACTATGTTTTTGATAAGGATTTTTAGCTGTTTGTTTCCTTTCATACTTTTGCTAAGTTGTTGAGTGTATTTCTATTTTTTTTTTTAATTTAATTTTTATATACTGTTATTTATGCAAAAATAGAAAGAATGACGGTAATCGATTGATTTTAAAAGTTAAGAGAGTTGCTGGATGCTCATTTAAAATACCCTTTTGGGAGTGACAAAGAAGCGGAGATAATCAGGTCGATATACCATAATTGCGTATACATATGCATAAGTATGTAAAGTGGATGCTTCTTCGATTGCTCTCGACCAAATTCGGTTACAAGGAAATTCATAATGGAAATCAGATGTCCATCCGTTGATTTCATCAAAGAAAACAATGACAATGTTCTTTTAGAATTCAATATTGGGCCCGAGGTTGATTGCACGTCTGAATCAATACTTTTATCTGTAACATCAAATTGGAAAGTTAAGTAGCAATTAACTACAAAATGATTGGGAAAAGAGGTCATCGAAATTGCCATTGTAGAAATGCCATTTGAAAACTTTAGCAGCTACAATACTTTAAATTGATTTGAGAACAAGACTTCTTAAATACGTCAAACAATATAGATTAAGATTGCTTAAAAGCATCCTATTAAGGTACATTCCAAAAGGCTAATATCAGTCTTAAGCCAATTTGTATTTTCACAACTTTGCTATTGTTTTGAATGCTTAAGGATAACACGAAAGCATCTTTGAGAAAAATTCCCATCTTTTTATCAATTTTATAGCTTCTGCTGAAATAACTGTATTCTATGACTAATTCTTGTGCATATCTGTGTAGAATGCAGGAAATCTTTAAGCCGACTTTGATCAATGGCTGTACTGCATCGACACTTTCAAAATATTTCTGGCTAAATCTGTGTATCACCTCAGGGCACCACTTTAACTTACTCTCACATGTTGCCCTTCGTGTTTCAAATAGTGTCAACAATCTTTTTTGATTTTCTGCAACTTCTAAACTGTTAACGGTTTCCGGCTCTTTTTTTTTTGCAAGAATTGTCGGTACAGAAGCAACAAAGAAGAAAATCGGGGTTAGGTTATACACGCCGCATAACCCTTAGATGTTTCTGTGGAAAATGAGGAGCGAAACATCAAGGGTTGAATTAAGATAGTAGTAGTCATCCTGATGTACATGGGCGGCCAATGCTCTTGGGCTTGTTTTTGTTGAGGCCCTTTACTGCTGTTGCATTCTCCGTATTGCTTGTAGTTCAGTATTAGAGTGTAATATTTTAAAGCATTCCTTCATATTCGGGGCCATCGTGCTCGGATAAATGACACCATCCTACCATCTCCTAAGTTGATTCATCTGATATGTCTTTTTATGGACCCGTTGTGGTTTTAGCTTGTGGGTGGCCGTGGCTCAAGTTCAATTCCAACTGCGCCTGAAATACATTCTTTTTTTAAGGCAACTAAAATCACGTAAAACGAGTGATTGTCTGCAATGTAATAACAGGTCAAATCACACTAATGATTGAGCCTCCTTATTAAATATTGAGCCTAAGAATCATTCCCTCTCTTTCTATCTAATTTCCCGAAAAACTTAGCAAGTGATCCCACAATTTAAGAGTAGGCTCTCGAGTGTTAAGTTCTCTCAAAGCTGGTCCCAGTAGTGGTAATGAAGATGCCTTTGACAGTTCGGCAGAGCTATCAACAGGTTGCAATCAGTGGAGTCGAGTTCAAGCTCGAGAATGTACACTTTCAGGTGATAGTAAGCAGTAGACTGAGTTGTAGACTTTGATTGTTGTAGAGGATTTTTTTTTTTGTTGAGGTTAATAATGTGATCTACCACCCCACTGTTTAGACCTGGTTTCAAGTTGGCTAACAAAGCCTGTTCCACATCGAGTGAAAAGGCACTTTTGATTGATAGCAGAGAAATGTCATTATCAATGAGAGAAATTGAAGCTAGAGGTTCAAAAACATCGATTGGAAAAATATTGGCAATATGAATAGGTGACGCTGCAGCTTCATAGGCAAAAGAGGATGGCTGTGGTACATGTGGAAAATGTGCTTTCGGTTGAACGAAATATTAACTTAGGCTAGATCTGTCTGGTGACATAACAGGTTCCAATATTTGCCCACTTTCGATTGACCTTATCAATCGTATTCTGTAGAATTATATTTTTACACGTAGATAGGGGCATGTCCAAAGTATCTATTTACAGTATTATACCGTCCTTAGCAAGTTCATCAGCTCTACAGTTTGCTGGAACGACACAGTGACTTGGTACACACCAGAGGTAAATATTAAACGGCACAGCCATCTCGTTCACAGATGCGCCACAAGTGAAGGCGGTTATTCATTTAAAAGTGACTGACTCCAATAACATAATGACCTGGCTGTCTATCAGTGTACAGCGTGATAGATACTGCAGTCATTTGGGATGCGGAAGGAGAGATCAAGATTTAGTTTCTCAGAGATGATACCAGCTGCCATCCCTTTTTTCGTGGATGGATTGCTTATCCCGTAATGAGAAAGTCTTGGCGATTCTAGATAGTGACTTTGAAGCAGTATTTGGTAGTGCTTAAGTCGGTATTTTCTGGCATGATAGGATTACCGTGAAGTGGCTTTTAACTTTATGGCTGCGTTAGCTATTAGAGAGAGCTAGAGGAGTGAGATAGAGAATAATATCCAGTGCGGCGGGTGGTGTGGCCCGAAAAGCTTCACTGATGCACATACAGCCAGACGTTGCACCTAAGATTGAGAATGTAAGTTGCCTGATCCAAGGCAGTTCACCAGACAATAACACGATACATTACCATGACCTTTATGACAGCTAAGGACAGCAATGCGTGATACAGCGTTGCATAGATAATTTCTTCCCAGCCGTTCTTTTACAAGAGTTGAGGGCTGCTGCGGTTTTCCCGCAACGTTCATTAGCGTTCCAGGTTAATTTAATATATATAATAAAACGAAGGTATTTTGCGTTTAAAGGAGGTCGAAGTGAGAAATCTTGTTTTTCCTCGTGAAAAATGGATTGGTGATGGATTGCGTTTTAGCTATTGAGTTATTAGCCTTCTAAGCGGGGTCACGACTCCGATATTTGAAAGTGAGGTAGTGATCACACTGGTTCGACGTTATTGAAGGCTCTTTTAGAGGCAAGAAAGATATTTAACGTCAATGCTGCAGCGAAGGTGAATGTCTATCAGACTTTCGAAGATTTTTAGGAGGGAAGACGACTAGCTAGAAGGTCTGAAGTTTTTAGACATACGTGAAAGCTTCTACAGGCTTTGGATATGAAAATGAATTTGAAATCGATTCAAGTCCTAGGAATGTAGAAAAGTTTCATATAGTCTCTAAGGATGGCTAATAACCATGGGAGAGTGTTAGTTATAGGTTTTTTGTATTTCGGCCTGGTGCATTAACTGGTTTGAAGTTGTGTATGGCTTATATAAGTTAAGGCGTGTTATCGTCATATCGTGAATTTTAGAGGCTATATGCGCATCTATAATAGTACTCGTGTTTTCATTAGTACAACGATGAAAGTGGTTGTTGAGAGGAAACTCGTGCGGTTCTTACCAGACATGGTTCAACAGCCATCCGGTTTTGTAGGTAGTTGGGTTAATGGAAAAAAATTTCCTGGGCCTAGATACTTCCGAACACTCTTCTATGTTGTATTGTAGTAGAACAGCCTTCAGGATTTGTGTTTGGCTTTCCTAAATTCATATTTGTAAGAATTTAGGGATTCTTTAGATTAAAGCGTCTACTGCCACTCTCCTGAAAGCTATCTTGCAGTAAATCAGTCCCCAGATGGGCCTTATATATATTCTGTAATTTAAAAGCGAAAACTGACTGAGATATAATCAAACTAAGAAATCAGACGTGGTGTAGAATTCGAAAAAAGTAGACTGGGTATCTCCTTTCACATTTCGAACTTTTGTTGCGTAGTTCATGTAGAAATTTGGATACCTTGCTTAAAATGGAATGTTTTCATAATGTATTTAGACTATTAAACAAACAGCTTTATGAGTTCGGCTCTAACAAAGTTGAGGTTAGTGTGCAATATATCAAATGCCTTGAAATAGTTTTTCCAGGAGTTGTAAAATTGTAGAGATGAAGAAGTGGAGCAAACCCACCAACATTAGATTTGTTATTATTCTGTTTTTTCTGGAAACAAAAAATTTGCAGCTTAAACTGTCCAATCATTCGCGTTTTATATAATTCTCTTCCCAGCAGATCCCCTTTATATTAGATGTGAAGACATTGGAACTTCCAATCCAATCACTTCCAATCACTTCCGAGATTCCAACTTAACCAAATTTTTCCTACAGTGGAACTCTTTTAATGGTATCTTTTCAAATTAGCTGTTTTTCGTCCTATTGCTAAGGTAGTTTGAGATTCTCATGATTATTCATCATCATGATGATTTTTCGTCCCATATAAAACAACATATTACGAAATTGCTGGTATCTTCAGTTTACTTACAAAGTATATGAGCGCATTCCGCCAACGATAAGTCTTTTATTTTGATATTCTTTCACTCGCAAGTCAGCAGTTGGGCTATTGACTGGAATCCTGAGCGATGGTCGTATAAGTATTTAATCCGCACAAACTCAACAGAACTATTTTCTCTCTTTTAAACACTGTTACATACAAAGTCAGTAGAAAAAAACCTAACCACCCCGTTTTCGTATTCCGTTAAGCAATTATTTTGCTGCGAACGGAACAGTTTAAAGTCAATCGGGACTTGGAGTTGTCGATCTTATTCTCTAAAAAAAAAAAAAAAAAAAAAAGTCATTGAAACAAAGGAACAACTGGAATCGCATTTGCGACTTACATATTCAGTTCCCATGAAATCATCAATTGAAACATTGTTTTTTTTTTTGGCAACTAGTCCAATCAATGCTCCAGAGACAGTCAGAATTGGAGGACTGCGATTGGGGATCGATTTAAAATTCCATCGTGTAATTGTGAGTTGGTATTTGGAACAAAACTTGAATACGCACTTCAAATTCGCCGGAATTACTTTTTGATTTATCCCAGCAAAGTTTTCGTATTTCGAAATACAATACATTGTTAATAGAGGATAATAAGAGTACCACAAACAAAGGTCATTAATCAAACTGCTTTATGCAAAAAGAATGTATACCTTATATAGGGTGATTCATCGTGAGGTTTGATTTTCAATAGGTTTTTCAAACTGCTTTGTCATTTTTGTTTAGTACCGTTCGGCAAATCATCATGGAAAGACTCACACCACAATAGCGTCTCCAAATTATTCAGCTCTATTACGAAAATCAACGTTCCGTGAGAAATGGTTTTACGTGAGGATTTCGGCCTAAAAGCGTACAAAATTTAATTTGTGCAAGAATTGAAGCCAGGCGACTTGAATTTGCGTCGTATTTTTAGTGAAAATACTCAATGAAAATCCGGTGTTGCATCGTGTAATTTTGTTCAGCGATGAAGCCCATTTTAGGCTCAATGGATACGTTAATAAACAAAATTGCGATATTTTTGTTGATGAGCAACCCAAAGAGTACCAAGAGCTACCATTACATACATTAAAAACCACGGTATGGTGTGGTTGAAATCATTGGTCCATATTTCTTCAAAAATGAGGCAAATCAGAATGTTAACGGACCATGTGCCTCCTGAAATTCAAGTACATGGTCTCGGTGAGCTCTAGTTTCAACAAGAGAGTGCTACGAGCCATACAGCTTGCGAAACAACGGACCTGTTGGAAAATCGCTTTTGGTGATCACTTAATTTCACGTTTTGCTACGGTAAATTGGCCGCCTAGATCGTGCGATATCATACTCTTGGACTATTTTCTCTGGGGATATGTAAAGCCTCAGGTCTTCAGGAACAATCCCGCTACGATTGACGCTTTGGAAGCCAACATTACTCGTGTTATGCGCGAGATCCCAGTCGCTATGCTCGAACGAGTCGCCGGAAATTGGACCTCACTCTTCTCAATCAAACCTCACTATGAATCACCCTTTATTTGTTATTGATTCCTCTCATTTCTTCTAAGCCAACTCGAGAATGCAAGTCTTACCTTAACGTGGTGGGACTAGTGAATACAGTTATTTTTCTCTCACTTTCAAATTTATGTGTTTTATTTTATATTATAAATCAAACTTCACGATGAATCACCCTATATATTGGTATGTGAAAGTTTGTACGGAGAAAGAACAGTCAAATCTCCTGCATACGTTTAAATTTCAATTAAAATTCACATATACATTAATTTTGCATACAAATAACTTTTTATCCAATTCGCCAAGAAGTCTTTCCTTCAAAAACAAGCTCTTAAATAATTTATGATGAATTCGGTACTTACAGGGAGAAATTTTGGATTAATTCCCTACGCGATTATTACTGTGCCTCGAATTTGAGCACATGAGGGTGCGTTGTTGACACCCTTCAAATGATAGTACGTATACGCAAGAGTAGGTGCTGCTATACGAGTATATGCAAAATAAGGGATTCCCGCTAACGCTGATTCTTTACAAATGCGGAACCTTCCTGAATAAATAATCACTGCTCGGGTTGTTTTCATTTGCTTAATACCTCAGTAACGTTGTTTGTCGTCGTCTTAGACTTTTCGTGTAGACTAAGTTTGGTAAGATTTGTTCTGGTAGCTGGAAATAGTTATTCGACTTGCCCGACTTAAGATGTTACCTTAATTTTGGTTATGAATATTACATGATGACAAAGGTGGAATGAGTGGAGCGGTTGGTGTACTTTTTACAAGCCCTTCCGATGTCATGAAGAAATTCCATTCAAAGTGTGTGCTTTTCTAATTGAAAATTCTAGGCAAATGGTTTTAATTGCTTTCCACAGAAGAAAACTTAATGTGTTGACTTAGTTTCAACTTTAAACAATGTCCAATCAGCGGTATACTTCAAGATATAACGTCAACTGATTTAACCATGTGTATGTTGGTTTGAGTGAGGTTATCACTTTATTAAAGAAAATGTTGCCGCCAAATTGACGTTTATATTTACTTGACGGAATTGTTTTCTTCAAGTATTATATTTGCTCATAAATTTCAATAAATATCTCTTCATCATTCTAACAAGTATCCATTTGATGACGTATTTTCTATGAATACACCTTAATAGATTAATGCTCATGATAATGTAAGCTATTTCATCTGAATAAGTTTATTTCATAGATTAGGTGAAGTTCGTTAAAATTGGTAGTTGCTCTGTTATTATCCTCTGAACAACCAAACTGAGTGCGGTCATAGAACCTTCAATAGTTATTAACATTCACCAGATCACAGAACACTCTCTCTCTTTTCAAAACACATTTTAATCTAGCAGTTATCTGCTCATCATAGTTGTACAAAGGTACCGAATGTTAGAGAACTGCAAATACTTCCCTCGGTGTTAAGTGGTCGGCTCCACAATGAAAATATCAGCAATGGACAAAAGCGAAACCGATAAATTACATTTTGAATTGGATTGCGAATGTTCCAAAAGGAAGTGAAGAAAGGGATAGCTAGAAGCACAGTATCGGAAATCAGAATGGCTATGTGCATTCGGAACGGATCCCGTGCTCTTAGAAGTTTGGGTTAGAATCAGAAATATTAGATTTTGAAGACTCTCAATTTTACGCAATTAAATGATGAAAGGTTTCTGACACCTAACCAGTGTAACGAAAGCTTCCCACCGTATAAAGTCACGGGTGACACAAGAATTTGCAACAACTACCGATTAACTAATGACGAATTCTTTAAAAATAGAATTGGAATTTCTAGACTACAGACAATATCAGTGAGCTCCATGGTAGCCAAATTAGGTTTGAATTTATAGTTTACTGATAATGATTTATTTTTTAATCAGTGCACGATCAAGGGATTGTGAACAACCTTAAAATGTTTACACGTAGCTTTGGCAAAGGAAAATTGGGGAGCCAAGAAAGAGAGGCACCGATGTAAGTTGGTTTTAAATGTTTGCAAGTTGTAATAACTACGAAATAGGGAGCTCAGCATGGCTTTCCAGAAGCGAGTTGCACGGCTTAGGAAAAAATCACAATATTTCGAACACACCCGAAAGTATGATAAAAAGAAAGAATAGATTCTGCCTAATCTGTTCGCAATTAATGCTCCAACACTGGTGGTAAAAGTAGCAAAAGAACAAGGTTAGAAAGAAGATATTAATTATGTGTTCAAGAATATCGATTGGCTGTGCAACATCCATAATCTGCGAGTTCGAGGTGTTGAGCGATCTTGTTCTCAAATTTTATGCGGATAAATGCCATTATATAGGTACATATATATTATTGAGGTCAGATCAGACGGAGAGAAGTATTTCCTACATCGTTTGAGAAAACTTAGACATTTTTCAGCATTTTTGACCGTCACGCATATGTGGTCATTCCAACGTCATTGACATGCAATACGAGCACATTCATACCAAGAAGAGAAAGTTTTTGGTTTCGAACATACAAGTGCCATTCACGGATAACAGCTGGGTATTTAAAATTTATTTTGCTAACAGCAATTAGCATTGTATTTTTTTTCCCTGGTGAGATATGCTGTTAATATCTGTTAATAAAAAAGGTTTGCAAGTCCGTGAACGAATATAAAAAGCAGGAGTACTGTCGTCAGCAAAGAAATATACTGTATTAAATGTGACAGATATGTGAGCTTATTAATAAAAATAATATACCAGCAGTTATTTTTTGGATATCGGACTTGAAACCGTCCAAGTCAATTTTAATCAAACACTTCGATAGATGGTCTTTAATTTATTGAAAAAGAGATTCTTCTTTCAGGTGAGAAACGCCATCAAATCGTGAGTGGACTTCTTACGTGGAAAATAACACCGAAAGGTGTTCATGTTTTGATATATTTCATGAGCCACGGGTCATAAGTGGCTATGTGGGAAAACAGAAGAAAATTTGACTTTTTAAATGATGACCTGGACAGATACTGTTTTTGTCTACTCGGAAAGAGTCGTAAAGAGTAGTTTTCTGAGCTTAGAAAAAAACACTTCTTCAGAAGAAGGGGAGGTATGGATCATTGGATTTGTATATATTAAAAGGTTTAAGTACTCTTGCTACTTGGATATTCGACCCATTGAAGATTCAGTAAGCTCATGTGTGGACGAAGGCATAACACAATTTTGAGCTACCTACAAAATTCGCAGTAAGAAAATTTGTCTTATCTAAAGAGCTGACACCTTGAATAATAATAAATTACCACTCTTTGATAAATCTGCATATCGTGCTTATCGGCTTAGATAGCCAAAGATAGAATTATCGGGATCAAAATATATGTAGTATATATATATATATATATACGATGACGTTAAAATGAATCAGTCCACAGAGTTTGTGGCCTTGGCTTCCAAATAGTATGTTACGGAGATCAATATCAACTGAGCCTGAAAGACATTCTTTTTTTCAGGCAACTTAAGTCACGTAAGATGTGTAGTTGCGTAGAATACAGTAACAAGTCCAAATAAACTAATTACTAAGACTCCCCATTTAAGGTTGGATGCCACCCATGGAGCGAAATAAACACTGATCCCAAAAATCTTTCTCCTAGTTTTCTTCATATCTGTCCCATTTTTCTATAAACTTAACATGCCCTTAGACACTTTATATATAACTAGGTACATACGCACTTCAGTGTTAAGTTTTTTTTTTTTCTTTTTCATTAGGAATGCTAAAAGCCGCTGGAAGGTAAGAGCAAACCCAACTCTTGACATCAAATTGAATGACCTTTGAGGCCAATCAGTTTCTCCTCTAACCGAAATAATGCGATCTTCAAAGTTTGTATGCAATAGATTGTTTGATTGATCGCTTTTATGGGGAATAGCAGCATCCTGTTCAGACCAGTGATCATCTGGACCCAATTCATTTAATGTTGGATAAAAAATAGCCGGTCACGTTGCGGTAACGTTCTCTATTAACTGTAACTCTCTCTCCAGCCTTATCTTCGAAATAGTACAGGCCAATGACCCCGTCAGCATATAATTCGCACTAAACATTGACCTTTTTAGGATGCTATGGTTTTTCGTGAATCTCGTATGGATTCTCCGGTCCCCAAAAATGACAAATTCGTTTATTTATTTACGTACCGCTCCATCCAAAAATGGACTTGATCGGAAAAGACCAAGTTCGTTGACAAATTGTCCTGGCGATCCAACATCCAGCTAAGAAAAGCGGTGATGGTCCATAGGCTTCAATTGTTGTGTTATTTTGATGTTATAGGCTTTTAAAATTCGCCGTAAAAAGTCATAAGTGAAGCGACGAACTGATGTACTTGGCTGATTTTATACACTTTCACATCGGTGATGTGATGCTGATATGAAGACTGATCCGATACCGAACCAGTTTCTTTAAAACGCTTCACCATTGAACGAATTTCGGGCTCACTAGGGCGATTATGTTGTCCGAAAAATTCATGAATTTTACGAAATTTAACTTTTACAGATCGCCCATTTTCGTAAAAAAATTGAATAACAAAAATGCGTTGTTGCATGGTAAATGATTCAATGATTAAAATTGCCAAAATCTGTATGACATCTGTCTAAAAGATCAACCACATTGAATTCAGTAAATGACAGTAATTGACAGCCAACATCTATAACATGTATTGGCTCATACTAAAGTGTGTAAATTATTGTATTATAGGCTCGTGCTGAGAATTCAGCTGATGTGATATTTGTGTGGCATCATTGAATGCTAAACAAATTAGTTTCTTTACCTTCGAAATAATTGTGAACAGTTTTTTTCGCAGTCTTATTTGTCCATTGTCGTATAATGAATTTCGATTGCATCAGAGAATTATACGTCGGAATCTATGAATCTTATATTAAAAATGTCCATTTTCGCAGAGGTACATGTAAAATGTATCTTCAAAAATGTACTTAGTTCTAGTCCATTCTAACACGCATGTGTTTTTTTATTCTGTGACTACTTACGAGGACTGTTTCCGTGTTATGCACTTTCAAAGTTAGATACTTCAATCTCAGTTGTTGTTTGAAAGACGGAATAGGCTTATTGGCAAGCGACTCTTACTTGTCTATGTATTTTGCTGTCACTATGGACTAAGATACGTCTACGGAAGAAATATTTAACAGCTAGTCCCAGAATATATAAGATATTCGTGTTTCAGATCAGATATGTTATGGTGCTCCAATAGGATATATTGAATACGTTGTTGATTTCTGGTGATGAGACGTTGATAGTTTTATGGTTAAGACACTCTGCTAATATCATTCAAAAGTTAAAGTTTTATAGAAACTGAGTTAATAGATTCATAGACCATCTTCGAATTATTTAGCTAACTAAATATAGGTATTCCGCTCAGACATTTTGTGCATGGCATTGAACCATTGCTCTTGGGGATTTATTTCTGCTTTTAATAAAAAAAAACCTTGCATTTGCCTTTTCCGTTTTGAAGATAAATTATATTCTACATTACACTATATTTAAAAGCTCCATTGTAATCAATTTTGTAAGACAAAAGCGAGTTACAAAGTCATCATCAATCGATCTATGTAAATAGTTGGGTTAAAAACTCTGTTAAAGCAACTCACTTACTTACTTACTTAGTGTTAGAATAGTCCGAGTTAGACCTTTTGTTGTTCTTGATCATCTTCTACTGCGTTATTCCTCTAAGTTGGAATTGTAAGGTGAACTAGCCACCTAAGCCGGGATATTTGAACTTTTTTTATGGTCGGCATGACTTTACAGTTGACCATACAAATCGCTGTTGAAACGTCTTATCTCTATTCTCTTGAAGCATTACTGCGCAAATCCTTTTTGGTAAAGCAACCATATGTTATTTTGTCTGGCTCGGCTTTTGTTTCTTTTTGTGACCTTTCACCAAAAAGGCAAAAGTATAACTTATATTATAGTCTTATAATGAAGCTCATAAAAATTACAAAAAATTACCTAGAAAATCATTCTTTCAAAACGTCTATCCACTTTCGTGAACATTCATCCCTCTGCACCATAAAATAGGATTGAAATTATATTATTGAAAACAGCGTTTGGAAGGTCGATTTTGTGCTTCACCAAATGTTGACAGTATCTGTTTCAATGCGCTTCAATTTTTTAATTAGGATTCTCTGGACTCACGCAAACCCCACATGACAGACATCATATTTGTGTTCCAGATTGTCTATCACATAAACAGAAAAGATCTACGCTACTACTTTTGTTTTTATTAAATTTAAATTCAATTTATTATTATTGCAGTCAATCAGTTCCGCACCGTTTTCAAGAGCTGGACATCACCCGAATGTCCCTGTGGAGTATATTATGAAATTTAGCTGAATATCTGTATAAGATCATATTGAAGATTCAGATTTTCACAGAGAAATCGTCTCCAGTGAAGAAGTAAAATTTTTGAGTAAACGTTTTGGTAATAAGCAAAATTGCTACATTTGGTCATTCGAACAGCTAGAGGTATTCCAACAGCTGCAATTGTATACGAAAATGTTATTGTCGTACTAATTCCTATATGTTGCGCGTCAATCAATTACAGTCAATGGAGACCGGTATCTTTCGGAAGGCTTGAAGGATATACATTTTTATCAGGACCTGCAACGATCGGATTATTGACTGTCTTTTTATTAAATCTTTGGACTCTTGTTCTTTGGGAAAAAACTATGAAATAACTTCGAGGTGAACATTCGTCGTGAAATTGCTAGAATATCGGTCGAATTACGTGAAAAAGTTATTGAAAATTGGATCCAGCGTACTCATGAAAACGGTCTCAAAGCGGACTTTTGAATGATGTCATATTTCATACCTAATGGGATCTATTATATTTCAATCTAAATTAGAAAATCCAGTGACACCTTAAACATACGTACTTTTACTTAAAAAACAAATTGTGGGTAATTTTCAACATTTTACTTACAAATTTCTTTAGAATGATATTAAAGAAGTCACAAGACTTCAACTATTGATCGTTGAGGAATAATTTCAGGCATACTTATAATACCGCATACAAGCTCTTGTACGTCATGTTAAGAACACTGAATATTTTCACCGTTGACGCAACTTAGACGGTTTTCATTTCAACAGGCTTCGGACAAAATCCTTCAATTGAATTTGTGTATATATAAGCTGTTAGTGAAGTCCGCCCCCGCTGCCTTAAATACCTCAGTATGTCACCCATCCAGTCCAACAGCAGCTGCTTATGTACCTGCTAGCTTACATGTGTACCTGTTCTCGTCATTTCTACAGATAACATATGTTTTCAAGTATCTTCATGATGGACTGAACTCTTCTTCATCTCAGGTCTTTTTGACACTTGACACATTCTGTCTAATTTTTTGTGAAACTTCGTAACATTGTTTCATTCGTCTGTTTTTTCTATTTTTTCTACCTTTATTCACTTATACACTGATGGACAATATAGCAGCAGTAACCGATAATGTGACCAAAGACTTAGATTTGTCAATTTGTCAACGTTCTGAACAACTCGTTCTCTGTTTGTTCGTTACGTAGAGGAAAGTTACTTTAAAAATGTAAGTGACATTGATCCTGAAAAGATGTGGTTTTAACAGGCGTACCATCTTGGCTGTTATTCACGATGAATAAGCCGATTAACTCGAAAAAATGGTCAAAATATTGAACTGACAGAACAAGCTCTATGGAAAGTTGTTGAGGTGGTCGTATGACAGAAATTGTGTTCAAATAAAAATTTAAAGTTCGCACTCTCTAAATGAAATGAGGTAGTGATCACATAGAATTCCAATTTGCTCTCATAATTTAAATTTTGCCAATTTGACTTTAGTTCTTCCAATAAGCCCTGAGTTTGAAGGAACGAGAATTTATTCAGCTTATTCACCTATTTCAGCATATAAACGCTAGTGTAGAAAATTTGGAGATGTATTCTTCATGAAAGCTTTAGAAAATTTTGCCAAATCGTCGGTAGCATTTATTAGATTTATGCAAATGTGTGTAATAATTTAAAAGTGATGAAAAATAAACGCAGTTTGATTCTAATGCCAAGGTTCAGAGTTCATGTTAAGTGAATTGGAATGACATTGTTTCGCAAAAATGTGAGTGTAAACCAACTTCTCACAGACATTTTTATTCACGCAAGTAATCCTAGAAGAAGATTCCTCTTTTTCCTAATATCTTACCTTAACTTATAAAACACAAACACACTGCAATAGACCGCTGCTACATTCATTTTTAATTCCCTGCATTTCATTATCCACACGGCAGACAACTCTGGAACACTTTTACACAAATTAATGCCACCTGAACTCTTATTTCGGTGCAGCGGTGTGGAACAATTTTTGCGTCGTAGCTGTCTTGTGCCGCGGTCCTTATCCCATGGAAACAAAGCAAGTTAACACGAAAGACTATCCTTAGGTAGTAAGTAACCTTTTCTGGAAAGACAACATTATATTAAATGAAAGAATATCTGAAACAAATGGAAACTGCAACATTGCTACAAGTTACTCGTACTCGTACATGGGTTGTGGGTATTCCTACCTTGGCCACCATCATTATCGTTATCTTTAGCAAGAAGAAGTTGTGCTTGAGAGTGTGCACGTCTTGAATACAATGGCCAAACAAACGTGAGAAACACACATCTATCCGTAAGACATTCGTAAGATTTAGGTTTGTAGTTTTTGTAGCTGAGAGAGTTGCTCCTTCAAATGGAATTTTTGAAAATACATTTCCGTGATATTTCTATGGAAGTTTTCTTCGAAATGTGAGTACACTTAGGATGCCCTGAAAATTAAGAACAAACTGAAACAACATAAAATAATCAACTCAAGATGAAAACAAATAATTTGTTACATCTTATTATATTTAGTTTGAATAGAGAAATAAAAGTAAATAGGAAACGGTTACCCTAAAGTGCGTACAATGTGGTTTATTTTATTGTATTACGACTTTTTTATAGTTCAACTGATTGAGAAGGTTTTCATCGAGAAACTTAACTGAAAGCTGTTAGAGAAAATGTATCTTGCAACAGCGTAAAATGAACTTAGATTTTATTGGGTAGGTGGAATTTCTTTACATATACGAGTATGTGCTTTCCAAAGTTAATTAGGAAATAATGTTTCCCTTTATATTGTTTGTGTGACTCGAATTTAAGTTCCTAGAACTTCCTTTCATCTTTTAAATGGAAGTGAATTCATGTGAAGAGTATCATCACTTAAGTGATAAAGAATATGGGTTAAGAAACATGGTATATTGTATAATAAAGAGTATTGAAATGTTAAAAAAAAAGACTTAGAAACTGCGACACCTTTATGGCGACTACCATCGACAACCGATTGTTTGGTTGTGGATTCATTTAAAAATGAAAACTTACATTAGCAGACCTTTGTTTGGAAAATAAGATATGTCTTAATAATATTCGTAGTATTGGGTCTATAACTTGCGGTTTGCTAAGAGATGGCGTAACTTTTATTATTCCATTGTTATTATTCCATTGGAACATGAGTTGGAAAGCTACTGTCATTGTACGTCATTTCAGTATGTCATTCATTTAAAGCGTAAGCAACAATAATTTTTTTTTTTACTCAAATATGTCGAACTTTGAAGTTCGAAAAGTGTTTTTGCGGGGAGTTCTTCTTCATTACTTTAATATGAAGAAAACTGCTGCCAAAAGTCATCGTATTTTGATGGAAGTTTATGGTGAACATGCGCTAGCTGAGCGAACGTGTCAAAAGTGGTTTGCACGATTTAAAAGTGGTGATTTTGGCTTGGAAGACGATGAACGTCCTGGGCAGCCAAAAAAGTTTTAAGATGAAGAACTGGAAGCATTACTCTATGAAAATTATTGCCAAACACAAGAAGAGCTCACAGAATCTTTGGGTGTTACTCAAGCAGCCATTTCAAAACGTTTAAAAGCTGTTGGATATATTCAAAAGCAAGGAAATTGAGTTCCACATGAACTCAAGCCGAGAGACATCGAAAGGTGGTTTTGCATGTCCGAAATACTGCTGGAACGCCACAAAAGGAAGTCATTGAAAAATGGATCCATTACGACAACCCCAAGCGCAAAAAATCATATGTGAAACCCTGCCAATCAGCCAAATTAACGGCAAAGCCGAATATCCATGGCACGAAGGTAATGCTCTGTATTTGGTGGGAGCAGATGGGTGTGCAGTATTATGAGCTGCTAAAACCGGGTGAAACTATCAATTAATCCGTTTGAAGAGAGCAGTAGCCGAAAAACGCCCGGAATATGCGACCAGACACGAGGCAATAATTTTCCATCATGACAACGCTCGGCCCCACGTTGTTATTCCGGTTAAGAACTATTTGGAAAACAGTGGATGGGAAGTCTAACCCCACCCGCCTTATAACCCAGACCTTGCCCCTTCTGACTCCCATTTGTTCCGGTCGATGCAGAACGCCCTCACTGAAATACGGTTCACATCAGAACAGAATATCAAAAATTGGCTTGATTCATTCTTGGCTGCCAAGCCGGCGCAGTTCTTTTAGGATGGGATCCACAAATTGCCAGAAAGATGGGAAAAAGTCATAGCTTCAGATGTGCAATACTTTGAATAATACTATTGTATATGTTTTTCTTAAATAAACGTTCAAATTAAAAAAAAAAAAACGGATTAAGTTATATACCCAATATTAAATGATAAAAAGTGTAACATATTTCTGCCGCTTACATTAGCTTCCAGAATTGAGTCACATCCCGCCAAATAGTATAAAACGGCAAGAGAAAAATTATGCTACTTCATTTATGTCGTTTTGATTTTAGCAAGGAATTTTACGTACTGAAAAAGGTCTAGCCGAGGCTCATTGTTATAAGATATTTTTATTTTTTTTTTTTTTAAAACGCTTTCTATAAACTACGCAGAGATACTGATATGTTACATAATTGGTCAAAAGGCAATGATTACGGACAGATTAAGGCATATTACGGACAACTTATTTTGGCTGGCTGACATTGATTTCTGGGTACTGGATAAAGTATGTATTTGTCCTCTATATGGTTAGGCCCAGACACAACAGCGTATTTTACTCGCTCGTCACTGAAAAGAGAACAAAATATGAGACCGTACCAAACGTCTTGTGTTATAAAAAGTTTGAATGCCTCTAATATCAACGGATCGATTAAATAACGAATAAGAACAATGAGTTAAGACTATGTTTGGATTATTTTCTTTCTCAGAGCTGTTCATAACTAATGCCTTATACTGCATTAATTATTAGCAGGCATTATTGTGATCTAGACAGGTTAGAACCACGTATTCTTAACCAAATCAGTGCGATATCTGTGACAGCCATCACAAAAAGATTGCACATATTAAGATCCGGTGGCTGAAAACTAGCTGGAAATTTAGAAAATCGATTTCAATATTATTATAAAGGATCATCTAGCTATGATCCGTATATGTAAATATAAACTTCAGCAGTACAAGCATACACGTATTTGCACATGCACCTTCTGTGAAGTTTGAAAACTGGATCAAAACTATTTCTTTGAGCTTTTTTGAAGAAACGATATCCAGATTTCGAGTGTAACATTTAAATCATAGTTGGAGACTCCAATGCCAAAATCAGTAAGCCGAACATGAACACGAATAGAGGATATAAGTACTTTATGACTCACTTATACTGACCTTGTTGCAGCGTGCTGACTGACGGAAAATAACATCGAACATCCTGGCTATGAGATAATTCACTGAGGCAAATAACTATTGGGATTTTCTTGATTCAGAGCCCGACAATTCTATAAAAAAAGTAAGCTTCAACTATGAAATATTAGATTTAAAGGCTTATATACATTCAGGAGGGCTAAAAACAGGGATTTTTCAAGAATTTTTTCCTCAGAAAACTTTTGAATTTATTAATGTAAAATTATTTACACATATCCTGGTAACTTTTAAATGTATTTCAACATTTCTTATTTGTAAGAATAATAATTTTGAAGGCTGCTGTAACTGATCTCCGGAAGCTCAATTTTTCTCGTAAAAGATGATTTCGCCACATATGTGAAATGAATAGTTGTTTTGATTAAAAAAAAAAAACACATCCGTTTCTTAAATTTCAGCCAATAACCGTTGATCACTGTCTAATAGCGCAACCTATTCAAAGTAAAATCCACATCAGGTTCATTTTCGGTGAAATGCTAAAAGTTTAATGATACCTTGTGATCAAAAACCATACCAAACAAAAACGTGTTATAAATAGAAAGCCTTCTTGATAATAAATCATGGAATTTTTAATTACAGAGTTATGAGGGCGTTAAGTTAAGTTCTTGAATGAATTTCTAACTCCTAGTTGGTAAGGTGATGACGCTGGTGATGGTCGGTATGCCTAAATTTTTGAATCAATCATATCTAATAGGTTTTATGACACAAGTCCTTATGCAAATGTCAGTGGAGTATTGTTTATAATATACCCAATTCCTGAGATCGACTTAGATTTGACAAACCTGGGCTTTCGAGCAGAAAGCAATATTCTCAGTCGGAGGACGGGTATGATTTAAGTCCTTCACGTTGCTAATTTGTCAATTTAACAATTTGATGAGCAAAAAGGTCATTGCTTTAGGCCGCGTATTCACAACACAAGTGTCAAAGGACGCAATCTAGTGCTTTGTTCACTTCTTTCCAACATGCCACCATAATAAAAAAAAAAAAAAGGAATAACCACCGTTTGGGGCTCCCATTGTTCCGATTTAAGTTATGATTTTTTTGTTATGTTGGTACATCTGTTGCTGACATTCCCTCTCAGTCTTATCGTCATAGATTGACATTTACAGAAGTTATGTAGCCAAGAGTACATCTATCCCTGTATGTGTTGGTGATTTTTTTACAATTTTAGAATTGGATTTAAATTTGCAACAACGAACTTGTATTAAATTTTGTGTAAAAAACGGATTTATTAGTGTTCGAACGTTGAAAATGTTGGAAAAGTGTTTCGGCAACGATTCTCTAAAGAAAACGGTCGTTTACCAGTGGCACGAGCGGTTCAAAAGTGGTCGTGATTCAATCAAAAATGATGAACGCAGTGGCCACCGACTTCGAAAACCGACGAAAACATTGATGAAGTAAAAGAAATGTTGGTCAATAACCGCAAATTAACCATCAGAGAGATAGCGGAGGTCTTGAACATGGATCCGTCCAAGACATTTTGGTTAATGATTTGGGTTTCCGTCGTGTAGCAGCAAAGTTGGTGCCAAAAGACCTTAATTTCATGTAAAAAAGGGACCGTGTTAACGTCGCAAAAGAGATGATTTGCGAGGCTGAATCTGATCCCACATTCATCAAAAGGATCATTACTGGAGACGAGACGTGGGTTTATGAGTACGACACGCAATCCAGACATCAGACAAGTGAATGGCGTTCACCAAATGAGCCGAAACGAAAAAAACCACGTCGTTTTTAGTCAAAAAAGATGGCAAAGCTCACGGTTTTCATGGATTACAATGGTGCAGTGCATCATGAATTTTTACCAGAAGGCCAGACAGTTAACAAAGAGTATTATTTGGGCGTTTGCGCGAAGCAATTCACTGAAAGAGACCAGAATTGTGATTCTGTGAATAGTGGATTTTGCACCATGATAACGCATCGTCGCACAGTGCCATCTTTATTCGTATTTTTTTGACGAAAAATGCAAAAAATACCATCGAACAGCCACCGAATCCGCCTGATTTGTCTCCATATGACTTCTTTCTGTTCAATCGAGTTAAAAAAACACTACGGGGAACGTGTTTCAGCAGCAGAGAGGAAGTAATGAAAAAATCGCAAGAAGCACTGTTGGACATACCAAAAACCGAATGTAAAAAATGTTTCGAGGATTAGATCAAGCGTTGGCATAAGTGTGTTGCAGTCGATAGGAATTACTTTGAGGTGGACAATATTTCTAAATAAACTTGTATTTTTAATTTTCTGAATAAATTCCGAAATCTTTTTGATCATGGTGGTAAGTACGTTTAAAAGGTTCGGTTCATGCTGTGAATGTCGAATATGTTGCATGTTCAAGGGCTTCTCTACAATGCAAGAAAGCCGATGAAGGCTTGCAAAGTTATGGAATACAGAATAACAACCAAATAATAATCTTTGTTGTGCTTCAAAAAATAATTTTCTTTTTTTTTCTGAGGAACCATTTAAACTTCATTTCTGCTTCATCGATCGTCGATTTCGTCTAGAGCAGAATTATTATATCGCTAGGCCTAGCACGAAAGTAGTGGAAACAGAACATAGATAATCCCGCGAACCTGTCTATCTCAAAATTGCCAGAGTCATCAATCTCAATCAAGGTTATACAATATACATATTAGCATTGCTTATGAACCGCAGCACTAATGGTTCATCGTCGCCGAGGTGTTTGCTCAATTCCGCACATCGCTGACCGTTACCGAAGCACCCAATATGATGGATAATCTATATCTTTTTATAATGCTAAAAATGAATCAGCTACGAAGTAAGGCAAGTTTGAGTCAATAAGTAACGATTGATGTTCCGATATCTTGTGTTATTGTTAAGTACATAATCAATAACGCCCTTAGCCTTGTAATCAATATCACATTTTAATTCGATGTAATTTTGTAATAAGATCTACATGGCAAAGATAAGAAGACATGCAATATACGAGTCTTACTTATATACGAGTAGATAAGAACTTTGTACTTTAATTGATGGTCAATTTATTTTATCAATCAAAATACCGATCAGAAAGTTCATTGACCGAATTTAAGGTAATAAAATAGAACGATATTGGAATATATTTTCACAAAAATCTTTTAGATAGATTTTATCTATCTATGAAATTCAAATTTTATAATCAAGAAAACAATTACGAGTATCTATAATATCTGAGTTTTTGATTATGTAGAAAAGTTATAATAATACGATTATTAAGACGATTTTATAGTAAGAAAACAAAATTAACCTACATAGACTTTTTGATGAGTAAAATTGAGAGAGCTTTTATTTGCATTTAAGCAGATATAAAGAAATTGTCAGATACTGTCGTTATCACGATAAGCTTAAAATAGATTACTGCTACGAATTTTCTTGAAAATGTTTTGCTCAGAAGCTCTTTATATAAAAGCGGTTACAAGTACTCGTACATAAACGTGTACATATTATCAAGTCAAAAGCTGTGACAATATTGAATTTGTTATTCAGGAGAAGTAAATAATTATATTTCATTTATTTATTGTTTTTATTTTGATTTGGGTTTGCTTCTACAGCGACCTTCGTAATATTTGTACCCAAAGGCGATTACACTAAGAGCTCTTCAACTATACTTATAAATTTGATACTGTTATAACCGGATGCCTTTTTAAGTGCCCGGGTTTCATCGGCACTCAGTTTGGACAGGGGTTCCCTTTTAAAAACATATTTCCTTCCGGTTATAAAAGGTAACAATAACTCTGTGACCTGATACTCACCAAAGTATTGTATTGTATTGTATTTGTATTTCTTCAATCTTGAACTAAGAGAAAATTCTTAGATCTAACAAGATAAGAATAAGTCACTAATATTTTATATTATCATCTTAAAAAAATATAACAGATTGTTTCTTTGTAGGGTGTACGTAGATAATGACACATAAATTAAAAATAGGAGTGGGCATTAAGCGATTCGAGGAAGCAAAAAAGAAAAAAGAAAATAGAATACCATATATGAACATACATTATAAACTTCTTTTAGTGTACTATACAGTTACAATATATTAAAGTGGCATTAAATTAAAAAAATAATTTAAGCAATAAATGAAAGTAGCATGTTGATTTCTTCCTAAACCAAAATGCCATATTGTTGCTTTGTGCAAAAACTTGAATGTAGTTCTAAGGGACCATATATATACAAAAAGTATATTTAATAATTTTCAGGATGTGTGGGAAATATTGGAATTAAATGAGGGGATATTGACCATAGAACCAAAGTTTCTGTGCAAATTACGGGCTTTTGAGATTGGGCTTTGCATATATGGCATACACTTCTCATGCAGAAAATTTCGAAAACTTTAAAATAGTAAAAATATTTTATTGGGAGAATTTTGAAATTTCTAAATAATTACATTGAGTGAGCAAAGGGATTTGCGCCACATAAAAATATGCATTTGGTTGAATTGAGTGATATGCGGCTCCTCAATAACTAATTCTCTACTTTAATCTCGAATGAATAGTTTAATGTAGATCATTCTCATCGTTTAATTATCTACAAATCTTGTAAAGTGATACAATCTACGAACGGAAGAGTGCAGATATAAATTGGTTTATTATAATACATAAGTACTTATATAGTTTAACAACTTCAACCCTGAAACAGGTCGCATTGTAAAAATAATTCTTGTTAAACATTACTTTGAAACTGCTATGATTTTTTTATTTTTTTTAAGAACACTCAAGTGGGTACGACTACACTTAATATGCTTGAACACGTGTTCAATTTTAAAGAAAATGGGACAAGAAAATATACAAAACATTTCACAATCTCGAGCATAATTACACAATAGAAACATGAAAATGTATATCAATAAATTACAGGAGATACCTGCTTGCTCACATTAAAGTAGATCAGCTTAATTTAATTGCTAACGACAAATTTATGTTCTGCGAACCATAGTCGCAATATGTTGACATCATTGTTAATGTCAGTGCTGTGTACAAACATTTTAAGGGTGCACAAATCCCTAGAGCGCGCGCTGATTATAAAAAAGAGTTAATAGGATCTGAATCATATGCTATACCCAAATCATCTACAAAAGTGGTGACTTTTCCAACAAGAGAGTTAATATATACAAAATATACGAAACAATATGATGCCAAGTACGGATCTTCAGCTATGTTGAGAGCTATTTTTTGTGCGGCAAAATTGAAAATACCATCATCATTATATATGAACGTGAGTTGATAAAGCTTAAAGTTCTGGTTCACTAATTTAATCAATTAAGAAATTCAACCTCAAGGAGATTTAGCGTATCTTACTCAATTACCTAACATCACTAATCATCTATGAGGACAGTTTACTAACAGAGGAATAAAAGTTGGCAAGGAATGTATGTAGAATTATTATTTATAATGACTCTTCTTTCATTCCATTCCAATCTAGATTTTCCTAGTGAGTTTTGTACAATTAAAAAATAATATCTACGAGCTACGACACAATTTAATCTCCTTGTTGACTTCTTTACTTAATTTCCTAGAAAGAGTCCTTAAACTTGAATTAAGTGGATGCTTGAGACCTTTTTCTATTTTATTTTTTTTTTTTTAATTTGATACAATATTTCTTGAATACTACTATTCATCCAGGGCTTCAATATTACTTTGAATTTGTTGGGTACATAGTCTGAGTTTAAAAGTCTATATAACTTTCTAAGATAGCTGCAAATTTATAAAAAGCCTTAGATACATACGAGTATGTTACATTCAGCAAGAACATCAATTCAGTTTTCCATGTACCTTCAGAAGTATAAATGCCACAGTTTGTCTTTTTATGCAGCCGAAGAAAATTCCAGTTATGAATGGCAGCGGTCCAAGTTGTAATGTTCGGCGTTCAACCCGAATCTATACACTAATAATGTACACTAATAATTTACTCTTCCGATTAAATGTTATATCCCACCCAACAAGGGAAATAATCGCTGATCCCAAACATTTTTCTCTCTCTCTTAAGAAACTTAATACATGTTTCAGCATTCTAAGAGTGTTAAGTTCTTTAAAAACAAAAAAACAAAACAAAAATCCAATGGTCTGTAATATATTTTTAAATAAATTAATACCAATACATATATGTACGGAAGTTTTTTTTTTAAATCCGCCGGAAACGACCGTGTTTAGTTGGCAGAGAATATCGTAGGATATCGGTATCAAGGTCTCCTAAAATCACTTAATTTCCCCGTCTTTAATTGGATGTAAAAAAAAGAGAGTTCAACAAGAAACAGACGACAATTATAAGTATGTAACCCACTCGTATAGATACAAACAAATCTGATGATGATGAAGTATCTAACGCTATTTAACAATCTTGATACGTCAGCGCTTAATTAACTGTCCGATTTGCCAACTTACTACAAACTCGAACGGCTCACAAAGAATTCAGAACTAAAATATTCGTTGGTTTAACAAGAAAAAATCCTAACCCCTGTAACAAATATTATATCCGGTACCGTTCTGCCTCAAACTACAAATATTTTCATCTTAGATAATATCAGAAGGGAATTACATTTGGTTTTCTTAGCAAAAATAAACGCTTCGAATATTAGTGGTATACGTGCTGCTTAAAAGATCGACGTCTACACTATCAATGCTTCCAGCTCATCAAACGATCTAATAACAACAATCCAACAATAACAATTTTTGAAAACATTAGAATAACTTAGGGTAATGTGATTTACCACAATATTTTAGGAATTAAGTAAGTTACGACAAGAATTTTATTGTTAACATAATAGTAACGGTATATGAGCGTCCTCATTCGTTCTATTTGTTGTCAGTTTGGTAAAATTTAATCAGCGGTGCGGTCGAAGTTTTTTGTGTAGTGCACTTTATGTGTTTTTTTAAAGTTTGTTTGTGTGTGAATTAAGCTAGCCACAAATTAGGTGAGTTTTAAATAGTGATTGTTTCAAAATCTAAATTCGGCTAATGTGATATGGTCACAGTAGGGTAAAGTGATATACCATATCACATTACCCACGTTGATTATAAGTTTTAAAAGATAGTTATAATTATTTCCAGATCACGCCAAAGAAAGGAGAGATTAGCATATGGGATGCGGAAGCAATGCGAGAGGCAATTTCGGCAGTAAGAGGAGGAGCAATGGGCATACTTTTGGCATCGAAGACGTTTGAAGTTCCATTTGCAACACTGCAAATGGAGACTTGGAGCTGGTAAGGTATATTAACGAAATGGAATCACGCTTTTGGGGACTAACTCGCAATGATATTCGCTCACTAACATTGCAAGTGGCAAAAAGAAATAGTATTCCGTAATTTTTCAGTAATGAAAAAATGTTCCGGAAAGGACTGGTTGTATGCATTTCTGAAAAGACACAAATCCGAAATTAGCATCAGAACTCCAACCGACACCTCAATCGACAGAGCAAAAGGCTTTAATGCTGATGTTTCCAGATTTTACACCTTACTGGAACAGGAATATGAAAAATATAATTTTTTTCCAACACGTATTTGAATTGTGGATGAAACAGGAGTGACTTTTGTTCAAGGCAAGCAACCAAAAATCTTAGCGGCTAAGGGAAAGAGGCAAATAGGTTGCATGATGTCTGCAGAAAGAGGCTGTCTCATTACGGTTATCAGCTGCATGAGCGCCGGTTGAACTTTTGTTCCCCCATTCTTTATTTTTCCCAGAAAAAACATTCTCCAGTTCTTATGAAACATGCTCCTCCTGGCTCCGATTCCGCTTGCTACATATCGGGATGGATACAAATCCGGATATTTTCCAAATAGTTTGATCATAAACCTTTCCAAGGAGAATCCTATGCTGCTGATTCTAGATGGTCATTACAGTCATACCCTAAATATTAAGGTTCTGGATGAAGCTCGATAAAATGGTTTTGTAATTATTGTATATCGTTAACACCGCATTGTACTCACAAAATTCAACCGCTGGATAGAGCATTTATGGGGCCTCTCAAGACATACTACAATGACGAAATCAGAAGATATATGCGACAACAGGGCCGAAAAATAACCCAATTCGATATCATAGAACTTTTTTCCAAAGCCTATCTTAAAGTCCAAACAGCACAGATTGCAATTATTGGATTCAAATGTATTTATCCGTTTGATAAAAATTTATTTCAGGAGCATGACTTTATTGGTGAAATTTCTGAAAAGCATCCGACAGAAGTATTTGAGCTTTCCAGACGGGAAATGACCCAGACAAACCAGTTGTCAGCACTAGTAAAGCTGCTATTATAAGTGTCATAACACCGAAATGACCCGTTCCTAGTACTAGTAGTGCAGCTTCGAAAAAATTGATAAAACCTTGGGAGATTTCACCACCACCCAAACTTCAACGACTTACCAGCGGCAGAGTTAGAAGATCAGTCGCAACGGTGCTTACAACATCACCATATAAAATAGCCTTGGAAGAGAACATTCGAAATATCGAAAAACGCAAGAAACCAGTGACTAAAATTCCTATCCCAGTAATATCCAAACGGACAAAGCATACCATAGAAAGTTTCTCTAGCGATTTGGATGAAATTTTGCACCTACCAAGGTCAGACGATCATCCTTGGGCCGAAACTCCGACTAACCGAGACATTACTTGTGCCTTTTGTAATAAATCCTTTCAGATGGATAAGGAGCATAAGATATGGGTGCCGAGCTTGCAGTGCGACTTAGTTTGGGCTCACAGTAAATGTCTTCCAACAAGGGAAGCTGTTTTTGTATGCGAGTCAGGCAAATCAGTTTAATGAACTTAAAGTAGATACAATAGATAGTAGATTGTAAGTGATACTAAATATTCTATGACAGTTAATACTATGTTATACTTGTGTGTTCTTATGTGTTTTCTTTTAATTAGATACCTTAATTTCCAAATAACATTAAAATTATGTAAGGATTCTCTTTTGTTTCTAACGTAGTATCGGGTTTTCCAAAAACGACTTGACAACTTTTTTTTTTGAGATATTTCAAAAACTTTATTATAAGCTTGAAGTACAATCAAAACATTTATGAATGGAATTCGACTTCGTTTATATGGCCACCGCGAGCACGTTTGCAGCGTTTGATTCGTTGGACCCGATTTTCAACGACTCGGCCACACATTTCGGCCGAAACGGTCGCTATTTCGCGTTCAATGTTGGCTCTGAGCTCTTCCAACGTCGTCGGTGTGTTGGCATAAACCAATGACTTAACGTAACCCCACAGAAAATAATCAAGCGTCGTTAAATCGCACGAACGAGGCGGCCAATCGAATGGCTCATGTCTTGAGATAACACGCTCACCATACTTACTCTTCAAGTAATGGTGCTTCTGGCACCATCCTGTTGAAACCACATGAAGTGATAACGTAATGGTCACAGTAACGTGACGATCGTTATCGTCCACGAAAAAATATGGCCCAATAACGCCGCTGGCATGCAAACCGCACCAAACAGTTATTTTTTGTGGATGAAGTAGTGATTAATGAAGCACATGTGGGTGCTCATCACTGAAGATGATTTTGCGATGAAATTCATCATCCTGGCGCATCTTCTCTAGAACACAATCGGAGAACGTACGTCGCTTTAAATGGTTCATCGGCTTCAATTCTTGAGTCAATTTGATCAAGAATGGATCCTTACGCAAAATACGCCATAATGTGGTCTGAGCGATGCCCAATTTTTGAGAACGCCGTGGAATTGACTGATTTGGATCGTTTGCCACGGACGTCTGAACGGCACTGATATTTTCGACACTTCGACAACGTGTTGTCTCACTAACACGGCAGCATCACACAACAAATATGTAGACTCAAATTTTTGCACTAAACTTGTTATTGCCTGTCTACTAGGGCGAGAATTACGACCGAAAATTGGAGTTAACGCCCTTAAAGTTGCAGTCACCGACTCCGAATATCTGTAGAAAATTTTTATAATTTGTAGACGTTGCTCGTTAGTGTACTTTACCATGATGAAAATGTTGAGTTTGCTGAATAAATTGACAATGACAGTTTGATGATTAGTGAAATAGTGCGTCCATAAATTAAATTCAAAGTTGTCATGTCCCTATTGGAAAACCCTATAGTTGCTACAATACAATGTCACTTTTTTAAAAATAATAAATGAAATCATTAAATATCTGCTTTAAAATATCTTTAATTTTTAATTTGCACAATAATTCTGATGCATGTATTTTCTGGCTATAAGCTGTTTGGTTAATGTGATATGGTATATCACATTATACGAACCTTGTACAATACATCACATTACCCGCCAATTTCATTAGAGGGAGTTAGAGTACTTTTTTCCATTTTGTTGATATAACTCAAAATTGGCATACTCTATGGAATTTATAATTCGTAATCTAATGTGTAGTACACCGAAAAACTATAAGGTGTAATGCTGTATGAGATATGTTGTAAAAAACACAGGTATTTGTTATAAAACAAATGCCTAAATCACATTACCCGAAGTAACTCTAATATTTAATTTAATATTTGTAACTTTTTTCGAATTTCCGTTTTTTTGGTACCATAAACAAAGCCCTAGTGTAACAGTTGCATTATCCATTTTCTTCCATACCCTCGTTGAATGCCTTCATAAGATACAGACAACTCCAAAGCTTTTTCAAAAATTGTTTATGTAGAGGCGCTAGAAGGCTCTTAATTTGGTGGGGTGTTGGTTCCCTACGGACTGTAACGTCACCTCAAATTAAATTAAAATTGTATATTTCGTATACAAATTTTTGCAAAGGATAGTTACCACACATTTTATATTACAGAGATATTATATTATTTCTATCTTTCTAGTGAAACATTGTTTTTTTTTTTTTTTTTGTAAAGTATTATTATAATTCAAAAATAAAAAAATTTAATTAAATTTGGAGGAAAATACGATAAAAACCTCCAATCTAAGTACAAAACAAAATAATAATAATTATAACAATAAATAAATAATATGAATAAATAATAATTAAATATTTATAATAATAGTAAATAAATAGCACATTAGTATATAAATAAATAAATAAGGATACAGGTACGTAAGTAAATAAAAATAAAAATATGTTAACAATAATAAATATTGGCTCAACAAGTGAGTCAATAGTAAATAAATAAGTAAATTAAACAAACAAAAAAAAAACAATAAATAAATAAATAAATAACAAAGAATTAATTAATAAATAGATAATTACAAAAATATATATAAAATAATAAATAAATAAATATATATAAAAATCTAAATGTACACAACATATAAACTGACATATAAATGAATAGATATATGGATTAACTACAATAGGTTTTTAAGTAGCTGATTTTTAGCGTAAGCACATTTATTTTTAAAATTAGACGTAAGTTTCTTAATTCTTACCGATAGCAATTCAACATTCGCACTTCTATACAGCTTTGAAGGTTAAGCATCATCTTGAGTAGCTTATTTTGCGCTACTTGCAGTACTTGCGCACAGCTTCCCCACACCGGGGACCCATAAAGTAGTATCGATTGGAAAATTACTTTGTTTTCCTTAGACAGAGCTGATTTTCTGTTTATAAAAGGATATAACATCCTTATCGCTATATTGACCTTTTATAGAGTTCTCGAAATATGCTCATGAAATGTAAGTTTGCTGTCAAGATACATACCTAAGTATTTTACACAATTGGACCAGATTATGTTCAATCCATGCAATTGCAGTTGGCTGTTCGGATGATAGCAAGGTTTTCTTTTTCGGGTAAAAAAGGTAGCTTGCATTTTTTCAGCGTTCAGCTTAATTTTTCACCTATTGTAATAATGTTCTATTACTACCTACGCATTGCGAAGATTCGTCTCAATAGTGAGAGCAAATTTGTCTGATGAGAGTAATGCAGTATCATCTGCAAACATTGCAACTTCACAGTTGGTTAAATTGGGAAAATCAGACGTAAACAAATTGTACAAAATTGGACAAAGAACAGAACCTTGCGGCACACCCGACTCAAAACATATCAGACTTGAAACGCTACCATTGATTTGGACTTTAAAAGTACGACCTGACAAAAAACGTTGGACTATCTTACTCAGAAACGAAGGAAAGTTGTACATAATCATTTTATATAAAAGACCATCATGCCAAACGGAATCGAACGCTTTTTCGATGTCCAAAAGCATCATCCCTGTTGATTTTCCTTGTTGGCGGTTTTTTTTTTGACAAAGTTACAAATTCGGAAAGCCTGGTGGGAGATACTATGCTGAGGTTTAAAACCGAACTGCACGTTAGGATATGTACTACATTCTGTAATTATATTCGATATTTTTTCTTTGAGAATTTTTTTCATATATTTTACTTACACTGCTTATCAAACTAATCGGCCTATAGCTTTCAGGGCTTACAGGGGGTTTTCCAACTTTCAGAATTGGAACCAATTTGGCTGTTTTCCAAGTATTGGGAATATATTGGATTTTCAGACATGCATTTAGAACAAATGCTAACCAATGCATTTGTTGCTGGATCGCCTAGGCTTGCTGATACAGAGTCATTTCTTTAAAAAAGTAATAGCAAGGGCGTCTGCTTTTTCATCATCTGTATAATAGAAATTAGATCCATTCTGAAGTCCAGGTAGCTGTTTGTTTTTATTTTTAATTGTTCTAACTACATTCCAAAAAGGTTTAGCGTTCTTATCTAGGGAATCAAGTTTTTTATTCCATTCCTCGTGGCGTTGTTGAGCTATATGTTTCGAGATCAACTGGTTTAGATGCTGCACATTATCTCGATATAACAACAGCAGATATCTTTGCCAATTTATTCTTTGCATATTTCTCAGTTTAATTAATATTACTAAATGAGGGGAAAGCTTTTTGTTAAATTTATTTATTTTAATTTTTGGTATGGAGTCAGCTACGGCTTCAAGGATTAAATCATTGAAGTCAGTTACAACAGTAGATATATTTTCAATGTTCGCATAGTTTTCTTGAACTCTTCTTTTTTTTTGCACGGTATCGTTTGCAATTTTTAGGTCTTGGAAGTACTGTACATTTGCCTTGCCCGACCAAAAAAGTTTGCACAGGACTGGATTGTGGTCAGAGCATAGCTCGTTTAATGATATTGGTTTCGTAATAAAACAAGGACTATTTGAAATAAAATTATCGAGGACAGAAGTTCGGCCACGAGAACCAGCTGGAACATATGTAGGACATAGAGGATGCAAAGACCTTCAGATAGGTCCGAGAGTAAATTCCCCCAAACATTGGCTCTTGTACAGCCCCATTCCTGTGTCTACTGTTGAGATCACTGCCTACCAGAAAGTTACCATTTACACAGAAAAGGTTCTTTAAATCGTTTTTAAACAAATATTTATTTTCAACAGACTTACGAGCACTAGCGAAATAGACACAGTAGATTTTAACTATTTGATGATTTTCTAGTTCTACCTCTATGCCCACATTTTCTAATAAACGTGTTTGAATAATTGGTAAGAGCGAATGTTGAATTGCTCTTCGTATATAGTAAGTATTGCAACACCTCCACCTCTTCTATCGATTCTATCTACTCGATAGCATTTAAATTAAAAGGTGGACAGATTATCACCATGCTTAAGCCAAGTTTCAGTTACTAGAGCTATATCAATATTGTTATTGTTTAAAAAGTTTAGGAGTTCAATCTTTTTGCTACGTATACTTCTAGCATTCCATGTTATTATTTTTATATTACTATCTACTATATTATTTACAATTAAAAGACAAGAACTTAGTAGATAAATGTGTGATAACTTCAAATTGTTCAACTTTTGTTCAACTTTTGTTCTACATACAGATAATTTGGTTATTATTTCCATAGCTAATGAATTAAGCTCTTCAATAGCGAAAAGTGTGGAGTTGCTACCTGCTTGCATCTCGTTGGTGTTAGTTACGAACGAACTTGTTTGAGTCTGGCTAATCCTGGCGTTAGAAGGCTGCGTAGTTGTGCATGCAGAGTTACTCTGCTTAGTGGAACCGGGGGAAAATCCGTCATAGAAGCAAACGAAACTTGTTTGTCAGCCGGGGGGTTAGGAATTGAATTTAAACAAGCTGTGGGAGAATTAGGATTCCTCTTTCGTTTTACGTTCGCTTTCATCTCCAAATACTTGGAACGGCTGATGCATGCAATATCGCTAGCATTGTGGCTCTCATTGCAGTTGGCACATTTATATGGAGAGGAGTTATTATTATTATTTTACGCGGCAATTACGCTCACCATGGCCGAACATTTAACAGTTGCGACATTGAGTTACTCTGCCCTTAAGTTTTCGGTGAAAACTCCAACTTACTTGCGTATGAAAGATTGAACGATAGTTTTTTCGCAGATCTCTTAGAGCAATTGAACCAGTTTAAAGAGATATCAAATAGATGTAGTCCGTGTACATAGCTTTATTTAATTCGTATTTGTTTGTTACTTTTTTTTATTCCGATGCACTTTAAACCGATGTCAATTAGTTCACTTTTAAGTACAGCAACGTCAACGTCATTCATGCCGTAGAGAACAACTTTAAATGCTTTTGCACTTTGAAGGTCATGTGAAAAAAATTGTCTTTTAGCTTACCGAGCATACTCGTGTACGATCTTTTGATTATTTTAAGTGATTGCATTAATTATTGCACATATTCACTCGACTTTTGAATCAATTTTGTGGGTAGAACATACACCTTCTTTTGCACTGGCGAAACAATCTCGTCCATATTCTCACTTTCTTTATCATCGTCCGGTTGACATTGAAGGTCACTCCAGTAGTTAAATCTAGAGTTGTGTTTACCGGACATACTAACACGAATCTTTTTACCCGAGGACAGTCGATTGTCTTCGGAATTAGGCGATCGATCGCGTTTGGTAATGTTTATGGCTAATTCGCTAACGAATGCGGGGTAGAGACGTTATACACAGATGAAAGCTCCGGGTTAAAATTAGCACTTATGGCTATCTTAACGTTGACATTATTAATATCATATATTGGGTATATAACTTATACGGTGCGGTTTTTTTTTCAAAATTTGAACGTTTATTTAAGAAAAACATGTACAATAGTATTATTCAAAGTATTGCTCATCTGAAGCTATGACTTTTTCCCATCTTTCTGGCAATTTGTAATATCCCACCCCAAAAGAACTGCGCCGGCCAATTTTTGATATTTTGTAATGATGTGAACCGTATTTCAGTGAGGGCGTTCTGCATCGACCGGAACAAATAGTAGTCAGAAGGGGCAAGGTCGGGGCTATAAGGCGGGTGGGGTAAGACTTCCCATCCACTGTTTTCCAAATAGTTCTTAACCGGAATAGCAATGTGGGGCCGAGCGTTGTCGTGATGGAAAATTATTGCCTCGTGTCTGGTCGCATATTCCGGGCGTTTTTCGGCTACTGCTCTCTTCAAATGGACTAATTGTGTTCGGTAGCGTTGTCCATTGATGGTTTCACCCGGTTTTAGCAGCTCATAATACAGTACACCCATCTGATCCCACCAAATACAGAGCATAACCTTCGCGCCATGGATATTCGGCTTTGCCGTTAATTTTGCAAGTTGGCTGGGTTTCACATATGATTTTTGCGCTTGGGGTTGTCGTAATTGATCCATTTTTCATCACTAGTAACAATCCGATGCAAAAATGACTTCCCTTTGTGGCGTTCCAGCAGCATTTCGGACATGCAAAACCGCCTTTCAACGTCTCTCGGCTTGAGTTCATGTGGAACCCAATTTCCTTCCTTTTGAATATATCCAGCTGCTTTTAAACGTTTTGAAATGTCTGCTTGAGTGACACCCAAAGATTATGCGAGCTCTTCTTGTGTTTGGCAACCATCTTCATAGAGTAATGCTTCCAGTTCTTCATCTTCAAATTTTTTTGGCTGCCCAGGACGCTCATCGTCTTCCAAGCCAAAATCACCACTTTTAAATCGTGAAAACCACTTTTGGCACGTTCGCTCAGCTAGCGCCTGTTCACCATAAACTTCCACCAAAATACGATGACTTTCGGCAGCAGTTTTCTTCATATTAAAGTAATGAAGAAGAACTCCCCGCAAAAACACTTTTTCAGGCACAATGTTCGACATATTTGAGTGAAAAAAAAAATTATTGTTGTTTACGCTTTAAATGAATGACATATACTGAAATGACGTACAATGACAGTAGCTTTCCAACGGATGTTCCAATGGAATAATACAAGTTACAACATCTCTTAGCAAACCGCTAAGTTAAATTAAGTTATAGACCCAATATGATGTAAGAAGATGGCGTTGAAAAGTTCAAACTGTTCCAATTTTTTGTTTTCAAAAATAAGTTACTTTTGACTTTGAATATATTTTGATACAATGATTTAATGGAAAAGGTTTGTTTTGCAGATATTAAAAAACAAAAACGTGGCAAAGGATATACACGTTTTCTAGACATGTCAGCCTTAATCTGGTGTAAATATTACATAATGTTTTATTGAGACTTTTTCCAATCAATACATTTGTGTGTGTACAATATTTGTTTCTTAAGAGCTAAGACTAAAATTGTGTCTGGCTTAAAATTAAGATAATAGTTTTATAAACAATTAAATCGAAGTTGTAAATAAGTTTATATAGCTTTGACGACGTTGCTTCACATGGAACTTAAAAACAAAAAACTAGGTATTGAAAATTCTTAACAATAGTTACCATATCCCTATACATATTATAGCTATTCACTTAAGCCTTTGATCCGCTTAATGTTTATATATAATACTATATAGACAGAAACAGAGCATTAGCTATAGTAATTATAAGAACAGTAGGATTATGAGCTACCCAAAAACAAAGAAAAGTTATCCGCGTAGATTTAAAGGGGATGCTTTCTCTTAAAAAGGAACTGAAAAGTTTCGATTCGCATTTGGTCCCAAAAAAGGAAAGAACCTCGGATTTAAAAGATTAAATGGGGAAAAGGTAATAATTTTTCTCCACACTATCGTTGAAATTTTAGTCCAACAAAGATTTAACCATTGGATTAGGATGATCACGTATACGTTCTAGCTTTTTTACAAATTATTCAGTTGGGTATGTCATTATGGATGTAATGTTCGTTTCGGAATACAGGGTCTTATTAAAAAAAAAACCATTTTTTATCTGGCCTTCTATATTTACCGCAGCAGAATCTTAAAATTTTTCTCTTAAAAATCTGGAGCTATTCAGCTACAGTTATTATTGGTCTTATTATGGTCTTATACATTAGCATCTTGGTTTTCGACGAAACTTGCTTAGAATTGAACAGTGGCCTAAGGATTGCTGTGATGATTTAAGCTTAATTCAATACTCTGCGAGCATGTTCCTTGAAACCGAGTTTTTTATGAAAGTCAATACCAAGGTACTTAACTTCATCTCGTAGTATAATATTGTTTCCATTGAACTCTAGTTTTAAGGTCTTACTTTCTTTTACTGCATTTCTGAAGCAGTTTAGGCCACATTTAGCTGGATTATTTTATATCTTCCACTTTTTGAAGTATGCTATAAGAGTCGGTAGTTTATTTTGAATCTTATTAAGCGCAACATTTGAACTTTTGTCACTTGTTAATATCAGACTGTCATCTGCGTATAAAATAGCACCAGGGTCATCTTGCGCAGGGTTATAGAAAGGAAAGTCATGTCATGTCACCGGAAAGGACTGAGAAATATGATAACAGAGCTGAGCCTATCCTTTAGAAAGCTGGAAATGATACAAATTAACCACTTACGAAAATTTAGACCAATTAGCTTATAGATCAATCACTTGTGCCAGACAGAGTCAAAAGCTTTTTCTAAATCTATATCAAGACCTACCGTACATATCCTGCTTTTTAAGTTTTGAATAATTTTTTTGTGCAGTACCATTGAGGCATGTTCCGTTGAATGACCATTTTTTGTTTTTAACCGAACTGGTACTTGGGATGTTGTTGGAGTCCTCGCACTTGAAACTTAACTGCCCTGCTATATGCCTTTCGAACAGTTTTCCTGTATTAGATAGCAAGGATATTGGTCGAAAGTCTTTTATATCTCTTGCTCTCTTATACTTAGCTATTAGGAGTATTTTTCCTTTTTTTTCAAATTGAAGGGAAATAGGCAGTGGTTAAATAAAGTAGAGAAACATGTTTCAAAAGACATAGGACATTTTCGGAGAATAAAGTGTGAGGTATTATCTATTTCAGCTGAGTTTTTGTTGTTGAGGGCTTCTCTCAGCAAACTCACACTATTTGGGGATGTAAATGCTTGCGCTTTGTTGGGATTTATCGCGGTATTTGAGGGCGAAAAAATTGTCAGAGTTTGATTGAAATCGTTACTACAAATGATTCTACTGTCGAGCAGATATCATTCTCCACAGATTGATATGGAATTGTTCCTAGATTGGAATAAATGTTTGAGTTATATTTTTAAACGCGTTTAATTTACTTTGCACATCATTTAGGTTCTCTCCGTTGTGGACTAGAGTGTCTTTCGAAATATTAGTTTCGAAGAATTTTCTTCCGGTTACCCTATCGATTTCTTTAAATGTACAAAGCGAGGGTCATATCTGGTTCAAACTTCCCTTAAAAACAGTGTTACTATCAAGCCGAACCCTTTCTTTAATTATTTTACTTAAGCCTGAATCTCAGCATAAAGTTGGCGATATTCATCATCGTTGACACTGTTAAGATGTCGGTTTTACAGTTTTTTCAATTGTGTTAGTCATGTATAACATACCTTAAGCAACATTTTTTATTATTATGGGATTAATCGCGTAAATTAAAATAAAACAGTCGAATATATAACTCACCCCGAACGTTTTGCATCAAGTTGAATTGAGTGTGGTCACCGGGAAACTGTTGTGAAGTGTTAAAAATTAGATTGGAGATAAGATAAGGCTTTCCTCAAATAAAATTATATCTGACTTTTCTGCTAAATGATCGTCCTTCGAGCTGAAATCGGAACTTTGAAATAAGGGGCTTATGGAAATTCTTCCGTTTTGAGTGGTGCGAGTACACTACCTTGATCAAAAGGTTCCCGGTGGCGTCACTGTGTGGCGCTCCCATTGTTCCGATTTGAGTTCTGTTTATTTTATAAAGTTGGTAAATCTGTTGGTAAACATTTCCTCTAAGTCTTAGCGTCATAGCTTGATATTTGCAAAAGTTACGTAGTCAAGAGTACAACTATCTTCTGTGTTTGGCGATTTTTATCAATTTTGGAAATGGATTTAAATTTTCAACAACGAACCTGTATTAAATTTTGCGTAAAAAACAGATTTAATGATGCGTGAACTGTAGATATGTCGCAAAAGTGTTTCGGCAACGATTCTCTAAAGCAAACAATCGTTTACCAGTGGCCTCGTGCCAAAAGTTCAAAAGTAGTCGTGAGTCAATCGAAGATGATGAAAGCAGTGGCAGACCATCGACATCGAAAACCGACGAAAACATTGATGAAGTAAAAGAAATGTTGGTCAATAACCGCAAATTAACCATCAGAGAGATAGCGGAGGACTTGAACATTGCCTATGGATCCGTCTAAGACAGTTGGTACCACAAGACCTCAATTTCATGCAAAAAAGAGACCCTGTTGACGTCGCAAAAGAGATGATTTGCGAGGCTGAATCCGATCCCACATTCATCAAAAGGATCATTACTGGAGACGAGACGTGGGTTTATGAGTACGACACGCAATCCAGACATCAGGCAAGTGAATGGCGTTCACCAAATGAGCCGAAACCAAAAAAACCACGTCGTTTTTAGTCAAAAAAGAGGGCACTGCTTACGGTTTTCATGTATTTTAATGGCGTAGTGCATCATGAATTTTTGCCAGAATGCCAGACAGTTAACAAAGAGTATTATTTGGGCGTTTACGCGAAACAATTCACCGAAAGAGACCAGAAATGTGAGCAGAAAACTCGTGGATTTTTTACCGTGATAACTCACCGTCGCACTGCGCCATCATTATTCGTAATTTTCTGACAAAAAATGCGACAAATGCCATCCAACAGCCACCGAATTCACCTGATTTGGCTCCCTGTGACTTCTTTCTGTTCAATCGAGTTAAAAAAACACTACGGGGAACGCGTTTCAGTAGCAGAGATGAAGTAATGGAAAAATCGCAGGAAGCACTGTTGGACATACCGAAAACCGAATGTAAAAAATGTTTCGATGATTGGATCAAACGCTGGCATAAGTGTGTTGCAGTCGATGGCGATAATAATAAACTAGGTAGTGTAAGGAAGTGTTTTTGGTACTTCAGAGCATCATATCGAAATTTCCAAGGACCCAGAATGTGGTTTTGATTTGGTTATATTAGTGCTGCTGGTGAGTCAATTTAATAAATTTCTAAGGATATCTTTAAGGAAAAAGATATCTTTTTTAGATCCACGTTCACCAACCGATAAACTGGTTATAATTTTACATTTTGAAGTTTCACTCTAACAAAATAACACATGGGCACCCCTTGAATTAAATCCATACCATTTTCAGTTAGTACCAACCTTCAGAAGATACATGTATAAATATGACAGCTGTCGGACGATTAGTTCTCCAGATATAGCGTTGTGAGGAAGCAACTTTTGTTATTGTGAAAAAAAAAATGGATTCAAATCAATTTCGTGTGTTGATTTATCATTGCTTTTTGATGGGAAAAAATGCAGCCGATGCAAAGAAATGACTTGATAAGTGTTACCCAGAGTCTGCACCAGCCAAACGAACCATTCGCAAGTGAATTGAAAAATTTAAAAGTGGTCATACAAGCACCGAAGATGATGCACGCAGTGGACGTCCAAAAGAGGCTGTTTCAGATGAAAAAATCAAAAAAGTCCCCAAAATGATTACGAATGACCGTAAAGTAAAGTTGATCGAGATAGCTGAGGCTCTAAAGATATCAAAAGAGCGTGTAGGATATATCATACACGAATATTTGGAGTCAAGTCAGCAGTCGGATGAGTGGCGAGCAGGCGACGAACCTCGTCCAAAATGACCAAAAACTCAACAGTCGGCTGGCACGGTTATGGCATCCGTATTTTGGGATACACATGGAAAAATTTTCATCGACTATCTCCAAAAGGGGCAGACTATCAACAGAGACTATTACATTACGTTGTTGGAGCGTTTGAAGGACGAAATATTCAAGACAATGCACCGCGTCACAAGTCGATTAAAACGATGACAAAATTGAATGAATTCGGCTACGAATTGCTTCTCCACCCATCGTATTCTCTAGATTTGGCCCCCAGCGACTATTTCCTGTTTGCAGATCTCAAAAGAATGCTCGCCGGAAAGAGATTTAAGACCGATGAAGAAGTAATCGCCGAAACAGAGGCCTATTTTGAGGCTAAACCGAAATCGTACTACAAAACTGCCCTCGAAGGCAACTATATTGATAAATAAAGTTGAATTTTGCAAAAAATTTTGTGTTTTACTATAAAACGGACTTTTCAGCCCATGTGTTAAATGTCTCTTAACTTTTAACTACACTGACTCTACAACACTACATTTGGATTGAAATGCGTACACCAAATTAAAGTTGTGAGAGCTGCTGCCTGTTATTAGAGAACACAGGTCGACGATTTTAGCTAAGTCATATTATTCCATTCAATTTGAGATCTTTAGAGGAGATAATTTTATATTTAAAAAAAATATTATTGGGTCTATAATTCGTGCTGTTTGATAAGAGGTGGCGTAACTTGTATTATTCCATTGGAACATGTGTTGGAAAGCTACTGTCATTGTACGTCATTTCAGTATATGTCATTCGTATGAAGCGTAGACAACTATAATTTTTTTTCACTCAAATATGTCGAACTTTTTGCTGAAAAAGTGTTTTTGCGGGGAATTCTTCTTCATTAATTTAATATGAAGAAAACTGCTGCCGAAAGTCATCGTATTTTGGTGTAAGTTTATGGTGAACATGCGCTAGCTGAGCGAACGTGCCAAAAGTGGTTTGCACGATTTAAAAGTTTTGATTTTGCCTTGGAAGACGATGAACGTCCTGGGCAGCCAAAAAAGTTTGAAGATGAAGAACTGGAAGCGTTGCTCTATAAAGATTGTTACCAAACACAAGAAGAGCTAACAGAATATATTCAAAAGCAAGGAAATTGGGTTCCACATGATCTCAAGCCGAGAGACGTCGAAAGGCGGTTTGGCATGTCCGAAATGCTGCTGGAACGCCACAAATGGAAATCATTTTTGCATCGGATTGTTACTGGTGATGAAAAATGGATCCATTACGACCACCCTAAGCGCAAAAAATCATATGTGAAACCCGGCCAACCAGCCAAATCAACGGCAAAGCCGAATATCCATGGCGCGAAGGTAATGCTCTGTATTTGGTGGAATCAGTATTATGAACTGCTAAAACCGGGTGAAACCATCAATGGACAACGCCACCGAACACAATTAATCCGTTTGAGGAGAGCAGTAGCCGAAAAACGCCCGGAATATGCGACCAAACACGAGGCAATAATTTTCCATCATGATAACGCTCGGCCCCACGTTGCTATTCCGGTTAAGAACTATTTGGAAAACAGTGGATGGGAAGCCTTACCCCACCCGCCTTATAGCACCGACCTTGCCCCGTCTGACTACCATTTGTTCCGGTCGATGCAGAACGCCCTCACTGAAATACGGTTCACATCAAAGCAGAATATCAAAAATTGGCTTGATTCATTTTTTGCTGCCAAGCCGGCACAGTTCTTTTGAGATGGGATCCACAAATTTCCAAAAAGAAGGGAAAAGGTCATAGCTTCAGATGGGCAGTACTTTGAATTATACTATTGTACATGTTTTTCTTAAATAAACGTTCAAATTTTAAAGTAAAAAAAAACCGCACGAATTAAAATATATATCCAATAAATCAAAAGATCTTCGAATTAACAACAAAAACTTATTTTAGTAGAACCAATATAATTCATTCAATCGTATATATAAGTAAATTTAGGCTTTGTTTAGGTTCAACTACCCCACAATTTTAAAAACGCACTGCGAATGGAAAAACACATAGTTTAAATCGAAGGGCGTGATTGAAATATCAGCCAGAGGGACGGGGGAATAACATATCGCTAAGCAAATGTGGTTTTCAGAAGCAATCATTTCCATAAAATTATCTACCCTCCGGAACAATCAAATTGATAATACCGGTTATTTTTATATAATCCTCATTATTTATACTATTATTCAATCTGAAGTCAAACGTTTTGTATATTATCGTAATTTAGTGATAAACACTATGACGTCTTTCATTTAAATTACTTAAATAGAAACCTTTTTATCTTATCTAACTTTAGGTTGGTCGCTTGCCTAGTGCCATTTTTAAGACAACAAATGAAATCTCTGGCGTTATATCTGAGACTTGTGCAACAACCAGACCCTTTAATATAAAATCTATCCAGCAACCATTTTTAGTACTATCCCGTTCATGAACCACTTGCTGATCGTACACTTTCATCCATAAGTTATAGGACACTTCTATTTCTTTGCTTGTAACTAATTTTTTTCCAAACCATTAACTTATAACGTTATCACAAGGTCATTGTAGCAAAACAAAAAAAAAAACCTAGCCGAGATGGGTGCGACCAATGAGTCACGCCAAGAACTTCCTGATTAAGAGAAGTTGCAGTATTTCCCAATAGTTTTTAATATTTCATATCCTATTAGAATTTAGTACAAGTTAATCCGAAAATGTTCAAAAAAGAGGTTAAGCCTAACCGGCTAAGTTTGAGAGGTTTTTTTTTTTTTAAATAAAAAAGTGTGGAGTTGCGTTTATCTCCTATCTATGCGGAGCAAGAAAGTTTTGAATTTAGCCAAAAGCTTAAATTAAAGATCTAAGCTGAACATATATTTTTTAATAACTTTTAAGATCATGGACATATTTTCATCCTTCTCTTATTCAGAGCTGAGTGCCTGCTCTATCTTGCAATCCTTATTTTTGTCTCACTAAAACTAATCAGCCTTAAAAGTTTGACCGATCAATTCTGTGACTCACTGTATTTACGAAATCTTAGTTAGTACAGCTGCATTATTGGTTCTAAAATTGTTGCTATTTCAGACAATTATTGCCCGATTTTCTTCAATTTTTTGTTAAAGACGTGCTATTATAATATTGGGTATGTAATTTAATTCGTGCGGTTTTTTTTTTCAAAATTTGAACGTTTATTTAAGAAAAACATGTACAATAGTATTATTCAAAGTATTGCCCATCTAAAGCTATGACTTTTTCCCATTTTTCTGGCAATTTGTGGATCCCATCTCAAAATAACTGCGCCGGCTTGGCAGCCAAGAATGAATCAAGCCAATTTTTGATATTCTGCTCCGATGTGAACCGTATTTCAGTGAGGGCGTTCTGCATCGACTGGAACAAATGGTTGTCAGAAGGGGCAACGTCTGGGCTATAAAGCGGGTGGGGTAAGACTTCCCATCCACTGCGTGGAGCCGAGCGTTGCCATGATGGAAAATTATTGCCTCGTGTCTGGTCGCATATTCCGGGCGTTTTTCGGCTGCTGCTCACTTCAAACGGATTAATTGTGTTTGATAGCGTTTTCCATTGATGGTTTCACCCGGTTTTAGCAGCTCATAATACAGCACACCCATCTGATCCCACCAAATACAGAGCATTAACTTCGCGTCATGAATATTCGGCTTTGCCGTTGATTTGGCTGGTTGGCCGGGTTTTACATATGATTTTTTGCGCTTGGGGTTGTCGTAATGGATTCATTTTTCATCACCAGTAACAATCCGATGCAAAAATGTCTTCCCTTTGTGGCGTTCCAGCAGCATTTCGGACATGCAAAACCGCCTTTCGACGTCTCTCGGCTTCAGTTCATGTGAAACCCAATTTCCTTGCTTTTGAATATATCCAGCTGCTTTTAAACCTTTTGAAATGACTGCTTGAGTGACACCCAAAGATTCTGCGAGCTCTTCTTGTGCTTGGAAACAATCTTCATGGAGTAATGCTTCCAGTTCTTCATCTTCAAACTTTTTTGGCTGCCCAGGACGTTCATCGTCTTTCAAGCCAAAATCACCACTTTTAAATCGTGCAAACCACTTTTGGCACATTCGCTCGGCTAGTGCATGTTCACCATAAACTTCCACCAAAATACGATGACTTTCAGCAGCAGTTTTCTTCATATTAAAGTAATGAAGAAGAACTCCCCGCAAAAACACTTTTTCAGACACAAAGTTCGACATATTTGAGTGAAAAAAAATTTATGTTGTTTACGCTTTAAATGAATGGCGTATACTGAAATGACGTACAATGACAGTAGCTTTCCAACGCATGTTACAATGGAATAATAATAATAAAATAATACAAGTTACGCCATCTCTTAGCAAACCGCACGAATTAAGTTATAGTTGATGAATCCCTAATGCCACGATACCACTGCTTGTGGGGAGAGTTTGTGGATTACACTTTGAGCAGGTTTAAGTCGATCATTATTTTCATCGAAAAATTATTCTTAGTTATCATGCTCACTTTGGCTTTCTGAAGGGGTCAAACTCAGAAAAAATCCATGACACTCGATTAATACCATAATAGTTGGTTGAACTTCACTCTTATCGCATTATCGCTCCTTATTTTTTCAAAAATATGACGCGATTGCGCGCAATATTCGATAACAGCATGACTTGACATTTATCATTGGTTATTTTTCGAAAATATGGACGACATTGATTCGGATGTGTGGTTGATATGCGGTTCCACCAGTACGGTGCCACGTGAGATACTAGCCGAAAACAATTAACTAACTGAGGATTCGACACATTATATCGTAAAATGGACCACTGATTTGAGCGCGCAGATCTTGCAATTTTCCACTAGCCTATTAATTCTTGCTGGGCTTTCTAATGTCTTTGACGTATGTATAATAAAATGCAACCTATTCATGTCTTGGAAGCTAATAATATTAAATTTAACCCCAAGTGGGCCAAAGTTATGAGAGATCCACAGGATGCGGTACGCTGATAATACTATACAAAGGCAATGGGCGTTTAATTCATGATAGTATTTCCACTAATCCGGTCAAGAAATCAAAGTTGATCGAGTGTAATCGTTGACTGGTGATGTATAGCATGTATGACTACAACATTTATCATTACTTTGCAAGAAGACTGACACAAGTCGAAAAACATTAATTTGAAGAAACTATTGCTGAATGATTTTTCAATACAGCTTACTGATGTTTTTACATCTACCATCTGACGGCCATTAGTCAGATTAGCGCTAGTAAACATTTAAAAAAAAAAAAAAAAAAAAAATTAGAACAATTTCCGGTATCTTACTAAAACAAGAATATTCTAATTTTTGAGATGTGCCAGTTTGAGTTGTGCCAGTCTACTTCCAAAGTATGGTATGACGAAAATTGTTTCTGGGTTACTAGAATTCACTAAAAGGTAAGCTGTGTTGTATAAACGGTTTGGTTAAAAATGTTCTCGTTGTGATCGGATTGTTATCCAACTCTGTGGTCAACAACTCAGTTATCAAAGTTAATGATTGGTGCTTTATTTGGTTAATTAGCTAAGTCTTTGTAAAATTTTAAAATCGAAAAGGCTATTATAAATTAGAAAAATGCTCTTTGGACTGATGAATAAAAAGTCGTGCTGTTTGAAACATAGGAAAACGTAAAGCATAGAAAATTTAATTTCAGTATGGGGAGTCATTTCCTCTGGCAAAACTAGCGATCTTGTTCATATCGTGATAGTGTGATTGCTTTATATTTGGTTGGAAAACCACAAGTAGCTATCGTTAGAGCCCTCCAGCACCTCAACGTGAATAAATCATTTGTGTCTCGAACCATAGCTCGTTACCGTGATACTGGCAGCGTTGTAAAACGCCATGGAGGTGGTCATAAAAAAACAGCAACATCGGCAGAAATGGTTCGGAAAGTGAAGGCTCGAATTGAAATCCGCGTCGAAGTGGAAGAAAAACTGCTCGTGAGCTCAACATATCGTTGAAACAGATGCAACACTTACTGAAAAAGCACACGATCTTACACAGCATCAAAAAAAAATTAGAGTCGAAAGAGCGAAAGAGTTGCTACGCTTGCACGAAAGTGTTGAGTTACCGAATCTGTTTTTTTTCCGATGGGTCGCTATTTGTTATAGATTAATATGTCAACAAATAAAATGACCGAGTTTACTTGCCAGAAAGGTCCTTCAAAAATTTATACCTTCGAACGGCCAACGGAAAGCAGGCAGCACCGATGGTGATGGTTTGGGCCGCCAAAACCGCCGATGGTGATTGTGAAACTGTCTTAGAGGCAGTATTGAAGCCTTGGGCAATCAATTATTTCGGTCAGAGACAGTGGACATTTCAACAAGACTCGGCAACGTCTCACAAATCGCGCGTCAACCAAGATTGGTTAAAAAACAATGTTTTCTTCGACACGATGGATTGCAAATTCTCCGGACGCAAATCTGTTGGATTTCTCTGTCTGGGGTATTTTGAAGGCGAAGGTTGGCACTAAAAAACAACAAAATATGGAACACCTCAAACAAGCACTTCGCCGAGAATGGGCCAAAATACCGCAGAGTCACTTGCGTGCAGCGTGCGATGCTTTCTTCGGCCGTCTCAAGGCCACTATTCGCGCCAAAAGTGGACATATTGAAAACTACTGATACAATTTGAAAATTGATGTATTTTCAAACATTTTTTGCTTTGGCACAATAAAATTTATCAAAAAATAAAATAAGTTATAGCATTTAAAAAAGTTGCAGTTCGAGTCAGGCAGGGTGTATAATTTTCAAATAACATCTTTTCAAATTGAATTTGTTGTTACAGAAAGGATTATGCGTACAACAGCATTCGAATAGCATCAGTACAGTGAGGCAGAGATAGTTTTGGGGGCTTACCTTCACTTATATCGGTTTGCCTGATTTTATACTGAGTTGCATTGAGACTGAACACACTAACATCAAAGTGACATGTGTTGAAGCCTGCACAGAGGAAAAAGACGATTCTATCAATTGAAGTTTCTAATATCTTTTCATCAAAACTACGAGCTATTACATCTTAAAAATGTTTTATGCAATTTTAATGACAAAATATTCATCACATGGTTTGTCCACTTTAATATTCACAACACCAATGTCTTGATGGTCATCGAATCGTCAACTAGGCTATTCCTGTTGCAAGAACTTCGGTATCATTCTATTATAGATGCCCGAACATTTCGATGTTCTTTATCGATTTTAAGTTGCATACGAGAACGACAGCACTAAAAGAGGAGGCGCAGACAGAGCCAAGAATATACTTTTAATTTCTGGCAAAGTCGTCAGATTCTGCATTATGAGGACGAACAAGGCGCTGTTTTCTTTAAGGTCGGAGGAAATCTCATGAAAAGTTTTTTTATTTTTTGAGTAAAGTGAAGTAGGTAGAGATGCGCAGTTATGTGACTTTTTAAGCCCAAGAGGTATAGCTCTGGCTATACCTTGCTATATACCTGCGGACGCTTATAACATTGACATCATTAACATATCACTGCGAACATTTGCAAATTTTGGAATAGCTGCATACATAACATTGTCGATTCCCAATCTTCCTTCTAATAATTTATTCTACATCATTTCATTTCCAAAAAATAATCTAAAAATTGTTTGTCAAGTGGAAGGTGATGTCTGAACCTAGAGTTTCTTTGGGTGTGGTTAGGATCATTTTATTGTTTCTTCTGTTGTTGAGTTCTTTAATGTTATATGGCAGAAGAATACAGTCTGACTTTTATACAATCATCGGCCTATAAATTTATCGCTTGCGGCAACAAAAAATATCTGTTTTGCAACTAAACTGAACGAACATACAAGCGAAGTATCATGTTATTTTTTTCGGATTTTTTTTACTTTGATAAGAAACGTAAACAAACGTCTGTTTAAATAAAAGATATTTTTCTTCTTTTACTAAAAAAAGTCTTTACTGAGAATAGAACGAATTTAAAACAATTTAAGCAACAAAAGATACACTTCATGTTCCACGATAAGTAGAGTACCCAAACGGATTCAATAGCAGCGGTATATGGTAGTCCTTGCCAAATTCACATTCCACAATAACTTCGATGAATGGATAAAAACTCTTAACCTTATTTGATTGGAAATATTGACGTACATCGAAGCTCAATTTAAAGAAGCCTCCTTGAAATTGTTCTGAGGGTAGAAGTTTGGCAACTCGACCATCCTTGTCGGTCTCACCTTGACCAACTGGCCGCCAAACATCGCTTGTCAACTGGTAAACTCTCACAAGAACATTCTGGACTGGTTTTCCTACTGACGTGTCAAGGATGTGGGTGGACAGAGTCTTACCTCCCGACGTATCAACTGACTTCACTTCACTAAAGTCCTAAAATTAGCAAAAAAAACCTATTTTTTGAAACAGAACATACATATAAAGAGAAAAAATAACTATTTACCTGACCAGTCTCGATGCGAAGGCGAACACGTTCCCAGTTGCTCATATTGAATACTGCAGACAAATTTTTTGGAAAACCTTAAAGCTGAAGTGAAGAACAAGAAATGATTTGCCTGATAAATTAGCGTTATCTGCTCTTGTGTTTACCAATTATATATTTTCTTGATAAAAATTATTATTTCATAAGAATTATTCGTTTCTTTGGTAATCTTTACCGTGAATCTAGACATACTCGTTTAGTGTTATCGTGTTATTCGTTCATTTTTTTTCGTCACTCCTGGACGACATTCCTTAATGATATGGTAGTTATCACCACTTGATTTATCTTTGTATTATTGCTGTCTTGTATTCATTGCAATGTACATTTTTATCAATTTATATGTATAATTAAGAAATATAGGAAACATTTATTCAATTCATTATAATCACAAATTCAAATTCAAATAAACGTTTCTAGAATTACGAAACGAAATACTTAATTTAATAATTAATTGGTCGGGGTAAGCTCATCTGATGACCCCTTAATGTTCAATTATTTTTATTTTTATTTTTTTTTTTGACTAAATGTTGAAACTTTTTGATTGAAAAGATTAGCCTTAGTGAGTAGCACTAAAAGGTCTGCAATTGGGCATCGACTAACAAAGCTCTATCTATAGTGCAGCCAAAAAAGTTTGATTATGAAGAACTGGAAGCGTTACTCTATGAAGATTGTTTCCAAACACTCAAGTAGCTATTTCAAAACGTTTAAAAGTAGCTGGATATATTCAAAAGCAAGGAAATTGGGTTCCACATGAACTCAAGCCGAGAGACGTCGAAAGGCGGTTTTGCATGTCCGAAATGCTGCTGGAACGCCACAAAAGGAAATCATTTTTGCATCGGATTGTTACAGGTGATGAAAAATGGATCCATTATAACAACCCCAAGTGCAAAAAATCATATGTGAAACCCGGCCAACCAGCCAAATCAACGGCAAAGCCGAAAATCAATGGCGCGAAGGTAATGCTCTGTATTTAGTAGGATCAGATCGGTGTGCTGTATTATGGGCTACTAATACCGGTTGAAACCATCAATGGACAACGCTACCGAACACAATTAATCCGTTTGAAGAGAGCAGTAGCCGAAAAACGCCCGGAATATGCGACCAGACACGAGGATATAATTTTCCATCATGACAACGCTCGACTCCACGTTGCTATTCCGATTAAGAACTATTTGGAAAAAAGTGGATGGGAAGCCTTACCCCACCCGCCTTATAGCCCAGACCTTGCCCCTTCTGACTACCATTTGTTCCGGTCGATGTAGAACGCCCTCCCTGAAATACGGTTCAAATTAGAGCAGATTATCAAAAATTGGCTTGATTTATTATTGGCTGCCAAGCCGGCGCAGTTCTTTTGGGAAAAAGTCAAAAGCTTCGGATGGGCAATACTTTGAATAATACTATTGTACATGTTTTTCTTGAATAGACGTTCAAATTTTGAAAAAAACGGTACGAATTAAAATATATACCCAATAATAAGAACTGTCTTGCTCCTCAAAATAGCCATTAACTGCCGACATCACTTCATCATCGTTGGAAAATTTTTGACCACTGAGTCATTTTTTCAAGTTTGGGAACAGAAAATAATCCGAGGGGGCTAAATCTGGCGAATAGGCTGATTGATATAGCAATTCAAACTTTAATTCGTTAATTTTGGGTATTGCAATAACGGATTTGTGAGCTGGTGCATTGTGTTGATGAAACAACACTTTCTTCTTAGCCAAATGCGGCCGTTTTTGCTTGATTTATTCGCTCAAACGTTGCAATAAGTTCGCATAATACTGACCATTGATAGTTTTTCCTTTTTCAAGACAGTCAAAGAAAATTATCCCACACGCATCCCAAAAAATCGACGCCATAAACTTGCCTGCAGATGAAACGGTCTTCGTCTTCTTTGGAACCGGTTCTCACATTTGAATCCATTGTTTTGATTATTCTTTTGCCTTGGGTGTAAAGAGATGGACCCATGTTTCAACCATTGTTATGAAACGGAGCAAAAATTCTGCCTTTTTGCTGTGAAACTTCGCTAAACACTCAATTGAAACATCTTCACGACACTGTTTTTGCTCGAGTGTAAGCAAACGCGGCACCCATCTTGCACACAGCTTTCTCATGTCCAAATTTTCAAATATAGTAATATGCGATGTACCGCACTTTTTGAAATACCTACAATGTCTTCTAGCTCGCGCACTTTTAGTCAACGATCATCCAGTATCACTTTGTGGATTTTCTTCACCATTTCTGGAGTTGTCACCTCATTTGGTCGACCACTGCGATGCTCGTCTTGGCCGGTCGTACGGCCTGGTTTAAACTCAGCAACCCAAAATTTTACTTTTGTAAACGAGAAGCAGACTCACCCAGAGTAGAATCCAGTTTAGCTTTTATATTAGTTGGGCTAAGGCCAAGCGGCAGAACAGTCACTCACTGCGTGTACGCACTTTTGTTTTGTATGTCTTGAGCGTTAAAATGTTTCTAAAATGTGTTAAAATGACTTGGACTCGTTTTGCTATATTCGTGGAGAATTTATTAAAGTAAGAGTCAAAAAATTTAGTTCATCCACTAATATACTTTATGAATCCTATGAAGCTTATTATAATCTTCCTATTCGAATTCAGAATAAAATATGGGTTTCACATTTCTCATGTGATAACTGCAAAAGCATTTTAGATCAGAAGACCATTACAACATTGTGTCTTTTTACATACATGTTTCTATATATTTAAAACATTTCAGCTGTTAAAACAGCATCTATAAATTAACTCTTACAAATCCGTTGCATTAAGTTCCGTGACAACACCTCAAATTGGCTGGATATCATTTTGACATTGACAGATGTTATTAAGAATTCGTTCAGAAGACTTAATACAACATCAATTTCTATCAAAATGATATGATATAAAATATAAAATACAACATTTATTTATTTATAAACGATATGACTTATTTTTTCCAGACTGGTATAGTGGTAAAAAAAAATATGAAGTTTGCAGTACTATACCAAAAATATGGAGGGAGTAATCCACGTAAGACCGTGCCAAAAAGATTCCGTACCCAGATCTACCATCAACGTCAGCTACAATACTCCAAAGTGAACAATTTTCTCTGCCTTCTTCTCCAGAGCCTAATAAACAACAACCCCTATCACAAAAGTCTACAAATAGCGCAGGTAGCAGCTTCGTAGTGAAATCAACGTCAGCGGAACCACATTTTATTAATTCAACAGAATTTAACGACTTTGTGAGAGATTTAAACCTGCCTAAAATTAAGGCAGATATATTAGCTTCACGGCTAAAACAGTGAAATTTGCTAATGAGCGATGTTAAAATAAGTGATTAAAGGAAGCGTCATGAAATGTTTTCTGTTTTTTTTACGAAGCAAGGCGAACTTTGTTATTACAATGATGTACTATAAAAGGCTTGTTTGATGCAAATGGAATCCCTTGCATTTCTTCGGAACGGCGTCTTTTTATTGACAGTTCTACAAAAAAGCTTAAAAGCTTAAATAAATTTCCATCTCTTCTGCTGGCTCATTCTGTAATGCTCAAAGAAAATTACGAAAGCGTAGAAATGTTGCTTCAAACCATAAAATATGAAGAGTATGCCTGGCCAGTGATAGGGGATTTAAAGATGGTTGGTTTTCTGATGGGATTACAGGAGGATATACTAAGTATCCATGCTTCCTTTATTTATGGGACAGTAGAGCCGATGTATTTCATTGCCAGCAGCACTCATGGTCTAAGCGGACTGAGCTTCAGATAGGAAAATAACATATAATGTCAAGAATACACCTGTTGTGGACTCCAAGCTAATTTTAATGCCTATGTCGAATATAAAATTAAGTCCTAGGAAGCAATTTCTTAAGGAAAGATTCTGAAGCTTTTCAATATTTAAAGACTTTTTTCTCTTAATTGTCAGGGGCTAAAGTAAAAACTGGTATTTTCGTCGGTCCAAAAATAAAAAAAATATTGGCATCTGAAAAATTCTCACAGTTACTGAACACATATGAAATCAGTGATTTATGACTTCCTCGGCAATAATAGGGCTGACAATTATAAAGATCTTGTTTCTAATATACTCGGTAACTTCAAAATCATGGGTTCCAGAATGTCCCTGAAACTACATGTGTATGTTACAGGCTCACTTAGATCAATTTGAAGATAACTTGGGAGCCTTTCCAAAAGGGGCAAGGGGAGCGCTTTCATCAAGATGTGATGAATTTCGAGCAACATTAGAGATTACATTTGGGGGTTGATTTGGGAAAGTCCATCCGTACACAAAAGAAATACCAAAAATATCCATTTTTAAAACTTAATTATTATCCTTTTTGTATTAATAGATTTGTTTTTATTGTCTTTGGTAAATACAAGTGAGGCATAGCCAGCGGTTTTCTTTAAACTTTTAAATTTGATTTTGATAGCTACAGGAGCAAACTTTATTAGATAAAAATATTATTTATTTTATTAATTAGGTTTAAGAAATCAAAATCGGATACACAGTACTCAGGCGCCAAATTCGTGCTGACTTTTGCTATAGATTTTTTTTGCTGTGTTCGTACACATGTCCCGAACATATGTTCATAGTTTCAAGTATAAAGCATACTTGGTTTGTTTTTGACAGACAGAAAGGTAAGATGTGTTTTGGTTTCAATTATTATTCAATTTCAATTATTTTTCAATTATTATAAAACACTTGAAATGTTGACAGTGTGTTGACAGTGGCATACGATGAGTCTGCTGTAAGCAAAAAAAAAAAAAAAAAAAATGTTTACAAGTTGTACAAGCTCATCCAAAATGGCCCAGAAGATTACAATGACGAGCTTTACTCTGGACGCCCCAGCACATCAACAAAAGATGATAACGTCGAATTTGTGGAAAAAATTGTTTTGGAAAATCGTCGAATTACCATCAGAGAAGTTGCTGAGGATGTTGGCATATCGATTGGCTCGTGTCATGCAATTTTTTTTACTGAAGTTTATTCCGAAACTTCTTAATTTTGATCAGAACCGTCGCATGAGCATCGCTCAAGAGCTCTTGAATGATGTTAATGATGATCCTGACTTACTCAAAAGGGTCGTAACTGGTAAAAAATCATGGGTTTATAGTTATGACGTCAAAACCAAAGCCTAATCATCCCAATGGTAGCACTCAGGAGAGCCTAGACCGAAAAGAGCATGCCAAATTCGATCAAGTGTCAAAGTTTTGATCACTGTTTTCCTTGATTACCGTGGAGTTTTTACCTCAAGGTCCTACGGTCAAAAAGGAGTATAACCTGGAAAAAAAACGTGCAGAAAAACAATTCATGGCTGTTACATCAAATAATGCACCTGCTAATTCATCGTTGCTTGGGAGAGATTTTTTCGACAATCGTGCCTCAGTCACCATATTCACCGGATTTGGTCCCATTCGACTTTTTCCTTTTCCCTAAACTGAATAGTTTAGAATAGACTGTGGAAATAAAAACGGCATCGCTGAAAGAGCTCGAGGCTTTTGCTCTTCTCATATCTCCTCATATATTTCGAGAATTGGAAAAAGCATTAGCATAAGTGTATGATATCTGAGGGGAATTACTTTGAAGGGGGAACATTAAAGTTGAAATATTTTTTATGAAAACATTTTATGAACATACTTCGTATACTACGTTTTGCTTCATTCACAGCTACATTACCATTTAACGGAAATGTTTAGAGAAAAAATAAGTTGCAGAGTGACGAACTCATATAGTATAGACTTTTGTAGTTTTAGGAATCATTAAGCTCGTTTCAGTGAAGTTTTTTGGTAGTTAATCTTACTTTAACGTCATTCAGAATCTGCAATTTTAAGATTTTTATATATTCCTATTTTGGATCTAACATGACTTGATGATAGTTCAGGCAGGTGACTTTCGATGTGTCTTACTACATCAAGTGCTGCCAAAAAAAAAAAAAAAAATCACTTCTCAGTCAGTCGTTTATTGCTTTAGATCTACGTATTTAATTCAGGTGTCTAATTAATTCGGCCCGGACCAAGGTACTTCGGAATGCCCAAAACTAGCTACCTGGGAATTTGTGAAATAGAGTTACATATAAGATAGACTCCTGCAACATCATACGTATTCATATATAGCGCGTTAAACTTCAAAACGCAAGATCTTCAATGAAAGGGAGAGCTATTGTCGAGCCCAACAAGATAGTCAGATGCCTGTAAATATTATTTACCAACCGAGAACTTTATCGCGATATTGATGGCAAGATTCCAGAGTAGAGTTAGGAAGATCACCATTATACATACAGTATACGATAATGACTTCGGCTGAGAATAAAAAAGACAATTTCTATTATTAAAAACGTACCACTTACAATACAATGCTCAATCGCAACATCGGTATCATGTCGGAGTTTCACACGTAAATGCAGGATACGATAATACTATGCTCGAACATGTGGTGAGTGTTCACTTTAACCGAAACGAAAACGGCAAGCGGTTTGTTGAATTCCACAATATCAATATTCATTTGAATATGGAGCCTGCAACAAGATCAAATGGATCTCATCTCGTTTACACCTTATATCGAACTAAGTAGACCACAACGCACTTATTCACCAATTTGGAAACTGTTCGAGATAGCTCAAGTTTACTCTTACTTTGCATCTGTTTGCGGCAAGCCGACTCAACAGCAGATAAATCCAAACTTGAAATCCAGTACAATATGAAAAGAAATGTCTGAAATGGGACCAATATAATAATGATTAAGCTTTTGAAGCAAAAACTTTGCGAACAACGATACGAACTACAACTCCGAACTACATGGCATTTCTTAAGAAGTTTCATGTCTAACGCATACTTTCGGGGCCGTGGAATGAAGGATAATCTTCAAAACATCGGGAAAGTGCAATTTTGTAGGTTATAGAAGTGGACGGCCTACATATGTTGTTACCTTGATAAGCCTGAACAGGATCAAAAAACGAATAGGTTGAATTTAAAACAATAGAAACCTTACCGATTTTTATAGTGCAGTTCAAGTGCAAACCTCCGCTCCATCTGCTTTTTATTGCCTTTGGAAATGTTTTTGACAGTGTGGATCAGGGGAATCATTTGGTTGGCTTTGCGCAGGAGGTGTACTCCTGACAAAGTTATTGCTATTTTAAAGGCTATTTATTTAAGTGCAATTCGTTATGCTATATAAAATGATAGGCTACCAGACTCTTTTAAAGTCCAAAACGGAGTACGACAAAGTTGCATCTTATCACCACTTCTCGTTTTGGGGTAATAAGCTATATAATCCGCGCAGCATTGCCTGAGGGGTTCAGAAGAGTCCAGTGAATTCCAACCTATCTGTTTTCGCATAGAACTATAATGATCCACGACTCTACAAAACCAATATGATGGCGACACCGAATATGATGTAGACAATAAAATTGGGAGAGAATGGTTTGCCTTCGGCGTGTAGCTTACGGTCTTGAAAAACATCGCTTATGGTACTTGGACTAAGCTTCGAGAGCTTTGCTGTAATTTAAAATCAGTCTTTTTATATGGAAAGAAATCAAATAAATTTGAGGCACGTTGGTTTTAAACGTGTGAACGAACTGCCAGTAATAAAGAACTGTTATTTCGTTCTTGAAAGAGCATCCATCAGACACCAACAAATGTTTAGTCGAACGAGGAATGACTGCAACTCACTTTGCATTCGGAAACTACCCCGAAACTTTAAAAATACAATAAAACAACCAGGGAGCTTCTTCTATTTCACCTAGCCACTAAATGACACTGGATGATATGCCGTCATAAAATGAACGCAGTTATTTCTCTCTCGTCGTTTCCCATATTTTCGTCATTGAATTCAGTGAAGTCTTTAAATGAAATTTTTAATGTGTTCATTGGTAGTTTCGCTTGTTTTACGATTTTCTGCTGCTATTCTTTCTATACTATTGCTTCGCCTACTGTTGTTATTCCTTTAATTGTCGATATTATTCCGAGAGATTTTGAACTTTGTGTCTGTTGTTATGAGCGCCAGTTGATGAAGCTGCTTAAAATTGCTGTCAATGTTCTCTGCTTGTTCTATATTACGATCAGATTTGGGTGGAATCACAAGGGAGAAGTTATTACTAGCCCCCATGTAATGGCCTTCACCCCCGTCAATGATGTAAAGGTATTAGAGTTAAACTTGTGATCCATTCATTGGCAGCTTTTCGGTTGATACTGACCTTAGCTCATTTTTCTTTTTTTATGTTTTGCCCTTCTTTGTTGTGAGTGTGGATTCCAACATAACTACTCATTAATTACCACTTTCACTGGGGCAACTTTTTAAGCTAAACTATTTTTAAGCTATTGCAATAAATGAATGATTGGCTGTCATTTTCTGAACTTGCTTTCACTATGACAGATTTTCCATTATTTTCACTCGCAGTATAGTTTTGTCTTCACTGTTTACAAGAGTCACAAGTTTGAAATTATTTTAAACTTCTTCAAGATTCAAGGGTGGGCAGGTGCAATACTATATATTGTGGGAATGTCATAGTTTTTTGTTTATATAGGGTTTTCTAATAACGACTTGACACCTTTTTTTTTAAATAAAAGTCAAACTATTTGAGATATTTCAAAACCTTTATTATTGGCTTGAAGCACAATCAAAACATTTATGAATGGAACTCGACTTCGTTCATATGGCCAGCGCGGTCACGTTTGCAGCGGTCGATTCATTGGACCCAATTTTCAACGACTCGGCCACACATTTCGGAAGAAACAGCCGCTATTTCGCATTCAATGTTGGCTCTGAGCTCTTCCAACGTCGTCGGCGTGTTGGCATAAACCAATGACTTAACGTAGCCCCACAGAAAATAGTCAAGCGGGATTAAATCGCACGAAAGAGGCGGCCAATCGACTGGCCCATGTCTTGAAATAACACGATAACACGTCGTCCAAATCCATATCTTCCAATTTGGGCCAAAAATAATCGGTAATCATGGCGCGATAACGCTGACCATTCACAGTTACGTGACGATCGTTATCGTCGACGAAAAAATATGGCCCAATAACGCCGCCGGTATGCAAACCGCACCAAACGGTTATTTTTTGTGGATGAAGGGTCGATTCATGAAGCACATGTGGGTTTTCACCTGACCAATAACGCATATTTTGCTTAGCCATTGAGCCAAAAATGAGCTTCGTCACTGAAGATGATTTTGCGATGAAATTCATCATCTTGGCGCATCTTCTCTAGAACCCAATCGGAGAACGTACGTCGCTTCAAATGGTCCATTGGCTTCAATTCTTAAGTCAGCTTGATTTTGTATGGGTGTAAACTAAGATCCTTACGCAAAATACGCCATAATGTGGTCTGAGCGATGCCCAATTCTTGAGAACGCCGTTTAATTGACTGATTTGGATCGTTTGCTACGGACGTCTGAACGGCAGCGAGATTTTCGACACTTCGACCAACCCGTTGTCTTACTGACACGGCAATATCACACAACGAATATGTAGACTCAAACTTTTGCACTAAACTTGTTATTGCCTGTCTACTAGAGCGAGAATTACAGCCGAAAATTGGAGTTAGCGCTCTTAAAGTTGCAGTTACCGACTCATCGACTAGCTGTAGAAAATTTTTATAATTTGCAGACGTTGCTCGTTAGTGTAGTAACATGAAAATGTTGAGTTTACTGAATAAATTGACAGTGACAGTTTGATGATTAGTGAAAGATTGCGTTCACAAATTAAATTCAAAGCTGTCAAGTCCCTATTGGACTATTGGACCCTATATGTTAGTGAGCTCAGTAAGGACAAGTAAGTTTTCAATGTCAGTAAATTTACTTCAATCTTTTACATACGTAGCGCTTTATATAATAGTATTTAAGTGCGTCATCACCCTATTACGCGACATTTATTCAATAGAAATAATATAGGAGGCATCGCCCTGTCTCTTTTGATATGATACAGGTTGGTCGATACACCACAAAATAGTTCTAAAGTCTAATGAATTTTCAGATAATGTGTAGCAGAAGCAACTATCTACTCTAAAGCCGAAGCAACCCTTGACGATAATGCATCCAAAATAACAAACTTCCTTGGACTCAGCATGACACGTTAAAAGCTTGAAAACCGATTAAGACCCTGTCGCCTCTTAACGGGAGGACAGCTTTAGATTTCACTCCACGTTGGGAAAACTTGCGTCTGTTTTCCAAACGAAGATGTACGCAATCCTCATGGCAATAAACTACATATACGTACGTATGTATTGTGAAGAATCATGATGCAGAGAAGTATTTGTTATTGATTCCTCTACGCCAGCTCAAGAATGCAAGTCTTACCTTAACGTGGTTTGACTAGAAAATACAGTTATTTTTCTTAGAGGAGGGTTTTTTCAGTACCCAAATTTATATTAAAATTGCCTGCATCTTCAGTTTGGTCTTCCATTGACAGTTGAGTTTCATGTGAGCATAATTACAGATGATATGACTTTCCAGGATGACTGTAACCCAACAGAATGCTTCTCGAAGTCTCAAAGATAACTGAGATTTTTCTGTTGTTCATTATTTAAAGAACTATGCTTTCGCTTACTATTTAGAAGTGATAAGCATAAGTGATGCAATATCTTGCAATGAATGCTGTGAGTGATGACGATACTTCGAAACAATTTCTCTGTGAATGTCCGAACTTCGCTAGCACCAGGCCACAGTTATTTTGCGCTGATTTAGTAAGCGCTTGTACTGTAGCTCTTTTATCATTAAAGCTGTAACTCATCTTTTTAGAAAAGGATGTGAAATTCCAGTAAAAATTCTAGTTCTTTGTCTGAGTTCTGTATTCCATCAGAACAAAAATAATAAATCAAGGAGGACACAAAGTGGATTAAGCGTCATCAAATAGAGCTTGTTCATTAATTTTGAAGAAAAAATCTTACTCCCGTTTCTTTGCATTGTTAACAGATTTACTAATTTCAGTTTCAAAAATTTAGATTGTCGGGTGGAGTAGAGTAGAGCAGGAATTGTATAAGTGCAAAAAAGAGCAATATGGTAGATAAATTTTCCTAAAGCTCTCTATTTGCAATATGTGTTACTGCTTAGTTACAAGAAACAAAGTACAATTATTCAGAATTTAAGCAGAAGTTTAGGTTGCAATTATAAGTCAGACTACATATATTCTTTGAGCTCTTTGGTATTTTTTTTTTCGAAACAAATGATAATTGTTGTGTCAGCTTTCCCTGCTATTAGAAGACTTTATACTTCTTCAATCAGATTCTTCGGTCCTAATTGATCTTCGATTGATATTCGATAGTCATCATATAACGCTTAGACCTAGGTATTGCATGAGAGCAAAACCGAACAATTCATTTGGTGGAAACCTTTTTCTAAGTACATAAGTACATTGTTTCTAAACTCATTCAGATGAGTTCTGAATGTATAAAAGTAGTGAATCCAATGATTATTTTAAATGACACTTTTTGCCTCATTTCTACTGATATTTGAAAATAATGAAAAATATTTGTAGCTATCAAAGTACATTTGTAATACATCAAAATACTTTTTGGTCTTACTAATATTAATGCGAGTTGAAGTTGAAATTAAAATTGACGTAATACTAAAATAAAATCTTCTCAATTTCATCCTTAATATTTTATTTATACCAGCTTTAAGTCTATTTCAAAAAAATCCAGCAAATATCTAATAATGTCATAAATCTCTCTTTTCAGATTATAATAAAACAACAATGTCAAGAAAGAGCTTATCAGTCCGAATGTCCCAAATGTATAAAAGTAAACAAAACAAGGACCGTCTGAGCCTCGAGAAAGAAAAATAATCTGCCCCAAAGCAAAAGGAACAAAAGCCCTCATCAGCAGTGAGCCGAAAATTCCATATGTTTTGAAACCTGAAAATAAGCGACCATCGCCCATCGGAGCACATCTAATCAGAGCAAGGATACTTTGACATAAAAAGGTTATTTACAAATGGCAAACAACGAATTCCAAATAACCACTTAATTAACTAAAGTTGTGGTCAACACGAAAGGGGCAAGCACAGCTAACGGAATTCGAATCGAGAGCAGTATTACAGTATAGCCATACTTTTACTCGTATAATCGATATCGGAGCTCGAGCAACCATGCGAGGAAATGTATTCAACGAAGCGGCACCAATCGAATCAGGCTGTTAGAAAATAATTGCGAATGTTTATAAAGGGGAATATAGTTGATCTTCGCATGAGGCAAGAGGACTCAGCCAAACCATTATGTTGTTGCTCGTTGTTCACAGCCAACAGTTGTGAAATTCATCTTCAAATCGGACTCCATTCCGACTGCTGTTTGCGGTTAGTTCTTTTTTCGCTGCTAATTACACCGGAAACCAAACATACAGTAGAAGATAAACTCTGTTGGACTGAACCGCAAACGATAGTCGATGACGACATCATTTTTTCTCATTATCCTATGTATGGTGGCTCTATTACCAGCCAAAACAATCGAAGAAACCCCAGTGCCAGTTTTGGGCAGCAAAGACTGGTCAGCGGTGGCGGGTGGTAGTGATAGGCTTCACAGCTCGTTGATGCCTTCTACATCGGCTTTTGGCAGTGGCAGTATTAACAGAAGCAGTAGTAGTAGTAGTAGCAGCAGCAGCATCAGTTTGAATGAAAATCTTCAATTGAAGCAACAATATCATCACAATGCTAAAGCATCAACAACATCGACTATCAATCAGGAGTATTACCCGCGTGTGTTGTCGCAACAACCACCAACGCCGCCACCAGCACCCCATTTGCCTAAACCACTTGCACGGCAGCAGCAACAACATGAGCAACTGCAACAGCAGGGTATTCAGCAGCACATGACCAACAACACGAGTCTTTTTTGTGGAGGATACTATCGTGCCTCGGCCGGTATAATTCAAACACCAAACTTCCCTCGGAAGTTCCACACCCCCATTGAGTGTGTTTGGATTGTTGATGCGTCAGAGATTCATGCAGAAGCCGGACCAGCGGCTAACGTCTCTATCGTTGTATATTTGACGCAATTATATGTGCTAGGAGGACTAAAATTTACTGAATACATGTACTATAGTGATGATTATAAGGTGCCCAGTCATCGGGTTTTCCAATTGACTGAAGACGATGTCACGAAAGTAGCCTGGGTCCAGTTCACGAGTCAATACCTTGAGATTCGTTTTGAAATGCGAACGTTAGATGGCACACATCTAAGAGCACTGGATCGTTTGTTGGACGTATACGGATTCAATATCACGTACGAAGTGGACACTAGAGTAAAACCATATCAATGCAATGCGTTGCAGTGCAGATTCCTTGGACATTGCTACGCGAATGCCCAGTACACGTGAGTAAAAGTTTTGAATTTCCTCCAGCAGACCTTACTTCCTGTTCGTATTTCCTTTTCTAATTTAAGGAAGAATATTTTTGTTTTATGGATCAAATTGAATCGTTTGGGGTGGAATTTTTCTGCAAATTGAATTTTTGAAAAATTGATTCTACGTCTTCCTATTATAGATGAGCTTTGCTTTGTGTGGCCCAGCACAGAATTCTGGTCAAGTCAATTTCGTTTTGTGGAATTCAATTTTGTTCGAATGGCAAATTGATTTTCAAATGCCGTTTGACGTGTACGAGTATTTTACCGCACGTTCGAATTTGTTAGCATGCAAGGCAACACAATAAGTGCTCTAAAAATACAAGCACAGTGATTTTTTTCCTACAGTCTATATTGTACTCGCTGACGGGAACTTGGTTTTCTGTTGTATTTTTTTTTCAAAGGAAAGTGCGTAAAGGTTTTTTGAAAAGAAAAAAAAAAAAAAATGGATAAGATGAAAGAGAAAAAAAGTTTCTTCAATACATGACATCATTTGCGTAATTCTTAATTATGTTTCTCAGAAGTGGGAGAAAAGTACAATTTTAGCACCAAATATGGATTTGACTTAAAAAAAATAAAAAATAAAAACAAATATATTTCAATTCAACTGAGGTCCACCTCTAGCCTTCTTTCCGATGTCGTACGCTCTACATGTCTCGGCTATTTAAATGGCTCGTACTAGGTCTATATCGTTTTTATTTATTTATTTATTTATTTATTTAAACTTGCTAACACAGTAAGAATTCACTTATAAATCTGTGAAATAAACATTATTGCGCTTAAGCTTTAATTTAGAATTTACATTTTAACTCTATTGAAACTATTTATTAAAAGTAGAAGTAAGTTAAATTTAATATTAATGAAACTTTGTCAATTTAACATTTTATCATTTAATTCAAAAAGTAAAATTTTGATTGAAATTGCCTGAGAAGGGGAAAAGGTTGTTTGAACCTAGTTGCTCTGATTTTCAAGGAATCAATCGTCACGTGCTTAAATCGTGGCGCGTCGTCTAGCTCTCGTTTAGTGCGTGGGAGTGTGTTCCAAAGACGTATAGTAGCTATATAAAACTGTCTCTCAGATGTTAAACATAAACATCGCGAAAGTAGTAAGCAGGCAGATCTGTTAGACACCAGAAACTTGATTTTTTCATATAGATATATCGGCTGCCTACTTTTAATAATGCTGAAGAGAAAAAAAAGCGCACGCAATTTTATTTAATTTTGAAATGACATCTATACCAAGTTTTTGGCTAGGTGTGAAACGTGGTCATATCTTTTGAGGCAATATACATATCGAATGGTACTTGTAATTTTCTTTTACTCTCGGCATCACATTCATGAAAAATTTCGCATCCATAAACCAACAGAGGAATAACTAAGGCTTTCGCAAGTAGCAGTCTGGTTTTAGTTAGTGTACACTTTTGGGCAGTCCATAGTGTTCGAAGAATGCCATATGTTTTCCCACTATAGAATTTATATGGTTGTTCCACGTTAGTGTTCTATTGAAGACAACGCCTTGAGTCTTAGAAGAGTCAACGAATTCAATTTTTGAGCCGTTTATCATTAAATGTGGGAAATAGGAAAGATCAAGAATAGTTTTAGAGATAACTAAACATTTACATTCTCCTGGATTTAGTACTTAACTAATTTTTGACGACCAATTTGAAATTCGTTGAAGCTCTTCATTTTAATAACTAGCGCAATTCTCAATGAGGCCTAAGAGACAGCTTTGATAAATTTGAACGTCATCAGCGTAAATGTGTTTCGATGAATTCAATATTACAGAAGCTATATCATTAATATAGACTGAAAATAAGAGAGGCCCTAAGATCGATCCTTGGGGAACACCTTTAGTTAAGGGAAGAGAATCAGATAGGACACCATCTATTGACAAAGCCTGTTTTCTTTCACTAAGATATGACGCGATTAATTTAATTGAAGAAGGATAAATGGAAAAGTAGTGCCTTAATTTATTAATCAGAATAGAGTAATCTACCATGTCAAAAGCTTTAGAAAAATCCAGTAGTAATAAGAACGTAACATTGTCATTATCCAGTCTATCTCGTATGTCTTCAACTACATTAACCAAAGCTGTTTCTACTATGTCCGTATCATCCACCCTTTTGAAAGCAAAAGACGTTGCAGTTGGTAGAATAGTACCATCAAACATACAATTATCAACAGAGGCACTTGAATTTCGATTTGATAAGAACTTGCGATTTAGGTCATTACGATCGATATTAAAAGGACAACTTAACTTTTGTTAACCGACTCCTTGTTCACGAATATTGTTCCATTGGAATGAAATTGCATCTTAGCAGTTCTTATTTCACGGATCACACTATTACGTAAGTTTTTATAGATTTGATGAAGCTCTTTCACTCGAAAACGTTTCCACCGTCGATACGCCTGATAACGTTGCAACATCAACTCTCGAATTATGTTCGTGAACCACGCTTTTGTGCTGTCTCTTACAATCCCTCTTCTGATTGGAATGTATGTATCAAAAAGAAGGTTGATGTTTTTATTGATGAAATCGATTTGTTCATCTGGTAAGGTTCCACGGAATAGAATTAACATGCTGTTCAAGAGGAGGCCTATCAACATTTTTAAAATCCCTATATATATAATTTGATGTGTCTGCGCAATCACTAATATCAAAATCGTATGTAAGAAACAATAAATCTTGTTTAGAAAAGGCTGGTGCAGCAACTTGATCGTAAAGTAATACCTTGTCGTTATTATTTACAAAAAACACATCTAATAGGGTGCTGGAGAAGCTGGTGAAATGAGTAGGAAAATCATTATTTACCGGTTGTAGATCAAATGATTGCATGCTTTCGATTAAGAGACTTTCACGCAACAAGTTACTATTAAAATCACCGCAAATAATTATATTGGTTGAGCATGTCGACACCTCTTCAACTACTTCACAAATGGGTGTCAAGTCAATATTTCGATTTGGCCTATACACAACACCTAAGCAAATACTTCTTTCGCCGCGTATAATTTGTGCAAAAAAATACTGAAAAAGTGACCCATTTGGCGAGCGACATTTCTGTTTACAAAACACACCATTTGTAACATAAATCGCCACTCCGCCACCAATGCGATCAGATCTATCAGCTTGAAAAAGTTTGTATCCGCTCAAAGTATACACATCATCTTTCACACCTTCAACAAACCAAGTTTCCGTCACGCAGATTGCACCAACGTTTGAATCTACAAAAAAATATCAATAAATTCGTCTTATTTAGGATTTAAGGTTTGTGCATTTAAATGACAAACCTTAAAACCTTCTCTATGATTACAAAATACTCATAGGTCGCAATACTCCATCACTACCACCATCAATGGAACCCACTCCACTCTCATTCAAATCCATTTTTAAGTAGTGAAATAGTATGAGAACCTAACGACGCATTCTGAAAACAAGAAACCTCTTCCCTAGAGCAACAACATTTCATTAACATCAGGCAGATTTCAAGAGAAAAAATAAATAAAAAAAAAGAAAAAAATAGGAAAAAAGTGAAAAAAAAGTGACAAAAAGTAGCAAAAAAAATTAAAAAAAAAGAAAACTAGCAAAACAATAAAAAATCTAATGATACTTGTTGATAGATGACGATTTCGATCAGCTGTTGTTCGTTGCGTCTTCTTCTTAAGTCTTCCTCGTTTGACATCTCGTGGAAATAGCATCCATTGCTCTCTCATTCTCTACCAGTATCGCTTCAGCATCTGCATTCTCTTTCACAATTACGGAACCAAAAGGAGTGTAAACAGAAAACAGCTGTTTATTGCGCTTGAGACGCACAGCTTATTGTAAAGGTAGCGGTTCTTCCTAGTAAGGCTACCGTACATGTAGATGTTGCTGTTGTTTTCTGTTTTGATATCCACATCTTGGAAACATAACTGCTTATGATTTTTGAAGTAAAGAGCAACTGCATGCAGGACGGTGTTTCTTTCGGCTGGAGAACTGAATTTGACTACAATGGGAGAGTCTTTTTTTTTCATTGTATTTGATTACGTTCGTCGCTTTTGCTGAGAGCGAAAAATGCCTTTCAAAGGTGGAGGCATACGATCAATGTTGTCACATGTGATGGAAAATTGTCTTCAAGTTTTCATTTGGTAGCTGTGGGACACCAAAAATAATGGCATCAGCTGCAATTTCCCGTCGTTCGAAAGCTTCACATCTTTTTTGGAGATCAGTCACTTTCTTTTCAAGGGTCTGCGATTCAGCTAACCGCGTTTTCATCTCGTCTTCCTGCGTTTGAAGAGTTTGAATGGACCTTTAAATTTGCGAAGACAGCCTTTCTTCAATGGAAGAAATTGTGCATTGTGCATTGTCAATTATGCATCAAAGCAGATGGTTTCGAAAGTTATTCAAAGTTCCTCTCTCTAAACAATCAAGTGCATTTTCATCCTGTGCCAGTAAGCAAGACTAGGATTGTCAATACCCCATAAAATCATAGTTTGATTGTTCAATGTATGTATATTCGCAAATCGTCTTCTAAAGTATAAATTCTCCACCTAAGTAAGTAAAAGATACAATGTTTAACTTCATCGAAGTTGTGCCTAACGGGTGATACGAGTTCATGAGTTCATACCACTTGCGAAGTTGTGTCAACTGTTAATGCGAGTTCCTACGCATACATCAGTTTTTGATATTACTTCCCAAAAACCTGTTTTTCGTTGTGTCCTCAGATACAGCTCGTTCAGTACTTCCTATCACATTAATGTCGTCTATAGTAATTTGCAGAAGCGTTTTTACTATCATATATCCTCAGCACCGATCTTAAGTCCTCAAATGCTAAAATCTCCTAATTGTTACTCATAGCTGCCGATCTTCGCAGAAGATAGGGTTTCACACTAGATTTCAACCTAGAATGCAGCCAATGGTGTACTGCACATCATGTTGGCTGCTTAAGATATTTTGCTTAGTTCCCAGAATTACTCGTACGTTAAGTCTCTGACTGCTTTATTCGACAACAGTTACTCTACATTTAATTCTCCAATTCTACTTCTATGCTATAGATCAGATAACGATACCCGCACTTTTATATCGACTAAACAAAGAAAAGTTTTCGAAATATCTTGATGTCCTTAATACTGAATCTTTAGTGACTTAAAGTGGTGGTTAATTCGCTAACTACAAAACTACGCCATATGGTCTGGATTCATACACAGCTAATAACGTCAGTACCCTCTTAGAAACTTTGTTTACAGTTGAGAGATAATCTCAAGTTTTTCTTCCTGCTTATAAAACAATAAGACGACTAGCGCGGCTAGCGGACATAGTTATTTTTGGTGCATACCGTATAATTGTCCCACCAGATAAAATTATTGCATCGATCGTAACTTAATTAATTTAGTTAAAGATTAATTGATCCGACATCGTCAAATCTCTAGTGTTGACTATCGCAACGTTTTCAATTACTGCGGTTTGCCTACCCTTGCTATAATATTCGTTACGTCATGTTTAGGGTATTGGTCATAATGTTTTGTCAAGGAGCTAATTGAAGCTATATTCGATGTCTTCATCATTGAAGTGTCAGTTCCAATTAAAGTAATGTTTTCGCATTCAGAGTTAATGTGGATTATCAAAGACCATTCGTTTGCATACCAAAGGAGCAAAACTGTTGAAGAATTTTTGTTGTTGTCGATATTAATCGACGAAGTTACCATCATACTTCTTGAATTGAGCGGGTGACTAGTTTTTACCAGTCTATGGTAACCATCCCCTAGTTTCTTGGTTACATCACCTGTTAAGGGACCAACATTTTTGCTGGAAGATCCAAAGTTCTTTGTTATTATTCATTTTTTAATTTGTTTTGGTTGCTAATTATAGAATAATTCAAAGTATGTTGTTTGTTTCATAACATTAGTTTTTTTTTTTTAAAAACAATAATTAGGTAGTATACGTAGGAACAATCCCACGCTTGCTTCACATTATCTTTATTTCTGCTCGAAGAAAAGAGTCTGGGTATTCAAGTTCCGCCCTTTAGCTCACAGAGAGCTCATTTATAGCTGTTTTGTTCTATTCTGTTTGAGTCATAAGGTCCAAATAGGACTTCTTCTTTCATCCTCACACTTACATTTTCAGAAACATTTTTTAAAGCTCCATTTTGGATTGTATGGTTTTAATATATTTGTCTCGGGTCTGCTTTTATCCTTGTTACATTAATTTTCAGATTGTAGCAGTTTGTTTGGATTTGAAGTAGATCAGGGCAATACAACCTAATTATCTTAACTTTTTTCACTAGTTAAACGGAAACCCCTGCGAATACGCGTACAATTGGTATGTTAAATCTATTTTTCTGTCACAAAATTCTGCGGAGTTCTTATTTATGCGCGACATTGCCTTAGCAGTTGGCTATACACCCTGACTGACTCGAACTGCAACCAATTTCCAAACCGTTCACAGTAATGAATGAGCTCAAATTTTGACACATGACAGACAATTTTATTATATACAAGCTATTTAAACGATTTGCGTCTCAGTTGTGTTAAAAAATTTTTATCCGCGATGGAATTCAAACGTGATAGTGTGATTGCTTTATATTTGGCTGGAAAACCACAAGTAGCTATCGTTAGAGCCCTCCAGCACCTCAACGTGAATAAATCATTTGTGTCTCGAAACATAGCTCGTTACCGTGATACTGGCAGCGTTGCAAAACGTCATGGAGGTAGTTATAAAAAAACAGCAGCATCGGCAGAAATTGTTCGGAAAGAAAAATGAAAAATGGCTCGTGAGCTGAACATATCATTGAAACGGATGCAACACATACTGAAAAATGAGCTTGGGCTCAAGCCATTGAAGTTACAAAAAACACACGATCTTACAACGCAACAGAAAAAAGTAAGAGTCGAAAGAGCGACTTGCTATAAAAATAAAAATAAAAAAAATATATAATTTTAAAAAGTTGCAGTTCGAGGCAGTCTTCCTGTATGGTTTATGGCAGAGCCTAGACATTTATATATATAAATTCGGTAGAATATATTCATTTAAATATACGTCAGATATTTGGTCCGCAAAAAAGGCAGTTCAGATTTTTTTTCTTTCTACGAATTAATCGCAAGCTATTCTCTTCTTATGCCCTTAGAGTAGTTAATTGGGCTGCCACGTAGTTTCTCCTGAAACTATGCCATCATAGGCAAAATCAAGAAAAGTTTTTGTAGTCCCCAATGTGCTGCCCTAGTAAATAAAAAATATTGCAAAAATTAAAGTTGTTCGGTTTATTTTGTATAATGGTGTATATATGTAGTTTCCTTTTCCCTGGTTTCAAAATCCATAAATCAGATTATATAGAAAATGTTGTACAAATTACTTACAACCACTCTCCTAGAAAATGAAAATAGTTGTAAAATGATTTGACTTATTACACTTTCAAATGATGTGATATTTGGGATATGAGTCTACTGACCTGCATTTAACAGGCATCGCTCTAACTAACTTAGTATCATTCATTATCCTTACATCTTATGGGAAACACATTTTAACAAAAATATACCTTTTGATCTAAAAAAAAAAAAATTATTCGCATCGCATGATCTTAGTGTACAGATCCCAATTTAAAAATCAATCTCTTACCAAACTTTCATTTCATTCAATTGATGAGATTAGCAATCCTATCCTGCTGGAACCATATTTCAAATCGATTTTATGTAAGTTTAGAAATCATCTTGCTTTGTCGGTCAGCATTAACTGTAACGCGGACTCTTGACGCCTGACTACACCGATGAGTCTGTTCTGCGAGTACAATTCTTGGTTGAACCTTCCACTCCATTCCCCGTCAATATAAACGGGACCGAAGATGATGCATTGTATCTTTCTATCGAAACGGTCAAGTGGTTGTTTATCTGCCTATACGCATTGAGAAGGACTGTGATGATTAACATTTTATTAAAAAACTATTTCTTCTTGTGCCCAATTGAAGAGGTAAGAGCAAGAATAATTTTGCATCTGATTTCATAGTTGATATCTTTGCTGCTTGAACCTGCGGAGCCAAGGAAGATGAGGTCTTTAACAACCTTGAGGATATTATTGCTAATGGTGACGGTCTGAGAAAGCCATCTGTACTATGCGCCCTTTTATTATGACCCCATGTACTTTGTTTTGCAATATTTTAACGTCAAACCCATTTTGGCCACTTAATCCTCAATATTCACGAAAGCTTCATCGATTATTCGCTGTGTTCTTAAAATCATACAACGAGGTCATTCGCGACCGAAAGTAACTTTCCGGGCTTAAAAGACATCGTGCCTTTTTTTTGTTGGCCAGTGAGTCAGCGCGACGCCTTGTCGAAAACCTTTCTTCTTTTCGATCTTGATGCAGTTGTGACAATTCTATATAGTCTCCTGACATGAAATGGGTGTCAAAACTAAAAATAGCTTTATACTCATATAAGTCGTCCGTATATACAGCGTGCCCCAGTTTAGGTTTTCGTCCTGATACCTGAAGATTCCTGAAGTTATGGCGAATAAAGAATTGTATTGGAAGGGGGGTATATTTCCACCCCCCTCCAAGTTAAAGGCCGTTAAAGTGTGGAACCTCTCATTTCGAGGTAAAACTTCCTAAAAGGTCGTACTTTTTTAACGGATTCAGCTTAAGAAACCGTTGTGCATATTTTTGAAAGAGAATTTCAGTATGTATAAAATACTAAAATTTCGTCGAGTTCGATGAACCCCAGCCAAGATTATGGCTTTTAAAAGCTAACATTTCTCGATATTTTCAACTTTTAGTTTAAATTTTTTTATCAAAACTTTTGTCTTCTCTTCATTATCTACGATTTTTATGTATGACTTTTCCACCTACGAACAACGGAAGTTATTGCAAACCACTATTTTATTCAGGCAAATGGGTCCCAAAATAAAGAGTGTGTTGTACAATAGTATTATTCAAAGTATTGCCCATCTTAAGCTATGACTTTTTCCCTTGGCAGTCAAGAATGAATCAAGCCAATTTTTGATATTCTGCTTTGATGTGAACCGTATTTCAGTGAGGGCGTTCTGCATCGACCGGAACAAATGGTAGTCAGAAAGGGGCAAGGTCTGGGCTATAGGGCGGGTGGGGTAAGACTTCCCCTCCTCTGTTTTCCATATAGTTCTTATGTTATGTTATGTTATGTCATGATGGAAAATTATTGCCTCGTGTCTGGTCGCATATTCCGGGCGTTTTTCGGCTACTGCTCTCTTCAAACGGATTAATTGTGTTCGATAGCATTATCCATTGATGGTTTCACCCGGTTTTAGCAGCTCATAATACAGTACACCCATCTGATCGGCTTTGCCGTTGATTTGGCTGGTTGGTCGGGTTTCACATATGATTTTTTGCACTTCGGGTTGTCGTAATGGATTCATTTTTCATCACCAGTAACAATCCGGTGCAAAAATTACTTCCCTTTGTGGCGTTCCAACAGCATTTCGGACATGCAAAACCGCCTTTCGACGTCTCTCGGCTTCAGTTCATGTGAAACCCAATTTCCTTGCTTTTGAATATATCCAGCTGCTTTTAAGCCTTTTGAAATGGCTGCTTGAGTGACAGCCAAAGATTCTGCTAGCTCTTTTTGTGTTTGGTAACAACCTTCATAGAGTAATGCTTCCAGTTCTTCATCTTCAAACTTTTTTGGCTGCCCAGGACTTTCATCGCCTTCCAAGCCGAAATCACCACTTTTAAATCGTTCAAAACACTTTTGGCATGTTCGCTCATACGATGAATTTTGGCAGTAGTTTTCTTCATATTAAAGTAATGAAGAAGAACTCCCCTCAAAAACACTTTTTCAGGCACAAAGTTCGACATATTTGAGTGAAAAAAAAAAAAAATTATTTTTGTTTACGCTTCAAATGAATGACATATACTGAAATAACGTACAATGACAGTAGCTTTTCAACGCATGTTCCAATGAAATAATACCTATGGAATATTACAAGTTACGCCATCTCTTAGAAAGCCGCACGAAGTTATAGACCCAATAATTATATTGTATGGTAGTGTTTCGCTATCTGACTAGGACGCTAATATTATGGGCGAAAATTTGAAACAAAAGCACGTAATACAGTGATACTTACTGCGAATTTTGTCAAAAAATTTAAATAATTTATAAACGTTGGTGAATCATAAATCTTCTATAATTAAAGAGAATCTGAACCACAAATATGCCATCTGTCATAAGATGTTGTGCGAGAAATCCGAGAATCCTTATTGGAAGAATGAGCTACATCTAATGAAAAATTCTTTTCATTGTACGAAGTTAATGATGGTCCTTTTTGTCCCTGCCTAAAAATTATAGAGTTCTATGTTCCACATTTTCTAACTAAATAATTTTATTGTAAGACTCAAGCAGCTATGAATAAGAGAAATTCTATCGTTAAATCAAAGTGGAAAGGTATCTGAATTTACAAACTACAAAGCATAAATTAATTATAACCTACAATCATCAAAACACGAAATTATCAAATAACTCCTTTTTCTTTTCGAATGCTTTTAACAAAGCTTTCCTGAACCAGAACGCAAACCTGGCTAGACACATACCTACGGCGTATACCCGCCATGTTCAATTAGAGGTAACAAAGGGAACATTCCTTTTTTGTCTCTGAAAATTGTGAGGGAGTTATGGAATCGCCGTATTTATTTTGTATACAATAAATTGATTAAGAATTTCATTTTCTAGGAAAATGAAATACTATATACCGCACCCAATGCGTACCACTTTCCCAAAGTAACTCATGCGTTACTAACTGTAGTGAAATTAATTTTTTTTTTCTCCTCACAATTACATTCTTGCGGCAATTTTAATTAGACTCTTGGTATGCTTCAGCTAAAATTTTAGTGCTTGCTACACACCACCAAAATTGTGAATTTATCTGCTGACTTAATTTATTCAAGGGTAAATGCTTGTGTCCATCCTCAAATGAGTTTAACAAGCGCCAGCCGCGGTGCCGCTGGTAAAGGAATCCTTTTTCCCTCCTTAATTATTACTATTATTTTCTCATTAACTGTGCCCTCTTGTTCCCCTTCAGCACTTATCAAATATCATGAGTTGCTACTCCTCTGACACCGGTTAGGTATGACTATGTACTTGTACTGTCCTATAAAGTGTGAACGACCAAAGGACCAAGAGACTATCAGGACAAAAAAAATAAAAAATTCTACATAGTCTGAACAATTAATTTTCCTATTTTTATTCAATTCGGAGAACAGGATGGCCAATTGTATTTTAACTTTGAGTTAATTACAAGTTTTAATCTTCCTAATTTCATGCTTACTTACAGGGAGACTTTCCTTCTAAGCGTCTGCCATGATGAACGAGAAACTCCTTTCATAAAAACGAACTATGTTCATATACGTCTTATGAACAAGGCGGATGTACTAATTGCATTTTACTATGTAATGAAAAATTTAAAAGATTTTTTCCTATTCAGGTACGAATACGTTGAAACGAAGAAACGAATACTCGTACGGTTATTAGTCATCCTTGGATGAAATCCAGCCTTAGGTTTTCGAATTGTTTCTTTATGCAAATGAAATTTTTGGCTCTTGAATTGCGGTAAAGAAAGGAGCTATCCGTTAAGCCAAGTAACAGTATACTCATACAAGTCCGCCAATCATACTAAGACGATGCCATTAGGAACACGGATATTCGTATCTATCCTTTTTACGGACTGTTTGTGCTGTCTGGGTAGCCAACATTTTTGGCAATTGTCACCATTTTACAGCGTACATTTATGCCACACAACTTTGCACATTATGAGATATTCAAGAAGACAACATGTCTTATTTAAAGGATTGAAAGGATCTAGCTGTGGAGACGCTGGGTATCATAAGCATGTATCCATATAAGTGCGCCAAAAAATGCGATTTAGTATGAGAGCGAAAACCTTCTTTTTCAAAAATTTGAGATGTAGCCAAGAAACATATGCTACGAAATATCTTCTCTCCGTGCATATTGAGTTGATTTTTTTTTTTTTTTTTTTTTTGCAGGATTGCACGAATAGGGACATTAAAGTTGTTCTTGTGTTTCTTAAAGTGTGCGAGGGGTTTGTACTTATATCGTTAGATTTTGCAACGTAGAGAAAGTTATAAGCGGACTTTTGAATTGAAAGGCAAACGGAGTTCTTCAATTTGGGGCAAAAATTGTGTTAACAGCAATGCAATTCTTGCCAAATATACATGGTTTGTCGAAAGGACGTTGAATCGTGTACAGCGAAACAAATAGGAGTTTTTTTTTGATAATAATAACTAAATTGTGTATCATTTTGTTGCATTGAACTCGTAACTGGTTTGTCGTATTGATGGACTTTTTAACTTCTTCATCGCTTCGGTGTTTAATGGGAATTTTTGGTTTTTTGTGCGGACTTTACAGAGGAATACTTAAGAGGATATCTTTAAATATATATGTTTTTTTTTTTTTTTTTTTTTTTTTTTTGCTTTACGAGTATATGGATATGATATGATATAATTAAAAGAGTAAAACTCCGTCCACTGGGTTCATTGAAATGCTTTTTTTTTTTAGATCAAAAATATCTCTGAAATGAGACTCACTTTCTCCTAGGAAAATTACACAGAAAGAAGTGCTATATCAAAAAAGATGTTAATATAGAGATTCAGATGCGAAACGTTTAAGATAATTTAAACAGAAGGTGTTGTTAAATTATTTTAACATGTGTCCATTTAAACAAATTGTTCCTTTACATTTATTTATTTGAGCATCTTTTTTAATAAGCTTTGAGCCAGTACTAGTAAAAGTTATAATATAATTTTGGTTGTAAGCATAATTTAATTAAGGTAATTATATACCTAGGTTTATTTAATATGATTACCATTAAAATTGAATAAACAATAAAAAATACAAAAAGAAGAATGTTACTTAAGAGAAGGAAAAAACAACAAGAAATCGTGAAAATTGAGGACCATCGACCAAACACCTGAAAACGACCTTATTAAACTGTTTTTTATCTCAAAGTATTCGTATTTTTATGGGAAGGGAATTATTCTGCTTAATAGCATGAACAAGAAACTGACGTTCAGTATTAACACCAGTAAATCTCGTTACAATTAAAACATGTGAACGATATGAAGAGGGAAATCTAATTTTGTCATGAAGATATGATGGGCTTTCATTCAAAATTATTTCATTTATCGATTTGAGCGTGCAAAATTTTAAATAGTTCATCAAACTGCGTCCTAATATTTTCTTATTGTGGGTTGAAACATTGTCAAAGCATTTTAGGTTGTATACGTATCAAACGATATTATTGAAAGCTACGTTAAGCCTCCGTTTTGTATTTGCGGTTAAAACACAACAAATTTTGCATCCGTAAGTTATGATCGGCATTATATACGAGCTTTACCTCTAAATGCCCGAAAAACATTGTAGAACTCCGGCAGCTTAAATCGTTTCTACCGTTTATAAGCCTCGTCCCGCTCTCTTATTGCGTCACAATTTAATATAAAGCCGAACTCAAAAAAGTAAAGGCAGGCTGCTGATTTCATGATCTAACCCCATGACTCTTTGAGAACTTAAATTTCAATTGAAAGGCGATATGTTGCGAGTTTCTTAAAGACCAAATATCTGTCATCGGTATATCTGATATTTAATGAGCCTAAGCAAGTTTTCCGGAACAGTATCGGAACACACAGTTTGTGAATTGTTTGGCGTACAAATTCACCATACACCTGTAGCAAAAAGGCAAAGGAACCCCGATGCCAATGAGAAGTAAGAATTTGAACACCGCTCTCTAAAGCCGGTGTCTTACTTAGATGAAGGCTCATCTGGGACCTACTTCTTTTCCACAAGTATTGGGTTGTTAATAGATATCCATCCTAGTGGATGCAGACAGACGAACGAAGTCTGCAAGTACAGATCTTTTTGTAAGCTATTGGACCTCAGATAAGTTAATATTGGATGCGAATGTATCTTTCGCGAGGTGCCATCGAATCTCAAGTATTTTGATGGCATATGGTGATTCAAAGTTAAGAGGCAGATTTATTTCCCTTTCGCTTTAAGGAACCTGCTCTAATACTCTCGTGGTATTGCTGGCCTATTTCCTTAGAAGGAATCCAGCTGATTTTATGACTTTAATAATGTCCTTTTGTTAATCGATCGCTTCATTCGTACCATAGATGAGGTCGTCGATGTAAAATCCTTCAGTGAACACCTAAGTTACGTATGTATATTGGTATTCCATATCTGACGCTGGCGCCAATGCTGTTTCAGATGTGACTGTGTTCAAGGTATATGTTTTAATCGGGTCATATTCTCTATGCCTTCCTAGAATTTGTTGATATGACGTATCTCGTGCTACTGTATCCATATCAACCAATGCACCATGCTTATATCTGCAAATTATGCTACCTTGATCTCTCGCCACTTCGTAATAAGATCTATAATATCGGGTTGCAGTCGTGGACCCACCATTAAGTAATCGTTTAACGATACTCCATTAGACGTCTTGCATGATGCGTCGAAAACTACACGGAGTTTTGTGGTGCTGCTTGACTCTTAGACGACCGCATGATGAGGCAAGTAGTAGTGTTCGCTCATTTCATACTCGTGAATACATTTGGTATAAGCTTTTTTTCTATCTGAAAGAATCTCGCCATGGCTGCTTTTTCGAATTCCCCAGGTTGGACGAATTCCATGTTTGAATGAGTGTTGTACTTTGTATCCCCCATCTATCTTCCGCTTGACTGTCTCTGAGAAATGTTGTAGACAGTTTTGATCCTCCGGTGATAGTTTTCTATCATCGTGATCTTCCTTTAATTCCCAGAATTGCCTAAGTTGTTCATCTAAAGAGTTGATGTGATTTTGAACAGTGAAGCAAGTTATATTTAGAGAAGTGTTGGTTTTTCAGGTAAGAATCCATTCAAATTCAGTCCTTTGTGATACAGGGGACCCCTTTTGTCCATTCACTAAACATTTGAGAATTATTAAAGAGTACACGTCTGTCCCTAAGCCACCAATAGCGTTGTTGACAGCATTTGATTGAAATGCGCTCTAAATTTTTGGGCTGTGCATGGTTGATCATTCAGAGTATTGAATGGAACAGGATTTTGGCTTATAGGATTTTGTATATAGTTTGATTACGGATTGTATTGGTGTGCTTTTTCATTGTGGTATTACTATTGGTATTGAAAAACCCGATATAAATGAATGGTTGTCTGGCGAAATGAATTATCTGCTTATGGAGGCTAAAACGACGAAAAAGTGGCTGAATTTTGAATACATATAGACACGAAATGGAAGAATAATGATGACTAGATAGGAAACAGGATCGAACGTTAAATTCATCAGGAGTATAGTTGATCTTCAACAACTGTAGTGTCTTATAAAAAAAAAAATTAGATGATTTTAACAATCTCGATCCTGAATAAGTGAACGTGAGCGATGAAATCAATGTTGGATCCAAATTTGGTAGCCCATCTAAGAATTTCACGATTTTTCTTCAAAATATTAGGAGTTTAAGAGCGAATTTTGATACTTTCTGTGCTTATTAAGATACTAATTCCTAATACTAATTGTATTGTTTCAATTTATAGTTTAAACAGAAATGTTGGTTAGATATTGCATATCTAAAGTTCAATGATAAGTGTGCAGCGGGCAGTACAGTGGTTTTTGTGAGTGATGAATTAAAAGTCGTAAGTGTACTCGTACGCCGGCTTCAATTTCTACAAATTGATAGTTTTCTCAAAGAACTCGAGGGTCTAATGTACTCAGTTGACTACCGGGATTTTTAATTGAGGATATAAATATTAATATTCTCAACATTCCATTGGCCTGTGATGGATATATGGTCTTGTTTTCGTCAATAGGTTTTCAGTCGTATGTTAATACAATATACCAACAAGAACTACTGCGAATACCTCTGCCTGCAATGACCATGTCTTTCTTAGGTTCCCGACATCTCTTCAAGAAAAAAAAGAAAAGAAACAGAGATATGCTATAGGGTATTGTGTGCGAAACTTCATGAAAGGAGATCACAAATGAAATCATGACCAACAAATGGATATTCTATATCCTTGTCCCGTTTCACAAAATAAGGTTGCCCTAACTTTGTCAACTATCTTCAAGAACATCAGAAATTCCAGGAATACTTGGATTCATTGTAAACAGATAATTAAAATTTCAACACCAATACGGAGAGTCAGCGAAGAATAACTCTTGAAGGCTAAGGAAAAATATAAATGGAAAGACTTTCTTGAGGGTGACCAGAACGTATACGACCCTATTTAACCAAGTTCTGTTTTTTTTAAAAGGGCAATTAGTAACCTTAAAATATTTACACACAGTGCGGATTAAGGACAATTAGGAAGGAAAGAAAGAGAGCTACCGATATACGTTAGATTTTATTGTCTGAATGTTACAATGACTAGGGAATAAAGAGTTCAGTAATTTGGCAAAGCAAGACAAGAGAAATAACGTCGGTGTTCGAGGGTGTCAATTGACTGACTAATATTGGCATCACCTATCAGTTTAATCGCACGGTTTTGAATACTATCTAGCAGGCGCTTGATAGGAGCACTTGACCAGAATGGGCATTGTACTATAATTTTAGCCGGATAAAGGCCTTTTATATTAAGTCCAGGTCAGATAGGGTAAAATATTTCTTACATCGTTCGACGAATGCTAGACATTTCGCAGCATTTTTGACATCATCAATGTAAGTTATGACTGATATACGTACCGAGAACGGAAGGTGAAAGATGGATGAAAGATGCCATTCATGGATAATGGTTGAGTATTTAAATCTCACTTTGGAAGCATGAAATTCTACTCTGTTGATAGTTCCGCAATAGGTTATGCTGTTAATATCGGAATCGAATGAGCAGCATATGTTGGGAACGAATATTGAAAGCAAAGAGTACTTTCGTCAGCAAAAGAATACCATATATTGAATTAGAAGTGTCAGACAAGAGATCATTGATAAAAATTAAAAAAAGTGAAGAGAATAGAATGGAGCCCAGGGGCAACCCAGCATTTATTTTGTGAATATCAATTTTAAAACCATTCAAGACAACTTGAATTTTACGTTTCAAAAAGTAATTTCTAATCCATGGAAGAAGAGATACGTCGATCCAAAATGCATGCATTTGTGACAAAAGAGCTTGATGCCAAACTTTATCAAATTCTTTAGAAATATTAAGCGTAACTATTTTGCGGAGGAAAGAGAGAGAAATAGATTCGCCTTTTTAGGAACGGGCTGGATAAATGCTGGGGTTTTTCCAGCGTGGAAAAACATCTCTTCAGAAGAAGGGCAGATATACTATCTGGACCAGCGGCTTTATGTATATTATAATTTTTAGTACTCTTGCTACTACACGAGTGCAAAAGTGGATTCGTCCCATTGAAGATTCGATGCACTCAAGTGAAAGCAGGGATAGAGAACAATCTGGAAGTCTGTAGCAAACAGAATTGGCCTTGACCAAAGTTGGTTACGTGTACAACTAAATGCCAACTAACAACGATCAACACTGACTAACGGGTCTGTGCAAAGATTCTCTGCTTCAGTCACTCTGAAAATCTTTAACAATAACTTGAACAGTTTGCGAACGATGAGAGTCTTTAAGTTAACTTTCTTTGTGTTTGTGCTTCATAAATAACCTAAAGGACATAATCCTATTTGAAATGAAAAATTCAACAACCGCAAGCATTTTATAGGTTCAGTTAAAAAGGACTGTACTCCTATTGTCGCATTTTTGGTAGTAAGTTTATTTACAGTGACATCGTGTACATGTTCATAGTACATCATGTACAACGTAATATGTTTGTTTTTAGGAAATGTTTTTTGAGTATTTTTTGGATGGACCTACATTTATAGAAAATCAGTGGCAACTCTTCGATTCCCAAGTTTCAGTTTTACAAACTGCTCCATTCTTTTATGCAATTTGTGTATAGTAACTTCAGCCAATTAGTCACTAGGCTAATTTCCATTTGAAATCGAAAACGAAGTCCTTGTAAGGGAAGTAGTTCGACAGTTTCGATCACGAACTCTCTCTACCAAACAAGAGCTGCTTTTACAATCACTTCTACAAAGGAAAGCACCGATCTCAACCATCATTTGCTTTGCAAATTTATAGGGGTTAATAAAATTGAATTTTCAAAATTTTCTACTTTTAATTGTACTTAAAGTTTTCCCTTACTTTCGATTGTTATATGTCCAGTCAGAGACGTTATGGCTCCTCTCAAGAGGATGCAACTTTCGAAAAAAAAAATCACAAACAGAAAGATTAGTCAAAAAGTTTTCTTGCTTGCTTTTCTATTCGTTTTGCTGGCATCCATTATCAAATTCAATATGGGGGCTCTTGAGAATTGCCAAGAATAAAATCGAATCCCTTTTTAATTGGCCTGACGAAGATTTTGTAAGGGTGCAATCCCAGAATTGGGCGGTCTTTTATTTTTCAGAATTCAAGTGAACCGACGCCTCTAAAAACTAATTAAAATCCGAGACTTAGTCTTGGTGTATGCACGTTGTTCGAATCTCCTGAATATCCATACTTGTACAGGCAGAACCTAATTGGAAAGCTGAATATTAATTGGCTTAATTTAAAGTCGCCAATTAATATAATCGACGAAGCACTTTACGTTGCATTTAACGGTGTAGAGCATTTGCAATGCAGCTCTGTTAAAAGAACCAACAGATTGGCAGCAAGTCAAATCCTTTATGTAAACCGGGAGAAAAGTCGATGGGAATAATAACTGGGAGGGTGTGCATGATAAAGCTGTTTTTTCTTTAGAATATATTTCATTGAGTGCTTTAAAAATGAATTAGAATTTATTGGAAATCTGATGTGGAGCAGTAATCGCTTCAATTACGGGTATGTTGCTGCCAAGGTGGATGTAAAAAGAAAAATACTTCTCACTTGCAAAAATAGAATAACTAAGTACGAGAATATGTTATAATGATTGTCTATAACTGGAAAGTTGTTGCACAATCTTGCGAGCAAAACATTCACTTTCATAGTGATTAAGCCGCGATTTACGCAACTTATTCAGTTCAGAAAATATTGTCCTCCTTTAAAGCATGTAAAACATTGTTTCGCTATAGGTCTCTTATAAGTGCGTCTGCATAATGTGGGTGGATGTCACTTTAATTCAATTTGAATGGAAATTAAACGGCACGCCGGGATGCACAGGATCGCATCCATCGCGAAAAATGTTGTGTCTATCTGCGACTATGACGTTATACGAGTTAAATTCTTTCCTAACAACAGGAATAATACTTCTTTATCCCACATATCCACCTTTCTCCCCTTACTTCAGCTACTCTATCTTCAACAATCCTTTTGGTATCGACGGTTGGGCGTGATTCTCAGAAGCCGTACTGATGAGGTGATAGAACTTCATTGTTTTTCCGCCTTCGCAAACAGGCTTTTATATAAATGCAGAGTTTTAATCGGACGATAGATAGATGGTTCGCCAGCTTGTTTTTTAAGATTTGGTAGCAACAGGTTCATACGGTCACTTCTCCAGTCTTAATACCGGTGTACTCTCACAGTATTGGAAGTATAAGTCGTCCACATGCTTGCTTTAATAAAGGTATCCGCGAACGCATTCATTCCTCGAGAGAAACTTTGGATGATAAAAGTTTTATTCTTGCATTTGTCACTCGATCAGCAATTTTTGTAATGGTCATTATTTCACCTTTTTGCTGTTCAACGTTGACGCCGATATTTTGGACTTCTGGCCAGTTAACTTGCTAATTTAACCCGCGATATCGTTCGGCATGCGCAGCTTATTTAGGGTTTGTCCTGCTCATGGAAGATTCAACCTATGGTCCAACAGTACCCTATGTATCTACTTAATGTGAAATTTTACTCAATGCTATGCTTTCCAACGTGTATGAGAAGGGGCTAGATTTACTTGCAACTACTCATGAGAATTTCCTCGGTGTTTAGTCTACCACTTGGTGGTATAATAATAATACAGTTAATTTTAACGTAGACAAAGTTTGGCCTTTTGTGCATATTTTACCACTTGAATTTTACCAATGAATCAGAGCTAGGGCAGTTTCTAATTTATTGAGGTTAATTTGAATGTACTTTATCTTTTATTGGCTATCTGGAGCTTTTATTATTATTCGAGTGAAAAGTAACCTCTTTGGCCGCCAGAATACACTGCTACTGCAAAGAAGGTTATGGTGCCATAAAGTCTGTTCATATTTAGGCAGATATGCCATACTTCAGTGCGATACTGTCTTTAGTTTTGTTCTGACAGCTGATTGTTGTTGACGTGTTTGGCATCATGTTGAGTATGGACAAAATCGATTTTCGTTCTCTGATAAAACATTATTTTTTGAGAGGCAAAATGGCGAAGGAAACAAAAGAAAATAAAAAATAAGAAAATAAAATAAATATTATGGGGCAAATGTACCGTCAAATTACACCGCCAAATATTGGTTTCGAGAGTTTCGTGGTGGCCGCAACCCTACTACCGATCAAGTCCGCAGCGGCAGGTCCTCTGTTGCGGTTACAGAGGACAATGTCAAAAAAATACATGAAATGGTGTTGGCCAGACCGGAAAGTAAAGGTGTGTGAGCTAGCAGATACCACAAAGATTAGTAATGAGCGCACACGCCATATTTTGGGCAATATTCTGCATATGAAAAAGTTATCCTGCCGCTGGGTGCCGCGCACCAAAAACACGAACGCGAGAGGACTTCGAAAGAGTGTTTGGACTTGCTGATGCGGAATCGGGCGGACTTTTGGCGTCGATTGGTAACTGTTGAACACCAGAGAACAGAATGAGTGCCCGGCAATGGACTGAAGTCGGCACGAGTGCTCCGAAGAGGCCGTGGGAGGTTCGATGGGTCGGAAAGGTTATAACGTCGGTTTACTGGGACTGTCATGGCATACTTTTCGTGGACTACCTCGAAAAAGGAAAAACCATCAATAACGAGTATTACTTTGCATTATTGGAGCGGTTGAAGGCCGAAATCGCTGGAAAACGGCCTCACATAAAGCGAAAAAAAATTTTGTTCTTGCAAGACAATGCGCCGGCGCACAAGAACATCGCAACCACGGCTAAAATCAATGACTTACGGCTCCAATTGCTGTCGCATCCACCGTATTCGCCCGATTTGGCTCCCTCGGACTATTATCTCTTCCCAAACCTCAAAAGATGGCTCATCAATAAAAAATTTAGCTCACGCGAGGAAATCATCGACGCCACGGAGGAGTATTTCCCAGACCTTCCGGAAAATTACTTTCCGGACGGGATCAAGAGGTTGGAAAATCGCTAAAATAAGTGTATCAAACTAAAAGAGGACTTTATTGAATAAAATAAAAGAACATATAAATTTTTTTTTTTTTTCATTCCCAAGGAGGTTACTTTTCACCCCACCTGGTATAAGCGCATTATTTTTTGCATCACATATGGAACATTTTATTTCAGTGGTATACATTTCAGCAATATTCCCACGACTATGCAACACATGCATACTAGCTTATCCAATGCCTGGTGATCAAGTTACCTAGTTGAGACAACTTCTATGTGTAATGCTTTGTTGCTTGTTAACATAGCATCTTTACGCTTACATACGCTTGAAGGATTTTAGGCATGTATGACTTGTATCATATTTGCCCGTCTATCCTTCATATCCTCTCTTGATCTACATACATATGTAAATGATGAGCCCACTTTTGGCTGTTTCCTGACTATGTTCACGTTTTCATCGAACAGCTTAAGATCTGGGTTTATCTTAACTTTTTTTTTAGGATACTTGCGTATGAGCTTATCCTTCTTTTGCAATCACATTCGCCTTTCTGGTTTTATTTGGATCTTGCTGCTAGAGTGCTCTTTTTGACTCTACCTTATATTTCGCAATTTGTTCCCTGTCTGTAGTCGTTTATTTCAAGCCTTTTCTAACAACCTTTAACCAGCTCTCATTATCCATGTTCAAGGTTCCTGCTCTTTTATGACATTTTCTGTTTACTCGAGTTTTTCTTACAACAATTTCGCGTTTTTGCATGTAAGACCCTTATTCCTAGTTAATTAACGTTGTGGGTCTAAATTCACATTGATGGATCATAATAAATTTGACTTGTAAGGAAAATACTCTAACATAGCACCTCGTTAACTAATGTAGTAAACTGCAGAGCCAAATATTACTCCTGCGATTTAGATTCGTGTTAAGGCTCCTGGAGCCACAATCACATTTCAGAGATGTCAAAATTGCTACTGATTCATATAATAAGTAGTTGGAAGTAGAACTAAAAATCACCATCTAATGTCAATCGAACACTAAAAAATACAAGTTTATAAATTTAAATTCATAGCGTAAGTTGACAAAAAATATTTAGTTTAGTAGAAAAATTAAATAACATATGAAAATGTATACTACCTAATATATAGAAATATATATGGACTTGCATAGCTATACTATATATATATATGAAATATAAGAACTGTGTTGGTAATGGTTATCATAAAACCAATGTAAATGTTGCAGTGTTTTCAACCAACTGTCCCTCAAAATAAGATTCAAAACCCGAATGACTAATAGATTTTTGTTTTTTTTTTTTTTTTTACATTTTTTCGTTAGGATGTCAACAGTCATTTCACCAGTTGGAATATATTTTATAAAGTTTTATAAAGATTTTGATGTAAACCTCTTTTATGTTCTGAAAGTACATGATGGAGTGGATTCCTTACAAGGTGCGCTGTGTTCTGGTTGGCGCAATAAATTGTTATTGGAATGCTGACTAAATCCTTGAAATCCATCTCTGCAGGATTTTTTTATTGGTTAGGCGCATCTGTAGATTATTTCTTGATCGACCGCGACCACTCTCTTATAGTCAACGCAGTTATTGCACCTATTAGAACTTTTGTCCCGGTTCCAAAAGTGTACTTCGTCTTTTGCAGTTCTCCATTTAGTAACTCTTCAGCAAAGATGATATTTACTGCACCTGCCTTATACTACATGAACTCTTCGTTTAAGTTGTTTTTGGTTTTGTCTTGAGACGGTTTCAGTTTGAGTATGCAAGTAAAATATCAATAACGTGTACTGCGACAATGTAACTCGCGCTGCCCCTGTTCTTCGTATAAACACAAGGATCAGCCGCATTCTCCATCAATATTAACTTTATAAATGTTTATCATCACATTCACGGCCCGTACAGATACCTTTTTAATTTACAGACCTTGTACGCATATTTAGGACGTATTTTTGCATCGCGCTGATACCATTTATTAAATTTCCGTTTAATTTAAAAGTTGTCACATCCCTCGGATGGAGATATCTAACCAATTTGCAAATATGAACCGTACAGTGAAATTACGGGCTACAGGTGAGTCCGTTTCATGATAACCCAATCTGGCCTGTTGGTTATATCCTTTTGTTACTTTTACTTATACTTTTCTATATTTCCATTCTTATCGTTCTTGATTTCACTTGGTATCTATAAGTTTTCCATTAAGTGGAAGTTTGACCAGTTACCTAGTGTGGTTTAAAACCAACTCCTACTTTCCAATGTTCAATGCGTCCTTTCACTTTTTAGCATTCTTCGAATCTGAAACTTCTTTTACCATCATGTCTGCGTCTTGCCCTAAAAAGATTAGTTTACTTTGCAGCTGATTTAAGTTGTTTACCTCCCTTTTTCTCTTTCTTGTTACAATCTGTCTGTTAATACACTCTAGTTTTACACTGTCTGAATTTTCGTCACTTCTGTAAGTGTGTGTGAATTCTATTGGTATCTCTCACAGATTTCAAAATCTTCAGTCGTCTCCAACCAATCCGCTGGGTTTAGTCCATGACCAGTAATAACATTCTCTACTTTGGTAATTCCATTTTGCTCTGAAAGTGCATAGGAATCAGAATTATTTGTCTCCTAAATAGCATAACTTTTGTATAGCGTGAAGGAGTACATTGTAAAGAATAAAAAAGAAGTATCAACGTCTTTAGCTACAGCCAAGTTGCGGGTCAGGCCTCGCTGAATCCTTTTACCACGTCTAAGGTAGTTCGCGAATGAGAATCAGTAAGCTTAATTCGTTGGGTTTTCTTTGAGTCCCAAGTTACAATGAGGTCGCAGGTGAACTTGCTGGGCTAGGCTTAGAAAAGACTCAGGACTTGAACCTGTCTTCATTAATATAGTTAAAACATAACAATTGAAAGAATAATATAGACTTTTTCTTGGCATCGTCTCGGGCAAAAGCAAAACACCCTGCAAGGTTTGCTGCGAGAGTTACGACGACACGGTGAAGCATTATCTGGTTGAGGGTACGGCCTACGTTTGCATAAGTCTTTAGGTACCTCACACTAAAGCATGCCACAGACATCCTAGTAAAGAAGCATAACATAGAATGAGTACAATGGACTAGTTCTTTGTAAAGTCACGGATATAAAGGGTGGTTCATCGTAAGGTTTGATTTATAATGTAAAATAAATAACATAAATTTGAAAGCAAACTTAAAATTTTTATTATTGATTAAAAGAACAGTTCATGGCATTAACTTTTTAAAAGTAATTTTATGTAAATGTTTGCCACGACTACGTTTGAGGTGGTCCATTTAGAAGGTTTACTTTTGGGCAACTCATTCGAGCATAGCGACTGGTATCTCGCGGATAACACGAGTAAACTTGGCTTCCAAAACGTCAATCGTAGCTGGCTTATTCCCGAAGACCTGAGATTTTATATATCCCCAGAGAAAATACTCTAAAGGTGTGATATCGGACGATCTAGGCTGCCAATTTACCGAAGCAAAACGTCAAATTAAGTGTTCACCAAAATGATATTTCAACAAGTCCATTGTTTCACGCGCTGTATGGCTCGTAGCTCCGTCTTGTTGAAATGAGAGTTCGCCGATACTATGTGCTTGAATTTCAGGAAGCATTCAGTCCGTTAAGATGGCGCGGTAACGGTTGCCATTGTCGGTAACATTCTGATTTGAGGAAATATGGACCAATGATTCCACAAGCCCATAAACCACACACATACCGTTGTTTTTAATGGATGTATTGGTAGCTCTTGGTCCTCTTCGGGTTGCTCTTCAACCCAAATATGGCAGTTTTGTTTATGAACGTATTAACATTGAGCCAGAAATGGGCTTCATCACTGAACAAAATTTCACGATAAAACACCGGATTTTCATTGAGTTTTTCCAGAGCCCATTCACTGAAATGGCTTCAATTCTTGCACAAATTGAATTTTGTACGCCAAGTTGTCGAATACGCTAAGCCAAGCTGCTGAGAACGACGACGAATCGATTCGTCAAGTTCTTCGCGTGCACTTTCAGCTACAGCTGCTATAGTCTACTCACTATATGCTGGATGTGGTCTTACCGGTCAAGTATCATCCACTAATGTAAACTGGGACTCAAATTTGCGAATGGTATTGGCAATAGTGGTTTCAGTAGGTCGATTATTCGCACCGTAAGTTCCTCGAATCGCACGAAAAACATTTCTCACAGAACGCTGATTTTCGTTATACAGCTGAACAGTTGGGAGACACTGTTTTGATATGAGTCTTGTGATGTGATGACTTGTCAAACGATACTGAACAAAAATGACAAAGCAGTTTGATAGGAGTCACGCGTGATCTGTCAAAAAAAAGCCTATTGAAAAGCAAGTCTCCCGATGACTCGACCCTTACAAAAGTATATAAAAGTGTAAGTGAATTGGTTGGACAAAACAATAAATGTGAAAGTAGTAAAAGGGAATCTCAGTTACTAGAAAAGAGGTGAATGCAATTAAACGATGGCGCGTAAAGAACATGACTTATAGAGGCCGACGACCTTTGCTCAATCGGACCCTGTTGTTGTCAAAGGACCGTCTTGCGATGGTTTTCTCATTTTAAGTTCGCCTTCGTTAATGAAAATTTTTAGGTTCATGTTCTTCGAATTTTTCGAGCTTTTGACTTTGGTCTAACAGGTCAGCCAGGTCAGGATTATTTTTCCAATCAACGAGTGTAGCAACTGATTACTGTATTGTCCGCTCTCGTTTGTGAAGAGTGTTCGTTCCGAAGTTTTGTCGTTTACGTGCTATAAACCGGTTTCTTGAATTTGCTTACGTTTCCAACAGTTTTTAAAAAATAAAAAAGCCCACTATTTGTGTTTTATTTAACACAAAACAAAAACAAAGAAAAAACTTTTCCAAATTTTTATTTAAAAGTTTGTTCACTTGTCACCTCCTCGGTCACCCTCTATATTTAATGTACATATTTTCCCTGTTCTAGTCTCCACGGCTGTATTGCTTTCATTCTTCTTTTTGTCCAAAGTGGCTTGGAGCTTCTACAGGCCTGCCTATCGGCCAAATTCCATAATTCAAAAATTGTCGCAACCAGAAGGCAGTAATCTTGTTGCGGATACTCTTACAGTACACTTCAAGGGTTTATGGTGGACAATGTTACCCCTTACACCCTAAAATCGACCGACAAGGTGCTCGTATTCTTTATATATCCTATTAACTTTACTGGTATCGCTCTGATATGCCAGCAGTATGGGAGTATATACTTACATATACGTATCCTTAACGCTGGACGAAGGAACTTGGAAGGCAGCAGAGCAGAAGAATTGTATCGGACATTAAGCTTTGGAACATAAAATGGGTGTGGTGGTTAAATGTTGACTTCTGATCTTTTGGATTTTCTTCGGTGCTCTTTACAGAAGTGGTATTTTGTTGATATTTAAAGATGATGTACCTTTTTGTAGAAAGGATATATACTTCTGGTTAGTGCTCTTAAAATTAATTCTGCTATTTTGGGGAGGTTTCCCTTTTTATTTAAGTGGAAAGGAAACTGTTTTGTAAATAGATAGAATTAAGGAGGGTGTAGGCAGATACGTGCATTCATTCAAAAGTGTGAGTAAAAGGGATTAATACCCTTCGAAAACGTTCGTATAAAAAAGTACCCTTATTTATATACATATGTATTTATCTTTGGTATTTTGCTTCTTTGGAATGCGTTTATTTACACGTACACTATAATCGGTGGTAAAAGCGGATCCTGTGATATTTGGTATAGGTTTTTCTGACAAGCTTAAGTCATGGAGATATAAGTTGGGGTACCTGCTAAAATTCAACCAGGTATGTGTCAAAATAAACATTCATCCATAAAATGGTATATAAATTGTAAACCCGTATATTTTTTCTAGTAATTTATCTCTGCAGACCATGTATGTTTTTTTTTTTTTTTTTTTTCTTTTATAACTTGCGCACGCTCAAGGGATTTAAGTAGCCTTAAGATACTTGCACATAGCCCGGGCGAAGGAAAATCAGGGAGGTAAAAAAGAGAGGTAGAGATTAGCTTTGGTTTTAAATGTTTAAAGGAAATAAATGGCAGACAGACAGGGCATTAAATAAGCGAATTGTTCGAGCTAGGAACAAACCACGATATTTAAGAATACGTCCGAAAGTATGCTTGAGGTTGTACTGATGAGCATTCATAGCGAGAAAGGCATTACGGTTAACATTTTGAAGGGGCGGAATGCTACTGGCGATTTCTATAGAGCACTGGTGGTGGAAATAAAACAGAGTGTGATACGCGGCATTTCGTCAGTGTTCGATGGTGTCCATTGTCTGAGTGATATTAGTATCAATTATGAGTTTTACTGCACTCTGCAGAATGGTTTGGGCGCACCGGAACAAATGTGGGCATTGTAATCCAATTTTGGGCGGACTAAGATCAAGATCAAGACCAGATATTTCTTACATCGCTTCATGTCAAATGCCTTAGAAATATCAAGTGCAACTATCTTGCTTACGCCAGATTGATGTACGCTTTAGTTCCACTTGTCGGTGAGACATGCCATTAAATCACCAGAAGACACTTTGCTTTGAAAACCATACTGCCGATCATTGAAAAGTTTTTGCGATTCGAAATATTTTATGAGTTGACAGTGTATCAGCTCCATGACCTAGAAATGAAGGGACGGGCTGGACAAATGCTGTTTTTCATCTGTTTGGAAAGAATCCTAAAGAATCGGACTGATGAAAAAGCTTACACAGTGGTTTTGCCAGCATGGAAGGACACCTCTTCAGAAGAAGAGGAGATATACCATCTGGATCAGCGGACTTGTGTATATTAAGACCTTTAACTACACTTGTGGCCACAAGAGTGCGAAAGTGAATTCGCCCCATTGAAAATCTGGAAGTGTTCAGCAAGCAGATTGACCTAGTGCTAAGAGCTATTAGCTGAAGTGTTATTTTAAATGAGCGTTGGAATGAACGATGAGGCAGAATTTCTAATGTTTTTGACGACCACCAATTTTTAATAAATGCCTTTGGAACTTTGTAGTGTTTTTTGCCTCAGTTTTTGGTCGTATTGAAATTTCACACGCTTAACAGTATTGTTCTGTGATTTCTTTAGGGAGATTTAATATAATACTTAATAATACTTAAAGCAGCTGATACGACCATGACATTCTTCTGCTTATAGTTTTTATCCTTGAAGGTCCGTGTAGATTCAGCTCTGACTTCTGTCATGTCATATTTCCATGTTCTTTTTCTGTTTCATGAAGTATGATACAGCGTTTTTCCTTGTTCAAGGACAATAGATACATTCTTTATTTGCATGTGCTATATTTAGATATAATTATAATTTTACTATTACAGGTTTATCTACAAAAATATATGTCGCATATGCAAAGGAGATAAAAAGGCTTGTGAATAATTTATTTTGGACTTTTCCGATGACAAAAGCCCTACTTATCCGAATGTGTGTATTCCTGGATTTTCAGAGACAACCAATTCAGGTCGTGATCACATCCACGTAAATGAAAATGCAGGAGTGGTACCTGAACAGTGCAAAATTTACTAGAGAATAGATTTTGAAGTGGCGAAGACAAATTATTAAAAAAAAATTACTTTGAAAGCAACATAGTTCTCAACTTACTGCTTTCTAACTTATTTGTATTACGCCTTAGTCAGAATTAGATCTGGGCCTCGACCAATAGGTCCATCCCACTAGAGCTGCGTACTCCAAGTTGGTCACTTATAACGAAGTCTTCTTCTACTACGTTGTCCCTCCGGGTTAGAATAGAAGGGCCTTTGGGATCTAGCGTTGGTATTCATTCGCTATGAATAATTTTCGACAAGGATGGTGCAGGTCTTATAAAGAGTATCTGTAGTGTGTCTTGACCAGGCCTTATTAGTTACTTGCCTTCACACGCCCAGGAAACAACGAATGGCAAGAGTAACTCATTGTTTAATTTCTGATAAGATTATCAGATTTAATAACGGAGCCGAGGTATAGAAAGTTTTCGACTATCTCTTGTGACGTTTTGTCCGATTTGTCGATGTTGTGTGTTCTTTCTTGTTGACAGCATATATTAAGATTTACCTCATTCACGACCAAGCTCATTTTCGCGGCTTCTATTTCAATACTAGAGCTCTGACAATAATGCCAATGTCGTCAGCGGGTAGTCGTACAGACTTTTGTAAAAAGGTGCCTCTGTTGCTGACTTACAAGTTTCGCACAAAGTTCTTAAGTAAGATGTTGAAAAAGTTACTAAAAAGCGCATAAGTTTTCTCAACCCATTTTTGACATCAAATGTCACAGGGATTATGTTTTCGGCCTTTATGAAGCAGCGAACTTTCGCCATCTCTATTGTTATTCTGCACAATCGCTACGTTATTGCCGGTATATATAAGGCTCCAGCTTCTTGAAGAGTGGTCAAAAATTTGACTCACAGATTGGTTTGAAATTAAAGCCAATACCATACCAAAACATCCTTCATTTATGGCACATTCCCTATGAAAATGGTACAAAGAATACCAGTCAAAATGTTTACCATGTTTACCAGTTTTTTATCTTAACGTATGCATTATTTTGTTAAATGAAGATCTGGACCACGGCTGAGTATTCTGCGCAAAAAACATTTGCTAAGTTATGTAGATTATGCTACTGTCCGCGGTGGACCAGGGCCTTAGTGAATAGGCCTCTCAGTTGCGGATGAGAAGTTGGTTAAGGTCCCCTTCCTTTTGTGTGCCCCATGATAGATAAAGTCGTAGTCTTCAAAGTTATCTTCCTGAGCTTGGGTCGAAAATTTTCTGGGCTGGGGCGCAAGTGATGGTGGTGATGATGTTGCTTTGCTGATGAGGATGGCTTCGTTATTCAGCCCATACAGCTCGATATTGAAACGTCTCCTCCATTCTCCATGAATGCAAACGTGATCGATATTTACGCGAGTGCATTTTATTTCGATGAACACAATCCTGTGCAGAGCCTTTTTAGTTGCTCAAGAGAGGGCTTTACTTCGGAATTTCCTTTGAAACTCAAAGAAGTAGCGATTAGGAAAAGAAATTCATGATTTTCACACTAATGATGCTTCGATGTTGTGTATGTATTTCCCTGTAGTTGGTATAGTTTAGGGGATCTCCGTTCTTAGGGATCAGACAAATAATACCAAGATCACATTCGCCGTGTATACTTTCATCGACCCAGATTTTAGAGACAAGGGAATTTTTGCTCCGTACCCAATCATCACATGCTCAACAGTTAAGTCATCGCGTCCAACAGCTTTGTTAGACATGAGCTTTGAAATTACTGTCTTGACTTCATTTTGGTCGGGTGGACGGAAGTTTTGTATGTCATCGTCTAGGTTGAATGGTTCATTTTGTCTGACAGTGAAAAGTTGGTAATGACCTTTTAACACCCTGCAGATATATATATGTATTTTCTAGATTCTCAACATTGACTGTAACTATACCATGAGATTTCCTTCTGCATCCTTCTGTTCGGGATTTACACCTTTATTTTTGCTCATTTTAGTTTTAGGGAATACTTCTGAGAACGACATCCCTTTTCGTTCTCTTCTGCAGGTTCTCTTTGTGTGTCTACTGTTTTTACAGATTTGCCTGGCAGTCATAATTGAACCAGGAAGCGGGTTGAAACACTGCACATCAGAGGCGCCTCTCTGATTACTACTTTACAGTGATGCCACTGGTCTTTTAAGATCGCAGCGTCAGACTTTTCCAGAGGTAAAGATCGAAAAATTTACTAGCAATAAATTGTGATTGTAGCCGTTTGGTGTTGAATGGTTCTCAGTTACGCTACACAAAAGAACAACCCGTTTTTACTTGTGAGCAATGTTTTAAAAATAATAAAGGTTTGGCAGCTACATTTAGCACATTTATAAAAAATAACAATGGAAAATTTCGACCAAAAAAAGCAAGCAAATTTCTGGAGGTCATTTCCCTATACTGTACCCTTTACGAGTCAATACGAATTAAAAACCTGTGTTTTCTATCAAAATTACTTCTTGTGTGAATTTTGGGACACCCTTTAGAACTTAGTCAAATATGATAGTCACTAACTTAGGTTATTTCTAGTTATCGACGAACTAAACTCGTAATATGATTTTTTGGTTAAGCTGAGCGGACGTTTTTATTATAGTTCATACATGTAACTGACGGAACGTGTACCCGTACTACTGGATAACTCAAGTAAAGTATTGAACGATAAGAATATGAAGGACTTTCTGGAGGGCTTTTAAATTGGTTTAACAATAAATCAAATATGAGGGTAGTTAATTGCCTCATAAATATTTGCATTCAATAAAGCTTGTAGGAGGAGGTGTGGAAGAGAAAAAAGGTTTTGTCCCTACATGAATCTGACATAGAAATTGATAATATTGAAAGCTTTGTTAAACAAAAATGTGTGAAGTTCCCGTATAACCACTTGAACCTAACTTCTGTTAGGTAGATTTTTGATTTTATTTATTTTATTAATTAATTGAAAACAAGTTTTTGTTCATCAAATCTGTTAGATTTTTATTGTCATTAAAACACTTATAAAGGGTGATTCATCGTGAGGTTTGATTTATAATGTAAAATAAAACACATAAATTTGAAAGTGAACTCAAAATTTTTATTATCGGTTAAAAGAACAATTCGTAACATTTATATTTTGAAAATGATATTATGTAAATGGTAGCCAAGGCTACGTTTGAGATGGTCCATTCGAAAGGTCCAATTTTGGGCTAGTCGTTCGAGCATAGCGATTGGCATCTCGCGGATAACACGAGTAGTGTTGGCTTCCAAAGCGTCAATCGTAGCTGGCTTATTCCTGAAGACCTGAGACTTTACACATCCCCAGAAAAAATAGTTCAAAGGTGTGATATCGCACGATCTAGGCGGCCAATTTACAGTAGCAAAATGTGAAATTAAGAATGATTTCTCAACAAGTCCATTGTTTCACGTGCTGTATGGCTCGTAGCCCCGTCTTGTTGAAACCAGAGCTCACCGAGACCGTGTGCCTGATTTTCAGGAAACACATAGTCCGTTGACATGGTGCGATAACTGTAACCATTGTCGGTAACATTCTGATTTGGCTTATTTTTGAAGAAATATGGACCAATGATTCCACCAGTGCATAAACCACATCATAGCGTTGTATTTAATGGATGTAATGGTAGCTCTTGGCACTCTTCGGATAGCTTACCAGCCCAAATACGGCAATTTTGTTTATACGTTATCCATTGGGCCAGAACAAAATTTTACGATAAAATGCAGAATAAGTTTTTCCAGAGCCCATTCACTGAATATATGACGCAAATTCAAGTCGCCTGGTCTCAATTCTTGCACAAGTTGAATTTTGTACGTTTTTAGACCGAGATCCTGACGTAAAATATGCCAAGCTGTCGAGTACACCAAGCCAAGCTTCTAAGAACAAAGGCGAATCGATTCGTCACGGTCGTCGCGTACACTCTCAGCTACAGCTGCTGTAGTCTCTTCACTACGTACTGGATGTGGTCTTACTCACAGAACGCTGATTTTCATTAAACAGCTGAACAATTTGGAGACTGTTGTGGTGTGAGTCTTTCCACGATGACTTCCCAAACGATACTGAACAAAAATTATTACAAATCGTACCTCACGATGAATCACCCTCTGCAGATTTGAGTGGCATTTTAGATATAAAGTATTAGCGGAATGCACCAACCTAAATATAATTCTTCTGTATTGTGTCTTGAAAAAACCTGGTAGAGATTACAGATACAGAATTTTCGCATTGATAAATTAGAGGAGGGCATCATCAATGACCCTACATCATAGGGTGTAATGATCACCTTCTGTAGAATTCACTAAATTTGTTATTAATGAATAAATATTTTGAAAAATCATCACTTATTTACACCATTTTACCCTTCAAGCTTCCTTTGTTGATGAAGTGGCCCAAAGTGCTTACGTTTCGAACCAGATGATTGTAGCTTGTGTTGGAAGTTGGAAAGAGCAAATATTTTGTTTTCTATTTGTTTTCTTGAACACCATTGACTGTGTATCGCACCAACAACCTTCATACTTCTGCTTTCAAATTATCTTCATACACAAGTACTTAAACACTTGAATTAGTTAAACAATTTCCCTAAGATAGCAATTCGGAATAATTGCGTAATTTAACTGGAATTGTTGGATAGTCTTAAAATTAGCCATGCCCTAAGCCGCTTGTAATGTTTTAATTTTGAACGAATGGCTAAGACTTTCACTTCTTCTTCTTTAGGTGTATATTTTAGTAAATTTTTAAACTTTGTCGGTATATGTCTCATAAATACCCTAAATGAAAATCTATGCATATATCCACTTAATTTATAATCAGATTGAAGCAGAACCGTGGAAAATATAAAGCACATATGCGGATCACTATCTGATTACATCATAAACTCGATGAAATTTGTAGTAGTATGGCAGGATACCATATATAAGCAATATTATTATGAAAGCACAAATTATAAAACCTAAGGTCCGAATGAAGGAATGCTCAGTAGTGTTTGTATGTATTTTTACTTTTTTTTTATAAACCCGCGCGCGCACAAAGGGGATATGAATACCCTTTTACTGGTTTTTATCCAGAGCGCGGGCGGGTGGTGTAGTAGTTTAAAACTCAGATGTATTAGGTTTTCGATATTTTTCCCAGAGGTGGTTGTCAAACTGGACTGGACGAGCAAGTGCATCCTCAACCAGTGGGTCTCAGTACGTGCTAGTTGTTAGTTCGTTACATTTAGCCCAGCCAGCAATCACTCCAACATCAGTGTTATGCCTTCATGTCAGAGTTGACGCCGACGGGATTCTCCGATAACTACATGCAAATTCTACGAAAAGACTTTTTCAGAGAATTGCCTCGCACGTGATTCGAACCCGCGACCCTCTGTTTGAGGAGTGTATGCATATACCACTACACCACGGCCACCCCCATGGTTGCAGAAATTCTCAACAATTGGACATAAAGTTATTAGTTTTTATAGAGGTTGCCAACGGTGGGTACTTCAAAAGGCTTTTCATTTAAAATTGTGTCCTTTCTTCAATATTGGTTTTGCAATGACGACCATAGGGCTTCGCGACTTATTTCAACCCTTAAAACGGAAGCCAGTCAAAGAAGAAATCCCATAATTTTTCTTATGAATTTGTCAACGCCTTGATGTTGATGTTCGTTAAAAAAATTATATAATTCCATCATCTGTTAACCGTTTTCCTAGTAAGAAGGTACACGAATAGCTTTTGCGTTTTCAAATACATTTTTATAAGGGTTGGAACTCAGAACTTCTGAATAAAATAATTTTTCGACAGGTTTTATTTTTCTACATTAATTTGGGTATGCGTGATGAATCAAACAAAATATTACTCCCTTAAATGAGTGGCGGGATACTTGTGTACATTCATATACCATATTTTGTATGACAGATAAAAACGACTTCATAATTTATAGTAATATATGTATATATACCATATATATATATTCTTTTCAGTTGCTGTTATTCGTTTTAATTATGTGGCTATAACACTGGCATACGATAGCTTGTGCATAGTTTACGAGTTCTCAATTGCTTCTGATACATCTTACAGCTTCCCACAATCTGAAGTCGTCCAGTTTTGTCTCAATTTATTTCGGTAAAAAAAATTTGGCACATGATACCACCAATTACGTCATGTACTGCTGAGTAAATTTCTTTTTTCGGCATTATAACTAAATTTTGAGTTTAACACGTTATATATGATTTGCACAATCTTTCTGAAAATTTCGGCGCCGATCTTTAGAGTAGCTTAAATTAAGTTCCATGTTTGTAATGTACCAAATACTAACAAGACTGCTATGTCTATAACTAATGCTAAGGGCCAGCGATTCGCCTTACGTTTTGTGTTATATTCTCCATTATCCATACTAGCGTCGCATACTCAAAATATGTTGATGCCGTATTTTTCAGCCTTGGAATGCATATACTAAGTAAATCGAGTGCGCCTACGATATACGAAAAGCTGTTCATCCATAGTAATAACGCTCGGCTTCAAATGTTCCAACCAGTAGCTTGGTTAGTTTTGGTTCATGTGGAGGGAGTAATTTAATTGTCAAAACGGTTAAAACGCAACAGAAACTTTAATCTGCCATAAGACTTTGTAGCGCAGTTGTGAGTATTGTGTATTTCAATAAAATAAGGAAGTTAATTCTTAATAATTTATTTATATCTAATATACGAGTATAATCTTAAGTAGCTAAAAGAAAGAACAAGTTACTTCATTGGAGGTTGGAGCAAAAAGGAGACTTAAATGTCATGCTAAAAATAGGCAAGGAAGTGGTTTGAAAATATGTTAATGAAAGGTGATAACACAATACCTTGAGTTATCGAAATATATAACAACTTTTCTCCTCTTTGCTCAAGCCTTCACATAGATAGTACCATACAAAATTATTTTTTAATCTTCGGCTTATCATAAACAGAAAAGGTAAAACGCTTAGGTTTTTTCCTGTCTCTTTGAGATCTTCTTAACGGTTAACGTAAGTCTTCGAAAACTATTTCTTTTTCAACACTACATCTTTCTTTTTCAAATTTATCCAACTTAGGTTCTATTTTGCAATCTTGATTACTAAAGTTCAATGTTTTCGTATTTAGATACACAAGAAAAGCATTTCCGATGGCGTTTTTGAAGCAGAGGAGCATATGGTGTTGCGACTGTGCTGTAAATACCTAAAAATTTGTTCTTGAATTACTATAGTGAAGACAAAAACGCTTCAAAACTTTTTTTGCACTTTGTATACCGCGTTCTGCTAATCCTTTAGAAACAGGGAGGGAGGAGAATGTACTAACAGAATTCATTTACATTGACAATATTTTTTTAAAACAAAAGAGTTGAATGGTGGTCCGTTATCTGAAACTATTATATCAGGAAGAGCATACGACGAGAAATTTCATTAAAAACTCTTATTAAAGAATCCACCTTAGTTGAATTCATAATTTTAATTTCACAAAATTTACTGTAGAAATCTATCAAAATTAAAAACGTTTTCCCTTTAAAATAAAAAAAAAATCGACGTGAACTGTTTGAAAATCATATGAAGTTACCGGCCAACTTGTTGTCACAACTTCTTTTTTGACATTCTGGCTTTGATCACAAACTTACAAACATCCTTATCACATAAAGGCCACCAAACATATAATCTGGCTAATCTTTTCATACTAACAATACCAGCATGGTTATCGTGAAGGATGCCCAAAATTTTATCCCGAAGACATTTGGGAATTTTAATACGGTTGGCATAGAAAATACAACCATTATCCGGAGATAAACTATTCCTTTAGAGGTAATAAGACACTAGTTCTTCCCTTATAGTACCCGACCATGTTCTCAGCAACGACTCAAGACCCGACTGCCCTATTGTATCATGTTTGTAATGTTCAAAAACTGTTTTCAAATCTATCAATGGCTCTTCAGACTGAAAAAAGTTAATAGGAGCCTCCTCAACATCTGAACTTTCAGGCAGCGGAAGACGCGAAAGGGCGTCTGCGTGGCCCATTTGAGAACTACGACGGTATGAAATTTTATATTTATACATGGAAAGTAATATCGACCACCTTTGAAGACGAGCTGCTGCTACTGAAGCTGTGCCTTTCTTAGGATTGAAAATTTCCTTTAAAGCTTGATGGTCGGTATAAAGTGCAAACTCTTGGCCATAGACATAGTTATGGAATAGCTTCTCTGGGCAATTGAGAATAATTACGCTGTTCTTGACTCAAACTACTAGATGCGAAAAGCAATGGTTTTTCAACATCTTCAATCTCGTGCGACAAGAATGCACCCACACCATAGGGACTGGCATCCGTAGCGACTATAATTGGCTTGTTGGGATCATACAAAGCGAGAATATTATTATTAAGCAAGAGATTTTTGCTTTGCTTAAAAGCTTCTGAGCAAAAACTAGACCAAACGAAAACAGAATTTTTCTTAAGTACACTATACAACGGTGCCAAAGTAGTTGCTAAATTTGGCAAAAACCTACCATAGTAATTAAGAAGTCCGAAGAAAGACTACAATTTGGCAACATTTTTAGGAGCCGGAGCTTCCACTATGGCTTTGACTTTTTCTTCATTAGGACAAACTCCTTTTGTGAAATTGAATGACCTAGGTATTTAACGCAGTTTTGTAAAAACTTTGACTTTTCTAAATTTATTCTTACATTATGACGACTTAAACGACTGATTACCTCAAACAACTTAGCACGACAATCTTTTTCATCGACTCCGTGTATAATTATATCGTCTAGATAACAAAAAACATATTTTAAACCGGTTAAAATCCTATCCATTACTGACTGAAAAGTAGCAGAAGCCGAACTAACTCCAGGAATTAACCTTGTGTAAGCGAAAAGCCCCTTCAATGTATTAATAACAAGAAGTTCACGAGAACTCTCTGAAACTGGCAACTGCTGATATGCTTCCGTCAGATCTGATACACAAAAAACCTTACAGTCTGCGAGTTGAGCAAAAATTTCTTCAATTTTGGAAAAATTGTAGTGAACTGTCTCAATATATTTGTTAATAGTAACTCGACAATCGACACAAATGCGAAGGCTACTTTTCGCTTTGGGAACAATCACAATTGGGCTGGCCCAACGACTTTGCTTAACTGCCACTAGAATCCCTTCATCCACCAACCTCTCCAGTTCCTTATCTACAATGTCTCTTAACCTGTACAGCACACAATACGCGGAGTGAAAAATCGGTGTTTGGTCATCTTTAAGCACGATATCAGATTCGTACCCGACAATAGGTTTACTTAATGTAGTACTTGTTACACATGGAAAAATTGTTCTATCTCGTTGCTACAACCTACTTGGTGAACTGGGTTCATACTAAAAACCTTCCTCCAATCTGGGTACAAAATATCAATCCAATATCGCCTTCGATAATTATCAGCTGTAAATTATGCTCTCTTCCTCCAAACGGCACCCGAACCTTCGCCGTACCGATTTCTTTTATTAGACTACCTGTAACTGTACAAAGTTTATTGTGAGATTTCTCTAAATTAGAATTAACAAATTTTCTTCTGAACTCCCCTTCACTCATAACCGACACTGTAGCCCCGGTATCCACCTCCATCTCGATGTTGACTCCATTTATTTTAACTACGCTGAACACTGACTGCTTCTGCTGCTCTTCTTTGACGTTTTGTATGATTCTTATTTTTTTATTTTTACTGTGTATCTTTTACTTGACTTTGGACATTATTCGTTGACGGCTTCATCCATTTAGGGTTAGAAGCTTGACATTTTTGATTCCATTGTTGTTTAGAATCGTGGGACGACTTTTTCACATAGCGGCTCGTGTTGTGGTTTGATGATATAGAATGAAGTGCATTCGGTTGCATGTTTTTTGACGCTTTTTCGGAGGCTTCCATGTTTAAAGCCTTTTGACAACACTTCCAAAAATTGCAACTATCACCACTCAATAGACACTGCTGAATTTTTTCGGTGCGTAAACCGATGATAAAACGATCTGTTAAAACGTCATCTAAAATGCACGACTTGTATCTTCCAAGGTCATTGATTACTGTGGAGTTGGTTGTTGACATGACTGTACGAGCGACTTCAGACGGACTATGTATTCTCCAATTGGTTATCCTTCTTCTTGGCACGACTTGTAGAACTTGTACCTTTCAGCTCTTTTATTTTCAGTTGGAGCAAAATGTGCTCTGAGAAATTTGATGAGGGTTTCGAAGTCTTTGGTACTTTGTAGATTTGGAACTGTTAGAGACATGAGAATCTCATATATCTCAGCACCGATCACAGTGGTAAGTAATGGCGTTTGATCTTCTGCCTGGATGTCATTTATTTTAAAAAATTGACGAAGCTGGTCGTCGTAGGCTTTAAAATTGCCTCCAGGTAAAAATGGTTCAATATTCCCGACTAATGGGACCATTTTAAATGTAGTTTGCGTTGCACGTGTACTTAACCTCACCAAAAGTTTGACAGACAATTTTTTTTTCTTTTTTTTTCCTTGTGCTTTCCTTTAATTAATTCCAAGGAATTTTCCTCGTCGTCAACTATTGTGTATTTCAATAAACTTAACAATTTATTTATATCTAATATACGAGTATAATCTTAAGTAGCTAAAAGAAAGCACAAGTTACTTCATTGGAGGTTGGAGCAAAAAGGAGCGCGAACAAAGACTTAAGTGTCATACTCAAAATAGGCAAGGAAGTGGTTTGAAAATATGTAAATGAAAGGTGATAACTCAATACCTTGAGTTATCGAAATATATAACACTGAGAAGATTAAATGGTTCTCATAATTAAAATAAATTCTCTTTATATGTTTTCTTCGTTTTAAGATATAGATCATCATCACTTTCGTTTTCGTTTAACATTTCACGAACTCCAAAGGAATTAAATCGTTGATAATGTACTCGTCCCATAGAGGAACAACTGAAACTTAGGTTTGAATCCATATTTTATTTTTATTTTTTTATTTTCACTAACCATGGCACTAAATGCGTCACTTTTCGCAGACACAAGACAACAAAAAACTTGTTTAGGGTAACCTCCAAACTATGTAGATAATTTTAATTTAATTTGCTTCCACACTGGGTACACAGGTACCTCGTCATTCATTTAAGGTTTTTTTTTTTTGTGTCATTCGGATGACGATTAAACAACATCGGTAGTCAGTTCTGGGATATATATTGTAGATATCTCGATCTACACTATTTAAAAAGAAATTAGGAAGTCTATTTCAGATAGGAACGCTTTTTGTTTTCCAGTATGTTAAGTGTTGGTTCTCTGTCTACCTGACATGTTGGGAGCTCTATGTTAATTATTCATTAGCTACACTCAAAATTCTGTTATTATACACCAAAGTGAACCTTTCTGCACTAAATTAGGTTTTGAAGGGTATTGAAGTAGTATTGAAGAGTTCATGCAATGAGAATCCACCACTTTCAGTGACCATCTTGATTCTGGCAAGGTTTATGACTATATCAAGGATGATGTTGGTGAGATATACGTACACATACATATGCGATACACTACCCTGCCTGTAGGACATTAAACATAACTTTATTGCTTTCAGAATTAACATCAGTCACAATTTTTGATGCATCAGAACGCCAAGTTGGATTTTTAGCGTTTAACAGATTAGTTCACAGTACGCAACTATAAGTGTTTAAGTGTATAAGTCATGAATTCGAATAAAGTGTTAATCATTTCTAGCTGAAGGTAATATGGGAATTGCAAAGTGGTCTGATTGTAGTGAGAAGGTCCTTCGCTGAGTGAATTGGTATTTCTTGGTCTGCATGAAGCCAAAGATATATTATGCAATGAAGTGATCTCGACTGGAACATTTAGGGCTGTCGCGAAGTAGTTCGCGTATCTTTTTTAATAACAAGGCATTTTATTCCTTAAAGACGTTGTTATTTCATGATTGCTATTTATTTTTTAACCCTTTTTCACCATACAACATGAGCATAGTTGATAAATTATATTACATCTGTTTATTTTTGCATATGGTAAAATAAAAACATAATTTTTGGATTTATTTAGTAGAACAAAGTGGACGCTACTTATATTCCAGCAAAACCCGAGATGCTCCGGTCAATCATCGATTTCAACATCACATGAATCTAGGACTAGACTTCGTTTTAAAAACTCAACATTGTGGTATCCAGTAGAGCAGAGGATATCCTATAAAACAAATCTAGCGGGCTCGGGTGCGAATGGCTGTTATATAGGCAGCTTTCACCTTGTAAATCTTAGCCTTTTTGAATTGGTGTAATTTACAACGTCTTTCACGTCGCAACGTCTTCATAAATCACCTTATATCACTTCTGTTACGGAAAAGCGACTGTGTCGGCCTTGAAATTGAACAATGACCCTTCTTTTGATGACTGAGAATACATTTGATTTTTCTTTTTGTAGCAAGATTTCTCAATAGCGAATATTGTTTCTTAGTGAATAGAATTTCTTGATGGGAGCTCTGCGCAAAGCCTCGATTTTGCCTACGTTTTTACTTAAATGTGAGCTTGAGCATGGATCCAATGAATCTTTTATTAGGTTATTGAAAACGTTCGTGGCATTTTTTCATCAAAATTCGTATTAATTTTATTAAACTAAATATGTGCCCTTTTTAACGATAAGGTCTTGGACCTATATCCTGTTGCTGAGATTGTTGAGTATTCCATTAATACAGACCATAAAATACATATCTCTTTGCTTCAGATGCTGGCAAGGGATAAGTTTCTGAATACCTCATTCTCAGAGCCATCTTCTGTTTAAAGAAAATATGGTCTTTGGTACAACGCGCACTGGACTTTGGATGACCTTGTGCAGCAATGGTGGTTTGACTCTGGTCTTATGGACATGCCGTCTCTTCATAGACACTATAGGCCTATAGTGAGCCTATAGTAGTGTGAGATTCTTACTCACTAAAAATGACCTCCCTTGTTGAGTTCACACTCAACAAGCAGTTTTTCTATCGCATTTTATTTTGTTTTTATAAGATATCCTGCAGGCGATTTTCCATAGAAAATTCTGTGTAATTTAGAAAAATTACGCGCTGCTAATCACCGCGCTAGATCGAGAGGCTTAGTCCTTTTCAGACGGCGCAATAAATTTGTCTCGTCGAGGATCTGTTGATCAGAAATATTCGTATGACCTTGTAATCGATTATTATGTCTTCGCGCAAATATTTTAATTACGTTCTGAACGTTTTCGACTCCTTAGTCTCTGTGGATATCATCGTTTCTAATGTACCACGGCGCATTAACAATACCTCGATGAACTTTGTTTTGGAATGTCTGTAATACATTAATGTTACTATTTTTAGTACAACCCCAAAGTTGTACACCATATGTCCAGATCGGTTTTAGCACTTGCTTGTATAACAGCAGTTTGTTCTCTAAGCCAAGCTTGGAATACTTTTCAAAAAGCCAGTAAATATCTCTATATTTGATTTCAAGCTCTTCACGTTTTTTCTTCACGTGTGCTCTCCATTTAAGTTTAGCGTCGAGTGTCATACCGAGATATTTGGCCTCGTTCGCGTAAGGAATTCGTACTGCGTTGATAAACACCGGTGGATTCTCAATTTTCTTGAGAGTGAAGTTCACGTGGACAGACTTGTTTTCATTAAGCGCGATTCGCCAAGTTGCACGTTGCAACTTGGCAGCTACTTCTTCGACTGTTTTAGCCGTTGCCAAAATGGCAGTGTCATCAGCAAATGTGGCTAGGACAGTGTCGTCCGTGGCTAGGACAGTGTCGTCCGTTTGCGGTATATCGCGGGTAAAAAGCAAATATAGCAGAGGGCCAAGTACACTTCCTTGCGGCACCCCCGCCTTTATTGTCTTAAAAGTGGAATATTCGTTTCCGTGTCTCACACGGAAGAGTCGGTCTTAAAGGTATGAACCTAAAATACAAGACAATTACTGGGGTAGGGCTTGTCCTAGTTTATATACCTTATAAAAAGGCTTGCGAAACGTCAAGGAATGCGCTTGAACAGACCAGCTAACACTCGATTGCTCGTTCAATTACATCGGTTATTCGATGCACTTGGTCAACTGTAGAGTGTTGGCTTCTAAAGCCAAATTGATGGTCAGGCAAGAGGGAATTTGTGTCGGTAATTGGTTTCAGACGAAGGTCGCTCGAAGACCTTCGATGTAATCGGGAGAAGCGATATTGGTCTATATGACTTGACTTCAGTCAGCGGGTTAATTTGTTTCGGAACCATAATAACTTCGGCTACTTTGCACTGGTGCGGAACGTGCTCTAATCTAATGCTGGCATTTATAAGATAGATCAGCTTTAGCAAACCTTTTTTTGGCAATGCTTTAAGTATCTCTCCCGTTATTAAGTCATATTCCGGGGCTTTATTGGGCTTAAGCGTGTCTATGACTTTCCTAAGCTCCCTAAGTGTAGCCTTTTCTACTGGAAAGTTTGTGGTCACGTCTAGCGTATTGACATTCTCTGGAAGCACTTCCCCGTCGAATGGTTTAAACGTTTCAGCAAGATGGTTGGCGAAAACATTAGCTTTTTCCTTATCTTCTTTCGCCCAGTCATCCTGGTTTCTTCTTATTGGCGTCACGTGTATTTGGGGCTTTCGAACCCTTTTAACGGCTCTCCATATGGAATAGTTGGTATCCTTTGTCGCTATGAGTCTTTCAAGGTAGTTATTAATACCTTGATTATTGAAGTCCCTGATCGATTTTTTCAACACGTTGCAGAGCCTATAGAAGGACGTTTTACCTTGTGGTGCCCGGATTTAATGCCACTTTTTCCGCACTCTTCGTTTCTTCCTTATCATTTCTTTGATTTGCGGTGGATATCTTATGCCGACTTTGGAAACTTTGTTCGATTCGCGGAGAGTGTTCTTCCAGGCCACTTGCTATATGACTTCAACAAAACGTTCAACTTTTTTTTCAAGTTGATACGGCGTTCTAAGTGCTACTTTCAACTCAGTATTGTCTACAACGTCTATTCGGAAATCTTCTCAGTGAGTTTTGCTGTTAGTTAATCTGGGTGGTCTTTGTTTCTTCACCAAAGATTCGCACAGTGAGAGGATAACTGGAGAATGATCGGAGGAAAGATCGAAGCCCTTTTCAACTTTTACTCCTTTTCCGATAAAGAAGTCTATTAGATCGGGTGTTTTGGCGACATCCGAGGGCCGAGGGCTTGCCTGTTGAGTAAAAATAGCAACCTCATTTAATATCAGCCCTGTAAAGGGTTTTGCCCTTTTGAGAGAGACATTTTGAGCCCCAAAGGTGTGGTTCGTGTTAAAGTCGCCACCAATTATGAAGATTGGTCCAAAAGAGTTGAATAGGTCAATAAATTCGTGTTTTTTTGTTTTGCAGAGCGATTGGCAATAGATTGACGATATATTAAAAGAGTAGTTTGTCAAGTTCAATTATTGCTTCCAAAGTATGTTTAAATGCAGTCTTTTATGAATAGGGATGACCCGCCTCTTGCGTTTCCCGATGGATGATGAGCGTGGTAGTTGCGGTAACCTTTTATTTCCACGCGCGATTCTGTCGCCAGGTGAGTTTCAGAAATTAAACATATGTCAGTTACTTGACATCGTTGAATCGGTCTAGCAATATAAACATAAACATTGGCAGTACTATTTTCAAATCCGTGCATAAGTTTATTTGTATTAATATAAACAAAACTGACTCAAATTTAGTGCTTTTTGGGATGCCGTACTTACTTGACTTTTCTTGACTTGACTTGACTTGGTACTTTGATCATAATTGCACTCTAAGTAAGATAACTTTTAAGTCATTCTGACAAAACTGCTTTCAAGGCATATCAGTTTTTGAATGCAGTATGATTTGGTGGCCATGGAGAATCTCATATAATAGACTTGAAAGAAAAAAGTTCTACATTCTGATCATTTGTTACTCTATGTAGTGGTTATACGATAGCATTTTAATGATATTTGTCAAGCCATGGTGATGATTATAAGAACTTAGTTATCAAATGGAGATAAGTGCGTAAATGACCTCATGAATGACATTATTTCTTTGGTGCACAAAGGAAACAAGTGAAGGCTTGATTGGTAGTGACATCTCTTAAGAAAAAGTATTAACTATCATAATTTTTTTTTTAGTTAAACAAGGATTTCTTAAAACTTTCTACTGTTTGTTAGACCCCTTGTGGTCTGACCCACTCAAATATGAACCCAACTTTGCTTGAATAAAAACTGCAACAGAAAGGCAAACGAGTTCTTTGTAGTATTGCCAAGGCTTTTTAAAAGACCAATTCATGAGGTGCAAAGAAAAATATGAGTCCCTGCAACATGAAAAAATCATGATTATGTACCTGCAGATAAAAGATTGGCGCAGTTACATGAAGATACATTTCTTTAGATGTTCTTCTTCTGCACTCCAGGACTTTGGTAAGATACTTATTCCATAACTAATGTATACGTAGAACATAGAAGTAATGAAAAACATAAAATCATACCAACAGGTTTCATAGATAATCAGAAATTAAGTATTCACATCTAAAGGTTCTTTTGTAAATCGGAGAACGCATCTATTCCGCACTTTAGTTTATCTTTTGCTAAATTTTTGATACCTGTAACCGAATTTGTTTTTGTTGCGAATACTTAAAGAAAATCGAAGGTTCATTCGTCTTAAACACAAAAAGCAGATGTTTTCCGTCTCCACTAAACATGGATTTGTCATCATAACAGAATGCAGAAATGGAATGTACATAACAATAGAAGGCGAAGGAACACTGAATGATACTGCCGCACGGAATCAAGCCGTACACTACGTTCAACAACTATGATGATCACTCATATTATTCTATAAAATAAACCCCTTTTTCGTTTTTTTCTTTATTATTTTCTCTTCAAAATGTCTTTTACTTTCTCTTTTCTGTATTGTCTATTACTTTCCTTCTTTCTGTTGTTTACAAACATTAACTGCATTTCCATATTCCTTTTAAGATTTTCCACTCAAATCACCAGTGGTACTCATTAGTTTTCGATTATTAACTCATTACTTTTTACTTAGGTTAATTGTGTTGCTTTTTCTTGTTGTTGTTTTTGCCTTTAAATGATTAATAAGATCCAAAAACAGGGTTATTGCATCGGTGAATCAAAAATATTGTACTAATATAGGGAATTCCTATCTCATTTGAATATTCAAAATTTGGGAAATAAAATAGACAATATAAGATACGAGTATGTGTTTACCGATGGGATAGTTACTATTTTATGTGTTTTGAAAACTTGCCTAGAAGCTGTATTATTTTATTGAGTCAATTAAATGCTAACAGTTGAAGTGAGTGCAAGTGTTCTATCCCCTACTATCGAAAAAACATAATTACTCATAAACAAGCTCGTGGCGATTCTGGTGAAGGCGATGGTTGCCCTCCCAGTAAATACTTAATAACGATTTATTCAAATGATATTTTCTAAAATGAATAAAAACAAAAATTATTACCAGCTGTTGCAAAGCCTTATTGCAGACTCGGAAAATAATTTTTAATTTTAAGTATTGTCACTGGTAATTTCCCTGAAGAATTGAAATGTTCCAATGTTATTCCACTTTTTAAAAAAGAAAGCAAAAAAGAAAACAAATAATTATTGGCCGATCTTGCTGTTACCTTCTATTTCAAAAATATTTGAAAAAATAGTTAAGCGCAGGATTTTGAAATATCTCGAACATAAAACCTTTCTTCGTTCGAACCAGTTTGGATTCAGATCAGGCCTACCTACTGAGGATGCTCTCTTAAAATTTTGTTTGTTTATACACAAAGGTTTAGACGATAAAACATTTTGCAGTGGACTTTTTGTAGATATAACCAAGGCCTTCGATATGGTTGATCACAAAATTCTTTTGCACATACTGTATAATGTGGGTTTCCGTGGTTGTATGTATGATTGGTTCGCTTCTTATCTGAAGGACAGAAAACAATTGTTCGAAATAGGAACCAGTTTCAGTAATCCTAAAACTCTTAAGCTCGACGTTCCCCAAGGATTTGTTCTTGGTCCGGTTCTGTTTTTGATTTACATTAATTCTATTTTTGAACAACCCTTTGCTGGAAAAGTTACTGCCTTTGTAGACGACTTAGCTATAGCATATAGAGCAGTTAGTTCATTGAACTTAATAACTGATATCAATCATGACGTCCACTTATTAGGAACTTGGTTCGCTGGCCACAAACTATTGGTTATTAACAGAACAAAACTTATGTTTTATAGCCCAAGCACGGAAATGACCCCGGATGTTAATGTTACACTCCAAACATCAAATTGCGGAAGTTATAACCTAATCAATCATGCGTGTGATACTCTTAATTCCAGGGATTCTTTTGATACGAGCGTCGCTTGTAACACCACTTGCTTTAAAATTGAAAATGTTCATTAATTTAAATATCTGGGTGTAATAATTGACCAAAATTTCAGTTGGTCTGAGCATATTTTAAGTGTAAAGCGTAATTTTCTTTCCACCATTCGTTGTATTTATCGCCTAAGATTGATTTGCTCCAATAATAGTCTAAAAACAATAAACTACGGACTTTTCCATTCTAAATTACAGTATTGAATAAGTTGTCGTTGGGGGGGGGGGGTGCTCACCCTTGTACAGGGTGAGTTTTTTAGCTTGAGACATCCAAATTACTCGAAAAATACGCGATAACGCGAAAAATCTTTCAAACAAAAGTCACAAGGTTCTGAAGGGAACATAAGATGGTGACCACGAGTTTGACCTTGAGCCCCGCTTTCAAGGTCAAACGAGGGTCACTTTTGATTTTTTAATGGGATTTCCTATTTTTTGATAGATTCATGCGTGAAAAATTACAATTCTTTTACATGAAACACTTTTTTCAAAAATGCGTTCTTTTCCCGTCAGAGGGCGCCATAAAACTTAAAACATCTAAATTACTCGAAAAGTACAAAATATCGTGAAAGATGTTTCGGACAAAAGTCACAAAGTTCTGAAGGGGACATAAGATGGTGACCACGAATTTGACCTTGAGTCCCATTTTCAAGGTCAAACGAAGGTTACTTTTGATTTTTTAAATCATAATTCCTTTGTCAGTCGTATTGCTCGTAGGCTTGTCATTTGTTTTTACATACTGCCTTTAGCATAACCCAGAAACAACGACGTGGACGTAGGGGTGATTAATTAGAGTGGGTCCCCTTGCCCCCCACTGTTGAATCATTTAATTCTTTCCATTTCGACGTTTATTTCCTGAGACTATTTCAACAAATGCTCGAAAATGTGACCATTCACTTCAATACACATGTCTATCCGCGCTCCAAATTAACCAACAGAACTGAGAGGTATATCTGGCGTAATCTTCCGGCAAGCTTCAGTTATTCGTCTTTTCATGTCCTCAGGTGTTGTTCGCTTTTTTCTGTAAACCTCACTTTTTAAGTAGCCCCACAAGAAGAAATCAAGTGACGTAAGATCAGGTGATCTAGCAGGCCATTGCCTCGGACCCCCTCATCCGATCCATCGTTGATGATAAACATTGTTTAATACGCCCCGGGCTACTTGGGAATAATGGGCTGGACAACCATCATGTTGAAACCACATTGGTCCCGCGAGAAGTTTGCATACTTTTCGCCATTCTAGTTGCCTTCAATAAAATATGGACCTATTAATTTATCCCCAATAATTCCCGTCCAAACATTAACATTCCAAGGGTGCTGGCGTTCAACTTGTCGCAACCAAAAAGGGTTTTCTGTAGCCCAGCAATCCATATTTTGTCGATTGACCGCACCGTGACTGGTGAAAGTCGGCTCATCAGAGAATAACACCTTTGCGAAGAAAAGAGGGTCTCGTTCAATTTGCTGAAGTGCCCATTGACAAAAGGAAACCCTGTTGCGAAAATCCTTACTTGAAAGTTCTTGATGCATTGAAACATGATAAGGATGGTATTGTATTTATGCCGATGTAATATCTTACAGACAGTCGTTTGAGAAATTCCTGATTGACGACTTATTTGGCGAGTGCTAATGTGAGGATCGTGTGCAACGGCAGCTAACACTGCTATTTCATTGTACTATCTGACCGATTCCTTTTCTTTGGTTGCACACTTCCTTCACCAGTGAATTGTTGGATGACCCGATAAAAGGAAGCGCGCGATCGTATCTGGTGTGGGACACGTTGGGCGTAAAGAGCAACAGCACCATCGATGTTCCTTCCACTTTCTCCATAAATTAATATCATTTCAATTTTCTCTTGAATTAAAATAGCCTGCATTATTAATCTGGAAAACGTTACTAATAATAATCAGTTGCTCAAAACAAATATCGAACCTTTAAATGAAGTACAGTTCCGTTCAAGTAGAAAAAAATGGCAGAGTGCACATCATACACTCTCAGATAAGTTTAGGACAATTTGCCTCTATCTGAAATTTCTTTGCGTTTTAACTTCACTTGACTTCCTCAAAACAAATCTTGACGTTCTAACACCCTAACAACGTTGGAAACCGATTAAAGATTTAGGCGTGTCAGTGCAGTGGTATCTAGCACTGAATGAATAAGACCTTTGAGACAAAGTCGTGTGCCCCATTGAGGAATACGACTGAGCAATGAAAATCAGGAATTATCATTTGAAAAATCAAAAGTGACCTTTGTTTGACCTTGAAAATGGGGCTCAAGGTCAAACTCGTGGTCACCATCACATCCATCACCATCGAGTAATTTGGATGTCTCAAGTTAAAAAACTCACCCGGTATCTTACGAAGCAATTCCCAATTATTTGTTCCAATCCCTACCTTCCGTACTACAAGCTTTAGAAACTCTTACTCCGTTGTATCATGCAAGCTGCTTGTTTAACAAACTCCCTATTGACTTACGAATCATAACAACCCTATCCTTTTTTTTTTGAAAAAGATTAAATGTTGGCTTCTTGGTTTCGAACACAAAAATATTGAGGTTTTGTTGCGCTATATTGTATAGTTACCTCTGTTTTTCTTTTATTTTTATTTTTCGTCATGAATTATTATTTTTGAATACTTTCTTGAATTACTTTCTTACTCTTGCTGTTCAATTGTTTTTATACCTTTGATTAATGATTAATTTTTCTGGATTATTCTCTTTACCTTTTCCTTTAATTTATATTCAATTTGTTTTTAATATTTGTATTAAATGTGCTCACAATGAATTATTAACACTTTGAAGTGGCATTGGCTCTATTATTGACTCAAACTTATTCTATTTTATTTTTTTTAAGCTAAGTTTTGAATAAAAATGTATCTACATATAAGTCATGTTATAAAATGGAAATAAAGAATACATTAAAAAAATATATATATTAATAATGAACGATCTAACGTCATTACAGAAACTATCCCTCCTATTTGGGTACTAAATTCATCAAGTGAACATCAAAGAGACGCACGTCTCTTTTCGAATTCTTTAAGAATTGAAAAATACTTAATTAAAAACATTTTCCTCGGTCAAAAAATTATCTCCCCCTCATTAGAAGACCATAAACAAATTTTGGCCAACCCGGCAAAATATAATTGCGAGTTCTTTACGCACGCGCGCAAGGACGCAAGACCTCTTAAGGTAATTTTGTCAGGACTCGATTTTTTTTAAGGAAAATTAAGTGAAGGATGAATTGATAAAGCCGGGTCTAAAGTGTATTAACGTTAAGGCTATCACAATCAATTCTAAAAGCAAAAACCAATATAAACATTACTTATACATAGTTTACATAGAACATGGAACAATCAAACTGAATGAACTTTGGCGATGTTTCCCAAGTCTATTCAACACTATAATCCGCTGGGACTTTAAACGACACAATACTGGAAATTTAACTCAATGTCATAATTGTCAACTGTATGGACACGGTTCCATGCATTGCAATGTCAAAAGTTTGTGTGCCAACTGCTCCGGCAATCACAAAACGATTGACTGTACTTCTTCTGAGGCGATTCGTTGCGCCAATTGCAACGATCTACACAAATCATCAGATCCTAACTGCGTCAGCCGGCAACAATACTTAAATAAATATTTTTCCCCTTCAGCACTCAAAACTCCTCCACTACCACAAGCTCCTCGGAATATCGTTCCAACTTCTATACCCAATCCCATTCCTAGCGAAAACAATAATTTATTCTCTTTTGATGATATAAAATCCCTTTTAAACGAAGCTCTCAATAAATTTGATTCTTTTCATACCAAGTCAGAACAATTCCACATCATTACCTCCTTGGCTATTAAATATGTATATGGCATATAGCTCTCTGAATATTACGATGGCGGTACCAGAAGTACGCAAAGAAAACAAAAAAATTTTTGAAGAGAATTTATTTACCTTTCAACATAATCGCCTTTCAGCTCTATACACTTTTTCCAGCGATGTTTGAAAAGTTCGATACCTTGGTTATAATATATATATAATCTTGATCCTCAAAATAGCTTTTAACTGCTGACATCACTTCTTCATCGTTGGACAATCTTTGACCACTGAGCCATTTTTTCAAGTTTGGGAACAGAAAATAATCCGAGGGGGCTAAATCTGGCGAATAGGGTGCATGAGGTAGCAATTCAAACTTTAATTCATTAGCTTTGGCCATTGCATTCACGACACTGTTTTTGCTTGAGAGAGGCACCCATCTTGCACACAGCTTTCTCATGTCCAAATTTTCAAATAATATGCAATGTACCGCACTTTTTTAAATGACTACAATGTCTGCTAGCTCGCGCACTTTCAGTCGACGATCATCCAGTACACCTTTGTGGATTTTCTTCACCATTTCTGGAGTCGTCACCTCATTTGGTCGAAGGTAATATAAGAGAGACTTGCAAAAAATATTAAGGCATCGCAATAAAATTATTATTGGTGGTGATCTTAACAGTCATCAGTTATGGAATTACCTTCGATCAAACTGCGGAGATAATGTCCTATACGATACAAATGAAGCCTACCCTAGTTTTTCATTGTTATATTCTTCTAATCATACATACATTCCTACATCTTCATCTAAAAGTGCATCTACCATTGACGTCTACTATCTACGTCACTAACTCTACAAATTACTGCACCAGACCATTTACATATGACAAACTAGGATCAGATCATTTACCTATAAATACTTGTTTGAGCAACATTAGTCCAGTTAAACAAACTAGATTCAAATATAATTACTCTGCTGCTAAATGGAGTCTTTTTAAATCATTTTTTTAATAGAAACTGCCATTCAAGAGAATACTCATTGGACATCACAAACAACACTTCTCAAGTTTATTGCTTGTGTAGCAACTTTATTTCGTTGGTGAGAAGAGCGGCCGATTTCGCAATACCCAAGTATTGTATTTTTTAAATAGCGTAAAATTTTTAAACAAAGCAATCGCTAAGGAGATCTCAGAGTTCAGAAAGACTCGTTGGAGTAGTTTGCTGTCTTCCTTTATTTAACAAAGAAACTAAGCCATTCTGGAAGGTTTCTAAAATAATAAAGAAAAAAGGCTCTAACATACCGCCAATTGAAGTACAAAACGATCTGTACAAAGGACCAAAAGAAAAAGCTAACTTATTAACAATAACTTTCTCCAATAACCACAATGTTGCTGCTCATCTAAGCGATCGAAACACTATTTCTGAAGTCTCCACCTCCGTTACTACTACTTTGCAATCAAATGTTGATTTGCCAGATTCCTATTTTTGTAAGTCCAAACAATATAAACGAGCTTATAAAAACTTTAAACATAAAAAAATCTCCTGGCCAAGATGTTGTCAATAATAAACTGTTAAAGGCACTTCCTCCTGAGGCTATTATATACTTAAAAGTTATTTTTAATGGATGTCTTAAACTTTGCTACTTCCCGGAATGTTGGAAATCAACAATACCATTAGCAAAATCGGGAAAACCTAAAAATAACGTCAATAGTTATAGGCCTATTAGCTTACTTAGTTGCCTCAGCAAACTATTAAAAAAAATTATTAAGGGAAAGCTTGGAAATCACTTAAACGTAAACAATATTATACCCAAATATCAATTCAGTTTTAGGCAATACCACAACACTACCCACCAAGTTGTCAATATAAAAAAATACATTTTTGATAGCTTTAATTTAAAAAAATCGACAGGTCCTATTATTGTTAAACTTTGAATAGGCGTTTGACACGATCTGGCATGATGCCTTACTGCACAAGCTTCTTAATATCAATCTTCCAAAGCCAATTTTAAAAATAATTCAAAGGTTTTTATCCAACAGAAAATTTGCAGTAAAAGTGCAAAATTAAATGTCCTCAATTCGACGTACTGAATTTGGAGTTCCTCAGGGCTCTGTACTTGGCCCTATTTTATTTAATGTATTTGTCGCCGACCTTTCTGGTCTTGGTGATGAAGTTATAGTAATTTTTCCATGTTCGCCGATGACACGGCTATTTTTACCTCAGGAAAAATTTGTACGAGGATGTTCATCATACCTTACAACAATCACTTTTCACGTTAGAAGAATATTTTTTCAAATGAAAAACCGTAGTTAACACCAAAAAAACCGAAGCAGTTCGGTTTACGCTAGGTGATGTTAACTTCCAATTGGGTTCGGTCAGCATAGACTGGTCTGAGCATTGTAGGTACCTCGGTGTTATGCTAGACAAGAAAATGATCTTTCAAAAGAATATATCTCCCACTGTCGATAAAATAAACAAGTGAAGGGTTTTCCAACAGGGACTTGACAACTTTGACAACTTGATAATTTGTGAACGCACTCTTTCACTAATCATCAAACTATCAGTGTCAATTTATTCAGCAAACTCAACATTTTCATCATGGTAAAGTACACTGCAAATTGTAAAAATTTTCTACAGATATTCGGAGTCGGTGCCTGCAACTTTAAGAGCGTTAACTCAAATTTTCGGTCGTAATTCTCGCTCTAGTAGACAGGCAAAAACAAGTGCAAAAATTTGAGTCTACATATTCGTTGTGTGATTTTGCCGTGTCAGTGAGACAACGCGTTGGTCGAAGTGTCGAAAATATCGCTGCCGTTCAGACGTCCTTAGCAAACGATCCAAATTAGTCAATTCGTCAAGAATCGGGCATCGCTCAGACCACATTATGGCTTATTTTGCGTAAGGATCTTGGTTTACACCCATACAAGATCAAGTTGACTTAAGAATTGAAGCCGATGGACCATTTGAACAGACGTACGTTCTCCGATTGGGTTCTGGAGAAGATGCGCCAAGGTGATGAATTTCATCGCAAAATTATCTTCAATTTTTAGCTCAATGGGCTCGTCAATAAGCAAAATATGCGTTATTGGTCGGGTGAAAGCCCACATGTGCTTCATGAATCACCACTTCATACACAAAAAATAACTGTTTGGTGCGGTTTGCATGCCGGCGGCGTTATTGGGCCATATTTTTTCGTGGACGATAACAATCGTCACGTTACTGTGAATGGTCAGCGCGCCATGATCACCGATTATTTTTGGCCCGAATTGGAAGATATGGACTTGGACGACATGTGGTTTCAACAGGATGGTGCCACAAGCCACACAGCACACGCTACAATCAATTTATTGAAGAGTAGGTATGGTGAGCGTGTTATCTCAAGACATGCCAACACACCGACGACGTTGGAAGAGCTTAGAGACAACATTGAACGCGAAATAGCGGCTGTTTCGGCCGAAATGTATGGCCGAGTCGTTGAAAATTGGGTCCAACGAATCGACCGTTGCAAACGTGCTCGCGGTGGCCATATGAACGAAGTCGAGTTCTATTCAGAAATGTTTTGATTGTACTTCAAGCCAATAATAAAGTTTTTGAAATATCTCAAATGATTTTCCTTTTATTTAAAAAAAAAGTTGTCAAGTCGTTATTAGAAAACCCTATATATAAAAATACTTTATCCGTTAATATGCAGAAATTCAAAACTCAGTTTCGACAATAAACTTGTTTTATTTAAAACTATTTTTCAAGCCATCCCGTTGTACGGTGCCCCTGCTTGGGGCGATTGGGCAAAACGCATAAAATTAAACTTCAAAGATTGCAAAATAAAGTTCTTAAAATGAGACTACTATAAATTTACCATGGTTTTACTCAACATGCAGGCTTCACGAGCTAGCACATATCGACTTTTTGAACACTCTATTTGAAAACTCGAATTTAAAAAAGCGAAAATTCTTTGAAAATTGCTCTCTATCTAAAAATAAATTTAGTATACAGCTATTAGCCTTATAATATTATTGTTAATAATATTTATGAATGTATAAGAAATTTAGTTTTAAGTGCAATATTAGTTTTAAGGAATCATTGTATAAGGGTTTTTTTTGTAGATTTAGAAAAATTAAATTAGTTCTGTTAATTTATCATTATTATTATATAATTATCACATATAACTTAGCTGTAAAGGCTAAATCATCCTTAATATTAAAAAAAAAAAAAAAAAACATTGTAACTCACATATGTAACATATAACATATCCCAACATAACTTTGGCGCTACTGAATAAAGTAAAACCTAACAATTTTATTGAGTGAGATTCGATATTAGGTGTGAAAAATTCTCACTTAAAAGCAGTGTTTGGCATGCTTGCAATTAGCTCCTCGGTGAGACGGTACTTGCGGCTTGTCTCCTAGCCCACAAAAACAAAAGTCATGCCAAAAGGTGTACACAGATACTCTTACCTTTGAGAGATGAAGAGAACGATAGAAAGAGAACTTAGTTCCTTGCATGGCAAAGGATATCGTACGTTTTGGATGTGCGTATATCCAACAAATATAGATATTAAACATGATTACATGTAAGCTATTCTGTATTTTAAACATAAAATAATCGTTTGCATTCGATTCTTGACTAAGTATGGGATATATGTATATGATTGACTTCGTTTGGAAAGTATGTTTGCATACGAGTATGCTTGTAATAACATAATGTATTAAGTAATTATGAACGAGTAAGTAAGTATACGAGTATGTATATATGCGTATGTAGTTAATAATGTTAGTACAATTATGTGAATAGGATGCACATTTGTGGGTTTACAACATAATGATAAACAAGTTAACTACGAAATTATCATCTGCCAAAAGGCAAAACATTAAGTCTCATAAGCAAAATTGGTACTCACTGTTTTATGTTCATGATGTTTTTACAGCGTCAAAATTTCTGCACAAGGTAAGTTAATTTAACAGAAAATTAACAGGTAAACTAGGAAAAAAAACTAAACGTTACGAGTAAAATTAGCGTTCACAAACTGAATAGTTGGAGTAAGGAGATGTAAAAAAAATGTTATGATACACTGAATTGTTTTATTTCTTTGATAGTGGTCGAGTTAATTGTTTCACTTGCTGTAGATGGATGCACAATTTATTCTTCTTTATACGAAAACTGTTTTATGAATACCCGGATTAGAAATGACAACACAACTTTTTTAGGTTTTGACAGTTTATTTTTCAATATAATCCCCTTTCAACTCGTTACACCAGGGGGCTGCAACTTTGTTGACCACTCCGTAAAGTACGACTTTTGTTGTCCAGCAAAAGTACTTCTCCACAGTGGCGATGACTGTATTCGTTCGATCTGTACTTCTTTCCGGCCAACGATCTTTTGAGGTTTGGGAACAAAAAGAAGCCGCAGGGAGCTAAATCCGGAGAATACGGAGGATGGGGGAATAATTCGTAGTGCAATTCGAACAATTTTGTTGTACCGACTGGGGAGAAAGAACACTTTTTTCTTCGCCAAATGTTTTTTTTTTTTTTATTTTTTCTTTAAATCAGCCCATCAAATTGACGTAGTGTGCTCCTGTGATTGTTTTTCTCTTCTCCAAATAGTCAACGTGGATCACACCTCGCGCGGCCCAAAAAACGGTGATCATCACCTTTCCGGCCGAAGGTACGGACTTTGCCTTCTTTATAGCACGTTCACCCTCGAAAGCATATTGTTTCGATTGTTCTTTGATCTCTGGTGTGTAACATCGTCAGTCAGGAAACGAAACAGAAACTCCCCTGGCGTTCGATTAAACACGGCCAAGTATGTCTTTGAAGCGGTCTCCCGATTGCTCCTGTTTTCCGGTGTGTGCGCGGACAGCTTTCTGATTCCCAAAATGCAAGATATGGCTAACGCGTTCAGTTGAGATGCCTACTATCTCAGCCAACTCGCGAATTTTCAATTGGCGTTCCGCCAACACAAGATCTTGGATTTTGTCCACGGTTTCCTCAGTGGTAACCGTTATTGGGCCACCAGGGCGTGGCGTTTACCATGCAACAACGCACTTTTGTTATTTAATCTTATTACGAAAAGTTTTGATCTTTTATGGTAAAATATCTGTTATTTTTTGGTCAACATAATCGCTCTAGTGAGTTCGGAATTTATATATGGTGAAACGTTTTGAAGAAACTGATTTGGTATCGGGTCAATCTCTACATCAGCATGCTTTATCAGCACGTACACGCCAAAAAAGGCACTACAGTGAGTAAACACGGAAGTGTTCAAAATCACGCAGGCACCTCAATTCGTCGCCGAGGTCAACAATTAGGCCTCACTTATGGCACATTACGGCGAATTTTAAATATTCACCTTCATTCGCATGCTTGAAAAATCCAAATTATAATTGGAGCCTTTGGACCATCTACGACGTTGCAAATTTGTTAACTGGATGCTGGATTGTCAGGACAATTTTATCTTATCGACGAAGCTCATTTTCGTTTCTGAGAGCCGGAAAGCCCATACGAGATTCACGGAAAATCAATGCATCCCAAAAAGATCACTGTATGGTGCGGATTATGGGTTTGGAGGCATCATTGGCCTGTACTTTTTCGAAGATGGGCTAGAGAGACAGTTACAGTGAATGGAGAACGTTACCGCAACATGTTGACAACCTCTTTTATTACAAAATTGAATGAATTGGGTCTGCATGATCTCTGTTGTCAACAGAATGGTGCTACCGCCCACAATCAATCAATTTATTGCATACGAAATTTTAAGATCGCATTATTTCGGTTGGAGGAGAAGTTGATTGTCATCCAAGGTCATTTCGTTTGCACTTTTAGACTTCTTCCTGTAGGGTTATTTTAAGAATTAAGTCATGCTAATAGCTCAGCGATAATTCAAAATTTCAAACATAACATCCAAACAGAAATTGCGGTCATTGACATTCGTTCTTCTTTAAAAGTCATCAATAATTTTGATTTTGAACAATGTTGTATTTTATTCATAATTGCCATAGTTTGAAATTTATTAATCCAAAAAACTCTACATTAATTTCATAATAAGTTTGTGTTCAATTTAATAAAAACTTATACACTAGCTCTTGGCTCCCTTTTTTTTCTTTTTTTAAAGATGAAGGCTGTCTTCAGAGGTATATTAAGTTTCTAATTTTTAGTAACATTTTGCCAATTGAATTACGAGTTCAGTTTGCGCAAAAGTTTAAGTCGTTTTCTTTTTGTCAGAAAATGAGTAAGCGCATTTTAATGGAGGTACGCCAAAATATGTGATAATTTGTTTAATCGAACTTATAGGAGAATTTCTTGGAGTGATATGTAACGTAAAATGTGCTGTAATTTAAAAAATTTGAAGAAATCAACACCAACTGAACTTATGGAATTACTTGAAGGGTTCACCTCACAATACTCAAGAATCGTTATATGTCGTGATTTCAATCTTAATGTTTTTGGGAATAAAAATAAAGCTTCTAAGGAAATGGTTGATTCATTGCATTGTAGCTTTGCTAATCTTTGTCCTAGATCACATACCAACATTACTTCATGGTGCTGTAGTATCCAAACTTGACTTGATTATGTATTATTAGCAGATATTCATACTAGCTTTCAAGTTGATTTCGGAAACAAGAAAATTATATTCCCTTGAAACGAACATATGCCTTTGTACACATTTCAAAAGACCAAAACGAAACTACCATGGTTCATGTGACTTAAGCAAAGCTCGGAACAAATTTGACTCTTGTCCTTCGAGTTGGGACTTTACTATACAATAGTAAAGGGTGATTCATCGTAAGGTTTGATTTGTTATGTAAAATAAAATACATAAATTTGAAAGCGAACTTCACATTTTTATTATCAGTTAATTGAACAATTCATGGCACTTATTTGTTAACCAAGACTACGTCTGAGGTGGTCCATTCGGAAGGTCCAATATTGGGCGACTCGTTCGAGCTTAGCGACTAATATCTCGCGGATAACACGAGTAATGTTGGCTTTCAAAGCGTTAATCATAGCTGGCTTATTCCTGAAGATCTGAGACTTTTCAAAACCCCCGGGGTGATATCGCACGATCTAGGCGGCCAATTTACCGTAGCAAAACATGAAATTAAGTGCTCACCAAAATGATTTCTCAACAAGTCCATTGTTTCACGCGCTGTATGGCTCGTAGCGTCGTCTTGTTGAAACCAGAGCTCACCGAGACCATGGGCTTGAATTTCAGGAAGCACATAGTCCGTCAATATGGCGCGATAACGGTTACCATTGACGGTAACATTCTGATTTGCTTGATTTTTGAAGAAATATGGACCAATGATTTCACCAGCCCATAAACCATACCATACCGTTGGATTTTATGGTAGCTTTTGGTACTCTTCAGGTTGCTCATCAGCTCAAATACGGCAATTTTGTTTAGTAACGTATCCATTAAGCCAGAAATGGACTTCATCGCTGAACAAAATTTCACAATAAAACACCGGATTTTCATTGAGTTTTTCCAGAGCAAATTATGACGCAAATTCAAGTCGCGTGGCTTCAATTCTTGCACAAGTTGAATTTTGTATGCGAAAAATTGTCGAATACCCCAAGCCAAACGGCTGAGAACGACGTCGAATCGATTCGTCTTGATCTTCACGCACACTCTCAGCTACAGCTGCTATAGTCTCTTCACTACGTGCTGAATGTGGTCTAACCGGTCGAATACCATTCACAAATGATACTGATCAAAAATAACAAAGCAGTTTGATAGGAGTCTCGCGTGATATGTCATATCAAACCTATTGAAAATAAAACCTCTGGATGAATCACCCCTTATAATATAGTTAAGTGTTAAGTCAAATGCAGTGAGTTAGGCTTCTAAGTTTGTAAAAAAATTGCTTTCATTTTCTTTGCATCAAATTATCCACATCTTACCATAATTTTAACCACTTTTTTTTCCGGAAGATTGAAAAACTGCGAAAGTTCTACTGTTTCCTAAATCACCAAACGGAACTTCCGCGGAATACCAGCCTATTGCGATTGTACCATTTTTGTGTGAAGTTTTTAAAATAATAATAATATGGTATATGGTAATAGTAAGTAATCAAATAAAAAAAAACATCTAAATGTTAAGAATAAGATACCAGTCTGATTTTCGTGCGAATTTTAGTTGTAGTTCAGCTTCAGTTGTGATTAAATGTTTTCTTAGATATTTCGAAAGAATTTAATAGCGTTAATCAGGCGCTCTTACTAAAAAAACTGAACCAACCAACCAACCATAACTTTATGTAAACTGTGTGTGAATTTTTCCCGTCCCCTCAAATGTACTTGTTCCGTAAATGAGATATATCAGTATTTTCATAATTGCAATTACCATATATACCCAGACGATGCTCAAATATTGTATAGGGTGATCAGATAGCAATAAGAATTTTTCCAATTTTTATGTTTATGTTATTAAAGAATAGTATCGAAATTCCGGTTCAGTTTTAAATACACAACGTGAATTTCGTCGTGAGGTCAGTCGACATCTTGGCTTCAGTGTGCAGGCAATTAATCGCACCGTGGAAAAGTTTGACCGCGAGTAAACTCTTTTAATTCTAAAACCATCAACTACATAGTGATTGGTGCAAAACGAAGAAAATATAGCCGCCATAGCAGCCAGTATCGAAGAAGACCAAAAATCTGTATCTGAGCTGTGGTTCCAACATGGCAGCCCTACATGCCATACAAGCGACGCAACATTCGAAGTTGTCAAGGAGAAATTTGGCGACTGAGTTATCTTACGGCGATCATTCATCAATTGGCCGCGCGATATGCGATATTATTTTCTCTGGGGCAATGTCAAGTCCTTAGTCTACGTTAACAAGCCACCACACCAATAGCCATCAGAAATTGGATCGACACATTGAAGTACTGCCATTTAAGCCAAGGCGGGCGTTTGAATGATATGCTACTCCACACATAATAGCACGAACGTAGCTTCAAAATAAAGCCAGAATCTATTTTATATCTCACACCGTCGTTCCTTTCTTCAATTTTTTTTTCTTATCGTTGTTATCTGGTCACCCTCTTCTGAAAGCAAACAAACACCAAGCGCTTGACAATTTAAATCGGAAATTAACTGAAATTTATAAGTGGTCAGTCTTAGGCTTAATCCAAAAAATAGGAAATAATTACAAATGTTGGAAGAAGCACATAGTTTTTCTGTCCACTTAGTCTTAACACTAGATTGCCGGATGTTGGGTATGTACCTATTTTGTCTAAAATTAAAATAATATGTTATTTTAAAGACAGTTTACTAAAAACAATTTTTGCATATATAGTACATATTTTGTATATTTTAAATACATTTTCCGCAAATTTTTTTTATTAATTTAGCAGAGACTTCTTTTTCTTCTGCATGACACTTGAACTTGGCAATTTAACCATTTTTAAACATTTTGTATATCTATTTTCTACTTTCTACTTGCCTCTTAGTTCTTCAGTCAATTGCAAAATAAATTCTTTTGCTGAGATTTTCACTTGAGTGACGTCTTTATATAAAAACCAAACATTGATTGCTGCTAAATCTCAGATGTTATAGAACATGTGAAGGGGCCATCTGCGAGAGCCTGCTTTGGTACTATATTTTCGCGCCATTTGATCAAGTATATCGGCACCATACTTAGTGTTATTATAAAATGTTATAGTTTCCGGGACACAAATTTTTCAAATTTTAAATTTCAATGCTTTGCGCTCAATGGTATAGGGTTTTCTAATAACGACTGACAACAAGCGTTATAACGCTGACCATTCACAGTAACGTGATGATCGTTATCGTCGACGAAAATTTATGGCACCAAACAGTTATTTTTTGTGGATGAAGTGGTGATTCATGAAGCACATGTGGGTTTTCATCCAACTAATAACGCATATTTTGCTTATTGACGAACCCATTGAGCTAAAAATGAGCTTCGTCACTGAAGATGATTTTGCGACTCCGAATATCTGTAGAAAATTTTTATAATTTGCAGACGTTGCTCGTTACTGTACTTTACCAGATAAAAATGTTGAGTTTACTGAGTAAATTGACAGTGGCAGTTTGATGATTAGTGAAAGAGTGCGTTCACAAATTAAATTCAAAGTTGTCAAGTCCCAATTGGAAAATCCTATATAACTTTTTTATTGGGCTTACTTTTACAAATAGTAAGCATGGTTTGAATCTTATCTTAAAGAAAGAAAACAAAAGGTCAAAATTGTTGGTTCATATAGTAAGTGCCTTGATATTCAGATGGGAGTCCCGGAAGGTTAAGTACTAGGCCCCATACTCTTTCTTATCTTTACAAACTCTATTTTCAGTCAAAATCTTAGAGGCCTTCAAACAGGCCTCACAGGAAGCACATAGTCCGTCAATATGGCGCGATAACGGTTACCATTGACGGTAACATTCTGATTTGCTTGATTTTTGAAGAAATATGGACCAATGATTTCACCAGCCCATAAACCATACCATACCGTTGGATTTTATGGTAGCTTTTGGTACTCTTCAGGTTGCTCATCAGCTCAAATACGGCAATTTTGTTTAGTAACGTATCCATTAAGCCAGAAATGGACTTCATCGCTGAACAAAATTTCACAATAAAACACCGGATTTTCATTGAGTTTTTCCAGAGCAAATTATGACGCAAATTCAAGTCGCGTGGCTTCAATTCTTGCACAAGTTGAATTTTGTATGCGAAAAATTGTCGAATACCCCAAGCCAAACGGCTGAGAACGACGTCGAATCGATTCGTCTTGATCTTCACGCACACTCTCAGCTACAGCTGCTATAGTCTCTTCACTACGTGCTGAATGTGGTCTAACCGGTCGAATACCATTCACAAATGATACTGATCAAAAATAACAAAGCAGTTTGATAGGAGTCTCGCGTGATATGTCATATCAAACCTATTGAAAATAAAACCTCTGGATGAATCACCCCTTATAATATAGTTAAGTGTTAAGTCAAATGCAGTGAGTTAGGCTTCTAAGTTTGTAAAAAAATTGCTTTCATTTTCTTTGCATCAAATTATCCACATCTTACCATAATTTTAACCACTTTTTTTTCCGGAAGATTGAAAAACTGCGAAAGTTCTACTGTTTCCTAAATCACCAAACGGAACTTCCGCGGAATACCAGCCTATTGCGATTGTACCATTTTTGTGTGAAGTTTTTAAAATAATAATAATATGGTATATGGTAATAGTAAGTAATCAAATAAAAAAAAACATCTAAATGTTAAGAATAAGATACCAGTCTGATTTTCGTGCGAATTTTAGTTGTAGTTCAGCTTCAGTTGTGATTAAATGTTTTCTTAGATATTTCGAAAGAATTTAATAGCGTTAATCAGGCGCTCTTACTAAAAAAACTGAACCAACCAACCAACCATAACTTTATGTAAACTGTGTGTGAATTTTTCCCGTCCCCTCAAATGTACTTGTTCCGTAAATGAGATATATCAGTATTTTCATAATTGCAATTACCATATATACCCAGACGATGCTCAAATATTGTATAGGGTGATCAGATAGCAATAAGAATTTTTCCAATTTTTATGTTTATGTTATTAAAGAATAGTATCGAAATTCCGGTTCAGTTTTAAATACACAACGTGAATTTCGTCGTGAGGTCAGTCGACATCTTGGCTTCAGTGTGCAGGCAATTAATCGCACCGTGGAAAAGTTTGACCGCGAGTAAACTCTTTTAATTCTAAAACCATCAACTACATAGTGATTGGTGCAAAACGAAGAAAATATAGCCGCCATAGCAGCCAGTATCGAAGAAGACCCAAAAATCTGTATCTGAGCTGTGGTTCCAACATGGCAGCCCTACATGCCATACAAGCGACGCAACATTCGAAGTTGTCAAGGAGAAATTTGGCGACTGAGTTATCTTACGGCGATCATTCATCAATTGGCCGCGCGATATGCGATATTATTTTCTCTGGGGCAATGTCAAGTCCTTAGTCTACGTTAACAAGCCACCACACCAATAGCCATCAGAAATTGGATCGACACATTGAAGTACTGCCATTTAAGCCAAGGCGGGCGTTTGAATGATATGCTACTCCACACATAATAGCACGAACGTAGCTTCAAAATAAAGCCAGAATCTATTTTATATCTCACACCGTCGTTCCTTTCTTCAATTTTTTTTTCTTATCGTTGTTATCTGGTCACCCTCTTCTGAAAGCAAACAAACACCAAGCGCTTGACAATTTAAATCGGAAATTAACTGAAATTTATAAGTGGTCAGTCTTAGGCTTAATCCAAAAAATAGGAAATAATTACAAATGTTGGAAGAAGCACATAGTTTTTCTGTCCACTTAGTCTTAACACTAGATTGCCGGATGTTGGGTATGTACCTATTTTGTCTAAAATTAAAATAATATGTTATTTTAAAGACAGTTTACTAAAAACAATTTTTGCATATATAGTACATATTTTGTATATTTTAAATACATTTTCCGCAAATTTTTTTTATTAATTTAGCAGAGACTTCTTTTTCTTCTGCATGACACTTGAACTTGGCAATTTAACCATTTTTAAACATTTTGTATATCTATTTTCTACTTTCTACTTGCCTCTTAGTTCTTCAGTCAATTGCAAAATAAATTCTTTTGCTGAGATTTTCACTTGAGTGACGTCTTTATATAAAAACCAAACATTGATTGCTGCTAAATCTCAGATGTTATAGAACATGTGAAGGGGCCATCTGCGAGAGCCTGCTTTGGTACTATATTTTCGCGCCATTTGATCAAGTATATCGGCACCATACTTAGTGTTATTATAAAATGTTATAGTTTCCGGGACACAAATTTTTCAAATTTTAAATTTCAATGCTTTGCGCTCAATGGTATAGGGTTTTCTAATAACGACTGACAACAAGCGTTATAACGCTGACCATTCACAGTAACGTGATGATCGTTATCGTCGACGAAAATTTATGGCACCAAACAGTTATTTTTTGTGGATGAAGTGGTGATTCATGAAGCACATGTGGGTTTTCATCCAACTAATAACGCATATTTTGCTTATTGACGAACCCATTGAGCTAAAAATGAGCTTCGTCACTGAAGATGATTTTGCGACTCCGAATATCTGTAGAAAATTTTTATAATTTGCAGACGTTGCTCGTTACTGTACTTTACCAGATAAAAATGTTGAGTTTACTGAGTAAATTGACAGTGGCAGTTTGATGATTAGTGAAAGAGTGCGTTCACAAATTAAATTCAAAGTTGTCAAGTCCCAATTGGAAAATCCTATATAACTTTTTTATTGGGCTTACTTTTACAAATAGTAAGCATGGTTTGAATCTTATCTTAAAGAAAGAAAACAAAAGGTCAAAATTGTTGGTTCATATAGTAAGTGCCTTGATATTCAGATGGGAGTCCCGGAAGGTTAAGTACTAGGCCCCATACTCTTTCTTATCTTTACAAACTCTATTTTCAGTCAAAATCTTAGAGGCCTTCAAACAGGCTTTGCAGATGATATAGAGTGTATCTACTCTAGTAACTCTGTTCTAGAAATAACTGCTGATGTAAACCATGATTTGAAAAATGTTAGGCATTGGTTTGGCATGCATAAATTGGTTATCAGCAACTAAACCAAGATCATGTTTTTTAATCTTCCTGGCTTAGATTGTCACTCTCCAAACTTAGTTTTTCATAGCATGAAATTTAGAGCTCTTAATATTTTGACCGATACATGTGCCTCGAGTCATATCATTCCATCCACTGGCCTTAACATAAAATGTACACGTATGTGTTTTGTCATTGAAACCTGTCGTTAAGTATCTGGGTTGTAATTCAAAATAAAATGAATTTGAGTTTGCATACATCTTCATTAAAAAAATATCTACTTTTGATTACATTTATTTTATATCATTTGAATAATTTTTGTTCGCGTATCTTTTGGAAACAGTCTCCTATGGCTTAGCTCATTCAAAGTTGTAGTATGGCTTGACTTGCTGGGTAGCACTCATAATAATAAATTGCAACCTTTTATAATTTCACAAAAAGATCTTTTACGTCTTACTTTGATAAGAAAGCGATGTGAGCATAGCTTCCCCCTATAATTCGACCACTCAAATATCTTTATTTCTATAAAGTTTTAAAAATCTTTTTTCTTAGGATATTTGAATAATCAGAACTATTATGCTGTACGTAGTAATGACAGAAATTTGGCTATTACTCCAACACATACTTGAATATTTTTACTTTATCAGCACCTAGGCTGTATAATATGTTTCCTTTCGAAATTCGGAGTATAAGGAGATATTCTTTTTTTATGATTTGGCTTTTTAATTTTGAAATCCAAGAAATACACCACCTGTTAGGAATTGTTGTATGAAATTAATCAAGTGTCGCTGCTTTTATCGACTATAATTTTCGACTTTAAGTTTAAAATTAAGTTTATACCTATGTCAGAAATCCTAAACTCCCACAACTATTTTTCTCTAATTTTTATTTTTTTATTTTTATATTTATTATTTTCGATTTAGCTCGATACATTCAACACTGGTTTACTCAACCACAGAATGTATCTAAAATGTTAATTATTTTCATTTGGCAGATCTAACATAATGGAAAATATATTAGTTAATTCTCTTTAATTGTTTTTAATTATGAAACATGTTGTTAGTATTTGCCTACATTATAACAAAAAATACTGTCATATTATGTAGCCATGGATATATGTACATATATTTAAGTAAATGCAATAAAAAAAGAGTACAGTAATTGTGGAAAACCATGTCATAGTGTCCTTTTTTTCACGCGTAACCCTTTTGCTAGTGATAGGCTTGTAAAAAAATTCTCTGTGGTAATATTTCGTCCACAATCTAAATATGGCTCAGTGATTTTATATATTGTACAACAAACTCGCTCAAGAAAATATTTGATCCGCTGGCTTTAGTTGAGACCAATCCTCATCGACTGTTATGTTAGCGTCAGGTTTATAGCAATTCTAGCTATTCTCAAATAATTGTTCCCATACTCTTGAAATCATAGCAAATTTGTCTGTTTTCAATCGTTCATTTTTCTTATCAAAACGTATAAATCGAATTATTTCTTTGAACTTTTCTCTACACATTATTAGGGAAAAAAAGGAGGTCCCCACTTCTTCGATCAAGAATAAGAACACTTTAATTTTCTTATCTCATAAGCGTACAAATTGTTACAAAGGCCTATAATTGCGATTGTGTTACTGTACTACTTCGAGTTCAGTGCATGATATTATATTTTCCATTATATTTTCGTTGATTATCGTATAATATTATTTTGTTTGGCATAGGAAGTTGGCCCTGAGACATCTTTGAATTTGGTATGACCGGGAAAACCACCAGTATTTCTACTAGATTTTATTGCTTCCTAAAATGTCCCATTAGCAGCTTCTTCATTAGCAGATCTAACTGTAGTGTCCAATTTATTTTTGGTTTCAAAATCTGGAATATATCGTATTCTCTTTTTGCCACGAGTTATACTCGTATAACGATCACTATCACTTTCGCTTGATTCAGTGACAGATAGAAAAAAAGCTTTTCTTTTTCTAGGAGCTGTATGATGAAGATTTTTATCTTCACTGCTCGAAAATTAAATCCTATTAGCTTGATTTTCAAGATCCTTATCTAGAACTAAAATATTTATTTATATTTACGTAAATACATCTTATAAATAAATTCTGAAATTATCTTGGTACACAAAAATCCTACAAAAAAACTAAATTTTATTATTTCTTTTGTGTTACTAAAAGTGCACTTTTCTCTCCGGTCGCGGTATCACAAATTGAAATGCAGGCTTTCAACAGAAAAGACTTACAATAAAGGATTTCATAATATTGCAATAGATTTCTAACTAGTAACTTGACAAGGCGGAATATGAAATCTCTCTCATTAGTGTTTAAAAAAAAATGAATGCACGAGCAATAAGTTACATATGCGTAAAACTAACAACTTTAAAAATATTTAATGAGTCAATTTGACACAAATCCGTCAAAATGAGTATTGTAAATATAGGTTTTTGGAACTAAGCAGTGTGGAGGCGAAGGAATTAGTATTTGTATACATTTTATAAATCTATTAAAAACCAACATATGTTCTTAAAAACGTTATTTAGATTTTTCTATGTAATCGTATATAGCAATAAAATCATGAATGAGTCAAATTGACTCGCTCCGGTAATCTAGTGGTAACCATTCCCCTATGGACTACGTTAACAACATTTATTTTAGTATTAACTTTAATTGGAATAAACATAAATATAACTGCCTCTAAAAGTTATGGAATTCTCCGAGGTCTTAGCTCCACTGCCAATTACCTTCCGATTAAGACAAAATTAAAACTTGTAAAGGCATTTATACTGCCGATCATTCTGTATGGTTGTGAAATATTTAAAATAATTCAATAAACTACATAACATAGACATACTTATAGTGATATGGGATATCATCATATCATATGGATACATACTATAGTGTGACCGCCAAAAAAGGTGATTTTTGGATTTTTTAAAAGAAAACTACTGAATCAAATGTTTTAAAATTTGGAGGATGTATTTATACATAATTAATGAATACACATTGAAATGTTTAAAGGAAAAAAATCAAATTCATCTCCTAAGCCACAAAAAAATGTCATTCGCTGCTGCAGTGATTGCAGCTTTCACCGTGGCTGAAATAAAAAAAAAAAAGATTATTAAATTTAAAGGTATTGCCCATACATTAAAAAAAATTGAAATTAAACGAAATGGCAGTGTTTTGGGAAAAAAAATATGTCGAGTTTTGCCCGAAAGTTTCATGATTTTTGGCTCACCAAAATTATATTTTCCATACAATTGAAAAACTGTAGGGTGATTGTATAGAAAAACGCATACAAAACAAAAAAAATGTTAAAAATGGACGCGTGCTTTTTCCACATTCATTGAACTATATACCAATGATCTGAGGGACCTGGCTCATGATGCACTTTCAATCCTTCAGTTCGCTGAGGACACAATGTTACTCCAAAATTCTCGTAGAGCTTAATTCTTCTAAATAAACTGCCGCTCGCTTTGGTTAATACCAATATCAATAATTCGAATAAGGCAAGATAAATCGTTGAAAATATTCAGAGTGAGTGATTTGAAATTTAATTATCAGATGTTCGTCTTATTTTAATAAATTTTGAAATTTCTCATTTCAGTCTCTGCTAATCCTTGGTGAATCTATTCATTTTAATTCCATTAAACCTTATTGGTACTCCTTTAAATCCAACGTTGATCCAATTTTAAGTTTAGTGAAACGAACACTTTCCATGAATTCCTCCATTCGAGAGTTGTTTCATCATTTTATGCTCTCAGTAGCACCTGCTCCATTTCTGATTCTCACATCCGATCGATAATAAATCTTGTGGTATATAGTATGTAATTAAAACAGCAAATGCCAATTTGTATCTTCTCGCCTTTTCTGATATTTTCTACGCCAAATCCATTCATCGAATGTAGACATTTGTAAGCTTACTAGTACATACTTATATACATCCATCCATGTCCTTTAGCTTTATTAAGGATTTATCCAGCGTAGACATTTACAAGTCGATTTGCTAATCACGTCCCTTACATACATCATTTCATAGAAAAAGGATGTAAGGAACTCTACAACTACCTTCCCGGTTTTAGGCTTAGTTGGCTGGATACAAATGAAACTTCAGTTCTTTAAGGATGTGAGTATCCATCCATATTCACAGGATGGATTCGTATAGTGGAGAGAAGAAACTAAGGAGGCGATGGAGACAGTGTGTAGAGCAAATCTTTCGCGTGAGAGCAATAAATTGTCAAGTGGACGCCTATAAATAAAACAGTGAATGTAACGTAACAAGCGCACAAGGGAACAATGCAGAGTGTTAGAACGAAATTAATTGCTCGTCCGACTCGTTGGATAGACACTATGGCTTAGAGAATAGCACAAAACACATAAAATGAAACAAATATTAAATAGCTTCCACTCACTTTTATGATTGCCGATTAAAACTGAATAAAAGTATATTCGTGCCGGTTGCTAAGTTTCCGCAACGTGAGGAAAAGTCTTGTTTTTGAGTGTCGTAGCAATAGGTGGGGTAGGGCACAAACAAACGTGACAATGACTTGTTTCCTAAGTGTATAGATGTATGTATCTATACATAGGATGGTCCATATCAAAAAAAAAAAATAAATAAATAAATAAATGGGGTAAGAAATGACACCCTCAACTTGTTAAGGTGGTTAAACAATTAAAAAGATACGGAAAAACGATGTAAAACCATTTTGGATAACATTTCCTCACAATTCTTATTATAATATTTGAAATTAATTCTTATAAAAAGTTAAAAAAGTCTGCGCAGTGTTACTGAGAAAACAATTTGATCAATATCAAATATAGTGTATATAGTGTAACTAACATTTCATTTAAATATTCCATGCCCTATGATACGAGTTTTTCTTTTACATAATAACATACTTCAATACTGAAAACCTTGTTAGATATTCAAAGATAGCCTGCGGATGCAATAAAACTTATCAAACAAGGCAAAGTTATTGCAAAGTATTGCAAACGCCGACTTAGAAAGGTAACGATGCAAACAAAATAAGTGAATCCTTTCTGGATTTTCAAATTTCCACTTGAGTTCTACCATATAAAGCTCTGTTCTGCCTTATCAAAAGAACTCTCGTCCTCAAGAAGATACAAGAAGAACCAACTAGAATATGTTTAATATACATATACTTAAAGGAAGAAATCCAATCCCTGACTTTCCACGATAAGTGAGGCCGAAATATTGCAGAGAAAGTAGCTCTTTAACAAAGCTTACTTATTCTTATTATCTTATGACTTATAAATCCGCTACCAAAGAAATAAAAAGGATCACATGAACAAAGACCATTAACTAATTCCCATCGGCCGTTACGGCTCAAAAAAAAAAAGTCAAAACCTTCAATAATGCACTTGGTCTCGTACAAAAAATTAATTTGGATTTACAGGGAACCACAGAAAAACGATATTATTGCTTCAGCAAACTCTTTTTCCTGATGCTTAGATTACTGATCCACAAATTCACCCTCTATAAGCTTCTGGTAGGAGCACATAAAAGAAGATATTTTTTGCCAGCTACATATATTTTTTAAATTGGAATTTAAGGAGCAGATTTTAGTTTGAAATGCAATACTGACATATTGAGAAACGTTTTAAGCTAAAATAATAGCGTTCTGCTTTTTTATACTTTAAGCGGGTGCACCAGCAGTCATGGTTTTTTCGTGGTAAAAAAATAAAAGAAAAGGTATTCCGCGGGCAGATACCTCACAGTGCTTATTCACTGAACAAAACGTTTCGAAGCTCCTGCAGATGTTTCTTTCGATGTGTGCAATTTCAATTTCTTTTCCAATATATTCCGATCGATCAACACTGATTCCGTGTTATTTCATCTCGAACTACAGGCAGGGTACAAGTAATGCTGACCATTATCCTTTTTATCTGAACAAACAAATCGGTTGCCTGCTCGTCCTATCACTCAATCGTGGAAGATTGGAGTATGTAGCAATCCCGAACAAGTCACTTATGTCGGGTGTTAAATTCCTATGAAATATTTTCCACTAGATACCCTCTATATTGCGAAATCGATATTTTGATTAAAAAAAAACCCTAGTATGTACAATATCTTCAGATGTAACTATGAACTTAGCTACAACCCAACAGCATGTTGACGGTTGAAGTTTTTTTTTTATTTATTCTTATAATTTTGACGTGGGCTGAAGCCACCATTTATTAGACATAATGTAAGGTTAATCTAACTGACAAGCGGAGACTTCCAAACTAACAAAAGGCTTCTGATCAGATCTGAGAAATAACTTAGTGCACGTTCTTCACAAAGTCATTTCCAGCAGCTTTGAATAACTCGGCCGGTATTTCGTAAGGTCCATCTGATTTGTTGGATTTGAGCTTTGCTTTTGCTATTCTTACTTCACTTATCATCTAAGTAAGTTGAATGTTTTACCTGACGTCGAGATGTAGGATTTATTCGTTGTTACAAAGTCGGCAGAAAAAGTTTTTCCTTATTCTTAGCACTGCCTATGACTCTACTAAGAGGTTTCCTTCTTCATCTCTACAAGCTTCCTATATTTTCTTCTTACCTGTTCGGTTGCTCGCTTTTCGTGCCCCTCTTTCTTCCTCTGCCCTCTGTTCGAGAGCAGTTCTAGTTTTTGTAGGCTTCTTGTTTAGCTGCATGTGCTCGCCGGCATTCTTAATCAAATCAGGATTTACTTAGCAGTGGTGTAACCAGACAGATTAGTAACGGCACCTTGGTATTCGGTACTGATGCTCTGCCGCGTAGTAGTTGTCAAAAGATTTTGGCATACGCGTTTGAAGAAGATTCACAATTTCTTCTTCTTTGTTGTGGCTCTTGGGAAACCCACTTCGGACATTGCTAATACGTCTTGCCGAAGAGCACTTAGAAACATTATTTGGTGGCGTCGTGTTGTCCTTGTCTTCCGTAGGGGCATGGTCGCATATCAAGCTTATATTACCAAATTTAGGATTGTCTTTTAACTTAAGTTTGCCGCATTTGGCAAATCCTTTCGCTGGCGTTATAAAAGTCAAGTTATTTGTTCGATTGTCTGTTAAGGGTCCGAATATTTCACATGCAGAACCGAAAGCCGTTGTCTTTTAAACGGTTGGTATGGTCGTCAACAGTGAGTCCATTTTTATTCGAGGCCATTAGTTGGTTCGTCACATATTTTAATCTCTTCCATATAATGCCACTGGCACGACATACCCTTGTCATTTTAGCCTTAAAATCTTACTCATGCAGTCACCGGGACCACGATAGGAAGGCAAGTAAGACAAGTACTTCGCCTAGAACACGATTACTGCGCTGATGGCCCAATACAAATTTCAGGAGTTTTCTGATCAATCGAAACGTATGCACTAACGTGGCAAAATCATGAACAATTTGGAGATATTATGCTCTAAGCAATTTTTTGGGCAGCAGGTGGAAAGCCTATCATGGTCTTCATGAAGGAGAATAGAATCTTGGAGTTAAGGGGGCAGTGTTAATTAATTATTTTTAAATCGTTTAACGTTAAGATAATGGCTACCTTGTGAGACTCCCTAAGTGGCCAAAAAGAGAGTTAAGAACGCTGACCTATAGTCATGGATAAACTAACCTAGATGTCAAACTCTACTAATGCTTTTGCATTCACTTCGTGCAGACACACTTTAAGAGAACTACAAACACTTTAACATCTCTATAATTTTCAAGAACCCGGAAGAATGAAGGAAATTTACAAGTAAAGCTGCTAGAATGAGAGCGATTTGCACGCACTTGTGTAATGTGGATGGCCATTTTTCTTGTAAAATGGGCAGGTTGTGTAAAGGAAGGGAAATTGCCATTGATGACAATGCATACGTATTCATAGACAAGGTCACACGGTAGTGGCGATCAGTAGAAAACCGGTTTTGATGTTAGTTCATCTATACCTATAGTTCGTTTTAAATCACCGTGCAATTGAAAAGCTGCGCAAAAAGAGCCTGGAATCGCATGCTACTCATCTGCTCACTAGAAAATGATTGTATTTAATAAAAAACAAGCCTTTTTGTTTTGTTTCCAATTTCTTTATTGAATTCACATGGATTCAATGTCAAAATCATTTGCATCATAAGCGCATACATGCGCGTATTTTGCCTGGCCACTACTTTTTGTGACAAAATTCAATACTTCCTGCAATAAATTTATACGTAATAAAAAAAGATTCAATTCGAACACACATTTTTTATGATAAGGGTTAGGTAAAAAGTATATACTCTGACTATTTTTTGCGAATATATGTACATGCGCAAAAATTGAATTTTTAATCTAGTTTAAAAAACTTTTACAAGGAGTAGAAGCAAGAAAAAAAGTAAATTTGAATGGACTGCTCTAAGTCAGGAAAGCCTTTACAATTTCAAGCAAAAGTGCGTACGCTGAAAATTCCCACAAAAACTTGGATTATGAAAACAATCATGCAAATGAAGCTCCTACGAGGGCAGCTGTAAGGAAAACAGCTGAATTTTTTGCAGTTTCGCATAGGGCCATATACAAAATATTAAAATAACAAAAACAAATTGGAACAGTACAATTACAATTACCCAGCAAGGAAATTCCTCATCAGCACTGGATCATTAGATTAGATGACTTCAACTTTGAATCTATCAAAATGATGATCTACTCCTTAGACCAATTTGACAATCCGTCAGGAACTGGAAATTAGGATAAGCGAGACATTCTTTTGTAGGTATCTGAAAAGGATCTCGGCTTATAATTGCACACTCTGATGGTTCAAATGGATTTGTCAAAAAAGTCTTCTTATCTTTAAATCTGGATCGAAGTCAGGTGATTATCATGATGAAATGAATTTTGACAATTTCTCAAAATAGTTAAAAGATTAGGTACTGGACCAGCTAGATGAACCCTCAGTTATCGTAATGGTCAACGCCCAGTATCACAATAAATATAAAAACCGAGCCCCAACTTCATCAGCAACGAAATTGGAGTAAGTTAATTGGCTAAAAATAGAAAATAAAGTTGCGCATAGCTTTTCAATTCAACAGATTGAACTGTATGATTAAGTTCGACAAAACAAGACATCCCCGCAACATCAAATAAGCGACTTGATTAGATCAGCAAACCATGAGGTACTCAGGCTACCACCAGAAACACCACATTTAAGCTGGATGACATCAAAAGAGTTTGCAAAAATGAAATAAGAACAAAAGAAAGTTATTTAAACTATGAACTGAGTGGGGATACCTTCACCGAGAGAATTGTCATTAGACCCTGCGAAAATTCATCAACTGAAATTGAAAGCGATGGCGAAGATGACGATTAAGTCCACTGATCTTGAAAAAATAAGTGTGGATCACACAACACACCATAAAAAAATAAACACTTACCTTCAATTTATTCAACTTTTATATTCATATTTTAAGGCAAAATCATTTTGGCAAAACATTATTTATTCTTTTCAACACAATAATTGTGAAGAAAGTGCTTTCCATAAAATCGTCATTGCCAACTCTACTGAAAAAAAAAATATACAATGGACATGCCTTCCATTCTCTACCCATTCTCTCTACACTCTGATTTCGCATCTGTCAATACTGGCTACTTATCTTTTCTACAATACGTTATCCAATGCCATTCAAGCTTAGTAATAGATGAACTAACATAGATGTCAAACTCTACTAATCCTTTTGCAAGCCATTAACTTCGTGCAAACACACTTTAAGTGAACTATAGGGTTTTCCAAAAGGGACTTGACAACTTTGAATTTAATTTGTGAACGCACTCTTTCACTAATCATCAAATTGTCACTGTCAATTTATTCAGTAAACTCAACATTTTCATCATGGTAAAGTACACAAACGACCAACGTCTGCAAATTATAAAAATTTTCTACAGATATTCGGAGTCGTAAAATCATCTTCAGTGACGAAGCTCATTTTTGACTCAATGGGTTCGTCAATAAGCAAAATATGCGTTATTGGTCGGGTGAAAACCCACATGTGCTTCATAAATCACCACTTCATCCACAAAAAATAACTATTTGGTCCGGTTTGCATGCCGGCAGCATAATTGGGTCATATTTTTTCGTCGACGATAACGATCGTCACGTTACTGTGAATGGTCAGCGTTAACGCGTCATGATCACCGATTATTTCTAGCCCGAATTGGAAGATATGGACTTAGACGACATGTGGTTTCAACAGGATGGTGCCACAAGCCACACAACACACGCTACAATCGATTTATTGAAGAGTAAGTATGGTGAGCGTGTTATCTCAAGACATGGGCCAGTCGATTGGCCGTCTCGTTCGTGCGATTTAACGATGCTTGACTATTTTCTGTGGGGCTACGTAAAGGCATTGCTTTATGCTAACACGCCTACGACGTTGGAAGAGCTCAGAGCTCCGTTTCGGCCGAAATGTGTGGCCGAATGGTTGAAAATTGGGTCCAAAGAATCGACCGCAGCAAACGTGCCCGCGGTGGCCATATGAACGAAGTCGAGTTCCATTCATAAATGTTTTGGTTGTACTTCAAGCCAATAATAAAGTTTTTGAAATATCTCAAATGGTTTGCCTTTTATTTAAAAAAAAAGAAGTTGTCAAGTCGTTATTGGAAAACCATTGTAAAATGGGCAGGTTGTGTAAAGGAAGGGGAATTGCCATTGATGACAATTCTCACGTATTCACAGGCAGGGTCACACGGTAGTGGCAATCAGTAGAAAACCGCTTTTGGTTTTCCAATATCTGGAAAGTTTGCCATCTATGTTAGTTCATCTATGGACTGAGTGCAATAAACGTCAAAGTATGGTTACGCTCGAATTTCGTCAGGATCACTTCCAGAATTACTGGAATAGACTGGAAAAGAGGACACATTCGCAAGAAATTGCACGGTGATTTAAAATGGACTATACAACAATTGTTTTAATTATGGTTTTCCAGATAAGGACAAATCCATTTTAGTAATATATGATCAAAGTTTATGGCAGATATTTAGATAATTTGAAAAGGATTAATAAAAAAGTAGAAATAAAGTTGATTTCGTTGCTGTTTTCTAAGTTTGAAAACGAATTCAACTATGTTTGTAGTAGGTAGTTGGTGTACCTTTTAGAAATCCATGCTGACTGTGGGATATATGTATGTACATACCTATATTATAGGATACTTCCACTAAAAGCTTAATGCTTCATATAAAATACTTTCGAATATTTAAGGTATGTGACAAAGTTAAGTAAAAGGGTGATGACTTTATTCATAGTTCCATTTTTTTGAACCGGAATTTCGAAGGAGGTCTTCCAAACCTGTGGGAAATTCCCTTATATAGGGGATTGATGAAATAGAGGAGAAAGTGGGGGAGAAGGATTTTCGGAATATTTTTGGAGGATTATTGCGGAGAGACTGTCTGGGCTGGGCAAAAATTTATCATTAACTTTTGTAACTTTTTTCGGTAGGTGTAGGACGAACATATTAAAAGAGAGCGGGGCGAATGCGGTATGAAGAAGTTGTCTGCAAATGATTGTTTAGTAAATATTGCTGTTGTTAAAGTAGTTCGCAATATCGTGTGGGTCGGTATATAATATACCATATTTTGAGGAAAAAAAGAGAGGAGGAATGTTCTTTTATAATTGATAAATTTACAAAATGGCTTACAGTCATTGATAAGTTTAATTTCCGTAGTGTCAGGGTAGGGATAGAGCTGGGTGAATTAAGGATCAGTTTGAAAATAGTTGGAATAGTCATAATGAGCGAAGTTTTGTGTTAAACCAAGAAGGGGAAGTAGACGATGTTTTACGTCCTGAAAAGGGATCGTAATGAGAAATAGAATAATAACTAAAATATTTCAATGCAAAAAAGAGAGAGCATCAGTTAAGGGTAAATTTTTAAATTTAAAACAAGACTTGCTGGTATAAATATTAATTTTGCAAAAACTTGCTTTACGAAAGATGTTAAAAAAGAGAATTGGAGAAGAGAGTAGTGGAGAAGTTCGAAAAGAAGACGGTGAAATTTAAGAATATTCGATAGAGTTATGGGGCGAAATGCTACTACTTAGGAATCATTGTTGAATATAAGGTCTAAAATATTTGCCTACCAAAGGAGGAGACTATAGTTTCTTGTCATAGGGTTGGATCAGTTAACTGATCTATGATTATTATTGTTATTATTATCGAGGAAACGATACAAATCAATTTGTAGGGCCCGGGATTTAAGTCCGGGGTAGTATGCTCATGTGGTGCGTTTTGTCAACAGCACGCGGAGTACTGAGTTCCCATGTGGTCATTCACCTACGTACTTACCACGCCCAACCGTGGAAACCGATGCTTTCAGTGTTGCGAGACCGTTGATCTATGAGCAGACATTCCTTGGTTGAAATGGCGTTAAAAGGGGTAAAAAAGGATTGATCATCCGACTGAATCCTTCTCAGTTGAGGCAGATTCAAGCCATCAAAGGTAAGGATATCGTCGATGGAATCACTTAACTCAATTAATTACTCAGCCGTTTTTATAGCAAGTATGTAGGGAGAATATAACAACACATACGAGTAATGTACAGAAACCTATTGAGGAGTGTTATTTTTATTTAAACAAAGTCAAATTCAGCTGAAAAAGATATAACATTGAGAGATGATTTAATACTATTGTTAATGGCTAGTAAGAAGCCTCAGTTTAGAGAATAGCTTAAGGCTGGGTTGGTGGGAGACCGTGGTTCAAGATCAAGATCCTATCAAAGCTTAAATGCAGACCAGCATACAAATCGAAATATTTGCTGAATTTATTGTTTAACAAACAAAGATTTTTGCTATGCTTTTCAATATACTGAACAAAATAAATTGATAACTTGTTATTTATTTATAAATTCAAATACTAGAATAATTTTCGTTTTCATTCAAACTCCAGTTGGCATTTTGTCAAAACAAGTTGGTCACAAACATATTCCGCATATTTAAGGATATGTTTTAAGGTCCGTAGATATACATTTGGTAAAAGAAATTATATTTGAGTTTGAAAATATATTTTTGAATTGTATATATGTTATATCTCTTAGGATAAACATTTCGCATTTTGTGGTATATTTAAGTCGTGTACCAAAAGGTACCTTCCAGCTCAGCACATTTATTTCTGTTCGATATAACTGTCCTTTTACAGCCATACTATATGATGTTGCATTCAATGTTTCTCATACGCTTGCATTCAGGTTTATTTAAATAATAATTTGATTCTTCTATGACAAGTACATTGAAACGATGGGACCATCTGTTTAGTTGCTCTTCCTAATTTCTATTTTTATGACAACATTCACAGACATGTGAATGTATATTCTGTTTTATACATGCCCTGGGGAAAACCTGTTCACTATTTAACTATCTCGGGATAGTTAAATACATACATATAGGTGTACACGCATCAGATGGCTCTGATATCCGATATGAAATCAACAACCAATTCAAAAATTTCTATTATTTTCTTTTTACATGTGCGGATATATTAATATTTTTTATTTTTTTTTTTTTTACTGATAAGCTTCAGGTTGTATCATTGTATGAAAATTGCAGTTCTGGTGACAAAGATGTTATAGGCTTTTTGCAGTTAAAAGAAAATCGAAACGAGGTATTTAAATAAAAGATTATCTATACCAGATCAATGTCCTAGAATTTTTAGAGCTTTCTGATCTGCATTCATTATTAAATAAGCAAACCTCACTTGTATGTGAGTTGTCGTCACCACTTTCACTGCAAGTTGCAGTATGTTGTATTATTTACCACCTTCATCAGAATTTATCACTTACCTGGAATTTATTCAGAAAATTATAAATACAAGTTTATTCATCTAAATCTATATTGTCGATTTAACAGAAAGAAGTCACAGGAAGCCAAATCAGGTGAGTTCGGTGGCTGTTGGATGGTATTTGTTGCATTTTTCGGCAAAAAATTACGAATAATGTTGTCACTGTGCGACGGTGCGTTATTATGGTGCAAAATCCACGAGTTTTCTGCCCACAATTCTGGTCTCTTTCGGTGAATTGCTTCACGCAAACGTCTCATAACGCCCAAATAATACTTTTTATTTACTCTCTGGCCTTCTGGCAAAAATTCATGATGCACTACACCGTTGTAATCCATGAAAACCGCGGGCATTGCCTTCTTTTTTGACTGAAAACGACGTGGTTTTTTTGGTCTCGGCTCATTTGCTGAACGCCATTCACTTGCATGATGTCTGAATTGCATGTCGTACTCATAAACCCACGTCTCGTCTACAGTAATGATCCTTTTGATGAATGTGGGATCGGATTCAGCCTCGCAAAATATCTTTTTGCGACGTCAACACGGTCTTTTTCAATTACTTTTATGAAATTGAGGTCTTTTGGCACCAGCTTTGCTGCTAAACAACGGAAACCCAAATCATTAACCAAAATGCCTTGGACATAGGCAATGTTCAAGTCCTCCGCTATCACTCTGATGATTAATTTGCGGTTATTCACCAACATTTCTTTTACCTCATCAATGTTTTCGTGGGTTTTCGATGTCGATGGTCTGCCACTGCGTTCATCATCTTCGACTGTCTCACGACTACTTTAGAACCGCTCATGCTACTGGTAAACGACCGGTTTCTTTAAAGAATCGTTGCCGAAAAACTTTTCCAACATTTCCAACGTTCGCGCACCACTAAGTCCGTTTCTTGCAAATTTAAATCCATTTCTAAAATTGTAAAAAATCGCCAACACAGACAGAGATAGATGTACTCTTGGCTACATAACTTTTGCAAATGTCGAGAGACCATATGATGCTAAGATTTAGAGGGAATGTCAACAACAGATGTACCAACTAAACAAAAAAAGTGCCAAACGGTGGTTATTTCGTTTTTTTTTTATCAAGGTGGTATGCCTAGCATACTTAAATGCTTAACAAAAGCATAACAGCACCCACGACACCACTAAGCAGAATGCAATTTTTCCTACTTGTCCTCAGGAAACTCGCAGATGTCTTAGAGACATCGAATAGCATTCGCTTAATCTGTCGGGAACATGGAAAGACATGCGATCTGCAGTTATTCTCATATGTAATCAAATTATTTTAGGTGCCCTTACCGAGGATGCTGGCAGACAGTTCTAACGCAGTCCGAGTCAAGAAAAACTCTCCTATGAGACTTGCCTATCAAGTATACTAGCTATTCAATTTCTAGTGATCCCCTTGCTACCTGGGACTCAGACATGGGTCAGTGAATCCCGAATGAGTTCGGATGTCGTTAGATGGTTCATCAAAGCTTTAAGCGCAGCTTGGCAGTCTCTACGCTCTTTCCACAGAACTTTTAAGATAGTTTGCCTATGGAAACAACAACAGAGACCTTACATTCGAAAGAAGATATCGACCACTGGCGTAGCCTTGAATTATCAGATAAACACTCTTGCATGATCTAAGCAGAATTAAGTAAGTGCACTTGGTAAGGCACATCGAGATACTTGCATCCACATCTCGGAAGAATTTAGTACTTCATCTCTGCTGGTACTTTGACCTCTTTTACATCTTTCTCTACTTGATATTGGGCATAAATTTCACTTACAATGTGGCTAGAGGATAGAAAAAATGAGCGAGTGAAAACTGAAGACAGAGGTTTGTAGCATTTTTTAGAGTATCCGCACAGTCAACCAATATTCTTCCTGCAAAATATCAATCAAGGTCTGCTTAAGTTTTGGCAACGTTGTCAAAATTTCCACAAAGTCATTGCTGTATTGGATTTTTTTTTAATTGATCTGAGTTTAAATTCCTCTCAGTTTTCCTTTTGTCTTTCAGGTAAAATTTTGATTGTTAATAAGATTAACATTATCATCGAATACAACTTAAAGACAATCAGACTGCGATCAAATCCCCAGTATCAAGCAAAGTGTGATCTAATCCTATTACCTATCTGTGCGATATATCTTGAATTTAATTTGTTATGATTTTCCCCTAAGACAACACTCGCATGAACACGATTAACTATTGGTTTCTTACAAAACCTTGATTTCTTGCAAAGCTACCACTTTTAACGATTCAAAAACTAATCAGAAAAAAGTAAAGTGGAACAATTTATTTTTGTTGTTAGCTGCCATGATGAAAAGAATAGGAGACAGTAGCTCACCCACATTTACGTTTCTGCAGTTTGATGTTTTTGTTATCTTAATTTTTTTGCAAGCAGGAGAATCTGATCTGATCAAATATTGGCACTTGGGCGAAATCCTTCAAATATCTTCGGTATAGCCAAAAGTCGCATTAGTTTTTTATACCAAATCATTGTCTCTCATGTCTTAAATAAGTGTTCATATTTAGACAGCTGAAGAGTTGACTCCAATATTGTTGTAAATTGGTTCACTGATCGATCAGAGTCAAACTCCCTTTCTCAAGGCTCTTGCACTGCATTAACGGTGTCATCGATGAATATATTTTAAAAACAGTATATTAGGTGCTCAAAGGTCATATTATTATTTTGAATCCTTGGTACAGATTCTGGGCTCACAAAATCAAAGCCGTTTTGAAACACTGATGGCACTCCCAGTTCCCACAATAAAATGTTTTTAAATTGCTTTGTTCATATTTCAAATTGTTCGTAAATAACACAAACCAAAGAGTTAGCTCCTGAATTTTAAACCACTGTGATCGCATAAATACCAGTTCACTATTTATAAACACAAATATGCCAGGACTGCAGTTTATGTCAGATCACAACCATCTTTATCGTAAATTATCGTCCAACACTGGAGTCACCTCTATTTTTGTCTGCCAAAATGCGCAAAGTTTTCCATTTGCATTCTACGTATTTGTGTAGCTGTGATGCCTTTTCCGGGGGTGTCTATGCATTTGCACCCTTCATTATACTCTTTTTGATTTTACTATGTATTTTGGACCAACGCACCGGATTTCTCCATGCTCTCGGCTATTTATTGGTTGAATCGGAGTTTTATTTGAATTTACAACACCCACCTCCTACACAAAAGCAATCGTCTGTTAAGGGGTCCAGGGTAATAAACTGCAATTTCCATGAGTTGTGAATGTCGCATAAAAAAAAATTTATTCTTTTGGTTTCAATTCGAGCGCACACACACTTTGCAATTCGCTGATATCATTCGAATGCAGTGTGCAGTAAGCGAAACAGGCGAATAAATTAATTTTATAGCGATACCAACGACCTCCTATAGAGGGCAGTAAAATGTGAACTTTGGTTTGAAAGGAAACACAGTCGTTTAACAACCGGCGACATTCTGTTTGTGACTACTGCGTTATGGTCTTGATGATGCGTAAAGTGCATTTTTTCCTGCAGTCGCGTATAATTTTATTGGCTGACGTGACGAGACGCTAAGCACATTTTGCCTATCAGAAGTGTTTCAATCGTACAGACTGTTGAAAAAAAAAAAAAAAAAACTGAAGAACATTTGAAAAGCGCTTTTGTTCAAAATACATGAAACCATAGCAGTGCGCCACTCCACATGCGAGAATTTTATATGTCTACTCAATAGCTTAAGGACCTCTAGCAATATGGCTTCTAATCGAGAAAGAAAATAAAATCAATAGCGCACCTATTCTCTCATGTCGATGGAAATAAGCGAATAAATGACTCACAGATTCATACTCACGAGTATGTACTCGAATATATAAAATATAGTCTGCTCACATATGTCTAAAATGACAAACGTAGATGTCATGTGATATAATTCCCTTAAAAATAATATGCAAGATAGAGATTGGTGCTCTTTAACTGATTTCAAAAAATAAAACAACTCTCGAATAACCCTGCGGTATTTAATACTATATATGTTAAGTTAAAAATAAGGTCAGCTTGGAAGGCTGTGCGTTGGCTGATTCATAATAAGATTTACGGCAAAAGCTGACAGGTCGTTTTCTCACTCGAATTGATTTTCGCCCACATAATGCGAATATTTCGGCAACTGTCAAAAGAAATATATTTTTACATCCATACTTGAGTTTCGTTTAGCCATTCTAGGAACGAGTAAATATATTCTTTTTTGGTATACATATTTATTAATAATTTGATGATAGCGCTGTATGGCTGGTTTATTTGGTTATTTTTCACATCAAATTAAAAGTATGTAGTGCTACGGGTTTAAAGCAGAATTAAGCACTCGTCAGAATTGTAATCTTATAACGGGAATTATTATAAAGAAAGGAAAACTTTGAAAATTTTCCGCTGGAGACCCTTTAGTTATGATATACTTTTATGAAATCGACTAATGATTCGTCATAGCAATTTCTCGTAAATCCTACTTCATCTTCGTTGATTTTTTGTTATACAGTTTTGACAATATTTTTTATACACATTGCTTAAGGTGGTATTATAGTCATATACATATGATATATACACAAAAACAGTTCTCTTCATTTAGCGCATTCTTGCAAAAATCGCCCCCGATTGCACACATCGAATTACCAGCGAAGGTTGCTACAATTTGACCAGTTAGAAACTACCAATCATGGGTTCTGCTGAGTGGCAGGACCACCAGGGCTTCAAACACGGTATCGTAAGAGTCCGGGTCTGCCTTAATTAAAGTAGGCCCCTAATGGGAATGTCGCGGTGGCTGTGGTTTAAACCTAAGATCGCAGCAAGTTTTTTCCATGTGGTTTTGATCCGATGTGGAGTTGGAATAAGTACTGAACGCCGTGACCCTAAGATCGGAAAGAGGTTTTAAGCCGGCACCTACCCATAAGAAGGGTAGAGCTTATGCCTTCAAAACAAGTCCAGACTTTTGTATTACTAAAAGATGCTAAGGGCTGGTCAGCCGCATCCTGGCTCTACACGACAGGCGACAGGCGATAACGTTAAAACACACGACAAATCTTTACAGCTCGTAGTGCTCACTGTTTAATCGCTTCATCCAAACCTTGTCAAGATAAACGGAATTAAAAATCATTCAAAGAAATTTGCGCTTTGTTTTTGCAAATTTTTGCCAAGAATATCACTGTCCATTATAGAGAGTGTCTAACATCACTAATTGATCTAGTCTCCCTGAATTTTTGAGTTAAATTTTTCATAGTTGATTAAGTTAAATCACTATTCCGACCATATTTTGTAGGAAAATTGCGAGCGTTAGCCGCCAAACCTTCATTATTTTTAAAATGTTGTACAACGGTTCAAACGCATTGTTCCTTCGTTCAGCGGTACATTTTAAATAACTCTTGTCTTTTTGTTTTCGTTGACAGAACTTTACCGTACAGATGGCGAGAAATGCAAATCTTGCATTGAATTGACATCAAAGGTCTCGAAGAACTTTCTTTGTTGTCCTTCTACACAATCTGAAGAGTTTGGGGAAGACGCTAAGGCTAGACAAAGCTTTCTAAAGCCCGTTTCAACAGATGCTGTTATATGTGGCCTTACAATCGACTTAACGGACTCTAAACACTGATAATAGCTACCTTTACTCATAACTCATTTCGGTCGGATGAATGAATCTCTTAATTTCAAAGAATATTTCAAGAGGTTGAGGCATACGCGGTTTGATGCGATACTGATTGTAATACCACGTGTATCTGTGATTCTCCTACTCCCGGAACTAATTTGAACTTCCGAAGAAGCTCATCCTCCTCTTCGTCCATGCAGCTTCTGTAGAAGTCATTTGTACAAATGCCAATCCTTATTGCATTCTTGTCTATAAGGCAGTGTCTACTAATGACACCTATGACAGATTTTGTATATTTCCTATTTTGAAAGATCAAGCTTTGACCAGATATGATTGGTTGCTGGACAAATTGACCCAACAATTTACAAGGTTTGTTTCCTAGTTTGACATTTGCTGGAATGTCTCTGAGCTCCGGCGCCCAACAAAGGTGAAAATTGAACTGCTCTGCCATCTCCCTAAGAGATAAACGGTAGTCAAGGGTGGCTTTTGAATTTTTATGGGACTGAGTACAAGGAGTTGATAGCGGCCTGACTTTCCGAAAACATGCAGATATCTCTCGCATATATCACGTTTTTCTTCAGAAAGAACGTGTCTTCTTAACAGCCAAAATTTCCGCCTGAAACACGCTTCAGTGAGAAAACACCGCATCCATATATAGAGGGTTTTCTAATAACGACTTGACAACTTTTTTTTTTTTAAATAAAAGGCAAACCATTTGAGATATTTCAAAAACTTTATTATTGGCATATATCACGTTTTTCTTCAGCAAGGACGTGTCTTCTTAACAGCCAAAATTTCCGCCTGAAACACGCTTCAGTGAGAAAACACCGCATCCATATATAGAGGGTTTTCTAATAACGCCTTGACAACTTTTTTTTTTTAAATAAAAGGCAAACCATTTGAGATATTTCAAAAACTTTATTATTGGCTTGAAGTACAATCAAAACATTTATGAATGGAACTCGACTTCGTTCATATGGCCACCGCGGGCACGTTTGCAGCAGTCGATTCGTTGGACCCAATTTTCAACCACTCGGCCACACATTTCGGCCGAAACGGCGCTATTTCGCGTTCAATGTTGGCTCTGAGCTCTTCCAACGTCGTCGGCGTGTTGGCATAAAGCAATGACTTTACGTAGCCCCACAGAAAATAGTCAAGCATCCTTAAATCGCACGAACGAGGCGGCCAATCGACTGGCCCATGTCTTGTGATAACACGCTCACCATACTTACTCTTCAATAAATCGACTGTAGCGTGTGATGTGTGGCTTGTGGCACCATCGTGTTGAAACCACATGTCGTTCAAGTCCATATCTTCCAATTCGGGCCAAAAATAATTGGTGATTATGCCGCGATAACGCTGAACATTCACAGTAACGTGACGATCGTTATCGTCGACGAAAAAATATGGCCCAATAACGCCGCCGGCATGCAAACCGCACCAAACAGTTATTTTTTGTAGATAAAGTGGTGGTTCATAAAGCACATGTGGGTTTTCACTCGACCAATAACGCATATTTTGCTTATTGACGAACACATTGAGCCAAAAATGAGCTTCGTCATTGAAGATGATTTTGCGACTCCGAATATCGTAGAAAAATTTTATAATTTTCAGACGTTACTCGTTAGTGTACTTTACCATGATGACAATGTTTAGTTTACTGAATAAATTGACAGTGACAGTTTGATGATTAGTGAAAGAGCCCGTTCACAAATTATATTCAAAGTTGTCAAGTCCCTATTGGAAAACCCTATATTTTCTGAATCTTTTGATAGACAAAAAATGAATGCGACCGATGCCTTTTTGGAGTGATTAAGGTTAATCTGAAGGAATCGTAGCGTTGCTACAATCAAACATTTAAGTTCTTCGATTCTAAAAAGACTCCAAAGGCTCCTCTTCATCCTCTGATGGTAAAGGATCTCTATTTAATTCATCGTCGGCTTTCATTTCCGATAGAATGTCGGAGACAGAGGCCGTTGATTCTTTGTCACCTCAGAAAGATTGAAGTCGTCTCTATCCACTTCAGGAAAGGATATCGACTATCCAAGGTCTGAGGCTTTGTTTCCCCTTTAATCAAAGGAGGAGGAGGTTGCTTATTAGCATCCAGCTCGTCCTTTTTGTAAGCCCTTCGGGTTATAGATACGAATCTGGACCGAATCATGCCTTAATTTTGCGCGGGAGGTTTAAGGGATTCCTTATTAATCATAGTAAATGCTAATCTATAAGGGCCCCTTAATGCCTCTCGTTTCGCGTCTTTCCCGTGATGATTCGAAAGGATCGGCTTACTGAGCCTAAACTCCATAATGTCTTTTGAGCAGGAGGTACAGCTGGGATCCAGATGAGAGTTTTAGGTCTCCTCCTTAGCCATAAGTGTGAGCTTTGCACTCGACCAAACCTCCTTCAATCTTTTGTATAAAAATCGTGAGCTTTTTGATGGGCACAACCGATAAGCTTAAAGTGACCTTGGTACCAGCCAGCATCGCTTAGAGTGAAAAGTGTTTCGGAGTCTTTACCGCATAATGGCAAAGAAGTCGTTCGAAATCTTTAACTTCACCAACTGCCACCGTTTAGGTAAAATTAATCAATTGGTGTCACTTTTATCGATCACCACGATAGCTGTATCGTCTTTTAGGCTTTCTCTTAAAAGACTTTAGAAATGTGACGTTGGAAGGCCTCTGGGGGGAGTTTGGCGTTTTTCACACTAAGGCAGTAATAACTATCCAGCCATTGCATATAGCAGCTGAGTGGAGAGACTATTCGCTGTACTCATCCTTCATCATAAATGAAATAAATTCTTTAATGTCGGCCTTTCCAAAAACAGCTTTTCGCTGATTGTCTCAAATATCTGTTGTAATAATTTGTAGATTTAAATAAAATTGAAAGTTCTAATTTTTTTTTTTATTGACGTTCATATTTTACTATTCAAAAAGAAAGTAATAATTTATTGTAACAGAAAAATGAAATAAAAATTTCAATCAGTTAGATGACAGAAACTTTTTTGAGCACACATTCTCTTACATGTCGATATATTCCGTGTTTCCACTTCTACTGTCCTATGATAGTTTTTAGCGAACTTGCTCAATTGATGTCAGGTAGAGATTTTGTGCTCTAGTTTAATTGTGCACTTCAGTACGTATAAATCAATGTTGGGTGATGACGATGTAGATTTAACGTATTCCCTACTCTAAGCACTCAATGCAACGACATTTCAAACCGATTTGTTTAGTATGCGGATGAAATAGTGAGAATGAGAGCGAATAGCTCAAATGCATTATGACAACATTCGGAGGAAATTTTACCGATCTCTGAGCACTAGCAGCATGTAAGTGTCTTCATAAACATGCACTCCCAGAGTTACAGGTGGAAGCGGCTTTCATTTTACCTTTGACAAATCGAATACGGTAGAATGCACCTAACATAGCATCCACTTTCGGTATTCGTGTACGAGGTTTTTAACCTGCTATTTTGATAGCGTGTTTATGTACACCCATTACAGACTTTACATGATTTTAACATTTATTTTGGATGAAGCAACATGCTTGGGAAAGGAAAATGTGGTATCCTGCTAGAGAGTGATTGGTGTGTGGAATTTACCAGGTTGAGCATAAATTTGTTTATTTTTAATGTTGATTTGAAGCCGGTTATCATTTAAAAAGAAAAATATCATATTGTTTTGTTATCTCGGTCGGATTTATCGACCTGTTCGTTCATACTAAAATACCGTTATGAATACATATGAATGTAAAATAAATATAGGAAATTGCTTTATTATTTCATGCTATATTAACAACAAAAATTAGAATTTTACATAGTGAATAATACAAAATTCAATGATACAACAGAGAACTCCGGACCGTTGAACCACCGAACCACACTGGTCCTGTGACCAAAGCCAAACTTCCATTTCTTCCACTTTTATCCACCATCCGCTCGATCATCAACTCAAATCAGTCTAGCCAATTCCAAACGCCAACGAAATTTAATATTTTGTGCCACGTTCACAGTTAATTGTTTATTGATTGCTTGCTAAATCAGCATTCCCACATAAATATCATATAGAAAATAAATAAATTAAATTCAGGAGCGATTTAAGGATTCAGCTTGCTATAAGTCATTGAGTCATTGTGGATATATTCATAGAACAATCTCATGAGCATATGGTATTTTCTATATACACTGTTGCATTGTAGCTTTCCTTATACATTTTTTTGATAAATGGTACCTAAGGTCTGTAAATACCCTTCGGCATAGTATCATACTTAAACTGCAAAAAAAAAAAAAAAAAAAAAAAACAACAAGCTTAACCTTTCTTTGCAATGTAACCAAATGTCTTTCATTAATTCAAGTAGGTATATTTCCCCCTTTAGACGGAATTAAAAATCTTTTTTTATTATTTTCAACATTGGCACTGAAATGCTTTTGATGTTTTTTTTCCAAATAGACCGTTCACCAATTCGGAATCAGCGTTGTTTCTTTCGGGAGAAAGCTCCAAAGATACCAAGCTATGTATCTCAACTTTTAACCGGGACTCGCTTATATGCCAGCAGAAAGTAGGTCTACGCAGGAAATATTTTACGTGTCTTCGTTGTAATAAAGACCAAATGGATTTATTGAAATTTCCAGGTTTTTGTATTCAAATCTTTGTAGACCCAGTTCCAAAGATGTGTTTATGAATCCAATTTCAGCGACTTGTGAAAGCATGTCAGTAATGACGTTTTTATTTCTTTTGATAAGCTTTATGTCGGTGGTGTACTAACTACTGCGTTCAAACTGATGAACCAATGTTCATCAGTACTTCTCTTTTCATTCTTTACGATTCTCTTTCGCCCGCATTGTGTGCCAGCATTTTAAAGGTACTTAAGTCCTTTAAGCGCGCGCAAATTACAAAAAAAAAGTAGAAAAGCTGTCTCGGAGTCGCTTCCTATGACGTTGCTTCAAAATTAATATCAATTGATTTCGGCCAGTTATGGAAAGTGTTTCACTGATAAATAACCACCTAGCGACTCCCTGTCGCATACTTGTATTTTGTTTCAGCTGTTGTGTATTTCTTCTCTTGAAATCCAAATGATTCCTATGGTTAAGTTGATGCGATGCATGAAACGAGCGTTGGATTTAACATGTGCCACTCGTTTGTTTGGAGGTATTCAAAGTCAAACTGGACGAAATTCATTATTCTGTAGAACGTTTGTCTTACGTTTTTGAATCAAGGTACCCCAATAAACCCAAAGATGTTCTTATCGCAGCATTTTGAATGTTTTCCCCCAGAAAATTACCCAGATTACAAAACAAATTTATTGTTAAAAATAAGAATAATGATTTACTGTAACATCAAAATTCAATGCAAAGAAGAAAACGTTAACATATGCACCAAATCATTTGACTTTACAGTACATACTTACGTCATCCGACTCCACAGTATGTATATGGTATACATCTACATACTCGCATAATTTCGAAGTTAAACAAAAAACATTAAGCGCACGAATTGCTTTAATAACATTATTTTTATTTCGAAATAAATTTACTTATAACGTGGTTGTGTTTAATTGTTTTTAACTTATTTAAAAAAAAAAAACTTAAATTTCGCATTTTGAAATAATTAAAAAAACATTGAATTAACGAACATTGGCGACAGGACACTGCTTTAATTGAATTCTTTGAAAAAACAATAATTATAACATAATATGGTTAATAATTGTGAATTTCGGTTGGATCTCGATAATTTTTAATCATGGAGAACAGTTTGGATTACTGAGGAATTGGTCTTTTGGATAAAATAATTTGCTGGCACGTGATCCTGATCTTCATCACATTAAAAACATTAAAGGGAAAAGTGTTTTATACATTTCATTTAATATTATTACTTGTAAAGGTGAATCTTAGATATGACTGGAGAAAAAAATGATTCCGACGCTGCATTGCTGCTGACGTATAAAACGAAAAGAGCCTCAGTAAGTGCTCAGTTAACTAAGTTAAAAAGGTTCGTGGAAACGGCTATTGGCACTGTATCGTTGCATGAACGGGAAGTTAAATTGGGACTTTTGGAGTCATGCCTAACCAAATTTAATGACGCTCACACCAACATAGAAAGGTGATAGAAGGGGTTCATTTGAAGACGATTACCAGGTGTACCGGTATGAAGCGTCAAGATACAAACGCCTTGATAGGGAACATTTATTGTGAACGGGTCTTTTTTGTTTGGTTGCTATGATACCTGTCAAACATATTTACACACTGCCTGACTCGAGTCGCCATTTGTTATAGAGCAATATGTCAACAAACAAAATGACCGAGTTTACTTGCCAGAGAGATCCTTCGAAAATTTACACCTTCGGACGGCCACCAGAAAGTAGGCAGCACCGATGGTGATGGTTTGGTATGCATTAACCGCCGATGGGGATGGTGAAACTGCCTTCGAGGCAGTATTGAAGCCTTGAGCAATTAATTATTTTAGTCAGAGACAGTGGACATTTCAACAAGACTCGACGCCGTCTCACAAATCGCGCGTCAACCAAGATTGGTTAAGAAACAATGTTTTCTTCTACACGATGGATTGCAAATTCTCCGGACGCAAATCCGTTGGATTTCTCTGTCTGGGGTATTTTGAAGGCGAAGGTTGGCACTAAAAAATACCAAAGTTTGGACCACCTCAAACAAGCACTTCGCCGGGAATGGGCCAAAATACCGCAGATCCATTTGCGTGCAGCGTGCGATGCTTTCTTCGGCCGTCTCAAGGCCATTATTCGCGCCAAAGGTGGACATATTGAAAATTTATCCCAACATTTTTTGTTTTCATTTGAAGAAAAGTACTGCAGAGTCATGTGCTATCAGAAGCAATATGCAAAAGATGGTTTAAACGGTTCAGAGATAACGATTTTGATGTGAGAAATGAAGAAGTGGGAGACCAGCAAAAAAGTTTGAAGATGCCGAATTGTAAACAATATTGGATGAAGATGACACTTTGAGTCAGAAACAAATGGCAGAAATGTTAAGTGTTGCACAACAAACAATTTCTAACCGTTTAAAAGCTATGGAAGTGATCCGAAAGTCTGGAAAATAAGTGCTGCATGAATTGAATGAAAGACATATGGAAAACCGAAAAACCACTTGTGAAATTTTTTTTCAAAGACACGGTTAAAAAATCAGTTTTGCATCGAATTGTTACTGGCGATGAAAAATGGATTTATTTTCAGAATTCTAAACGAAAAAAAACATGGGTTAGTCCGGGACAACCATCATCTTCGACTGCAAAACCAGATCGATTCGGCAAGAAGACAGTGCTGTGTGTCTGGTGGGACCAGAAAGGTGTGGTGTACCACAAGCTCCTAAAACTTGGTAAAACCGTTAATACAGATCGCTACCGACAACAAATGATCAATTTGAACTATGCATTGATCGAAAAACGACCAGAATAAGCCAGAAGACACGGTAAGATAATTTCGCTCCATGACAATGCACCTGCAAACAAAGCAAAACTTGTTCACGATACAACCAAAGCACTTGGCTGGGAGCTGCTACCCTACCCACCGTGTTCACCAGACTTGGCTCCTTCCGACTACCATTTGTTTTCATCGACGGGACACGCATAAGCTGAGCAGCACTTCGAATCCTACGAGGAAGTCGGAAATTGGGTGACTTTTTGGTTCGCTTCAGAAGACGAACAGTTTTATTGGCGCGGAATCCATAAATTGTCTGAAAGATGGAAAAAATGTGAAGCTAGCACTGGCCAATACTAGCCAATACTACTAATAATAAAATGCACTTGCGTTCCTGTTATCTGATTTTGCTTTTAAAACTATTCAATCTCTCGAAGTTACAACTGAAAATTATTATAAAGGCATTGAATTATTAAAGGCTCGATTTAATATCAAACGTTTAATTTTCAATTTTCAATCTACTTATTGTCGACAGTGGTTCTGTAAATAAGCTGCGTGATTTAAGCGACAATATAAACGCACACCTAAAAGTACTTAATACGCTGGGGAGTAAAGAGGAACTTTCAGACAGACTGCTGATTTATCTCGGCGTTAGCAAACTCGATTCAAAAAATCGATTGAAATGGGAAGAGGAAACTCCAGTGAAATCATTGCCGAAATGGAGTCAACTATCAGCATTCATAGAAAAGCGATGCCAAACGATTGAAACTATGGACAATACAGTGTTGGCTACATTGCTACATATGAGTCCAATTGTTACTCCGTCCAGCCAAGCAACTGCCCCGCGTGTAACTCTTCGGAATTTGCCAATTCTAAGTGGCTCATATTCCTAACCTATGGATGACGCAAGCACTGCCCTTTTTTCTAAGTCTACACATCAAGGCTCATTTTGTAGAGCACTAGACTTATGTTCACAAATTTACTTTGCTACTGAACGTTTAGTGCAGCTGCTCAAATTAAAACGCATCAAAGCGAACAATAATACATGGGTGTGCCGTTTCTAAGAGAGGGCACCACTTGGATTAAATCCATACCAATTTCAGTTAGTACCAACCTTCAAAAGATACGTGTATAAATTTGACAGCTGTCGGACGATTAGCTCTCGAGATATAGCGTTGTGAGTGAAGCACTTTTGTTATTGTGAAAAAAAATGGATTCAAAGCAATTTCGTGTGTTGATTTATCATTGCATTTTGATGGGAAAAAATGCAGCCGATGCAAAGAATTGGCTTGATAAGTGTTAGCTGGACTCTGCACCAGCCGAAAGAACCATTCGCAAGTGGATTGAAAAATTTAAAAGTGTTGAGGTTGTTTCAGATGAAAACATCAAAAAAGTCCACAAAATGATTACGAATGACCGTAAAGTGAAGTTGATCGAGATAGATGAGGCTCTGAAGATATTAAAAGAGCGTGTTGGATATATCATACACGAATATTTGGACATACGAAAGCTCTGTTCAAAGTGGGTGCCGCGTTTGCTAACCGTCGATCAAAAACAACAACGTGTTGATGATTCAGCGGAGTGTCTAAAGCTGTTCAACCGCAATAAAGCCGAAATTTTGCGTCGGTATGTGATAATGGATGAAACTTGGCTCCATCACTTCACACCAGAGTTAAGTCGGCAGTCAGCTGAGTGGCGAGCAAGCGACGAACCTCGTCCAAAACGACCAAAAACTCAACAGTCGGCTGGCAAGGTGATGGCATCCGTATTTTGGGATACACATGGAATAATTTTCATTGACTATCTCCAAAAGGGGCAGGCTATCAACAACGACTATTACATTGCGTTGTTGGAGCGTTTGAAGGACGAAATCGCAGAAAAACGGCCGCAATAATAAAAATAAAGTACTGTTTCATCAAGACAATGCACCGTGTCACAAGTCGATGAAAACGATGGCAAAATTGAATGAATTCGGCTACGAAAAGCTTCCCCACCCACCGTATTCTCCAGATTTGGCCCCAAGCGACTATTTTCTGTTCGCAGACCTCAAAAGAATGCTCGCTGGAAAGAGATTTAAGACCGATGAAGAAGTAATTGCCGAAACAGAGGCCTATTTTGAGGCTAAACCGAAATCGTTCTTCAAAACTGGTATCGAAAGATTGAAAAATCGTTTCAATCAGTGTTTCGCCCTCGAAGGCAACTATATTGATAAATAAAATTGAATTTTGCAAAAATTTTGTATTTTACTATAAAACGGACTTTTCAGCCCATATGTTACTATTATTGGTGTTGAAGAAGTTAGTACACTTTCTAAGTTTAAGGCGAACATATGCATGAGATCTCGTTTAAGGAGTACACCACAAGCTTAGAGCCTCAAATTCTACCAACTATCATTTGTAATCAATCAGACCAAAATCTTAAAATCTCAGACTTTTATTTGCCTGATAACATCGAGCTAGCAGATTCCCATTTCAACAAATCTCAGAGGATGGATTTGTTAATCGGGGCAGATATATTTTTTAATCAACTATTAGTTGGACAAATTAGACTGGGTAACAATTTACCACTTCTACAAAAAAACCCTGCTGGGATGGATTGTTGCGGGAAAATTTAAGACAGAACATGCAATGCAGTTATGTTTCAGTGCAGTAGCTCAGTAGCCCTTTTCATTTAGAAAAGGGTGACGTCATCGAGGAACTACTCAAATCGTTTTGGAAAATTGAATGTCACGAAGATGATTCAAAGGTCCAAACCAGGGAGGAAACTGAATGTGAAATTTTTTTTCGTGAAACTTACCAGCGCCTTTCATCTGGGCAGTTTTCTGTTCGCCTTCCTTTCACACGATCTCCGAGTGAGCTTGGAGATTCGTTTAAACTTGCACAAAAACGTTTCTATAATTTGGAATCAAAACTTGACCGCAATCCTCAACTAAGACAACAATACGTCGATTTTGTAAATAAATACATTCAGTTCAATCATATATCCAAGATTGACACTTAAGTTCTCAGGGAAAATCAATTTTTTCTTCCACACCATTACGTTACCAAGATAGCACCACCACTTAACTGCGTGTAGTGTTCGACGCTTCAGCGAAATCTTCATCGGGACTATCGCTAAATGACATTCTTATGGTAGGGCCAACCATTCAAGATAACCTATTCACAGTTCTCATTTGATTTCGGATGCATCGCTTTGCTATCACGGCCGATATATCTATAATGTACAGGTGTTAACACATTCAGTGGCCTGATGATAACGTACAAATATCCTGTGGAGGGAAAATAAGAATGATGACTTAAATATTCTTAAATGAAACACCGTTACAAATGGAACTGCTCTATCTTCTTTTTTCTCTTTTCGTTCAAAAGTTCAGTTGGCGTTTGAAGAAAACTCAAATTTCCCCCTTGGGTCCAAAATCTTTCGAAAGGATTTCTATGTCGATGACCTCCTTACTGGAGCCGACACACTTTAGGAAATCATTGAAATTAGAAATCAAATAACTAATCTCTTGAAAGTATTGTTCCAACAAAAATTCGTTCCTAAACACAATATCCACTGAAAGTAAGGAAGGCTTCTTAAACAGAAATCAAAGTAAAGTAACAAAGGCACTTGGATTAATTTAGCAGCCTGATTCGGATGCATTTCGCTTCTCGTATCTCCCACCAGAAGTTTCATATCGTGATCGATCGACAATCGTAAAGGCCAAAATATTTATGTTAATTTTATGGAAAGAAAAGCTACACAGGGATGTATCACTCGCTCCGCATTTGCACTTTACTTGGCTGAAATATAGTAGTCAGCTAACAGAAATAAAAAAATTCAAATTTCCTCGCTATGTTCTACTTCCTAATTCTAACATCCAACTTCATGGATTTGCTGATAATAGCCAGACAGCTTATGGAGCTTGCATATATTTACGCCATCGAGATCCTTTGTGAAAGGTAAACGTACGACCACTCTGCTCGATATCCCGAGTTACACCTGTAAAAACTGTTTCGGTTCCTCGCTTAGAATTATGTGCTGCTCTCCTTTTGTGTAAATTAACGCAACGAATTCGGAAATTTCTTCCATTAGAAGAATGCAAAATATTTTGCTTGAGTGACTCTACTGTTGTACTATCTTGGCTGCAATCTGTTGCCTGTACGTGGGGTATCTTTGTTTCCAACAGGGTAGCAAAAATTCAGAATCTATCGGAAAACATTGTATGGCGTCACGTTCCAACCAAGTTCAACCCAGTGGACCTTTTATCACGTAGGTGTGCGGGAGCCCAGTCTTTTTAAGCTGCACTGAGAATGAATTTTGGCCAATTGGAGGCAAACACACAGTGAGAAAAGTCGTCAACAAATGCGTTCGTTGTTTTAGGGCTCCCCCATTTGTTATGCATCAGCTCCAGGGAAATCAGCCTCATCAACGTGTTCAACAATCTAGACCCTTTGCTGCAACTGGAGTGGGTTTCTGTGGACTATTTTATTTTCATTCTCGCATTCGTGGACGAGCACCTACAAAGACATACATATGCCTTTTTGTTTGTTTTGCAGTTAGCAGTTCATTTAGAGCTTGATATCGATCTTTTATCTTCTGCATTTTTAGCTGCTCTCAGAAGTTTCATCGCCAGATGTGGCAAACCACAGACAATATTTTCCGACAATGCTACCAATTTTGTAGGAGCGAACTCAGATTTAAATGAGCTGTGAAAGTTATTCAATTCTTCAGAACATACCATATTGAATTGGTCTACAAAACTTGTCTGAGTGACGGTATTCAACAGAAATTCATACCACCGCGATCTCCTCACTTTCGAGGGTTGTGGGAATAGTTGATCAAATTGCTAAAATTCATCTCCGTCATTTTAAGATTTGCATACATTAGTTTGTCATGTTGAAGACATTATTAATTCTAGACCTTTAAGTCCCATTTCAGACGATCGTTTCAATTTGGACGCTCTAACACCAGGTCACTTCCTAATAGGAGCTCCTCTCACTGCAGCTCTTTAGCCAGGCACAACAGACTTAAGCATAAGCAGACTAACTAGATGGTAGATGGAACGTTACATGATGCATCACTCTTGGATATAATGTTCCAACGAATACTTAAGCACAACTCAAGAACGACGAAAATATGACAGAGAAGAAGTTAATGTTACTGCTGGAACTATGGTGCTTTTGAAGCTTGATAATTTACCACCTTTTTTCCAGCAGCCGATGGCCTGATTCGTGTTGTCAACGTTAACACGTTCCCCAAATGGAATTATAAAGAGAGCCATTCCTAAAATCTGCAAGCTTAACATCGACAACGAACAACGATCTTCTTGAATGCGCAGCCTTCAACTTCTGGTGTATTTTCAGATTACAAAACAAATTTATTGTTAACTATATTGTATAAATACTTTTATGCACTAGTGTAGTTAAACATTTCCCAATAACAAAAATTAATGGTTTACTGTATCATCAAAATTCAATGCAAAGTAGGAAGCATTGGCGTATGCATCAAATCATTCGACTTTACAGTACACTTTATAGTACCATATGTACATATGTACTCACATTGTTTCGAGTTAGTTGGCTAACTCGTTTGTAGTCAGTCGATTTGTGGAAGTTATACAAAAAACATTAAGTTCCCGAATTGCTTCAACAACGTTATTTTTATCAGAGAGTATTAGAGTAGCAAAAGTACTTTCAATCAAGAGGAACAACGCAACAGAGAAAAACTAAAATAATTATGAACTAGCCAAAAAAAAACCCCAAACGTTGTAGAAAAAGCTGGTAAAAATTTAAGGAGTTCCTCATCCTAATTTTAGATTGACACTTTGAATATGTAATGCGAAGTACTTTAAGATGTCAAAATACATCAATCGGCTGTTCAAGACTGTATCTGCCTTCAACTTCTGAAGAGATTTTCTTTTACGCAATGTTACTGTGAAGGATTATACATCAATTCTACCCTTTAGGACTCTTTTTCAACAAACGGAAAACAACATCCGTCGAGCATGTCCCTAGAATCATCTTTCGTCTTCTTTGGATTCCTTTTGTTGTTTCACTTGGTCATGAAGTATCTTAAGATACTAAAATGTTTGAGGATCGGTTTTCATAGCAACCTGAACAGTGGTGTTTTAATGCCAAATACTGGAATCAAAGCCTACACCAATCTAGCGAAACCAAGATAGTTGCACTTTATATTTTAAAAATATTTACAGATTTTGCCATCAGACCTTTTTGTTAAAAATGCTTGCCCCAAAGATCAAGTTTTCAGGACCTTTAATCCAAGTTGCTTTTGGTGGTTGGTTAGAGGGAACCAAGGTTAAATCTGCTACGCACAGTGAGAGAAACCTATGATGTTTGTGCAGATTCCGAATGGCAAAAGAGTGAGGGGAATTTTCATAAGCAGAAGACTGCAGGTTTGTTAAAGCTCTTCAAATAGGATTAATATTTGGAAAATATATGTTGGTGTTCCGGAGGGCTCCTATCTGTCTCCAGCACCCTTTCGAAGATCCGAAAATGATTTTTTATCCAATTCTTCTAATCTAACATTCACGACGATTTGAAGAAGAATAAATATAAAATGTTAGTTGTTAAAATCGTGTGTTTAACAAAATCGTGATGTATACCGTAATGAGCGCTCTATATTAGGTTCGGTTTAAAACCGCATTTTTTGTTGCTCTTACAAGCGAGCGCAATTACCCGAATAGTAAAATATTAGCGAAAGCAAAAGAGTTAGTGGTTAGAGGTTAGTGAAATATCTTAATGGATGCGGAAACGAGAAAAAAACCCAACTAAGCTGTTGCGGCCAAGTCCCTGTTAGTAAAAAAAAAAAAAAAAAACCATTTAGAAAAAGACTTAAGTCAGTTCATCTTTAAAAACATATTACCTGGAGCCAACGGTGTTTTTTATTCAGTCTCATGAGCCGAGTCTGGATCTCGCATAGTTATAATGTCCACCAAACGTGCGTGTTTATAACAAAAAACCTTCACTGAGAATATAGATGTTCATATATTGATCCAAATATTCAAATAATCAAAAATGAAAATGTTTTATTTTAAGCCATACGGCTTGCCTATATACAATGTACCTCCGTCAATAAAGCGGGGGAGGGGGGGGGGAGAGAATATTAATGTTCTTCCCTTCAAAGTAATTAATAAATAAATATTTTTTTTTTTATAAATATATAAAGTCACCTTAATTTGTGAACACACCTCAATTTGATACACAAAGAAATAGATTCAAATTGACCATACAATGCATTATGAAGAAATTTAATTAGTAGGAGCGTAGGTCTAAGGACTCTTGAAGGATACAAATTCAAACAGATAGTATAGGATTTTCCAATAGGGACTTGACAATTTTGAATTTAATTTGTGCACTCTTTCACTAATCATCAAACTGTCACTGTCATTTTTATTCAGTAAACTCAACATTTTCATCATGGTAAAGTACACTAACGACCTACGTCATCCGATTGGGTTCTGGAGAAGTTACGCCAAGATGATGAATTTCATCGCAAAATCATCTTCAGTGACGAAGCTCAATAAGCAAAATATGCGTTATTGGTCGGGTGAAAACCCACATGTGCTTCATGAATCACCACTTCATCCACAAAAAATAACTGTTTGGTGCGGTTCGCATGCCGGCGGCGTTATTGGGCCATATTTTTTCGTCGACGATAACGATCGTCACGTTACTGTGAATGGTCAGCGTTATCCCGCCATAATCACCGATTATTTTTGGGCCGTTGGAAGAGCTCAGAGCCAACATTGAACGTGAAATAGCGGCCGTTTCGGCCTAAATGTATGGCCGAGTCGTTGAAAATTGGGTCCAACGAATCGACTGCTGCAAACGTGCCCTCGGTGGCTATATGAACGAAGTTGAGTTCCATTCATAAATCTTTTGATTGTACTTCAAGTCAATAATAAAGTTTTTGAAATATCTCAATTGGTTTGCCTTTTATTTAAAAAAAAAGTTGTCAAGTCGTTATCAAAACCCTATATATCTCTGATCAACATGACAGTATACATTTTTCTTCTTGATTCAAGAATTTGCATTCCAAGTAGGAGACATTTAGAATGGTAAGAACGATGAACATAAGGGACATTATTAAAAAACAAACGATGTAAGTCAAATTTTAAGAACTTCTTTTGCCCGTTATTAATACACGATAATTCATGACAGGACGCACAATGCTGCAATACAATGCCTTAATAGTATAAGGATCTTTAAAATTAGAGGAGTTTCGTTTAACAAACCATAGAAGAGAATTCCCTTTTATAATTATGGAATTAATATGTAGATATAAAGTTAACTTACTCTAAAAAATTACACCAAGCTCATACATATGCTGCTTTTATTTGAAAATTATTGAATAGATAATAGCTAATGCTCTGTTATGGCTCATGCATCATGCTCATTAAATGCGCACCACTTAGTGAAACTATTTAAATCTTCTTGTAACAAAAGACTGGACCTAGATGGCTGCCTTCTAGAACACCAGAGCTGACTTTAATTTTCTATAGTCTCCAATAACAACACATTGCTTCCTGCCATGCAAATAGGACTTAAACCATTGCAGCAATGAACCATAAAAGCTATATGCAAAAAGTTTATTTAAAAGAAAAGTCAAGTAAACTCTGCTTAAAACTTTAACAAAATCTGGGAAATCACATCAACTTGTTTATGTGTTTCTAAGGAACTAATGCAAAAATTTAAAATTTACACTAAGTTCGAGACAGTTGTTCTACCCTTCCAAAGGCATTGTTGGTAATTACTTATATTTACTTCCACGATTGCGTTTTGTTAACTGAAAGTAAAGTTAGCACTGTGAAACCGAACGAATTTAACCAAAAGTACAAATTTTCAGTGTGAACTTGGGCATTAGACAAACGTTCGCAATCTCTTAATTTACTACCAATTGCCATGTCATTAATTTTTTATATTTCATAAAATTTCACATGTAAATGCACTCGTAAGTTTATTTCTCTAACTCGTTATTCTAAAAATACAAAATAAGTCGAAGAGCCATTCAAAAATTACTGGAATTTTGCGTTTATGCAAAACCAAATGGAATTATTTCATTACCATGGTGTTGTTGGTTGAAGCAATTATTCGCCCTTTCCAATAGCGTTCGACGGGACCAAAAAATACGAATATCTATCCGCGTCTTTATTTTGTTTGCGTAGGAAGATCCAAAGTTCTAATTAAAATGAGCATTTCAGTTCAAAAAGGGTTTCCATATCAAAACTTTCATTTCGCTATGAGATGCACAAGGAACAAAAGATATTCGACCCAGGAAAAGGATGGGTCGAAGTGATGTTGAGTTATCTGTGTAAAATGAAACCATAAACAAATTGTCCTTTCAGCTTCTAAAAGCCAAATTGTATCTGTTTACCTTTGAAAGCACCGCAATGGGGGGACAAATGTACGAGTAGATGTTTTCCGTCCCCAAGTTAGCAAAAACTTGCCCCAACCTTTAGTTATTTCTCTATTCTGTGCACCTTGGTCCTTCGTGTGCTCTGTGTTATTACATCGAGACCCAAATCATTTTGGAATATTTTATTGATCTTCATTTTAGATGTCTAAGTGTACTGCCAGGTCGGCACAAAATTGTCCGTAATTTCGCAAGAAATACAAAGAGGATGGATCTTACTCAAAATATGAAAAGTTTTTCGTTACATCCTTGAAGTAAGCGAATTGAATAAATTTTAAGTCGGGAAAAGCGCCCAAATAAAGAAACGGGATAGTAATTTCGTTGTTGGGCATGAATAAATGGGCTGATTTCAAACAAAATGGTGGTGGTTGCTTGAAACGGTGAACTGCCAACGGTGGATGGTAAAAGGCAAATGACTTTATTGCCTAGAGAAATTTCACTTTAATTTGTTTTGTAAATTTTCTTTAATCCCATGAATCTCTACCTACCTACATACCTTGCATACCCTTGTTCTTACCCCGTATGAGGTTAACGCGGGTTAAACGCACGTTGAAACGTGAAAATATGGATGACAAATGGTCGGAACTCTGTCCTGAGTTGAAGAGAAATTTGGGTACGGAAGATTTTAGGGCGTAACAAATTTAAAAATGTTCAACCATGCAAAAGAATACGAACAAATACGAATAAATTTTCAATTCCAATGTTTCATCAGTTTTTATGGAATCTGTCATTAATGCATTACCCTTCGAAACTGATTTTCGACAAATGGTACAATGGTACAATATATAACTAATGTACGAGTGCCTGTGTGGTTAATCTTGAGAAGTCCTTTTACACTGTATGGTTAGAAGAACTTTTCTAAGAGCTAACTAGTATGGCAATGCCCAAACCTCTTCTTACATAATATACAACATATCGTACTTATGAAAAAAATAAAAAATAAAAAATAAAAAATAAAAATCGTTGTTAAATGTGACAACGCGTTTACGAGCAAAGGTTTTGATAACAAAAATGATTACAACAGGAGGCGATTATTTCTCAGATACTGTTCAATATTTACACGAGCTATCTCTTTCGCAGCGTGACTTCGATCACATTGAAAAGTATGGTGGCGATTGAAAGTTGAAAATCAATTTTCAAAAGTTGTGTCCGGCTTTTTTGTTTGACACTTCATTGAAAATGGCTTATAGGAATACAAGAAAAAATTAGGGAAATACCTTTGAACAAAATGCTAAATTTATCAAACTAAGTGAAAAGTCATTTTGATGCGACAATTGCGCAAGTACTGCATCCCCATACTAGACACCATAGCTTACAAGTTTCAAATAAAAAAAAATAAAAAATAAAAATGTAACAGAAGACAAATTAACTCTTTGATTTACAGGAAATTAAAAAAATTTGGAAGAAATAAATAAGGAATTTCTGAAAGCAAAATCAACGTACAGAAAATGCTGAATTGGAAGGTAAAATGGCAATAATGAAGAATTAAATAAACTGGCAACACCAGTTCGTCTGAAGAAGAGCTTTGATATTGTTGAAGCTTTTCTTGTCAACTAGAACACCGTTAAGTATAGGGCATAGAATATCTTTGAAAACGCTTTGTTCCTGGATATTACTGACGACAAAATAAAAAATTGTTATATTATGAAAATGCGTAGCAAAGGAGAAAGAATGACTTCCAGCTAATCAAGCAGCACATAATGGGAAGATGAATAATCTAAACTCCAACGTAATAAGTAGTGTTAGCAGCGGGAACAACAACAAGGGCAGTAACATTTTTATCACTATACTAATATACACGGGCTCTGTATATCCAGGCGAAAGTGGCTAAATAGAGGCACGGGTACAAATATTTATGAAACAAGAAAACCAAATACTCTTGAGAAAGGTTGAAGGTGGAAAAATTATTGCAATTAAGTCTTTTAAATATATTGCTCTATTGTAGTGTTTTTTTTTTCTTTTTTTTTATAATTTTAAGGATTTTTCCACTTTTGAATCTTTTTTTAAGTCATGTAGTAAATTATTGCCTGCAAGCTAATTTTATTGTCAAGACAAACTGTTACTCCTACATCCGAAGGAGTTTGGTCTGTTACCTTGACTCTTATGCATGCTTTTCTAACTTTGTTTTCGTTTGAAGAAGAAAACCACCAGTCAATTTGCATAGCTAGTGAGAAATAACTTGCATTTATTACAGCACATACATATGTATAAATAAAAGCGTTTGACATTCAAAGTACATGCAAAAGAGAAAATTAAATATGAGTTTGTTTTTTCCTAAACTAAATCAAAATAGAAGTAGAAGTAGTATTTTATCTCAATATTCTTGGTTCATTTGTTGTTCATTTTTATGAGTTTTACCCCACTTTAATTGTCTATGTTGAGCGCCGGATCTTTAGTTTCGCTTAGCATCAATTGAGAGAACAAACCCTGCACCCAAATCAACTCCTTAACACTTTCATTTTCTCTAACGTACTCAGATTCCGTGCTGGAAAAGGCGACGTATTTGTGACGCTGCGACGACCATGAAATGGCAGTACTGGTATATCCACTTGTTTAATTTCCTATTTTAGGGTATCCAGCAAAATCAGCATAATAATTTTTCCCTGTAAATATTTCAAAACTCTCTTACTGCAATAACGTGGAAAATTCTTGGACTATATAAGTGTCGACAAGCCAAACAACAGCATAGGCGAAGTCCAGCCGCATGCATCCCTACAGCTAAATACATAACCCAATTTCCTCACAGTACGGATACTTGATCCCAAAATTAATTCTAGAATCAATTGCTGCGTTTCTACCTTCATATGGCGTTTCAACAGGCTTAGCATTGCTCATGCCAAATTTTGAAAGAACCTTATTTTGATATTTAGACTGCTTGACTTGAATGTTTCCATTTTTCAAAGTATTAGTTTTTAATACTGCTGATATTTAAATCTCGAATTCCTTAAAAAGATATAATTTAAGTGATTCAATTTAATTTTCATCGTTTTTGACACTACGACACACTACTACCTTCATCACAGCCCCTTGGCTGCAACTTCCTGCAAGTCGCCATACAGAAAACTAGCTTTAATGTCGAACTTTTTGAGAATCATACCCTCTGCAGCACGCCAGAATCATTCTGATGGAGGTAAATTTGACAACTGGTTTGCACGTTTATTGGAGTCGATCCTATGCTATTGATAGAATTCTCTGGTTTCTAAACGCGATTTTCCATCTCCGTCATATTTAATTTAAAGACCCACTTATTTGATATTAACAATTGGTCTGCATGTAGACCTGGGGCCTTAAGTTTAGTTTTTCTTAAGTGACACTATCCTTTCATCAATTGCAATCTTTTACTGTTTGTAGATGAAGAGGGTTCGACATTTTAAACACTTTGAGTTTTTTTCACGTCGGTCAAATATGCAAAACCTACACTCAGAACAAGGGTGTGGAAACTTCAGGAGGTAGCTTCCGCACATTTGCATCAGACTCGATCTAAGCTTCATCAGCAATAAATGTCTCTTCTCGTTTATCTCCTTTGTTACCTGTCTTTGCATTTTCTTCTGAATTTGAGCTCCCTTTTACAATTTAATAAGGGTTAAGCCTGGAGTTTTATTAAACTACAATTCACAATTGGTTTTTACTTCTCTTATACTGCTTCTCCTCAGAACTTGTCGCTCATGCTTCTTACGTGTATTAACGACTCAATACACTTGTATATTATTATAGGCAATGATATTCGCATGTCTATCTCCGTCCTGCCATTGTGCTCTGGTGCGTAGGGAACATCCATATTTACGAACTCCAGCATTATATGAATGGAATGTGATCCTGTGATCCAAGAAATGCTCAACATCAGGACTTCATGCAATACACCTTGCGAAGATTTGAAAAATTGTCATAAATTAGAAGCTTATAACGTCTACCCTCGTAAGATATATCCCGCATTGGCCTGATCTTCCATTTCGAAAAAAAAATATCAATTTGCGAGTCAGTGGTTGTGAATCGCATCACCGCTAATGTATTCAACAATTGCTGTACAACGTTAGCAGGTAATCTACGCGTACAACCGAAAAATACGTTTTTTATACACAATATACACAATAGATGAGTTTTTTGCGAAGTTACAAGTTTTCTTTTGAGCCGATAAGAGCTTTTGAAATTTTAAAAGTATATAAAAGGATCCGTCCATACATAGTTCAAATTCTAATGGATGCGATCGTATATCAAATCTTCTTCTTTAAGAATTCGCTTGATTAATAGCAATATCTATTTAAAATTTTGCGACCTAAACACACTAAGCCACATCTTGATTTTCAAAGAGCTTCAGTATCTGTATTAAAAAACTTTATCTCATTCACTTGTTTTTATTCAACCAAGGTTAACATGCAGAAACTTTGAGAACCAATACATTGTTTATGTTGTTAGAGAATAAAATGCTCTACCAATGTACATTAGACAACTTCGCGGAACCAAGTCATATAATAAAGCCTTATTTAAACATTTGACCTAAGTATCTTCGAGCATTTTTGTAACAAAAGAGTTAATTTTTTTCTATTGTATTAGATATCTAATTTCTTTTTTCTTTTTTTTTTGTTTTAAATATGCTTTTTTTTTGTATATTTATTGTTAACACTGGAGAATAACATTCCTATCACACTTTAATTAATCATAGATTATTATATATATGAATTTTTTTAAACTTAAGACTTAACTAAGATTCAATGTAAAAGATTCTGTAAAATAAGTAAAGAACTGTCTAGCATTGACAGTTGAATGCAAAAGTAAATCACTTGAGTTTAAAAAAGTTTGTTTATTATATTAATAAAAACTCGAAAATAATAAAAGCTGTTAAAACAAAATACTTCAAGGTTTATTATTAAAAACTATTGTACAAAAAATTATTTTATATATGTTATGTTAGTAAAAAACAAAAAATAATTCACTTTGTTAAAATACTACTAAACATTTGTGTTTGGAGTCAGCTTTACGCCGGATTAAAACTGAATACATCGTACAGAATCCTTTTACTTTTTTATTTGCAGTATTCGTCTCGGTAGGGTTTGAAACAGTAGTTGACAATAATCTGATGACATTTTTTTCTGCTGCTCTTGCGCTCTATTCCAAAGAACGGCTAAAGACGATGGTGAGGAGTCATAATCATTGGCATGATGAGTTTTAAGGTAGACACAAAGATTCTCGATCTGGGCTTTCTTGGCCATGTGCTTCAGGTCTCTATCATATTGAAAAATTACTTTAATTTTATTGTGCCGAAGCGAAAAATGTTGAAAAATACATCAATTTTTAAATTGTATTAGTAGTTTTCAATATGTCTACCTTTGGCGCGAATAATGGCCTTGAGACGGCCGAAGAAAGCATCGCACGCTGCACGCAAGTGGCTCTGCGGTATTTTGTCCCATTCCCGGCGAAGTGCTTGTTTGAGGTGGTCCAAACTTTGGTATTTTTTTATGCCAACCTTCGCCTTTAAAATACCCCAGACAGAGAAATCCAAGGGATTTTCATCCGGAGAATTTGCAATCCATTGTGTCGAAAAAATGAAGTATGGAACATTGTTTTTTAACCAATCTTGGTTGACGCGCGCTTTGTGAGACGGTGCCGAGTCTTGTTGAAATGTCGACGGTCTCCGACCAAAATGATTGTTTGCCCAAGGCTTCAATACTGCCTCTTAGACAGTTTCACGGTCCAAAAATACGAGCGGAGAGCGACCTTCGGCGGTTATGGCGGCCCAAACCATCACCGTCGGTGCTGTCTGCTTTCTGGTGGTCGTCCGAAGGTATTAATTTTCGAAGGACCTCTCTGGCAAGTAAACTCGGTCATTTTGTTTGTTGACATATTGCTCTATAACAAATGGCGACTCATCGGAAAAAACCAAATTCGGCAACTCACCACTTTCGTGCAAGCGTAGCAACTCCTTCGCTCTTTTGACTCTAACTTTTTTCTATTGCGGTGTAAGATCGTGTGTTTTTTGGAATTTCAATAGCATGAGAGCAAGCTCATTTTTCAGTATGTGTTGCATGCGTTCTAATGATTTGTTGAGCACACAAGCCATTTTTCTTCCACTTCAACTGAGACGCAAATCGTTTAAAAGGCTTGTAAATAATAAAATTATCTGTCATGTGTCAAAATTTGAGCTCACTGTCATGAACGGTTTGGAAATTATAGCAGTCTGAAGTAGGTTGCAGTTCGAATATGTCAGGGTGTAGTGTTTTTTACCTTCCAGCAGGCTTTCGGAAAATGAATAAAATGGGCTTTTAGAGCTCCAATTCCTATGTTTGCTATAAAACTGAGTCGTTGTTAAAGTGACGCTATTTCCCAAATAATCAAGTAAAATATTATATGTCCCGCTAATCAGTACACCGACAGCTACATTAAACTGAAGTTAGTTTTGTTTAACATATGTTCAAATTCAAGCTGAAATAAAAAAACTGACTCGGTTTTGCGACCAATAACTTTAACCTTAGTATATTTTCTATATTTTCATGATTTTATATCACTTCCCAAAAAGAGTTCAGTTGATAACACAGTTAACTAGAAACCTACTTTTTCAAGTAATAATTCACTTATTTTTTTTTTTTTAATGTTTTTTGTATATTTTTATACGCCATAGATTCCTGCCTGAGTTCTTGCTTACTAGGAGTGAGGGCTTAAAAACCAAAGTGAGACGATAACTTATTGTAGTTCAAAATAAATCTGCTTTATTTTTCTATACGAACGATGTATGTATATTAATATACACAAATTTATGTGGCATTTTCATGCAATTGATATGTTGAATTAAGAAAATATCGATGAAAATATGAACCTATACTCGGCAACCAAACTTTGACACATAATCCAGCTTCAAATATACACATAATAAGTAATACATGCAAAACATTGATCACACATTTACCATTGACCTGGGTAGTGCACAATACATTAGCGTTAACCATGTTTGTTATGCCTGCATTCTTGTGGCGTCATCAGTTTAGCTGTCGTACTGAAGTGTCTTTTATAGTTTTGAGTATCTGGCCTTTATTGCTCCCGTATGTGGGTCATGTATGTAATTGGATACAATGTTGGCGAAGGTACAATGTATCTGGGTTCACTACACTAAAAAATGTTGTATTCCAATTTGAAAGTTTTAAAATTGCCTCGGAATGGAGTTTTGGTTCCTTGTGAAGGCTATAACACTGCCCTTGTGAAAATAGTTAGTTATACTTTTTGCAGCAGTTTATTCGTAACTTATATTATATTATATTTTCATGTTTTCAAATTGAAAAAGTTGATTAATTTAAGTATTTTTGACTTATCATTGATACCAGAATGTATTTTTTTTAGCCCCACAGAACCTTTGAGGCAATATTTTCTGTTCATAGATACTTTTTTTTAGCTGCAATCAATTTGCTCTACAGAACTTTTTTGAAAATAATTTATGAACTAAAAACTTTTTCATTTCAAACTACAATTTGAAATTGGATGCTGCGAGAAACTTATTATTTGTATTGTTTTAAAGTATTGAGGATGTTTTCTTATCATTTTAGGAAACTTATTTTGATTAATTGAGAGTTATAATTTACGTGGCAATCACACCTCAATTTCGTACTACAGATTTTTGTAATTCTTATACTATTCCATCATCATCTTTCTAATAAACTTCCGCAGTCTATCAGATTATTAACACGTTCCAAAGCTCTCACAAAGCATGTAAAAAATTAACTTTCAGATATTCAGATAGAATCTATTTTCGCAGATATTCTGGTGTAATGAAAGACTTTTTAGTACTTATTCTCATTTAAGAGTATATTGTGTAATTGCTATACATATTGTTATTATCTGTTATTATCTATCTTCCTTTATTCATTACTTTCCTTTTTCGTTGTCAAATTGAATATTAGTTATACCTATATAACATGGTAACTATAATATTTACTTAAAATTTTTACAAAGGATAGTTACCACACTTTTGACATTATAGAGATATGGTATTATGTAAACCTTTCTACTGAAACATTGATACTTTTGTTATGCTAAGTATTCTTTATAATTTAAAAAATTGATTTAAATTTGGAGGAAAATACGAAAAAAAGTAATAAAAAAATAAGTAAAGAAGTTTATTAGTTAATACAATAAATAAAAACAATAAATAGGCGCATAAAAAGGCATACCTATACATATATTTAATAATAGTAAGTATTAATATAACAAACGAGTAAAAAGTAAATAAACAAATTTGTAAATAAAAACAATATATATATATATACATGTATATATGCATATAATAATAGTAATAAATAATTAAATAAAAAAATATGTACATAATAAACAATAAATGAGTAAATATATATATAAATATACCATATAAGAATATATAAATAAATAAGAATAAATTTAAAAAAAAAATATAAAGCGTGATTCATCGTAATATTTGATTTATAATGTAAAACAAAACACATAAATTTGAAAGCAAACTTAAATTTTTTATTATCAGTTAAAAGAACTATTGTTGGCAATGATACCATGGAAATGTTGGGAACGACTACGTCTGAGGTGGTCCATTCGGAAGGTCCGATTTTGGGCAACTCGTTCGAGCATAGCGACTGGTATCCCGCGGATAACACGAGTAGCGTTGGCTTCCAAAGCGTCAATCGTATCTGGCTCATTCCTGAAGACCTAAGACTTTACATATCCCCAGAGAAAATAGTCCAAATTTGTGATACCGCACGATCTAGGCGGCTAATTTACCGTAACAAAATGTGAAATTAAGTGCTCACCAAAATGATTTCTCAACAAGTCCATTGTTTCACGCGCTGTATGGCTCGTAGCGCCATCTTGTTGAAACCAGAGCTCACTGAGACCATGTGCTTGAATTTCAGGAAGCACATAGTCCGTAAACATGGCGTAATAACGGTTACCATTGACGGTAACATTATAATTTGCCTCATTTTTGAAGAAATATGAACCAATGATTCCACCAGACCATAAGCCACACCATACCGTTGTTTTTAACGGATGTAGCTCTTGGTACTCTTCGGGTTGCTCATCAGCTCAAATACAGCAATTTTGTTTAGTAACGTATCAATTGAGCCAGAAATAGGCTTCATCACTGAACAAAATTTCACGATAAAACACCGGATTTTCATTGAGGTATTCCAGAGTCCATTCACTGAGAATGACGACGAATCGATTCGTCACGGTCTTCGCATACACTCTCACCTACAGCTGCAATAGTCTCTTTACTACGTGCTGAATGTAGTCTAACCGTTCGAGTATCATCAACTAATGTAAATTGGGACTCAAATTTGCGAATGCTATTGGCAATAGTGCTTTCAGTAGGTCGATTATGCGCACCGTAAGTTCCTCGAATCGCACGAAAAACATTTCTCACAGGACGCTGATTTTCGTAATACAGCTGAACAATTTAGAGATTCTATTGTAGTGCGATTCTTTTTATAATGACTTGCCAAACGATACTGAACAAAACTGATAAAGCAGTTTGATAGGAGTCACGCGTAATCTTTTAAAAAAAGCCTATTGAAAATCAAAACTCACGATGAATCATCCCTTTTAATATAAATAAATAAACATGTACATAAATAAATACAAAGGGATTATACATTAATATAAATTATTAACATCATACATCATACAACAAGCTTATGTAGATAAATCTTTAAGTAACTGTGCTTACACTAAAGCACATTTTTTTAAAAACTTGCACTTTTTTAATGTGGTACTGCGAACAATATCCCTACACTGGGGACCAATAAGGAAGTATCGATTGGAAAATTACTTTGTTTATGATCAGTCTGTTTTCCTTAGATAGAAAATTTTCTGTTTATGAAAGGATATTATATCCTTATTGCTATATTGACCAAGTTTGCTATCAAGATTTTTGTCGATCCATGCAATTGCAGTTGGCTGTTCGGAAGATAGCAAAAAAAAGATACGGTGACGTACAGCTCAATTTTCCACCTAATGTAATAGTGTTCCAATAGTACCATCGCATTGCGAAGATTAGTCTCAATAGTGAGAACAATTTCGTCTGATGGGAGAAATGCAGTATAATCTGCAAGCATTGCAACTTGACAGTTAGTTAAATGTGAAAAATCAGGCGTAAACAAATTGTACAAAAATGGATCAAGAACAGAACCTTGCGGCGCACCTGAAATGATACATATCAAACTTGAAACGCTACCATTGATTTGGACTTTAAAAGAATGGCCTGAAAAAAAATTGTTGGACTATCTTACAGAGGAACGGAGGAAAGTTGTACTTTATCATTTTATATAAAAGACCATAATGTTAAACGGAAGTGAATGATGGTTTATTCCGGTTGATTTTCCTTGTTGATGTTTTTTTTTTTTTTGACAGAATTACAAATTTGAAGAATACGGTTGAAGGTACTATGCTGAGGTCTAGATCTAAACTGAATTTTTTTTTTATATATTTTACTTACACTGCTAAGCAAACTTTTCGTCCTATAGCTTACGGGGCGCACAGTATTGGGAAAGTACTAGATTTTCAGATATGCATTTAAAATGTCTGCTAAAAATTTCATTTTTTGCAAGTGCTTGAGATACAATTTTTTTATAATATTAAACCCGCCCGACTTTCTCATATTTAAAATATCGACATGAAATATTACGTCGTCATCTGTTTAACTAACCAATGCATTTGTTGCCGGATCGTCAGGCTTGCTGATATACAGTAATTTATTAAAGAAGTAATTGCAAGGACGTCTGCTTTCTCATCATCTGCGTAATAAAAGTAAGATCCAGGTAGTTGTTTGTTTTTATTTTTTATTTTTCTAACTACATTCTTAAATGGTTTAGCGTTCTTACCTAGAGAGCTTTTTATTCCATTCCTCATGAGCTTAATTTTTCGATATCAACTAGTTTAAGCGCATATTTCTCAGTTTAATTAATTTTGCTAAATAAAGGGAAAGTTTTTTGTACAATTTTTTTATTTTAATTTTTGGTACAGAGTTAGCTACGGCTTCAAGGATTAAATCATTGAAGTCAGTTAATACAGCATTTACTTCTTCTTTGATAGATATATTTTCAATATTCGTATATTTTTCTTGAACTCTTCTTCGAATAATTGCACGGTATCGTTTCCAGTTTGCATTTTTAGGTCTTGAAAGTACTATACATTTGTCTTACCTGAGCAAAAAAGTTTGCACAAGACTGGATTGTGGTCAGAGCAAAGCTCGTTTAATAATATTGGTTGTGTAACAAAGCTAGGACTATTTAAAATGAAAATATCGAGGACATAGAGCATATGTTGGACATAGAGGATAAAAAATTGGTATTGGAAGTAATTCAGAAAGATCCAAGAGCAAATTCCTCCAAACATTGGCTCTTGTACATACATTTTCCCTATGTCTACTGTTGAGATCAACGCCTACCAGAAAATTACCATTTACACTTGTACATTTTACATTTTTAAACAAATGCTCATTTTCAACAGACTTACGTGCACCTGCGAAATAGACACAATAGATTTTAACTTTTTGATGATTTTCTAGTTCTACCTCTATATCCACATTTTCTACTAAACCTGTTTGGATAATTGGTAAGTGGGAATGTTGAATTGTTCTTCATATATAGTAAGCATTGCAACACATCCACCTTTTCTACTGATTCTACCTAATCGATAGCACTTAAATTCAAAGGTGGCCCGATAATCATCATGCTTAAGCCAAGTTTCAGTTACTACAGCTATATCAATATGGTTATTGTCTAAAAAGTTTAGGAGTTCAATCTTTTCGCTACGTATACTTCTAGCATTCTATGTTATTATTTTTATATTACTAATTCCCATATTATTTACAATTAAAAGACAAAAACTTAATTACTAAATTTGTGATAACTTCAAATTGTTCAACTTTTGTTTTACATACAGATAACTTTATAATCATTTCAGTAGTTAATGAACTCATTAATTTTAATGATTACGAGTAATTAATCTCGTTGGTTTTAGTTACGAGCGAAATTATTTGAGTCTAGCTGCGTCGTTGTAAATGAAGTGCTACTCTGCATAAGGCCTTTTACGAGTTGATAAAGGTTAGGTGGCTTATGAATATTCAAGTGATTGATATGACCAAACCAGTATTACAATACTAGTATAATTATATTTTACTCCGAGAAATACAGAGTCAATGAGAGTACTGTTACAGAAAATGCATTGAGAACTATGTGGGTCTGAGATAAAGTCTCGTAATCAGAGATTAAAACAAAATTAAATTAACATTTCGACTGTGTTTTGAGAAATCTGAACAACCCCCTGCCGCTTGTATTATTTAGGATTATCCGCGAAGCTTCGACTGTATTCCATATCTATCTCAAAGTCATTCCCTGTAAAAGAATTCGTATTTGGTACAACATACACTGGAATTTTTATGACCTTGCGTGCCTTATGTGTTATTCCTTATGGACATACTGCATGATGCAGTGACAACAGAATTCCTATGGCTGTGCCCCGGAATCCAGTTGCGGCCAGTATCTAAGCCAGAAAATGAATATAGCCGGGTCTCCACCGACTGTAAACCGATTTAGCAGCCGCCGCTTTTTGCCCTGTAGACGATGCTTAACTGCTTTAGTAAATCTGTTTTTTTTTTTTCTTCCTATTACTTATTATTATTATTTATTTGTTTACTAGTAAAACATAATACATACATAATAAAATTCATTAGTCTTACCTACAAAGTGGAAGGCTTGTTGGTATACATATATACATAATGTTGTTACTTTACATGTTCTATAGGCCTAAATTATTTTAACATTAAACTGTTAACAATCAACCTTTAAATTACTGAAAATAGCAAATAGGATTTACATTCAGGACATATTGTAAAATTTAAGAAGTTTTTTTTACGTTTTTTATAGTTCTTGATATATTTTAGGGTGGCTGGTATTGAAATAAAAAGTATTGGAATCGAATGTTGTCTTCATTCGTATGTTGTTGATTGTTGGAGTTTTGAGTAGTTGTTTGACTTGTCTTCTTGTGTTGTGATCGTGACGAATAGTTTCTTGAAATCTGTTATGATCTTTATTCAATTAGTGTCATCATCTTTGATATACTTTTAACATCTAATTCTCTAATATAATTGCTGTTGTTGTTATTGATTTTAAATACTTATAGATGTTGATGAGATGACTTTTGAAGACATTTTCCCAAGCTAGTATTCCTTATCGTATCTGGGACTTGGCTAATGAATAAAATGCATTCTTCTGGACTTCGAATATCTTATATTTCTTGGTGTATGTCATCGCCAGTACCGCACTCTTCATTTGAAGAAGTCGATTGATATAATCATGTCAATTGAAGCGAACATATATGGTAATTCCTAGGTAATATATTTAATATTTTCGACTACTTCAATTGTTTCAATTTCAATTGCTGTTGGGCAACCGTCGCTTCTCTGGGAGAGCTCTATACCGCTGTTGATTACTGTGGTGTTCTTATGTGTATCGTTTTGCTCTTCGCAAAGTGTATCACTAAACTTTTCTCATGACACCAAATTGAAACCTTAACAAACTACTCCTGCATTATGTTTTTTTTTTTTTATTTCTAAGCATGTTTTAATTCATAAAATTGTTCCTAGCTTAGAGCCTTGTAGGATACCGTACTTGGTTTGCTTCTCACCGTTTATCACATTGGATATCTTTAATTTTGTTGTCTCTGTTAAATAGTTTTTAATCCATATCGATATTTTGCCTTTTGTTCGAATTCTGTACAGACTTTCAATAAGTTTGTCGTGCGTCAATGTATCGAAGGCTACAAAGTCTACGATGGCACTTATTTAAACCCATATTTACTACGTTTGCAAATTTTCTGAAAACGATTCCGAGTGGAGACATACGCAATGTTGATGGTAATGATTTATTCTGTTAGGAATCAGTGGAAGGGGAGATATTTCTATATCAGCCAAGGTACGCTTAAGACCTTGCTTAAACCTTTCACGACATTCAAACTAGAGCGAGAATGCAAGGATACCTTGAACACAATTCGAAGATATAATTTACTGAGTCTTGTTTGAGTCCCAGTTTTCCACTGGTTCACAGGAAATGATATTACCGATAAATTTGCAACGCTTACTGTAAGACCGATGTTGACACCGCGAAAAACTATCTCCGCAATTGTCTTGCCTACGCTCTCATCAGGCTGCAGATGTTCGGTTCTAGTACTGTAGGCACCTATTCACTGAAGTATTCATTTATTGAGACATTCGAGTAAAAGAAACATACAAGTATTACATCCGATTAGTTTCTTTTTCTAAGTGCCCTATTCCGCCGGAAAAAAAACCAAAACTCAAAAATTATTTTTTTATGGAATACGGTCGTAAAGAGTCAAGCATGTACCACAAGTGCAAATATGTCTCTGGAGTGTAATGAATACCGCAATACCTTTTAAATCCTAAAATGTATTCCGAAAAGGTTTACCTCAAACATTTCTTATAGTGCAAACATACAGATACTTAGTCCCAGCAACGGATGACGACACCTTTTCATAGTTGTTTTGTCAGACCACTCTTTCTGGTTGTACAAACTCAATCAAACTATATTTTGATTTATATTTGATCTTTATTTGTTCACATATAACTTAAAACTGACTTAATCTAATTTTACCATTTTTCTTTACACCTTCGGCTTGCAAAGGTGTATCGTGAGAACGAATGCTTGCTAGACGCTAAATCATTAGTTTCCACGATTTACTTGTGCTTGATTCTAGTTTGCAATTTATTAAAGTCGTGCGTTGAAAAGTGCTGATACTAAGTTATGTTAAACTTATTAAAGTCAATGGTGCTTTGTCATTGTTGTTGATGTTGTTTTTTATGTTTTCAGTGTAACTTGTGTTAACATATAGTAATAAGAAGGAAAAAACATTTCGGCAAGCACCGAACACATGATCCGCCAGACATCGAAAATGTATACTTACCAAGTGAACACCCCACAGCCTCAGAAATCTAAACGAAAAGAGATTTGTCGATATTTGAGCTACCTATTGCGGATTCATTGGAGGTATATTATTCGAACACCAACCACAAGGTTAGCTGAGTTTCATCTAGTTGAAATCGAATTTCATATCAAATCAGATAAACCATATTAAGATAAGCTTATTATAAAGAAATTTAATTTTGAATGCCCGTAACAAGCGAGGAGCCAATATTAAAATAGAATGGCACTTTAATCCCTATAAATATGAGTCAAGAGATTTCCAAATATGTACCGCACTAGGTATACAGAAATTCCAACTGAGATTAAATCCGTGACAAGGTACATCCGGATTTTTTCCAAATTGCGCGATATATGAATATCGAGAAAATAAAGCTGGCTCATGAGAAGATTACGGTTTTCCGGATATGCAGTGAAGAGATAGCCAACGAGGTGTAGGTGAAGGAAATCCGACTGTAAAACTGTGCAAGGTTTATAAACTTTTCTTCTTTAGTAGAGAAAATAATCCTGGGGTGGATCAATGAACGGCTGGAACAATTCAATAATTTCCTTTATAAAGAAAGCATTGCGTCGTCTTATGGGCGCTTAGCTTGATATGAATAGCAGAATCACGAAAGTAAATGCTTCATTCGGTATACTATCCAAAGTCTGAAAAAAAAACTTGACAGCACTAGAACCAATTTATAACGTTTTCGTTTGACCATTGTACTAGTAATTCTATCATATATATGGGCCAAGGCCTAGCTTCTAGCACTCATTTCTGTTTTTTACTTTGTGAATTTTTTTACACTCCTGAGCAGGTTCTGCTGTTTATTGCCGGTTCCGAACGGCTCTCCTAAGAAGCTTTTTCATAGGCAGAATTTAGCTATCGGAGGTTTGCCAATGCCCGTCGAAAGAATGCTGACGATTTTGAAAAATTTTCTGTTGTGCTCCTACCGGGACTAGAGCCCAGATTGGTGGCGTGACAGCCAGTGAGTCAACCATCACGCCATCGCCACCATTATTCTATCATATATATCATATTTGTTATAATGTAGATGTGAAATTTAAGGAATAACTGGAATGGTAATCCACAAGCTACATACTACATACTACGGGACTGCATACACACCGCTATATGGTACTGAAGTGGCAGTGAAATGCAACGAATCAACAACACCGCTCATGAGTTGTAGCTCGGGCTACTGCAACTACTCTTTGAAGAATCAGCTCCTCCAGGTTGGGAGTTACATTGTCGGGATAACTGCTTAACCACGCATAGCCTTATAGATAAATTCCTTGTATACGTATAATCTAACTATTGACGGCCCCAGCAAAACGTAAAACGGACAACAACTTTTGTCTCGTGGAATGTTCTGATCCTAAACAAACCATAAAATAGACTGAAACTGTCTACCACCAATTGCGGTGGGTTGGGCCATGGAAAAGAGGATGACAACTAGTTGATACTGGTTACTATGATATGTAAGAAAAACAAAACAATGCCCTGGTGTATAAATGTCATAAAACGAAAGTTTCCGGATTCCGCGCTAAGAATGCTGAAATATCACGCATATCTCTCGCACTCTCACAGTGTAAATGTACGATTTTGGATAAGGTGGGGATGCCGTGGTGTAGTGGTATATGCATAGACTCCTCAAGCAGAGGGTCGCGGGTTCGAATCCCGTGCGAGGCAATTCTCTGAAAAGGTCTTTTCATTGAATTTGTATGTAGTTATATGAAAATCCCGTCAGCATCAACTCTGACATGAAGGCATAACCACCTCTGGAAAAATATCGAAACCTAACACTTGAGTTTCAAAACTACTACACCACCAGTAAAAGGGTATTCATATTCCCTTGGTGCGCGCGCGGAATTATAAAAAAAAAAAAAAAAAAAAAATAAGGTTGCTTCTAAGTATCCCTCAAATAAACACATAAATAAGGTCATACATATGTACAACAATAAAACAGTGTATTTTTGGTGATACAGTTGATTAACATAGTTGGCAGAACGCAAGCTCTGAAAACATACACCGACTAATTTGTGAATGTGCTACAAATGCGATTTTAAAAATGACAGGTTAAAAATTGGTAATACACCACGTACTCGTATATACAGAACGTCTCTGGTGTTTAACGCGAACTCCCGCCTTAAAGGCCTAATTTCGCGGGATGACCATACATCCATGGGAGCAAGGATACGAATTGGCATCGCTCACCATAATTACTTTCATACCAAAGCGGAACTCGTGTTGGAGGCAAAAAGTTCCACTCTTGGTAAGGCTCGAGGCCGACCTAAAACCTCTTACTGCTCTTAGGGTTACAGCACACTCGTATATACAATTTGAGAATTGACACAAGATTTTTATTTTGCGCCATTCATGTGGTAAAGTTGTTTAACCAAAATCGGTTTCAGCCATGAGGCTAATTTTCATCTTGATGGCTAGTTTAATCCTCAAGATTTTTAAACTTGGCTCTGAGCTCTTCCAACGTCGTCAGCGTGTTGGCATAAACCAATGACTTAACGTAGCCCCACAGAAAATAGTCAAGCGGCGTTAAATAGCACGAACGAGGCGGCCAATCGGCTGGCCCATGTCTTGAGATAACATGCTCACCATACTTACTCTTCAATAAATCGATTGTAGCGTGTGCTGTGTGGCGACGAAAAAATATGGCCCAATAACGCCGCCGGCATGCAAACCGCACCAAACAGTTATTTTTTGTGGATGAAGTGGTGATTCATGAAGCACATGTGGAATTTCAGCCGACCAATAACGCATATTTTGCTTATTGACGAACCCATTGCGCCAAAAATGAGCTTCGTCAATGAAGATGATTTTACGATGAAATTCATCATCTGGGTGCATCTCCTCCAGAACCCAATCGGAGAACGTACGTCGCTTCAAATGGTAAATCGGCTTCAATTCTTGAGTCAGCTTGATCTTTTATGGGTGTAAACCAAGGTCCTTACGCAAAATACGCCAAAATGTGGTTTGAGACATGCCAAATTCTTAAGAACGCCGTGGAATTAACTGATTTGGATCGTTTGCTACGGACGTCTGAACGGCAGCGATATTTCCGACACTTTGACCAACCCGTTGTCTTACTGACACGGCAACATCAAACAACGAATATGTAGACTCAAACTTTTGCACTAAACTTGTTATTGCCTGTCTACTAGGACGAGAATTACGACCGAAAATTGGAGTTAACGCTCTTAAAGATGCAGTCACCGATTTAAAATATCTGTAGAAAATTTTTATAATTTGTAGGCGTTGCTCGTTAGTGTTCTTTACCATGCTGAAAATGTTGAGTTTACTGAAGAAATTAAGAGTGACAGTTTGATGATTAGTGAAAGAGTGCGTTCACAAATTAAATTCAAAATTGTCAAGTCCCTATTGTAAAACCCTGTAATACCAATTGTTCAAAGTGCAAACCATTGCTTTGTTTGCACCCTAGGTATCGTCTGCAACTGCAGACAATCCTATTATTCAAGCCATACAATGTTGTTATTTCTGATGAGTTAACAATGTCATTTATATGTCAGCAAAAACAAAAGACCATTGAGGTCAAGTCTGGAGACCTTGGAGGCCACAGAATGTGTCTATCCCGCCCTATCCAAGAATTTTCATACACGCGATCTAACTGCATGGCCATGGCTGCTCTTTGTTGCAGTGGTATCGTGCCCAATAGTTCTAGAATTTTGTTTCGCAAATGTTCTAGGTAGAGATTCGAATTAAGCTTTAGAAAAAGAAAATAGGATCCGATCAGCTTGTTAACCGCTTCCGTTGCAGAAACCGTAGACATAAACCATATTTTGTGTCTCAACTATGGTAAAAACTGTTAATGCAAATAATTTTCTATTACATAAAATTAATTTCTATTTACAGAAAAAGGACCTGTAATTCTTTTTTCGATCTGAAAATTGTATTAGACTAACATTACGCAAAAATAAACTTATATTACGGGAAAAAATTCCAAAGCACCTGCCAACTAGTTAATTTTGTAGAGCTGCTGACAAAGAATACGACATACGGCAATATGGCAGTTGAATAGCCTTAACAATTTGGGTCATATTTTGAAAATAATATTGAGTTGAGATGAAATATTGAATTTTGAATATTTAATAGAATATTTTTCTGAAAAAATCAAAATTTTAAGCTTCTAAAAGAGAATCACTTTTGATCTTCAATAACTTTTGACACTTTAATTTGAATGCAACATATACCATAATTTAAAACAATAAAACAACTAAAGTAGGTACTCATTATTACGAATTCAACGATATCCTTTTTGTTACCGTACACGCATAGTATGTTATTTTCAAAAAGGGTCAAAACAGGGCAGTGCAAAGGTTTACTTAAAACTTCTTTTTCTCTAAGGGGATGCATTTCCTACCTACCCGGGTGGACATTTTTCTTAAAATATGTCAAGGAATCTCATTTTTAAGCTTGCGACACATTATCCGGAAAACCCGGATGTGTACCGTGAAGGGGTATGTATATCAGAAATATTTCAATCAAAACCTGACTAACTAACTCCTAAAAACAAATTAATAATAAAAAAATTTTATAAAAATAGAACTATCGGCTTTTTTTCGTATCTTATTTGTTGGACAAACTGCTCCTAATTTTTTAACCCTCGTTTCGCCATTGAATCCTAATAGTTAACCTGCCGCATACAGAATTTGACTTTTTTGATATCTAAATCTACCTGTCATGGGCTGGATTAAAAAAAATAAAATGAACAACGAATACTGCCAGGTGGAACATCGCATTGCTATTGCAGCTGTGCAACCTTAGAGCGTTTTCACATTTAATTTTAATTCAATTCTTCTACGCCTAGGGACACCAGTACTCATATGTACAAATATATGTAGATATGTTCCCCTTTTTTCCGGACAATCCATTGATTTAAAAATTTTTAACGAGTGCGTAGGTATACGAATTCATGTGCAGGCAAAATTTTCTAACGAAAATTTTAAATCATTCGGCTTTTTTGGGCTGAAAAAAGGGTTACTTGCAAAAACATTCGGGATATCACGGGAGAGAGATATGATGATACCGACTAACCACTGAAAAAATGAACCAAGGAAATGTTAATTAAAAGATCCCGCTAAAGTCCGAAAATAATTAAATAAAATCAAAGTTACTTCAACTGTTTGTGCTTTATTTTGAGACAAAGTCTGAAACTATTCTGAAAAGTATCAGAATTTAATTAAGCAGTTTAGGTACGTACAGTTCAGTTTCCAAGAAGGTTGTAGAAAATAATTTGCAGTAGCTAAGTACTGTCGTTCTTTTAAGGAATAAGTCATTTTTTTTCAAATGTGCTCTCAGTTTGAAGAACTTGAGAAAAACAATTTCTTAGCTACCACCATCCTCTCTGACAGTTTTATCGCCTATACACCTAAAATGGTGTTAAAAACAAAGAGCATTCAGCAGTAGCAGTAGTAGCAGTAGCAGCAACATATATGTGGATGGTAAGATACTAGGGAATTAGTAATTGTAGATTAGATTTGAAAATAAATGAATTGAGTGTTGTATCACCTCCAATCAGCTTTATTATACCTAATGCAAGCAACAACTTAAATAAGATGTCGTGGCATCAATAAATCGGTGACCTTTTGAATTTCCGCTTTTATAACTTAAAAATCTGCTATTCGTATGCGTTTTCGTAAAACTAGACCTCATCCATATTTTGCGGCCAAAAATATCAATTCACGCCCCTAGGTATATTAATTTAGCTCCGCATATCAGTTGAACTTTTCCGTGAACTTCGCGAAAAAAGATCCGGCACAAAATTCTGGAGGACAAACAGGAGTTGAAAGAGTTGGTTTTTTTCGGACGAATTGGCAACGAATATGGGCAATGTTGGTTTGGCAGCATTTGGCTAATGACAATGTGTTGTTTCCTCCCAAGGCAATACAGGATTCCCACATGCATAGCGGCCATGATGAAATTTAAAAATTTGGGCTCAGAATTGCACCCTGATCTTCCATATCCTCTGGATAAAGCCCCATCGAAAATTTCCCGTTCTCAAACCTGCTGAAATGCCTTAGCTAAAAGAGATTTGGCTCCATCAATGAAATCATTGCTTAAGCAAATGCCTTCTTTGAGGACTTCAACCTATGATATTTGGATGGCATCAAAAAAAAATGTTTCGAGCATTGGATCATTCACTGGCATAAGTGTGTTGCAGTCGATGAGAGTTACTTTAAAGGGGACTATATAGATTTAGATGAATAAACTTGTATTTTTAATTTTCTGTATAGATTCCAAAATTTTTTGATCAAGATGGTAAGTCAGAGTTTGTTTAAGTGATAGTCAAGTATATGTAGATTGATTTGATTAACGTGGACTCATGTTATTCATAATTCGTTTAGTTAGGATTAATACGGACGAGGGTAACAGATCTAAAGACTGAAATGAGTAGCAATAAAGCAAGCATTTTAAAAGATGATGAACCAAGTGTATATGACCAACTTTACTAAGGGGTTGTCGGTCTATCAGTTTCAGGCGAATGCTAAGGAGTAATAGGTTGAAGCTGTTAGTCAAAGGGATCTCTGTAACTCAAAAACGGATTTGCTCAAGAAATTCTACGCGCAATACAGGTATATGGATTTTGTTATAGGGTGACTAGACGTAAAAGGTATAGGGTTTTCTAATAACGATTTGACAACTTTTTTTTAAATAAAAGGCAAACCATTTGAGATATTTCAAAAACTTTATTATTGGCTTGAAGTACAATCAAAACATTTATGAACGAAACTCGGCTTCGTTCATATGGCAACCGCGGGCACGTATGCAACGGAGCTAAGTCGCACGAACGAGGCGGCCAATCGACTGGCCTATGTCTTGAGATAACACGCTCACAATGCTTACTCTTCAATAAATCGATTGTAGCGTGTGCTGTGTGGCTTGTGGCACCATCCTGTTGAAATCACATGTCGTCCAAGCGAATATGTTCTGATTCGGGCCAAAAATAATCGGTGATCATGGCGCGATAACGCTGACCATTCACAGTAACGTGACGATCGTTATCGTCGACGAAAAAAAAAAAAAGGTCCAATAACGACGCCGGCATGCAAACCGCACCAAACAGTTATTTTTTGTCGATGAAGTGGTGATTCATGAAGCACATGTGGGTTTTCACCCGACCAATAACGCATATTTTGCTTATTAACGAACTCATTGAGCCAAAAATGAACTTCGTCACTGAAGATGATTTTGCGATGAAATTCATCATCTTGGTGCATCTTTTCCAGAACCCAATCGGAGAACGTTTGCAGACATTGCTCGTTAGTGTACTTTACCATAATTAAAATGTTGAGATTACTGAATAAATTGACAGTGATAGTTTGATGATTAGTGAAAGAGTGCGTCCAAAAATTAAACTCAAAGTTGTCGAGTCCCTATTGGAAAAACCTATATATTCGAGAAGAGACCAAACAAAAGTGATTAAGTAACATATGGGTATCGAGAAAGTTTCTTAGGTCAGCGAGGGCCGAGTTGAGTTGTAATCGAGCCACAAGGCCTATATATTGTTTTTTATATTTCTAAATTTAATTGCAAATATTTGTTAGTTTAACTTAATTGAATTATATTACCATAGATTCGAGAGGGTATGGCCACTGGTGACATAATTGTTTCTTCCACTGCTGTTTTCTTTTTTTGTTTTGTTTAACTGTCATACCTATATAAGTTTATGGTATAAAACAAATTTTAATTGTACGATTTGTTAACCCTTGTAACTTTTACTTGCAAACATAAAATCACTAAGGTCAAGATAATCGATCTTTATTTGGAACAGGGACGAGTGGAAATTTCTACGGCGCGCAGCCTTCAACAATATCAACAATAAATACATGTAGCAAAGGTAATTGTCATGATAAATATCAGAGGACCGAGGTGACTCCTTTTTTTTTTATAATCCCACGCTCGCACCAAGGGGATATGAATACCTTTTTTCTGGTTTTCTCCACGGCGCGGGCGGGTGGTGTAGTAGTTATGATATTGTTGGTTTATGGCTGTTGATTTACGCTTAAAAAGTCCGTGTTGGTTATTTGGAAGAAAAGACTCGTAATGAAAGAAAATTTGGTCATATGCAGTGTTTTTTTTAGATATTCCCCGATTTTAGTTTTAAATAAAAGATGAACTTATGTTAAGGTATCAATGAAATTTTTATTTTGATTTGAAATAAATTGAATAGCATTCAAATGTCATTCATGGAGCCATTTGCATTAGTGAATGCGCACCACCCAATTTTCCATAACTTCTTCGCATTATTGAGCCTATATTTTAGCAATTCCACTTCAAATGTTCCCCCAAACAAACGGGGCAACCAATTGACTGGATGAGTTCTGTCTATTAGACTATCACTGAATTTAGTCTACAATAAATGGATAGTGCAGCTAGTGGCACCGTCCATATATTCCCCAAGCCCTGCAGTTCCTATTTGTTTCAAAAAAATTGGTGAACATGAAGCGATAGCTGCCTCTATTGACTGTAATCGACTAGTTTTATCTTGAAAAAGTATAGCCCAAGTAAAAATCTCTGACATGAAAATCAATGACTGCTATTGAAATAGTTAAATATGGCACCTTTTCTTATTGACAAAGCCATTTTGACCAAATTGTTCGTTGTCACTAAGGATGATAATTCAGCTAAAATCTGCATCTTCTTCCATCTTTAATACAGCCCAGCGAAAGTCCGACATACGTATAAAATAATTATTTGGCCTTAGATCTTGATCTTGATCGTTTGATCGTATACAGACGTGTAGCTAAATTTTTTCACAAAATACTTTACAGGGAATTCAGAATAGATTTATTACTTAATGCACTTAATGTAGTCGTAACCGACCCTGAAGTAAAATAACAAATTTGAATGTTTTTTAAACGCTATTCAAGCTTATATCTTCCCAAAACTTAATGGTAGGCAATCGGGAAAACAAATCCGTACCTGTGCAAATATTATATGGGTGAGCTCAGAGAATCTTTACATGCTCTCTTTACAGCCTAGTAATTGTGGAAAATTTTGCGATTGCCCTTAATTCGGGATTTTGGATATGGGATGGGCGTTAGCACCATCGTGTTCAAACCAAAGATCTTCCAGAGCCAATTCAATCAATTTTGGAAAAAAAAATATTTCCGGTCAATATGTTGCGGTAACGTTCTCCATTCACTGTAACCGTCTCTCCAACCTCATCTTCGAAAAAGTACGAGTCAGTAACGCCACCATACCAGAATCCGAACCATACAGTGACTTTTTTGCGATGCATTGGTTTTTCGTGAATCCCGGTCTCCAGAAACTATAATTTTGTTTATTTGCGTACCTATACATTCAAAAACGAATGTTTTTGGATCAAATTCGATGACAAATTTTGATATTCAGTTAAAAAATCGGCAACATCGTAGATAGTTCGAAGGCTGCAATTGTTGTGTAATTTCAATTGCAAATGAAGATCAACTTTTAAAATTGCCTGGCTGGTTTTGAACACTTTCGATCACAATGCTGATGTTTTGGCGTGTACGTACTCGCCTTGCATGCTGATATGGAGTTTGACTCTATAACGAACCAGTTTCTTTAAAACGCTTCACCATTACACGAAATCTGGAGTCACGAATTTAATAAAACGTACTTTTATAGATCGACAATTTTCGTTATAAAATTGAATAACAAAAATGCATTGTTGCATGGTAAATGACTACATGACTAAAATTGGCAAAGATTGTAGTATATCTATTTAAAAGGTCAACCACATTGAATTTAGTAAGTGACAGTAATTGACAGCCAACATCTACACCATCTGTTGGCTCACCCTTTATATTCAACGATATGTTGTCTGGAAAGTACTGAAATTCATTTATTGGGTCTAAGAGATGACGTAATTTGTATTATTCCATTGTTATTATTCCATTGGAACATGCGTTGGAAAGCTACTGTCATTGTACGTCGTTTCAGTATATGTCATTCATTTGAAGCGTAAACAACAATAATGTTTTTTCACTCAAATATGTCTAACTTTGTGCCTGAAAAAGTGTTTTTGCGGGGAATTCTTCTTCATTACTTAAATATGAGGAAAACTGCTGCCGAAAGTCATCGTATTTTGGTGAAAGTTTATTGTGAACATGCGCTAGCTGAGCCAACGTGCCAAAAGTGGTTTGCACGATTTAAAAGTGGTGATTTTGGCTTGGAAGACGGTGAATGTCCTGGGCAGCCAAAAAAGTTTGAAAATGAAGAACTGGAAGCATTACTCTATGAAGATTGTTGCTAAATACAAGAAGAGGTCGCAGAATCTTTGGGTGTCACTCAAGCAGCCATTTCAAAACGTTTAAGAGCAGCTGGATATATTCAAAAGCAAGGAAATTGGGTTCCACATGAACTAATGCCGGGAGACGTCGAAAGGCGGTTTTGCTTGTTCGAAATGCTGCTGGAACGCCACAATAGGAAGTCATTTTTGCATCGGATTGTTACTGGTGATGAAAAATGGATCCATTACGATAACCCCAAGCGCAAAAAATCATATGTGAAACCCGGACAACCAGCGAAATCAACGGCAAAGCCGAATAACCATGGCGTGAACGTAATGCTCTGTATTTGGTGGGATCAGATTGGTGTGCTGTATTATGAGCTGCTAAAACCAGGTGATACCATCAAAAGACAACACTACCGAACACAATTAATCCGTTTGAAGAGAGCGGTAGCCGAAAAACGCCAGGAATATGCGACCAGACACGAGGCAATAATTTTCCATCATGACAATGCTCGGCCCCACATTGCTATTCCGGTTAAGAACTATTTGGAAAACAGTGGATGGGAAGTCTTACCCCACCCGCTTTATAGCCCAGACCTTGCCCCTTCTGACTACCATTTGTTCCGGTCGATGCAGAACGCCCTCACTGAAATACGGTTCACATCAGAGCAGAATATCAAAAATTGGCTTGGTTCATTCTCGCTGCCAAGCCGGCGCAGTTCTTTGGGGATGGGATCCACAAATTACCAGAAAGATGGGAAAAAGTCATAGCTTCAGATGGGCAATACTTTGAATAATACTATTGTACATGTTTTTCTTAAATAAACGTTCAAATTTTGAAAAAAAAAACCGCACGAATTGAAATATATACCCAATAGTATTACGTTTCTATGATACTAGGTGGAGTGAAATGTAACCTCTTTGACCGCCAGAATGCGCTGCTACTGCAAAAAAGTTTACGGTGCCTTGAAGTCTGTTCATATTAAGGCAGACATGCCAAATTTCAGGGCGATACTGTCTTAAGTTTTGTTTTGACAGCTGATTGTTGTTGACTGGCATCATGTTGAGTATGGAGAAAACGATTTTCGTTCTCTCATAAAAAAAATATTTTTTGAGAGGCAAACGGCGAAGGAAACAAAAGAAAAGTTTGACAAATATTATGAGGCTAATGCTCCGTCAGATTACACAGTCAAATATTGGTTTCGAGAGTTTCGCGGTGGCCGCAACTCGACTACCGATCAAGTCCGCAGCGGCAGGCCCTCCGATGAAGTTACAGAGGACAATGTCGAAAAATACATGATATGGTGCTGGCTGACCGGAAAATGAAGGTGCGCGAGCTAGCAGATACCACAAAGATTAGTACTTAGCGCACACGCCATATTTTGGGCAATATTCTGCATATGATAAAGTTATCCTGCCCTGGGTGCCGCGCATACTCACTCCTTCTCAAACCTCAAAAGATGGCTCATCAATAAAAAGTTCAGCTTATGCGACTTAATCATCGACGCCACGGAGGAGTATTTTGCAGACGTTCCTGAAAATTACTTTTCGGACAGGATCAAGAAGTCGGAAAATCGCTAGAATAAGTATATCAAACTAAAAGGGGACTATATTGAATAAAATAAAAAAAACATTTAAAAAATTTTTTTTTTCATTCCCAAGGTGGTTACTTTTCACCCCATCTAGTATATCATACAAGTACAAGTGCGTGATTCATCTGCAGACACATTATTTGGAGCCTTCCCGTGATTATCTATGTCTTTCCGAACGCTTAGAGGCTATATGAGCTGGTTATCGTTCGAATACAGTAAGAAGGCCTCTTTCAGTTCTGATATTACAGTTTCCTTCGCGTTTGATGTGGTAGTGGCTTAAATTATCACTTGTTATTGAATTCTACGATTTTAGAGCTCATCTACATGATAGAAAGATGGCCGTGTCTTATCTGTAATATCTCGACTGGAGTACTTAAATGACACAACTGTAGGGAACTACACTGAAATTTGAATTACTTATTAAGATCAGGTATTGAACTATGGTCAGCCCTGACGCGTGGTATAGCCGTTTGACCCTACTTTGACGGTCATTTAAACTTTTTAAAATATGAGGCTAATCTCTGTTGGTGGTTAAAAATCAGTTATCAAGCACTAATCACTAAGATTACATTTTAAAATCGTTAAATTGAACATTTTTTTATCCTCAATCAAGGAATATCATTAGGATTCGGCATACTTTAGTGTCTGTAATGTAGTAGTAAATGTAATCAATATTTTACCTGCACTATTATTAAGTAGGAAGTAGAATTAACAGATGTAATAATTTCCGATACAATGGTTCTTTCTTGTTTTCTCATGCCAATCAACATAGGACTAAGAATAAATTGAAATCATTATGAAGAAATGTTTATATAAATCAACGAACTCGTTTCTTTCCATAACTTTCATTGAATTCCAGAGGAACAGATTGGTGGCATTTCATAAAATTGAAAGACCTAGTACCCCAGAAATCAAATTCAATATTAAAGATCAAATCAGTATTGCCCTAAAAATTTTACTGGAAATATCTTGTCATTCAAAATGACAACACCAATGTAAAGTTGACAGTCCTACTGTTCCCCTGCACTTTTTGAATTTGTTGTTTATTTTACTTATCCATGTTTAATAATAGAAAGTAAACACATTTATCCTTAGAATGATGCCCGACAAGTTGCCTTGTGAACAATAAAACATATTGATTACAGCATCCTTTCATACACAGTTAGGCTGTGGGGATCATAAATTAGGTGTGATGTAAATACATATTTATATAATTCAAAAACTAATCATCTAACCACTTCATTCCAAGCACGACATTTACACTTCCTGGAAAAAATTTCAGAACTTTGTTTACGACGAATGGAGTGTGTTTCGGGTGGATAGATAGTTATATATTTTTCCATTAGGCTTAAACATTTCCAAAGGCCTACCATTTATAAAAACTTCACGTTGTGAAATGATTTACTGAATGATCCTCAAGTTATGCAAATTACTGGAGCTTGCTACAAAACAATCTCACTATAAAAATCAAAATGTGTTTATAAACAAATAAATCTTATCAATAGTATTAATCTTTTATTTTAAAGTCTACAGGAAGTAAATTTAAGTGTCTTTACAATTTATTTATACTGTGTATCTCTACTTTATGTGAATGACTTTCCCATATATTCACATTTTTATTAAAACTCAACAAGGGGAAGAAAATCTAAATTCATCTTTCATGAGCCGGGATACCGTACTTACCTTCCCATTAATTCGCCAAGCATGATTGATTTGTTAATGAATACAAATGTATCAATGTATCTGCAGGTGTAAGATTTTCTCGTTTATAAAGGAACTCTACAAACTAATTGCATACTCGTACGAGTATATCTGCTAGGCGTGGGATCGTCTAATATAATTGCCTTCCAGCGGTAAGAAAAAAAAAAAAAAAAACCGAAACACATTCATATCCCTGTTGAAATGAGTTTCATATCTTTCATAGTTACAAGTACATCCAATAACATAGTCCACTAAAGCTCAGTTCAATTTCGTTCTGTTTTATAGCACTTTCATGTCAATGAATTTGTCGATTTTAGGTTGATGTTTGCTGAAAGGTTTCCTTCTGCGTTTACTTAATGTTCTGCAAACTGATTCTCGTATACTCGTACAGATACTTTCAAGTGGCTGGAGTTTGGTGCCGGTTAAAAAGGATCACGATAAGGCAAAAGGATTTTGATTTGTGTCTTCGAACTAGCAGTGGTAAATCAAATGCGATTTTTTTTTCCTTATGCTCGACATCAAGAGAAGCAAAGCAGAAGTTGAGAACTAAACGAATTTGATATTCAGCAAATGATAAGACTTCAAGTACAGTTTGCTCCACAGAAATGGGTACTCAACAACTTCTTGGGTTTACTTAACAAAAAAAAAAGTAAACAAACTATTTATTCTATTCCTTAGAAAAAACTTGTGAAATTCCTTCCTTCCCGGCAGGTGGGGTTATTGGTCTTTTATAAATTATAGCCTGGGTATAAAGACACGTCTTATATTAAAAAATTAGCAGGTCTGTACCGTATGAACTTGGGAGTAAAGAGCCTTGAAATCCAACCGACTATCTTCCACATTGGTAAGGATCACACCTTCAAAAAGATCTGGACGTATGTGTTTCACTATGCATGCGCGAAATTCTGTAATGACCACTAAACACCTTGTTTATATTTACCCTCTCTAAGTTATTCCCAAGTTCCAAGCCTCTGGAGTATACAGAATATTATAAGATCAGTTTCGTAGATACATATAGTGTAATATGAATTTCTCTCTGAAAAAAATCATTATACTATACTTACACCATATATGTACGTAGTAATATCAAAACGGATCCAGCACACGTCCTTTCCTTTATTCAGCAGTGCCAGTAGCTGGATCGAAAGTCTTAACCCTTTATGGCGCAAGATTGGAAATTTTGTTATTTTTGCAAAAATTCGGTGGTAAACAGAGTACTATTAACAAAAATAATAATTGAAAAAAAAAATTTTAAAATTAGGTATTTATTTTTTGGAAAAGAACTGTAATCACTGACACCACATATCAACATTTTAAAGCTAGGAAATATGAAAGTTTTTGAAGCCGTTGTTTTGTTTATTGTAGCACAAACTAATTCCACATTTTTCACAGCTTGTTTGTGTGAAGCCCTTGCAGTCTAGAAATTTGCACCTCATCCGTTTATTTATCAAAACTGGCCAGTGCCCATATTGGTCCAACCTCATATCTTTCGGAGGAACGTGCTGAGCCGGACCTTTTTTCTTTTTGTTTTGAATAAGACGTTCAACATCACTTCTGCGCTTTGTACGGTTGACTGTCTTATATTTACAAAGAGTCTCTGCTATAGCAATTCTGAATTCAGCAGAGTTGAGGGTTTTGCTGGTACTACCCTTTCCAGCTATTTTTCGTCTGTACAAAAGCCATAAATTACAAATAGCAATGTCTAGGAAATGGTAAAAAATTCATATGTACCAACATTTGCTACGCAGCTTAATTTTATAGTGGTCCATAACAGAGTCTAGAAGGTCTACTCCACATATATGCCGATTGTATTCTGCCACGACAACGTTCAACTGAAATGTGTTGTTTTTGCGGCTTGTCCCACCTTCTAACTACATATGTTGGGTGTTTTCCTGCAAAATTAAATGCTAAAGAAACGATTTTGTTGTAACTCCAAGCGACCAGAGCTACGACAACTCCTTTGCAGTTACCGACATATTCTACTGACTTTCCACGCAGTTCTTTCTTAAAAACTTTCTCATCTGGCAGCTTGCAGTTGAGAATACGGATTTTTTTTATATGTAGTTCCTAGTCCCAAAATGCCACGACTGGACAAGTATTCAATAAGTGGTATCGAGGTGTAGTAATTATTAAAAAAACAGCCGGTAGTTCTGATTGATAGGCACATCACGGGCAAGGCGGCCTACCACATTAGATGATGCTCCTAAATTAGGCTCGCCGAATGCGCAGATGTTTTCCTGTTCACTTTACACTTCAAATTTTTATGCATACCCAGATACACCACATATAACAAACAGCTTAAATCCCCAATTATGAGGTTTATCTGGTAAATACTGTTTCAACACACTTCGAGCTTTCGTTGAACACATTTGTTCATCTACGGACAAATTGAGTGATTGAGTGCCTTTATCAACGGCCGGGTTTTATATAATCGATCAGAATTTTGCTGTTTTCGTTAAAGTGCTGCCTAAGTAGTTCGAATCGTTTTAACGGCAATGTCTCTCGTACTGGTGCAGAGCTTATGTTTTTAGACCAATACATTTTTACATTTGCCATATGTACTATTGACATGTAATATACGATACCAATGAATTGACGTATTTCTTGACTAGTTACATTTACTGGCTTATTAGCATCTTTCTGAATAGAGTATAAATTAGTCTGGTCTCTTATGAGTTTGAAAATATCCTCAGTGAACAGATATGAAAATATTTCAAATGGAGTATCCAAGTAAAGTATCTCTGGAGGTAACTTATCAGATATATGGAAACGTAGTTGGTCGTCGTTTAAGTTGAGACTTTTGGATTTTATGCAACATAATACTAGTCTTAGGCACACGATTAGTTGTCAGTGGAGCTGCTGTAGAACTAGTACTAGAAGAAGGGGAGGCCAGATTTGGATCCGCAGCAGTGTCAATGTTCTAAGTATTGTTGGAAGTAGTTACTAGGGTGCTGGTATACTGAACATCATTTTCCATGTCAGGTGGTCCTCATCAGAATTTTCATACTCATCCGGCTCGAAGCTTAACGTCGTATCGGCGACATCGTCGTCGTCTGAAAAATCGAGGCCATCTTCACTGTCTTTCCATTCTTCTATTATATTTTCCAGGTCCTGAGTATTCAAATTACCACTCCACTCCACTCCACTCCAAAAAGAAAATTTCAAATTCAAATTTAACATTAAATAAGTATACCATAACACGCAATGTTGCACATATGCAACAAAGCAAAATCAGTAAAAATAATAAAAAAAAACGCTTCTGCTAACAAAAATTTCATTGATTATCGAAAAACATCTTCTTACCTTTTACACACACTAATTTCAACACCTAAAAATCAGTATTTCACAAAGAAAAAAACAATTTTCGAAAATAAATTCTTAGAGCGTAAGACTTCTTTGTACACGTTCATCACTTCAATGAAATACAAATTCAAATATAGCCATCTATTCAGCTGATTTGTAACTTATCCGTTAAAATGCTTTGTTGCTGTTGTTCAACATTGAGTAAAGTCGCTCTATCGGCATTTGCTTTATTTTTATTTCTATATAGATGGTATGTTGCAGAAGTGCAATATGGCTCCATAAAGGGTTAGCCTTTCAGTTTGGTGCAATGTGTTCACGTCTTCACGTTCCCTTCAGTCGTAATAATTCCTTTAAAGCTCAGGAAGTTATCTTAAAATGGTAATTTGCTAGAATTTATTTTTACAGTGAGAGCGTAGATTTGTGTGCCTATTAACTGTCAATTGTTGCTGATTGCTTTTGTTAACTGGGTCATGAAGTCAAATTATGATTACATGTCTTCCAATCAGAAGCCTTAGCTGTTCTTAGGATGACAAAACAAAAAATGCATTATACAGGCTCAACTTTGTGAGCAGGATGAGAAGAAGAGGAAAGTTATAAGGATTTCATTGATTTGTCTTCAAACCTCTCTAAGCATAATAAGGGTAACTGGCTTTCTGGTGCAATAAAAAAATTTGACGTGAAGTGTCACCTACAACGATTAATTATAATTTCCTTTGATTTCTTGCAAATCTTATATTTAAAAAAAAAAAAAATACCCGAGCTCTTTGGTGATCAGAATTCTTTGTAATGACAGCATGGTTCTATATATATGTAGTTCATCAAACCAATCTACGAACATCCGGTTATCTATTTAGCATTAAAAGAAGGATATATCACCTATTCATTCATTGCCAAAAACAATACGACAATCATGCCTCAACCACCGTATTTACCGGATTTGGCCCCATGCGATATTTTCCTATTCACAAAACTGAAGAAGTCTATGAAAGGACGGAACTTATCATATGTTGCCATGATAATGCTCAGAATACTTTTTGGGGCAGTCTCATCATCTTCTCTCACAGTCTCATCTCCTGGATTTCACGCAATAATATTTGAGGCGACAATATTAGCTCTCAGCCAACTTTTATTACAAGAGTAAGACAGCAACTAATCGATTTATGTTTCTCCAACAGGTATGCTTAATTTCCTTAGAAGTCTGGAATGTACTATCGACGATCTTTATCTCATACGATTTAAGTAGCATATAAGGGCTGCCCCTAAGCACTAGACACAACAAAAACTAAAGGAAGCTGTTCAGAATCTGAACGATATCCTCACCAGGTATTTTCAAATGGCATATTCAGCTAAAAAGCAGTCCTGCAGATCGCGCGTTTCCTGGTGGAACGCAGATCTGCAGCGTCTTCGTAAAGAAAGCAGAAAACTTCTAAACAGATCACATAGTACTAATTTGGAAGAAGGCTGGAATATTTACAGATCGAAGCAAAAAGAATATAAGAAGCTTATTCGAATTCCACAGAGTGCTTATTATAAAGAAGCTTGCGAAAAGATCGAAACTGTCGGTTAAACCAGTAGACTTGTCAAAGCCCTCAAACGGTGAAAATCCACTAGGCTAGAAACACTCAGAAAAACTGATGGTACTTATACTGAGAGAAAGGCAGAGACTGGTAACCTAATCATAACCAGCATAACGAAGCTGCTAGTGAGCTGAATAACACAACACGCCGTAACTGGAATATCTATCCCGACGGTTATGGTAACGGATGAAGCCAATTAACATGTTGTTACTTGTTTTGATAGCTTCAATCCGCCTGGTATGGGTAGCATATACTCAGTTCTGTTACACTGCTAGCCATACATACTGGAACCCTAGTGAACAATAAAAATAGCCTTTAAAGCGAAAATCGGAAAAAAGGACTACATGCTCGCCAAGAGCTTACACCTATAAGTCGGACTTGCATCATGTTAAAGAGAATTTGGATAATAAGAGAATGAGAAAGATCCATGTGTTCAAAACATCCCAACGAATCCATTATCTGTATAAAATGGAACACACCAATCAAAGCGGAAGATCTTGCGAGAGTGCGCTTCGAAATCTAGTAGGCAAATGCCCTAGGTATTTCCATCAGCATTGACGGAGCTTTCGATAACTCAACATTTGATGGCATGTACATATAATTCAGCCAGACAACGCGATCGGCTTAGACGAATCACTAGTTTTGCAGATAAAATCATTGCTGGTGAGTAGGACACTGATTGTTGGATGTTAACTGCGGCCAATATGTCATAGCGTCTTGGCGATTGTCTTCCTGATGACAATCGGTGAAGAATCGGTGTAGAGAGCGAAGCATTTGCATCTGTACCGAGGGCAAAGCTTCACCTAGAGCCTTGCTGAACTCTCTTATAACTTCCAAACTAGTTCGAAAAAGCAATACTTCACTGAAGGTAGTCGAAAAGTTAAATTCACTGAGTCTTGTCTGGGTCCCAAGTCACAATGGGTTCACGGGAAATGAAATCGCCGATGAACTTGCTAAGCAAGGCTCAGGAGAGAGTTTTTCAATAACCGAACCCACATTATATCTGCCTGCATTCGTTCATATCTGTTATATTTACATAAACATATATATATCGCGCAATTAAGTTTGAGCCAGTTTCCTACTGAAGATTTATAAATTTTGTTCAGTTATTTGGTATTCATGTTAATTGTGGCAAAGGTTTTGTTTGATTTTGGAAACATAGAATACAATTCATCAGCATACCATATATGTTATATGTCTGATGTTGAACTGGTGTAATTCGTACAGAACCATCAATTGTCAATCATATCAGCAATGTTTAAAATTATTAGACACCACTGTCTATTAAAAATAATGCAGCACCATTTTAAATAAAAATGCACTGTTTCTATTTTTTTATTTATTTCTATTGTTATTATGTTGTATAACATTTAGAGTTAGAATTTAAACTTGTTGATTCAGTCCTTGTTTCTTATAAATTCTTGAATTCGGGGGGGGTAAGCTATTCACCAATCGTTTGTATACAGAAGCGTTAAGGTCAAGACACTGGGCGAGCCACTCTCAGACTTTAATTCCATTTTTCTGGATCCAACTCTTGCTTTTGCTGACACGGAGCATTGTCCTGTTGGGAAATGACTTGAATTTTTTTTCTTTAAAAATAATTTTGCCCTTTAAGGCTTTAAGGTGTTTGGACCAGCGTCTGAATATAGGTCGCGAAGTTCATTCGTCCTCGACAAATAAACGGAGTTCCATTCCACCCGACGTCATATAATCCAAATCATCACACTGCTACCACTGTGTTTTACGGTAAGAACCAGACATTCGACGTACATGCACCACATCAATACAAAAGGTACAATTCTTGTATCTTTTCACTCAAGCAAGTCGTCTATTTTTTTTTTCTTTGTCATTTTACACTGAAATTAGTATGACTACACTTAAAATGTCAAGGGACGTTGAAGTTTTTTTACAAAAATGGGACAGAAAGAGAAAGAAAGATTTTTGGGCTCAGTGGTTATTTCGCTCCATGGGTGGCATAGGGTGTAATTGGACTTGTTTTTGTATTCTACGCGACCACTTATCTTATGTGATTTTAGTGCCTGAACAAAAATAATGCCTTGCAGCGGCTGCAATCACAAGAAATTGCCAAATCCTTTCCCGATCCAGTCTCCCTTAATCTTGTGAGAGGTCATATCATTCCAGCATCAAGTATCGAAGACTAGTAAAATCATTGCCAAAAAACTGTCAGAGATGCTGATTCTGATGTCCTGGGTTTCCCTCGACCACCACAATTAAACCACTGGTTTGTCGGCCAGTGCCAACAGGTACACGAAGCCAAGTAATATGAATAAAAAGAGGGCTGCATAGAAGGACTAGGACTGCTCACGAGCTCTAAGAGCAGATGAGGAGAAGGAAAAAAAAGAAGCATGAGAAGCGTGAGATCGATGAATTTATGAGATGCTCCAGGAATGAGATTCGGAAGTTTCACCCAAAGGTAAAAAAAAACATGCCAGGGAACAAACTCCGAACCGAAGTCTATGGAGACGAATAAGGGAAGATAGTAGTAGAGACGCAGGCGATGCTGAGGATTTAGAATAATCATTTGTAGATTGTATGGCAATGATGAACCAAATACTGCTGTCAGAGAGAACTAACCTTTCAATTTGAACGATGTAGACCAACAATTCTGTATACCTGACCTGGAAGGAGTGAAGATAGCCATATCTATATCTAAGTTCCAATATTCTGCTGACATTGACAACCTGACTACCGAGCTCAACACACCGACTCATCTGTAATATATGGTCGGAGGAAAGTATATCCGATGAAAGGAACCTCGACAAAGTACACTCTTTGAGCAGTGCCAATTGCGGAGATAGCAGTCTTCTTAACAACGTTTATAAGTTCCTATCTTCCGTATTGTGTGAATGCCTGAATTCGTTTCTTAACAACTTATACTTATACTTATATGGACCAATCATATGAGCGTGATTTTATTCCAGGCAAGTCTACTGTCGACCAAATATTTACACTACGGCAGATCATTGAAAAAATCCATGAACTTCAAATCGATACACACTATATATAGAATATACACTATATGTAGAATTGAATAGATTCTTCGACTTTAAGGGCGTGTATGACAGCATCTGTTAAGAATCGTGAGGTTTGATTTTCAATAGGCTTTTTTTGACAGATCACGCATGACTCCTATTAAACTGCTTTGCCATTTTTGTTCAGCATCGTTTGGCAAGTCATCATGGAAAGACTCCCATCACAACAGCGTCTGCAAATTGTTCAGCTGTATTACGAAAATCAGCGTTCTGTGAGCAATGTTTTTCATACTTAAACCACTTTTGCCAATACCATTCGCAAATTTGAGTCCCAGTTTACATTATAGTAGTGGATAATGCTCGTTTTACGAAAATCAACGTTCTGTGAGCAATGTTTTTCGTACTTAAACCACTTTTGCCAATACCATTCGCAAATTTGAGTCCCAGTTTACATTATATATAGTATATAGTAGTAGTGACCGGTTAAACCACATCCAGTACGTAGTGAAGAGATGAAGAGAATATAGCAGCTGTAGCTGAGAGTATACGCGAAAACCGTGAAAAATCGATTCGTTGTCGTTCACAGCAGCTTGGCTTACAAAATTGCAGCCAGGCGACTTAAATTTGCCTTATATTTTCAGTGAATGGGCTCTGGAAAAACTCAATGAAAATCCGGTGTTTTATCGTGAAATTTTGTTCAGTAATGAAGCCCATTTCTGGCTCAATGGATACGTTAATAAACAAAATTGCCGTATTTGAGCTGATGAGGAACCCTAGATCGTGCGATATCACACCTTTGGACTATTTTCTCTGGGGATATGTAAAGCCTTCAGGTCTTCAGGAATAAGCCAGTTACGATAACATTACTCGTGTTATGCGCGAGATACCAGTCGCTATGCTCAAACGAATCCCCCAAATTTGGACCTTCCGAATGGACCACTTCAGACGTAGTCGTGGCCAGTATTTACATGATATCGTTTTTGAAAAGTAAATGCCATAAATTGTTCTTTTAACCAATAATTAAAGTATTGAGTTCGCTTGCAAATTTTTGTATTTTATTTTACATTATAAATCAAACCTTAAGATGAATTACCCTAAACAAGTTACAAGTTAACTTTATTGAGACAAATTTAATCAATACATTATAATTCAACCTTATTTCAAAAATGGCACTTAATGAATTGTCTGACTTAAACAAAAGTGAAAGTAAATATACTAGATAAATATTAATTAGGAAATAATTATAATCGAATTGTGCTGGGCTTAAATTTGCGTACGCTTGCTCCGGCATACCTTCACTACTTTGCTCTTTTTGACAATCTTAACCTAGTATTTATAAAATAAAACTAAAACTAAAACCCAAGCTAATTAAACTTAAAAAGAAATATCTTCATCTTATTAGATAAATATGTACTGAATAGTGCGAAGATGCTTAATTGTACGTTGGCTGCAGAAGCTTTGACAATCCTCAATTGTACGTATACAACATATACAATATTAAGGAAATTCAAAACTTTTGCATTAAAAACAAAGGCTTATGTCAGAAAAAATATTGCAAAGTCATCCCCTATAGTTAAAAGTAGATGCTTTTTCGTAGCACGGTGCTATCTTGTGTCGATTTGTAGCTGGTCTTATCAGGGATACTGAGTCCTCGTTTAAAAGGTTAAAGGGTGACAGATAATAGTTGTCATTCAAACTGTCCATAACATAACTGTCCATTCATAAGAGATCTTATCAGTGGGTTAGAGTTTGAATGGATACGTTCTAACTTTTTTTTCAAGAAGCTTTATTTGGTAGTTCATGAGTGGTGTAACCTGAGTTGCTTCATATACAGTTTTGTTAGAGATAAATTTTTTTATCGGGTTTTCTTAACATTCCGCAGCAAATCCTCAGTATTTTTTTTTCAAAGACCTTCATTTCTCTACAGTGGGTGAGATGGTAAATCAATTAGAAAAACCGTATGTTAGAATTGGTCTTATAAGAGTTTTCCCTATCATGTATTTAGAATTATGTAATGGTTTAAGTATTACTGTGACCATTTTTGCTTTATTAACTATAGCTCTTATGCTTGTTCAGAACTTAATGGAATTGGGAAATCATTTATTCTTAATGACAAGTCCTTGCTTTCTGTAACCGCATGATAATGTCCCTTTCCACTGGCATTTCTAAAACACGTTTGACCACATTTACCAGTATTTACTTTAAATCTCCATCTTTTAAAGTAATTTTCTAGAAGTGGAAATATTGCTTTAATTTTGTCAAGAGCTAAACTCGGTCGTAAGTCGCTAGCTAATTTGGTATCATCAGCGTAGTGAAGTGATCCAGGATTTTTCGTAATTGTGTTCGAAAAAGGAAATCCTGAAGATAAATATTAAATAATGGTGGTCCGAGTATGGAGTCTTGAGGTACGCCTGATTTCACCGGGAGAGGTTTTGTGTGTTCGAATCCAATGTATATTGAGGTTGTTCTATTTGATAAAAAAAAACTGTGTATAATTCTTATAAGCCAATTTGGGAAACTTAGTCTTAGTAGCTTGAATAAGAGTCCCTGATGCCAGAGCGAATCGATATGCTTTTCAAGGTCAATATCTCAACTCACCGTATACATTTTATTTCTCAGATTTTGAACAACTTTGTCCTGAAGTATAAGTAAGGCGTGCTCTGTGGAGTTTCCTTTCTTGAATCCGAATTAGTTTTTTGGGGTAATGACCTTTTCCTTACAGAAATTATTTAAGTGTTCGGCTAGTACCCTCTAAAATAATTTTTCAATACTGCAGAGAAACTAGATAGGACGAAAGTTGTTTACTTCTTTCGCAGCTTTCTTTTTAGATATCGGAAATAGTTTCGCTATTCTCTGGAAAATAGCCATTGTTAATACAATGGTTAAATATTGTTGCCAATAATGTATCTAAAGAAAGGGGACATTTTTTAAAATTAAATTCGAGATCTGATCAATACCTGTAGATTTTTATCGCTAACCGACGTTTTGAAAAAATAAAAGCTATTGGGTGAAGTGAACGGAGACACCCCTGAATCACAGGCTCTGTTAGAAGACGAAAAAACGGACAGCGTGTGGTCAAGATGTCTTTCCTCAAATTGGTTAATTGCATATAGAACTTCTGTTTCTATGTTTCGATCATAGGTGGATAGTTTGCCTTCAATATCAGTCAGATTTTGGCCATTAGGGATGAACGCATCTTTCAAAATATTTCTTTAAAAGCATGTGGACATGGTTTTTTTCCCAGTCTTGACTTAAAGGAATTATTGAGATTTAAGTTAACGTTTTCCTTATTAATTTTACTTATTTTAATTTTACACTTTAAGGTATTAAGGTGACGGTGATGCATTCTTTTTAGTTGTTGGAGCCAAATTCTACTTAATTCAATTAGTTTTTTAGTCAAATTAAAAATACAGTGATTCTTACGGTCGGTAACATTGTGAATATTGGAGTGTGATTTTATCTTTGAAATAATTACTGCATTTATTGTAGTTTGGCTATAAGCATTATCTATTTGAGCATTAGATATATTTCTCTCCATTGGTACACTGTTTGAAAATAAAGAGTAATGAAGACTAACGAAAGGTTTCCCAGTTCGTATTTTGAAAATTTCTACATAGATGTAACAGGTGGCATCAAGATAGGGAAAAAAATCTTCAACAATTACTTCTATAAGAATTCCAAAGTGATCGGAAAATGCTGAAAAGGTCTTACAGATTAAAACATTTGATGGATTGTTCGAACTGTATGTGGGGATCATTAAGGAAAAAAGAGGAGGATCTGAGAAATGTTGGGGTGCTAGTTGGTATTAAATCAAGATTTAAGTATGGGCCACTGTAGAACCAATTGTTAAATAGGTTTCCGTTGTTATTATGTACGCTGTCTCCCCATGCTGGATTCCGGGTGTTAAAATCATAAATTATTAATGACAGCATAAAGTCTATCAAGCTCACTAATTAGTCGTTGTAGAGCATTGGACAGAATGTAAACGCAGAATGTATAGCTTTGTGAAACAATAGAAGATAGACACACAGAAAAGACATGGCTTTGGAAAGAGACTTCGTTAGGCTTGTACTCTTCATCAAGTAAGATCGCTGTACCTCTGCCGGTGTTCTTTTTTATTATATTGTATCCCCCAAATGAGGGGGTATATAAGGATAGTCTGGTTTCAGAAAGGAAGCATATCTGAGGTTTTCTATTCTTTAAGGTATTTAATAGTGCTGGTCTTTTCTTATGTGAGATTAAAGAATTGATATTTATTGATATGATTTTTAATTTTGTAAATGGCATGATCAAACAACAATGGAGGCAACGAACTCAAGGTAAGAAAACATTTTAATCTCCTTGGATATTAAGACTTGATACTTAGGTCATAATTGCCTTTTTTGTCAGCAGATCTTAAACAGATGCTAAGCTTAGTTAAGGAAGTCGTTGAGATCGCCGTTTTGTGCATTTTGGTTAAGGAAAGATATTGGAATAGGTTCTTTATCATCTGGAAGTCTAGTCCTAAATGCTGAGGGGACATTTGGTTGTTTAGCTGATGCTTTTACTTTTTCAGAGAAAGAAAAGTTGGCTTTTGTAAAATTGAGAATTGATTCTTGAACAAACGTTCTTGTTTAGCCTGCTGCTTGTCTAGCTATTTCAGAAAAAGGTTACATTTTTTCTTTTTATTTTGGATATGCTGGACAACCCTGATAGCTAGCTGCATGGCCGATCTCATTACAGTTGACACACTTAGGTATGGGAACATCTTAATTTTTTTCTTTAAGAGTTTTTTTTTTTTTTTTTAATTGATACACTCATTCGAATCGTGATCCTTGCCAGAAAGAATGTATCTGCTCATATAGGCGCAACATTCACCTAAATGTCCAAATCGCTGACATCGATAGCAGCGCATAAGAGCCCCATTGTGTTTCTTCTCCTAGTAAACACGTTGGCAGAGTAAATATCTGACACTCGTAATTTCTCTAATAGACTCTCCAATCTCTAACTGTACTACAAACATGTTTAATTTTATGTCTAACTCTTTAGATCTGGAGGTAGAAAAAGTTGTTATTTTACTTATCCTCATATTGGGAATTAGTTGTCCCAAGCGCTCCTTTAATTTCTTCCACTGAGTTATCCCCATCAAGACCTTTCAACAAGATTGCCACTGTTTTCGTGTCCTTGGGAGAAAATGAGAAAGCCTCTATGCCCGTACCGCATAGAGGTGGATGTCAAGAAAAACACGTGCGCTGGTTAGCGTTTCGCACTGATCACTTTTTTTTTATCCAGCATTAACGCCGTAATTGCCTTATTATTAGATTTTTCACTAATTTTAACTTTTAAGAGTCACTGTCTCAGAGAAAAGTTGAGAGATTTAAACTCGGAGCACCGAAATCGTAATATTTTTGTTATAAAGAGGCATCGAATATAATCTTTATATACAATAACACTTAATTCACAACAATATGAAGTACATTTATCTACAAAGAGACGATATCATGATGTGACGAAGTGGGAGCTAATAATTGGTCATGATGCAATATTAAATTTGAGTGGGAAAATAATTAGAGAGATTTAGAGTGTGAGGGTTGCGTGCAACAAGTAAATTGACTCAATCGCTTATTTAATAAAAATTGAGATTCAGATCCCTACAGATTACAATTTTAAGATATAAAAGGGCAAGCTCTTCGAGTACATTGCCGTAAATTGCCTCACCTTCACCGGTTTTCGAGTTCTATCTGAACGAATAAGGTGCATATTGTTCAATTTAAAAAACTTGGAATGCATTATTCCATTACCCTATGAATTCGATTGTAAGGTATTATTCATTCTAATGAAGTAAGAAATCACTATTTAAGCCACAAACAACACTTACACATTCACAAATTGTTAATGAATTAATTGAATTATACTCACAAATTTAAATAATTAAAAGCTCGATGGGAATATCATAGAATTGTGCATTCATAAAAATGAGATAGAAAAGAATTTAAAAGAGGAAAAATGAAATAAAAAAGAAAATAGATATAAAATATGCATTTTTCACTGACAATTTTATGTTGCTGCTGCTGCAGTTGATGACACTCTATACGTTGTTATTGCTGAGTATTCAGTGTTTCTTTGTAATCATGTATTATGCTTTTGCATTATTGCATTCTTATCCCAAAACCATATCTGTTGGAGGCGAAGAAAATCTGTTTAAAGTTCTTCAGTATGCTTCCTAAACAAATGGGTCTAGGTTGTGTGAAGCAGCCCACCGCATTGAGAACAAATTGCCTACCGAAATAGAGGCAACGGCCTCGCATCTGTCAAATTCATTCCTACTCTTTTCTTAAGGGCTTGTTCTCATGTTTTTTTTTAAATAGAAAATTTTCCTTTTGTTATTTTTTTTTTTATGCAGATACTTAAAAATATATGTATAAATATAAGCTGTTGAAAATGACTTTCTGGAGAGCCTGCACCAATTCGTTTCTCAGATCGGGTCAGAGGAGTGTATGTCTGATGAATCTAATCTCTCGCGCCGTTTGCCTGATCCACAAAAAAGGAGACCCCTCAATTGCGCCAACTATAGAGATATGTGGATACCTCTCTTCAACATCGGATACAAGATCTTATCCATACCAACCATCTTTTCATCGATTTTAGTGTCGCATATGAGAGAATTTATAGAGACAGGTCCTGTCTAGTTTTGGCATACTTGCTAAGCGCGTCCATCTGTACAATTGTGCGGATATTACAAGTCAACACTAGAAGCACAATCATTCAAAAGTATATACAACTACTAGCGTACGCCGATGATGTTGACATAGTTGGAAGAATCCAGCGGGCGGTCGCCGAAATCCAAATATTTACGGTCAATAAGAAGGGCCACACAACATCGATGAATTGGGCAGAATGTCAGAGAAAACTACAATTTCGAGGTAGCTCGTTTATCGCTCTGTTATAAATTCTGCCAGCAATACCTTAGCAGAAATAAAACAAATAATATTCCTTACAAATTTCTGTTCCAATTGAATACAATTGAGTACTAAGGCCCTATTTAAAAAAAAAAAAAGCGAACTCTATATAAAACCTTGATAATCACAGTTCTGCTTTATGGAGTTAAAGCACTGACGTTACCAAAACCGAATGAAAATCCTTTATAACTCATTTTGTTGTCTGCTCTGGTAAAAATTTAATTTCGAACATAATCAAACATCGAATAATAGAAATAGAAGGATTTTGTAAGATTAAAAGCATTTCAGCTTAGATTTCCGATTGACCATAAACTTTTGAGCGTTAGGGTATGTATGCAACGAGTACATACACTTTTCTAGTGTCTAAACGTATACCTATATATATATATATGTATATAATTTATTCTTCTAATTGGATTAAATAAATTTGTGTTAATGCGTTTCGTTATCGATTTGATATAACGATAAGACACGTTTCTTTCGTATCTATTAGGAATTGAACATTCCTCGCGTAAAGAGACTAAGTAGTAGTTAATGTTCGCAGTTTGATGATAAGATAATTGGTCATCCACAGGACAAACAACGTATCTTTCTTTAAATCTTTGTTTGGTATTTGAGAGACAGAAAAGCCCACCCCAAGCCGACGAGCCAAGCAGTGCGATCAAACGTGTTAAAACTTTCTTCACTCTAGGAGAAAATCGAATCTATTCCCAGCCAAAGTGAGATGAAGCAAGTTATCCTATCCCACTTCTTTATTTGAAATGAAAGACAACCAAAATGAACATGTATTCTGATGTATAAGATATAAGTGAATGACGAACGATATCCCAAACCCTACTCCATTAATTTCATCTTTGAACGGTCTATTGACATGAACTCATTTGTTAATATTGTTGGTATTTTTGACCTTCGATTTGAAGAACTGTGTTCTACGTACATTCCTCGCCATCTTCCGACAGCATTTTCTGCTTCAGTTCCGCAAAGATTTTTTACAATATTCTTGGGTAACTTGGGGTGCTAACTTAGCACATATTCGTATCAAACATCCTCGCTGTGTAGTCAGTTTTTTGGCATCTGTTTTGATAGTACTGTCTGTGGGAGTAGAAATTGCGTGATGTTTTCTCGTTTCATGCAACAAAATATGGTTGTCTACAAATCACTTGAAATAGGAAAATGCTTAGGAATCTAATCAATCCATTGACAGACTGCCTCATTCGGTTCACAAACTGTAGCACAATTTTCTGTAAACGAAAATTCTATGTGCATTTACTTTAATGACAGCATTTTTTGCATAAATTCTGCACGCTCTACTTGTCCCTCTTAGGATAATGATAATATTTTGTCATTGGCAGAACAACAAATAACACAAGGGGTTGTATCTTAGAACCTAACGTATGGAAGTAGGATATAATCTTCCACAAGAGTTACATAAATAAGATAAACTGTATTCCAATTTTCCTGATTCCTGTGCCCAAAACCTCTCCTAAATAGATATCTGCCGGTTAGTCTAAAGGATGGAAAAAACAGAAATAAAATAACCGGTCTTTGTGAAACTGATCCGTAAACGCTTATCTTTTACCACCTTTATTTAATTTTTTAGAGCTGGTTTAATACCATATATCTCAGTGACTTTTTGAAATCTAAGCGCCATCTATCTTAGATCTCTAGGAACTAAAGTTGGCGTTTTCAACAAAACAATAAAGATACGCAGGTCTTTCTCAACGTCCTGTTTTGCGTGTAATATGAGCCCATTCAAAATGAAATTAGAAAGTTCTCTACTGGTTACGCATTCGATCGCCTCTCATTTCAATTCGCACTGCATTTTACTGACTCATTCTTTTTTAAACTTCGATCCATCTTTCGTAAAATCAAAATTTTCTTCCACCTCAAACGTAAAAGTAGGAGGATTGCTTTCTTATGAGTATTCTTTAGTGCATCTTAACGGCTGCTCAGCGTGCTTTACCTACTACTTCGTTTGCCTCTTCCAAAAAAGATTTTTTCATTGTGAGATAAACTGTAAAGGAGCTCAAAAAAACAACAAATATAAAGCAAGTAAACAAAGACATATTTAGTGGAAAGCTTGGAGGAAAACTGGCGCCTATTACATCTACTTTTACGAAAAGACTGAAGCAGCTCTCAAAAGGCGGAAGTCAACTAGACTGTAATCACTCAGAAAACCTTTTATTATTATTATTATTATTTTTTTTTATTTTATTTATTTATTTTCTCTTCATCATTGTTAAACTTTTACGGGCCCCCGCCCAATTATCAAGGCTTCGCAAAATGTACTGGTCTTATTGTAAACGTTTTCGGTATTTAACGCCTCCGAATGCTGGTACGATTTGACAAGTCACAAGCGGTCGGTCAGAGGTTCTGTTGGGTGGGAGGACCACCGGTAGTCCCTACCAGGACTTAAAACACGGTACCATGGGAGTCAGGAGCCCCCCGAAATTTGGGGAAGGCCTGACTTGTTGAGGTAGGCCCTCTTGTGGGAGCGTCATGGTGGTTGTGGTTTAAGACCAAAGTCGTGGGAAGGGTCTTTGACCCAACGAAGAGTTGCAAGATACTGAGTTCTATGACCCTAAGAGCAGTAAGAGGTTTTAGCTCGACCTCAACCCTTACCAAGGTTAAAGCCAATTTTTTACATATTTCACAAACGCAGGATAATGTGAAACTATTCTGATGGAATGAGGAAGTTTATTGAATACTCGACATGAAACAATACTATAAAAGTTACAAAACGCGGTTGAACGAAAAACGGGTATATGTACCTGATTTAAAGAATTGCCATGTAAATTGTGATTAAAGACTTGACTGAAATTAAGATTTCCTGACTTATTAAAAAAAGTTCTTAGCACTTTAGAACAATATAAATAACGGATCGGAAGAATCTTCAAATCTCTGAACAATGGTAAACAAGCATGTAAACGGGGTTTACGGCAAATTTTCTTCAAAAAATGTTTTTGAAGTAACAAGTGTGGCTGAATTTTATTGAAGTAAGCTCCTCCTCAGCAAGTGATACCATATTGTAATCGAGAATGGAAGATTCCATAATAGAGATTTTATCAACAATTGGATAGAGTAAACCACGCGTAGAAAGTAGAAGTTTCTGAGAGTTCCACGAAAAGAATTTCTCAAATTTTCTATGTGTGTTTTAGGAGTCATCTTTGAGTCATTAGAAGCCCCAAATATTTGAATTCATTAACAGTCTCAATTTGGAAACAATTATCACTACAGTTTTCACAACTATAAAAAGTGCAAGATGACAAACTAGTATAGCAAGTGCAGTGTGCGAGTATAAATTTTGGGCAGCGACTTGCATGAAAGAAGATCTCGGCATCTCGGCTTTTAAACGTTTTGAAATAGCTGCTTGAGTGACACCCAAAGATTCTGCGAGCTCTTCTAATGTTTGGCAACAATCTTCATAGAGTAATGCTCCAGTTCTTCATCTTCAAACTTTTTTGGCTGCCCAGGACGTTCATCGTCTTCCAAGCTAAAATCACCACTTTTAAATCGTGGAAATCACTTTTGGCACCTTCGCTCAGCTAGTATATGTTCTACCAAAATACCAAAATACGATGACTTTCGGCAGCAGTTTTCTTCATTAAGAAGAACTCCCCGCAAAAACACTTTTTCAGGCACAAAGTTCGACATATTTGAGTGAAAAAAATTATTGTTTACGCTGAAGACATATACTGAAATGACGTACAATGACAGTAGCTATCTAACGCATGATCCAATGGAATAATAACAATGGAATAGTACAAGTTACGCCATCTCTTAGCAAACCGCACGAAGTTATAGACCCAATAAATCATCCGCAAATGGTGTCAGTAATCCTTTAAAGAGCAGTCTGAATAAGGAATTGATGTAAATCAAGAAGAGTGATGGTCATAGAACGGAACCCTGAGGCACTTCTAGATTAATTAACTTAATGTCGCTTCTTGGATCATCAATTTTCACTTTTTGTGATCTATTATTTAAGTAAGATTTGAACCACTCCCAAATAAAGACTCGAAAATCAGCATTTTCAATTTTACTTGACAATATATCATGATTGACCATATCGAAGGCTTCGGTAATGTCAACAAACAAGCCAGCTGAATACTTCTTTTTATCCAGGTTTTTTGAGAAAAAATGTAAAAGAGCTTCTTCAGTAGATTTACCCGTCTGAAAAACAAATTGCACAGAACTGGAAAATTTAGTTTTATTTAAAAAGCTCAACATCCTGTTTTTCACAACTTTTTCGAAGATTCTGCTTATTGAAGGCAAAAGTGATATGGGCCTATAAATTCTCAGTTCATCAGGAGATCCTATTTTAAAGAGAGGAAATATATCAGCACATTTTAGAGCATCAGGAAATACTCCAGAAAAAATGCTGTTATTAAACATAAACATCAAGTAAGAAACATGCAATGTTTTTGAGTACAAAACCCAAAAGAATTTGTATTTTTCAACATACGAAAGGTTATAAGCAGTTGTTATCGAGTATAGGCTAGAATTAAAAACTATGACTCGGCAGAGGATCACCAGTATTACATAAAGGACTACAAATGGCACAGGTTGGATAAATAGGACACGTTTGAATATTCTCAAGTATCGTAGTAAAATACTTATTAAAAGAGTAAGCCATTACAAGGTTGTCGTACAATCGTACAATCGTACAATTGTCAGTACGTACATAAGTTGGATTTTTTATGAAAGTCGTTTTATTAAGGATGCTATTGACTAACGCCCATTCATCACTTAGATTATCTTTGGCTGAATTGAATTTGTTATTGTAGTAACTATCACGACAAACAGGAATTTCTCTTGTTTCAAATAATGATTTACTGGATTTCCTTAACATATTATTCTTAGTTTGTTTTTTTTTTCTTGACCTAATTTAATAAATAATTTGTTATCCAGGGCTTAAGCCGTTTTATGGATATCCTTAGGCTAGTTGTGAACGAATAACTCGATATATGATTACTTAAGGATTCTAAAAGAATTTCATATTTGCAGGCTCACCAAGAGCTTAAGGTCTATCAGTCTGACTCAAGCATCCTCGGCCTTGAAACAGCGAAGGTCGTCTGAGATTATGCTTCAAAATCTGATGGATAGAATTAAAGTCGCACTCAACAAGAAGGGATACACGCTGGGTAATATGATCCAAATCGAGAGTTTTTTCGACAACTTTTGACAACATACGAGTTTATAACTCGTCCAGACAACACGGAGTAGACAAATAAATAATTTCGGGGATAAAAGCAATACCGGCGAATAGGATTCTGACTGCGGATGTGATGACGTCCGCAAGCGACATTCTGTTTCCACTGCGATGTCACATGTTGGTCGACTTACTGCTTAACTCACTCAATCGTTCGGACATTTATGCTTAAGCACACGCATATGATGTAGTACTATTTGTTAGATCATGTTTAGCGGCTGACCTAAGCGTTATTGAAGATTAGTGCACTACACATAGGCTTTCAGTCAATCAAAACTGTGGTTATTTTCTGAGGTTTGAATCATTTAGCCCTTAAAGGCATCAGCATCCAATTCTCCAAAGCAGTTAAGTATGTGAATGTCATTCTTGATAAAAAACATGACTCGAAAATCAGGAGCGCTAAAAGCCTTGCTTAACTGCCTTACTAATTCTACAATGCAAGACTTTACTGAACGTAGTTCAGTTACAAGTAAATGTGGCATATGTAAGTAGAATAACATCCATGAGAGTAATGACGACACCACGGAGCACAACCTTCATGATTGTGCAAGTGCTCTAGCACTCATGTGGTGGCTGCTGGTACTGTAGGCACTCCATCACTGAAGTGCTCACTCATTTTTACTTGTGAGGCTAAGAAATTTCAGAAATAGTAAGAAATAAGGAGTACAATGAACTGGTTTTTGCCTAAGTCCTTTTTTTTGACAGAAAAAAAAGAAGCGTTTTGTCAAGGTCAGTGCTCTTCTAATCTTGTATTCAAAATACAGTATTTTTTTGTTTGTTTTTTTTTTTTTTTTTTAATAAGCCACAGCCATTTGCGTCAAAATCTGATTTAAAATCTGATATAATATCGTCCTCAAAATGACTGGCAATCGAGAACAATAATAAGACAACACGAATTTTCTCCCAGCCTGATAACACTAAATATTTTGGAAAATGTTACAAATACCTATGTGATGTCTGTCTTGTTATACACACTTTACATCAGTCTAAGCTAAAAGATGTTCATCCTTCACCCACTCTCTTCGACAATAAAATCAGGAGCCGGAATTCAGCTTTTCAACGGAGGACTTTAAAATGCGTTTAGATCGATGCTAAATAGAGATTTTGATTTAAATACGATGTGGGGACGTAAAACCAAAAAATTGTTGACTTTTCCAATTCCTTATTCGATTTTCTTTTTTTCCTGTATTTTCTTCCGATTATCGTTTATTTATTTACTCGTATATATATCATATACATATTTTTTTGTACTTCTGAAAATAACAGTTTTTTTTTTTTTTTATTCTTCACAGGGCATACAATTGCTCGTGCTTTACAGGATTTAGTGGACCGGATTGTGGTCATGGCCCATTGTGTGAGGACCCACATACGAATTTCTGTCAAAACGGTGGGACATGCAAGTAAGTCCATAGCCTATTGTACGTTGTGTATGAGTGTACTATCGCACCACGCCAGTGCGTCTGTATGTGCGTTTATATTTGGATTTCTATCCGAAACGACTTTGTGTTTTGAAGGATTTATGGACTTTTTTTTATAGATTTAATATATATATATACTGGGAGCATATTTTCTATTTGGTTTCAGTACAGGATTGGTTCGTTTTGCGTCAGTTGTTGTTCGTTGTTGTGATGATACATTTTGGAACGATAATTGGAGTATAGGTCATTTCAAAGGAGATGAAATATATGGTAGAATATATTGGTGTAGATTTAGTGTCATGAAAAAGTGTCATTCATGTTTAAGAAACTCTTAAATACTATCACTTTAATGGGGTCATGGACACAATGTAACTTTTTAATATGGCTTAAGAATTTACAGAAATTTAGTTAAATAAAATCAAAAAAATATATATACAGGGTTAACTTGAGACATCCAAATTACTCGAAAAATACGCGATATCGCGACAAATGTTTTAGACAAAAGTCACAAGGTTCTGAAGGGAACATAAGATGGTGACCACGACTTTCACCTTGGGCCCCATTTTTAAGGTCAAATGAAGGTCACTTTTGACTTTTTCAAGTTATCTGTGTGAAAAATTCCAATTCTTTTACATGAAACACTTCTTTCAAAGTAAAACTTAAAACATCAAAATCACTCGAAAAATACGAAATATCGCGAAAAATGTTTCAAGCAAAAGTCACAAGGTTCTGAAGGAAACATAAGAAGGTGACCACGAGTTTGACCGTGAGACCCATTTTCAAGGTCAAACGAAGGTCACTTTTGATTTTTCAAATGATAATTCCTGATTTTCATTACTCAGTCATATTCCTCAATGAGGCACACGACTTTGTATCAAAGGTTTTATTCATTCAGTGCTAGATACCACTGTACTTGCACGCCTAAATCATTAATCGGTTTCCAACGTTGTTAGGGTGTTAGAAGGTCGAAATTTGTTTTGAGGAAGTCATTATTGCCTCAAGTGAAGTTAAAACTCAAAGAAATTTCAGATAGAGACAAATTGTCCTAAACTTATCTGAGAGTGTATGATGTGCACTCTGCCATTTTTTTCTACTTGAACGGAACTGTACTTCATTTACAAGTTCGATATTTGTTTTGAGGAACTGATTATTATTAGTAAAATTTTCCAGATTAATAATGCAGGCTATTTCAATTCAAGAGAAAATTGAAATGATATTGGTTTATGGAGAAAGTGGAAGGAACATCGATCGATACGATCGCGCGCTTCCTTTTATCGGGTCATCCAATAATTCACTGGTGAAGGAAGTGTGCAACCAAAGAAAAGGAATCGGTCTGATAGGGTGGCTGTTGAGGACAAGGAAATAGCAGTGTTAGCTGCCGTTGCACACGATCCTCACATTACCACTCGCCAAACAATTCGTGAATCAGGAATTTCTCAAACGGCTGTCTGTAAGATATTACATCGGCATAAATAACATCCTTATCATGTTTTAATGCATCAAACATTTTCTAGTGAGGATTTTCGCAACAGAGTTTCCTTTTGTCAATGGGCACTTCAGCAAATTGAACGAGACCCTCTTTTCTTCGCCAAGGTGTTATTCTCTGATGAGTCGACTTTCACCAATCACGGTGCGGTCAATCGACAAAATATGCATTACTGGGCTATCGAAAACCCTTTTTGGTTGCGACAAGTTGAACGCCAGCACCCTTGGAATGTTAATGTTTGTTTGGGCGGGAATTATTGGGGATGAATTAATAGGTTCATATTTTGTTGAAGGCAACTTGAATGGCGAAAAGTATGCAAACTTCTTGCGGGATCATCTTCCAGTATTACTAGAAGAACTGCCATTGGAATTGCGACAAACAATGTGGTTTCAACATGATGGTTGTCCAGCCCATTATTTCCAAGTAGCCCGGGGCGTTTTAAACAATGTTTACCATCAACGATGGATCGGACGAGGTGGTCCGAGGCAATGGCCTGCTAGATCACCTGATCTTACGTCACCTGATTTTTTCTTGTGGGGCTACTTAAAAAGTGAGGTTTACAGAAAAAAGCCAACAACACGCGAGGACATGAAAAGACGAATAACTGAAGCTTGCCGGAAGATTACGCCAGAGATACTTCTCAGTTCTGTTGGTTCATTTAGAGCGCGGATAGAAAAGTGAATTGAAGTTAATGGTCACATTTTCGAGCATTTATTCAAATAGTCTCGGGAAATAAACGTCGAAATGGGAAGAATTCAATGATTCAACAGTGGGAGGCAAGGGGACCCACTCTAATTAATCACCCCGAAGGAAACAAAATACTTCTACGTCCACGTCGTTTTTTCTGGGCTATGCTAAACGCACTATGTAAAAACAAATGACAAGCCAACGAGCAATACGACTGACAAAGGAATTATCATTTGCGAAATCAAAAGTGACCTTCGTTTGACCTTGAAAATAGGGCTCAAGATCAAACTCGTGATCACCATCTTATGTCCCCTTTAGAACCTTGTGACTTCTGTCTGAAACATTTTTCGCGATATGGCGTATTGTTCAAGTAATTTTGATTGCTCAAGTTAAAAAACTCACCCTGTATACATATTAGGTTATTTAAGAGCTTGGCGACTGTGAATATTCGATTATACACATGGAAACTGTACAACCAATTAATTTAACGGAGATTTTTAATAAGTGTTTTCCCCAGATAGTGAATGACGCAGTAACTTTTTGTACTATGATTAAAAATATAGGTTCCAACAGTCTTAGTTACAGAGTGTACTCCTTCATACATTAGAATGCGTATTATTACACCTTATTTTAAAATCCTTGAAATGTGGTCAACAAGAGTAGAATGGAAATATCTAGCGGATTTTAGTTACTCTATTTAAAAGCATGTAATTTCTTCTTATTTTAATTTTTGGTGCATTTAATAGGCGTTAACCTAAATATCAAAAGTACTTACATTCGCTATAGGACAATAGTGAAGAATTAATGTGTCAAGGAAGCATTTTGAATGCCTATCGGTTTTTTTCTTACCTAAAATTTTCCTTGAAGCTGTTTTTTTTTTTTTTTTTTTATTAAACTGTCGGACGTTGTTTCGTCATTTTAACCATTAGTTCAGTTGAAGATATTTTCGGCATATATATATCGGTATTTCAATGTTATTTGCAACTGACGTAAAAAGTCTACACCTTGACAACTTTGGTCGGTACTTGAAACAATGTACTGTACTGTTCCAGTAAATGTTTCGAATACATTCATCTCACCTTTCTCCGATACATGTTATAGCCGCTCTAAAGTTTTCTTCCAGCTAGCTATCCGTCGGCTCACGTGCCCAAAGACTGGCAATATCTTATGAAGGTCAGTAAATTTCTGGTAGATATATAAATTCTTGACCACTAAACCAGTGATTTTCCAACAACTCGCTCGCTGAGTCTCCTTTAGAAATGATATCAGCGGGATTCAGTTTAGAACAACTGAACCAACAACTTCGCAGTGCACAATTCTATGCTGGGAACACTTTCAGTTTAAATTGGAGAAACTTGTCACTTAACACTCAATAATTGACAGTGTACTTGATCATATTGGTCAACTGTTCGTATGTAGATATAACATCCGTAGACCCGCAATGATGTATACATGAATTTATGTATTTGTTTTAACCTGGGTTGTGGAATTTTAATTCCCTTTAATTCTTTAAGCCGACTTCGAAACAATTCCCACACACTAAAGACTCTAGCTTGAACCAATTCATCCCAATTAACCTCTTTTACCAACAGATTCTAAATGATTATTTTACTCTTTACAGTTATGGGGTTAATTAAACCTAACGAATCGAAGAAGGTAAACAGCTCAGCCGGAATAACACGCTTAGTAATGTTATCCGCAAATTGTATTGCTAAAACCATATTTTGCAATAAATCATCCAATGGATTCCTAAGGTCTTGATGATGTCAGAGTCATTGATTCGTAAAGAATTTCCCTCTCCCTCTGGTCCAATTGGCTTAGAGAAATTATATCCATGTGACCAAACTTTTCATACTCTTCCATGAATTCGCAATATTTTGACTTTATTTCTGAATATTTATTCAACCTTTTTTCTAATGAAAGGAACCTTTTCTGGCAATTCGGAGTGATTTTGCTAACACTACCTAACAAACTTTATTGTAGAGTGGCCCGGCCATCTAACTTAATCTGCCCAATAGACAACAACTTAAAAAAGTATTCAGCACCTATCGGCATATGTATTCTAATAGCCTCCAATTTCTCTGTACGATGGTGAGTTGACACATTTGGGTCACATTGAAGTTATTTAATAAGTTCTGCGGTTTTTTTCTTAGAAGTGGTGTTTATTGTTTCAGAAAATCTCTGTGTATACTGGTATACAATTTTTAATGTTTATTCCAATAGAAAGGTTTATCTTTTATATTTTTACGAGAATTTGGTTTGATCGGACGTGTTCTTAGTGCTCAATATATATTTTTTTAAAGTGAAGGATAAGAAAGTGCATTTTCGACATATTTTGCGGGAGATTTTCATCGTATATAGACATTTGGCTATAAACGCTGATACTTAATAGCGTTGGTTTACACGCTTTCGATCAGGAAATACAGACCTTGCTGATGTTGTTCGCTCTGGACATCCACCCACCAAAGACGACAATAACAGACCTTTGACGACACGAGAAGTCGCTCAGCGGCTTAACATTGCCCATACAATCATTTCGCAGAGACTGAAAAAGCTTGGAATATCAAAAAGGTGGAGTTCTTTCACGAGCTCAGTGAAGGAAACATTATGGATCGCATAATGGTCTGTGAGTTTTGTTGAAATGGAAGTCGCTAATGGCTTTCCTGAAAAGAGTGGTTGCGAAAGATGAAAAATGGGTGGTTTACAAAAACATTCAGCGTAAGAGGTCATGGTGCGCTGCTGATTTGCATATCAAAAAGGTCATGTTGAGCATTTGGTGGGACCAGCGAGGTGTCCTTTAATTCGAGTTTCTTCCACGCAATCAAATAATATTTTATATATTTTTTTTATTATTATTACCCTTTCATGATATACATAGTTGTATTGTATATCATATTGCTCTTCGAGTTTATTCTGTTATCTTATTCTAACTAACCAGCCCTCATGCAGGCACTCTAAGTTAAACCTACCACTATCTATTCTTATTTCTATTATTATATTTATGAAATTAAATATATATTGTTATATTATAAAACTTAAAAACTAGCTACAAATAAATCTTAATCTACTTAACCTACTTACACTACCTAATACAAAAAACAAATTATGTATATTTAAACAGTATATATATACCTAAAATATACGCATATATATCCATGTACATATATATATAATTTTTTTTTTAAATCTATCTTAATATAAGCTAAGCTAGCTAAAGATATGTAAGCCGGCCATGGCTAAAAAAACCTAGGCTGACCCACTTTGCTTCACATGAAACTACCTCTACAATTAGATATTTACCTATATTCGACGACAAAGCATCCCCTCCTTCAACAAGCCACCAAAATTGCTGGCGCAACATCCCTCATATCGCGACTTTCTATTGCCCTACTGAACCGGAGACGCTTCGCCCTAGGATTTGCGATGTCTCTGTCGTAGTTGAGTCACCTATCCGCAGCTGTTCGAGTAACCTGGAAGATTAGCGGCACCGCCAATTTATCCTGGATCAGACCTTTATTATCGAGGTAGATAAACGCTTCTGGTAGAATAAAGCCGTCAAAGTGAACTCTTTCACAATACATATGATTAGGGTAGAAAGCCCCAGAGATTAGGTTTGTCGACGAGATCATTGCTCTTGCAATATGCCTTTAAGTCAACTTAATGACGAAATTGTCTACTTTAATTAGGTTCGCCTTATTGTATAATACTTCATTTGAATAGAATTTTGTTTACTCGGATTCTGCTTTTCTGCATAAGCGAAGGTAAGCTCTTAGGCCAGCGCTCTCAAACACTCGAAACTTTTCTGGTCCGACTGATCTAGCCAGATCCCAAGGTACCTGAATACATTTCGTGGTAGTGGTTGCCCGTGATGTCCCACGATCCAGACAAAGCCATCCTAAAAAGAATGATTTCCGACTTCTGAAAGTAAATATCGCTTAAACTTATAGAAGTCACATGGCAAGATCGTTTTTTACTCTTGATTTCGCTTGAGGTAGATGTTGATTAGGTTCAGCAAATTAACCGCACCTTGTTGCAAACTTCAACAAAAGTTACATCTCCATTATTCACAATACACTGTCTACTCGTGAGCACATCAAAAAGAATGTATACCCATCCTGTTCAACTTCAACTTCAACTTCAACAAGTGTAGTGGTATATGCATACATTCTTCAAGCAGAGGGTCGCGGGTTCGAATCCCGTGCGAAGCAATTCTCTGAAAAAATCTTTTCGTAGAATTTGCATATAGTTATATGAGAATCGTGTCGGCGTCAACTTTGACATGAAGGCATAACACTGATGTTGGAGTGATTTCTGGCTGGGCTAAATGTAGCAAACCAACAACTAGCACATAATGAGACCCACTGGTTCAGGATGTACCTGCTCGTCCCGTCCAGTTTGACAACCACCCCTGGGAAAAATATCGAAACCTAATACACCTGAGATTCAAACTACTACACCACCCGCCCGCGACCTTGAGAAAAGCCAGTAAAAGGGTATTCATATCCCCTTGGTGCGCGGGCGAGATTAAAAAAAAATCCCTCTAACCATATTGTTTCAAACAGGGAGGTACCCGTGCATTGTTTCATGTTTTTGTTCCATTAGATATCAGATACCAGTTTGAAGGTGGCATGTAAGATACAATGTCCCGCTTTAAACTGAATTGATTATCCGGAACTATTATTTATTTTTGTCCTCAACTCACTTAGTCAGGATTCTACTGATCTCCTTTTCAAATACCTTAATGATATTGGTCGACTTATCGACCGAAGGTTTGCTGGATTGGACGTGTCTTTATTACTTTTGGGAATCGGAAGCACAACCGTTGTTCTTCCCATTCCACTGGATAATGGGCAGTATTGAAAGCATTTTTAAATAGGGTTGTATTTATGTATACCGCTTTTATTGAGAGGTATCGAAGCACAATGTTCGGAATTCCGTCGATTCCCATTGAGTTCATACTTCTTAGTTAGTTATTATACTTCTTAGTTATTCGAAGATCGCATGGAATTCTTCCCTCGAAATTAACGGGGGTAGCTATCTCTCGATGGCGATGATATTATTTATAGTTTCGCCATTAAACTCAGTGAACCCTGAATTCTCGAATCACCAATTCTCGATATTATTTCGAAGGTAGGAATTGCGCAAAATCACCTGATTTTCCGGTTCGCGGCTCAGGTCAGTGAATTAATTCTCTACCTTTTTCTTCAGATCTTCGACCACAAAGAAATTGTCATCATCGACAGCTTCTTCTGGATCTATGCCTGCTATTTACAGTAACTGTTCATTTAGACATGAAAGGTCGTTTTGATCTTTTCTCCTAAATATTTTACTTATTTGCCGGAAAATATTCGGGGTTGCTCCAATACAAACTTACAGAAGCCCTGTAATTTTCTTTTATTATTAGTACTTGTAGGTTTCTGATGGGCGACTTCAGTATCGTAATCTCCGGGTTATGCCTGGCAGTAAACTCTCTGTACAAGATATTTTGTCTCGATGGAAATCTACTCTTGCGCTGTCCATCTTTCGTTTAATGGTATCGTCCATTTATTTGAGGTGCCTGTTAGTCTCTCCATGTTCTGGAGAAGAGTGTCCAACGTACCCTACTGTAATTGTAGGAATACTTTTGAATAAACTCATCTAATTCCGCAATTTCATAGGGTATTGAGAACGCAATGGTCACTCTCATACACGAACTTGCGTAGATAGTTATAATTTGTTCGTGCCTGTCAATTGTATCCGTGTGCCGAACAACAGGAGATCCAGACGGGAGCCGTGTCTGGGAAATGACAGACTAAACATCGCTTTTGACGTAAATAACATTACGTCTAAATTAATAAATTAAAATCGCCGCCGATACTACAATAATTTTACTCCAATTCTAATCTTAGGAATCGAAAAAGTTTTGAGTTCTGAGATAAATAAGGTGGATTGAGTAGCTTTCGACGCATAGACAGATAACATATACAACTGATTTCCACTATGGAATGGAAAGTACACGATACATACTTCCAGCAGCTTGAACCACATGGCTGAAACTCTTTAAAATCGCAAGCTTTTTATAATGAATATCGCAACTTCTTGTACGGAGTTGGGTCGCTTTCTTCTTACAATTTTATATTTCTTGTGCCTCAATTTGTGATTTTTGTTTAGCTTTGTTTCGCTTGGTCTTCAAACAACTTAAAAAGTATTGTTCTTCGTTCGATACTTATTAGTGAGTTTACATTCAATGCAATAACTTTTAAAGTTTTCCTCCACCATGTTCGTACCCATTACGACTGGAGGTGCATTAGGCATGGCAGCAACGCGTATATCTAATCCACGCACGTGGCCGGTTCTTGTATCTGACGTTGTAACTGAGCCATCTGCTCCTGGATACAGAGCAAGATAGCCAGCATGTCAGGCACATTTTCCGATGCTCGAGGCACTGGGTTCACTTTCTATACCGTGCTTCCCCTACCTGCCGCGATTTCATCGTAGGTAATTTGGGGACTTACGGCTGGTATCTAAGTGAGCACTTGTGGTCGTTTAATCTCCGCCTTTTACTGGCGAGCCAAAATTTATTTTCCTCATGTATTAGAACTAAGAATAACCTCCATAATTGGTGGTGTGTCCCGCGTTCTTACACAAGGCGCACGAGAGCTGGCCTCGTGCATACCTCGGACTTGTGATTTAACACATCGAGGTTGGGGAAAACAATAATTTCCGCTTCTTTCTTTTTGCTAGGGCCGTGGTGAATGGCTTAAACTGTCTTAAGTATATTCATGGTGAGGTGACAAAACAAACTGAAAAAAGTGACTGCTTATTCTGATCTAGTTGGTAAGAATGCATATTTTTAAAGATTTAATAAAACTAATCATTTGTTCATTGTATAAAACAAAATATATGAATTTATATATTCCAACTTCATATCATAAAGTATTTTTTAAGAGGAAATAACTTAAATTGTTAAATTGCTATTAATTTTAATTAAATTCAATTTGAAGAATTTTCTTTGGATTTTTTACTTTAGCTCAGTAGAGGGCGAATGTGTTTTTCGTACTTTTTGGATGGGCATGGAATCTTCAATAAGCTGCGAATAAATTTATTTGACAGCTACTGAGGATTTGTTCACGTCAAAATAACTTTAAGAAAAACTTTTAGAAAAGCAAATAATTTTATAAGAAACTGTACGTTAAAACAAACCAATATTACTACCGGAACTAGGACCCCAAAACAAAAAACATTATATTCATCATATTTTACCCTTACTAAGAACCAATTGAGGGTGGCCGTGGTGCAGTGGTATATACATAGACTCTTCAAGCAGAGGGTCGCGAGTTCGAATCCTGTGCGAGACAATTCTCTGAAAAAGGTCTTTTCATAGAATTTGTATGTAGTTATATGAAAATCCCGTCGGCGTCAACTCTGATATGAAGGCATAACACTGATGTTAGAATGGTTGCTGGCTGGGCTGAATGTAACGCAAGTAAAAGTGTATTAATATCCCCTTGGTGCGCGCTCGGGATTATAAAAAAAAAAAAAAAACAAGTGGCAGACGCTTTCGACCACCTAACATCATAATAATGAAGGGATTAATGTCACAGAAAAAAGACCGCTACGGCTAGGCTGGATAGAGCGTATAACTCTATAACTTGCCAAGTAAATACAAAACGATGGTCACAAGTGATTTTTTGTAATATGGTGGACATTTAAATTTGTAATAATTTTTTAAACGGTGCTTTTATATAGAACAATGTTTTATTTAGAAACATTTGGCTACTTTATATCTGCCAAAAGATGTACTGTTGTTTTTTTAACAGATGACGAATAAAAACTACGATATTGGTGAAAATGCAATATACACGCTTCCCCAAATCATTCCAATAGTTAAAATTCACTCCCAAAATGGAGAAAATTTCAAAATAGAATTCTTTGTAAACCTGCCATCTTTGTTCGTTAACCTTAAAATAGAGACTTAATTAATGTCTCTTTGTTTATTATCTCTTACAAAATTTGTAACTATGACATTTAAAAGTAGTTTAGAAGAAGGTTTTCTGCAACATGAATAATACCTAAGTCATCTTAGGATCCACATGTTCACATGGCGGGATGCTGATCATAACAAAAGTCAGATGGATTACATTGTGAAAAGTGGTAGACATGTATCCAGTATTCTAGACGTCTCCATTTTCAAGGGGCTAACATCGACCTAGAACGAATGTGGATACCCCTGCCGGTATAGTGGCGATAAAACATCAAGTAAAATTTTGACGTTGAACAGCTACTGTGCCAGTTTACTTTACGATTTACCGCTTACAATGTTCAAGATATTATAGGACGTCCACAAATGAGAAATTTATTGTCCGACAATGAATACCAGTCGGCACCTGCGGCCAGATATCAATGATTTTTTTCCAATTGTTATATTTCAGCAGCTGTTAAAGTTACTAATGACATTTAGCTGTCAAAATATTTAGTAAGGTTTGCTATTTCATCATTCATCGCTTTACGCTTACCAAACGTGTGGAAATTATTAAAAAATATTATCGAAATTCAGGATAAGTTTTCAATACGCAACGTGAATTTCGTCGTGAGGTCGGTCATCATTATGGCTTCAGTATGCAGGCAATTTCGTCGCACCGTAGAAAAATTTGAGCATGAGTACAGCCTTTTGGATTTTAAGCCACCAACCAGACTGACCGTCGCGGTCAGTATAGAAATTGACCCAGTTTATTTTGCAGTTGTACTCACTCTAGAATTGAAGCCGGACTACCATAGACGACGCCATGAGTTCACTCGAAATGTTGATTTTGGCCAAAAAAATCATGTTGTCGTACGAGGCCCATTTTTGGCTCAGCGGGTATGTCAACAAACAAAATTGCAGCTATTGAAGCAAACACAATTCACAAGTTGAAGCTGAACACAAATTTCGAGTTAGGAAAGCGAAGAAATTGAAAAAAATGCGAAGTTGTGCGAACCGAAAGGGGTTATACACATTCCACTCAAATGTGACGTATCAGTGCAACAAAATCTCTTTCCGCAAGGGTAACGAAAATATCATAGCAAAGTCGTAGTTTTTACCTGGACAATTTTTTATGGCACAGACGACTAACGCGAACACATGTTGACATCGTCCAGTATTATACCTGGAAACCCAGCTCAATTTGACAAAAAAAAGTGAAAATAGTAAAATACGAACTAGACATACGAATTGAAAAAATTCGCAGCAGCAGAAAGGGAAAGATTTGTGAGCAATACCATATAAACAAGCTAATCTGTAAAAAATGGTAAAAGGAGCGCATTTTAACGAATAAAATTCCATCATCGTTTGTTTGGTTTTGAACAAAGGAGGCCCCTTAGACAAGAGCTTTAACGGCCTCCAGTGCTCCTATCCGATTCATCACTGAATCGATTCATGTGGTACAAAATTATTATGAGGAAGACATAACCTAGAATGGCGCTGAAAATAGGGCCTCGGGTTCAGCAGGATAATCCCAAATTTATTAGCTGTCATCTATAGTAAAGTGTTATTGATTTAATTGAATTGACATCATTTAAAATGTTAATTTTTACTGTGATTGTCACTCTCTGTCCATTGTCAAATATTATGCCTGCCTTCTTAGCCAAATTTCAAACTTTTCCTCGTACTTATTTTTGGAAGACATGTCATAACATCATGAAAGCACACATTTCCCTTATGGGAACCATTTAGGTAAGTCATCTGAACAGACTTTTTTATACAGTAAAAGTAAGTACCCTTGGCTCGCAATTAATTTGTCATTCTGTCCTAACGAGTAAATTGATGTTGACTGGCAAAAAAACATCTTTTAAATGTAATATTTGCTAACAAGTACATAAAAAAAACTTTTAACGTACAATTTACCGACTTATTTTTGTGACGTCAAATTAAGCTGTTGGCTGTCATAAACTCTAGATTTTGAGATTCATAAAAGAAACAGTGACAATTTAAACCACTGCAAAGATACGAATATGATGACTGGCATAACCTTTGACTATCTACTCTACCTAAAGTGTCTGCAACGTTTTTGATTAAGGATTTATAAGGACTTCCTCGAACTTCTCTTAACGACACAATAAACTGAAACACAAGTTCATAAAGACTCTTAATCCTTGAGAGGAAAAACAAGGACATTCCCAGTCTGGAAAAGTTTCGCTTTGATCGTTTGTTGTTATTAATATTTTTTTCTCCTGAAGGAGTCTGTTCACTCCTTTTCAGGTTCTGCGAAAGGGAACTTCTTAACACTCCGCAAGTAGTGGTAAAGTTTTTCAATTTTGATCACTTAAATCCGGTCTCCGCCTTTTAAACAATGGAACAAGATGTGGCTTGGACATTTTTATGGAACACGAGCAGAAAACTTTGACAATTTGTGTGCAGTGCTGTGTAGAATTGTTGCGTTTACGAGTAGAACTGTTCCTTTTTTGTTTGTAAAATTTTTTAAAGAATTCTATGGGTGTAATCCTAAATCCCCTATCAATGAATGTTTCAAATGTGACGTACTGCGGTGTTTAACGTGTTCTCAGTGAGAACAAAAACTTGAATACTTATTTGAATTCTGTATTGGGGATAATTTTAGTGGATAATTATTTAACCATGTAGCCTCCTAACTTATAATCCTTATTGATTATTGAAAATGTGTTAAAGTTTCCGGTCTTATCCCTGTTCAATTCTATCTATGTAGAAAGATTATTCCAGCTCAATACATTTTTCAATTTTGTTAAAATTTATTTATAATATACATTTTTACTGCGGGTCACCTTACCATCCAAGAAAGTCGTTGTGGACTATGCCTTAGAAATATTTGACATTAATTATGTCAGATTATGTTTAACAGTAGAGCTGGATCTAATATTCAGATTTTAATTGTACGATTTTCAGTAAAATGATGGCTTTAAAAGGCAGACAAACAGCAAGCGTAACACATTTCCCGCTTCCTATCCTGTGTTGGAGATTCTATTTTGAATTCGATAAGAAATCTAACCACCGAGACGTTACTAACATGTTAAAAGAAAGAATTAATTCCTCGAACATTCCCAATTTGCCCACGGCTATCGTCGATATCTCGGTTTCTGATTTGTTTGATAAATAGTCCTGCCTATATCTGTCCGAAATTCTTTCTCAATTAATTATTCAAGCGGCCAGTTATCTTGGATCAATAGCCAGTTTAAAGATGCTGATTTTAGAGTTTCGAGATTTGAAAGATGTTCTATACATTGCTAACATTCAAATAGGCCAAAAATGTATGCCAACATTTTATTTTAACGAAAGCCTCCCTTTTATCGTTTTTCATCCTTGTATATTCCTCCTTTGTTTACTCGTGCTTATCCAAGGGTTCATTTACCCTTTTCGAATGCTTTAGTAACTTTAGTACTCATGCTCACTTGCACGAGTACCTATTCATATAAGTGTGTAATTGCATGTGACAGTGAAATTGAGGGCCTCGTTGATAACTCCATCACAGATTCACTGTTAGTCTAGATTACATCGAAGCTAATGCCACCCAACAAGATAACTTTAGTGACTAGGATCATTAATAAATCCTTGTTGTCATACCGTACTTTGACATCTTTTTTTCTATGTTCATGTTTGGCACCGAGGCAACAATTAGGAGAAGTTTCATTAACTTCATATGGCTCTTGACTTACTAACGTTTCAGTCTTGCTTCGTTAGACATGGTTAACATTACAAAGCATATATCGCATATAAATAAATAATCTGTTGGATACAACAATAGCAGTTTAACCACAGAGCAAATTCACGAGAATCATTTTGAAAAATGGAAAAATACATAAAAGTAGCTTAAGAGCGTGACAGAGCTTAGCAAATTTTAATTTTTCGAGGTATTTCTGAATTCATTTATAAAATAATGCTAATATTGTACATTACATTTTATTGGAAAGGTACATGGAGTACAGCCAACGGAAGCGGAATTTTGAAGTCAGTTAGTTAACTTTACCATTTACTTCTGATTAGATAACACTTAGATACATATAAATATATTATATTGTACATCGTTCAAGGCATGCGATGTGTGCATTAAAGACGAAATCTTTACTGTTTTGTATAGCAATATCATACCTTTATTTCTTTTCCCAGGATTAACTCAATTAAATTATAATTTACAAATTTACGAACACAAAACTCTTTAAAAAGAAAAAAACGATATCAAACCATACAAGTGGTGTGCGGAGTGCAATACAAACAAAGAAAACCCCAATAATAATAAATTTGCAATAGACAACAGGTTAATTACTGTCACTTCAGCTGCTCAGACAGATGTTTTAAACAATTGCGAAACCTTCTGTCTCTCCTTCTGGGTAGTCTGCAACCTTGAGTAAAACTAAGGTATTCCGCTCCATCAATTCAGCATTTGAGTTTCCCAATACATCTGCTTTGTTATTATTCTAGTTCTTAAAACTCCACCGAACGCTTTCTTCAAATACTAACAAATATTGTACACATATTTCTCTGCATCAGATGGATCGTTGAGTCTTATAGTTTAAACCCAATCATATGTCGATTTGTCTCCTCCAAAAACCGAGTTTAAACTTACAAAGCTTATTGATTGTTTTGGCTCTGGACTACAGAGAATCCACGCTAACAATTTTATAGTATGCGTCAACAATTAAGTATCTTTGGCTATGTACAGGATAATAAGAAAAGCTATTCCTTTATACCTATACCTCTGCTTATCATTTAATTAAGAACGAAATTTTAAGTCGAAGGTTTTTCGTTCTCATCTATACTTCTGGATTACAGACTCCGATTCCAACTACGAGTATTTGTATCTATGGCTATCGCACTTGAGTATAGCTTGGATCCACCCAAAAATGGGAAATTGACAGCTTTTTTTTTTTAAATAAAAGGCAAACCATTTGAGATATTTCAAAAAATTTATTATTGGCTTGAAGTACAATCAAAACATTTATGAATGGAACTCGACTTCGTTCATATGGCCACCGCGGGCACGTTTGCAGCGGTCGATTCGTTGGGCCCAATTTTCAACAACTCGGCCACACATTTCGGCCGGAACGGCCTCTATTTCGTTGTCGTGTTGGCATAAACCAATAACTTAACGTAGCCCCACAGAAAATAGTCGAATGGCCCATGTCTTGAGATAACACGCTCACCATACTTACTCTTCAATAAATTGATTGTAGCGTGTGCTGTGTGGCTTGTGGCACCATCCTGTTGAAACCACATATCGTCCAAGTCCATATCTTCCAATTTGGTCCAAAAATAATCGGTGAACATGGCGCGATAACGCGCACAGTAAGGTGACGATCGTTATCGTAGACGAAAAAATATGGCCCAATAACGCCGACGGCATGCAAACCGCACCAAACAGTTATTTTTTGTGTATAAAATGGTGATTCATGAAGCACATGTGAGTTTTCACCCGACCAATAACGCATTTTTTGCTTATTGACGAACCCATTGAGCCAAAAATGAGCTTCGTCACTGAAGATGATTTTGCGATGAAATTCATCATCTTGGTGCATCTTCTCCAGAACCCAATCGGAGAACGTACGTCGCTTCAAATGGTCCATTGGCTTCAATTCTTGAGTCAACTTGATCTTGTAAGGGTGTAAACCAAGATCCTTACGCAAAATATGTCATAATTCTTGAGAACGCCGTGGAATTGACTGATTTGGACGTCTGAACGGCAGCGATATTTTTGACACTTCGACAACGGGTTGTCTCACTGACACGGCAACATCCCACAACGAATATGTAGAATCAAATTTTTGCACTAAACTTGTTATTGCCTGGCTACTAGGGCGAGAATTACGACCGAAAATTGGAGTTAACGCTTTTAAAGTTGCAGTCACCGACTCCAAATATCTGTAGAAAATTTTTATAATTTGCAGACGTTGCTCGGTAGTGTACTTTACCATGATGAAAATGTTGAAAGTCCCTATTAGAAAACCTTATACATATGGTACATATGGTATGTTTGAACACTTTGATGAAATACTGACAGACGGAATCTCGTGACTTGTACCGATATCATCTTATCGGAATTCAAACAAACCTTGCTGGTATAATAAAAAATTATTTGATGTCAAAATTAAAGCTTTAAAAAACTTAAAAAAAATTGAATTAATTACGCTGATTACGAAAATTTTACAATAGTAAACTCCGGAAAGACTTTTATTTTCTTAATAAGTTGGTCTACAGGTATATTATGTCTTTTAAGCGCAGTATTAAAGTGAATAGTAAGATATTTTGGCACAATCCCAATTTAAGAAGAAAATCGATAGGAATTCCGAATACAATGTTTTTCCAATATGTTGAATCTGTGAAAATTGAAACCGCGCTTCACAGCTGTTAAAAAATTGTGAAGTGCATTTCTTGAAGTATATATACAATCCTTTTACATTTGTGAACACAAACTCTACACAGCTGCAGTATTTTTACAATTATGAACTTACACACACAAAACAGGTCACAACCTGTAAGGTTAACTTTTTTGTATAAGTTGTCTATTCCTTTGGATTGATAGTTTAGATCTGATATAGGATTTTTGATTATAGAAAATCCGAAAGAAGGGGTGAAGTCCATTTTAAATAGCTTTGTCAAGTGGCGACATGATTCTCTACCTTTCCTCTGATTGAGAGGTCAATGTATGAAAACTTAGCTGATGTGACAAAGGGAAGAGCTGTAATTTACTTATCATGGTGAGAAGTTAACAATAAGTCCTGGATGTAAATAGCATAAGTATTAACATTAGATATTCCCATGGGCTTATTTGGATTAAATTGTTTTCAGCAACAAAGGTCTCTAAAACACAGTTGTTCGGGTGTTGATTGTTTAGAATATCGACGCTACATAGAATCCAGTATAATGATAAAGGGATACAATTATTTGTTTAAGTTCAGATAGCGCCTCAAGCCTTTGAAAGTTCGAACTCCTGTTTAGTTCTGGGATTCTGTAAATGTAGTATCAGTGTACTTATAAAGATTTCAAAACATGAATTGAAAAGGACTTCATATGTCTATCTTTAAATATGTCATATCATCTATATTTTTAACTTCAATTAAAAATCATAAGGAAACACCTAATACATACTAAATGTTAAATTAAGGTTCTTAGATAGTTTGCAAAACCCACAAAATTCTCGCAGCGCACCTGTTGTTTACCTTTTGTTTGACAGCTGGATAAGGTGAGTTTTATTTGACGACCATTTAGTGCATTCAGTAGATGAAGGGAAATCTGCCGTTTCCTGTGACGTAGAACTTTTTTAAATAGAAGCAGTTTATTAATGTCCGGTGAATTTCAGCGTTACAACGGAAACAAAACGAAGAAAGCGGATAATTTCTAAAAGAAAAAACAGCAAGTGTGGAAAACTGAATGACTTAAAAAGAGCAGGCAAATTGGAGAACCACGTAGTCTCTTAGTAGTAGTCAAAGCGTAAAGCAAGCGCCCATTGCTTAGTACCGCTGAATTGTAAAATTTGGTTATCCGATAGTTTGTCTATCTATCTATTTGTGCAAATGTAAATGGGCGTATCCTTTTAGTTTTTTAGACTAATAATAATGACCCCACTTATTCAATTTGTAATTTAATTTTAATCTTTTTGTTTGTGAATCTGCTGTCGCTTCTAGTTCCTTAAGAACTACAGATTGCAAGATATTTTTTTTTTATTTTTTTTTTTTATTTTTTTTTTTACCTAGGATACCTAGTAGGATATGTCGAGAGCTTGAGGAAGATTGAAGTCTACTGTGATTTGTTGCGATTGCAGCCTTTATTTTAGAAAGTCAACCAGTAACAAATTATTTACTCGAGGCGTAGTCTTTATCTACTGTATCTACGAGTATCCTTTAGGGTTTGAATTGAAGAGTTTTTCGACTAGAGCATTGGTGTTCATGTTTCGTACATGTTCTAGCCACCTTAGTTGAATAATGTGCAAAATTTTCTTCTCCAAACAGCATAAAAGTGTTATAACTTTAAACTTCCCCCAATGTGAATATATAATACAAACAGAATAAACGCAAATGGGACCAGAAATCATTCAAAAAAAAAAAAAAAAAAATGATATATTCATCCATATATCCATATATAACATAAAGCAGGACGATGATGATGAGGGTTTTAAATAGAGTGTCCCTTGGTATTTCCTAATAAGACATTATTACTGATTTGCCTTCTTTGTCCGAAGAAACAGGAATTGTCATGAGTAACTCTTCGTTTGACTTTTAATGAGACATCATTATCAGATTTGCCAGCGGAGCCGAGGTATACAAAGTCCGTGTCTAGAACGTACTTCCAGGTTGTAGCTTTCTAACTATACAAAATGGCAGGTTAAATCTTATACGCGATGTTAAGAAGACTGATGCCTTAATTACTGGCACAGATAAGAGTGTCTCCTTTGTGTACTTTGTGCCGAATCGATGAATCGATGCATACTCTATATCAAGTCATCTCGTGCTCTCTTAGCTTGACAAACAGCCCTATTATTCTTAAGCTTGGATATTACTATCCTCACTTTCATTTTGGTCAGGTAGATCGATCTTTTGACTTTTTCCGTCCAGGTTAAAAGGTTATAACTGCCTGACAGCGAATATTGGGTTATCCTCGCTGTTTAACAGACTGCAGACTACCTACTTACATTGGCATGCCTTTTTTACTTTTTAATAGCACTTCCGTACATTGTTCCTAGTTGAGCACATCTCTATTTCTTCGATCGTGAGTCGAATAGCCGAGTTGTTTCTTTACGTGTGCTTGCCTGCATCCTTCATCAAAGCATAAGTCTCATGGAGTTGGTCGGGTGCTTTTTGGCATCGATGGCACTGCTTTTCAGCACTTGATGTTGGTTGCATAGGACATGTCAAGAGCTTAAGGGATACTCGATCAGCAAAGACTGTTGCGGTCTGTTGTGGTCTGTTGTGATTACAACGGTTCAATGTTAAATATTTTCACGTTGTTGTGATGCTTGAGATATCCGTAGGCATATCTTGGCTGCAAAGAGATTTTAGACCTATTCCGTGTTCGCTGACTCAGAGAGTTAGCCACTAGAGAAGTGCTCTATATCTATCGAAACATAATCTCTTTGGGTAAGGAAATCATGTGTCAACTACAATGGTACCGATTGCAATAACAAAAGAGTCCTTCCATTCTATTTTGGCGCAAAAATCACCTAGGACAATTTTAACGTCACATTTCAGACTCGTAAGTTTTGTCTAAGAGCTCGTAAAAACATTCTACTGTAACGTCGCCTTTCCCTCACCTCTGTGAGGGGGATGTAAGCGACAAATAGACACTGTTTGTTTCATCCAGCCGATAAATTCCAGTCTCGACCTACCTCGCGTACCGCAGCAATATTCTCGCCACCTCTGAGATTTGACTGACACGATATATGGAGCGAAAAAGTCAATTCGAATTTTTTCACAAAATGCTAAATTGTTAAATTTGAGTTATCGCACGTAACGTAGTCGCAACTGACCGTAAATTTTGATAAGCAATTCAGATTTTTGAATTTTTTTTTAAGCGCTTATATACTTTCCTGGTATAAAATGTTGGAGGAGAAATATATCGTCTGTTAAAAGTACCATCAGTTCAGAAAATCGCTATTGGAAAAATAAGGTGCACCTTTTGATAAACCGTTTATATGAAGCTTTGCCATCAGCAGCTGACCATAATAGAATGGCGTTTTTCCCAGTTTGAACCTAAGAAATTTTTTGATTCTAACTTCACCGCAAGAAATAATTTCCTTCAAAAAGTAAATATATCTCATTGCATCTAACTTGTCTATGTGCTTTCTGCTTTCTGTCCTGTTGTTTTATAACCAAAACTTTTAGAAGCTATCACGTATCACTGCTTCAGAGAATATATTTCCAAGAAACATTCTTCAGTGCTACACATTTTTATATTTAGTATGCAGTGAATTAAAATTCTCAAAAATTCTTTAAGTTCAAATACTCTTATGGATCTCAACTTTTGTTTTCATCAGTTTTCATCAATAAGTTTCCTTGAACTTATTAAAAATACACTGAGCTCTCCATCGTTATGCAAAACTATTTTTTCTATTATGATTGGCGTAATAATTGGGTTCAATATATAAACAATACCTTTTGCTGCGCTCATATAATTAATTACACTTAGTCTCACGTTCAAAATGTTTCTTTGTAACCTAAATCTAACTAAGCTTGTTCCAATTTTGCAACATATTCGCCTAAACCCCATAGAGCATACTCATCAGCATCGTCAATATCTGAAAGAGTTTCATCATCTCACATCATCAAAGACAAGATTCACCTCATCTTCAATTACCTCTACTTCTGGGTCACATAGATTGTCCTATCGATAAATCCGTTAATTATTTCTTTCGATTCCTTTTATTACAGAAATGTATCCTTATATAGGGTTTTCCAATTGGGACTTGACAATTTGTGAACGCACTCTTTTACTAATCTTCAAACTGTCACTGTTAATTTATTAAGTAAACTAAACATTTTCATAATAGTAAGGTACACTAAAGAGCAACGTCTGCAAATCATAAAAATTTTCTACAGATATTCGGAGTCGCAAAATCATCTTCAGTGACGAAGCTCATTTTTGGTTCAATGGGTTTGTCAATAAGCAAAATATGCGTTATAGGTCAGGTGAAAACCCACATGTGCTTCATGAATCACTACTTCATCCACAAAAAATAACTGCTTGGCGCTGTTTGCATGCCGGCGGCGTTAATGGGCCATATTTTTTCGTCGACGATAACGATCGTCACGTTACTGTGAATGTTCAGCGTTATCGCGCCATGATCACCGATTATTTTGGCCCGAATTTGAAGATATGGACTTGGACGACATGTGGTTTCAGCAACCGATTTATTATAGAGTAAGTATGGTGAGCGTGTTATCTCAAGACATGGCCAGTCGATTGGCCGCCTCATTCGTGCGATTTAACGCCGCTTGACTATTTTCTGTGGAGCTACGTTAAGTCATTGGTTTAGGCCAACACGCCGATGACGTTGGAAGAGCTGAGAGCCAACATTGAACGCGATGTAGCGGCCGTTTTGGCTGAAATGTGTGGCCGAGTCGTTAAAAATTGGGTCTAAAGAATCGACCGTTGCAAACGTGCCCGCGGTGTCCATATGAACGAAGTCGAGTTCCATTCATAAATGTTTTGATTGTACTTAAGCCAATAATAAAGTTTTTGAAATATCTTAAATGGTTTAAAAAAAAAAATTTAATTTAATTTAAAAAAAGTTGTCAAGTCGTCATTAGAAAACACTATTGTAAGTATTAAAGTATGGGTAACTTGGGTATCTATCGTAATTCTTTTTAAAAAGAGCAAAATCCACCTTGGTATGAGTATATACAAGGTGTATTCAAAAAGTATGGTGACCTTAAAATTTCGCGAATAACGTACATTCGATTATCGATTTTTTAATTTGCTGTGATGGTACACATGTCAAGCACATATGTTCACGGTTTCAAGTATAAAGCGTACTTAGTTTGGTTTTGCCAGATAGAAAGGTTAGACTTCTTTTTTTTTTGGTGTGCTCGATGATTTTCAATTATAACAAATGGAGCAAAGAATTTGCATCAAATTTTGCTTAAAAAATGGAATCAAGTTCTCTAAAACACTTGAAATGTTGATAGTTGGTACAAAATACAAGTGGTACAAGCTCTCCCAAGATTGCGGAAAAGATGCCAATGACGAACCTCGCTCTGGACGCCCTAGCACATCAATAAAAGATTATAACGTCGGAGCTGTGAACAAAATTGTTTTGGAAAATCGTCGAATTACCATAACAGAAGTTGCTGAGGATGTTCGCATATCGGTCGATTCATGTCATGCAATTTTTGCGGACGTCGAAACCAAAACCCAATCGTCTCAATGGAAGCACCCACGTGAACCAAAACCTAAAAACGAACGTCGAGTTCGATCAAATGTCAAAGTGCTTCGAGGATTGGAATAAGCGTTGGCACAAGTGTATTATATCTAAGGGGGATTACTTTGAAGGGGACAACATTAATATTAATAAAAAAATTAAATATTCAATTCAATAATAAATATCACCTTACTTTTTGAAGATGCCATCGTCGAGTCATCATTCATTCCTTGAATCAGAAAACTTATCAAACTCGTTGAAAATCCAGGTGGGGCTTACATTATTTACAATCCATGTGCGTTCAAAATATTAGAGCACCCCTAAAATGATTGCATACGCAGGCGAAGGATAATTAGGTACCGATGTACGTAAAATGTTTGCGGGTTATAATGACTAGGAAATAAAGACATCGGCAATGCATTAGATAAGCGAGTTGTACGATTAAGGAAAGAATCAAGATATTTCAGAGAACGTCCGAAAGTGGGCTTGAGGGTAAACTGATCAGCATTCGTGGCGAGACAGGTGTTACGGCTGAAAGTGTGAAGGAGCGGAATGCAAGGGACATCACGTCGGTGTACAAGGGTGCACAATGGTGGCGAACCTATGAGTTTTATCGCCCGATAGCGAACTTTATCTAGCAAGTGCAAAGAGGTCTTGGGGCACCTGACCAGATGTGGGCTATGTACTCTAGTGCAATGCCTTATTTATAAAGGCCAGATCAGAGGGGGTGAAATATTGCTTGAGGCAGCCTAGGGATTTCGAAGCATTTTTGACGATATCAAATATGTGGTCGTTTCAACGTCATTGATACACATACTGAGAATGGAATGTTTTTCAGTTTCGACGATGCTAGTGCGGTTCATGAATAATAGCTGGGTATTTAGATTTCGCTTAATAGTAGCAGACAGCATTGTATTTTGGATGGATTGATATTAAACTCTACTCTGTTAGTGGTTACCCAGTTCGTTATTATAGTTATAAGCTTAACATACACTCTTCAGCCGAAGAGCAGGGACGTGAGTTCGCGAACGAATTTAAAAAGAAGAGAGCACTATCGAATAGGATTACATTGGATTAGAAGAAGCAGACAAGAGATCATTTATGACATTAAAATTAGTTTATTTCTAGGTAGACCTGTGAGTTGTGTATTTCGCTACCCGCTAAAACAACTGCTCTGTATTTTCAGGTGTCCACTCTGAGCTGCAGTAATTAAAGGTAAACACAAAAAACACAAAACTCCGGCGATGTTAGGTAGAGATGCCAAGTGTGCGTCCCAAAATTGATTTTCCCAACAAATAGCCGTAGGTTTAATGTCCTTAAAACAATTTGCTTGAGTCCACGAAGAAAATTTCCATGTGTGACGACTGCCTTAAAGCAAGATATTACATAGTCAGCTGCAGCCTCAAGACAGAACTTATTGACTTAAATTGCTTCGGATGTCTAAAATATGATTTTGAAAATTTGTTCGCAAAATTTCCGGGGGTAGCTTTTTTTTAACGGTTTTATATACTATTATATACTATTGAAATTTACTATTTAAATTTCATTTAATATAGTATAACGTTGCGCAGTTGCAGAGAAAGTGGGTAAGTCTGCTATGCAGGTAGTTTTGAGTTGAAATATGGAATGCACTTAGAAATGTAAGATGGTCCATTCTCTATGTTCACAAAACCAAACGAGTGGGAAAGACTAGGCTTTGGTGCACCCCTGACTGTCGCCAAAATTTTCTTAGGTTACTAAAATCAATATACTATGTTCAATAAACTCACATATTTTACTTACCTTATTTATACCTTTCAATATGTATGCTATGTTATACATAAGAGGATAATAAATCACAGAAATAGTCTATTACTTAGATTGCTATAATTCACATATTCTATAAGTTTCTACAATACAACAGAGCTCTTTTAAATTTTGTTTATTTTATCTTTTTCAGACACATTGGTGATGCTGCAATAACATGCCATTGTCCTACAGGATTCAAAGGAAACAAATGTGAAATATCAGAAATCAATGAAAAAACTATGGGTAAGTGAATGACATAAAGAAGTATGTCCACACAGATGTAACAGAAGAAAAAATATTTAACCCTTTTTCGTCACACACATCCAAAAAAATATTAAAAAATATACTTCTCGGTCCAGACAAATATGCAACGTAATAAATTTTACCTTCAAACGGAACAATATTGCATTGTTGTGAATAAGTAAACAATAAATAAATCTCTTTCATCACAGCTCTTACCTCGGTAATCTTTAATATTGTCCTATATTGTCCGTACACAACATGTCCCGGCAATGTTTACATCAACATGAAAGTTGTTGTCTTTACTTGTTAACTGGTGTAAGCAAGTTGGGATATTTAAGGCGGATTAAAAGAAAATACTCATAACTTGTCATCCGATAACAATCGATTGATTTATCGTTAAAGGAGAAATTTTGCTTTTTAAAAAGGAAACTGAGTGCTAGTGTACACTTTCTTTTGAAAACATAGGTGTAACGAGAACTTTGTAAAAAGGAATAATGTTATACTTTTTATTTATTGTAAACATGTCATATCAACGACATCTACACTTACTGGTCATATAGTTACTCTTAAAACCTAAGGCGATGACATCACTTATGGCATAGAAATTGTGCTTTAGAGTTTGTTTTAGAGGAGGGCTGCGGTATCGTCATCACTTGCACAACAAACGTCGCACTAAATTGTTTCACTTGTGCCTAGCATACGCTTATCAAAAGCGTTGTGCATCACCTTGATTAAAGTAAGCGGCCTACAGTCTTCCTTACTGAGGGAAAGTTAAAAAAATTAGGAAGTAAAGACTTCTTCAAGAGTCATATGTTCTTGTAAAACTAAACTGTCAATGAAAGCTCTAGTTCAGAACATAAACAGTCTTAACACAGGATCTTGATCAATAAATTTTGAGGTTTGCCTAACATGTTCATCAGTAATGTTATTTTTTAAATTTATTTCACTCAATTACTAAATTTTAAAAATTCCAAAAAAAGGGCATTCAAAATTTTCAAAATTAGCACAATAATTCCAAAACATGTTTAGATATTACGTGTTTCGTATATTTACCTATTACAAATTCATTCACTTACACATAATCTTTTAGTTTGTCCAAGGTATAGCATGGGTTAAGGCACAAATTTAAAAACATGTCAAGCATGTTGAAAGTACTATGACATTATGTATATTAAATAGGTAAAAAGAAGAAGTAATATAATTGATATGATTAAACATACATTAAAAATCCAATTACACTATAAACGAATAAGGCATATAAGTTACTTAAGGTACTTGGGGGTCTGTAATGGCCAAATATTTATATAGAAAAGTTCTGATTCGTCTCTTGATTCTAATTCTTCGACTGGTAGTTGGCAAGGAGTTCCATAGGCGAGTCGTTTGAAATTGGGTTGTATACACCAATATGATACACTCCGGTTCACTTAAATAAAGGCAACTATTTTATTTCACAAAACAGAGCATTTTGTTCTGTAAATTCGATAGAAAAATATCAGCAGCGAGTGAAAATAACAGTTTCAGAATTGTTCAAGAGAATACATTAACAAAGTTCACTTTACTGTACAAAGTAACGGGACATTATAAAAGTTCGTAAACAGTGTTGGAAATGCAAGCAATAAAATTGGTTCAGTTGAATGAAGGCAGTTGCGAAGTTAAAAACATTAAAGAAAGTTTGTTAGAAAAATTCGTGTTACATTATTGTAAAGTGAAATTTAAGTTAAAGTAGACAAGTTTTGTGCAGTTTTTATCAAAAATGGGCAAATAAAACACTAAGCCAAAATAGATGTACACCACTCAGAAGGTTATTCCAACCGCTACATTGCGAAAAAAATTTATCAAAGCCCAACTTCTGTTGACAATTATTTAAAGAATCCAGATTCTTATGGAAAAAACTATAAAGGAAGAATTTCTACAGTGATTTCAGCAGTTGACAGGCGCAAAATTATTCGTTGCGTTTCTAATTCCAGTGATTCAATATCAAAAATTAAATTTAAGGCCGGCGTAAATGCCAGTAAATCCACTGTTAGACGTGTTATTGTTAGTGCTAAGAACCTGAAGCGGTTAAAGTTGGTTAAGAAACCTTCTCTAAATGCTGCGACTGCAATTCGCAAAAGACCATATGGCCTGGACTTTAGGACAGAGTCAAATTAAGAATGACTGGCGAATAGTTGAAAAGAAGTTTAATCTAGATGGACCGGATGGGTATAACTTCTACTTTCATGATTTACGGAAAGAACAACGGTTTTTAACTTTTAACAGCTAAGAGGGTGGAGGAATGGTCTGGGGTGCGATCAGTTAATATGGAACATTTCAGTTAAATGTTCAGAGCACAAAAATGACGGGAATTATCTACAAAGGAATATTGGAATCAGCTTTTCCTAAGTTTAGTGAGTTATTTGGACCGTTACCTTGGATTTTGCAACAGGACGACGCACCAATCCATAGTGCTCGTGTAGTAAAGACATTTGTTGCAAGCCTAAACGTGGAATTACGGAATTGGCCACCATATTCACCAAACTTGAACATTATAGAAAATGTTTGGGGCTGGCTAACCCGTAAATTTTACGAAGGAGGAAAGCAGTACAGCGATAAGGATACACTTCTTCGGGGTATTAAATTAGCTTGGGCCGAAATTTCCCTAAATTACATAAAATCACTGTACGACTCACTTCCAGACCGCGTTTTTGAGATAATTTCACAAAAAGGTGGCCAAACACACTACTAACTGCTTTATTTAATAATTATTTTATAATATTTACCAAAAAATTCAATAAATAAAAACAAAAAGTGTACATTTTCCTTATTTACTGTCTTTGCCTTTATTCATGTGAACCGACTTTATTGCTTGTGTTTTAGGCTCTTTTAAAGAAAACCGGGTTATAGTCCCATTACCTTTTACTCTCAAGAGATTTTGTGATTGTTCGGTCTTGTAAAATTCCATATCTATCAAAAAATTGTTTTATTAAAGGGTTGCCTTTATTTAAGTGAACCGGAGTGTATTTGTGACGGTAGGAATAATAATTTACTTTAAACATATTCCGGTTGTGCATTGGTAATAATTGCATGCATATAAATTAAAAATTTTCTGGCGTGCCCAGAAATGTGATCTCACCTTCTTAGGTGAAAGATGTATCGGGCAATGTTGTTCAAAAGAATGCTACAATTATTCATGGCGGCATAATCAGGAATACTAAAGATTTAGCAACAGTATAGTAGATTTCGGAGTAGCAAAGCAGTTTCCAAAAAAAACCTAGACTACCATAAACTTTTTCTTACCTTGCATTAATGTGGTTTCTCCAAGTAAGAGTATTATTGAAAATGATTCCTAAATTTCGCGCAAAATCTTACTTAGTTAAGGTGGAATTACAAGACCGGGGTGGACATGGGCCTCAACCAACAAGCTTCTCCAGCCAGCTTTGGCTTGTTTAAGGTCCCTTTCCACTTGCGTGCGTCACCTGAGTCTCGGTCTTCCTCTACTGTGCGTCCTCGGGAGTGGATTCGAAGATATTTCGGACCGAAACATTCGCTTCCATTCGCTCTACATGATCTAGCCATCTTAGTCGTTGGACCTTCACTCTTCTGGCTAGATCGATGTCTCTGTATAGCCCGTACAGTATGTCGTTGTATGTCCTTCACCATTTACCGTATATGCAGACGGGACCAAAAATTACTGAAAGAATTTTCCTCTCAAAACAACCAAGATCAACCTCATCCGCTTTTTTTGATAGAGTCCATGTCTTTGCACCATAGAGAAGAATTGGGTTCATTAGGGTTTTATAAACGGTCACTTTAGTTGTTCGAGAGAGGGCTTTACTACTCAATTGCTTTCTTATCCCAAAGAAACAGCGATTGGCAAGAGTTATTCTTCGTTTAATCTCAGCGCTGGTGTCATTGCCTGAGTTCATAGCAGAGCCTAGGTAGACAAAGTCAAAGTTATAATTGCCTATAGTGACCTTTCTTGATGACAGCATATACCATGTCTTGCCCTCATTGACCGCCAAACCTATCTATGTCACCTCTGTCTCAATACTCACGAAAGCGCCAGTGACATGTCGTGAGCATAAGCGATGGACGAACTTTTGAAAGATAGTGCCTCTGGTGTAAGCGCTTAAGTTCTACACTATTTTTTCAAGAACGATGTTGATGAAGCCACATGACAGCGCATCTCTTTGTCTAAATCCTTTTTTGACATCGAAGGTCTCTGTGAGTTCTTTACCGACCTTGATGGAGCAGCATGCATGAACCATTGTAATTCTCACAAGCAGACGAGTTTAGCAGGGATGCCAAAATTAGACATGACTCTGTATAGCTCGTCTTTATAAATGCTGTCATAGGTGGCCTTAAAATCGATGAAAAGATGGTGGGTATCGATTTGGAATTCCTGGGTTTTCTCCAAGATCTGCCGCAGTGTGAATATATGATCGATGGTAGACTTTTCTGGCCTGAAGTCACACTGATAGGGACCAATAAGGTTGTTGACGAAAGGCTTCAGGCATTCACACAACACGGGAGATAAGACCTTGTAAGCGATGTTAAGAAGTTTAATACCTCTGTAGTAAGCGCAGTTTAGAGTGTCTCCTTTCTTGAGGATTGGGTAAACAATGCTGAGGTTCCATTCATCGGGCAAAATTTGTCCTGGTTCTCATCGTCCAGGTTGAATGGTTCATTCTTCCTTCCAGCGGGATTTAATTCATCATCGCCGTTAACCACTCTGCAGAAGAAGTTCTTCTATACCCTCAGCATAGACTGCGATTCTACTATGATGTCCCCTTCTTCGTCCCTGCAGGCTTCGGTTCGGGCTCTGTAGACCCAGCAGTTTCTTCTTACCTTTTGGTAAAACTTCCGAACCTCATTCCTGCTGTAAAATTGACGACCACTGGTCATTACAACAAAGTAATGGTCCAAGTCAATGTTGGCCGCTCGGAATGTTCGGACATCCATAATACTGAAGGAGTGCCTTGCGTTGATTGCAATGTGGTCAACCTAGTTGACGGCTGATTGATCGAAAGTTATCCATGTCCCTTTATGAATATCGAGATGCAGCAACCGCGTACTAGCTGTGAAACTATTTCGCCCGCCACGAAGTCGATCAGCCTAAATCCGTTATTGGACGTGGTGTCGTATAGGCTGTACTTTCCGACAGTACTACCAAAGATGCCTTCTCTTGCTGCCTTTGCAATAAAATCACCTAAGACAATTTTAATGTCACAGTTAGGGCACTGCTCGTATGTCTTGTCTAAGAGCTCGTAGAACCTCTCTTTGGTATCATAGTCTCCGTGTGGGCATGCGCGCATATTGGGCTAATGTTGGCGAATTTATCCTTGATGTGGATTGTCGAGAGACGCTTGTTAACATAAAGGAAACTTAAGACTTCTTGCCTAAGTCTGCCTCTAACGATGAATAAACATCCAAATAAGCACTGTTTTTGTTGCGGATAGTAGTAGCCATAATAAATATCACAGTATTTCATCCTCTTTTTGCCCGGTCCATCCCATCGCATTTCTTGGATGGCAGTTAGTTCTTGCTTTATAGCAGTTCAGGGCCTCCGCTAGCTGTTCGGCTGCACGCAGTTTGTTAAGGTACTTAACATTCCATGTACAGATCCGAAATTCGTTGTCCTTGTTTCGTTTGCATGGTTCCTCAACAGTAAAATCATCCGTTACCGAGGCTTGTTGTTGCTTCGCAACTATATATATTTTACGCAGTCGGGCAGTTACCCTGGCATACCGCGCAGAATCTAAATATTCAATTATTGTGGACCCGACATTGATTGTGGGAAGACGAAATGAGCTAAGAGTGGTTTTGTAGATTGTCACCGTTTTCGATTTACTTGCGTTCAAGCAGGAAAGGTGTTTAACGGATCATTTTCATAAACGTTCCAAGCCATCGTTCATTTTTAATGTACTCTCAGTAGTTGAGTCAAGTATACACTACCATCAAACGTTTTCGATTTTGGGTGTTTGATGACATTTGGAAGTTCGTTTTTAAAAACGACATTGGTCTGCATATTGAGCCTTGCGGAGCTCCGTTAAGAATTGGCAGCATTGTAAAGTTGTAGTTGTAAAGAGCCTCTTCGAAAATCTTTGAGAAGATGGAAGTATTGCTCTCGGTTTATAGTCCGAAAGGGTGCAGATTTTGTTTTTTTTTTTTATAGGAATGACTTTTGCTTTTTTTTCGTATCTTAGGGAAGTCGTTGGTGGGAAGAGTATTGGGAAAGATAAGCTATATAATTTTCGGTCTATACCATCTATTCCTCTAGCATTAGACTTTATTTCTAATAAAACTTTTACTATGTACTCGTTGCATACTCTTGTTATTGCTAGGTGATTTAGATGCAGTTGGAAAATTATTGGAAACTAATGTACATATTAAACTATAGAACTAGTTAACAACGCACGAATATAAGTTGATGTGACAAAATTGGCGTTTAACTGGTCACAGTCATTGTTGTTTTACTCCTGGTAGCGTTGGTACAACCCTTGCTTTTAATATTCTTACTTTGCTAGCAAGCAGCCTCCTCCAGTTTCGATATGTGTTTCTGAAATGCTCCAGTCTATACCATCTCCATCAGTTGTAAGACCCATTGTTTCGATTGTTCTTTGGTCTCTGGTGTGTACCAATTAATATCTCATGTCTCATCAACGGTCAACAAACGATGCAGAAACTTCTGCGAATTTCGAAATAACAGGGACAAGCACGTTTTTGAAGTGGTCTCACGTTCATGTTCTCATGTTCAAAATCTCGTAAAGGATATAGCAAACGCATTCAGTTGAGATACCTGTTATCTCAGCCAACTTGCGGATTTTCACTCGGCGGTCCGCCAATACAAGATCACGAACTTTGTCCACAGTTTCCTCTGTGGTAGCCGTTTTTGGGCCACCTGGGGGCGGTTCATCAAAAACCGACGTACGGTCACCGCGAAACTCTGCGAAGAAATTATAAACAGTTGTAGGAGAAGGTGAACGGATCCAAGAATTGGTTTGATTTCTTCGCAGGTTTTGCTTCTTAAAAACAAGAATTGGATCATGGAGCGATACCGCTCTTATTCCATGGTCGCGAAAAACACTAGCAGGATGTTTTGAAATGGGTGTCAAAATAAAACTAAGCATCGGATTATTACCAAATTTTGACAAACTGGCTAAAGGAGACTATACTGAGTATGAAATACTCATTTTGGCTCTGTAGCGCCACATATCTTCCGATCCGAGTAATTATCAAACATCCCTCGTATCAAGCTATGCTTGGAAAACGCTGGCTATACAAGAGCACCCCGGAAATATCACTTGCTGGAAAAATGTCAAAGAGTATGTTAGAATCGTCAGAGAAATAAGTGCGCAAGCTAAATTTAACCGGAAACAGAATACGTGATTTAAGTAATTTAAGAAACAGTCTGAACTTCGGTTGTCAAAAAAGTTACGGTTACGATTAGACAAGCTGTAAAATGTATTATAATTGTCTATACGGACGGTCTATAAACCGTCCCAAGCTAAACATTATCACTTTAACAAATTAATTTCAAGAAGAGATAATTTATTCCGCAATCAGATTTGTCTACTGATTTACATAGATGTTTACAAATAATCCCGCTCTTCATGTACATTGTAACACCGCCCCGACTCGAACGATTCCTTTAGAGCGATGTGTTTGATATCCATTTACTGATACAACTTCATCTAGTAGTTTGGGCACAAGCCGTGTTTCGCATATTCATATAACATCTGAATTGAACTCAACAAATATATAACGAAATTCCTCTAGTTTGAGCTTTAACCTCTATGCATTCATACGTCAAATACGTAAACGTAAACGTTAACGTTTTGAGCCAAGTACCCGATCCATCAAGAACAAATTCTTCTTCTTCTTCTTCCCACAGTGTGAACCCTACACTGATCATTATACATATTCACAAATGTGAATGTAAAAGATAAGTTAAAAGATGTGCATCCAAATTAAACTCTCCTGTATTGGATAACTAGTGATTTTAATTACTGGGATAGTGACATGCAGATAATTATTTTCTTCTGTAGTTGTTGAATTTTGTTGTTTGTTTTTGTTGTTTGTTTTTGTTGTCTTTATCGACTTCGACGTTTTCAGAGTCAAATAGCACTTGCTCTACTGAAGATAGTTGTTGTTTGCTATCATAAAGTCCGTGTCGTTTTATAGTAAAACACAAAATTTTTGCAAAATTCAACTTTATTTATCAATATAGTTGCCTTCGAGGGCGATATACTGATTGAAACGATTTTTCGATCTTTCAATACCAGTTTTGTAGTATGATTTCGGTTTAGCTTCTGTTTCGGAGATTACTTCTTCATCGGTCTTAATATCTTTCCGCCGAGCATTTTGGAGAATACGGTGGGTGGAGAAGCAATTCGTAGCCGAATTCATTCAATTTTGCCATCGTTTTCATCGGCTTGTGACACGGTGCATTGTCTTGATGGAACAGCACTTTTTTTTCTTCAAATGCGGCCGTTTTTCTCAATTCGTCCTTCAAATGCTCCAACAACGCAATGTAATAGTCGCTGTTGAAAGTCGATGAAAATTATTCCATGTGTATCCCAAAATACGGATGCCATTATCTTACAAGCCGACTGTTGAGTTTTTGGTCGTTTTGGACGAGGTTCGTCGCATGCTCTCAACTCAGCTGATTGCCGACTTGACTCTGGTGTGAAGTGATGGAGCCAAGTTTCGTCTATTGTCACATACCGACGCAAAAATTCGGCTTTATTGCGGTTGAACTGCTTTAAACGCTCCTCTAAATCGTCACCACGTTGTTGTTTTTGGTCGACTGTGAGCAAACGAGGCACCCACTTTGAACAGAGCTTTCGCATGTCCAAATATTTGTAATCATTTTGTTTACTTTTTTGATGTTTTCATCTGAAACAGCCTTGGTGCTTGTATGACCACTTTTAAATTTTTCAATCCACTTGCGAATGGTTTGTTCGGCTGGTGCAGAGTCCGGGTAACACTTATCAAGCCATTTCTTTGTATAGGCTGCATTTTTTCCCATCAAACACAAAATTGCTTTGAATCCATTTTTTTTCACAATAACAAAAGTTGCTTCACTCACAACGCTATATCTCGAGAACTAATCATCCGACAGCTGTCAAATTTATACACGTATCTTTTGAAGGTTGGTACAAACTGAAAATGATATGGATTTAATTCAAGTGGTGCCCTCTCTTAGACTATTCAGCCCATGTATTACTTGTTGCTTGCATTATCTCTCGTAGTTTGTTTGGTGATTTTGCTAAGTTTTTCTACAATGTCAATCGGTGTGGGTGTGCCATTGCTGTCTGTCTTAACATAGGCGAACCAATGCATGGTAAATGCATGCATGTGGCGCTTGCGTTTAAGTTTGATTGTAAGTCTAAGAATAGATGTGTAGTTTTCGGTCAAACTTTTTTCTTTAAGCAGATTTTCCTTAAGTGCATTCGTCAAAATTTCGCAATTTATTCTGTGGCAATTTTTGTTTGTGGATTGAGCAGCCACGGTACGGTACTTCGCTACTAGCAGGTATGCGGTTTCCAAGCAAAATTTGTGTTAAATTTTTTTAAAGCCCGATGATAAGCACTATAGTGTTTAACTACATGATTACATTACCGTTCTTTGGTCAAAAATGACTTTCTCATTTCTAAAATTGATTAATTGTAACTGGTGAATAGATAGCAATGATAGCTTTTCCAATTGTTATGTTTCAGCAGCTTGCCAAACGTGCGGAAATTATTAAAAAATATTATCGAAATTCGGACTCAGTTATAAATACGCAACGTGAATTTCATCGTGAGTCAATTTGTCGCATCGTGGAAAAGTATAAGCGTGAGTACAGTCTTTTGAATTTTAAGTCACCAACCAGATAGATATTGGTGCCTTATGAAGAAAATATAGCCACTGGTCCGCACTGTTCTAAAAAAGAAATTGGCCCAAATCACATCACGACATTCTGGGATGAATGAGAGGCAGTTACAAAGCCTCTCGGGGCTTATTAGGTCCAGTTCCAGCCTCTAAGAGTAGTTCATATAAATGCCGCATTGAACAACCAGTGGGAGACGGGAGGCTAAATAAACGGGCAAAAAATATACGTTGCGCCAAAATCACTGACGAATTGTTCATCGAAAATATCTTGACGATTATTTCGCATTCCATTGCTAATTGACATAAATTCTTATTGTGTTTGCTTCACAAATATGTCAAAAACGAATTGACTTTCGATGCCATATGTAAGATATAGGACAATTTCCGATAGGAACATACATTATGGCCCACCTAGTGGCGTATTCCTTTGATTGAATTACTGCTCTAAAAGTCGAGACATAGAAGAAACAGGTTTTAAGCAAACTTTGGTTGTTATTTTTTGCCATTCTTCTTGTAGTCCCGATTTAACCCTAGATATTCTTTCCATATGTGTTCGATAACATTTTCATTTTTTTTAACGCGAAATGATGTGCACTATTAGTGATTTCTCCGAATAATTTTAGCAATTTTTCGAATTTCAGCCCAAGAGTGTTGGAATAGATAATAAAGGACCTTGAAGGCCATTGAAGGCCAGAAGAAGCTTTAATGGATTTGGAAACCATTGACCTAAATAAAACATTCTAATGCCATGAGAGATTATGAGAGGTTTTTCAAAGGCTTTGGTGAAATCGGTAGCGATCACATCAATTTCTACCCCACGATCAATTGTGCACCAAGTATTTGAAACGAATCCGTTACGGTTGGTAGTTTCTTCCATTTCCTTTCTTCATGGAAAAGATGAAAGAAGGCTATTAGAGATTGAGTTAAATAAGTAAGGTTGACTTTTGCACCCATTAAATTTTCTATTTTCTTACTTTCTTATTCTAACATTATAATAATTGATTCTAACGTTGATTGCGAACAGTTGTTGTAAGGATGTATATTATATATGATACAGATGATTTTTTAAAGCATTTTTAGTTATAGCGAAAATGTACACCCAACAATACTCCGCGGCCATCGCCACGGTGTAGATTAAATTCTTCAGTAAATAATTCGGTGTTTTGAATGTCAGGCAATATAATGATCTCGTTAGGACGAAAACACCGTTAAACAGAACCTGGGTAGGAAAGTATAAATATACATAGTAGAGCTCTTTGTTTTAATATTAAACGGAATGTCATTTAAAAAGAGACTTATGAATATTATAACGAACTTGCAAGGAATTACTTCGTTGGCTAGGGACAGCAGTAGTTTTTTTGCAGTTGCCAAAGACGCTTGGAATTTGAATAGGAACCGAATGAGGCGTTATCGCTTGCGACGTCAGTTGGAGTAATTTCGAAGTTTTCAGAAGACTTATCAGAATCAGAAGACTTATTTTTGTGAAAGTTTGCTACATCAGACATCAGCTAAGATATAATTGGTTTTATCAAAAGTCATGTAGATCGAGAAGACTTTTCTCGGTCAAAATTTATATTTATCCTGCCAGAAAGGCATCAGTACTATGATGGTCTTTAACATAACATACTTAATCCTAACATGACACCCATGAAAGTAATAGTGTTAAGCACTATATAAGTTGTTTTCTCGTTCTTATCAAGATAAAAACCTCAATCTTGAGGTGATTGACTGAATTCCCATTACAAGAGCACCAATCGTAGATCATCTCTAGAACTATCTAGGCCTATCTAGGTAGGTTATGAATCTTTAAGGCTTAGTTCCCAGTGGGCATTTTTCAGCACAACCAGATGTGCTTTCCACATAGCAGTCCTCTTTTTAATACCACATATTCTCTGCTTTTGCTAGCTTTCACAACTATAGTCATTGCCAACTTTCCTAATTTGGAGTATATATTAGAAGAAGTGTAAGCGGCTTTTTGAGCTTTTTTTGAATTTGGAATTTCCATTTACTCAAACTGAAACCTCTATTGTTTGCAGCACCGTTTCAGGCGCACCCTGCGTGTGGGTAAGTCACGTTCTACTTTCTAGCAATAGCTATGCCTAGATACTTTAATTCGTCCACTTTTTAAATATTTTCACCATCAATCTTCTGTCTTATGTCCTCTATCTGCTTTCTTTTTCATTATCATTCTTTGTGTTATTTCAACATTTACTTTAAGTCTCTTTTGTTTTAAACACTTATCAACTGCTTTTAAGTCCTCTTTTTGACAGTAGTACTCGCCAAAGTCCGTGCTCATCATATAGATCACCGCTAATAGAGCAAGCTTACTACAATATACAGGGTGACTAGCCCGAACTGCAACTTTTCAAAATGCTATAATTTTTTGATAAATTTTATTGTGCCAAAGCAAAAAATGTTGGAAAATACATCAATTTTCAAATTGTATCAGTAGTTTTCAATATGTCAACCTTTGGCGCGAATAATGGCCTTGAGACGGCCGAAGAAAGCATCACACGCTGCACGCAAGTGGCTCTGCGGTATTTTGGCCCATTCCCGGCGAAGTGCTTGTTTGAGGTGGTCCAAAATTTTGTATTTTTAAGTGTCAACCTTCGCCTTCAAAATACCCCAAACAAAGAAATCCAACGGATTCGCATCCGGAGAATTTGCTATCCATTGTGTCGAAGAAATGAAGTGTGGAACATTGTTTTTTAACCAATCTTGGTTGACGCGCGCTTTGTGAGACGGTGCCGAGTCTTGTTGAAATGTCCACGGTCTCCGACCGAAATGATTGCTTATCCAAGGCTTCAATACTGTGTCTAAGACAGTTTCACTCTATAAGATCGCATTAATTTTGACGCCACGGTCCAAAAATACGAGCGGAGAGCTCGACGATTATGGTGGCCCAAACCATCACTGTCGGTGCTACCTGCCGTCCGAAGGTGTAAATTTTTGAAGGACCTCAATGGCTTGAGCGCAAGCTCATTTTTCAGTATGTGTTGCATGCGTTCCAATGATTTGTTAAGCTCACGAGCCATTTTTCTTCTACTTCGACGCGGATTTCGCTCAATTCGAGCCTTCACTTTCCGAACCATTTCTGCCGATGTTGCTGTTTTTTTATGCGTTTTGCAATGCTGCCAGTATCACGGTAACGAGCTATGGTTCGAAACACAAATGATTTATTCACGTTGAGATGCTGGAAGGCTCTAACGATAGCTACTTGTGTTCTTCCAGCCAAATATAAAGCAATCACACTATCACGTTTAAATTCCATATCGGATAAAAATTTTTCAACACAATTGAGACGCAAATCGTTTGTAAATCGGCTTGTAAATAATAAAATTATCTGTCATGTGTCAAAATTTGAGCTCACAGTAATGAGTGGTTTGGAAATTATAGCAGTCTGAAGTTGGTTGCAGTTCGAGTCAGTCAGGGTGTATATCTGTGGCCTCAAGTGATAATCACTTAAGTCGACATAAGCAAAAATTAAGCTACGTAAAGAAGCCGATGTCATGTGACTTAGATATGGTGTAGTAACCGTTAATCTTACTTAACTTATTTTCAAAACAATATTATCGCTTATCTCGATTGTCCATCGAAGAACACACACAATAACCACTAAATTGAACTTATGTGTTAGACAATATTTTATTAGAATATAAGCTTATTCCCACTTAAGTGATCATTGTTGATTATCAATGATACCCTATGTCTCAGAAATAGACATTTTGTTTAACACTTTAAGTTTTTTTTTGCTGTTTCATAGGTTTCTATGTTCCGTGCATAACTGACCAAAAGCATCACTTAAGTTGAAACTATCATCGGGTGAAGTGGTCCGAGTGCTATTATTTAACACGAATTCAATGTGTCAGGCCGCGGTGTATTTCAAAAGAAAATAATATGAATGAAGAAGATCAAGGTAGTTTCATTAACACAATCCAAAAGTAAATTTTGTAAACGTAAATACACAAGAATTTTTATTGCGACAATTTTTAATTTTATAATAAAGACAACGTCAATAAGTCAACACAGACACTTGTTGACCCACATGAATTTAGTGATTTGATGGATGTCGATTTTGACTGTGATGATTCTCTCGAAGATCCTGATTTTCAGGCTTCCGCAGAGGAGCCGTCGTCTTTTAAAATTGATGAAGATGTAAGAAATATGGCAAGAAAAATTTAACGGAATATTTATATTACAATCCGATTTGTTCATTTCAAACGGACTACTGACAACTTAATATTCTAGAAGAGAATCAAGGAAAAAGCGCAATACCGGAAAATCATATATAAATTCGAAAGGTTGTGTAGTGCCAGCAATAATATTCAAAAATTTAAGTCACTTGTGTCGTTAAAAAATGCAAACACAGAGAAACACGGAGATTTCACAGAAACAGGTGTTCAAATGCTATTGAGAACTAGGAACTTATAATTAAAGAATTTGAAAATTTTGAAAAAACACAACCCTTAAAAAATATTCTCTTAAGCCTCGAAACCGTGTATGCCAAAAATGCTTTCGAAAATGCCTTAGTGAAACGGAAAGCTTCTTGAAAAATGTTACAAGAAAGAAATTGGAGCACCCGCTGTCAAGTTAAGTTGATCATCGATGATCAGGAGGAAGATCAAAAAAATTAAATGAGGAACTGTCGGAAGAATAAAAGAGCACGTTAAAAGCTTTCCTGCCTACGAAAGTCACTATTGTGGAAGAGATACAAGCTGCAAGTATTTTCCTTGCAGTTTAACTACTAGATGGGGTGAAAAGTAACCTCATTGGGAATGAAAAAAAATTTTTTAAATGTTTTTTTTTTATTTTATTCAGTATAGTCCCCTTTTAGTTTGATACACTTATTCTAGCGATTTTCCAATTTCTTGATCCTGTCCGAAAAGTAATTTCCAGGAAAGCCTGCAAAATACTCCTCCGTGGCAGCGATGATTTCCTCACGTGAGCTGAATTTTTTATTCATGAGCCATCTTTTGAGATTTGGGAAGAGATAATATTCCGAGGGAGCCAAATCGGGCGAATACGGTGGATGCGAGCCTCCCTCGGCCTCTTCGGAGCACTCGTGCCGGCTTCAGTCCATTGTCGGGCACTCATTCTCTTCTCTAGTGTTCAAAAGTTGCAAATCGACACCAAAAGCCCGCCCGATTCCGTATCAGCAAGTCCACACACTCTTTCGAAGTGCTCTCGCGTTCGTGTTTTTGGTCAGGATTGAGTATGCGCGGCACCCAACGGCAGGATAACTTTTTCATATGCAGAATATTGCCAAAAATATGGTGTGGTATCTGCTAGCTCGCGAACCTTCACTTTCCGGTCAGCCAACCTCATTTCATGTATTTTTTTGACATTGTCCTCTGATGCGGTTATCAGAGGGCTTGCCGCTGCGGACTTGATCGGTACTGGAGTTGCGGCCACCACGAAACTCTCGAAACCAATATTTGACGACGTAATCTGACGGAGCATTACCTCCGTCCAACTTTTCCTTTGGTTTCCTTCGCCGTTTTGCCTCTCAAAAAATAATGTTTTATGAGAGAACGAAAATCGTTTTTGTCCATACTCAACATGATGCCAAACACGTCAACAACAATCAGCTGTCAAAACAAAACTAAAGACAATATCGCACTGAAATTTGGCATGTATGCCTAAATATGAACGGACTTCAAGGCACCGTAACCTTTTTAGTAGCAGCGAGTTCTGGCGGTCAAAGAAGCTACTTTTCACTCCACCTGGTATTTCGCAAATATGCAAATTATATTGTGAAAAGTAAAAATTCCAAATAGTTGGTCTCACCACATATTCTCAAGTTCTAAAAGTAAGACTAGACTTAACAAATATTTTTGTTGTAGTTTGTAATTATATATACATACCTATATCTTTTTTTAACATTGAATATTAAGTTTTAACAACCTATGGTAGATACTTGTAAAACATACGATTCGATGACAATGAAAATTGATTAATATATTGACACCTTAAAAGACCTCGAAAATATTCAAGCTCTTCACCAAGCCGAAGCAGAATGAGCTTATGAATCGAAACAGTTAGACAAAAGTCTTGTGATTAATGATCCTGATATGGAAGTTTATAGGTACTTTTAATCTACAACAATTTTTTCCTACTCCACATTTGAATAGTGCATATTCTTTTTACGAAAGGAAACTATGGACTTCTATTGACGAAACGATTCATGATTGCGTGACAGGACGTCCGCATTATTATGTGTATGTGGCATGAAGCAATATCAGGGCAATGCAGTTATCATTTTCAAACCTGTGTCTGATCTTTAAAAGAATCCTGCATTAAAACGATTGATATTTTATAGTGATCCGTGTGCAGGACTAAACAAAAATTCATTTTTAAGTGTACTGTTTTTAATGGCTTTCCAACTACACTCAGATTTGAAATTGATAGACCATACATTTTTGGAACCAGGACACACGCATATGGAATGTGATTCAGATCACGGAAGAAAAAACGGACCAAAATAAAAATAGATCTTCCACATGATTGGTATAATTTCATCAGAGAAGTCGAATACAAACTTAAGCGACTTAAGCTGGTTATCGCTTGAGATTACAGATATTACTACACACCTTATTGCTTATATATTTGATGAACAACAATGTTAGTAAAACGGAGACATCATATAGTACCTCTTTTGTCTATGATAACTCTCCATTCACCTTTGCTGTCTGCCTTCGATTATAGATAGATTTTTTATTCTTTTCTTATGATTTTATGATACAATTCAATATATAGGGTTTTCTAACAATGACTTGACAACTTTTTTTTTAAAATTAAGGGCAAACCATAAACCATTTGAGATATTTCAAAAACTTTATTATTGGCTGGAAGAACATTTATAAATAGAATGGAACTGTTTCACGTTCAATGTTGGCTCTGACTAACCAATGACTTAACGTAGCCCCACAGAAAATAGTCAAGCGGAGTAAAGTCGCACGAACGAGGCGGCCAATCGACTGGCCCATGTCTTGAGATAACACGCTCACCATACTTACTCTTCAATAAATCGATTGTAGCGTGTGCTGTGTGGCACCATCCTGTTGAAACCACATGTCGTTCAAGTCCATATCTTCCAATTCGGGCCAAAAATAATCGGTGATAATGGCGCGATAACGCTGACCATTCACAGTAACGTGACGATCGTTATCGTCGACGAAAAAACATGGTCCAATAACGCCGTTGGCATGCAAACCGCGCTAAGCAGTTATTTTTTGTGGTTAAAGTGGTGATTCATGAAGCACATGTGGGTTTTCACCCAACAAATAACGCATATTTTGCTTATTGACGAACCCATTGAGCCAAAAATGAACTTCGTCACTGAAAATGATTTTGCGACTCCGAATATCTGTAGAAAATTTTTATAATTTGCAGACGTTGCTTGTTAGTATTGATGATGATGAAAATGTTGAGTTTAGTGAATAAATTGACAGTGACAGTTTGATGATTAGTGAAAGAGTGCGTTCACAAATTAAGTTCAAAGTTGTCAAGTCCCTATTGGAAAACCCTATATAATACATACTATAATTCATGTCACGGGAAAAGAGAAAATAAGAAAAGCTAGTGACATTCCATATTTTAAGTAAAAAAAATAAAATTATCAGACATATGTATACAATAAAAGATAAGTTTTGGGTGGGGTGACCCTCAAAGAGCAACTTCATAAAAATTAAGTAATAAGTTAGTTCATAGAAAATGTAAATCAACAACGCAATCAAAGTAATTGCTGAGAGCAGCAGTATCAAAATAATAAAAGCAAAGGATAAAATTATACCAGAATATCAGAAATTAGAGATTCTAAAACAACAAAATTAAAGCCGAAAAGCCAGATTTTAGCGCATTTCATAAACGTTACAGGTATTGATATTGCCCTGATCGACTGTGGGAGTTTATTAAACAACCGATCAGATAAAACAAAAAAGAAATCGAGATACGCAGTGGTGCGGAAAAGAGCTACAGATAACATGATAGAGAGGTTTCCATGTAAATTATAATTTGAAATAAGACAAAAGTTACGGTTACCAGACTTCATGAAAAATGTTTTTAACACTTTAAAACAATACAAGTGGCGAACTGGCTTTTTCCTCAAAATGTGTTTCTGTAAAATCAGCAACAGTTGTATTTTATTTAGGTAGATACCTCCCCAACAAGTAATCCCGTATTGCAGCTTAGAATGGAAAATTCCATAGTAAATTATCTTAAACAGCTTATTTGAGCATAAAATACGCAAAAAATAAAAATTTTCTAAGTGTGCATCGAAAGTACTTTCTCAATAAGTCTGCGTGATTCAAAAAACTCATTCTAGAATCAAGGGTGAGCCTCAGCTACTTTAAGTCGTCGACTATCTCAACTAAAAAACATTTATCACTACGGTTTAGACTACTACAAAAAGGGGGAGAGGGAGACGAACAATTACAGTTGGACAGTTCGTATTTTTCACACACATTTGCCTTCAGTTTGTGCACGAAAGATAAGTTAAAAAACATTATTTTATTTTTGGAGCTTATAACTAAATTATGTTTTGCAAACCAGTGTCTCAATAGATTTAGATCCCAATTGATATCAGAAACCAGGTCCAAAGGACTGTTCAGACCATAAGAGAAGCCTATGTCATCCGCAAATGCAGTAGGTGAACCTTTAAAACTAAGATCAAATAGCGAATTGATGTAAATTATAAATAGGATTGGACCCAAAACAGTACCTACAGTTTCAAGAACTTAATTTCGCTCCTTATTTTAACTATCTTAACTCTCTGCGACCTATTTTCCAGATATGACCTGAACCAATTAAGGATAAATCCACGGAAGCCAGCGTTTTCCAGTTTTCTCAACAAAAAAATTATGGTTAACCATATCGAAAGCTTTGGTTATATCAATAAATAAACCAGCCAAACATTTTTTTCCGTCGAGGTATGACATTATTTGAGAACAATACTGTAAGAGCGCGCCCTCCGTCGACTTTCCTTTTTGAAATCCAAATTGGACGGGATTTTCTGGGTACTCATATGATCTGGACCACGCTAGTTCAATGTTTTTGAGGTCATATTGGTTTTAACTTTTTAAGCAACAATTCTTTATCTATCGTTTCAAATACTTGCTGATATCAAGAAACACACATTTTTTCGGCGATTTGCTCTTTACATTTAGTAGTTACTAAGTTAAGGTCACTATCACAGGAATGCTTTTTCTTAAAACTCGATTGAACGTATTTTATAAAATTGAAAATTAATTTTTCAAAGTATTCAATTAGTAATCAATAAATAGGTACTATTTCTTCAAACACTTTTTCACACAATGGCGATGAATTGATAGGACGGAACTCTTCACATTTTTTTTTTCTTTTTTCAATTGGAGTCATTACAGCTTGCTTCCAGAATTCTGGAAAACAAGCCATTTCCATTGATTTATTAAGCATTGCCAGCAAAACCGGTCCGTTGTAATCAACATTATCGCAGTATATATTTGGACATATCGGTACAAGTACCTAGATATGTTCGAAGTCAATTTTATTTTTTATTTGTTTTATGCTGTTTTAATGGTATATCTTGCATTGTCATTCCCTTAAGTTTAAAAAATGGCGTTGGTTTCACTAACACAATTAACATAAGGGATATATTGCATAAAGTTAGTAATTTGAACGGTACTATCAATAAGAAAGTGATTAAACATATCTTCTATAGCTATAGCTTCCGTATAAACAACGCCGTCAAAATATATCTTTTGTATCACAACACTTCTATTTTTTTTTTTTTTTTTACACATATTGGTTCAAGTTTCGTCACATATTTTTTTTAGACTCTGGAGTTTTCGATTTAACGTTTGTTAAATTTACCTTTGCACTTTTTAATTTCAGCTTTATACTTGTACTCCCAACAGTCATTCTGTGCATTATTAAATTCGGCTATTTTCCTTCTTTTCATTTCCTTAAGTAATCATTTAAAACACACATTTACAGAAGACATTCTTAAACATTAAAAAATGTAAACTGTTTGACCACGTCGTTTACGCCTTCGCGAAACATTTCACCCATCGTTTTAGCGTTCATACTGCTGTATGATCCAGAGCACACTGGAACAAATTGTTACTTGTACTGCCAACTTTAACCCATTTATACACCTCTTTTTTTCCTCTTTAGCTTTAATATTTACACTCACACTTATCATTTGGTAGTCACTAATCATTAAGTCGTTGTCTACTTTTACATCCATGTTTCTCGCGTTTGTAATAACATAATCAATCATGGTTTACGACTCATCTGTTGTTGTGGTTAGTTACTTAATTAGTTGTTTATGGTACACTCGTTCTCACTCACGTTTCACTCACTTTGAGCCAGTCAATGTTAAAATCTCTCAGGTTCACAAAGTTTTATTTGCATAACCCAATTTTTCTATGCAGACGAAAAATTGTTTGGATTAATTTGATCATCTGTACACACTTCCAACAATCCATGCAAAAGAACACTGACACTAATTAAGATTATTAGTCAACATTAATCCATATATATGAAATAGTTTATTCAATTTATCGCCTGTATTCCTTTCTTTGAAAAAAAAAAAAACAAAAAAAAAAAAAACAAATGCAACCAGGCATGTTTCTTCCCAGCAACATCTTCTTTATAATGCGTCACACCACTATGTCACACCACTATGTCACACTTTTCGTTAATTAGGTACTTGACGTGTGCTTGCACATCATCAAAGTTGTTTATTAATCCTTCGACATTTAAATAAATAACATTGATATTTGTTGGTTGCTTATACACTACACGGTTTCTTTGCACATCAATTTTTTTAACAAACACTTCATATTGGTAGCTTCGACGGTCATGACCTACATTAAGATATAAGCCCAATTTTTTGTTTGCCATCACACATTTATTGCACTTAAAGTTCGTTATATCACGTGGATCTCATCATATTTTGCACATACGATTACAATCCTGTTTTTGCAATTTACAATGTCATGATTATATCCCCAGCAATTGGAACACCTTCTAATCGACACATGCTCATACACATCTGTCCCATCCTATATTTAATCTTTCTCTCTCCATAATTTGCTTATATAGGGTGATTCATCCTGAGGTGTAATTTTCAATAGTCTTTTTTGACAGATTACGCTTGACTCCTATCAAACTGTCTTGTCGTTTTTGTTCAGTATCCTTGGAAATTCGCAAATTTGGGTCCTAGTTTACATAAGTGGATGATACTCGACCGGTTAGACCACATCCACCAGCATGTAGTGAGCAGCTATATAACTATAGCAGCTGTAGCTGAGAGTATACGCGAAGATCGTGACGAATCAATTCGTCGTCGTTCTCAGTAGCTTGGCTTGGCGTATTCGACAACTGGGCGTATTTTACGTAAGGATCTCGGCCTAAAAGCGTACAAAATTCAACTTGTGCCAGAATTGAAGCCAGGTGACTTGAATTTGTGTCATATTTTCAGTGAATGGGCTCTGGAAAAACTCAATGAAAATCCGGTGTTTTATCGTGAAATTATGTTCAGTCATGAAGCCCATTGCTGGCTTAATGGATACGTTAATAAACAAAATTGACGTATTTGGTCTGATGAGCAACCCGAAGAGTGCCAAAAGCTACCAATATATCTATTAAAAACAACGGTATGGTGTGGTTTATGGGCTTGTGGAATCATTGGTCCATATTCCATAATTCAAGCACATGGTCTCGGTGAGCTCTGGTTTCAACAAGACGGCGCTACGAGCCATACAGCGCGTGAAATAATGGACTTGTTGAGAAATCATTTTGGTGGTCTCAGGTCTTTAGGAATAAGCCAGATACGATTGACGATTGATTTGGGAACCAATATTACTCGTGTTATCTGCGAGATACCAGTCGCTATGCTCGAACGAGTCGCCCAATATTAGACCTTCCGAATGGACCACCTCAGATATAGTTGTGGCCAACATTTACATGATGTCGTTTTTGAAGAGTAAATGCTATGATTTTTTCTTTTAACCGATAATAAAAAATTTAAGTTCTCTTTCAAATTTATGTGTTTTGTTTTACATTATAAATCAAACCTTACGATGAATCCCTTTATACAATAGTCCCCTTCGTCCACCAACATTACCAATTTTAACTGTCAATATCTCTAACGGTGTTATCCTGTTTTTTATCGGCGTCTCCAAGTCTCATTTTCCCCACTCATCCTTCATTTCACTCATAGCCACGCATGGTTTTATTAATTCAGGTCCCGTTACATCATATTCATTTCCCAGGTTTATAGTATGTTTGTCTTTCTTTGCAAAACCTAACTTTGTTGATTATCATCAAAGTTGATAACGACAATACCGTTTTATTTACTAAGCCATTCACTTTTACTGCCGATGATGCTGGATTTATTTTGTTTTATCGTCTTTCATTTTTTTAGTATCTTGGGATACTTTTGGTCTAACTATCACATGCGGCTCAATTTTTTACCGCTTCCGCATACGATGCCTTATTATTATTCACATTGAGATTCTTGACTTCAACTAAAGTTTTCGTATTGTTAGTCACACCCGAATTCTTTTTCTTTTTTCTATATTTTGGAAACGATTTCTTTAAAATTCCCACAAATTTAAACACTTTCAACTTCAACTTTATAACTTTCCATGTGCTACCAATAAGTACCCATCATATGCTTGCATACATCGCGTGAGAAGGAAAATAAGGGAGGAAAGAAAGAGAGGTGCCGATGAATGTTGGACTTAAATGTCTGAAGGTTGTAATGACTAAGAAATAAAGAGCTAAACTGGACATTCCATAAGCGAGGAACGAATCACGATATTTTAATGTACGTCCGAAAGTGGGTTTGATGGTAAACTGATAAGCATTCGTAGCAAAACGAGTGTTACGGTTAACAGTTTGAAAGGCGGAATGCTACTGTCGATTTTTATTGAGCACTGATGGTGGAAATAGCGATAAAACAGAATGAGACACGAGACATTATGTCGGTGTTCGAGAATGTCCATAGTCTATGAGTTTTATGGCGATACTATCCAGCTGGTGTAGAGATGTTTTGAGCGCACCTAGCCGGTTGCGGATATTGTACTACAATTTCGGCGGATAAATGCCTAATATATTGAAGCCAAATCAGACAGGGTTAAGTATTTGCTACATTGCTTGAGGAATTCTAGACCTTTCGCAGCATTTTTAATGACAACGAATAGGTGGTCATTCTAACGTAAGTTGTGATTGAAACAAGTACCAAGTATGGAAAGTTTTTCGGTTTCGATGATGCAAGTGACAGCAGACAGTATCGTGTTTTGGAAGCATTAAATTCTACACAGTATGTTACAATAAGTGGTTCCCCAATTACTTAGTTATGTTGTTAATATCAAAAATTTATTGAGCTTAACATACGCTGGCATTCCCCCTCTACAGGGCGTGTGTCAGGGAACGAATATGAAAAGCAGAGAGTTCTGTAGTCAGCAAATGAATATATTGGATTAGAAGTAGTAGATAGAAGATCGTTGGTAAAAATTAAAAAGAGTGTCGGGTACAGAACGGAGCCCTGTGTCACTAAAGTATTTATTTTGTGGATATCAGACTTGAAACCATCCAAGACATCTTGAATTGAACATTCCGAAGGGTAGTTACTAATCCACTAAAGAAGATATTCACCGATCCGAAATACACGCATTTTCGACAAACTCTGTCAAATGCTTTATAAATATCAAATGCAACTCTCTTGCTTTCGTCAGATTAATGTAAGCTTTGGTTCGACATTCCATCAGATCACCAGTGGACCTGCTGATACTCAAGCCGTACTGCGGGTCATTGAGACGTTTTCGTGATTCGACATATTTCATAAGCTGACGGTTTATCAGCGTTTCTATGACCTTGGAAAGAAGGTACGTAAGTGGAATGGGTCTGCAGAAGAAGAGAGAACCAGATTCGCTTTCGGCTGGACAAATGCTGTTTTCCGTCTCCTCGGAAAGGTTCCTAAAATGCAGGATTGATTTAAAACCTTTCGCAGTGGTTTTGCAGGCGTGGAAGAACACCTTTTTAGAAGAAGGGGAGATATGCAATCTGGGCCAGCGGATTTGTGTGTATTAAGATGTTTAAGTAGGTACTCTTGCTACTACACGAATTCGAATGTGGATTTGTCCCATTGAAGATTTGACGCACTCAAGTGTGGCGGCACAATCCGGAAATGTTGAGTCGGTCGCAAAGTGTGCAGCAAGTAGATTGGCCTTGTCCAAAGAGCTGACAGCTGGAATGTCATTATAAATAAGCATTGGGATAAAGAATGAGGCAGAATTTCTAATGTTTTTGATGAACGACAACAAACTTTTACTAATATATCTTTGGGATATTCTAGTACTTTTTGCCGCAGTGTTCGAATTTTTTTCTGTTTTCCTCTGCCGGATTGGTCTTAAAAAACGGAAAAAACATATGTCTAACCCTGACAGCCTCTTTACGGCTCGAGTCGTATCATGCCTTTTCCTTTAGTTTGAAACTCTTCATCTGATGAGGGATAAAGGAGCTTGTTCCAAAGAGAACAGTGTCTGTGATCATATCAGCAGCGGCGACCTCATCATTATCGAGAAAACATAACGAAAAGTTAAAATTCCTAAAATTCGATTCAATTGGTTTTCTCGTATTTCCAAACAGTTCTATTAGGAATGCTTCTTTAACTGTGTGGTCGTTGTACGAGAAATAAGCTTATATAGGGTGATTCGTCGTGAGGTTTGATTTTTAATAGGATTTTTTTTCGATAGATCACGCGTGACTGCTATCAAAATGCTTTGTGATTTTTGTTCAGTATCGTTTGGCAAGTCCTCAAGGAAAGACTCACATCACAATAGCGTCTCCAAATCATTTAGCTGTATTACGAAAATCAGCGTTCTGTGAGATCAGCGTTGGTGGTATGACTATCAAAGTCTGGTGTTTCATCCTCGTTTTCTTCGAAGATTTTTCGAAACCCACTTTATACTCTTTTAAATAATCACTATTCCTTTTGATCCTTAGTTGTACGTCCTTAAGAGTATTATCAACTCTTTCGCCGTATTACTTGAATCCAGTATAACCTCCTTGTATCGATCCAAGCCAAAACACTTTGGTGCAACATAATTTTGCTTTCCACATATTCCCTGGCATTTCAAGCCAGACTCCTTTCTAATCTCCGCTTTGCAATGATTACACTGTTTTAGCATTTTGTACCAGCGAGATGGTACATGTAAGCTACCACATACCAATTAATACTCCTTTAACAGACTGACCACGCTCCTTTCCGCTAAGCCGCTCAATTACTTGTTTAGTGACATTGTACTCTAATGATTTTTTTTTTTCATTTCTATAGTCTTTATTTATTCTAAACCCTTCTTTTATAGAAGTTATTCTCGAGACAAGCCCGTTTGCCCCAATAATGAAAACTACACTTCTTCAGTTCTCAAAAGACACAAACTAGACCTTTATTTTAATTGAAAATGCATCGACTTCCAAAATACTTTGTGAAGATATCCTGTTCTTTCGCAATACAAGAAACTGCACATCCCTGTGTAGCTGATCGTGTTTCGATTAATTCATTAGCACAAAAAGTTACGAGTTACGAGCAGCCCACGTCAAGCCAATAATACGGAGATAGAAATTGGCCCCCTGAAGGGCCGGTCGACCTCGAATTGCTCCGACGGTGTTTCCGTTATACCCTACCATATTCGCTGTAGTTTTCTGTCTTAAACCTCATTTTGAGCGATGCGGTAGTATTATTGTGATAGCATCAAAAGCACAACATGCAAGAATTTCGTTCAGATGTTCAAATATGTTTCAGACGAAGATGAATGTTGTGTTTCTTGGGTTAGATTAAAAGATGATGTGCGATCAATTAAACACTTTATGACTGACTTTTTGGTATTTAGAGCTTATGCTTCATTTAAACAATGATTTGGTACATGTTGCCATCGTCTAACTCCGTAGACAATCCATTGAGTCAAACTGCCTTGTTGTTCTTTAGCCTTTTCATGGCTTCATGCGAGTATTTTAATTGTTGGGATTTCCACTTCTTTGTTGTGAGAGACGACAATTTCAATGTTGACCTTATCACTTTATGTCTTCTAAGCGGCTACTGGATATGGTGTTTAAATACTTTCTACCTTTTGCTTAACTTTCTATCTGTTGTTTTTATTTTAAGACTAACAAGAGTTTTCAATTTCCTTGAACTGGGGCTCTACAAGGGTTTTTCTATAGTGTAAGCAAAGTAAAAGTTCGTAAAAATCCTCCGGAATAGTGTCTTCGACCCCGCTAGCTCGGAAGTTGCACATTATGAGTTTGGCTCCTATACGGCTTACAGGAAGGCAATAGCTTAGCGGCTTCCACTCTATCCTTTCATTCGATTCCAAGGTTTTGACGATACCCGTGCGAAGCAACGTGAATTGTAACCATCCGTTCTATGGAAGATTTTACGAAAAGATCTTGGCTCACGAGCTTACAAGTTCTTAATCGTGCAAGATTAAAGTCTGGTTAACCATCGAGTGTAAGTGTAAATACACCGAAAACCAAATTACTGTTGATTCCCTTTGTCAACACCAAATTTTCAGCGATGGAGTGTATTTTTGGGTAAATGGCTACGTCAACAACCCATCTGATACTATTGGTGTACTTCATTGGCTGATGTAATCATTGGAAAATACTTCTTCAATAATAATGGCAGACAAGGCTCCACGTTCAATGGATCCACCCTATGGATCTATAATTACTAATTTTTGAGTTCCACAATTGAATGTCATCAATGTGACAGAGCAAGTTGGCGCAACGTCGAAAATCTAACTTCCAAATTATGCTATAATCGAACCAATCGTGGCCTACATATATTATATCCAAAATCACATTTAAGCATTAATGTTATAACGTTATCTTTTTAATGAAGGTAACAGTATGAGCATTACCACGATATTTTATTAATTTATTTATCTAACTTAACACTCAAGTGCGTATGAATACACTTATAATGCCTCAGCATGTGTTAAGCTTTTTTTCGAAAATGGGATACTAGGTGGGGGTGAAAAGTAACCTTCCTGGGAATGAAAAAAAAAAAATTTTTTCAAATGTTTTTTAACTTATTCTAGCGATTTTCCAAATTCTTGATCCCGTACGAAAAGTAATTTTCCGGAAGGTCTGCAAAATACTCCTCCGTGGGGTCGATGATCTCCTCGCGTGAGCTGAATTTTTTATTGATGAGACATCTTTTGAGGTTTGGGAAGAGATAATAGTCCGAGGGAGCCAAATCGGGCGAATCATGGTTGCGATACTCTTGTGCGCCGGTGCATTGTCTTGAAAAAACAAAAAATTTTTCGCAGCGATTTCGGCCTTCAATCGCTCCAATAATGCACAGTAATACCTTCTGTTGATGGTTTTTTCTTTTTCGAGGTAGTCCATAAAGAGTATGCCATGACAATTCCAGAAAACCGACGCCACAACCTTTCCGACCCATCGAGCCTCCCTCGGCCGCTTTGGAGCTCTCGTGCCGGCTTTAGTCCATTGCCGGGCACTCATTCTGTTCTCTGGTGTGTAAAACTAGATCCAAGTTTCGTCAACAGTTACCAATCGACGCCAAAAGTTCGCCCGATTCCGTTTGGACAGCGGCAGGATAACTTTTTCAGAATATTGCCCAAAATATGGCGTGAGCGCTAAGTACTAATCTTTGTGGTATCTGCTAGCTCGCGCACCTTCACTTTCCGGTCAGTCAACACCATTTCATGTATTTTTTTGACATTGTCCTCAGTAACCGCATCGGAGGGTTTGCCGCTGCGGGCTTGATCGGTAGTGGAGTTGCGGCCACTACGAAACTATCGAAACCAATATTTGATGGTGTAATCTGACGGAGCATTTGCCCCATAATATTTATCCAACTTTTTTTTTGTTTCCTTCGCCGTTTTGCCTCTCAAAAAATAATGTTTTATGAGAGAACGAAAATCGTTTTTGTCCATACTCAACATGATGCCAAACACGTCAAGAATAATCAGCTGTCAAAACAAAACTAAAGACAGTACCGCTCTGAAATTTGGCATTTTTGCCTAAATATGAACGGACTTTAAGGCACCATAACCTTTTTTGCAGTAGCAGCGCATTCTGGCGGTCAAGGAGGTTACTTTTCTAGTAGATAGAGAAAGAATGATGTTTGGGCTCAGTGATTGTTTTGCTCCATGGCCGGCATCTAACATTTAATGGGGAGACTAAATTCTTAATGGAAGTTGGTTTATTTGTTGATTTCTTGTTAACTAGTCATCTTACTTGATTTTTGTTAACTGAAAAACCGAGTACATAGAGCAGACAATGCGATGTAGACCATATTTATGCTCGGCTGTTTGAGATCTGTAAGGATAGGCAATCAAGGGAACGTTTTTTGTTTTGTCACTATGGAAGCTTTCGGCTGCTTAACATTTCAGTTGCCATTAATGTTGGCTCTTACTGGATATCATTTTCCATTGTCTTCCCAGAAGCAACCAGCAATGATTTTAAGATATTGATATATTTTATTACACTTTTATATTGTTTGAACGGGCTTCCAAGAAATCTAATGTGCGCATTTTTTATCCCATGCAAAACAGAGTGACTTTAGTATCAGGGTCTAAAGATCAATCTTTTTTCAGACATCATGGAAATAGAACCCAGTTCTCTAAGTAACCATGTATCTACAAAGGTCATATGAACCCAGCGTTTAACGTTAACTTTCTTTTGTGAATTTTCAGCGCCATAATTACTGTTTTTAAGCTCTTCAAATAAGTTAAGTGTCATCCAAGCTTATCCAGTTTAAAATAAAATGTATAAACAATACCATCTTAAAATCTTTTAAATTCTCTAAACCAAAAGTACAACGTTTTGCTGGTGTGATGCTTCTTTTACCCAAAAATCATGTCGAGATTCTTTTGGTTCTGGCCACATAGTGCCAGTAAAAAGCTCTCTAGCCTTTCATACCAACATGCACCATTTGTTTTGGGAGCAAGGACTCGTACCGAGATGGCATTCCTTTAGATCCAGATCTGCTTTTGAGTAGTGTAAGCCTTCAGAGGAAAAAGTGTGAAAAGATTCAATTGCCGGAGAATAGAAACTAGGGAATGGAAAGTAAATGTTGTTTTGTGTTTGATAATCGGCTGCTCTCTAGCTCTTTCCCTCTTGGCAATTTCATCTCACTTTATTGTAACATTTTTCTTCATTTCAAAAGAGAAAACACTTTTGTAGTTGAAACTCAAAAAAAAAAAAAAAGAATAAAAAGAATAAAAATCTATCTAGGGCTCTTCATGTCCATGGAGCTGCGAGAGTTGGTGTTGTTGATGCAACTGTTGAAAGCGTTCAAACAAATTGTTTCTGGGCTTCTGAATCCACAAAGCCAGTAAATAATTTCCCGTTTTAAAGTCAGTGTAAATTCATTTGACCTGTAAATGCCTCGATTATTTAATGGGTTATTGTCTTTTAATTTCTCATGACACTAGCTATGTATTATTTTTATCTCATTTATTATTCAATACTTTTAAATTCAAATAAGTTTTAATGCTTTAGGGTGGTAAAGTTTGTTAGATTAAAGTGGCAACTTAAATAAGAACACTTGCTTAGGACGTAAAAATGTCTTTGTTAGTTACTTTGAGTCATATTCGATGATTGGCTGTTAGTTTGGAGAACTCTAATAGATTTTCGAGGAAAGAGTGACTAAGCTGAATTTTAAAAGAAAACAGGTTACTTACCCAAATGAAGAGTGAGTGTGTTCATTCTGACAGCTCATGTAAAAATCGTTATACAAGAGGTTGAGTCTGCTGCCATATGTATTTCATTTTCCCAGTTGAGGTCAAATTTGCTTTTGATTTTGTCGAGCACATCTAGATCAAACATATGTTAAAGATTGATTGTCATCGCCTTGTCCTATTAAATTAAATGGATATTTAAGGTTGTGCTTATTTAAGCAAATTCATCACCTTTGATGTTTTTTTTTTTTTCCAACGTCTCCATGACCGTTTACTTAGCATGTGTGGAACTGTGGATGTTTTAACAAATGTGTGGCAGCATTACTTACATATTAGAAAAAGCTAATTGTTATTGCCATTCTTTTCAGCAAATTTTCTTTCCATGTCCATTGATTTGACAGATTCCCTTATGTTGCAGGCCAACTAATCTTAATCTTGTCTTCATTACTGTAAAAAGAAAAACAAATTGATTTATGTCTCCCTTCGTCACAATACAGTTTCTTGATTTCCTTTTGATTTAAACGGAGATGGTATTGTAATTTTGGATTACATGTCCTTGAATCTGAGAGACACATAGGTAGACTGATAAAAACTTCCTTAGTCAAGGCAACATAATATATGTAGATCAGAAAAATTAACTTCCATCAAATTGGTATCTTCTTAGTCTTCCCTAAAAAAGTAAGGATATGAAGTTTTTGAAAGACCATAAGACAAATCGTCCTCTATAGATTCTTTAGCGGCAGGTATAAAAGTAGGATTTCAATGTGTTACGATCGCTCCCACTTTGACTTTTGTTTTGTTCTATATCACCCTTACCTTGTTTGTGCCTTCTGTTGAATTAGCATTCGGGGCAAATATAGATTTATCGGAAGCCGGCAGTTTTTCTCTTGCTATGCTGAGAACCCATACCTGTCATGTTTATTGATTCTCCCCAGAACTCTAGGTCACTCTATGTTGATTACAATGACTGTATAGCTGGACCCCCTTTTAGCTTCCTTATCTTTCAGTTATGAAGATTTAACTAAGAATTACCGACTTTATTAATTTTCGATCAGAGGGCCTGGAATTCATCTCGTGATCTTTACTAGGAATCTCATCATTTGCTACAGCCGCGTGTTTCGCATTTCAAAACGCTGTGGCAGTCTTCTGCGATTGTAGCCATTCGAAATTATAATATAACTTAATTGTTGTTATATGCAGTGTTTTTTTTTCAAAATTTGAACGTTTATTTAAGAAACACAAGTACAATAGTATTATTCAAAGTATTGCCCATCTGAAGCTATGACTTTTTCCCATCTTTCTGGTAATTTGTGGATCCCATCCCAAAAGAACTCTGTCGGCTTGGCAGCCAAGAATGAATCAAGCCAATTTTTGATATTCTTCTCTGATGTGAACCGTATTTCAGTGAGGGCGTTCTGCATCGACCGGAGCAAATGGTAGTCAGAAGGGGCAACGTCTGGGCTATAAAGCGGGTGGGGTTAAACTTCCCATTCACTGTTTTCCAAATAGTTCTTAACCGGAATAGCAACGTGGGGCCGAGCGTTGTCATGATGGAAAATTATTGCCTCGTGTCTGGTCGCATATTCCGGGCGTTTTTCGGATACTGCTCTCGTTAAACGGATTAATTGTGTTCGGTAGCTCTGTCCATTGATGGTTTCACCCAGTTTTAGCAGCTCATAATACAGCACATCCATCTGATCCCACCAAATACACAGCATTAACTTCGCGCCATGGATATTCGCCGGGTTTCACATATGATTTTTGGGGTTGTCTTAATGGATCCATTTTTCATCACCAGTAACAATCCGATGCAAAAATGACTTCCTTTTGTGGCGTTCCAGCAGCATTTCGGATATGCAAAACCGCCTTTCGACGTCTCTCGGCTTGAGATCATGTGGAACCCAATTTCCTTGCTTTTGAATACATCCAGCTGCTTTTAAACGTTTTGAAATGGCTGCTTGAGTGACACCCAAAGATTCTGCAAGCTCTTCTTTTGTTTGGCAACAATCTTCATAGAGTAATGCTTCCAGTTCTTCATCTTCAAACTTTTTTGGCTGCCCAGGACGTTCATCGTCATCCAAGCCAAAATCACCACTTTTAAATCGTGCAAACCACTTTTAGCACGTTCGGTCAGCTAGCGCATGTTCACCATAAACTTCCACCAAAATATTATGACTTTCGGCAGCAGTTTTCTTCATATTGAAGTAATGAAGAAAAACTCCCCACAAAAACACTTTTTCAGGCACAAAGTTCGACATATTTAAGTGAAAAAAAAATATTGTTGTTTACGCTTCAAATGAATGACATATACTGAAATGACGTGCAATGACAGTAGCTTTCCAACGTATGTTCCAATGGAATAATAACAAAGGAATAATACAAGTTACGTAATCTCTATAGAGTTATAGAAGTTATAGACCCAATAGTTCGAGTCGATGTTAGCTTCAAAATACTGGAAGACTACCTTCCGTCGAACGCATACTGAATATTAAAGAATGAGAAATTTGAACTAGTTATAGTAACATTGCCCCCCCCCCCCCGCCGGAAAATCAATTATCCTGTGTCGGTTTTTGGAGGTGTTGGCATTGTACCTGTACTTCCCAGTTGTATTACCAGGGTTGTGAACGATTTCGAATCGACAATTTTCAATTTTAAGCATTGTTCGTAGGTTTTGGTAAGGAGCTTGTAGAATCAGTCTTTGGTAAGGTTGTCCTTCTTTGTCGGCGCGAGACCGTTCTTGAGGATAATGTTGGCGATTTCACTCTGAAAATTGGCTGGTATCTCGCTAATAACACGCATAATGTTGTCTTCCAAGGCTGAAATGGATGCCGATTTATCGGCATAGACGAGTGATTTGACGTATCCCCATAAAAAGTAGTCTAAAGCCATCAAATCGCACAATCTAGCCGGCCAACGGGAAATAAATTGCTCAACGAACTCATTTCTCAATTGGTTCTGTTCGCGTCCTGTGTAGTATGTAGCGCCGTCTTGCTGAAATCACATGTTTTCTGAAATCCACTCACCGACAATTCGACGTTGTAGCAGGTTATTCGACTGCAATTCTTATACGAGTTGTATCTTGCAAGATTTCAGACCAAGATCCATGCTTAAAAACTTCCACATACTTGAGTATGTGCGAATAGTAAGGAATTAACAATTCAAGGCTTTCTTTAACACTGGCGGATACAGCAGGAATATTTTCTTCTGTACGCAGTCTACTCACATGGGTAGGTGGCATGATGTCCAATAGCCTGAAATTGATGCGAAATTTGGTCACTACGGCTTAAATTGTTTGCTCAGTAGATCCATTATGATGACCGTAAAATGGCGAAGTGCGCGAAAAACATATTTTTAAAAAGCTCGAATTTTGATAATAAAATTTTACAATTTGTAAGCGTTGTTCGGATGTAACTCTTTCTATGATGAAATTGTAATATTAACTGAGTGACTTTGACACATGTTACGAATCACGCTGTCAAAAATAGGACACTGAAAAATCAAACAGCAAAAAAAATCACTTTCTGCCAGTATAATTTATTTAAACTCAATTGTTCACTTAAGAATATAACATCGTTCAAAAACAAAACAAAAACTGAAAGAAAAACACACAAAAAAAAAAAAAATAAAAATAATACATGGGCTGAAAAGTCAGTGCCGTTTCTAAGAGAGGGCACCTTCAAATGATACGTGTATAAATTGACAAAATGGATTCAAAGCAATTTCGTGTGTTAATTTATCATTGCTTTTTGATGGGAAAAAGTGCAGCCGATGTAAAGAAATGGCTTGATAAGTGTTACCCGGACTCTGCACCAGCCAAACGAACCATTCGCCATTGAAACCATTGAAAAATTTAAAAGTGGTCATACAAGCACCGAAGATGATGCACGCAGTGGACGTCCAGAAGAGGCTGTTTCAGATGAAAACATCAAAAAAGTCAACAAAATGATTAGGAATGACCATAAAGTGAAGTTGATAGAAATAGCTGGGGCTCTGAAGATATCAAAAGAGCGTGTTGAATATATCATACACGAATATTTAGACATGCGAAAGTTCTGTTCAAAGTGGGTGCCGCGTTTGCTCACAGTCTAAACAAAAACAACAACGTGTTGACGATTTAGAGGAGCGTTTAAAGCAGTTCAACCGCAATAAAGCCGAATTTTTGCGTCGGTATGTGACAATAGATTAAACTTGGCTCCATCACTTCACACCAGAGTCAAGTCGGCAGCCAGCTGAGTGGCGAGCAGGCGACGAACCTCGTCCAAAACGACCAAAAACTCACAAGTCGGCTGGCAAGGTGATGGCATCCGTATTTTGGTATACACATGGAATAATTTTCATCGACTCTCTATAAAAGTGGCAGACTATCAATAGCGACTATAAGATTGCGTTGTTGGAGCGCTTGAAGGACGAAATCGCAGAAAAACGGTTGCATTTGAAGAAAAAGAAAGTGCTGTTTCATGAAGACAATGCACCGTGTCACAAGTCGATGAAAACGATAGCAAAATTCTATTCTCCAGCGACTAATACCTGTTCGCAGACCTCAAAAGAATGCTCGCCAGAAAGAGATTTAAGACCGATGAAAAAGTAATCGCCGAAACGGAGGCCTATTTTGAGGCTAAACCGAAATCGTACTACAAAACTGGTATCGAAAGACTGAAAAATCGTTTTTGCAAAAATTTTGTGTTTTACTATAAAACGGCACTGACTTTTCAGCCCATGTGTTATCATAGAATGAATGATATAAAAAAAGTTTAAAAAAAATATTTGATTACTTCTTTGCCAAAATTACTTGTTTTGCTCATGGAATGAAACTGAATCCCACAGACAAAATACCGAATCGTGTTTCAATACTTGCACCTAAGTGCTATCAGTGCGGGCAGCAACTCAGTTCTTCTTCCTGCACTTATAATAATTGCCTTAGTTTTTGGACTATGCCTAAGACTGTTAACTATTGACCACTTATAAATTTTAGTTAATTCCCGGTTTAATTTGTCAAGCGCTTGGTATTTGTTTCCTTTTGGTAAGTGTGTATATATTTAAACATCATCGGCGTATATATGAAAACACTGAGAGATATTATTTATCAAACAGTTGAACAGTAGCGGTCCCAAAGCAGAGCCCTGAAGTACACCTGGGGAGACAGGAAGTCAAGATTATAACTTGTTCTTATAAAATACGGACTTAGACTTGTTGAAAATAACAGTTTATATATAGACTCACCAAACGAGAATTGATATTTCACTTTGTATTGATATATCTTAATTATTTCGAATCACACAACAAATAAATACTTGCATATTCAAATTTTGCTTGCACTTGTGTCTTGGCATACATATGTATTTTCTCATGTGCCACAGTCCTGATTTGAATAAAAATATATATATATGCAACCAAAGAGCTTTTTACACTATACGAGTATGTTTGCTTTCGTATTAGTTGTTCTATGATTCTCACACTTTAGCAAGACTATCCTCCAAATTATTCCTTGTCACATGCAAATATCTTGGTAGATTTCTTAAAATGTCATGTTTATTTATGTTTCACTAAATAATGAATTCTGTGTATAGCAACCGCAACTGTGGCATGAAAATAAACACCATGTGCACCTTGAACTGCTTATGAGTTGTATCTAACGGCTGCCTATGTAATGTACCCTCGAGCAGCCATAAACGGACGTCTACATCTAGTAGGTATCAAGAAAACCATTCTATATGCTTGAGTCAAGCACTGTGTATGGTATTTTGATTTCCCCTAACTGAGCAAAATACTCCGCCATATTGTTTTTTTTTTTGTATATATATATAACATATATAACGTCCTTGCACAATTTTATGGTATTTTGTTTTGTTTATCTTTCTTATTGAAGAAAAATAAAATTTCCTGTCGCGAAAGGAGCTTTGTCGTCATCCAGGAATATCAGGAATTTTGAAACTGACTAGGATATATGTATGAGTAGCCAAACTAAAAAGCAACTTCCGGTAAATGCGATTTCACCAAAAGGAAACTCTACCGATATTAAGGCAAAAATTGAAATAAGGATTCCACAACTTGTAAAGTAATTTTGCTTACCATGTTCAGTGCTCCAGGGCTTTCGACAATTTCAAAGATTTCATCTCTTTATTTTCCATACACTGGCAGAGGGGTCTTTGGCACACTGGTAACATACATTGTGTTACTTCATCCTCGACCACGAACCACTAACGGTTAGCTTGTGTAAAGTCGAGTTCTTCGAATCGAGATCGAATGTTTAGAAGTGCAGAATCAATATTATGTACATACATACAGTTCTCATGATATCCTCATAATCATTGTGATGTGGGTGGCGGCGGAAAGGACATGATGTATACTTGAGGTTGAAATGTTGATTTCAATATCATTGCACTACTCTGTCAATTTCTATTTCCAAGGCTAACCAGATGCTATTGTTTGCACAGCTCTTACTGTGCCGGTGGAGTATGAGCGGTGCTGGCCCTTAAACATACCTACGTTTAATATACTCATACTATTTCATCCGGAGTAGCGCTTTCGAGTTCAAGGGTCGCACAAAATTAGCCACCACCTACGACACCAAAGGACCTAGCTACGTACGAGTATAAGGAAGTTGTATGCTAATATTTGCGGTGTATGGTAGAAATTAACCGGAACCTGTTTTGCCTGGAATATGGGTCGTTGGATGGAAAATGATGAAGCTGAATCCTTTCCTTGTTGGGAAAGTATTATGTAATGATAACTGTGTTTGTTACACTAGCAACACATGGCACTGCAGAGTAAATTGAGTGTAAAAATTCTCAATGATACAACGTTGTGAGGTGAAGGAAAGTTTTAGACAATTCTGACAAACTTTGAATGGACAGGCTGAGAGATGGGTGTGTGGGCTTAACAGTGATGTGTAATTTAAAGTTTTGTTTATTATTGTCTTTGCAGGATGCACTGAAAACAGCAGTTCGGTAGATTGCCATAAGGAATGTGACTTTCAGGGTACTTTTGGGTATCCATTTGGCAGTTCTAAGGGTTCGACTAGCATCGGGACGGGACGAGTGGCAGGTAAGTTCGAGTAGAGATTATTATGAGGAATAATATATCTGCATAAGCAAGGCTTGTTTGTTTTATAATTATTTCATAACATACTCGTACACTATATTATGGATAAAGTTTAATATTTCTCCGAATACTCACAACTTCCAGATGACTTACGACTTAAGACAAAGATCATACATACGTATGAAATGTACTTACGAATACATGCGAGCAGGCTTAGGAACTGTAAGCGTACGGTAATTTATATATTGTATGTATGCATGTGTATACATGGTATCGCCTAATTCGTGAAGCATATTGTGGGAAATAACTATTCGGTATAATCTAACAAAAAAAATCGTTCTACAGTAATGGTCTACCTCTAACACTGACATTAAGTATGAAGGATGTACCCTGACCCATGTTAACCGAAATTGCTCTGTTAATGCTAACACTAAAAACTTAATTTAGGACTTTCTTTTTGCAAACTTGTTGATGATTTCTTTTTATTTTTATAAACAAAAGAAAGTACATAAAACGTTATATTTATTATGCATTTTCTGGAAAAGTGTGACTTCAAATTTAGAAATTGGCATTGGCAAGGAAAATGGAACAGGTTTAGAAATTGGATATCTGAAGACTCAAATGAGATATCAACTTTATTTAAAAGCTGTTACAAAAGCTGATATTTTTTAAAACTGAAGTGCAAAGCATATTTTTTACCGTTAATAGTAATAGGGTCAGAGTACACCAAAGTAAGCCTTTACTGAAATTTTCGATAAATTTCGATTATTTTCTTAGAATTAGGGGACACCCTGTAAATGTATTCATGTGTGTATTTGTATAACTTGTATAGTCTGTCAAACTGGTTTGACGACATTCTGTCAGCGCAAATTTTGGTCAAATGCAAAGAGATGTAGTTGGAAATTTATAAAAAAAAGGAGAATATGGTATATAGTATTTAGTTGTTACCATACCATGGATAAAACTAAATTTAACAAAAAACTGGCGGGCATATTTGTTCTTGAAAACTTTCTTGGAAATATGTATGTTTGTAATCAATCTTTATATGTACATGGTGCAAAATAGAGGGAGTAACTTCTTTATCAAGTAAATTTAAGGGTCTCGTTACAAAAAAGAAAAACCAAAGTTAAAACGAATTTTTGCTTGGGGATGTAAAAATTACACAATTACATTTCTGGCCGGAAAACTATTGCGGTTCACAGTCGTCGTTAGATTTTTTCTAATTCTTTAAGTCCTCACGCTGCTACCAGTTTGTTACACGCAGATGTCAGACATCCACAAATAGTTGATCCTTGAACCAAAGGTTCAATCTTTGATCGGACCTCTGAGAATTAAAAACCCTCTTGGCTGGAGAACTTTTATTCGAGTCACTGTGCCTGACAGATTTTTGTCTTCTTGACTAGTATTGACAGCTTTTTTTTTTATCTTTGCCTGATAGGACCAAATATTTGGCGAGATACATAAATGAACTCAAGGTTTTAGCAGACCATGGTAGTAGTGAAGAATATTGCTTCCAAGGTAGTGAATAATGAATTTGCTCTTGATCGGCAGGTTATATTTCATTTTATCCTCACTTACTAAAACACCGGCTTGTTATGTGATATTAACTCTTAGAATATTGGAGATTTGTTAATTAAAGCCATAAATGATGCGATGGGTCGGTAAATAGAAAAGACGAAGGGCATCGTAAATTACGAAGGTTAGTGTTAAGGAAAATTGCGCAATCGACACAACTGCCACATCCCTGCCATTTTCTCAAGGGTATCTACATTACTAAAGTTGAGGCGGTTAGGATAGGGAAATAAGAAAAAAATGGTCGTTCCAGGAGATAATTTAACCCTGCTTAGAAAACGTGTGCGACACGTATGCTCTTTGATTTGTTTGCTTTCCATCCCTTTATTGTCACACCAAAATGTTATTCTTAGTTGTCAAGTGTTGCTGGATGGTAATGTTTATGTTTTTGAGGTAATTTTTTTTTCTGTGATATACTCGTAGTTATATATCAAACGTTTGAGAGACGTATCTTTTTGTATATATTTTGCTCTATATTTTTATTTTTTTTTTTCATTTTCATACCATAAGTGTTTCAAATAACAATGCTAAATTAAATAATAAAAAACAATATTTTTCTAAACAGCTGTCTATACCATATATATTAATTTTTTTTTTTATAAGTGTGTAATGTAAATATAAAATCTGTTCAAATTACGTCAACCTATATCCCTTAGTGGATTCAATTCATCGTACGTCTCCAAGACGTATCATTACCTTTTCCGAATGCATAAACAACGTAATCTACCTAAATCACAGAAAACGGTGTTGAATGTTCTCATTGTTGGGCACATGAACTCCCTGAAAGGGGAACCATGCTTGCTGTTATACTTAAGCAAAGGCAATGTAGAAGGTTCCTGAAAAGGTAATGGTTGCCCGTGGAGAGGGTAGAGTCCAGGAGGAGACTAGTTATACTTGAGTGCTAACGTATTAGTTTATCAAATGGCGACGTTAAGCTCTAAGAGATTTTTAAGGCACAAAGTAGAAAACCTATCTAAATTATTTTGAAGCATACGACTACAACGAGGCTCATAATAGTTGTTCTATATCTCACAGAAAGCTGAAGGCTTGTATAAATTACTTTTAAAGATTTCAGAAACATGAGAAAGTTTAGTAATGGGAAGATAATTGCTTACAGGTCTTCCAAACCTGGGGAAACTCCTTTTGTAAGGGAGAGTCGAAATAAGTAATTGGAAAGACAATTAATACGCCAGGGAGACCATCTGAGGCTGGTAAAATGGTAAGTTGTTGTAACTTTTCTTCCATATCAGTAGGATGATCAAAAGTTTGATACCGAAAAGTGCCAAAGGAGCCAATCAAGGAGTTGTTTGTCATATGATTGTGGCAAAAGAGTTGGCGAGGGTATATTGATCGATGGTTTGTTTGTTTTCGAAAGACTGGTACTCCCTTCAGACTTACTTTGAGCTTTCAAACATTCAAGCAATTCAGGCTCTTGATTGAGTGGGCAGCACAGATCAGTATGTTCAGGTAAAAATGAGTATTTCTGTTTTCAATAATTCAATCAAATGTGATGCATTGTTATAGACATCCGGATTCGGGGTTAGGGAATGATTGGTAAATCATCAATTTTACTATATACTGTCTCGATAGGATTCAAAATATTGTTAATTTTTTTTTTTTTTCATGTAAGAAATGCCATTTATTGCTCTGCCAAGGTGGTGTGTGAAGATTTCATTGATCCTGATTCTTGCATATCCTAACTCAATCAAATCAGAAATTTACTTATTAATTTATGGATTTCATCAGGTCAGTTGAGGTTTTAAATATTTCATCTTTACATAAATTACATTAATTTCTTACATATTAAGTACATCTTAATCTGTTTTAAGACTACTACATTACTACTGGTAGTGTGAGTCAATAATTATAAAAGTGCGTCGAGAAAAATAATGCACTAATTTTACAGATGCATTAGTGGGTTTAATAATGATAGAATTATTAACTGTAATTTTAGAAATTGCTTAGTAGATTGTAAGTTGCAAAAGCAGATAGAATATGCGACCAATCACGACAATGGCTTAAGCTGAAACGAAGAACCAACTAGAGCTTATTATCGTCTATATACCACAATAGCTGGGTGGCCGTACCACTTCCAAAACTGGAAGAAGTTATACCACCTTGATCAACAAAAAAAACCGAATAACTACCGTGTGCCGCTCACATTGTTCCGATTTGAGTTCTGTTTTTTTTTTTTGTTACGTTGGTACATTTCTTGTTAACATTCCCTCTAAATGTTAGCGTCATATGGTAGTTTGACATTTGCAAAAGTCTATCTATCTCTGTGTGTGTTGGCGATTTTTTACAATTTTAGAAATGGATTTAAATTTGCAACAACGAACTTGCGCGAACGTTGGAAATGTTTGAAAAGTGTTTCGGCAACGATTCTCTGAAGAAAACGGTCGTTTACCAGTGGCACGAGCGGTTCAAAAGTGGTCATGAGTCAATCGAATGAATGCAGTGGCAGACCATCGACATCAAAAACCGACGAAAACATTGATGAAGTAAAATAAATGTTGGTCAATAACCGCAAATTAACCATCAGAGAGATAGCGGAGGACTTGAACATTGCCTATTGATCCGTCCAAAACATTTTGGTTAGTGATTTCGGTTTTCGTCGTGTGTCAGCAAAGTTGGTGCCAAAAGACCCAAATTTCATGCAAAAATGAGACCATGTTGACTTCGCAAACGAGATGATTTGCGAGGCTGAATCCGACCCCACATTTATCAGAAGGATCATTACTGTAGACGAGACGTGGGTTTATGAGTACGATACGCAATTCAGACATCAAGAAAGTGAATGGCGTTCAGCAAATGTGTCAAGACCAAAAAAACCACGTCGTTATCAGTCAAAAAAGAAGGCAATGCCCACGGTTTTCATGGATTACGACGGTGTAGTGCATCATGAATTTTTGCCAGAAGGCCAGATAGCAAACAAAGAGCATTATTTGGGCGTTATGAGACGTTTGCGTGAAACAATTCACCGAAAGAGACTAGAAATGAGTGCATAAAACTCGTAGATTTTGCACCATGATAACATACCGTCGCACAGTGCCATCATTATTCGTAATTTTTTGACGAAAAATGCAACAAGTACCATCCAACAGCCACCGAATTCACTTGATTTGGCTCCCTGTGACTTTTTTTGTTCACTCGAGTTAAAAAACCACTACGGGGAACGCGTTTCAACAGCCGAGAGGAAATAATGGAAAAATCGCAGAAAGCTCTGAGGGACATACCGAAAACCGAATATAAAAAATGTTTTGAGGATTGGATCAAGCGCTGGCATAAGTGTGTTGCAGTCGATAAGGATTACTTTGAAGGGGACAATATAAATTTAGATGAATAAATTTGTATTTTTAATTTTTAATCAAGGTGGTATATTAGCGCATATTTTCAGCGAAATTGGGTGTATGTATAATTCAATGGTTTAGCGCGTTTTCTGCGAATCTCAAAGGTCTGCCATCAGTTTACAAAATTCTTCGCAGTGATTGCTGTCATGTGTAGGTGAGAGTCATTGGAGAAATAAGTGTAAGCTGGATTTCACTAGTTTTCTCCAAGATTTAATGCAGAGTACAAGTTAAAAGCCACAGTGACATTATTTTATTGGTGCGGTGTAATGAGGCTTTTAACCCCTCTGTAATCGTTGCAAAATAAAGAATCACCCTTTTTGTAGATAGAATATATTTTCCGTTCATAAAATATGTTATGATGTATACTAAGAGCAAAAAGAAGCTTACATGAAAGTCTTTTCCAAACCAAAGTTCAGGTATGGTGTAATCGATGTTCTCTGTAAGGTTTCTTAATATAACAAAATATTAGCCTGTCCAAATAAATTGTTTGTCCACTGTATAGTAGCTTTAAGGCGAATATCTGCCTACTGAAAATGTTGAGGAGTGTTAAGTGAAACAAAATACCTAATGCTGCGGTGGGGGTTGAACGTAGGGCTCCGCTTATGCGTATACCATACATGCTGTTCTTTGGACTCCGCGTATTTTACTATAGGTCTTACGATAGAAATATGTAGCTACTGTAGCTTTCTTGTAGGTTTACAGTTTAGTTTCCTATCAAAAATAAAACCCAGATATTTTGCTGTATCGGAAAACACTAAACTGGTTCCATTTATTGAGGGAGGATCTATATTTGGAATTTTATATTTCCTGGAAAAGAGGAAAAGATCAGTTTTAATCCCAATCCACAGCGACCTGTCCAACAGGTTAATCTGTTAAGATTTAGCTAAAGGAGTTCTTTGATGATATTAAGATGATTACCTGAGACAGCTTTAGCAACGTCATCCGCATAGGCAATCACCCTGCTACCACCCGCTTTCAGGTATATCAGCAGTTCTATTCCCAACAAATTCCAGAGAAGGGAAGAAAGGATACCGCCTTGCAACGTACCCCTGTTGACACATCTTTTAAAAGAAGCGCCACTAAGTTTGGAGTTGATTGTCCTCTATGTCCTGAAAAGCGACCATTGTATTCTCTAAATATTGTAGGGAGCGTTGGATATGGCTAGTCAATGAATGCGAAGCCGTTGGCACCGACTTTTCTTTACAGTAGTCATGTTTAGCTGTTGACAAAAGTCTTAGATCGAATTAAACTCGTATATTGATACCAAACAATCGTTCTAGAGTTTTCAGAAGGAAAGACGATATACTTATAGGTCTGAGGTCCCTTGTGATAACACGAGAACATTGTCCGGCTTTGCGAATGAAAACTACATTGACTTCTCACCATGACAGTGGAATGTGGATCAGTTCAACACAGCTCCTCATGATATTCTCTAGCATAGGCAGGATAATATCTGAGGACCTTTGTAGCTCGTCCGGACCAGCAAACTTGTATGGTGTGACGCTATGCAGCGCCCAAAGCAGTTTGTCTCTTGTAATTAGACCATTAATTTTGGTCACGTTGGCAGTAGTCCTATTTGTGTTACTTTTGGGCGTGAACAGGGAGCTACCTGGAAAGTGAGTGTCCAGTAGCAGGTTGGGTGATTCATCACTTGAGGTTGTCCAAGAGCCATCGCTTTCTTTCAAACAACTAGGGATCATAGGATTTGTAAAAAGGATTTTTCTTAACCTTCAGAGGTTTCTGGGATTTTGTCACGGAATGATCTTTAGGATTGTCGCTTTGCCTTCCTCGGTTCTGTTTTAAATATTTTAAGGGATTCTTCATATAAGTCCCAGTCAGTCACTTTTCTTGTGCATTTTGCTAGGTTGAAACTTTTTCTGCAAATTTTTCTAAGCGGTCCCAGTGCTAATGTCTACCAATGCGGCTTTTTCTTGCCTCTAGGTTGAATAAAAGGGCAGAAAGCAGCTATAGCCCGATTGAGAGCCAGGGTGAATTCCAGCCAGTAGGAGCCATTGGTAGTCTCAAGTCTGGCAACGGTTAAGTCTGGGTTAAGAAGTAAAGGTGCATTAAGGCTCCGTTTTACTAATATACAAGTTTAAATCTTACCTTTGTCTCTTGTTTACAGTGGAGCGTAAACAGTTGTTCCAAGTCCACGAACCACGCCTTCTGCCAATCTGGAGAAACCGTATCACTCTACCATCTACCAGAGTAGCTTGCACCACGGTGCTGTTTGAGTCTTCAGATTCTGAACATGTGCTAAGAGCTTATCTTCTTCCTCTGATTTTTGCAAAGGATATCGGCGCTACAAAATCTAAGGTTTAATTTGAAGTTTCAGTTAAAAGAGGATAAGGCTGCTTATCAGCATTCAGCTCAGCTTTTTTATAAACCCTTAGGTGAATTGACTCGAAACCAAACCGAATCTTGCCTTTAGATACTATGGAGATGTTAGGCCCTCAGCCGGGCGATCCCTTTTAGTCATAGTAACATAGAGGTATGACAAGGCTGACACCCGTCTCTCTAGCAGAATCATTTGACTCTACACTGGGACTCCTCATAGCTTCCTCGTAAAGGCGAATTCTTAGTGAAGGAAAATTTGTCCCACATTAATAAAAGGAAGAATATTTAACCTTATCTGATTGACACAGTCGAAATCGTAGCAATCAGTAATGGACATTTGACACAGAGGCTTCCAATTCCATTTTAACACAAACTCTTGTAGCTGTAAAATTGTATAAAACTTAAAAGGAACTCCTTATTGTCTTATTGTCTTATATATATTGGTCTTATGCTAATTGTGTGACGAATGTACAGTATCAAAGTATAACTGCTTCCATAACGACGTTAGTACATAATCAAAGCCGAATGTAAAGATATACTCGTAATCTTGTATGAAATGTGTTTCTTGTATCAATATTATGTAAGCTTTTGTATTTACCACAGAAATTCCGCTTAATGTAATTAAAAGACTAGTACCATACGTTTTAAGAAAAAGTAAGAAAAAACATGAACTTATTACTTTGAGTGGATTGTTGTGTTTTAAAGTATTCTCCTTCAAGATTTATAAGATAGAACCAGTAACCGAAGTATATTTTATTCCACTCTAAAATCGAAACCTTATAAACAACCTCTTCTAGCGTTGAAAAATATTGACCAAGCATTTTATTTTTTATGAACGGGGACGAAAGATAAGTCGGGAGAAAACTTAAAAAATTGAATTATTTGACTAGCTATGTGTGAACCAGTATTTTCATGATGGAGGATGACACGTATATTTTTTTTTTGTTGTAAGTAATTGTTGTGTACCAATTGGGATAAACAATTCTTCGATTGTCTGAAACAACAGTAGCGACATGAGCCGATTTATGTCCTTTTTTTTCGAAGTGCTTCGAAAACGAGTTACCTTTGTCGATTTTATCTCACCCTGGTATACCCAATGGTATAGTCTGTTAACAGTATCACAATTCAATTGTTGTGATCATCATAAGTCTTATATGTATCTGAGTCAACGACGTGGCAACATTAAAGATGCAGCCAAAGGAACAGCCATGGTAACATGGGGAAACAATACAGTAACGCTCCGTAATATGATCATACTATTAAGGAGTTGTATCTGTTACAATGAACTATAGATTAGATATTAAGATGCTGTATACACGATTGAACTGTTTTCGAATTTCTTTGCACCTTTTGACACGATCTTTTTTTAAAGCATCCGTTGTCGATCGATTTTAATCATGGTGCAAACGACAACAATTATTTTTGGAACGAAAGCAATTAAAGCACGACCTTCAAGATATTCATCACTGACGCTAGCATGACTGCATCAAATTGTAATATTTGGTGGTATTTCGTCACCAAAAGCCATACGTAGTCGATCTACCAAAAGTTATTATAAGAAATCATCCAACGAAATACTATATGAGAAACTTCCGTAGTTAATTAAAACACACTGTAAAAACGAAATCACAAAGCGCTCTTTGACGTGTCACTGTATCTTACCACAAAAAGTTTCAAAATTTATGAATATTATATTTGGAAACATCAAAAGGATATGTGCCTCTACAATCTAAAAATTTATCGAACAACCCTGATTGTTTCGTTATATGCATTGGCTAGACTCCCCTTTAATGATAAGAATTTCACATTGTTACAATGAGTCTTGTGTTCTTGATATGACGAATTTCGGGCATCAATTTCCATTGAAAGCAGTACTTTGATCAGCCATTTATAGGTATCTGCTTAAGCATGATGGGTTGAGCGTATCCGCGACAGTTTCCATCCCAAGAATTGTGCAAAAGGTGTCGAATATCGTGTCGCAAAAGTCATTGAAGTACCACCTGAACAATTTTTTTAAATTAAATACATATAGATGATTTGAAGATATGTATACAATACAACGACTTTGGTTTGCTTGTTTCGACTCACAATTACGTTGTCATCCAAAATTCTTAATGACATCAATGCCTTCTTAAGTATACAATTGTATAAATAGGTACAATAATATGCAATAAATATTTGAATTTAGTGAATGATAGTGGTTGTGATGAATTTTATAAAAATAGATCCATTGTCATTGCGCAGTTTATAAAATAAATAATTTTTAATGGATTTTTTCATGAAACTGAAAAACAGTAGAATGTTTTGAAAAGGCATACCTTCTAATAGTGGCATTATTTAATGAGGTATGAAGTGAAATTTACTCGATTTCATTTTAACTTAAATAGCAGTACTTTATCGTCCCCTTGTAGTTTCGTTTATTTTAACATGCTTTTTAGACCTATGAATAAAGCTAATTAGATAAAATCGATACCGATTTTCGACCACAAACTGGGAAATTACAATGTTGGCACTAAAAGCCCAGGATCATTGGGCACATAATCCCTTCAAAACCATTCATGACCAAACAATTAGTAAAAAAAGGAATTTAATTTGAGTAAATTTGATTTATGTTGTTTATTGTTGGCATGCTTTGTGGCAATAATGTGAAGGGAAGTTGTGTGTGCCAATTCGGATATTACCAAAATTAGAAAAGCTTATTTTAGAAATAATCATCGTTGTCGATATGTCATTGTTTTGATGATCAGGATGGCAAATGGTCGGATTACTTAAAAAGTACGGCAACACGAGCTTGTGCGGCGGTTGGGATATGTGTGTAGGTAAAGGAGGTGATTACGAATTCAATTACCCTCATTGTCTCCCAATTAGTTTTGCATCTTATGTGACACTCTAATTAAGTTTCGTTAGTGAAATCATATAATCCGTTCTGTGAAATTTTGAGAAGGCGTTATTTCAGCTCATGTTTTGTGTGTATGACTTTTATTTTGTCCTCTTCAAGGTTTTCATTAGATACTTCCTGCTTAGCAGCACCTACTCATTTATCCATCCTCCATCCCTGAAAATGTTGGCTGGCCTGCAGACGAACATTAATTTACTCACTCATTTTTTCTAAATGTCATGTTTTGTTAATATTGGACTTTTAGTGGTAACACGCAGTTTTTTTTTTGTAATAAATAGCTTTTTAGCTTTGAATATTCACCTCCAAGTCTTATGAAGTGTCTATCTGGTTAACATAGTCAAGAGATTAACTCACAGTCCCAAAAAAAAGAGCCTTAAATTGTTAAGTAACATGATGCTGGTGGCTAATTTCGGGGGAAAAAAAAACGATTACCCTACTTCGTTTTTATAAAGTGGGTTATGATACTCGCTATTTGGGAAGGGGCGCCGTCCTGTTGTCGTCCTAAAAAAATCAATTGATTGTAACCGTCTCACCGGCATCATCTCAGGAATTAGTATAGCCAAATAATACCACCGGCATGACAACCACACCATGGTTCAAGTGGGAGTGTATTGTATATTAAGTTTCCGAAAAACTTAATACGAACAGTATTACAGTAAATTTGTTCGTTTATAATGCCGGCTGTTCACATGCCTAAATGCGGCAGCTTTGTTTTTTGACAAAGTCAAATGTGCCTCGTCATATGGAATGGTTTTCTCTTTGGTTGGGAATATCCTGGTCTTCTTTCATCTTCGATATTTATTTATTTATTTAGTTATATATTTACAAGCCACTTAAGTGGTAACAGACCCTTAAGAACTATAAATTGCATGAAAAAATAATCTTTTATCTAGATGATGAATAATCTTTCAACTAATTCTGAACTGAACTCTACTTAAATGAATAAGGCTCGCTTGTAACATAACTGGCTCTACGATATTTTATTCAAGATGTCTTATTCTTAACGGTCTTGAAGGTACATATATAAGATATGCGATCTTATGTAATAACAGAGTAGTTCCTAGAAACATTATATCTATAGTGCATTTAGATTTTTAGTATTTCAGTCCTAAGAGCAAACATCTTTCCTTATAATTAGGATAAAAGTTCCAACACTTTTAAACACTTTCGATGTGTAAGTGTATTATTGTCGTTTCCCGTATCAGAAGGGTGGGTGATCAGTTAGTAGAAAGCGTTGGTCAATGGTCAAATCAGCTATACTGAAACAAAGATTTATACTTTAAATTTTCCCACTCTTGAACAATAACAAACGTCGCTAAAGTTTTCTTTTAAATTGAATAAGTAAAAGCATAGAGTAACTACTGGTACGTGCATAGTATTTTCGAATTAATTTAATATTTAATACAAAAATACTTAATTTCTATCATTAACTTGGTAAAATGTCATAATGTTTGAAGGTGGCAGCATTTCAATCAATGAAGAAAGATACTTCAATCAAAAGCAGCAAATGCATCTTTATCAAATCAAATTGCAAAAAACTCTGACTTTACTGAATAGAACGTTTTTGAAGTACATGCCTCAAGCTTCTGTATTCTCATCTAATACTACTTTGGCCACATTCGTTAAGTGTGCTCCAAAAACCGTCCAAGATAAGAGGTACAAAAATTGTACATCCAACTTTACAATCCATTTGAAGAGAAAGCATGGAGACATGTATCTATCTGAGTATAAGAATTGTTTGCGTCAAAACAAGGACAGTACCATAACTTAGAATTAAATAACACAAACCCAACATCAAAAAATACTCTTAATCATGACAGCTTTGATAGTAATATCTTGAAAGATTTTATTCATAACATGATTCCTTTAAGTGCAATTGAAAACCCTTACTTCAAAAATATATTTACTTCCATAAAAATTGAAAACCTTGAACTGAATAATTTTTATACCTATCAGATGGAAAGTAATTAGGAAAAATTGAAAGATGTTACCTACGTCTGTACAACCGCAGACCTCAACCGCATGAGAAGCTCTCTAGATGTTACAGCGCATTAGATAGACAAAAATTTACGCAGAAAGTCAGTAGCTTTAGCGTGTACCAAGTTTACTGGATCTCACGATGACTTCGATTTTATTAGTTTTATAGTTTATAGCAACAATAACAGACAGCGGCAGTAATTTAAAAAATTCATTTAAAGAATTTGGGGTTAAAATTGACAATGTAATGCCGATGAATATTTTGAGATTGAAGAAGAAACATCTTCTGACGATAAAGCTAGTGATGCATAACAGAACAAAACAGACATTTCAGCATCACTCAGTATAACTAATTGTAAGCTTGTACTGCCATTTCACGTAAGATGTAATGCACATAAACTAAGTGTATTTGCGACAACTGATGCAAACAAAGTTCTCAATGAAAAGGAATCAATCTTGTTCGAATTGCACAACATTGTTTTGATTAAAAGCAATATTTTGTGAAAAATGGCTAACCGCCCGACATCTGAGAAAATAATTTTTAACATATTAGGGCATACATTAAGACGTCCAGGTGCTTCTGGGTGGAATAGTTTGTTTGGCTCGTTGAAACAAATTGCAAAAATCAAAGAAGAGTTCCGTTTTCATAAAGCAATGGGTCTAAAAAATCCATTATGGCAAAAGGATTATTAATACATTGAATAGTATTAGTTATGTTCTACCCCATTGGTAGAAGCGCTGGATATTTTTCAGGGTCCAAATTTTTATTTCGGACTTGTTTTACCCTGTTTGTTAGCATTGCGCCGGAAATTAGAGAAGAATTCCTCTAAAAGCTTACTTTATAGTACACAACTTAAAAAGGTATACTTAAAAAGTGTTAAAGAGAGAATTGTAGAATTTTTTAAATTGTCCTCACTTGAAGCCGAAAGTGCTGCAATTGCTGCTTTATCATTTCCATGCTTTAAAAATAAATGGATTTCATGCTTTACTATATTTCTTCTAAACATAAAAAAAATAAAAAATTTACTACTTCATCTGCAATAGCCAACAATATTAATGTTTCCAATAAAAATAAGGATAAGCATCAAAAACATTTAAAGCGCCAATATTATGATTTCCTTATTTCAGACTCTAAAGTGAAAGAAAAAATTCAAAAAAGTCCATACAATCCAAAGCGCATTTATTAGCGTTTCAATTTTGTGCTAATGAAAGTGAAAACTTAAATATTTTATTTAGATACTCAGATGTCAAAGATATTTTCTTTTAATATAATACGAGTACACCTTTACCGTCCTCTGGACTTGTAGAAAGAATGTTTTTCTATGCAACTATGCTCAATTTGCCAAATCGCAAAAATTATCTGACCAGATTTTTGAAAAGTAAGTAGTTTTAAAATAAAACTTAAATTTTGAGAGAAACGACGAGAAATATAATTGAACTAAGTAAATGTAATAAATTTTGAATGTGAAAATATTGGGTCTATAATGGTTTGCTAAGAGATAATTCCATTGTTATTATTCCATTGGAACATGCGTTGGAAAGCTACTGTCTTTGTACGTCATTTCAGTATATGTCATTCATTTGAAGCGTAAACAACAACAATTTTTTTTCACTCAAATATGTCGCACTTTGTGAAAAGTGCTTTTGCGAGGAGTTCCTCTTCATTACTTTAACATGAAAAAAACTGCTGCCGAAAGTCATCGTATTTTGATGGAATTTTATGGTGAACATGCGCTAGCTGAGCGAACGTGCTAAAAGTGGTTTGCACGATTTAAAAGTGGTGATTTTGGCTTGGAAGACGATGAACGTATTGGGCAGCCAAAAAAGTTTGAAGATGAAGAACTGGAAGCATTACTCTATGAAGATTATTGCCAAACACAAGAAGAGCTCGCAGAATCTTTGGGTGTCACTCAAGCAGCCATTTCAAAACGTTTAAAAGCAGCTGGATATATTCAAAAGCAAGTAAATTGGGTTCCACATGAACTCAAGCCGAGAGACGTCGAAAGGCGGTTTTGCATGTCCGAAATGCTGCTGGAACGTCACAAAAGGAAGTCTTTTTTGCATCGGATTGTTACTGGTGATGAAAAATGGATCCATTACGACAATCCCAAGCGCAAAAAATCATATGTGAAACCCGGCCAACCAGCCAAATCAACGGCAAAACCGAATATCCATGGGGCGAAGGTAATGCTACGTATTTGGTATGAAAAACGTCCGGAATATGCCACCAGGCACGAGGCAATAATTGTCCTTCATGACAACGCTCGGCCCCACCTTGCTATTCCGGTTAAGAACTATTTAGAAAACAGTGGATGGGAAGTCTTACCCCACCCACCTTATAGCCCAGACCTTGCCTCTTCTGACTACCATTTATTCCGGTCGATGCAGAACGCCCTCATTGATATATGGTTCACATCAGAGCAGAATATTAAAAATTGGCTTGAATCATTATTGGCTGCCAAGCCGGAGCAGTTCTTTTGGGATGGGATCCACAAATTGCCAGAAAGATGGGAAAAAGTCATAGCTTCAGATGCGCAATACTTTGAATAATACTATTGTACATGTTTTTCTTAAATAAACGTTCAAATTTTGAAAAAAAAAAAACGCACGAATTAAATTACATACCCAATATGATTTTACTATTTTTTCGTTTAATTATCAATTTTAATTGCGATTAACAACTAACAATTTAATATAAATAATTGTTGAAACCACAATTAATTTAAATGTTAATTGTCAAAAATAATTGTAATTAATTTTTGCGCAACACTCGTGTATATGGTATCGACTTGTTTCTTTATTTCAATTTCCTTCCAGCCATGTTCGAAGAAGTACACATGATGCGGCAAATACTCTTTTATTAAAAATTCAAATTTATTTATAACAATACTTTCGGATAATTTAGGAATTGCAGAGAGCTTGTAAATTCCTCTATAGTTGTCAACTACGCTTATGGATCTAGATTTATGAATCAATCTATATCTGGAACATCGTGTTCATCTGTTCAAACAGTAGTATGATCTCAGATTACTTCAATGACTTCAAATGAATGCAATGCATGCTACTGACTTTATAGAATGCAGAACAATCAAAATGGTTGCATTGATTTCGAAGTGAAGATTTTGATTTTCAGAAAATGGTTGGCCACTTATGAGCTCAAAAATGAATAGCGATTTATTAATTTTAAGTTAAATTTATTATTGATATCATTGAATCTAAACAAATCCACGTGAATTCTTTATATGACTTCAAGAAATGCACTTCACAATTGTTTTACAGCTGTGAAGTGCGGTTTCAATTTTCACAGATTCAACATATTAGAAAAGCATTGTATTCGGAATTCCTATCGATTTTCTTCTTAAATTGGGACTGTACCAAAACATCTTACTATTGAATTTAATATTGCGCTTAAAAGACATTTTAACATTGTTTGTTTGAATTCCGATAAGATGATATCGGTAGAAATCATGAGATTCCGTCTGTCAGTATTTCAACAAAGCGTTCAAACATACCTTATGTACCATATATTATGTATATGTTCACTTTATAATGCACGATTTTTTGTTTTCGAAGAAAAAAATTATTTTCAAAAAGAAAGTCATGTAAGAAACAACGCACAGTCTCTTATATAGGCAAAACTGCTGATATATTGCAACTCTCGGGTATTATTATAGACCCTATAATGCAAAATTTTTGAACTCACTGGATAAACAAATATTGAGAGCTCTGATAATAGAAAAAAATTATTTTTTATTATTTCTTTTGGATCAATAGTTCTGCTTGTAAAGCACGAGTAGTGGATGAGTAATTTTTAATTGATTTGTTTAACTTTTGTTTAAGGTTTAAGTGTAAAAATTGAGCAAAGGATTTCAAAAAATCTTTTCTTTTTCATTTTGCGTGATATACGTATGCATTTGTAAAATCAGAAATTTTTTTAATTTTTTTAAAACTATTTAATTTATTGTTTTTCGCATCACTATTAGCGTCTCACTTTTTTGATTTTAAGTTGAGTTTAAAGAAGAGGTTCGAAAAGGTCTAACCAAAACTCAACACAAGATCAATTCATGCATATTTGTTAATATACACCTTAAAATTCAGATGCGCCAACTGGCATCTGATTTGAAGAAGTCAGTCAAATTAAATATTTTTTCCTCTTTCTCTCTCTCTCTCTCATTGGAGAAGTACAGCGCTGTGCAAAATTTTAAACTCAAATCCAAATTTAAATTTTCTTTGTCATTAGCAATAAACATTTGTTATTGGCTTTATTCAAAGCTATTGTCATATAATACCAATTCAGCGATTACGTTTACGATTACGATTCGTTGTAAAAAAATAAATATACCATTAAAGAAAATAGTTGTATTAGAAAATATTAGCTAAAATGTAATAAAAAGTAATAAACGTTACCAAAAATATATAAGGATCATGAAAAGATAACAGACAGTCTCTGTCGCAGGTCTACTGTGATTCAAAAGAATAAAAGAAACCATTTCTACTCAACAAAAGAATCCTATCAATTATATATAGGGTTTTCTAATAACGACTTGACAAATTTTTTTTTAAATAAAAGGCAAACCATTTGAGATATTTCAAAAACTTTGTTATTGGCTTGAAGTACAATCAAAATATTTATGAATGAAACTCGACTTCGTTCATATGGCCACCGCGGGAACGCTATTTCGCGTTCAATGCTGACTCTTTAAACGTCGTCGGCGTGTTGGCATAAGCCAATGACTTAACGTAGCCCCAAAGAAAATAGTCAACCGGCGTTAAATCGCATGAACGAAGCGGCCAATCGACTGGCCCATATCTTGAGATACCACGATCACCATACCTACTCTTCAATAAATCGATTGTAGCGTGTGCTGTGTGGCTTGTGGCACTATCCTGTTGAAACCACATGTCGTCCAAGTCCATATCTTCCAATTCGGACCAAAAATAATCGGTGATCATGGCGCGATAATCCTGACCATTTACAGTAACGTGACGTGTTGATCGTTGTCGTCGACGAAAAAATATGGCCGCCGGCATGCAAACCGCACCAAACAGTTGTTTTTTTTGTGGATGAAGTGGTGATTCATGAAGCACATGTGGGTTTTCACCCGACCAATAACGCATATTTTGCTTATTGACGAACCCATTGAACCAAAAATGATCTTCGTCACTGAAAATGATTTTGCGGTCAAATTCATCATCTTGGCGCATCTTTTCCAGAACCCAATCGGAGAAAGTTCGTCGCTCGGTCCATGGTCCATCGGCTTCAATTCTTGAGTCAGCTTGATCTTGTATGGGTGTAAACCAAGATCCTTACGCAAAATACGCCATAATGTGGTCTGAGCGATGCCCAATTCTTGAGAACGCCGTGGAATTGACTGATTTGGATCGTTTGCCACGGACGTCTGAACAGCAGCGATATTTTCGACACTTCGACCAACCCGTTGTCTCACTGATACGACAACATCACACAACAAATATGTAGACTCAAATTTTTGCACTAAACTTGTTATTGCCTGGAATTTTGGCTTAACTTTGGAGTTAAGAAATGTATGAATAAAGTTAAAAATGTAGAAAATTTTTATAATTTGCAGACGTTGCTCGTTAGTGTACTTTACCATAATGAGTTACCAAGTTGAGTTTACTGAATAAATTGACAGTGACATTTTGATGATTAGTGAAAGAGTGCGTTCACAAATTAAATTCAAAGTTGTCAAGTCCCTATTGGAAAACCCTTTATAACTTATTATTAAAAACAAATGTTCCTTTTTAACAACAATTAAAGTTAGTTGAATACATATTTGTTCAAAGCCAGATAAAGAAAGATCAATATTTTTGCCATAAAAACATGATCACATAATCACATACATCTGTTGATTCTGAAGGGGATCGCGATTGAAGATCTCGGTTAGTTAAATTTTGGGATGTAGTTTATGACTTTGTTCCGATCCCGCTCGATTTTTGGAAGCAAATTTTTAGCGGCGCTTTGTTTGATGATGTAGATATCCGAATAGCATGAGAGGAAATGGTATTAGCGCATATAAACTTACTGCCGCCTGGACAACTAAACTATCGTTTCTTGACCATGGCGGTTTTTGATTTGCACTTCAAGAGACCAGATGGAAGCATCTAGTGCATTTTGGTAGTCATAGGCGGGAATCCCGAGTTTGAAATCTATAAAACGAAACTATTTATACTTATTATTAACAAAACCTTTTTTTTCATTGTTCTGGTGTCAAAAACACGCAAATTAAATGCTGCTATAACGTCACATTTTACCGAAGTCGCAAAACAAAACGCAAAAACAAATATTTTTTCTTAATCTAAATACAATATACAGGGTGATCCAGTTTGCTAGTTACAGGGTGTTCAAAAAATTTCTTAAGTTTTAAAATCATGCCTACAGTTTTCCAGGTATACGGTATCTCCAATATGACTATTTCTTATTATTACTAATAAATTACTCTTTCGTTTACCCTTATAATAAATTATTATAAATAAGTAAATAATTTTATTGGTAATCGTTAATAACATAATCTTAAATCTACAACAGTTGCTCAATATGGCCTTCATCAAAGTGAATGCAAGTCAGTGCTCATTTTTGCATGGCTCTTGTAATAAATTAGTTGGCAAAGTCTCTTTGATATAGTAAGCAGATGAATATACCCGTTAATTCATCGTTCTCCATACGTAGAAATCTAAAACTGCCAAAGTAGTAAAAGTTTTTGGTCACTCGATCACCAAAAATAACAGAAATTCTGCCTCATCCTCCATCCAAATGCTCATTTACAATGCTATAACGAATCTTTAGACAAGACTGATATGTTTCCTAAACACTTTGTGGCCAATTCAACACTTCCAGATCCGCTTACACTTGAGTGCGTCGAATCTTAAATGGAACAAATCCACTTTCGCACTCGTGTAGTAGCAAGAGTTCTTAAAGGTCTTAACATTAATAAATCTGCTGGCCCATATGGTATATCTCCCCATCTTCCGAAGAGGTTTTTTCCACGTTGGCAAAACCAATGCGTAAGCTTTTCCAGCAATCATATTCTTTAGGACTATTTCCGAGCAGATTTAAAAAAGTATTTGTCCAGCTCGTTCCTAAAAAAAGTGAGACTTCTTGTCTCATCTCTCCTGCAAACCCATTGCGATTACCGTTAGCTCATAAAATATCTTTGAATACGAAAAATTATTAATGACCGGCGGTACCGTTTTTGTAGCAACAGGTCCACTGGTGATTTAATGGCATGTCTCACCAACAAGTGATACCAAAGCATACATTAATCTGGTGAAAGCAAGATAGTTGCGTTTAATATTTCTTAGACATTTGACAGAATCTCTTATTCAATTGATTAAAAATTAACTTTCGAATCATTTGATTCAAGTTGTTTTGGACGGTTTCAAGCCTGATATTCACAAAATAAATGCTGGTATGGCCCAGGGCTCCGTTTTGTCTCTGATACTCTTTATTAAATTCATTATTGATATCTTTTCTGCTGCTTCTAATCCAATATATTCCTTTGCTGGCGACAGGACGTGTACTCTCTGCTTTTCATTTTCTCAAACTCACGTCCCTGCTCTTCCTCCCGTTCCACTGTAGAGCGTGAACGGCAGCGTACGCTAAGCTCCTTTAATTCCGATATAAACAGCATCGCTAAATGGAGAACCTCCAACAGAGTGGAACTTAATGCTTCCACAATACAACGCTGCCCCCTGTCGTTAAAGCGAAATCTAAGTACGTTGCCATTATCCATGAATGGCTCTTGCTCCGTTTAAACCGAAAAATTTTCAATTCTCGGTTTGTGTGTCAATGACAACATACGTTGTCCCATATTTGTTATCGCCAAAATATCGCTGCGAAATGTCTACGTTTCCTTAAACGATGTAAGAAATACTTTTTTCTCTCTGATCTGGGGGATTAAAAACCGTTCGATAAAACTCGTAGGTGATGCTAATACTCAGTCAATTGACACGCTCAAACATAGGCGTAATGTCATTTGCCTCACTTTGTTCTATCGGTATTTCTCGCCACCAGTGATTCATAAAAATTACCAGTAGCATTCCGCCTCTTCAAACCTTCAACCATAACACTCATCTCGCTACGAATTCTCATCAATATACTCTAAAGCGCACTTTCCGACTTACCAGTACTCTGAAATATCGTGATTCATTCCTAACCCGTAAAACTCGCTTACAGAGTGCCTTGCCGAGCTTTTCAATTCCTGGTCATTATAAACTTCAAACATTCAAAAACGAACGTTCATCGGTATATCCCTTCCTTTCCTCCCTAACTTTTTTTCAATCGCGAGGTAGTATAAGCATATTAAGGGTTGAGCGTTGATGGTAAAAAAAATAAAAATGTCAGCGATTCGGCTGAAAATTGTTAAAGCTGCATAAATTCTTAAAACATTCAGTCAGCACAATGTCTTTTCCTAACCGTTGACTTGTTCTTGTACGTTTGTTGAGTCTCAGACCTGAAGATGTCTCCATGGTAACACTTATGATAAAAACTTTCCCATAACGGACTTGCCGTATTGAAATTAAGAATTTATGATCAAGATTTATTTTTTTTTTTTAAATAAATACATTAAATTTATCTTTCTTCACCTAGATTTCCCATATGATTTTGTTTTATACTTTCAGCTCGAACAGGAAAAACCAGATTCGAAGTGACGATTCGTCTGGGAACTAATCTGACGGCTTATTTTCGTTCAGTTGAAGGAGAACGAAAGGCTTCCGAACATCTTCCTAGCATCTTAGAAAGACATGTAAGTTTTCTTTATCAACTTCTCTTTTAAAAAAGTGGGTAAGAATTAACTTCTCCTACATTTGCTTTCATGATTATAATTAGATCGAGTTAATTACCTCTTCCCTATTATTATGAAATTGTAATGCAGCCGTATCTGTACGCTGTTCAAAAACCTCTTGTGTTATGTCGTATGGACAAATAAATCGTCTGTAACCAAATAAATTTTTTTTTTTTGAATTTCTGTCCGTTTGTCAGGGCATCGCAAAAAAACTACTGAACCGATTCTATAGCGGTTTTCACTGTTCGATAGCCCATTTCATTCAAAATAGAATATAATAATTAAAGAAATATTTTAAAATAAGAACATTTTAGAAAATATAACTACTACTATATCTGCTGTGCTTTAGAACCAGAGAGATGCTGTCGTCAAGCTGATAATAACGTAGTAAAATTTAATGCCTCCAAAACACAATGCTGTCTGCTGTCGTTAAAGCGAAATTTAAATACCCAGCCATTGTCCATGAATGGCACTTGCATCGTCTAAACCGAAAAACTTTCCATTCGGTGTCGTCAAAAATACTGCGAAATGTCTAGGATATCTCAAGCGATGTAAGAAATACTTTATCTCCTCTGATCTGGCCTCAATATATAAGGCATTTATCAGCCCGAAATTGGAGTACAATGCCCACATCTGGTCGGGTGCGCCAAAAACATTCTAGATAAGTTTCAAAACCATGCTATAAAACTCATAGGTGATAATAATATCAACCAAAAAATGGACATCCTTGAACACCGACGTAATTATTATTTATTTATTTTATTTCGCCCATTCAAACTTTTAACCGTAACACCCGTCTCGCTATGAATGCTCATCAGTATACCCCGAAGCCCACTTTCGGACGTACTGTTAAATATCGTGATTCGTTTCTAAGCCGCACAACCTGCTTTTCTCTTTATTTCCTAATCATTATAACATTCAAACATTTAAAACCAACCAGTTGCTTGCAAGAGTGTTTCTCTTTCAAGCCCGGTAGCGATTAAACGCCGGACCGTCCGATATTATTAGTTGTTACCAACTTAAAGTCTTATTCATTAAAAGGATATGTAATATTCAACCGCCTGAGACCTTTTATCAATTACACAGGTTTTATTTCAATGATTATTTTCAATTTTTTTATACCGAAAAATAACTAAATTCATCGTTTATTTTTGAAAAACTTTGCTTTATTTTGTGTAACGGTTGCTTTAAAAAAATACGACCAGAGCTTAAAGGTATTATTTCCATCACAAACTACTAGTACCACCTATGAGAGCGAAGACTTCGTGATCAAATGAGTAAGTTCCGAACCACATCTCATTAACTCCTACGAATTAAACGACTTACATACACACACCGGCACAATAAGGTTAACAACAAAAACAGCCTCGATATTTCTTACAAATTTATTTTTAATGATTTTTTCTTATTACACAATAATGACACGCAGGATCTTAATAAAGCTTGTATACGATATCCCATACGCTATAATTTTATCTACCGACTCTTGAGGCAAGTTGTCCCACTCTTCCACCAATGCCACTTTCATGTCATCAGTATTCCTGGGAGCTGGATTATACTCTCTAACTTTTCTTCCCAAAATATTCTAAGCGTGCTCTATAGGATTCATGTCCGTTCATTCATCCACTCCATTTGAGTGATACTAATCTCAATAGGGTAGCTACTTACTATAAGAGTAGTGTGAGAGGCCGCGTTATCGTGCATAAAAGTGAAAATTTCTCCAATAAATGGAGCAAAGGGTATGGCATGGGGTTCCAAAATATCTGTTACATATCGCTATGCAGTAAGAGACCCATTTTCAATAACCACTAATTCTGTGCGAGCTCCTGAACAAATGCCAACCCATTCCATAACCGACTCTCCACCATATGCCACAGTTTTCATGAAGTTTATTGGGTTATAGCATTCCCATCGATACCTCCAAATCCTTTCCGTTCCAACTACGAAATTGACACAAAACCAATTTTCGTCGCTGAATAAAATGTGGCTCCACTCAGTTATTCAATTTCGATGTTCAATAGCGAACGTAAGTCTAGCTACACTAGAACTCTTTCGAGTTTTGGAGCTTTTTCAGGCACATGAGACCTGAGGTCAACTTCATTAAAACGTCTTTTTACTGTCCGCTTACTTATGTTTACGTTACGGACTTCTTGCACACGTTGACAGAACAGTAGGTATGCCCCTCCTCGATCATGGTAACATCTCTAACCACTGACGTTTCTGGCTAATCACTCATTTATGCAGTACTAATAGTAAACAACGAACCACAACCAAGTTTTTACTACGAGGGTGGTCCCAGAAGTACCCGACCCAACAAAGAAAACACAAAAAAAAATTTGGAAAAAAATTTATTTATTTTTCAACATTATCGCCTTTCAGCTCTATACACTTTTCCCAGCTATGTTCAAAAAGTTCGATACCCTTTTTATGTTATAATAAAAACTGTCTTCCTCCTCAAAATAGCTATTAGCTGCCGTTGGAAAATCTTTGACCACTGAGCCATTTTTTCAAGTTTTTGACCAGAAAATAATCCGAGGGGGCTTAATCTGGCAAATAGGGTGCATGAGATAGCAATTCAAACTTTAATTCATTAATTTTGGCCATTGCAATAACGGATTTGTGAGCTAGTCTTGATGAAACAACACTTTCGTCTTAGCCAAATGCGGCCATTTTTGCTTGATTTCTTCGTTTAAACGTTGCAATAAGTTCGCATAATACTGGCCGTTGATAGTTTTTCCTTTTTGAAGATAGTTAATGAAAATTATCTCATGCCCATCCCAAAAAATCGATGCCATGACGTTGCCTGCAAATGAAACGGTCTTCGCCTTCTTTGGAGCCGGTTCTCCCTTTTGAATCCATTGTTTTGATTGTTCTTTTGTCTCGAGTGTAAAGAGATGGACCCATGTTTCATTCATTGTTATAAAAATGGATCAATCAAACTTCGCAAAACATTAAATTAAAACATCTTCACGAGACTGTTTTTGCTCGAGGGTGAACAAACGTGGCACCCATCTTGCACACAGCTTTTTCATGTCCAAATTTTCAAATAATATGCGATGTACCGCATATGTCTGCTAGGTCGCACACTTTCAGTCGACGATCAACCAGTACCGCTTTGCGGATTTTCTTAACTTCATTTGGTCGACCACTGCGATGCTCGTTTTAACTCAGCAACCCAAAATTTTACTGTTTTAAACGAAGGAGCAGACTCACCCAGAATAGAATCCATTCCAGCTTTTATATTGATTGGGCTGAGGCCTTTCAAATAAAAGCGTTGTATCACATAACGATGATCAATTTTTTATATTTTCACATATTCACTAACAACGTTCAGTATTGATGGCTACCAAACAAATACTAAACAACGTGGCGCTTTCAAACTTGTGAAAGGAAAGACTTTTTGTGAGTGGTTTTTACGTTTAATGTTTATTCAGATAAGAAATTATGTACTATGAAATTAATAAAAATTCACTTTTGGAGAAAAGGACGTTGCTGCCCAGCACGGCTCACTCGACTGACTGACTACTGTCAGGGTTGAACTTCGATATCAGCATCACACCAGACAGGGATGTTAAGTACTTACATCCGTGGCAGGGATGTTAAACGCTTACAGTCGGCTTCGAAGCATGGGACTGCTCATCGTCGTCATCCTCATCATGGTCGTCAGGGGGTATTCGACACCACGGTTTCAATTTGTCGGATGAATACACGGATTTATAATGTCGTTGTGTTCGCTGAGCATGTGGGATGTCTTCAATTAGATATCGGTCATATGGAAGGACTGTAGTGATAATGAACGGGCCCTTATAACGAGGTTCCAATTTGCGTGATGTAGCCGTACTGGCTGGATCATGCTCGACTAAAACTAGGTCACCTGGATTAAACATGGTTGGCTTAAAATGCTTCGCCTCGTAGCGCTTCTTTGCTTCTGCTCGATGATCATTAACCCGGGATGCAGCATTAGCTCGAAGCTGTTGCAACTCAGCGTCGCTTAGCACATGGTCGTCATCACGATGCAACGCTTGCACCAGTGTATTTTGCAGTATATCTCGTGGCTCATAACCATAAAGAAGCTAAAAAGGAGAACAATTAGTAGTTTTATTTACCATAGTATTGACACTCCATTGTCATCCTAGCGTTTCTCGTTACCTGTGGTAACAGCATTAAGAATTCGCTTTATGTTGTGTTCACGACAAAATCTCTCAACATTTTTTGAAGTAAAGGCTGTCCCACGATCAGATATAATTCATTCCGGCATACCAACGTAGCTAGTAACATCTCTTAGAGTATCGATGACATGTTTTGTTGCGGTGCTCTTAACGGCGCGAATTATCGTGAACTTGGTGAATACGTCCACGATCACCAGGATATGTTCATTGCGTTTGGAGCTCCTAGGAAATGGCCCAAATGGTCAATATGCACTGTTGAAAAAGGTATCGGCTTGAAGTCATCGTAATGGTATTGGCCCTCTTGCCGACCACCTCGTTGTTTATTAAACGCACAACCTACACATGATTTTATGTATCCTTTGATGTAATTTCTCTTGCGTATATATATAGTATAAAGTATACTATATATAGTATATAGTATATATATATAGTATACAGCATATAGTTAACACTGCGTTTAATATTTTCATCTTGAAGTTGTATGGCGAACATCCAGTCAGCTTTGTTTATTATGATTTTGGATATTTTTAAGTCAGCTGTTTCCACTTCATGCGCATTCTCATATGGTGCTCGACTTAAAGCGTCGACGTGTTCCATACGAGAACCTGTACGTTCGTTTAGGCTCAGTTACACGATAAGGTGCTTGAGAGACGATTTGCTTACTCTCGAGTTCGATTTTGGCTTCAACTACATTGGTCTTTCCAATTCCTTCTAGGCCGGTTGAAAAGACATCGCTGTAGCTCTCGAGTAAAACTTTCATCTCTGACTTTTCAGCTTCGCTGTCAAAATTGCATAAAAGTTTTAACAATTTATTGGTTTCAGTTACCTGATGCTGCGTTGCTCTTTTGCTCTCAAAAGTTGTTTGTACCTTTTCAACTCTCAACGTAAGGTTTGCGTTTATGACATCTTGTCCAATTAGGAAGTCTTGCTGTACGACGTCATTATCTGCGATGTAGACTTGCGATGTGACAACGAGTCGATTGTTGTAAAATTATCCATTGATGAATCGGTTAAGAATTCGCACTCCGCCACAGATGCCTCGTATTTGCATAGAGCATTTGCGCCTTTCTGCGTTGATTCGTTGTGCCACAGGCTTTCGGACCATACTAGCTTGGCTGCCTGTATCAATAAAGGCGATATATGGTTGGGATTGAACGATGATCGTTTTGCTAAAGCACTCATCTTGATTCGTGGCCCCAAGTCTTCGTAAGTTCGCTTCAGATTTGCCGCAATCCTGGTTGTTCGGGTGCCCTTTGTTGCACGTTATACATCGACGTCGTCTTGGCGTCTGTGGGCACTTATTTGAAAAATGACAAAACCCGCCAAAATTGAAGCATTTAAGTTTAACTTTCGCAGTTGACGATGTTGCAGAGTCCTTTTGTTTTATTTTCGCATCAACACGCTTTGCTATAATATCATATTTGGTTTCAAAGAGCCTACCTCGGTTGATGAAATAGTCCTCAATTACATTACGCATTTGTTTCATTGTCAAAAATTTGGTGGTCGCAATACTTTGTTGTAATTCTCAATGTTTCAGACCAGCTCGCGCTTATCGTATTACTACAGCTTCACTCAAATTGTAGCGATTACCAACTGACGACATGCGAAAACAATACTCTTTGATAGTTTCCTTGGGTCGTCGAGTTGCATTTGACATAGCATAATGAATTTCTGCTTTGTCCGGTGTCGAGCCAAACTCATCACGAATGGCATTTGCAAAATCCATCCATGTCGTATGTAATATTGGTGATGCATCGAGCCACATCCTAGCAGGACCTTTAAGGCGCGTGTAGACAGCTAGCAAAAGAAACTTCTCATCCCAGCGATAGGCTTCCACCACTTTGTTAACGAGATCAATAAACTGATCAACAGTAATACCGCTCTCATCCGTTAGATCGTATTCTGGTAGGGTATTTGCAATTTCCTTAACGGATGCATTACGTGTAGTCGTATTAGTGTTGGCGACATCAATAATCGAATTCACACACACGTGATGCTCATCCTCTACAGTTGGCTGCTGGCTTTGTGTTGCATTTGCACTAGCACCAACATCTCTGTCTGAAGTTGCGTTAGCGGCGTCATTCCAACCACCTCCTCGTCCCCAAATGAGTCTGGAATTTCGATGTCTTCTGACTTCTTGTAATCAACCAAACGCTGAACTAACTGATCACGTGAACCCGCTGTTTTCAGCTGCCGTTATCGCAAAAGGAACTTCAGTTGATCCACTTTCAACTCGTTTATTTTCGTCATCATAAAATAATAAAAACGTCTGCGCTAGAACTTAAGGTTTCGCTATCTTGTTACAATCGTTGTACACCAACTATTGACACTGAAATTTTTATCACCGTTTCCCCTCTGCAGACGACTATACACACCGTTGGTATGTAAATACGCCACAGTCAACAGGAATACTATTAACGATGATGGTGTTTAGTTGTGAAAATGGCTTGGGTTATGTCTCTTTAAGTACATATACACATATATTTATATCCCACTTCTGAACTGAAAGGAAAGACCTTTTGTGAGGGGTTTTCACGTTAAATATTTATTCAGATAAGAAATTATGTACAATACTAAGAAATTAATAAAAATTCACTTTTGGAGAAAAGGACGTTGCTGCCTAGGACGGCTCACTCGACTGACTGACTACTGTCAGGGTTGAACATCGATATTAGCATCACACAAGACAGGGATGTCAAGTACTTACATCCGTGGCAGGGATGTTAAACGCTTACACTTGAAACATATGCTTTATAGCCTGTGTACTTACCAATACAGTGATATTTTCAAACAACTACCGCCATGTCTTGGTCTGGCCGAGTACTTCTGGGACCGCCATCGTAGAAGAAATTAAAGCGAAATGAACAACAGTCATCAAAGACTGCACCCAACAAAGTTCTTACCAGAATCAATTTAGGCTTTTTATTTCTTAAATAACCGTTAACCGCGTTTAAAAAATGTCAAATTTAACGTAAGTTACTTTTTAGGAGGGTATTAATAAATTAATTATAACCACGTGTCAAAATACCCAATAAAATTGGAGATTTTAGCGCTTTTTGTGCTTTCCTCTAATTATGCCGGTTTGTGATCTGTGGAATTAAATTGAGACAAATGTTAGAATAAGCGTCCAAAGAAAGATTCAGGGACGGATGTTGCTATTGTAATGATGTGAACGACTTCACATCATTCTGACTGGCGTCTTTTCATAGACAATTCTTCAAAATGTTTAAAAGCTGTCCTACTCCACAATGGAATAAAAATGGCATCTTTGGCTCATTCCGTGATGCTCAAAGAAAATTACGAAAGTGTGAAAATCGTGGTTGAGAGTTTAAAGTATCATATGTACATATATGCAGTACACCTAGCCACTGATAGCGTTGGCATTCTGGTGGAAATGCCAGGCCTAGGCTAACCGAGTTTAAAATAGGAAAACATAATGTTATGCCTTTATTACACATAAAATTCTTTGTCTAGATTCTGAAACTTTTCAATATGTAAAAAAATTATTTCCCAAATCATACGAAGCCAAAGTAAAACGTAGTAATTTTGTCGGACCTCAAATAAAAAAAAGTAATAATAATAATTTTCAGAGCTACTTAAACCTCATAAAAGTCGAGCATGGGATGACAGCCTTAAGGTAGTGATCCGTGGATTTCTCGGAAACATAAGAGCTGATTTTAAATATGCTTAAAGATTTTAAGCTTATGGGTGTCTATTCGGAAGAATAGAAAAGTTTTGAACGTCGTTATCATAGGAGATTATGATAGGAGATTAAACCATAAATTTTATTTTTAAGTACAAGGTGGGCCATAATAAATTACCCTGCTTTAGGATGTTGGTTGTAACTCATACAGTATGCGCTCCGTCATATTGGAGTTACATGTCCTTTAGTCACAATTCATTCAATTGAGGGATGAAAAATTCATAGTTCATGGTTTTGCAGAGCTCACCATCCACATCAGGTTTGCTCAAAAAACGTCAGTAGTAGAGTTTGCCATCTATGGTTGCTCATTTCCGAAGCCGGGCGGCCAGAAAAATGGGAACGAAATGCACGTTACGCCAATTGATTGACCACTTACGAATTGTTCATCGAAAACATCGTGACGGTTCTTCCACATCCTGCAGGAGTATAGCGTTTCATTGCTTATTCATATAAATTCTAGGACTCTGTGTGTATCCCAAAAAACGGATGCCATAGCCTTGCCAGCCGACTGTTGAGTTTTTGTTCGTTTTGGACGAAGTTCGTCGCCTGCTCCCCACTCAGCTGACTGCCGACTTGACTCGGGTGTGAAGTGATGGAGCCAAGTTTCATCCATTGTCACATTCCGACGCAAAAACTCTGCTTTATTGCGGTTGAGCAGATTTAAGCATTCCTCTGAATCATCAACACGTTGTTGTTTTTTTTCGACTGTGAGCAAACGCCTCACCCACTTTGAACAGAGCTTTCGCATGTAAAAATATTCGTGTATGATATATCCAACACGCTCTTTTAATATCTTCAGAGCCTCAGCTATCTCGATCAACTTCACTTTACGGTCATTCGTAATCATTTTGTGGACTTTTTTGATGTTTTCATCTGAAACAGCCTCTTTTGGACATCTACTGAGTGCATCATCTTCGGTGCTTGTATGACCACTTTTAAATTTTTCAATCTACTTGCGAATGGTTCGTTCGGCTGGTGCAGAGTCCGGGTAACACTTATCAAGCCACTTCTTTGCATCGGCTGCATTTTTCCCATCAAAAAGCAATGATAAATCAACACACAAAATTGCTTTGAATCCATTTTTTTTCACAATAACAAAAGTTGCTTCACTCACAACGCTATATCTCGAGAATTAAACGTCCGACAGCTGTCAAATATATACACTTATCTTTTGAAGGTTGGCACTAACTGAAAGTGGTGCCCTCTCTTAGAAACGGCGCGGACTTTTCAGCCCATGTATTAATATATTTATTTCGACACGATAAGTGCCTTTAATTTAATTTTTAATTTCGGATTATCACTTTGGGGCTTAGTATACCACATAGCACTTTCCAAAATTACGTTCAGAATAATTTAATTAGCCTAGCTCTGCTTCTTAGCATCAACAGCTACTCGATGACATTAACAATAATTCATTTACTTATGTAGCATTGGAACCGTAAAAATATATTAATTACCCTTAGGAAATCGTCCTTAATGTTAACACCGGGTGCTTTGAAACAATGTTAATTAAAAATCCATCCCATCCCAGCAAGAGTATCCCTTCGCATCATTTAACAACAAGTGAACAAATGTTCAAAAGTGCCGCGAAAAATTAAAATGAATATTTTCATGTTAAAATTCAACACCCACAAATCATGGCGTAAACGACCGAAGAAAAAAAATCCCCTAAAAAAGATGAACCCAGAAACAGCACAGTCCCATTATTTTAATGTGAGTACATGATTATGGACCTCCTGCACAATCTGGGCGGCATAGCCCAGTGAGTCATTTTGGGAACGTAACTGTCATCAAGGAGAGGCTTTGAATATCGAGAAAAATCTTGGAATTCAACATCAGTGACTTTCAGTGGGAATTACTTTAAATAGAACTTGGCTATTACTTAAATATTTTTTTCCTTTAAAAAACTTGGAGAAATGATTTATAGAAAAGATTTCTTCCAGAACAATAAGCTATACAAAAAAAAAAAAAGCGAAGAAAGAGATTTTTATTAGACGACAAAAACAAATGTAAGGAGTAATGAATTGGACTAGACAGGCGAAAATTATTTTGCAAAAGGTACATTTCTCATTTATTCTAAAGGACAAAAGAGACATCAACCCTTGCCAGACTTTTGTAATAATTTAGATTCATATTCATGCGTTTCCATTAAACATAATTAATTATAAGAAATGACATTTCTAAAGCCAAGTTAATCTTCAACTAGATTCCCACATGACGACAGACAATGAAGAATATTTACATTAACTTCTAAAATATCTTGACTAAAACGGTGTATTATAATGAAAATTTAGCTATCAGCTCTTTGGACATGTCTAATCTACTTGATGCACGCTTCGTAGGGAGCTTAACGGGTCCAAATTATGTCACGTAACCACATGCACTAAAGCTCGTCGAACATTCCATATTCGCACTAGTGTATTACTCAAGGATCTCATTATACACAAATCGGTTGGTCCAGATGGTACAACCACTACGTAAGCTCCTGCTCTTATGAACCCAATTCGGGTAGATGAAAAAGAACATTCATCCATCTGCCTTAAAACAGAAAATCTTCTTTTTGCTCCTTCTGCAAACTTGATGCACATCCGCCTCTTCATTCTAAGGTCTGGAAGCGTTGATTAACCGTCAGGCAGTACGGTTTTCACAACCAAAAATCCACTAATGATTTAGTGGCATATTTTACTGAAAAGAAGAATAATCTGGCAAAAGCAGGAGAGTTCAGTGGATATTTCAAAGGCATCTGACAGTGTTTAACATTAGATCTGGCATTTGTCGAAAATTCTAATCAATGTATTGGAAATTACCCTTCGGAACATTCAATTGTCTAATACGATTTAGGTATCTCTTCATTAATTACCTTTTGCCTGCTACTTTTAATCCAGCTTACGAAAGCAATCTTTCCTGTTCATGTTCGTACCCCACACATGAGTACCATAAAACGGAAATGGCAGCGCATGTAAAGCTCCTTGAATTCAGATAAATATAAACAATGAATAATTGTGAAACCATTGAACGAGTGGTCAAACGTGTCGCGAAATGGTTACGTATCACTGAACAACATTTTCACCTAACATCAATGTGTAAATAATTTATCCGCTCAAAATTACAGTACAATGCCCATATTTGGTGAGGTGCTCTTTAAAGGTCTAAGCACTTATTAAATGGGGTTGAAAACCACGGGATAAAACTTTTTCTTGTTCTATCGCTATTTTTTTATCATCAATGTTCCACAAAAATTGCCTTTAGCATTCTGCCCCTACAAAACTTCAACCAAAATATCTGTACATCTTGTAATATGTATGATTGATCATCAGCTTACTCTCAAATTCAGTCCCAGCTGGCGGGCGCCATCTAAGGCGTGGTATCGTCTATTTCGTTGTCCCTCTGTGTTGGAATAGAAGACTCTTCGGACTGGGGTTTTGATGTTATTTTGCTCTATATGTCTCAGACATCATTTATTTCTCAATTTCTTGAAAAAAAAAGATACACAGTTATTCAATACAACAAATTTATATTACATAATTAATATGACTTCAGTTTTTGTTTTTGAAGGGAAAAAGTATAGTGCAATCTATTGACAAATAACTATGTCAACATTAAATATTCTGAAAACAAGATATAATAAATGAATTCAGAAGAAAGCTCAACATTTACAACAATATAATAGGTGGAGTGAAAAGTAACCGCCTTGACCGCCAGAATGCGCTGCTACTGCAGAAAAGGTTATGGTACCTTGAAGTCTGTGCGATACTGCCTTTAGTTTTGTTTTGTCAGCTGATTGTTGTTGACGTTTTTGGCATCTTGTTGAGTATGGACAAAAACTATTTTCGTTTTCTCATAAAACATTATATATTGAGAGGCAAAACGGCGAAGGAAACAAAAGAAAAGTTTGATAAATATTATGGCGCTAATGCTCCGTCAGATAACACTGTCAAATATTGGTTTCGAGAGTTTCGTTGTGGCCGCAATTCCACTACCGATCAAGTCCGCATCGGCAGGCCCGCCGATGCGGTTACAGAGTACAATGTCAAAAAAATACATGAAACGGTGTTGGCTGAACGGAAAGTGAAGGTGCGCGAGCTAGCAAATACCACAAAGATTAGAATTGATATGCACACACCATATTTTGGGCAACATTCTGCATATGAAAAAGTTATCCTGCAGCTGGGTGCCGCGCATACTCAATCCTGACCAAAACACGAACGCGAAAGCACTTCGAAAGAGTGTTTGGACTTGCTGATGCGGAATCGGGCAGACTTTTGGCGTCGATTGGTAACTGTTGAGCACCAGAGAAAAAATTGAGTACGGAAAGGTTATGGCGTCGGTTTTCTGGGATTGTCATGGCTACCTCTTCGTAGACTACCTCGAAAAAGGAAAACCATCAACAGCAAGTATGACTGTGCATTATTGGAACGATTGAAGGCCGAAATCGCTGCAAAACGGCCTAACTTCGCCCGATTTGGCCCTCGGAATATTATCTCTTCCCAAACCTCAAAAGATGGCTCATCAATAAAAAATTCAGCTCACGCGAGGAAATCATCGACGCCACGGAGGAGTATTTTGCAGACCTTCCGAAAAATTACTTTTCGGACGGGATCAAGAAGTTAGAAAATCGCTAGAATATTGAACAGTATGATCAAAAGAGAAAAGCCATTTTTAGATTATTTAAGAATATTGTTTTCTTCCTCTCACACCTTATGTTTTCAGGTATTGGGTCTATAACTTAACTCGTGCGGTTTGCTAAGAGATGGCGTAACTTGTATTATTCCATTGTTATTATTCTATTGGAACATGCGTTGGAAAGCTACTGTCATTGTACGTCATTTCAGTATATGTCATTCATTTGAAGCGTAAACAACAATAATTTTTTTTCACTCAAATATGTCGAACTTTGTGCCTGAAAAAGTGTTTTTGCAGGGAGTTCTTCTTCATTACTGAAAACCGCTCCCAAAAGTCATCGTATTTTGGTGGAAGTTTATGGTGAACATGCGCTAGCTGAACGAACGTGCCAAAAGTGGTTTGCACGATTTAAAAGTGGTGATTTTGGCTTGGAAGACGATGAACGTCCTGGGCAGCCAAAAAAGTTTGAAAATGAAAAACTGGAAGCATTACTCTATGAAGATTGTTGCCAAATACAAGAAGAGGTCGCAGAATCTTTGGGTGTCACTCAAGCAGCCATTTCAAAACGTTTAAGAGCAGCTGGATATATTCAAAAGCAAGGAAATTGGGTTCCACATGAACTAATGCCGAGAGACGTCGGAAGGCGGTTTTGCTTGTCCGAAATGCTGCTGGAACGCCACAAAAGGAAGTCATTTTTGCATCGGATTGTTACTGGTGATGAAAAATGGATCCATTACGATAACCCCAAGCGCAAAAAATCATATGTGAAACCCGGCCAACCAGCCAAATCAACGGCAAAGCCGAATATCCATGGCGCGAACGCAATGCTCTGTATTTGGTATGATCAGATTGGTGTGCTGTATTATGAGCTGCTAAAACCGGGTGATACCATCAAAAGACAACGCTACCAAACACAATTAATCCGTTTGAAGGGAGCAGTAGCCGAAAAACGCCCGGAATATGCGACCAGACACAGGGCAATAATTTTCCATCATGACAATGCTGGGCCCCACGTTGCTATTCCGGTTAAGAACTATTTAGAAAACAGTGGATGGGAAGTCTTACCCCACCCGCTTTATAGCCCAAACCTTGCCCCTTCTGACTACCATTTGTTCCGGTCGATGCAGAACGCCCTTGGCTTGATTCATTCTTGGCTGCCTAGCCAGCGCAGTTCTTTTGGGATGGGATCCAAAAATTGCCAGAAAGATATGAAAAAGTCATAGCTTCAGATGGGCAATACCTTGAATAATACTATTGTACATGTTTTTCTTAAATAAACGTTAAAATTTTGGAAAAAAAACCGCATTAAATTATATACCTAACACTTAATGTTCCATATAAAAACTAACAGATCTTCGATCAATATTTTACCTTGGCGACGTTATGTCGATACAAAGGCATAACGTGCCATAAAAGGCACATTCCATGAATTCATTGTATGTACAGTTATTTGCTTTCTTTTCAAAATATTGCTAAAAATGGCATATACCACCTTGAAAAGTTCCCGGAATTTATTCAGAAAGTAAAAATACAAGTTTATTTATTATTATATATTGTCCCCTTAAAAGTAATCCCCATCGACTGCAACAAACTTATGCCAGCGCTTGATCCAATCCTCGAAAAATTTTTTTATATTTGGTTTTCGATATGTCAATCAGTGCTTCCTGCGATTTTTCATTACTTCCTCTCGGCTGTTGAAACGCGTTCCCCGTAGTGGTTTTTTAACTCGATTGAACAGAAAGAAGTCACAGAGAGCCAAATCAGGTGAATTCGGTGGCTGTTGGATGGTATATGTTGCATTTTTCGTCAAAAAATTGCGAATAATTATGGCACTGTGCGACGGTGCGTTATCATGGTGCAAAATCCACGAATTTTCTGCCCACAATTCTGGGCACTCAAATGTCTCATAACGCCCAAATAATACTCTCTGTATACTGTCTGGCGTTCTGGCAAAAATTCATGATGAACTACACCGTTGTAATCCAAAAGACGTAGTTTTTTTGGTCTCGGTTCATTTAGTGAACGCCATTTATGTTTGGATTACGTGTCGTACTCATAAGCCCATGTTTCGTCTCCAGTACGATTAATGATCCATTTGATGAATGTGGGATCGGATTCAGCCTCGCAAATCATCTCTTTTGCGACATCAATACGGTAGCTTTTTTGCATGAAATTATGGTCTTTCGGCACCATTAACCAAAAAGGTCTTGGACGGGTCCATAGGCAATGTTCAAGTCCTCTGCTATTTCTCTTGAACCGCTCGTGCCATTGGTAAACGACCGTTTTCTTTAGAGAATCGTTGCCGAAATATTTGAAACACACACGTTGCGCACCATTAAATCCGTTTTTTACGCAAAATTTAGAACAAATTCGTTGTTGCAAATTTAAGTCCATTTCTAAAATTTTAGAAATTTTAGATTTTTAGAATCGCCAACACACACAGAGATAGATGTACTCTATGTCGATGTCAATCTATGACTCTAAGATTTGGAGGAATTGTCAACAACAGATGTACCAATTTAAAAAAACTGAACTCAAATCGGAACAATGGGAGCTACACACGATGACGCTACCGGGAACTTTTTGATCAAGTTGGTACATAACTAACCGTTGTACAGATATCTCTTCTTAGTGCAATTCAGTTGCATGAACATCGTCTTACGTGGTTATTTTATATAATTAATAATAAAAAAAATATTTTTAGTAAATTTGTAGTGTACTAAATCAGTGGATAAACATATAAAGTTGGCTTATTCCTAAGGACCTGAGACTTTACATATCTCCAGAGAAAATAGTCCAAAAGTGTGATATCGCACGATCTACGCGGCCAATTTACCGTAGCAAAACGTAACATTAAGTGCTCACCAACATGATCTCTCAACAAGTCCATTGTTTCACGCCTTCTATAGCTCGTCGCGCCGTCTTGTTGAAACCAGAGCTCACCGAGACCATGTACTTGAATTTCAGGAAGCACATGTTAATGGAGCGATAACGGTTACCATTGACGGTAATATTCTGATTTGCCTCATTTTTGAAAAAATATGGACCAATGATTCCACCAGCAAATAAAACACACCATACTGTTGTTTTTAATGAATCTATTGGTAGCTTTTAGTACTCTTCGGGTTGCTAATCAGCTCAAATACGGCATTTTTGTTTATTAAGCTATCCATTGAGCCAAAAATGGGCATCATCACTGAACAAAATTTTACGATAAAACAACCGATTTTCATTGAGTTTTTCCAGAGCCCTTTCACTGAAAATAAGACGCAAATTCAAGTCGCCTGGCTTCAATTCTTGCGCAGGTTGAATTTTGTACACTTTTAGGTCGATATCCTCACGTAAAATATACCAAGTTATCGAATACGCCAAGCCAAGCTGCTGAAAACGACTACGAATTGATTCGTCACGGTCTTCATGTACACTCTCAGCTTCAGCTGCTATAGTCTCTTCATTATAGCTAAATGTGGTCTAACTGGTCGAGTATAATCCACTTTTGTAAACTGGGTCTCAAATTTGCAAATGGTATTGGCAAAAGCGGTTTCAGTAGATCAATTATGCGAAGCCTAAGTTCCTCGAATCAGACGCTGTTGTAGTGTGAGTCTTTTCATGATGACTTGCCTAACGATACTGAACAAAAATGACAAAGCAGTTTGATAGGAGTCACGCGTGATTTTAAAAATCAAACCTCACGATGAATCAGCCCTTATAAGTCACGGTGAGTTTTTTATCAGCTTTTTAGGCGAATATTTATTTGTGCCACGTATTTGCTATACTTCTAGATGTGAGATGCTCCAAAACTTGTGGATGAAGAAATATCCAATCTGTTATCTACTATTCCTAGCGACAGTGAGGATGATCTGAAAAGTGATGAAGAGGAATTGGATGAAGGAATGGTAGGTCTAGCTACTGCTTTAAATGATGAATTTTTGGAGAATTTTTTTTGAAGACAACAATATATTGGAAATTGAATGCCCCGTGAAATTGAACAGCTTTCCGATTATTCTTTATCAAATGATTTAGACTCCAATGGAATTGAAGATTATGAGGCATTCAAAAGATCTCTGATATATTAAAATATCTCGGAATTTTAATTCTTTCATTAGTTGAAAAGTACCCAAATATAAGATATTATTTGGATGGAGATATTGGCCTGAACTTGGTGAGGAATTCGATGCAATGCTTCGAAAAAAAGTATTTCTGTGATACGCTTCAACGATAACTCCAAAATGGTGACTGACAAAACTTCATCTTTGTTATATAAACTTTATAAAATTCGTCCAGTTATTGAAAAATACAAAAGAATGTGTCCATCATTTCCTAAGAAAAAACACCTTTCTGTCGATGAACAAATTTGTGCATCAAAAGCCAAACATAATTTGAACCAATACCTTCCACCGAAACCTTATTAATGCGGATACATTTTTTATTTGTGTCCCTGGTTTTGCATACAATTTTGAAGTTTACGCGGGACTAGAAAATAATGCTGCTGAACGTCTATTACACAAAGAGCCAGACTTGGGGTCAAGTAGCAATGTAGTTGTTCCTCAGGCATCTAACTACAACATTTACCTTGATAATTTTTACACATCCCTTCAGCTTCAATATTATCTGGCAAAATTTTGGAATGCTTTCGCTGGGAACCGTAAGGCGGAATAGGATACCAAATTGTAAGTTACCAAGGAATGATGAAATGAAGAACATAGCTAGGGGGACCTCAGTAGAATATGTTTCTGATTTTGAACGAATATCTATTTCCAATTTAATATGGAAAGATAATACCTGCGTCAACATGCTAGAAATCTTTGTTGGAACTGAAGTTGAAAGAGTTATAAAAACGTTTAATAGAAAAGCGAAATCTTATATATCGTAATAATAAAATATCCGGCTGTAACAAAAGAAAATAATCGCCATATGGGAAGGGTAGATTTGATGGACAGCTTTATCGGAAGATTTAAAATTCAATGAAATCCAAAAAGTGGTATATGCGCATTTTCTTTCACTTCGTCGATTTGGCTGCTATAAATTCATGGCTCTTCTATAAGCGAACTTCGGCTCGAACACAAATACATACATTTGGTATGCAATATTGGTACCAGCACATTGTCTTTGTTAAAACGAGGAAGTTCATCTGCTTCTTCACTTCAGGCTAAAAAAAGGGGACCAGCTTCATCCATACCTTCAACAGATATGAGACGGCATGGGATCATATGACGTGTTGGGGAACTGACCGCCAAAGGTATAAATTTCCGTCATGCAATTTGAAATCTTTCTTAACATTTGAATAAAGAAAAAAATTGTTTTCAAAAATTTCATGAAAGATAGATGTTTCTTTTAACCGACATACAAATTTTATTGTTATGAATAAATAAAATAAAATTTAAGTTGCTTACGGTATGATGTGCCATATTTAGCACAAATTATATATAAGCAAATAATTAACATACAAATTGACAAAATGAAAAATTATTGATGAGGAATTGTTTTTGATTTAGTCAGGATAATTTTCATTCCAAATCATGTACTAGAAAAAATGAAATGAAAAAATAAATTTTTTTAAATGTTTTTTTATTTTATTCAATATAGTCTCCTTTTAGCTTGATACACTTATCCTAGCAATTTTCCAACTTCTTCATCCCGTCTGAAAAGTAATTTTTCGGAAAGTCTGCAAAATACTCCTCCGTAACGTCGGTGATTTCCTCGCGTGAGCTGATTTTTTTATGATGAGCCATCTTTTGAGGTTTGGGAGAGATAATAGTCCGAGGGAGCCAAATCGGGCGAATACGGTGGATGCGACAGCAATTGGAGCCGTAAGTAATTGATTTTAGCCATGGTTGCGATACTCTTGTGCGCCGGTGCATTGTCTTGCAAAAACTTGCTTCATGTGAGGCCGTTTTGTAGCGATTTCGGCCTTTAATCGCTCTAATAATGCACAGTAATACTCGCTGTTGATGGTTTTTCCTTTTTCGAGGTAGTCCACGAAGAGTATGCCATGACATTCCCAAAAAACCGACGCCATAACCTTTCCGACCCATCGAGCCTCCCTCAGCCGCTTCGGAGCACTTGTGCCGGCTTCAGTCCATTGCCGGGCACTCATTCTGTTCTCTGGTGTTCAGCAGTTACCAATCAACGTCAAAAATCTGCCCGATTCCCCATCAGCAAGTCCAAACAATCTTTCGAAGTGCTCTCGCGTTCGTGTTTTTGGTTAGGAGTGAGTATGCGCGCACAAAGCGGCAGGATAACTTTATTATATGCAGAATATTGTCCAAAATATGGCGTATGCGCTCAGTACTAATCTTTGTGGTATTTACTAGCTGGCGCACCTTCACTTTCCGGTCAGCCAAAACCATTTCATGTATGTTTTTGACATTGTCCTCTATGTGCTTGCACTCGTATACCAGTTTTGAGAAAATTCAGATTTCTGGATTAAACGAATTCTTCGAAAACGTGTTTGATGGTTTCTTCATTGTTGAATCGTTTTCGCACCAAAAAGTGGTGCAAATGTTTTAAAAGGTAGTAGTCGATTGGCGATAGGTCAAGTGAGTGTGGTGGATAAGAAATAATCTCATACTGCATGGTATTTTATTTTTGGACCGTAGTACTTGACATATGTGGTTGAGCATTGTCATGAACCAGTATGACTCCATCTTTGTTGACCAATTAAGGCAGTTAAGAGGGTATTATGCAAATGCAACGGATGCATTTCCTCCAGCTGGTTATAATACCTCTTAACATTGGTGGTGCCACCACTTTTCAAGAATGAATAGTGGATAATGCCAGTAAAGTAATGAAAAGTAATCAGGTAGTATGCCCTTCATATTAAATAAATAAATATGAAAAAATGTCGGGTCCAATAGAGAACCTTGAAGAACTCCGAAATTCATATACTTTTCAGACCTGAAAATATTTTTTTGCTTAATTACTTGCTTACGATTTTGCTAATAAGATGAGATGAATCTGAACCCTGCATTAAATATTATAAGGGGTGATTCATTGTGAGGTTAGATTTTCAATAGGCTTTTTTTGACAGATCACGCGTAACTCCTATCAAACTAGTAGTGAAGAGACTATAGCAGCTGTAGCTGAGAGCGTACGCGAAGACCGTGACGAATCGATTCGTCGTCGTTCTCAGCAGCTTGGCTTGGCGTATTCGACAGCTCGGACCTCGGCCTAAAAGTGTACAAAATTCAACTTGTCTAAGAATTGAAGCCAAGCTACTTGAATTTGCTTCATATTTCCGATCACACTTTTAGACCGTAGCAATTAAAAATATGCTCCAATCATTAACATTCAAAGATACTTCTTCTACGAAAACGTTCCAATATCTTGTTTCAAAAGACGATATTGGTTTCAAATAAAAAGCTGTTTTCTTTTATGCCTTCCCGATTAAAACAATCGTCATATAAGTCAAACAGATTTTGAGCCTACATTTTATGGCCTCACTGGTAAAAAAATCTTTATAGGTTCTTTGATATCAATAGGACCAGTTGAATCATTGTTTTTAACATTTAACATATACACATTTTATACAAAAACTTCCAGGAAGGATTTTATGTTAAATGGACAAAATTTTTCATATGTTGAAAACTGCGTATGTTGTTGAGTGTTTAAGTCAATTCAAGGCACTGAATGATATTGACGGTCGCCAGTCGTTGGAAGACGATCCATGCGATTCCCCATTACGAATTAGAAAACTGAAAGTGTCTTCGCTCTGTTTTCTAATCCGAGTAATTCCTTCCTAATGAAGGAAGCATTAGCGGCATTTAACACAATGATCTTGCCAAACAGAAGATATGCGCGAAAAATTTTCACACTGCTGCGCATTTGTCGTTATTGTTCTAGTTTTTGGTTAAAAATCAGTTTCTGTGATCAGTCACATGTTATACTCGATCGGAGTACATATGTCTCTTAGTGTTATATAGATTTACTTAATTTCACGGGATGCCCGTACATCCATCGGATGTACTTCTATGTATTAATGTAATACCAATTCAAAACCTATGTTGAGGGCACCTTTGGTTTGGGCTGACCTAAAACCTTTTGCCAATCTTAGGGTCACGGCACCAAGTACTTAAGATTCTTCCTGCGGTTTTAGGTTTAAACCACAGCCATCATGACGCTCCCTATAGGGGACCTATCTCTTTCAAGTCCCTGACTCCCATGATACCTAGTTTTTTAAGACCCGGTGAGTTATACTGGTAGCCCTGACACTCAACATGACCGTATGACTGGAGGCTTGTAACTAAACAAATCATAGCAAACTTCGGTGGCAACAATCAGAAACCCATTACAATAAGTCCAGTGTTGCTCTACCCCCGTTTATTATTACACTACGCCATTGATGGGCGTAGCCTTGATGATTACTCGATTGCAGTACAGCTGTCTCGTGTGTTTTAAGTGAGCTCCTGACAGATATAAGCCTTATATCCACTGAATTCTCAAATATGCATGGAGCGAGGAAATGCCTTACCACCGCTTTAGATCAATTCATTGATGCCGATACAAAACTTATGTTGAAGGCACAAGTTTCCTCGTTGGTATGTAACGAGGCCAATCGAAAACCTCTTGCTGATCTTAGGATTAGCACCAAGTACTTATTGCAACTCCAGCTCTGTTCAAACCAAACTGGAAAACACTTACTGTGATTTTTTGTTTAAATCACAGCCACCTCGATCCTTCCATTAGAAGTCCACCTGTAGCAAGTCATATTTGCACCGAAAACTGGGGGCCCTTACTGGTGGTCTTATATTGTAACATTAGCCATGCTATTTATTTGCAATTCTGTAACTGAAGATCATCAGAACAGTCTTTTGTTTTTTTTATTTTTCATAAATTTGATGATTGTGTCTTTATAGTACCGAATTTTAAAATAATTTCTGTATCATCCTTGAATTTTCTGTAAAATTTTTAATTTATTCGTACTACTCATAAAGTCTGTCGGTAAAACATTTGATTCCTTTTTCTGAAATCCGGATTTGTAATAACGAAAACGATATTCTCAATATACTCCTACATGGGAACATATTCGAAGTCACTTGCAATAACTCGTATGTACCTTTGAAAAGCGAAAAAGAAAACTAAGTTGACGAAATTCTCGTCATATAGTAGATATCAGCCTTACCTTGTTTTGAATGCTTAATGTTCCGCTGCCAATTTCAAGTTGGATCAATCAGCGTTTAGTGTTGGAGTCTCTTAGATAAACAGCAAATTAATATACCGACCGAAATGACTATCTTACCAAGTCAAAATATATTAAATTATACTCTTTAAACGCCTTCATTTGATATTCATATCAAAAAGATTGTGAAGTAAAATGTATTCTGACATTTTTTTGGCGACAGTCGTTTTAGATATACGATAGAATTATATACGATATACTAATCCAATGTTTTAAACTTTTAGTTAAATTAGAACAAGTCGCATATTAACAGAAGAAGTTGGACAAATGATTTAAAAAAAAAATGCAAATACCCTCGTTGAGTTGGCCTAAGACTATTTGTTGACTTTTACTCTTTCATGATTAACGTTGATGGTTGAAACCTATTCATGGAAAAAAGTTCCTACATAAATCACTTATATGATGAAACCGGCCAAATCATCTGTAATATGTACATATATTCTTTTTTAACTTGAGTTCAAAATTTACTTTAATAAGGCTAAGCTAAAGGCGAAAAAGCTGTCGTAAAAAAAGTAGTTTGGTTATATATAATTAGATACTGTATTTATGTATAGAGTTATAGTCACTGAGAATATTTTCTAAGTCCTAATCAACAATATTTTGGGTTAAATTGATATTTTCCTCATCCTGATTCGTATTCAAACTCTGGCTAAAACGATGTGGTGCATTCGCAATTGTGTTGAGAACACTTCGTACACCAGCTGCAGTTGAACGATCCGTTGACCACGAATTACCACCAGAAATTTGATTCTGCTCTAAAATGGTTGGCATCAACGATGTATTCTGAATGTCGGCACCATTATTGCTAGTGACACCAACACCTCCAGCGTTGCTATTAATCGTTCCCAGATTCAAATTATTTTCACCGCCAAACTCATGCTCCTGCATCTGTGGTCGACCGAACATAAGGTTGTTTGCTGAACGCGATAGTGGACGACGGCGATTTAATTTAGTCGAAGCTCTTGTAGATACTCCTTCGGGGAGTTGATGATGATGCTCCAATAGAGTTGATACTAATTTATCTAATGCCTGAAGGTCAGCGTTTAATTTTGAATTTCGTACGGAACCAAGTCCTGAAGAGGTGCCTGTGCCAGCCATATTCGTGGGACTGCTACCGAGACCGGCTGCATTGGCTAAACGTTGTGTCAACTGAAATAATGAGAAAGTAGAGATAAACTTCATTAAATTGGGTAATAAAGGTGATGTTTATACAGGAAGCTAATTGAATTTTTGACTCGATTGAGATATTGTAATAAATGACAGGTGAGCAAAGTTCATGTGTCAATAAGGAGAAATTGGATTTGAAAGGACGCAAATTGTGTGGTCTTTCAATTTGCACTTACTTGGACTTTGGTTTAATAAGAGAGAATAATTTCAAAGGACAATCAAATAGAATTAAGCTTATTTCACACAATCAAGTATTCGTTCAATTCTAACAATAAAACGAATCGTTTTTAATGCAACCTAAACTACTTTACAATTTTATGTTATAACACAATTGCCAAATTCAGGTGGAACGTTTTTATTGACTTAAATAGAATTCATCATTTGAAAATTATGAATAGTACTGAAATCATCTCATTGCATAATCATTGTATATGGTAGTTTCTTTCGCGAGAGAACTGATGACCGAGGCAAGAAAAGCAATATTTCAATTTCAAGAAAGTTTTCTGAAGTCACTTCTGAAGGCGATTCTTTCTAGGCCTTTTTATGACAATTTGTAAACCCTTTAGACTAGGCAGATCCATATAATGGCTTATTTGACCCTTGTGCCCACACAGAGAAGAAGGGCGAAATTACCTGTTGAAACTCCTCTGTGAAACATGTAAACAATATGACTTGCTCCTAACCAGCGGTGTAAAGAAGTTGGCAGTAAAACGAATCGACCTCTCAAAACCTCCCGAGCAATCCTATGCTTCCGTTATCAATGCAGTGGACTTGCGTCAAAATTTCAAAAAAACCAGCCGAGTCACCCACCACACATCACACATCAAGACAAAGCTTTACCGTGTAATGTTTAAAACACGATAAAAAGGTAAAGAGCACGGCTGAAGCGACAGAAAAGCGTTCGAGTGAAGTTATGTTTGTAATCAAAAGGTAAAAAGGGCAAACCAGAGAATAAAATCCCGAAAACAAGGCTTTAAAAATAAGAATGAGAATGTAATAGTAGTGTCACAGTCGATGCACAAACTCTGAAAGCATTACATATGCGTATTCCTGGTCAGCGGAAATCAATATAGAAAGCAATTTAGCATCTGGGCGCAGAATCTGAATACTGCCCAGTGCTAAAGAAGAGGGAGATCGAATGAAGTATATCAGTTACATAGGCGCAAGTCTCCTAAACTCAACATACAATAGGTAAAACGATAAATTCCAAAATAATTAGTGGAATGAGTCCTAATATCTGTTGGTTTAATCAACACTTTTTTAATATGTAATTAACAAAAATCCAACTTCATCAAAGGTTTGTATGGGCAAACGGTCCTGGTTCCACCTTTCGGCGAGACATGTTATCAAATCACCAGTGGACCTGTTGCTCCGAAAATCGTACTGCTAGTTTTTGAGAAATTTTCGTGTTTCGAGATATTTCATGAGCTGACGGTTTATTAGTGCAATGCATAAGCAGATATGTATAGGGTTTTCCAATAGGGACTTGGCAACTTTGAACCTAATTTGTGAACGCACTCTTTCACTAATCATCAAACTGTCACTGTCAATTTATTCAGTATATTCAACATTTTTATCATGCTAAAGTACACTAACGAGCAACGTCTGCAAATTATAAAAACTTTCTACAGATATTCGGAGTCGCAAAATCATCTTTAGAAACGAAGCTTTTGGCTTAATGGGTTCATCATTAAGCAAAATATGCTTCTTCAGTAACGAAGCTCATTTTTTTCTCAATGGGTTCATCAATTAGCAAAATATGCGTTATTGGTCAGGTGAAAATGCACATGTGCTTCATGAATCACCACTTCATCCACAAAAAAACAACTGTTTGGTGCGGTTTGCATGCCATGCGTTATTGGGCCATATTTTTTCGTTGACGACAACGATCGACACGTCAAGTTACTGTGAATGGTCAGCGTTATTACGCCATGATCACCGATTATTTTTGGCCCGAATTGGAAGATATGGACTTGAACGACATGTGGTTTCAACATTGCCACAAGCCACACAACACACGCTACAATCGATTTATTGAAGAGTAAGTATGGTGAGCGTGTTATCTCAAGACATGGGTCAGTCGATTGGCCGCCTCGTTCGTGCGATTTAACGCCGCTTGACTATTTTCTGTGGGGCTACGTTAAGTCATTGGTTTATGCCAACACGCCGACGACGTTGGAAGAGCTCAGAGCCAACATTGAACGCGAAATAGCGGCCGTTTCGGCCGAAATGTGTGGCCGAGTCGTTGAAAATTGGGTCCAACGAATCGACCGCTGCAAACGTGCCCGCGGTGTCCATATGAACGAAGTCGAGTTCCATTCATAAATGTTTTGATTGTTCTTCAAGCCAGTAATAAAGTTTTTGAAATATCTCAAATGGTTTGATTTTTATTTAAAAAAAAAAGTTGTCAAGTCGTTATTAGAAAACCCTATAGTTATATGGAAGCTAAACATTATTTGACGGGCTACCGGTCAGGTTTTCAAGTACAACACAGCTGTGAATTACTTTTGAATCTGGTTGTTACACGTTTGAAAACCGAAGTTCACGTAAAGACGGTTTTTGTTCTGATGTTTTTGGACCTTCAAAGGACATTCAAGACCATAGATCGGGACATACTTGTCCATATGGCATAGGAGGAGTTGAGCTCGAATGGATCAAAAGTTACTTGTCGAATGGATCTCAACGAACTAAAGTTGGGGATGAACTATGTCGGTAAGACTGTGTGTACTCCGTGGAGTAGTTTTGGAAACACTTCTGTTCTTATTTTTTATCAACGATGCAGAAAGCGTATTACAGCATGCAGAGGCTAGACTATTTGTAAATGATATTCTCTTATATGTTACTGGAACTTCTTCAGAGGAGTGCATCAATCGACTGAATGCGGATTTAAAAAATCTATAATTCTATTTCAAAATGAATAAATTTAATACGAATAGTGCAGGAGATAAATCCTTGGAGTAATTATTGATAAGAAACTAAATTTTGAGAGCCATATTTACTACATATAAAATAAAATTGGTAAGAAAATTGTTTACAAATAATTAGGCGTAGGGTGTCATTGATTTGTGCATTTAAAAAATTTAATGTTCCTACCATAAACCACGTTTCGAATATTGTTCAAAAATATTCTTAAGGAACGAATCAAATGACTATACGGTTACAGAAATTGCAAAATAGAAGAATGAGATGTATTTTGATATACTTATACTCGTAAACTCAAACTTAATGCTTGACACGTTGAAATAGTTTATAATTAAACAAGTAACAATAATGAATGTACTGGTTTTTGATGCCTTAACGTCTTCAAAGAAATCAGCACGCTCTAACCGTTGCATTTAAGTGTTATGAGGCAAAATTGAAAGGGACAGAAGGTAAAATAAACTAAATGCTGGTGATGAGAATTGACACCCAAAATCAATAGCTCGTACAGTGTCACGGCAACTAGATCGAGAACATAGAAAAATAATAGCGCTAGTGTGAAATTAGGTGAAGAATCCCTATCTTAAGCATTAATAAATTATTAGAAATTGTGTGAGATATAGGGCACCCGGACAAATGAATAATCTTTTGATATTCGATATCATTTGGCTATTCAGTGGATGAAAGTCAGCGTCACATACCGGATGAATCCATCTTAGATTCAATTCTTCGCCGTAGCGACTTAAATCATTCTTAATAGAGTAAGTTGTTTGTTGAGATCTAGTTACACCTGGTGATGTAGCGTCGTTGTCTTCAGTAGCATGGATCCGTTGATGTTGTATTGATGTAAACATGTTGTTTTTACTGTGTCTATTTTCAATAATAAGCAAGTTAGTCTCTCTCTTCAACAGAATTATCAACCGGTATAATTTTCCTCAAGACAAATCAGTAATAGTAATCTACTAAATGTTCGAACAAAATCTTGGGAAACACTTATCAACATACCATCCATCCATCGACTTAAATGCCGTATATAATAGTAGTTATCGTAAGAAGATCTACAAGATGACTACATTTGGGATCCAACCAAATTGAATCAGCTGTGGAGAATAGCATTCACGAAATAGAAACGTGTACCTGATTTCAATAAAGAAACTCGTTGTGATATGGATATTTCAATCTTCGAAAAATTTTCCAGACGAAACAAATAAAAATAACTTGCAAACATCACACTCCATAGTTCCTCAAATGCTTAAAACTTTTGCAGTTAGATAAATATATACAAATGAAAAAAAAACGACAAACAGACTTATTTCCATCCTATTAACGGTAGGTTAAGTACTGGAGGAAGTTACATTTAAAACGGTAGGATAATACCTAGAAAGATTCAAGAGACTAGAATAGCATCAATATGACTTCCGGAAAAATAGGAGCATCAACCAATTGCCAGGAGACATTGCTTAACACATACTCGTAAATATAAGTTTGAAATTTGAATATTATCGTACCATTCATTGACTTGAGCTGTTTGAAAGCTATCTGTGAAACCGTAGACTCAAAGTAAAAATTAATAAAAATTTTAGTAATCGCAAGGATACATCATATTGAGTACGTCAAGGATCGAAATTTAGCCCCTTGCTATTTATAATATATGTTAATTATCTTTTTTCTATTCCTCAGCAGGGGGATGATACGGCAATTGTTGTAAGTTCCGGATGTGCGAAAACAGCATCCAAAATAATGCAGAAAGAATTTGCGTCCATCACAGCATGGTGTCACGATCCATGGTCTCATCATAAATGCAAACAAAAACTAGCGTTTTGCTGTTTAAAATAAAAAAAGCATGATAATACGAGTACACCGCTATTACAAGCCACTTACAACATCAAGTAGATGATAAATCCGAAACTGTAATAGAACATGTGTCAACGTATAAATATTTAGGTGTCATAGTAGGCTACATTTTTAAGTGAAGCTTCCATGTAAGACCGTTAAAAGCAAAACTTTGACAATCAATTCGACGACAATTCGCACTTTTTCAACTAACTAACCTATGCACGTAAGCTGTTCTACGACAATATTTTGGGCCTTTGGAATCTCAATTATGACATAACATATTAAAATAGCTTGGAGAAAAGCCTTTCATATCGAATCACTTCAACGAATGCAAACAAGAATCCACAAAACAATACTGCTAGTAAGGTCAGGACAGCATAACGACCGACAAGGTATCAGTAGCTAGATGAAATTTTTAAATATTGAGCAACTTCACAAGATGAAAATGATTTCAAAGTTCTGGAACAACAGCAGCTATAAAACTCCAATACAATATTATACCAACACATAAAGAAGAGAACAAACACGTTGAAACAAACTACGTTATTGGATTGAATACGGAAGAAGGAGAATTGAAGTATTAGTACCAAAAATATTTAATGAGCTTCCAAATTAACTGAAAGACCTTCCTACACATATTTTTCTAAAAAATGCGAAAGAATTTGTGCCCATCTCTTAAGTGAGCGTTGGGTTAACGCATGTAAAAAACTCGAAACTAACCCCAAATTTTGTTAAGAAACTTAAAAAAATTGTAAATGCTGTTTAAGCGTGTATCCATGATTATATGTAAAACATGACATCTATCAAAGACTTTTGAGAATGCATATTAATAAAACCTAACGAAAAAGAAAGAATTCATTACATATGAAATTTGCTCACTCATAAAGTGAGTGTTGTGGCTTAAGATTGTATGTAAATACATACATCCCGCCTTGATCAAAAAAAAAAAATAATAATAATAAAAATAACCACCGTGTGGCGCTTCCATTCTTCCGATTTGAGTTCTGTTTTTTTTTTTTTTTTAAGTTGGTACATGTTGTTGACATTCTCTCTAAATCTTAGCGTCATAGCTTGACATTTACAAAAGTTACGTAGCCAAGAGTACATCTATCTCTGTGTGTGTTGGCGATGATTTACAATTTTAGAAATAGATTTGAATTTGCAACAACGAAGTTGTATTAAATTTTGCGTAAAAACAGATTTAATGGTTCGCAACGTGTGTGTTTCAAGTGTTTCGGCAACGATTTTCTTTAAAGAAAACGATCGTTTACCAGTAGCACGAGCGGTTCAAAAATGGTCGTGAGTCAATCGAAGATTATGAATGCAGTGGCAGACCATCGACATCGAAAACCGACGAAAACATTGAAAATAATTAACCATCAGAGAGATAGCGGAGGACTTGAACATTGCCTTTAAATTCGTTTAAGACATTTTATTTAATGATTTGGGTTTCCGTCGTGTAGCAGCAAAGTTGGTGCCAAAAAACCTCAATTTTATGCAAAAAAGGGACCATGTTGACGTCGCCAAAGAGATGATTTGCGGGACTGAATCCGATTCCACATTCATCAAAAGGATCATGACTAGAGACGAGACGTGGGCTTATGAGTACGACACGCAATCCAGCGATCAGGCAGACTGACGTCGTTTTCAGTCAAACAAGAAGGCAATGCTCACGGTTTTCATGGATTGCAACGGTGTAGTGCATCATGAATTTTTGCCAGAAGGCCAAACAGTATACAAAGAGTATTATTTGAGCGTTATGAGACGTTTGCGTGTGAAGAATTGTGGACAGAAAACTCATGGATTTTGCACCATGATAACGCACCGTCGCACAGTGCCTTCATTATTCGTAATTTTTTGACGAAAAATGCAACAAATACCATCCAACAGCCACCGAATTTACCTGATTTGGCTCCCCTGTGACTTCTTTCTGTTCAATCGAGTTAAAATACCACTACGGCGAACGCGTTTCAGCAGGTGAGAGGAAGTAATGGAAAAATCGCAGGAAGCACTGATGGATATACCAAAAACCGAATATAAAAAATGTTTCGAGGATTGGATCAAGCGCTAGCATAAGTGTGTTGCAGTCGATGGGGATTTCTTTGAATGGGTCAATATAGATTTAGATGAATAAATTTGTATTTTTAATTTTCTGAATAAATTCCGAAACTTTTTTGATCAAGGTGTTATGTTAAAAGTGTAGTTATTGAAAAGAAAGTTACATACTTTTTAAAACACGATACATTGAACAACGAGGGAAATGATCCAGATACATACTCCTTTGACATTGACGAGAAAGAATAGTACCGGCAAAAACATGTTTACGATGATTCAATAGGGATGATCAATGTTCGATGTTTAAATTCGTAAAATGTCGCATAATCGATGTTAAAAACAAACCATCGACCAACGGTGTTTGCAAAAGAGAACCGAATCTTAATTGAAGATTAATGAGTTGCCTGAGATATAAGATATCATAAAGTCATTAGAACACGATTTGCGTTTATATCAATCTCAAGCCGGATTAAACATGGGATCAACTGCGCATATAAACGTAGTAACTCACTGTGACTGTTCTAAAAAGCGGGATATACACTCTTTCAACAACGAAATTGACTGAAGGGGAAGCTTCTTTCAAAAATATTATATTTGCAGTCAATGGACTAAAAGTTTTGGAACACGTGATCTAGATCTATGTACGTGCATCACAAAAGTTATGGGACAAGAGCAATTGTATTATGTATCTAGCAATCTAAGCAAAATTTAAAACAAAAGCAAAAATTATAGGCAATCGTTTTATTGCTAAGTAGCAGCTAAGTAAGTCAAACAACGAAAATATATCTTAATACTCGTTTTATCTTTGTAAAACCTTAAACTGTAAAAGGGTTAGATATAAGCTCACAGTGAGCCAGAGTTAAATACCCTTGAACCCTCATATAACCCCTATTTCATTTATCATAATTTAACTTGTTCTGCATTTCATTCGAATTTCTTAACCACAAGTTAGGTAAAACTCTCTAATGGTAAACCACCTATTTTCTATCCACAAGCTAGAGCGACTTAAATTTTAATCTCAAACCCCACTTAACCTGACCTTTTATTTCAAAATAATTTCATGGATCACTATCGTAGCCACACATTTAATTGGCTATACTCTTTAACTCGTCTACCGCAGGATGTGGAACAAAAATCTCTTCTTCCTTTACCCATGTTTACTTCCATTGAGGGAATTGGAAACTATTGAGACCCCATTCAATGCAGAAGAATTGAATCTTCGTAACAAATTAATCTCTAAAAGTCCTTTGAAGGTTTACAAGAAAAATCCAATCCTTTCCAATCCTTTAGTATTGTAATAGAAGCAGGGGACGAGAAATCGAGATTTATTGCTTCTGTCTGCTAAAGTGATTTTCTGTAATACTTTAAACGATTTCAAATACTGTAGATATGTTGTCCTTGACATTTAAATTGATCTCTTATAAGAGAGGAGTTTCTAAATAATTGCTCAGTGTTTAGTCACCAATTGAAAAGGGATAATATATACGAGTACATGTCCATCATCAAGGACACTTTTGCCATAAATTTGCATATTAAGATATACAGCCGTTCGATAAGTTTTATGCCTGAAACACTTTTGTTCCCCCCCCCCCCCCAAAAAAAAAGCCAATGAATGAATGAAACTTACAACGACTTTATTCAAAAAAAATAACCAGCAATTAAGTTGCACCTACCTCTCCGGCAGCATTACTAGAGTAACTCATTCGTTTGACCTTTTTAAATGTCACATCGTCTGTGGCTTCTTTCAACGCCTGTTCTAGCACTGTATCTAGTTGTTTATTACGTGGCTCCTGCAAACCTTCATATCTGGAAAGATAAAACAAAAGAAAGCGTCACATAAGATACTCATAATGCTTTGCTGAAAGGATTCATATCGTGCTCAGGACTATGAATATGAGCATTTCTTCTTTTATTCTATTCAACTCGTTTTATCTTCAGCCTTTAATTAAGAAACATAAATGGAAGGCAAGTTAACATGGTAAGCATACTAGTGTACCATCATAATCCTCTGCTCCATATGTCATGCAGAATACTTCTACACATACATCTCAAATAATCGCTTACTTACGGTAATAATTTTTCTCCAAATGTAGTTTTCCTTTGTCGTATAGTGGAACGATTAGTCTTTCGTACTGTACGTAAATCAGTTTCCCAAAATCTGCGGATAAAGATGTTTAATAGAAAAAGTTTAATAAAACTGTAGTATTGTACAAATAATGGATAAAGGATCAACAATTAATTTGCAATAGAAATTCGGAATTATTTAAAGATACCAATGTAAATAGTACATTGTAAAAACGTGGGGTAGACGTAAACTTGATTGAATTAAATCAGTTTTTATTTTATTAATTCTTGAACTTATGAGTATATAAACTTAACAAGTCCATATTTCACTGGCTATGATAATCTTTATTTCTTCCACGACACCTACTTTAAAAAGAAAAATTCTCCAAGACATTCATTTAATGGCGTCCATATTCTCAGGCAGGCATTTTACCTGACCTGTTTTCCTTATACTGAACAGCTGATTGCATTGACAATTATAGACGTTCGTTTGAGAGGTGAAAGTTAAATCTTGGATATGCGTTTATATGGTATATATAGGGTTTTCCAATAGGGAATTGACAACTTTGAATTTAATTTGTGAACGCACTCTTTCACTAATCATAAAACAGTCACTGTCAATTTATTCAGTAAACTCAACATTTTCACCATGGTAAAGTACACTAACGAGCAACGTCTGCAAATTACAAAAATGTTCTACAGATATTCGGAGTCGGTGACTGCAACTTTAAGAGCGTTAATTCCAATTTTCGGTCGTAATTTTCGCCCTAGTAGACAAGCAATAACAAGTTTAGTGCAAAAATTTGAGTATACATATTTGTTGTATTATGTTGCCGTGTCAGTGGGACAACGGGTTGGTCGAAGTGTCGAAAATATCGCTGCCGTTCAAATCAGTCAATTCCACGGCGTTCTCAAGAATTGGGCATCGTTCTGACCACATTATAGCGTATTTTGCGTAATGATCTTGGTTTACACCCATACAAGATCAAGCTGACTCAAGAATTGAAGCTGATGGACCATTTGAAGCGACCCTATACATGTGGCTTTGCAGTAGTTTTTAAATTATTCACATTTAAAATTGGAGAAAAATAATGAAAAATTTCACCAAAATTACTATGACAAGGAGAAGAATGCTGCACAGACTTGTAAAAAAAAAAAAAAACATGTCGTTTACGTGAAGGGATCTCTTTCAAAATACGCAGCGCGGAAATTTTTCGTTCTAGCAATTTTTGATGTCAAATACAAGTCAAGTTTTGAACAGTGCTATCTATGCATTGACCGCAAAACTGTTTTGAACAATTTACGAAAAGTTGGATACAAAATTGGGGTACATGTGTGGGGGTCTTAAGGAATTGAGCGCCAAAAGCGTGCTGCAAAGAGGTTACATCTGCGGTACGTGTTAAAACGTTATGAAATCGAGCCATTTCAGAGATATGCTATAGCCGGTATTGAAAAATATGAGAATTGGAAGCATCGCAGATCGTGTGCGAAGAATGGTGAGCCATCACATGCATTTGCGAGCCAAGGACTGACATAGCAGAATGTGGTTTTATATCTATGGTTGGTCTGGAAAAGAATTGTCAATTATGAGGTGCTTGTAATTGGTAAAACAATTATTTCTCTACTCTGAACAACTCGAGAGATTACCTTAGTTAATTGAAAGAAAACAACCAATAGATGTTTATATCCATCACGACAATATATGAACACACACTTCGTTAGAAATTGTGTGAGCTTTGTTGGAAAGTTTTGATGCACCCAAACATAGTACTCTAAGAAAATTAAATGTCCTTTTATTTGCCCAAATATATCTCAGACGTTTTCGATAAGATTTCTATCCGAGCTCTTATAGGGTAAGATATTCACTTCTTAAAGATATGATTGGCAAATTCTGTGAGATTTTTTGTCGCAATTTATGCTGCCCTAAGGATCTTGAAGTTGACCTTATTTGATCACAAAGTTGTGTTTGCATATGAGGCTTACTTCTGGTTCGATGAGTTTACGAACAAGCAAAATTGTCATTTATTGAGTGAGACAAATCTAAGGGAAACTCCCGAGACTCAATTACTCCCACAAGCGTATTGCTTGGCCAACGTTACCTTACAATTTATTATTTCTTCGAAAATATGATTATTTCCATTTGAGCGGCCAAGTCTTTCTTGTCATGTTGTCTTTCTGCATTGTATTCAAACACACTTTTGTCCTAGCGATTGGAAAGAATTTTTCTTATGTTCACTTTTATGTGTCATCTATGCATTTTTCGCTATTCGTAAGAAGGACTTATTTCTCAGTCTAAAGAAACAGCGGTTGCAAGAATGTGGTCATCTAGTTCATCTCTACGGTGATGTAGGAATAAAAGAAAAAGCGACAAGTTGAAAGACGTCTACTGTCAGAAAACCTAAATAATTACAACTCAAAACAATTAAACGAATTCACAGATGTAAACGCATTTTATAAGAAAACTTTAACAAAGAATTCGCCAGAGGATCCAAAAACAAACAAAAAGGAATGAAGAAATTAACATTACTGGATGACAAACGAAATAAAAAATGCTTGCAAGAAAGATATAGATCATGGTAAGTAGGTAGGTAGGTAAGAGTGGCGGTTAGAAATGACCAAATCACATAGGCCTATTTGCCTCTTACTGATGGAACTAATTTGAGCTCATGATGAAGCGCAGAAGACCGTCAATGTCTACCATACATATATTCTTTAGATCATTTAAGGCATTGTAGAAGAAAGCTCCTTAGTGGAGTTTTCTTCTCTGAGAGAAAGATGGACATGTACAGAGAAGGTGGGGATTGTTTCCTCTTCTTCCTCGTCCCATGAAGCTTCTACAGAAATCGTTTGTAAAGGCGCCAAGCCTTCTTGCATGCTTGCCTATAAGGCAGTGTCTAGTGATGACACCTACGATAGCGCTAAGATGTTTCCTGTTTAGAAGGATCAGATTCTAAGAGCGATTCAGATTCAGCTTTGACCAGATCTCTTTAGTCGATATACATGTTGGCCCACCGGTCCACCTAAGGTCTGTTCTTTTGTCTGTATTTTGGCGAGTTCATCGGCCCTATAGCGATCCGGAAGACGGAAGGAGAGGCTTAAATTTAACTTATCTGCGAAAACACCGTCACCAACCCCGATATTGGTTTCAGATTTATACGAGTAGAAGTGGATTGACTTGTCCTTCATGAAATCATGAAAGCATCTTCCTCTCGGAAGGATCTAGAGGGAAACCAAAAGTTTAGGTATGGTGTAATCGATGTTCTCTGTGAGGATTCGTTCTATATTAAGAGTATTAGCGTGGCCAAATATTCGCTTTAAGGCGAATAGCTGTAGTCGCAGCTACTTGCCTGCTGATGATGTCGATGGGTGTTAAGTAAAACCGAATATCTAAAGCTGCGAGGGGAGTAGAGCTCCATTTATGCTGTTCTTTGGACTTTGCTTAGTTTGTTGAAGTTGACTGCATTGTCTAAGGCCGTCCATTAGACAACAACTCCGTAGGTGAGTATCGGTCTTATGACCGAGATGTAAACCCGGGGTCAATTAGTATTTTTAATGGATAGCTGTTAGCTTCAACAACTCATATACGTATACCTACATGGGGTCATTTTCGGGAGTGTTGGCGTCCCGAAAACATGTGTTTTCTATGTTTTATATGTATTTTCTTACTTATAGTCTTATTATACAAATAATAAGATACACCTGAGTTATTTTTTAATTTGTCGCCTATTATTCTTACTATTGTCATTGTTACGCCCTTGATTGCCAAAATCATTACTAAATCTGAGGTTTTTATTTTTCCCAAAATTACCTGAACTATTTTCCAAGGTTTGACGATTTCTGTCTTGGCTGTCAGTCTATCGTCTATTGTTCTCCTACTCGTTGAAATTAATTGAAATATTTTGTTTGTTATACCAGCCAGTATTCGCATATCTTGTTTCATGCAATGGTTTCTCCAATGCAATATGCCTGTCATAAGCTCTGTAAATATGTTGATGAATAAGCCTAAGGCTGCTTTATAATTCTGGTCCCATTCTGGAATATTTAAACCTCTTTCAGTTTTTGTTTTACTAGTTAAACGGCTGAGAACTACTTTTAGATCGTTATGAAATTCCTGACAATTTGTCCTAAACTATAGTCCATTTAAATCGTCGTATAACTGTTCTACTGATTTTCAGTCCCGAAGTATTGGAAAAAGGTATTTTCTTTGTGTTCTTAATATTACTGTTGATTTTAATTGCTTCCCTAGCTCTGCCTATTAAATACAATAACTTCTCATGATATCAAAAAAAAAAAAAAAAAAAAAAAATTTGACTAGTTTTGTCGTATTTACTAAGAGTTGAGAAAATCCTATCTACCACATTGAAAAAGTTATACAGATTATTGCTATTGACATTGTTGTTTGGCAATTAGCTTAAATACTTAATTGGGTTAGTTGTGAGTGTTAAAAGACTTGCTGAATGTGATTTCTGATTTGTGAAGTTGCCATGGTGTCTCAATCTCGAGAGGTCTATGTAGATTAAACTGGTTCCGTCACGCTCGTTTTAGTTTTCTTAGGATAATATTTTGCAAGTTTGAACTTTCAGTCATTTGAGCTTTCATTGTTTTTTTTTCTCTTTCTCTTCTTATACTTACTATACATATTTATAAGTTTTTTTTTTACCGGATTTGGTCACAATCTTGCAGATACAATTGTTTTCTTCGCTTAATCACTTCTGGTTTTAACCACGCGACAATTTTTTTCTTATTGCTACTTTTGCTTTTTGATCAACCTCAAAGATTTTTATTCTTCTGCGAACAGTGTTTCGTTCTTATAGATGCTGCAGCAAGCCATAGGAGAGAAACTGATAAGAATGTAAGAAATATAAAGTGGCAACACTAACTAGTGATGTTAAAGTGGTCACACTAGGAAAAGAGTATGCCGGTAGGTAGAGATTAGTCGTAAGTCAAACACTGTAGAATACGGACGCCTATAAGCAACCAAATAAAGAGCGTAAAATATTTTTTTAAAGGATTGTGTTTGTTTTATTCGCGATAAGACTAACGGCTAAAAATCTGAAGTGGGATCAAATCCAACAAACAAATAATAATAATACAAAATAACGATTGTCAAAGTGGAAAGAAGAAAAAATATTCCTCCACAGAGTTGCGCAAAGGGCTACTACGTCTTGGGCTTTCCACAGCCGGCGCCAAAAATGTGCTCGTGATGCGTTTAAACGATGTGCCATTCGAGCAACGCGGCGAAGCACCAACGAGCGGTAACATCGAAGAAAAGGCAACAATATCACAACGGTTGACTCAGCGGGGGACAGAGAAGGACGCTGAAGCAGAATACCAACGAGTGGTCGAGTGAGAGAGGGAAGTGAACAGAAGTGAACGGGCAACGGAATCCGAAGATAACGGATGCATCATCGAACGATCGGCTGCTAGTGTAAGTGCAGCATGCTCAGCCAGGGAGAAACGGTTATATAAAAAAGAAATAAAATTACTAAAGAGAGAAAAAGAACTACTGGCAAAAGAAAATGAGTGGCTGCGAAGAATGGCGCGAATGAGCGAAACGACACAAAAGAATGCTAACACACACACACACACACACGAAAAAGTGCAGACAAATGACCTGCCACAACCAAATGAGGGTGAGATAAACGCAAACACACAAACGAGAGAAAGTCAAATAAGTGCAACAACATCTGATCCGCAACATTTGAGTATGTGGAAAGACATGTTGCCAGAATATGACGGCAGCACAAATCTGGATGTGTGGCTAGCCCAACTGAAAAATATTCAGGATGTATACAAACCGGACGAGAACATGATGCGGACACTTATGTTGACAAAAATGAAAGGTAAGGCATTGGAGTGGATGCACTCAAAGCCGAATATTTTGATAGAAGGAGTGGACGAATTGGTGCTACAGATGAAGGAGCTGTTCAGTACAAAGGCAAACAAAATGGTATTGCGACGGAAATTCGAAGACAGGAAGTGGCAGACGAATGAGAATTTTACGGACTACTTTAATGACAAGATCATCCTTTTAAATTGCTTTCAAATCGACGAAGATGAGCTAGTTGAATATGTGGTAGAAGGCATCACGGATGAATCGCTACGACTACAGGCACTCATCCAATGCTATTCTACAAAGGCACAACTACTCCAAGCCTTTTCAAAAATAAAACAACGGAAGCCGCAACGAATGGAAGCCGTTCAACGAGAGCGAAGGAGTGATGCAGCAGGGAACCAAATCAGGTGCTACAATTACAATTGTGTTGGGCACATGGCAAACAAGTGTAGGAAGGAAAAACGAGAGAAAGGCTCTTGTCACGCTTGTGCCAGAATGGGACATATATCAGCAGACTGACCAGAGCGGAAGAAGTCTAGCAGGAAGCCAGTATACAAACTTTTAAAGAAGGATACCATTTTTAAATTTGACAGTGAGAGATGCAATGCTTCGAAGAACTAGAAGGAAGACTACTGATGGCACCTACTCTGGAAATTTACTGTCATCGGGATGAGACGGAGCTCCATTGCGACGCGAGCTCCACCGAATTTGGGGCCATATTGATGCAGAAGAAGGCGGATGGGAGGTTCCATCCGGTGTTTTATTTTTCCAAAAGAATGACAGAATGTGAGTCGAAGTATCACAGCTTCGAACTAGAAACATTGGCAATTATTTATGCGCTGCAAAGATTCAGGATATATTAACACGGCATTAGATTCAAGATTGTGACAGATTGTAACTCACTAACATTGACACTTAACAAAAGAGAGGTAAAACCCAGAATAGACAGACTGGCACTGGAGCTCCAAAACTACTACGACTACACCCTGGAACATCGTGGCGGGGACAGAATGCAGCACGTAGACGCTCTCTGTCGAGTTTCAAACATTCTGGTGCTAGAAGAAAATACGTTTAAACAAAATTTATCTATTTGCCAACACAATGATAGGAAAATTAACGAGATACGGAAACAATTGGAAGAAAAAGAGAGTAGTCTATATGAGATGTGTAACGGACTAGTGTATAGAAAAGTGGGGAAAAGAATAGTGTTTTACGTCCCTATAGGGGTGGAAAGTAAGATTTTGCATGTATACAATGACGAGATGGGTCATGTGGTTTGCGAAAAAGTCTTGGACGCGGTTCCCTGAGATAAAAAGTAAAATCAAGTCGCACATAGCGAATTGCTTAAAGTGTATCGCATTTTCACCTTAGTTTGGAAAGCACGAAGGCTACTTGCTCAGCATACCAAAAGGAAATGTTCCCTTCCAGATGATACATGTAGATCACTTTGGCACAGTGTCATTCAAACGGGCGAAAAGAAGTATGTGTTCCTAGTAGTAGCCACGTTTACTAAGTACGCCAGACTTTTTGCCGTTAGAACAACCAACACAAGTGAAGTAATAAGCTGCCTTAGATGTTATTTTAATTCGTATAGCCGACCGAAGGTGCTAGTGTCAGATAGAGGAAGTGCGTTTACTTCAAAGGATTTCGGAAGTTTCTTGGAAGATAAGAATGTACATCACATAAAGATTGCGACGGTTTCCTCACAAGCCAACGGACAAGTGGAAAGGATAAACAGAAGTCTGGCGCCCATGATAGCAAAACTGACAGACGCATGATAAGAAAATTCTCTAGACAGGATACTACTAAGGATAGAATTCGCTATGAACAACACAATACACCGAAGTATAGGCACGACACCGAGTGAATTGCTATCAAAAAGGCGAAGTTATTGATTTTCTGAAGGAGAGTTTGAATGAGCATTACGAGGAGGAAAATGAGAGAGATTTAGAGCAAATACGAACGAGAGCTGCTAATAAGATGATTAAGAGTCAGGAATATAATAAGTCACAAAAGGACCACTACAGAACGCATAATGCATATGGGAAAGGAAATTATGTGATGCTGAAGAACTTTATCAGCACCCCAGGTGCTAGTAAGAAGATAGCCCTTAAGTTTAAGAGTCCGTATAAAATAAATATTTTGCCAAATGATCGGTGAAGGATGTAGAAGGATTTCAAGTAAGCCAGATCCCGTATGAAGGAATATGGGAAACAGCCAACATCAAACCATGGTTACAAACGAGAGTAAACGAATTACGTAATTCTAGTAGGACAAAGGGGGAAATCGGGACGATTACAAATCAGGATGGTCGAGTTGTAGCAAGCCATAGGAGAGAAACTGATAAGAATGTAAGAAATATAAAGTGGCAACACTAACTAGTGATTGTAAAGTGGCCACACTAGGAAAAGAGTATGCCGGTAGGTAGGAGATTAGTCGTACGTCAAACACTGTAGAATACAGACGCCTATAAGCAACCAAATAAAGAGCGTAAATTATTTTTTTAAAAGATTGTGTTTGTTTTATTCGCGATAAGACTGACGGCTAAAATGCTTTTTTTTTTGATGAACTTTTGTTTTTATAGCGCTTGTAAAGTAACACCCTCTTAACCGTTTCTGCTTCAATGGCCCCAAACGCTCCAGCAATTTATTCCTAAAGTTTCAATATCGTTAGCGTATACCTGCAGTACTATCTTATTTGTCTGTCAGTTCGCCATAATTCATTCAGTCTTAAACCTTTTTTAACATCTAATGCCTTGGTGGTGTTATTACCGACTTTTATTGAGCCGCGAGCGTTCTTCCTGGTTCCATTTATCCTGTCTCTCCATACGTTGTCATATACAACCTTAAAATCAATAAACAGGTGGTTGATATCGATCTCAATTCCTGTTTTTTTTTTTTAAATCTTCTGTACGGTGAGGTGGATTTACCATTTGCCAAACCACATTGATAACGATATTGATCTTGACAATTCTTGCTTTAAGTAATTCACTAGGTAGTTCGCTATTTCTATAGGGTTTTTGGTCTTGAATTTAGATTTAGCTATTCGGACCTTTTCTTGATCGGATTGGTAAAGTTGTTGTTGGTCATCTTTCACGTTGAACGTTTTATTCTCCCTAGAAGCGGAACAGTGGTCATCGCCTTTAAGCAGTTTATAGTGTAATCTTAATATCCCTATCTATCTCTGTTAGGTATTTTGGTCACGCGCGAACTCTTTTCACATTTTGTTAAAATTCTTTAGTGAGCCGATGTCCATCTAGCATTACTATTCGCCAAATGTTCGGACATCCAGAATACCGGATCTGTATTTTTCATCGATTACAAACTGATCAATTTGGTTGTTTGTTTCTTGTTCAGGATAGAACTAATGGGAAAGCTAATCGTCAAGAATGTATTATGTAATACAAGTCCCTTTATATTGCCTTTATAACAATCCCCTCTTCCAGGTCATTTTCATGAATAACTATAACTAAACACGTGCGCTTACAAGGCAAAACCTTCTCCCTATTTGCAGAAGTAGCGAAATAAGGTGTTTATCTAAATTTTACATTGGCATAAGAATCGACGATGGGTAGATTCTGTGTTTCCGGGATGGAGGTATCAGTATATATTAAATTTTCTTGTAACTAATAATCACTGACAAGAACGCAAGTTTTACAAAAATAACATTCAAAAAATTCATGACTTTTATCCAAGATAGATTATGTAATGGGTATATATTTTAATATGTGCGGTTATTTTTTTTTTTCAAAATTTTAACGTTTATTTAAGAAAAACACGTACAATAGTATTATTCAAAGTATTGCTCATCTGAAGCTATGACTTTTTCCCATCTTTCTGGCAATTTGTGGATCCCATCCCAAAAAAACTGAGCCGGCTTGGCAGCCAGGAATGAATCCAGCCAATTTTTGATATTCTGCTCTGATGTGAACCAAATTTCAGTGAGGGCGTTCTGCATCGACCGGAACAAATGGTAGTCAGAAGCGGCAAGGTCTGGGCTATAAGACGGGTGGGATTAGACTTCCCATCCACAGCTTTCCAAATAGTTCCCTACCGGAATAGCAACGTGGGGCCGAGCGTTGTCATGATGGAAAATTATTGCCTCGTGTCTGGTCGCATATTCCGGGTGTTTTCCGGCTACTGCTCTCTTTAAACGGATTAATTGTGTTCGGTAGCGTTGTCCATTGATGGTTTCACCCAGTTTTAGCAGCTCATAATACAGCACACCCATCTGATCCCACCAAATACAGAGAATTACCTTCGCGCCATGGATATTCGGCTTTGCCGTTGATTTGGCTGGTTGGCCAGGTTTCACATATGATTTTTTGGATCCATTTTTCATCACCAGTAACAATCCGATGCAAAAATGACTTCCTTTTGTGGCGTTTCAGCATGCAAAACCTCCTTTCGACGTCTCTCGGCTTGAGTTCATGTGGAACCCAATTTCCTTGCTTTTTAATATATCCATCTGCTTTTAAACGTTTTGAAATGGCTGCTTGAGTGACATCTAAAGATTCTGCGAGCTCTTCTTGTGTTTGGCAACAATCTTTATAGAGTAATGCTTCCAGTTCTTCATCTTCAAACTTTTTTTGCTGCCCAGGACGTTCATCGTCTTCCAAGCCAAAATCACCACTTTTAAATCGTGCAAGCCACTTTTGGCACATTCGCTCAACTAACGCATGTTCACCATAAGCTTCCACCAAAATACGATGACTTTCGGTAGCAGTTTTCTTCATATTATAATAATGAAGAAGAACTCCCCGCAAAAACACTTTTTCAGGCACAAAGTTCGACATATATATGTTTCTGTTACCTGTGCGTGTGTAATGAAAGGTGAATAAAATTTGCAGTAAGAAAAAAACAAAAATGCAAGCAATACCAAAGACTTCAGTTTATTTGTCCTCAAGGAGTCGGTTAATCCACTGTCGCAAAGTATCGCACTCTATCGTGCCCTATATCCACATCATTGATCAAAAGAAATGTACATGTATTCGTATCCATACGTATTTACGTACGTTTTCACGCCTACTTAATCCCAATGACTACGTGCTCTAGTTCACAGAGGTGTAGATCCAATGCATATGCGAGTTCTGTGAAGCAACAGATTGTACATATGAAATGCATTCAAAGAAATATCTTTCTTTTGAAAAAAAAGAAAAAACAAAAACAAAAACAAATAAATAAAGAAAACCACTTGCATTTACAAAATTTTTTTTTTTTTTTTTTCTAACATTTATGTCACTTGATTCATGTTTAAGCCTTTAAAATCGTTCATTTTAAGGACTTTTTTACAATGGAAAATCCAACAATTAAGGAAGTGTCTCAGATGGTTTTTACATTATTTTGATTCACCTGACTTCGGGCACACAGGTTTGTCTTTGCCGCAATCAGTTTGATTACAGTTGACTTGCATTTGGGTTTATAGATCCTGCTTATAGATGTAAGTTTGAATGGATGTTGGATGTTGGATGTTCAAAGAGCCTGGCGCAATTTTAAAAAGTTTTCCGAATAGCGCGGAATAAAGGAACATATGAGAGAAATGATAATTAAATACCGATGAACATTGGTTTTGGATGTTTATGAGACTAGAAACTGCAGCTTTTACTTGTCCACATTCGTTTTGTTTAGTTCAGAAACAAATATGAGTCATCAAACATTCTGTTTTGTCGATATTTCCGTCACTAGTGCTCCATAGAAATCGCCAGCAGCATTTCGCCCCTTCAAACTTTTTACCGTAACATCCATCTCGCTATGAATGCTTATCAGAATATCCTTTAGACTATTTTCGGACGTACTCTAATATATTGTGATTCGTTCCCAAGCCGTACAGCTTGCTTATGGAATGCCCTGCCTAGCTCTTTATTTCTTAGTCATTATAAATTTCAAACATTTAAAACCAACGTTCATCGGTACCTTTTTTTTCTTTCTCCATGATTTTCCTTCGCCCGTGCTGTGTGTAAGTATTTTAAGGGTACTTAAATCTCTTGAGCGCGGGCAAATAAAAAAAAAAAAGCCGCTCCGCCGATTATCGTTTGCAATAAATTGATAAATACTTACATGTGAAAAGTGAATTTTATTTAGGCAGTGAAATTGTTCATGCTATTGACATTAAATCTTCACTTTTTTTTATAATTATGTTAAAATATCTTAACGCTTCTTTTATACTTGGTATAAAACAACAATTGAATTACAACCCATCTCATCTATTGTAAATTATTGATTGTAATGTATCAAAATCTGCAAACGAAAAGTTGTGTTCGGAATCTCCCTCAAATAAATTCTCTCTCTCCAGGAGATCGAGCAGCTACTTTGCAAAATTGGAATCGATGATAAAAGAATTCGAAGACTAACCGTCGAACCATCAGCATATACCATATCGTAATAAAAAATTAATTAAAAAATTGAAAGCCATGTCTTTGATTTTAAAGTCAAAAAAATTTTGCCAAAGTAAATTTTAATAATTAAAAAATTAAAGGTCAAAAAAAATCGTTGGAAAAACTTAGTTCCTGAAAACTTTCAGGAAACAGCAATAAAACAAATATAGGTAGGAGACCATACGTTGGTTTTTTGGAATGCTCATTAAACCGTGTAGATACTGTTCAGGCGTGTGAACGCCTCTTGAAGCGGCTTTCGGAGAGTAGAATTAGTTTACTTTAGGTGGAACCACATGCTTGTCTAAAAAGCTGGAACAACATTCAACCTTTACAACCAACCTAGATGAAGTAATGATAGCTATTTCCAAGCTTATGCCCAACAGAACTGGTAGATTCGAATGCACAGCTGCTGATTTATTTAAAGCAGCAGGTGATAATTGGTTGTGTAGTATACATACATTAACACATATCAAAAATTTGGGTCGACGAATGTATGTAAACGAATGGAACTGCATCTACACGACAATCCGTCAAAGTCGGTAATGACAAACCGAGTTCTTCAATGTCAGAATGGTGCGAAACTCACAAGCCAACTAAATACGTAAGATTCTGTTCCATTATTCGCATATGCAGACAATTAGCTGAGCGCGACATGCGAAATATTATGCCCACACATAAAACCGAATTGCTTTTCTGGAACTATTTGCATATTCTTGTATTCAACCCATCTGATGAGAACTTTTCGATCGATTGAAGATTCGCTGGATTGAGTTTTAAGCCCTTTTGAGAAAGGAATGCACCACCGCTGCCATTCAATGCGCTAGATGATGGGCCTAATACATTGGATTAACAAACAAGGATGCGCTTCAAGTGGGAGATGTCGAAGCACAGAGTTCAGGATACCATTCTCACTGCTTTCTTACTTATCAATAATACGGTTAATCATTTAAAGCTCTTGCATTGAAATAGACTAGATGACTCAATTTTTTAAGACTTGTTTCGGTTCAATAACATGATTTTCCAGTTCTCTTCCTATAAAGTCGTCGCTATGGCCTATATTTTCTTCGATCAAAAGAAGTTGTCATTATCGACAGTTTCTCCTAGATCTACATATCCTCGCTGCTGACAATAATTGTTTGCTGTTCGAGTGATATTCGATGTAGAAGGCCGTTTTGGTCTTTCCTGCGATGTTTTATTTATTTACGGGAACATGTTCCAATACAAACTCGTAACAGCCATGTCGTCGTCATCATTTCCGAGTGATTGAGTTTTGTAGAAGGTTGTTAACCTCTACAGCAGTATGTTTTTGTATTGGTCCAGTGCCTCAATAGTTGCTATGCGAAATATATTTTCATTGTTAGTGTGTTGATACCTAGATATCGTGTTATCCATAGCCCCTTTATTATTTCGTCCTCTCCTCTCGTTCGACGGAATTATGTTGAACAGTGGGCAGAGCGAGTTCGAGGAGATAGCTCTTGTTAATGTTTCCAGGAAGTGTACCTAACACACTTTATTATTATTGGTGTAGAAAATATATACAAAATTTCATTGAGAACGGTTATGTTGGTACTGAAACCAACGTTTGTTGTTATACATTAACTTTTATAGACAGAAGTATGATCGCTCGGGATAGTCAGCGGTATTCGCAAGCTGAATAAATTGGGACCCGTATAGAAGCAGCGTCTGGAAAACGACGAGCTATCAGATGTCTTAAGACCGCCGAGTTTGTAGATGGTATAATAGATTGTCTCTGGTGTTTGTGCATTTATAATGTAAATGACATCTTTTTTTATAATAAAATGATAATCCGCCTCCGATTCCATCTCAGAAATTAAAAAAAGTGTCCTGAGCTCTGCGGTAAAAAAGATCAATTGCGTGCGTAAATTGAAATTTTATTATCGGTTAAAAGAACAATTCATGGCATTTACTTTTTAAAAACGATATCATGTAAATGTTGGCCACGACTATGTGTGAGGTGGTCCATTCGAAAGATCCAATTTAGGGCGACTCGTGCGAGCATAGCGACTGGTATCTCACGGATAACATGAGTAATGTTGGCTTCCAAAGCACCAATCGTAGCTGACTTATTCATGAAGACCTAAGACTTTACATATCCTTAGAGAAAATAGTCCAAAGGTGTGATATCGCACGATCTAGGTGCCAATTTACCGTAGCAAACCGTGAAATTAAGTGCTCACCAAAATGATTTCTCATGGCTCGTAGCACCGTCTTGTTGAAACCAGAGCTCACCGAGACCATGTGCTTGAATTTCAGGAGGCACATAGTTCGGTAACATGGCGCGATATCGGTTACCATTGACGGTAACATTCTGATTTGCCTCATTTTTGAAGTAATATGGACCAATGTTTCCACCAGCCCATAAACCACATTATACCGTTGTTTTTAATGGATGTAATGGTAGTTCTTGGTACTCTTTGGGTTGCTCATCAGCCCAAATAAGGTAATTTTGTTTATCTTATTCTTATTCTAACGTATTGAGTCGGAAATGAGCTTCATCACTTTTTTTGAGTTTTCCCAGAGCCCATTTACTGAATATATGATGCAAATTCAAGTCGTCTGGCTTCAATTCTTGCACAAGTTGAATTTTGTATGCTTTTAGGCCGAGATCCTCACGTAAAATACGCCAAGTTGTCGAATACGCCAAGTTGTCGAATACGCCAAGCCAAGCTGTTGAGCAGCTGCAGCTGGATGTGGATGTGGACTAACCGGTCGAGTATCATTCACTTATATAAACTGGGACTCAAATTTGTGAATGGTATTGGCAATAGTGATTTCAGTATGTCGATTATGCACGGCGTAAGTTCCTCGAATCGTACGAAAAACATTTCTCACAGAACGCTGATTTTTGCAATACAGCTGAAAAATTTGGGACGCTGTTGTAGTGTGAGTCTTTTATGATAACTTGCCAAATGATAGTGAACAAAACTGATAAAGAAGTTTGATAGGAGTCATGCGTAATCTGTCAAAAAAAGGACAATTGAAAATCAAACCTCACGATGAATCACCCTATGCATTCATTTCCATTATTCCAGTTAACTTTAACCAATTACCCAGCATTCCCTGAAAAAAAAAAACTTTGAAACGTTGAATCAATATGAAGAATGATTCCTATCATTAATGACCATGCCGAAGTCTTTACCCTTAAGAGCAACAGGTTCACAATCAATTAAAGGAAGCCCTGTTTAACACGACACACTCTCTTAACTACCTTCTAGGGCCTTGTATAAAGATAGATACATTAAGAATATATCTGATAAAGATATATGTATTGCAAACTTTCCGCAATTTTCAAAAAAAAAAAAAAAAAATCGTTAGCAGACAGCTTCGAACTGGCAATTTCTAAGCTTCAAGTATTGGTGTTAAACAAGATAGCACCATATAAAGCAAATATATACATACTATCGTATGAAAATATTCCTGAATTTGATGTTCATATTCAATCAGTTTTAACAATTTACATCAGCCAATAAAAGATAACATTTCCACAATTTAATTAAAATTACACGGTATTTAGGTAGTTTCCGAGAAACGATCAAACTTTTACAGGTAAATATCGTACTTGTTGAAGGCTACCTAAAAACTAGCAGTTAATTGAATCCCAACATAACGAATTTTTCAAATTTCCAAAACTCCCTCGATAAAAAACCGAACAGAAACCCAAAAATTAAATTGCACGAGACACATACGTATTGTACGAGTATCTGATTAATAGTACTTATCCCCTTATTTGATGTGGTTCTGGTTAGCAACAGAATCTACAGCTAGTCCGTATTCTGTTAAGTCCTGCCTTCTGGAGTAGGTACTCGTACGTGTTCAACATAAAGGAAAATAAAAATAAATTCCTCAAATTTTTCCTCTCTTGACTAGAACAAATATTTGAATTTTGACTCAACTGCGAAGGGAATTTATAATACAATTTTCACAGGCACGCACATCTGTTTAAAGCTAAAAAGCACATCATCGAGAACGAGCACACAAATAACCGAGAAGGAAGGAAGAATTACTAAATTCAGCGAAAATATATAAATTAAAATCAATCCAATGATCGTTTGTTTTTGTTGTAAATTAGGGACGATTGAACGGTCATGAGTCTTTTTCGGAAGACCCCCGTTGGTTTTCCTGGTTTCGGTCGATTGCCCATTTTGGTTTTCAGCGAAAATGATTAATGAACAACCTGATTGAGAAGCGTTTCAGTGCGCTGCTACAGTACATACCTTTCTCCCTACAGGAAGCCATTCATTTTAATTCGTCGTTGAGTTTAAATGCCTCCTGCATGATAAATTAAATGAAAGTAATTTGAATTACGGTGGCGTCTGTCAAAAACCGTTCTCTGATCAACTGTAGTTGATTTATTTTTCCTACAAATGTAAAGAAAATCTTTCCTTTTCTCCACACACAATTAGTCAAAATATATCTTTCATTTCCATTTAGCTCTTAACTTTTCTTTAAAGCCAATGAAAGGAAATAAAATGTATGAAGCTTAATGTGTATGCTACGTGCGTACATATGAATTTTATGAATTCCTGGAATTAATATGAGAAATTTATTTGATTTTCATGTGGTTGACACAATTCTAACACTCTAACACCCCCGCTAGAGCAGTCGAATAAAACAGTAACAACCATCGCATTAGTGAAAATGACAAATTTGTTACTTCTTTTTTCACTTTATTCAGCTGAATGAGATGGTGGCCGCCGGGAGTAGTATTTGTGTGCCTTGGAATACTGCCTGCAGCAACAGCTGTAGTACGTTTTAGTCCTTCCTCTTACGATGTAAAATACGATTTCTGGCGGCTTATTCAGATCGTCTAATTCTGATAAATGTTACCCTTGTATACTTAGCCTGGTATAATGCAATAAAAGAGAAATATAAAAACGAAATGGAATGTAATGCGATTAAATGTGATATTTACTTTCAGGGATTTCCCAGGATAAATAATTGAAATGTTCAATATAACTCATACGCCACAGTATTGCGTTGTTGCCGTTATTGGCCCAGGAGCCAGTTCTGCAGCAAGCCCTGGGGCTGAATCCTACTGGATGGTTTAAGTGCCAGATCTCAGTACCGATTCGGGTGTCGAGTATCAATTTGGCTGCCGGGGTTCATGCCGTAATGAAATTATCGCTTTTTGAGACGAAGGGCTTTTAATGTCGCCTTCATGCCATATGCCGACTCATAAGGTATATTTAAGATCTAATCCAGAAGGATTTCCATAATGAGTGGGATTAAATTTGGGCATTGCAATACAGGATGGGTGGATTGCTCTGCCTATGCAAGCTTAACGCTAAGCTTTGTTAAAAGTGATATAAAGATTCGGGAAATGGGATTTACAACCCCAAGTACAGCAAATACTCGTACTCGTACATCACTGATGTGCACATTACTTAATTACAAACAATTATTGAATTTTATTTAAATTTTACTTTTTTTTCATTAAAATCGGACTTTTTAATTGAAATGTTTATCATAAAAGTGTCTAACAAAAGAATGAAAAATCGAACAATGTGTCTAGTCAGTTTGAATTGACGACCATCAGACAAATGTACCTTTTTCTTCAATAAAACTTTTTTGTTTGTAACTGCCTGCGAATTGACAATGGCTACGAATTCATTTTATGACATTCCTAAATTTTAACGAGCTGTGCTGGAATTCAAAATATTTTCGAAAACAATGCCGGGTGGTTGAATGCGCATTATTTTAAATGGGTCACCTTATTGAAGTGCTCATTCGTTCTGGTTTTGTAAATGTTTAATCGATAGAAATTCAAGTGGAGGAATGAGTAAGTTTGTTGTGTTCTTTTTAGAAGTTTCGAGTAAAAAATAATTTTTAAGGGTGGTTTAGTTGCTGGTTTGGGATCCTGTGTGATAACGTTATGTTATTTTCACAAACCTAAAATAAATTATTTTTGTGCTTTGGTATAATCGATTTACCTTTTATACTTGACGGTAGGACCTAATTTTGGTAGAACTGTTGACTAGGTCACCGTTGACTGTCAATCCACTTTAACTGAAGGCTTTTATTAAGAGCCTGCCTCTGTTATTTTTTTTTTTTACCCAAAAAGAGATAAATATTCAAAACATGAATTGCAAACGAAGTTCGAAATATCACTACTTTTTGCAAGTACACGGTTTGCTCATATCAACATACACAAACGGCATAACGGTCTAATTCTCATCAAATGCTAAATCAAACTAATCATTTTGCGACATAAGGCATGACTCCTGTATCCTGGACGTCTGAACGTTTCGGACAACTAATATTGATTAGTATAGACCGCTAAATACTCTATTGAACGGGTATCCACCATTATCACTTACCGAAGGACATTGGCAATGCTGTCAACGTGTTATCAAAGACACCACAACTGATGTGTTGGATTTTACTCGACGATCACCAAGAAATCGCTGGTTTGATGAAGGACCCCAACAAGCACATTCAACTAAATTAGAGGTACAAATCAATATCCACGACATTTTCATACATTTTAAGTCCGCATATGACAGCATTTACAGAGACAAGCCTACCGTCAATTGAAAACTGATAAATTTCGTTCACGGTTTATTTATCAGGCTTGTAAACTTTGTGCTGGTTGTGTTTAATACACATTACGTCTAGCCGCAAAAGCAATAAGTCAATGTCCGTCCTGATAGTCACTTAAATCCCAATATTGCAAATAGAGCTTTGATCCACTCTGGAACCGCATAAGTATTACCTAAAATCAATACCGAGCAAGCTCGCTTTTTAGCCAATCTAAGGGACACTCATGGACGAGCTTTGATATATTTCTAAAAAAATATATTCTCCATCAAGATGATCTAAAGGCAGTCTCCCAGGCTGATATAATTCCTGTAAATATTGTATAACGCTTCTACTGGAATAAAAGTGGCACAATAGATTGTATTACCAAATGGTCATATTTCTGAGGTAGTCGTTAAGTTCATAACCATACTCATTCACTTCAATTTCCCCGTAAAAAAATTTGACTTTCAAGTGATTAGTATCAGAAGCCATGTTTAGAATTGCATACTGCTTAGTACTGACAGTATTCTGCCTGACAGCAGGATACTGGTCAATACCGACGTTAAACAAATCTCTTGAATTTTTCTGCTAATTGTTTCAATATTGACTGCGATAGTAGATACAATGCTCGTCAGCCACCCTCTTTTATATTTCAAGCACCGTATATTAGTCTTCAACTTTTTCTACATTTCTTAGCCTAGCATTCACTTTTATGTTAATCACTTGAAAAATTCAGTGGTTTTACGGGTAAACTTGATGTTGGCAGTGATCAAAATAATGAGAAATAGGCTTTCCGTTTAACTGATGGCCAAGACAATTGATTGCGATTCATGAGATGGTCATCATCTTGAAATAGGTCAAACAGAAAGCAATGAGAATTTTGAATAAATGGAAATTTAATATTGTACGTGGTCCTGTGTATACTCTAAATTTTTCCGTGGAATTGTTTCAGCTAAGAACATTTCGGAACTTGTACGTAGCTATTGTTTACAGCAAACGTAAAGCAAATTCTCCTCATAGACAGCCTCTTGTGACAATTTCAGGTTCTTACGGGCCCCTGTATGCAACATTGATTATCCTGCATCTGAGCGATTAACCTTTAGGTTTCTTATTTGCTGAAGACCTCTTATCTTAAAAATACTGAGTTTAGGGCTCTTAACATGCCATAAAAGATTCTGAAACTCTGTAAAAAAAAGTGTCCTTACTGCTCTTTTGGACAATATCTGTCTAGATACGAGTATATTACTTGAATATAACACTTCAAAGATCATTGAAATGTTTCTATAGCAGCTTAGGCATATTTGTAGTTGAAAATGAAAGCGCCACGACATGTGACATCTTTAATTTAGAAAAAGAGTGTAAAACCTATGTTAGACATTCCAGAAATACTGAAGATTTGAGTGAAGATACATATGTTTTGCTTCGGAGTGCTTAAACTGGAACTTTACTTGTTATAAGGATGCACGCAATTTTATCAAGTTTAAATTAACGCAGTATCATGGGGGTCTATTAGTATGCATAACTTCCCGTAACGGTTCATCGACCTTATATTTGTAAACGCAATAAATGCATACCTTCTAGCATTTGTGAAAGAAACACATTTACAATTGACCGAAAGCAACTTTCAGACAAAATTTAAGTTTTAAATAATAGGCACTCACCGCTTTAGGTCCGGACTTGCTGTATATGGCGCCGAGACTTCCTTAATTTTTAGCACAATAATAGCTGTTATAAATATGCAAATCACGTTTACCACAGTCAAAAGCGCCGATACAATGCCATTTATGAGAAACTCCGTTGGAAGATAATCGGTATAGATGAATGGGTATGACGAATTGCCTGTGTATGGTTCACCCTTCAGATGCGGCATCTTGATGTCCGGATATATCTGCCAAATGCAGGCCAAGGCCCAAAAAAGTCCCTAAAAATAAATAATAAAAAAAAATATCAATAAACACACGAGGGTTACAATTGTCGAATAGGGAAAACGAGAGAGGGGACGAAAACTTATGAAACGGAAGAAAATGCTTAATAAAATTGTTTACAAGCAACCCTCAGTCAGTCAGTCGTTCGTATCAACTATTAAGAATAATGAAATGTTTATGAATGTATAAATGTATGTACAAAATACAATTGTATCAATGTTTTTACATGGTAGAAAGGCTATGGACGTGGTCGGTATTTCTCTTCTCTTTGTAACATACGAGTAAACGTATGCCACAACAAAACGAACTAGAACTGGAGGTTTATATTTGTAGTGGGTGGAACCACGCCAGATACCATTGTAATTTCGCAAACACACATGTGATATCCTTATTATGTAGATATTCTACGATGTCCCGTGCGTCTATAGGCATGATAAGTTTGCCTGCATGTCGAAGCATATTTGAAGTCCTAGTATTGATTGGTAGAAGTTTATAAATTGTTTCTATTACGGAATTAAGTGGATGTTTACGTGCACAAATATTGATTCCACTTGTATCGTCTGGATGATGATGCTGGAGATGAGTAACGGACACGTCCTGATAGTGTAATACCTACAACAATTGCTTGTGGAGCTAAAAATAAAATTCACGTATCTTAAACTACATATTCATATGATAAGAGAAAATGAACATTTTTCTCTTGTTAGGAATGTTCATTATTTGACTATAGATAATCAACTGTTCGTTATAGCGACATTGGATAGGGTATAAGGTGTTCGAAAGATCATTTGTGCGGATGTAGGGGAACATAAAAGGAAAACATTTTTGTATTATGTATTTTGGTTGTGATACCTAATTATAGAGGGAAAACTGAATGCTTTCCAAGAAAGCTTGCAAATAGCAAGAAAATTTGATTGCAAATTGCGGAAACATTGTGCACCTTTGCATGTACCCATAATACATAACTACAAGCGTTAACTTATCAGCATTGCCCAGTTTACAACATCATTAGAAGCTGAAGCACCATTATTCTGCCACCATAGTGTACTACATTACCACTTGTGGCTTAAAAGCCTCGTCGGCTGTGACGGGATACGAGTATCTTCTGAGTCCTTATGCTTTTATTTTTACTGTAATTGTTATAGAATGAGCTTTATTGAACTAATCTTTTCAATCGCAAAAGGTCTTACCTACCAACTACGTATTCGTCTTCGATATTTGTGCTACCTTGGCCCAGCTTAAAAGGCCTGCAATTTGTTCCGTAGTTCCATTTTCCCCTCATAATAATACCACTACATTTCTTGTGAGACTAACGTGGAGTTGGCTTTTTGAACCGACGAAAAGAGGCATTGCATTATTCTTAACTATTATTCTACATATCGTGCGCGCTATATTTTATAACATTATGGAGTCATTCTTACGAATTCAATATATTACTTAAGTTTAAGTCAAGATAATTTATTTTCTGGTTTGAAGATAGTTTTTTGTCGATAGTTCTTTCACTTTTGTCTATGAAAAATTATATCAGTAAGAGTCAGCGCTGAATTTTCAGCGGTTGTCCTAGGCCATTGTTCACCACCTTGCATTAATTCTGTACAGTCTCTCTGGTTTTGGTAATTATGTACTGCTGACGTACGTAATTATGTGTTGCTCTCTCTTAATGAACATCGTATTTAGTACAGTTTAAACGTAAGATTTATAAAACATAAGTTTCTTAGAAAACATATATTCTAGTTAAGTTGCTAGTGCCAAAACCGTCTCTGGCATGGCAGTCCTTTCAGCTGGATTTTCCAATGTGTCTGTTTAAATATTCACTTATGTTGTATTCTCATTAGTCTGTTACTGATTTTAACGACCTTATCAATGTACATAAGTCAAAATATAATGGCAATTTCGTTCCATTTGGTTGATAGTTGATTTTTTTGCGCTTTCGTGTTTAAACTTAAGTCGCGAACTCAATTTCATCTTTTAACTAATCTTCGTATCTGCTTTGCAAATACTACAAATACTGTCTTAAAGACTTAAGAAAATTGAGCTTAAAGGAAAAAAAAACAATTTTTATTATAGGCTCATGGCTCATCCCCTTTAAAAATTGCCAAATTTACTACTAGTCGAATCTTAAAATTGAGTGTAATAAGGTTTGATTTTCTACTTCATCACACCTAAATGTTATATTCATCAAAATTCTACCCTATCCCATCAAAGGGTTAAATGAGGAGAAAAACAATTCAACTTTCAACATTTATCTAACGAATGCCGATCAAAGTCAAACTTATCTCTAAGCTTTGATTAATCATACCGTCGAGCCTTCCTGACCAAAACTCAACTCAACTAAACTGAATTTGATATTATCCGCTCAATATGTCATTGTCCCTTTTTTTCGTTAATTTCCCTTTGTGTGGAATTCTGCCTTCCGGTTGTCGGGTGTATATGTCAAAGTCAATGACAATCGCATAAGTGTTGACACTAAGTTATATTATCTCAGGGAACCTCCTGTTTTCATTCTCAATTGGCAGGCATGTAACAAAAGAAAATGATTAATTACGTTTCGAAAATATCGATCGATGAAGTGTAGTGGCAAGGACACTGTTTGTCATGGCGACGGCAACGAAGCGTGTCATTCAGGGTTATGTTGAAGATTGTAGTGATTTTTTATTTACCCCTGGTGAAGTATTTCCACTTTTCAGGCAAGCTTATTGCCCGTCAACATGGTACTCGTTCAATAATTTTATTCAGATACCTCTTATCCTAAAGTAGGTATTTCCGTATCGAAGGGGGTAATCAGTAGACATTGCTAGTATCATGGGTTAACTTGGTTTCAGGATATTACTACCATCAGATGCTGATTAATGGATGTTTTTATCCTTGCTGTTGTTTGTGTAATTGCCTCACCGAAGCTGTGATATTGCATATGTGAAGGATGAAATAAGAGAACTCAATTAAAATACAAGAAGCTTTATTAAACGATGAATTATGATAAAAGTTATTGTGTTCTTTGCTCGTATGTGAACGACGTTTCATTGACAATCGCTGACAGTGCCACCCACCCCTTAGCCGGAAGGAATTTTTCGCCATTAATTCGCCTGTGTAAAGTTCCATTTGGGTTCTGAAAAGACATCATACTAAGGATGGGTACAGAATGTCGGTATTTATCGACTGAACAAAGTGAAATGAAGAATACTTGTACACGAGTGATCTATTTTCGACAGACCAGCAGAAAATTTCAATTAATCATGCGAAGGCAATAAATCCAAATTTGATTACTTTTCGACATTGACCTCAGCAAAGACTTTACGGATTCTGATTTCGCATAAATATTTGATCAGTAAAATCGCCTCGAATACAAACATAAGTATTCGTACAATGGAAATGAGTTGCTCTAGTGTCATGGGTATGAGCAGTGCTATCCTTGGACGGTATAACCCATTATAGATTTAACCTAATTTGTAGCTTCATTGATGGAATCTTCAGTCAACCGAAAGCGTAGTCAATAGTTGCCAATGTTTTGTGATTGAGGAAGAGAATTCTATAGATTGAGTAAGTTTGAATTGATAACGAATCGGTTGGCGAATTTAATGCTTGATAAATGAGTTGTAAGCTTCTTCTTACAGTGGAAGGGTGCTTCTTTGTTGACATAAGTTTATTTTTCTGCTACTATTAGTTGACAAGTTTTGTGTATATATGTGTATAAATAGATCTTTCTTCTTACTTTTATGAAGGTTTTCCATCTAAAGGTACAATACATGCACATGTTGATTATGTAGCTTCCTTTTCAGCAATACTTTCTTTCACTGACTTTGGATTAAATGGAAATATAATATAGCTTGTAGTTTCGATGAAAGTTTTGCGAATTCAAAACTATGAGATGTGCTACTTAGAACGTATTAAATGTAGTAATTCTTTAAAGATCATAAACATTAAATTATGTAAGAAGTTATTTAAATACGCCAAATACTACATGTTTCTCTCACATATCTGAATTGCCACTGGTCCAGTTGGCTAAATATTGCGGACTTTAATATGATACTACCATATTCTGGAGACCCCTACATCGCTTCATAGAGTTTGTTTTTCCAAATTCGGCCGCAACATGAGCTTCAGTTTCCGGGGTCAAAGATTTAAAGTTTTTCTAATTTTGTGTAAGTTAACTTTCCAAAAACCGAACAAAGTTTTGTATTGCTTTTGCTTCAAAATTGTTCAACTTAAATAATTGTAACATAAATTCTTCGAATTGGACGTTTAAGAGCTGTTCTCAAAAAGCAAAAACCAAAAATCTGTGTTGAGTTAGTGGTTCGCCAAAACCACTTTATAGCGTAAACTATTATCTATCTGCGTTTTGAATCCACCGTTGCAGTTCATGATTATATACACTTGTTTCTAAAATAAAATAGCTAAGTCATATGATTCATACAAGTAAAGTTTGTATTTTTATGTGAAATTCTGGTTCCGGAACATTTTCTTTCGTTTCTTTTCTAAAAAATGCATGCGCTTGCATTCAAGAATGTTAGGAATATTTTTGTACTGCATTTTCATTGTCATGTCTTCACATTGTTATTGCAAGTAGAGCTGAAGATCTGTTTTTACTTAAAATAGATAGGAAAATGTCTCCCTTTGACTTCCAATGCCGGATAATTTGTCCACCAGTAGGTTTTCATCTTATTTTCGTTCTAGTAACAATGGAGGTTCGCTATTTCTTCTACTCCCTTATTTGAGAGCTGGTATTGGTATTAAACAAATATGCATTAAAACTTCTAATAGCATGATTAATTCCACCACACACTATAACTTGGATGTGACTTAAACCTTTAGTTCGATGCATTTTAACAGAAATTTGGTATATGCTTAAAGACGTCCGTAAGTGCTATTCAGCAACATTTGCTTTAATATTATATTTTTTAAATATTAACATTTATAACTCCCACTCTCAATACACATATAGCGTTCGTCGGCACAAAACAGACTCTTTTAAACGTGATCCATCGGACATCCTTTTTTCTAAACAAAACAGTTGTTTACATTATTAATTATTTTTGGGATTAATCGCGTAAATTAACATTAAATGAGTCAAATTTAGTCACCCCTAACGTTTCGCATCAAGTTACATTGAGCGTGGTCACTGAGAAAGTGAAAGTGTCAACGATTAGATTGGCTTCGCAAATTGTAGCGGTGCTTAGACGATTCTAACTCATCCTGTTGTTGTTGTTGAGGTACATGTGGATATGAGCAAACCCTACTCACTACATCACTGGAGGTTTTTTCAGGGAACTGGAGTGCCGAGTGATGTCAATCACGAGATCCCATGCGCGAGTGCGTCTGAAGCTGTCATCACGATTGAAATTTTTGTGACGTTTTATTTCAATCACTTCGCGGATCAGTCGAGGGATGTAGTGAGCTTCATGAGCTAAGACCTTGGCTTGATCGAAGTGGATCCATTGCTGTTTATCTAAGTTATGCAAGATATGCTCACATATTACAGTTTTTCCTGTGTTTTTGTGTTTTTTTTTTTTTTTTTTTTTTTTTTTTACTACAGCACTTACGTGTTCTTTTAAACGGGTTGCAATACTCCTTCGGGTTTCTCCCACATATGAGGACCCACAGCTGCAAGGGACTAGATAAAGTGATCCTTTGGTGAATTAGGGTATATTATAACGAACAGTTTTATATACAAGTTGATTGTGTTGCCATGGGTTAACACTTAGCCCCTCTTGTTGCAAACTTGTGGATGGAATACTTTGAAGCAAAAGCTCTAAAAAACTTTAAAAACAAACCAAAAATCTGATTGAGATCCAAAATACGTCTAACCTTTCTATCTGTTAAAAAGAAACTAAACATGCTATATACTTGAAATTATGAACCTATGTTCGGCACATGTATTTTGAGACAGGAAAAAAAAATAATCAAATGTAACACACATTGCCCGCAAAATTTACCTTTTGAACATACCTCTTACATCACCTGGATAAACCATCCCGTTACAATAGCTTGGAAGATTTCTTGTGATCTTCAAGTTCTAAGTTTCACTCAAGAATCTGTATCAAGAAATGCCGGAAAGATAGCTGTTTTTATCAAACCATGTAATACCTATTTACTGAAGCTGATTACAACAAAGTAAAACATTTCAATGGAGCTTAATAGTATAGGTCATAAAAAAAGTTTCTGCGGTTTTTTTTTGTACATTTTTGTAGGGTACGGGTAGCTTCATAATTCCATCGGTGTAGAATTTTATCAGCGAAAAACTTTGTCAAATTATTTTCAGCGACTCTTCGGTCGGCCAATATTTTACCATCAAAAGAATTTTGCAAAGACCGAAACAAACGATAATCAAATTGTGAAAAATCCGGGCTATACGGTGGATGCATCAAAACTTCCCAACCAAGCTCCGTCAATTTGTTCCGGGTCATCAAAGATGTGTGTGGCCTAGCATTGTCATGATGGAAAACAACTCCCTTTCTGTTGGCCAATTCTGGTAGCTCTTTCTTGAAAGCTTCATTCAAACGGTCGAGTTGTGCACAGTAGGGGATCGAATTGACCGTTTTGCCACGTAATAGCACCTGGTAATAGACAATTCCCTTCCAATCCCACCAAACACTCAACATAGCCTTGTTTGCCGTCAATCCAGGCTTTAAAGTCGTTTGTGGTCGGTCAGCGGCCTTTGACCATGATCACTTGCGTTCCATTTCGTTACCTTTCAGCAGCGTTTCACTGATTTTTATTCGGTAAATTAATTTTTTTGCATTAAGTCATGTGGCACCCAAACATCGAGCTTCTATGAGAAGCCTGCTCGTTTTAGATGATTCCAAAGTGCCATAAGTTTGAAGTTTGGCATGTTTTTGCAGCGTTTTTCCCTTCTTTATAGTAAAGAAACATCACATAGCGTATTTCTTCAGATATTTCACTCATATTTAAATCAGTATAACTTTTAAAACGAGCAACGAATTACACAGCTGTCTTCACAAAAACTGTAGCCTGACATGTCACCTTTCAAATACGTTTTCGTTAGGCACAATCAGATTACTTTTTCTAAAGAAATGGACATCAACACCATCTAGTGACAAAAAACCGCGGAGACTTTTTATATGACCCAATATAATAGTTTAAAGGCTTACTTAGAAATTTTTGTTGTTAATTTCAATAGAGAGGGTTATCTTTTACAGTGTTACGAGAATTTGTTTTGATCGGACGTGTTGCAAGTACTCAATATTTTTTTTTAAAAAAATCGTTTCGCAGAAACTGAAAAGGGTTAGAATGTCGAAAAAAGTGGTTGTTTTCGAGAAAGGGCCGGACAAAGGTAATGTAAAGTGACCTTGTCACATAAGGTTTGCAAAATTCTTTAGACAGTCGTTTGATAAAACCAAGTGAGGAGTTGGCTTTATGGCTTATCTCATTATCTTATCTCTCATGGCTTATCTCTCCTCTCAAGATCGTTTATAGCTTAAGTGAAAAAGAGGGGACTTTGATGACCACCAGAAATTGCTAAGGACAGGGTTGAGAAAGTTAAAAATCTCCAGGTAAGGAGATATCTATTTTAACAAAATGGGGTCAAAACCGAGTGAAAACAATTTGAAAAGTATGAGATATTTTATCGAAGGACTGAGTAAAATGTGTAGCACTAACATCGATTTCGTTGCCATTTTCTAAGGCTGAAAGTTCGAAGGATACGAATTCAACAAGGTTTGTAGTAGTTCATCTATCTTTCAGAAATCCACGCTAACTGGGTGATATAAGTGACTTTCACTGAAAGCTTAGAACTTCATATAAAAAACTTTCAAACCTTTTAGGTATGTGTAATGGGACAGTAATTACTTACTTCATTCTTTGATCCTTTTTTGTGGACCAGGGTTATGAAAGAGGTCTTCCAAGCAAGGTGGAATTCCCCTTTTGTGATGGGCAGATGAAATAGGGAGGTAAGTGGGTGCGATAAATCGAAGGCACACTTTTTGAGCCGGGGAAAAATTAATTATTGAGATTTTGTTACTTTTCTTCGATAATGTAGGATAAAAAGATTGAGAGAGAGATTGACCAATGGAGAAATAGGAAAGGTAATTAAAATATACGGGGTCAGATACAAGGAAGTTGTCTGCAAGTGATTGTTTAAAAAAGTTTGTGAAATAATTGGCGATAATATGTGGGTCGGTCGTCGATATATTATCGAACGAGAGCGAGGGGGGATATCCGTCTAATTTTCTTTTGCAGTTGACGAATTGATAAAATGTCTTAGGGTTAATCATAAGATTGGTGTGCGCTGTATTGAAAAGGCGCTGATAGAGGCAGTTATAGAGCTAGGTGAATTGGAGATAGGTTCCAAGATATTAAGATTAGTCAAAATAATTTGCCCATAATTTGTTTTTTTTGTTTTGTCCAGAGCGAAATCCTCTGTATGCCCAGAAAAGGGAACTTAAAGTGAAATGAAATTAAATATTTCACTGTAAAAAAAACGTAAATAACATCAGATAAAGATAAGTTGGTACAATTCAAAGAAGATTTGCTTAGATAGATATTGATTTAACGAAAATTAGCTTTATGGAAGTTGTAAGAAGAGATAGTAGGGGAAGAAGTGGACAAGGTTGTTGAGTTATGGAAAAATGGGATAGGAAGGGGGGGGGGGGGGAGGGTGAAAGTTTTTGATAGTTAATGAGGTTAAGAACAAAATGGTTCTGTGGAATTAATGGGATCGCTAGGTTATGAGATTTACACAAAAAAGCACGAGTTTTAGAGCGCAAGCGTCTACCGTTTTGGTAGTAATATATAAGAGATAGTTTGTTTCGTGGAAGAGTAGGAGTGTAGATAAGATGCAGGCAAAGAAGGCAGGTTAGGAAAAAATGAATTAGGCTGCTGAAGGTGAGAAACACTTTAATACTGTACATAGCTGCGGAAAACAGCGAGGTCACCCGCAACCTTTTCGTGGTACCTGTTGTAAAGTTTCCTAAGTCTAATTATATCAGTAGAAAGACCTTCTTTTTGAATAGAGACAATGACACTTGTTTTGGAATTTCCCTAAAAGCAAACAAAGTCGGATTTTTCGTAATGCTTTATCGTATATTTTCGTATATCTTTTTATCACTTAGCCTAGAGAGCGCATTACGGCATTCTGTGGTGTCTATATATTTTTTGGTCAATTTACGTTAGGTGGTGAAAGAAGATCAAAAATAGGCGCAGGGTCAAGTAAAACCGAGGAAAAGGTAAATTAAAAGCGGGTTTTAAGATATGCGAGCTGATAAAGTTTTCTACTGTGGTAGTTATTTTATCTCTTAGAAACAGTCACTTAAACTAGCAGAAATAAAAAGCGAATAGATTATTCTTGCATTCCTAGCACCAACTTTAAGCCCAGAAACTGACAAAAATAATGATGTCTCAAAATCTGCAATTATTCACCACACCGCCTTACTCTGGTGTATTGCTTCGTGAGTTTGGCGACATGCTTTCTTTTACATATTTCCATCCAAAAGGCGTGGAACATGCGTGTATGTATTTCTAAAAACATGTTAAGGTTAGTACATCAAGCACATTTGCTTAAGACCGGGATGAACTTAATTTTGTTTGTATTCGATCAGGAGTATTACTTGTGCATCGAGCGTTTACGTTTAACCGAGTGGAATCTCACCGCCATGTGTCGCAGCATTCCTTCGTTATGAGCGCTCGGCCTTCTTAAATTCCACGCACAGTTCAGCGATTGAACAAATTTTCTTGGGCTCAAACGTTGATATATTTACAGCTTTTGTTTCACTGAACTTCGATCTTGACGGTGGAGGCAGTGGTAGTTTTTCTCTTTTGTCCAAAGTAAATCTGTCATAAGGCAACTCTTTCCCGCGTTCCAATTGAAGTCAGTATGCAGCCTATAATCTAATTTGGATACCCCAGCCTCATTTGAGGCAAAAAAGGCAAATAAGTGCCAATCATCAACCATACTCTGAAAATTGGGTCATCTAATATAATTCAACCAGGCCACAATGGTGTAGTTCCAGGTGACCACCATTTTAGGTCTCCAACGGCAAAATTCCAGAAAAACAGTTTTACAGGCCTTATCACAGAAACTCACAAAAAAAAGTGCAGTGAAGTTAAGAAATCAGCTCAAAATCAAATCAAAGTAATTATCGTTATTGTTGATAAGAGGTTCATACGATATTTTTTGACAGGAAGATGTGAACCTCGATGAAGAACATATTGTGATGTGCTGAATAGTATGAACAATAGGGTCTATGTTCAAGAGAGGGTAGAACATAGCAAGATCGCGAAGAGGAATTGCCTCTTTTGTGGAAGAGGGATAGCCCAGGTAGCTACGAAGGCTACCAACGACAACAACATCAGTCGCGGTGTATAGTTCAGTTTTCGAATAAGTTTGGCACGATTATTTAATTTTTGTAGTATAAAGCAGCAAAATCCTCCCCATCCGACGAGCTGATGCCGTGCCTCGACAAGCGTGCCACCGCTGTTTACTTGGGACATAATATACCCTTCCGGTTCCCAAGGATTTTTCGAAACCAAATTATTACACTACGTTTTTATTTGTTATTTGATCCGTCCATTTGAAGACCCGCATCTTTCCGAGGATGAGGTTGGTGCTTAAGAGTCTAAGTTACCCTTAGAATGTTTGCACACAACGCGGGCAAAGAAAGATAGGTAGGTACCCATGTAGGTTGATTTTAAATGTCTGAATGTTACAATGACTAGAAAATAGAGAGCTCAGGAGGGAATTCTGAAGCGGGTTGTTCGGGTTAGAAACAAATCACGATATTTCGGAGTACGTCCGAACGTGGGCATGAGGGTATACTGATGAGCATTCAAAACGAGACGAGTGTAACGGTTGAAGGTTTTAAGGGGTGACTTTCTACTGGAAATTTCTATGTAGCAGTGGTGGTGGGAGTAGCGATGTCAACATCTTCGTAATTTGGGGCGCCTTTGACGAGTAGGGGCGTTAATGGGAAGAGTTGACATTTTAGCAGTTGTATCACCATAAGATTTTTGGATGGAACGTCAGGTGCGAAGATTTTGAGGTTGGGCTGTCGGCACTGGATGTGGCAATGACTCAGCTTCTGTTTGTTACAAATCAATAAAACTTGAAGTATATATTGTAATCAATTTGATTTTCTCGAATATAAAGTCAAGCATGGACTCGTAAGGCTTTGACTGTGGATGATTGTATGTTGCAGAATGGAGATGGAGGTTGGATGTGGATGACTGGAGATGAATATCTATGTCATACCAGAGAGAGTTGAGGGAACTACACGTTTTCTTGTTGGAATACATCACTGCGAAACCGAAAGGTATAATTTCACTTAATACTCTATCGAAGTGGCGGTTGGATGTTTCCTCATTTCTGGATATTGGAGTTTCTAATTCAATTAATTCAACTTATTCAATTAAACGTTTTTCACACATCTTAATTTGTTTAAAGATTGATAGTTGACCGTTATCAGTCTGACGAGCACATGTGAGAGAAATTAACTGATACACACGTCATAGAAGAAGAGCAGATTTTTTGAAAACTCTTTAACCAAGACCGTGTTTCTTTTTTTTTATTTTATTATAATAAATATTTTATACAATATATTATAATATTTTGCCGCAGATCCCCTTACAGGTAACAAAGTCAGCATTATTATCGTTAGTGGAGCAGTTGGTAAATCTACAGGAAGGCATGGCGAGAATTAATCGCAAAGAAAATAAATAAAAGCCTATTAAATGCACTGTCGCAAAATTAACAGTCTCATAAGTCAACAACAAAAAAGGCGCGTCAACGATAACAATTTTTGGATGAGAAATTAAGTTATTGGATAAATTGATCTGGCATAAGCGAAATGAGAATGATGTAAGAGAATGACGGAATACAGTGGGTGGAAGCTCCACCCTTTGGAGGTAAGATCACAAAAGATTTCTTGAGGCGCCTTATTATATACCAAACTACAGGTATTTTCTTTGTGGAACTTATGGAGTCGCAGTATTAGGGAGGACTAGCTCAGGTAGCAAAATGGTGGGATTGGCGTGTATGTTATTTTGTAAATCGCTTAAATGAAACTTCCAAAACCTGTGCCGTTTTTAATTTATTATGTATAGCCATGAGAATCTGCCCACTTCTGTGGCACTTCTGAACATCATTCTTCCACTGAGAGTAGACCAGCTTCAGTCAGTATGTTTTTGGTAGGGCTTGTGGGGAATGCTCCTATACTTTTTCTTGCAGCTTGGTGATAGATGGGTTTAAATATATTTGTTGCAGTTTTGGGGCAAAACAACAAGCAACAGTAATGTTTTAGTCATATAATATAAAATATTGATGTGCAAATTATACATATATACTTAATAATATTGAGCCTTGATGCTAGAGATTTTTGAAGATCTATATAGTAGGGTGTCCAGTTATACTTATTATTCACAAAAAAACCTGGGATACTTAAGTTCGTCACATATTCAATTGCTACATTATAAACAGATACATTTTTTTATGGCATTCAAAAGCGTTTTGCATTTTTCTGGACCGAGCATAAAAGTCAAATCCGTTATCTTCTTAAATAAATTAGAAAATACAATTCTAGTTATATAAAGATCATTGTATTTTCATAATATATATCCATCACCAGCGTTCACAGGTGATTTGATGTCATATCTCACTAAAAAGTGAAACCAAAGTGTACGTCAATCTGACAAGATAATTACACGTGATATTTTTAAGGCATTTGACAGAGTTTGGCATCAGGCTCTTTTGTCGAAAATGTATACTATTGGGATCGATGACTCTCTTTTTCAATGGATTAGAAATTACCTTTCGGAACGTTCAATTTAAGTTGTTTGAATGGTTTCAAGTCTGATTGTGACAAAATAAATGCTGAAGTGCCGCAGGACTCCGTTCTGTTTCCAACATTAATTGGAGACATTTTTATTTATGATCTAATATAATCCAATGTAATCTAATCTTTTAATCCAATATATTCCTTTGCTGACGACTGTACTCCCTGCTTTTGTTAGGCTCATTAAATTTTAATATCAACAGCAATCAATAGAGTGGAATTTAATGCTTCTAAAACTCAATGCTGTCTGCTGTCGTTAAAGCGAAATTAAAATACCCAGCCGATGTCCATGAATGCCACTTGCATCATCGAAACCGAAAAACTTTTCGCTCTCAGTACTTGTGTCAATGACAACTTAAGTTGGAATGACCAAATATTCGATATCATCAAAAATGCTGCGAAATGTCTAGGATTTCCCAAGTGATGTAAAAAATAATTTAGCATTCTGATCCGGTCAGGTGCGCCCAAAACATCTCTGTACCTGCTAGATAGGATTCAAAACTAAGCGATAAAACTCATAGATGATAATAATTTCACCCAGCCAATGGACAGACTTGAACACCGACGTAATGTCTTGTGTCCCACTCTGTTTTGCCGCTATTTCCACCACTAATGCACCTTTGAAATTGCCAGTAGCCTTTCGCCAATTCAAACTTGTAACCCCAAGCGCACTTTCGGACGTTCTCTAAAATATTGTGATCCGTTTCTATGCCTAGTCATTATAACCTTCAAACATTGAAAACCAACGTTCATCAGCACCTTTCTTTCCATCCTCCCTGATTTTCCTTCGCCCGCATGGTGTACAAGCATTTAAAGGGTACACATATCACAAAGCACAGTGATCTAAATCTATATTTTTTGACATTATACGAGTAACACTTAGCTCATCAAAGGCGATCCCGAAAAGAATAACAGAATGAGGAGAGCCCTGGGGAATCCCATTCTCATTTATATATCTTGGGACCAACTCCCCATTGGATAAATTTTTCTTAAAAAAAAAATGGATGCCTATGTAGCTGAAAGCTTTTTTGAAATCGAGTGCCAGAACTGACACGTTGTAGATAGAGCGTCTGATATAACATTATCTAAGAAAAAAACTTTTTTTTTAAGCTTACTCGGTTTAAATTTATTAACTTTTTGGATTCAGTAAACCAAAGGATACGATTAGCTCTTAAATACTTTCTTTGAAGCTTTAGATAAAGTGGCATGATAGTAATTAAATCGGACGCTAACCATCAACCTTATCGATTTCTTATTTTGGCTGTTTTCCAACTTTGCGGTATAGTTCCCTTATTCATTATATTATTGTAGAGTGTGATTAGCCTAAATTTGGCTACACTTTGTAGTTTTTTTGATTATTGAATAGGAGATTTTATCCCGACCAGGATAACCTAAGTTCGATTTTACTTACCAATTTTTCCCAGTTTTCTTGTCCAGTTTTAAATTTTGCAACATGTCGGTTTCTAATGTTTAATTTTAAAATATTTTTTGCAAAAATAGGAAAGGGGTCGCTAATGTATAGACCATCTAAGATGAGCCACGATACCCTTGGTAAAATTTATGTTGAACAACAGCTCAGATCTACAATATGAATGTCCCATGCTCTGAAAAATGGGTCGGAGAGCCGTCATAATGATCATAATTAGTAATAAATTCTTTTAAAATAGAACTTCGGTTATTGGTTTTAGGGGAGCATCAAACTATTCCCCAGGAATTCACATCTCCAGTATATTTGGTCGGAAGGATTGTACTCGTATACAGATATTGTAGTAATTCTATAGAAATGTCTGTGTACAATATATTTCTAAAATTATTGCGAAAACGTTTAATCTAATCCAATTCAGAGATTTGTGTGGAATGTTAACTTCAATAAGAAAGCTGACCCCATGCTAAGCCTAAGTATAGTTTGGGTATTATGGGTGCCGCTTGAGTTCAAAATGCATTTATTGTATGGATATTACCACTGTTGGTTGTAGGTTGTGCTCCTTGATTAAGAGATCTAACCCATCAAAGTTGTTAATGAAACCCTTCATTTTCCTTTTTTTTTTTTTTGTTTGGTGGTTGTATGGTGAATAACGGATAATTGTTTAGATAATGTGGATTTTTGTAAGTTAGGATCTTTATATGAAGCGAAAACGAGGGACTTGTTTGGGACGTTTTAAATTGAGTAGAAGTTAGGGATAATGAGGAGGACTGTGTATGTGAGGTTGTAGGTGTTTCAGATTCTTGTGTGGACTATTGGTTGGTGTGGTGAATTTGGTGGTGTTTATGTAGTAGGATTGTTGTTGGGTTTGAGATGTAAATGGAGATAGCACGGAAGCATTTGAAACTGCTGTAGAAGATTGGGATGGTTGAGTACATGAAATTAAGTTCTGTTGTTGTTGTTTATCTGTTTGATCGCAGCATTTATGGCTGGAGATTGAAAGGCAACTGGTTTATCGTAAGCAGATGTTCGCGTTTATAATTTGTGTTGCCCTTTCGGGGTAAGTTATAGATATGTGTCTGCTGGAATTGAATTTTGTTGGTTGTAAAGTCGGCTTGCCTCATTGCACACGTATTTTTTGTCCTAATTTTTGGAGTTTCCTTATTTGCACATATTTTGGACATGTTGAAGGTTGCTTATTATGGCTGTAAGCGTACATAATACGTCAAATGTGTCTTGAGGGGGAAGGTTGCAGTTACCGCAGATTTTGTTTTTGTAGCATTGATTAGTGGTATGACCGAGCAATCGATAATTGCGACACCTTATTGAAGAGGGGACATATTCCCTGACTTTGTCTTACACTCTTACCAAATAATTAATAATGTTGATTCAATTTTATTTACAATCTTTTTTTTTTTTAAATTTATATACGTCAATCACGCGTTGCGCTTTCATTTTAGGGACAATTCCTTTCTCTTTATAAGACAAGGGCATATAAGTACTAAGAGTGATCAGATAAGATTGAAAGGAAAACAAAATTAAAAAAAAAAGAACAACGGTGTAATATATAAAATTGATTTTGGCTTTATTTTGAAGCTACGTTCATGCTGTAATGTGTGGAATAGCACATCGTTCAAATGGCTGCCTCGGCTTTGCTGGCAGTGCTTCAAACTGTTGGTCCGATTTTGGATGACTTGGTCCAATATATTTTGCGTTGGGCTTGTTGGCGTAGACTAAGAGCTTGACATAGCCTTAGAGAAAATAATCGACTGGTTTCAAATTGATGAACGCTCGCCCTGAGATGAGCCAGTCGCCGAAAATCTCCTTCATAATTTCGAGCGTTTCTTCGCTTGTATGGCATGTAGCGCCATCTTGTTGTAACCACAACTCAGATATATTGATGTTATAGAGTTCTGACTGACAGATAGTCGATTTACATCGCTTTATACCTGAGACCATTGAGGGTAACGGTGTCCCCTTCCTTATTTCGAAAAAATAAGATCCAAAGATGCCGCTATGCTATAAAACGCGTAAAAAAATCAATTTTTGTGGATGCATTGAAGCTTGGCCGAACACTTATGGATTGTGTTCACTCTAATAGTTACAATTTTGCTTGCTGACATATCCGCTGAGCTAAAAACGAGCCTCGTCCGACAAGATGATTTTTGGCTGGATGTCATTGGTAATTTTGACAGCTGCTGAAACGTACCAATTAGAAAAGCTTTCATTGCTATCTGCTCACCCGCTATGCCCTTTGATAAATTAAAAGTTTTATGAAGTTTTATCTGTAGATTTTTGATGTCTAGCAAGCATGAGAATACTGCCATCTCTGAGTTGCGAAAACCACCTTGATCAAAATTGGCGTCACCGTGTGGCGCTGTTCTGTTTTTTTTTTTTTTTTTGCTAAGTTGGTGCCATTTACTCTAATCTTAGCGTCAACGGGGCAACGATTCTCTAAAGAAAACGATCGTTTACCAGTGGAACGAACGGTTCAAAAGTGGTCGTGAGTCAATCGAATATGATGGACGCAGTGGCAGACCATCGATATCGAAAACCGACGAAAACATTGATGAACTAAAAGAAATGTTGCTCAATAACCGCAAAGTAACCATCAGAGAGATAGCGGAGGACTTGAACATTGCCTATGGATCCGTCCAAGACATTTTGGTTAATGGTTTGGGTTTCCGTCGTGAAGGAGCAAAGTTGGAGCCAAAATACCTTAATTTTATGCAAAAAAGAGACCGTGTTGACGTCGCAAAATAGATGATTTGCGAGGCTGAATCCGATCCTACATTCATCAAAAGGATCATTACTGGAGACGAGACGTATGTTTTTGAGTACGAAACGCAATTCAGACATCAGGCAAGTGAATGGCGTTCACCAAATGAGCCGAGACCAAAAAAACCACGTCGTTTTCAGTCAAAAAAGAAGGCAATGCCCACGGTTTTCATGGATTACAACGGTGTAGTGCATCATGAATTTTTGCCAGAAGGCCAGACAGTAAACAAAAAGTATTATTTGGGCGTTATAAGACGTTTGCGTGAAGCAATGTACCGAGACCAGAATTGTGGGCAGAAAACTCGTAGATTTTGCACCATGATAACGCACCGTCGCACTACTCGTAACTTTTTGACGAAAAATACAACAAATATCATCCAAATTCACCTGATTTGGCTCCCTGTGACTTCTTTCTGTTCAATCGAGTTAAACCACTACGGGGAACGCGTTTCAGCAGTCGAGAGGAAGTAATGGAAAAATCGCAGGAAGCACTGACGGATATACGGAAAACTGAATATAAAAAATGTTTCGAGGATTGGATCAAGCGCTGGCATAAGTGTGTTGCAGTCGATGGGGATTACTTTAAAGGGGACAATATAGATTTAGATGAATAACCTTGTATCCGGTAACTTTTTGATCAAGTTGGTATTATCATTTTGGATATTTAAGGTTAGAGTTGGTTTGCAAATCGAGGAATCCTCGAGACTAGAAGGTTTTGTGTTTTTTTTGCCCGCGAGTCTGACAATGCGTTATAACATAACACTTCTTAGTTGTCTTCTTCTTCCTCGACCCCAACAATTGGCCAATTCCTGGGTTTAATAAAAACACCACTTTTACGCCGAAAAAAAAAGAAATAAAAAAAGTCCCGCGTTTCTGAAAAAAAAAGTAGAAAAACGACAGGTAAGAATAAGTAAAAAGAGTGAGAAAAAATTTGTCAAAAGTGCACTTCAGGAAGATATCACAAAGAAAAATTAAACGCGATTCTTACGCCTCAAGAGCCCGATTGCGACTTGGAGGAAAATATGTACCGTTAGGTGTATTGTAATTACGTGCGTAACATATCTAAACGTTTAATAAACGAAGAAGAACAGCTCTCTTTTATCCAAAATATTGGAACAACAGCTCATCAAAGAAACATCCCTGCAACATGCTACTTATATTATATTGACACTTTTATAGTGCACTGGGTCTATAATGCATTAGCTGGAAACCTAATCCATCGCATAATTTCTGGTCATAATTAATTCATTATCGCTTCACTGGAATGTTGGCCTCTTTGATTTTGTTTTCTGAGCTTGTCCATTTTAAACGGTATTTTGCTTTCGCTGTATGTATATATTTCTCTAGCCCTCTTTCTACAGTTATGTTGTTTTTCTAGTATCATTAACATAGTCCCAGTACAGACTCGTAAGTTTAGTCTAGGTTAAATGCTGAAGTTGACTTTAATCTTAGATTTATGTATGATTTTTCATGGAATTTATGGAATAAAATTTCTCCTAATTAAATGCTGAGAATGTGTTTTTACATTCTCATCCATTATTTTCAATTTTATCAGATAGAATGATGTAAACATCTTAAAATATAGTTTGTGACGAATACGGCGCACCATGCAATAAGAATATTAGAATACATGTAGTAATAGAACATATTGAATTATATTATTATCTTTTGAAGATAATCGTGTAATAACTGAGAACAATACGTTGATTTAGTTTAAATACATTTTAATTTTTTATAATTTTTCAATCATTCCAAACCTCGGTTTTTTTAGGACTTTGAACTTAACTTCAAAATTCATGTTCAGTATTTAAAAAATTCAATTATTGTTCATGAAATTTTTTGAAACAATTTTTGTCTTTATTTAAAAAAAAAGAACAACACCACATATGTATATGGATATTTACACCTTTGCCGGCCACTGGTCCAAATAGTCATTTGATTACTTTCACATACCTAATACCTTTCTTGGGCATGGAAACTGCTGTTTCCTTACTCTTTTTTTCAGCAAGCATATAGTTTGGGTATTGATGGACTTTTTGAAGGTCTTCCACGTCTTGCCAATTCAATTCGAAATGTATCCGGATATAGATACCTTTGACCACTTGCTCTGTAATATTATATGTAAAGCATCAAATAATAATAGTGCAATCAGCGAAATGAAAAAAATGCGCATATAGAATACTATTTCTTAGAATTCATCCTTAGAATTATTCCTTAAAATCCTTGACTTTTTTTTCTATCGAAACTGTTCACCTCTGTCTCTGGTTCAAAGCCAACGATTGTTGAACATATGTTGTTGTGTATATTTTTTACAATTTGGAATTCTGTTTCGCCTTGCTGTTCTCAATGTAAATATTCCAAGTCTCGCCAGATAATAATCAAGTGTGAGAGTAGAATAGAAATTTTCAAAATATAGCTTATATAGGTGAGGTTTGGTTTATAATGTAAAACAAAACACATAAATTTGAAAGCAAACTTAAAAGAACAATTCATGGTATTTAGTTTTTGAAAATGATATCATGTAAATATTGGCCACGACTACGTCTGAGGTGGTCCATTCGAGTTTTTCCAGAGCCCATTCACTGAAAATATGATGCAAATTTAAGTCGCCTGGCTTCAATTCTTGCACAAGTTGAGTTTTGTACGCTTTTAGGTCGAGATCCTCACGTAAAATACGCCAAACCAAGCTGCTGAGAACGACGACGAATCTATTCATCAAGGTCTTCTTGTACACTCTCAGCTACAGCTGCTATAGTCTCTTCACTATGTGCTGGATGTGGTCTAGACGGTCGAGTATCATCCACTTACGTAAACTGGGACTCAAATTTGCGAATGGTATTAGCAATAATGGTTTCAGTAGGTCGATTATGCGCACGAAAAAGATTTCTCACAGAACACTGATTTTCGTAATATAGTACAGCTGATCTATTTGGAGACGCTGTTGTGGTGTAAGTCTTTCCATGATGACTTATCAAACGATACTGAACAAAAATAACAAAGCACTTTGATCTCTCAAAAAAACCGTATTAAAAATCAAACCTCACGATGAATCACCCTATTGTTTGATATACGAGGCACATTTCGACAGTCGCACAACAATTTTGCTACTATCTCCTAAGGCTGGTTCTCTAAAATTATTGCGTTTAGCCTCATTGTTTCCAAGCACTACACAAAACAAAAAGTTTTTTCCCCCATTTTTAAGGCTTAAGCAGCAAGTACTGCTTTAAAGTTCTCGATGCGCAAATTTACTAAAGATGCTCCTCTATTGGAATTGATAAGAACTTATTTTTAATTTCTTCAGTCATTGGACGAACTTTAAAAAGATTTTCATAATACGGGTCCATGTAAATTGGTTACAATGTTGAAATTTTTTTTTGAAACGCAGTATGATATATATTTCAAAGAAATTCAAGGTTATTGTGTTTTAAGAAAGTCAAGACCGATATTTTTATCCCAGAAAATTCTTGTATTGGAAAACCCACCAACAGACGAAATAATGAGGATATCAAGATACTGAAAACTGTCATATTTTTTGACGGTGAAAAATCTTCAATATCATTCCATATGATCTTTAGGTAATCTAATATGTTTTCTTCCAACGAAGAGATTCCTTAGTTTGTTCATAGTTTGCACTTTGGTATTCAAAAGGTGCACTTTCTTTTGCGGACAATCCATTTTTAAAAATTATCATTCGCTTGAAGGTTTTTTATCCCTCATGTTTTCCACATCTTTATCCTCATCTTCATCATAATCGTCGCTCTCTATATTCACTTCACTCCCACTAGTGTTAAACGGGTCCTTTGACAGGCTTTTAATTTGAGTAGCATCTCACTGTTTTTTATAGTCGAAATATTACTATGGGGTGTGGATGTGGAACTCTAGGGAATAAAAAAACATTTTTTTTTATATTTCAATTAGTCTGGTCGTGGGGCAATGCAAATTCCTTTTCTTTTTACTTACAGTAGTATACGGATAAATATCCATAAATTCAACAAAAATTAAATTAAAACTAATTTCTCGTTTAACAAGAAAAGAACACAAATAAATTAGACACCGCACGCAGTTACAAGTTTGTTTTTAATTAATGTGATCCTGTTTACTCACTCTGTCTTTTGCTTGACAAATAGTTATTTCATTTTAATGAGAAGATTAGTACTGCTTTTTCCGCAGATATATATATATTTTTTCTTATTAAAAACAAAAAAAAAAAAAAAACTTAGATTGTGTTCGTAACTCGGGATGATAATTAACAAACAAACATGGAACCCAATAATCGCGAAAAGCTATGCCACTTATCTTTGCACTAGAAGCAAATATGTATTTCAATAGTTTTTGCGAATTTTGACCATTTTTTCCAGTAACCAAAAATTCGCATAACAAATTTTTAATAATTAAAACTTGCTGTCAATCTTGCCCTACAATAAATTTTACATTTCGGTTCCTACTAATATCAAAAAATATATCTCATTTTCACTTCATTGTAAATTTAATGCGCTAAAAATACATAAAATGCGTTCAAAAGGATGTAAAAATGGAACTAAACTCAAACCAAAGGGAAACCACCTGAAAACGAGTACTCATATAATGAAAATTAGGGCAACGACTAGAAGTCACGTCAATGCCGTCGTCGCCGCCAAAGATCACGTTTTCCGCATGCAAAAAAAATAAAATTTTCCCCAAAGTTCATATTTTGTTAATTAGAAGAAATTGTCCAGCTTGCACGTTGAATACCGAAATAAGCCACGTTACACAAAAGACAAAAGACGAGAACAAAAAAGATAGAAAAGAAAAACAAAAACAACTAGTTGTACATATTTACTTACACAATTGACTACTGGTGGTAGTAAAGAGGCTGATATAGCCACACCAATTAACGGTCCAGCAGATCCTTGTAACAAAGCCACAGCAACACCTGTACCAGAAGTAAGCGCCCACAAAACTCCCATCCAAAGCGAACGAACGTTGCCTCTGAAAAAAAAAAACACACACACACATACACAAAGAAAAGTGTAAAGTAATTTTTGTGAAAAAATGTCACCTTTAGAAATGACTCGTGCAAAATAGAAAACGAAACAACGACAGAAAGAAGAAAAAGTCTGTTTTTATCCTTCAAAGAGGAAATGCCATTAAAATAGCACGCACGCTTGTCATCATTAACCCAAACCTTCTTTAAACTGTCATCGACGCCTTCGCAAAAGCTTCCCGACAACATGAGGTCGGTTTGCCTTAATGAAGACGTGTAAAAGAGATAAATTACGAAATTGTTATTATTTTTCCAACTAAGGGTAGGAAAACCCAAGAATACAAAAAGTACTGAATAGTGTGGAGCCATACACATAACTTATGTATATGCGTATAATGTATATTTGTACCTGTGGTGAGCTACAATAGGTTTTAGACTGAAATGGCTATGATATTGTATATCTTGGGACATGTGAAAAGTGAACTTCCAATATGGAAAGTGAAGAGCACAAATAATAATCTTAAATTCTTTGCTTCTATCACTTTGAAAGTTTAAGCGTAAATTACGAGGTTTGACAATCCTATTTTCGATAATTTAAAAAATATACATTTGTTTATCAGAACTAATTGAATCTTGTTCTGTTCTTCCCGCTTGACTCAACTTCAACCAAATTCCAAACTAAATAGCAGAATTGACTCTATGATCGGTGTTGAGGCCGAAGTTTATGAAGAATTCGTAAGTTCGCCGAGGTGCAAAAAAAACTTGGTTTTTGTTCGGCCACAATTTGGAAAGGATCTTGGCCTAATCCCTTGAAATACTCAATCTGTACAGGAATTGAATCCGTTGGATTATGGAACTAGTCGGTCGTTTGCTGTCGCACCACTTATTTATTTATTTTTATTATGATGATGTGGATTGTACGCCAGTGGACTCATTGGACCTCATTTTTTTAACCATGAGGCAGATCGCGTTAAGTCAGTAGCGGCCGAGGCAAAGAGAAGTTCAACGAATATTTGGTTGCTGTCGGGATAACTGCTTGACCATGGAAAAAGAAACCCACAGTTACGAAGCAGCAACCAGCCTCGGATACGGAGGGATATGCTGTTTAAAACCCCTGTAAACGAAATAAGTACAACGAACTTCGGATATGTACGTATAACGTTAGGTCAAATAATAGGCCATGTGCAACCGAACAACTAGCGGAGGCCGGACACAAAGAGGATGAAAAGCTACGACATTTACTACTACGATTGTCGATGCGGACATGTCGCTAGAGGCAGATCTAGGCAAGAAGTCTTGATTATTCCGCATGTTAACAGGTACCTTATAACAATCTGTGTCGAAAGATGCAAGGCACCTGCAGTATTATGGATGTCCATACGAACCGGAGGTACTGGATACAAATATTGCGAAGAAGTTTGAGGTCGGGCGGCTTCAAACGCAAGAGATCACCAAATCCTTTTCCAATCGAGTCTCCCTTAATCTTTTAAGAGGCCATATGCCGCCAGCATCAAGTATTGAAGACCAGTGTCAACATTGCCCAAAGCCAGGTGCTGAGTTTTACTTGGCCACCACAATGAAACGCCTGGTTGTAAAACCAGTGCCGGTAGGCACATGCAACTAAGCTAGAGGCATACAAAGCGGCGCTGCATAAAAGGACTAGAGCTGCTCACGCGCTCTACGAGCAAAACATCAAAGACGAACACTCAAGAGGAAAGGCAAGGAGCATGAAAATGCGTGGCTAACGCCTTCATTAATTTCGCTTAATACAAGTTTAAATTAATTTAAACTAGGACTTAGAAACTAACGACAATTAAGGGTTAGGAAGTAAATGAATGGTGAATGAGATCAAGATTAAGACGAAAAGTGCTTAGGTTAAAATAAAAAAGGAGGAGGCTTGAGTTGACCTTACGGAGCATTCGGGAGATTGGTTCACTGGAACCATAAGAGGTGCTATGGTTTGGAATATAAAAAAGACGAAGGCAGCGTAAATTATGAGGGTTTGTGTTGAAGGAAATAGAATTGTAAAGGGAAGCTCAATCCACGGAACCAGAGATGAATGAACAGAATGTCAGCTACGTCTCGGACTTTTTCGAGGATATTCAGGTTAAGAAGTTGGAGGCGGACACGATAGGAGGTTCTCAAAGCAAATCGAAGAAAACGATGTTGTATGTTCTCATTGAAAGGGGAACCACACTTGGCTGACAAATTCGGTAAGGGGCGGGACAAAGGTAATGTTAAGTGACCTTGTCACATAAAGATTGCAAAATTCTTTAGACCGTCGTTTGGTAGCTCAAAGTGATGATTTGGCTTTAAGGACTACCTCATCAATATGCGAACGGAATTTTAACTCTCTATTGTATAATAGTTGCAGAGACATTGAACATGGGGTGCAGGTTTTTCATGCAGAAAATAAAGTCGAGGGGGAGATTGTTGGACTAACGTGACAAAGTCATAGATTGACAGTTAGAGACATTTAGTTCAAAGCAATTTTTTAGATACCAAGTGGAAAACCTATCGAGGTCTTCTTGAAGGAAAATAGAGTTTTGGAGTGAAGAAATACTTTGAAGAACTTAATGTCGTCGGCGTAAATGGATAGGGCGCAGTGTTTAATAATCCTCTGAAGATAATTTATAGTTAAAATGAAGAAAAGGAGACCTAGATGGCTGCCTTGTAGGACACCAGGAGCGGTTAAAACGGGGTTGAGAAGGCTGGCCTAAAGCGAACTCTATAATAACGGTTTTCTAGATATCCACTGTAACAAGATGGGAACGAGGGAAGACAATTTGAAGAGGATCACTTGATCAGATATTTTATTAAAGGCTTTAGCAAAACCTGTAGCAATAAATCAATTTGCCATTTGTTGCAATTTCCTAGGACTGAAAGTGCAAAGAATACGAATTCAATTAAGTTTGTAGTAGTTGATCTACCTTTCAGAAATCCAAGTTGACTGAGTAATAGAAGTGACATGCACTGAAAGCTTAGAACTTCGTATAAAAAATATTCAAACATTTTAGAAATGTGTAATGGGACATTGTTGTTTCAGAAATATTTACAATTAACAAAATTAAATCTTCGTGTTAAAGAGATTTGGTTTTTATTACCTTACATCTAGAATATTATATATAATATATACAAAATACAAGCCACTAAAAACTTTCTTGACAAATAAAATGCCATATTTCGTTTGAGGGAACAGAGAAGTGGTGTTTACTTGATTTTAAAGTGCTATGTACTAGTGCAAAAAGAATATATAATTATTTATACTTAAATAACATATAAGAAATAAATAAATAAATAAATAAATAAATAGATAAATAAGTAGATAAATAAATAAATAAGTAAATAAATAGATAAATTAATAAACAAGTAAATTAGTAAATAAATAAAAATGAAAGCAAAAATATATAAATAATAGTTAGAATTGCATTTTATGTTACTAGAATTGAAATCAAGTCATTGTCTGAAGACACACAAGATAAGTTGTATTGACTATGAAGTTTTTGAATTCTAGTTGCAACCATTTCGATCCCAGGGCAAATTAAGAATCATTTTTATTAATTTATTTTGTGTTGTGTGGAGTAAACGAAGATGACTTTTTGCGCATATGTCTCAGACAGGAGACCCATAAAACATGATCGCTCGGAAAATAGCCTTGAAAATCAATACCTTATTATTATTGTTAAGCTTTGAATTCCTGCAGATGAATGGATAGATAATCTTAATCATAACATTAATCTTGTTTATAACTTGTTGTACCATATGTGTAGCTTGAAAGTTAAATATTTAAGTAAATTCCAAAATATTTTCTACTGGGTTTCCACTCAATCGGAATTCCGTTGAGTTGAAGGCGGTTGCTTGGAAGTAAGCAAACATTTCTTTTTCGTTTAAAAAAAGATAGCTTGAGTCTTAGAAGTATTAATATTAATGTTCCAATTATGATAATATGTTAGAACAGTATTTAACGCAGATTTGAAGATTTGTTTTAATGTAAGAACCAATTGCATCCGACGAATAGATACAAATATCTTCAGCAAATAAAGCAATATTGCAGTTAATCGAAGTGGGGAAATCAGAGGTGTATAGATTAAATAAGACTGGCCCGAGGACTGACCCTTGTGAGACTTCTGCATTAATCAGTTTATTGTGTGTGAGGTTTTGATTAAAGTACACGATAAAACTTCGAAAAGATTGAAATGATTCAATAATTTTTAAAAGGTATAACGGAAAATTTAAACTCAGAAGCTTGTAAATCAGACCATCAACCCAAACGGTATCGAATGCTTTTTCTACGTCCAAAATTATCATGCCAGTACCTAAGCATCCAGCAAGATTACTTTTGATATACATATTTTGTTATACAATCCACTTAGTGAGTAGTGCTGTGCAAAACTCTAAATCTAAATTGATCTTTAAGTAATATTTCGTTTTCGTCAACGAAGGATATAATTCTTTTTTTGATAATTTTCTCCAGGCACTTATTAAGGGAGCTCAACAGACTTATTGTCCTGTAACTAGAGGGCAAGTTTACACTATCGCCAGGTTTCAAAATTACATAGGATTATCTTGTCCGTTTTCCAGTTTTTCGGGAAGTATCCCAGCTTAAGACAGCCATTGAAATTATTTACCAAATATTGTATTTAAGAAAAGAATGTGGAAGATTCTTAAGAAACACGTATACCATAGTACCCCTTAGTTCACTTAAGGATATTAGATTGACATTTCTTATCAGTGGGTGTGACTTAAAGAAATTGACTGATTGCTCAACGGAGGATGTTATGTGCGTGGCTGGGATAACATGACAATAATTTAAATGATTTTTTGCAAAATTATCTGCTAAGGCGTTAGCTCTTTCCAAGCAAGAATGTAACACAGAGCCCCCAACCTTAAGCGGAGGAATGTATGTATGTTTCTTTTTAATTATTTTAACAATGTTCCCGAATGGTTTGTTACCTTTCTCTAACCCTTGGAGTCTATCGCTCCACGATTACTATAATTTCTAAAATTTGTGATTGCATATTTTAGTAAAGAATTCATTTTTTTATATTCGGTGAGATATAAGTCGTTTCTCGTACGTTTTCATCTGGATCTATAAGTATTTCTTAACTTTATTATGTCAAGAATGAGTGCGGAGGGATAAATGATTTATATCTAGAAACCATTTTTTTTGGAACTGACTGATCAATGCTTTCAATAATGGCAGTCGTGAAAGTTTTTAAATTTTGATCAACTAGAGATTGACAAGTATTTTGGTCTAATGTGTTTTCCAGTTTTGTCCGCATTAGCCTTCTGAAAAACTTCCAGCTAGCATTTTTGAGATCATAAAATTGGTTTGTGTAAGGAACTGGAGAAAGAATTACACTATATTGTACTAGTAGATGATCGGAACTAAGTTCATTAAGAGTTTTAGGCTCGGTAAAAAGATTAGATATATTTGTTAAATATATCTACCCTAAGGTTGAGGGTTTCCTGTTTCTAATCGATGGGATGTAAAAAGAATTTGGTGGGTAGAGTATTTGAAATAAATATCTTGAGTTTAAATTTGCAAGGATGTTACCCCACGTATTAGCCCTAAGACAACCCCAGCGCCTATATCTGCAGTTAAAATCACCACCGATTAAAAATTAATGATTAGTATTGTATTAATAACCCTTAGTAAGTCATTGTGAAGATTCCGCCCGGAAAAGCACTAAAAATTTTCAATGAGAGCCCATTAACAAAGAGAACTTCGACACCAATATCGTATCGAACGTTTTATTATCACAGAAACACTGCCATCACAACTGTTGTATATTGTATTTTTAAACAGAATTAGATAAACGGTCGGTTGAATTCAACCAAGTTTCTGATTCTACTATATATCGGGTTTTCCAATAACGACTTGACAACTTTTTTTTTAAATAAAAGGCAAACCATTTGAGATATTTCAAAAACTTTATTATTGGCTTGAAGCACAATCAAAACATTTATGAATGGAACTCGACTTCGTTCATATGGCCACCGCGGGCACGTTTGCAGCGGTCGATTCGTTGGATCCAATTTTCAACGATTCAGCCACACATTTCGGCCGAAACGGCCGTATTACGCTTTCAATGTTGGCTCTGAGCTCTTCCAACGTCGTCGGCGTGTTGGCATAAACCAATAACTTAACGTAGCTCCACAGAAAATAATCAAGCGGCGTTAAATCCCACGGACGAGGCGGCCAATGAACTGGCCCATGTCTTGAGATAACACGCTTACCATACTTACTCTTCAATAAATCGATTGTAGCGTGTGCTGTGTGGATTGTGGCACCATCCTGTTGAAACCACATGTCGTCTAAGTCCCTATCTCTTGATTTGGGCCAAAAATAATCGGTGATCATGGCGCGATAATGCTGACCATTCGCAATAACGTGACGAATGTTATGGTCGACGAAAAAATATGGCCCAATAACGCCGCCGGCATGAAACCGCACCAAACAGTTATTTTTTTGTGGATGAAGTGGTGACTCATGAAGCACATGTGTGTTTTCACCCATCGGCTTCAATTCTTTAGTCAGCTTGATCTTGTATGGGTGTAAACCAAGATCCTTACGCCAAATACGCCATAATGTGGTTTGAGCGATGCCCAATTCCTGAGAACGCCGTGGAATTGACTGATTTGGATCGTTTGCTACTGACGTCTGAACGGCAGCGATATTTTCGATGCTTCCACCAACCCGTTGTCTCACTGACACGGCAACATCACACAACGAATACGTAGACTCAAATTTTTGCACTAAACTTTTTATTGCCTGTCTACTAGGCTAAGAATTACGACCGAAAATTGGAATTAACGCTCTTAAAGCTGCAGTCCCGACTCCGAATATCTGTAGAAAATTTTTATAATTTGCAGACATTGCTCGTTAGTGTACTTTACCATGATGAAAATGTTGAATGAAATAAAAGTTGTCAAGTTCTTATTGGAAAACCCTTTATAATACTAAGTTAATGTTTACAACATCCTTCCTAAGGAAGCAATAAGATTCAATTTGTCTACCTCGACTGCATCCAGCATTCCAACATATTATATTAAAGCTACCTAAATTCATTTCTTAGATGCATATTAATACTTAATTGCAAGTTGAGTGATGGTATTGAATTGCTTCGCCTTTGTCGTACAATTCCCCAGCAAGGTGATCATTTCTGCGGTGAGTGCGTTAACTCTTCCAAGGAAAAAAGCTCTTCGTTGGTGTTAATAACATTGTTGCTGGTAATAGGCTTGGTCCATACATTTAATGTGTTGCGGCTGTATGTAACTTCAGCATTATTATCTTACATACGTAAGATTAGTTGCAGTTGGCGCACTTAATGGTTTTGGAAGTGCATTCATTAGTTTTATGACAGTCGGAGCATATAGCGCAATAGGTCTTGATGTGACAGTTTTTCTCACCATGTCCATACATTTGGCAGTTAACTATAACACTGCTTAATTCGGTTTTGCTTCTGTCTTGGGTTTTGAACACAGATCTAAAGTTGTTTTTAGCTCTCCTAGCCAAGTATTGATCCAATTTCAAGTAAAACTAAATAGAACACATCAACAAAGCGTTCATATTGTTTTTTAATTTTTTTAATATTTTGACACTTTAAGCCAAGTGTTACAAGTTAATTTTTAAGTTCTTCGGTGAGTAATTCTTCAAGCCCATACAAATTTACTTAAAATGACCTTGACGTTGGTAGGTCATGGGTGAAAAATTTCAAATTTCTGAATTTGAGAATTGAGTGCAACTTTGGATGGGAGTCAACACTTTTACAATTTATTATGATTCCAATGCTCATTTTCTTCACTGAATAATTTCTCGAAATAGAGCATGGATTTCACTGATGTTTTTTAGCAAAACACACACCGAGGGAATTTTAGTTTTGTTTTTTGTCTGACATGAAAGGAAATATGACTTCATCATAATCAATGTCCTCCGAATAAGGAAGGCCTTGCAAGGGCGCAAAGTAATTTGTTTTAGAATTCATCTTTCTAGAACTCATTTTACGTAATTTTATGTTGAAATACTTGTCGTCTCCAACATTTGGTGAACGGTTGCGTTATGGAATTTTAGTGAGTCTAATTACGAACGAGTGATTAAGGAACTTACTCGGTCAAAGCTCCGAATAGAACTCAATGGAACGGTTGTTAGTTACTTTATTCTTTGATCCCCTTTTGCGGACTGAAGAAGAGGTCTTTTAAATTTGGGGGAATTCTCCTTTTGTGAGGTACAGATGAAATATGGAGGCATACTTTTTGAGAAATATTACTGGCCGGGTAAAAATTAATCATTGAGATTTTGTAATTTTTCTTCGATAAGGAAAGGATTAAAAGATTGAGAGAGAGATAGACCAATGCAGAAATTGGGAAGGTACTTGAACTACTATATATGGGGTCAAGTACGAAGAAGTTGTTTGTTTAAAATAGTTTGGAAAATGGTTGGCGATAGTATGTAGGTCGGTCGATGATATATTATTACCGAACGAGAGAGAGGGGGGATATCCGTCTAATTTCCTTTTGCAGTTGATGAATTGATAAAATGTCTTAGTATCTGTATCGAAAAAGCGCTGATAAAGGCAGTTGGTTGAAGGTTGGTTCCAAGATAGTTAAATTAGTCAAAATAAGAATTGGTGCGAAAAAAACTGACCATAATTTGTTTCTCTGGTTTCGTACAGAGCGCAATCCTCTGTTATACCAGGGCGGGGAAGTATTATGCCGAGAAAAAGGGACGTAAAGACAAATAGAATTAAATATTTCCCTGTGAAAAATGGAGACAGCATCAGATAAAGATAAGTTGGTAAAGTCAGAAGAAGTTTTGCTAAGATAGATAGTGGTTTTTTGAAAATTCGCTTAATGAAAGTTGTGAGAAAAGATAGTAGGCGAAGAAGTGGACTAGCTTGTAGAGTTATCGAAAAAAGGAAGAAGAGGAGGGGTTGGAAGTTGTTGATAGTTGTTATGAGTAGGGGAAAAAAACGTTACTGTGGAGTTGATGGGATCGCATATGAAAATCAGATCTATGAGTGAGACCTATGAGTGAACCAACAATTCCGTCCGTCCGATATGGATGAAGTGAAGTTATCCATATCTTAACTAAGGTCCAAAAAAGCTGCTGGAGCACTTTTGCCGAGACTGCTGAGACTGCCGAGATTGCCGAGACTGCCTAGACTGCCGAGACTGCCGAGACTGCCGAGACTATAGTATGATCGGATGAAAGTATGCTCGATGAATAGAAGTTCAGCATTATTTGTCCCATCCTCAAGAAAGGAGACTCTCTGAACTTACCAACTACGGAGGCATCAGTCTTCTTAACATCGCCTACAAGATCCTATTACCTGCCGTATTGTGTAAACAATGAAGCAACAATATCAACAACTTAATTTGTCCATTTGGCCATAATGCCAGCAAAGTTTAAAATCTTCCAAATATTCAGAATACGGCAGATATTGGAAAAGACCTATTATCTTCAAATCGATATACACATTCTATTTTTCGACTTTAAGGGCGCGTATGACAGCATATTCAGGAACAAACAATACAGAGCAATGTCCAGTGTTATCATCTCTATAAAACTCATCCCTTTGTTTAGGATGACGATGGAGAATCCACGGTGCTCCATTAAGGCTGGTAAAGAATTCACAGAGACCTTTGATGTCAGAAAAGTATTACGAAACGGCGATTTAATACTAAAAAAAGAGTCCAAAACTCACGCGCCAACAAATCATCCAATTACATACACGGTAAGTGGAGAAGAATATACAAAGAAGAACTATACACCTTTACACCTCAGAGCAGTGAAGGTGAGGTGACTGGGTCATGCAGAGGGGATGGACACCAATGCTCTAGTCCGAAGATCTTCGAATCGGCACCATAAGGACAGCACAGTAGACAAAGACCGTGATTTTGATGGCGCATTCAAATGGTAGGGGTCCTCACCCATCTCAGTGTGCGAAAAGGTCGAGCTGACTGGAAAGGCTTGCTGATTGAAGGCTGCGGGGAAGGTCTACCCCGGACTGTAGCCCCACTTTAAACAAAAAATAAGGTATGACATCAATGTGAACGATATGTGGTTCGAGCAGGATGAGGCTATGTATAATACTACGATTAGGCCCATTGATTTCCTAAAATCCATTTCAAGTGAGAGAGTGATTATATCATAAATTGGGATTTGTAAATTGGCCACCTAGATCTTGCTCGGGAGCTCATGAAATTGATTATTTAGATTAGAACTTTTGGAGAACATACACGGCGAGTAATTGCGAATGGACGGCCCCAGATGCCCCAGGCATTTATTTTCGAGATGATTAGTAAAAAAAGGAAACAGTTGGCTACAACGATAGAAATCAACAGACTTTCTGAAAACGTGTAAAAACCTACGTTGGGCGTAAGCCGCAAATGGAATCATACACCTCTACCCACCTCTTAGACAACTTTTTAATGCAGTCACTGAAACAAATTGTTTGGTTTTGATGGAAAAAATATCCCAAGATGCTATTGAACTTCGGAACAAGTGGAAGTCTGGAAAATAAGCCAAGTGCACCATTTTTTTTCCAACCGAATTTTTGTAACTGTGTACAGGTGGTCCTTCATCAACCAGACCTGTCCGACTTTAATCTGAGATGTTGTGTTAGTCCGCCTTTTAGATTAAGCCAATGGTGTCGAAATTTAAGGTTATTGTAAAAAATTCATTTTTCAGCTCCGGTAACTCTGCGGTTCAAAAACGGTGTCCGCAGTGCAAAATTTGATACTTTGCTGAAAATTATTTTGCGATAGGTCGTGTGGGACCTATTTCCCTATTTTGTCAATTTTTTAAATTCATTTTTTTTTTATTTTTATAATTTCAATTTACAATATTTTAACCTAAAAAGCAAAGTGCTTATCAGGAGGCGGTTACAAACATTAGTATTATTTATGTTTAAAAGTGATTAAAAAGGTTCAGTTAATATTTATGTTTTACCAATGTTTGAAATATTTAATTTACTTTATAAATAAAAAATTTAGTTTTAAACTTTAGAGCATAATTAAAGTGGAAGTTAATTATAATTTTTACTATCTCACAAAGAACAATTCTAGCAGATATTTTTAAATGTCTTTCTCTCTTTTCTTGAAATTCCGAATGTTTTTTTTTTAAAATTTGGTGTTATTGTATTTGGTTTAATATCGTCGGGATAATAAATCTAAATTCTCTGTTCCCGTTTACGTTAAACGTTGTCGGGATTTCGAATATCTCAAGTGATCTTCTTCTAATGTTTTGGTTATGTCTTATTAGCTGTAGGAGCCTTTGATCATCCATATAATATTGTAATGCAGTCATGCGATAAGTTGCGTTTATATCTAGAACTTTAAAGTCGACATTTTTACGTTTAACCAGTTTAATTAGACGATGTTGTAGGTTAAATATCTTGTCTAGATGTGTTTTTGAGGCGTTACTCCATACCAGGATCCCATATCGGATTCGTGATTTTGCTGACGAGTAGTATACTTGATTAAAAACTTCAAAGTTTAAAAATCTTATATGGGTGGCGTAAATGCACTACTTTTGTTTTGGTGGCATTGATAAATAGTCGATGATCATGACATCACTTAGATACATTATTAAATTTCTCTTGAAGTATCTCTATTGCTGAATTTAGTTGTTTGTGTTTTACTATGATGGCTATATCATCTGCATATGCTTAGGCTGTATCGTATTTAATTAACCTTAAAAGTTCATTAGTATATAAAATGAGCAAAATGGGACCCTTGTAGAACACCATATACACCAGATTTCTCCTGACTCAAAGTTGTTGATACCTTTACTTCAATTGTCCTATCAGTTAAGTAGTTTTAGAGCCAGTTTGACAGGTATCCTCTTACACCAATTCATCAGAAGAACGTGATGGTTCCGATTAAGGCCTGCCTGTGAACTCCCCTAGAAGTTTTTCTGTACGTTTAATTTTTTGGAATCCTTATTGATTTGGGTGCGATTTATTATGGTTTGTACCACAGGCGTAAGAATTTCAGGGTTCATTTTGAGATCAACTGGTCGAATGTTATCTGCTCCAGGTCCTTTACTGATATTTATTTTGCTCAGGATTTTAAATATCTCTTCCTCGCTAGCTTCTTCGATGTTTATACTGTCTTGTATTTGCAAGTTCTCATGGCTAAAAGCTTGTACTTTGATAATGCACATATGCATAATGTCTGGTACTTGGTTTGCGAATTGATCCGCAAAATTTTCCACAATATCGCATTCACCGTTGACATTTGTGGAAAATGTCGTTTGTATCAATAGAAGGTTTTTTCTTCCTAAAATTTCATTTATAACGATCCATATTTTTCTGGGGCTACGTTGGGGGTTGCGTTAAGAATTTTTGTTTATTAATAATTGGCTTTTATGATTTGTATATTTTTGTTTACAATGTTTCGGAAGTTTTTGTAATCACGATCATAGTTTTGGTCCGTATTCGTTTGGAGTATAGTTGAATTAACTTAGATGTCAAACTATGTTAATACAATACTTTTGCAAACCCTTAAACTTCTCACAGACACAGTACGTGAATTACCAACACATTGTACAAGCCAGTTAATTATATTTTCAAGTATTATGTATTATGTTTACAAGTAAAGTTGCTATAATAAGAGCGATTTGCACATAAAGTTCACTATGTATTTGTTACGGGAATGAGGATTTTTAAGTAAAAATGGGAAGGAAAGTTACGTTGAAGATAATTCACACATGGACAGGGTCACATGGATAGAGACGATCAGTGGTAAGCGGGTTTTGGATTTATAATATGTGGAAAGTTTGCCATCTATGTTAGTTCATCTATGGTTAAGAGTCGATAGATAGTCATACGCCTTACGTTAAGTTCCCTTGCGGGTTCCCTCACCGTAACTATGGCTCTTCCGGCCTACACGAACGAGGTTCAGCTTTTAGGTCAAAATTGATATTTCTAAACTTTAGGAGCCAACACCTATACACTCCAATAATAAACATAACGTTTTACAATTTTTGCTTATGGACTTAATAATAGTTTTAGAACGTGCTCATTTACCTTCATATCCTTATCCTCTTTTTTCAAGGTCAGTTGTTTGCTTATTTGAAATCTCTGTATTTAAAACCAAGAATACGCAGACATTATTCACGTTTATGGGCTGTGTAATGGAAGTTCGACCAGAGCGCGAAAAAGATACCGTAAACTTTATCCTAACGACTTCCTAGTAAAGGAGTATTTGAATATACGTAACGAAGGGTTCGGAATCGCGATCTGTTTCGAATATATGGCTTAACGCGGGAGCCCACAAGTAAGAAGATCTTCTGCTAATGAAAGAATACTAGAAGCTTTGGACTAACAAATCTCAATTTACAAAAGATGGTATTACGAATTTTCGAAATCATCATACATGGGCTGCGGACAATCCTCATACAAGGAGACATAAATCATTTTAATACAAATTCGGCGTCAATATGTAGTAAGGGTAATTGAAAACAAATTAATTGGCCCCTTCAAACTACCTACTAGTGCTCCAGCCCACTTTGGTCGTGAAGTTAATAACTGGCTAGATGGACCAGTTCACTTACCTGCAAGATCTCCTGACCTTCCCAGTATTGGAGGAAAAAACTTGTTAATTCAACCGAAACAGCAACTTTAAGTGAATTGGAAAAGCGTATACTCGAAGCGTCATTAAAAGTGAGGCAGTAGTTAACATCAATAAACATTGGCAGTGAAATCCAAAAACGGGCTCTAGCATGCATATAAAACCAGGGAGGACACTTTGAGCATCTATTATAACTGTTCTTATACACATGATATAAAAATCATCTAAAACCATACAAAATCATTTTTTATTCATAGCCCTTGGAAAAAAAAGCAAAAAAAAAAATTTTGTTTTACTTTTAACCGAATTGTTTATAAGAAGGACTTATTTTTAGTACCCTCTTTGTTCAAAAAAAAAAACGAAACAAATAATAATAAAATAAATAAAAGAAAACCGTTGTCGTGTTGTTGTTTTACATAAACAGCGGACAACGGGTAGACATTTTTTTTACCACATTTAAGTTATAGACTGTAACGTGTTATTCAAGTTATTCGTGTTGGGTGTTCGTTGTCAACAACACATACCTTGTTCTTCCCTTATTTCCGACGAGACTCATCTCAAGGCATGTACAGCCTGCAAGACAATACATTCGGAAACGAGCTTTTCCTGACAAGATTTGCAAATATGTAATTGAAAAATATAGCAAACACATGTCCCCACGTTTTAGAATCCACAAAAATTACACTTTTTTTTTAATAATTGCCGTTATTAGTCCCCTTATAGAGAGCAAGAAAAAAGAGGTACCGATGTACGTTGGTTTTAAACGTTTGCAGGTTATATAACTAGGAAATAAAGAGCTCACCAGGACATTCAATATGTTTCAGAGTACGTCCGAAAGTAGGCTTGAGGGTATACTATAGTGTTCCCGTAAAAATTTTGAATGCTGCTGGCGATTTCTGTGGAGGACTGGTGTGAAAATAGAGACAGAACCAGTTGTTTCAAGACACGTTACGTCGGTGTTCAAGCGTGTCAATATTGGCGTCACCTATGTACCTCTTGGAGACACATAAACTGATGTGAGCATTGTACTTCAATTTTGGGCGGATAAATGGCAACAATATATAGACCAGATAAAAGGGGAAAAGTATTTCTTACAGCGTTTGGCGACATCGAATATGTTGTCAATCCATTGTAAGTTGTCATTGACACACTGACATTAACACCTACCGAAGGGCAGAGGCGTGAGTCCGGAAGCGAATATGAAAAGCAGAAAGTACTGTTATCAGCAAAGGAATAGAAGGATTAGAAATAGCATACAGGAGATCATTGATCAAAATTAAAAGAAGTATCTGAGACCGAACGGAGCCCTGGGAAACATCAGCATTTATTTAGTGAATATCGAACCTGAAATCATCCAGAACAATTTGAAACGTAATTTCTAATCAATTAGCCCAAATGCCTTGATCCCAAATGCTCGCATTTTCGACAAAAGAACCTGATACCAACTTTTTCAAATGTCTAAGAAATATCAAGGTTCGACCTTCAAAACCAGCCATGTCCGAAAGCCAAAGTAAATTTTAAATACCACCCACTGAGCCAAACATATTTATCAAAAATAAAAGAAACAAGTTTTCGTATTTCGAGATAATTCATGATCTGACGGTGTATCAAAATGTAGGCTCACGCAGTGGTTTTACTGGTGTAGAAGAACACATCTTCAGAAGAATGAAAGATATGCCATCTAGACCATCGGATTTGTGTATATTAATATCTGTATGTAATCTTGCGAACATGAGTGCGAAAGTGGATTCGTCCCATTTAATATTCGACGCACTCAAGTTAAGGCGGGGGCAGAGCACAATCTGGAAGTGTTGAGCTGGTCGCATAGTGTACATCAAGCAGATTGGCCTTTTTTCAAAGAGCTGACAGCTTGAATGTCATTATAAATGAGCGTTTGGATGGAGGAGAAGGCAGCAATTTCATTTATCCAACATTGACAGCCTCTTTGCAGCTCGAGTCGTACTACATCTTTCTTTTGGTTTGATACTTTTCATCCGATGAGAGTTTAAGGATTTCATTCCAAAGAGAATAGTGTCTGTAATTATTTCAGCAGTGGCATCCATGTCGTTATCGAGGAAATATAACGACCAATTAATATTCCTGAAGAAGCTTTTAACTCCACCCTATTTCGTTTTTCTTGTATTGCCATACAGTTCTTTTAGGAATCCTTTCCCTAACTTTGTGGTCGGTGTACAAGAAATTAGCTGATATGACACAGGAGACAGGCGAGCCTAAAGAAGATAGCTTATCGACCTAATACCTATTGTAAGAATGTGAGAAGTTGCAAACAAGTACGGGCTATTGGCGGTATGACTATCAACGTGCGGTATTCGCGTGGGCTGATTTTAAGGTTGGGTTAAGTTATTTTCCGCAGCGAAGATCTCAAAATACCGTCCTTCAAGTTTTATCTGTCCAGAATGTTGAAGCCACCCAGAATTGTGTATACTGAAATCGCCCGTAATAACGATTTCAGTGTGAGTATACAGGTATACAATTCTTTGTATGGAGTCAGACACCGATGCTTAAGTTCGAATTGCTGTCCACTGTGTGGCTTCTCTAAATAAAACAGTAGTGGATAATTTGCTTACGGAGATAGAATTTTATCCACATGATATTGAATTCCAGATTGGAACATAGATTATATGGTAATGCGTGGAGTTTGGTAAGCTTCATCACTACGCACGTAAATAGCGAGACCGCAGTGAAAAATGAAAAACGGCACTAGTTCATAGCCTGGTAGATCAGAGTGTTCTGAGAGGTGTGGGCGGAGATCTACCTACTTTTTAATAAGTGACAGTATTCTAGACGTCTGCACATTCCGAGGTGAAAACATTAGCTCGGACCACTACCTCATAGTAGCCAAAGTACGAACTCGAATATGAAAGGCAGTAACATATAACACCAAGAAAATACTGTGAGTTTTAGCGTTGGACGGCTACAATCGCAAGAGATTACTAGAACCTTGGCGATCGCGTTTCCCTCAACTGGGGGAATAATGTTTCAAAAACATCGAGTGCGGATTAGAAATGTCCCTTCTAATGTAATAGGTTTTACAAGGTGACCACTAATAAGAAACCAGTAGTTCGACATGAGAACTGGAGTTTATTTTAAGTCAAACAGAAAACGTACAGTGTAACACTGCATGCGAGGATAAAAGCCGCGTCGATATGTATCAGCATAGGAGAAAAATCAAACACAAACTTATCCGAATAAAAAAAGAAGGGTATCGAAAAACGAGAAGTGGAAGAGAGAGAGAGAGAGAGAGTTGTAACTATAGGGATAAGGTTCGGAAATTTTACTATAAGGTAAAAAGAACGTGATGTGATATCAATATTTGAACTGAAGCCTGCAAATATGACAAAGGGAACATCGTAGTTGAGACGCAGTCCATGAGGGGATCACTACAGTGAACTGTTAAACGGGGAAAACCATCACTGCCAGCCAGGATACATCTTTTTATTCGGGCGAAGATTTTGAAAACTTACATCCACACGGCCAAAACGAGGTAAATATATCCAAACTTAAATTGTATAAAAAGTCTGGATCACAGATGGAGGAAAACATTTGTTAGGAAGTATGTACCAGATCATATGTATATACAATTTGCTCAGTGCAATGCATCCCTTCATAGAAAATCCTTGCAGCCGTATTTTCAGTCTGTGGCAGATCTTGGGGAAGACTCGAAAATACTAAATAAATACCCACCATATCAATTTTAAGGTTCCATATAATTGATTCCATAGGGACAAGCTATACAGAGCCGTGTCTGGACCTGTCAATGTAGAACTCCCGCTAATCTGCCAAAGTCGAAAGAGTCATCTGAATCTTTTGATGTTAAAAACAATTTCTTTATTACTGTACTTGAAAGTATTGAATGCAACCAAAGGCGCAACATTTTAATAATCTGTCTATCTTCTCGCATATGCAGATAACATTGACATCACCGTGAAAAACCAGAGGCGTGTAAGTAAGGTATTTGTGAACATTAAGCCAGAAGTAGCAAAAATTGGTCCGGAGGTCATTGAACATGAAACAAAATATAATCTATGCTGTCGACAAAAAACTACGATTACCTCCAAAACTTGGGCAAAATGTGAGTGTCGACAACTATAAATTTAAAGTGATATTTGGGCCCGGCTTTACAACGACATGGAACTTGTCAAAATATTTCGCTTACAGCTATTTGGATTTGTAGGTCATATTAAGCGCATGAACACCGGTGTTCCTGCCTGAAGGATCTACGAATTCATCAACGCAGTATACATAGGTAAGGGTGGCTAATGTTGTTGGAAAAGTAACTTAACATACGTGGTGTGCGTAACTGTTGACATGGTGACATGTTGGTTGACGGCTGGCACCGTCCCGGTTTATAAGCTGCCATGAAGAAAAAGTATTCATGCTTTGATGGCAAGCTCTACAGGAAGAATGTAGGTTCGAGTACCTTTGTATGCATATGTATACACACTGAATATAATTTTGGAAATATATGTAATTCAACTAAACTGCGTAATCTTCACTCCTTACAAATCATAAATCATCATACCTGCCCCATGGGGTAAATTTCTCTCCTAACGCATATTTGAAGCATATGCAATGTCTACCTATTGACTAAGACCTGTCAAAAAGCAAGAATAGTTTCGGGTAATTTAGAGGTTTCGAGTTTTCGTCTGCCGGAAACGTAGCTCTGTGTACTCATGTATATTTTGACTCTATTATTTAGCTTTTCACAGTACGTGAAGGGTGTTTTTTAACTACGCTTTCAAACTAAGTTAACAAGCCTAAGTTAATCTACGTATTACATTCAATGGTTTTTCGTAGAAATATTGGGATTGGCGTGAATGTCGTTGAATTTTTAGTTCTCGAGGTATGTACCACGCGAATGGGAGATAATTTATTACTTAACGATTTCCTTATCGGTATACTATAAAGGATTTTTATATAAGTCGTACTACGATTTTGAGCTTCGAAATGAAAATCAGAATAATAATATATATCAGAAAAATTGGATGTTAATGGCTTCAAATTTGTTTTATTGCCAAATTAATTGCCTTCGACGGGGTATTAAGATGCTACTTGATAAGTCAATAATAATTATTTTGCAAAAGTTAGGATGGAAAATAAATACGAAAATAATTTTAGCCGTTTCGTATTTAAGTGCCATTTTCACAAAATTGGAGAAAATTATCCCGATAATGTTTTTTGGTTGTTGTGAGAATATCTATTAAAGAGACTTTGGACATGTAAACCAAACTGGTAGTTGGTTCAGTTCACTAACTGCGGCATTCTTGGCTAGACCAAAAAGTAATTTTTTATAACATAAGTTATTTGTTTAGTAAAATAACATTTTAAAATTTTGATAATTAATCATCAAAGCAACCTCTCGTTGCTGTGTACATTTTTTGAAATAAGAATTTTTCAAACGAAAGCAAGGAGAAAATATTTTGAAGTAGAGAGAAGTCTAATTTTTCAAATTTTCTCATTATTTCTGGAGTTAGTGCATAGTATTTTCAGCGCAGGATGAAGGGATTTGTGGTTTGAATCCTAAAATTATTCAATTATTTCTTGGGGTTGAAAAAGTCGCATTCTGATGTTTTCTTTTTTTCAGATCGCGAAATTACCTCGATAAAAGAATTAGCCATGTTTGTTGGATTTAATAGACACTTCCAGCCTTATCCACTAGGGTTTGAATGAACATCTTTGAGCAATGTATTTTCTATGCTATTTAGAAATACTTGTGTCTAACCAGGAAGAAAAACAGCACTGAACCGAAGAAAGGTTTTGCTCATAGTTATTGCAGTACAATATTAAGCTCGCAGCCATACAAGTGTGGTGACTAAACGCCGTAATCTTATTATTCAAGCTGAAGATGTTTCCATAAACTTACCTATACAGGGCGACGAAGTATTTTTTATTCAATTCTTGTGACCAGTCAACCATTTTTAGTTCAGTGCTGTGTCATGCTCATAGCCTCAGCTGTTTTGCATAGATGAACTAATAAAGATGGAAAACTTTCCACATTTTGGCCATTTAAAAAAACATTTTCCACTGACTTCCTCTACCGTGTAAATCCCTGTCAATGATTACGTGTGAACTGTCAACAATATCAATTACCCTCACATTTAACACAAAAACGTCTTTCATATTACACATGCGTGCATAGTGAACGTTACGTGCTGACATTCTAACAAATCCTAGTAGGCGTGTAGGCTTGCACAAGTGTTGATTATTTACTTATAGTGAACATATGATGGGTTTAAGGGACTGCGAAAGGATTAGCAGGATGTGGTATCTATATTAGTTTATCTATTTTCCACTATAGGTGATACTAAAAATAACAAAATATTACACAATGTTGAACAGCAACACGGATTGCTAAACCGATGTACGTTCGTACATATGAGTGCATACTTATTAAAATTGAGTACAAGAACATAGCAGGAAACGCTACTAAACAACAAGCTTCTTTATGTTATTCATGACTATTTTCTGCCAAAAATGAAACTGAACTCCAAAACCGAATCACTCATTGCGATCTGTTGCATTAAGTGCATATCATATTGAAAAGTAATACGATCAAAACTATTCCATATCCTGTACATGGCATCCATGAGAATTTTTACAACAACTCTGCTACATCAATTGCTGAGATTTTCTTTAATCTGCCAGGGCATGCACATTCTCAAAATTATTAAATATACATTGATTTGCTTGGCACTTGATTACCGTGTGCATTCAAAATTGAATTTATCACTCTTCACTACTTTGAAATAATGCTTATTGCATCTTAGAACTAACAATTTTTCACTTAAAACTAAAGATAAAAACTAAAGAGTGGGAGCGGTTAAAAAAAGTTAGGACGTGTGGCATAGGTGGAAATAAGAGTGTTTTTAAGAGAGAGTTTGGTGAGATAGTAGTCGAAGAGAGGCAGAATATTGTTAACTTCACGAAGCATTCTAGTCATTGGCTCCAAGTGTCCGTAATTCGTTCGGTGAAGATTGAGCCGGAAAAGTGGCACAGACCTAAGATTGCGTGGGCTGGTATTAAAAGAAATAAGTCGAAGTAAAGAAGGACAATCGATATTACCAACTAAAATTTGATGAATAAAGAGAATGTCGGCAACTTTTCGACGTATAGAAAGGGGTTGTAAATTTATAAGTTTCAGCCGGTCAGTATAAGAAGGTAAGTTTTGGCTATCGTCCCAGGGAAGATCACGTAAAGCGAATCGTAAAAACCTGCAACAGCTTCTATCCGGAGGATGTGTGTTCTGTAGTAGGGTGACCAAACTTCGCTTGCATATTCAAGAAGAGGCCTAACAAAGGTATGTAAAGAAATTTGGTAACATAAGGATTGGCAAAACTCCTTAGACCAAGGGCAGAGTTGGCTTTCTTTATTATGTTATCAATGTGAGAACGGAAATTGAGTTCCTTATCACAGATAACACCTAAATCACGTAACTCATTCACTAAGGGAACAGGCAGATTAAGGATTAGATAGCAGCGAAATGAAAAAGAGGGCCGCTTACGGGAATACGTTATAGCCTGATACTTATTGACGTTAAGCTCAAGAAAATTCTTCTTAAAACCAAGAGCTTTTAATTTTAGAAGGATTATATCATGTGAAATCCTATCAAAGGCTTTGTTGAAATCGGTGGCAATCACATCAACTTCATTTCCAGATTCCAGTGCACATAAAGTGCTTGATACGAATTCCGTTAAGTTGGGAAACAATAGGCTTACAATGGAAAAGCATTATGTCATAAATAACGCTCTCGAAAAGCTTAGGTATGCAGGACATCTTAGCAATTGGTCGATAGTTAGAAATATCATCTGTACGGCCTTTTTTATGTAGGGGAATAATAAATGACCTTTTCCAGGTCAAGGGAAATAATTTCTGGGTGATAGAAAGCTGAAAGAGAGCTGTAAGATGTTGGGCTTGGTGCATTTCACATTTCTTTAAAAATATAGGGGGAAGATCATCAGGGCCGGCAGAATAATCATCTTTGAGGTTTATTATTTTATCTTTGACTTGCTCTAAATTTATAGACACGGATTCCAAAGTTGTTTGTGGGCAGCTATTTAAGTAGGAAAAGTAAGAGTCTCCTGGTTTTTGGAATGGGTGGCGAACGCTTGGCTAAAAAAAATTGCGAAGAGATTTGCTATAATTTGGGGATCGCCCGAGGACTTATCTAGAAAATTCAGAGATGATGGATAGTTATCCGAAATGAGTGTGTGGTCCATTTGGTTTAAATAGTTGTCATATAGAGTTTGACAAAGTACAGAGAAATTTATTTGGGCATACTGGTAGTAATAGAAATCGATGTCGGATCGCGATATTAAGTAAGTACGCCAGAGCTTATTTCTCTTATTACGAAGAGATCGCAGCTCTTTATTATACCAGGGTGGTGATAATGAAGGATTCTTTTTGGGTAAAAAAGGTACAGATTGGGAGAGACATTTGAAAATTTCGGTATAAAAGGATGCGAGAACATCGTTAACCGTGAGGTTGGGATTATCGTAAAGAAAGTTAAAATTGGCCATACTGAGGAGGTTATTCAGTTTGGCGTAGTTAGCCCTATGAAAATTAAAACTGTAAGAATACTTTATAGGAATTCTAGCGCAAACAAATTCAGAAAATGCAGTAGACGATTTTTTAAAGGGTTTAGACTCAAGACGAGAATGTATAGCTAAAAGTACCCCACGGCCATATAAATTTTCTTCTTTTTCTAGACCGTCGTCACGGCGTAAATCAAAGTCTTGGGAAAATAGTTCATTATTCTTAATATTAGGGGTGAGATCGGTTTTTGTGAGTGCAAAAATGTCGTAGGGCAGAATCTGCGAATTAAGATATATAGCAGATATCTTAGTTCGTAATCTTCTCACATTTTGATAATACAGTGACAGATATTCAGGAGGCTTCGGCAAAGAATTGAGTGGTGGGTTAGGAGCGATGGTAGTTTTTGAAACTAGACCGTGTTCGCTGGAGGTGTAGTATGCGTTTGGAACTTACGTGAGACGCAAAAGAAGAGAGATCATTAGCCACGTCATCTGGAGTCATATCTAACTGCTCATGAAAACGTATAAAAAGTTGCTGCAGATCATTGTGATTAGTGGGAAGGCCTTATTGCAGAATGGAAACCATTGCATTGGTTTTCGTTATACAATCTATACAGACAGAGTCTGGCTTATCATGTAGGTATGCGAGATATCAACGAACATTATCGTATATACCGGCCATCTTCCCTTGAATCGATAAGGTACTAGGTTAACTTTGCCTTTGGAGGAAGTATGGGGTCTAAAATAGAAGGTGGTGTGGTATTAGGGTGGGTCTCTAGCTTAGAAGATGGGGAGAGATTTAAAATATGGGAGCGAATAAAGTAAGTGTACTTAATTGTCCAATAAAATTCGCCGGTAGAGCAAATACTTATTTTATCGTAACGGTTTTCTGAACTTAACGCCACTGGTTACTACAATTTAAGCAGCAATAAGCTGTCGGTCATAGATTCTGTTGGTGCTAGGACCACCGGTAGTCCATACCAGGACTTACATTTTGTATTATATTATTAAATTGAGAAAAATTAACTAACTGCTTATATAAATTTTGTCTTCCAATAAATTTTGATCAAGCTTGATCAAATTTTTTTAAAATATTTATACCAACATTATGTAGAGTGAAGTGATGATTTTTTTGTTTCAAAAATTTAAAATGTTCAATTTGTCATATTTTTTTCGAGAAACCCCCTTTGTTGAAACTTTGAAACGTGTACATAGCTCATTTCATCTATTCAGTCAGTAGTTTTCCAGATACTACCCAACTTCTTCAAACTTCTATATAAAATTCAGAAATTGGTAATTCCTCTACAAAAGTCCTTTTATACAAAGATCTGATAAACTTTCTTTTTTTTTAAAAAAATGTACATTTTACGACCCTGAAAAGGGGTCAATCTTAGCCAAGTGAGCAGACATCTAGAGAATTCTACAATCAGAAAGCATGCATGTATTCCGTCATATTCCAGTACATGAGGCATCGACTTTCTCCAAGGCTTAATTCAAATCTCTAACTGGAATTTTTGCGAAACATATTACTAGAGCTATAAGGTGATATACCATTGCAACAAAGAACAGTACTTGTGTACCCGACGCACCCAAACACTATGGCCATGCAGTTAGAGATAAGTTACATAGATCGCGCGTACGAAAATTCGAATATAGGGGGGGGGGGGGAATTGGACTTCTGTTTATTGAGACTGATGATGGACAGTTCACTTATCAGAAATAACAACATTGAATGACCTGAAACATAGGATTGACGAGGCAGCTGCGAAAGTCGGAGAAGAATTGGAAAGCAAGCACATTGTTAAAGTTTAAAAAAATATTTTTCGTGAAAAAACAAAATCGTGACAAGCTCAAAATTTTAAGTTAAAAAAAAATTCACTTTCTTCTATAACATTAATTTCAGGGCAACATTTACTTTAAAACAATTGAGGAACTCAAAATTACGAGTTCAACGATACTCCACTTGTTACTACAATTTTGAAAGATGTTAATTTTAATAAGAGTCCAAATAGTGAAGCGTAAAGCTTTGCTGAAAACATCTTTAAACCATTTACGACTCTACCCAACTCTCACAGAAATACGATTTTTTTTCCTCTTTAAGTTTCCGGAAGCATTATCCAGAATACCCTGTATCTACAAGCCCATATCTACAAATACATACATGTTGTTACGAATATTAAGCGGATTAATTCAATTTATTTGGATTAAAAGTCAGTAATACAATCTCTAATAAAAGGAAACCGCGATGATCAGCTCGCCGCCCGGTTGTCAATTATTAACGAAAGATGGTTAATAGTTAATTAGGTAAGTTGGTAATTCGGATTAGGAAGCCCCACTCCATATAAATCAAGAAACATAGTGGGGTTACGATGAGACAAAATCGACAACGCAACTTTTGATGGCAAGTGTAACTCGGCTTAACTCGCTCAATATTTCTGACGTCTATTCACAAGCATACGCGAATGATGAAGCAGTAGTGGCTGTTTTTACTAAGCATTTAGATACCCTGGCCATAAGTGATTCGATATCCTGCGACGCTTGCTGTGAAAGTGATGACAACGCAGAGCATTACCTATGTGAATGTAAGCGATGTAATGCAAAGTATAAATCTGTGCAAGCAGGTAGACCGCCTTACATACCCTCCAAGTATGTACGACAAACAGAAATCTTGCATTTAAATTGCTCGCGAATTTGTTGAATAAAATGATAAAAGTCGTTCGGATGGCTACCTTAGGTTTAATGTTTTTTTATGTCTTCCTCTGAAAATATAACTGTTTTTTATGTCTATAATATCATATATAGTCTCAAGGCAACTGTAAAGATGTGTAAGTGATATGCCAATTTTATGAAGTTTTTCTGTATAAATTGTGTGATAAGAATCAGTTTAATTTATTTTATATACTGGAAAAACTATGTATTTTGTTGTCTCGGTATGGTAGGAAAATGGTGCATCAATTAGAAAAACGTTTCACTTAAAATGTGGACTATTAAGATGTTGTTATTCTTTGTACGTCAGTTCAATGTTCACTTTCGGATTGCTTTCTTATTTTCAATAGCCAAGGCTATACTTTGCTCTTTCCTACTTCTATACAGTGATATCGAGAAAACTTTATCACTTAAAATATAAAAACACAATAATAATGATTTGTATCTTCGAAATACATGTAAAATTGAGGACACTTTTTATTCTCAACAATTGCTGCAGACCGATTTCAGTCCTCCTAAACTGTAATCACAGCCACATGAAACGATTGCGAATGTTAACACAAACAAATTACAAAATAGACATACATTTCGTAAATAAATCTGTTTTTCGAAATGGGAATTAATTGTTGGTCATATATTAAGTTGACCTGATTCCCGTACCAATCCCATCAGTGGGCCCTTAAATATTCTAGGAAAGCAGCGTAAGTCCCTACATGTAAATTTATTCCTTATTCTCAAAGAATCTGCACTAACGTTACTAATGATGCTATTAATTCTAATTTATCGAAGATATAACTAGCTTCCGGCTATGTTCTGCTATAGGTATATCCAAGACATATTGCACTAAAGAGCAATTGTTTCACATACATCCAATGATGTGGGGTAACATTACGTTGACTTTGAGAAATAGTCGTATAGCTTTGTAAATTGTTGGCCTAATGTGCTCTGAGCTTCTTTTGGTGTGCACTAATAAAAGATGCACGCTAACTTGGATCTATTGAACCAATTTGTGAATGGTAGCCGTTTATTGTATTTTAAATTGTTTAATCCTAAATTGAAATCTTATCCCAGCTTCGTTTTATATTCACCCTTTAATGAACACTAACATATTTTCTATAATTCCTTCTACCTTTTAAAACTAATGGGCATACCCACAACATATTTCAATATCAGTATGCGTAGCTACCAACTTTTAACTTCAGCTTCCAACTTTGGCATCCCAATACGGATACTGCCCACGTACTCGTACATGTATGCATGCAAATGCACCAACGTACTCTCTTTATTCAAAAGGTTTTGTTCCTATTTCTAGTCCTACATAGCTCATGCTATCGAAAGTCTTCTAAATATTGAGTTAATCATCGAATACCAAGAACACGACACGGTACAACATTTTGAGTTCGCAACCGCCTGCAGGTCTAATTAGATTCTAGTGTTTCAATATAACTTACGGATAGACGGGTATTAGTCGAATATGTTCAAAATTACCTGCCACGCATTTCCTCTGTTGGCCAATCATTGAATCCCCATGGCATATCCGTTGTACCGAGAATTAAACCGAAAATAAATCCAAATAAACAGGAAATGAACATGCCTAGACCAAGAGCGATGAAACCGACTTTCTGCAAAGAAACAAAATTGAAATGGACAACTTCAATTACTACAAATGGGTGATGGAAAGTATTTGCAAAAAATGGAGTACCTTTATCATGACGATAAAATAGAGAATACAGTAAAGGTAACACACATGTGTATAGAATCTAAACTGGGATTCCTTTTTGTTTGACGACTTGAGTGCTTACAACAATCTTAAAATACAACTTCATATTCAATGTATAGAGTGATTCATCGTGAGGTTTGATTTTCAATAGGCTTTTTTTGACAGATCACGCGTAACTCCTATCAAACTGCCTTGTCATTTTTGTTCAGTATCAGATCACAAGTTATCATAGAAAGACTCACACTACAACAGCGCCTCCAAACTCTTCAGCTGTATTACGAAAATCACCGTTCTGTGAGAAATGTTTTTCATGCGATTCGAGGAAGTTACGGTGCGCATAATCGACCTACTGAAACCACTTTTGCCAATTTGAGTTCCAGTTTACATAAGTGGATGATACCCGACCGGTTAGATCACATCCAGCACGTGGATTTTGAAGAGATTGTAACAGCTGTAGCTGAGAGTATACGCGAAGACCGAGACGAATCGATTAGTCCTCGTTCTCAGCAGCTTGGCTTGGTTTATTCGACAACTTGGCGTATTTTACGTAATGATCCCAGCCCAAAAGCGTACAAAATTCAACTTGTGCAAGAATTGAAGCCAGGCGACTTGAATTTGCGTCATATTTTCGATGAATGGCCTCTGGAAAAACTCGATGAAAATTTCTGGCTCAATGGATACGTTAATAAACAAATTTTCCATATTTGGGCTGATGAGCAACCCAAAGAGTACCAAGAGCTACCATTACATCCATGGTTTATGGGCTTCTTCAAAAATGAGACAAATCAGAATGTTACCGTCAATAGTAACCGTTATCGCGCCATGTTAACGGACTATGTGCTTCCTGAAATTTGAGCACATGGTCTCGGTGAGCTCTGGTTTTCAACAAGATGGCGCTACATCTTACAGCGCGTGAAATAATGGACTCGTTAAGAAATCATTTTGGTGAGCACCTAATTTCACGTTTTACTACGGTAAATTGGCCGCCCAGATCGTGCGATATCACACCTTTGGACTATTTTCTCTATTGATATGTCAAGTCTCAGGTCTTCAGGAATAAGCCAGCTATGACTGACGCTTTGGAAACCAACATTACACGTGTTATCCGTGAGATATCAGTCGTTATACTCTAACAAGTCGCTCAAAATTGGACCTTCCAAAGGGATCACCTCAGACATAGTCGTGCCCAACTTTTGCATAATATCATTTTTAAAGAGTAAATGCCATGAATTTTTATTTTAACCAATAATAAAAATTTGAAGTTCACTTTCAAATTTATGTATTTTATTTTACATTATAAATCAAACTTTTAGATTAATCACCCTAAATTTTTGCAGAATTTAGTCAATTTACGCGAATTACCAGTCTTATCTTTAGCTCTTGGGGAAATTTCCAACACTTGATGGTGTTTGACTATGAAGGTGAAAAACTGAACAATATATCTATGTGTTCACGTCAAATAAGCAGATTAGTTCGAGTGCGAAACTTACGAATTAACGTATTTTTAATTCATAAAATATACCACGAAAGCTTTAATATTCATGTGCACGCTGCAAACAGAGTGTATGAAAAAATTATTGTTTTTGGGGAATGCACTCCAATGCCGATTTAAGTAACCAATTTGGGGGCCTGCGTGGCGAGTGATCGGGTAACAGAAGCTTCTCCTATAACATGGATTGAGCCATGTCGAAGTACTCGCATTACATCCCAATGGTAGTCCCCGGTAACTACGTGAGCGAGCGTTTTATGAAAATCCAAAACTCGATAACCTTAACCTTATATGCGTCCATGACCCTATGGAGGATAAGGACGACGTCGTTATAGAATATTTATACGGGCTCCTCGGCAAGACATATGAACAATGTCCGAAGTATGATTAGAAAGGAAGACATCTTTGGCTGTTGACAGTTGTTGAGCATAGCTTACTTAACACCACGTTTGGCAACGAACTTAAGCTTATTGACTTTGCGGCGAGGCGAAATATTTTTATTACAAGATCTATTATAGCATAATCAAACTGATCATTTAGCAATAAACGTAATGCATGCCTTAAGTATTATGGACGTACAAACATTCCGGGCAATCAGCATTGACTCTGTTGACCACCTTATTGCAGTCAGCGTGCTAATGCTTATTTCCCAAACGCTACTGCAAAGAAGAACTACTGCGAAAAGATAAAACGTAAAATATCTGAAGTGGTAGTGTATTGGCTTTCCAATCGAACAGTTCGGGGTTCAATACCAGCCATTCCGGAAAGATATACTTTTTTTCAGGCAACTAAAATTTCTATATACTAAAATACAATAAGTCAATTTACACTTCCCATTAAATGTGTGATGCCATGTGTGCCTTGATTTCCAGGCGAGCAAAATTGATTTTTTCGAAATATTTCATGTGCTTACAAATACTTGATATTCTATTAGTAAAGTAGTTCTTCTATAAAGCGGTAAAGGAATTATTTAAAATAATTAATCATGTTGGAGCAACGGTATACTATCTAGAAGTTGCGCTTTGCATAAATTCGCAAGCAACAAGTGTTAATCAGTCGCTGCATTTCACGTGACAAGTGCATTTGATGTGTGAGCTCTAACGTTTTAAATTTAATTTTTTTATTTTTTCTTTTTAATATAGGGCTTTCCAATAGGAAATTGACAACTTTAAATTTAATTTGTGAACGCACTGTTTCACTAATCATCAAACTGTCAATTTATTCAGTAAGCTCAACATTTTCATCATGGTAAAGTACACTAACGAGCAACGTCTGCAAATTATAAAAATTTTCTACAAATATTCGGAGTCGCAAAATCATCTTCAGTGATGAATCTCTTTTTTGGCTCAATGGGCTCGTCAATAAGCAAAATATGCGTTATTGGTCTGGTGAAAACCCACATGTGCTTTATGAATCACCACTTTATCCACAAAAAATAACTGTTTGGTGCGGTTTGCATGCCGGCGACGTTATTGTTTTATGCCAATACGCCGACGACGTTGGAAGAGCTCAGAGCCAACATTGAACGCGAAATAGCGGCCGTTTCGGCCGAAATGTGTGGCCGTGTCGTTGGAAATTGGGTCAAACGAATCGACCGCTGTAAACATTCCCGCGGTGGCCATATGAACGATGTCGAGTTCTATTCATAAATGTTTTGATTGTACTTCAAGCCAGTAATAAAGTTTTTGAAATATCTCAAATTTTTTGCCTTTAATTTAAAAAAAAAAGTTGTCAAGTCGTTATTAGAAAACCCTATATTTATACGATATACTAGTGTCCAAATCATCATATCTAACCGATAATAAATCGTTTTAATACTGGATTAAACAAGTGCTCCAATTTAAAAAAAAAGTTTTTATACACTCATATCTAACCGCCTTTTGATGCAAGGTCCGCGTGGGTGCTATTCTCAAATCAGGTAAACCAGGTGAATTATCAACTACCATGATAATTTGCATGGTTTCATATTCACAGAAGAGCAGTCATATTATCTGCAAAATGTCTTACCCCTACATCCCACTGCTTTAAATATGTTAGATAACACTATGCACTCTATATGCAGTATGCAGTGGTTACTTTAGGTAAATTGAGAAAAATTTACGTGACTGTATGAAGCACATAAGTAACTTTTTAAAACCTCATTACTAGAAATAAAAAAAGAAAATCACTGACCACATATCTAACACATTCTGGTTTGAATTTAAAAATCCATCCAGGTAAAGTACAGACATCGGGGAGTTTGTAATCCGTCCTCATTAAAGTATTTTTAAATAAAAAAACAGATACTTTCATTACTTTTTCAAAGCCTTACTGCTATGCAATAGAAACAGGTAAAAGTGGTAATATTTGTTGGCATGTTTAAAATTTTTTTATAACCATAACTTCCTTAAAGAAATATGAAACGTATTGTTCCAGTTCCAGAGTCAACAACTAAGTATAGCATTTTTTCTGGGTATCTAAACGTAAGTTTAAATAAATTATTCAGTTTTTATAATAAATACGTCCATTTTAAGCTAAAGTGCTTGCGTTATACCTGGTTGGAGGGATTTGTTACTACTCTATTTACATCATATCTTTAGTGCTTCTTACCCAAGGGAAATCAATTTATCTAAAGCCTACTCTAGGAAGTTAGGGAGAACGAAACCTAAAAATACTTACACGTCTAAGTTTTAATTAAAATTTAATTGATGAATTCCCTTGCACACCATGGATGAGAGTATGTTTTAATGCGTATACTTAAAGTCGATATTACTTGTAAATTTTACCATCAACACCTCCTATATTCTGCCTCTAATTTATCTCTTAATCTTAAAAGAAAGACTATTTAAGTTTCTGGGTATAATCTCACTTTAATAAATCGGAATCAGTACCAACATGATAGATACTATCACACTCGTACTTGTAACCAAGGCGAAGAAGAAATTTCTTTCAAGAAAATTCTTTTCTTAATTTGTGGATTTGTTCCCATTCAAGAGCCGAAGGGCGAACATATTTTTCATATTTGCTTGCACTAGAAGTAGTGTGGAATGACTTCTTTCCACTTTCATACCTCTCCTTTCATTTTTTTTTATTTTTTTATTTTTTTTTTTTTTTGTACTTTATTGAATTCGTCAGGTACTTAGGAATGAGGTGTGTAAGAAGCTAGAACATGTTTATGAACAACTACATCTGTAAAGTAGTTCTCAGAAATGTCACATAAACACTCTCTAACCCTACCACCACAGTATAGAACGCAAAATGAGGTTACTGTCTGTTGCAGAGAAAACTTGATCCTGCACTGACATATACGTACACTTTCTCACAAATCCCCACACCAAGAGTGTGCAAACCTTCATTTTTTGTTGCACATGGAATTGTATAGGATAAGCTGGGTTATCTGGCTGGGTTAGTAGTAATGACTTTTTGAAATATCATGACACCACCCTAAAAACCAAAAAAAAAAGGAACTGAGACACCCTTTGTGTAGTCTTGGAATATCACCTCATTTAATTCTATGCAGATTTTGCAAGTGCATCCTCTATCGTTCATATGGACTATGGAGATTGCTTTGTGGATTTTCGGGTTTCTGTTGAATACCTATCCTATTTATAATAAAGGCATCTTCGTCCTTTTAGAAGGAGTTGTTCGGAAAGGACCCCAGGAGGTGATATTCGTATTTGCTATTTAAGCATTACTTATGTTTGCTGGTGTGCGTGCCAAATTGAATACCAAATTGTGATGGAGTTTCATACGATGAAGCCGAGCACCCATCCTCGTTCGGGTACCTATCCCTTTAAGTTGAAAGCAAATATTTTCTGTTGGTTCCTGTTAACTGATTGTGAGGGTGTTCGTGCGTGTGTATTCGTATGCGAGCATGACTACTGCTGCAGTGACACATACAACTCATATTTAAAAGCTGAAGAATGCTTATCATCGTCTTTGTCTGTTTATTGAGGAAAAATATTTTAAGTGAATTTAATATTTTAAGCATACTTTGACAAGAAACAAATTTAATTCTTCCCTCTTTAACGACAATATAAACAGTAAGAGCTAATTGAAAATATGTTACTTTCTAGCACTTTGTTGAACTTACTTTTAAATGGGTCTAGTAAAAAAAGAAAATTAATATTTATTTGTTGCTTAAAAATTGTGAAGGAATTTCACCTTTTCATTGTAAGTAGTTGTATAGGGTGATTAATCGTGAGGTTTGATTTTCATTAAGCTTTTTTTTTGACAGATCACGCGTGACTCCTATCAAACTGTTTTGTCATTTTTGTTTAGTATCGAGTAATCACGAAGAGACTCACATCATTCGACAACTTGGCGTATTTTACGTGAGGATCTCGACTTAAAAGCGTACAAGATTTGTGCAAGAATTGAAGCCAGGCGACTTGAACTTGCGTCATATTTTCAGTGAATTAGCTCTGGAAAAGCTTATTGAAAATCCGGTGTTATATCATGAAATTTTCTTCAGTAATGACGTCCATTTCTGGCTCAATGGATATGTTAATAAACAAAATTGCCGTATATGGGCTGATGAACAACTGAAAGAGTACAAATAGCTATCATTACATCCTTTAAAAACAACAGTATGGTGTGGCTTATGGGCTGGTGGAATCATTGGTCCATATTTCTTCAAAAATGATTCTAATCAGAATGTTACCGTCAATGGGAACCGATATCGTTCCATTTTAACGGACTATGTGCTTCCTGAAATTCAAGCACATGGTCTCGGTGAGCTCTGGTTTTAACAAGACGACGCGACGACCCATACAGCGCGTGTCACAATGGACTTGTTGAGAAATCATTTTGATGAGCACATACTTTCACGTTTTGCTACGGTAAATTGGCCGCCTAGATCGTGCGATATCACACCTTTGGACTATTTTCTCTAGGGATATGTAAAGTCTGAGGTCTTCAGGAATAAGCCAGCTACGATTGACGCTTTGGAAGCCAACATTACTCGTGTAATCCGCAAGATACCAGTCGCTATGCTCGAGCGAGTCACTCAAAATTGGACCTTCTGAATGGATCACCTCAGACGTAGTCGTGGCCAAAAAATCGTAGTTGTTTGTACAATAAGATACAATACAAACTTCGACTTGTCTCTGAGTTATTTACTTATTTTTTCTTCGTTTGTTCAATATCTCTGATCTTATAACCACGAAATATTTCCTGCAACCATTTTGGAAAAAGCAAACAAGGACCCGACATGTTTCATCGTAGAGAACCCCCTCACTCACAAATGCACAAATAAATTAAATATATATATTGATACAATTCAGAGGTTTGGGTTCGATACAGAGGCAACACAATTTAAATCAGAAATTATATGATAGTTTCAAACAATTTCGGCCTTTAAAATATGTCTTCATCTTAGGGTATAAAATGAAAATAAATCATAAGATTCTAGATTCTCATAAGCTAAAATTAGAAGATAAGTAACACAGTGATTTAATAGATTCCCAAAAGAAAGAACTATATAACAGAGCAAAACAAGAAGGGGGTTGGGTTACATTAAAGATGATATAGGTTCGTCAAAAATAGATATGAACTATGTTTCCTATGAATGTATTACGTTAAACATTGAACGAAGAGATTTTAGAGCAATAATTTTTTTACTTTTTAGACTACCAAGAATGAACACCAATGAACTTATAAATGAACTAAGCTAAAACATCGACAAAATTGAGAAAAAAAAACAAGCGTTAATTGTAATGGAAGATGTTAACGTGAATACCAGTGACGTGCTTTATAATATTACTAGCAGATACCGCTCATTGACTTCTGTGAGAGGACTTATTAACGTGATCAAATCAGTAATTGATCATTGTATGGTCCGGACAAGTTTTATAAATATTTCATCGGCAGTGATAAAACTCAATTTTTCTGACCATTACGCCATATACTGCGCAAATGAAGTGACTAATGTAAAAGAGCCTAAAAAATATCAATATACTCGCAGCAGTCGAGAAAAATAGCAAATTTCAATTGGGAACAGTTAAATGCGTTTGAAGATGTTATGAAAATTCTATAAAAATTTCAGACAATTCTTTACTTAAATGCTTAAATCTTCAATATACACTATGGTATACAGGAAAAGATTAAGGGAACATAATTGGATAACAAATGACCTGAGGAACGGGTGTCTGAAAAGAAATCGATTATATCGAATATACAGGAACAATAGAAAAAATCAATATTACGAACGAGAATATAAATAATTTCGAAACCAATTAACAAAACTAAAAAATAGAACAAAATGTAGTTAAACATAAATTTTTTATGTCAAAAAATAATCCTAAAGAAACATGAAAAATTATTAACTCAATATTTGATTGTATTTTAGATTCATACCTGGAAGACTGACTCTTCCGTTTAAGACACGGAAACGAACATTCCACTTTTAAGACAATAAAGGCGGGGGTGCTTCAAGGAAGTGTACTTGGCCCTCTGCTATATTTGCTTTTTACCCGCGATATACCTCAAACGGACGACACTGTCCTAGCCACATTTGCTGATAACACTGCCATTTTGATAACGGCTAAAACAGTCGAAGAAGCAACTGCCAAGTTGCAACGTGCCCTTACACGGATTAACAATTGGACAAAGACTTGGCGAATCGCGCTTAATGAAAACAAGTCTGTCCACGTGAACTTCACTCTCAAGAAAATTGAGAATCCACCGGTGTAGTACGAATTCCTTACGCGAACGAGGCCAAATATCTCGGTATGACACTCGACGTTAAACTAAAATGGAGAGCACACGTCAAGAAAAAACGTGAACAGCTTAAAATCAAATATAGAGATATTTACTGGCTTATTGGAAAGTATTCCAAGCTTAGCTTAGACAACAAATTTCTGTTATATAAGCAAGTGCTAAAACCGATCTGGTGTATGGTGTACAACTTTGGGGTTGTACTAAAAATAGTAACATTAATGTATTACAGACATTCCAAAACAAAATTCCTCGAGGTATTGTTAATGCGCCATGGTACAGTAGAAACGATGATATCCACAGAGACTTAGAATTCGAAAACGTTCAGAACGTAATTAAAATGTTTGCGCTAAAACATAATAATCGATTACAAGGTCATACGAATATTTCTGTTCAACAGATCCTCGACGAGATAAATTTATTGCGCTGTCTGAAAAGGACTAAGCCTCTCGATCTAGCGCGGTAATTAGCAGCGCGTAATTTTTCTAAAGTACACAGGAATTTTCAATGGAAAATCGCCTGCAGGATATCTTATAAAAACGAAATAAAATGCGATAGAAGAACTGCTTGTTAAGTGTGAACTCAGTCGTGGTTTGCATAAGGGAGGTGTTTTTTTAGTGAGTAAGAATCTCACACAACTATAGGCTCAGGGCCTGTAGTGTCTATGAAGATTTCTCACCTTCCCACCACAAAAAAAAAGAATATCAGTGAAGGTTGACAATGTATCAGCAAAAAACTTTAACTCAAATTATTTTAAAAAACTAGCAAATCAATTTGCACAATCATTTTCATCAGAAATCAAAAACACAGTTCACATATGCGATCATAAGCCTTACGATGGAGCCTCCAGTAGAATACGACACCCAATATTTAATTGAAATTTATAAATTTCTTTGCCCAGTAAAGGAAAAATAACCATCAGCAGAATACGGTATACGACCAAAAGATATCAGATATAATGCTATGGCTTTAGCAGCTACCATGTTGCTTGAAGCAATAATTTGTATCAGACAAACTTAAAAAGTGCATTGTCAGACCAATCTACAAGAATGGCAATAAAAATGATGTCGGAAACTATCGACTAATTTCAGTTCTGTCTACTACAGATACAATTTTGAAGTCTATACAAATTTTTAGAAAACTCTGGAATTTTTGAAGGCAAATCAGTTCAGATTTCGAAAAAACAAAAGTATTAATCGGTTTGTCGGAGACTTTGCAAACACAATCAATGAAGTTCAAGAAAAAAAACAAAATACAGGGTTTTCCAATAGGTACTTGACAATTTAATTTGTGAATGCACTCTTTCACTAATCATCAAACTGTAATTGTCAATTTATTTAGTATACTCAACATTTTCATCATGGTTAAGTACACTAACAAGCAACGTGGGTGAAAACCCACATGTGCTTCATAATTCACCACTTCATTCATAAAAAATAACTGTTTGGTGCGGCTTGCATGCCGGCGGCGTTATTGGGCCATGTTTTTTCGTCGACGATAACGATCGTCACGTTACTGTAAATGGCCAGCGTTATCGCGCCATGATCACCGATTATTTTTGGCCCGAATTGAAAGATATGGACTTGGACGACATGTGGTTTCAAAAGGGTGTTGCCACAAGCCACACAGCACACGCTACAATCGATTTATTGAAGAGGAAGTATGGTGAGCGTGTTATCTCAAGACATGGTCCAGTCGAATTAACGCCGCTTGACTATTTTCTGTGGGGCTACGTTAAGTCATTGATTTATGCCAACACGCCGACGACGTTAGAAGAGCTCAGAGCTAACATTGAATGCGAAATAGCGGCCGTTTCGGCCGAAATGTGTGGCCGAGTCGTTTAAAATTGGGTCCAACGAATTGACCGCTGCAAACGTGCCCGCGGTGGACATATGAACGAAGTCGAGTTCCATTCCTAAATGTTTTGATTGTACTTCAAGCCAATAATAAAGTTTTAAAAATATCTCAAATGGTTTGCCTTTTATTTAAAAAAAAAATTGTCAAGTCGTTATTAGAAAACCCTATACTATTGTATTGTTTATTGATTTTAAAAAGGTATACATTGTGTCAAAAGGTGGTAGTTAGCCGATCAGTACTCTTATGATTCGGCTGCTACCTAAAGAATGTGATTCGAGGAACTTAATATGCGCATAGTTGACCTACTGAAACCACTATTGCCAACACCATTCGCAAATTTGAGTCCCAGATTACATTAGTGGATGATACTTAACTGGTTAGACGACATCCAGTACGTAGTGAAGAGACTAAAGCAGCTGTAGCTTGGCGTATTCGACAATTTGGACTATTTTACGTGAGGATCTCGACCTAAAAGCGTACAAAGTTCAACTTATGCAAGAATTGAAGCCAGGGGACTTGAATTTGCGTCATATTTTCAGTGAATTGGCTCTTGAAAAACTCAATGAAAATCCGGTGTTTTATCGTGAAATTTTGTTCAGTAATGACGCCAATTTCTGGCTCAATGGATATGTTAATAAACAAAATTGCCATATTTGTACCGATGAGCAACCCAAAGAGTACCAAGGGCTACCATTACATCCATTAAAATCAACGGTATGGTGTGGTTTGGTTTATGGGTTGGTGGAATCATTGGTACATATTTCTTCAAAAATGAGGCAAATCAGAATGTTACCGTTAATGGTAACGGTTATCGTGCCATGTTTACGGTCTATATGCTTTCTGAAATTCAAGCACATGGTCTCGGTGAGGTCTGGTTTTGACAAGAAGGCGCTACGAGCCTAACAGCGCGTGAAACAATGGACTTGTTGAGAAGTCATTGGTAAGCACTTAATTTCACGTTTTGCTACAGTAAATAGGCCGCTTAGATCGTGCGATATCAAACCTTTGGACTGTTTTCTCTGACTATATGTAAAGTCTCAAGTCTTCAGGAATAAGCCAGCTACGATTGACGCTTTAGAAGCCAAAATTACTCGTGTTATCCGCGAGATACCAGTCGCTATGCTCGAACGAGTCACCTAAAATTTGACCTTCCGAAAGGACCGCTTTAGACGTAGTTGTGGCCAACATTTACATAATATCGTTTTTGAAAAGTTCTAGAAATTTTTAGCAAATTTTCAAGGCAAAAAAATCCGATTCTCCAGCGAAGCTAATAACATATTTAGGTGTCTTTTTCGATAACAAGACATGGGGATTGTAACCAATGGGGTTCTTTTGAATATGAATTGTAGCCATGTAAGGTCAATTATGTATTATGCTTCAATTGTCCGGTGGAATAAGTTTCCACGTTAACACGTCACTGCTACTTTTACTAGACTCCAAACAACGATCTGTCTTGGTAGCATTTGGACTTTCCCAACCATGTCTGGCGTGGCTATAGATGCATTAATGAATCTCCTTCCTCAAGATATTCATGCAGGATTGATATTTTTTAAGTGAAACACTAAACACTTGCAATCACCTTAATCAAATGCTTGGTGTTGACTGCTTTATATCTTATTCCATGATCAACTCAAGGGGGAAAACTAAAAATCGGGGTTGCTCCTTTTGTCCGTTAGTGGCCGTGGCTCAAGTGGTAGTGGACTGGCTTCCAAATCAGGAGGATCGGTGTTCGAATCATTCGAAGCATTGGCCGAAAGACATTCATTTTTTTCAGTTAACAAAAATCAATTAGATGAGAAGTTGACTAGAAATCAACAACAAGCCAATTTCCACTAATAATTTAGTCACCCCATTAAATATTGAATGCCAGCCATGGAGCGAAATAACCACTGATCCCAAACATCTTTCTCTCTCACTCTATCGAGTTTTCCGAAAAACTTAACACGTGCTCCGATATTTTAGGACTAGTAATACCCTCTTGAGTGTGAAATGTCCGTCTTTGCGTCCTTTCTTTGGAACTCTTGCTCGTAGTTTGGCTTGATCCTACATTTATTTCATGGGCATTCTCTTTTTAAAGAGAAACCGAATTGTAATTGATTATTGTACCAGGGTGGAGTTGACGAAGGGTTCCATCTTGGGATAAAAGATACAGGTTTTGCAAACAGTTACAAATTTAAGTATAAAAAAATTATGATTTATGTTGATTTGAAATGAAGGGATAGTGGTAAATTATAACTGGTTAGTAACTCCCTGTAAAGATTTATTTATCCCCATCAAATTAAAATATAAAGTCCAACTGTGTGTCTGAGTTATAAGTATTATGGTTTGGTTAAAAGAGTGCAGATTAAAACCTTTTCCTTGTCAGAACAGGTTTTGGTAGCAATAAAATGAGTCTCATTATCAGACAGTACCCCTTAAGGGTGGAAAAAGTCAAAATCTTCTATAACTAAAAACGGATCTGTGTTTACATTATTATCCAATATTGGTATCCAAAGCAAGCTGATAATTATGGACTAGATGAGAAAGGTGAAATCAAAATCATAGAATGAAAAGATTACGCTTAAATACGAAGTCCAAATTTACAGACTCCGAGGTTTTGATGCGTTTGTGGCCCTGGCTGGGATGAATTGCCAGGATACAGCACAACCACAAAAATCATCTTAATTTACATGGTCGTTATTGCAGTGGACGTCGAAATATGACGTAAATAATACGTTAGCCTCTTTCGTTATATTAATTGAGATGACTTAGATTATTGCTTAATAAATTGCCAAATTTACGAGTATCAAGACAAGCGTATGGAGTAGTAATAATTTTTTTGAAAGTAAAGTGTAATTGTTAAAGGTGCAGAAGGTGTTTAGAGTTCACATAGGCATTTGAAGAGAGATTCCTTGCAATTATGGAGGGTGAAATATTTAACGTTCTATGGAATTCAAGCTAAAAAACAAGAAAAAAAAAACTTCGCGTGGGATTTCCCTCACGATTGCAAGGATGCAGTAAGGCTAGAGTTTTGGAATTCCTAACAACTTTAACTTGCCTCTATGGGCCGTTTCTGAAAAGCATTGTTTCCAAAATGTCCAGATGGATATTTATATTTGAAATGAGTTAGATCCCTGAGTAAATCTTGCAGTTGTGATATCCTACTCTGTGTGCTAGAATTTATTGAATTTGGAAGTTACATGCACCCTATAATTCAGGCTTTAAAGACTGCTAAAGGTCTGCTGGGAATTATAAAAGCTGAGCTAATAGGTCCCGGTTATAATTTATGTAATGATAGAGGAGGTGGTATCTGTCACACTTTCAGCAGAAGTTTCTCAGTAGCGGTTTATGCTTTTACCATGCAAAAACTGGTCTTCTTGAATATTGCGCTTCCAATTTGATCCAATTTCTAATTTGGTTCTTGGGATAAATCATCATTTAATCTTTATGAGGTTAATAGCGGAGTTGCCTTTAGCTATGAGGAAAGTAAATTCCTTTAATTACTTCGATAATAAGGTTACCTTACCCAACAAGAGAAATCACTTTTTCTTCAGTGACGGCGGAAGGTTCGATGTCAACATCATCCGTACATAGATCCCACCATTTGCATTAATTTATCAATGTATCTCTCCTCTATCAGCACTATCTGCACTATTTGCTCAGAGAAATCATATGCAATGAAATTTTTTTATTTTCCAATAAATTGTTGATAAATGTTGAGAGTTGCTGCTAAGTTGCATGCTGCAGCGCGTGTTATAATGTGGAATATCATAGGGGTTGATTAGTTTTTTTGGGAAGTTGAATTGGGCCATGCTTGGGCTGCTTCATGCGACTTTTAAGGTAATAAATACATGGTGAGCCTAAATTTCGAATACTGCAAAGACGCTTGAGATGAAAAAACCAGTTAAAAATCCATCATTTTGCATAGCTTCATCGACTTTGTGCTTAATTGATAAAGCATTTAATCGTCTTGAAAAACTTGGGTGATCTAAGCCCAAGTGGCAATCTCTGGAAGGCGGTCGCAGTTGCTAGGATTTTTTGTAGAACCGTAAGATGGTGAATATGTGATTATTCAATGTTTTTAATCTGGGAAAATGCATAGGCCATATATTTTATACCTCGCAAATACGAAATATCTTTATGGTTCACTCCATAAAAGCTCTTTTATGTAAGCCTCAAAACTTAGTAACATTGAAGACCAAACATGAGGATATTCTGGTATAATTATCTATTCAATTCACCATAATAAAAAGATCAACACCGTATTAAAAAAAAAAAATCCTTCAATAACTTATAGAATCAATCTTTTTCGTTGCAACACTACACTCAAGGCAAGCGATACTCACAGTTTTATATGCAACTATTTCTTAATGGGAACATAATCACCATAACATTTTGTGAAGTAATTTCATTTTCATTTGATAAGAGCTTGTCATGTTTTTCTGACAAATAACGTATGTATGTATTCGTATTTATATATAAACTACTGAAATGCACGCTTGCACTGATTGCATGACATGTTCTGTCAATCATAAAATTTCGTTGACACACGAGCTCTTTTTTTGGTTATTTCTAGGACGTATACAATGTTTTTTGAGTCAAATGTTGATCCCTTCAAAGGAAAATTGTAGATGCAGAAATTTCCAGCAATTATGACTTTGTCAGTTGTCTTCGACTGACAAATAGATTGTTGAAAAATAAAATTGAAATTGCTCTCTATACAGATTAATACTTCATGTAGAAAAATAAATGAACTGCATATTTTTGGCTTTCTATTTGTCTTGTTTTACTGGCAAGATTTGAAATTTTTGAGTGATGGTTTGTTATTTTCCGATTTTTAGATAAAGATTCCTCGATTTGACTATTATTAGTGATTGATGGCATGAAAATGTCTACTCTTTGGTATATTTAAGTGGTACATGTCTAATTAAAAATTCTCTAAGAAGAAAGATTGTCATTTTCTAAGCATGGAATAATTTTAAACCGAATAGGTTAATTGTTGTATTGAAATCTTGGAATATATCTGGTGGATATTTTATATTATATATAAGAATGGAGTTACTAAATATTTTGAGAAGAAGTCCAATTCGTTTTCGCTATTTGTGTGATCCAATTATTTTTCTTTCTTTTCCAACTATCTCCGTTGAACATGGTGAAATTGACTTATTAATTGATCCTGAAATTTGTCCAATATTGTCTTCTTAATATGGTGACACTCGCCCATATTTTTAACATTTACATTTTGGTCATTGTCATATTCCATTTAAATTTCTCCTACAGTGTCAAACGTTGGTATGCGTATGAATCCTTACATGTGTACTTTGTTTTTAAACCGATTGATCATCTGATGTGTTATTGAGTTAGAAGTAAGCAATCTTTGTGAAAGCAGATAGGGTAATTACAGGATTACAGGAGCGAAAGCTACTCCCACATTTTTCTTAACAGTCAATTTTCGATAGCCGTTGCAATGCTGGCTATTGAAAAGTTGTTTGGGAATAATTAACGAGAGGAACAGCGCATGCAACTGACCCACCGTTCTCATCCGAGAAGCAGGGAAGTAGGGAACAGACTTTGGCTAGGCTTCCGCAAAGTGAACTTACCCACAAAGAAAAATGCGTATCCTCTTCCACATACAGAGGGTTGGTTGAGCCATCTTCAAGAAACTTACTACTTATATCAGTAGTGTGACTCTTAAGGACGCGTTCCGGAAAATTACGCTACAGAAAAATCTGTTCCACAAACACCACCCTACCAATTTCTGTCGTATATTTTGGGCTATGTAATGCGACATATGGATAAAGTGATCGCCACTGCAATTAGGGAACTAGTTTCTGTTATGCTGTATGATTTATTCAACGTTTCCAACAATTTTGCTGATAAAATCCAAAATCTGTAGAAGGTGGTGAAATTTAACATTTAACATTTCGACGTCGAGAAATCACACTTCTGTTGTAAAAAGTTAAAAAAAAGTCAGACTCATGCAAAGTGTCCGCGATTAAATACCAATATCGCGGTTGGTACAGACGACTTGACCGAAATCCCGATGAAATTGCAAGTCATTTAACGAATACCTCAAAAAAGAAAATAATAAAGATGCCCTTACGTCCTTCGAATCTTCAGAAATGTCTCTTATGTCAACTTCATTACTGAAAGCCAAGCCATATCCAGACTTTTCGCAAAACAATACGATGTTTGCAGTAGCGGTATAGGTACATTACCTTATCAATACGACGATGTACAAAATGAGAAGCCAGTCGTTTTCTTTTAGAAAACTGCAGCATTACGCTGCGAATGATCTGTGTATACTGACACTAGTGATTACGCTAAATTATAGGTAGATTGGTACAAGGACTACTGACATTTCATTTATTAACGTCCGTTATAAAACACAAGAAAGGTACACGAATCATTCTTTCCGGTGCATTTCAAATGCAATGAATCCTTTTCGGGTTCAGTGTCTCCTATTGAGTTTTGGTTTGAGTTGTTTAAATTCGACTTCACGTGTCGGCTTTGTTCTTACACGGTGGAACATGAAAGCTCTTCCTCCACTGTGTTATCTTTTTATTGAACAAAATCGCAAGCCAATGTTTCGGGAATAATGCTACGCGTTTATTCTTCGCTAAACAGCGCGTTAAAGTAGAAACAAAAATGTTTTTTTCAATTTGATTTTGTAATTGTATAAAAACGCATTTAGAATTTAAAAGCATTTGCCAATCAACGATCACTGAAAAATACTTCAAACCTTATACCATATAATTAATTCTATATTCTGGTGCTCTCCAGATAGTTGAACCGGCATCCAAATTGCAAAGTGCTAATAAATGCGAGACAGGCATCCAGTGTTTTTAAGGTGAAAATATTCAAAACAACAAATTTTGACTCCAACTTGCTTTTGGAGCCAAATTCAGAGCTTGACTATCAATCGAGGAACAGCTGCATACCGTCCAACCTCAGCACGACTAGAGTAGCCATAGAGTGCATCTGAACAACATTCTCTTCGCTGTGAAATCACCTTTCACAAGCACCAACAATCTATGGAGCCAGTATTCTGAATTCAATAAAGAGGTCGCGGAGGTATCGCGTCAGAAATAAGATGGACAATAATTTTGTGCCAGAAAAGAAAGAAAAGGGTATACGCAAAGTCCCTCAAAAGAACAAATATACAGATGTTTTTCAGAAACTGGCAGCTGGCTTAAATCTCGGAGCACAGGCTCTTTGAAGTAGTGAAGTATAACTAGGCATCGAGGCGCAGGGAATGTGATGTGTTTGAAAAGCATCCAGCAGCTATTTAATGTGCATCAGGTAAAACGAGTGATCCTCCATACTAGTATAGAATAGATTGGCTCAGCTACCAAAAAAAAAGGAAGAACAACAATGCCACCGGCCCTGATAGCTTACCATTGGAGCTCTACAAACATGGAAATGGTATTTTGGTATCGCTTGATCTGGTTGCTCCAGAGCTTCGTCTTGACAACTAGAAGCAGTATGTTCAGGATCGAATAGAGTGCTGTCTATCTTAATTGTCCGGGAGCTCGTTATATAAGTAAGTAAGTGATAAAGAAGAAGATAAATTTGAACAAACTTTTGACCTGCCAAAGCGGCTTCGTGTGTAAATATTTTTTTCTAAATCCCTAACTTGAATTTTTAAAAACATGTGTGCCAAGTGTCAGAAAGTGCCAACTGTACTCAAAGAACTAATCCATTATAAGTCGCAGTAACGCCCCTAGGAATGTACCATAAATCAAATACCATAACTTCAAGTCATACCGCAGGCAAATATTGTTCCCCTTGGATTCAAGGCGTGACAAATTCCCCGACAAACCATGGCTATCCATCAACATATCACTTATTCCCATATTCTGTAAATTAGTGAAAACTGTCCAAAACATTTTCCAAAGTGGACGAGTTTTCGTGAAAAGCACATTTTACATTTTTGAAACTTTTTTTTTTACTTTGAGCTCAAACTCGTTCTAAATAACTTTCAACTGCGAATGACAGATTGAATTCGAAAAGTATTCATACTTCGAGCTTTTCTGCTACCATGTCCATGATTTTTATTATTTTTTTTTTATTCGAATTTTTTTATTCTGTGAATATTTTGACTGATTTATTACTCTTGACTGCGTGAAATACCATAAAATGAACAAACTGACAACCGACAGAAAACCGTTTTAGTTGAATAAGTTCGGTGTATCTAATTCATGTCTGAGCCTCAACATGAAATGTTTATGGCGAGTCATGGTGCGTTCCGAGGTAATGAAAAAGTTTAAGTGAAAGAATACATGTATCCGTGTAGATATACTATAAATGTATTTATGCGTATGCTAGTCAACAGGGAAATATATTTATTTAGCCACCTTCTCGAGTAACCGATGACATTCATATGAACCAAAAAAAAAAGTTTAAAAAACTCAGAAGAAAATATATTTTCCGAAGTTTCTTTTCATCAAATGTGCTGATTTCTTTATGAAGTGAATTCAATTTAAATTTAAGATTAAACGTGAACCATGACAAAGGTTTTTTCTTAACTTTTAAAAAATTAATTTAAGTTAAAATTTAAAGAAATAAACAAAATTATTGTTTTTATACACTGTTTTCTGCATATAAGTGGGTTTAAAATTCACTATGGCTACAACAATGGACATAAATACTCTTTCGGTGAATGCTTCAACAAAACAGTTGTTATCGAATAGAATAAAAATGTAAGTTTAAAACATTTTATTTTTATAAATAAGCTAACAATACCATAAATGAAAGTAGCCTATCATTCGAAACATCGTATCAAGTTTCTCTCAGGTTTTCTTGGATTCTCCCCATTGTTAGAATTTTCTTTGAATTTTTTTTTAAACATTTTTCGAAAATAAAATTAATCGTACACATTTATTAATGTTATTATTCGTAAACTTGATAACCTAGATATCTATTTTTGGAGAAGAAACCTTATGTTAACTGTAAGCCGATAGCAGTCTTTATGAAGAGAAGTCCTGGTGTATTCCATCTTTATTCCACCACGATAGGCGACTGCTTATAATCTGTGGCGAAGCATGGTCTCTACCAATGTGCTTCACCATGCTTCTCCAGTAAAGTTCCCCTCCATTCTCTCTTCTTATGCTGTGTTTCCGATTCGATAACTTTCCTTAATCTTGATTTGTAGTCGGAGAGTATTTTCCAAGCTCTGCTGTGATATTTGATAGTACAAAAAAGGACCAATCAGTTGGTTGGTACATATACTTAACAAATACCAGTGGACACTGACTATGAGTCTACTACCAGGTTTTCCTGTTCGCCTTTGAAGGCTCTCGTTCGTACTCTGTTGACCTCTGGTATATTATTTCCTGCTATACAATTTATTAATTTCCTCGACCTCGCACTTCTCGTGGCCTTTTTTTGTCGGAAAGCTCATAAAAGCAATCCTTGGTACCCTCGTTTTTCTCTTCTGATAAGGTGTATGGGAATGTAAGGATAATGTTAACTAATTAACTTTTGGTGCGGATTGTAACGAGGCGTATATTCACATGTCTGAAATTTAAGACTTCTTGCTTAATAAGAAATACGTATCTTAGGCACATGATTCAGATTTTGTTTCATAACGAACAATATGATAATGAAACTTCAATACTTCATATTATGACGTGGATGATCCAACAGAAAGTTTCGCATATAAAGTGTCTGCATGTCATATTAGCTTAAACTAGAGTCTCATCATAATTGTGGATATCATAGTAACAGCTAATTCAATTGATTTTCTGTCTTTGGTCAATATTTACATTTATTAAGTATGTGCACAGTTACCATACATATACAATATTCGTTAAGTTTTAGTGCTCTCAATTAAAAAAAAAAAAAAATCGCACTACTTATCAACAGCATCTTAAATAATAAATTAAAAGTAACTTACCATCAATTCGCGATCGGATATTATAGTTCCAAACGTTATTGACATAACCGGACCCATAAGAGGAGATACCAACATAGCAGCTACAATATTCGGAGCATTATTTTCCACAAGACCAAGGGCTGCAAGAGAACTGGAATGAGAAATTAGATTACTGTTCCATTAATATACGTACATACGAAGTGGTTGAAAGTACTTGTAATGCCATTGGCAAGGACACTTACTCTGCTGTTACAATTAACAAAAGATAGTCGAAGGATAAAGCACCTCCAGCCCGTACTCCATCGACAACTTGCTTCACCGTCAATTTCGATTTAATTGATTCCACAAAATTGTTCCATTTGGAGAGGTCTTCAGTATCCTCGCTGTTCATATCATAGGATTATGTGGTAGGTATATCCAGCACGAACAGAAAATTGAGAAGTTTTTGTTAGTTTCAAAGAAAACATTTTTATAGGATTTAGAAATTTGGAGAGGCGATGGTGAAAATATAGTGAGAAAATCGTGTGCAATATGTTTCTTAGTGGGATAAACTTGAATGCTCAGAGGAAAATCGATATTTAGCTTTTAATGGTGTGTCATTGACATGGTAAAGTATCTGTGGCAGGTACAAAAACTCATTAGGCAATCCAATTAACTTGAGACAAAGTATGGCAAAGAGATAAGCTGAAGTTAAGACTTAGACTAGACTCATTTAAGTTTGCAATAGTAAACTTTTGTTTTATACCTCAGCCAAAATTGTTTTTTTGTTTTTTTTTAATATAATAAAATTCATATAACTAATCCACAAAGATTAATGCGAAATTAAGTTGGTTGAAACTGATGAAATGTTTGGTATGAATTTGATTTTAACATTTCTCATCTCGTGATTTCGCTGTTTTTTTTTTTTTCGTTATATTTTGCAATATGGTCATTCTCCGACAATAATTTTTTATCGTGTGGCTTATGTAAAATTAATTTACTTAACATAGCGGATATGCGAGATTGTAAAATAGTGCGGTTTGCTAAGAGATGGCGTAACTTGTATTATTTTATTGTTATTATTCGATTGGAACATGCATTGGAAAGCTACTGTCATTGTACTTGATTTCAGTATACGCCATTCATTTAAAGCGTAAACAACAATAATTTTTTTTCACTCAAATATGTCGAACTTTGTGCCTGAAAAAGTGTTTTTGCGGGGAGTTCTTCTTCATGAAGAAAACTGCTGCCGAAAGTCATCTTTTTTTGGTGGAAGTTTATGGTGAACATGCGCTAGCTGAGCAAATGTGCCAAAAGTGGTTTGCACGATTTAAAAGTCGTGATTTTGGCTTCGAAGACGATGAACGTCCTGGGCAGCCAAAAATGTTTGAAGATGAAAAACTTTACTCTATGAAGATTGTTGCCAAACACAAGAAGAGCTCGCAGAATCTTTGGGTGTCACTCAAGCAGCCATTTTAAAACGTTTAAAAGCAGCTGGATATATTCAAAATCAAGGAAATTGGGTTCCACATGAACTCAAGCCGAGAGACGTCGAAAGGCGGTTTTGCATGTCCGAAATGCTGCTGGAACGCCACATAAGAAAGTCATTTTTGCATCAGATTGTTACTGGTGATAAAAAATGGATCCATTAGGACAACCCCAAGCGCAAAAAATCATATGTGAAACCCACCAACCAGCCAAATCAACGGCAAAGCCGAATATCCATTGCGCGAAGGTAGTGCTCTGTATTTGGTGGGATCAGATGGGTGTGCTGTATTATGAGCTGCTAAAACCGGATGAAACCATCAATGGACAACGCTACCGAACACAATTAATCCGTTTGAAGAGAGCAGCAGCCGAAAAACGCCCGGAATATGCGACCAGACACGAGGCAATAATTTTCCATCATGACAACTCTCGGCCCCACGTTGCTATTCCGGTAAAGAACTATTTGGAAAACAGTGGATCTGAAGTCTTACCCCACCCGCTTTATAGCCCAGACGTTACCCTTTCTGACTACCATTTGTTCCGGTCGATGCAGAACGCCCTCACTGAAATACGCTTCACATCAGTGCAGAATATCAAAAATTGGCTTGATTCATTCTTGGCTGCCAAGCCGGCGCAGTTCTTTTGAGATGGGATCCACAAATTGCCAGAAAGATGGGAAATAGTCATAGCTTCAGATGGGCAATACTTTAAATAATAATATTATACATGTTTTTCCTAAATAAACGTTCAAATTTTGAAAAAAATCAGGACGAATTAAATTACATACCCAATAATAAACTCAAATAAAAACATTTTTCATAAGTGTGATAACTGCATGAAAAATGCAACCTCTTTTTGTATAAAAAAGGGAAATATACATATATATATTAGGAAATATATTAAAGGGAATATTTTTTCTCTTAACATTTATATAAAAGTGCCAAACATTGATACTAAATGCTTTTAACTAAATGTAACCGCTGATGCTTAAAATATTCGAGATGTCACTCGTCATCAAAAAATGGCTAAACTTGTTGAATCCCAAAAACCGCTTGCTAGCAGGTTTGTAATTTCTTTATCTTCGTTGTTCTATGCAATTTATTTCTTTTACTCTCCTTGCGCATGTGACCGTTGGCCAATTGCTTTGAATAGATACTCGTTCTTATGCTACTGTTGTTGCTAATAGATTAAAGACGGATAAAGATACCATCGATTCATTTTCTCCGCGCCTGTGTCTATCCCGTAGGACTAACTCTGCTAAGAATAAGAAATTTTCCATCCATGAGATTGTGATATTGCTCCAACTTCTGTTGTTGTGTTTGGTATTGCTAGTCCGTTCTCATCGTCTATGATATTCGAGTCTTATAAAAGGATCTCTATCATGTCTGATGTAATGCCTCGTAGCGATAATAATATTATTCCTTAAACCATACCCTGGGGTCCAGCGCAATTGAAAACATATATTTATTAGAATATTTTTTAAACTAAGTAACCCATGCCGGCGCCACTCAAAGTATTTTCATATTATCTTAGTAGGCGTCTTATTGTCAGTCATTTATTTATTTTCGAGTTGTGTATTCGCGGAAATTTAAACTTTCGGTATTCCATAGACACCAGAGTAATGATAGTGCTATTTTTTAAAGAATCTGAATTTATATCTTTGCATTGATTTTATTGGTAAGTTAGCTTTTTATTTATGTTTTATTAGTGTTATTAGTGTTTTTATTAGCCAAGTAGTATTTTTAGTATTAGTGTTATTAGTGTTATATGTGTTGTTGATATGTTTCTCGATTTTAGTTTGAAATTACCGGATGGTTACACGAAGAAAACGATAAAGATGAAGATATCGTAACTGAAAATCTGAGTAATTTCGAAGATGATGGAGTAATCGATGACTTCCAACAAGATGAGGATGTCCCTTCGGCTTATTTCGCTTCAAGAAATTTCCTACGTGTTTTGGATGTTCCTGCCAAGTGGAGTGGTAAGCTTCCAAAAAGGGGTAAAACCGTGCAAGAAAACATTTTACTACACCCTCCTGGATCTAGAGGTGATGTTCGTAGTTTGACACCAGAAGAAGACGAATTTGGCAAATTCCCGAAGTACAAAAAGTCCTTTTGCAAAGGACACGGATGTAAAAGAGATTAAGGCTTTGTTTGGTTTGTACTATTTGGCTGGCGTTTTCAACATGAATCATGTCACAACCAAAGAAATGTTCGACAAGGGTTCCGGTGTGGGTTATTTTCGGACTCCCGATCGTTATAAATTCCTTACAAACTGTTTGCGTTTTGATGACTGCTCTACAAGGTTGGAACGCCAACAAAATGACAGACTTGCCCCAATAAGAGAAGTTTCCAATCATATTTTCAGTGTTTCAAGTGAAGTTTATTGTCATTCGGATTGCTGTACTTTGGACGAAATGTTGTTGGACCTTAGAGGCAGATGCATTTTTAAAATGTACATTCACAATAAAGCAGACAAATATGGTATACAAATTATACAAATACAATTCATACAAAAACTGATCCTAAAGCCAAATGCCAATTAGCTGAAATGGTGAATCTTTACAACAAGACGAAATGTGGTGTTGATTTGATGGAACAATTTTGTCACCGCTACAGTGTTTTAAGACAAACCAAGCGATAGCTATTAGCTATATTTTTTAGGATTTTGAGGAGACGAAACTTCCTTAACAACTTGACATTACCCCTCATCAAGGAAGAAAGGTTCATTTGGCCAAATTTGCCATCAAATCTCCAAGTCCTGATTGGAGATATTTTGGAAAAGAAACTATCATTAGTTGAGTCAACTACTGCTGTTGCTGGAAAAAAGATGATGTTCCATTTGTCCACGGGGAAAAGACAAAAAAACGAAAATAAGTTGTGGGTATTGGCGAAGTCCTCTTTGTGCCAAATGTGTTTAGACTCAAAACTTATATAATTTTGAACATAGTAACCTTTGTACGATTTTAATAAATATAAATATTATTTTTTTGAATTTGTTTTTAAGTAGTTTTCAAAATTGCTTGGTGTGTCCAAGACCCCAGTTAGTAATGGTATTTCTCCCGGGATGTGTAATGTTCAAAGGTTAATAACAATTCTTCAATTGATGTTGTTGTCTGTAATGATGTTTTTACTAATGATATTTGCGATAAGAATGACTTTCAATCGAAGGTTTTCGATGATCGTGAGAACAACGTTACCGTCATGGTGCCCAATAGCGTTCAATGATTTCGAATTTTTATCGCCAAAAATGCACCAGCTGGACCTGGTCGGCATATGGTTCAAGCAAGACGGCGCTACATGCCACACAGTACCCGAATCGATGAGAAATGAGTTCGGTGCGGATAGATCGTGCGATTTGACGCCTTTAAACTATCCTTCATGGAAGTACGTCAAAACATTCGTCTATCCAACTCTATCTATCTATCCAAATAATCTTTTAAAAGTAAATAGCGAGTATTTATTTATAAACTCAATTAAAAATTGTATACACATTTGCAATCTTTCTGTTTTTTTTTTTTTTGACAATTAAAAATCAAACGCTTAAAAAATTATGCATTATAGTATTTTTTAATGTGACTTCGATAAAACTAATCATTATTGACGTTAAAGAACAGCTTTCAAAAATCGGAATCCATTCTGTATAAGGCGCCATTGACTGGGGATTCTATGTACTCGTATATAAGAAAGAATTAGCGAAAGTTTTCGGTAGTGGGACAATACATGCAGCTACTTGTTTTGCGCAATGTAGTCATATCTTTGCGATTTGGCTAGACTTATTTCTATATTTCAACAAGAATGTACATAGATGCTGCTCTGGCGAGAGCCAAAAGCTCCTTTGCCCTTACACAGAGACTCTTTTATAGCGAGGGTGAAAGTTATCTGCTGCATGGCCCTCAACCGGCTTATGCTGGTATATAGTGTTCCGTGTGGTGTAACGTAAGAGCAAGCTTAATGGAAAAGATTCGGCTGTTTGAGAGCTCTTGCATCAGGGTTTGTATTCACCTTTACAGAACGCCAGAATCGAAGTACATAAAATTCTTTCCCAATGTGGTCCTATAAAACATGGTAAATCTAATAAGAGTTGGCAAATTCTCTATTAAGTTGACCCATGGACATATTGCAAGAGCAATTACCTGGTCCAACAATATGATATTTGGGGTCTACTACCCCAACTATTGGGTTGTTCAATAAGTTCTGCAGTTTTGTTAGGTTTAAAGTTAAACACATATTTTTGGTATAAAAGCTTATAAATAATCCATCAGATATTATCCATTATGATCTGTTACTTTCTTCCGTCTTACTGAAAGAGAGATAACGCTTCTGTTTTAAAGTCAGCAGACTAATGGGTAAAAGAGTACGTTTTGATCTCACTTTCGGAATTGAATTGCTTTCCGTCTTAAATGTTTTGGAGATAGCGGAACAGATGATCTGTCTGAAGAGGCGAATGCTGCATAACTTTTCAGCTTTTTAACCCAGCTGCATAACTTGAAATTCAGCTTTTGTTTAGTCACTAAGGCTATGTGTGGTCTGGCGTTGTCATGATGAAAAACAACGCTGTTCCTTTTCGCCAACTCTGACCGCTTTTATTCGACTTCCTGCTTCAAAGTATCGAGCTGGAACTAAGATATAACGGCATTCATTGTCTAATTGCGTGGAAGCAACTCGAAGTAAAGGGCACATCGCCAGTCCCATCAAATGCACAACATGACTTTTTTGGCATGCAAATCCAATTACGCAATTACCGACCAATTGCGGTGTCTCACCAGGAGCGCACCATGACCTCTCAAATGTAAGACCCATTTTCATCTCCGGTAACCACTCTTTTCAATCTCAATAAAGACTGACAGACTATTATGCGTTCCATAATGTTTTGTTCACTGAGTTAGTGAGGAACACAAACATCCACTTTTTTGACATTCCAAGCCTTTTCAGTCTCTGGGAAGTGGTTGTATGGGCGATGTTAAACCACGCCAACGGTTTTTGCAGCTAAGTTTTGATTGTCGTCTGTGATGGTTGTACGTTCAAAGCGAACAGCATCAGCAATGTTTATATGTTATTTCCTAAACGAAAGCGTGTTTACTTACGCTAACAAGTGTCATCGATTTAATCCGACTCTCCATACACGCTGCAAATCTCCCGTTGCGCTTCTGTCGCTTTGGCAACTTTTTTAAAGAAAAAAAGCAAAGTATGTCGAAAATGGACTTTCTTGTCTTACATTTAAAAAAAAAAGCATTTAAAACAAGTCCGATCTAAAAAAAACAAAAAAAAAGATGTTTTGCGGCACCATAATATTTGACGGTTGAGTGAAGAAGACCCGCCTAGTCGGAAGGCTAACACAGGGTAGGGTAGTTTTAAGGTATTAAGGTTAGCAACCTTGAGTTATTTTACAATTAGGTTAGCAACTTGAAGTTTGCTAGAAATTAGGTAAGATTAGATTTTATAGTTAGGCTGAGTTTAAGTTAGCATAGGTCAGTTTAAGTGATTCAAGTCAGATGTTTAAGTTTTATATAAATTAAAAACAAAAATGCTTATTTACTAGGTGGATTGAAAAGCAACCTCCTTGACCTACAGAATGTGCTGCTACCGCAAAAAAGGTTATGGTACCTTGAAGTCCGTTCATAGTTAGGTAGACATGCCAAATTTCAGTGCAATACTGTCTTTAGTTTTGTTTTGACAGCTGATTGTTGTTGACGTGTTTGGCATCATGTTGAGTATGGACAAAAACGATTTTCGTTCTCTCATAAAACATTATTTTTTGAGAGTCAAAACGGCGAAGGAAACAAAAGAAAAGTTGGATAAATATTATGGGGCTAATGCTTCGTCAGATTACACCGTCAAATATTGGTTTCGAGAGTTTCGTGGTGACCGCAACTATAAAACCGATCAAGTCCGCAGCGGCAGGCCCTCCGATGCGGTTACAGAGAACAATGTCAAAAAAATACATGAAATGGTGTTGGCTGACCGGAAAGCGAAGGTGCGCGAACTAGCAGATACCGCAAAGATTAGTATTGAGCGCACACGCCATATTTTGGGCAATATTCTGCATATGAAAAAGTTATCCTGCCGCTGGATACCGTTGGATGCCGCTGGATGCCGCGCACACTCACTCCTGACCAAAAACACGAACACGAGAGCACTTCGAAAGAGTGTTTGGACTTGCTGATGCGGAATCGGGTGGTCTTTTGACGTCGATTGGTAACTGTTGAACACCAGAGAACAGAATGAGTGCCCGGCAATGGACTGAAGCCGGCACGAGTGCTCCGAAACGGCCGAGGGAGGCTCTAAGGGTCGGAAAGTTTATGGCGTCGGTTTTCTGAGATTGTCATAGCATACTCTTCGTGGACTACCTCAAAAAAGGAAAAATCGAGCAATACTGTGCACTATTGGAGCGATTGAAATCGCCGCAAAACGGCCTCACATGAAGCGAAAAAAAATTTTGTTTTTGCAAGACAATGCACCGGCGCACAAGAGCTAAAATCAATGACTTACGGCTCCAATTACTGTCGCATCCACCGTATTCACCCGATTTGGCTTCCTCGGACTATTATCTCTTCCCAAACATCAAAAGATGGCTCATCAATAAAAAATTCAGCTCACGCGAGGAAATCATCCAGACCACGGAAGAGTATTTTGCAGACCTTCCGGAAAATTACTTTCCGGACGGGATCAAAAAGTTGGAAAGTCGCTAAAACTAAAAGGCGATTGTATTGAATAAAATAAAAAAAAATTTAAAATTTTTTTTTTTCATTCCCAAGGAGGCTACTTTTCACCCCACCTAGTAGTAAGTTTTTTTTCACATTTTTAGTATTTTCTTAGCTTAACTAAATGTGAATGAATAATAATTGTTAATGAAAATGATAAAGTAGATGTCGAAAGACATGAAATAAAAACTTAATTTAGCTTAAAGCGCACGCTTTATTCCAAGCGAGTCAGAATAAGTTAATAAAGTTATGTTAAGTATGTAACTTAGTATGTAAGTAAATGTAAGAATACAATAAAATGCACTAAAAATGATGAAGAATGTATGTTGATATTGGATATATTCAGCTAAGTACTGGACATTTTTTATGGAGCTTTTATCACCCAAGATGGGATTCCATTGTCTTAAATCATTCCTACAGGAATCATCCGTAGTGAGTAGGATGTAGGGCCTAGTAGTAGTAGGGCCTCTATTTTCACAATATTTATTGATGATATTTCTAAAATAAAGTATTGGAAATGTCTTTTATACGCAGACGATCTTAAGTTATTCGTAAAAATTAAAAGTATAGGTGACTGTCATCAATGTAATTCAGAACAACTTGAACCCGCTTTATAATTGTGTTGCCAGTTGTTTAAAACTATATGCTAAAAAATATCAGTATATACCCTTTTCAAAAAAATCAGTAAGTCTACTGTATGATTATATGATTGAGTCGAAAGATCTATCTCGTGTTGTGAATGTTGATGGTTTAGGCATTATGCTTGAATCATCTTTTTCTTTTAAATGTTATATTGACTTTATTGTTCCTGTGCAACACAAAGAACTTTGATGATCGTTTTGCACTTAAACTGCTTTCTACTCTCTCTCGTTAGATCTACGCTAATGCGATTTGGAGCCCTATCCGACTTGAAACAATCCATAGTCGATTCACTAAATACTTTTTTTTTTTTATAAAATTCACTGGCCTTTTTGTACTGATTCTAAGTGTATGTGCTTGGTAAAAACAATACTAAGTCATCATAATCAACACGTACTATTCACGGTATAATGTTTCTTAGAGATTTACTCTAATATCGTATTAAATTTCCTCCATTATTGGTATTGGTTCCTATTTATGTTTCGTATAGATCATTTTTGAAAAAAATAGGGTTTTCTAATAACAACTTGACCAATTTTGTCATTTGAGACATGACTTAACGTACCCCACAGAAAATAGTCAAGCGGCGTTAAATCGCACGAACGAGGCGGCCAATCGACTGGCTCATGTCTTGAGATAACATGCTCACCATACTTACTGTTCAATAAATCGATTGTAGCGGGTGCTGTGTGGCTTGTGGCACCATCCTGTTTAAACCACATGTCGTCCAAGTCCATATCTTCCAATTCGGGCCAAAAATATTCGGTGATCATGGCGCGATAACGCTGACCATTCAAAGTAACGTGACGATCATTATCATCGACGAAAAAATATGGCGCAATAAAGCCGCCGGCATGCAAATCGCACTAAACAGTTATTTTTTGTGGATGAAGTGGTGATTCATGAAGCACAAGTGGTTTTTCATCCGACCAATAACGCATATTTTGCTTATTGATGAACCTATTGAGCCAAAAATGTGCTTCGTCACTGAAGATGATTTTGCGATGAAATTCATCATCTTGGCGCATCTTCTCCAGAACGCAATCGGATAACGTACGTCGCTTCAAATGGTCCATCGGCTTCAATTCTTGAGTCAGCTTGATCTTGTACAAAATACGCCATAATGTGGTCTGAGCGATGCCCAATTCTTGAGAACGCTGTGGAATTGACTGATTTGGATCGTTTGCTACGGACGTCTGAACGGCAGCGATATTTTCGACACTTCGACCAACCCTTTGTATCACTGACACGGCAACATCACACAACGAATATATAGACTCAAATTTTTGCACTAAACTTGTTATTGTTTGTCTACTAGGGCGAAAATTACGACCGAAAATTGGAATTAACGCTCTTAAAGTTGCAGTCACCGACTCCGAATATCTGTAGAAATTTTTTTATAATTTGCAGACTTTGCTCCTTAGTGTACTTTACCATGATGAAAAGGTTGAGTTTACTGAATAAATTGGCAGTGACAGTTTGATGATTAGTTAAAGTGTGAGTTCACAAATTAAATTCAAAGTTGTCAAGTCCCTATTGGAAAACCCTTTACTATCGAAGTGATTGCACTTCCTATTTTATGATCTAGTGATTTATTATGATTATTATGATTAAGTGTAAAAATAAAACTGCTGTAAAAATAAAAATGCAATCACAAAGCGGAAGAGAAAATGACTAATTTATTTCCCTTTGAAGTGAGCCTTGATTCTCGGTCAACTACCGCCATTTCAATATTTCATTTCCAATTCATTGAGATTCATATATGCTCAATTTGACAATTTTAATACATAGTAGTGCAGCAGCTGAGAGATCTTTTTCAGAACTCAATTATATTAAAACGAAATTAAGAAATAGTTTAGACCTAGAAACAATTTGATGTTCTGTAAGACGCTAGTGAATGTTTCTAAAGTATTTGAACCAGGATTTAAGCCTGGTCCCTTATTGGTAGCAATTTCACAAAATACTGATGCCAATAAACATACATTTGTACACAAAATAACTTAAAATGAGTTTATTGCATATTGTTTTTGTTATATGTACATATAAATGACATTATTATATGTTAATTAAAAATTTTTGAATTAGTGAAAACTGAAAAGCCCAAACGATCGATTAGACTACTTGGCCTTGTGTCGTTTTTTCAAATTTTATTGTGCTAGAATTTGGCCTCATGATACGGCATCTTTTGCATCACTTCACTTTTTGAAAATCAAGTGGCTGCACTATAGCTGAATACGTTCTTACTCGTATGAAAACTTTTCATTTCGGTAGTGGAGGGATTATCTAAATACGTTCAATGGAGATATCAAAGCGATAGACTTTTATGGCGTCTTCGACATGTTTGTAAAATAATGAAAATTTTAGGGCAATGACTGCACTAACAGGCCCGAAGCAGAGTAATGGCACACGAATTAATTGTACTCGTAGTAAAATGTAAGCAAAATCGGTGTCACTTAATAATGCCATTGTAAAAAGATGTCCATTAACGTACACCGGAAACCTTGGATAATGACTCCCTTTTATTGGAAAAACGACTCGCACTGCAACAGAAAATAGAATTTATGTTATGTTACACCGGATACAGGGTAGGATACTGAAAGCATTAAACTGCAAAATTTGTAACAGCTGTCTTAAATCGGTGTTCGCATTGTAAAACAAATTCGTTGTGCAATGTAAGCTTAGGAGGTGTGTAATGAACTTCAAGCTGATAATTGAACGCCAATTGGTGATTGGAAAACTGCACAATATCAGAATCCTGCCACAACTGGTAAAGGGTATTTTATGACATTTCGGCAAAATGGGAGCCAGTCCGAGGGACGATATTAATGTAATTATTGGTAACTTCCATATCACACTAAAGAAAACATCTTTGGCTGATTATTTGTAATTCCACATATTCTATGGATCAAGAACAGATAAAATGGCTTTTGACTAAATGTAGAATTGTTAATACTTGTAAACCACATATCCAGTATCACGAATGTGCAAAGATACACAAGTCCAAGTGTAAACTCTCTCCTTTAACGCGTAATCGTCAGACAGGCCAGAAAAAGAGATTCAATTTCGCTAGACTTAGTACTCCTGAAGTAACTAGAGTAAACAGAAATCCCCTGAATCAGAAACACTTTATTCAATTCTCAAATGCAACTGACATCATCATTAAATACGTAGCTGAGACTACTATGGGTTGCCATGGAATACTGCGTGTCCGACTGCAAAAGGGAAGAGAAATTTCATACAAAAAACATTGTAAGGTAACACCAAAGAAGTGGGAAGGGTGTAAAGTTAAGAAATAAGAGAAAAAGAAAACCCTACGTGAAAATAAAAGAGCCCACGCAGCATTCTAGCTGCTTTTCATGGACGTAATAATTTCCTTTTTTTTTAATTTTGATGGGTGATGGTTTGACAAAAAGTCAAAATGACTTAGAGGGTTCTGGTATCTTCTCAGAAGGCACAAAACTAAGAGTGTCTAAAAAACTAACGGATGAAAGCAGTGTCTTCCAATCAGAGGTTCTGGCTATCCTAAGAGCGGCTAAGCTAATGCAAATGAGATCCGAAATAGATATCGCTATCTACATTGATAGCCACCCGCACTCAATGGGATCAATCAATACGGTCTGGGGCTGTCGCACAGTAGCCAAAAGAGTCCCAATAAGTCCGACAATGAAGATCTTAATAAAACTGAATAAAATGGGCTAGGTCGCTCATATATTCACACAAAGATGAAGTTTTAAGTCAGGATATCCTGACACAAACGGCTAGAGAAGAAAAAGCGGACGTTATTTTGATAAGTGAACCGTATAAAACTCTGGACAGCAATATATGGATCTGCGATAGGACAAAGCATGCTGCTATATGGATATGTGGAAGGCTAAGCGAACGGGCCCAAGATGGAAGGACACACACTTGTGTTGAAGGACGTAGTGGTGTGGATTAGTACGTAGGCGCAGTCCTGGCATCGAATATTCAGGTGTTGCGAATCGTGCATGTTGGTGGCACGGGCTACCGCATCTTTAGAAGATTACCACATCCATTGGCGCAACCAAAAAAAAAAAAAAAATTAAGATATACTTGTACCACATATTTGTCGACTTTAAGTCCACATATAAGGATATCTACAAAATGTTTCTCTGATCCAGGTTGGTCAAGTTACGCCAGAAAACCTGCTGTGGTCTTTTCAATTTGGAGCAGTTATGCACATAATGCACATTTTAACAATGAAAACACTGTTTTTTATAAGCCGGTCTAGTTGTTGGGATATGTAGTAAGCATCGACATCATGGAAATTGAAAAAGAGGCGCATCAAGTTAATCTTGAAATAAACGGCTGCTAGACAAGTTAGCAATTGGAAATATGGCTCATTTGGTAATTCTTATATATGAGAGATTGTCACTTTTGCTTCCTACATGTTTGTACATATTTACATTATATTAAAACATATTCAAATGAATATCTTTCGAAAAGGGTTCGTAAAAAACCATTCGTAACCACAATTGGTATTGATCTGAGGATGTATTATACAAGGTTGTGATTAATTAATTGAGACATGAGATAGACTCAATATCTCTATGGAACACAAAAAAATATGGGTTCATCAGAAGTTAGTTTTTTATTTGGTTCGGCTACATAAAATAAATCTATAAGAAAATTGTTATGTTTTTTTTATTTTAATATTTAAAATTAGAAAAAGATTAAAAATTCAAAGTGCTAACATGTCTTTTTCTTTATTTCAAGGTAAGTCTACAAAATGTCGATTAATTTGTGCTCGTAAGTAGAACTAAATTAATAAGAAATTATAGATGGACAGTTTATTTTGCATTAAATTCATGATAGACTTATAACTTAAGATACGAAGTCATAAACAAATATGTTATTATTAAAAACACTTGGGAAGTTCTTCATTTTGCATACTAAATTTATGTAAATAGTGATGAATGCCTCAATAGGTTTTTTAAAAATCAATATCTTTATGGAATACAACATAATCAACAGTATAAATTTAGTGAATATTTAATTTTAACAAACAAATTAATCAATATTATAGCTCGGAATAAAAAATTGTTGAAAGAAATACCTCTTAGTTTATAGCTTAAATATTTATGAAGTTATTTTAGAGTATGTAGTGAACCCTAGACGTTTGAATATACCAACTTGCTCGATCAAAAAAACACATATTAACACATCTTAGACTGCTGTCAAAGTTGGGAGAAGAAACCTCAGACATATGAGTGCAAGAACAATTAGAAACGAAAGTACTCATTCGCTTTAATATTGCTTAGAAACGACAAACTAGGAAGTATTATTTTATTTTTTAAGTTTATAACCAAATTATGTTTATCAAAACAGTTTCTTAATAAATTTAAATACCAATTCATGTCGGCATCCAAATCCAAAACACTTATGAAGCCATAAAGTCTTTATTACCATGTAAAAACAATAGTTTATTCAGTAGCCCTAAAACGGAACCACTTGGGTACAGTGGGATTTCCAAGTCCTTTAGGGGAAGATAAAAAAGTGTTTTAATGGTATAATGCCTGAAGTACCAGCACCTACTACAATTCAGGATCTCGTACCACCAGCCTGATGCGAGCATGTGCAAGATATTTGCTAAAATAGTGATCCACGGTGTCGTCATCGTCAACCGTCATATCGTGTATTTAGGAGAAGAATATGACTCATGTAAAAAGTCTAGAGGACTTCGTGCTAGGGGATAACAGGAGAGTGGAAGTGGGTTAAATTATAAATTACGGGGGTTGAAAGTGCATAAAATATTTTGCGTTGTTCTCGAGCAATCGATGTTTCCAGTCAATAACTTGAGGATAAAAAGTACATCAGCGACTTCACGATGTTTTTTTATGATATGCATGTTTATATTTTTTAGCCTATTTTCATATGGAGGTAATACATATACATAGATTGGCCTAAGATAGACCACGAAGTGCGAAACGAATAAATCTCCTTTGGACTTCTTCAATTCTTTAAATGTGGATTTGCTTATAGGTTGACCGAACTTGGTTACAATAGTCAAGAAGGAACCTTACAAGAGTATGAAGAGGAACTTTGTTTGGCATTCCTTGATAAAACCAAGGTTATAATTAGCTCTATTTACAATACATAGCTGTCAATATGTGAGTCGAAATTCAATTCTTTGTCACAAATTACTCCTAAATCCCGTACTTCGGTAGTGGAAGGAATAAGCTCATTGCATATTAAGCAGTTTCTTTGAGGTGGGGCTAGACGTCTGCTGGAATTGGCTATCGCTTAGCATTTGTTAGCATTAAACTCCAAAAAGTTTAGCTTGCACCGTACCGAAAACTTATTTAAGTCATCTTGCAGGTGATGGGAGTCAGAAAGCGGTGAAATGACTTTGGAAATTTTCATGTCATCAGGATAAAGATGATTGGTTCAAGGTGGCTTTAACAATAATGTTTTTATATTTAGTGGAATGAATGATATCTCAGAACAGTTTCTTATATAGCTAAAATATTTCTATTTTAGATGAGAAATTAAAAGAGACGAAATTAGACGAATCGTCGGAAGGCGCCCATTTAATAACGTAAATAACGTTAAGGCAGCGTTTGGGGAACTTAGTTTTGATACATAATAACTCAAAGTTGTCAATGTGAGAAATGTCAACAGAAGTTGCTTGAAAACAGTTCCGGATTGCTGGGAAAACATTTCTGCCATAGAAATGGCAAATCCATTTTTCGTAAAACGTCGAGGTTTGGGGAAACAGCTCATGGTTTTTAATGTGAGGAATTAGATTTGTTTCAGAAAGAGCAATCAGATCATAGGGAATTTTTTGAGAATTAAGATATACGACGGTGATTTTAGAGCGCAAACCTCTTATATTTTGGAAGTAAATGGACAGGCATTTTGAACTGGATAATAATTTTTGAAATTTGAACGAGTTCTTTGTAAGTGGGAAACGAGCCGACCGATATACTAACATCCTCATCAACTTCTCTTATGATAGTTTGGCTATTATCCAAAAGAATTTTCTTCACAGCTTCGACGTTATCATCTTTTTTTGATGTGCTGGGCCGTCCAGAGTAAGGCTCGTCATTGAAATCTTTTGGGGCAATTTAGAAGAACTTGTACCACTTGTAATCATTTTTTTTTTACTTAAACCAGACTCACATATACCACTGTCAAATTTTAAAGTATTTTAGAATACTTGATTCCATTTTTACACAAAGTTTGATGCAAATTCTCTGCTCCATTTTTCATAATAATTAAAAATCACCGACCACATCGAAACACGTCTAATCTTTCTATCTGTCAAAAACAAACTAACTATGCTATATACGATACTTAAAACTCTGAACTCGTATGTTCGGGACATGTGTAAAAACACACCAAAAAAAATTGATAATCGAGTGTAAGTTGCCTTCAAAATTTTAAAAGTTACCTTACTTCATCATCTCAACGTTTAAGTTATTAATGAGAAAACATTCAGCTTTAAGAGGCAGTTGGTAAAATATTTATGAAAGAAGAAGCAATTTGAATAATGTAAATTGACAATATGAACTGAAAAATATGTAAGCAATTTGCAGAAAAGCATACGCAAATCACTTTTTATTTTCATTATTTCAGAGCACCAGTCTTACAACGAAAAATACGTTGTAGTGCATTATTTTTTCTTGTTTCTCTTTATTTAAATTTTTTTATTATTGTCTCTAATATTTTTAATTTGAATTGCATAGCTGCATCATTCTTACTATCCTTCTTTGTGTTTCATTTAGTCTTAGGCAATGTAGAAATCTGTCATAATATATCATACAATTTTAATTTTAGTCGTAAGAATACAAAGACGCGTACATATTTCCTTCATTAACATAAACTCATGATTATAGCAAATAACTCAAGGGTAGAAGATATTAATCAATATACTCATTTTATAATTTACCCAAATTTGCTCTCAAAACATATGACTTTAGTTCAAACAAAGGCTCTCGGTAAACTGCATATTTCTTCCTAACTAATGTGTGTGTATAAGTAAAAGGGAACAGTATCCTTGAACGACTTGATTTTGACTAAAATCCTACCTAATACCGTTGCCAACAACCTTCAATTTTCGATCAACTCTGACCTTCAATTCAACTTGTCATTTGACTTTTCCAGCCCACTTTTGAATCATTTTACTTTTTCCGCACCAAAAACTCTGAAAGCAAATTCAAAACGGAATTCAGGACTAAATCTAGGTAGGATCAGTGCATCACTAGGCTCTGTGGGTGACAAAAAAAGGTGACTTTGAAAAATACAAATAAAAAAAAAAGAAAATCTTAATAGAAGCTCGACAGATGCCAGAACAGTTAACTCCAGATGGCATTGCACTTATAAATGCATGGGAAATTTTGAGGATTATCCATTTGGTATAGCAACAGGAAAATGAAACTACATCCTGTCTGGATCACTCTCCTTGCTTATTCCCGAGTTTACCCTTTACTTTCATTTTTCATTAAAATATTCTTCAAATATCCAGGCTGCTTCTTTCTCTGTGTAAGGTGAACAGGGAAATTAACAATTTTTCACCATGAGAAAATCCTCTAAGTTTTTTGAAACCATATCACCTCTGAGCTCCTCGACAACTCCCACCAGATAAACGAGAAACCAACAGAAATTAAAAAAAAAAAAAAAAAAACGGAAACGAGACAAAATATGAAAAAGAACGTGTGCGGTGCATTGGAAAAAAATTAAAAAAAAAAAAATAACAAACGATACTCTACTACTAAAAACACTCACCTGAAGTCATCTTTACTGGGTAAAGGATTTGATATAGCATCGTAGCTTACACTGCACGGTAAAACGCTGAAAAAGGAGATGCAGCAATCCCAGAAGTATCCGTACGTTGAAAAGAAAGAAAAAAAAAAGTAATGCAGGTTACAAAAAAATGCTTAAAAGTCTCTTCTATAGGTTATCCTTGAATGGAGATAGAAAATAATGCACGTCTGGGATTTCACATGGAATGTCCTGTTTCGTGTGTTCTTCTCCTATGGCAGGTACTTTTAATGACATGGTGCTTTATTTTGGGAAACGTCTCTCAGTAATCGTATCTATCTATCAAAGTTCAAGTGTTCAAATGTTCAATGCTAGGAAAACGGTGTTTCTACTCCGTCTACGAGTATATTCGACACTTTAATTTGATTCGGATCGAAGAATGTCCACTTTTGTCCCGCAGTCAAGCTGTTGACACAAATTTAGGACATCTGCGCTTTCTCGTACCACTAAAACTCTTACAGTGCTACATGTACTCGTAAAAATAAAATAGAAATTACCTAACACTGGAATTTACTTTTGTGCCAATGCCCAATTCTGTCAGACAGTGTAATGTCGTTTCACACGGCTCACCAGAAGGCAGCGGAAACACAACATGATAGTAGTATCCTTTTTTGCCCATTGACCAAGTCACATGTTCTATTCCGAGCTTTGCCAGTAGCTCTTCGAGTACCTAAATAGAAGACAACCAGAAAATTTATGCTGAGTGCTATTTCCTGGAGATGACAGTTTAAAGTCGTAAATACGGATAAAGACAGTTTCATGATATACGAGTATTGCTACCAAAACTTACACGAGCACCAGTACAAATGCGAGAAGAGACAATTTCAAGTTTACTTCCTAAGTGTATTCGAAAAGCATATCTAACCTCTAATCAGGGATAATCGCAATTTTGTCAAAGTTGCAAACTCCTACGTATATCAGAAGTGACAAGAAAGGATGTTGTAGCACTTTGATTCATTGAGATTAAGTTATCACGTTATGGGACACATTTGAATATATAATTTAATTTTTAAGAGTTAAATAATGAATAGATTTTGCCGAAAAGGGTAATTCAAGAGGACTGGGAGACAATTTATCAACGCATGACAACTTTTGACACTATGATTATCGCTTTTCTGATTTTGTAATAATTTGACACATGACAAGTGGGTTCACAGAAGCTTATCCCAATGACATCTTAATGTATCTTAGTTTATGATGTGAAATCCAAGATTCCTCAAAAATTTTGCATGCGTTTGGTTTAGATTATAATATACCATAATCAGTAGTACGAGTAGTTATCATGGAGACTACGAGTGATGTTGATGTGTTAATACAAGAATACATTATAAGTTGCCCCGAAAGTTGACATCTCATTGCAGAGAAAATGCTAAATAACATGTTTTCTGGAGATTTAGCAGATTAGGTGGTTTTTGAATTAGAAATACCCATAGAAAAATAATGCATTTAGCATTAAAGCGATCTCACGCTTTTTGATTCCGACACACTCGTACGTCCCAGGGTACTGCGGCGCTGATGAACTCGCCAGATTCTGCTGTCTATCTAAAAACAAATAATTGGTAACTTGAAAACGTAATTGAGAAACTTTTAAGAGTTCACTGTGGGCAGTCTGGTCTAATATGGCCCATGCACATCCTACCTTCAGTTCAGAAGGAGAGATATCTCAAAATTCGTATATATAATCACTGAATCACTGATTGAGTATTCCTTACAATGATTTCTGTGGGAGGTGTAGGGACAGGTAGTCAAAAGATATTTATGTAGGTGCATTTGCACCTATTCCGAATAAATAAAACTCTACAAGGTCAGCTTTTCTTTTGACCGAAAGAGTACAGCCATTCAGTTCATTTGTACTGGGACCAAGTGTCACTTCTTAAAAATATCTTATTCTTCTTCTTATATTCCTATTCTTACTCATGTTATAACGCTTCCGTACGTCTTCATATTGCATCCGTCAGTAGAAACCCCACCTGTATGTCAACATACAAATAGAACCAAGCTATTGTAAAATAGAGTTGCGTCAGGTTCCCGTAGTGTTCCAAAATTTCAGGGCTTATCTCTTTCTGTTCAAACAAATATCAACGAACACTAGAATGCTACCAGATTTTCTTCCAACCGGAAGACAGGATTTTGGCTAAGTTAAAAAGGTAAACAAACATGTATACGCACATAATTATTGGTGGACACCTGGAGACGGATTAAAGAACGTTTTGCAATTAAAGTACGGACTGCAGTAAAGGGATCCCAACTTTAGTTTAAAAGTTCATCGTGGTGTTATAAACGTACCTCTAAGAAGCAGAAGCAAACAGAAACGGTAGCAATACAATATAAGGGATCTTTTTTTATAAAGCTGTTAAATTTGAAATTGAAATAAGTTAAGCAAATGATCTTAAGTTTTTTCATTCGATAGACAATTTAATGGCATGAACGATGAAAAATGTTTTCGGACAGATGGCTACAAAGGAAGCTTCAATGTTCGACCACTTTTTTAAGTATTTGAAGACATATCTTATGAATGCTGTGCACGATATTGGCTTCCAAGGCTGGAATCGTTGTTGGCTTATCTGGATAGACCAACAACTTCAATTACCCAAACCAAAAAAAGTCCAGCAAGGCCAAATCTCACGATCTCGGAGGCGACTCCAGAGATTCATTTCTGCAGATAATGTAGTCATCAAACACTTATTCAATAAACCGATGGTTTCGACATCTTGTTAAAATCAAATGTCCCAAAGTCTATGTTGATGCACTTTTGGAATGATACAATGGCTCTGTGTCACCACTGGCGGTGACATTTCGATTCTTTTCATTTTTGAAGACAAAGCCGCCATAAACAGCATCAAACAGTGCATTTTTCATTTTGCATCAGTATCTGAGAAATTACTCCCACTGACACAGAAGTGAGGTAAGAAATTGGATCGACTTTCAACCGTTCAACGAAGTCACGATACAAAGGATGATTACCTGGCTTCACTTCATGCAACAAATGAATCTTGTAAGCGTGTTAACTAAAATTCTTTCACAAAATCTTCTAAAAAGCTGATGACTACCGCAAAATCTGAAAATTTGCGTAGTGCTCTATAAACATTTTTTAGTGAACTGAAATTTGGGAAATAAATTTTCGCTGTTTGTAAATAATATTCGGACGTAAGATTTTGCATGATGGTTTGCCAAATAATACTGCAAAATAATAATACTCATCATCGGAGAGTTAGTAAGTAGCCGATGCCCCGAACAACACCTGGTAAAGTTTCGATCACTGTATTTGAATTAGAATGAATATAAACTATGTATCAGAGGCTCAATGACATGCTATACCAATCCAGTGGTATCAAATCAAGTTAGCCATCCACAGCAATGGTTTTCAGATATTGAACGTCTATTGTCGTTAAGATTGTTAAAGCCTTCTAGAATAGCAAAAAAGGATAGTCTTTATTGAAATTCCTGGCGAACTATTCCAAACGTCGCCAAAAGCTAGCAGCAGATATATGCTATTGCTGTTTCTTTTCATCATCAGCCGAGGAATTCAGTAACAATTTGCATTATATCTTAAACAATATGTCTAATATATGTATATGTACCAAATGAATCCTGAACTAGAACACAAGACAAGTAGAGCAACATAAATGTAGCAAGTCAAAAGCGAAATGCATTTTAAGTTCTAACGCTTCACTAAGCAATGCAGTTTGCAACTTACTTTATCTAAGATGTCGAAATTAATATAAATGGTATAAGTGATATTCTAGATATGATCCGCATCTTTGAAAAGTTGTAGAGTGTCAGTATAAGCCTAATATGTACACACACTCCTGGAAATGAAACTGATCCCTTTATCAAAAATGGTTTCTACTGCATTTTAGAAGGAGCTTGCTTGTACAGAGGACCATGACAAATCTTGTAAGAAATTAACTGTAAATGAGATAATCACAAATAATACAACTTCCACGACGCAACAAAAAAGAGCGGCATCCGAACCAGTGCTTTTGTGCCAGTCAGCAATGCGGCGATCGGCATTACTAGATTTTTTCAAATGAAAATGCACACAGAAATCTGGCTGACTTCGGTAGATTAAACACCTAACTAAATAGACCACATGCTGATTGATGCAGCACGATCATTAAACATGTTAGAGGTGTCAATATATAGAACAGAAAATGTTGAATCTGCCCACTAATTAGCAGCAATCCGATTCAGAGAGAAATCTGGGTCAACTAACTTAAATGAGGCCTATTCAGAAATAATATGCAACAGCTGAGCGAAAGACTATGCAATATTCAAAATCCTATCACAAAAGCGGATGTTTTGTGGTTGGTCGCAATGCAGTACAAAGCTGTCGAAGCAATCTTCCTTAAAAAGAAATCCTTGGTGTTGGTATCATGTGAAGTGAATGGTTGAAAAAATGACGTATAACCAGAAAAGGGAAGGAGGCCTCAATGATCCCAGCCCCTGAAATATCGAAAGTAATATAAAATTTTCAACAGCTTCTTGAAGAGCATAATTGAGAAGAGTATGTATGAAGTATGAAGAGAAATCAACGTTTGTCGACGAAATATTATCGATCTTCCACACAACCTAGAGAACGCCAACACAGCTATTATAAGAGCTAAAAAAAACAAGACTATGGCTTGGAACGATTATCACAGAAAGCTTATATCAATGCTATGACAAGTATCATGCACCGGATTATCTGCAATCTTTGAGAAAGGCCATAAGACTAAAAACTACCCCAGACAACTGGAATATCAACTCTGTCTGCCCTTTACTAAAGAATGGCGTTCATATACTATTCAAGAACTACACTTCTTAAAGGTTGTATCCAGTGTACTTCGCAAACAATTTTGCGCCTCAATGGATAACACCTATAAGTGTGGATTTTGGTCCGGTAAATAGACGATGAAAAAAATCTTAGCATTGCGTCAATACCTGAAGAAGACCAAGGAGCTTCAAGTTCAACGTAAATTCGTCTTAATTGAATCATGGATGGAGAATTTATAACATGATGACCGAATTCAAGTACAGAGAATATTTATCCGATTGCATCATCCCACAATAGAGCTTAAAAAAAGAACGTCGAAATATTCCAAACATAAACCGGATTTCTTAAAGGAGACCCACTATCGTGTGATTTCTTTAGTCCCATACTAGAGCCGATAGTGTGAATGTCCGACATAAACACGAAAAGCAATGCCCTGTTACTTAAATATGCAGCAATATTGACATTATCTTTCGTTGCCAGGGTATCATTATTAAGGCTTTTACAACTATTGGAGAAGGAATGCATTAGTCTTGCACTAATGAATTGAAAATAAATACATGCTGTTGATCAGAAATTGATCCGTCAAATACACTATAGGCTAGAATTTGACGATCGACACCTAAAACCCTGAAGTTGTGAGGAAGTTTGCGGAAATACGAGAATAACCTTAGACAACCTTTGATACTTTGGTTTGTCTTAACAACAACTACATACACCAAAAAAACTGCTTCACAAACATTGATCTTATCACTTTTGACGGTAACTAAGACAGCGGTGTATGGTAGATGCTTTGTCTCCTAAATGAAGAACTCTACATTAATATTTGATCTTATGTTATCTACGAGGTGGAAGAATGAAGCAGGAAATACAACCGATCGGAAAGTCAAATGCACTGTCTCAGAATGATTTATCAAATCGCAGCTACCTTGAAAATGAAGAAAAAGAGAGGCCGAACCCTAGGCTTAAGAATCAAGTAGTTTAGAATCTTAGTTAAGCAAGTGCTTAACTGCAAGTGCTGCAAGATGCAGCATTCTGGAAACATCAACGATGGAAAACACGTCACGTCGCCCGAATCGCAGATCTGAGCAATTAAGTAAGTAAGATAGCAGCTGTAATATGATAACGCTAATTTAAAATACCGGCTGGTCGGATGATCGTGCGTCAATCAGATACTCGATATTTCTTCTCAGTTCGAGAAGTATCTATGATGTATTGTAAAGACAACTATACTGAAAACATTTTCATTTCTTATAACCATCCCGTGATTGTTTGGTGCTTCCAATGCGCCTTCAGATATAAAACAAAACTATCGTACATTCGAAAAAAGAACCAAAAAGATGCTTTGACATATTTACAATAGAATTCGGAAATTTGTGTAATCGAAACTGAACCAAATTGAGCTTAAAAAACCCATTGCTAACTCTGTTGTCTAAAAAAAAGAAATACTTACTCGTACATTCGCTAAATAAATCGAACCAATAATCAATATTTCACACGCTTCCCTTTTCTTTATTTCATAGTCGATGCTAAGAGTCACGGTTTACTCGTACACAGTGTGCGATTTCTGAACCCTTTAACGATACATGCTTAAAACTCTACTAAAACTGATACTTTCGAATGTGGATGTCATTCCATTCGCAGTAAATTTACCAAAACGAACAAACACTTAGTCAGTGCAAGTCTTACGATGCACTCTATCTTACGAGATTCATATCCCTCAAACTACACTCTGTAGTTTATAAAAGTAAAATGTTTACCATAATTGAGCTTCAAAGAACATAAATTCGATAAACCCTCTTTCACTAAACATATCGATCAAAACCAAAGTGGTATAAACATCAATTCACCAAGTGCAGTATCAATCTTTGGCTGTCCACTGTCCAGACAACACTACAAACAAACACACAACAAGAAATGATGAAATTTTCTACTGTACCTTCTCCATTGGAACCATAACGTTAGGGTAATCCTTATCGCCACGTGATCCCGGTCTACCTCTTGGTACACCACCAGCAATTGGTCTTCCTGGACCAGTGGCAACACCCCCAGGCAAACCACCGCCTCGACCACCCCGTCGGTACTTTGGTGCATTCTTGTCACGTAGTTCAACCTCAAGACGCAGCACAGCATTGTTCTCTGGAAGATTGATGTTCAAATTGTTACCGGACACAGCTGCATTCGATACTCCTCCAATTCCTCCCAAACTCCCGCTGCCATTCCCGTGTACTGTCGGTAGGGTTGGGCGGATAACCTCTTGATTATTATTCCATTGGTTACCTTTGGTTGTTTTGTTTTTGTTTCGTTTCATAATCATGAAAAGAGAAGAAAACATAGAAAAAAGGTCATAAGGAGTTGATGTCAGGAATAAATGGACACAAAAAGGATTAGAGTGGCAAAAAACCTTTTAGAAACAATTTGTGAAGGCTACCTGTTACAGGCTTTTAAAAGTTGATAGTACGGGGAATTCACCTAAGAATAAGGCTTTCAAAGGTGACTGGGAACATTTCCACGAATTGGAAATTTATTAGTTACTCACGCAAAACGATTGGCTTGGAACAAAGAGGGACTTTGCGGAGGATGCTGCATGTAAGGAACATGTATCTAACTCCGAAACTTCCTTGGGGAGTAATATTAATGGTTGATCTTTTAAACTGACATAAAAAAAAGTATCTGTGTACTACATTTATGCTCGTGTCTAAGCTCTGTTTTATATTTATTTCATTCGCCCCTTTATTTTCATTTTTTATGCTCTTCAGGATAAACGAATGATGTGTGTATGTTGATTGTGATGGATGTGTTTTCTGTTCTATCATGAGATTTTCATGGCAGGTCTTTTTCTTTCTTACTTTCCTAATATATGAGCTTGTATGTACGCGCATGTGTATAGAGGACAACTAATTCAATTCTTTCGGCAGATTGGCATTGCTTGAATAAAATTCAGAAATATTTAAAGTAGAAGAAGTAGTAGACTACCGTTAAAATGATTTAGTTATCTTACAAAAAATCGATAATCTTCGAAGAGTGTCTTTCCAAATTAAAGTGAAATACCACCTCATCCCGCTCACTAAAGCTGAAGCTCATCATGACTACAGTAAGGTGATCATTTCGTCCTATTTTTCGTCCATATAGATGAACAGCATTTGTATTCTCATTAGACTTATCTTCGCAATGTAGTTAACTTGTGGTTTTAGCATGTAATCAATTTGCTTTCAATGGCTTTGCCGTATTGTGATGTGTATCTCCTGCTTCCTCTTTTATTCTCCGCTGAAATATACATAGAATGGAAGTTAGAACATGCCGCTTAACTCCAACCAATTCTTAACCAGTTGCATCCTAGTGCTTTTACCCAATTGTTAAATGTGGACCAAAGGCGTCTAAAGTTGCTTGTACACTGCTACTTATTTCTTGGGAATCTCTAGAGAATCCGTCGAACGTCAAGTCGACGAAGACTTGATATGCAGAAATTTTGATGTTACGCGATGTTTCTCAATCAGATATTTCGCAGCCTTTTTATTTCATTTCAACGTAGGTCGTTATTGGCACACCATACATAAAATGGAAAGTTTTTCAGTTTTAACGATGCAACTCAAATTCAAGGACAATGGCTGGGTGTTTAAATACCGCTTTAGGGACAGAAAAACACATGTTTTTTTAATGCAATAAATTTCACCCGGTTGGTGTATCGCTAATTAGATACGATGTTAATCTCCGAATTTAATGACCTTAATTTACGCTGCCGTTCCAGCTCTACAGTCCAAGAACAGGGATTTAAATGTAGGAGTTCAGCCGTCAGCAAGAAATTTGTTATGTTTAAAGTAGCAGACAAAAGATTATTGATGGAGGTAAAAACGACGGAGTGTGCAGAGATAGAACGGAACCCCGGGGCACACTTCTATTTATTTTATAGGTACAAGATTTGAAACTATCTAAAGTGGCCTAAATTCTAATTCATGGAAGAAGATATTCGCCGATGTGAAATGTGTGCACATTTTCGACAAAGAAGAGTGGTTCAAAAATTTGTCAAATGACTTTGATATATCAAATATTTCAATCCAGTATAACTCATGCTCCGGAGAGTAAGTGGTCGGAAGCGACTGCTTGTTCTGGTTCATTCTATTTACTCCCTCCATTCCTTGCCTTCCGTAGAATCGATCAATTTCTCTTCTTGAGTGCTTCAGAATGAATGGTTGTATACGGATATGATTCGCTGTGTAACAAGTTCAAGTACCCTTTCCATCTATCGTACTCGTATTTCAAATCCTGGTGTTACCCCGTAAACTTGTGGTTTCTTGGAAAATATTTCATCAATGCATACGACTTTGTTTTTATTTTTTTTTTTTGAAGACCAAGCAATTTCTAAATTCCTATGGGGTCGGCATATAATAAAACTATTAGTATCATGATATTCCTTGGCTTTTGCAGACATAGGCATATGTATATGTTCCTTACATTTGTGAACTAACTTTTGTAGTACGAGTAGCTATACGACAATGCTTCAATAGGTTGGAAAAGTTTATCCGCCTGATTTGTTGCTATCTTTTCCAAGATATTTTTTGTAGATAGTCCTTGTGTTGGCACGTGAGGTTTTGGAAAGCAGATTTGTGACAGGACAATAAAGATTGATCAACTTGCTTTGGATAAATTCAATTTTATTTTCCGAGAAAACTTACTTATCAGATTAATGCACATATATTTAAATATATTTATTTACATTCCTTACAACTTCTACTTAAATACTCTAGCAAAACCCCCGACGACTGCTCGAACAGCAACTACGTGACCAACTGACCGTAATAATAGCAGTCTTCACATACCCAGACGTGAGGATAAAAGAGGACGAATAAATATAATGCCGCAAATGGCGCAAAATTATTTCGTTATTGAGAAAGAAAAGAATAAAATAAAAGATTACCATCTACGAATAGCACAAAAGAGTGATTGATAAGTGTGTTCAAAGACGTAGGTGGTTCGCTTTCCAATCCAAAATTTAAAATCGACTTTAACTTTTTTGAAATAATTAAATTATAGTATAATACTTTATAAGACTTTGTAAAAAAATTGAACAAATATTTATTCAGCTCGCTGATAGCTTGCAATCCAATTCATAATGATGTGTGAAGCTTTCATTAGTAAGGTCTTCATATACAATACCTATAAATGTTAAATCTGTTTCGCTATAAATTCAGTCTTTGGTCTGAGTACATGCTTTTAGAACAGATTGGGATGGAAGATTTCATTTCCCTCCTCTGATGATCAAAGCATACTCTTCTAGGCAGTTACCCGGTAGAGTTATGACCACACTTTCTTATTGGATGAGCATTTATAAAATTTCCAATATTGACTAAGTTTTTATTCCTAGAATAAATCTTACCCGTTCCTGTCCTGCGGAAATGAGTCCTAATAATTTAAATAAACCCTATATTTCCTCTTGGATTTTAAAGCATCTACTCTTGCGAACCGTGTGCCCAATTGATTGACACTTACCTTTAAATTCACGCAGCACGTAATGCCAACATGAGATTGTTTTCACTATTTGATCTGACGTCAGGACATGAGATAGTGCTATATATGTATGTGCTTTTGGCTCTACTGGCGACACTTTAAAGTGTTTCATACGCTACTATGGTCGATGGCACAATGCCACTGAATATTTATGTTATTTGTACAACATGACCCGTAGGCAATTGCTTCACTATAGGATTTTCAAGTATGGCAGTATTGTAGCTAGTTGATTTTTCTTATTCTAGTCCAGTTCAAGAATTTGAGACCGCGGCTAACTTGTGCACACTTCCGTACGCATTTTTTAAATAAAGTAATCACGGGACGGTTATTTTACAATAACTCACTCATTCTGAAGTTGAAATAATCTGACATTGTAAAAACTTTAAAATAAAATCCGTTGACTTTTACCAATTAACATCAGCCATGGTAGTTGTTTCGGTAGCGCTTTGTCTTAAGTAATACTATATAGAATTCTACCCCATGTTACTCGGTCTAGAAATGAGTGGTTAGACGCTGTACTTCCAAATTAAGCTCACATGAGCATATATCATAGTTATCGGCAACCATCATGATGAAATATAATAAGTACTAGACTATGAACTTGGACGTTACGTTACTGGGCGCAATTATGTTTTAATCCTGTGTTGCATACAAACATTTTAAGGATGTTCACAATTCCTTGATCGCGCGCTTACTGTTAACACTTTTCCGGCCAATAGCAACCTATCATAGCCTTATTGCATTTTGGTGATGAAAATATCTACCACTTACACATGCATATTTTGAACCAAAATCAATTCTTTAAATTGACCTCTATGATGTCCATCAAATACAAATATAACCATGATTTATTCGAAAAGAAATCTTTGACAATCGATCATCCGATTTAAGTAAATCGTTCTATTGCCCCAGCTCTATTCGGATCCTTTCCTTTTCGAAACCGATTCAATTGACTTCGACAGAAGACATTGTGTCATACAAGTCTCCTTGGCTCTCAACTCTCGATTCCGGTATCTGCTGACTCAATAGATATTTCGCATATGATATAATCGTTATCTTTTCACGAATGTTCCATATGGAGTTTTTATTTTCCTTTTTCTTTTTTCAAATCTTCATATTAAGGGCCATGGGAATCGTGTCAACCTGTCAATCAACACGGAAAATTGATGGATTACGAGTACATATGAATTTCTTTCCTTCGATTTTGGTATTAACTTTTCAATTTTTATAGTATTGTCAAGCACATTTAAGTGTTTCTTATCCGTGCCAGATACCCGTGTATGTAGCATGTTACTTATCTGCACAAAAGGACAAACGGACGAACGCCAAAAATAGAGTTGATTCATAGATGTATTGTGGGGTTGAATACAAGTAGACGGTCCGAATTTTGCAACAATTGCAATGGGGAAATTTGAGGTCAAAATTTATATTTATCCCAGAGCCACTTCTTGCATTGTTGCTTCATGTAAAATAGTCTGTAGAATAATCTCTGGAGCATGTCCCATTCCGATCGTCATGTGAATGCTCAAGTCTATTGTTTAAAATAAAATAAAACCCCCGCATGAAATGGTAAACTTCTGTCTTAATTACGAAAAGGACTGAATGGCTCTACTGTAGTTGAATAGTGCCCTCAAGTGACACAGTTTAAATAGTTAAGTTTTATGGGTGGACTTTGTTGGTGGTAGTCCGTTGATAGCCAGGGGCAGCAGTCAAGCTCGAAAATATGAATGTGAATACGTATGAAAAGTAAATATGGTAGCTGAGCTGAAAAAGGACTAAAATATGAAAAGAGGGTCGCATTTACCAGTCTGTATTTTGTTGCGAAAAATCCTTTTCACTTGTTTTAAGAGTTTCGGTTTCGAAATAGAACGTAAATGGAACTCGTATCCTAAGATCGACATTTTTGTAATTAAAAGAAAAGGTGAACGATTTTTTGGAGGTAAAAATAAATTTACGTCTTCTTAATAATATAGAGTGAGCACCCATCAAAACCTATTACATATCGAGTGATAGTAAAATGTTAAGGTCTCATAAATTCCTAATGAATACATAATACTAATACGAAACTATAAAACAACGTATTTTGAGGTTATAAATTCAAATGAGTTTAATGACAAAGTTAACGATATGTTAGAAAGTTATCCTTTTATAACAAGAAATGGTAGGAAAAAGCTCAAAAGCCAAATACTACTGAGGTAGCTACATACATGTATACTGGTAAATATTAAGTTGGTTGCAATTGGTTCTACTAATTTGAATGTTTTCAGGGTCATTAACTGTGATTTTTTTATGAACATGTGATCTTCATAGCCACATTACTTTTTTTTACTTGGGTCAGACAATCAGAGGGAGTCTGGGGCCTTACCAACAGACCTCTTGAATAATTGCCTCCAATTATGAGCTAGAAGGTAGTTGAGATGACTATTTACGGGTATCACCTAAGGCAAAGTCTTACTCTTGTGTGTCATTGCTCCGGATAAGAATCGGACACTCTTCTAACCTAAGAACAAGATTAGACTGCTCTAAAGCAGATATCATTAACATTTAGAAATGGTGTTGAAATGAGGCGAACAAAAGAGGCATCAAAGCTGTGTCTGCTGCAGAACCAGACCAACAGAACCAGTTTTTTTTTTATGCTGATTTATAGCAGGAAATATATGCTACTGAAACGACCTAAATATGGCGATAAAATCATTTTATTTGTTTAAACCTCAAAATGAAAATAGAGTACATCTCAGGTTGTACAAACGGAAAGAACAATTTACACGACACTGTGGGGAACTTTGCTATAGGCCGCAATACACTATACCTACTCAGAAAGGAACACATAGGTCACCTGACCACAAAAGTGTGAACTATGTCGAATTAAGTTAATGTCTGAGCATTCAAAGTGGCCAATATATACTCGGATCATTGCATTCACAAATATTTTAGACTACACAATAAGGAAGATACTCTGTGAGAAAATTCTGAGTGTTGAAGATCAGTGGCATCGATGGAAAAGAGAAATCCTATATGGCTCAACTTTGTGCTGTTTCACACCATCATGTCCCGGTCAGGAACTAATAGTCACTGTTGATTCGTGCTGTAAGACAGAATGAACTTTTATACTAAATGAACATTTAAAGACCAAAGGGCATTTATGCGGTGCTATTCAAGGCGGCATGAGATGACTTAATAGAGTGTATCTACCAACCCATTTTAAAGATTTGGTTACTTTAATATCGTGTACAATTTGATGTGTACTGTGCGTAGGCAGCTTGTAACCATTTATTAACGATTTTCTCGGGGATAGGAGTATTTGTTCGTTTTTTTCACACCACTATGGCAGATTCTGGGAAATCTCATGAAGTCGAGATCGATACTCACCACTTCATCGAGGCACAGAGAGCTCCAAAAAGTTTAAGGAGATAGGTGAAACACCGAATCGTGATTGGTTCCGTCGCTTCAAAGACGGCGATTTCGATGTAGAAGGCCGTCCGCGTAAAGGAAGGCCAAAATCGTTCGAAGCCGCTGAATTAGAGCATTGCTAGATGAGGACCTATGACAAAAGCAAGAAGGAAGGATTCAAAAAAGGAAGGATTTTCTTTATCGCCTCGTGACGGGTGATGAAAAATGGATTCATTACAGCAAGTCAAAAAGAAGCAAGTCATGTGGACTGCTTCTATGTCGTCGGTTCAGCCGAATATTCACGCTGCGAAGGTTATTTGTTGGGACCAGGTCGGTGTTATCTATTATGAACTGTTGAAGCCCAATTGATGCGATTGAAATGGCCACAATACAAGCAGAGACACGAAAAAGTGATTCTAGAGCATGAATACGCTCGACCTCACGTTGCCAAACCCGTAAAAACCTACCTGGAAACTCTCAAATGGGAAGTCCTACCCACCTGCCATATTGCCCAGATATTGCGCCGACCAATTATTACTTGTTTTGTTCGATGGCAGATGGTCTGGATGATCAGAAATTCCGTTTATATGAAGACATCAAAAAATGGGTTGATTCGTGGATAGCCTCAAAAGATGAACACTTTTACCGTAACGGTATTCGAGCTCTGCGAGAAAGATGGGAAAAAGTTGTAGCTAGCGATGGGCAATACTTTCAATGATTCATTTATAATCATTTTTTCACAATAAGGTTCCATTTTTATCAAAACTTAGTTGCTCACCTAATATTTTTAATTTCTATGAACACATTTCGCTACAGCATCAGTTTGCTTGCCATGGTTTTATATTTGGTTTTTTTTTTTTTGTATTGTGTGAAAAGTTTTTTATCATTTTTATAGTCAGTAGACCTGTAGTTTAATAGATAGATATTTGATTTGTTCAAAATACATATATGCAAATGCAAATTTTTTTTTAATTTTTTTTTTTTATTTTATGGGGACCTTTTGTTATATATGTAATTCTATTTTTTAATAGTTTGTTGATAATTCTAAGGTTGTTTATAAAAAGGTTTATATAAGGTTGCTTATAAAATGATTCATTTTGCTTAAAGGATATGTGCATTCTTACTAAAAATCAGTTGTCTTTCAATGTAAAAATTGACTAACTTCAGAGCTATTTGCTCAATAAAGCGTCTTGGACCGGAATTAAGAGTAAAGATTTTAAGTTTAAATATTGCTATATAACTAAGCAATATTTGTAAAGGTAGTTTCATCTTTAATTTTTTAATCTCTTAATTTGAATTAATTATAAATTTATGTGAAGATAGTTAAGTTTACAACAGACAAATATTAGACTTTAAAAAGAAAATTCAATTTTTCTTATGATTGGGATTATCATAATATTCAACCTACGCCTGGGTATCCTGGTTGTTATCCGTCATCGCGAGATAAACTTCTTCATTATATTAGTTCGATGATAGTTCTATTTCCTGGTCATCATTACCCTATTTGGTGGTAAAAATCCTTTGAAATTTGTTTGGGAGTCGAATTTGTTTAGAGTTACCTTTGGTAATATTGCTTTTGTATCTGACGGATTTGTGGTCGGTTTGCATAATTTGTTTGTCGTGATGTCGTGAATGGACGCTCTGATCTATACTCATAGGTTTGGGAGGTGGCTGAGCTCTATGATATTCTTAAACCGGGGGCTGTGGCTCAAGTGTATCGGCTTTCAAATTGCACAGTTCGGTGTTCAATCCAAACTGCTTCCGAAAGACATTCTTCCTTCAAACAACTAAAATCAAGCAATATGAGTGGTTGCCTATAATGGAATTCAACAAAAAATCCAATTACACCAATAAATTAGTCTCCCTTATTAATGAATCACATGAAGTGAATTAACCACTGACCGTAAACATCTTTCTTTCACGCTCTGTTTAATTTTCCTTAAAACTTTAATTTATCTAATAAATCCTCCTATGTGTGATTTATTGCTTAAAGTAACTGAAGCTTCAGTCAAAGCTTCGATTGCTCTTTCTACGGCTTTTGTGTGGCAAGGAAGACGTAATAATTCTAATTCTGCTTCTCATTTTTGCTGAATAAACAATCGAAGATTATCTTTAGTTACTGATTTTAAAATAGGTGGCTCAGTAATATTTTCTTGCATTATGCATTCAAGTTAACCTTTGGTAACTGAAAAAGACTCAATTTGTAAGATGTTGCTGATTTATCTTTCAAAATTCGACGGGCAACTAATTCACGAATGTGCGGCTGAGAATCTGTCAACATTACAAGCAATAAATTTTCCGGATGTGCAAAATAGTTGTTTCTTTGAATTACTGCATCGATAACGGCTTTCAATGTTGTCGGTAAATATCTGGTTTGTTCGATGAGTTTAAAAAAGTGTCGCGATACAACTCGGGTGGTTTTTTTATGGAAAACGATACCGCAGCGCAAACGTTGACAATATACGTTGCAAAAGTGATTGGATTTTCAGAGGCAGTCTCAGTTGAAACGTACAGACGGAGAATCCTATGGGACATTTTTCCCTGGTGATTTGTATGCTAAATAAATATGGTTTTCCAATAGGGACTTACCAATTTTGAATTTAATTTGTGAACACACTCTTTCACTGATCATCAAACTGTTACTGTCAATTTATTCAGTAAACTCAACATTTTCATCATGGTAAAGTACACTAACGAGCAACGTCTGCAAATTACAAAACTTTAAGAGCGTTAACTCCTAGTAGACAGGCAATAACAAGTTTAGTGCAAAAATTTGAGTCTACATATTCGTTGTGTGATGTTACCGTGTTAGTGAGACAACGGGTTGGTCAAAGTGTCGAAAATATCGGTACCGTTCAGACGTCCGTAGCAAACGATCCAAATTAGTCAATTCCACGGCGTTCTCAAGAATTGGGCATCGCTCAAACCCCATTATGGCGTATTTTGCGTAAGGATCTTGGTTTACACCCAAGACTCAAGAATTGAAGCCGATGGACCATTTGAAACGACGTACGTTCTCCGATTGGGTTCTGGAGAAGATTCCCCAAGATGATGAATTTCATCGCAGAATCATCTTCAATGACGAAGCTCATTTTTGGCTCAATGGGTTCGTCAATAAGCAAAATATGCGTTATTGGTCGGAGGAAAACCCACATGTGCTTCATAAATCACCACTTCATCCACAAAAAATAACTGTTTGGTGCGGCCCATATTTCTTCGTCGACGAGAATGATCGTCACGTTACTGTGAATGGTCAGCGTGTGTGCCACAAGCCACACAGCACACACTACAATCGATTTATTGAAGAGTAAGTATGGTGAGCGTGTTATCTCAAGACATGGGCCAATCGATTGGCTGCTTCGTTCGTGCGATTTAACGCCGCTTGACTATTTTCTGTGGTTAATTCATTGGTTTATGCCAACACGCCGACGACGTTGGAAGAGCTCAGAGCAAAAACTTAAGGCGAAATAGCGGCCGTTTCGGCCGAAATGAGTTGCCAAGTCGTTGAAAATTGGGTCCAACGAATCGAGTTCCATTCATAAATGTTTTGATTGTACTTCAAGTCAATAATAAAGTTTTTGAAGTAATTCAAATGGTTTGCCTTTTATTTTAAAAAAAAAAGTTGTCAAGTCGTTATTAGAAAACCCTATACTATATACCCGTTGAAATTGCTTAAACTTTTCTGTACAAGCATTTCTGGTCTGTACTAATATTTTCAGTAAAAAGTTCTGGTAAGTTGGCTGGAATAGGTTAAAACTGAGTTATTGAGTCTGAGTCTTTCTTCACAGTTTTCAAGCTCTCTGCCAATTGTCCCTGAAAATGTATATGGTCCAGACGTACTGCCATCAATGTGTTGAAATAGATGTCTAAATGGTATTTCATTCATGTGCAATAAACAAATAACCCATTGTAAGGTTCTATCTAATCTTTTTTCTAGCATTCGTATGATACCTCATATTTGCCAACATTACATTAATTCAGTCACAATCCATTGCAATCAAATGATCCATTGATATATCCGCATTCAAGAAGAAGTTAAATACTTCTTGTTCTATACACTTTGCGGTGTCTGATATATGTGAAATGTAGCCAAAAAACTTCGAATCAGGTTCTTTTATCAAAGAAATATTCTCCTCAAGTACGCTTCGCCTGTAACGTTTTCCATCTTTTTCAGAGTTAATTAAAGTCTGATCTTTTCTTTCATCGAAGTTCAATGCAGATATATGTGAAATATTTTGCTGTAAAATTGCATTTTCTATTGTTTTCTTTCGTTCCCGGTGAGGCTTATTTTTATCTATTGTATTACCTGTGAACTCGACGCGTGTAGAACTTTTGATGGAATAGCTGCTTAAGTCCTGTCTGATACTCCAAATTATAGCATGTTTTTGTTAGAAGATCATAATCGACTACAGTTGTAGAACTACTTTCTGATTCATCCCTCGAAGTCCGGGACTTATATTCAATTAGTTCTTCAAAATCTGACTGAGAACATTCGGATTCAGATGGGCTACTCAACTTGTCCGTACATATTTTGGCCGCTTTTTGTTGTTGCTCTCAGATTTTTTTCCTAACAGCTTTCTTTTTAGAGTGCTAGTAATATGTTTGGTTGCGATAACGTCTATGCCAACCATCATCACTTTTCTAGCTGTTCGTTGATCTGTTATAGATTAGTGTTCTCTTGCAGGATTTTTTTTATTTTTAAGACAAATACATTTAACAAAATCTCTACACTTGTAAGCCGAAATATTAAACAATACTTTACTTTCAAGACAAGAATCTTCCAACTTACCTTCAGGTATTTTAGAGTGCGACTTGAGAAGTTTCTTGCATTTTACAATAAATGATATGTTTGTAACATTACCTTCATTCGTTTTAATGCTACTGTGGGAATAAAAGATTTCGCCCATATTTCCATTAGTTTCGCAACTACAATAGCTTCTACTTTTTTATATGTTGGCTCTTTTTTAGTTTTCTTCTCATATTTTAACCTGTGGCTTTTCTATTCATAAAATTTCATCACATCTTCTTAGGTCAGCTATATGTTATCTTTTAAATCATTTAACTCACCAAATAAGGGAAAAATAAATGACTGTACTCTATTATGCAACGCGACACTGAATGATTAAATAATGAATCGTAACAAAAAAAAATTGCAAGATGATCACGTTTTTTTAAAACTTCTTTTGAAATCCGGAGGCAATAAAACTAAAAATTATTTTATACTGAACCGTTCTAAAAAAGGAAAAAAAAATGTTTCTGTGAACCGCCCTAGTAGTCATACTATACGATATATATATATATATCCGAATTGTGGCTTCGTTGGATGGCCGAATTGCTATCAAGAGTTCTGTGAAGCAGAATAGTCTACTTGGTTGAATTGCAAGACCACGTTGTTGCCAGGGGTTTGGTTGGAATATCTTTTCAAACGTTGATCTCATTGGTGCTTGTAGGTTATGTAATAGTTTAAGATGGAAATTTCTGCGAGGAGCTGGATTTGGAATTTGCGTGAAAAACTATCACCATTATTTGCACACTGTATTCGAAGGTCTACGTTTTGCAATTCAGATTTACAACTTATGGATCTTCCACAGAGTTTTTAATACTTAAAAGGCGTGATAAATTGACTCTCAATTCTCTATTTGATAGAATTCAGGGATGCAATTACTTCCTTGCACAAGATAAGTCATTTGGTACTCGAGCGTACCATGAGCCCTCTTGTCGGCATTTAAATTTTATCCCAGTTCAAGGGAGTGTTATAGGATTCAAAAGCAATATTAGCCTGCCCAACAATTTTATTTCTTATTGTACTAAGTATTCCATAATATAATAGTTCGGTGTCCCTCTGAGATGATTATGGATTGTAAAGACTTCTGGTTCGACTGGTTGTCCTGAAAATTCGGGCAGACTTTTGGCATTTCTCAGTTCCCTGAAATTATTCAGTAAACTGAAAATACAAGTTTATTCATCTAAATCTATATTATCCCCCTTAAAGTAATCCCCATCGACTGCACCACATTTATGGCAGCGCTTGATCCAATCCCCGAAACATGTTTTATATTCGGTTTTCGGTATGTCCATCAGTGCTTCCTGCGATTTTTCCTCGTAGTGGTTTTTTAACTCGATTGAACAGAAAGAAGTCACAGGAAGGCAAATTAGGTGAATTCGGTGACTGTGGATGGTATTTGCTGCATTTTCGTCAACATATTACTAATAATGATGGCACTGTGCGACGGTGTGTTATCATGGTGCAAAATCCACGAATTTTCTGCCCAAAATTCTAGTCTCTTTCGGCGAATTGCTTCACGCAAACTTCTCATAACGCCCAAATAATACTCTTTGTTTACTGTCTGTCCTTCTGGCTAAAATTCATGATGCACTACACCTTGTAATCCATGAAAACCATGAGCATATCCTTCTTTTTTGACTGAAAAAAACGATGTGGTTTGTTTGGTCTCGGCTCATTTGGTGAACGCCATTCACCTGCCTGATGTCTGGATTGCGTGTCGTACTCATAAGCCCACGTCTCGTCTACAGTAATAATCCTTTTGATGAATGTGGGATCGGATTCAGCCTTGCAAATCATCTCTTTTGCGACGTCAACACGGTCCTTTTTTTGCATGAAATTGAGGTCTTTTAGCACCAACTCTACTGCTACACGACGGAAACCCAAATCATTGATCGAAATGTCTTGAACGAATCCACAGGCAATGTTCAAGTCCTCCGCTATCTCTCTGAGATAGATTAAAAAAAAAAAAAAAAAACAGAATTCTATTCGGAACAATGAGTGCGCCACACGGTGACGCCACCGGCAACTTTTTGATCAAGATGGTATCTATGGCATGATAAATATCATTGCTAGTATATATATTGGGGAGAAGTATGTTATTAGTTATTTGTTGTCCCTTCCTTGCTAACACTTGCGTAACGATTCTCGTAATTTTTTCTGTCAAGGTACAATATATGAATTAAGAGCTTCATTTTGGTTTAGAATGGGTGCGGTGGCAATAGGAGCCGGAGTTTCATTAACCACAATTCGACCACCCGGCTACCCATCGGCGTACATTTTGTTGAATAGATTTTTTCTTCTAAAAGGATTGGAAAAAACCTTCTCGAATCCATATGCTTTGACTGATTCTTTACGGAAATTTACATTCAACATATTCTTAAAAAAATTTGCATGTGAAAAAAAAACACGTATGACCTTCCCGGGTACCCCGATAGAAAAAGCATAAGTTTCGTATAGTATGTCATAAAAAAAGTTTGTTGAAAAAATATAATAAATACACATGGATTAATATATATTTAATAATAAAAAAATGTATTTATTTCAAATTGTTTATTAATTACATGTACTATGTATAATAATAATAAATATCACATTTTGCAATGTGTTTGTTGGACAAAAATCGTGCAGTTTTCGTTTTTGCACAGTATTATATATATGAAAAATTACAAAGAAAAAAAAATTCAGTCTTTCACACAGATGTACTCGTATTAGAAATCAATGATTAAAATTAAAATATTTTGTAGTTTTTGCTATCACAAACGGGCTTATTACAGCCCGCAAGACTTCCTTGTCTTTCTTCTCTTTCGAATAGGCTGCTCGTTGTAAATGTAGCATGATCCAACTAAAACTTTTTTACCACCAGCGTCTTGTTGATCGTTGTTATCAGTTACCATTTCTGTTACTGGCCTTTTATGGTACTTTCGATTTTGTTGTATAAATTCTCATGACTCGCTGGTTAGAAAATCGCTTTTCTATCATTGGCACAGCTACATCTTCTGAGAAAAATGAAGAGTGTATATAATTATTTTTAGTTACAATAGACTTTTACCTAGAATTTTGTGAGCAGGTGGCAGACACTGAGAGTTTTTTTCGGTGGCAACATAAGGGTTAAGTCTGAATATTTATCTCTACAGTTTTTAATTTCTGATGTAATAAGCTTCGTATTTTTTTTTTTTTTACAATAAGTATGTGTTACTTATACAATATAAGAACTTAAAACTTATATAAGAAATAAGAACTTAAGAACAATCCTACGATGTGCATTGTCCTTTATGGAGTCTATGTTATTCGGTGCTCGTTGTGCACTTAACCCGGTGTAAGTGCGGTGGGTTCGGGGTCTATCAGATGAAACCGTATGGTCGGCTGTTCTCGAGTTGAACCCTTTTTTATGGGTTGCAGGATTACTGAAGGGCCTTGCTACCACTACACTGTTACACTGATTTTGTAAGTTCTTAAGTTATTACTTGCCACTTGTTAAGCCTAAATACACTAGAATTAAATTTTCTCATTTTTTAAAAAAACTTTTAATTTCAGTTATTCACTCGATAGATTTTCTTGTTGTCCTTGCTCGGACTCCAGTTAAAAATGAAGAGTTTTTTTGGAGTAAGATAAAGAATCTGAAATAAAACTCAGAACTAAAAAATTAGCATTTGTCTGGCTCGTGTGTTGATGTCGTACTGCGATTCTTGGAATCGAATTGGTGTGTTGAAATTCTTGTGTTGACTTATACTCTCTTATCCAGCTTAAAACACTTTGAACAACAATACAGGAATTTTCAACTGATTTTTAATTCGAACATATGATAACACCGGAATCCAAAAAACACTTGTTTGAATCTGTATTACTTCCAGTGAAACACTTTACTGCACAAACACATATCTTCAATACAAAACCAGTCAAAATACTAAAAATTTGTTCCTCGAAAGGATAACAAATACAAATATTAGTGTATCTATCTGCTTTGTAACTTTGAACAACATTTCTAAAAAATTAATTTAGACCGTTGGACATTTCCAATAAGCTGCAGGTAGACTTAGTGCCTAGCTTAAACGACTTCAGACTGCCAGCTGTTTTGTCATTGCCTAGTAGATTATTTCGAAAATTTTACTGTAGTACACAGTTTTTTGTCGAACTATTAGACCACGTACGTTATTCTGAAGTAGTTTATACTGGAGTTTAGGTTATTGTTTTTTGTATAGAATTTATTCTTTTGTTCATTTAGAGCACACGTTTCGTATGGTATCTGATCCAAGACCTTATTTCGTTATGTTTGGATTTATTTTATTTTAGATATTGAAAGGGAGGAAGAGAAGGTACTAGAAAGGCTGTTACAATTATAAAATTAACTGAATATTTCTTGGCTTAGGCAAAGATTGTGTTTATGGTATTATATGCATAAGCGAACAATTTATTGACGATCGTCTTATTACCAGAAATTGGCTGCTGTGCTCATGTGATTTAGCTCATTAAGACTCTTTTGTATGAAATTTATATGTTAACCAATATACTTTGAGGCCGAGTTATGCGAAAATGTGATGAAAAATTAAGTCCAGCCATCTATTCATGTAAGTGGTTCTATCGAAGTTATTTAAATGTTGTCATTTTCCGTAATTAGTGCATTTAAATATCTTTCAATCTGAAATAAAAATTTCAATGATTAAGGTATCACGCACGCTTTTTTATTGAAAAAATAAATTGGAGCACATCTAATTAAAAAGGCCTCTATTAAACTCCGGATGTTATGTACTTGTAAATTTAATTTTATTTTATTTGCTTTAAGTTGATATACCATAGTGTCAGTCGTTATCTTATTTTATAGAAAATCATTTCACGTCACTGACTGAAGTCTATCAATATTTTATTTGCTTTTGAGACGTAAAAGTTTTATTCGTATACAGTATACAAATTTTGAACTTCAAATAAAATTATTTTCGTCTCAGTAGGTAGCCAATTTTTTCTAGTTGACGGCATCCAGACATAGCAGCGCTGTAGACCTTCCCTTTCCAATAAATCGATCGAACGTCTATCGTATGAAAATGTGAATCTGTCTCATTGCACGTTATTTAAATTGATGTACTGGTGTTATAAACTTTAAAATTGCGTATTTTTACGAGGTCATGTCTTGGAGAAAATTACATTTATGAGCAATGTAAGCTTCGTTTTAATTTCGGATCAAAAAAAAAAAAAAAAAATCAAAACCACATACAAAATCACTGAACAACTGAGAACTGAACAACTAGATTCCAAGGACTTTTGTTATAAAAAAGGTGGTAGAGGGGTGTCAATAAAATGCAAATTACTCACCATAAACAAGTTCACGTTCAAAGTTGGCTGTTGGCACAACTATTAAAAATACAACGCCTCCCGGCATATTTCAGTTGTTTGTCTATTTGTCTACCCCTTTCGGGTGTTTTTCGTAAAAGTCTTGGCGCGCAAACAACTTTCTAAAAAAAGTCAAACCTACCAAATATAAAACACAATGGCGTGATCGTAAAATATTCTCATCTAGGTACTATACCCCGAGGAGAATAAAACAAGAACAAAATAGAAAACTAGACCCGAAAGTTTGCTTAACGAACTAACACAAGCACGTTAGCACAAAATTTTCACAAATTTACACTCAGTTATGGAAAGATAGTGTCCTGTTTCTATATCCTTAGTGTGACCGAAATTACAACAGCATCACGACAATGCACACAGCTGCAATGATGATGGTTAGCTCAGTAAACTACATCACTTGACTGCTTAAGAACAGAAAGACAGAAGCAAACGACGTTGCACGTTTTTGGCATACGAACATACAAGTACATAAACATATTTATATGTACCAATGAATGTATACAATTCGAAATACATAAATACTCGTACTGAGTAAAGTACGCAAAGGAAATTATGGCACACGGACATCCTGGTCTGGTCCTTTCTGGTGTTTTAATTTGTCCATTACATAGCACACATTTTAAAGTTGGCAACAACCCCACGCTCTGTCCAGTGCCCTTGTTTGTTGCTATGTATGTTCGAGGAGGCAAATTACATGAATTTTCAAGTTGACAGTTGGTAGAAGACAAAGTGTGTGTATTGCTGGTGCGGTGTTGTGGAGGTTGTGTAAAAGAAAGGAAGGGCATGTAATGGAGCTCGGGATCTTTGCCGAAAGGACAATAGGGAACAGAAGAAGCTTTAACTCGGAGACAGCTTCTGGCTTGATTGGGGTTGAATTAGTTTTTTTTTTTTACGCTTTGGGCTCACTGTTTTCGAGTATCTCTCAGCTTTCGGCTTTGGCCTCTTGTCTCTACTGTCAAGATGAAATTTTGTAATCTCACTTGAAAAGCGAAAACACTTTGTCCTTCGTTTTAGAGATTTTTTTTGACGCCCCTTTTTTCCTCCTTTTTTGAATGTTTTAAGGATACGGGAAGAGAACTTTATAGCCTTATCAGTTTGGCAGGCTAATGGATTCTCATTTTTGTTGTATTATTATTATTATTATTTTTTTTTTTTCACAGAAATTAAAGCCACACTGGTTCTTTATTTTTTGCTTATTGGCTCCACACGACACAACTTTTCCACCGCGAGTGGTAGTGTACTTCAATTGAGATGACGATGGTGGCAAAATAATGGTGCTCCAGCTTCTAATGCTGACGTCAACTGGGCAATGGTGATTAAGTTAACGCTTCTAGTTTCGTTACATTTAACACGCTTTTAGGCCTTGAGCTAATTAGCGGTACTAATTGGAGTGATGAAAGCAGAATTTTCCAGTGAACAGGAGAAGTGGAAGTAGATATTGTATCATGGATTTGAATTTATTTTCTGTAGCGCTCTAGAACAGTTCTTAATTATCGAATTGGAACAGGTGAGAAAAGGTAGTTTAACTGGTGGGCGATAATTGTTATGTTTTGAGAAAGTGATGCGTGAAAAGAAGAACTTTTCTTCTTAAGAACACAGGCTAATGCATGAAATTCACTTTTATGATTGTATATACCTACTCGCAGAGTACTTAAAGTATATTCACCCATAGGAACAAATTGTGTTCAAGATAATTAACCATTTGACCTTAATGTAAATCTGGGAAAATTTACATCTTAAGCATTATGTAAAAGTATCGCTTACTATAATAACGAATCACCTAGGATCTTTCACCAAATGTTTAATTCGTCGTTGGGGGCATTCTTAAAGTATAAAGGATGTATTCATACGAAGAAACCAGCATCCTCTTAATTCATTATATCATGTGCCAATGCTTTTTCCAATCCCCGAGGCACTTGTCATAAGCACTTTTTGGTATAGCCTTGAGCTCTTCTAGCGATTCTGTTTTTATTTCCTCAATTGTTGCAAATCTCTGTCCTTTGATGGGTCTCTTCAGTTTAAGAAACAGGTACAAGAACAGGAAACAGTTATGACCCTTTTGAGTTATGACCCTTTGATCATCATTGACGTCATTAAAGAATCAAAATTAAGAAATTTTGGAACAAACTTCGGTGACACACATCTCATGCACAACACATCCGAAAAATTGGATGACAAAAGTCTACCGATATGCTAACATCCTTAGCAACATCTCCGATTTTTCAAGAAATTTTTTCACAGCTTTGACGTTATCATTTTTTGTTGATGTGCTGGAGCGTTCAGAACGAGGTTCGTTATTGGCATCTTCTCGGTCATCTTTGAGGAACTTATACCACTTGTAAGAATTTTTTTACTAAGACCAGACACACCGTATGCCACTGTCAACATTTCAAGTGCTTAAGAGCACTTGATTCTATTTATTACACGAAATTTGATGCAAACTCTTTGCTACAGTTTTCATTGAAAACCGCTGAGCACACCAAAACATGTTTAACCTTTCTATGTATCTGTCAAAAACGAACTAAGTATGCTATACTCGTATAGTGAAAAGTAACCTTACTTTTTGAACATACCTCGTATACTATATATCATCTTAAGCGACTTGGAAAAAGAGTTCGATAGAGTTTCTGCAGGTCGAACATGAACAAGAGAATCAGAGTCAGGCAACAACACAAGTATCGTATTAGCAATGCAGACATTAGATGTAATTACTAGCGGTACATAAAATAAAAGGAACAAATGCTCGTGCGCTTGGCTTTAATAAAAAGTCTAAAGTCAAATGATGATATCAAAGGATTAGCTCACCTATCTACGGACAAATACTTGGGGTAACTAACTTTCCAGAATTTTATTAAAATCAGTTTTTCCAGTTCGTTTTCCACCAAACCCTACACATGTACCTACAGATTTACGGAAAAATCTTTCTTTTCTTGATATCTTTATGGGTCAATTGTTATCGAAACTTGATTTATTCTCTAACGATTATAATTGTATTATGCAAACATTAGTTTCTACGATTTAAAAAATGCAAATTTCTCAAGCAACAGTAATGACATTAGAGATAAACCCGATATTGATGTCATCGTTGACATCGTTTACTGAACTGGTCCTTTTCTTCTATTGAGGAATGTGTTCCAATATTGAAAAAATTATATATTTTTGTATGACTTCCACATTACATTCTGGAACACGAAAACTAACAAAGATACCTACAAGTCTACAAATTATATTCGTAAATTACATCCTAAATCTTTGAATAAGTTGATTGTAAGACTTATCCGAAACTTTAAATGGTACGAAAATCTAAAAGCATTAGAGAGAAGCTCTAAGCCCTCCCGGAATATCGCCAAAATGATTAAAAACAAAAGCAGAAAAATACCAGCAGAAAAGGCAGATTTTCTTTAATGTCCTTTTTCAAGAATCAAACTGCTTCAGACGGTTTGGGGCTTGAAATAAACAACTACTTGCTAAGTCTACAATACACCAGCGAACGCAGATTCTCATGTTCTAGTTCTGGTATAGAATGCTTGACGTTTCTAGTTACCTCGTATGCAAAAACTCAAAAAAGTTAAAAGAGTTTTAATGCCCTCTGAAGCCCCCACGAATTATAGGCCTATAAATTTGTTCAGTAGTCTAACCAAGGCTTTGGAAAAATCACGTATTGGGATTCTTCCCTGAAAAAAAAAACATATTTCACGATGTGCAGTTTGGGTATAGCCAATTTCATAACACTTCACAACAGGTAGTATCATGTAAAGACCAATCGCACGCATAAAAAATCGGCTGACATGGTGTTGTTCGATATCAAAAATCATTCGATACCGTCTGGCATAATGCTCTTATATATGATATGATTAACTACAGTATATTCTTAAATTCGTTCAAAATTTCTTGTCATATCGTATTTTTCAGATGCATGTTAATAGCGCTGTTTCAAATCCGATGAAATTTGAATTCAATCAGTGTTTGCGGGATACTACAATGAATGGAAAATTAATTCTAATGGGGAGAAAACACAAGCAGTACACAAAGAAAAGTATGCTCTCTCTCAAACAACGAAATTTTGCGTCTGCGGTAAAGTACTACCTTGATCAAAAAGTTCATTTAATTTAAAGTAATATCCATCGACCTTGATCCAATCCTCGACACATTTTTTATATTCGGTTTTCTGTATATCCATCAGTGCTTCCAAACGATGTGGTTTGTTTGGTCTCGGCTCATTTGGTGAACGCCATTCACTTGCCTGATGTCTGGATTGCGTGTCGTACTCATAAACCCACGTCTCGTCTCCAGTAATGATTGATGAATTTCAACACGGTCTCTTTTTAGCTTGAAATTGAGGTCTTTTGGCACTAACTTTGTTGCTACACGGTGGAAACCCAAATCATTAACCAAAATGTCTTGGACGGATCCATAGGCAATGTTCAAGTCCTCCCCTGTCTTTCTAATGGTCAATTTGCGGTTATTGACCAACATTTCTTTTACTTCATAGATGTTTTCGTCGGTTTTCGATGTCGATGGTCTGCCACTGCGTTCATAACCTTCGATTGACTCACGACCACTTTTGAACCGCTCGTGCCGAAACACTTTTCCAACATTTCCAACGTTCGCGCACCATTAAATCCATTTTTTACGGAAAATTTAATACAAGTTCGTTGTTGCAAATTTAAATCCATTTCTAGAATTGTAAAAAATCGCCAACACACATAAACATAGATGTACTTTTGGCTACGTAACTTTAGAGAGATTTAGAGAGAATGTCAACAACAGATGTACCAACTTAACAAAAAAAAAAAGAACTCAAATCGGAACATTTGTTCCGATTGTTGATATTAACATAAAAACGCTCTGTGAAATACTTCGGTATACATTTAAATTTAAATCTGAATTTTAATGAGCACGTTACTCATACATTGAAAAAAAAAACAAGGATTGCAATCGTATAAAATATCTACATATCTTATATTGGGTATATTCTTAACTCGTGCAGCTTGCTAAGAGATGGCGTAACTTGTTTTATTCCATTGTTATTATTCTATTGGAAGATGCGTTGGAAAGCTACTGTCATTGTACGTCATTTCAGTATATGTCATTCATTTGAAGCGTAAACAATAATTTTTTTTCACTCAAATACGTCGAACTTTGTGCCTGTAAAAGTGTTTTTGCGGGAAGTTCTTCTTCATGAAGAAAACTGCTGCCGAAAGTCATCGTATTTTGGTGGAAGTTTATGGTGAACATGCGCTAGCTGAGCAAATGTGCCAAAAGTGGTTTGCACGATTTAAAAGTGGTGATTTTGGCTTGGAAGACGATGAACGTCTTGGGCAGCCAAAAAAGTTTGAAGATGAAGAACTGGAAGCTTTACTCTATGAAGATTGTTGCCAAACACAAGAAGAGTTCGCAGAATTTTTGAGTGTCACTAAAGCAGCCATTTCCAAACGTTTAAAAGCAGCTGGATATATTCAAAAGCAAGGAAATTGGGTTCCACATGAACTCAAGCCGGGAGACGTCGAAAGGCGGTTTTGCATGTCCGAAATGCTGCTGGAACACCACAAAAGGAAGTCATTTTTGCATCGGATTGTTACTGGTAGTGAAAAATGGATCCATTAGGGTTGTCGTTCAAAAAATCATATGTGAAACCCGACCAAACAGCCAAATCAACGGCAAAGCCGAATATACATGGCACGAAGATAATGCTCTGTATTTGGTGGGATCAGGTGGGTGTGCTGTATTATGAGCTACTAAAACCGGATAAAACCATTAATGGATAGCGCTACCGAACACAATTAATCCGTTTGAAGAGAGCAGTAGCCGAAAAACTCCCGGAATACGCGACCAGATACGAGGCAATAATTTTCCATCATGACAACGCTCGGCTCCATGTTGCTATTTCGGTTAAGAACTATTTGGAAAACAGTGGATGGGAAGTCTTACCCCACCCGCCTTATAGCCCAGACCTTGTTCCTTCTGACTACTATTTGTTCCGGTCCATGCAGAACGCCCTCACTGAAATACGGTTCACATCAGATCAGAATATCAAAAATTGGCTTGATTCATTCTTGGCTGCCAAGCCGACTCAGTTCTTTTGGGATGGGATCCACAAATTGCCAGAAAGATGGGAAAAAGTCATAGCTTCAGATGGGCCATACTTTATAGTATTTTAGTATTATTATTAGTACTATTATTATTATAGTATTTACATGTTTCAAATTCAAACGTTCAAATTTTGAAAAAAAAACCGCACGTAATTAAGTTATATACCCAAAATGTAACCTTTTAAATTACTATTTTATTACTTACTTACGTGGTATATATTTATTTATATAAAGATATGTTTATTTATTTACTTATTTATTTTTTTATTGATTTATTTATTGTTTTTTTTTTCTTTAGTTGGGAATGCCTCTTCATTCTCGTTGAACTATTCGAAATGTAGGTTAGGTGAATTTGACGAAATATGTAGGCTATGCAGAGCCATAGTAATGCTTGCTAAATTCCTACCGTAGATATGATAATTTTAAAGATTTTCTTCCATCTTAGTTATCCTCGTTGCCACTAATGAATCTTCACTTTGGGTACTTAGGTGTATTTGTAATATGCTGGAATCTTTATGGAAGAAGGAACAGAAAACGACCTCGTGCTTTTATATTTCGATGTTAGATATCTTTATTCATCTGTCAATCCATTTTACGTTCTATGTATAATTGTGATAAGCCCATCAATGTCTAACAAATTAGTGACACGAAAACCGCAAGAGCATAATAGACACTGGAAGGAAAAAGAACACTTCGTATACATTAAGCACAATAACTAACTCAAGAATATCAAAAGGTGATGAACTGGTTATGATTTGGTCTCTCTATGTGGTTATTTTAATTAAATTTCTTGGTTATTATAGAAATTTAACTAAATGCTTATTAGCTGTTGCCTAATTCCGTCGTATACCGAATATTTCCAGAGTGAAAGAAATATGGTTTGGTAAAAATTGCAGTGACACATGAAAACAAAATCCACTAAATATAGACTTGGGCATATAATATAGCTTTTAGATCCAAAAATTCTCTTCGGTGTCAAGTTTAGTGTGTTGTCTAAAGCCAGAAAGCCACCAGCACCATAAAAGTTTTCGATGGAATACCTTTAATCAAAGAAAGTTGGCTACCTTTCACTAGAAATTCGGAGACTGTCACCTTTTAGCACAGGATAAGCAACTCAGTAAACTTCTTACCTATCACAAATGGAACGGCTTTGTTTTGGTTCGATTAACTATCAGCGGGTAAGTTAAGAAGCTGGCTGTGCTTTAGAAAAAACGGTTTATGGGCAGGATCCTAAAGACAGTAAAACTACGAATACAAGTACATACTTCAACTTTTAGGGATATGTACGTAGTTATCTGGCAAAATGAGATGGATCATGGGAAACCGAGAATGATTATCTCTGGGTGTTGCAGCGCAACATGAGGCAAAAGATAAAAACGCAGCTTCCATCGGCAAGAGGAAGAACATCGACAATTGTAGATTTGCCGACGGGAATCTCATAGCTCGAATAGCGCAAAATTGTGTAGGTTTCTCTCAAAAGGGTGTATATGAATTTTACGAGACAGACAAACTTCCGATAGAATCAATAATCAAATATTCTGACCCAACGGTCTCTGCTCTCTTTATATTGTATCTTAAAAAAAAATTTGAATTTCACCCACAAATTTAGTACACCACAACTTTTGATTTCATTATGTTAGAAGGCTTATTTCAAAATTTTCTTTTTTATCATGGACCATGAACATAAGGGCACTATGATTGCAATGATATAAAGATATATATCTATATATATAGATAGCCAGAAGGCACAACGTCTGGAGAGTACGATGTCTGCTCCATAGCTTCCCAGCCAAATGAATTCAGCTTTGTTTTCTTGTCACTAAACCTGTGGGTGATCTGGCATTGTCATGATGGAAAACAACGACCTTCCTGTTCACCAACTCTGGCCGTTTTTCTTCCACTGCCTGCTTCAAAGTATCGATCTGAAAGCAATATTTAACGGCATTTATTGTCTAATTGCCTGGAAGAAACTCGAAGTAAAGGACATCTCGGCAGTCCTGCCAAATGCTCAACATGACCTTTTTGGTATGCAAATTTTGTTTACCGATCGATTTTTGTGTTTCGCCAGGAGCGCACCATGACCTCTTACACCGAATGTTGTTGTGAACTACCCATTTTTCGTCACCCGTAACCACTTTTTTCCGGGAAGCCTCAAGCGAGTTCCATCCCAACAAAAACTCACATGAAAAGCACAAATTTCCACCTTTTTCGACATTCTAAGTCATTTCAGTCACAGCATCAACAAGGTCTGTATTTCCTGAACGGAAGCATGTAAACCAACGCTTATAGCTGAGTCTCCATACATGCTGCAAATCTTTCGTTGCCTTGATACCTTTTTTAAAAAAAAAAAAAAAAAAAAAAAAACAGATTATGCCGAAAATGCACTTTCTTATTCTCTATTTAAAAAAAAAAAAAATATTGAGCACTTAAAACACGTCCGATCAAAACAAATTATCAAAACAACGTAACGGATAACCCTCTCTATTAGAATAAACGAAAAAATTCATAACGGTTTACCATACACAGAGATTTTCTCTAAACGATAAGCACTATTTCCAAGAAAAAAAAAAACAGCAGAACTGATTGAACAACCCAATATACGAGTACATCATCTTATTATATTTTTCGCATTGGAATGAATATTACATCTTAGATAGAGGATGCAATTGTAAAGCACTTTTGAATTCATGGAGTTCAACAGTGTCTTCATTTTTCTCCATAAGGAGGAAGTCAGATTGGTAATGTCTTCGCACTTGCCTATCGAATGTTAAGCGGAGAAAGTGATAAGACAAGCAGACAACCCTACTGATGTCATAAGTCACTATAATCTATATATTGCACATATCTATATTGTGTAAAGTGGCTTAATTATACAGAAAGCTAGCAAAGTGGACTTCAATGAAATCTTCTCGGAGCTAGAAGTGATGTTATTTACAGCACGTACAGGAATACGATCCTTATAAACACATTTATGGGTGGCCGTGGTTGAAACCGTAGCATTTTTGTTTCCAAACCGGACGGTTTAATGTTCAATCCCAACCGCGCCCGAAAGACTCTCTTTTTTCATGCAACTAAGAATCACGTAAAATGATTGGATGTCCAAAATACAATAATAGGTCCAACTACCTTAATACTTTAGTCTTCCCATTAAATGTTGGATGCCACCCATGGAACGAAATTAGCCACTGAGCCCAAAAACCTTTCTTTTTCTCTCTGTCCCATTTTCCTAAAAACTGAACACGTGCTCAAGCATTTTAAGTGTAGCTATACCCACTTGAGTGTTAAGCTCTTTTAAAACTAAAACAAAAAAAAAATCAACTTCCTGCTCTGGCATTCACTCCGAAAATTGAAAATAAAAATTTTGTTATATCTTTAAGTTTTAAGGTGTTTTTAAGAAAATGACTGTGGCGGCGTGTGTGTGTGTGTTTTTTTAATAACTTTAAAAGTCATGGACATATTTCAAATCGATGACACCAGTTTTTTGGTCCACTATAACTCACCATGATGACGTCTGCACACATCGCGGGCGAAAGGAAGTTACGGAGTGAAAAATTAGACATACCGACGTGCATTTTTCTTAAATGTATGCAAGTTATAAGACTAGGAAATAAAGAGCTCGATAGCTCGGCCGAATCACGATATCTCAGAGTACTTTCAAAAGGAAGCTTAAGGGTATACTAATGAACATTCATAGTGAGATGAATGTTACGGTTGAAGGTTTGCAGAAACAGAATGCTACATTTTGATGGAGTACTGGTGATGCAAATAGCGATAAAAGAATGCGAGGCTGAATGATACTAGCATCAACTATAAGTTTTATCGTGTGGTTTTGAATGCTACCTAACAGGTATAGACCAGCTGACCAGATGTAAGCATTGTATTCCAATTTTTGACGGATGAATGTCTTCTATATTGAGCCCCGATCAGATGGAGTGAGATATTACTTGTATCGCTTACTTACATTTTGCAACATTTTTGGCGTCATCAAATATATGATAATTCTAACGTAGGTTGTCATTAACACACATACCGAGAATGGAAAGTTTTTCGGTTTCGTCGATGCAAGTTCCATTCATGGATAATGGCTGAGTATTTAAGTTTCTCTTTAATGACAACAGACAGCATTGTATTTTGATAGCAATAAACTTCACACTGTTGGTGGTTCCCCATTTATGTAGTAAAACTTTTATGAGCTTAGCATGCGCTGCCGTTCCCATTCTACAGCCGAAGAGGTGGGATATGAGTTCGGAAGCAAATATAAAATGCAGAAGATTTATTCCATTATATAGTAAGTATCAGACAAGAGATCGTGATAAAAATTAAAAAAAGAATATCGGAGATAGAATGGAGCCCTGGGTTAAGCCATCATACATTTTGTGAATATCAGACTTGAAAACATCCAAGCCAACTTAAACTGCACATTTATTTAGGATATTTGTTTTGTAAGTATCTTAAACTCTCTAGAAATATATAAACTATTAGCTCATGTAGTTATTTTGGTAAGTTTCATTGTTATCTGATATTTTTAAAATTTCGGTTCAATCTTAGAGATGTTAATCTTTAAGGGTCATGCCACGTGCAAAGCTCTTAAGGGGCACACCTATTGTGATCCTTAAAAAAAGGGGGATTTTTAAAGAAAAAAACTACTGCATCAAATGTTTTATAATTTAAAGGATATATTCATAAGAGGAAACAAGTAAATTTTCAGCGAGTTATTCGCTATCTCCCAAGCCACAAACGGCAGTTTTGAAAAAGAGTGTCGGATTTTGCCCGAAAATTTGATAATTTTTAGCCCGCCAAAATCATATTTTTTATACAATCAAAAAACTGAAGGCTTATTGTATATAGAAACATATAAAATATAAGTAAAACAAAATCAAAGTGATCGGTTGATTTATCTTCGATCTACAACTGCAGCAAATCTGGAAAATGATTGATTTTATTTTTAAAAAGAGATGAAAATCATACTCTGTTAAGAACTAATCTGCGTTTCCAGGCCTGTATAATTCATTTTTCTCTGCTTCAAAATGCGCTTGCTGGACTGTTAAACCTCTTCTTCGAGATGATCGACTTTCTTTCGAGGCAGCTTGTTGGCGATGCTCTACAAATTAATTTTATAATTCAATAGTTTTGAGACCATTGTGGAGGTGTTTCGGAGCAAAGTGCCAAAGTAAGCTATTGTAGCCTTCGTTATTATTCTGTGTTTTATTACCGTTAAACATCTATCAACACTTCACGTCGAGACAAGTAATCGTGTATTGGCTTCAGAACTTTTTGAACATTTAGATCAAATGGGAGATAATCGTGCTTAAACATTGTCAAGTTCATTCATTCAGCTTTTGCGCAGCGATAAGCGGACCAACTCTCTACGCCTTCTGCACAGTTTCAATGGTTTGGGTTCCTATCAGTCGAACTCAATAGATAAAATGTAGCCCAGATTGCTTTATACTTTTCATCCACAATATCTTGATGTCTCATGATCACTAGACTGTAATACTTTTAAAGAATAATAAATAAGTTAACAGTTAGCTTATCGGCTTTTTTGCAAGTTATGACATTCTTTTTTTAACATGTAGATAGGACTCTAGTTTTTCTACAGGAATATTATATGGATTCAAATCCAATAATCCTTTATATATGGCACTATCACCATCACCAATATGCCGCTACTATTTCACCGCATTTTTACTAATCGAGCGACCAAACATGTCTTTTACACTGCCGACTTCCATTTTTGAAGCCGATTTCTTCGTAAGATTCAGGATCGTTGCCTTTTTTATATTCCCAAAAGACACAACTCTGACAGTAAGTAGACTTTACAATCGAATCGACAATTTTTCTACAATATTTTCCTGCCACGCTTACTACACCAAAATGTGAAGAATGTTTTTTTCACGTGCCATCTCCCGAAATTGTCAAATTTGTCTTTGAATTTCTCTTTTTCAATAGCTCAATCCATATTAAATTTACAAATTGTTTCTTCTGCTAAATTCGTAAAACATCCAGCGAAAGTTTGATGATAAAATTTACTTACTAAATCCATCAAACCGCAAACAAGATTAATTCCGTTTATTCCGATACCCAAAAGACGCATCACAACCACTAAATGTTTATTTATTTCAAATGCATTTTCAATAGTAGGCCTGGAATTGATGTACGAAACAGCATTCACACTTTACAGCAATTTTGAATCCCAAATTTCGCGGGCTTGCGTGATTAAAATCTTTTTTTTTTTTTACAAGTTTTACATATTACTTAAACTGAAGCAAACTGAATATGGTAATGCAATATCCATGAGTTGGACCAATTACAACATTGTTATCATTATTTTGTGATAGTTTTTCAGCGGACGTACTGATATGCGCAGTAGACTGCTCGAATGTGTGTTGATTTCCCGTAAACTTTCATTTTTTTGGAACTGATCTATGCCTCGGAATGTCGTGAGTAAATCATTGGTTTGAGTACAGAGATTGGTCACTCATGTATATAACTTACGAAGTGCCCAGTATAATGGTCACAGTAAAACTAAATGTGTCTGACCCCGAAAACATGTGACGTAGTTATAAATGAAAAATCCCTAAAGAGTATACTTATTCATGCATTTCTGTATACCTGAAGGTATAGAAACCATAATAGTATTGTAATGATGTACGATGACGACAGAGCCCGAATAATAATTCTGGTAGACCCCGTAATAAACGTAACCTTCTGACCGCTGAGCGGCTACTTTTTTAAATTTCAGTATGTTATTTTCAAAGGTATAGAATCGAAATATGAAAAAAAAAAACTATTTTTGTTTCAAAATTTCACACTTGGTGTGCCTCTGAAACACAGAAGTACATGAATCAATTTCAGCACACCATGACGCTGAGGAAAATTTCTGAAAAAAATTAAATGATCTGTAAAGGTAATACGCTATTAATTAAAAGTTGAAAAAAAAAATACGCAAAAAAAAACAAGTACGACGGTAATAAAAAAGATTCATCGAGGCAAAAGCAAGATATTCTTCCTGAAGTTCGGAGAAGGAAGTCTTTTTCAAGTGATACAGGCAAAACTAGAACTTCCAGTCACTACTCGACGTATACAGCAAATTTTAAATAATAAAAAACTTAGTTTCAAAAACCGGTTTCAAAACCAGCTTTGATTTGTAATCATAAGCAAGACAAGTCTATTTACAATATTTACAATCTCTAATGAATCCTCGCGAGGGGAGTAATAAACAAAAATGGTACATAAACGATATCCTATAAACTACATATATAAAATATACTATATACTATATGTTTTTTTCTTTTGGTTTTAATTTGAAGTCTTTCTTTAATAAATATTGAAATTTTTTGTTTGAATTTCGCTCACTTATCAACCCTCTACTTTTAGTAAAATGATTTATTTTTACTAAACGAAATACAATACGAGTACTCGTATATCTATATATCTAGTTCACCTGGCATGAGGTCGTCTTCTTTAACCCTTTACTACAGTACATATACACTATTATATTCATATATATATATTATTTGCCAGCGTGTTTGTTTTGTTCCGTTAGAAGTAGTGTCATTATTTGGTGCCCAAAATTTGTTGAAGAGTCAGTGTGTGCCCATAGTTAAACATGGTTTACATGAATGTGTCTATATCGACGAAATTGAACTGGTTTTTGCAACATCACCATGTGAAGCTTGCGGTGGATTGTGTGCTAATGAAATCAACTCCTCTGTGAGATCTGACGGGATCCATAACTTCTAGTTGTGTTCAACCGTGGACCCATTTCCGTACGGTGGCAGCAATCGCTTATACACGAAATCTTCTTCTATCGTTTCTATTACCTCTTGATATTTATCTGACTTGAAGGCATAGATACTATGTTTAGCGAACCCTTCCGATGTTCGATTTGGAAGATATATTTTTTAAAGCTCCAGACTCAATCTTCCAAGCCTGCCGGACGGGTTTTTAAGGCCCGTCAGCCACCACAGACTGGAGTGGTCTGTAATGACGGTGAAGGATATACCTTTCACGTAGGGTCTGAACTTCTGGACGACCAGTACCGCTGCTAGACATTCTTTCTCTGTCCCACTGTAATTGCGTCTACATGAATTTTACTTCTGGGAAAATTATGCGATTGGGCATTCTTTTTTAGCTTCGTTAATTTAGAACAGGACTGCACCTATCCCCAAATCAGAAGCGTCACACTGGATAAAGAATCTTTTGGAAAAATCGGGGTTTATATGTACGGAGGTGGTTGTTAATGCAGGCTTAAGTATTTCAAAGGCTTCCAGTGCTTCATCATTCACCAGAAAAGGTTCTTTTTTTTAGAGTTTCAGTGAAGGCGGTAGTCAGACTTGAAAAATCCCTAATGAATCGTCTGTACCACCCAGCGGGGCCGAGTTGACTGTTTACTTGCTTTCGGTTTTTCGGAACTGGTAAATCGACGACCGCTTCGATCTTGGCCGGATCGGTCTTAAGCATCCCACCACCAACTATATATAGCCTAAGTAACGAAGTTCCTTGAAACAAAACATAAACTTAGTCAAGTTAATGGTGAGGTCCGCTTTCCGCAAGCATAACGCGACCTCCTTGAATAATGCGAGATGAGTCTCAAAGTCTAGAGATATGATGAGCAAGTCATTGAGATAGACGAAAACTATTTCTCTTAAACGGGCTGGGATGACTTTATCCATTAACCTACACATCCTTTGGGCCGCATTACACAACCCGAAGGGCATGACAGTACACTGGTACTTTTACGGAACCGTAAAAGCAGTTTTCTCCCTACTCCGTTTCTTCAATGTTATCTGCCAGTAGGCATCTTTTAAATCGACACTGCTGATACAGTAGGTGTCCTGCAGCCGACTGAGAAGCCCGTCGATATGGGGGTGAGGGTAAGCGTCGTATTTGTAAGCTCATTGATTTTATGAAAATCCAGGCAAGGTCCACTCTTACCTGGTTTTCACATGAGTAGAACGAGCGAACACTACGGATTCTCACTCTCCTCGATAACGCCGAGACTTATCATCCGGTCAATCTCAACATACAGATGATCTTGTATAGCTAGGGAAACAGGGAAGTGACGTTGCTTTAAAGGTTTCGGCTCTCCGGTGTTGATGACATGCAATAACTTGTTACTATCTGTATCACTTATATCACCTGGTAGCGTAACTGAGCTTATAATTTCTGGCGCTATTTAGAAAGTCTTCCAAAAATCAATCCCTAGGTCCAATTAGTCAAGACTTGGGACTAGGAAAAATGTTATCGAATTATTTCCACCTTTATGCTCTACTGGTGTAGTGATTCTACCTATAATGATTTGGTTCTATGAGATGAGAAGTATAATTATACTTTGAATTTCATTCCAGTAGCAAAAGCTGCTTTTAAAACCGCCTCGGTGTCAATTAAGGCTGCCAAAGCATTAGCTTGAAAGACATTGTTGTTCACATAATCAAGAGAATGATGTATGAAACCGCAGGTTAGAAGACATTTGGTCAATGCTAATATAATTCCCTCTCTACATTTTTAGGATCTATGGCTATTCTACGAAATTTGAAATTCAGCTCTTTGTTTGAACTTAACCTCAACCTTAATTAACCTCAAAGTTCTTTTGGCTTATGACTTATCCTCAAAAACCTTTGGTCAATGCTAACATAATTCTCTTTCTACTTTTTAAGGATATATGCATGTTCTACGCGATTTGGAATTAGCCTATTTGTTTGAATTATCCTCAAAGCCCCTTTTGCTTCTGATGACTTGTGTTTGGTCACTTTTACAAATTGTCACCTTGGCCTTAAAGCAGACTATCGTCATCCACATCCACAGACTTATTTCGAGGTTTGATCTTAATTAGATTGTATTCCGTTACTCTTCATTATTCAGCTTAAAACTAAATTTTCTTTACAGGCCAATAATTCAATCTCTCCGTCGCTTTTAGAAATATCAACTCAGATGCTCATTGCTCAAATTGTTCTTTCGTTATTGAACAGCGAAAGTGCTGCATTGTTTGTCTACATGTCAAGGATCCGCAATGAGTATTGGTTCATGGTTCATAGGAAATCAGCCACAAATAAAAGATTATGAGCGCCAACACATTATCCAATAATGATATGCCTGCCGCTATAGTTTTATACCAAATTCTATATTGGGATTCGAAAGAAACTAAGAGCGGTTCCACCGTCGATTTAGCATTATCTGAAAGCTTTCAAAACGTTTCAGAGGTGGCTAGGCTTTACCTAGGCTAATATATTTTTTTTTTTTTTATTATTATTATTTATTTATTTCATTATGTCATTTTACAGCTATTTATATACATAGGTATAACATTAAATATAGAACAAAGATAATGTAGGTAAGGTATTGATGAATGAAATACGAGTAACTTTGTGAAATTTTATATTTTTTATACATAAGTTATGAAAATAGTGTTAAATGCCACCTCATCAGGCTTTTCTACTAAACATAACAATTGTGGCTGCGGTGACTCAAAACACAGAATTAAGGAAAAGAGAAAGAGAGATTACATAATTCAAGTATTACACAAATAATCCAATATATTGAACAGAACAGGAAAATGAGATACATATTTGCAATTGATATATTATTTTCGTTTATAAGATAACTTACATCAGAATATCAGAAAAGTAGGATTCTAAGCTGGAATAATTTAAATCAAAGAGCCATATTTTCACATGCTTCTCAAAATCTCAAGAATACGTTATTGATCTAATAAATACCGGAAGTTTGTTGGACAAACGGCAAGATGCAACCAAATAAAAATTCCGGAATGCGGAGGTACCGAGTTTCGGTACAGAAACAACAAATAAATAGTTAGTTCGTTGACAATAATTAGAAATTAACTTGAAATTGAGGTGACCAGATTTCGAGAAAAAAAACTTTTAGTACTTTAAAGCAGTATACTACAGATGTTTAACTGGCAAAATTTTCAAATTACGAAACAATGGAAAACAGGGATGACGATAAGGTTTATTTAAAATTTTTCTCAATCCTTTGTTCGCAGAAGTTCCTCCCTAACATGCAATGCCATATTGAAGTCTTGAATGGAATATTCTGAAGTAAATTATTTTAAGAAACTCATTTGAGAAAATCTTTCTTAGATAAAAAAACTTCGAAGAGTACTTCGAAAATAGTTGTTTAAGTACTCAGTATGACTATCAATAATAAGCCCCAAATATTTAATTCTTTTACTTCCTCAATCAAAAATACCCTTTAATACTCTTTTACTGGATTTTTCTCCAGGGCGCGGGCGGGTGGTGTAGTAGTTTGAAACTCAGGTGTATAAGGTTTCGATATTTTTCCCAGAGGTGATTGTCAAACTGGACGGGACGAGCTAGTACATCCTCAAGCAGTGGGTCTTAAGTTCGTTACATTTAGCCCATCCAGCAACCACTTCAACACCAGTGTTATGCCTTCATGTCAGAGTTGCCGCCGACGGGATTTTCATATAACTACATACAAATTCTATGAAAAGACTTTTTCACAGAATTGCCTCTCACGGGATTCGAACCCACGACCCTCTGCTTGAGGAGTCTATATACCACTACACCACGGCCACGGCTTGTGGCACATATGCAACAAACTACTTTGTACTTTAGACAGTCTGGTGCGTGATAATTAATCGTTGCTTTCATAAGATGTTGATTAGTTAAGCTAAAGAACATTATTTTAGTTTTGGAACTAATGATAAGGCTATGCTTAGCAAACCACAATCGTATTAGGCTAAGATCCCAATTAATATTGGAAACGAGTTCCAAATAATTTTTCGAGTTTATATAAATAGGAAATAATGTAGGTCCCAAAACTGAACCTTGCGAAACACCGAAATTAAAAAATCTTACTTTACTCCTTGCTTCTCAAATCTTCACTCTTTGAGATCTGTTTGAGAGATACGAACGAAGCCATTCGAGCACGAACCCTCGAAAACCAGTCTTTCGTAATTTCTGTACCATGGGTAACCATATCAAATGCTTTTGATATACTCGTATCTATGAATAGCCCAGCAGTAAACATTTTAGCATCCAAGTTTGAAAAAACATTTGAGCAATATTTTAGAAGGGCATCTTCAGTGGATTTGCCCTGCTGAAAACTGAAATTGTTTTGGACTAAAAAACTTAATTTTATTTAAAGAAGACATTATTCTTCTTTTCATAACCTTCTTAAAGATCTTACTGAAGGACGAAAGAAGAGATATAGGTCTATAATTCTTCATGTTATTTACAGAACCCTTTTAATGTAATGGCAAAACATTCGCGCATTTGAGAGCTACCGGAAAAACTCCTGTAAAAATGCTTAGGTTGAATATACGTCCTAATTCATCAACAACAAAGCAAGCAATACGTTTTAAGGTTTTATTCGAAAAGCCGTCGAACCCAAAAGTCTTAGAGTTTTTTAGGAGATCAATTTCTTATAATAATTCTAAATGTACAATATGATATGTTCGAATGCAAAACTGCTTTCTTGAAATTCGCCACTTATATCATCAACATTATAGCAAAAACTGCAATTACTTTTTAAAGAATTTATTATTTAAATTAAAATTTTAATTTAAATTCAATTTAAAGAATTAAATATGCACAGACAATGGTTTATTGTCTCTCTATTATATTCTTTGTAAGAAGAACTAATTTACTAGTTTGCTATCTTCTATAAGAAGTTGCAGGAAATCTTCCTTTGCACAAAGCCGCTCTGCAAATGCAACAGCAGCAATTAAATTGTTTGCCCACAAAAGCTCAGGCTCCCTTTACTCGCTACAATATTAGAGCTTTACCCGAGTCGTATTGTTGTCTTTTCCTTTTCATTGCCAATTGCTCAGTTCTTAGCATAATATTAACGGTTTTGAAAGCCGTAAATATACCACTGACAGTATGATGATTCATTCCAGTGACACTATTTTAGTATAAACGAGCGGACGTACAAATTTTCAAAAAGTTGAATTTGTTTCGCACAATTTTTATTAGTGTCATAACTGAATATGGAATCATATATGGAATACACTCTTTATCGACACCCTATATTTAGATAAAGTTTATTAGAAAAAATGATATTGCAGCTTTTTAAATTCCACCTTTAACTTGCATCATACAATAGAGCCTCATTCCTTAAAAGTACATTATTCACTACTTCATATTCAAAAAAAAAAAACCTTTTTGCACACCACATTATCCATTCCCACTTGATTGTCTCGAAAAAATAAATCCTTTTTGAAAGTCAAATAGCCTATTTATGAATTTGATTTACTCTCCAATTAAAATTCATAACATAGCACTTATATTTCCCTTCCGTTCGTCGTCTTTATCACAATAATCACCGCTAAGTGATAGCTTCTTTCACCTTTTTCATATAACCGACAAGCAGAAAAAGAATCCCTCCTTTTGACATCGGCATTTCAGTTGCTTATCCATTTTTCAGTCCGTATTTACTCGTACATTTTCTATTAGAGCCATCCTCACTCAAATCAGACCGAAACCCCCGTATGTTTAAATCCTTTCCAAACTGAAATCTCTTCAGATAGGAGGTATACCAGCAAGACGATATGAATAACAATAAATCTCCTACTAGGCTTCGTAAATCTTTCTGGTCGTCCTCAGGTCAAATTCTCTACATTTTTAGGATCCCTTTTTTGCCGTTTTCTTCAATTTAAAATTCTCTCGCTGAAAGTATGGCTTATAAAGATTACTCGAGATTGAATCACTCTCCATCCTATTTCTTCGAGGATCTGTGAATATGAAGTTAGTTTTCCCATTGGAACGCACCTCACACACGACAGGAACACCGTAGGAAATAGATCCTACAAATTGAATAGAACAACAATAGCCGCTCAGAACCTAGTGCGCTCATCTAGTGGAGCTTTAACGATGGCATTTTTCATTAGCTTACTTTTCATTGTTCATTAGGGTAATGAAGAACGAGCGCAGTAACACCATATCGTCCATCATAATTACCTTGACTGAATTGTTATTCCTTTGGGTTGTTGTTTGATCTTTTGATGCTCCACCACTAAGATGTGTGAAACAGTAAAATAAAGGAAAAAAACAAATTTAAAATAATTTATGTTGATTTACAAGACGTAAATTAAATTAAAGCAAGCGACACCAAAGAAGGAACGCCAAAAAGGCTGAGAAGAATTCTATTGAAAACAGGTAACGTGCGCGTATGAATACATGTATTAATACATTCCATACATAGCTCGTCTTTAAGGACATGGTTTTCAGCAGCCTGGATGTACTCTGTATCTTGTAGATATTTATATATTCCAATCACCTTAGTCTGGTTTTCCTCTTTGATGTTTTACAAGTACCTAGGCAAAAGGTTGCATAAATATGCTTCAGGAGGACAATACATAACGAGAGGACTGATATGGAAAATGAGGTCCTACACCGTTGCTTCATGGAGGAGTAGATAGGGTTGTAAGCGGTCTTTAATTTATTCTGTTAAATTTTTATTGATTTCATGCTCTGTTTATTCGTGTCGACCTCGATTGCTTCTGATTGTGTCGACGCATTTGGAATACTTAATAATTAAGTAAATGTTATTCACTACACGATCGCGGGTGGCAAATGTGAAGTATATTAGAGTATTTTGTCAGAATTCTGTAATTTAAAGAGTAAAAGCACAAATTAAAGGAGTTAATTAGGTTTCGGATGACAAAGAAAGAGTGGTTTTGACACATAACAATAGAAAGTTAGCCAACTTGACGCAAGCAGATACAAAATTCAGACTCAGTTCAAAAGAGAATTAATTGGTATTCAGAAACAAATACGACTGTTTCTGATGAAAACTGTTTTCAATGAAATTTAATTTTATGCAAATTTAAAGGGATAAATTGTTTGCCAGAATATTTCACAGAGATTGGAGGTTAAATACATTTTATCAGCACCTGGACAATTTTAAGGAAAATAAACTTTAGCCAGTTTTTGCTATAGGTATTGCAATTAATATATATTATAGACATCAAGCAATGGTTTGAAAATAAAGATTTTTAAATGTTAAAAAAATATTTAATCTGGTAAAAAGAAAAAAAAAAAATGCATTCAGATATTTTTATGAAAGTTTTCTTGTTTTTTTTTTTTAAGAACTTCATACTTAAGTGTTAAAGTGCCTGAGCACGTGTTAAGGTTTTAGAAAAATGCGACTGAGAGAGAAAGAAAGATTTTTGGGCTCAGTGTTGTCGTATTCTAGGCAACCAGTCATATTAACTGATTTTGGTTGTTGGAACATGAGCGATGAATGCATTTTTTATATAATTCATGAATTGATCCTATGCTAAACAAAAAAAAAAAAAACTCTTACTTATTTGCTTAAATAATTTAAAACGATCTTATTCTATTACTCAATGCGGGCACTTTAAGTTAAAACTAACACTTATACTATGTCTTTTTACGTTTAGTACATTCAATTTTTATTACTATTCCTATAGTCAGTATAATTAAAATTAAGAAAGCATTTTGTTATAAAACTTAAAACTTAAACTTACAAACTATCTACACATAAATAAATATTAACCTACTTGACCTATGTATATTAGCTTATTGTATATATCATACAATTTTCTATTTTTTTATGAATTATCCTTCTTTTAGAAAAGTTGCTACCTACCTTTTTGTTCTTTTATAATGTTTTTTTTTTGTATTTCTTTTATTTTCAATCTTTTTTTTTTATTTATCCTACTAATCTCTGAATACCACCGTTCAAGTATAATTCACTCATTCATTTGCTTTCATAAAAACTTTGAAATCACACCCGTTGACGTCGCAAACAATCTTTGGCAACTACAAAAAACTAGATCTAGTTTTAAGAACCACTATTGTCCCTAACCTACCAAATAATTATTAGCAAGCTCACATAAGTCTCTTCCCAAATTTCTCTCGGTTTACTCTCAAAACGTAAAGGAGCTGCGAATAAAAATTTCTAGTATGGTTATATTTTAATACTCAGCTTCTGCCTCACGACGCCTTTACTGAAGGCGTAACGATGGCTAAGGTAGAGAGCAAAATTTACGGAGTCTTATACATTCTCGCTATAATTTAAAACTCTTTAATGACACTGATTTCGACCCTTTTTTACGGTAACTAATCCCACCTTTGAAAAAGAAACACTTTTTATTGGCTGCCTTGTCGATTTTGGTCTATATCAATTAGTTGGAGTCATCAACTCCATTGGCTGCAAACTCGATCTTGTCTTACAACTTATACAGGTAACTACATCGTTTACACTCTTACTTTTCCTACTTAAATAGCTGCCCACAAACAACTTTGGTATCTGTGTCTATGAATTTAGAGCAAGTCAAAGATAAAATAATAAACCTCAATGATGATTATTCTGCCGGCCCTGATGATCTTCCCCCTATATTTTTAAAGAAATGTGAAATGCACCTAGCCCAACCTCTTACAGATCTCTTTCAGGTTTCTATCACCCAGGGATTACTTCCTGGGTCATTTATTATTCCACTACATAAAAAAGGCCTTAAAGATGATATTTCCAAGTATCGATCAATTGCTCAGATGTCCTGCATACCTAAGCTTTTCGAAAGCATTATTTATGACATAATGCTTTTCCATTGTAAGCCTATTGTTTCCCAACGTAAAGGAATTCGTATCAAGCACTTTATGTGCACTGGAATCTGGAAATGAAGCCACCGATTTCAGCAAAGCCTTTAATAGGATTTCACATAATATAATCCTTCTGAAATTAAAAGCTCTTGGTTTCCAAATAAACTTTATAACATGGGTTCAATCATATTTAAATCAAATTCAGTACTATGTTTTATTTAGGTCCATGATTTCTGACCCAATTAAAGCCTCTTCTGATGCCCCTTAAGGCAGCCACCTTGGCCCCTTACTATTTATTCTGGCCATTAATGATATTGATTGCATCATTAAAAACTCATATATATCTTTTTACGCAGAAAAGATATAAAAATCTTTAGATATATATCCTCTTCCTCAGACAGTCTACCACTGCAGGAAGTTCTTGATAGATTTTGTACTTGGTGTCAGAAGAATTTTCTTGAGCTTAACGTCAATAAGTATCAGGCTATAACGTATTCCCGTAAGCGGCCCCCTTTTTCATCTCGCTGCTATTTAATCTTTAATCTGCCTGTTCCCTTAGTGAATGAGTTACGTGATTAAGTTGTTATCTGTGATAAGGAACTCAATTTCCGTTTTCACATTGATAACATAATAAGAAAGCCAACTCTGTCCTTGGCTTCATCAAGCGCTGGTCTAAGGAGTTTTCCAATCCTTATGTTACCAAATCTCTTTACATAACCTTTGTTAGGCCTCTTCATGAATATGCAAGCCAAGTTTGGTCACCCTACTACAGAACACACATCCTCCGGATAGAAGCTGTTCAATGGAGGTTTTTACGATTCGCTTTACGTGGTTTTCCCTGGGATAATAGTCAAAACTTACCACCTGACTGGCTGAAACTTATAAATTTACAACCCCTTTCTATACGTCGAAAAGTTGCCGACATTCTCTTTATTCATCAAATTTTAGTTGGTTATATCGATTGTCCTTCTTTACTTCGACTTATTTCTTTTAATACCAACCCACGCAATCTTAGGTCTGTGCCACTTTTCCGGCTCAATCTTCACCGAACTTGGAGACAATATCTAGAATGCTTCGTGAAGTTAACGATATTCTCACCAAACTCTCTCTTAAAAACACTTTTATTTCCACCTATGCCTCATGTCCTAACTTTTTTTAACAGCTCCCACCTTTTAGTTTTTATTTTTAGTTTTAAGTGAAAAATTGTTAGTTCTAAGAATAAGCTTGCAATAAGCATTAATAAATTATGTTTAAATTATGTTCAGAAAGCAACCAACTTCTCCCTAAATTAGATAGTTACTACCCACCAGTCTCTCTGACTTTTTCATGTGATAATGGTTTAAAACCTGTCCCCTACGAACAGTCATATACTCGTACATAGCTTCAACTTTCATATTGTATTTTCATTGCAAGTCTATCTTTTCTTAATATCAACATGGATTTTTAAAATGTCGATCTATAACTAACGGTGATAGCACCTCCTTATTTCCAGTTATCTCTCTCAACACTAACCCACTTAATCTTAGCTCCGTGGCCGCCCTTCACCTCAATCTTCACCGAATAAATTACGGATACCTTGAGCTAACGCCTAGAATGCAACGGGAAGTCAACGATGTCCAGCGTCTCTTATCTTCGACTTCTACCTCAGCAAGCTGTCTCTACAAAATGTTCTTTACACCTCTCGTTCCACTCCTCCCACCCCTTGTTTTAATTAAAGTTTAATGATTAAATAAATTTTGTTAGTTTTAAGTACAGAATTTAAGCGTGCTTGTTATAAGCCTTAACTAACTTGTCTGGGATTACCTCGGGCCTCAAATAAAAATCAAATCAAATCACTGAATAGTTTATATCGAGTTTCCTTCAAAGATGAACCATAGAGTTGAACGAACGTTCTGCACACTCTTACATAAACTCTGCTTGATATGTTTGATGAGCCCGAGACGTATACAATAACTGATAGCTCAAACTTATTACTTTGGTATGCCTACGGAATAAAAATAAATTTGTGGAAAGAGAATCTATCTTTTCTTCGTTTTTTTAACAACATCGACGTATCGAAGACTTGGTGAACGTGGAAGTTTGAAGTTAATTGAATGGCAAACTTTCTGTGGTAAGACATAATTTTCTACCTACAGAACAGTTTTTTGAGGAACTACTATTTGCAGCGCACTTTCGCCTCTTTAGACGCACAGAAGGTAATTTAACTTGATTCCGCGCATATTAATGGGCAAATGTATGAAGTTTCTGGACCCACGTAAGTAAGGGTTTTCGGTTTCTTTTTGGTCATATGATGTACTTCATAAGTCTGAATGATAAAAGGCTCATAAAGGATGCAATTTCAAAACATTTTCGTAACAGCCTTAAACTGCCCTTTTTCTATCTTTCAATGGTGAGAATATCTATGACATATACCTTTTGGCATGATGTTTTTTTATAGGCCAGAACACAAGCAGCAAGGATGCCAACCGCTGCTTTTAAGTGAGAATTTTAAACACCCAATATCGGGTCTCACCCACTAGACTACAAAAATATACAACGACCCTAGGTTTTATTGTGAAAAATTAACTGCAGTACTTATGTAATCCAATAATCCGAATTCTGATGTCATTCTGATACCGATCTACCCAATCTTTGTGTCTAAGTACCACAAAAAGGGCTGGCACTTAAAGTCTGAAATTGTGGAAAAAAGTACACATGTATTGGTAAAAAGGTAACCCTCAAAAAATTAACTGACTATGACTAAATTAATCTTATGAAATGAAAATGACCAATTATTTAAAAATGTACTCTTCGAATCTAAATATAATATGGTACATACCACTCGGAAACCTTAAACTTTCTTGTAATAAGCGAGCGGAATATTTCCGATTCAGAAAGTTTGTAATGAATAGAAATGAGCATATCTAAAAGTAAACGATATTTACTATTCATGGGAAAAAGGCTGCATAACGTATGTATGTATTCAATTTAGATTGAAGGTCATTGACTACATTTGATAACTGACTTTCATGTTGTAATCAGCATAAGAGCATAATTCTACATAAGTTTAAGAAGCTGAACTAAAAGGAATTTGAAGGGAAGGAAGGAAAGTACAAAATGCGGACTTGATTTCGAAATGAAACTAAGAAAAATAAATACTATATGCTAACGAAATACCAGAGTTTTATGGTTTGGAATAAAACGCCACTGTTAATATGCAACGTGGGCTTTCTCGCTATCTATCAAATTCCAAGGCTCAGTATTAAGATATCAAAAAATTGCTGAAATCCGTTATCACTTATCATTTGAACACCGAGCTCTCACCATAATATTTTTATACTCTTATATAGGGTTTTCTAATAACGACTTGACAACTTCTTTTTAAATAAAAGGCAAACTATTTGAGATATTTCAAAAACTTTATTATTGGCTTGAAGTACAATCAAAACATTTATGAATGGAACTCGACTTCGCTCATATGGCCACCGCAGGCACGTTTGCAGCGGTCGATTCTTTGGACCCAATTTTCAAAGACTCGGCTACACTATTTCGCGTTCAATGTTGGCTCTGAGCTCTTCCAACGTCGTCGGCGTGTTGGAATAAACCAATGACTTAACGTAACCCCACAGAAAATAGTCAAGCGGCGAACAAACGAGGCGGCCAATCGATTGGCCCATGTCCTGAGATAACACGCTCACCATACTTACTCTTCAATAAATCGATTGTAGCGTGTGCTGTGTGGCTTGTGGCACCATCCTGTTGAAACCACATGTCGTCCAAGTCCATATCTTCCAATTCGGGCCAAAAATAATCGGTGCTCATGGCGCGATAACGCTGACCATTCACAGTAAAGTGACGATCGTTATCGTCGACGAAAACATATGGCCCAATAATGCCGCCGGCATGCAAACTGTACCAAACAGTTATTTTTTGTGGATGAAGTGGTGATTCATGAAGCACATGCTGGTTTTCACTGACCAACAACGCATATGTTGCTTATGACGAACCCATTGAACCAAAAATGAGCTTCGTCACTGAAGATGATTTTGCGATGAAATTCATCATCTTAGCGCATCTACTCCAGAACCCAATCGAAGAATGTACGCCGCTTCAAGTGGTCCATCGGCTTCAATTCTTTAGTCAGTTTGGCCTTCTATGAGTGCAAACCAAGATCCTTACGCCATAATGTGGTCTGAGCGATGCCCAATTCTTGAGAACGCCGTGGAATTAACTGATTTGGATCGTTTGCTACGGAATGTGAACGGCAGCGATATTTTCGACACTTCGACCAACCCGTTATCTCACTGACACGGCAACATCATACAACGAATATGTAGACTCAAATTTTTGCACTAAACTTGTTATTGCCTGTTTACTAGGGCGAGAATTACGACCGAAAATTCGAGTTAACGCTCTTAAAGTTGCAGTCACCGACTCCGAATATCTGTAGAAAATTTTTATAATTTTCAGACGTTGCTCGTTAGTGTACTTTACCATGATAAAAATGTTGAGTTTACTGAATAAATTAACAGTGACAGTTTGATGATTAGTGAAAGAGTGCGTTCACAAATTAAATTCAAAGCTGTCAAGTTCCTATTGGAAAACCCTATACTTCACTTTTTGTAGAACTTAAAGATAGTGTCGCTTCTGAAATGACTTCTTCTACATATCGTCCCAATTTTATGTACATAAGCAGGAGTTGTTTGATGATTGGCTAGACTGTGAAGCAAATATGCCATTTAGATAATATATTGTAGGTCAATGTAATAACGTGGAAGCTGGATTTACAGGATCTGTTTGCAAACGTTAATATACGAGTATTTGTCAAATGTTGACTTTGACCTCTGTTTCCTTTTTTTGTTTTTATTGGACGAGAAAAACCCTCTCAATATCAAGTGATTATGATTTTTAGTAGTTATATTAGTCGGAGGTTTCCTTATTTTCGAAATCGCCTTGATTCTTTAATGGTTTTTTGATAGTAAACTGAAAAATGAGCATTGAACAGGAGGCAGTTATCAAAATTTGAAAAGGGTCAAGTCCTTGCTTTTGAGCAAGAAGGTGAATCGATGAGAGAAATTTCCAGTCGACTAGGATTCAATGAGTCGACGTTAAAAGGGTTTAAAAAAAAAATACCAAAAAAGAGGTGTTGTAGAGCTTAAAAGTGAAAGCGGTCGAAAAAGATACACTACAACAAGATTCGACGATAAAAAGGTCATGGTTGAAAAACCGATTTGCCACTGTACCACAAGTAAGGAGAGATATTGTGGAAACCACTTGTACAAACATCTCTGTGACAACAGTTGAAAGACAGCTGAACTAAGCCGGTTTTTTGCCTACTCGACGGCAAAGAAAACCGCTTCTTACGCCAATAATTAAGAAAAGCTGATAAGAGCAGGGTAAAATTGGACCCGAGATGACTGGCAAAGAGTCATCTTCTCAGATGAGTCCAAATTCAATCTGGAATTTTCATTTTCAGATAAAAATAGCACATTTTTACATTGACTTTGAGAACGGTCTAAGGGTGTCATGGTTTTGGGGATCATAACTGCTGGTGGAGTGCTGGTGGTATTCGTTTGATAAAGGATGGGTCTGGGTTCATAAATGTTTTAAAGTACAAACAGCTTATTGAAAATATTGAACACGTTTGGCATTGAATGGGTGTAAAACTTAGAAATAAGAAGCCCACCAATTTGCAGGAATTAGGAAGTCACATCGAAAAAGTTTGGAATGAAGTAATTGATATCAGCTGTGTATATCACCAGCCCTTATGATTCCATACTAGACAGGGTTGAATCCCTTATAAAAGCCAAGACGACAGCATGTCATATTCAAAAAAAGTTATAAAACAATAAGTCAAACAGCCTAGAAACTCATTTTTAAAGGGTTATATTTGTTAATTTATTTTTTCCTGGAACAACACGACCGCGTTGGTTCTTGTTGTTAAACCACTTAAGATTGAGCTACTTTATATAAATAAAAACGAAATGTCTCCACCTTTTTAACACCACAGTAAAATGTTTCTTCAGTGGGACTTTTTTTTAGCATCTTAATGTACCTATGCGTACGAGAGATAACTTCCAAAGACAGAATGGGGTAAAGACAATCTCGTTTAAGCTTCCGGTCCTACATAATTAACCCAAATGAGAAAGCGGATCGTTGTCGGTGGAACTTAAGAGCTACGGAAGATATGTTTTACTCGCATGTGTACACCATTTTATCGGAATTTTTCCAACATTGAAGGCGATGAAGAAGAGCTCACTTAGGTCCAATAAAGTCCTTTCCATCTAAAGTATTAAAATTTCAATATACTTTGTAGCAACGTCCCAGAAATATCGACAGCAAATAATAGAGGAAACATTGCAAATAGCATCTTAATTATAACTCGGTTTTTGAAATTATTTTCAATTTTCTTCTAATGGCGAATACCAATATTCTATTTGGCTGTTAATATTGTCTTTGTAAGAGTTATTAAACTCAGAGATGGTAAGAGATAATATGCAAATATAATTCAAAAACAACATTCAAAAGCCTGTGAAGGGCTAAATACTAATACGCAATGTTAATCCAGCATAATTTATTTCGTTATTGTATTTTGTACCTACAATCGATATTTCGCAGAAAAGATGAGCTAAGGAATAAACCTTTATAACACCTCAATCCAAAAAACTTAGAGTCAAAAGTATATTTGAGCTGTTACACAAATCTCAATATTTCCTTAAATTTTTTGAAATTCTTCCACTAAAAAAAATCGTATACGATATATTTATATCTATTCATATAAATAAAATATGAAATATCAAATAACTGTTTTTTTAGCTTTATATGGTTATTTGTTTGCTGACCATTTCACTATGTTTTGTTTGTAAAGGTTAATCGTCGAAACGGCCGAGCCGATTTCAATTAAACTTTATAGAAATAAATAGGAGGTTATCAGGAGTGATCTAGGCTACTACTTTAATTGTTTGTTATTTTTAACAATTTTATTTTTAAAAAACAATTAAAAATAGATTCTACCTATTCGATAGAAGAGATTATCACTAGATATGATAAACATTGCAGGAATATGATTGTAAAAGATACTGCATTAGTTTTGTGAATTAAATGAATAACGATTTAACTTGTTTGAGTTTAATAATGTGAGAAGTTCCTACCAACTGGATGTAAAGGATTATAACTGAATATTATTAACATTGTCGTAATATATTTAGTTATAAACGATTTAGCGTTGATTTCGATAGATAAGTTTACTTTATAACAAATTCAATTCTTTTAAACAAAATGTAACTTTTAAATTCAGTGAATAATCGTTTAGAACTGTACTCCAGCTTAATCAACAATTTTCAGTTATAATGGTTTGCATTTAATAGCTTTAAACCATTTCATTTATGACGTTTTATAGTTTTTTTCAGAGCGACTATTATGAAACAAATTAGCTGTATAAAGAAATAGCAGGTTATTATACATTTAATAAGCGAAATAGGACTGTACAATGTCAGAACCGCGGTATTCTCGTTAAAGGCCAACCACTTAATAGAGTCTATACAATACATCATAATAACCGGTAATGCTATTATCTATTTGCAATTATATCGGTTTTCTGTACGGTTTCTAATACATTAGAGTCATAGAAAAAAAAAAATCAAAAACCACTTCCTTGAAGACTTTATTCGAGATCTTAAACGCCTATACTCAGATGCCGACATGAATGTCAAACTAAACATGCATTTCTTCCATTAGAAAACATTGCACTTTAAATACGCGGGAATACCAGTCGTTTTACAGCTTCCCATCTTCGGCAATAACTGATGGATCTGTTGAATATGTAAACAGACAATACATTGAAAAAACTTACTCCGATCTAATTGAACTTCAACACAGTATAAACCCCAAGTAACGAAGGTTAAATAAGAAATCAAATTTACCGGCTCCTTATTGACAAAGTAAATGCGCATGGTAATGATGTATGGTATATTTGTGTTGGTAAAACTTTTTAGGTAACCTGATATTGGCAAAAATATGTGCAAACAGCTCGTAAAAAGCTTATTTTATGTTCAAGATGCCAATTGAAGCAGTTCACGTAGAAAATCCAGTCTGTGGTGTATCCAAGACCGTGTTATTTTTAGTGATGAATGTACTATGGTGAACAAAGTATCGATTGAACAAAGTCAACAGAACAATGAAAAATTTAAGAAGCATAATTCAATTATTCGGTGAAGTAGCATTTTTATTCGCAAGAGATTTTAGACAAACGTTATCGATCGTTACCAAAGAAACACGAGCAGATGAGATAAATGGATGTCTGGCGATATTGGGAAAGAAAAAAAAAATACCCAGAGATCAGATCCTGAAAGATACTTAAACTTTAGGAGTAATATGACAACATCCGCAATGTCAATACAAAATAAGATTAAGGGTTGTGTGAAAGATCTATTTCAGCGTTACGAATTGATTAAGCATGGATACTCAATATGGGTGTGTTGAAAAAGATTCCTGGTAATCGATATCTTACCGGCCCAAAAATACAACTTGCAATGCAGAAGAAGCAGTATGTTACATAGGGTTTTCCAATAGGGACTTGACAAATTTGAATTTAATTTGTGAACGCACTCTTTCACTAATCATTAAACTGTCACTGCCAATTTATTCAGTAAGCTCAACATTTTCATCATGGTAAAATATAAAAAATATAAAAAATATATAAAAATATAAAAAATTTTCTACAGATATCCGGAGTCGGTGACTACAACTTTAAGAGCATTAACTTCAATTTTCGGTCGTAATTCTCGCTCTAGTACACAGGCAATAACAAGTTTAGTGCAAAAAGTTCAGACGTCCGTAGCAAACGATCCAAATCAGTGAATTCCACGGCGTTCTCAAGAATTAGGCATCGCTCAGACCACATTATGGCGTATTTTGCGTAAGGATCATGGTTTACACCCATACAAGATCAAGCTGACTCAAGAATTGAAGCCAATGGACCATTAGAAGCGACGTACGTTCTTTGATTGGGTTCTAGAGAAGATGCGCCAAGATGATGAATTTCATCGCAAAATCATCTTCAGTGACGAAGCTCATTTTCGGTTCAATGGGTTCGTCAATAAGCAACTTATGCGTTATTGGTCGAGTGAAAACCCACATGTGCTTCATGAATCACCACTTCATCCACAAAAAATAACTGTTTGGTGCGGTTTGCATGCCGGCGGCATTATTGGGCCATATTTTTTCGTCGACGATAACGATCGTCACGTTACTGTGAATGGTCAGCGCTATCGCGCCATGATCACTGATTATTTTTGGCCCGAATTGGAAGATATGGACTTGAACGACATGTGATTTCAACAGGATGTTTCTACAAGCTACACAGCACACACTACAATCGATTTATTGAAGAGTAAGTATGGTGAGCGTGTTATCTCAAGACATGGGCTAATCGATTGGCCGCCTCGTTCGTGCGATTTAACGCCGCTTGACTATTTTCTGTGGGGCTACATTAAGTCATTGGTTTATGCCAACACGCCGCCGACGTTGGAAGAGCTCAGAGCCTACATTGAACGTGAAATAGCGGCCGTTTCGTCCGAAATGTGTGGTCGAGTCGTTGAAAATTGGGTTCAACGAATCGATCGCTGCAAACATGCCTGCGGTGGCCATATGAACGAAGTTGAGTTCCATTCATAAATGTTTTAATTGTACTTCAAGCCAATAATAAAGTTTTTGAAATATCTCAAATGGTTTGCTTTTTATTTAAAAAAAAAAAATTTGTCAAGTCGTTATTAGAAAACCCAATATTAGCCGGTGGAATTTTTAAATCGTTACTCCCGCTCTTCCACTACATTAAATAGATCAAAAAATTGGCTTTCTCTTTATGCTGCTTCGCAATTTGAATCCACCGAAACTTTGCAATGACTAAATAAATAATAAATAATAAATAAAATAATAAAAACTGTAATTATAACTGATTTGGGTAAAGATCCCTAGAATATCTACAATCCCATCGAGTTACCCATTTTAGTTTAAAAGATTGAAATTTTCTTTTGTTGTCACATTAGCTTCGCAATGGCAATCAATAAATCGCAAGGACAAATCCAGCATTGATTTGAGTAAAGATTGTTTTACTCATGGAAAACTATACGTGGCATTCTGACGTGTGAATGACGTCTCAAACGATGTTGTCTTAGCAAATGGCAAAAATGTAGAAAGCCATTATAGTGAATTTGTAGTATTGTGCAAATTTCTTCAATTAGTTTGATTTTCTAAATTAGACATCATTGTACACATATTTTCTATCGTATCCATGTGCGTTCTGCCTTTTATCACAAAAATTACGTATGTCTAACCCTGCATTTTTATACTATTGGGTCTATAACGTTGGTCTCGTGCGGTTTGCTAAGAGATGGCGTAACTTGTATTATTCTATTGGAACATATGTTGGAAAGCTACTTTCATTGTACGTCATATACTGATATGTCATTCATTTGAAGCGTAAACAACAATATTTTTTTTTTTCACTCAAATATGTCGGACTTTGTGCCTGAAAAAGTGTTTTTGCTGGGAGTTCTTCTTCATTAAGTTTATGGTAAACATGCGCTAACTGAGCGAATGTGCCAAAAGAGGTTTGCACGATTCAAAAGTGGTGATTTTGGCTTGGAAGGCGATGAACGTCCTGGGCAGCCAAAAAACTTTGAAGATGAAGAACTGAAAGCATTACTCTATGAAGATTGTTGCCGAACACAAGAAGAGCTCGCAGAATATTTGGGTGTCACTCAAGCAGCCATTTCAAAACGTTTAAAAGCAGCTGGATATATTCAAAAGCAAGGAAATTTGGTTCTACATGAACTCAAGCCGAGAGACGTCGAAAGGCGGTTTTGCATGTCTGAAATGCTGCTGGGACGCCATAAAAGGAAGTCATTTTTGCATCGGATTGTTACTGGTGATGAAAAATGGATCCATTATGACAACCCCAAGCGCAAAAAATCATATGTGAAACCCGGCCAACCAGCCAAATCAACGGCAAAGCCGAATATCCATGGCGCGAAGGTAATTCTCAGTATTTGGTGGGATCAGATCGGTGTGCTGTATTATGAGCTGCTAAAACCGGGTGAAACAATCAATGGACATCGCTACCGAACACAATTAATCCGTTTGAAGAGAGCAATAGCTGAAAAACGCCCGGAATATGCGACCAGACACGAGGCAATAATTTTCCATCATGACAACGCTCGGCCCCACGTTGCCATTCCTGCTAAGAACTATTTAGAAAACAGTGGATGGGAAGTCTTACCCCACCCGCCTTATAGGCCAGACCTTGCCCTTTCTAACTACCATTTGTTCCGGTCGATGTAGAACGCCCTCACTGAAATACGGTTCACATCAGAGCAGATGTCAATCAAAAATTGGCTTGATTCATTCTTGGCTGCCAAGCCGGCGCAGTTCTTTTGGGATGGGATCCACAAATTGCCAGAAATATGGGAAAAAGTCATAGCTTCAGATAGGCAATACTTTGAATAATACTATTGTACATGTTTTTCCTAAATAAACGTTCAAATTTTGAAAAAAAAAAACCGCACGAATTAAAATATGGTATATACCCAATAATTCTAATGGCAATTACGAGTAAGCTTATTTTCAGGATGTTATCACGGAAAGTTAGTTGGATTGATTTTAAAAAAATACAAAACTCTCATAATTCAACCAAGTTTTATTTTCTAAGTTGTATGCGGACGAAGTCGTGGTAAAAGCCATTAGTATTTAATTTATTTCAGGAATATGTTGTACTTTCTTGGGGACGAAATGTGTATTATACACATGCCTTTAGAGTTTTGATTCCATTGCTAAACAATGGCCTAGATGAAACTACGAGTATGTCCCTTGGGCAGGTCCAAGGATCTGAACATATGTGTCCTCGATAATGATTATAGATTACAGCAATTGTGTATTGGCTGCCGTCATTTATTTATTTTAGATGTTTCTTCGGAGCAAGGTGGCCTTGGCATTCAACTTGATAAATCTTTTCAATTATGTTATTGGAAATTAGGTGATTTCTCGACGTAATTGAACAGAAGAGGTGTTGGGTTTGAGGAGAGGTCATAAACTTTTAGTGAAAGGAACAGAGCTGAGAAGATAACATATTTTATTGATTTTGAAGATAGAAAATGAGGAATTTCTTTTATTTGATGGAGGAAAATCATATGATATAAATTGACTTGCAACATTTTCGATCACAGCCTCTAATGTGATTGACAATGAAATATATGGTTTGTTATGTACAACGATGTGGTGAGAAGGTCTGACCATCCAGGTTTGTGCCAAATCTTCTCTACTTGCTTTAGTGGTACTTAATTTGGTACCGTCAGGTCTGAAAAGAAGTAAGGTTCTGCACTGTTTGTAATTTATTAGTCTCGTTCATACAACATATGAATTTGTTTATTTATTTTAACAGTTATGAGTATTGATAAAAAAATGATTTGTGCAGATCCAGTTCTCACAAGCTCATCAGGTTTTTCATTGCCATAGTGACTGTCGTACCTTAACACTCAAATGATCTGAAAGTTATTCTGACTGTTTACTGCCATTAGACCTGAGCGACCGATTTCTAATATTTTTGAAGCGACTTTGGTAGATGCCTTAATGACTGCTTGGGTGTTTTTTTTTTTAAGCATAATGACTGCACACTGTGCAAGTGCCAATTTGAGACTCCGACCCACCCTTAAATACGCAACGAAATATCGTCCTTGTGGGCTTTTGTTAGACTTGGCACTTGCTTTGTTCTACGAATTTGCTTGATGTTGTATGCGTAGACACTGAATATGTCTTCCTGTCTTGCTTGAGTTGCTGTATTAGGGGTAACCGGACGTTGTCCCCTCATCGTGTTCCACTTATTTTTCGATTCCAACATGGGATTTACTCTTTTATCAGGAATTAGTGCTTTCAATATTTCCTGAAGAGTTTATCTTAATAACTGGAATTTTGGGCAGAGAGGAGTCTTATCGTATTTAGCAAGTATCTTATGTACAAATTAACTTCTCTATGATTGCGGTATATCCGAACATTTCATCGGCCTTTTGATGAGTCTCCAGAGTTATTGGAACTGTCTTAAACTTATGTTTCTTTTCGTTGCATTGGAGTCACTATGCGGCAGCCGCCCCATCTTGTCTGTTCTTTATAAGCCTTCTCTGCACCTCTTCGGTAAGTTTATCAATTGCAGGCGTTCTTGCGATAACGCACGCCACCGCCCCCGGAATTGTACGGAATGCGCCGACTACTATGACTGAACAAATCCCATTCACTGCTTTGATTTTCCTTTTCTATGATTTCACTTCCATAGCTTCGGCCTAGATTATCGATCCATAAAACAATACTGACGTAACTACTTTATGGTAGGTAGGAGAAATTTGCTTCTATACCTGGATCCTCCTGTCCAGATTTGCAATTCATATATTCCAGGTATTCCTTAAAAGACAATCTCGAGCCAACCATGACGCCAATATATTTTATTGCTGACTTTGATAATATTTCATGTTCACCTACTGCGATAGTTGTTTTCTGGAACTTCTGAAACTTCGCCTGGTAAATCAACGCAAATAATGCCATCGTATATAACATTCCACAGTACCGGCCCCAGGACTGATCCTTAAGGTATTCCTCCTGTAACCGATTACTTCATCAAACCACTGTCTGTATTGTATAATAAAGATCTCTGTCGGAAGCCTCATGTTTTCTGGAAGTGTTCTTCACGTTCAGTGTTATGACACAGCAGTACTGTTTTGTGTCTTTCTGTGGCAAATTTTCTTTATCAACAACCGCTTTAGTGGCAAAAGTTTGAGTGTACCTTTAGAAAACCGTACTTATGTTCCGATAGTCCTTCTACTTCATTAATGGCTGCTTCTTATCTATTAGAGATGATGCTCCAACACTATGGGACCCCTGCGGATTTTCTTTCTTTTGGTAATAATACGAGCTTTTGCTTCTTCCATTGATTGGGAAAAATTTCTTCGCTTAATCATTATGTTCGCAATATATAATATACATATAATATTAATTTTGGTGGGGGCGAAAGCCTCCATTTATTCGGTTTAATACAAGCTATAACTTAAAATTAAACTTAAACTAATACTTAAAACTAAGGTTGGTTGTTGTGGTGAAGGAGAACCGATTTGAGGTAGGAAGTGGTGCGGTGGAAGTCAAAGACGCTAGGGTTTGAATTAATTTTTCGTAACATGCGGGAGATTGGTTCGTTCGCGCCATAGGTGGTGTGGTGGTTTGGGAGATAGAAGAGACGAGGGGTACGTAGATTGCGAGGGTTAGTGTTGAGGAAAATAGAATTGTGAAGGGACATGCATTCAACCTGACCTGAAAGAAGTCGATGAATGAAGAGAAAATCGGCTGCGTCTCTGCGTTCCTCAAGGGTGTTTAGGTTAATAAGGTTGAGACGGTTTTGATAGGGGGGCAGAGTAAAAGAATCATCCCAGGGCAAACCTCGAAGAGCAAATCGAAGAAAACGGCGCTGGATGCTTTCGATTCTCGAGATATGAACGCGATGATATGGGGACCATACTTGACTAGCGTACTCTAGAAGGGGACGAACAAAGGTAATATAGAGGGACCTGGTCACGTATGGGTTGGTGAATTCTTTGGACCATCGTTTTACAAAACCTAGTGCAGAGTTGGCTTTAAGGATTATCCCATCCATATGCAAACGGAAATTGAGCTCCCTATCACACAAAATGCCGAGGTCGCGAAGAGATTCAACGGAGGAGATCGGTTGGTTGTGGAGACGGTAGAATCGGGGAGGAGATTTGAGCCGCTTATGTGAAAAGGTGATGGACTGGCATTTGGTGATATTAAGTTCCAAACAATTTTTGAGGCACCAGATCGAAAAACTATCAAGGTCTTGTTGAAGAAGGAAGGAGTCATGGGGAGAGGAAATGGTTTTGAAAAATTTGGTATCATCGGCGTAAAGGGAGACGGAGGAGTATTTGATGATCCTATCGAGATCATTTATGGTTAATATAAAGAGAAGGGGGCCGAGATGGCTACCTTGAGGAACTCCAGAGGTGGCCAAAAATGGAGTGGAGTGGGCTGACCTAAAACGAACACTGTAAAAACGGTTTTCGAGGTAAGAAGATATCCATTTTAACAGTATGGGTTCAAAGCCGAGGGCAGACAATTTGAAGAGTATTAATCGATGAGAGATTTTATCGAAGGCTTTGCTAAAATCGGTTGCAACTACATCGACTTCGTTGCCGTTCTCTAGGGCAGAGATGGCAAAGGATACGAATTCAACAAGATTTGTGGTGGTTGACCTACCCTTTAGGAAGCCATGTTGTCTAGGGGAAATAAGTGATTTGCATTGGAAACTTAGATCTTCATACAAAATACTTTCGAGGAGTTTGGGAATATGGGAGAGTTTAGCGATTGGACGATAGTTTGTTATTTCGTTCTTTGATCCCTTTTTGTGGATCGGGTTATAAAGGAGGTTTTCCAAACCTGAGGAAATTCTCCTTGTGAAAGGGATAGACGAAAGAGATCAGAAAGGACAAGGGAAAGAGACGAAGAACATTTTTTAAGAAATATGGCAGGGAGGCCATCTGGACCTGGTGTAAATTCGTCATTGAGTTGGTGTAATTTATATTCGATATAAGAAGGATCCAAGATGTGAGAGAGATGTGGGCCGTTGGAGAAGTTCGGTAGGTAACGAAAATAGGAGGGATCTGGTACAAAGGAGTCGTTGGTGAAGGATTGTTTAAAGAAGCTGGCAAATAGGTTGGCAGTGGTGAGTGGATCGGTTGATGACTTGTTGTTGAAAGAGAGGGAAGGAGGGTAATCATCGGACTTTCTTTTGTAGTTAACAAATTGGTAAAAGGACTTAGGGTCATTTATAAGGTTGACTTACGCATTGTTAAGGTAACGCTGGTAAAGGGAATCGTAAAGTTCGGTGAAATGAAGATAAGCACCAAGATAGTTGGAATAGTCGGACAAGGATCTGGTACGCAGGAAAACAGCCCATAACTTGTTTCTCTTGTTTCGTAAGGAACGAAGCTTGCGATTATACCAGGGAGGACTAGTAGATGATGTTTTAAGGCGAGAAAACGGAACGTAAAGGCTGAAAGAATTAAATATTTCTTTATAAAAAATGGATAAGGCATCATTTACGCTTAGGTTGTGAAAGTTAAGGGGGGATCTGCTAAGATAGTCACTGATTTTGTGGAAGTTTGCTTTATGAAAGTCGTAGGATGAGAGAGTTGTGGGAGGATTGGACTGGAAAGAAGAGTTATGAAAAAATGAAAGAAGAAGAGGGGGGTGGTAGTTATCGATTGTAGAGAGAGATAGGGGACAAAGTGAGACTGAGGAGTTAATGGAATCTGTTGTGAAAATAAGGTCCAATTGCCGGCCCATATAGTTGGATACATCACTGACTTGGCATAGACTTGAGTCTGTTAAGCGATCTAAGAAGAGACATTCCTTAGCTGAGTTGGCATTTGAAGCGATGAAGAACGATTGATCGTCCGATGGAATCCACTGTAGCTGAGGAAGATTAAAGTCGCCGAAAACAAAGATATCGTCAGTAGAGTCAGACAGGTCAATTAAATAGTCGATCGCATCGACAACAAGTTGGTAAGATTCGGTAGGTTGAGCTGGCTGGATGTAGCAACATAAAACGTAAAGGGACTTGAAGGGGAGTGATATTTTTATAGCGACAAAGTCGACTTTAGAGGATGAAGAGATGCTAATGGGAGAAGAGTTAAGGCTGTTGTGGACCGCCAGTAAGACGCCTCGACAGGGGGAATCATCATGTGGGCGGGTAGGATCGTCGTCGCGAAAAACATTAAAAGTAGGGGGGAACAATTCCTGGTTTTTTATGTCGGGAATCAAATTGGTTTCAGTCAAGGCGTAAATATCAAAGGGAAGAGAATGCGATTGACGTAGGACAGCATTGGTTTTAGAGCGAAGACCTCTTACATTCTGGTAGTAAAATGTAAGAGGGATGTTGTGTGGTGGAGATGTATGGCGGGATGGTTTAAGTGCTGACGAGGAAGGCACGTTATGGACGAAAAAATTTATCGTGGTCAGCTCGGTTTCGCTGTAGGTGTGAGACTCGTTTAGAGTGAACGTAGTGGCCGAATGCAGCAAGGTCGTCTGCTACTTTCTGAGGGGACATGCTAAAAATCTCGTGGTACCTGACATAAAGGTTCCTGAGACTGATAGGGTCGGTAGGGAGGCCTTCCTGCTGGATGGATACCATGACGCTGGTTTTGGTCTTCCCTTCGTAGCAGACCGAGTCCGATTTGTCGTGTAGATAGGCGAGAAAGAGACGAATGTTTTCATATATCTTTCTCTCTCTAAGCCTAGAGAGTGCATAGCGACTTTCTGTAGTTCCATTGGTTTGCTGGGTTAGTTTAACTGTAGGGGGAAAAAGAGGATCAAGAATAGGGGCAGTGGGGGAGGGAGATCGAGATTCGTGGTTGGATATGGAATTGGGCGCCGGATGAGATGCTGGGTTTAGTGTATGGGAGTTAATAAAATTAGGGTACTTAGCTCCAGTTTGTAGGTCGAAGTTAGGAAATGAGTTGTTTGCTGGGATCGGGGGCGTAGAAGATTGAGATGGGATAATATGGGTGGTTGGGGTTAAGTTGAAAGAGACGCGTTGGCGCGGGTGCTTGGGTGGAACATTGGAAATTAGCGGATTAGAGGATTGGTGTGTAAGGGCTTTGTGTCGGATAAGTGAGGAGGGGGGACTGAAATCGGGGAACAAGTTCGTTTTGAAGCTCCAGTTGGGATCGGGATTAGAGCTTCGTTTTTTGTTAGCGTGCTTTTTAGTTGGAAGGGGGTTTGTGAGCGGTCTTTTTTTAAGCTTATCATTACGTTTATTTTTAGAATTTTGGTTGTCGTCGACACGTGGGTTTTCTCGTTTCTCAAAGCATTTAGTGATACTTATCTTCCCAGGTTTAGTGGCCTTACCAGGGGAAGTGGGGAATATCCATGAATATTTGGTTGGGATGCTGATTTTGAAGCTGCAGGAACTATTGGAGTCAGCAGGGGAAATCATCTCGCACTCGCTAATGGTGATGGCATAATTTCGGTGAAAGAAATTCCGCACCCAACTAACATCAGCGTGTTGAGGAGCCCCTTCAACGTAGAATACTGTATGGTTTCCCACTTTCAACTTTTCGAGTCGGCTTTTCCATTCGGAGGGGGTCCATGAAGTTCCGAATTGTTTGAGCGGTTTTTGTGGGGCGGGTGCGGGCGGGATAGGCAGCGCGGTTTCGGTTTCCGTTGTTAGGGTGGCAGGAGGAGTATTTGAAAGTGACTCCGTGTCTACTAATTCATTATGAATTGAGACATTGTACGGGGAACTAGCTTGAAGTTGAATTTGATCGGGGATTCCATCGATTTTTTGGGAAGCCAATCTCACTTCTTTACCGATTTCGGCAACGGTCAACCGAGTTGCTATGAGTTCCTCGTTGACGTCTATTATTTTTAGGGTTAAGTCATCTAGCGTAGAGTCTGATGGATGCGGGGTGGGATGTATTGTTTTGGAGGAGGTTTGGAAAAGCAAGTCGAGATCAGTACGGAGAAGATTGATAGAGTCGTTTATGTGTGTGAGTACGTTGGATTTAAGGAGGTTGGCAAAATTTGTTTTGAGGAAAGCTTTTAATCCATCCAGGTGATGTTTGATCACTTCGCTCTCGTTGTCGTGATGAGATTGATTTTTGGACAGATTGTAGATCGCTGTCAGTTGTTTTTCTATCAGTCTTCCTGTGGACTTGTAAGCTTCCACATTACTGTCAATGCAGTTCACTGAGTCTTCAATCTTCTCTATTCTGTCGAGAATAGTTCTGCTAATATGATTGTTTTCGGTTAGCATCGCATTGATAGACTCGTTATTGCATTTAATTGCCAGCATAACATGAGCCAAGGTGATCTCTTTGCACTCGTCGCAGTAAAAATTGAAGAGACTGCAATACTCCTTGAGGTAGGTAATGGATCTCCGGGTAAGACCGATGCATATGGCATGGAATGATTTTCCACAGAGACCATTGCAGGCTACCCATTCCGCGTTGGGGTCAACAATTGAGCACAAAACACTAGCACAGCACTTTTCCATTTTTTTTTTTTTTTTTTTTTTTTTTTTTTTTTTTTTATTTGGGCTACGAACACTTATTGACACAGTTAATTTTTGTTAGGGTTATTTGTTTATTTTTTTTTTATTTTTTATTTTTTTTATTTTTATTTTTTTTTTTTCTTTGGGGTACAAAACTGGGACAGGTGAATCTAGGTCGACGAACAAAGACGGGAAATATAGTGAAATTTACTGATTCGGCAGTTTACGTTGCTTTAAAGGAAATCGGAAAACAGAATTCGGAATTCGGTATACAAGACAAAACACGTCCGCACAGGTTGACAGTAAGCTGTTGAATATACAAATACGTCCATTCTAGACTTGACCGCAGCAAGCTAGCATAAAGTATCTCTTCGGCTGTGACTCTAGGAATTTGTTGTTCTCTTGTTCCTTGAATGAATTTTCCCCTAGTCGAGGGAAAAGGCTAATAATTTAAGTGAAATTGGTTCTTTGACGGCAACGTAGATACAGTCTTCTTGCGCGGTATCATTCAGTTCGTAGCTGCACGCGACGTGGGCGGTCAATTGAAAATGCTTTTCGTTAACTGAACCAGTTATCTTTACATCAGCTGGAATATAAATAAAATACTCTTCATCAAATTTTGATGGAATGGTCTTCTTTCGTCTATCGTCTGGCATATTATTGCCTGGCGGTTACTTTGAGTATAGTGAGTGCTGGTTTTCGAGGTTGTTCTACTCGCTAGGGAATTGCTTATTAAAGTGAGGTCGATGGTCGAGCCTACTCAACTCCTGCTAAATATGTATTCATTGCCGCTGTTTAAAAGTACTTAGTCTGTGACCGTAAATGGCTCGAATACTTTGTTTGATCTCCTACTTGTTCTTGAACAGCCCCATTTCGTTTTCGATAGGTTGAAATCTCCAGCTATGATTACCAAACCTAAATTCTGGCATCTATGGTAAACTTATTTGAGAATCTATCGAATTTTTCGATCGTAAGGCTTGATGGAGCGTGAAAGCTATAGATGTAGTACCCCTCGATGTTGGCAAATACTTTTGGCAAAGTAGCACTCGGTATTCCCTTCTGCTTCTTCGAAAAACAATTTTTCGCAGATCCATATTACAATTTTACCAATAGCATCCGCTATCATATTGTTACATTATCGTACGGTTCACTTAAGATTGCTACGACTATACATATTTAACGAGTTTTTTGTGATAGAGGGGCTTGGGGAGCCTCACAGTATTTTAGGTTTAACTGCAGCATTTAATAGTAGCCCGCTCGATGCGAGTGTGAAGGTGATCTGCTGCATAGCCCTTATCCGGTCTATGCTTGTATTTGGATTTCCCGTGTGGTTCAACTTAAGAGCAAGTTTATTGGAAAATATTTGGATGAGAAGGAGGAGCTAGTCTTTGCTTATATAGAACACAGAGTCTAGGTACATAAAATTCAATCTCAGTAAGGTATCATACAAAAGGCGAAAGTAATAAGAGCGGACAATTTCGTCATTAAATTGACACGAAGGAACGTTGCAAGAGCAATGATATCGTCAAACAATGTGATCTCCCGGGTTTACAACTCCAAATATATGTATCATGAGAGATTAGGCTTTGATGGCTTTATTCCTCCAGAAGCATTCCTGTGCCTCGACATAGTATTAGTAGAAGGTTGAAGTAAGAATAAGATAGTTTAAGTTATTAAAGCTAATTTTCAAACATTTTTGTTGTCTGGGATATAAGAGTTAATTAATGATTTCAAATAAAAATGGATTTAAAATAAAGTGTATTGGCTTTTAATCGGAAGGCTTGGGGTTCAATACCAGCCACGCCCGATAGACATCCTTTTTATCAAATAATTAAAATCTTTTTGGAGATACAACAGTCAATTTACACTTATGATTTTTTAGTCTTCCCATTAAATGTTGGATGCCACCTATGGAGCGAAATAACCACTGAGCCCATACATCTTTCTCTCTTCCTATCCAAAGTTCGGAAAAAAACTTTACACGTGCTCAGGCATTTTAAGAATAATAATATCACTTTGAGTCTTAAGTTCTTAAAAAAAAAATCCAAAGGGTGTCACATGCCATACAATCAAAAAAAAAACCATTCAATTACTGCTTAAGTCATTGCCTGATTCTGTAATTTTCCTTTCGGTGACCAGAATTGGACGCCAAGATTATTTAACACCGTTGGAATCTTTTCTTTAGAGTTTGTTGAAGTCTAAGGTTCATTCCAATAGTATGGAAAAATATCATAGTAAATTTCGACGAAAGGGTTCTTCTGTGCCAACAAAGCCGTGGAGGTAATTTACCAGATATGTTATTCCATACATGAGCCTATACTATATACAGGGTGAGTTTTTCAACTTGAGACATCCAAACTACTCGAAAAATACGCGATATCGCGAAAAATGTTTCAGACAAAAGTCACAGGGTTATGATGGGGACATAAGATGGTGACCACGAGTTTGAATTTGAGCCCCATTTTCAAGGTCAAACGAAGGTCCATTTTGATTTTTTAATGGGAACCCCTATTTTTTTGACAGATTCGCAATCTGTGTGAAAAACTACAATTCTTTTACATGAAATACTTTTTTCAAAAATGTGTTCTCTTCCTGTCGGAGGGCGCCATAATACTTATGACATCAAAATTACTCGAAAAGTACGAAATGTCGCGAAAAATGTTTCAGACAAAAGTCACAAGGTCCTGAAGGGGACATAAGATGGTGACCACGAGTTTGACCCTAAGACCCATTTTCAAGGTCAAACGAAGGTCGCTTTTGATTTTTCAAATGATAATTCCTGATTTTCATTGCTCAGTCTTATTGCTCGTAGGCTGGTCATTTGTTTTTACATAGCATAACCCAGAAATAACCCAAAAACTGAATTGAATTCCTCTCATTTCGATGTTTATTTCCCGAGACTATTTCAACAAATGCTCGAAAATGTGACCATTCACCTCAGTACACTTGTCTATTCGCGCTCTAAATGAACCAACAGAACTGAGAAGTTTTTCTGGTGTAATCTTCCGGCAAGCTTCAGTTATTCCTCTTTTCATGTGCTCGCGTGTTGTTGGCTTTTTTCTGTAAACCTCACTTTTTAAGTAGCCCCACAAGAAGAAATCAAGTGACGTAAGATCAAGTGATCTAGCAGGCCATTGCCTCGGACCCCCTCGTCCGATCCATCGTTGATGGTAAACATTGTTTAAAACGCCCCGGGCTACTTGGGAATAATGGACTGGGCAACCATCATGTTGAAACCACATTGTTTTTCGCAACTCCAATGGCAGTTCTTCTAGTAATACTGGAAGATGGTCCCGCAAGAAGTTTGCATACTTTTCACCTTTCAAGTTGCCTTCAACAAAATATGGACCTATTAATTTATCCCCAATAATTCCCGCCCAAACATTAACATTCCAAAGGTGCTGGCGTTCAACTTGTCGCAACCAAAAAGGATTTTCGGTAGCCCAGTAATGCATATTATATCGATTGACCGTACTGTGATTGGTGAAAGTCGACTCATCAGAGAATAACACCTTGGCGAAGAAAAGGGGTCTCATTCAATTTGCTGAAGTGCCCATTGACAAAAGGAAACTCTGTTGCGAAAATCCTTACTAGAAAGTTCTTGATGCATTAAAACATGATAAGGATGGTATTTATGCCAATGTAATATTTTACAGACAGTCGTTTGAGAAATTCCTGATTCACGACTTGTTTGGCGAGTGCTAATGTGAGGATCGTGTGCAACGGCAACTAGCACTGCTATTTCCTTGTCCTCAACAGCCACCCTATCTGACCGATTCCTTTTCTTTGGTTGCACACTTCCTTCACCAGTGAATTGTTGGATGACCCGATTAAAGGAAGCGCGCGATCGTATCGATCGATGTTCCTTCCACTTTCTCCATAAACCAATATCATTTCAATTTTCTCTTGAATTTAAATAGCCTGCATTATTAATCTGGAAAATTTTACTAATAATAATCAGTTCCTCAAAACAAATATCGAACTTCTAAATGAAGTACAGTTCTGTTCAAGTAGAAAAAAATGGCAGAGTGCACATCATACACTCTCAGATAAGTTTAGGACAATTTGTCTCTATCTGAAATTTCTTTGAGTTTTAACTTCACTCGAGGCAATAATGACTTCTTCAAAAGAAATCTCGACCTTCTAACACCCTAACAACTTTGGAAACCGATTAATGATTTAGGCGTGCAAGTGCAGTGGTATTTAGCACTGAATGAATAAAACCTTTGATACAAAGTCGTGTGCCTCATTGAGGAATATGACTGAGCAATGAAAATCAGGAATTATCATTTGAAAAATCAAAAGTGACCTTCGTTTGACCTTGAAAATGGGTCTCACGGTCAAACTCGTGGTCACCTTCTTATGTTTCCTTCAGAACCTTGTGACTTTTGCTTGAAACATTTTTCGCGATATTTCGTATTTTTCGAGTAATTTTGATGTCTTAGTTTTACTTTGAAAGAAGTGTTTCATGTAAAAGAATTGGAATTTTTCACGCAGATAACTTGAAAAAGTCAAAAGTGACCTTCATTTGACCTTAAAAATGGGGCCCAAGGTGAAAGTCGTGGTCACCATCTTATGTCCCCTTCAGAACCTTATGACTTTTGTCTAAAACATTTGTCGCGATATCGCGTATTTTTCGAGTAATTTGGATGTCTCAAGTTAAAAAACTCACCCTGTGTATACTTTAAAAATCAAAAAAATTTTACTTTACTTTTTTAATTAAAGACCTGTGTTTTCTATCAAATTAATTTCTTGTGTCAATTCTGAGTCACCCTTAAAAATGAAAGTATTTTTTCTGTCTGAGAAGAAAACTTGCCAAAAGCTATTTTGTCCCACAAAAAGGGCAAATACTCTAAAACGAATAATGCTCGCTTACTTCTTTAGATGAGAAATATTTTCAGTAGTACTTCCATGAACTCTTGACACGCTTCGGTTTTATTGGAATAGTTTCAAGGCCTACATATCCAAAAACATTCTTATTCGTATAAAACAGATAACGATTTGCTTTACTATATAATAGCTTCAGGCAAGGCGATGAATGAAGGTAAATTATATTACCGTCTGCCCCGAAAATATGCCGCGTGTTTGAAAATCCTATTTCATTTAACAGCAAGTCGAATCAAATGTGTCAACGTAAAAATAAGGATACATCCAAAGGCAGCATTTTCGTACTGTCAACAAATTTCTCAAAAATTGGTTTGAGTTGGTGAAGACCTTTTGCCGTCCTAAAAATCCATCATTGTGACAATCAAATAGTCATATGATGTCAGCCTTCATTTGCACATGGTTCGAAAGATGTAAAGTCAACTCCCTTACAGTCACACATGTAAGATAACTTTTTAGATTGTAAAAACGAAAACCTTTTTCATTGATATGACTATAGATGCGGGACACATTCAGAAGCAGAAGGTCGAAAGGGACACACTTAATCATGCAATTGTCAAAAGAACAGAAATTTCCTTTTTATCAATACAAACCTACGTAGGAAACTCACTGAATTTGGGAACTATACAATACAACAATATGCTCCTTAGAGAACAACAAACCTTTCAACTTGACAACTGACTTTCAATTGATCCTTCATCAACATCAATCGAAATATGCAAGAATATGTCAGTGTTCCATTTGTCTAGTGTATGACTATATCTTTGTTCGTTTTGCTAACCAGTGTAACCAGATTTATTTAAGGATCATAATATATATTTTTATCGACCGAAGTTGCACTTTGGAAAAAAAAAAAACTAAATTCGATTCTTAGAAACAGAAGCTGATACAAAAGCAAAAATATTGTATGTTTATCATATTTTTATACAGCATTTTGTAAGAACGTTCAGTACACTGAAAAGTAGTTGAAACGTCCAAAATTGTTTGTGCTAAAATTGAGTTTCTGAAAGAGTTCAAGGCATGCCTCGTGTGAAATGCTACCTATTTTTGTTCGACAGCCGTACAAATGCTATGATTCTGCGAAAATATCTGCCGGTATTGACGTCGATATCTCTTAACCATATTTCTGAAGTGGCACTGATTTGACTGGGGCAGTTTTTAATTTATTATTGTTTTGAAAAGATTGAATTAAGTTGGCCGTTAAATTCATCCGGAGTGTTTTGGTTACCCCAATTAACGGATAAAGCTACCTGACTACGAACTAGTTTCATTATTTTTTCTCTCACTGCGGTCTCGCCATTTACGTACGTTGTGATCTAGCTTACAAAACTCCACAACAATATAATCCGTGTTTCAATCTGGAATTCAACTTCTTATGGCTAAAATTCCATTTCCGTACAAAAATTATCCACTACTGCATTATTCATAGGAGCCCCAAGCTGGAGAGCATTTCGACCTGTAACAAGTCTTATGCGCTGTTTTACTTCATTCAAAGAATTGTTTCCCTGTATCCCCATACTGAAATCGTTGTAACGGGCGATTTTAGTATACACAATTCTAGGTGGCTTCGACATTCTGGGCAGACAACATCCGAAGGACGGTGTGTTGAGATCTTCACTGCGTAAATCAATTTTACCCAGCTTGTAAATGAGCCCATACGTATACCAGACGCTGATAGTCATACCGAAAACACCCTGGACTTGTTTCTTATGTTTTATCCTGATAATTACAAGGCCCTCTAGGCTCGACGGACCACTGTGAATGTGAATGTGAAAGAGATCCTTTATCCCTCATTGGATAAAGAGTATCAAACAAAAAGAAAAGACTTCAGATATAAAAAGGGTGTCAGGGCAAGAGAAATATTTTTCCAGTCGAACAGAGAAAATATCAAAAAAAGTTCAAACGAGCAAGGAATGACTGTAACGCCTTTCTTAAGGGTGTGAAATTCCAATACAACCAAAAACTGAGACAAAAAATACTACAATGTCCCAATAGTAGTAAAATTTTTGAACCATCCCAATGCTAATTTACAATGACATTCCAGTTGTCAGCTCTTTGAACAAGGCCAATTTGCTTGCTGCACATTTTGCGGGCAGTTCAACATTTACAGATCGTATTTTGGCCCCACCTACGCTTGAGTGTGTCGAGATCTCATGTAGTAGCAAGAGTACTTGAAGATCTTAACATTTACAAATCCGCTGGTCCAGATGGTACATCTGCGTAGGTTTTTCCACTTATCCTACATTTTAGGATTCTTTCCGAGCAGATGAAAAACAGCATTTGTTCAGCCCTCTCCTAAAAAAAGCGAAACTTCTTCTCTCTCTTCTTATAGACCCATTGCACTTACGTCTCTTCTTTCCAAGGTCATGGAAATGCTGATAAACTTTCAAGTCATGAAATATCTCGAAACGCGAAAACTTTTTAATGACCGGCAGTGTGGTTTTCGTAGCAAATGTTCACTGGTAATTTGATGGCATGTCTTATTGACAAGTGAAACCAAAGCATACATCATGGCGAAAGCATGACAGTTGTACTTGTTATTTCTAAGACATTCTACAGAGCTTGGCAGCAGGATCTTTTGTCGAAAATGCGTGCTTTTGAGATCGATGACCCTCTTCTCCAATGGATTAGAAATTACCTTTCGGAAAGTTCAATTCAAGTTGTTTTGGATGATTTCAAATCTGATATTCCCAAAATAAATGCTGGTATGCCCCAGGGCTCCGTTTTGTCTTCGACACTCTTATTAAATTAGTTACCTCTTATCTGCTACTTCTTATATAATACATTTTTTTGCTGATGACAGTACCTTCTGCTTTTCATATTCGTTCCCGGACTCACGTCCCTGCTCTTCGGCTGTGTAACGGGAACGGAAAAATATTTTAAGCTTATTAAATTTCAATATTAACAGCATAACCAATTGGGGAACTCTAAACATAGTGCGATTTAATGCTTCTAAGCCTCAATGTTATCTGCTGTTATTAAAGCGAAATTCATGATTCAGTCATTATGCATGAATGGTACCTACATCGTCGAAACCGAAAGGTTTTCCATTCTCCGTATGTATGTCAGTGACGTTGGAATGACCACATATTCGATGCCGTCAAAAATGCTGCGAAATGTCCAGGTTTCCTCAAACGATGTAAGAAAAATTTCACCCCCTCTAATTTTGCCTCAATATATAAGGCATTCGTCCGCCTAAAATTTGAGTACAATGCCCACATCTAGTCAAGTGTTTCTCTGCACCTGATAGATAAGATACAAACTCGTGCGATTAAACATAGGTGATACTAATATCAGCCAGTCAATTGACACCCTTAAACACTGACGTAATGTCTCCTGCCTCACCATTTCAACCACCAGTACTCGCAGTAGTATTCCGCCCCTTCAAACTTCAATTATAACACCCGTCTACCTATGAATGCTCATCAGGATACCCTCAAGCCCACTTTCGGGCGTACTCGAAAATATTTTGATTCGTCCCTAAGCCGTACACCTTGTTTATGGAATGCCTTGTCGAGCTCTATTTCCAACTCAATATAACTTGCAAATATTTAGGACCCATGTACATCGGTACATTGGTCATCAAAAGAATTTTTTCTCTCGCAAGTTGGCATCGTTTTTAAGGCACCAAATTAAATATTTTAAACAAAATGTAATTACTACACCATACATTTCCAGGAAGATCCACAAGAGTCTTCGCTCCCCCTCATTCACAAAATTATACGGATTTAGTCAACACTAACCCTGAAGAAGTGGCTCGGCGGAAAGCGGTTTCACAAATTTTATTATGTGGAAGGGACAAAAAAATTGGAGAAATATTGAACGATATGTATTGGCTTCAAAAGAGACCATGTTGAGAAATATTGGGGCTATATGAGGCCTTTGGCGATAGATGGCGCTAAATCCAAATAACTCAAGAACATCTTTGGCATTGACAATTGTGGACCCTTGTTTGAAAGGGGACAGTTCAATCTTGGATTTTATGTGCTACGAATTTTTTTATGCAGTTTTACAGTCACAGTTTAACTTTTTACATTACTACTGCGACAAGGCGAAGGACGCTGCGCTGACACGTTCTGTTTCATTCTGTTGATGAAATTCTTAAAAATAGTCCAACAAAAGAGGCACATAAGCACATCAGGACATCAGGAAACAAAAAGAAACTCGATGTATGGGTTCTTCATGAATTCAGCGTGAAAAACATGGTTGATATAGTAAATATCTGCGATACATTATTGAGACGTAATAGAGTCGATCCATTTATAAAACGAGTTTTAAACGGCGGTGACAAATAGGTCACCCAAGCTGTGTGCAAAGATGATGAGCCCACCATAAGGCCAGAATTTATTGCGCTGAAATGATGTGTATGTGGTGGGACTGGTATCATCCATCATTAGGTTCTTTCAAATGGCAAATTTTCAACTCTACTGCAACAATCCAGAGTTTATGCCAGGCATTGAAAGAAAACGGTCCGAAATGACAAATAGTAAATGTGCTGACAGCCAGAAATTACGAGAACTTGGTTGAGAAGTAATGGTTGGGACTTTTAGGACAGTATTGTCGAAGCATAGCGATCTCTGACTTTCACCTGTTCCGGCTTCTGCAGAACTCTCTCAATAGGATTAAGTTGACTTAAAGAAAAGACAAAATTTTATTCAGTTTTTCAACCAAAAATAACAACAACAACAGATGGATGGCAATGACGATGAATTCATCCAAGAAATGGCGAGACAGTCCGGTGCTGGCCAAGGCCTAGCTTCTGGCACTTATTTGCGCTTCTCACATTATGAATTTTTTACACTCCTGAGCAGGTCCAAGGCCTAGATTCTGGCACTTATTTGTGTTTCTCACTTTGTGAATTTTTTATTGTACACTCCTGAGCAGGGCCTACTGTTTATTGTAGGTTCCGAACGGCTCTCTTGAGAAACTTTTTCATAGACAGAATTTGACTTTCGGTGGTTTGCCATTGCCCGCCAAAAGGGTGATAAAAATTTTGAAAGATTTGCTATTGTAGGTGGCGTGACAGCCAGTGAGTCAACCACCACGCCATCGCCACCACCAAGGAGGAAATTTAATTTAAATAAATTATTGTAATTTGTTCTCTTTAAGAAAAACCTTTTACTAAGTAAACGCCATGAACTTTTCCTCAAACCCAATTTCATAAGTATGTATTTCTAAAATCAGCGACAGCTGAATAAAAACAGAGATCAACGAGTAGACTGGAACTTTTTTGTAAGGGATAGATTTAATAATGAAATATTTTATTGTAAATAAAACTCCAAAGAAGAAAATGCCTTATGCAGACTCGCCAGAGAATCGGATTATGTGTACGAAGATAATGTAATGAAGATTTAAAATGTCTCCTTTCGAATTAAAGACAGGTGCAAATAATACGGTTTAAGCATATTAAGAAAGTTGTTCATTAAAAAATTGCTTAAGTAATTTTAATAAGTCCAGCGGCAGACAAAAAATGCACATATACATAGATGCCATTTCTGCTGAATTAACGCGATGCGGCGAATGGATAGCTACGAGTATAATGTGATATTAGATGGAACTCAAGTGAGTGAGAATGATAAATGTCACTGACAGAATAATACATGGGCGTGCCGTTTCTAAGAGAGGGCACCACTTGAATTAAATCCATACAATTTTCAGTTAGTACCAACCTTCAAAAGATACGTGTATAAATTTGACAGCTGTCGGACGATTAGTTCTCGAGATATATGAAAAAAAAAAAAGAAAAAAAAAATGGATTCAAAGCAATTTCGTGTGTTGATTTATCATTGCTTTTTGACGGGAAAAAATGCAACCGATGCAAAGAAATGGCATGATAAGTGTTACCCGGACTCTGCACCAGCCGAACGAACCATTCGCAAGTGGATTGAAAAATTTAAAAGTGGTGATCTGTCAAACCAGAAACTCTGCATTTTTTTTACTTTCGGATGGTGGGAAAAATATTTAAAACATTTTTCAGTGAACACATTTAGCACTTTATCTGCTAAAGCAAATCTTCTACAAAGATACCTAGCTGTGGTAACAATTATAATTTTATAGTAAACCTGTGTAAAATATCGCCATACTACCATATGTAATATATAATATTTGTTTTCGAAATATACTTAGACAATTTTATCCTAAAAACGCGATGCACTTCTTAACATGTTAGTTTAGCATAAACACCACCATTTGAAAAGAAATGAACTGCAAGTTAGTATTTTAGATATTTTCTAACTGGCCGCACTGTTTTATTGCTTTAGTATCATCACTTCAGTCGGTTGGCTACTAACCGTATGTCCATTGAGGATGTCATTTTCAGCTCCTTTAAACCGCTTATTTTACTGAAGAAGAAAACAGTATCCCATCCTCCCTCAATACGCTCCATTGCACTACATGATAACATGTTGATGATGTTGATGTTGATGATGTTAATGATGTTGGTGATGTTGGTGATGTTGGTGATGTTGGTGATGTTGGTGATGTTGGTGATGTTGGTGATGTTATGATGTTGATGAAGTTGAGGACGATACAGGTGGTTTATTTTTAGTTTGCATTCTTCTCTCAGAATTGCTTTCATCAGTTGTTGACAGATCTCAAGTGTTTCTGCTTCAGTTAAAATATGAAAAAAGGAGGTAAATGGAGAAAAAAATATATTCAGAGTTGTCTTAAATATTTAAAAGCGCACACATAGGAATGTACATATTTTCGAGATAATCCTTTTCTCGGCAACGTGGTTATATTTTTCCTTTTTTTTTATTTTTGCTCCTAACCCTTTTTTTATTATTTTTTTTTTTGCGTTAGAATTTTTCTTTTGTAAATTTTCTTGTTAGCTATCAAGGAACAAAAAGCGAACTGATATCCAAATGTTTTGTATTTTTTTTTTTTTCGGTATTTTATGAATAAATATAAACTGATGAAATGAAAGAAAGCGAAAATATTTTGCTAAAGCTTTGGGGATGAATGGATTTGCATCGCTTTGAGGCTTTGCATTAGCATACGAAACAAAGGCAATTCTACTCCTACACGAAGTCATTGAATATTCCTAATTTATTAAGGAAGTCAAGTTGATTTTGATGGTTCTAAAAACAAAGGGACATTCACGCTTAAGTAAATTGTCATAGAGAGAATACAGTGTATCTATCCGTGAAACTTTTACAATCTTTTATATCTCTAAAAAAACTGTTCTAGAATTGCTAATGGCAGGACATTCTTTTCTTAGATTCACTTCCTCTAGAGTACATTTGATTACTAGTTTCAATATGTTTTTTTATGTCCTTTCCAGTTACAACTGTTTCAGTTACGTCCTAAGGATTTGTGATCTGGCTCTGGATCTGGGGCATATCTAGAAACTCAAGCGATGACAAACAGTAAACTCAAACAAACAAAGAACTCAACCCAATAACAGCAAGTGTGAAAAAAAAACTAGTGGACTAAAAATTATCCCTGTAAAGACGAAAATACTACAAAATTAAATCTGCTGTGATTGTTTTAGAAACAAATGACTTAAAATTCTCTCACTTTGCCTTGTCACGCCCACTGGGGGGACTACTTACTACTACTACTACGCTCTGTCATGCGAATGATCTATACATAAAATGGTGTTGGCTGACCGGAAAGTGAAGGTGCGAGAGCTAGCCAATACCACAAAGATTAGTACCGTCATATTTTGGGCAATATGGCAATATGTGCTGCTGCGGAATCGGGCGGACTTTTGGCGTCGATTGGTAACTGACAACAGAATGAGTGCTCAGCAATGGACTGAAGCCGGCACGAATGCCCCGAAGCGGGCGAGGGGGGCTCGATGGGTCGGAACGATTATGGTGTCGATTTTTTGGGATTGTCATGGCATGCTCTTCGTGGACTACCTCGAAAATGGAAAAACCATCAACAGCGAGTACTACTGTGCATTATTGGAGCGATTGAAGGCCGAAATCGCTGCAAAACGGCCTCACATGAAGCGAAAATAAATTTTGTTTTTGCAAGATAATTCATCGCCGCACAAGAACATCGCAACCACGGCTAAAATCAATGACTTACGGCTCCAATTGCTGTCGCATCCACCGTATTCACCCGATTTGGCTCCCTCGGACTATTATCTCTTCCCAAACCTCAAAAGAAATCATCGACGCGACGGAGGAGTATTTCGCAGAACTTCCAGAAAATTACTTTTCGGTCGGGATCAAGAAATTGGAAAATCGCTAGAATAAATGTATCAAACCAAATGATCAAAATAAAAAAAACATTTAAAAAAAATTTTTTTTTTCATTCCAAAGTAGTAGTCGTATATACATAGGGTTTTCTAATAAAGGCTTGACAACTTTTTTTTTTAATAAAAGGCAAACCATTTGAGATATTTCAAAAACTTTATTATTGGCTTGAAGTACAATCAAAACATTTATGAATGGAACTCGACTTCGTTCATATGGACACCGCGGGCACGTTTGCAGCGGTCGATTCGTTGGACCCAATTTTCAACGACTCGGCCACACATTTCGGCCGAAACGGCTGCTATTTCGCGTTCAATGTTGGCTCTGAGCTCTTCCAACTTCGTCGGCGTGTTGGCATAAACCAATGACTTAACGTAGCCCCACAGAAAATAGTCAAGCGGCGTTAAATCGCACGAACGAGGCGGCCAATCGACTGACCCATGTCTTGAGATAACACGCTCACCATACTTACTCTTCAATAAATCGATTGTAGCGTGTGCTGTGTGGCTTGTGGCAATGTTGAAACCACATGTCGTTCAAGTCCATATCTTCCAATTCGGGCCAAAAATAATCGGTGATCATGGCGTAATAACGCTGACCATTCACAATAACGTGACGATCGTTATCGTCGATGAAAAAATATAGCCCAATAACGCCGACGGCATGCAAACCGCACCAAACAGTTATTTTTTGTGGATGAAGTGGTTATTCATGAAGCACATGTGGGGTTTCCCCTGACCAATAACGCATATTTTGCTTATTGACAAACCCATTGAGCCAAAAATGAGCTTCATCACTGAAGATGATTTTGCGATGAAATTCATCATCTTGGCGTATCTTCTCCAGAACCCAATCGGAGAGCTCGTTAGTGTACTTTACCATGATGAAAATGTTCAGTTTACTGAATAATTTGACAGTGACAGTTTGACGATTAGTGAAAGAGTGCGTTCACAAATTAAATACGAAGCTGTCAAGTCCCTATTGGAAAACCCTATACATTAATTATGTCCAAGAAATAAATGGATTGAAAAACAATGTAATTTATAAAGACTGTTTTGTTTTTAAATAAATTATTGAAAGAGCCATTTTTTAATTCTTATTAGAAACAAAATGTATGTGATTAATTTTCGTATTTCATATGGCATTGAAAGTTTGAAACTCAGGTATGTTTGGTTTCGATATTTTTTCCAGAGGTAATTGTCAAACTGAACGGGACGAGCCAGTGCATCCTCAACCAGTGGGTCTTAGTAGTTGTTAGTTCGTTACATTTAGTCCAACCAGCAACCACTCTAACATCAGTGTTATGCCTTCCTGTAGAGTTGACGCCGACGGGATTTTCATATAACTACATACAAATTCTATGAAAAGAATTTTTCAGAGAATTGCTTTGCATGGGATTCGACCCGCGACCCTCTGCCTGAGGAGGCTATGCATATACTACTACACTACAGCCACCCGTGGTTGCAGTTACGGTAAAAAAAAGTTCGTTATTTGTTTTTATTTGAATGAGAAATATAAACTAAACCTCTTTCATTTGCTCTTAAACCATAAATATTGCAACTCGTCGAACTATGTATCTCCACCACGCAAAAAGAACGTTAAGTACTTTACAGACGTAAATATGTTTAATCGGTAAGACACGCATGGAATAAAACAAAGGTCAATTGGAAGCCAATCTGTTTTTGCTGCAAACAATTCTTACAATGTTTTTGTTCAATTGAACGTTAGGATGTATGTATGTATGTAATATATGGCTTGTATACCACTGTGAGTAATTTTAGGGATCAATATGGATCCTATGTATATTTTCTAAGTTCACTATAGTAGCATATGCTTTCTAGCTTAAATTTTCGAGGTATGCCTAGATACTTACAATTATTAACAAATTCAATTTTAAAGCAATTATTTATATCTACAACATTATTTTTAATTGTAATTAAGCCTTTCATAAAAAAGTTTTTTAAACGCCGTAGAGTGAAAGAATAAATCGTATTCCCTCGGAACGGATCCTTTTAGACTGCAAAACATTACTTACAACTTGTAAGTCTTTTAGCAATTTTATTAAAGATTCGAATAACGCGCTACTTGTATATGTAAGGGCCATGCTATCCGAAAACGCTGTAACATTACTTGTAAAGCTTTGTTTGAAAATTTAATTTATATACAATATATAAGGAAAAGACTTGGACCCAAAACTCAACCTTGAGGTACGTCGATATCTAAAATCAAATCATTACGGAAAACTTTATCAAAGTTGGTTACTTCCTGTTAAATAAGATGAAAACCAGTTATAATATTGTCCTCTGAAATCGGATTTGTTATGCTTGTGAAGAAAAATGTTGTGGTTTACCATGTCGAATGCTCTTGTCATGTCAAAAAAATGTCAGTCGGTCAGAAATGGCACTTTTGTTGTTGTGTAAGCCGTCATTAATTTCGCTGCATAATTTTTAAATGGCATCTCACGAAATTCAAACTGATTATTACAAAAAAACTTATTTTTGTTTCAAAAAGTTTTGAGATGGTAGTAGTTAATAAAATTGGTCTGTAATGATTCTCCATATTTCTGTTTCCTTTTTTGGAAAGTGGAAAATTTCAACAGCTTTCAGAGATTAAGGGAAAATACCGGAACTAACACTCATATTAAATATGAAAAGAATTTTTTCAACAGGAAATCGGTTATACCCTCAAAAGTATTGGAGTGTCTATTGCCAAGTGACATTATTTTTTTATATATTTCAAAATATGTAAAAGAGTGAACTACGAAAATAGTGTTTTGAAAATCGTAGGCAATTAAATCCGCAAATAAATCGCAACTATATGTGTTTTGAGGGGGATTAGGTTTCATTTTAGCAGTAACACACAAAAGCTATTAGATATATCCACGGAATTGCAAACTATTTTTGTTTTTTATTTGCATATTTTGAATAATATCTTTCTAGTATTTCTTCTTTTGGTAGGAATATTATAAATCACCTTCCATTCCTCTTTAACCACGCCGTTGCAACTATCTAATTTATACCAATAATATTTGTCTCGATTTTCTTAAACTTTCAGTTTGGTAGCCTGAGAAAGCTTAAGACCATATCTTTTTTGAATGGAACTTTCAGGATGTTCCTGATCTTTTTTTTTTTATTGGTTTTTTTTTTTCGCATATTGTTGAGGTATGTAAGGTTTTTTTCTGATTCGTGTAGGATAAAATAGGGGTTAAAAATGTGGTTTAAATTTAGACACGTCTTTTCCTTTTGAAGTCACAGCAAAGAAAGTTAATTATCGGACCTTACATTCATTATCAACTTAAGGGTGTCATACAGTATAAACATTCGTATTACAATCATAGGCTTACGTTACATTTATTCGCTTACATTTAGGTTTAGTTGTTTCATTTGGTTTAGTTTTAGCTTAGTTTCTATATAGTTATTAATTATATTAATAATATTAATATTAATATTAATTATATTGATTATATTATTATAATAATATGATATTGTATATCCGAACACACATCATTTTAAGTTGATTTTCTGGAAACCAGGGCCTAAGTCGTTTTAAATTTCAAGCATTTTTTGTTACAGAATTTATATTTGAAAGGTTGTTTATATGACTTTTTATAGTTTATATTTTCTAAGTATAATGTGACCATAAAAAACTAGAAAAATTTAACTGTCTATTTTAACTTAGTCTTATAAGAATATGATCAATGCAGGTTTGTGATTGGACTATTATGCGAGTTGGTTCATTTACAAGTGATGATCCATAGGATGACATTGATAGTTAGAATCTGTTTGAATCAAAACTACTGTTAAAGATATCAGTGTCAATATGGTATCTCCCATAACAATCAGGATTTTAGTTTTTACATCCTTAAGAAACTTACACATTTGTTCTATAAAGATGCTTTTATGGTACTTAACCCATACAGAGGGCTCGTACTAAAAAAAAGGATAGTACTTTTATAACCGTTACTTGCCAAACAATAATTGAAATTTACGATTTAGTTCTTAATAGCACTAACAGATGGATCTAGTTAAATTTTTGTGCTAAAAAAAATGAAATTAACTACAGAATTTTCCTCTAATTACTGGCTATCTTGTGGATTATGTGTTCATAGTGAAATAGGTAAGATTTGTAATGATTTTTATTGAATTGGTTCATTTACAAACAAAGTAGAAAGAATGTTAATATTTAGGATTTGGAGTGCTGTTTTTGTGAGTGTAGTTTTTTCGGTACGATGGGCTTGAGCTTGCTCTCTTGCTCTCATGTGTAAGGATCCAAAATGTCAGATGTAATTTCTTAGGACTTCAGGAAGCTCCCTACAGTTTTTTGATCATAGAAGATAACGATGAGTTTGATATTGTGATTGTGCCATCTGATCCCAATGCACTTACAGATGAAGACGTACATCTTTGTTACAGTAGAGATTGCTACTTTATCTAGAGACGTGTCAGGTACATTGCAGGTAATGCGCCGACATATGATACAACAGGACGACAGTGACTGGGAGGATAGAGATGTAGAACCTCTTTCGAAAAAGCGACGACGTACCGGAGCACCAACTTGGGGGCATTGTACCCCACCTTATTCCTTTAAAAACCCACTTGCTGACGATGAATAGGCTAGAAGGAACCAGTTAATTAAAGAATTAATAAACCGTGATCCTGTGGAAATATTTGAAAGCATGCTTGATGACGTAGTTTCTGAACTGATTATACGAAATAGCATGTTGAATGCAGGGCAGCATAATCGACATGGTTATGGTAAGCTACCAAGAGAGCGTATGAACTTGAGCTTAGACGAAGACATTGGAGTATCTGTTAAACTAATTGTATGTCAAAAAACAGGTATTTAGAGATAAAAAAAAATATCTTTAGCTGATTACACCTTTACTGAAACACCCGATGATAAAATGTTTAAAGTTCGGCCTTTATGTGAGGTACTGATAAAAAATGTTTGTCAATGGGGCATATGCAACGAAGAACTATCACCTGACGAATCGATGATTAAATATTACGGTCATCACCCATTGAAACTATTTATTTGGGGAAAACCCATAAGATTTGGGTACAAGAACTGGGTAGTGGCAAGTGCTGACGGATATTGTTACGTTTTCTACCTCTACTGTGGAAAGTCCATTGTTAGTAGAAACAAAACCACTGGGCACTCGTGTGGTGAAAACGTTGCTTCAAAAAACATTAGCAATACCACAAGAACACACTGTGTACTTCGACAATTTTTTTACATGCTACAATTTGTTGAAGGATTTGAGAGAATGCGGATCTAAAGCTACAGGAACTATTAGAGATTACTTCGATCAGTAAAAGATATGAAAACACAAAGAAGAGTTAAATATATAATTATCGTTTTGATACTAAAAATGAATTATTGTTTGTTAAATGGAGGGACAACAGCATATGTATCATTGGAACCAATTTTTACACAGTGGAGCCTGTTGGTTAAGTGAAACGGTCAGAAACTAAAGAAAAGTTAGATTTAGATATACCACACGTTTTTTAAAAATACAATACGGGAATAAGAGGAGTCAATGAGATGGACCAGTCTATTTCATTGTATCGCACAGGCACAGGCATCTTTACTTACTTGCTCGATATGGCCATTTCAAATGCATTGCGCTTATATGCAATATAAAATGCTGAGCCTATGAAGCAACTAGCTTTTAGATGGAATATTTTCAGAAATTACCTGCGTTATCAGAATAAAAACAAAAGCCGTTCATCGAGTTCAGTGATAGTTGATCTCACACCAAAAAAATAATGGACATAACCCTCAGAAGCTGCCAAAACAATTGCGATGGGTTATGTGTTATACATGCATCAAATAGAAGTGCAGCAAATGCGATAAGACTTTTTGTATAGACAAAGATTGTTTTTCACAATTTCACGTAGGTATAAGTTCCCAGTATACTATAAAAAGTACACCTCCAAAATGCACTTTGAATTTTCTTTTGTTTTTTGTACTTAACTATTCATATACGGTCAACTATTAAAGGTATTTCAGTATTATAACCAATAGTCGTACTTTAGGCGTTACTGCGTTAAACCGTTCTTATGCAATCGGTAGACTCCAATTCAAAAATCTGCGTTGCTCAAATTAAATTTTTTCACACGCACAATTAAAGTATTTCTGACTCGTATAACCTTTTGCAAATACAATAATGCAACATCACTAGCATTATAAGAATTACTACAATTGCCATATGGTTCAAAACCAGCAATGTTGTACTCCGGAAATTCATACTAATTCAATAAATGCGCTAAGAAAAAATGAAATTGTTTCCTCATACTTCGAAAACTTTGATATACAATATAATAATAATAATAATAATAATAATAATAATAATAATAATAATAATAATAATAATAATAAGTAATAACATGGAGAGGTAGCTATTTATAATGGAAATCGATTGTTAAATATCTAGAAGTTGTACTGGGCAAAAAACGTAAGCCTACACATCAGTTATGTTGTCAATAAAGTCAACAAAACCATATATATAGTATTTAATACCCATTTATTTGTCGAAAATCGAAACTAAACAACAAAATTTTTCAAGCCATAATATTCTATGAATCACCTCTATGGGAAAGCTGTTCGAACTGTCATAAAGGAAGCTGCAAATATCACAGAACGATGTTGAAACTACCATGGCATTTCCCTACTTCTCTTCCACATAACATATTCGTATATAACATGTTATTCTTCAGACGACCCTCTTATTTCTAATTTAATAAGTAACTACATATAGGAGTTGAAAATTATTAAATATATTTAATATTATATATATATTTAATATTATTATATTATTAAATTATAATATACTATTATTTTCTCATTTTTACTTTTGTGGAATTGCTTTCAAAGTAGCATTTTCCTTCGATTATCAATTGTTTTTATTTTTTCTTATTTACTACAGAGTGACTGACTCGAACTTTTTAAAATGCTATAAATTTTTTATTTTTTGATAAATTTCATTGTGCCAAAGCAAAAAATGTTGGAAAATACATCAATCTTCAAATTGTATCAGTAGTTTGCAATATGTCAACCTTTGGCGCGAATAATGGCCTTGAGACGGCCGAAGAAAGCATCTCACGCTGCACGCAAGTGGCTCTGCGGTATTTTGGTCTAAACTTTGGTATTTTTTAGTGCCAACCTTCGCCTTCAAAATACCTCAGACAGAGAAATCCAACGGATTTGCATCCGGAGAATTTGCAATCCATTGTGTCGAAGAAATGAAGTGTGGAACATTGTTTTTTAACCAATCTTGGTTGACGCGCGCTTTGTGAGACGGTACCGAGTCTTATTGAAATGTCCACGGTCTCCGACCGAAATGATTGTTTGCCCAAGGCTTCAATACTGAATCTAAGACAGTTTCACGGTATACGATCGCATTCATTTTGACGCCACGGTACAAAAATATGAGCGGAGAGGGACCATTGGCGGTTATGGCGGCCCAAACCATCACCATTCTGTGCTGCCTGCTTTCTGGTGGCCGTCAGAAAGTGTACATTTTCGAAGGACCTCTCTGGAAAGTAAACTCGGTCATTTTGTTTGTTGACATATTGCTCAATGACAAATGGCAACTCATCGGAAAAAACCAAATTCGGCAACTTACAACATTCGTGCAAGCGTAGCAACTACTTCGCTCTTTCGACTCTAACTTTTTTCTGTTGTGGTGTAAGATCGTGAGTTTTTTGGAACTTTAATGGCTTGAGCCCAAGCTTATTCTTCAGTATGTGTTGCATCCGTTTCAACAATATGTTGAGCTCACGAGCCATTTTTTTTCCACTTCGACGCGGATTTCGCTCAATTCGAGCGTTCACTTTCCGAACCATTTCTGCCGAAGTTGCTGTTCTTTTATGACCACCTCCATGGCGTTTTGCAACGCTGCTATTATCACGGTAACGAGCTATGGTTCGAGACACGAATGATTTATTCACGTTGAGGTGCTGGAGGGCTCTAACGATATCTGCTTGTGGCTTTCCAGCCAAATATAAAGCAATCAAACTACCACAGTTGAATTCTATTGCGGATAAAAACTTGTTAACACAACTGAGACGCAAATCGTGTGTCATGTGTCAAAATTTGAGCTCACAGTAATGAACGGTTTGGAAATTATAGTAGTCTGAAGTTGGTTGCAGTTCAAGTAAGTCAGGGTGTATTGCTTTTGATTTCTATTTTTCATGGGTAACACAAATGAATACCGTATCTATGTACTACACTTCAAATTGTGTTCAAATCTGAATATAAATGTTTTAATAAATAACTTAATTCTTTAGTAAAACAATTAATTGTTCCTCTTACTTCGAATATTTTGATGTAAAGGGTGATTCATCGTTAGGTTTGATTTATGATGTAAAGTAAAACACATCAATTTGAAAGTGAACTTAAAATCATCGGTTAAAAAAACAATTTACGGCATTTACTTTTTAAAAATGATATCATGTAAATTTTTTCCACAACTACATCTGACGCTTTCAAAGTGTCAATCGTAGTTGGCTTCTTCCTGAATACCTGAGGATTTACATATCCCCAGAGAAAATAGTCCAAAGGTGTGATATCGCACGATCTAGGTGGCCAAATTAACTCCAATATGATTTCTCAACAACTCCTTTGTTTCACGCGCTGTATGGCTTGTAGCGCCGTCTTGTTAAAACCAGAGGTCACCAGACCATGTGCTTTAATTTTAGGAAGCACATAGTCCGCTAACATGGAGCGATAACGATTACCATTGATATGGACCAATGATTCCACCAGCCCATAAACCTCACCATACCTTTGTTTTTATTGGATGTAATGGTAGCTCTTGGTACTTTTCGGGTTCCTCATCAATCCAAATACGGCAGTTTTGTTTATTAACGTATTTATTGAGCCAGAAATGGGCTTCATCACTGAACAAAATTTCACGATAAAACACCGGATCTCCATTGAATTTTTTCAGAGCCCATTCACTGAAAAAAAGACGCAAATTTAAGGCGCCTTGCTTCAATTCTTGCACAAGTTGAATTTTGTATGCTTTTAGGCCGAGATCCTTATGTAAAATATGCCAAGTTGTCGAATACGTCAAGCCATGCTGCTGAGAACGATGACGAATCGATTCGTCACGGTATTCGTGAACACTCTCAGCTACAGCTGCTATAGTCTCTTCACTACGTGCTGGATGTGGTCTAACTGGTTGAGTATTGAGTATCATCCACTAATTTAAACTGGGACTCAAATTTGCAAATGGTATTGGCAATAGTGGTTTCACTTCGAAAAACATTTCTAACAGAACGCTGATTTTCGTAATACAGCTGAACAATTTGGAGACTCTGTTGTGGTGTGAATTTTTCCCTGATGACTTGCCGGATATATATTTTTTTTTAAGTTATTTCGGGCTTTTGATAATTAACTTCAGTGTCCGTATTGCAGCATCTGTTCCTCGAAAGAAAGTAAGGTATAGTGCGTTGATCGTTTGAACTCTGTACTTGTTATTTTGACGACTAAATTGTGGATATTAGCAACGTATCGCAAACTTCAAAAGACATTCGAAAATTCATTTTCGGCATTACAGAATAGCGGTATGACCAATAAAAATACTTGGACTCAGTTGTCAAATAAAATCAAATGCGGGCTGATGTATTCACCTGTCACACATTGACCATCCGAGATCCGAGATTTACATATTCTCAAATAGCTGATAACCGCCCTTAAAAAAGACACTTATGATAAAAATCTATAGCCCCGGTATATTTATTATATCGCCAATTATAGCTTTTATAGCATTTAATTGGAATCACCAATGCATGCTCTATTAAAAACACTCGCTTACGAGTGGTAAAACATGTTTAGGAAGAGGCGAGAGCCCTTCTGGACGAATTTCGACTTCATAAACTGTTGAATACATCGAAAAAGTGAAGGAAATTGTGCTTGATAATCATCATTTCAGCTGAAGTGAAACTGCTCGTGACCTTAATATCTGTCACGTGTCCTTTCGTTCTGTATTGGTAAATATTTTGGGAATAAAACGCGTCGCCGCACAGCTAAAAAGAGCTTAATTTTCTCTTAAAACAGCATCATGAGTAAATCATTTTAGATATGCCAGAATGCGTTAATTTAGATGCCACATACATGGTACGTATTATAACTGAAAGGAAACATTTGTTTAAATGACTTGGATCCTCAGATGTAGGACTAATATACCAGTATGTGCCTTAAAAGCGTTCAAAGAAGATTGTGACTTCAAGACTCTATCCAACTTAAAGACTGTTATAATAAATTTATTCTTTCTCCTTTTCGTAATCCCAGCGGGAGTGAATAGCCTTGAGAATACTCTCTCTATGTTTTACTTTGACCCCATTCCAAACGCACTTACACAAATCACAATAGAGGAAGTATTCGTCGTCATCGTAGTACGTATTCTTTAAGTTTTAATTTAAAGTTTTCAACTATAAATAAACAACGAACCATTTGGTATATGTTCTGTGTTCCAGAAGAAAGGACAGTATAGCATTTACTTAATTTCCTATTTTGATTATCAGAACTAACAACCGACAGCACTGGCGTCGGCAGAAAAGCGAGGGGATGAGAAAAAACTTCATTTCGCCCTTCCGCGAACACAAATAGACTTTTCTTGGTGGCGAAGAAGTTTATAGTTTCGGAAAACTTTGATAAGCTTGGTACTCCCTGTAGTTATGTTATCCTTTTGTCTTGTTTCGATATAGTTTTTCCTTTCTGCTTCAACTCTGTTGTTAATATCTTATTCATGTGGTATTCTTGTCCTTTCAGATGAGCAGAGTCTTGAGGAATTTCAACATAACGAAAATCAGCGACTTGGAATTGATTAGCAACTCGTAAGGATACCGAATTTAGTTGTTGTTAGTGCAAAAGGAATTAATTTGCTCACTGGCATGGATTTTCTTTTGTAGGTCTGATCGATTGGACATCACGTTTCATTTTTTTGGTGTAAAAAGCGATTCGTTAAGGATACGTGAAGCTATTACACGAATGGTGGAACGCGGACGAATTGGAAACATTACGTTGATTTCGAATTTTCACCTTTTTGGCGAGAATCCACCGCTTAAGTTGTTGGTAAGTATAACATTTTCAACATATTTTCTTTGAGAAAATTTACGAGTAGTTTTATTAATTGAAATTGCATCTTCTTGCACAAGTGCTATTTCTAGGTTCCTTATAGTTTGGCAAAAAGGGTATTTAAAGGGTATAGCGGAGTGATATTTTTGTTGTGGATATAACGACTCGTTAAGCGAAATGTTTCTAGAAATGTACAAAGGAACTTTGTAAATAGTAACTTTCTTCCAAAGTAGATAATCAGGGTTTTTTGCTTATTCATTTGGAAATAGATATAAGCAGTTCCGTTATACCGAATATATGATTGGGAAATCATATACGATTTTGTAGCTGGGATTCAAGGACAAGTTGGAGTATTATTGCCCGCCTGATTTGAATTTGTTCAGCGAAGTTTTTTGTGCTTGCTAATTGACTAAAGTGACAATCAAAAATTCTAACCGGAGATTTTCATTAAGATGTCATTCTGTTATAAAACCCGAGATGGTTTAATTTCTTTTTTTTTTAAATAAGTGTGTGCTCAAAGTGTTATAAGTTTTCCTAAAATGTTTGCATACGTCGTGGGCGAAGGAAAATTACAGAATAAAAAAGAGGGGTACCGATGTACATTGAATTTAAATGTTTGAATGTTGCAGTGATTAGGGAATAAAAAGCTCGACAGGGCATTCCATTAACGACTTGTACGGCTTGAGAACTAATCATGATATTTCAGAGTACGTTCGAAAGTAGGCTTGAGGATATACTGTTGAGCATTTAAAGCGAAACAGGTATTACGGTTAAACATATGAAAGGCCGGAATGCTACTGGCGATTTCAACGGAGCACTGGTGGTGGAAGTTGCGATAAAACGAAGTAAGACTGGACACATTACGTTGTTGTTCGAGAGTGTCATTTGTTTGACTGATATTAGTATCAACTATGAGTTTTTATCGCAGAGATGTTTTAAGAGCACCTGACCAGATGTTTGCATTGTACTCCAATTTTAGGTGGATGAATGCTTTACATATTTAGGCCAGTTTTTATCGCAGAGATGTTTTAAGAGCACCTGACCAGATGTGAGCATTGTACTCCAATTTTAGGTGGATGAATGGATGGATAATTTAGATGGGGTAACATTTTTCTTACACCGCTTGAGGAAACTTAGACATTTCTCAGCATTTTAGACGACATCGAATTAGTGATCATTCCAACGTTAACTGTCACTGACACACATATGGAGAATGGAAAGTCTTTCGGTTTCGACGATGTTAGTGCCACTCATGGATAATGACTGTGTATTTCAATTCCAATTTTATGACTTTAAGTAGCATTAAATTCCATTCTGTTGATAGTTCCCCAATTGGTAATGCTGTAATATCGGAATTTAATGGGCTTAACATACGCTACCATTCTCGTTCTTCAGCCGAAGATCAGAGACCTGAGTAAGTAAGTAAGAAAGTACTGTCAACAGGAATAAATTGGGTTAGAAGTAGCAGACAAGAAATCATTAATGAAAATTAAAAAGAGTGTCGGAGACAAAACGGAGCCCTGTATCACTCTAGAATTTATTTTGCAAGTACCAGTCTTGAAACCATCTAAGACAACTTGAATTGAACGTTTCAAAAAGTGATTTTTATTATTATTTATGCACGCATTTCCGACAAAAGGGCCTGATGCCAAAATCTGTCAAATTCTTTAGAAATGTTAATTGCACTATCTTGCTTTCGCTAGATTGATGTACGCTTTAGTTCCACTTTTCGGTGAGACATGCCATCAAATCACCAGTGGACCTCCTGCTATCAAAACCGTACTGCCGGTCTTTGAAGAGTTTATTAGCATTTCCATGACCTTGGAAAAAAGGGACATAAACGCAATGGGTCTACAGGATTTGAGAAAAGGCGATTCGCTTATTTAAGAGACTGACTGGACAACCGCTGTTTTCGGAAAAAGTATTAAACTGTAGGATTAATGAAAAAGCTAAGCCAGTGGTTTTTTCAACGTAAAAGAATTCCTATTCAGAAGAAGCGGAGATACACCATCTGGACCTCGCTTTAAAAAACCACACGATCATTTCGCCAAAATCCGTATATACATATATACATATACATTCTGTTACATATTGTATTATTATAAATTGTCATGTGATCAAAAGAAAAGCCTTTGTTTACTAATTATTTCGTGTGTGAATGTCACGTATATAATTTTGTAACTATGGTTTACATTTGCATTGTACACTAGATCTCGTGCACTAAATCGTAGAAATAGGCGTTTTCGGTATTGCTAGAAAGTTCTTCAGTGTCCTTTGTACTAAGGCATATTTTTTTTCTGGTGCTATTATCATGTTTCATGTTAATTGATTTCTTGTCATCTGTGCGTATTCTTTCGCCGTATATCCGACAGACTTGTCTTTTTTAATAGAATTGGGCTATCTTTCTGTATTTATATCAACACCGTCTTCTGGAAACTGTGTTCTATGTTTTCTAATGTGGTAATCTGGTGTCATGATTACATCATCTTTTCGGGATGATGTCTCCGTCTTTTTACCATTTTTCCCAATGCTTCTCAGAATAAAAAAGAAAACAACAATTGTGTTAGCTTGTCACGGTTTATGTGTTCGTGTTATAATTCCCACATTGTAAACTGCTTCTTAAGGGTTTTTTTTTTATTTTTTTCTTTTAAGAGCGTCTGAAAATTAAATTTTAAATAAATTCGCGATATAAGCTTTTATTCTAAGGACATGATTTTATTTGATAGATAATTCTTTATTGTTTCAAAGATAAAAATACATATCGCAATTAAAAGCATATGCTATCGGTCCAGCTTTTGACTACTTTTTCGACAATCTGCGACAATGCGCCGTATATTAGTGGCCGATTTAAAAGTTCCAATTCGTACTTAACAACAAATAGTCTCATCCAGCTGGAACCACATATCGTTCACATTGGTGTCACATTCACCATCTACAATAGAAAAAATAAAACCAAACTGCCAAAAGTAAAATCTTCGCTTCGTCGGATCGTCGGAGTTGTCTGCACTTTACAACGATTATTTTTAATCGAGAAATTCGTCTGGCTTCAACTGTGGCGATAATTTCTTCGGAATGCTCTAGTCTCATTCTTGCTGCTGGTCTAATATCACATAGCGTTAAATTAAATTATCATAAATTATAATAAATAAGAATACATGTTTTACTGCGGGCTGTATTTCATCTTTTTTACACTTCTCTTCTTCGTATATTGAATTCTTACACTCCAAACGAAATCTAGTCTCTTGTAAAGGCTTACGCCTTACGGAAAAAAATATCGCTTTCATTCTTTTTAGAGTGTTCTTGCCAGCTATCGTTTAAGCATAGGATTCTTCACAGATTAGCAGCTTGTTATGTTTGGTGTTCTTCCAAAACTGGCTGTCGGCTTAAAATATTGGTTAGGCCCGATTCCACTTCCTTAGATTCACCCATCCATGATCTTCTCGTATATGTGTGTGGAACATCTATAAAGAAAATTGCAAGAGTAGTGAAAAAATTCTGCTCGGTATTTGACAAGGCTTGTTATCTTGTAAACATGGCATGATCCAAAAAGGAGTATTTTATAAGAAAAAAGCATAACAGGCATTTGTTAATCAATTAATTAGCATGTGCTTATAAATTAAGAAAAAAAAAAAGAAAAACAGAAAACGAAAAACGACTTCTTGTTGTTGAACGTAATTTAAAATAAAATAAAATGGAACATCATAAGAATTTTCTATCCCATCACCTGTTTCTTCGAAAAGAAGATAAGCCTTGCGGTTCAATATCAGAAGTAAAGCGAAGGACTTTTACTCAGCTGAGGTAAAACCTTGCGACTAGGCGTGATTTCGAGTATAGGAGGCGCTTCTTCGTTTTCATTTCCTGTAGCTATGAAGTCTGGTCTGTAAATAAGTGTTTACCAAACGGATAAATTGCAATGAATTTTAAACCATTTACGGCGATAAGGTTCGTTCTTACCTTTAAGTATGCTTTCGAAAAAAGTCTTACCAAATCATACTGAGTTTCTCTTTGCCTTTGTTCAGGAGAAAGACTTCTTATCTCATCATTATAATACGCTTTTATAGGATTCATTAGTGTGTTATCTAACGTCTGCAATTTTATGAGTTGAATATGTTGGTAATACTACTCCAATATTCATTGCAAAATTCACAAAACTTTAATACTTTGTTTATGATAGTAGTGACTCACCAAAATAAGGTTAACTGCGTCTTCCCTTGGTTGTCTTATTATACATAAGACGAAAAGTATTTGGACCAATTCGTAAATATAGTTCTTTTGCATCCATTTTGATATACGACATGAAGACTAGCCGCCAGAAACTTTCTTTATTAAAAGAGAGTGTTGATTTTTTCTGGGAAATAAAAAGTATGGTTAAGCGAAATTTATACCTGCACTCACGCAGTTTACAATTGGTATAGGCGACCGGCACCCAACCGATGTCATAGCAGCTACACATCTGTCGCTTATCTTCACACGCTAATACTTTTGGTTGCTTGGATTAAACAATGCTTAGCCCGGTTTCATTCACGATCTAAATATGAGCAGCTAAAGAGTAACATTTTTCATATTTCTGTTCGAGAAAGTTATAAACTGTATTCACTTTATTGCGACTAACGTTGTACTTGTTGACGTACGTAGGCTTAATTTTTCTTTATGTCTTCGGCAAAAGCTTCTTTTTCAGTGCACTCACTTCAAAATAAGCTGAAGTACCCAACTTAGTAGCAGTAAGAAGGTAAAAATCTTGGCAAAAACTTCTCTAAGTACAGTACATAAACCAAAATTTTATCAACTTTACTTTCCTCTAAGGTAAATATGAAAAACTAAACGAAATTAATGTTTTACGATCCCTCCAAAGGGGCAAATAAAACCGCTTACATTAAATTCCATTTCTTACAACAGAACAGTAGTCATCACAATATCAATTGCATCAGCAACAGTTATAGCGACAGCAATAAAAACAGCAATTAATAACTACACATACCACATTTAGTATCGAGTAAGCCAACAACGTCAGTTACATTTGCAAAACCAAGTACGATTATGTCATCATAAACACTCCAGAAACAATACGAAAAAAGTATATATTCCTAACACTAACACTGTACACTACAAAATGTTACGACAAAATAAAAAGAAAATAACACAAACTGTTAATAAAGCTAAAAACTACATTATGTATATTAAATATATGTATATTACATAAATTCCCACCACTCCTGAGCAAACATATGCCAAGGACACAGAAACAATACTCAAGACAAACCAATAGAAAACCAACGAAAACATCAAGGTTATCCAGCACCACAACTAGAAGATACAGAATCTGTACAAGAAGAACCAAAAAAAACTATCATATGTACCCAGTAATGATATAACCGAAAAGGGATGATAAAACAAATTGTGATGGAAATAAACAACATGACAAACATATTCACTTCTTCTTTTTTACTTAAGCACTTGAGAACCAACATTGTGGCCTACGGATAGGCAAAAGATACCTGATCCCTTAGACTTTTGTATCTTTGACATAAAACCAGATAACCTGACAGTAAAATCTTACCTGAATCTATGGTATTATCTGACCACTCTCCAGCTATAATCTGCTACAGAGCCAACACGAAGTCGACAATTAAACCGACCAAATTATGCAACAAATATACTGACTGGGCTAATTTTAGAGAAATTATAGGAACCATTACTCTTTAAAGACGCCAAATGAGCTGGATAAGGCTCATCCTTACTCCTACTATAACAGCTAGTAAAGCAGGCGCCCATACGCCTACGCATATATACATGTATATATATGTATATAAAAGAAATAAAGAACACTCAGAAAGAGATGGCAATCCACCAGAACCCGCGAGAGCAAAGTAAAACTTAACAAAACTATAAAGGAAGTAAAAGGACTTTTAATATGTGATATGAATAACAAAATCAACAAATACTTAAAAAAATTGACAGGAACGAAGTAACAAACTACTCCCTATGGAAGGCAACAAAAGAGATTAAAAACTCAAAAATACACTTTCCCCTATTAAGGATCAATATCGATGAATGGGCTCGAACTGATAAAGAAAAGACGACTATATTAGCTGTACATTCTAGAGATACATTCATTTACGATAAAAACGATATAGACATCACCCTACCCACGATAACTACAAACGAAAACGCAAGTATAAAAGAACAACAATAAAAGTAATAAAAAATACTTACAATACAAAACGAAGGCAAATATAAGTACCGGATATGACCTTAGTACTGGAAATATATTAAGGGAACTTCCTCAAATCGCATTAGTCTACCTCCGGAATCTCTAGAATGAGATTTTTTCATTAAAATACTTTGCGAAGGTATGGAAAGTAGCAAAAATAATAGCCATCCCAAAACCCGGAAAGGTTGCTACCCAAACCGTAAACTACAAGCCAATAAGCCTATTACCGGTGCTATCTAAGCTTTTTAAAAAGATACTTATAGAAAGACTACAACCAATAAAGGACAAAACTAACATAATTCCGTCACCAGTTTGGATTCATACGTAAGCATTTAACTGTAGAACAAATACATCGAATAATTAAAAAGCTATCGAAAGATTTGGATTTGATGAGATATATCATTCCAACTTATCTTGATATATCAAAGGCATTTGACAAAGTTTGGCACAAAAACCTTTTATATAAGTCACATTGCCTATTACCAACTGACTTTTATCTACTCATTAAAAGCTGCATTGACAACTTCCGGTTTTACGTACGTACAATTAAGGGATGAGCTTTCAACTCCCTATAAAACTGAAGGGGGAATACCACAGGGAAGCATCCTAGGACCTCCATCATATTTTGTATATACATATGACATCCAACCATCTTTGACAAGAAATTCAATGATGGCAACTTTCGCAGATGACATGGTAATACGAACGGACAACTAGAAGAATTAACAAATTGGTTCAAAAACTAAGGTATACACATCAACGAAAATAAGGCAGAACTAGTCATATACACAACAAGAAAAATGACAAATCCACCAACTTTAAAAATAAATTGCAAAATAGTAAAATGCTTGAGAATGTACACAGACCAAAAACTGGAAACAATATATAATCAAAAAATATTTTAGGTAACTCTACTGGATGCTAAAAAGAAATTCGATATTATCAATAGACAACAATCTGCTCTGTATAAGACAATTAACAAACCAATATGGATATATAGACTCCAAATATGGGAAACAGTGGGTTCATCAAACATACAAATTATCCAGAGACAACAATCAGAAATCTAAAGAAAGATAGTCAATGCACCATAATATGTTTTCAATGACGATATTCACAAAGACGTCAAAATACCGATAATAATGTAGGAAATATAAAAGACGGGTATGAAACACCAAAACCGACTGTTTACACATCGCAACAACGAAATAAATTCGATTTCTCTATAAGAAATAACCAGGCATGCATGGTTCAAATTAATCATTTGTTATCGGTAGCGATCTGTATTAACGATTTCACCAGGTTTAAGGAGCTCGTGGTACACCACACCTTTCTGGTCCCACCAGACACACAGCATTGTGCTCTTGCCGAATCGATCTGGTTTTGCAGTCGAAGTTTATGGTTGTCCCGGATTAACCCATGATCCATTTTTCATACCAGTAACAATTCGATGCAAAACTCAAAATTTCACAAGTAGTTTTTCGGTTTTCTGTATTTCATTCAATTCATGTGGCACCCATTTTCCAGACTTTTTGATCTTTCCCATAGCTTTCCGGTATACCTGGGCCCTATTTCATAAACATGGACAAGTGAAAATTCTACAAATATTTCGCACTTATCTGACAAGTTTTCATTGCATAACCTATTGACAGATGACAATTTAATTTGGAAAGTTCAGCGAGGTCTTGACCCATGAAGTAAAAGTTAACATATGGAAGGAGACCACAGATCAAGCAAAATCGCTCAACGCAATGGAATCTAAAAAGGATTGGAAGCATTTTCGAGACACTATATTGCAGAATTGGAGTAAGAGAACAATAGTTAATAATAACAAAATATTCATTAAACATACGACAAATGTTTTAAATACTAAATTCTAGGAAAAAATAGACAAATGAAAAAGAACTGGTTCAGGAGGATGTGAAAAATGCATCATAGAAGAAAGTGATAAAATAATTCTTGAAATAGTGGGAAAAGGTCTTCGCGTTCCCGAACCATCTGGAGACATGACTTTGACATGAACTCTCAAAAATTTGGTAAGGAATAACTGGTGTGATTAGCAAATTTTTTCGAAAATAACTGCTGTCTCCTAATATTTAAGCATTCGGAAATGGCTCTATCCATTTTCCTATAGTCTTGCCAAAAAACTATTTCTTAGGAACCAAGCATCGTGAACGGATGCAAGCCAGCTGAATGATTTTCAGTCGGTGCATCAATTCTTATTAAAGAGCTATCAACAATGCCAGCAACACAAGCAACATTGCCAAAATGTCTAAAATGTTGAGGTATGGATGTTATATTTTCCACAGGCTAGCTAATTTCTTCTCCCATAAGGTGCTCTACCGTCAGATTGCAAAATCTTTTGACACAATGTTGAATTTATTTTTTTGAAACAACCTTTCCATCGCCAACTACATGATACTTTCAAGCCAGTGTAAGGCATATAAAACTTTGGTATTAGCATCAAGAGAATGATTTCCTTTTGTGGTATGCTGGAGGTGTCGACTGATTTTTAACAAAATATATTCCGCTGTACTTATGCAGAAGCGAAATTTTTCATTAAACTGAAAAAAAATTTGCACATGAAATTCTTCATCACTTTCACTTGAAAAGTGAAATTGTAATTTGTTTTTTTTTTTTCTGTTCCATAGAAAAATTATCACTACAAATTTGTCGGGAAATTTGTGACAACTTTCAAAAAATTCCTGACAATTCATTGTCATGACAATTCTTTTATGATCCGAAATCTTGACAATTGTTGCAAAATCTCCGACAATTCTATTGGGTCTATAACTTAATTCGTGCGGTTTACTAAGAGATGGTGTAACTTGTATTATTTCATTGTTATCATTACATTGGAACATGCGTTGGAAAGCTACTGTCATTGTACGTCATTTCAGAATATGTCATTAATTTGAAGCATAAGCAACAATAATTTTTTTTCACTCAAATATGTCGAACTTTGTGCCTGAAAAAGTGTTTTTGCGGGGAGTTCTTCTTCATTACTTTAATATTTAAAAAAACTGCTGCCGAAAGTCATCGTATTTTGATGGAAGTTTATGGTAAACATGCGCTAGCTGAGCGAACGTGCCAAAAGTGGTTTGAACGATTTAAAAGTGGTGATTTTGGCTCGGAAGACGATGAACATCCTGGACAGCCAAAAAAGTTTGAAGATGAAGAACTGGAAGCATTACTCTATGAAGATTGTTGCCAAACACAAAAAGAGCTCGCAGAATCTTTCGGTGTCACTCAAGCAGCCATTTCAAAATGTTTAAAAGCAGCTGGATATATTCAAAAGCAAGGAAATTGGGTTCCACATGAACTCAAGCCGAAAGACGTCGAAAGGCGGTTTTGCATGTCCGAAATGCTGCTGGAACGCCACAAAAGAAAGTCATTTTTGCATCGGATTGTTACTGGTGATGAAAAATGGATCCATTACGACAACCCCAAGCGCAAAAAAATCATATGTGAAACCCGGCTAACCAGCCAAATCGACGGCAAAGCCGAATATCCATGGCGCGAAGGTAATGCTCTGTATTTGGTGGGATCAGATGGCTGTATTATGAGCTGATAAAACCGGGTGAAACAATCAATGGACAACGCTACCGGACACAACTAATCCGTTTGAAGAGAGAAGTAGCCAAAAAACGCCCGGAATATGCGACCAGACACGAGGCAATAATTTTCCATCATGACAACGCTCGGCCCCACGTTGCTATTCCGGTTAAGAACTATTTGGAAAACAGTGGATGGGAAGTCTTACCCCACCCGCTTTCTAGCCCAGACCTTGCCCCTTCTGACTACCATTTGTTCCGGTTGATGCAGAACGCCCTCACTGAAATACGGTTCACATCAGAGCAGAATATCAAAAATTGGCTTGATTCATTCTTGGCTGCCAAGCCGGTCCAGTTCTTTTGGGATGGGATCCACAAATTGCCAGAAAGATGGGAAAAAGTAGTAGCTTCAGATGGGCAATACTTTGAATAATATTATTGTACATGTTTTTTTTTAAATAAACGTTCAAATTTTCAAAAAAAAAACCGCACGATTTAAATTACATATTATACAAAATTGTCAATTTTTGTATGGAACAAATTTTAGACAATTGTCAAGTTGTCATTTACAAATTGTCAACTGTAACCTATCGCACTTGTTTATGAAATAGGGCCCTGGTATATCGTAAAACTTTTGATCCTAAGTAATCGTCCAAATAAGTCAAAGTCTAGTGCAAATATCGAGGATCAAGAAAGGTTTGGTAGACTTAAAATTGGACACCCTACTCAGAACATTGGTGCTGTAGAACAAAGTGTCGCTGATTGAATTGAAGGAATAGAGATGGACTAACTTTACTTTCAGCAGGATGGAGCTACGAATCAATTCAATTCAATTCAATTCAATTTATTATTGGCGTTTTTCAAGTGTACATTAAGAACATTTTCAGAACATATCTAAGTAAAGAAACATTACTCGTAGAATTGTCAACGGCCTCGCCACACTGAAAGCATCGGTTCCCACTAGATCACCGAAATCAAGCATTGTTGGGCGAGGTAAGTAAGTAGGTGGGTGAACACATGGGAACTCAGTACTCCGCGTGCTGTTGACAAAACGCGCCACATGGGCAATAGTAGCCGGCGTTAAATCCCGGACCCTACAAATTAATTTGTATCGTTCCATTGATAATATAAGGTTATCCAATAGGGACTTGACAATTTTGAATTTAATTTGTGAACGCACTTTTTCACTAATCATCAAACTGTCACTGTCAATTTATTCAGTAAACTCAACATTTTCATCATGGTAAAGTACACTAACAAGCAACGTCTGCAAATTATAAAAATTTTCTACAGATATTCGGAGTCGGTGACTGCAACTTTTTTAATTCTCGCCCTAGTAGACAGGCAATAACAAGTTTAGTGCAAAAATTTGATTCTACATATTCGTTGTGTGATGTTGCCGTGTCAGTGATAACGGGTTGGTCGAAGTGTCGAAAATATCGCTGCCATTCAGACGTCCGTAGCAAACGATCCAAATCAGTCAATTCAACGGCGTTCTCAAGAATTGATACACGCATATACCCATACAAAATCAAGCTGACTCAAGAATTGAAGCCGATGGACCATTTGAAGCGACGTACGTTCTCCGATTGGGTCCTGGAGAAGATGCGCCAAGATGATGAATTTCATCGCAGTGACATCTTCAGTGACGAAACTCATTTTTGGTTCAATGGGTTCGTCAATAAACAAAATATGCGTTATTGGTCGGGTGAAAACCCACATGTGCTTTATGAGTCACCACTTCATCCACAAAAAATAACTGTTTGGTGCGGTTTGCATGTAGGCGGCGTTATTGGGCCATATTTTTTCGTCGACGATAACGATTGTCACGTTACTGTGAGTGGTCAGCGTTATCGCGCCATGATCACTGATTATTTTTCACCCAAATTGGAAGATATGGACTTGGACGACATGTGGTTTTAACAGTATGGTGCCACAAGCCACACAACACACGCTTCAATCGATTTATTGAAGATTAAGTAGCGTAAGTGGGCCCGTGTTATCTCAAGACATGGGCCAGTCGATTGGCCGCCTCGTTCGTACGATTTAACACCGCTTGACTATTTTCTGTGGGGCTACGTTAAGTCATTGGTTTATGCCAACACGCCGACGACGTTGGAAGAGCTCAGAGCCAACATTGAACGCGAAATAGCGGCCGTTTTGGCCGAAATGTTTGGCCGAGTCGTTGAAAATTGGGTCCAACGAATCGACCGCTGTAAACATGTCTGAGGTGGCCATGTGAACGAAGTCGAATTCCATTCATAAATGTTTTAATTGTACTTCAAGCCAATAATAAAGTTCTTGAAATATCTCAAATGCTTTGCCTTTTATTAAAAAAAAAAAGTCAAGTCGTTATTAGAAAACCCTATAATAATAATAATAATTACTCGTAGAATAAAATGCAGTAATTACAAATGCCAGGGACTATAATATTCATTGTTAAGAAAAAAAAATTAATTAACATTAAAAAAGAAAAAAAAAAGGGATACAAAATAGACGAAAAAAAGAAAACATAGTTTGTAGAGAAATACAAAAATAAAAAAATTGTGCATTGCAGTGAAAAAGGAAAAAAAAATATTACACAGTGCAAGTATCCCACCTCTCCTACTGATTGTAAGTATTGGTGCTGGCATTCAGCCACTGCCGTTGCTGTATTCATATCATACGGCCCGGCCAATGGCTGAACGTAAATAAGTAATAACTGATCGATAGAGGGTTGTGAGTGAGAATTATATTGCAGCAATTTGATTCAGTGAGGCAATATCAATGCTTCGAAGCCTTGCAAGCATCGTCGGTGTTTGTGTTTAGTTTTTCTTTTTCATCATGACACAGGAATTTGGGGTGGACGTAACAAATATACGCGGGTTAAAAAGTAATCACTTTTTTGCCTACGTCCACGTCTGTAAATACAGACTAACTGTTTTTGAATCTAGTGAAACACAAATAGATATCCGCCCACAACTTCTCAGATTACTCTGAATTTATAGTACCTGGCTACAAACTAGTGCCATTATTCTCTTCTCACCGCGGTCTTATTATTTATATATCCACTATTGCTTTATTCACAGAAAGCCCAAACTGGACATCAATTCGAATGAGTTCCTTCACACTGAAATCGTTATAATGGGCGATTTCAAAATACAAAATTCTGGATGTTTTCGACATTCTGGACAGACAACAGTTAACAAAAACTTGACCAAGCTTGTAAATGAGTCCACGCGATTAGCAGACGTTGATAGTCATACCATCAACACTCTAAGCTTGTTTTTAATTTCTCATCCTGATAAGTACACTGTTTACTTTCCCCTCAATCACTCGATAATAAATAAAATAAAATAAAATAAATTTCCACACAGTTAGAGAAAAGATTCCTAAAAGAACCATATACGAGAAGTCCAATTGGAGCGGACTAAACAGCTTCTTAAGGAATTTTAACTGATCGTTAAGTTTCCTAGGTAACGACGTGGATGCCGCTGCTGATATGATCACAGACACAATTCTCTTTGGAATTACATCCTTTATCCGTCATCAGATAAAGAATATCAAATCAAAAGAAAAGGCATGGTACAACTCGAGCTATAAGGAGGCTGTTAAGGTTAGATTTATGTTCTTTTGTTTGGTCCTTCAAGATCAACGCCACTGAGGAAAACCAAAAAAAGCTCAACCGAGCCAGAAATGACTGTAATGCCTTTCATAGGCGTGTGAAATCTCAAAGCGACCAAAAACTGAGACAAACAAGTATACAGTGTCCCAATGGTAGGAAAAATTTATAGTCGTTGGTCAAAAATATTAGAAATGCTGCTTTATCTTCCATCCCAACGTTCATTTACAATGACATTCCAGATCTTAACATTCACAAATCCGCTGGTCCAGATGGTACATCTCCCTTTCTTCTGAAGAGGTGTTTTTCCTCACTGCGTAAGTTTTTTCATTAATTCTACTCTTTAGGTCTCTTTCCGAGCGGATGGAAAACAGTATTTGTCCAACCCGTCCTAAAAAATGCGACTCTTCTTCTCCATCTTGTCCGCTGGATATTTAATGGCATTTCTCACCGACAAGTAAAACCAAAGTATACATCAATCTGGCGAAAGCAAAACAGTTGCACTCGACAGAGTTTGGCATCAGGCTCTTTTGCCGAAAATGCGTGCTTTTGGGATCGATGGCTATCTTCTTCAATGGATTAGAAATTACCTTTTGGTATGATTGATTCAAGTTGTTTTAGATGGTTTCAAGTCTAATATTCACAAAATAAATGCTGGTGTGCCCCAGGGCTCCATTCTGTTTCCAAGTCTCTTTTCATTTTTCATTAATGATCTTTTGTTTGCTACTTCTTATCCAATTTAGTCCCTTGCTGATGACAGTACTGTCTGCTTTTCATATACGTTCCCGGACTCAGGTTCCTGCTCTTCGGTTATAGAACGGAAATGGCAGCGTATGTTAAGCTCATCAATTTTCAATATTAACAGCATAACCAATTGGAGAACTCTCAATATAGTGCGATTTAATGCTTCTAAAACTCAATGATATCTGCTGTTATTAAAGCGAAATGTAAATACCCAGTCACTATGCATGAATGGCACCTATATCGTCGAAACCGAAAGGTTTTCCATTCTCCGTATCTGTGTCGATGACGTTGGAATGACCACATATTCGATGTCGTCAAAAATGATGCAAAATATCTGGTTTCCTCAAGCGATGTAAGAAAAATTTTACCACTCTGATCTGGCCTCAATATATAAGGCATTTATAAGCCCAAAATTGTAGTATAATGCCCACATCTTGTCAGGTGCTTCTAAAACATCTTTGCACCTGCTAGATAAGATTTAAGACCGAGCGATAAAATTCGTAGGTATTGTAATACTTAGCGTTAGTTTAATATTTAGCGTTAGTTTAATAGACATAAATGAATAGCTATCTAGTAGAATATAATAGTGCCATTTTATCCACTGCTTTAAAACAGTGCCTTAACATAAATACTCACTTATTAAAACTTAATGACCTTATTGGATAGTCAACTATTAAATTCATGTAGTTCTTTATTATGTCATTCTCATATTCATTTAAATAATTTCCACCACAGATCTTTATTCCATTAAGTGCATCCGCGTTCTCATTTTAATTTTTTTGCTTTCATTCGATACGTGTAGTTGTCAATAATCCTGAATTTTCAATATATTTGTTTGCCACTCAATTGCAGGATACTGTTGTTAACCAAAAATCACCGATTCGTGAAGACAACGAATTTATAATTTCATGTGTAGCCCAAGGATCATCCCGTATCGAATTCCAATGGTACAAGGATGGTGCCGTTGTAAATGCGTCCAGAGCCACAAGGTAAGTGCTTTCGTATTAAGTCTTATATAAATTGTTTAATATTCCAAGCATTGAAAAGAATATAAATAAATTCATGATTGTTCTGAAAGTAAAGCATACTAATACAATGTTGCATTTTAAATTAGATTGAGTGTAAAAAAAACAAACACGAACAAATTTAACAACATGGTCATGTATTGTATGTTGTATGTAGCTTCCCAATCCTATTAATAAAATCGGCATTTAGTTTCGCCCAATGTATCGGAAGATGATGGAGACTATAATTCTTTTTGGAGTTTTCCTCAAGGCCTCTCTACTATATCGAACATTGCTTACCGCTCTTAAGCGCAGGCAGTACAAGATGTCACCGACAATTTGTGCACTAGAAATGGGCTTTTAGTGGAGAAGGAGGAAACTGACTGGTCTACCATATCTCATTTTGTGCTTTAGGCAATACTATCACTTTTTCCAACGAAACTTCTTAAGAACTCGTTAAACATTAAAAACTTCAACGACGCTGTCGGCTTACTGGCAGTTTAAACAAGATTTCCACAAAAAAATGAGCCTGGAAATCGAGAAGGCTGCGATAAAACCAATTACATCCTATACGCAAGCTGTCTGGTAAAACGAAAAATTTCACTACTACTTTTATCAGACTTCAAAAAACTATCAGTCTTACCTACATAGGTGCATTCTGTAGTTTTTTTAAGAAGAATAAGTCTTTGGTATAAAACCTACTGGAGTTTTGATTCATCGTGAGCTTTGATTTATAATGTAAAATAAAATAAATAAATTTGAAAGTGAACATAAAATTTTTATCATCAGTTAAAAAAACAAATTCATGGCATTTATTTTTTTAAAATGATATCATGTAATTATTGGCCCGAACTACGTTTGAGGTGGTCCATTCGGAAGGACGACTCGTTTGAGCATAGCGACTGGTATCTCGCGGATTACACGAGTAATGTGGGCTTCCAAAACTTCAATTGTAGCTGGCTTATTCTTAAAGACCTGAGACTACATATCCACAAATAAAATAGCCCAAAGGTGTGATATCGCACGATCTAGGCGGCCAATTTACCGTAGCAAAAGGTGAAATTAAGTGCTTACCAAAATGATTTCTCAACAAGTCCATTGTTTCACTCGCTTTATAGCTCATAACGCCGTCTTGTTGAAACCAGAGCTCACCGAGACCATGTGCTTGAATTTTAGGAAGCACATAGTCTGTTAACATAGCGCGATAACGGTTACTTTTGACGATAACATTCTGATTTGCCTCATTTTTGAAGAAATATGGACCAATGATTCCACCAGCCCATAAACCACGCCATACCGTTGTTTTCAATGGATGTAATGGTAGCTCTTCATACTCTTCGGGTTGCTCATTAGCGCAAATGTTGCAATTTTGTTAATTAACGTATCTATTTCTAGCTCAATGGGCTTCATCATGAGTTTTTTCCAGAGCCCATTCACTGAAAATACGACGCAAATTCACGTCGCTTGGCTTCAATACTTGCACAAGTTGAATTTTGTACGCTTTTAGGCCGAGATCCTCACGTAAAATATTGCGAATGGTATTGGCAATACCATTTTTTTAAACAATTTGGAAACGCTGTTATGGTGTACGTCTTTTCTTGATGACTTGGCAAACGATATTGAACAAAAATGACAAAGCAGTTTGATAGGAGTCACACGTAATCTGTCAAGAAAAGGCTGTTGAAAATCCAACCTCACAATGAACCCCTTATATCGTATGAACAACAAACATAAAACTAACTGATAAAAACCATGGAGATAACATAAGAGTGAATCAGATGTAGGGTTTAGTGTTATATGATACATTGGCTTACTTACTTACTTAAGCGGCGCTACAGCCCGGGGTGGACCTGGGCCTCAACTAATAAGACTCTCCAATTAGCGCGGTCGTTGGCTAACTGCCTCGAGTTGGGCACTCCCAGTTGGTAGAGGTCCCCTTCCACTTGCGCGCGCCACCTAAGGCGAGGCCTCCCTCTACTGCGTTGTCCCTCCAGGTTAGAGTCGAAGATGCTGCGAGCTGGAGCATTTGTGTTCATTCGCTCTACATGTCTTAGCCATTGCAAAGTTTTCTCCAAAAACAACCAACGATATTAGAGAGAGGTCTTTCCTACATAGTTGCCTTCTCAGCCCAAAGATACAACGACTGGCAAGTGTTATTCTTCGTTTGATTTCTAAAGAGCTGCCGTTTTCAGATGTGATAGCAGAGCCAAGGTAGACAAAGTCCCTTACTACCTCAAGATTATAGATGTCGATTGTGACATTCTGGTCGAATCGGCGATGTTGCGAGTCCCTTCTTGTTGACAGCTTTTGAAAGATCGTACCTCGTGTTTTGGATTGTTTTAAGTATGAAGTTAAAGAAGTCACATGACAGCGCGTCGTCTTGCCTTAGTCTTTTTTTGATATCAAAGATTTCGGTTAGGTCGTTACCGACCTTGATGCAGCAGCGAGCTTTCTCCATCGTGAACTTGCACAAGCGAACGAGTTGGGTTTTCTTCAGGATTTGTCGAGGTGTGAATGTTTGGTAAATTGTGGACTTACCGGGCCTAAAACCCCATTGAAAGCGTCAAATCAGATTGTTGACAAATGATTTCAAGTGCTCGCATAATACGTCAAACAAGATCTTATATTCGATGTTTAGGAAACCGATACCTCTATAGTTGGCGCAGTTTCCTTCTTGTAACCCAGGCAAATGATGCTGAGGTTTTATTCATTAGGCATACACTCATCCGACCAAATCTTGGAAATAAGTTAGTGTATGCTCTCTACAAAGTCATCTCATGTTGTCCGGCTCGGCAGCCTTGTTCGACTTTAGTTTTAGACTTCATTTTAGTCATGTGAAATTCTACACTTTCTTCGTCAATATTGAATGGTTTGCTCTGCTTGGCAGCGGAATTCCCATATCCTTAACACCGGCTGTGACTCTACTACAAGGTTTCCTCTCTATAGGTTTCCATTCGGATCTTATTACACTTACACGTTCTTTTTACCTTTTGGTTTAACTTCCGAACTTCCTGGAGGAGCAGCTTTTCTCATGCTCTTTTTTCCCCAGAGAAGCCGATGCTGATCTGGTGTTTGCCATATTCCCTTGTGAATATTGAGGTGAGAAAACTGTTTGTCCTTTCTATAAACGTTACGAAATCGACATCGGACATTGCTCGTAAGTTTTGTCGAGGAGCTCGTAGAAACTTTCTTTGGTAGCTTCGTCCTTTTCCTCTGTTGGGGCGTGAGCGCATATCAGGCTGACGATAATGAATGTACCTTTCACTCACGTGTCGAAAGCTCAAAACTTCTTGCATAAGTCTGCTGCTTACAACAAATCCGCATCCAAATAGACGCTGCTTACGTTCCCTATAGCAATAACCGTAGTTAACATCACAGTTTTGAACCTTTCTTGTGTCCGGGCCATCCCACCAAACTTCATGGATGGCGGTGATATCTGCTAGGCACCCAGCAGTCACCACGTGGGGTTGTGACTTTAGTGAGGCTAAAGTGAGCACGCTTGTGTTTTCATATAATCGCGTTCACCACCCCTTGGGCTTACTATTATTAGAAATACAGACTTATTGGCAAAATCAGGAATGTCTTGAGTGAAATCCTACAGAGGAAAACAACATCTGCAGGTGAAATAATCCTGAAAAATGTTGATAGTAGCGAAAAACTGACTACTTCGGGAATCTAAAATTGTACATAAATGCAGTCAAAAGACTCATTATGAAAATATGCACATTGTCCAGTCGGTCTATTTAGATGAAGTTAGCGAGGTAGAAGTTTATCGGATCAGATAATACATAGAAGACCAGTAAATTATTGCGGTACAATTGACGCCAATCGTTAAAACTATCCTCAACAGAAACCATCGGCAGTGTTATGTCCCCGTTATAGTAAAGATTCATTAATCCGGCCAGCATATAAGAATGAAATGAAAAAGAAAATTGTTATTAAAGGCCACAGTCGACCAAAAACAACAACGTGTTGATGATTCAGAGGAGTGTTTAAAGCTGTTCAACCGCAATAAAGCCGAGTTTTTGCGTCGGTATGTAAGAATGGATGAAACTTGGCTCCATCACTTCACACCAGAGTAAAGTCGGCAGTCAGCTGAGTAGCGAGCAGGCGACGAACCTCGTCCAAAACGACCAAAAACTCAACAGTCGGCTGGCAAGGTTATGACATCCGTATTTTGATATACACATGAAATAATTTTCATCGACTATCTCCAAAAGAGGCAGACTATCAACAACGACTATTACATTGCGTTGTTGGAGTGTTTGAAGGACGAAATCGCAGAAAAACGGCCGCATTTGAAGAAAAAGAAAATGCTGTTTCATCAAGACAATGAAACAAGTCACAAGTCGATGAAAACAATGGCAAAATTGAATGAATTCGGCTACGAATTGCTTCCCCACCAACCGTATTCTCCAGATTTGGTCCCCAGCGACTATTTCCTGTTTGCAGACCTCAAAAGAATGCTCGCCGGAAAGAGATATAAGACCGATGAAGAAGTAATCGCCGAAACAGAGGCCTATTTTGAGGCTAAACCGAAATCGTACTACAAAACTGGTATTGAAAAATAGAAAAATCGTTTCAACCAGTGTATCGCCCTCGAAGGCAACTATATTGATAAATAAAGTTGAATTTTGCAAAAATTTTGTGTTTTACTATAAAACGGCAACGACTTTTCAGCCCATGTGTTACATGACGCGTGCACATTGAACAGTGCACAATATAATATCATGGTCGTCCAGAAATTGGTTTACTTTTTGCTTGCTAGATCTCGTTTGAGATATGCTATACTTGCGTGGAAAAATGCATCAAAAATACAGAGAGATAAATTTATAAGTGTCCAACGACGTTTAGTAAAAGTTATGTTTTCAAAGTTCTTAATATCGATAGTATATTTAATATGACAGCAGTACAGGAATACTATGATGACCATTGTTTTCAGCTGGTCAATATAGACCAAAAAGTTTCAATGCCTGATTCAAAAATCAATCCGCAAAAAAAATATCCACGGCCAAAAATTAATTAAATCTTCACACCTAGTAATAGTTCGCAATCGTCATATGATATACTCTCAGTATAACTTTCTTACTAATGAAACTGTGTTAATTATTTGCATTAACTTGTTCCAGTTCAGGGCACATGCATTTACGTGATATGACCACTAAAGTCGCATGCTAATCGTGGTGCGAAAATTACATTAGACACATCATTAGCCGATATCCAACTCGTACTCGTGCACATGAAACCACATAAGCCGGCCCTTGCGCCAACAATTGTACTAGTACACCACTAATGGAAAGTGAATTAACCAGATCAATTCTAGTAACCAACTGTTAATTAGATTTTGAATCGGCCGCCAGAAACAGAGAATAAATCAATTCCGCCATATGAAGTAACATCTCGATAATGTAGGCCCTGACCGCAGTTCGCAAATTACAGCTATGTACATGCATCATCGCTCCTAATCGCTTCCATAGCTGGAATATTTCAAGAACCCAGTTATGGCATCTGTCCAAAAACACTCATTTCCAACTCCCACATTATGTTTATTGTACATGTAAGCAACAGACTAGCATCTCTGAATCCAATGTCCATTTCCAGCAAAAATGCGTCCTATCTATTTACTATTGCCATTGCCACCCTTAGACAATAGACAAGACCACCTTTTGAAATGTAATTTCCCCCATTTTTGGATGCATTTTAGTTCATCAGTAACCACAATAAATTTGAATCCGAAGTCAGCGCAAGGCAGCTAGCAAAACATAACATGACAAGAAGTGTCGAGAAGCAGCGGGAGACATGCTAATGGTAGCCTTTAGGATGTATTCAGAGACCTACATACTACCACCTTAGGGCTAAATAGACCTTTTAGCAAATTGCAAAAAGGACACAATTGAAGGTATAGAAGACAATAGAGGGGAAAAATGCGAACAATTGTTGTGGCGGCGGCTGCGGCAGCGGTGGACTGGTAGTGCTAGTGGTGGTGGTGGTAATTTTGGTTGTGAAGTGGTAGCGTTGACAACACAGGGCTGGATTTCTGTAGGCCATTGACAGCCCAAAAGCCCCCACTAGCTAAAGCAATTTCCGGTGATGCCATAAAGGGTTCGCAGCAATAAAACACAAAACTCGTCATTGAAGGCGTTTTGTACCTCACTGATTTTATTTCCAATGAACAGAGCACTTAGCTACACACCGCAGAGACAACACAGTAATACAGGAATACAGAGAAACCGCAGAGGTCTTTATCTAATATTCACTCTAGTCAGATAGACTGACAACAATGTATCTGTATGGGACTGCACAACAGCAGGACATGTCCAGAGTTTTGGGAGTTTGATGCATCCTTTTCACATTTCCGAATATTGAGCATTTTATTGCCACCAAATGATGAACGCGCCGAAAAAATCCTTAAAAAAAGTACCACCACCTCTACCGGCAAGCACTTACAACAGCCCATGGGTATATGTAGTTGCAGTAAATACCAATGTACAACCTCATTTACATAACTGCTATGACTTGCTTTTACGATGGACATTTAATTTTGATGTTTTGTCAGCTTTTGTTGGATTTAGATCGTGTTACTCATATGTCATGTTTGCCATGTATAATCCGTCGGTATATGGATATGGGTTTTGGTTTATGGCATATTAAGGAAGTTTGAGAGGCATGCTGTTTGGCTTTTTGAAGTAAACAGTAAAACCCAAGACGACATTGAACTGGCTTGCGATATGGTAATGTCCGAACTATTGCTACTTTGTCGAGGACTCCATGTAGGGGCGAATACGATTTCCAGATTTTTCCGCATTAAATCTGTTGGTAATTGAGTGTCGAAACTCCGTGAACTATTTTATGATATCAAGAAACTGACGAAGGTCACGGAATTCATTTGTAGTAGATTTCGATAAAAATAAATGTGACGACGGTTATTGATCAAACTTTCAGGGGTAGAAAACGTTTTTTTGACCAGGTTTGGCACATGAGAACGATAATAGCATGTCTTAAAAGAGCGCATTATTTAAAATAAGTATTCGACTGATTTATAAGTCTTTAAGAATCAGATTTAGGAGTTATGAAATATCTGTGAAACCGTTGGAAAATCGTTGAATTCTTGACCTTTCCCTCTATGTTGGATTGAATGAGCTGGTGGCTTTTGGGCATTCGATTCGAGACTAAGAATGGAATCACATACTCGTTTGATAAACCTTCCCGGTTGGATGAATTATCAATAATGGCTGTTTGGTGTGATCAACGTTTCTATTGTTAATAAGATAACGTTTAATTTTTAAGAGTTCCGATAACTTTTGTATAATTTTTTCATTCCAGTCATGTACAATTTCTATGGCCGGCTTTCAGATTTGTTGTCTCGTCGATCGAGGATTCACTATAACATATTCATTTCGACCCTATTGAAATCAAAGGTCCAGCAGATAATTTCCGTACACTTTTGGGAACATAAAATCGTTGATTACGGCCGAAGTACGAGTACAACTTGAAGATGCCGCCAGGCCTTAGACCGCATTTTTTAATTCACTGATCATCATCACTGAACGAATTTTATGATAAAAAGGTGTATCGACTTCCAACTATTCAAGCCCCCAATCAGCAAAGTGATGACGCAAACGCTGATCTCCTGAATTTTCTTGTAGAAATTAAATCTTGCAAGCATGTAAATCAAGATTGTTGCGCATAACCTTCCACAAAATCGATGGAGACAGGAAAAGTTCTTGCCCCTTACCCCGATATTTTTATCTGTGCACACGATACGCATTCTTGTCAGTGGCTTGATGTTCAAAAGTAAATGTAGCGTAAAATTTTTAAAATGTGTTATGAATAGCACTTGGTTGACTACGTTGATCGCAAAATTAATGTAGCGCCCTATAAATATATTTGCTGAACAAAGAGATTTTTGAAATCAATAGTTTTGGATTATTATTTGCCAAACAATAATATCAGATTAACTATCAGCTGTCTGAAAATTGCCGTTCTGAAAAAGACTTTCTAGAAAAGCAGCCTTCAGATAGGTTTAATTAGTGCATAGACTTTTTGTTTCCTTTTTTTGAATCAAAGAAGAAATTTATTATTCTCTTTGTATGTTTTTCCTTTATTGGAATTTCGCGAGCATGACACCTTGTCCGATTTTCTACTACTACTACTCTCACTATCAGCTAGATTTTCGGTTTATAAGCCTGTAATAAACTACCAGTGAAGATTCTTTTAGAGTTACCAACAAAAAGTCTCTTCGATGTTAGGCAACTTGCGGCCATTAAAGTAAGCCACAACGTATCTAGTGGCCTTATCAATCATCAGAACCGGCTGTTAGCTGGTGGTGATAAGGTTACCTCATAGATCTAAGAATCTACTAAGTTTAGATGCGTGTTTTTAGCCTACTGTTTCCCCGAGTGTTTCTATTATCTCGCTAATAGGTACTCGTCCAAATTTAAAATAGATTCTAATACTCGTTACACTCCTACCTTCGACCAGTCTTCCTCCAAATAAGTCTTAAGTGACTTAACGTAATCGCTGCAGATCTGCGTTCCACTATGGAAAGGGTGATCTTCACTATTGTTTCCAATCTGAACATATCTGTTCAAAGCATTTTGTAAGGATATCCTTCAGGTTCTACACTGATATCCCTAGCTTCTATTTTGTTCTGAGGTTAGAGGGACCATTAATAGACTCGCTGATCCCTTCCTTTAAGCGCGTCCAGTTAATTTTCCAAGGATTCTCTCTTTACAAATCTATACAACTTAACTAAAACTGTGAAAAATTCAGTTTGATACATATAGTCGATAGTTACTTTTTGAACCTATTAAGGTTTTATTAATTTTTTTATACAATACTTGGTGGAAAAGAGTTGTACAAATGGCAATCTTTATAAATATACGATAATATTTTGAATGACATTATACAAATATACAGGCAATATCGGTTCAAAAAGACTTGCTGCCGGCAAAATGAATCCAGATTGAAGATGGTAATCCATTGGGGAAATATCAGAAGAGTAGGGTGGATGCGGAAGAATTTCAAATCCAAACTGCAACAGTTTTCGCACTGTTACTTCTGAGGTATGGGCTCTAGCATTGTCATGCAAAAGGATCGGACCGCGCCTATTCACCAACGCAGGTTGCTTTTCACCAATTTTGAATGCAATATGGCGATTTCCTCACAATATTTGATAGCGTTTATCGTAGAAGAAATGAAAGGTGAATTGGTTCTTTCGATGTCTACAAAATTGTCCCCATAACCTTTTTTGTGTGAAGATCGGGCTTGGGGGTGAGCTTTGATTTTTCATCTGAATCCAACCACTGCCCAGATCTTTTACGATTATCATACAGTATCCACTCTTCATCACAGATGACTATCCGGTTCAGTTTGCTTTCCTAATGCAAGCGATGCGTAGATTTCCAGGCGCTGTAGTCTTTGGTATTCGTTCAGTTTATGGGGTACCCACTTATCGAGTTTCTTTAGCTTTTCTATAAGAGAAAGGTGTTAACTTATTGTCATTGCGGATACTCCCATACTTTGTGCAATCTCCCGCACCAATTTCATTGGGTCGGCATCCACTGTTGTTCTTTAAACATCGTCGTCAACTAACGCTTCCGGCTTTCCAAGCGGTTAATTTTCGAGGCTGAAATCTCTCAAACGGAACTTTCCATTTCAACGTCTATAATGCGTTCGCTTACCGCTATGTTCTTAAATGCGTCATTAATGTTTTTCAGAGCCAATGACGCATTATGTCCAATTTTAAATTAGGAAAGGAAGAGGGTTCAAATTTACAAAAAAAGGAAATTTAAAGTTCTGGCAAAGATGTTCACTCGAGAACTTCTTATATCTGACTGAGCGAAAATCGAACATTTCATGTGGTACAACCCAATAGTTCAAACAAGTCTTGAAAGCTAACTTTGGCAGCTTTTATTAAAAAAAAAAAAAAATGTGCCGCACTAATATCGGCAAGTTATTTAGAAAAATTGCTCATTTCATCGAGATTTCAAAGTGGTACAACATTTGCAAACATAATTTTCAAAAGAGCTTTCATTCACTTACGTGAATAATGCTTTTTTGTACTCAAATATCGGTTTTGACGTGTTGTATGTAAGATAATCACAGGCATTAGAATAAAATACTGTTTGCCGTAAATTATAGTAAAACAGGTCTAAATTACTATACATACGGCACGCTACGATCTACTTTCGGTACATTACGTTCCTTCTTTTACTCGCAACTTCTCGTAATCGTGCGCTTTTGTGTTACCACAATCAAAAGTTTTTGTGTTACCCTGGACGTGATTAGTGTTGTGGAAATTTTGTTAGTTATTATCTAGTTATAGGTACTATAACTACTATAACTGCCGTCCTCAAGAATATGCGAACATGCATGTTATCTACGTTGAATGCCGTCGTATTGCCTCTGCCGCCGCTAGATTATATCGCGAAAGGTACCTAAATGTAGCGCGTCGCCCAGAACATCGTGTGTTCATCTATGCACATCTTTTATACTCGCAAGGACGGTTGCCTAATAATCGTACGGCCGGCGGGATACCTCAAGAACACAACGACGACGTAGTTTTAAATGAAACTGAAAGTGAACCCAACGCTTCATTTTTTATGGACTGAATTTATATGCAATTACATATTCTACATAAGTGGCACAGAGATTATCCGCAATTTATGCGAGAAAACCGCTCTGAATATTAATTTAAAGTAAATATGTGGAACGGAATTTTAAATGAACACATAATTGGACCATTTGAGCTGCCAGAAAATTTAAATGGGGACAACTACCTGCATTTTTTATAAAATGTTTTGCGATTTTATTAGAAAATGTATCACTCAATATCTATCGAGACATGCGGTTTCAACAAAATGGTTGCTCAACGCAGTTTGCTCGTCGAGGACGGAATTACCTGAATCATACTGAGTATCCCGATAAGTGGATTGGACGCTTCGGATCAACTTTGTAGCCTTTTCGTTCTCCTTTAAATTTCTATTACTGGGGCTGCATAAAAGAAATGGTTTATTTTAAACCAGTCGCTAATAGAGAAGAACTATGCCATAAAATTTTTGAAGCAGGACGTCTGGTGAATAGATCTTTTCCGCAGCGATGCAGAGCCTGTATTCGTGCTGAGGGTAAACAATTTAAAAATATGCTTTAGTTTTATAAATAAAATAAATGTACTGTGTAGTATATTTTTTTTTTAAAAACAAGAGGCGTCAAAGTTAGCTTTCAAAATTTTTTTAAAGTATGACTCAGTCAAACCTTTTGTTTCTTACGAAATTTACAGCATTTATTTTTCGATTTGTGAGTGCGATCAATAAAATAGTTATTGAAGATTATGTGAAAAAAAACATTGTACAATTTGGAAATTGACTAAGGTTATCGATATTCATTATTTTTTCTAAATATCACTATTATTATTTAACCAAGTGAGATGGATTTTTTTCCTTATTTTTCCCAGCATGGGTTTGATATACCCTGTCACCCGGTGCCCGCTTGACGTTGAGTTTCGGGACACCCTGTATACATCTGCGTATAATAATCTTATTTACTAATTTTATTTCAAATTTCTTTTTGAGATATGTGTATGCATAGCCCGCTCGTGTCTTGAGTCACTTTTACACCGAACCGTTGAATGGTATTCATCTAAAAGAATCTCGTCATCCTGTATGTTTGACACAAAAAATCAACTTATTTACCGATTAAGTTTTGTTTGGCCTTAATCAGGTCAATATTCAACCATTGAACATTGCAGCATATGTATGCCTATGATTTCATGTGGTTGGTATATTGTCAAATGTTTTTTTTTTTTTTTTTTTTCTGCAACAGTCTTTTGTATGTCGGACTGTTTATACCCCTGCAGTCGTGCTTCACATCAAGGTTAAAAAAATATTTATTATTGTAGTGGATTCGCAACCTTGTGTCTCAATGTGACCACTGCATTTAACACATTTACTCTCATTTTTGGAAAGTTTTGCACTGTGATGAAATTCACAACAGTTGTTACACCTGTGCAAGTCGAAGTATTCATATGAAGGATTCGGTTTTTCAACATGCGTTTTTGGTAGTGTTCCTCCATCTCATCGATTGCATAGTACGTACGCCTATTTGTTTTTGTTTTTAAAATTTTTCATATATTTCACCATACCCACTTCCATATATTGTTTTGTTATTTTAATGCTTCCTCTTGTTCTTTCTTTCCCCATTTTTCTGTTTTATTTCTGTTATTACTTTTGGCCATTTCTTGCAAAAGTCCTGGTTTTTGTTTCATCGTTGTTTCTATTTTCTTCACTGTTTTTTCACCTCTGCAATTGATTGTTCTTGCACCTCCTTTTCTATCATAAACTCCATCAACTTAACACCCACAGGATTCATTTGTTCTCTTATCTCTTGTTTTGTCTTAGAATTTTCTTGTTTACTTTTCGGTTTTATGTAAATTGCTTGTTTCAATTAATCAGCCTAACTAATTACGGCTTCACTCTTCTTTGATCCACTTATCTATTTTATGCCTATCTGAATGTCATTTCCATCTATTTCCGCTATTTACAATCATTTGATTGCCAGTTGCTATCTTTTCACGCTGACACTTATTCTTTCACTTTAAGTTCTAACAGACTCGCTCGTTTTTAGACTTTTTTTATGCTGTTTTTGCAGATCTTTTGGACTTTTGTTAAAACTATTAGACGTTCCTCGTACCTCAATTCGACCTCTTCAAGCCAGTCTCTTACTTCGGTTTCCTTTTTCTTTAGAGATGCCTCTAATTCTGCCTTATATTCCTTGAATATTCTCCGTTTTTGTAAATCAATTCTTGCATATCTTTTAATTCCAAGTCAACGTTGTGTATATATGGTAACATATGGGCTGAAAAGTCAGTGCCGTTTTATAGTAAAACACAAAATTTTTGCAAGATTTAAATTTATTTATTAATATAGTTGCCTTCGAGAGCGATACACAGTTTTATAGTACGATTTCGGTTTAGTCTCAAAACAGGCCTATGTTTTAGGGATTACTTCTTCATCGTTCTTAAATCTCTTTCCGGCGAGCATTCTTTTGAGGTCTGCGAACAGGAAATAGTCGCTGGGGGCCAAATCTGCAGAATACGGTGGGTGGAGAAGGAATCCGTAGCCGAATTCATTCAATTTTGCCATCGTTTTCATCGACTTCTGACACGGTGCATTGTCTTGATGAAACAGCACTTTCTTTGTCTTCAAACGCGGATTTGCAATCCATTGTGTCGAAGAAATGAAGTGTGGAACATTGTTTTTTAGCCAATCTTAGTTGACGCGCGCTTTGTAAGACGGTGCCGAGTCTTGTTGAAATGTCCACGGTCTCCCACCAAAGTGATTGTTTGCCCAGGGCTTCAATACTGTCTCTAAGACAATTTCACGGTATACGATCGCATTAATTTTGACGCCACGGTCCAAAAATACGAGCAGAGAACGACCATCGGCGGTTATGGTAGCCCAAACCATCACCGTCGGTGCTGCCTGCTTTCTCGTGGCCGTCCGAAGGTGTTAATTTTCGAAGGACCTGTCTGGTAAGTAAGCTCGGTCATTTTGTTTGTTGACATATTGCTCTATAACAAATGGCGACTCATCGAAAAAAACCAAATTCGTCAACTCACCACTTTTGTGCAAGCGTAGCCACTCCTTTGCTCTTTCGATTCTAACTTTTTTCTGTTACGGTGTAAGATCGTGTGTTTTTTGGAACTTCAAAGGCTTAAGACCAAGCTCATTTTTCAGTATGTGTTGCATCCGTTCCAACGATATGTTGAGCTCATGAGCCATTTTTCTTCCACTTCGACGTGTATTTCGCTCAATTCGAGCCTTCACTTTTCGAACCATTTCTGCCAATGCTGCTGTTTTTTTTATGACCACCTCCATGGCGTTTTGCAACTCTGCAGTATCACGGTAACGAGCTATGGTTCGAGACACAAATGATTTATTCACGTTAAGGTGCTGGAGGGCTCCAACGAAAGATACTTGTGGTTTTCCTGCCAAATATAAAGCAATCACACTATCACGTTTGAATTCCATCAAAAAATTTTCAACACAACTGTCATGTGTCAAAATTTGAGTGCAATGTCATGAACGGTTTGGAAATTATAGCAGTCTGAAATTGGTTGCAGTTCGAGTCAGTCAGGGTGTATTTATGGAAAAAGAAGGAAGCACAATAAATGAAGATTACGCATTTTTCTTAGCAAAACGTTAAATATAAATTATTAGAATGTTCCGGAAAAATATGTTTTTTCCAGTTTTTTTCTACAGATTATTGAGGTTTTGACATCTTTAAATATTGACATACACTACATCGTTTTCTTTTCATAGAACCGTAAGATGTGAAAGAGTTTTTCTACGCTCGATATAATGATTTACTAATTACAAAGTCAATTTTTTTAAAAGAGATCGTCTAAGAACTGTCCTTTTCTTTTCAATCCCGGAAAAGTTTCATAGTAGAACACGTAAGCATTGAATCACGAAATACCTTCTAGTCAGTCGTTTCCATTTATATGCCGAAAACATTTTATTCAGAAAATCAACTGCACCCTTTGTACTCATCCCAATAGCATTTTTGTTCTTTTTTTGGAGTGTACGAAGTAAGTTCCGTTTTTGAATTGAATACAAAAGTGAATGAAAATACAGATTTCTTAGTATCTAAAAGATATAAGTTTTAAGAAAGTTTTCGCTCTAAAAGCTTGTTGGGTAGTTCATAAAATGTAAACAAATTATCGTGTATACGATTGTTGGCTGCTTTGTGTCAGATTCAAAATTACGTGCACACCTAAATTTTTTTTCTCTGAATTGTCCAGTATAGTGTAACACTGAATGGAATGAACACTGTCACACAAAACCCAAAATTGCATGCCATATTTACATGGTTTGCTCTCTATGTGCTGTCGAAAAGGACATCATGCCCTAAATGACAGTTTTTCCAATTGTTAAGTTTCAGCAGCTGTTAAAATTACCAATGACATCCAGTTGTCAGAATATTCAGTAAGGTTTTCCATTTCATCATGCATCGTTTTACGCTTGCCGAACGTACTGAATTTATTAAAAAAAATATGTAGTATAGAGTTTTCGGTTCAGTTATAAATACACATTGTGAATTTCGTAGCGAGGTTGGTTGTCGGCTTTAGTGCGCAGGCAATTCGTCGAAATGTGGAAAAATTTAAGCCTAAGTACACTCATTTAGATCTTAAGCAACTAACCAGACAGAGACTGGTGCAAAAAAAAAAGAAACAGCCACCGTAGCGGCCAGCATCAAAGAAGACCCAGGAATGTCGATTTGGCGTCGATCAGCTGAATTGGGCATCACTGCATATATTGTCCCGAGTCATCAAAAATTTGACCGAACACTTGAAACACTTCCAGCGAAGCCGAGGCGTCCATTTGACTGATGTGCTATTCCATGCGTAATGGCATGAACGCAGCTTCAAAATAAGGCTAGAATCAACTTTATATCTTACACCGTTCTTGTTTTATTTAAATTTCTTTTCCTATGGTTCTTATCTGGTTACCCATTCATCACATATATCTCTTCCAGCTATTCATTATTTGCTCTGTTTTCTTGCTTCTCGATCCGAACGTATATAAAATCGCAAAATTAAAGAATTTTCTTAAAAGTTTGAGTGGCATTGATGCTCAAAATATATGTTACATAGGTCTTTAGACCGTTAGCTTTAAAAACCTTTATCTTAAGATCTGAAACCTCCAATAAGGACACCTACATAAGGACACCTACATACGTATGATAGATACGTATCCAACTCCATTTCATTTAGAGCTTCCCATTGAGTTGAATTTAGAGCTTCCCATTGAGTTGAATTGAATTGAATTGAATTTTATTTTCCAAAACGATTTACATAAATTTTATGTTATCTGCAAAGCCTGAGGACTTGTCTGCAGAAGATTGATCATTTAAGTTGATTACACCATTTTGAATTCAAAATTTAATTCATTATTATTACGAAAAAAGAAACAAAAAGCAAAAGATTTATGTAGCAAGATAAATTCATACAAAAGATAATAAGACTTTAAGTACATTTTCTTGACATTCTTCAAACATATAGGTTTCGGGGGACTGTCTAGATTTGTTGGAAGCTCATTGCATATTACCGGGACAAGTACAGCGTACTTTCAACGCCCTTATTCATTCCAGTTTCTAAGGATCAGAAATTTGTTTTGTTTTCGTCTACGAGTATTTACTACTTGTTGTGTTGGTGGCTTATATAGTATGTATTGTCGTCTATGAAGGTTAAAAATATTTAAATCTTATGCAGTTAATCCTTGGTAAGAACCTGCCTGTTATTATCATCATTATGTTGTTGTGACCTCCTTACCAGTTTTTGTATGCTTGCGTGCAGAGAGCTCAATCTCTGGAGCTGCGGCGTGTTTCCCCACACCTGTGTGCCTTACCTCAAATGACACTTCCTCAAGCTAAAGTAGCATTGCTCTAAGACATCTGCTGTATATCAGTAGTTAAGATAGAAAAGTGCGAAAGAGGATATCCTCAGTTTTTTGGATAGTACATTTACAGGACAGCTTCACTCAAGTGCTTAAATCTATGTAGAGGCGTTAACCAAAATCGTCGAACAATCGTCAACAGTTCGAAGAAGTTTATGACTACATATTTACTTCCTGTAAGCAGTCATTGTTATACATTTTTGTTGTTTTTTATTATATTTTAGTGAATAAAGTATTAACATCATCCAAAAATATTGATTGCTGAACATTAGATGGACCCGAGTAAAACTTATGTTCGCATACAATATATTGGGTTGTTCAATAAGTTCTCCGGTTAAGGTTAAACACACATTTTTGGTATAAAAGCTTATATACAATCCATCAGATATTGTCCATCATGGTCTATTACTTTCTTTCAACGTTTTGGAAAAGACATTATGCCTCTTTTGAAAATTTCAGCATACTTACGGGTAAAAAGGTTTTCCAGGTACGTTTTGATCTCATCTATGGAGAGTACGATGAGTGCTGCATAACTTCCCAGCCAAATGAATTCAGATTTTGTTTTGTCACTAAAGCTGTGTGTAAACGACCTTCCTGTTCGCCAACTCTACCAAAACTCTGTTTTTCTTCAGCTGCTTGCTTCAAAGTATAGAGCTCAGAGCAATATTTAACGAAATCTATTATTTCATTGCATGGGAAAAACTCAAAATAAAATATAACTCGCCAGTCCTACCAAGTCCTCAACATGACTTTTTTGGGATGCAAGTCTTTTTTACCGACCGATTGCGGTGTTTCACCAAGAGCAGACCATGACCTTTTACACCGAATGGTGTTGTAAGTCACCCATTTTTCGTCTCTCATAACCACTCTTTTCAGGAAAGCCTCAAGCAAGTTTCATCTAAACAAAGACTCACAGACCATTATGCGTTCCATAATGTTTCTTTCACTGAGTTCGTAAGGAACCCAAACATCCACCTTTTTCGACATTCTAAGCCGTTTCAGTCTTTGCAAAAGGGTTGTATGAACGATGTTAAACCGCTAAGTGATCTCCGGTGTCGTCAAATGCCTATCGACGGTAACTGCAGCCAAGATTTGATTGGCGTCTGTGGTGGGTGGACGTCCAGAGTGAACAAAAAAACTGAAGCACAAAATATACGACTATACCGTGTTAATAATATCCAACGAAAACTTTTCTGCAAACTGATTTGCCAGTGTTTAGCCAAAATATCATCCAAATTCGTATACTTTTTCCCAAGTATTTTATGTATTATTAATCTTCCATGTTTCCTTTTGAAATAATTCGTTTTTGGGTTATGAATTTTTTTGTTCAGGTAGTTTCGAAATGTTTTGTATTCTTTTTCATAATCTTGATTTCTCACACTGTTTTTATATCTTCTATGTTATATAGGCGATCTCTTTCTACACGTGCATTCCTTAGATCTGTGGTCATTCAGCTATGTCCTTTGGATATTTTCTTTGTTTATTTTTTTGTGTGTCATAGATTTCTGAACTGTGTTGGAACATTCCCTGAATTTTATGTAAAATTCCTTTACCTCATTCATATTATTTAATTGTTTCTAGTTAACACTAGAAAGACGTGAAAATCTTCTTACCTAGAAAGACAGACAGGGGCATTTGACCCCATACATAAAAAATGTAGATTTTGATCTAGTAAATCATTTAAAGGTGCTAATCAATCAGTGTACAAATATTAAAACTAAAATTTAATCTTATTAACGTATCTTATTAACAGTTGCTTTTGACTAATAACATTTTCCACATAGTGAATTTTACAAATATCGCAGCAAAGTCTAATATATTATAAAATTCTTGTACCGGCCATCTTCTCAAAGCTGACTTGACATTGTACTTTTTAGGCATTTGCTCAAGAATATCAACACCATACGTAGAATATATATTCTATAATTCGTAGAATTATATAACGTAACGGCTTTTTTGGTGGAAGTTTATGATGAAGATGCGCTAGCTAAGCGAACGTGCCAAAAGTGGTTTGCACGATTTAAAAGTGGTGATTTTGGCTTGAAAGAATCTTGGAAGAAGCTCGCAGAATCTTTGGGTGTCACTCAAGCAGCCATTTCAAAACGTTTAAAAGCAGCTGAATATATTCAAAAGCAAGGAAATTGGGTTCCACATGAACTCAAGGCGAGAGACGTCGAAAGGTGGCTTTGCATGTCTGAAATGCTGCTGGAACGCCACTAAAGGAAGTCATTTTTGAATTGGATTGTTACTGGTGATGAAAAATGGATCCATTACGACAACCCCAAGCGCAAAAAATCATATGTGAAACCCGGCCAACCAGCCAAATCAACGGCAAAGTCGAATATACATGGCGCGAGGGTAATGATCTGTATTTGGTGGAATCAGATGGGTGTGCTGTATTATGAGCTGCTAAAACCAGGTAAAGCCATCAATGGACAACGCTACCGAACACAATTAATCCGTTTGAAGAGAGCGGTAGTCGAAAAACGCCCGGAATATGCGACCAGACACGAGGCAATTATTTTCCATCATGACAACGCTCGGCCCCACATTGCTATTCCGGTTAGGAACTATTTGGCAAACAGCGGATGGGAAGTCTTACCCCACCCGCTTTATAGCCCAGACGTTACCCCTTCTGACTACCATTTGTTCCGATCGATGCAGAACGCCCTCACTGAAATACGGTTCACATCAGAGCAGAATATCAAAAATTGGCTTTATTCATTCATGGCTGCCAAGCCGGCGCAATTCTTTTAGGATTGGATCCATAAATTGCCAGAAAGATCGGAAAAAGTCATAGCTTCAGATGGGCAATACTTTGAATAATACTATTGTACATGTTTTTCTTAAATAAACGTTCAAATTTTGAAAAAAAAAAACCTCACGAATTAAAATATATACCCAATATTTGAACATTGTCATGTAATGTGTTTGGTAATAATACCATTTTTATTTTTTTCGCTTGATAAAGTTTAAGTAAACATTGCTCATCTTCTGTTTTTCAAGCATTCGTTTCATATAAGTTTATTTTCATGTTTCTGACATATGAGGGAAGATCGAACCTTCCTTTGTTTACTGTGTTTGTTTACTAGTGTTGTTCGTTTGGAAAGTAAGTTTCTTGCTAAAGAAATTGTCAGTAGTCACATTTTTACCTATATTAACAAACGGTTCTACTAAACTCATTCCCCAAGACTCTGATTTTTAGGACGAGTTTTATCCCTGCCCAAATAAGGCGAGGCAATTAAAGACATTTTGAATTATTATGTGCGCACAATCAAAATTTTATTCAAAATTTATCTCGCTTGTTCGACAAATATTGAATAAATGCACATCTTACTTTAGTTGGAAATAGTTGTTCGTCGACAGTCAGATTTTCACCTGACTTGTACCAAGATATACAGTTTTTTATAAATCGGTTTCACACCTGAGAAATAAGTGCAAACTTATCTGTTTGCACCTTTGATATACAAAATTGAGATCAATTTATCAAGTTCTTTAATAGAAATTAACCAGCTTGAATGACCAAGTACTCGCTTAGCTTTAGATTCTGTACATAATTTGATATGACGCAGAATATAATCATCAATTAAGAGTCGCCAAACACTCAAAAACTTATCACCAATTCCTCTTCGTGCGTACGGAGTCGATCCAGGCTGTTGAGTCAACATGTTGTGACGCGCTCGTCAACCTACAGTTTCATTTTCAGTGGCGCTTTTCTATAAAACTCCACCTGGTGACATCGTACTGTTTTCGTCAACGTTTCTCGAGCCTCGCATGCCACAGGCATCACGTGCATGCCTTTGAAGAACTCGTCCCCTATTTCGTACTTGATATTGCACATCAGCTGAATAATAATAATCAACACACATAACCTCACATAATAGCAGTGGCATACTGTCATCTGATTCGTCACTGCTAGATTCGGGAATATTTGCTACTTCTTCGGGACCAGGTTGTAATTCCATATCTTCATCCTCACTATCTGATTGATCTTCCGGTAAAGATTGTAAAATCTCTAATATTTCGCGATTTTCACTAAGAAACACCAGTTTTTATGAATCAAGAAATAATTCACCTGTCACAATCGCGGGTATTTGAAAATAAAGTCAACGCTTATAGCTTGTTTCTATATACGCAAACATGCAAACGGGACTATATGGCGGATCAATGTATGCATGCAAGAGAAACCATCAAATTGACAGTCTGTTTTAAAAATTACACCATATGGGCCAAATGACCACCGCCGGCTTTGTAGGTATATGATTTGTTTATTTAATTCTTTATGAAGATATAACAATGAAACTATTTAAATAAAAGTCACAAGAGAACATGTCATAAAAATTAATAGTTTTAAAATTATAAAGCGCTAAACTTAAAAAAATGGGTCAAATGACCACCGGCCGTCTTCCTAGTGTTAAACTGTTCAATTTGTCACTATTACTGATATAAATGCGCATTTTGGGCACGTTTGCTTGTTGTTTTTCGTTGGATGTAAAAGGAGCGCAGTATATACCATAGCATTTACGAGAAACCTTCTATATTTGTTTGTTTCAAAACCATGTGTTTATTGATGCGATTAGAAACATACTTGGTGCCGTCTGGTGTAAGGCAAATAAGATTTGCACTGCACAAACTACTTCTTACTTCTGAAGAGGTTCCTAACCAAATAAATTTGCCATTGTTTGAGCGCATTTGGCTGCCATTAGAACTGATGATATTGATAGTACATTGGTTAGACACTTAAAATGTAGGTTGTGGCTGTTGCAGTATGCGCTGTTGCTCTTCGTGCGTAAACTTTGAGTGGATGTTGTGGCTATAGCTTGAAAAAGCCTCTTCGTCCCTATTTATTTTGTAATTACTGCTCTCATTGTCCTCTACACGTTGGATATTGTTCGGAGTGTCATCTTCCAAATATTCCTCCATTTCGGTAACAATTTCAACCTCAGAACTTATATCGTAATCTCAAATCACAACATCAGATAAATTGATAGTCATTCCAAACACCAACAGAAAAGAGCAGAGACAAAGGGCTAATGAAACAAAAGCATAGTCAAAAATATAAATAAACAGTATTTCTAGGATAATTGCCGACAAAAGATCTGTTTTTACAAAAATTTGAAGTTGCACCTACCAGGAAAAGAATTTAGTTTCATTTTTCATTGATACGAAACATTCGCAAACGCCAAACAAAAAAATTAAACTCGTGTTTTCCCTAATAAGGAATTGGATGTCCATTTCTATGTGCTTACACCTCCTAAACATACATAAGTATGATTTTTTTAATAAAACAAATTTCAGTTCTATGTCAAAATAATGCGAAGAACAGAGAAAGGATGGTAGAAACCTACTTTTGCAGGTGTTCATCAATAGCTCTACCTTTCGTTAAGGGAACAGGCATAGAGCATATTTTCCGAGACAGGCAAATATGGTACAAAATCATCAGCATATGGTCTATTCCATTAGCACAACCTTTCGTCTTAAAGTTTGACTATCTACTTGGAACATATCTTAGATATGAGTGTTATGACCAACTCTTTTTCAAAAATCGTAGGAATTTTCCAACTTTGTATTCCTACATCAGATTGTCTCTGCTGTCCTCATTGTGCGCAATTTTTCATCTGACGAACTCTTATTAGGTTCCTATGAACACAAAGCCGGTCTTTTGGACCAGATCCTAATAGCACTATTAACCTGTTGAACTTTGCCCAGAATATTTATAGGCTACCCAAATTCTTTTGCCGCTCTTTTAGGGGGCAATTTGACAATTTAACGGGGGCAAGTATCCTTACATGTTTATTTTACCTAATTCCACTTCAGAAGCTAAGCTTTTTGGTACTCACTACTTTCAATGGTGATTTGTTGGTACATTCAACTTCATGTTTTCCATTTTAATTTAAAAAAAATATCCGATTCTAAAATGTTCTCCATCCCTGACATCCCCCATTTTACCACCCAGAAAAAAAGTAAGGAAAAACAACAGGCAGCGACAACTGCACCTTCTCAGTCATTGCACGTGCGAACCAACAACCTACGGCACGACAATTCTTGTGCAATATTCCTGACAAAAATAGACCTAACAAGGGCAACACCAACAAAATGTTGAAATTTCCTCTCATGGATCCAGTGTTACTTTTGCACGTGAAGCGAATACAACACCGTTTCCCGTTTTATAATAAAAAACAACAAAAGGCAAACGAAAACCGAAAATGTCATTACTCCCCGCTTGCTGGGACGATTGGTTCCATCACGACTTAGACTGGGATTGGGACAAGGATTTTTTTCATCATCACTGCAGCTTCAATAGTGGAGTGTGCGATTTATTTCATCGCCGCCATTTCTCGAAATGGGATCCATGGTGCCATCGTAGCTGCCTCACCAGCAAAGTAACCATTGACCAAAAGAATGGCTTTAGGGTCGTCATGGATGTGCATCATTTCAAATCGGACGAAATTACCATCAAAACTTTAAACGAAACCATTATCCTTGAAGGTAAACAAAAGCGAGATCAGGACAGTGATACGGGACCCTTTTGTATAAGTCGTGAATTTGTGAGAAAATACCGATTGCCCCGAGGCTACGATCCTACGACTGTGGTTTCGACTTTGTCCTCCGATGGAATTCTTACAATCAGTGCACCAGCTCCACCAAAACAGGAGACAACCGAAAGATTGGTTTCAATTGAGCCAACGGGCTCCTACTTTAGGTCGTCCTCGTCATCTGGCAAGGATGCTGTTAATGGCGGCAACCAAAAGGATGAGAAAAAGTGAAGTTCCGGAGCGCATATGTGATTGCTTAAAGAAGCAATTCGCTGGATTGTGTTCTGCATTTGATTGCTACTGTTGTCGGTTTTCGAATTTTGGGTTGGATTTGACTATTACCTATCCATATGCTCGTGTGTGTATTTTATTTGTAAGGCTTTCGAGGCACAATAAATTTCAACTAAACGCTTAAGTTTCGTGTTTCAATTTGGTTTTAACCTTGAAAGGTTTGTGAAAATTTAATTTAATGTGGTAAAGGGAAGTATTAGATGTGTGGCACAAGTGCGAAAACTTGGTTTCTGGAAAACTGCTTACACGATTTGAATTTTAAGTTGCGTTGGGTTGTAGTCTCGGGATTTTAAAAAATGTAGAGTATGACGTGAAGCTTCTAACCCCCAGTTGGTTTTCTGAAATGAAAAGTATTCGGAAACGTTACTGTGGAATTTAATTAAATCCTTGGAGCATTTATGTTGACCAATACTAAGTTCCAAGGCCCAAGGTTGTGGTTTTGTTGGGGAATATGGGAAAGCTTTTGTTATGAAATCATGCGACGCCTCTATTCGATTACTTGATAAGTGTTTGGCGCTACGAGTATATACAAAATTGGTTGAATTATGTGATGTTTCTTTGTTTCCTTAGATTTTTTTGGGGAAATCGTCTAATTACGTGAAGTTCATGAAGAATTATTATTATTATTTTTGTATTATCTTTACTTACAAATTAAAAAGTTTTTTCCCAAATTTGGGAAAACTTGGTATGTGCTTAAAAATCACTGCGCAAAATTGTCCGAAATTGAGAATTTATTGAAATTTTTCTTATAAATGGTGTGACTCTTCTGTAGATGGAATGGCAGCGGCTTATTTGTCCTTCAAAATGAGTCCATCGCTAAACAGATAAGTGGCGATAACAAAAATCCTCCACATTTTTATCGCTATTTCCTTGATGGTTAGCAACAGATTATAAGTGTTCAAATTGTAGATACTTTGGGATGATGACTTCTGAACAGATTTCCCTTTCTGATATACCATATGGTACTGAATTAAACAGGCTGAAAAAACTTTTTAACATATTTTATCTAACTTCAAAAATGTGCTACATTACGAAAGAAATAACATCAGAAGGCTCACAAAATTCATCTCCGAACACTGCTATATAAGATTAGATTTGAGTGGTCTACATTGTGGCTCACTAAATCTGATTGTGGACTTACCTACTTACTTCTAAATCTATACAGTTTGATTGACAATTAAATCTGTCCGGGTCGGTAGAGATGTAGCGGGTCATGTAGCTCTCGGAAATAGTAACTGTCTACGTTTTGCATTCTGATGCAGTTCTAGTTCGTCTTAGTCACTGCAAGTTGTGAGGTATACTTAATTATCGACCATGTCTTCTAATGGCAGATGATCCCGTAAATTTATGTATAGGGTAATTCATTGTGAGGTTTGATTTTCAGTAGGCTATTTTTGATAGACCGTGCGTGACCTTTATCAAAATGTTTTGTCATTTTTGTTTAATATCGTTTGGCAAATCATCATGGAAAGACTAATATAACAAAAGCGTCTCCAAATTGTTCAGCTGTATTAAGAAAATCAGCGTTCTGTGAGAAATATTTTTCGGACGATTCTAGGAACTAACAGTGCGCATAATCGACTTACTGAAACCACTATTGCCAATACCATTCGCAAATTTGACCGAACCGGTTTGACCACATCCAGCACGTAGTGAGGTGACTGTAGAAGCTGTAGCTGAGAGTGTATGCGAAGACCTTGACGAATCGAATCGTCGTCGTTCTCAGCAGCTTGGTTCGGCGTATTCGACAACTTGGCATATTTTACGTCAGGATCTCGTACTAAAAGCGTACAAAATTCAACTTGTGAATTCAGTGAATGGGCTCTGGAAAAACTCAATGAAAATCCGGTGTTTTATCATGAAATTTTGTTCAGTGATGAAGCCCATTTCTGACTCAATGGATGCGTTAATAAACAAAATTGCCGTATTTGGGCCGATGAGCAACCCGAAGAGTAGCAAGAGCTTCCATTACATCCATTAAAAACAATCGTATGGTGTCCTTTATGGGTTGGTGGGATCATTGATCCATATTTCTTCAAAAATGAGGCAAATCAGAATGTTACCGTCAATGGTAACTGTTATCGCACCATGTTAACGGGCTATGTGCTTCCTGAAATTCAAAAACATCGTTTCGGTGATTTCTGGTTTCAACAAGACGGCGCTACGATTCATATAGCGCGTGAAACAATGGACTTGCTGAGAAATCATTTTGGTGATTTAATTTCACGTTTTGCTAAGGTAATTTGGCCGCCTAGATCGTGCGATATCACACCTTTTGATTTTTATCTCTGGGAATATGTAAAGCCTCAGGTCATCAGAAATAAGTTAGCTACGATTGACGCTTTGGATACCATTCGCTATGCTCGAACGAGTCACCCAAAATAAGACCTTCCGAATGGACCACCTCAGACGTAGTCGTGGCTAACATTCACATAATAAGATTTTTAAAGAATAAATGCCATGAACTGTTCTTTTAAGCAGTGGAAAAAATTTTAAGTTCGCTTTTAAATTAATGTGTTTCATTTTACATTTTTAATCAAACATTAGGATGAATCACCCTTTATTTATAAGATTTGCGCACACGAATCTTTCGAATTTTTACCACTCGCTTTACGATTCTTAAGAAAGAATTGGTCGGACGAGTGTTCCTAGTAAATAAGTTATCATATTTTCTTGATTTTTTATAATAAATTATTGTAAATATTCGCCGCCAACTCTACATACTATCAGGCTGAAGGGCCCATTTGGAATCACAAATATAACTCACATCCTGATTAAGTGCCCAAAATGTTCCAGGATTTTTCCATAGTTTTGAATGAGTTGTATAAGACATCAAAGTCAAATGGAAAGTGATCTGTCTCGTTCTCATTCATTTGATCTGGCTGCAACCCGAAGAACCATCCTATCGACAATTGTGCAAATATTAATTCACTGGAAGCCTCTACGGCGAACGCTGCTTCAAGTTCTTCAAAATCTTTCCTCAAGCCTTACTCAGTAAGTTAGTATTGAACTGCTGTTATACCTGGAAGTGGGTGGTAGCAGGGTGATTGCCTATGTAGATGACGTTGCTATAGCCATTTTAAGTAAGCATCTCAATACTATTGAAGAACTCCTTCAGCTAAATCTTAACAGATTAACTCGTTAGACAGATCGCTGTGGATTAGCGGAATGTTGGAGAAGATAGAATTGGTACAACTTTTAAATTTCCCGCAAAAATTATACCAGTCGCCACATTTTTCTGAATTATAAAATTGTTGACGAAATAAAGCTCAGAAAAACTGTTGTTCAAAGAAGCCTATAAAAACCTCGTAGAAATAAAGAGTTTTTCCCTTTTGTAAAACCACACTGGTGGAAGCCTCGAGTTTCATTCTTTGCTATCGCTTGTGTCGCTCGTTTAGCTCGTTTGTCACGGTTGCTAAACTAAAATACTTGTAGTTCAAATCAACCCGGATAAAACGTATTCCTGATACGAGGAAAAGATATTCGAGGTTGACGGTCAAAAAGGTCGGTTTAATCGTTCATGGGTTTCAATCTTCTCGATCTTGCCAAAACCTAACGTAGTTTTTTTTTTGTGTTTTAGTTTACTTTTTTGAGCTAGGAGAAACGTGGTATGTCTGCACGCATTGTGCAGAAATATGCGGAAATATGTTTTAGAGTGGTATTTGTATACCACCGTACTCCTTCAAAGTTTAATCCATCAACGCACGCTTGATCTAATCATATCAATCATATTCATTTCCTGATTAAACATATTTCCCAGTGCCTAATATGTATATTCGTATCGATTGGGTTAAATCTACATGAAATAGATCAGTCTCCTTTAGAAACATCCCCAACCGGCATCAGAGGATTATTACGTTATGTTCTCATTTACATATGACACCAGCAAGTTTGGGTTTAATCCGAGTAAATCCAGACCGACAAGAGTGCAACAGATTCCTGATTATCAGTATTGTTCCCATACATATGATTGCTCGTTTAATGTCTTAGAATCCATCATCTTCTACCAGTCCCAACCAGTCTATGTGTGTACCTGCCATTATAACATCAAATTCATATGCAAATGAATGCAAATGCTTACTCCTAAGTCGGTTTGGAATATTCAGACAAATCGAATTCTTTCGAATAGGATTATCATTGTTGATTATTCGTCAATCCAGATAGAAATAGGTTGGCTTGCCATTTATATGGTATACTTGCATTTATATTACACATATATAGCCTGTATCTTGGAAGGACGAAAGGCTAATGAAGCAGAAAAATGGGAAAAACCTGGAAATTCATTTTTTCACCAGCACACATACGATTGACCGAAAAACATCACATCACATCAGGATAGTACAATAATATGAGAACGTTGATTCTGTCATCGCATAAAGGACTAGGACCAAAACAGCATTAAGCTGATTTTATACACTTCAATATTCCCCAGGACCTAAGTACATACAAGAAAAAATAAGTTTTGGGATGAGCCTTACATTAAAGTCCGATACTTCACTCACTACATCCATTTTGTATAAGTGAATACGGGAACCAGTTTCGAGTACGCCTATAAGAGTACATTGAATGCCTTTAATCGGCCCCCACATTTTGAGGACTTTTTTGGCCCCCGTTTTCAATTTTATCTAATAAAATGCAAAGAGATCTGGACGAGTAAAAAAATTAAGAAAAAAAAAAAAAGAAATCTGCTGATAATCAAGTACTCGTATCTGTATACAGCGACTAGGAGAAGGCAAACCTTGTTCCTTGCATAAGAATGAGGAAGGTGAAGATTTGGAAGGCAATGGAGATACTACCGTCCAACGATTACTATAACAGTAGCAAAGAAGAAATTTTATGAAAAAGATTCCACACTGATGCATACATACATACATACATACTTTCATCCATATGATATGAAACGACAACGGCCAACAAATAGATGAAGCTTAAGAAAAGGACTCAATTTGTATTATTTCCTTTTTACTATCAACCGATGCGCCCATTGGAAGGGGAGGGCGGATAAAGTGGGGTTGAAGAAAGGACTTCAAGTATTCACTTGAATAAACAATATTACTGATAACTGTTTAAGGTACATTTCCTTTCCTGAATAATAAGAAAGAAACAACAAACACAAACACATTTTTCAACAAGAGCACACGCACACTCAGTCACAGTAACTGTTACAGTGAGGGAACAAGGCAGACTTACTGCCGGAAGGCCCTTCAACAATTTTGCAAAATAGCTATTTAAAGTAATGGAAATAGGTGATTTGAATACTTCCGACGAGCTCAGTGCCTTTCAGTGCTCTATCTCTTGCCTTGGGGTGTATTAATCTGAAAAATGATATTTGTTTGCCCGTTAGTGTTGCGCCTGTTTCTGATTGTACAATATTGTGCGCTGCATCATGACAGCTGGAAGGTAGTAGTCGAAAAGGAAAGTGTCTCCAAATGAAAGAGGATCTCAAATGCCCCTGGCTTGCACGTTCAATTACCCTTGTCTCACTCTTATTAGGTACGACCATACCAGTTGGATCACAAGGACTCTAATCAAATTTTGATTTATATGTATCATTTGATTTATTTAAATTTAATTTGAGCTCAGACTGTGTGGATCTTATTTCTTGAGTATGGCCATGGCTGAGTGTACGACTATCCCTGTGTATGTTGTAGTAAGTAATTTTACAACGAGAGAAGTTAGGTCCTGACATAGAATTGAAATTTCCATTCATTTGATTTGCTAGTCCTGAAAAGGTTATCCAATGATTACGCAAAATATCCACTCGTATTATACATACAAACTCGTACTCATACAACGCACGAAAATATTTCTTTTTATTTTTACGAACATTATACTAGTACGAGTAAGTGTGGTATTGAAAGAGAAAGGTTTTGAGTCTCACCTCAGTCTTCAGAAAATTCTGGTTAATTTCAAAATGTCTGGGAACTCTTTTGATGGGTAAATCAGTTAAGAATTGGAATGATAAAAGAGAAATTAAATACACTTTGCAATAAACTGCAAGAAGGCTTTGTGGGTACTAGTAGATTGAAGATTAGTATTTCTTGTTGGATTAGAATCACATACAAGAATTGCGTACCTCATACACGAGTAAATTGAGAACAAGTTATTCAGGAAGGTTAAGTTTGCTGTTATTGAAGTTGTCTATTCAAAGAAATGAGAATCAGAATATTTTGTATTGTAACATTCAGTAGTTTGCAGATAATCTTGGTTTGCAGAAGACTTAACTCCCATCACATGGGTTATACTCATATTTTTTATTTCCTGCTGTTTGAATTTAATTGAAAATTGCATAAGGTGCCGGGTTTAAATTCTGCAAAGTTTAAGGACAAAAAACATATCTTGTGAAAAGTTGCCCTTTTTTAACTAAAGATACTTAGAATATCATCACAGCCCTCAACTGAAACTTAAGTCAATAGCTTCTTTCAAAACTCGGGCAGAAGAAAAGAAATTTATTTAGCGACGAGCGACCGAGCGATTGAGCGAGGAGCGATCGAACGACAAGTCTGAACGACGGGTGGCCATTTACTCACCGTCATCGCTGAGCGAATTAGTTGCGGAGATACCATTGTCAAGTGCAGTTCGTCGTAGTCATTTACTTGAAAGGCGCATTTATATTGATATAGTAGAGCAATTATTGGGTCTATAACGTTGTGCGGTTTGCTAAGAGATGGCGTAACTTGTATTATTCCATTGTTATTTTTCCATTGGAACATGCTACTGTCATTGTACGTCATTTCAGTATATGTCATTCATTTGAAGCGTAAACATCAACAATTTTTTTTCACACAAATATGCCGAACTTTGTGCCTGAAAAAGTGTTTTTGCGGGGAGTTCTTCTTCATTACTTTAATATGAAGAAAACTGCTGCCGAAAATCATCGTATTTTGGTGGAAGTTTATGGTGAACATGCGCTAGCTGAGCGAACGTGCCAAAAGTGGTTTGCATGATTTAAAAATGGTGATTTTGGCTTGGAAGACGATGAACGTCCTGGGCAGCCAAAAAAATTTGAAGATGAAGAACTGGAAGCATTGCTCTATGAAGATTGTTGCCAAACATAAGAAGAGGTTGCAGAATCTTTGGGTGTCACTCAAGCAGCCATTTCAAAATGTTTAAAAGCAGCTGGATATATTCAAAAACAAGGAAATTGGGTTCCACATGAACTCAAGCCGAGAGACGTCGAAAGGTGATTTTGCATGTCCGAAATGCTGCTGGAACGTCACAAAAGGATGTCATTTTTGCATCGGATTGTTACTGGTGATGAAAAATGGATCCATTGCGACAACCACAAGCGCAAAAAATCATATGTGAAACCCGGCCAACCTGCCAAATTAACGGCAAAGCCGAATCTCCATGGCGCGAAGGTAATGCTCTGTATTTGGTGGGATCAGATGGGTGTGCTGTATTATGAGCTGCTAAAACCGGATGAAACCATCAATGGACAACGCTACTAAACACAATTAATCCGTTTCAAGAGAGCAGTAGCCGAAAAACGCCCGGAATGTGCGACCAGACACGAGGCAATAATTTTCCGTCCTGACAACTCTCGGCCCCACGTTGCTATTTCGGTTAAGAACTATTTGAAAACAGTGGATGGGAAGTCTTACCCCACCTGTTCACATCAGAGCAGAATATCAAAAACTGGCTTGATTCTTTATCGGCTGCCAAGGCGGCGCAGTTCTTTTGGGATGGGATCCACAAATTGCAAGAAAGTTGGGAAAAGGTCATAGCTTCAGATGGGCAATACTTTGAATAATACTATTGTACATGTTTTTCTTAAATAAACGTTCAAATTTGGAAAAAAAAAAACCACACGAATTAAAACATATACCCAATGTTAGATCGAGAATACGAAGATTTGGCTTATTTATTATTTATTTTTTATTTATTTTCGGTTATTTTCTCCATGTTTTTACTTCGTCGGTCAGCGATGAACTAAACAATTAAAACAGATTTAATAGTAGAGCAACGTCATTCTGCCGCTTAGCGACATCGCTCATCGCTCATCGCTTAACGATTGCATGGCCACCTCCATAAATGTGTTTTTATTTTTTTGCGTGGCCTAGCAACACGTCGCTCGTCGCTTTTTAGTAACAGCTATTAAAAGAAAAACGTATTTGAGGTACAGGAAGGCTCAAAACTAGACTGATGTTGATTATACTTTTTGTACAAGCCGCACAGTTGCCTTGAAGCCGCAACAACTAAAATGGTACCACGACATTTCCATGGTACATAATGCTGAAAGATGATGCTAATCCGGACACTGTACTAGTTTGAAGCTCCCACAAAAGTTTTTCTTTAAACCAGTGATTGTCCAACAACCATGAAAAGTAAAACCACCAAATTGATTTCTTTTCAACCGAGGTAGACCAGAGACGCAGCTTATGTAACTCTCAGCTAGCGCGGTATTTTGCTAGCTGCCTTCAGTTGAGCACATGAAGTTGGCTGAGGTCTCCTTCCACTTATGTACGCTACAGTAGATGAGGTCGTCTTCTACCGTGTCATTCCTCTGAGTTCCAATTGAAGATTTCTGAACCGGAAAATTAGTGTTCATGTGCTTAATATGACCTAGCCGCATCCAATCCGAGTAATACGAGCTTTTCTGATGAGGTTGACCGCTGCGTAGCCCGTAGAGTCCGCTGTTGAAACGTCTCTTTCATTCTCCATTGATGTTAACAAGAACGAAAAATACCTGAAGAACTTGAAGAGCTTTCTCTCGAAACACCCAAGAGCATTTTCATCCCTCAGCTTCAGTGTATGATTAGTGACTTGTATAATGTCTTTTTGGTTGCTCGAGAGAGTACTCTACTTAACTTCTAAGCCCGAAGAAGGAGCGGTTAGCATCAAAGTATTGTATATCTTATACTTCGTTTTCTTCCTCATCGACAACATAATAATGCTCCGAGTCGATGTTAGCTGTTCAAAATGTTCAGACATGCAAAACACTTGAGTCGATTGCAATATGATCAATTTGGTTGACTGTTTTTTGATCAGGACTCATCCCTTTATAAACATAAGAAGTGTAAATCGTGTGCTGGCTGCAGTTATATTTCATTTCCGTAGGTAAACCGTGATATGAGGCTTACAGAGAACGATTTTTGTGGCATATTTAGCTCGTAGACTTTATTGAGATCGAGAAAACTATCTTTGGTTAGGTCATTATTCTGCTCTGTCAAGGGGTAAGCTTTTATGGGCCTTACATTGTCGAATTAGACTTTTACGCGAATTGTCGTCAGGCTTTCATTTACAGACATGAAGCTCAAGATTTGTTTGGAGTCCACCCAGTGTCATTCCAAATAATTGCGGTGATCCAAACGACGTCCCTATGATTAATCATGGTAATGGTTATCTTATATCCTTTTAGAAAATTACATCCAAAGTAACGTCTGTCTGGATACACAATAGTAAGATCATTTACAGAGGCATGTGTTTATTACGTGACCTAGAAGAATATTTAAATCATATTGTTCGAACGTTTAACGTTTAAGTAATATATTTAAGCAATCCGTCCTTAATTATCATGAATTTAACTATAAATCAAACAGACAGAAAAATTCTAGAAAAGACCCTGTTTTAATTTATTATGAGTGAATAATTTAGAAATTGATACATGGCTTGGAGTGATATGACCTGAACAAAGAGTGCTAAGGTGCTCTACTTTAATGTGGAAAGGGCTAAATATAGCAAACTATTCAAACTATACCAGAACCAAATATCAAATATGGTATCTTAGAAAAAAAAAAAAAAAAAAAAAAAAATAGCCCATTGACTAATACAAGTCCAAAACGGTTATACAATTTTTAAAGTTCAGGGTAATCTTACAAATGATAGTTTGAAGTTTTATTGAACATTGATGGTGCTAGTTCTGGTATACAAGTATGCGACAATCGCGGGAATTCTACAATATTAAGGCAAAATCGATACTAAAATTGTTTGGCTCATTAAAAAATATATAACTAAAACTTTTTCGGTCTCAAAATCTCATATTTGCTCCCAAACTATGGACAGCATTTGTAAGGTGTAGTAGCGGATACTTTTCATTACCATACACAGATAAAGATGTTAAGTCAAAAAAATATGGCCAAATCTTCATTCTAGATCTTGAAAATCTAGTAAATAACTTTAAGATTTTCCGCAGTACCGTACTTCGATACAAAATTTCAGTGCTTATTTTTTGTGTCGACACTATCCATGATAAACGAAGGGAAATACTTTCAACTAAATGGTTTAAGTGCCCGCAACATGACACTAAACTTTCTTCCTTTGTTTGATGGTGTGGTGTTATGAATGAATAGCTGTTTGATGGGATAGCCCGATACGAAGAACACATAACAAATTCGCTACATTGTAGTTCTTTAAATTGTTAAACACCAACCCACATTCATTGAACAGAATGATAATTCTGTTGACTAGTGGAGGATGTGTCGAATGGGCAGTTCCTTGTAGTCTTCTTTGAACGGATATGTATTCAACGTTTCCTTCTCCGAAAACATATTATGTGAACTTAATTTTATGGCTGCATTTAATGGAATAACAAGATGGTCTTTTGGATAAATTATGAAATCAGTATAATACAAGCGGAAGAAAGAAAGGATGATAATTTTTTTTTCGAGCAGTTCCATTTTATTACTTAATTTTATGTCTCGCTGACCTTTATAAAATTAAGTACCATGAGAACTGAAAAAGTATTGGTTGTTGTTTACGCTGAAAATGTACCCAATACCATCATCATCATAGTCATCATTACCATCATCTTAATCAGTAGTTGACGAATATATATATCGTATATACATACAAGTGATTTATACCAAAAATGTAATGACTAATATACTGGTAAGGCTCAAGTCTGGCCCTCTTTGTATACCGGTAGCCATATTTTTCTAATTGTTGATTTCGCTTTAAATTTAAAACGTTTAAAAATAACGTACTCTGTAAAAATCAGTAATAAAAATCTGTATAAATACCATCGCAACAATAAAATAGAAAGCTTTTTTGTATTTATAGCCCTTAGAGGAAACTCTGCTCTTTTAATTTGTCGTTCGAAACAGTTCGCTGTTGCTTCCAAAGCTTAACATTTCATCGTGAAACATACGAATGCTAGGTGGGGTGAAAAGTAACCTCCTTGGGAATGAAAAAAAAAAAAATATTTTAAATTTTTCTTTATTTTATTCAATATATGTAGTCCCCTTTTAGTTTGATACACTTATTCTAGCGATTTTCCAACTTCTTGATCCCGTCCGAAAAGTAATTTTCCGGAAGGTCTGCAAAATACTCCTCCGTGGCGTCGATGATTTCCTCGCGTGAGCTGAATTTTTTATTGATGAGCTATCTTTTGACTTTTGGGGAGAGATAATAGTCCGAGGGAACAAAACCGGGCGAATACAACCAATGCGACAGCAATTGGAGCCGTAAGTCATTGATTTTAGCCATGGTTGCGATGCTCTTGTGCGCCGGTGCATTATCTTGCAAAAACAAAATTTTTTTTCGCTTCATATGAGGTCATTTTGCAGCGATTTCGGCCTTCAATCGCTCCAATATTGCGTAGTAGTACTCGCTGTTGGTGGTTTTTCCTTTTTCAAGGTAGTCCACGAAGAGTAATTTTTTGGTGGGGGCGAAAGCCTCCATTTATTCGGCTTAATACAAGCTATAACTTAAAATTAAACTTAAACTAATACTTAAAACTAAGGTTGGTTGTTGTGGTGAAGGAGAACCGATTTGAGGTAGGAAGTGGTGCGGTGGAAGTCAAAGACGCTAGGGTTTGAATTAATTTTTCGTAACATGCGGGAGATTGGTTCGTTCGCGCCATAGGTGGTGTGGTGGGTTGGGAGATAGAAGAGACGAGGGGTACGTAGATTGCGAGGGTTAGTGTTGAGGAAAATAGAATTGTGAAGGGACATGCATTCAACCTGACCTGAAAGAAGTCGATGAATGAAAGAAGCCGATGAAAGTCGGCTGCGTCTCTGCGTTCCTCAAGGGTGTTTAGGTTAATAAGGTTGAGACGGTTTTGATAGGGGGGCAGAGTAAAAGAATCATCCCAGGGCAAACCTCGAAGAGCAAATCGAAGAAAACGGCGCTGGATGCTTTCGATTCTCGAGATATGAACGCGATGATATGGGGACCATACTTGACTAGCGTACTCTAGAAGGGGACGAACAAAGGTAATATAGAGGGACCTGGTCACGTATGGGTTGGTGAATTCTTTGGACCATCGTTTTACAAAACCTAGTGCAGAGTTGGCTTTAAGGATTATCCCATCCATATGCAAACGGAAATTGAGCTCCCTATCACACAAAATGCCGAGGTCGCGAAGAGATTCAACGGAGGAGATCGGTTGGTTGTGGAGACGGTAGAATCGGGGAGGAGATTTGAGCCGCTTATGTGAAAAGGTGATGGACTGGCATTTGGTGATATTAAGTTCCAAACAATTTTTGAGGCACCAGATCGAAAAACTATCAAGGTCTTGTTGAAGAAGGAAGGAGTCATGGGGAGAGGAAATGGTTTTGAAAAATTTGGTATCGTCGGCGTAAAGGGAGACGGAGGAGTATTTGATGATCCTATCGAGATCATTTATGGTTAATATAAAGAGAAGGGGGCCGAGATGGCTACCTTGAGGAACTCCAGAGGTGGCCAAAAATGGAGTGGAGTGGGCTGACCTAAAACGAACACTGTAAAAACGGTTTTCGAGGTAAGAAGATATCCATTTTAACAGTATGGGTTCAAAGCCGAGGGCAGACAATTTGAAGAGTATTAATCGATGAGAGATTTTATCGAAGGCTTTGCTAAAATCGGTTGCAACTACATCGACTTCGTTGCCGTTCTCTAGGGCAGAGATGGCAAAGGATACGAATTCAACAAGATTTGTGGTGGTTGACCTACCCTTTAGGAAGCCATGTTGTCTAGGGGAAATAAGTGATTTGCATTGGAAACTTAGAGCTTCATACAAAATACTTTCGAGGAGTTTGGGAATATGGGAGAGTTTAGCGATTGGACGATAGTTTGTTATTTCGTTCTTTGATCCCTTTTTGTGGATCGGGGTTATAAAGGAGGTTTTCCAAACCTGAGGAAATTCTCCTTGTGAAAGGGATAGACGAAAGAGATCAGAAAGGGCAAGGGAAAGAGACGAAGAACATTTTTTAAGAAATATGGCAGGGAGGCCATCTGGACCTGGTGTAAATTCGTCATTGAGTTGGTGTAATTTATATTCGATATAAGAGGGATCCAAGATGTGACAGAGATGTGGGCCGTTGGAAAAGTTAGGTAGGTAACGAAAATAGGAAGGATCTGGTACAAAGGAGTCGTTGGTGAAGGATTGTTTAAAGAAGCTGGCAAATAGGTTGGCAGTGGTGAGTGGATCGGTTGATGACTTGTTGTTGAAAGAGAGGGAAGGGGGGTAATCATCGGACTTTCTTTTGTAGTTAACAAATTGGTAAAAGGACTTAGGGTCATTTATAAGGTTGACTTGCGCATTGTTAAGGTAACGCTGGTAAAGGGAATCGTAAAGTTCGGTGAAATGAAGATAAGCACCAAGATAGTTGGAATAGTCGGACAAGGATCTGGTACGCAGGAAAACAGCCCATAACTTGTTTCTCTTGTTTCGTAAGGAACGAAGCTTGCGATTATACCAGGGAGGACTAGTAGATGATGTTTTAAGGCGAGAAAACGGAACGTAAAGGCTGAAAGAATTAAATATTTCTTTATAAAAAATGGATAAGGCATCATTTACGCTTAGGTTGTGAAAGTTAAGGGGGGATCTGCTAAGATAGTCACTGATTTTGTGGAAGTTTGCTTTATGAAAGTCGTAGGATGAGAGAGTTGTGGGAGGATTGGACTGGAAAGAAGAGTTATGAAAAAATGAAAGAAGAAGAGGGGGGTGGTAGTTATCGATTGTAGAGAGAGATAGGGGACAAAGTGAGACTGAGGAGTTAATGGAATCTGTTGTGAAAATAAGGTCCAATTGCCGGCCCATATAGTTGGATACATCACTGACTTGGCATAGACTTGAGTCTGTTAAGCGATCTAAGAAGAGACATTCCTTAGCTGAGTTGGCATTTGAAGCGATGAAGAACGATTGATCGTCTGATGGAATCCACTGTAGCTGAGGAAGATTAAAGTCGCCGAAAACAAAGATATCGTCAGTAGAGTCAGACAGGTCAATTAAATAGTCGATCGCATCGACAACAAGTTGGTAAGATTCGGTAGGTTGAGCTGGCTGGATGTAGCAACATAAAACGTAAAGGGACTTGAAGGGGAGTGATATTTTTATAGCGACAAAGTCGACTTTAGAGGATGAAGAGATGCTAATGGGAGAAGAGTTAAGGCTGTTGTGGACCGCCAGTAAGACGCCTCGACAGGGGGAATCATCATGTGGGCGGGTAGGATCGTCGTCGCGAAAAACATTAAAAGTAGGGGGGAACAATTCCTGGTTTTTTATGTCGGGAATCAAATTGGTTTCAGTCAAGGCGTAAATATCAAAGGGAAGAGAATGCGATTGACGTAGGACAGCATTGGTTTTAGAGCGAAGACCTCTTACATTCTGGTAGTAAAATGTAAGAGGGATGTTGTGTGGTGGAGATGTATGGCGGGATGGTTTAAGTGCTGACGAGGAAGGCACGTTATGGACGAAAAAATTTATCGTGGTCAGCTCGGTTTCGCTGTAGGTGTGAGACTCGTTTAGAGTGAACGTAGTGGCCGAATGCAGCAAGGTCGTCTGCTACTTTCTGAGGGGACATGCTAAAAATCTCGTGGTACCTGACATAAAGGTTCCTGAGACTGATAGGGTCGGTAGGGAGGCCTTCCTGCTGGATGGATACCATGACGCTGGTTTTGGTCTTCCCTTCGTAGCAGACCGAGTCCGATTTGTCGTGTAGATAGGCGAGAAAGAGACGAATGTTTTCATATATCTTTCTCTCTCTAAGCCTAGAGAGTGCATAGCGACTTTCTGTAGTTCCATTGGTTTGCTGGGTTAGTTTAACTGTAGGGGGAAAAAGAGGATCAAGAATAGGGGCAGTGGGGGAGGGAGATCGAGATTCGTGGTTGGATATGGAATTGGGCGCCGGATGAGATGCTGGGTTTAGTGTATGGGAGTTAATAAAATTAGGGTACTTAGCTCCAGTTTGTAGGTCGAAGTTAGGAAATGAGTTGTTTGCTGGGATCGGGGGCGTAGAAGATTGAGATGGGATAATATGGGTGGTTGGGGTTAAGTTGAAAGAGACGCGTTGACGCGGGTGCTTGGGTGGAACATTGGAAATTAGCGGATTAGAGGATTGGTGTGTAAGGGCTTTGTGTCGGATAAGTGAGGAGGGGGGACTGAAATCGGGGAACAAGTTCGTTTTGAAGCTCCAGTTGGGATCGGGATTAGAGCTTCGTTTTTTGTTAGCGTGCTTTTTAGTTGGAAGGGGGTTTGTGAGCGGTCTTTTTTTAAGCTTATCATTACGTTTATTTTTAGAATTTTGGTTGTCGTCGACACGTGGGTTTTCTCGTTTCTCAAAGCATTTAGTGATACTTATCTTCCCAGGTTTAGTGGCCTTACCAGGGGAAGTGGGGAATATCCATGAATATTTGGTTGGGATGCTGATTTTGAAGCTGCAGGAACTATTGGAGTCAGCAGGGGAAATCATCTCGCACTCGCTAATGGTGATGGCATAATTTCGGTGAAAGAAATTCCGCACCCAACTAACATCAGCGTGTTGAGGAGCCCCTTCAACGTAGAATACTGTATGGTTTCCCACTTTCAACTTTTCGAGTCGGCTTTTCCATTCGGAGGGGGTCCATGAAGTTCCGAATTGTTTGAGCGGTTTTTGTGGGGCGGGTGCGGGCGGGATAGACAGCGCGGTTTCGGTTTCCGTTGTTAGGGCGGCAGGAGGAGTATTTGAAAGTGACTCCGTGTCTACTAATTCATTATGAATTGAGACATTGTACGGGGAACTAGCTTGAAGTTGAATTTGATCGGGGATTCCATCGATTTTTTGGGAAGCCAATCTCACTTCTTTACCGATTTCGGCAACGGTCAACCGAGTTGCTATGAGTTCCTCGTTGACGTCTATTATTTTTAGGGTTAAGTCATCTAGCGTAGAGTCTGATGGATGCGGGGTGGGATGTATTGTTTTGGAGGAGGTTTGGAAAAGCAAGTCGAGATCAGTACGGAGAAGATTGATAGAGTCGTTTATGTGTGTGAGTACGTTGGATTTAAGGAGGTTGGCAAAATTTGTTTTGAGGAAAGCTTTTAATCCATCCAGGTGATGTTTGATCACTTCGCTCTCGTTGTCGTGATGAGATTGATTTTTGGACAGATTGTAGATCGCTGTCAGTTAATTTTCTATCAGTCTTCCTGTGGACTTGTAAGCTTCCACATTACTGTCAATGCAGTTCACTGAGTCTTCAATCTTCTCTATTCTGTCGAGAATAGTTCTGCTAATATGATTGTTTTCGGTTAGCATCGCATTGATAGACTCGTTATTGCATTTAATTGCCAGCATAACATGAGCCAAGGTGATCTCTTTGCACTCGTCGCAGTAAAAATTGAAGAGACTGCAATACTCCTTGAGGTAGGTAATGGATCTCCGGGTAAGACCGATGCATATGGCATGGAATGATTTTCCACAGAGACCATTGCAGGCTACCCATTCCGCGTTGGGGTCAACAATTGAGCACAAAACACTAGCACAGCACTTTTCCATTTTTTTTTTTTTTTTTTTTTTTTTTTTTTTTTTTTTTTTATTTGGGCTACGAACACTTATTGACACAGTTAATTTTTGTTAGGGTTATTTGTTTATTTTTTTTTTTTTTTTTTTTGGGGTACAAAACTGGCACAGGTGAATCTAGGTCGACGAACAAAGACGGGAAATATAGTGAGATTTACTGATTCGGCAGTTTACGTTGCTTTAAAGGAAATCGGAAAAGTAACAGAATTCGGAATTCGGTATACAAGACAAAACACGTCCGCACAGGTTGACAGTCAGCTGAATAATGACATATGCCATGACAATCCCAGAAAACCAACGCCATAACCTTTCTGACCCATCGAACCTCCCTCGGCCGCTTCGGAGTACTCGTGCCGGGCACTCAGTCTATTCTCTGGTGCTCAACAGTTACCAATCGACGCCAAAAGTCCGCCCGATTCCGCATCAGCAAGTCCAAACGTTCTTTCGAAGTGCTCTCGCGTTCGTGTTTTTGTTCAGAAGTGAGTATGCGCGCACCCAGCGGCAGGATAACTTTTTCATATGCAGAATATTGCCCAAAATATGGCGTGTGTGCTCAGTACTAATCTTTGTGGTATCTGCTAGCTCGCACACGTTCACTTTCCGGTCAGTCATCACCATTTCAAGTACTTTTTTGACATTGTCCTCTGTAACCGCAGAAGAGGGTCTGCCGCTGCGGACTTGATCGGTAGTGGAGTTGCGGCTACCACGAAATTTTTAAAACCAACATTTGACGGTGTAATCTGACGGAGCATTAGCCCCATAATATTTATCCAACTTTTCTTTTGTTTCCTTCGCCATTTTGCCTCTCAAAAAACAATGTTTTATGAGAGAACGAAAATCGAAAATACTCAACAAGATGCTAAACACGTCAACAACAATCAGCTGTCAAAACAAAACTAAAGACAGTATCGCACTGAAATTTGGCATATCTGCCTAAATATGAACGGACTTCAAGGCACCATAACATAACCTTGCTTGATAGTTCAATTGTGCTAAACACATACGCACCCGCCCTGAGCAGAAATGCTTATCTTAATTTAAGTAGTTTTGAGTGATTCAACTCTTTACATGTTCCACAGATCACGGTCTTTCGATTCGAACTCTTTTGACTCATGTCACTGAACAGTTTCTCTAATGGCTAATGTAAATGTGACCAAAAATTAATCGAAGAAGTTCCATAACACTCAACTTTATATTGATAGTCTTTTAGAGGCTTTGCAAGGCTTTTGAGTCCTGTTCGAAGAGTTAAAATATTTCGCGACCAGCAACTGTAAAATTAATTTAGAAATTCACTAGTTGCTATTGTGAAAAAGCAAAATCGTGCCGTAGCGCAGGGACAGTTGGGAATATTGCTTGTTCAGCTCGGAATTTGTCCAAAAAAGTAGGTGTATGGATGTGATCTCAGGAATTTAGCATATAACAAACAACATATCACTGAATTTTGCATAAAAGGTTGGGTCATAAAGCCTATAACCCTAAATTGCAGCACTTCAGACTTTGAAAATCCAAGAATGATTGTCAAGAAGCCAAAACTGCCGAAGCAATTGCTCTCTTGCGGAAAAACTTTTGTGGCCGAGTCACGTCTCGAAACCGTTAGCAAATAGCTAACGTTCGATTAAAATCCGGGTGGCTTATTTTTTAGAACCATGTAAAAATGTATGCCAACGCTCTCAACGCGCTTAGATAAACGGTTAAACACAGTGTCTGAATCAAAACTTCTGCTTGCTTATATACTACGATATCATGGCATCATGGCATGGATTTGGAAATGATTAACCCGATATCTGACTTTATGCGACACATTCTCCTCTTTCAAACATTAAAGATCTGATGCGTTGTATCGAAGTGTTATATTAAAAATAATGTCGCCGCGTTTTAGAGACATTGCGAATATGCCCAAGTCAAATATTTACCATATAAGAGGTGATTCATCGTGAGGTTTGATTTTTAATAGGCTTTTTTTGACAGATTGCACGTCATTCGTATCAAACTGTGTCATTTTTATTCAGTATCGTTTTGCAAGTCACTATGAAAAGACTCACACCACAACAGCGTCTCCAAATTGTTCAGCTGTATTACGAAAATCAGGTTTCTGTGAAAAATGTTTTTCGTGGAATTCGAGGAATTTACGGTGCGCATAATCGGCCTACTGAAACTACTATTGAGTATACCATTCGCAAATTTGAGTCCCGGTTTACATAAGTGGATAATACTCGACCGATAAGACCACATCCAGCACGTAGTGAAAATATTATAGCAGCTGTAGGTGAGAGTGTACGCGAAGACCGTGACGAAATGATTCGTCGTCGTTGGCAGCTTGGCTTGGCGTATTCGACAACTTAGCATATTTGACGTGAAGATGACTTGAAGGCCTAAAAGTGTACAAAACTCAACTTGTGCAAGAATTAAAGCCAGGCGAATTGAATTTGCGTCATATTTTTTGTTCAGTGATGAAGCTCATTTCTAACTCAATGAATACGTTAATAAACAAAATTGCCGTATTTGGGCTCATGAGCAACCCGAAGAGTATCAAGAGCTACCATTACATCTACTAAAAACAACGGTATGGTGTGATTTATGGGTTGATTGAATCATTGGTCCATATTTCTTAAAAATAAAAATCAGAAGGTTACCGTCAATGATAACCGTTATCGCGCCTCAAATTCAAGCGCATGGTCTCGGTGAGCTCTGGTTTACACAAGACGGCGCTACGAGCCATACAGCGCGTGAAACAATGGACTTGTTGAGGAATCATTTTGGTGAGCACTTAATTTCACATTTTGCTACGGTAAATTGGCCGCCTAAATCGTGCGATATTACACCTTTGGACTATTTTCTCTGAGGATATGTAAAGTCTCAGGTCTTTACGATTGACGCTTTAGAAGCCAACACTACCCGTGTTATCCGAGATACCAGTGCTCGAACGAATTGCACAAAATTGGACCTTTCGAATGAACCACCTCAGACGTAGTCATGGCCAACATTTACATGATATGATTTTCAAAAAGTAAATGCCATGAATTGTTTTTTTAACCAATAAAATTTATGTATTTTATTGTACATTACAAATCAAACCTCACTCATCCTTTACATGCCAACTCGCATAAGACGTTCGAAGCATTCATAGAAGGTGCCAGCATCAAATAAAAGTATATTCACTGCTGCTAAACAGCATGACTTATGAAGCTCACTGCCTACTGTATAATTCTAAAAACTAAAACAGACTACATAATAATAAGGTTAAACAACGATGGATAACAGATCAAAGGCACATTAAAGGTAAAGAATTCACTGATAATTTTCAAGGGAACGTGCGTACATAGGTGTCTAACCTTTTTGCGATACTTCCAACTCTAAGGTTAAGAGCACATAAAACACGTGCGAAAATATCCAAAGCTATAACAATGTGATACGATGAAACCACTGAACGAATATTGTAGCTCTTTGCTAATTGAGAAGGCATAAATAGGGGCTTTGGCCATTTCAACAATTGAAAGGGCTAGAAACCGGGCTTGCATAGCTTGTTCGTATTCCAATGTGGATTTAAATCATGACCTAGAAAAACTAAGACATTGGTTCAGTAATCATAAGCTAGTCATAAGTGATAAAACCAAAATTATGATTTTCAGCCTATCATGTGCTAACCATGTGCCGGTTAGTTCCAATACTTACGGCAAAACTAATATGCAAAAAACATTTAATTCAGATGTTATCTGCTCATCGAAATGTTTTGTAAATGAGTGCGCATACTTCCTTACTTACAATGTATCTGTTGAGAACTACCAGCATGTTTCTACTAAGATTGTTTTGCTCTAGTAAACTCTTAGAAACATTTTATTATAGCCTAGTACAGTCAAAGGTACAATATGGTCTAGTTTGTTGGGGAGGAACATATAGCAACAAAATCAAAAATTTGCTAGTGGTGCAAAAACATATTCTTTCGGAGAAAAAAACATCTAGAGCACAGTTTTTTGCAACTCTCGAATACTTCCTCTCAAACATCTTTACTTTTACAAAGTGCTTAAAATATTTTACCTAAGGAGCAGATATTCGTTAAATCATAATCCCACCGTTCATGGGTTTCGAAGAAACGAAAGATTCCTGGCGTTTGTTTCACCACATAACACCCACGACTTTCTAAATTTTTATACTTTAGTTGCACCAAGAATTTTTAACCTACTACTGCTAGCTAAACGCTGTAGTACGAATGCCCTGTCGTATTCTCAAAAGGGGTTTTTCATTTTGATTTTAATGATGTAAAAGATCTAATAAAGATAGTACATTAAGAATAACGATAATTATGAATATTGATAAACACAAAAACCATTATCTAATTTTTTTTTTCTTTTTTTCATAAATCACCCTTTTACCTTTTTATTTTTGAATTATTTCTTAACAATTCTTTAGCCATACATTCGACACAAGTTCCCTAAACAGAATGTATCTAAGTATTATTCAATACCAATGAAAAACACTTATATGCATGTAAATATCTAATTTATGTACATAATATTAATGGACTTAAATTATAAAAAAAATCCTTGTACTATATGTTATTTCTCTTGATCTGTACCTTATAATGAATTGTATTAAATAATTAAAAAAATATATAAATTATAATAAATAAAGAATCTCCTGTGACCTCAACATCTTCCGGCACAAAATATCAGATAAATAGGCCTCAATCCCTGTTGCTTTTCAGCAGCCCTACTTAACGTAGCCCACAAAAAATAGTCAAGCGGCGTTAAGTCGCACGAACGAGACGGCCAATCGACTGGCCCATGTCTTGAGATAACACGCTCACCATACTTACTCTTCAATAAATCAATTGTAGCTTGTGCTGTGTGGCTTGTGGCACCATCCTGTTGAAACTACATGTCGTCCAAGTCCATATCTTCCAATTCGGGCCAAAAATAATCAGTGATCATGGCGCGATAACGCTGACCATTCACAGTAACGTGACGATCGTTATCGTCGACAAAAAAAAAAATGGCCCAATAGCGCCGCCGCCATGCAAACCGCACCAAACAGTTATTTTTTGTGAATGAATTGGTGATCCATCCACAACAACATTCACACACATGTGGGTTTTCACCCGACCAATAACGTATATTTTGCTTATTGGCGAACCCATTGAGCCAAAAATGAGCTTGGTCACTGAAGATGATTTTGCGATGAAATTCATCATCTTGGCGCATTTTCTCCAGAACCCAATCGGAGAACGTACGTCGCTTCAAATGGTCCATCCGATATTTTCGACACTTCGACCAACCCGTTGTCTCACTGACACGGCAACATCACACAACGAATGTTTTTTGCACTAAACTTGTTTTTGCCTGTCTACTAGGGCGAGATTTACAACCGAAAATTGGAGTTGCAGTCACCGACTCCGAATATCTGTAGAAATTTTTTATAATTTTCTGACGTTGCTCGTTAGTGTATTTTACCATGATGAAAATGTTGAGTTTACTGAATAAATTGACAGTGACAGTTTGATGATTAGCGAAAGAGTGCGTTCACAAATTAAATTCAAAGTTGTCAAGTCAATATTGGAAAACCCTATATATAGACACAAACTATTCAATTCTACCAGTCTTAGCGACCTGCACACACACACACACACACAAAAAAAAAACTTCCAATATAATGAATGCACGTGTTGTATCCTGTTTGTACTACGAATGTATCCTGAATACCTTCTGGCCGACTATCCAACTAAAAGAAGCTACTGTCGTAACCTCTAGTGTAGCTTAAGTCAACAGTGATTGCCTGAGCATTGACCTTTTTGGTATGTCATCGCCAGGAATTTAGGGAACAGCTGTGAAAACTTGCTACAGCCTCCAAAAATATAAAGTGCACTTCTTTTGTACATTATAACAATTCTATCTGTAGCGATAGCTGAACTAGAACTGTCATAATGTTATGGTCTTATATCAACAAGAAGGACCACCCACTGACTGTTCGACAAATTTTCATTTGTTTTTACCAAACAGGTCATACAAAGAAAGCATTCTAATTTTAAGAACTTACCCTCTTTTCAAAAACGTACCCAAACTCTTGCACTTTATTGCCAAAATTAAATGGGGGCTGCGCACAAAAGCAACTTCTTTCTCAACTATTAATGTTAAAAAAAAAAATCATAAAGCTATCTATCTAGTCTCACATTTTCCCAAACCAGTACGTCATCATTGACCCAAAACCAATCGCCATTTTTTTAGCTTATTTCTTCAGTGGGTCGTTTTCTGTTCAAACCGAAGCCCAGAGAAACGAATACTTCGGTTACCTAGGCAACAGCGCTCAGATATCACAAATGTCCATAGAAATAACAATTGCGCAACTTGTAGAGAAGATAAACAAATTTTGAGATAACTCTTCTGGTTTTGATGGTTTGCTCAAGATAGTTTCAAAGTGTAGGGTGATTCATCGTAAAGTTTGATTTATGATGTAAAATAATATACATAGATTTGAAAGCAAACTTAAAATTTTTATTACCAATTAAAATTACAATTTATTGCATTTACTTTTTAATAAGAACATTATATAAATATTGGCCACGACTACGTCTGAGGCGATCCATTCGGAAGGTTCAATTTTGAGCGACTCGTTCGAGCATAGCGACTTGTATCTAGCGGATAACACGAGTAATGTTGGTTTCCAAAGCGTCAATGGTAGCTACCTTATTCCTGAAGACCTGGGACTTTACATATCCCCAGAGAAAATAGTCCAAAGGTGTGATATCGCACGATCTAGGCGGCCAATTTACCATTGCAAAACGTGAAATTAAGTGCTCACAAAAATGATTCCTCAACAAGTCCATTGTTTCACGCGCTGTTTTACGGCTCGTAGCGCCGCCTTTTTGAAACTAGAAAATGAAAGTTTAATATATAGTAATACATATTTTTTTAGGATGTGTAGGTACTTAAATATCATTTAGTAAAAATTTGGAAACAACTAAAAAAAGTTAAAATTTTAAATCATAGTTATGAACAAACGTGTTTATTTTTAAGATTAATTTCTTAAAAAAAGGTGTTAAAACAAAAGCAATGAAAACAAAACACCTGTTTAAAAAAATGAAGTTCTTTATACTTTTGTATGAAAGTATGACACATTATAAATCCGTTATACGCAATCGCATTCAGTATTTAATTGATATATGTATAGGTTGGTCAAAAAGTGCCACATACTATACAAATGCGCACAGTATAAGTACGATATAAGTACTACTAAGTAACATTAAAAGTATATATATATATATATATATATATATATATATATATATATATATTCTTATTGACAGATTAGCGGCCGTAGGGCACCTTCGGTATAAAGTGATCTTATAGCAGCATCTAATTTTCGTACACTCCCCGTCCTTAGTGTAAATTCAGAACAATGAAAAAAAAATGTTAATAACAACTATTATACAAATGTATATAGCTAAACCTCGAAAATGTGCAAAAAACTAAAAATTAATAGTGAATTGAAAGTCTAAAAATGAAAGTATACATTTTTCGTAAAAAAAACATATTTTTTATCAAAATATTTAAAATTTTGTGGTAAATCTACAATTAAAAAAATTATGACAATTTAAAAGCATGCAACATTTTACGCTATTTATCCGTTTTCGAATTATCGTGTACTCAGATTCAAAAGACGTTGTTTCAAAAAGAACGAGTTTCTATAGGTATATATGGTAGTATAAATCTATAAAATGATATGCATGTTGCGGGTTACATATCACTTCATCACTATCAGCCTTAAACAGTTTTTTTTTAAAATCACATTAGTTTTTGCACCTGCTTTTATATTTCCTTCAGTGTGTTGATTGATTTAAAAACATTTTTTTTAGTGGCTTACTTGTACGTCGTATCCCTTCTCTATCACTTCTTGAATATGTCTGCACACAATATTTAGAAAAATATTTTAAATAATAATTCTACATAACCTTTAGTAGATTTGAAAGTAATAAAACAAATGATTCAAAATTCTAGGTTTTAATTACCTATGTCACCTTAATTACTACAAATTATGTTTTACAAAGCTATCGAGTGATGAAAACAATACTGTATTACAGTTTTAAAAATAACTCTTATGGAATCCAGTTTCCATTAGGAAGGAAAAAGAGTACAATGGCAATACCATTTTATATGTACAGCGGGTTTTCTTTACTTCTACTTTCGAGTGCTAGGAGTATTGGCAAAATTGGTAAAATAAACATTAAATTCAATTTTAAACTGTAACCACTCTCGTTATAGCATAATGGAAAGTAAACAATCGCGCAGCATCAATTGGACGAAAAATATGAAAGATTTGCTTATTAATTTAGTGCAGTCATAATCGTACATAGTCATCATAGTTAACAAAATCAACAACACACAAATGATTAGAAAAAAATTTGATGCATACGCACTAGTTAAGAAGTTAATGGCTTCAAGTTCAGTTCAAAGCAAACTCGGGAGCAGTAGAACTGTATGAAGGTTAACGCCCGCAACACCGTTAGTTCGTATGAAAGAAGCTGGCAGTAGAATTCCACCAAAACAACCTTATGAAGTAGTATTCGCAATAGTTGAAATATCAAACATCGATTAAATAGCATCTGTAAGAAGTAATGCAAGTGTTACAAATAAATTCGGGATGCGAGTAGATCCGGTATAGTAATTTTAGTTTTATTTTTCAAAGAATCGGCGAATATTGAACCTTCACGAAATGCACCAGTAAAACCTTCCTCCTCTAATACACTACAAAAAAAAAAAAATATATATATATATATAACACGGAAGCATCTTTTTCCGATAACGGTAACGTCGGAAGTTATTGAAGAAACGTTTAAAGCCTGTATTAGGTGCGCCACTAAGTTATCGCTGTTTTTTTTTTTGATGAAAATGCAACTTTATTGTGAAAAATGGTTATTTATAGTATTACCCATCGCTAGCTACAATTTTTTCCCAATTTTTCTGGCAGAGCTCGAATACCATAACGGTAAAACCGTTTATCTCTTGAGGCTATCCACGAATCAGGCCATTTTTTGATATGATAATATGAGCAAAACTGCAGATCAGCCAGACCATGTGCCACTGAACGGAACAAGTAATAATTGGACATCGCAATATCTGGGGAATTTTGCGAGAGGAGTAGGGCTTCCCATTTGAGCGTTTCTAGTTATGTTTTAACGGGTTTGACAACGTAGGGCAGAGCGTTGTCATGCTGTAAAATTACTTTTTCGCTCCTCTGCTCTTATCCTAATCGTTTTTCGCTCAGTGCTCGTCTCAACCGCATCAATTGAAGTCGATACCGTTATTGGTATTGGGATGGTTTCGTTGGTTTTCAATAGTAAATAACATCGACCTAGTCCCGCCAAATACACAGCATAACCCTCGCAGCGTAAATATTCGGCCGACCCGACGACATAGTAGCATGACCGGGCAATCTCCATGACTTTGTTATCTTTGAGTTACTGTAACGAATCTATTTTTCTTCACCTGTCACGATGCGATGAAGAAAATATTTCTCTTTTTGTCGCTAGAGCAGCTCTTCACAGGCGAAAAAACGACGCTCAAAGTCCCTTGGCTTAAAATCATAAAGAACTCAAGGTCTTCGTTTTTGAATCATTCCCAATGCATGGAATCGCTTGGAAATGTCTAATTATGACCTCATCGACCAAGGACTCCAATGCAGCGTCTTCGAAGGATTTTGGCATTCCTCACGATAACGGTCGTCAACATCAAAATCACCGTCTTTGAAATGACTGAACCATTTGAGGCACGTTCTTTCACTTAGAACAGCAGCTCCAACTTTTTGGAGCTCTCGATACGCTTCAGCCGCCGTTTTCGTCGAATGAAAGAAGAAAATCAACACTTCCCACAAATGACGATTATTTGGCACGAAATCAGACATTTTCACACAACCAATATAATATGACGCCAAAACAAAATCACTAATGTGTCAAAACGGCTTGTTTACCATATTTCTAAGCTTGGTTCTTGACGTTTTGGATATGTCTACATCGACCAGTACTTACTGCTGGAGCCATCTATTGACAAACAGAATGAACTAAGCACCTAATAGAATATGAGTTTTCAAAGTCGAAAATTATTCTTGACATAACAAAACGAGTTCAACGAAGAAAATTAAGAGAAAAAAAAATATAGCTACTTGATATCCAACTTAAGAAAGCTCAACAGTGACAAAAAATAACATAAAATAATATAAAAGGTTGAATTGCATTACAACGTACATGTATGCAATGTAAATATATATCTGTGATACACAATTGAATATTTTAAATAAGAAATATAATTAAATTGAATTCTATATTTGTTCTGTTTTTATTATTTCATGTTAGATATGAACATTTGTTACGGAAAGTGTTTAGTTTGAATGCTGCTCTATATGAGCTTTAATATATAAATCTTTCATTTCCTGGTGTTTCATTTCAGAATCAGATACTTGGTCCGGTGAAATTTCAGCAATATAACTTAAAAATATTTAATAAAAAATTAATGAATATTATTGGGTCTATAACTTCGTGCGGTTTGCTAAGAGATGGCGTAACTTGTATTATTCCATTGTTATTATTCCATTGGAACATGCGTTGGAAAGCTACTGTCATTGTACGTCATTTCAGTATATGTCATTCATTTGAAGCGTAAACAACAATAATTTTTTTTCACTCAAATATGTCGAACTTTGTGCCTGAAAAAGTGTTTTTGCGGGGAGTTCTTCTTCATTACTTTAATATGAAGAAAACGGCTGCCGAAAGTCATCGTATTTTGGTGGAAGCTTATGGTGAACATGCGCTAGCTGAGCGATCGGCTAAAAGTGGTTTGAACGATTTAAAAGTGGTGATTTTGGCTTGGAAGGCGATGAACGTCCTGGGCAGACAAAAAAGTTTGAAGATAAAGAACTGGAAGCATTACTCTATGAAGATTGCTGCCAAACACAAGAAGAGCTTGCAGAATCTTTGGGTGTCACTCAAGCAGCCGTTTCCAAACGTTTAAAAGCAGCTGGATTATTCAAAAGCAAGGAAATTGGGTTCCACATGAACTCAAGCGAGAGACGTCGAAAGGCGGTTTTGCATGTCAGAAATGTTGCTGGAACGCCACAAAAGGAATTCATTTTTGCATCGGATTGTTACTGGTGATGAAAAATGGGTCCACAACCCCAAACGCAAAAAATTATATGTGAAAACCGGCCAACCAGCCAAATCAACGGCAAAGCCGAATATCCATATAGCGAAGGTAATGCTCTGTATTGGTGGGATCAGATGGGTGTGCTGTATTATGAGCTGATAAAACCGGGTGAAACCATCAATGGACAACGCTACCAAACACAATTAATCCGTTTAAAGAGAGCAGTAGCCCAAAAACGCCCAGAATATGCGACCAGACACGAGGCAAGAATTTTCCATCATGACAACGCTCGGCCCCACGTTGCTATTCCGGTTAAGAACTATTTGGAAAACAGTGGATGGGAAGTCTTAGCCCACCCGTCTTATAGCCCAGACCTTGCCCCTTCTGACTACCATTTGTTTTGGTCGATGCAGAATGCCCTCACTGAAATACGGTTCACATTAGAGCAGAATATTAAAAATTGGCTTGATTCATTCTTGGCTGCCAAGCCGGCGCAGTTTTCTTGGAATGGGATCCACAAATTGCCAGAAAGATAGGAAAAAGTTATAGCTTCAGATGAGCAATACTTTGAATAATACTATTGTACATGTTTTTCTTAAATAAACGTTAAAATTTTGAAAAAAAAAAAACGCATGAATTGAGTTATATACCCAATAGCTATGTGTCTTATTGTTCATACTTGTAATTCCTAAATACCATTCGAGTGCTCCCAAGAGATATTGTGCAATACTGCCAGTGCAATAATTGTTGCTTTTGTGGTGCTGTATTTCATTTGCAACCCATTAAAGCATGCCCGAAATTTGTTTATCAGGTGGCCAAACAACTTTTCCACATGAATTCTCGTTTTGGCGTGTGCGTTATTGTACATTCTGAAAGGAGTCAACAGCAAATTTCAGCACGCATATTCACCATTACCCAGCACAACGCCTCCTCGCAAGTTCATGTTTTCCAGTCGTCTCTTAATCATTAATTCCCTCCAAATACTCGATTCATAGTCCCCTCCTCTCCAGCGCACATCTATGTCTACAATCGTGTATCTGTCATCACAAACTACCTTTAACCCGGTAGTATGTAACTTTTTTCAACTTACCTATTCATCTATATAAAATGATAAAAAGTGATATAAAAGAACAAATCATTTATTTTCATGTTTTTTAGTAAAATATGTGATTAAAAAAAAAAAATACAAAAAAAATTACAAAGTCGAAAAGTTGCCTAATTTAGGCAATTTTCGCAAAATAATTTTGCGTGCTTTAGGCAAATGTAATTGGAACATTCCTGGCAAAAATGCATAGTCTTGTTGTTTTTACAAAATGCACAACGACCCTTTTTTTGGGTCCCTTTCAGGCCTTTCCTCGGGGTCATACTTTGAATACTTCTTGACCATTTGCATTATCTCCCTGTCCAAGTATTTGTTTTTCGCTCTTACTTTTAAGTTTTCTTCTAACAGCTTGGCTAAAACAAATATAAAAGTTCCGACTGTAAAATACATTTAGCTATCAGCATAATATTGGCAGCATATTATTTGTACTCAGACATTGTGAAAATGCTTTATTCTTAATACTCACCTAGTTCTTTCAAAAAAACTCATCTTTCTGTGCGTGCACTCATCCCATCAACAACGTCTACTGCTCTTTTTGTAACAGTGTAAAATGTAATGATTTCTGTTTTTTTTTTTTGCGTCCCCAGTGTTCTCATCAATAGTTCTGTCATGGTGCATTGTAGACAACAGATTCACGACTTTGGATTTTTTTGGTACATATGACACTAATGTCGCAAGTTCTTGAAATCCAAACAAACTACTTCAAACTTCTATTTCTTTTGGGTCAATAAATTTTATGGGCAGCTGTGCTTTATTTTTTCTCACTGTCCCAACAACTGTAAGCCCATGTACTTTTAGCATCTTCATTGCTACAGGATACGATGTGAACCAATTGTCCATTCGTTTTATACAGTGGTTTGCATAGTAGCTCAACTACATCGTCCGGTTTGTTGATAATATAAAACTCATCGAAAAGTTGTATTCCTGTGCATACTTCTAAATTTAGAGTATAATTCATTCTAGCATCAACCAATGCGTATGCCTTTATGCCATATTTATTTGTTTTGAGAGACATATAAGTCCGAAATGGACACCTTCCTCTAAAACCCCACAACATTTCGTCTAAAGTTGCATATTCTCCTATATCTATAATAATTTTTTTGACATTGTGACACAAAAGTTTCAAAAATATCACTAATGGGACAGAGTAAATCTTTCTTCCTACGACTTTATCTTGTTTTTTTGTCATCAAAACGCATTACACACAACAAAAGTCTAAATCTGTGAAGAGACATACAAGCTATAATCAAAGGCATATCTACCCCATCCTTAAGTCTTATATTCTTCTTATTCTCAATATTTAACCTATTTTCACAATGAATTGCAGTCGTATAGAGAAGTCCTATAACGCATTTCAACTCGGCCAAGGTCATCATTCTATATTTTCTTTTATTTTTTGCGGAAACAGACTTTAGATCATGTGTAGGTGTTTGTATGGTTTACTATATCATAAAGCATTTCATTTGTAAAATACAGGGCCCAACATTCATAAATTGACTTAGCTTGCTTTGCTGTTTCTAAAACTCCCGGCAAATGACTTACTATATTGTGCTGTCTTGTTCTTTCTTTAGACCATTTGGTATTTTTGTCCTTTCCCAAAAAAAATTTTGAGTTGGGTCTGGAGCTCCAATTGGAGCCTATAATATAGGAACTCTAAATTAATTTATTGTAACAGTTAGGAAAAAACAGTTTTTCTTACCGTTTCTGGTATTTCCTCCGTTTTTTCCGGCTGCTACACTTCGTTCAATACAAAGTTTTCGCCTTCAGACCCAATATCGTGATCACTTCTGAGTTTATATGTTGGATCACATGCTTCGTCATCACTTGAAAAATTTGGCAAATGATTATCATTACGATCATCCAAAAAATAGTTTTCAACAAGCCGCAAATCTTCAGGGTTGGACACATCAAAACGTTCTTTATGAGGGGCGGAAATGACTTACTACTCTAAACAAAAAAGTAAGAAACTCGGGTTCGTAGGGTCTAATCGACTCAATAGTAATTTTGTTTCGCAATAACGCACTCCAAAGGAAAGATCAAATCACACCAACTAGTGGTATGTGTTCATAAAGAGTGAACTTGAAGGTACTCTTTTTGATGCAATTGCTAGCGGACTACTGGGATATGTTATGTATGTAAATCTCCTAAAATTAAAGCGTTAGACTAACAAACAATACAAAGAACACCTGTTCCAACTATTTGCTTACCAACATCATGTTGGCATGCGCTTTTCGCCAAATATCTTATCGCAACTAATACAATGGTTACTGGTAAAAGTGCCGCACTGCGAACTATTTGATTTGAAGCAATTTAATAAGACAAATAAACAATTCAAGGATAAGTGGGTGCTCTGCTCTATAAACCTGTAAAGTGCAAAGAACTCCTTTTTGACGTACTTTTCAAATGGGTTTATTCTCTTTTTATATACTTTTACCCTTCGCGAAGAAACTGGTTTCGCAGTTACTATAATTGGTTATCGGAAAAAATAACATTTCTTCATCGGAACATGAAATCATTTTGAATTAAATACAAATATTTCCACTTCAAAATAAATTCAAATTCAAATGGATTATGACTTGGTTTTATTTTTAGTTTTCTTAGATTTTTCGAAGGCACTCGACAAAATTAATCATAAAAGACTTATTAAAAAACTAATACAACAGTTTCGGTTTTCGTACACAGCTGCAAAACTGATTTTGTCATACATTAGTGAAAGAAGAAGCCAAGTTGTTGTTATTGGTAATAAAACGTCCCATCCTTTAAATCTTTTCTGTGGGGTTCCTCATGGATCCATACTTGGTAAACTTTTATTTACGATCTTTATTAATGATCTTCCACTCCAACCTGAATACTCTTTAATCGATTTGTATGCTGACGATGCTCAAGTTCGTATAAGCTGCAAGTTAGGTATGATTGAAGATGGTGTTGTAACATTGAACTCTAATTTAAAAAGAATACTTCACTGGTCCAATACAAATAGTCTTCACCTCAATCCACAAAAGTCCAAATTCTTAATTATTTATAAAAATAAACTTGATAACAGCTACTTTCCTGCAGTTTATCTTGGAAATGAACAAATTGAATATGTCGATAAAGCTATGAACCTAGGCATTCTATTTAATTCTACCCTTATCTGGGATGACCATATTCAAATTGTTGTTGGGAAAATATATGCATCCTTACGGAGTCTTTCACTTTCGAAGCAATTTACACCTCAACACGTTCGACTTAGGTTGGCAAAAACTTTGATCCTTCCTATTATAACATATGGGTTATGTTATGTTTACTAGTCACAACTCAGAAACGAAAAGAAATCTAACTGTGGCGTTCAATTATGTAACTCGATATGTATACAATCTCCGACGATATGACCATATTTCAAACTACACAAGTAACATATTAGGCTGTAATCTTTACACGTATTTCAAGTATTTTTCCCTTAAAACATTGAACAAAATCATTTTAAACAAAGAACCTTCATATCTAATTCAAAGAATACAGTTTACTAACTCATCTCGTTCTCTTATGATACTGCAACCAAGGTTCACTTGCAGAAACTCGGAGCGTCAGTTTTTCGTTTATGCCATAAAGCAGTGGAATAGCTTACCCTCTTTCATTAGAAGGCTTCGTGTCACCACCAGTAAATAATTAAATTTATTATTTAGTGTAATAAAGAATTTTGTTTTGTCATTATGAATATGAATTTAGTTTTTATTTTTAAATCAATAATAACTAAATGTATAAATAATAAATAAATATTGATTTGAATTTAAGTCTAACTATACTTTTTATAACTTTTACTATTAGTTATTGGCTTTTAAGCCCAATGTAAAAGATTCTTTGGAAATATATAAATAAAATAGTAGATTCGATAAAAATGTAGTAGATTCTTTGAAAGAGTAAAGTTTAATAGTCAGCTTTCACATAAACTTCACTCTTTCAAAGAATCTACAATACTACATTTTCTTTAAATCCACTACATAGCATAGGCTTGACGTTTTATATTCGCACTTGAATTTGACTACTTTACAGTCGCGTTAAAATATCGAAATCAGCTGAGATTAGGTCTTTTCGCGTATTGTCTAAAACAATAGTCCAAAATCCGTTCGCGTACGCAACTCGAAAGAGGCGAAACCTTTTCTGCATCTTAGTCAAATAATTTTTTTCGGAAAAATTTGTAAAAACTGTCAAACTGCTTTTTTTTATTTAAAATTGTCATTGGGTTTGTTTTTGATAGGAAATGGATATTTTTTTTTTTTTTTTTTTTTGTACAAGTGAGAATAGAAATGTTTTAAATGAAAAAATGTTTTTAGAAAATGTTTACTTACAAAATATATTGAAAAGCAAGCAAATGAAATAAATGTGCTCCCCACATAAATTCCAGCATCTACAAATGGCACATATGGTAGATGGATAACACAAAGAGAAATTATCGGAAGAACTCATTTAGACTTGTTTAGGTTTAAATAATTCTCGTCATTAAGCTCAAACTGAATTCATTAATTACTGTTTTGTTTTGTTTTTTTTTTTTTGTTTTTGTTTTGTTTTTTTTTTTGTTTTTGTTTTGTTTTTTTTTTTTTGTTTTAGGAAAAAAAATCAAAATAAAAACAGTTAACATTTGCTGTACCAAACAGTCTCAAATCCGTTCGCTTACATTTAAACAAATTATCTTCTCACTCTACTGGATTTGACAGATTTTACGTATTAAGTCCAAAAAGTTCTTACTAATTAGTACATTGACATCACTCTGCTCTTGAATGTCATGTTTTGAAAATCAGACATGGTTTTCTGTACATTAAAATATAACATGAAGCTATAGTACTAAATTCCTTACAGGTAGCCACATTCTCTGTCTAATTACTTACTAGCTTAAAAAATATTTTTTACATGAAATTTATCAGACCATTTTGTGCATTGAAAACATTTTATAAAATCATAATTCTTGTTTTGTTATTTTCAGAGAAATTTGGACAACCGTTCTGCCACCGGAGAGCAAGGACATATACACAGCAATTCTGGGAATAACCAAGGCAAATAAAATGGATGAAGGTGTCTACTCATGCAAGGTAACTTACCAGTCACAGCCTACTTCCTCTCTCTAAAATTTTTACGTAACGCTGTCTACTTATTTTATGGTTAGTCGCCTACTGGTTTTCCAGTGCGCTAAGCAAAGTCACACTCTTTTCAGGGGGGCTAACCTCATCACCTAAAAAAAGATTAAATCATTTGAATTAGTGATTTTGCATTAATTTGTTGACGAATTTGAAAACAAAACAAACTAGTAAGGCCTAGCCTTAACCCAATTATATCCAGTTTAAAAACGTCCCCTAGTTTTGCTGATGGTTGTGAAGTCAGTGTAAAAGGTTTACCGGAATTAGCTCATTAAATTTTAAAGTCAAAATGTTTGTTTCTATTTTTTTTTTATATTTGTTCGATTATTCAAAACAACTTTTTGATCTGTTTTGATATTTAACAAATTAATGAGCTTAAGTTTTTATGAAAATTAAGGCGTTCGTATACTCGTATTTGAAAACGTGTAATCTACAGGGTGACTGCCTTAAACTGCAACTTTTTAAAATGCTATAATTTTTTTTATTTTTTGATAAATTTTATTGTGCCAAAGCAAAAAATGTTGCAAAACACACCAATTTTCAAATTATATCAGTAGTTTTCAATGTGTCCACATTTGGCGCGAATAATGGCCTTGAGACGGCCGAAGAAAGCATCGCTCGCTGCACGCAAGTGGCTCTGCAGTATTTTGGCCCATTCCCGGCGAAATGCATGTCTGAGGTGGTCCAAACTTAGGTATTTTTTAGTGCCAACATTCGCCTTTAAAATACCCCAGACAGAAAAATCGAACGGATTTGCATCCGGAGAATTTGCAATCCATTGTGTCAAAGAAATGAAGTGTGGAACATTGTTTTTAATCAATCTTGTTTGACGAGCGCTTTGTGAGACGGTTCCGAGTCTTGTCGAAATGTCCACAGTGTCCGACAGAAAGGATTGTTTGACAAGGCTTCAATACTGCCTCTTAGACAGTTTCAGGGTATACGATCGCATTAATTTTGACGCCACGGTCCAAAAATACGAGCGGAGAGTTACCATCGACGGTTATGACGGCATAAACCATCACCATCGGTGCTGCCTGCTCTCTGGTGGCCATCCAAAGGTGTAAATTTTCGAAGAATCTCTCTGGCAAGTAAACTCGGTCATTTTGTTTGTTGACATATTTCTCTATAACAAATAGCGACTCATCGGAAAAACCCCAATTCGGCAACTTACCACTTTCGCGCAAGCGTAGCAACTCCTTCGCTCCTTCGACTCTAACATTTTTCTGTTGCGATTTAAAATCGTGTTCGTTTTAGAACTTTTAATGGCTTGAGCCCAAGCTTATTTTTCAGTATGTGTTGCATCCGTTTCAACGATATGTTGAGCTCACGAGCCATTTTTCTTCCACTTCGACGCGGATTTCGCTCAATTCGAGCCTTCACTTTATGAACCATTTCTGCCGATGCTGCTGTTTTTTTATGACCACCTCCATGGCGTTTTGCAACGCTTCCAGTATCACGGTAACGAGGTATGGTTCGAGACACAAATGACTTATTCACGTTGAGGTGCTGGAGGGCTCTAACGATAGCTACTTGTGGTTTCCAGCCAAATATAAAGCAATCACACTATCACGTTTGAATTCCATTGCGGATAAAACATTTTCAACACAACTGAGACGCAAATCTTTTAAAAGGCTTGTAAATAATAAAATTATCTGTCATGTGTCACAATTTGAGCTCACTGTCGTGAACAGTTTGGTAATTATTGCAGTCTTAAGCTGGTTGCAGTTCGAGTCAAAAAAGAAAATGTTTTTATTTTTAACCACTGGATTGTCTACAGTATATTTTACTAATATTGTAAATGCAAAAGTAACTGTATATCTGTTATATTCTCACGACTAAGCCGCTTAATCCATTTTAATGAAATTTGGTAGGGGTAAACTTGAGCCTCGAGAAAGGAGACTACATTGACAAAAACAATATATATATATATATATTAATTAATAAACTTCAATGACTGGAAACAGTGTTATCAGTGTTGTTACATTATAGTAAAAACTATGATCTACGAAGTTTATTATAAAAAATATATAAAATGCAAACATAATGGTAATAATATAGTTCAATGATAACCTACTTCAAATAGCAACCAGTAGCCGACGTTTTCGCAGATAGGCAGTATTATAAAATTTGGTCTGCACCGAAATACAAATTATTTAAATTCTTTCTTTATGAGCCTTCCAGTTTTTATTTTTCCTCAGTCAAATTTAATTCACACGGAGTACTGTGGCGACCACCAACGAGTGCACACTTCATCGTGCAGTCGTATTTCTCCGTGCTGTACAGAAAAAAAAAAAGAAAACAGTGCACAGTGCCATTAGACATTATCACACAGTGAGGGAATCCTACACCTCTCCCGCTCCTGATCATAGTACTGTTGCTTGCACTCGGTCACTGCCTTTACTGTATTTATCATACGGTACGGGCAGTGACTGAGCGTATGTAACAACTGATGGATAGCGGGTTGCGTGTGAAGATTTTGTTGGTGCACTGTTTCATATTGTTGTAAGGGCATAACACCTACAGCAATTTGATTTGGTAAACCATCGTCAGAATTTTCACTTCGCAGCCTTGCTTAGTATCCTCGGTGTTTGTGTTTACTGTGTTTGTTTTTTAATTTAGACTAGGGAATTCAGGGTGGACGTAGCCAATATACGCGGGCTAAAAAGTAATCACTTTTCTGCGTACGTCCACTTCTGTAAATACCGATCAGCTGTTTTGGTACTTAGTGAAACACAGGTAGATCCCCGCCCACACCTCTCAGATCACTCTGATCTGAAGCTGCCTGGCTACGAACTAGTGCCACTATTCTTCCCCCATCGCGGTCTCGCCATTTATGTGCGTAGTGATGTAGCTTACCAAATTCCACCACAATGTAGTCCCTGTTCCAATCCGGAATTCAATTTCATGTGGTTAAAATTCCATCTCCGAAACAAATTATCCACTACTGCTTTATTTACAGAAGCCCCAAACTGGACAGCAACTCGATCTTTCACGAGTTTTATGCGCTGTCTGACTTCATTCAAATAATTGTATCCCTGTATCCTGATACTGAAAAGATTTCAATATACACAATTCTGGTTGGCTTCGACATTTTGGACAGACAACACCCGAAGGACGGTGTGTTGAGATCTTCGCTGCGGGAAATAACTTAACCCAGATTGTAAATGAGCCCACACGTATACCAGCCGTTGATAGTCATACCGCCAACACCCTGGACTTGTTTTTAACTTCTCACCCTGACAAGTACTGCGTGGATGTGCTCTCCCCTCTAGGCTCGTCGGACCATTGTGTCATATCAGCTAAATTCTCGTATACCCACCACACAGTTAGAGAAAAGATTCCTAAAAGAACCGTATGGCAATACGAGAAAACTAATTGGAGCAGACTTAGCAGCTTCTTTAGGAATTTTAACTGGTCGTTATGTTTATTCGATAACGACGTGGATGCCGCTGCTGATATGATCACAGAAACTATTCTCTTTGGAATAAATGCCTTATCCCTCTTCGGTTGAAGAGTATCAAACCAAAAGAAAAGGCATTGGTTGATTCGAGCTGAAAAGAGGCTCTCAGGGTTGGAGAACTGTTTTTTCGGTCCTACAAGATCAACGCGAGAGAGGAAAATCGAAAAAAGTTTAAACGAGCCAGAAATGACTGAAACGTCTTTCTAATGCGTGTGAAATTCCAATACGACCAAAAACTGAGGCAAAACATACTACAATGTCCCAAAGGCTGTACAAATTGTTGGCCATTCGTCAAAAACATTAGAAATTCTGCCTCATCCTGCATCCCAACGCCCATTTACAATGACATTCCAGCTGTCAGCTCTTTGGACAAGGCCAATCTGCTTGCTGCACACTTTGCTGCTAGCTCAACACTCCCAGATTGTGCTTTGTCCCCGCCTACACTTGAATGCGTCGAATCTACAATGGGACGAATCCACTTTCGCACTCGTGTAGTAGCAAGAGTACTTAAAGATCTCAACATGCATAAATCCGCTGGTCCAGATGGTATATCTCCCCTTCTTCTGAAGAGGTGTTCTTCCACGCTGGCAAAACTACTGCGTAAGCTTTTTCATCAATCCTACTCTTTAGGACTCTTTCCGAGCGGATAGAGAACAGCATTTGTCCAGCCCGTCCCTAAGAAAGGCGAATCTTTTTCTCTATCCTCCTACAGACCCATTGCACTTACGTCCCTTCTTTCCAAGGTCATGGAAACGCTCATGAAATATCTCGAAACACGAAAACTTCTCAATGACCGGCAATATGGTTTTGGTGATGTTGGTGTGCCCCAGGGCTCCTTTCTGTCTCCTACATTCTTTTTAATTTTCATTAATGATCTCTTGTCTGCTACTTCTAATCCAATTTATTCATTCGCTGATGACAGCACTCTCTGCTTCTCATATTCGGAGAAGCAGGACTCACACCCCTGCTCTTCGGCTGTAGAACAGGAACGGCAGCGTATGCTAAGCTCATTAAATTCTGATATTAACAGCATAACCAATTGGGGAACTATCAACCGAGTGGAATTTAATGCTTCCAAAACTCAATGCTGTCTGCTGTCATTAAAGCGAAATTCAAATACCCAGCCATTATCCATGAATGGCACTTGCATCGTCGAAACCGATAAACTTTCCATTCTCGGTATGTGTATCAGTAACAACTTACGTTGGAATGACCACATATTCGATATCGCCAAAAATGCTGCGAAATGTCTCAAGCGATGTATGAAATATTTTACCCCACAATGTATAAGGCATTTATCCGCCCAAAACTGGAGTACAATGCCCACATCTGGTCAGGTGCTCCTTAAACATCTCTGCACCTGCTAGATAGGATTCAAAACCGTGCGATAAAACTAATTAGTGATACTAATATCAGTCAATCGACACCCTCGAACACCGATGTAATGTCTCCTGTCTCACTTTGTTTTATCGCTACTTCCACCACCAGTGCTCCATTGAAATCGCCAGTTACATTCTACCCATTCAAAATTTCAACCGTAACACTTGTCTCGCTATGAATGCTCATTAGTATACCCTCAAGTCCATTCTCGCAAGTACTCTAAAATATAAATAAATATCGTGATTCTTTCCTAAGCCGTACAACTCGCTTATGGAATGCCCTGCCGACTTCTGTGTTTCCTGGTCGTTATAACTTGCAAACATTTAAACATTGTTTTTTCTTTTTGTACGAACATTTTAAGGGTACAAAAATCCCTTGAGCGGTCGCCGATTATAAAAAAAAATATATATATACTCTAGCAACCCGGAAAAAACATTCCTACTTCTTCATCCATTAATACATTACCCAACTGAAATACGATTGCCAATATTCCAATGTAAAAAAAAAGATAAAATAATATCGGCTAAGCGGGCGTCGTCGATGAACATTCGGTCCTGATTTGTGGCAATTTCCATCACTTTTGCTAGAGCTACCGGTGATGGACCTGTCATCCAACAGCTGCAACATGTGTTTTTCAATAGTCTGCATCCTGTAACTGAAAGACTTTTTCACAGTTCAGGGGGTTTACCTGCTTAGGATCAGACAAATAGTGCTAAGGTTCCATTCGTAGACCTAGATTTTAAATTTTAGTTGATAAATGCTCCGGATTTAATCACAACCTGCTGCCGGGCACAGCAGTATTGTTAAATTAAAACACGGAAATTACCTTCCTGACTTCAGCATGGTCTAGTGGACGGATATGTTGTCTTTGTTCGTTCAGGTTGAATAGCTGACTCTGCTGACGGTGGGATGTTGTTTATACTCAACGGTTAACAGTCTGTAGAAATAATTTTCCATCCCTGTAGGGCCCTAAGTTTTCTTACATCTGCAACATAAGTGATTATCACAGAATCAGCATGGTTTCGTAAACAGGAACGGTTATATTAAGAGCTTAAGGTTCGTATGCAATTGTCCATTAATAAATATATGGTAGTTCAAAACACAACCAAGATTCATATCCATGCGCCAAAGATAGAAAAAGGCTATACGAGCTTCTCAAGATGACGAACAAAAAGTGTCTGTAAAACCACGCCAAAATCATACGACTTCAAAATCAAAACTGGCTGAAAGGTAAATATAGTAGCACCGGAAGCAGATTTAGAGAGAGAAATATATAAAAATATTCGCATTCCTAACATAACATATTTGTAAGTCATATCAAATTTACAAGCGGCCTGAAAATTATAAAATCCCTTATCTAGTTTAATTATGCTTTGGCATCTAGAGTATATACCAGTAGATACTATAAATAAGACCTTTTGATTACACTCAAGATATTTAAGCAGTTATTGAGCACATTATTGTACTGAAGGATAGTTGAGGGTTAAAGGTGAAGGAAAACCTGCAATTGTAAGCGTCTGTAAACCTTGTTGTTGTCACTCACAAAAATTTATTTTTTAAAAATAGTATGAACAATGGCAAAAATTCATGGGATTTACCTTTTGAAAATGATATCATCTAAATCTTGGCCACGACTACGGCGGAGGTGGTCCATTTGGAAGGTCCAATTTTGGGTGACTCGTTCGAGCATAGCGACTAGTATCTCGCAGATAACACGAGTAATGTTGGCTTTCAAAACGTCAATCGTAGCTGACTTATTCCTCAAGACCCAAGACTTTACATATTCCCAGAGAAAATAGTCAAATATGGTGTAATATCGCACGATCTAGGTGGCCAATTTACCTTAGCAAAACGTGAAATTGAGTGCTCACAAAAATGATTTCTCAACAAGTCCATTGTTTCACGGGCTATATGGCTCGTAGCGCCGTCTTGTTGAAACAAGAACTCACCGAGACCATGTGCTTGAATTTCAGGAAGCACATAGTCCGTTAACATGGCGCGATAATGATTATCATTGACCAGCCCACAAGCCACACCAAACCGTTGCTTATAATGGATGTAATGGTAGCTCTTGGTACTTTTTGGGTTGCTCATCAGCGCAAATATGACAATTTTGTCTATTAATGTATCCATTAAGCTAGAAATGAGCTTCATCACTGAACAAAATTCCACGATTATACACCGGACTTTCATTGAGTTTTCTCCAGAGCCCATTCACTAAAAATATGACGCAAATTCAAGTCGCCTGGCTTCGATTCTTGCACAAGTTCAATTTTGTATGCTTTCAGGCCTAGATCATCACGCCAAGCCAAGGTGCTGAGAACGACGTCATGGTTTTCGCGTACACTCTCAACTACAGCTGCTATAGTATCTTTACTACGTGCTTAATGTAGTCCAACCGATCGAGTATCATCCATTAATGTAAATTGGGACTCAAATTTGCGAATGGTATTGGCAAATTGGCAATAGTGGTTTCAGTAGGCCGATTATGCGCACCGTTAGTTCCTCGAATCGCACGAAAAACATTTCTCACAGAACGCTGATTTTTGTAATACAGCTGAACAATTTAGAGACGATGTTGTAGTGTGAGTCTTTCCATGGTGACTTGCCAAACAATACTGAACAAAAATGACTGACAATGAACAAAGAATCGAATATTGAAAGAATTTCGGTTGAAAAGTTCCTCCAAAGTCTTTAAGTTTTAAAAGTTGTACCTTTACCTTTAACTTAATTGCATGTTTAACATAATACATACTCGTACACCTCAAACGAAACATGAGCTGAACACTTTTCCAAGTTGTTGTAGGGCTTGTATTGGACTTCAATTTAAACAAATTATGCAAAATTCTCAATCAGTTAGATAGCTTAGATAGCTTAGGCAATATGGTTTTGGTGATGTTGGTGTGCCCCAGGGCTCCTTTCTGTCTCCTACATTCTTTTTAATTTTCATTAATGATCTCTTGTCTGCTACTTCTAATCCAATTTATTCATTCGCTGATGACAGCACTCTCTGCTTCTCATATTCGGAGAAGCAGGACTCACACCCCTGCTCTTCGGCTGTAGAACAGGAACGGCAGCGTATGCTAAGCTCATTAAATTCTGATATTAACAGCATAACCAATTGGGGAACTATCAACCGAGTGGAATTTAATGCTTCCAAAACTCAATGCTGTCTGCTGTCATTAAAGCGAAATTCAAATACCCAGCCATTATCCATGAATGGCACTTGCATCGTCGAAACCGATAAACTTTCCATTCTCGGTATGTGTATCAGTAACAACTTACGTTGGAATGACCACATATTCGATATCGCCAAAAATGCTGCGAAATGTCTCAAGCGATGTATGAAATATTTTACCCCACAATGTATAAGGCATTTATCCGCCCAAAACTGGAGTACAATGCCCACATCTGGTCAGGTGCTCCTTAAACATCTCTGCACCTGCTAGATAGGATTCAAAACCGTGCGATAAAACTAATTAGTGATACTAATATCAGTCAATCGACACCCTCGAACACCGATGTAATGTCTCCTGTCTCACTTTGTTTTATCGCTACTTCCACCACCAGTGCTCCATTGAAATCGCCAGTTACATTCTACCCATTCAAAATTTCAACCGTAACACTTGTCTCGCTATGAATGCTCATTAGTATACCCTCAAGTCCATTCTCGCAAGTACTCTAAAATATAAATAAATATCGTGATTCTTTCCTAAGCCGTACAACTCGCTTATGGAATGCCCTGCCGACTTCTGTGTTTCCTGGTCGTTATAACTTGCAAACATTTAAACATTGTTTTTTCTTTTTGTACGAACATTTTAAGGGTACAAAAATCCCTTGAGCGGTCGCCGATTATAAAAAAAAATATATATATACTCTAGCAACCCGGAAAAAACATTCCTACTTCTTCATCCATTAATACATTACCCAACTGAAATACGATTGCCAATATTCCAATGTAAAAAAAAAGATAAAATAATATCGGCTAAGCGGGCGTCGTCGATGAACATTCGGTCCTGATTTGTGGCAATTTCCATCACTTTTGCTAGAGCTACCGGTGATGGACCTGTCATCCAACAGCTGCAACATGTGTTTTTCAATAGTCTGCATCCTGTAACTGAAAGACTTTTTCACAGTTCAGGGGGTTTACCTGCTTAGGATCAGACAAATAGTGCTAAGGTTCCATTCGTAGACCTAGATTTTAAATTTTAGTTGATAAATGCTCCGGATTTAATCACAACCTGCTGCCGGGCACAGCAGTATTGTTAAATTAAAACACGGAAATTACCTTCCTGACTTCAGCATGGTCTAGTGGACGGATATGTTGTCTTTGTTCGTTCAGGTTGAATAGCTGACTCTGCTGACGGTGGGATGTTGTTTATACTCAACGGTTAACAGTCTGTAGAAATAATTTTCCATCCCTGTAGGGCCCTAAGTTTTCTTACATCTGCAACATAAGTGATTATCACAGAATCAGCATGGTTTCGTAAACAGGAACGGTTATATTAAGAGCTTAAGGTTCGTATGCAATTGTCCATTAATAAATATATGGTAGTTCAAAACACAACCAAGATTCATATCCATGCGCCAAAGATAGAAAAAGGCTATACGAGCTTCTCAAGATGACGAACAAAAAGTGTCTGTAAAACCACGCCAAAATCATACGACTTCAAAATCAAAACTGGCTGAAAGGTAAATATAGTAGCACCGGAAGCAGATTTAGAGAGAGAAATATATAAAAATATTCGCATTCCTAACATAACATATTTGTAAGTCATATCAAATTTACAAGCGGCCTGAAAATTATAAAATCCCTTATCTAGTTTAATTATGCTTTGGCATCTAGAGTATATACCAGTAGATACTATAAATAAGACCTTTTGATTACACTCAAGATATTTAAGCAGTTATTGAGCACATTATTGTACTGAAGGATAGTTGAGGGTTAAAGGTGAAGGAAAACCTGCAATTGTAAGCGTCTGTAAACCTTGTTGTTGTCACTCACAAAAATTTATTTTTTAAAAATAGTATGAACAATGGCAAAAATTCATGGGATTTACCTTTTGAAAATGATATCATCTAAATCTTGGCCACGACTACGGCGGAGGTGGTCCATTTGGAAGGTCCAATTTTGGGTGACTCGTTCGAGCATAGCGACTAGTATCTCGCAGATAACACGAGTAATGTTGGCTTTCAAAACGTCAATCGTAGCTGACTTATTCCTCAAGACCCAAGACTTTACATATTCCCAGAGAAAATAGTCAAATATGGTGTAATATCGCACGATCTAGGTGGCCAATTTACCTTAGCAAAACGTGAAATTGAGTGCTCACAAAAATGATTTCTCAACAAGTCCATTGTTTCACGGGCTATATGGCTCGTAGCGCCGTCTTGTTGAAACAAGAACTCACCGAGACCATGTGCTTGAATTTCAGGAAGCACATAGTCCGTTAACATGGCGCGATAATGATTATCATTGACCAGCCCACAAGCCACACCAAACCGTTGCTTATAATGGATGTAATGGTAGCTCTTGGTACTTTTTGGGTTGCTCATCAGCGCAAATATGACAATTTTGTCTATTAATGTATCCATTAAGCTAGAAATGAGCTTCATCACTGAACAAAATTCCACGATTATACACCGGACTTTCATTGAGTTTTCTCCAGAGCCCATTCACTAAAAATATGACGCAAATTCAAGTCGCCTGGCTTCGATTCTTGCACAAGTTCAATTTTGTATGCTTTCAGGCCTAGATCATCACGCCAAGCCAAGGTGCTGAGAACGACGTCATGGTTTTCGCGTACACTCTCAACTACAGCTGCTATAGTATCTTTACTACGTGCTTAATGTAGTCCAACCGATCGAGTATCATCCATTAATGTAAATTGGGACTCAAATTTGCGAATGGTATTGGCAAATTGGCAATAGTGGTTTCAGTAGGCCGATTATGCGCACCGTTAGTTCCTCGAATCGCACGAAAAACATTTCTCACAGAACGCTGATTTTTGTAATACAGCTGAACAATTTAGAGACGATGTTGTAGTGTGAGTCTTTCCATGGTGACTTGCCAAACAATACTGAACAAAAATGACTGACAATGAACAAAGAATCGAATATTGAAAGAATTTCGGTTGAAAAGTTCCTCCAAAGTCTTTAAGTTTTAAAAGTTGTACCTTTACCTTTAACTTAATTGCATGTTTAACATAATACATACTCGTACACCTCAAACGAAACATGAGCTGAACACTTTTCCAAGTTGTTGTAGGGCTTGTATTGGACTTCAATTTAAACAAATTATGCAAAATTCTCAATCAGTTAGATAGCTTTCCAATGAACAGCTATCAATTTCAAACGAACAGTTATATTACACGTAAAATTGCCTTCAAGACACTAATATTACTACATTTAACCGGTTGACCTTTGCAAAGTTACTTTTCTTCGGTCAGATCCACATTACGACTATAAATAATTCCATGACTTACAGATTAGAAACTAACCGACAAGAAATTCAAATATTGCGGCAGTTTTTACAATTTCAAAAGTCGGTAGAGATAACTGAATTTTTGATCTCAAATAGTGAAGGTCATTAAAGAAAAGAGCTGTGCATTTGTAATACTTGCGTACTCGTATTAAATATTGAAGTGAGTAGCGAAACACAATCATTACAGTGTTGTACAATTTTTTTATTTATGAGTTTGATTTGCCATTTATTTTAGAGTTGTCTGAGTTCAGAGTTAGGATATTCATTGTACAAGCAAGTTCCGCGCAATCCTTAAAAGTCGCTTAAGTAAAAGTACTCCTTTACTAAATCACCAAATGTTATTAACTATCTCTCAGTTATCCCTGTAAAATAAAGCCTTTAACTCCCAAATTTCTCTTTTAATATCCAGATGAGTCAGCTACATTAAAAAAAAAAAAAACTTTTCTCCTTCAAAAGTGTCTGGAAGCTTATTGAAAAGTTAACTCAAGACAGTCTTTAATAATTTAATCAACGAATTGTTGTCTTTATCACATAGGTAATGACTTCATTGTTGGTAGATTGGCTTCAGTTTTATGTCTGCTCATAGTTTTCTGGCTGGTTTTTCAGTTCAGAATCAAGTCGGCTAACTGAAGTGTTGATTATGCACTGTTCTTACTTTGAATTACACATAATTATCTCTGTGCTCATAATTCCAAGGGCAGAGTTCACACTTCTCTGAACTAGCCGGCCACAGTTAACAGGTAACGTTTTATTGAGAAAATAAACGCAATAGTTTGCAGTGCTTTCCATAAATGATAAAGTTTAGTTAAGTTGAGCAAATTTAGAAATTCTTCAATCCCTTTTACTATGTCTACACAAACTTAATTAGTGCTAGCAAGATAAATGGTTTCTGCAGGCCCTTGTAGCATTATTGACTAAATAATACCATGGGCAACTAAAAATTACTCATTCAAACATCAGAGTTTGTATTCAGTTGAGAACTTCCTGATTAGCAATTAGACCTGAATAAGGTGACCCACTTCATTTCTCGTTCAAAAAGACTGCTTAATTCATTTATAATATTTTAAATTATCATATAACATATAAGTACAGTGCTGATCAAAGACATATTAAGGAGTTTGATGTACATTTTCACATTATTTTCGTTAATGAAAAAGGAAAAAAAATTATCATAAAAAATCGCAGGGTAAGCTGTACGGGTATAATAATTCGAAGATTGGAAACAGTCGCAGGTTGGAATATTCAAATTTAAATGCTTCATGGCTATTGCTAAGTAAAATATTCCAACTTATCTTAAAAGCTTGGTGAGGAGAAAAATGAGGGATAAAGAATTTTTACAACTATAAACGTATCGATCTCCATTCAAATCCACGTCAAGCCTAAATACCATATTCAAATTTAACTAAGAATCAAGGAAGCTTCGTACAAATTCGTCATCACTGAATTTCATATGTGTGGTGCAGAAGCATGAACCCATCTTAGTGCACTATTTGGTCCAAATCACCAGAAATTAAAGGACAAAATTTTATTTCCCATTATGTTATCGTTTGTATTCAGTCTGTCAAAGAATTTGAGGACATATCTGATTTTCAGCCAGTACAGCATTTCAGCAGTCCTTTACTGTTAGTGCAGACTCCTTCAGACAAAGTAGTCTCTACTTTATTGTTTGGAATCGAAAACTTATTTCACCAAAGGGTTGGGATCCATTCGCTCTGCATATCCTAACCATCATACGCCATTGATTTTCACTTTTTTGACCACTGTAGAGCTTGAAATTTTTATTTTATTTATTTTTTTTTGCCTCCAAACTTTGTGTGAACTCAAATGAAACTGAACATTGCTCGAAGAATTTTGTATTCAAAATGATCAAGGCTATTTCTATCAACCTCCGTTTAGATCCATGCTTCTGAATCAGAGGAAAAGATTGTGTATTCTATGGAGACTTCATAGCGTGACCTTACTTATTAAGTCTTAATTGCATTATTTAGCCGATGCAACTGTGACTAAGATTTGATTCTGATAACATTACTACCACAAAGCTGTAATATGAAAAGAATGTGTCTCTGGTTTTGGATTGTCCTTTGCACCAAAATTGTTGCCAACCTTTATCGACCATCATATGTTTTCCATAGTCTATCCCGCCAGAGATGCTAAAACCGATCATTGCTCGAAATAGCTCGTTTCTATAGATGCTATTATGAATAACACTTGGGCTGGAAAGTCAGTGCCGTTTTATAGTAAAACACAAAATTTTTGCAAAATTCAACTTTATTTATCAATATAGTTGCCTTCGAGGGCGATACACTGATTGAAACGATTTTTCAAATTTTCGATACCAGTTTTGTAGTACGAATCGTTTAGCTTCAAAATAGACCTCTGTTTCGGCGATTACTTCTTCATCGGTCCTAAATCTCTTTCCGGCGAGCATTCTTTTGAGGTCTGCGAATAGGAAATAGTCGCTGGGGGACAAATCTGGAGAATACGGTGGGTGGAGAAGCAATTCGTATCCGAATTCATTCAATTTTGCCATCGTTTCCATCGACTTGTGACACGGTGCATTGTCTTGATGAAACAGCACTTTCTTTTTCTTCAAATGCGGCCGTTTTTTCTGCGATTTCTTCCTTCGAACGCTCCAACAACGCAATGTAATAGTCGCTGTTGATAGTCTGCCCCTTTTGGAGATAGTCGATGAAAATTATTCCATGGGTATCCCAAAATATGGATGCCATAACCTTGCCAGCCGATTGTTGAGTTTTTGGTCGTTTTGGACTAACTTCGTCGCCTGCTCTCCACTCAGCTGACTGCCGACTTGACTCTGGTGTGAAGTGATGGAGCCAAGTTTTATCCATTGTCACATACCGACGCAAAAATTCGGCTTTATTGCAGTTGAACAGCCCTAAACACTCCTCTGTATCATCAACACGTTGTAGTTTTTGGTCGACTATGAGCTAACGCGGCACCCACTTTGAACAGAGCTTTTGCATGTCAAAATATTCATGTATGATATATCCAACACGCTCTTTTGATATATTTAGAGCCTCAGCTATCACGATCTACTTCACTTTACGATCATTCGATCATTTTTTAATGTTTTCGTCTGAAACAGCCTCGTTTGGACGTCCACTGCGTGCATCATCTTCGGTGCTTGTATGACCACTTTTAAATTTTTCCATCCACTTGCGAATGATTCGTTCGGTTGGTGCAGAGTCCGGGTAAAACTTATCAAGCCATCTCTTTGCATCGGCTGCATTTTTTCCCATCAAAAAGCAATGATAAATCAACACACGAAATTGCTTTGAGTCCATTTTTTTCACAATAACAAAAGTTGCTTCACTCACAACGCTATATCTGGAGAACTAATCGTCCGACAGTTGCCAAATTTATGCACGTATCTTTTGAAGGTTGGTACTAACAAAAAATGGTATGGATGTAATTCAAGTGGTTCCCTCTCTTAGAAACAGCACGGCCCATGTATTATACGTATGACGGGTACCGGCCTGAATGCCTCTCCGTTTTAACAATCTACAAAAATAATTTTTTCTCTATTCGAATCTTGTTGAACTAAAACATTTATTTAATTTTTTAAAGCTTCTTATGCTACTTACACTTATGCCGATGTGTATTTATCCTATTCTGCTCATAGAGCAGAATTATTATTAAATACGGCTTCATACACGAGTTGTTTCTCTGGGAGTTGTCGTGTAAAACGCAGTATACTCGTATATGTAAGTTAAGGCATTTTTGATGACTTAATCGTCATTGATACAACTAATCCTTATTACTTGAATTCCTTCTCTGTTGAAGGGTCTAACATATCAAAAGATAAACCTTGGTTATAACTAAGTAGTGGTCCGAGTCCATATGTTCAGACATATTAAACAAGAACCTTGGCTCGATTGAAATATGATTAATTTGGTTGACGATTTAATGATCTAGAGCATACTAAGATTGGAAAACAGAGTGACAATAACACTCCGCCTTGCAATAAAATAAGTTAGCTTAAGCTTGATTCCTGAAAATGTTCACGTCGTGTATGGTATTTTTTCTCACTGTGTTACCAAAAATAACCCCTGTTTTTTGATGATGCAATCACATAGGAATAATATATATATATCATCATATTTTGGGCATTGTGCTACTAAAGATCACTGTTGTGGCAAAAGTTCAAAACTTTTCGCTAGTTCTCCGTTAAGAACAAACAAAAGCTGTCTCTGTTTTTTAAATGCCACAATTTGTCCACTTCGCATTGAACTTCCTGGATGACAGTGACATGCACCAAAGCCATTTACGGTCTTTGCAATTTCTTTTTCTTTTTGCCAAATGTTGTCTAATAAGTGTTCTATTTGCAGATCTAAATATGTTCTTTTAAAGTTTGCAGAATCGTCAGCAATGAAACGCACTTTATCCGAGACTTTTAACAGAGTACGGAGCTTATACTTTTCTACTGACGCACAGGGGGGTAAGATACCTCAAAAACTGGAAACAATTTATGTAATGGACTAGCTATACTGAAAACAATATTTGGCTTTTTAAAGTTTTTTTTGTCCCTGAACTTACAATTTTTTTAACTTAGAAAAGAGAAACATTGATATAAAAAAAAATTGTTCTGCATTTTCTCATGGTACATATTTGGAAACAAAAAGTATAAAAAAAATTATAAAAAAATATAAATAATTTAAATGGTTTAAACTTATTTACATATATACTGGATATATATTTTAATTCGTGCTGTTTTTTTTTTCAAAATTTTAACGTTTATTTAAGAAAAACATGTACAATAGTATTATTCAAAGTATTGCCCATCTGAAGCTATGACTTTTTCCCATCTTTCTGGCAATTTGTGAATCCCATCCCAAAAGAACTGCAGCCAAGAATGAATCAAGCCAATTTTTGATATTCTGCTCTGATGTGAACCGAATTTCAGTGAGGGCGTTCTGCATCGACCGGAACAAATGGTAGTCAGAAGGGGCAAGATCTGGGCTATAAGGTGGGTGGGGTAAGACTTCCCATCCACAGCTTTCCAAATAGTTGTTAACCGGAATAGCAACGTGGGGCCGAGCGTTGTCATGATGGAAAATTATTGCCTCGTGTCTGTTCGCATATTCCAAATTATGTTCGGTAGCGTTGACCATTGATGGTTTCACTCGGTTTTAGCAGCTTATAATACAGCATAACCCATCTGATCCCACCAAACACAGAGCATTACCTTCGCGCCATGGATATTCGGCTTTGCTGTTGATTTGGCTGGCTAGTCGGGTTTCACATATGATTTTGTGCGCTTGGCGTTGCCGTAATGGATCCATTTTTCATCACCAGTAACAATCCGATGCAAAAATGACTTCCTTTTGTGGCGTTCCAGCAGCATTTCGGACAAGCAAAACCGCCTTTCGAAGTCTCTCGGCTTGAGATCAAACTTTTTTGGCTGCCCAGGACGTTCATCGTCTTCCAAGTCAAAATCACCACTTTTAAATCGTGCAAACCACTTTTGGCACGTTCGCTCAGCAGCACATATTCACCATAAGCTTCCACCAAAATACGATGACTTTCGGCAGCAGTTTTCTTCATATTAAAGTAATGAAGAAGAACTCCCCGCAAAAACACTTTTCCGGGCACAAAATTCGACATATTTGAGTGAAAAAAAATTATTGTTGTTTACGCTTCAAACGAATAACATACACTGAAATCATGTACAATGACAGTAGCTTTCCAACGCATGTTCCAATGGAATAATAACAATAAAATAATACAAGTTACGCCATCTCTTAGTACGAGTTAAGTTATAGACCCAATATATACATACTTGCAAAGTAAAACTAAAATTTAAATTCTTCTGATAAACAATCACTCTCACTTTGATCGCTAATATTCGAGTTGGAGTTCTCAGAACGAAAAACACTTGGAGCAATTATTAGATCGAAAACTTCTCTTGGGAACATTTCTTTGAAAAGTTTTCGCGATATTTTTTAAAATCGTTGTTCCTAGCTTCCTGTGCTTCTTCTGAAAGTTGGCCTATTGGAAGAAGTGCAGGGTAAATTACATCGGGACCATTAATTAAGAAATTATTGACTGTTGGAGGCATGTAGTACCAAGGATAAGTGATTACAAAGTATTTGGCAGTATTGAGTGCGAATACTCTGAAGTTTTCAATATTAACATATATCATAGTAACTTGAAATGGCTACCAGTATAATATGCAATTTTTCAATTAGTACTTTATCAACGCCCAAGATTTGCTAAAAAATCGCCTAGCAGTGTTGCTATCATTTAAGTTCCCAAAACCCGGCTTAAGTTGGTCAATAATTAGACCCAGTCGATCTCGGAACTGCTTTTAAATTCGTGCTACAACATCTTTATCCTCCTCACGAACTTGCCATCTTTTGACTGGAAGCTTATAGCCCACTTGCAAAAGACACTCAAAAGTTCGAATCCAACAATGCAGCACTGACAAGCCAAACTTTAATGCACTGGGGTTGTAAGGCTTCAGCAACTGTTTTTTGGTGTTATTGAAGTCTTTAGAACTTGCACCACAGATATAACAACGCAGAGAAGAAACAGTGTCCGTCCACTATTGTAAAAGATGAGTTTATGTGCCACTTTAACAACTTTTTCTTCAACGTTTATTATTGAATGGCAGAAGGCTCTAAATTTGAGTATCTATCCTTAGCTTTTGAGATACCAAAACTTGTGCCGATTTTTTGGTATATTCAAGTTTAATTGGACGACAGTACCTGGTTGAAAAAGATCTGGGATTTTGCTATATTTTTTTTTTTTTTTTTTTGTTCTGAGCTCTAACAAACCAATTGGAAGAGTGCTACAGAACTTATGAAGGCACTTGAATCATCAGCATCCATTCCGACAGTTTTCTGCTTGTAAGAACTGTGACCAGAACTACCATCAAAGCCCCACTTGGAAATCAAAAACAAATTGAGTATTTGCTCATCTTTTAAAGTTAATATAACTTCTTTCTGAGCTGCAGTCAAACGTTCCACCGTATGGTTCATCAAAGCTTGGACCGTCACTTCAGCTGAAGTTTCTGTTATATAGATGTCTTCCCTTTTCGGATAGCACGCTTTTTTGCAGTTTGAACAACTTAGTAGGACGGAAACCTTTCGGTATCTTTAGCTCTAATAATGTTATATTGGTGTCTCGTTAGCTTGGCCTCGACTATGGTTGATAGTGCTTCTTCCCCTGACATCTGTGGACTTCGTTGTTGTTCTTTACGTTGTTGTTCTTTGCATTTATATATTTAACTGCGAGCTGAAGGAAACGCACTAACTCCTCTACTAATTTTGCTGCAACTGGATGATTAGCTGCTTTTAAATTAGCCTTTGTAGCAAATCCTAGCTGCGAAGTTGGCATTTTTTTTCTCATTGCTCCCGTTTTCTGGCGTTTGCTTCGGTTGCTGCTTTCTGTAAACGGTTTTTCTGGCCGGCCGCCTTGCTGTTTTGATGAGATATATCTTATGGACGAGTTTGATGCCAATTGATGTCTGAAGCCAAGTCTCAATTTGTTTTTTAAAACGGATTTCATCCCTAGCGGATTTTGACCATTTTTCTCTAAATCTTATTGCGAATTGAGAGATTGTATGATGAAGTTCTTTGACATCAACATTGTGGTGTGTCTCAAAGTGTACCTCAAAAAAGTGGAATTTTTCTACTAATGTTTGAAGCATCGATTCCTTCATGATGTTTAACAACTCCATGCTTGTATACAACACATCGTTCGAATTCGAACCTACATGGAAATGACACATTTTTAAGAATAATGCGTGAATAAATAAACCAAGTTTGCTGAAGTAGTCAATTGGGAAAAACTGAATAAAAAAAAGGAGCACAAATGAGCACCGGTTTTCTTTCCATTGTATACACAAGAAGCTAAGCTATACAGACACATAAAATGTGTGGAAATCTATTTTTGTTCCAGCAATTTAAAAAAATACCTTAAATTCCACGAAAATTTAATATGAATATAAAAAATAATAAAATTTAAATATTATTTGCAGTATTTACATAAAGTTGAATTCAGGAAGTTAAAACATACTTTAAGCTATCGATTCCATATTGATGTTTAGTTTTCACGTTATTTTTATAATATATACAGCTACGCAAACACTTGCCAAATCAACTAATTCTTAAGACAAAGAAATTCTTCTGCTTTTCTCTGTCAGGTCTTCTTTTAAGAAAGCATCTCTCAAAATGTGACTTGAAATCTGACAAAAAGTGAGCAAATACAGGGTGACTGACTCGAACTGCAACTTTTTAAAATGCTATAACTTTTTTTTATTTTTTGATAAATTTTATTGTGCCAAAGCAAAAAATGTTGGAAAATACATTAATTTTCAAATTGTGTCAGAAGTTTTCAATATGTTCACCTTTGGCGCGAATAATGGCTTTGAGACGGCCGAAGAAAGCATCGCTAGCTGCACGCAAGTGGTTTTGCGGTATTTTGGCCCATTCCCGGCGAAGTGCTTGTTTGAGGTGGTTCAAACTTTGGTATTTTTTAGTGCCAACCTTCGCCTTCAAAATACTCCAGACAGAGAAATTAAACGGAGCGACCATCGGCGCTTATGTGGTCGTCCGAAGAACATATTGCTCTATAACAAATGGCGACTCATCGGAAAAAAACCAATTCGGCAACTCACCACTTTCGTGCAAGCGTAGCAACTCCTTGGCTCTTTCGACTCTAACTTTTTTCTGTTTTTCTGCGGTGTAAGATCGTGTGTTTTTGGGAACTTTTATGGCTTGAGCCCAAGCTCATTTTTCAGTATGTGTTGCATCCGTTCCAACGATATGTTGAGCTCACGAGCCATTTTTCTTCCACTTCGACGAGGATTTCGCTCAATTCGAGCCTTCACTTTACGAACCATTTTTGCCGATGCTGTTTTTTTATGACAACCTCCATGGCGTTTTGCAACGCTCCCAGTATCACGGTAACGAGATATGGTTCGAGACATAAATGACTTATTCATTGAGGTGCTGTAGAACTCTAATGATAGCTGCTTGTGGTTTTCCAGCCAAATATAAAGCAATCACACTATCACGTTTGAATTCCATCACGGATAAAATTTTTTCAACACAACTGAGAAATTTAAAAGGCTTGTCATCAGTCATGTGTCAAAATTTGAGCTCACAATAATGAACGGCTTGGAAATTATGGTAGTCTGAAGTTGGTTGCAGTTCGAGTCAGTCACCCTGTATATTAAACTTTCTGTGACACAATTTTGATATTTTATTGCGGTCTATATAATATTTTGAATTTGATGAAGTTCAATTTGCGAATTTATTTAAAAATATCTTGAAAACAAAAGAAAAATGGTGCGAAAAACTACTACGTTCTGATAGGGATGTCATAATATTCCAGTGCCTCTGTCATTTCAAACATATGCTTAAATTTCATAGCTCTTACGTTGTTGATTAAGGCGCCTCTTTCTAGATAGTAATTTTATCGCTCTATCTTGGATGCTTTGCAGCTTCTCAATATGTTTTCACTACGCCTACCCAAACCATTATAGCATAGTCTGGACTCTTTTAGGACATGCAACACTTGCTTAGGTACATAGAACATCGATTTGTTATGCAAGCAGATCAACTTGAACAGATCCTCAGCTTATGACGCAGATCGTTTAAGTAAGCTTCCTATAGGAGATGGCTCTTTATAGTGATGACTTGATAAATGTTCGTGTTAATAAGATCAATATCTTCTTTATCAGATATGTAAGTACATCCAAAAGTCTTAACTGTCGCTGATTACTACGGACTTCAGATATCACAAATTTTGTGGTTGATACGTTGATTACTAGCCCGTTATTATGGCACCATTTGCCGACCTCGGTAACTTTATTTTGCATCAGTTTCGCGGCTGCTTCCACAGATAGATGTCAAATAACGATGTAGGTGACACTACATCTGGAGTGCTCTTCTTAAAACACCGAAGCATTTCATTCGTAGACAGTATGATAAGAAGAGGGTCATATTTTGAACCTTGTTGAACCCCATACTGCATGGCACAATGCAAACACATCTGTGTTTATATTGCGTTCAAGGTTTTATGAATTTTTTCTTCCTAGAATCTCATTTATTAACGCCCATGTTTTCTACGGATTACATATTACTTAGTTAATTTTTTGATTTTTTATTCACCTGGTTGCGCAATTTCTTGTACTCGATCGCATATACAGTTCCACGGTTGTCCTTCCACCTTATTTAAAGTACAATTCATTACTTGAGTAGCCCAATGATATCTCTCGTGATCTATATTTCACTCTATTAAGCATTTAACCCAGCCAAAAACAAGTGACTTATATATCAAACAATGTCTAGTCATACCTAATGTTTTCAGCATTTTTTAAGATAGTCTTGAGATTTTACATCAGAATCCTAAGAATGGCACGAATAAAACTACGTCACATTTGCAAATAAAATGTTAAATACATTCTTTATATTCATAAGCCTTTAAAGCAAGCCTAATACAAATCGGAATTTCTATTGTACCATAACATTGAAGAAATATTTATGCTGCCGTATAATCCTTAATCGCTTGCTTGTGCACTACCAAACATGCAATCAACATACAAATTCACTTCTTTAAGGACCCCCTGAACGAACGTTTATTAAATCCTAACAATTCTGTTTTACTGAGTGCTTCTAAGGATGAGCATCTGTAATTGCCCCAGCTTCCTAAGGAAGAAGCCTAAAAGTAGCAAAATTTTACGAGGTCTATAACGGTCCTGCAGGTAGTCACTAAAAAGAAATTTATTCGCGAATACTTATAAGAGAAATCCTCCTCCCATACTACAAAACTAATAAACCATTGGTCGTAGTGGTCTGAGTCGTTACTTTCGGCCGTAAACGCCAGCCACTTAATTCCTGTTTGGGGGCATTTGTTGAGAAAAGCCATTGGTCGAATCTGGAATGTCCTCAGCAATAAAGGCGGGCGTAACATTTACTTTTTTCTATGCGCGCAGATATTTTAGAAGGAATTTAGCTGACGGTAAATGTTTTCACCACATAGCCAAACAGACGATTTGCCGTCAAATAAAAATTTATGATGTCCTCCTATAAATGATGCTTCCGATTAGGACGTGTGACTTCATAACTTCTTAGTTAATTTTAGTCTCCCACTTTTCAGAATTGATTAGTACAAGTCTTTTGGTTATGACAACAAATGATTTATAGTCGCTTGGTGGGCGATTGTCATTGCTATCGCAAAATCCAATTAAAAGTTTGTGTAGCCTTTGAAAACTACAATATATGCATGAGCACCTTAACCACAACGAATAATTTCTTCTTCTTTTAAGAAGTCCTTTTCAGATAACAAGTAAAAAAGGTTCCCCATAAACGAACCAAAGAATCAGAAATTTAAGTTTATTCAAAAACTTATTTTTGCGGGCAGAATGGCAAAACTCCACATGTTATCCTTTTTTATATAGATTCATCCTTTTTGAATATAAGGAATTTTGTTCATTTTTCTTTTTCGTTTTTTTTTTTTTTTTTTTTTTTTTTTTTTTTTCTTGTCTTATTTGGCAGTCCCCAAAGTGAGAACGGCGACAAAAAACATTCCGAATGAAAGTATATGGAAAGTGTCTTTTTACATTTTACTCCCTAAAGACAATTCGGTCCCCATTACTTTTACCGATTCCCAGAGATCCTTTGAAGACAAAGTTTTTGTTTTATTACATTGAATAGAGTTTCGTCCTTTGACATATCAATGAGGTATTTTCATGTCGTTGCGGCCTTTTTTTTCTCTCTCTCTTTCTTTTTTAAGGTCTCAAATACCAATAAAGCATTTCCTTTTCCTCTATCGGTTGTTTTTACGGTGTAATGGCCTTTGAATGATAGTTTGAATTTTTTTCGGATTTATTTTTGTTTAAAAATCATCAAAGTTTTAAACAAAAGTTCTTTTTAATGCCATTACGGTGGGAATCTATTAGAGAAACCTCCACTTGTTTTGTTATTGCAACTTAGGCTTGAACTCTTAATGCCTGCGGCAAGAATATTTAAATTGGTTTTTAGAAGCATGGTACTTTGTGTTTTCGTTGCCAAGATGAATATGATGGTATATTATATTCAGGAAAAAATCCATAGGAAATACATTTATATGTATAAGAAAGGCGAAGTAGGGCTCTGGGGTCAATTCATGATTTTCCGACTTAATTCACAAATCACAGCAGGGCGAGCTCTTCAATGAAAATTCTCTAACTATGCCTGCCGTCGCATGCAGTGTTCAAAATGCACCAATATTTATTTATCGTATTTAGTAAACTTATACACTTACATATATTTTCAGAAATTAAATATTCGAAGGAATGGAATAGAATAGAATAGACTACATCGACATAGCCACATCAACTGAATAACCACAATTTTGACTGAAGAACTTTTAAAATCCGACGTAACGTCTGGAAATTCGAAAATTCATCTTGCTGATGGAATTGATGAGGTTTTTTTCTAAGCCAGAAGCCCTAATGGATTAATTACCATGTCTCTGCTATACAAGACATTTGTCTGTATGACTACGAGTCGGCTTGATTTAATGCCAGAGTATTGCAATTTATTCAAGCAGCATATGCAATTTTTGAATTATCCATGAATAATTGAGAGTTTCAACGCCTTCGGCAAAACTACTTGCAACGGCTGTCTGTAATTGTTAGATACGAGTATATACTTGTATCATAGCTGCTACCTTTGATGCAAGGCACATGGGTCCCTTAAGGGACTTGTGTGCTTTATCCACACCAATTTAGCAATTAACGAAGTTAGGTTGATTTCACAGTCCACAATCGACCACGCCAATTTATGGTAGCAAAACGTGAAATTAAGTGCTGTATGGCTCGTATCGTCTTCTTGTTGAAACCAGAGCTCACCGAAGCCATGTGCTTGAATTTCAGGAAGCACATAGTCCGCTAACATGGTGCGATAACGATTGACGGTAACTTTCTGATTTCCCTCATTTTGTTTTAAATGGATGTAATGGTAGCTATTCTTACTCTTCGGGTTGCTCATCAGCCCAAATACGGCAATTTTGTTTATTAACGTATCCATTGAGCTAGAAAACGGCATCGAAACTGAACAAAATTTCAGGATAAAACACCGGATTGTCATTGAGTTTTTCCAGAGCCCATTCACTAACGCAAATTCAAGTCGTCTGGCTTCAATTCTTGTACAAGTTGAAATTTGTACGCTTTTAGGCTGAGATCCTTACGTAAAATACGCCAAGCCAAGCTGCTGAGAACGACAACAAATCGATTCGTCACGGTCTTCACGTACACTCTTCACTACCTGCTGGATATGGTCTAACCGGTCAAGTATCATCCACTAATGTAATCTGGAACTCAAATTTGCGAATGGTGTTGACAAAAGTGGTTTCAGTAGGACGATTATGCGCACTGTTTTCCTCGAATCGCACGAAAAACATTTCTCACATTACGCTGATTTTCGTAATACTGCTAAACAATTTGGAAACGCTGTTATGGTGTAAGTCTTGCCGTGATGACTTGCCAATCGAAAGTGAACAAAAATGATAAAGCAGTTTGATATGAGTCATACGTTATCTGTCAAAAAAAGGCCTATCGAAAATCGAACCTGACGATGAATCACCCTATGTAACGAGTCTAAGGAATGTTTACAATATAACCTCGCTTCTTTCCGGAATTATGTACCTACACTCTAAAAGAATATTTCACCTTCAGGGTAGCCGAGCTGACTATAATACTTTCTTTCGTTCCTTACTTGCCTTCTTTGTCTGTATTTCAATAACATTCTCCCAGTGATCCTACCAAAATGTAAAAAGCTTGCGCTATTTCGTCTAATTCTCGAGGTATCCCTTTCGACGTTTATGCTCTTAATGAAACCAGTCTGATCCAATATTTTCCAACATAACGATCACTCTCTCCCTTTGGTTAATGATTCCGCCCTCCCTAAACTTGATTCTCCGTGCCGAGGCTTCTTGCTAGCCATTCACAATAGCCTTAACGCGTTTCTCATCGCTATCACTTCTTCTATTAAACTTGACTTTGTTTCAATTAAAATAACACTCCTCAATACGTTAATCAAACGTTTTGTTTTATTATTATTTCCAATTTTGCCATTGGCCCATTTCTCTCTTAATATCATCACAGCCTTGTGGAAAAAAAGTTATTAAATCTCAATGATGAATATTTCTCAACAAGTGTGCTTTAAATCTTTTGCGCCCACTTTCTTACCTGTTTCATTGATCCCTCGTACAATTGGTATTCCCCCGATCTACAAAGAGATATCAAAGAATGAAACAACTTACTACTGGCTCATTGCTAAGCCTTCTAACATACTAAAAATGTTCGAAAGTATTATATTTTATATAAAGTGTTAAGCAGGTCATTTATACCATCCAGTCAGCATTGATTTCTGAAAGGTAAATCAACCACTACAAACTTAGTTGAAATCATATCCTTTGCGTTTTTAGCCCTATAAAAAGGCAGCGAAATCTATGGTATTGCTACAGATTTTGCTAAGACCTTCGATAAAATATCTCATCAGTTGACTTTTTTCAAACTGTCTTCTCTCAGTTTTGACTTCTATCTGGAGAACAGTTATTACTGCGTTTATTTTAGGTCAGCCTTCTCAACTCCATTCTAAGCCACTTCTGTAGTCCACACAAGGCAGCCAATATTAATCACTGCCCCCTATCCATTTACGCTGACGACACCAACTTCTCCAAAACTATTTCTTCACCCCATAACCCTGTTCTTCTTTATCTGATATGTTTTCCATCAGTTTAGAGCTTAGAGCTTAATTTCTCAAAATGTCAACGACTTTGTCACATAAGTCTTATCAATCTCCTTCTCGACTTTATTTTCTGCATGGCCAACCTATACCCTGTCCTTAAAGCCAACTGATCACTTAGTTTTATCAAAAGATGGTCTACAGAATTTTGAAAACCTTATGTGAAGGTCACTTTTCATTACCTTCATCCGGCCCCCTCTCGAATATGCTAACCACCCGTTTTTAATTTTAACCTGAGGACTTCTCGTCTCAAACTTGATTTCGTTCGCTATTCCCTTAGTTTCCAACCATTCATTTTTGTTAGTTTCAAGTCCTAGTTTTTAAATTAGATTATGGTTGAATTAAGTCAAATAAATGTGGGTTTTAGCCAAGACCCAAAACCAAAAATTAGGAAAGATTCCCCTTCCCATACGATTTTTTCACCCTGCTTGCACGTGTTCCACCTTTTCCGAGACAGTTTCACAATATGGACAGTTTGGGATGTTTCCGTGTTTGCGTTTAAACAGATACTCTCTGAAACAGTTGTGTAGTGATTTCGTATAATTATACATCGAGCACTGTATAAGACGATGTCTCCATCTTTCTTTTAAAGATACTCGTAAGTTTCATTGCTGTTACCAGGTTGTGATACAACGGTTCGTTTCGTATTTTTTTTTTAACCATTTACCCGATCATTTTCGACTCGTTCAATTTTGAATGTTACCATTCCCACACGAAACATTTCGAAATGCACTGGCGACTCATGGCGCGCTAAGACGTAAAGTATTAGCTTTACTTTATACTGTTTTGAGTCTCCAATACTGCTTATTAGGCTTGTAAACGAACTTACAGCTTTCGATGATTGCTCGCAAGCCTGCCCTAAATGATGTTTAAAACTTAGATGACTGTCAATCATCATCGACATAATAACGATTTTTTAAATACTGTTCAATCCACGTCGTGTTCGGTTATACCATATGTCAATATGTCATCCACAAATTGAAGGACATTTTCGTAGAAGAATTAATAAATACAGATTTTCTTTGGTACCAATAGTGGGAGGGCAAACTGGGCTGTTATTGGCCAGTGTCGTATGTCAATTTATCCATCTTTCGACGAATAGATTGCGGAAATAAATGTCTACGAAATGCAAGCGTTGAATAGTTTCTATATTTTTTCATGCACATCTCCCAAATTTGACTAACATATTGAAGGCAACTGAAGCTATCGTACTCACATTATATCTTATCTCAATTAGTGATTCATACGTCTTTTATTTCACCACATATTCCATTAAAATTTTAATTTTTTAAATAATTTCTATAACCAGGAACTTAATTGTCACCCATTGTATAAGTCTTAAAATTATAGTTAATTTGAAACAATAAGCCTTTTTGGATTTAGTGACATTGAATGTATAAATAAAACTCTTACTTTACGATCAGTCATAAACCTTCGATATTTCTTTCTATAATACATATCCTAATTAAAGCATTATACTAAGATTGGCCAGCAGAAAGTATAATTCCGGCCTATCCTATACGAAATGTTGTCATTTAATTCTTGTTCATCGCATTGGTGCTCAGATTACCTTCTGTATTTGGCGTGCTTAGATAGATCGTTAAAATAAATTTTCTTGAGTAAGGACTTGTTCCATTTTTAAATCTACTACTAAAGGTTTCCCTACTTTAAATAAGCAATATTCTTTTTGACATCTCATGAATATGCAGAGATATTTCGAAGTTTGTTTTGCAACTTTGCCGCAGGCAGATTCTACGCTAGAAGTGGTTTTTGTTTAAAGATACGAGTACGTCCCAAATACAATGACTTACGAACGCCCGAATACAGAAGGATGGAGGTGGCTTCAATCTATTGTGGTCACGAATTTTGTAATCCAGTATATGAAAGTACGTGCACTGATTTCACTGGGCCAAAAACTTGTGTCTAAGCAGAACGAACCACGGGTATTATCTTTGCTTTCCAATAAAGAAATACTCGTATGGTATACCATGAGTACCGGGACTAGACGTTCTTACTACTAAAGCCATCGCGAAAATCCCTCAAGATTTCTTATTTTAAGTTGCAGATGTGATAACCAATGTACCTTCCTCCTTTATTTGAAACAATAGAAGAAACATACAAAAAATGCTTTGCAACAGAAGCAGGATTCACACAAAAAATTCATTGAGCTACAGGGAAGAAGGAACGAAACAACTTCTTCTACAATATTTTCACAGCAATATAAATCGGTGCAGTATTTGTATAACCTCATCCGGTGTTCATACGAGTACCAACTCCCAGCTGTTTCATGTTTCACTTAATCCAAAATTCTGGATACACTCTGTTTCTACTTTTTCGCTTCATTTCCCGTTAAGGTATACAAGAACGAGTAAAAGTACTGCCACACATGACCAACACTGATAACTGCACTCTGAATTGCCACCAACTACACATAGAAATTGCTTTGCTTTTGGTGTACTTATTCCTGGCATATATAATACATAAATATATGTGTACTCGTACATGTAGTTCCTTTCAAAGGACAGCCAGTGCTTGGTTGTTGGGAGGGGATTACATTCATAGACAGCTGGATTTAAAAACAAGAATGTGATTCCTAATGCATAGGGCTGGAGCCTTTTAAGCATTATTATCACATTTTACAAAAACCGGATGTTGAAGCTTAACCTACAGCGAGAATTTTTGAGGAAGAATACACAGGATTTCGTTGGGTATCGGAATATCAAGGTGAATGTCTTCTTTCCGCTTCCTGTTCTTCTTTTGCATGTACTCGTTCGTACTATGATCCGGCTGGCATGGTGAAGCACCCGTGAACATTTTTAAAAGGCTGCGGTACCCATATCGGCTATAGATCCTCATTGTAATCGGAAACAATTTTGTTATATGTGTCTGTTAAGGACGTGAAGAACATTGAGGTTCACGGAAATGTTTCGAAATCACGGCTGCATTTGTACATTTGAAATCGGATTTATTAAAGAGTCTCGTTAGTCTGAGGTGTTATATTTGCAAATTGTAGGGCTTAATGCTGTTGTTATTGGAGAAATCCGTAGCAGGCATTTAATGATTTACAAAAATCTATCTCACTTCAAACTACGATAATGAGTCAATGTTGAACATTTATGAAAGAGATCGAAAGTGCTCAGCATACATTTCAGAGAACAATTTTTTTATCTTACGGATATCACAGCACTAAAAACGTTGGGCTTTGTTTCCACTTACTGTTTGTACGTGAAGACAGAATATCTTATGAATTTAGAGTTTTTACAATATATGCATTTATGGTAACATTTTGGGTGGAATACCCTTACATTTTTCATTGAAGTAGGATATATGAAGGTATAGAATTAATCTAAGTAATCTGCACCTTAACGTGAATAAATCATTTGTGTTCCGAACCATAGCTCGTTACCGTGATACTGGCAGCGTTGCAAAACGCCATGGAGGTGGTCATAAAAAAACAGCAACATCGGCAGAAATGGTTCGGAAAGTGAAGGCTCGAATTGAGCGAAATCCGCGTCGAAGTGGAAGAAAAATATATCGACATATCGTTGGAACGGAAGCAACACATACTGAAAAATGAGCTTGGGCTTAAGCCGTTGAAGTTCCAAGAAGCACACGATCTTATAAAGCGAAAAGCGAGTTAGAGTCGAAAGAGCGAAGGAGTTGCTACGCTTGCACGAAAGTGGTGAGTTGCCGAATTTGGTTTTTTCCGATGAGTCGCTATTTGTTGCCGAGCGAGTTTAGTGGCCAGAGAGGTCCTTCGAAAATTTACACCTTCGGATGGCCACCAGAAAGCAGGCAGCTCCGATGGTGATGGTTTGGGCCACCATAACCGCCGATGGTCGCCCTCCGCTCGTTTTTTTGGACCGTGGCGTCAAAATTAATGCGATCGTTTACATTAAAACTGTCTTAGAGGCAATATTGAAGCCTTGGGCAAGCAATCATTCTGTATCATAAAGCGCGCGTCAACCAAGATTGGTTAAAAAACAATGTTCCACACTTTATTTCCTCGACACAATGGATTGCAAATTCTCCGGATGCAAATCCGTTGCATTTCTCTGTCTGCGGTATCTTGAAGGCAAAGATTGGCACTAAAAAATACCAAAGTTTGGACCACCTCAAACAAGCACTTCGCCGGGAATGGGCCAAAATACCGCAGAGCCATCACCAGAGCGTCTCAAGGCCATTATTCGCTCCAAAGGTGGACATATTAAAAGCTACTGATACAATTTGAAAATTGATGTATTTTCCAACATTTTTTGCCTTGGCACAATAAAGTTTATCAAAAAATAAAAAAATTATAGCATTTTAAAAAGTTGCAATTCGAGTCAGTCAGGGTGTGGCAACTTTTTTTTAAGGTTTACCCCGCCCAAATATCAATGCACTAGAGTTCATGTGGCATTGTCACTTTATTTATTTTGTATGAACACAAATGTCACTTTTATTTCTCCCCATGTTAAGTTAACACTTGTTAAGTTGAAGAAAGTTTGAGAGAAAGCATTATAAGATTGCAGCTTTTCAACATCAATCTTTGGCGGTCTTACTTATTATTTACCCCAGCTGCAACAAGGTAATGATCCGCATCGATGTTGGCTCTTCGGAAAACGAAACATCCAGAATGGTAGAGACGTGTCTGACGTCGATCGAAATTTGATTAATCTTGTTGACTGTTGATTAGTCAAGGGTTCGCCAAGTCTCTTTATAGATGCTGAGATGTAGGAACCGCATGCTGAATAGTAAAAGGATTCAGATAAAAGGATTACAAATTATAAAAACGAAAATCCATTAACGGAAGTGGTATAATGCAGACCGACGGCCCACTCAAAAAAGGTTTCCTTACCTAGCTTTGCATTGAGATCTTTTGGCACGATTTTGGTGTCATAGATGAGACTCGGTCTAGGAGGTCATACGATTCGACATTTATACTGTTACCATTATCATTAAGGGCATGAACGCAAAGTAGAATTATTTATATGTCCAAATTTAGCCTGTAATATAATGAGGCATTCCCTTAATTGCTGAAACAGATCTTCATTCTTCATAGTGTCGTCTCTCTTCATTGTAGCAGTCGCCGTATATGTTGGTAGTCTTTCGTTCAGCTTTTTGCCTGGCATAACTAATCGCACTTCTTAGATTGCAACATGTCAGCTTTATACCAGTCTAGAGCCTACGCGAGTTGTTAGACAGCACGTAATCTATTAAGGGTCCTAAAATTCCATGTGCAAAGCCGAAATTAGTTGTCCCTTAAACGTTTGCTTTAGTTGTCAGCATTAAGTACGTCCGTCTCTGAGCTGAAATTTCTTTTCCACAGTATGAAAGAAACTTCCAATCGTAGTAAAACTTCTGCGCAAAGGTTCCGGCTAAACGATCCGGATTATGTAGCCTCGCTGAAGCTGGGGCTGGGAAACACTGTCCGTCGACCGAGTCGGTATACAATTGAATAAAAGATTCCGTCTGGTGTGTTCAGCATTCTAATCTCCTCTGATAACGAAATAATAATGCCCCTTCGGTCCCAATCCTAGGAATGAAAAATGAGTCTCAAGTTGTAAGAGTTGAGTAGCTTCTTGTAGACTGAAATCATATAATATACAACTATTGAAAGGGACGTACACGATACGTATTTTATACGTAATACACGGCTGAAATAGTATGGCTCTTTATAAGATCTCACGACCAACGCAAAGACCTTGGGGGGATTCACTTTTCCATTTTTACATGGGTTATGACTGGTATAAGTTACCAATGCGTAAATTGAATACAGCCTGTTTCTACAACCGATGTAGCTGAGCAAGATAGCCACTTGCCAGATTTAGCAACTGCTGGGCGCAGCAATCTTTGCCTTTTGTAAAGTGCTTCCTTTACCTGCCGCCATTTGTGCGTACGTAATTTAGGCAGTTGTTTGACTGAAGAGTATTGTTCACTCAACTTTCATCTTTTGCTGTCGAGTCAGCCATAATGTTGTAACTTATTGAAAATTAGGACGTCACCGATAGTTTGAGATGTGTTCAAAGTTCCTGCATAAGTGGAGAGTTTTTTGAACACAAGATTCTTCCAGTGATTTCCGGTCGTACTTGAATTGACGAGCTGTGTTAGAGGAACTATTATGATTAACGACATTGACCAGGTCTGAAAGGTATGCAGCTGTATTGAGATATAGTTGAAATTTATTGTACGAATCAATGGTTGGTGTCAAAAAATGTCTTCAATTTTAATGCTTTAGTGATAACAAAAATTGGAAGCAGACCTCAACCATATTAGAGTTTTAACAGTTAGTTAAAAATGCTTCTTGTTGTAAATAAAGCTGCGTCTACGTAAGTAAGTTAGTAACAAAACAGCCACTCCAGACATTCAAAAGATGGATAGGTATTTACATAAACCTAGTTTGCATTCAAGTCTCCTGTACAAAAGTTTTGGTCTTTAAATATTAAAGTAACCCTTAAACAATCGGGCAGATGATTATAATTCTTACTACCTGCTATACTCATGGGTTGCGTCGTACTGATCTACGCTTCTTACGAGGGCTGTTTGATGAGTACCCGCATTGGAAGATAGGTGGTGCTATCGAGCCAAAATGAGTGCACCATCTGTTATACCGCATATCAAAATTTGGTGACAATCCGACGCTTAGGTTTGTTTTGACATCTAATTCAATACATCGCGTCAGTTTTTTTTTTTGCGACCATGGAAGAAGAGCAGTATTGCTCCGTAATCCGACTCTTGTTATTGCGAGGAAGACAACCCCATTCTCAATTGTGTGTGTTTGACCCATTCAACTTCTTTTACAACTTTTTTGTAGCGGCTGCACGTCGGATTTTGATAAACTGCGGCCAGGTGGCCCATAAATAGTCGCCACAGAGAAAACCGTGGACAAAATCTATGATCTCGTATTAGCGGACCAATATTGGCTAAGATAGTAGGCATATCAACTGAATGCGTTAGCCATATCCTGCATGAGATTTAAGGCATGAGAAAGCTGTATTTGCTCACACCGGAGAACAAGCGCAATCGTGAGACCACTTCAAAGACGTGCTGGGCCCTATTTTATCGAAATCCGGAAAAGTTTCTGCAACATTTTATGACCATCGATGAGACATGGATCTATTGATACACACCAGAGACCAAAAACCAATCGAAACAATGGGTTTTACTCGGTCAGCGTGCTCCAAAGAAGGCGAAGACCGTGCCTTCGGCCGAAAAGGTGATGGCCACTGTTTTTTAGGACGCGCGAGTTTTGATTCACCTTAACTATTTGGAGAAGGGGAAAAAAAAACACAAGAAGCATACTTCGTCGATTTTTAAGACCGATTTAACGCCGATTTGAAGAAAATACGGGCAAATTTGCCGAAGAAAAAAGTGCTCTTTCACCACGATAATGCACCAGCTCATACTTCCACAAGCGCCACAGCCAAATTAGTCGAATTAAAAAATCGCTCGGCGGAAGGAAGTAAGGGTCAAACGAGGAAGTCATCACCGCCGCGGAGAAGTATTTTGCAGGTCACTAGGAAAAGTGTATAGATTTGAAAGGGGATTATATTGAAAAATAAAATCTTAAGACCTAAAAGAGTTGGGTTGTCAATTCTAATCCGGGTATTCATTAAACTATTATTTCTGTTATACCATATGTATTCAATGGTACTATTTGTTGTGAAAATCACTCATTTTTCTAAGTGGGACATTCTAGACACTTCAGCTTTGGTTCGTTCAAAAGGGTTCGAAAACTGGAAGTAAGCTCATTTGAATTTTCAAAAGAGCTTTCCTTTAAAAGAAGGAAACCTATCAGTTAATACTTACTTAGATGGGGGAAACTATCAAACTTAAATTAACAGTATCAGCACACTTTATCAAAAGTAAATTATAATATCCTGTTTCTGGGGCAAAATCGAAAGACTGATAAAGGCGGGAAAACCTTTTCACTATACTCAACCAAAACTCTAAAAATTAATTTTCCCTCTCTTTCACCTTTTAAGTTTCATTTTGCATCTTATGCACTTTTCAGTGAACATTTAGTGCTTGGTAGTAAGTAGTGACCTCTTTAACTCAAGTGCACCCTTCATTTCAACAGGACCTAGAAAGAGGAGAAAAAAAAGGTAAAAAAACAAACAGACAAAGGATATTTTGTCATCCGGGCAAAATGAAAAGACGTTTAAAGCGAGTGCCATTACTGTTTGAATAACCCTGTAGAGGTCCTCGTGAATAATGAACCGCCTCGCGTCAGCACAGATAATATCAGCCATTCAGCATTTCAGTGGACGGTACAGCAACTCTCTGCAGCAGAGCAAAGCAACTTTGTGTTGGGATAAGAGGGAATTTCTCTTCTAATTAAGTTCCAATATAGTAACTACCATATACCTTTACATGCACATAATCGTATGTACATATATTTTGGTTAGGAACTTAATCCTGATTTGTTGTCATCTAACCAAAATCCATATAAGTAGCGGAAAAATCGTTGGTCTCGCAAATGGATAATTGGGATAATGTGGTTGCCGTTTAAAGCGTATTATTCTTGCAATAAATTATTATAAATTTTATACTCGTACATGTTTTTACATTATATAACATATTTTGTTCTTAGACACGAATTTCTTCATTGTGGTTATCTGTGTATGAGAAAGTATGTAGGGACTCATCCCACTGCATTTCATTTCTAACAATTTTGTTTTTTTTTTATCTTTTTTACTTTTAAATTCATTTTTATTGATTCTTTCATTATTACTTACATTCTAGACAAAAATGCTTAAATCTAATTTAACAATGATAGTTACTTATTCTAGCTTACTGGCTCTTACCGAGCGCTCTAAACTTTACTGTCTCATTCAAAGTTTGCCGTTCGGCCTTAAAAACTATCTTACAATTAATCTTATCTATCAGTATTGTAATATATATAATTTCTAAGAAATGGTTTTCGAAAAACTTAGATACCGTATCTTTAAAATTGTTTATAAAACTTAAAACTATGTCCCTATTCTACTTAACCTACCTAAGCTACTTAACCTACCTTAACTATAATCGGGGTGGTGAGTCCTCGTAGCCTCTCGCACCGAGTGATCACCATACCAATTGCGATTTCAGGCGCCTGGCAGTCGTCAATATCGTGCACAAACATCCCCGAAATTTACTTCTCAGCAGCGCCGCCTTATGTTGAAGAACGCGGTCTCTCCACGAAATCCCCCTAACTATCCTTATTCTAACTTACAACGAAGAGGAGTGTTACCTTAGTAACGTACCGACCTAGGAAAGCGAGCCCACCCTCTCCCCTTCTAGAAGCCACCAGAATTTGGTGTACTGTTTCTCGGCATCGGTCCGATCCCTGTCCGCAATCGAGGACATTGGCGACATACCCGTCGTAGATGAGCCGCTTGTCCTTCGCACCGCGGTGACGGTGGTATATTACCGGGATACCATCCCTGCTTTGCATTAACCCTTTAGAATCAATATAGAGAAATGCCTCTGGCGGGATAGAGCCCGATAGAAGCGTGCTCTCGTGGTACATTTCATTGGGGTAATAAGCCCCAAAGATAAGGCTATTATCGTTGGTTATTGCTCGTGCAACGTGTCTTCGGATCGCCTTAATCAGGAAATTGTCAATCCTATTCAGATTATCCCCATCGCAAAGGACTTTGTTGGGATAATATTTTTTGTACTCAGATTTTGATGCTCTGTATAAGCCGAGACAGGTCCTAAGACACTGCCTTTCAAACACCCGAATCCTTTCCATCTGATACGGCGCTACATTGAACCATACGGGACAACCATACGCGATGACTGGCCTGATTAGGGCCACGTAGCATATGACCTTCACCCTGGAGACAAGTTGACTGCTGTGAAATAGTCTTCTTGGCCCCAGCAAGACAAGTATCTATATGTTTGTCAAAATACCAATACTTATCGAGCCAGATACCAAGGTATCTCACTACGCTTCTCACCGCTGTCCGTGCTGTCCAATGATGACCAATGATGACCAATGTTAAACAGTATCGAAATAACATTGTCACATTTGACAACAAACTTCTTTCCCATCAGCATGTCGTAAATCATATATAGCAGGGGTTTCGGCATGCCCATCCTGGTCAACTTATACAAAAGCCCCTCTAGCCATACGATGTCGAAGGCCTTCTCAAAGTCAATGAGGCAGGCACCCGTACACTGGTTATTGCCTTTATTCCATTGTATGTCGGAGACCAGCTTTGACGCAGCATGAACAGTGTCATGCCTCGCCCTAAAAGAACTGATTTTCCGGAATTATATTATTTTTCTCAACCCACTTTAACTCTCTATTAAGCACTTTCTAGAATACCTTGTTAATATTCGGAAGCAAACTAATTGACCGAAGATTAGCAGGGTTAGTTCTAACTTTATCCCTTTTCGGGATTGGGTGTACCACAGCTGTTTTCCAATGTGTAGGATAATATGCATTATTCAGCGCATTGTTGAATAGCGTAGTGAATATATCCTCTATTTCCAAGGGCAGGTGTCTTAATACGACGTTTGGAATACCGTCTACTCCCGAAGACTTTGTTTTTCAGAGACTCAAAGATGCGCAGGAACTCATCTTTTCGCACGAACAAATGCGAGGACGCTCGTTCATCGGCGATGATAACGTATGCCGCGTTTTCTTCACTGAATACGGTGAAACCGTGATTCTCGGATCGCAAATTTTGAAGTTCGTTGCGCAGATAATATTGACTTACGTAGGCCCTATTGTCAATGTCGTAATTACAGTGAACTGGATTGTTCACCGTATATTCAAGACCGTCGCCTGAGTCGGCACTCTCTGGACTTATGCCAACGCTCAGTAGTGTCTGTTTTCTGTTCTTTGTGGAATTCGGACACACTGAATGTCATTGTGATCTTTCCTCATGAACAATTTATTTATCTGCGGCAACATATTCGGACTACTGGATTTTATAGCCCGAATCTTATTGCCCCAGTACAGACTTACAGACTTACTGTAATTTTCTTTAATTAATTGTTTTAAGTTTTTGATCAGTGACCTTAGTGTTCTTATTTCCGGGTCTTTTCTGTCAGTAAACTGTCAGCTGCTTAAGCCTCGAGAGCAGTCTACTTTTGTATGCGTATACTGCGTTGATTGTTGGAGTTCTGTACTTTTCGATCTGGCTTTCGTCGGAGTATTCTATCCGAGGGATAGTCTGCTCCATAGTTCGTTGGACAACGTCTTGCATCGTCAGTAAATTACGATCGATTTTTACCATACTCTACGGTCGTCGTATGTGTACGCTTGATCATACGGCTCCAGCTGCGTTTGCTCATTGGGGATCCAGTTCCTTGTGCTTCGATCCATGTTAGTCAGTTCTAGTCTACTGTCTGTTAATGCCAAGTCCAGGAAAGAACCGGCTGACGGGAAGGATGGGATATTTGTCGCGTACAGTTCAAGTCTGTACTCAATCATATTTTGACACCACCAGTAATATAACTGCTTGTCCTTGGTGTTTGGCGGATTATTTCCCCATACCGCATGTTTAGCGTAAAGATCTCCGGAAAAAAAAAATAATTTTTCTCCGATTGAAGCTGAATGCGACGAAAAAGTATTTCGAGCTCAGTTATAAATTGAATGGGATTAGGTACTTCAGGTGCATAAAGCGACACCACATACACTCGTAAAATAAATTTTGTTCTTAAGCATTTGTGCCAAAACCCCTTTTCGAGTTGGAACATTTCATTTAAAGAGACTATCGATATTAACTATGTCCAACAGCGACTAGAAATTTTTTTTAAGCATTCCTACATGACATCTTTCCCCTTATTTGAAATCATTCTCAGTTTAACAGTCCTAAGAAGGGAGATCTTATATACAATCTGATTTTTATTTTTATTTTTAAGTTTTGGTTTTAGTTTTTTTATTTTGCAATCACATTAAGAAATACAATTATCTTATCAACTAGTGAAGCTTTAATATGTTCATAACAAATTCAGATTCATGCTAATAAAAAAGGTTAAGGTGATATTAGGGTCTCCCAAAAAAATCAAAGTCGTTTTTTTTACGCATACCCTTTAAACTTGTTACTTTTAAGTCAAAAAAATTATAAATAAAATTTTAAGAAGGTAGGACCACGGTAACCCCTGACTACTTACATTGATAAATGTCAGTACTTGCTCTCTAAAGCTGACGCGACCTAACGTACCGATGTGCTTGTGATTACTTGTTATTTGGTTATAGAACACGCATTGTTTTCAATCAGTCTAAAAGGGCTATCTTTTTAATAGGTGACGTAAAGCATCAAATAGCGGGTTCAAAACTTCCGTCTAATGCACAAGTTCTAGCAGTTTTATTTTACAATATCAGTAAAGTGAATTTAACTGCCAATGAAAGCGCGAATCTAACTATTCGCGAGTGTATTATCTATTGGGAAAAGGCACGTATTCCTACTAAATCTTTGCCTAATTGTGTAAAAAAACTTATAAACTTATATCAAGTTTGGAGGGATTTACAGAAAAATGCACAAAAGACAAAAGACATATGTATTTAAGCAGCGCCGTCAAGACTTTGTCAACAATTTCGATAATTTGTTTGATATTGCACACGCCGATGCTCTTCAATTAATAAAAATACTATAAATAAGGATTGAATCTTTTTACAGCGTCAAAGAAAGCCAGGCCTTAGTACTTACTTAGCAGGAGTGGTTAAAAGATTGACTAATAGAGAGGAAAGAGCGCACCTCAGAACTATTGAAGAAGAAAAACGACGTGCTAAATATTTGTCTGAGCCGACTCCTTCGACATCATGTTTTATACCGTTACAAGACGACTCATCTTCTGAATCCAATGTAAACTTAGATTAACAAGAGGACGTACCGAATCTTGTCGAGATCACGCAACCCAGCAAAACACCTCTGCGGAAATATTTCATTACTCCAAAATTAGTAGCAGCGCTAGATATGAGTATGAGAGATTATGTGTTCATTCTTGAAGCAACTATTGAAGAACTTGGATGTAATATTGATGAATTTCCGATAAGTAAGTCTTCCATCCAAAGAACTAGCACAGAAAAACGGAACGAGCGCGTTGAATCCATAAAAATTGATTTCCAAAATGAGGTACCGGAAGTTGTGACTGTTCATTGGGACGGCAAACTTTTGTCTGCATTAAATGCTCGCAAATCAAAAGAAGAACGTCTTCCTAAAGTTATTTCTTATAAAAACAAAGATTAGGAAGATCTACAGGAAGTGAACAGGCGTAGACTGAAGAAAATAAAGTGCAAATTCCTTGTTGTGATACTACTGCTTCAAATACAGGTCGTTTTAACGGTGCCTGTGTGCTTCTTGAACAAAAACTAAACGGAGGAATGATTATTTTTTCTTGTCCCCATCACGTGTATGAATTGGTCTTAAAAGGCGTATTTGAAGCAAAAATCAGTCAAGTAACTACAAGCCCTGATATTCAACTCTTTATAAAGTTCCGAGAAAACTGGAAAAGTATTAATGCTGATAAAATACAGAACTATAGAGAAAAACTTACACAGCACCTGACTGACTCCGAAGTTGACAACTTTTTAGAGTTTTACCGAACTGAGTTGACAAAAGAAATAGTCATAGATAATTATCGAGAGTTAATAGAGCTTTCTGTGATATTTTTAGGTAGAGATATGGAGAAAAAATTTAAAATCCGACCTCCAGGTGCCATGCACCAAGCTCGATGGATGGCGAGAGCAATTTATTCCCTGAAAATATCGTTACTTTGTGCTCAATTCAAGATCACAAGCAAAGACAAGGCGGCATTAATTGACGTTTGCTTGTTCATTGGAACATCCTACATAAAAGCATCTTACCAAGATTTGTGCTTTTTGAAATCAATGAAGTCTTACGAGAAAACTGATACAACGATCTCAAAAGCAGCCTTCCAGAAGATAGCTCAGCATTTTTGGTATTTAACTGTAGAAGTTTCTACAATATATTATCAATGTTTGACGATGATGTGGACCAAGAAACTAAAGTTTAAATGGTTGATAATTTAACCAAAGAGGAAATAACTCATGGAGAACGATACATCCCATCGAAAGAAGAACTTTGTGGTTCATTGTATGGTAAGTTTATTAAAGAACATTGGCATTAATAGTTATAGAAGTTCTTACCTTCGTTTTCTGTAAAAGTATATTTTTTTAACACTCTTTTCTCATTTTCTTTCAGAAAAAAACATCTCTGATTTCATTTCAGTAAAAAGCAAGTCCTTGTTCAATCGCCTTAAAATTGAAGGCAGTTTTAAGAGGCTAGAAAGAAATTTTCGGCACTGAGGGTAGTAAACGATGTAGCCGAAAGAGCGGTTAAGTTGATGCAAGACTTTCATTTATTAATCATAGTTGAGGGGGAACACAATTTTTATTACGTTGCGTACAAGAACACCAGAAAATTTATCCCGACTGTAAAAAACAAACGTTTTTTTATTGCAATTTTTATTGTGAAAAGGGTTATTTATATTATGATGTATACATTGTTATAATCTCAGCTACCTACATGTATATATATCTCCAGATAAAATTGTGCAATTTTCTTAGTAAAAGTATACAAGCAAAGAAAAAAAAATTAAGAGTTAGGTGTTATTGTTCATGTAGAAGGACTTAAGCTAATTTCTAAACCTATTGGTGTCACAAGACCTTCGGACGTTTCGTGGTAAGGAGTTTAACTGGCGAATAGACATTATGAAAAATTGTCGCTCAGATGTTAGACATGAGAAACGAAGGTGAAGGATTTGTCGAAATCTTTCAGACGTGGTAAATCTTATCTTATTAAAAAGGTAACAAGGCTCCTTGGTTTGAATCACATTGAAAAGCAATATAAAAGATCGATAATAGAATAGGTCAAGTGACATGTTAAAAGGCAACTTCCAGTAATGAGATATTCTCTCGAAGCATCGGAGATTAAAAACTTTGCACACAATATTGTTGAAAGTGACATTTAGTTTTTTTTTACTGTTAGCTTCACGGTAAGAGAAAAGTTCGCACCCATAACAGAAAATTGATACAAGGAGTGTTTAGTTTGTAAGAGGCGAGTTTTGAAAGTGATGAAGCAGTGTGACATCCAGAGCTGACGTAACTTTCCATTTCCCTTACCAACTATAGTGTTGATGTTCAACTTAAGTTTTCTATTAAAAACAACTCTTAAATTTTTTGCGGTATCAACATACTCGATTTTTGAGCCACTGAGCACAATATCTGTGAAGTAGGAGAGATCAAGCAGTTTTTTATAAATGATGATGCATTTAGTTTTAAGTGGGTTTACGAAAACGTCCGTTTTTTTACCAGCTTGATAAGCGCTCCATGTTAGTTTTTAAAGCATTTGCGCAGTCATCTATTATACAAAGAGATATAGTTGATCGTCATTAACATACATTTGAATAGATGAAAGTGGGAATCTCATTAACATAAGGCGATAATAGAATAGGTCCCAGGATTGAGCCCTGTAGAACCCCTCTAGTATTGTACATAAATTCAAACGATTTTTGGCTAACTGAGAAAAATCGCTTTCTTAATTTTAGGTAAAACGATATGTTATTTGTAGCTGAGTTCGAAATAGCAAACAATGTAAGCGATTTGTTAACTGTATCGAATGCTTTTGAGAAATATAAAAGTACTATAAAGGTTACTTTGTTTTCGTCTAATGCCTCTCTGATATCGTCCACAACTTTATTTATTGCCGTTGTACAGCTATGGCTTTTCCTAAATTCAGATTGGAGAGAGCAAATTGTTGAAATGAATATAGGAGTTTGTTTGACCTTGAAGTACCCTCTCAAATATCAAATATTCTTAACTGTTAGAATTCTTATGTACAGGAATTATTTTGCCATATTTCCATTGAGAAGGGTAAATGTCTGTTTCTATTATTAGATTGAAGACATGTGCCCGAGATGGAAGAATAATTGGGAGGATTATTTTCACAAATTTGGGATGGATTTCATCAAAGACTACAGCATTTGATTTGATCTACAACAAAAAAGCAACCATTTTAGCATCATCTATACAGGAAAATTCAAAAGCATTGTCCTGAACAAAGTTAATGTCAGGAAGAGAGAGGAGACTAAGCTCTTCTTCAGGGAATTTAGGTCCAAGTCGGAATCAGTGTGTTTAATGCTTCTACATATTCCAATATTTTTCCAGAGTTGGCAACCTGTTGCTGATTATTAAATTATGTTGTTGAAAAAATTGAACGATATAGTTGCAGGTGTATATCTAATTTATAACGCTTCCAACTCGCGTAGAAACGTTTGTGCTCATGAAAAAGCAGTCGAATTTCAAGTGAAAACCAAGGACATTGACCAAAATGGATACGTTTAGTTTTTAGAGGAACATGACTATTAAAAAAAGTTCATATATTTTTATTTAAGAACTCAACTTGGTCATTAGGGGAAGACATAAAATACACAAGATCCCGATCCACATACCGGGAATCTATTTCCAGTTGGTTGTAATCAATGTTGCCAAAATCTCTGAAATCAAAGTTTTTCTAGAAAAAAGCAGATACGAACAACTGGTTATACAAAAGACCGCCATTGAAATTATTCACAAAGAAAACATCTAAAAGAAAACTACTTTCATCTGAAAAATGAGTAGCATTACTTTTATTGATTGGGAACTAATTAAGTGAGTACATACTATCAATGATATCATTGTCAACAAAAAGATTGCTGTTTAAATCACCTCCTACAAAAAAATTTTGGTAGTAAATTGCGATGGATCTATAAAAAGATCCAATGAGGAGCTCCACGAACACATAGTCAATTTTACTACCGTCAGGACACTTTAATATCGAGTAGCATTTCAAACTAATTTTTGCATATATGTCAGCATCTCCACCTGATATGCCTATACTATCCCCTCGGAAAAGCCTATATTCATCAATATTGTACACTTCGTCTCCTATATTATCCTTAAACCACGATTCTATAATGCACCTTGGTACCTATTAACAAATCTGTTAGCTCATTAAGCTTGGGAAACAAACTTTGCGAGTTAAATGATTTACTGACGACTCAAAAACAAGTCGAGAATTGGATGGGCTGTCTTTGCCACACAAATCACTTTTAGTATATTTTCGATTTCCGAAATATTGTAGAGCACGGTAATTAAGCATAGATGAATTTAGGAGACTATTTTATAATTGCAGATATAATTTGTTTTATGGTTGGTTCTTGATAGCGATGATGAACTCCGAAGTTATAAAAAAAACTAGTGCAGAAGGGATGGCAATATTTAACAGATCCGCTCGTAAATGTTATGACATAAAAAGAAATGCAATGTCCGCTGGCGTAGAATTTTTATTTTTTTAAATTACTGACCACTACCAGAAAAGTCTTATTGGATATGCTTTTGTCCCACACCCACCGTGATTATGTTCTTGGTGAATTCCAGGACGAGTTGTCTTACTTAAGCTCGCCTTATCAGAATATTATATTATGCGGCGATTTCAATAAAAAAAAACTTATTTAATAATGAACCAAGAACATTTTCTGTCAAAGACTTCGCTATCAACTTTGGCCAGAATATTATTTATAATTCTGTAACTTACATTTCAGAGTAGGATGTCGGCCTCCTCCTCTTGGATTACTTGTTTTTACATCGGATTAAAGTTTAGTGCTATTTCATGACCAAATTTCTGTTTCATGCTTTTATTGCCCTCACAATTTAATCTTTTTAAATTTTTATATTGGGTCTATAACATCTTTGCTAAGAGATGGCGTAACTTGTATTATTTCATTGTTATTATTCCATTGGAACATGCGTTAAAAAGCTACTGTCATTGTACGTCATTTCAGTATATGTCATTCATTTGAAGCGTAAACAACAATAATTTTTTTTCACTCAAATATTTCTAACTTTGTGCCTGAAAAAGTGTTTTTGCGGGGAGTTTTTCTTCATTACTTCAATATGAAAAAAACTGCTGCCGAAAGTCATCATATTTTGGTTGAAGTTTATGGTGAACATGCGCTAGCTGAGCGAACGTGCTAAAAGTGGTTTGCACGATTTAAAAGTGGTGATTTTGGCTTGGAAGACGATAAACGTCCTTGGCAGCCAAAAAAGTTTGAAGATGAAGAACTGGAAGCATTACTCTATGAAGATTGTTGCCAAACACAAAAAGAGCTCGCAGAATCTTTGGGTGTCACTCAAGCAGCCATTTCAAAACGTTTAAAAGCAGCTGGATGTATTAAAAAGCAAGGAAATTGGGTTCCGCATGAACTCAAGCCGAGAGACGTCGAAAGGCGGTTTTGAATGTCCGAAATGCTGCTGGAACGCCAAAAAAGGAAGTCATTTTTGCATCGGATTGTTACTGGTGATGAAAAATGGATCCATTACGACAACCCCAAGCGCAAAAAATTATATGTGAAACCCGACCAACCAGCCAAATCAGATGGGTGTGCTGTATTATGAGCTGCTATAACCGGCTGAAAATATCACTGACCAACGCTACCGAACACAATTACTCCATTTGAAGAGAGCAGTAGCCGAAAAACGCCCGGAATATGCGACCAGACACGAGGCAATAATTTTCCATCATGACAACGCTCGGCCCCACGTTGCTATTCCGGTTAAGAACTATTTGGAAAACAGTGGATGGGAAGTCTTACCCCCTCGCCGGCCTTATAGCCCAGACCTTGTTCCTTCTGACTACTATTTGTTTCGGTCCATGCAGAACGCGCTCACTGAAATACGGTTCACATCAGAGCAGAATATCAAAAATTGGCTTGATTCATTCTTCGCAGTTCTTTTGGTATGGTATCCATAAATTGCCAGAAAGATGGGAAAAAGTCATTGTACATGTTTTTCTTAAATAAACTTTCAAATTTTGAAAAAAAAAACCGGACGAATTAAAATATATACCCAATATAAAAATCAAACGTTATTCCAAAAAGATATAGGACCTAGATTCCTTGCATACCGTGGCCTTTACTTACCTATGAGGCGTGTGCTGGAATATTTCAGATGTTGATAACAAAGAGGCTTTATTTGAGTCAATGGTTATGAAGCTCTTCGATAAATATGTTCCACTCAAAGAAATAGTCATAAAAGATGCTTGGCTTACGACAAATGTAAGCTAATGTGGCTTCGTGATGGAAAACCTATCCGACGTCTTTAAACAGAACTAGTTTTGTCAAGTAACTAATATGAGTATACTATAGTGCCAAACTAAATGCCAACTATAATTTTAGCGGTTCAATAACAAGTCGTCTTCGAACAGTATAGACATCAACCTGAATTTGTTAAATAATTACTTGGGTACATCTGTACCAAACACGACTCTTCCTTTTGACGAATCTGAGAGTAGTTGCAACTCTCCAAGATTTTTAGGTCCTAGATTTGTTTTCAAAATGGTAACTAGTGCTGACGTTATTTCCGCTATTAAATCTATAAAATCTATTGCTATTATATCGTTGAAATTCATTAGGCTAATACTGATGTTTGTGAATGGCATGCTACGCTACAGTAGTCCCAATCAATGTCCCATAAGAGCTAAAGATTATAATTACTCGTATAACGAACTTTCACATATAACGAATCCTTGAATGAAATGTCCGATTTTAATGAACCAAAAATATTCCACTTTACATTGTCATTCAGATTTTCCTAATTTGTTGGCACTTCTCCGAGAACTGAATAGCTGTTCTCGTATGCAAGTACTAACCCTCTCAAACAACAAAATGTTGTCCTTGAACATATTATAATTTGTCGATAATTGCCCGAGTTACATTATGTTTGCATCAAACGATAAATTTAAAAAACCAGCACAAATTAGTTGAGTTCCAAAGTGGATAGGGGAAGAATATTACGCGCTTGAAAATCAATTAAATAAAATGTGACATACAAAATCAAATAAAAAGAGAAAGTATTTCTCATTTAAGGTCAAATACGATTAAGTAAATCGTCTACAACAAGCTTCAAAGCAAAGCATATAGAAATACTATAGACTGTTGGGCGTTGGCACAGTTTGGAAGATCCTGGATAACCTCAATCGAACAAATGAAAGTAAAAAACCTACAAACGAAAGAGTGGATAATGGACTGTTAAAATGGCTTTGACAATAAAGGGCTTATAATGTTACTGTGAGTAGTGCTATTTTATAGGAAAAAGTTGAAGGGCTTTGTCGAAAGTTTACGAATCAGGAATGCTATCTTAGTAAAAGTTTTTTAATAAACGACATGATATCAGCAATGGAAAAATTAATGGGGTTGACATGGTATTGTTGATGATTAGTTGCAAAATAAATATTTTAATATTAAGAGAACCTTTTAGGATGAGGACATATTTAACGGCGACGAAACTGGCTTACTTTATAAACTGATTAATAGAAAATATCTAAGATATCCAAGAAAATGGAAAATCTTATGATTTAAATATTCTCCTCCGATCTGAAGAGAAACAGTTTCACAGTCGAGCAGTTTGGTCAAAAATGTACGCAAGGCATGCATATCTGTGTTGGACAAAAAGTAGGAATCTATGTGATTGCAAGAAGTTGAGGTCATTGTTTAGATTGTCTGGCTTATAAGATAATGTTTCTTAAAAGGCAAAGAGATCTGAATTTCATAAGGTTAGCAAAAGACCAGCCGATTATTTGCTGAGAGAAGAAGGAGGTGTCATCTTGCTTCCTTATGTTAAAAAAGTATCTGGCTTTATCGTTGAAGGCAATTTTTAGTTTATTGATGCTATTCTTGTCGAGTTTTGTAGACATTTTACCACCCGTGCAGTAAAATTGAAGGTCGTCCTTTACTCAGGAGTCATAGATTCGAGAGAGATCTTCATTTAAGAGCTCAGTTGCATGGTTCGTCTCCATATGCACTTTGCAGTGCTTTACAACGATAGGTGGGTCATTAACGTACAGAGAGAAAAGAGTAGGTCTGATGGTAGATCCTTGTGGTACGCCACTTCATACCTTAAGAAAGTTGGAGAAATTCTTACTAACACAAATGCATTGCATACTTCCCATTAGGGAAGGCATAATAAATTTCCCAGATGGAGCGGAAAAGGTGAAACAGCTCTTGAGTTTACTGTCGGATAGCAATATCTATCCAAAGGCTTACAGATTTCTTCCTCTACCAATAGTAGCGTAGTATTGCAATTCATATTGGCTCGGACACCGGATTGATGCCTGGATAGGAGATCCTAGCCATTGAGATAGTGATGGATTTGTTTTTGTACTAATTTCTCAAAGGTCTTAGAGAGGTATGGTAGGATTCCGATGGGTTTTTTTAAAAAACAAAAAAAAAGAGGACTTAAAACTCAAGGGGGTATTAACATAGTACTCTTAAAATACTTTAGCACGTGTTAAGTTTTTACGGAAAATTGGATACAGAGAGATAGAGAGAGAGAGAGAGAAAGATGTTTGTGCCTAAGGGTTATTTTGTTCCATGGGTTGCTTGGCGACCTGTCAGCTCTAAGCTAACACTTGGGCTTACGCTCTCGCCACTCATCGCTCTAACTACTTGGCGCCCTCGAGACATACGATATGCTTTCTCGTTCGCCGCTCATCCGTTACGAAATCTTAGTTTCTTGAAAAAAGAATGTCTATACGTGCCGGATTGTATTGAATCCCGAACCTTCAAATTAAGAAGGCAGTATACTACCACTTGATACACGGCCACCCACGGCCTGTGTTCAATCGCATTCCTTGATCCCTTCTTGGGGCTTGATATGACTTTTACTTTTTTCCATTCAGAAGGAAACTTTGAGTTTGTAAGCAAGCAATTAAAGATATAAGTTACATAAGACAGAATATACTGTAGCATACTGTAGCAAAAGTTTAACATATCTTCGACAACATCTTCTTCGCTTACTCGGTCAAAAAAACACACTTTCGACTTTGGTTGATGGCTGAAACTGGGGACACCCATGCTGCCGGATGAGCTGCCGTAAAAAAGTATGACATTTTTGTTGAAATCATTGTAGTTGAATCAGTGAGAATAACGGCGGTTTCTTTCTCAATACTAATAACGCGAAAGTTATTCCATATTGACTTTCTCGGGGCTCATAGAATATAAAATTTTATTTTGGTGCATCTAACTTTTAAGACAACTTTTTTGATTAAGAGATGATATTCTCTCAGGATCTAGCTTAAACCTTTTGCACATTCTTTTTTCCATAAGTTTCAGAATATGAGGAGTTATCCACTGAGGCGTTTCAACGGAACAAATTATTTTCTTTAGAGGATAATAGCAAAGAATACGTTGTTTACAACGACTTGAACTGTAGCTAAACAAGTGATTCGCTGTCAACAAAAGTCACACCTCGCATAATCTTGCAATCGCTGCTGCTACTCCTTATGGTGATCAGGTCGACAATGCATTCCAATCTTTTTATAGGGACTCAATTTTGTTTATCATAGTTTTCCTTTTTGCCAACTGTAAGTGTTTTCTGTATTTCCGTCTATGTGTAATGTGTCGTCTATTACGTTTTGTGGGATTTTCTTCATTAAGCCCCACTTCATTATGACTGCAGAAATTTGACAAACTAATTTTCTAAGTTCTTTAAAATTCAAAGTTACAAGAGCAACTGTGCGACAAAAATGGTACTTGGTCAATATAACAGAGGCCTCTCAGAGGCCCCAAAGTGAGGGGATCTGGAACGAATAAACTTGCAATCGATTCTACCCTTAAGACATTGTCACTCAAGAATAAATTTTGGAGATCAGCTAGCTCATATTTTGCACCAACAAAATTTGTAGCATTGTCGGGTCAAATTTATTTCGGCCTGTCCCTGGTGCAAATAAAACGTTTTAGTTCCGCTAGGAGGGCTGTTGTTGACAAATCCTTTACCAACTCTAAATGCACAGCTCTTTTTGCGAAGCAGATAAACAAGCAAATGCAACATTTTGTAGGAGGCCTCCCTCCTACTTTTGATTGATAGTAAAATGGCCCACATAAATCGACTCCAGTAACAAAAAAAAAACTTAGTTGGATTGCACCCGTTAAATTTCCCATTATATTGTTGCGATATCAGCCTTAGAATCTGGCAACTGTCAGCCGGACTTATTAAAAAGGGAACGTAATGCCAAGTCATGCCATCGGATAAAACTTGTATTTTTGTTACCTTTTTTCGAATACATTGTAGTTTAATGGCTCTTCATTGAAACAAGATAAGACAATAGTTAAGTCGGATCAGCTATGAAAATTATAATCAAAAATATCCATCCTAGATATATATAGCTAGGAAGTTCAGCTAGTAGCATTCCAACAGATAATTCGCGTTAAGGGATAGTAAGACTTTTGAGTGGGTGGACTCTTGATTAAGAGCACAGCAAATTAGTTTGAAAAATCTCATTATAATCGGTCCGTATGTAAATACATAAACCATAATCACTAAGTCTAACATCTCCGTTCAGAAGTCGGTTGAAGCTTACAAATTAATTGGAAGTCTGCACATAAATTTAATGAAATCAGTTGTAGCCATTGCGGGAGACTTTCATCTCAATTTATTCTCTCTTTCCATAAAAGTCGAAGAAATAATTTTGCTTTTATGATCACAGGCCCTATCAATACGAATGAATTATAAAAACGACCAACGAAAGGTAGCACAGTGTGTTTGATTATCTTTTGGTCGGAAGGGAAAGGAGTGCTCGAAAACAAGAATCTAAATTGGGCTCCCACACAAGGTCAAGGGTTATTGTGACATCACATCTGCCATGGAGTTTTACGAATTGCTCTTTGTCTGATTCTGCGACTTCTGTAAGAACTTTTGGATCGTTTGAATACAACTTTCTTAATTTAAAATGTCCTTTGCCAGCAATTGAATTTTTAGCTGCATGATTTCGAGTATTTCCTCTGTTGAATCTCCACCAGATATTATGTTATCTACGTGAAAATTTCTAGAAACTGATTTTGTTTCAATCGGATAAGTTTTTTTCTCATTAGCAGCTAATTAATGCATTGCCCGAATATCAAGTATTAATAGTATTAAGCTTAAAAATCTGAATTGAATCTATTCCATTGCACATCATCTTAATAGCAGAAATATTACTTTGAGACATTATGTATTGATAGACACAAGTAAATATCTCCACGCTTCCTCTTTCTCCTTGAGTTTCATCCCAAAAATAACAATGTCCTTCTTCATTACATATGTAGTAAATTCTCAAGTTATAACCCGACAATTTTCGTAGATAAAATATTTGGACACGAGAACCCTTCGGCATATTTGGCACTGCCTCTGACCTCATTGCGTTACTGACGGGCTAATATCAGTTTTTCAGATGTTTTTTTTGTAATTTTTTTTCTTGTTCGGTAGTTTATTAAAAATCAGACATTTCCTACACAGAGCTGTTAAAAGTTGCTCTGTACTTTAACAAAGAAGCTGGAGTGGATTCTCTCTTTCACATTTAAGTTTATATTTTCGATACATAAATATATTCAAAAGATATTTTATTCAGGCAGGATAGCTGAAAATTGTGGTGATGAGTAATTTTTGTCGTCTCATGGGATTTAGCCACACAGTTTCGAACCATCACATCCGATGCCCTGACGATGAAGCTGTAATGATAAGCAAAGCTTCTCCAGCTGATTTCCAGGAGGTTGTTCTCTTTTTATCCTTTTTCTCTACATGGTGGGCAATTTATTATTGCTTTTGTTGATCATAAAAATCATTTCCCCTAAACGTATTGTAGATCAGCCCGCGTTGTTCTTCACTTACATTATTACAACAGTTGCAGTTACGTTTATTTAGCTTACCTTCGATTCCAACATACGAGGGCTGTTTGTTGACTACCCAGATTGGAAGATAAGTGGTGCTATTGAGCCAAAATGATATTCCATCATTTAACATAACCTCCTTTAGCACGCCTGTCAAAATTTGGTGAAAATCTGATTCCCAGTTTTGTTTTGACAACCATTTCAAAACAGCGTGTTACTGTTTTCGGAAAAAGAGCAGTATTACTCCGTGATCCGATTTTTGTTTTTAAGTGGCAATACCTGCGAGGAAGCCAATTCTCGATGGTGTGTATGGAACAAATTCACCTTTCCATGCAACCATTTACCATTGGTTCGCAGCGTTTCCCCGTGGCCGCACGTCGGTTTTTGATGAATCGCTGCCAGATGGCCCAAAAACGGTTACCACAGAGAAACCGTGGACAAAATCTATGATCTCGTATAGGCGGATCGCCGAGCGAAAATTCGTGAGTTGGCTGCACTAGATTTTGAGCATGAGAAAGCTGTCCCTGCTATGATTGTTGCGTTTGCTCACACCGAAGAACAAGCGTAATTGTGAGACAATTTTAAAGACGTGCTTTGCCCTGTTTAATCGAAATCCAAAGGAGTTTCAGCGGCGTTTCTTGACCATCGATGAGATATGGATTCATTAGTACACACCAAAAAGAACAATCGAAACAATGGGTTTTACCCGGAAGAAGGAAAGGTTATGGCTACCGTTTTTTGGAACGCGCGAGGTGTGATAAACGTTGACTATTTAGAGAAGGTAAAAACAATAACTGGAGCATTCTACGTCGATTTATTGTGCCGATACAACGCCGATTTAAAAAAAAAAACTCCACATTTGGCAAAGAGAAAAGTGCTCTTCCACCACGATAAGGCGCCGGCTTATAACTCTGCGGTCGCCACAGCCAAATTCGTTGAACTGCACTACGAATTGCTTCCCCATCCTCAGTATTCTTCTGATTTGGCTCCATTTTTTTTTTTGTTCCCAAACCTTAAAAGATCGTTCAGCGGAAATAAGTACGGGTCGAACAAGGAAATCATCAACACTGCGGAGGAGTATTTTGCAACCCAACAAAAGTCGTACTGTACGGAGGGGTTCAAAAAGTTGCAGCACCGCTGGGAAAAGTGTATTGAGTTAAAAAGGAATTATATTGGAAAATAAATTTTCAAAACCTAAAACGGTTGTGTTGTCATTTCATAGCCCCTAATTTTTTTTGTTTATCCTGACGATTTTTTCCAAAGTCGAGAATCTACTTTTCTTTTCATTTAAACGTCGTTTTGTTATGTATTCGTCTGATATACTTGTACTAGCTATGGATCAATACGCTCTTTATCACTACTTAATAAATTATCTTGCACCATTGTCGTCTAAATGAACAGTGATATTCTGTCCATCATTCTGATCGTTGTCGTCAATTATAACTCCAACACTTTATTGTGTCGTAATAAAATAATTACTTTTGCGGTCAGCAAAACATCAGTAGGATTTCTATGTTCATATTCAACGTCCGTATTTCTATCGTTGTCGGTACTCTCTTTTTGGTCACGATGTAGCATGTGGGTTAGTTACCATTAAATTTAGCATTGTCAATAGGTTGATTTTTAATTTTGTTCATCATACTGAAGTAACTCATACGAAGGAACCAGAAGTAAATTGAGTGCTGTCACCTAAGATAACACCAATAAAAACCAGCGCTTACCTTTAAGATAGTTCAGCTGTTCATTCATTCACGAATGTGGCACATTTATAGCAGCTACGTGCTTTATAGTACATAATATTGTAGTTTGGGGCCAAATTTATGAGTGTAACACATTTGTGTTTCTGGCTCTTCTAAAAAGAATAATTCTACTTTCACATAATGGACATTGTAAAATATTGATGTTTTTATGCTCTCCATACATTCACAATTCCGGGACAGCATGTTTGACTTTGTCTGCTCTGAAAGAAAGCTATTCCTTGTTTGAATTTAAAACAAATTAGTTTAAAATATCGTAAACATTGTATAAGTGCAAGCAACTTAATTTTTAACACGACATTATTAAAATCTAAGGCGCAGTTTTTCTCTGAGTATATTCTTTGATGATGGCAATATTTTTAACTATGAATTTCTATCAGAATTGAAAATATTCTTTAGAGAAACTATTCCTTTAGTTTTAGTATTCTTGTACATTTTCCTGAAATCTATTAAACATTTAAAACAACCTTCTTTCATTTATTGCTACAAACTGTTCTCATACAAGCCTGAAACCTTTCACCATTCCATGAGTATCATTTGGTTTTCTCCGAAAAGTTTACACTAACATATAGATGTAATTTTACGGGCAAGTATTTGTTTATGGATACACGAGTATATTATACTTTTGTAAGAAGCAATGTAGAAGAAATAAGGAATTCGCAAAAACACAGAAAACACATTTATAAATAAAAGCGAAAATATGAAAATGTTGAAACGACGTCAACATAAGTAACAAGCTATACCTCGACAAATAATAACAAAACCTGTCATTCGCATTTCACATCCTTGCAACAAGGATAAGTGTCTACGTCTTCCTCGTACAATTTCCTTTTCAATTCGAATGATAAGGGAAATCTGACAGCAGAGGTATGAGCAAAACATACAAACACTTCCTTTTGTGAAACCTTTTTTAAGCTATGCACTTCCGCCAACATTTTTATTTTGTAGAATTTCAGAGGTAATTTTATTTGCCCTATTCGTTGGGAGATGACTTGTTGCCGCTCGTATCCTTCGACGTATTTTCTTAAAATCCGTCATGTTCTTTGTATCGAAAAGTCTCTTCGTAAATATGTGTACTGTAATGAAGCCTTTTTGGTGAGTTGTACAAGTTTTTTTTATGGTTGTAGAAGCAACGAAAAAGGCAATGTTTTTCTTCTTACGTTTTGTGAAAGATTGTTTTGTAAATGTCGCTTTAAGAAAGATTACAGACAATCGTGTTTTAGTTTTGGTTCGTAAGGCGCAAAACTCAATATTGTACGGAAATGTTTGCTTAGCTGCGATTACATACTCGTACATAAAGTTAATTTGAATCTTCCATGAATAAATCTCATTCTGTTAATTTTAATATGAGCGTATCTATATTGTAGGTTATGTATCCCATAAAGCACAAGAGTACATCAATTTTCTTTCCTCAGTAACATGAGGAAACTTTTATTTTCCCGCACCTTGCATGTAAATTAATAATGCATAGCTACAACGATGTTGCAACGGTCGCCAAGAGTTATTTCAAAAAGTCGAGTTAGTAATATAAATAATATAGCAGAGGACATATCGTCACTTAGTTAATTTATAATCCAAACAATATAATAAATAAATAAATAAATAAATAATAAATTTAAATTTTATTTTTTTTACTCTATAAGTAGAAAATACCCGAGTTTAAAAGTGCTACAGAGGTAGACTAAAACTCAGTTAAAACCGAACACAATATATAAAGTTTAAAAGCTGTAAGAAGGTAGGCTGAAGATCAGCTTAAACCGAATACAGGAATGGAAAGTAAAACAACAAAACCAATGCCTCGGCAATATTTTGTTTTCTTTTTACATTAATATCAATCCGAAACCCGTTTTTTTTTTTTTACTTAAGTTAAGTTAAAGACACAAATAATAGACAATTTTCAATTAGAAAACCATAATTGATTTCATTCATTGACAAAAATAAAAGTCAAATGTGGTCAATTTGAACCACAAAGAACTTTAATTTACCTAAAATAAAAGGTTTATCGTCAAGATAAAATTTCAAAGTTCTTCAAACACTTAAGGCGGTTTTGAAGGTACTGTTTTGGAGATCTGTTACTATCATGAATGAAAGAGTGTACATGCCAGTATTCGATGATGACTATAACCATCTAACACAATTCATTAATGTTGTAGAAACACATCTGGACGGAATGGAGGCAAACGCGTAGAGGGAACTATTGCAAGCAATCTGCAATTTAAGAGCTGGTGAATAGGCCAAAGAAGTTTGACTCAACAATCAATCAACATGTTGGGAGGATGCAAAACAACTACTTTAGGCAATAGTAACTTAAAGGTGATGCCATAAGCGTTTCTCACATTAAAAATAATGAGGGTACAAGCAATTGCAACAATAACGATTAGTAGAATTACAACAGACAATGGATACATTAAAATCAACATAGTATATGTATTTAAATTAATATTACAAGGTAAGATATCTTTTAAAAGTATAGTTTTCCAGACGTTACAGATTATACGTTATATGGTTTTAAGATACATTTTGAGAACAATTAAGATAGTAAAAAAAAAATAGAGGAGATAAGAAAAGAAAAATTAGAGGTAATAAAGAAATATATAAATATTAAAATTATTAGATTAAGTAAGAAAGAAAAGTCATGTTTAAGCTAGGATGCGATTATCGAAAAGATAAAATAAAAGCTTTTTCTGAAAGACGGCATATGAGTTGATTACCTGCAATTCATGTGGAATCCGCGAACTGCAGTTACAAAAAAGGATCGCTGTCCAATGCAATGTGTTAATGAATGTATAATTAGTTTTTTTTTCCTCTATTAGATTGTGCAAAATGTAGGGTTTCAAAAAGATTACAAGGAGACTTAGATTGCGGAAGTTTAAATACAGATTGAGATTCAGACCGTAAATTGAGGATATAAAACTGGACACACTACTGGACCTAGAAATACTATAAATAAAACGCAACCTTAAGCCTATTCTTACAAACAGAGTCAAGACAAGGGAACACAGAACAATTAAACAAAACGTAAGGCATTATAAGCATTTAAACTAATCTTATTTTTACGAGCTGATGCAAGTAATTCGCCGAGTATCGCAATCTACGGAGTCCACAATGAACTTTTTTCAGGATGTCTTTTTTCACAACAGGTAAGTAAAGAGTAAATATGAAAACCGAAGTATTTAACAGACAACAGGTGAAAAGTCATTTGGACAGTCCTCATTATTTGAAAAAAAAACAAAGCAAACTGCCTTGACGGGGTTGAACTTCCATTTGTTACCTTTTGACCAGTAGGATAAGTTATTAAGATCTTCATTCACTCTGGCAACACAATCTTCTATAAAACCAATGGGACGCGAAAAATATATAAACACATTTTTATAATTAAAAATAATTAAATATACGATGTACGCAGGAAATGACATAAGGTAGTATAAGTTTAACACATGAGCTGAAAAGTCCGCGCCGTTTTATAGTAAAACACAAATTTTTTCCAAAATTTAAATTTATTTATCAATATAGTTGCCTTCGAGTGCGATACACTGATTAAAACGATTTTTCAATCTTTCGATACCAGTTTTGTAGTACGATTTCGGTTTAGCCCCAAAATAGGCCTCTGTTTCGGCGATTACTTCTTCATCGGTCTTAAATCTCTTTCCGGCGAGCATTCTTTTGAGGTCTGCGAACAGGAAATAGTCGCTGGGGACCAAATCTGGAGAATACGGTTGGTGGGGAAGCAATTCGTAGCCGAATTCATTCAATTTTGCTATCGTTTTCATCGACTTGTGACACGGTGCATTGTCTTGATGAAACAGCATTTTCTTTTTCTTCAAATGCGGCCGTTTTTTGCGATTTCGTCCTTCAAACGCTCCAATATACGCAATGTATTAGTCGCTGTTGATAGTCTGCCCCTTTTGGAGATAGTCGATGAAAATTATTCCATTTGTATCCCAAAATATGGATGCCATAACCCTGCCAGCCGACCGTTGAGTTTTTGGTCGTTTTGGACGAGGTTCGTCGCCTGCGCACCACTCAGCTGACTGCCGACTTGACTCTGGTATGAGGTGATGGAGCCAAGTTTCATCCATTGTCACATACCGCAAAAATTCGGCTTTATTGCGGTTGAACAGCTTTAAGCACTCCTCGGAATCATCAACACGTCGACTGTGAGCAAAAGCGGCACCCACTTTGAACAGAGCTTTCGTATGTCCAAATATTCATGTATGATATATCCAACACGCTCTTTACGGTCATTCTTAATCATTTTGTGGACTTTTTTGATATTTTCATCTGAAACAGCCTCTTTTGGACGTCCACTGCGTGCATCATCTTCGGTGCTTGTATGACCACTTTTAAATTTTTTAATCCACTTGCGAATGGTTCGTTCGGCTGGTGCAGAGCCCGGGTAACAATTATCAAGCCATTTCTTTGCATCGGCTGCATTTTTGCCCGTCAAAAAGCAATGATTAATCAACACACGAAGTTGCTTTGAATCCATTTTTTTTTTCATATATCTCGAGAACTAATCGTCCGACAGCTGTCAAATTTATACACGTATCTTTTGAAGGTTGGTACTAACTGAAAATGGTATGGATTTAATTCAAGTGGTGCCCTCTCTTAGAAACGGCACGCCCATGTATTATTCTCTCAGTGACATTTGTCATTCTCATTCACTTGAGTTCCATCTAATATCACATTATACTCGTAGCTATCCATTCGCCGCATCGCATCTATGTATACGCGCATTTTTTGTATGCCGCTGGACTTATTAAAATTACTTAGGCATTTTCTTAATGAACAACTATCTTAATATGCTTAAACCGTATTATATGCACCTGTCTTTTATTCGAAAGGAGACATTTTCGTCTAAATCCCAGTATCAGAGCCTTTATCACTACAGCAATCTTCGTACACATAATCCGATTCTCTGGCGAGTCTGCAGATGAAAGCATTTTCATCCTTGGAGTTTTATTTACGATAAAATATTTCATTATTAAATCTAACTCTTACAAAAAAGTTCCAGTCTACTCGTTGATTTTTGTTTTTATTCAGCTATCGCTGATTTTAGAAATACATACTTATGATATTGGGTTTGAGGAAAAGTTCATGGCGTTTACTTAGTAAAAGGTTTTCTTAAAGAGAACAAATTACAATAATTTTTTTAAATTAAATTTCCTCCTTGGTGGTGGCGATGGCGTGATGGTTGACTCAATGACTGTCACGCCACCTACCTGGGTTCGAGTTCCGGTAGGAGTACAATAGCAAATCTTTCAAAATTTTCATCACCCTTTCGACGGGCAATGGCAAGTCAAATTCTGCCTATGAAAAATCTTCTCAAGAGAGCCGTTCGGAACCTACAATAAACAATAGGCCCTGCTCAGGAGTGTACAATAAAAAATTCACAAAGTGAGAAACACAAGTAAGTGCCAGAAGCTAGGCCTTGGCCCTGCTTAGGAGTGTAAAAAATTCACAAAGTGAGAAACACAAATAAGTGCCAGAAGCTAGGCCTTGGCCAACACCGGACTGTGACGCCATTTCTTGGATGAATTCATCGTCATTGCCATCCATCTGTTGTTGTTGTTATTTTTGGTTGAAAAACTGAATCAAGTTTTGTCTTTTCTTTAAGTCAACTTAATCCTATTGAGAGAGTTCTTCAGAATCCGGAACAGGTGAAAGTCAGAGATCATTATGCTTAGACAATACTGTCCTAGAAGTCCCAACCAGTACTTCTCAACCAAGTTCTCGTAATTTCTGGCTGTCCATCAAAGAAGTGTGCGATGGACGTTGTTGTGATAGATTACAGCATTTTTACTATTTGTCATTTCCTACCGTATAAACTCTCGGATTGTTGCAATAAAGTTGAAAATTTGCCATTTGGAAGAACCTCATGATGATACCAGTCCCACCACACATACATCATTACTTTCTGCGCACTGTATTCTGGCCTTATGGTGGCTCATCATCTTTGCACACACCTTAGGTGTTTTAGTACCTTGGTAAGAAATCGAAGTGATATACCATCAGGTCCTGTGTCATTGGATTTGAAAGAGTTAATTGCTTTGAATACATCGAATTCAGTAATACATTGAAAATTGAAATTAGTAGACAATTCAAGACAACACAGATCAAGGTTAAGAGGTAAGGGATCAGGTTGATCCAGAGAAAAAAACGCACTCATTTCATTCGGAGATAACGAACACATTGATATTTTGCTATCAGCCATTACACCCAGACCTTTTACATTCTTCCATAGTTGCTTAGAGCCTAATTTAGGGTCAAGCTTCTTTAAAAAAAATAACTTTTAGAGTTACGGATACGAGTTGTGACTTCGTTGCGTACACTACAATATTGTTGTCTATTTTCCAGTGTGGGATTACGTTTAAATTTCTATAAAAATACGTAAAAATTACATTGAATTTTGTTACTATACCAGGGAGAAGAACAAGACACGCTTAGTTAAAACGAGAAAAAAATTATTATATAAAGAGTTGACTAGATTATTAAAGATTACAACTTTTTCACTAATATTGGACATTAAATATATATCATGCCAATTTGAACAATAAAGCATGCGTGTGAGTTCGATAAGGTAAATGTCCTTAAACGATCTAAAACAGATCAAATAATAAAATTATAACTATTAGAGGAACTTAACCAGATCTTAGATAGTATAGCATAAGTTAAACAAGATTTACTACAATACATCGAGGCATATTAACAGCGGAAGAAATTAGGCAGATAGAACTAGATGTTTACAAACCAAAGAATGCAAGAGTAGGACTACTATAGTAAAGGGTGACCAGATAAGAACAGTAGGAAAAAATCAAATAAAACAACGGTGTGAGATATAAAATTAATTCTAGCTTTATTTTGAAGCTACGTTTACGTGATTATGTGTGGAATAGCACATTATTCAAATGACCCATTCGGCTTCGCCGGTAGTGCTTAATACGGTCGGTCCAGTTTTTGATGTGTCGGTCCAAAATGTGCTTCGTTATTCCGGCAATAGCGTGTCGGACGCTAGAACCGAGCTCGTCCAATATGGTTGATTTGTTATCGTAGACGAGGGACTTGAAGTAGTTCCTGAGAAAACAATCGAGTGGTGTCAAATCGCATGATCGCAGCGTTCAATTGATGAACGCTCCCCATGAGATGACCAAGTCGCCAGATTTCTCCCTCACTACTTCGAGCGTTGAGTCTCATGTATGACATGTAGAGCCGTCTTGTTGGAACCACAGTTCAGATATGTATATCGATGTTGTTGAGCTTTATCCACAGAAATCTCGAAAGAAATCTCGCCATGATATAAGCCGCACCAAACAGTCAATCTTTGTGGATGCATTGATGAACGAGCTCACGGAGTTATCTACAGTTGTCCGGCTTCAATTCTTGCGTTAGTACAATCCTATAGGGATGTAGACGCAAATCGAACTGCAAAATAAGTCGAATCGACATTCTTGGGTCTTTTTCAATACTGCCCGCTACGGATGGTGACTTAAGATAGATCCAAAAGAGTGTACTTACGCTCAAACTTTTCCGCGGTGACGAATTTCCTGCACACTGGAGCTATGATGACAATGATGATAACCGACCCCACAACGAAATTCACGTTGCGTATTTACAACAAGAGCCGCAATCTCAATAATATTTTTTAAATAAACAAACCTTAGGGAATGTTTTGGCACCTGGATATCATTGGTAACTTTAACAGCTGCTGAAACATAGCAATTGGAAAAACTATCATTGCTATCAGGTCACTCGTTACTACAACGACAGTCTGATTTTAGCGGTTTTAGGTATGTCCATCAGTGCTTCCTGCGATTTTTCCATTACGTCCTCTCGGCTGCTGAAAGAGTTCCCCGTAGTGGTTTTTTAGCTCGATTGAACAGAAAGATGTCACAGGGAGCCAATTCAGGTAAATTCGGTGGCTGTTTGATGGTGTTAATTGAATTTTTCGTCAAAAAATTGTGAAAAATGATGACACTGTGCGACGGTACGTTATCATGGTGCAAAATCCACGAGTTTTCTGCCCACAATTCTGGTCTCTTTCGGCAAATTGCTTCACGCAAACGTCTCATAACTCCCAAATAATACTCTTTGTTTACTGTCTAGCCTTCTGGAAAAATTATGCACTACACCGTTGTAATCCATTAAAACCATGAGCATTGCCTTCTTTTTTGACTGAAAACGACGTGGTTTTTTTAGTCTCGGCTCATTTGGTGAACGACATTCACTTGCCTGAAGTCTGGATTGCATGTCGTACTCATAAACCCACGTCTCCAGTAATGATCCTTTTGATGAATGTGGAATCGGATTCAGCCTTGAAAATTATATCTTTTGCGACGTCAACACGGTCTCTTTTTTGCATAAAATTGAGGTCTTTTGGCGCCAATTTTGCCGCTACACGACGGAAATCCAAATCATTTACCAAAATGTCATTGACGGATCGATCTCTAGTGGTTAATGACCAACATTTCTTTTAATTCTCCAATCGTTTCGTCGGTTTTCGATGTCGATGGTCTGGCACTGCATTTATCACCTTCGATTGACTCACGACCACTTTTGAACCGCTCGTGCCACTGGCAAACGACCGTTTTCCTTAGAGAATCTTTGCCGAAACACTTTTCCAACATTTTCGACGTTCGCACACAATTTGTCGCAATGAAACTCCCAAATTCAATTTAAACGGGGGAAAGGTTACGTACGCCAAAAAGTGCAGGAGTACATTAATTTTCTCTCCTCAGTGACAAGGGGACAACTTTATTTTCCCATACATTGTAGGTAAATTTATAAACGGAAAGAGAAAGCAATATTGCAATACATAAGTTGTATACACTTTTCCCCTTATGCTTTTGCATGATGGACAACAAATATGGTAGCATCAAATGACAGACCGGGTGTCAAACCATCTAGCTTGCCTTTTTTTTAATTTTTTTCCTTCTTTTAACCTTAAAGTAACTAGAAAGAAGAAACTGGGCTCACCAGCAAAATCTTTAGCACATTGCTTCCATTAGTACACATTCAGCAACAACTGGCACGTTCATCAAGCAGCTTTAATCTTCACCATGAAGTCCCGCGTCATAACAATCTTCATCATCTGACAAAAAAATGTCAAAAATTCGAAAACCGTGCCGTGCAGGGTCCTTGTGGTGTAAACCTTAAGAGCTGTTGGTGTTAGGATAATAAAATTCCAAATATTTAGTTATTTTTTATTTTCTAAGAAAGGAGATATGTACACAACTTTCGGTTTCACTAATCTCGTCCCAACAGCGAACGCCACTACTATATGCCGAATCATGTCAAAATTTGAATGTTTACCATATGTGAAATATGGCAACGGGGAGAAAAAAAAGAAAAAAGAGACAGCTAGTTACGAAAACGAATCGGGGCCGCGTTTAATACGTGGAAGTGTTTCGTTCGCTGTTGGGTTGAATTCACATTGAAATATGAAGATCTAGTTAAAGACTGCTCGTCTCGGCTTGACCCCATATCCACTTGTCTGTGCATCTGCGCACCTCACCACTCCAAGTCCTAACTGATATGATGAATGGATCTCAATTGTGGTTCTAATAATGTGACTATCTGGCAAGCTTCAACTGGTTCCGTTGAATTCCGTCGCCAATTAGAGCGACGTCTGATTTCTGGGAGATATTTGTGATACCACCGTGTTAAGAACGTCGACTATAAAGTCTGCTGAAAGCATCGGCTTTACAAAAAACTCCGGAGCTTCTAACAATGCGTTTCGAAAAACATCTTCACGGAGAAAAACTCCTTTGAGGATGAACGATAAGCTCCACTTGATTGACTGCTTCCAGGCTTCTCCCATCCAAGGCGAGTAGACTGGAATAAATCGCCACCGGACCCGTTCATACTTGGACATGTACTCACTTAACGCCTCTTCCATTCTTTTAACGTTTTTCGTTCCGACGAAATTCAAACCATTATCGCTGTATAGATATCGCGTACCCACTCGATTGAAGATGAATCATCGGAGAGCCATGGTTCAGGCTCAGATCGTGCAAGAGCTCAATCTGCACATCTCTAAATGTAAGGCAGGTAAAAATCATGCCATATCTCTTCACGATGTTTCTTCACAATTTCGTTAAGAGGGGCCCAAAACAGTCAACTCCGACATGGGTGAAGGGACCATGAAGACTCATCTTTGACATCACAGGAACTGCTTTCAATTTCTTATATGTGTTGCATATGAATTTTACTCGCTGAACCACCCTACTTGCACTAATAACCCAAGCATGCTCGCGGATGTCTGAGATGATTGTCTTTGTCCCAACGCGCAAATTACGTTAATGATAAAAAAAAAAAATTAAACGACCAAGTCGAACAACGAATGATTTTTTGGATCTGCGGATTTCGACAAGCATAAGACACCAACACTCTCTATTCTCTTTATCTATAAAGGGGGAAAGCGAAAAAATTTTACCGCAAATCCCCCACAGTTCACCCCGTCATTAGCACAAAAATGTCTGAGGAAAAGACGGAACAGCCACTGTTCCCCTTTAACGAATTCTGTTGAGATAAACGAAAGACATCGCCACCTTTCCGGCGATGTCTTTAAATCTAAAAGGAAGTAACAGAGTGATGATTCGAATGGCAGAAGGCCATCTCGATTGAAATCTAGGCGTTTACTCATTGAAAATATAAAAAGAAGGCGCATCCTGTATTTTATGCAAAATAATAGAAGCGGAATATGTTAAGAAATATCATCACTCTCCGGGTGGATGGTAGATTTTCCGGCTGCTACTGGCCACACTCCGATCGGTTGTCTTATAAATTTTGGTCCTTTAGACCATCTGACTTCTAAACTTCCTACCCCTGAATCGCTTCACCTTGTCGCATCGTCAGCCACATTATCACTGGGCCCGAAATGGAACCACTGGTGGGTAGAAAATAACTCCAAAATCTCACCAACTTTAACATCCAAAATTGGAAATTTAAACTATGACGAATTAATACAAGATAACACTATGCTGGTGTGACTTTTTAGTCGTGAGTGCCAAAGGCACGCATGGAACTACGGTTAGAACTCTAACCTTGGATCTGTGAGCCTCTTTACCTTTGCTTATCCTAGCTTTGGCCATTACCAGAAAGACGTCCACCTCACCATTCGTCTTGAATCGTAAATAAGCCACAGCAGCAAAGGCTCGTTTAGAAGCATTGGCGTAGACCACCAATCTTATCGAATTCCATCCGGATTCTGTGAAGAATGAGGGCGTGAAATCCTTAAGTTCTCGATCCCTTTTAAATTCTGAATGAACTATAATCATGAATCTTTTACCTCTGCTGGCACGCCAAAACTCCTTCAGCACGAACGTCCTCGGATAGTGAGAAATGAAATGAGACTCAAGGGATCAAAAATAAGAATCACCAGCTTCAGGATCGACGTTTAGAAATAATAGTTTCGGCTGGCAGCATCGCATTGAGGCTCCAATCCTTAGATACTCTGAATACGCGAGCCAAAACATACCCAGAATTTTCGATACCAATGACTCACGAATGTGTCGGTCAACGCTAACAAACTTGGAATTAATATGATGCTCTGGTAACCGTTGGAGCACCTCCCGGCTAATGGACTCAACACCGAGAAAATTAAAGTTCATGGAGTCACAAATCCTGATACATCGTGAAACATCAAACGCATGGATGATTTGGCTACTGGACTGACGCACACAATTTTAGCATGAAGTTCGAACTTCCCAAAAATGACTCAACTAAAGCTCTACTGATAGCTCATGGTTTATTGTCCTTACCGTGGTAGCGACTTTCCCCCAACTAAAATTTAGTATGATCCAAGCCAACCAAAATCTTCGGCTCCGATTTGACTAAATACGACAAAGGCAGTTCCCTTAAGTGGTGATAGGTCCATTGCAGCTGGGCCATGTAGACATTTCTCATTGTGTAAACATTCTTGAGAACAAGCTTTTTTATAGTTTCAAACTCCAGACACTGAAAACGACGTTCTGATAGTTTTCATGTCGTAAAACTCCTTTCGTCCACTGGGGAGTTAAGTCCCCAATAACACCCGAAAGTCCAAGCTCGTCAAAGAGATTCTTTTCCATCATAGACAGAGACCGGCTATCGCTCAGCACAGACGCATTTGCGCCCACATGAGCAAAGTGAATGTGTTGCCGGAGCTACAGTCCTCTAGACTATCCTACTGATAGACGACTGATGCAGCAACGGATGGTGACGATCCGTGCACCCTGAATCACCACACCTCCTCTGCTGAAAGCAGGAAACCCAATTATGCTTCATCGGATCTAAGCAAGAGAAACAGATTCTATGATTTTTTGCAAACATTATCTGCAGGAGACATCTCAACTTCCGGACATCAGAACAGAGGATGATCTTAATCGCACCTCAGACAAACACTGTATTTCGAGTTGAATTGGCCGGCTGATGAGTCTAAGCGGCTTGAAGCTTGCAGGCTAAAGAGGTCAAAACAAGATCTTGTTCTCTTTTCAATGTCTTACATCACCCACAAAGCCTTTACCTTGACCGTTCAAAGAAGTAGTCTGAGGTCGTATTTGGAATTCAATAAATTTAGCAGCTCCGACGTAACATAAATTCATGAACAAGTACGTCATGCCGGCCGAAGATCACTCGGAGGGAGTCCATGATAGCTTCCGCATCAGCAGAGTATTTCAACCTGTAGTTGAACGAAACACTTCCTCAAAGTACGGGCACTCTCGTCTATCGGCGCCGCAAAACAAAAGTAACTCCTGAATATTGTTTTTATTGAAGATCGTGAGGAGGCTTTCTATGTCCCCTTTTGAAAACGCCGATTCATTGAAGTGTGAAAAGTCTGCATCTCGCAGAGGTGTTGACTTTTCCGGAGAACTCTTTTTCGCACACAGTGACTGGTGATTTTGTTAATTCTTCATTACTAAGAACCGTTTGTCGGCCGTCAGCGTGGACTAAGAACCTAGTTGTTTATCCGGGGCGGTTGATAATTTTACTTTGATCTCCTCGAGCTCTTTCTCAAGCAGCGTAATTTCCCAGTCTCTTTCTATCATCGCTTTGGCGATTGGTGCTGCCTCCAACAAAATTTTGGAAGCACCTAAATATTTGTCTTCTGGAACATGCTATGGCACGGGGGTAAAGTCGGCTGACTTGCAATCCCCTTTAAGCAGAGCCACGGTGTAGCAGTATCGAACTTATCTGGTTCAAAGTTTGCATAGTATAACGCCACTATATTTTGCACCTCTCACAGCTAACGATACTGTCACCATCCGCCAGGTGACAGTACTCGGCTCTGCAACTGTGAGATTTTTTCATTGCATAAAACCATGTCTAATCTGCAGAAAACGACCACCGCTAAGACCAGCTCAAAAAAGGCGGGAAAACTCTCCAACGAAGCAACTCTGTCGTTGTCGTACGATTAATCAAAAACCACCGTTCTAACGGTGTGCAAATGTGTCGGCAAAAATTCTCGAATAAGAGTAAAAAAAATTATGAATCCAATAATTCAAGTAAAATTCAATAAATTATGTGGAGAACCAAAATAAAATGATGTGGTGTACCTAAACGTTGAGAACTGTTGGTGTTAAAATAATAAAATTCCAAATATCCAGTTCATATATATATTTTTTAAGAAAGTAATTGATATTTTTAGCAAAAAATATATGTACAAAACTTACGACTTTCATAATCTCGTCTCAACAGCGATGCTGAATCTTGTCAAAGGTTAAATCTTTATGTGAAATTTGGCATGCGTAAAAAAGATAAAAAGACAGTTAGCTACGAAAAGGAATCTGAGACGCGCTCAATACGTGAAAGTGTTTCGTTCGCTGTTGGGTTGAGTTCACATTGAAATATTAAGACATCAAATAAATAATACATGGGCTGAAAAGTTAGTTTCTAAGAGAGGGCACCACTTGAGTTAAATCCATACCATTTTCAGTAAGTACCAACCTTCGAAAGATACGTGTATAAGTTTGACAGCTGTCAGACTATTAGTTCTCGAGATATAGCGTTGTGAGTGAAGCAACTTTTGTTATTGTAAAAAAGATGGATTCAAAGCAATTTCGACTACTACATTGCGTTGTCGGAGCGTTTGAAGGACGAAATCGCAGAAAAACGGCAGCATTTGAAGAAAAAGAAAGTGCTGTTTCATCAAGACAATGCACCGTTTCACAAGTCGATGAAAACATGGCAAAATTGAGTGAATTCGGCTACGAATTGCTTCCCCACCCACCGTATTCTCAAGATTTGGCCCCCAGCCACTATTTCCTGTTCGCAGACCTCAAAAGAATGCTCGCCGGAAAGAGATTTAAGAACGATGAAGAAGTAATCCCCGAAACAGAGGCCTATTTTGAAGCTAAAACGAAAACGTACTACAAAACTGGTATCGAAAGATTGAAAAATGGTTTCAATCAATGTAATGCCCTCGAAGGCAACTATATTAATAAATAAAGTTGAATTTTGTAAAAATTTTGTGTTTTACTATAAAACGGCACTGACTTTTGAGCCCATGTGTTAACTGACCATCCTAACATATGTTAGAATGTGATACATGAGAAAATTGATTGCACTTTACTTTCGACGGTATCTCAAATGAGAACAAAAAGGGGGATCACGACATAATAATGAAGCTTAAAATGCAACACCCCGAAGAGTGATACTGCTTAAAAACCTCCTGCATTCCCACATGGACCATTAATTTCAGTTTAATCCAGCTCCAAAAAAGAGAGATGGAACCTAAAAAGTTTATATAACAACCCAAGCGAAATACAATATTTTGTCTAATCGACAAAAAATACACCATTCTGGGATTAAGGCGGTCTATTAAAATGCTCATGTTAATTTTTTGCGACTCATTGGTAAATAATTCAATACAGAGTTGTTTTAGCAAATATCAAAACAGGTTGCTTAAAGATATATACCAAACTTTTTGCTTAAACTACGAACGTGCTATATCATAATAAGGCTTTCGATTCATCTAAATTACCACAGTCTGGCGAAAATAGGATTGCCGGTGGAAATAAAATTTGATTGGGAAATTTTTGAGCAGATATGTTAGATATGTCAGATATCATTTGTTACATATTCTTGTCAAATGAAAGCGCATTCAATGATCCACTTATTGGCACAGCTCCCTTCTGCATAATAATGTGGTTTACTGAACCTTAAGCAAAATAGCGATTCTACGATATTTTCAATGGTTCATTTGAGCTTATACTATTCCAACAAATCTGTGGAACTCATGAAAATTTAAATTAATGCAAAAAGCACGATGTATTAGGTAAAAAAGATACTTAATTTCAGATGCACATTCAGTTAAATCTTTGGATGATCCCGCACAGTCCGTCTATGTAGGCAATTTGATGCAATAGTAACTCAAATAGACAACCAAAAAAATCTTATTGCAACATTAAGAAGCAACTCTTGATAGGCATACAACATTGGAAGCTAGATATACCACTGAATACACTTTTTTCAGCTGGCTGGCATTAAAACCAAATTGAGATAGATGTTTTTCGGTTCCATTCGTATTACATTAATAACTATCTCAAATGCGTGCAGTCCATATGTCATGCGAAGAATTTCCTAAAAAAGGGAACATGTAGTGTTCTCCAATGGTTTTTGATATTCCATGTCCTCTTATCATAAAACTCAAAATAGGTTAATCTGAAAATGGTCAAAAAATAGGTTAAGCCTGACTGGTTAAGCTTAACAGGTTTTGGTAAAGCTAAAAAAAATTGGCAGGTGGATTTATCTGCCCTTGCCGCGGGGCAAGAAAGAATTCAATATTTAATTAATTAATTGCTTAATGATATAAGCTACTCGTATATACATTTCTTTTAATATAGGGTTTTCCAATAGGGACTTGACAACTTTGAATTTAATTTGTGAACGCACTCTTTCACTAATCATCAAACTGTCACTGTCAATTTATTCAGTAAACTCAATATTTTCATCATAGTAAAGTACACTAACGAGCTACGTTCTCCGATTGGGTTCTGGGAAAGACGCGCCAAGATGATGAATTTCATCGCAAAATCATCTTCAGTGACGAAGCTCATTTCTGGCTCAATGGGTTCGTCAAAAGCAAAATATGCGTTATTGGTCGGGTGAAAATACACATGTGCTTCATGAATCACCACTTCATCCACAAAAAATAACTGTTTTGTGTGGTTTGCATGCCGGCGGCGTTATTTGGCCATATTTTTTCGTCGACAATAACGATCGTCACGTTATTGATTGATTTGATTTGACGAAATATCTCAAATGGTTTGCCTTTTATTTAAAAAAAAAAAATATCAAGTCGTTATTAGAAAACCCTATATGTTATAGATGTACGGGTTTCAGTTTGTTTTGCAACATTAGCTCTTGCTTTGTGTCCAAAAACTTTCTTTCAGTCTTCTTTCGATTAAATAAATGCATAGGTGAAAAAACATACTGTTCTCTTTCTTTTTTAGAAAAACGACAAATTTTCATACCTTTTCAATATGTTTTCATCCTCCTCTAACTCAGAAGGAAATTCCCCTCTGTCAAGCAATTTCTTATTTTTGCCTTATCAAAACATATCTCCCATAAAAGTTTGACCGATCAGCTCTGACACTCCATGTATTTACGAAATCGTAGATAGCATTAACTGTTTTAAAGTTTGTGCCATTTCATTAATAATTCAGATAATTTTGGCTCGATTTTTTTTTTCAAGTTTTCGCTAGGTGTGTGCTATCTTAATATAGTAGATTTCGATTAGTATTGCAAAAATTTAGAAACCGTTGTCTCTTTTTTAAGAAAAAAATAAATTGTATTGTGAGAACGCTTTTGTTTTTATTAACTTTAAACGTGATCAGCTGATTTGTTTCAAAACTTAATGGATCCAAGTGAATATACCTAACACTTAAAATGTCTGGAAATGTGTTAAGTTTTAAGGAAAATAGGACAGTGAGAAAGAAAGAGAGAGAGAGAGAGAGATCTTTGGGCTCAATGGTTATTTTGCTTCATAGGTTGTATCCATCCTTTAATGGGTAGTGCAATTGTACATGTTGTTTTATTGTAGGCAACCACTCATCTTAAGTGATTTTAGTTGCCTTAAAATAATAATGTCTTTCGGGCGCAGTTGTGATTAAATACCGAACCGTCCGATTTGAAAGTTAATACACTACCACTTGTGACACGGTCATCCGTGAATATAAGAACTTCCCTACAAGGAAGCTAAAAATATAAAGATCATATAGTAAAATGTGAAGAATTTAGACCGGTATATGCTTTGAAAAAATATTTCAAAAGGTAAGCAACTGTACAAGTGTTTGAAGCAAATAATAATGGACCTACAATTCGGTTTTCGAAAGGCTTACTCGTGTGTGACTAACATTATCAGGTCGTAAAAGTCGAAACTAGCTAAAAAAAAAAGCAGTGTTTAGAAATTTTTTTCTTTTTGGACTTGAAGAGCGTATTTGAGACTTATACTAGGTATATTCTAATAACGAAAATGCAAAAATATATTGTAGAAAACAAAGAACTAATGTGGTCTCAGTCTTATTTAATAAATCGAAAACGAAAACGGAGAAGTTACTGACGCGGTCGAGGTTAATTTTGGTGTTCCTCAAGGGTCTGTCCTAGGGACTCTCTTGTTTGCAGTCTGCATATACGATCTAAAATGTGTTGTAAAAGACAGCAAATCGGCCTTGTTCGCGGATGATACGTTTGTTCGCATCTCCAGTGTTCATGATAATACCAATAAAAGGAGATTAGTTGTAGTAAAAGTTGCAAAACAGCATTTTGAGTTGTTACACCATTGTGTTTTTATTTTACATATATTATATACAATATTATAAGACTGCAGAAGAAACATAGCAATACTGTGTATATTAAAGTGCAATGGGTACATGTCCATTCGTTTTATCTGATATTCGTTGAAATTGCTATCTTTGGAACAAAGAGTTGTTATGAATACTTTAGTTTATATATAAGATAAGTAGTAATTTAATGCAAAACCATTATATGGCCTGATTAAATTTGTCAACAACCTGCAGCCATATGCCTTAAGAAACTGATATGGTTTGAGACTACCTAACCTTCTAAATTCGAACATGCAAAATTCCCTTATATGTACTCGTATACAAAGGCTTTTAATTATTGTACAATACCTAAAAGCTTAGACAATGAAGCAGTGTTTTTGAATTCAGAATTATAGTGTGTATGTCATTGATATTGATATTGAGAATAAGAAAGGTTCCAATATTGAGTCCTGAGGAACCTTGCGCTTTAAAAAAAGAAATTCTGATAGGATATTTTCTGTCTGATTTATTTTTTTTAGGTAAGACGAAATTAAATTTATGACAAGGGAATGCAAATTAAAACAATTCGGTAATTTGTGATTGAGAGTCGAAGGACTACTCATATCAAATGCTTTGTAGAAATGTAAAAGGATCAATAAAGTATCATGTTCCTTATCCAGTTTTTTTTCTTTTATTTCTTTTGCCACCCTCATCAAAGCAGTAGAACAACTACTTGAAACTAGTAAGTAATTAATCAGTTATTTACTAATGCATAATTCGTTCGCACACTTTGAAAAGGAATGCTTGGACTGGTATTATTTTAGCCATTTTCTATGGCGGCAGAAAATGTCGGTAGTAAAAATTGTATTGATAACGTGTGAAGCAGTTATCACAGAAAAAAATGTTGACCTATATCTTTTTACCTTTTTTTTCTTTGACCGATGTGCATAAAACTACTTGACAATACCTGACGCATCAGTTTAACACAAAAATGTTAATTTTCGATGCAAAAATATATTTCGACAAGAAGATATTTGAAAACTTACGTTTCTTACCCTCGTGTGTGACTTTTCACATATATGGGTTTTCTATGTATTTTGCAGTAGAAACACCATTTTGTAGTCAAATGTCCATGTTATTTGCTATTTTGGCAGACTAATTAGATATAGAACAAAAGCAAATCTATTTCTGAAAGCCACTGAAAGTGCGTGTACATGTGTACTTGAAAATACCGTTGTCTGTATTCAAAGCATTTGCACGGGTTTGAGTGGGAGCGTACACAGCACTAAAAGAAGAAGAGAAAGTAAGAATAAAAGTGTATAACAATGATGAAACCGTTAGCGACAACCGGTCAAAAGCCGAATGCAGTGAGCGAATGCTTGCCAAAATCATGCATCATTGCTCTTGGTCAGTGTGCTTTTGCTTTGTTTGAAAAATATCACATACTCGTACTTGGAGAGCGCCCAAAACTCGTTCGTGTGTCGCTGGACAAGCTATATTTTCAATACAACATGAACAGACCGAAATATCTTACCGCGGAAGAGGTGGACGAAATTTTGAATGAATCTGATAAATATATTTCCGATAATGATGAAAGTTATTCGTCGGAAGAAAATTTTGAATTGATTGGAAGTGAATGCAATTCTAAATTTGATGAAACGGAACAGAGTGAAAAACATTTAGCAATAACAATTGCATCAGTAGCTGAAATGGTCGATCGATTCGTTTCAAAAGACGGTATGATTAAGAAATCACAACCAGTGCAAGATCGAACCGGAAGATTATAAAATGAAAATGTTATCAATTTTCGTTCAGGTACAACAAGATATGCACGTGTTGATGATATTAAAGATGCTTTTTTCTTGTTCTTTCCACCACCAATTGAGAATGTTATTTTGAAGTGGTCAAACGCATATGCAAATGCGAAATGTGTTCACAAATATAGGGTTTTCTAATAACGATTTGACATCTTTTTTTTTTAAATAAAAGGTAAACCATTTGAGATATTTCAAAAACTTTATTATTGGCTTGAAGTACAATCAAAACATTTATGAATGGAACTCGACTTCGTTCATATGGCCACCGCGGGCACGTTTGCAGCGGTCGATTCGTTGGACCCGAAATGGCCGCTATTTCGCGTTCAATGTTGGCTCTGAGCTCTTCCAACGTCGTCGGCGTGTTAGCGTAAACCAATGGCTTAACGTAGCCTCACAGAAAATAATCAAGCGGCGTTAAATCGCACGAACGAGGCGGGCAATCGACTGGCCCATGTTTTGAGATAACACGCTCACCATACTTACTCTTCAATAAATCGATTGTAGCGTGTGCTGTGTGGCTTGTGGAACCATCCTGTTGAAACCACATGTCGTCCAAGTCCATATCTTCCAATTCGGGTCAAAAATAAGCGGTGATCATGGCGCAATAACGCCACAGTAACGTGACGATCGTTATCGTCGACGAAAAAATATGTCCCAATAATGCCGCCGGCATGAAAACCGCACCAAACAGTTATTTTTTGTGGATGAAGTGGTGATTCATGAAACACATGTGGGTTTTCACCCTACCAATAACGCATATTTTGCTTGTTAACGAACCCATTGAGCCAAAAATAAGCTTCGTCACTGAAGATGATTTTGCGATGAAATTCATTATCTTGGCGCATCTTCTCCAGAACCCAATCGGAGAACGTAGCTCGTTAGTGTACTTCACCATGATGAAAATGTTGAGTTTACAGTGACAGTTTGATGATTAGTGAAAAAGTGCGTTCACAAATTAAATTCAAAGTTGTCAAGTCCCTATTGGAAAACCCTATATATAGAAATTGATTGAAATTATATCTCTGTTCTCCTTTTGGCTGGAGTGTACAGGTGTGTGTGTGTTTTTTTTTTTTTTTTTTTTTTTGTCTTATATCTCTTGTTTTTCTTACAATCAATTATATTTAGATCCAAAAATGAATCAATGTTGGATTTATTTGATGGTGAATATGGACGTCCCATATTCAGAGCGATAATATCAAAGAAAAAATTTGAATACATGAATCAAGTAATTCGATTTGATGATGTTATGAGCCGACGTCAGCAAAGTTCTACCGACAAATTTGCTCCAATCCGAGAAATATTTGATAAATGGCCAGAACTTTTGGTTGATTTCTTCAACAAATCTGAATGCGTTACCATTGGTGAACAATTACTTGGTTTTCGTGGAAGATACAAGTTTCGCCAATAAATGCCATCGAAGCCTAAGAGATATGGTATAAAATTTTGGCTATTGGTTTGCTCTGAAACTTGCTATGTTTGGAAAATCCAACCGTATTTGGGGAAACCAATTGTTGGTTCTGCAGAAAAAAATCTGCATCTGGTTCGTGGGCTAATGGGGCACAACCTAACAATGGACAATTTCTTTTCATCTTACGATCTCGGTCAAAAGTTGTAGTATCAAGGATTGACAATGGTCGGTACAATGCGGAAAAACGAAAGAAGCATCTCAATAAAACTTCTGGAATGCAAAAAAGTTAAGTTGTTCCAATCAACATTTGCATTCACCGAAGATACAACACTTGTATCATACGTCGGCAGAAAAGACAAATGCGTAGTTCTACAAAGCACAATGCATGCTTCGAATGCTGCTCAGTCGGACGGGAAAAATTTGCCAGAAATAATTGAATTTTACAACAAAACCAAAGGTTTCTTCCTATGCTCATAATTTTGATTTTTTTGATAAACTTTTTCCTTTAAGTGACGTGGATACTGTTGATAAAATGCTGTCTTGTTACAGCTGTAGAGAAAGACGAACCGATGACCGATTCGCAAATATGATCTAGATCTCAGCCCTGAACGTAAATTGGCAAATGAACAAAAAACCAATGCAAAAAGTTTTCTTGCGTGAGTTTGCAATATCTCTTTCAAAACCATACATGACAATGAGAACAGCTACAACCATTAGCAGAGAATCAGTAAATGAAGCAATGACCAGGCCCAGGGGTTCATTAGCCCACACATCGTCAACACTATCTTGCGAATCTTCAGTGTCTCGTGAGAGCTCACCACGAATATTCGACGTTCCTCGAAAGAGATGTAAAAGTGTTCCACCGAATATTAATGGAAAGGCTAGATGCCACATTTTTTACAGCGAGAAATCGAAAAATAAGGACAACACACATGAAACTATGTGCTGTTTCTGCCAAAAAGGTGTTGGCAAGCGTACTCACAACAGAAATGTTTGTATTAATTGTATTGCAGATAAATTAATTTGATATAGCTAAAAAATAAAAATAAACATAAATATTATTCACGTTAATTCATAAATTGAACTACAAAAAATTACGTTTCTGGTGCAAAATACATAGAAATCCCATATGTGTGAAAATTCACACACGAGGGTAAGGAACGTAAGTATTTTTGAGGATGAGATGAAGGTTAAGGTAATATGGCTTTATTTAAAATTGTACTCGTATAAATTCCATCTGCCAATTTAATGGGCAAGGATTTTCAATTATTAGATACACAAATGTATTTTCTATTATTTTTAACAAAAATTGTCTCTTTTGGAACAACTGGACTCTGGTTAGTATAATTATCACTTCCTACCGCAGTTTAAGGATATGGAATTGTTAAGAACTAACGAATAAATTCATTGTAATCTCATTCCGATATTGTTTGAACCGCTTAATATTTGTTAACAGTTCCCTAATTAATCTTTAAGCGTCTAAGTTGGTATCCAGTCGATTGTAATAAAAATGTACGTATAAACAACACTACTTTTCAAATATTTTAAAACTTAGCGAAGCTCGTCTACTCGAAAACGCTACCATCGGTGGTAAGCCTGATCACATTGTGGCATTAAAAAACGAAACGAGCCATTTCAATTACCGTTTAAACTCTTATTGAGATGTACATATCGAGGAGTGATTTACGTTCGTATGAATAAAATCAACTTAGTCATCCGGCGAGTGCCATAAACGAGGTCTTATGGAACGCAATGTAAGTGGTTTTCAAAAGCAGACTTGTCTACGTTTTTAAAATCTATTATGGTATACTATACCACTATGGTGGTGGCGATGGCCTGATGGTTGGCTCACTTGCTGTCACGCCAACCTACGTGGTTGGCTAGGCCTTGACCCACACAGGGCTGTCGCGCTAAAATATATATATATATATTTTTTTTATTAACTTAGACAAATTGGTGTGGCTATTAATAGCACTATCAAATGTAAGGAAGATGACGTCGTTCTTTGTAAACTCTAATGCAGAAATCTGTTCGTAAAGATTTAACCTGTCAGTATTATTTATAAAAAAAACTTATCAAACAAGGTACTGGAGCAACGAAGGAATTGGGCAGTGACTTGGGTGCTTACAGGATGTAGAACATACGCATTTATGTTTTCAGTAATATGGCCTTCAACCAAAGTATTACTATTTAAATCAAAGCATAAAATAAAATTATTATATATATACAAATGGTTAAAGGAACATGACAAAAATAACGTCCAACGAGCAGTCTAGTATTTTTCCAATTCTTCCGTCCCAAACTCTAGTAAGACACATAAAATGCGTATTGGTTGAGATGAGGAAGTAAAAGTAAAATAACTTACACTTAATTTTTTTTGTTGTACACACTAGCAAGCATGGTTCTGGAGATGGAAAAGACTTCTGAGTTCAAATACGTTTTCCGATTCATCAAATTCATTATCCTAAAATTGCGAAAATACAATAAAACAACCCACAGGTTTTCTTACTTTGCGAAAATGAATCAGCTGCTAGTTTTTTTTTTTATACCAAAAACGTAATTAATATTTACCTATACAAATCCAGCCCTCAGCTTGCTTAGATAGAAGCGAAGTTATTTGCGTCGGCGGATTCGCTTGACAATATATTGAAACATACAAAAAAAAACTCGTTAACTTGCATAGTCGAAAGATGGATACGCCACATTTGATTAGAGTTACAAAATGGCTCGTAACAAGGACATTATTTTTGACCATAATAATCAGAGACAAACGTGGCCAAGAGAACTACGACAAAAAGTTGGAGTATACTTACCACACGAACTTATAGAGGTATCAATATTCATCTGGCTGTTAAATTAAATTTAAAGAGGAAGTGGTGTAAGAGTAGGAAAAAAAGTATCAGGCTTTTTTCTGTTTACTTTACTTTGAAGTGTCATAACTTTAAGAAGGTTCCCGGCTCTTTTTTTACAGTCGACAGATTAGCTAATCATCGATGATTTATTTTCTTGATAATTTTGCATTGCATGAAAATTTATCGAAATTATCGAATTAGCGAAAGAAATTGATGAAGCTCCACAAACTGTACCAAAACCAAAATTGACGGCAAGGAAATTAGTGAGATAAGATATTAAGATATTAAGAAGAGTATCATCAATCCTGAGTTACTACCACCTGGTCAAAAGATTGGTTCGAAAGTTCACTGTTTAAAGTTAACATTTACACAAAAATGTTTGACGCCTGGTCAAAAATTTGAAGACTTTGGCTGGGAAGTCTTGTACTGACATTGCGCGATCAGATTATTATTTGATCTGAACTCTATTTCAAAGGTTTCATATAAGGCATGAAAAATCGTGTGATTCTGGGTCTCAACCAGAAACCCCAAAAATTCTATACTCTTGGAACACTTTTTCTCCAACTCGATATTTTGTATTAACCAAAGGGAACGGATGATGAACTTGTGCTCACCGACTCAATTATTATAGCAGCATAGAATAATGTGACAGACGATAGATGAATCAAAACATCCAACACGCATTTTACCTCGGATATTAAATCTTTAAGAAACAATAATTGTACTGAGTCTTGGAAGACGTAAATGTAAGAGGGGATTTTGATGAATACCCGGATTATATATGAACTTTTTTATATATATTTTTCAATATAATCCCTTTTCAACTCGATACAATTTTCCAAGCGTTCCATCGTTCGACCCGTACTTCTTTCCGGCGAACGATCTTTTAAGGTTTGAAAACAAAAAGAAGTCTAGACTAGACTACGGCTAGAACCGAATTGGCACTGAATCAGTCCATAAAATTGACGTATATAATATGCTCCTAAGATTATTTTTCCCTTCTCCAAATAGTCAACGTGGATCACACCTTGCGCGTCCCAAAAAACCGCGGCCATCACCTTTTCGGTAGAAGGCACGGTCGTCGCAGTCTTTGTAGAACGTTTACTGAGTAAAACCCATTGTTTTGATTGTTCTCTAATATATACCAATGAATCCATGTCTCACCGACAGTCACGAAACGACGCAGAAACTCCTGCGGATTTCTATTAAACAGGGCTAAGCACGTCTTTGAAGTGGTCTCACGATTGCTCTTGTTCTTCGGTGTGAGCCAACGCGGCACCCACAGCGCAGACAGATTCCTCATGCCCAAAATCTCGTACAGGGCATGGCAAACACGTTCAGTTGAGAGGTCTACTAACTCAGCCAACTCGCGAATTTTCATTGCGGTCCGCCAAAACGAGATCATGGATTTTGCCCACGGTTTCTTCTGTAGTAATCGTTTTTGTACCCCTGGGCGCGGTTCATCAAACCCCGACGTGCGGTCACGGTTAAACTCTGCGAACCAATGGTAATATACGGGAAGGTGAATGCGTCTCATACACACCATCGATAATAGGCTTGACTATTGACAAGAATTGGATCACGGAGCGATACTGCTCTATTCCCATCTTCGCAAAAAACACGATGATTTGAAATGGTTTTCAAAACAAAACTAAGCGTCAGTTGTCACCAAATTTTGACAGACAAGATAAAAGAGGTTATACTAGAAGATGGTACACATTCCATCTCAGTAGTAGTGCCACCTATCTTAAAATCCGGGTACTCATTAAACAGTTATCGCATGTGCGTTCGAATTGGAAGTTGGAAGCAGAACTATAGTGACATTAGAATGATCAGGGCGAGGTTTGGTTTAGTTTGCATAACACATTTTGTTTGACTCTTACTTTTTATATTATATTCGACAATCTCGGAAAGGCGTTTATAATAATTTAATATGGAATATCTTATGCCCCAACAACGTGTTGAATTTATGCAAATATTTTATTTAGATAATTATTCGACTTTGAATATGCGAACCAAACTGCAAAGTGTTTTTGGCATTGCATCATGTGCAATGAAGTCAACCATTCAGAGTGAAAATTGAGTATATGAGTACCCAACAAACGCGAAAACATATTGACGTAGAAAATCAGACGTTCATGCATAGGAATTGGTAATTTCTATAAAGTTTGTTAAAAATTCTCAAGAAAAAAAGAATTCGTATAGAATGCAATAGCATGTTTCACATAAAACTGTATATGTATTTATTTTTTCTCCCATGAACAATATAGAACAAGTTTTATGACGTGTAATAAGCCCGGAATCTAGTTATATCGAAAACGAGATATAACCAATCCAGGCTCTGTCATTAGTTATGTCCTTGAAGCTGCACCAGCAGCGAATACACCACTTCGACTAGCACATAAACTCATAAGAAGCCTAGAATCTCTAGAATTCAGTTAGCTTAAAACCTGAATCATTGCACTCCTACCATACATGAAATGAAAGCCTCATTAATATCTAAGATTAAATTAAATTATTATGGGAGGTGGTATAGAGAATCCCAGATCACTACGGCTACAAGTGAGCCTATAATGATATCCTCCATTAAGAGTTCATCCATGATGCTGTTTGTTAGAAAGGCGGCTAAATCTTTAGATGAGCTGGCAGCTATGTCCGCCGCTTCAAATAAGAATTTACCTAGGTAACGTTGACGTGCTTTGGTTAGACCATTGCAATCACATAGTATGTGTTCTGCAGTTTTTACGTCCTCGTTGCATATTTTGCATGTATTATCCTGTCCTATACCTATGGTCATCAGGAGTTTCTTAACACTGCAGTGTCCTGTGAAAAAACCTGTGGTCACTCGAATCTGACTTCTACTTAGTTGTAGTAGTTGTTTTGTTCTTTTGTATTAAGATTTAGACTTGTCTGTTTTCTTCGATTTCTCTCTAGGAATGAAGCTTCTTTTCCTCTAGCCAGATTTTAATACCACCTTTTACTGAATTAATTGATAACCCACAGAAAGGTCTTGGCATCATAAATTTAGATGCGGATCCTTTTCTGGCTAGTTCGTCTACTTTTTCGTTGCCTTCTGTTCACTGTGTCCTGGCATTCAAATCAGATAAACTTTATTTGTAGTGGTCAGTAGTTGCAGGAGTTGAAGGCAATCCTAGATTTTATCTCATAGGCATTGATTGCAAATAGGGCTGCTTTGCTCTCGTAATATATATAAAATTTTTTAATCTTTTTATTATATTTGTGTTTAGATTCTCTCGAATGCAAAGCTCTATTTCTCTATTTCATGGATTTGAGCCTGAAATACGGAGCTGCTTGTATCCATACTGGCATGAATGGATGTCTTAATGCGAGGATAGATAAGGTTTTTTATCCAGTGTGATTCATATATAACATATTTTACTTCCGTTGAAAACTCTATTGTGTCACCGAAGAGTGTGGCACTTTTAAGTAAAGCTTGGCGATAGAAAAGTATGAATATTATCAATAGATGCGAATTCGTAGCACATATAAAGATGTCTATAAACCTAACGTATAAAGCCAATTTTATAAGAAAGGCAAATTTTTGCCGCGGAATAGCTTGTTACAGATGATTATATTCTGCATAATTGTCTTAAAAACAAAATCGTTGATAAAATACATGCCATAGAAATAGCACAAAAAAGACCGTACTTTACGCACTGGGCATCAACCAATAGCCTTTTTCATTTATAGTAGCCTTGGATTTATCGCCTCCATCAGCATGTACCAAAGTGACTTTCATTAAATCGCGAGATCTTGGGTGTAGCTTTCCTCTATCCCGAGGGGTACTCTCCTTTTTAATGGCCATCCAATTATACTTTTCGGAAAGCAATGATACCGGATTTATTGCGATCTTGGTAATTGTTCGGCTGCATATAGTCTGTTCTTTTATCGTGCGTTGAGGTCGCCAACGGTGAGATAATCTATGCGGGTATCTGTCACTTCGCAACTTATGGGGTGGCCGTGGTGTAGTGGTATATGCATAGACTTCTCAAGCAGAGGGTCGCGGGTTCGAATCCCGTGCGGGGCAATTCTGTGAAAAAGTCTTTTCATAGAATTTGTATGGAGTTATATGAAAATCCCGTCGGTGTCATCTCTGATATGAAGGTATAACACTGATGTTGGACTTGTTATTGGCTGGGTTTAATGTAACGAACCAACAACTAGCACGTACTTAAGACCCACTGATTGAGGATGTACTAGCTAGTCCCGTCCAGTTTGACCTTTGGGAAAAATATCGAAACCTAATACACCTGAGTTTCAAACAACTACACCACCGTAGTGTGGTCGTCGTCGCCATCTCTATTTAAGCATCCTGCTAGATGTCGCAGAAGATCCTGTAAGTTTGCACTTCCAAATCCTTCGACAGGAAGGAGTATGCAGGCGACTTAATCGACAGTAAAGTGCTTTGGGCATGGTCAATATATGGTAGCGGAGGTAAACAGAGGTTGCCCACTGTCTCCACTGCTATGGTGCATGTTGATCGATTTACTGCTTATGGCTTTCAATGCTTATTATGTCTACGCATGTCTAGCTGTACTGCCTATTAGATCATGACTAGTAACTGTCTGCTCTCCGGGGCAGGCAACATTAATCGTGATTGATAATTAATACATTAGAAATGGCTTTAACTCAACCATCTCAAAACTGAAGTTTTCCTTTTTACGAGAAGAAGGAAGGTAAGTTTTGTATTTGGATATCATTTAAGATAACAAAACTTATTAAGATTTAATATCTTATGTCTAAAAACTTTAAGGTGTTATCTGCTTTCTAGCAGTGTAAATGAACTTTGAGTAAAGCATGTGGTTTGTCACCGAGGAGGGTCATTTGAATTGCATCTACATGGTTGTTTGGTTGAACAAGTGTTACTTAATCTCGTAAAAAGAGGGTCCGAGGCTAGGGCTTCCAGTAACAGTTAGACCTCAATGAGCAAACCTTCACATGGTTTTACTCTGCAAGATGCCGGCAGGCTAATGCTTTCAGAAATCTCTTAGAGGTATGACATTTTCCTGCTGTCTGTTATTATAAACGACTGTAAGCTGCTGGCTGTCGTCGTAGCAGAGCGCTTTGCTTTTGTTAATCACTTAATTGTGCTAGACATAAGCGTCAAAACATCATTCGGCGCTAGCTGTAAGAATAATAATGGCTCTGAAGAGCCGTTCCGCGGAACTATGGAACACTTTGTTGACAAGCATGTTCCTATCATCGGACGAACTGTTATAATTGCATATGAAGATAAGACGAATCATATGGCCTCAGCAAACAAATAATTAACAGCCCATTATTTGCGCAAAAATGTCACAGTCGACAGCTGTAACTTCGAAATGCTTAAGGTTTTAACCTACCTTGGAACAAATATTGTAATAACTTCAGTTGCAACAAAGACAGGTGTTGATTTAGTTTAGCGAAGTCACTTAGTTTAAGTCTCCTTACATGAAAAACCAAGGTAATGCCACAGAAGGCTAACTATGCTATCAAAATAAAAAAAAAGGATTTGTTAAAAAATCATAAGCAAGTATGTCAACATGGGATACTGGGGTTGACAGCAAAAGAACTGTGACCATTCTATTCATTATGCATGGCATAATAAATCTTAACTACAACAATATGTGGGTGATAAAAGTTTCATGTTCTGCATAGAATGGTCCCATGTTGACATACTTGCTTATGATTTTTTAACAAATAAATTACATGGCATATGAATTCTTAATCCAGTATTTAGTTCTGAAAATGCTTTTGTGCTCACATGAGCGTTACTGTTCTATTAAAGCTTTATCTTAAATTAAATTAAATGCTCATCAGTTGCTAAATGATTTGTTAGTTCATTCTCATTTCCTTGAAAACCAGTCTTGCTTTTCATCTTTCAAATTAAAATCAAATTCGATTCGACTAGAAGAGCGTACACTGCAATTTTATTTCAAAGTCTTTTCTTCAAATAGCTCCAAGGACACCACACCAAATGACTCAGGCTTTGAAAGCGAAGATAGTCAATAAACATAAGGGTCCTAGCACGAGATTTAATTTTTTTCTATTTCAGCACATTATATGAACGTCTTTGAAAGACTGATGGAATGTGCTCCAAACCCTTTTGCGCTCATTATGAATTCAAAACATTTTTAAATTGAGTTTTGCATTCCATTTAGTTGGCACTGGATGTTCCACTGCCTTGCCATCTTCGAGTACACCAGCAACGATGGAAACAGAATTAACCCAATTAATTAAATCTAAAAATAGCTGGAGAATCTTGAACTTTTTATTGCCATTGCCACGCGTTTCAAAAGCGTTGCAGTGTACCACATGAACAAAAAACTTAAACCTTAACTTTGCACAAGTAACCTGCGCCTTAAACTCCTAGTATACTTGTACAAGTATATTTTATCCACTCTGGACTTTGCATCCTCATCTCATGGTTTTTAATTTTTTTTTTTTTTTTTTTTTTTGTCTTTCTTTTTATTCCCTGTAGGTGGTCGATTGGGGCGTGGAGCAATGTCGTTCAATTCACATTCATATTCAAACACCACCTCGGTTAAGAGTTGATCCAGCCAGCGTGACATTGCATCGTGGTGATTCATTGCGTGTACGATGTCTTTCTCCTGGCAACGATATCAAACGCTACGGACAATTAGGATACAGCTGGACGCGTAATGGTGTACTCTTTCAATCGGATCCGCAAACCGTGATGTGGGAAGATTTATATCCGGATGGCAGCATTTTGAAAATCAATAACATCCAGGTAAGTTGAAAATGCTATTGGTATCCTCAGATTCCCTTGGTAGTTACCAGCCATTGACGGAAGTGAGAATTTATTTTTGTGGTCGATTAATTAAGTGCTCGGACTCGGTCAGCGCTTGCAACAATCTGCAAAGACTGGGTAGAGTGTTTTATGGACACCCGGCGCAGTCCAACGTAGGTGATGCTATAATAACCGAATTGCAGTTGGATGAAAATCAAATTAAAATTGGGTTTCATCCTACTAGTGTGAATCAAGTTTTTGTGCCATTATTCAAGCGCTTAATTAGATTTTTGCATGCATTATAATGTGACCTACACATAGTGTCACCATGGTGTTGCTTTGATTATAATTCTGATTGAAATCTATTTTCAGAAATCGGCAGAGTATTCTTGTGTGGTTTCGAATAGTGTATCGCCCGTATCAAAGAGTGTTTACGTAACTGTGATTGATAGGAATATCGTTGAGTTGTGTCATGCTGAGAAGAACTATGGTGTACGATGGCCAACAAGTGCACCTGGTGCTGCTATTGTATCAGATTGTCCTACAAAGTATCAAGGATTCTCGAGAAGAGTATGTGAAAAGCGAGATGTTGGGAACTCTACTTGGCTACAGCCAGATTTTTCACACTGTATTGCTGATCAACTGATTGAAACGTATAACAAGGTAAGCTAATTGTAATGGTTTTTATTATCATAACACGGATTTCAATAGGAAAGCTTAACAGAATGGAAGAATACTTTTATTTTAAAATCATAATAACAAGGATCACCCAATTTGTCCATCTTCGGTGGTTTTTTTGATAAATAATGAGCCTTTTCCAGTGGCTGGAAAAGTAATTAGTATTAGTAAGACAAAGAATTTTTTTATAATATTTTCCCATGAGAAAACCGTTTTTCCGTTTCCCCCATGGTGGTCTGTGTATTCATAGTACAATTCCCCGATCTGTCTGTTTAAATCCACACCAATGATGATAATTACTTGACTAAATGGCGATACAATTCAAGGTATACGTTTCATTCAGTCGTCTATGCTATGTGCTCTTTTCTTAACAGAGGGTACTTCGTTTTTTCTTTGTCTTCCGTTTACCGACACTACGCTATAATGTGTATTTCATGCGCATAGGGTACTCATAGTTGTATTACCGCCCCTCACGGAACAGCAAGCTTTGTCCATGGTCGTTCCACAGTGCCGGATAAGTTAGCAGGGATACAAAAACCGGACATGGTTTTGTTGAATTTTTCACGATGTACGCTGTCATAGGCTTTTTTTAAAATCGACAAGTATGTGATAGTTTTCAAAGAATATCATGTTGTAAGGAGCAATCAGTTCGTTGACTTATGGTTTTAGGCAATAAAATATTACGGCAGAGCAGATTTTTAAGACGATGTTAAGGAGACTGATGTTGCTACAATCTGCCGAATTCAAAGGGACTCCGCTCTTTAGCATCGGGCTTAAAATGCTATAGTCAGCTTTTATTTGTACAAATTTCTTCGTCTGACTATTTTTCCCATTACAGATAATTTAATGCATACGCACAGCCCGTATTGGGCTAAAGTTTGAATATCGCTATCTTCACTTCTTCGAGGTTTGCTGGACTGAATTATTGCCCACAATTGTCCAGATGCAATTGTCCAGAAGCCCCATATATGGTATTTTTTGATTCTCTGCAAGCGTCACCTAACACATGAAAGGTGGCATCTGTTTTTAGCGGTGGTAAGTGTATTCGTATTGAACACACTGAACGCAACAAGGTAGTGGTCCGAGTCAATATTGGAACCTCAGAATGTTCAATAATCAACGTGGTTGGTGGTAGATTAATCACGGGACTTGCTATCATTTCAGACAATTGGGTGTATGCTTTTTAGCGGAGCGCATAAAACTATTTCATGGTACTGTCCTCTTTCTACTTCTGCAGATGTTGGCGAACTTAGCTTACCGAAAACGTCTCACAGTGGTTTATTTAGGCAAAAATGCTTGCATATTTACATTTTCGGAAGGTTCTATGATACGAAATTTTTGGATTTATTGGATTAACAAATATTTGAAGCTCTGGTAGTCGAAAAAATTATTTCTTTGTATTAATAGCTTTGGTTGTAGAGACGATTAAACTTGAGTAATACTTACGGTCATCCAAAAATCAATTTTTTTTATTTAAATTTGGGTGTAAAAGCAAAGCATAGGGTTTAAAAAAAATTTTTTTTTTTTGTTTTGTGTGATAAGTACCTGTTCATCTGTGAAATCAAAATTGGACGCAGTTTTTTTTCATATTTAATTTTGAAAAATATTGAAAATATTGGAAACACTATTTCCGGTGCACTTTTAGAGCTTAGGTTAAGTTTAAAAAAAGGTCCAATTTCTATAAATGTGTATAAATTTGTAAATACGAGTTTAAATGTATGAGTATGTACTTTAAACTTAAGTGCATCAACTTTCATCCCTTTGCACTAGACGGATTTGGTATGAAGACGTCAGCCAAATTGAATATTCTCTCTCTCTCTCTCTCTTTCTCTCTCTCTCCCTCTCTCTCTATATATATAGAGAAACAGCGCTGTAGAAAATTATAAACTGAAACCCAAATTTTAATTTTTCTTTTAATGAATACGATACCAATTCAGGGATTACAATTACGATTCGCAATAAAAAAAAGAATAACTTCAATTAAACAAACAGTTGTATTAGAAAATTTTAGCTTACAAGTTAAAATGGATACTAGACAACAATTTATTTGGAATTCTTTTCAACATCTCGAATAACAAGAGTTCACGTGTACCGAAACAAATTGGATCGCAATCTATAGATCGAGAAAGAATTTCAAAAAGAACAAGGAATGGTTAAAAAATTGAGATGGATACCAAAATAACAGAAGAAACGTGTGAATTACTGAGTATCTACATCAAAGTCATCAAGAGGAAGGCCAACGAAATCAATAACTGAGTATTTGAGTGCTTAGTGAATACCAAAAACAAAAACTAATAAATGCAACCGAAACCATACCAACTGACGAATTTTCTAACGCTTAAGCTATAAAACAGAATTTAAAGGGTGACCGGATAGAACGATAGAAAAAAAAATTTAAAAAAAAAACAACAAGGGTGTAAGATATAAAACTGATTCTAGCTTTATTTTGAAACTTCGTTCATGCCATTATGTGTGGAATAGTACATCATTTAAAAGGCCACCTCGCCTTCGCTGGCAGTGCTTCAAGCGGCCACTTCAATTTTTGATGACTCGATTCAATATGAACGGCGTTATTCTGGCAATAGCGTGTTGAATGTTGGCCATTTGAACACTTGTGGCACACACTCGCTCCAATAAAATCCGAATTCCCAGCCAAAAAACTCTTGCCGTTCTCTATGGTCATCCGTCTTCAATTCTTGGGTCAGCACTGATTTATACGGATCGAGGCCCAAATCCAACCGCAAATAAGCAGATCTGTTTACGTTAACAAGATATAAATATAAAAAGCTTTCGCATTGAAAGCTCTGAAGCACTGCAGGCTGCTGCTGCTGTCGCCGAGACATTTTAAAGGCAAATCTTTTTTATGTAACTACTTTTCTTTATATTTTGTTTTCTTTAATTTCGTTGTTTTTGTATTTTTTATTGTAATTTTTATTATTCGATTGTTTTTTGTTAATATTTACTGACTGATAAAATTATTTTGTTCCTAGGTTTCTGATACTTTCGGCTTTCTGACTCTCATCATAACAAATGAGAACCAGTATAAATAACACCGAAAGGGGTTCTATGGGTGAAGATTGGAGCGAGAACTTGCATCCGCATACTCTGTGCGAGATATGTGGACTACATGCCGATAATTTCAATTCTTGAACAATTCTCTTGTACCGCCTCGCATGCTGTACTATGCGGTGATCTTAACTGCATTATTTTGATGAACAATAACGTCTCTTCCAATTTTGTAAATACTTTCAAAGTGCTGAACCTACTTCCAGTAAATACTACTAGTCCTACTCATTTTCAGGGTGAATCATGTTCACTTGTTGATCATTTTTTGTCAGCTATGTACGTAAGATCCTTCTTTATAGTCAGGTCTCGGTCTCCGGTTTTTCAAGGCATGATATGATCCACCTAACCCTAAATTTTGAAAACAAACGAAAGGAGATTAGATACCAGTTTCGAAACTATAATAACTTGAATCAATTTGAACTACTGCACGATATACGTAGTAATGACTGGAAAAATTTGCGGTACATGCAATCCGTTAACGAAAAATTAGAATTCTTACAAGCGCAGGTCAGGAATATTTTTGACAAAAATGTCCCATTCAAGACAAAGACTGTTCGGAGAGCATCACCACCTTGTCTTGGTTGTGATATCCTACAGCTGATGCGGCAACGTAATACAGTTTACAAAAATTGGAAGAGGTATAAGCTTGAGGTGTTATAAAGTGGGTACTGTCGTTTTCGAAACAAAGTGGTACTGGACATTAGAGCTGCAAAAACGCTCTATTACAGCAGTAGACTAAGTCAAAGGTGTTCGCTGAAAAACACATGGAAAACTTTAAAAGAACTTGATGTTGGAAAAGGGAACCCAGAACTGCCTGATGATATTGACTGTGAGCTACTCAATGCTGAGTTCGTCAAAACGCCATCATCTTTCCCCAGTGAAACCGGACACACTACATTTGAACCATCAGAAACCAACACCACCAACGAATTTGGTTTCGTATGCGTTAGCGATGAAGATGTTGTCGAAGCAGTACTGTCGATAAAGTCAAACGCAACTGGTATTAACGGAGTCGATCCCAGATTTGTAAAACTTATGCTTCCATACATCTTACCAAATGGTAATTTTTATTCAACAGTATAATCACAACTTCTGAATATCCGAACGTATGGAAAAAGGCCAAAGTAATTCCAATACCTAAAAAACAAAATGGTGGTTACAAACCCATTGCGATTCTGCCGTATTTAAGCAAAGTGTTTGAAAAAGTAATTCTGAAGCAAATACGAACGGATCTCTTCCAAAATAATCTTTTAAGCAATGTTCAGTCCAGTTTTCGCCCCAAATATAATTGTAAGTACTAAGACCGCATTACTGTCTGTGGAAGATGATATCAGGAAGTCTTTGGATAAAAAGTACCTAACTGTACTTGTTCTTTTAGATTTTTCCAAAGCGTTTGACACAGTGAACCATGTTCTTCTATGTCAAAAACTCCAGAACAAATATAGCTTCTCCAAAGAATCTGCAAAGCTCATTTATTCATACCTGACAGAAAGGCAGCAATGTGTTGTGGCTAACGACAAACTTTCAAGTTTTCTTAGGATTTCGAGCAGCGTTCCCCAAGGCTCAATACTTGGACCAATACTTTTTTTCCTGTACATTAATGAACTGTCTCAAATTATCATCACTCTTTGATCCATATGTATGCCGATGACGTTCAGTTGTATTTGAGTGGGCATATTAATGTCTTAGACGAAGTCGCTTCTTTGATTAACGAAGATTTAAATAACATACTTCTTTGGGCTCGACGTAACTTCCTGTGCTTAAAGCCAGCGAAATCAAAAACTCTCGCCATATATAGGAAAACACAAGTCCCGTCTGCCTTGCCATTGCTAAAACTAGTTTAAGAAACCATCCCCTATGTAAACACTGCTAGTAATCTCAGACTCATTTTTAACAGTACCCTAACCTGGGCTGACCATATAAACGCTGCATTCGGAAAGGTTTACGGAGGCCTTTGTTTTTTTTTTTTTTCAGCCCAAATATTTACACCTACACCTATAAAAAAAACGCTAGCAAAAACGCTTCTCCTGCCAATTTTAGTGTTTGGGTGCGAGACATATGGCAACGTTGATAATGTAGATAATACTGCTCGCTGTATTTATGGTATTCGAAGACGTGATCGCATATCCGCCTATTCAAAGCGCACTGTCGGTTGGTCGTTCGATAGCTTGTTAGAGTTTCGTTCCCTTACTTGTTTGCACGATATTATACAAACACATCAACCTGAGTACCTATATAAAAGACAAGTCAGAGCGCCAGTTCTTCGTGCACTGAACTCGCCTGTGGAACTCCCTTCCCATTGAACTGAGATAAGTCAGAAGCATGAAACGACTTCGATTTTTACTTTTGAGGTACTTGGCCAGTGAATATAATTAGGTAATATAAAATTTTTTTAATATTTGTTTTCTCTTTCTTTTTGCCTTCCTTTTTATTATATAAAATTTGCTAAAATAAATATGTATTGTATTAATTTAAATTAACTTTTTGAACTACATGTTTTATACCCTTTGCAAATTCAATTTTAAGGCTTTCACTATTTAATAAGATTTATCTTACTGTATCAAAGCGATGAATAGAAATAAATAAATAAATAAGCCGTACAGCCCAGTTCAGCTGATCATCGTCTAATCGACATTTCTAGGTCTTCTTCCATACCTGCCAATGAGAATGCATTGGCTTTGTTTATGGATTTGGAGTAGTCAAAAGAAAAGTATAAGATTTTAAGAAGTTTCCTAATTTTTTATGGATATTCTTCCATCCTACAGGATTATAACAAGTACCACAAAAGAGGCACTTCACGGAAATATGCGCTACAAAGATAATTGATATCAAAATACGTGCAAGGCTTCAAGGATGCGGTAGAATAGATAGCTTTTCAACATGCTTGCAGCCTCATTGGATACACCCATTTGTTCATTAAGCCCCGTCCGAACTGTAGAAGATCTTAAAGCACAGTACTCTCCAGAAATCATAAGTTTATTAGACATTACCCCGTTTACTCTAATTTACTACTTATTTACTCGGATTAGCTTTTAGACATGCTGTTATTATTTCAATCATGGACTTTTGAATATTTTTATCCCCTGTGGTGAGGCGCAACAGGAAATTTTTAGCATGTATGAATATTCGCCCATAAGCGATGACACTTGTTAGCGTTGGTTTACACGCTTTCGTTCTGGACATACAGAGGTTGCTTATGCTTAGCTCTGGACGTCCACCCACCACAACGATTAAATCTTAGTTGGGGTTAGCGTTGACAGGCATTTGATGAAACGGAAGATCGCTCAGCGGTTTAACATCTCCCATACAAACGTCTTGGTTAATCATGAACTTAGTGAAAGAAACATTATGGAACACACATAATGGTCGGTGAGCCTTTGTTGAGATGGAACTTGCTTGATCATTCCTAAAAAGAGTGGTTACGAGAGACGAAAAATTGGTGGTTTACAACAACATTCGGCCTAAGAGGTCATGGTGAGTTTCTGGTGAGGCACAGTGTCGGTTAACAAGATTTGCATCCCAAAAAGGTCATGTTGCGCATTTGATTGCACTAGCGAGATGTCTTTCACTTGGATTTTCTTCTACGCAATCAGACAATAAATGCTATTAAATATTACTTTGAAACAGACAGTGGTAAAAAAACTGCTAGAGTTTGAGAACGGGAATGTCGTTGTTTTCCATCATGACAACGCCAAACCATAAATAGCTTTACTGACAAAACAAAAGCGTAATTCATTTGGCTGGGAAGTTATGCAGCACAAACCATACTCTCCAGACCTTGCGCTTTCTCACTACCATTTGTTTCGCTCTCGCTAAAGCAACTTATGTATCTTCGAGAGCGTTGGAAGAAAGTAATAGACCATGATGGATAGTATCTGATGGATTAAATATAAGCTTTTATACCAAAAGTGTGGGTTAAACTTTAATCCTAAAAAAAACCGCAGAACTTATTGAATCACCCAATAATTTTAGCCTGTTTCTTCATATAAGAACTGCCACATGCAATGTCCATAGGACAGACATAGACGGCCTGTATCACTCGATCAATCTTCGACCAGTCCCGGACGAAAAGCATTACCCCGGTTTAAGTTCGATTCAAAATATCATCGAAGTCGTGCCAAAATATACTTTTTCCATATTTAATTTTAAATTGAATCAGCCAGTCGCTGATTTTTATACATAACTGATTTTATCTAGAATTTCAGCTGGGAAAGTTTAACAAATACGCCTTAGTCCTGAATATGATTTTGCCCAGCTATGTATGTTTTCGAAATTCCTGTTTCCACGATATATCGGCATCCTTAAGTTGTGGTTTTAGGAAATGTTGCTTATTTTCAGCAGAAATCCATCCAAATTGTAGACCCCAATGTAGCAACTTGTTGGGCGGTTTTCCTTGCCATGCGTTTTTGCGCTGAAAGTCTGCACCCTTTCTGTTGGCAATGGTGAAATTATCCCTTACGTTAATAAAGTAGAGTACATGAGTTTTGCATTAAATAATATATTGGGTCAACGTGACGCCTTTTCAAATGCAATCGCAAAAATCTATGCTAGTCTGTGCAGCTTGAAAATTTTTTCTATTAAGTCTATAACTTAATTGTTCTTCTTCATTACTTTAATATGAAGAAAACTGCTGCCGAAAGTCATCGTATTTTGGTGGAAGTTTATGGTGAACATGCGCTGGCTGAGCGAACGTGACAAAAGTGGTTTTCACGACTTAAAAGTGGTGATTTTGGCTTCGAAGACGATGAACGTCCTGGGCAGCCAGAAAAGTTTTAAGATGAAGAACTGGAAGCATTACTCTATGAAGATTGTCGTCAAACATAAGAAGAGCTCGCAGAATCTTTGGGTGTCACTCAAGCAGCTATTTCAAAACGTTAAAAAGCAGCTGGATATATTCAAAAGCAAGGAGACGTCGGACGTTTTGCATGTCCGAAATGCTGCTGGAACGCCACAAAAGGAAGTCATTTTTGCATTGGATTGTTACTGGTGATGAAAAATGGATCCATTACGACAACCCAAAGCGCAAAAAATCATATGTGAGACCCGGCCAATCAGCCAAATCAACGGCAAAGACGAATATCCAACGCTCGGCCCCACGTTGCTATTCCGGTTAAGAAATATTTGGAAAACAGTGGATGGGAAGTCTTACCCCAGCCGCCTTATAGCCCAGACCTTACTACTTCTGACTACCATTTGTTTCGGTCGATGCAGAACGCCCTCACTGAAATACGGTTCACATTAGAGCAGAATATCAAAAATTGGCTTGATTCATTCTTGGCTGCCAAGCCGGCGGAGTTCTTTTGGGATGGGATCCACAAATTGCCAGAAAGATGGGAAAAAGTCATAGCTTCAGATGGGCAATACTTTGAATAATACTATTGTACATGTATTTAAGAAAAACGTTCAAATTTTGAAGAAAAAAAAAACCGCACGAAAATAATAGTTTTGTTTTTCTTCTATTAAAAGAGCATATAATCAAAAGACTTATTGTGCAGGTTATGAATCTGAAAAAAAAAATTAACTGCAACATAATATGATTGCCTACGGTTAACGCATATTGATGTATATTTTCACCATCATGTTTCTTAGAAATCGCATTCAATTATGCATAACTACTACCCTATCTAACTTAACGATATGCTTAAATTTGCTAAAATTGCACCGATTTTGGGTTCAATATTTGCACACAACACGGGCGAAGGAAAATCAGAGAGAAAGAACGAGCTGTAAATCCGTTTTAATTGTTTGCAGGCTATATTGACTAGGAAATATAGAGTTCGGCTCGAAAATCAGCACTTTCTTTGCTATGAAATTCACTTTTTGCTGATTTATAAGAAATGAGTTCATCGTCAAAATTTCTGGGAGAATTGATGTGACATATGGTACTATTGTTTTTATATATGCAGCCTAATATTCTAAATGATTTAACCCAATACATAATTTTAAGGTTGAAGAATCATTAAGTATTATGGTATGTTAATTAAAATACTCTTTCAAAAACTAAATAAAAAAAATTCAAGCCCACATCATCATAAGAAAATTATCACCCAAAGTTTTTTCTGACTGCATTTCTGAATTACTTTCGAATTTTTCAAAATCTCAGCAATTCTTTCCGTTTACTTAAATTCAGCTTTCATTTTGCGCATAACTTTTAACTAAAAATTAAATCGAATTAAATTTCACATTATATTGTTGAACATCCCTTAATAAATCTTTGAAATCCCTACATGCGCTGTATTGACACAAATTTAACTCGGACACATTCACTCTCTTCAAGGATACGACACCCCACACGATTTTCCTTCACTACTCGTATATATGTAAACATATTTCTCAAAAGTTTTTCTTTTTAATAGTTTCAGGCTCTTACGTCCGGCTATCAGAAAACGAATTTCTCAGCAATTTTGAAATCGTGTCTGGAATACACAATAAAACGTCATCAGAAATTTCTACCGGGTGAAGCAGGATTTTTAATGGACCTATTGCAAGAGGTGAGTTGATGTGTATTTTTTAATGTATTGACTTGGTATTGTTACATATTGTAGAGACGACTAAGTTACGTTTAATACGTGACAATTAGTATTTTTTCCTTTTTCGTTAAAGTCAGCATTTAATATTTAAGTAATTCAGCAAAACATATTTATATATAAAATGCAAATATCACTTACTAGATTTTAATGAGTTGACATATTTAAGTCAATGAGTAAAAGCACAAATTGAGTAAAGCTTACACATATATTAGGTGTTAGGATTCCCCTCTCTTGATATTATATTCATATCATGGGATGTTAGTCTCCGGATTTTTTGAACCACCTGTTAGTTAGTAATCCCAAATCGACAAGCATGGACCTCTCAAACCTCAACATCCTTAACCAACGTTAAAGTTAACAAATGGTAAGCGGATGAATCTAAAATGGGCATCGGAGTATATGCAGATATCCATGTCATAAGTACAAACATTGCAAGGATGATCGGAAAAAGTTACAGTATCATTCAAGCTGAGCTTTATGCCATCCGTTCTTGGAACTGGGACAAAAAGTGCGCCCATTCATAAACTCACGGGCAGTCAAGCAGCATAATAGCATGAAGGTTAATCTTCTTTGACTTCAAACGTACATTTCAATACTCTTCGGGACATATGAACAAGAAACAAAGTCAAATTCTGTTGGGTACTAGGGCGCAATTGGATTGGAGGAAATAAAAAAAAAAAAAAAAAAAACAAATGGACTGGCTAAAAAAAGGTCAGCTTTTCAGCTTCAATGACTCAGCGATTTTTGCGACATCCCATATTCAGCAATCAGTCAACTCAAAAATCAACGAACGGACGAACAATTAGGAGAACAATATGCTTCAATCCTATTGGGGGACTACACCGTATAGAAAACCGAATTTTCGATAAAAAGTTTACAAACAAATAACTGAAGCGTTCATTGTGAATACCGACAAGGTTTCGTGTGACGATGGTATCAGCTGTATAATTTTTGAATGAGCACCAGAGCTTTTTTTATTGTTATTTTATTTACTATTAATAAAAGCATAGGAAACTTGCCAAGATGGACAATCAAAATTTTTGAAGTTTTGCAGTCAGGTGTTTTGCTGAGTAGGTATGCTGAACGTTTTAAAATGAAAAGTTTCTACTTCACAACGTCACGATTAAGACTAGCTTCTTAGTCTAGTTTAGTTTGGCATAGATTAACAGAATTATAACTCAAAAATCTTCCTCGATGATACGCCTTCTGTAGCGGAACCTATTTACGATATGTTATAAAATTAGAAACAATTCGCCTAAAGTGAATTAGATTTGTTGAGCCATGTAGTTTAATTTCATTAGCTACCTTCTCATTTCAGATATATTGCTTATTTTGTCTAATAAATTATGGTTTAGGAAATAGTTAAATCTTATCCTATAGGATGTAGTTCAATTGACTATTTTACAACCGGTATTGTGAAGACCGAGCTTTGATAGCCTTTTTTTCGCATATGTCATAACTCATTTTCTCCATTAGAGTGATAAATTTTCTTCTGAGGAATGCGGGCTCCTTGGTGAAGGATATAGAAAGACTAAGTCCACAGTTAGACGCGAGGCGTCTCCATTCTTGAACGAGGTTTCCTTTGGTCAATCTGATATGCCTTAACACTATACTGGGCAACCTTACTTCCTTAATCCCCATCACTATATCCACATGGTCGAGGTGCATCTTCAATTTGTCTTAAAACATTGATAATATCTCGGTTTCTAGACACAGTATGTAATTGGGCGTGTTTCTTGGTAATTAGAAGTATGCCTTAGGAAGTAACGTACGAACCTCTCTGCTTCCTCAAAGGAGCAGTATTCCTACACTTGAGTATCGTTCGGCAGTTGAGCGAAATTATTTTTGCTATGAGCTATGTGTTTGCTGTTGAAAATACGATCCCGTAGAGATGGGATTTCAGGCTTAACCTCAACTAGTTTACCCTCTAGATTTTTTCTCATATTTAGGTTGGCCGATATTACAACTACCAGGTATTTATATTATATTCACTTACAATTTTAACCATTTCACCTCGGTATATCCACTTTTCGATTTTACCAGGTTAACAGTTAAATTCGAGCATTCACAATATACGTTGTGCCCATTCATCATCAAAGAAGACAATGTCATCCGCATACAACAAAGCAGAAATTCTTGTACGAAATATGTCAATTCCACCTCCTAAGAATGTCGTAATATCGTTAACGGACAGTAAAAAAACAACGTATTCATGACGCACACAGAGAAAGTTCCTCAGATATAGTCTCTCCGTCCCATACGTATGTATGTCACGTAATTATCATACAAAGCTTTTAATATGCTGATAATTTCACTCAAAATTTCGATCTTATACAGTTTATAGAAAAATGCATTTCGCTCAATACAATCGAAAGATGCTCGAAAGTCTACCAACAAGGCATACAACCTTTTATTTTTATTTTTGTAAATTTCGACGATGGTTATCAGTGAAAATATATGAAAATATATTGAAAATTCTGTTGAACATAATTGTGAGCGTGTGCTAAAATTCCATTGTGCAGTTTCTTATAACTCAAAAGGAACGCGGTCATCTCTGGGGTTTCATGTACATTGGCATTTTCAATGACCCTTCCAGAGTGTAAGTGGTGTATCCAAGGTTTACTCCAAAAACAGATAAGCGGCATATTGAATTGGAGATGCACTATAAACATTATTGAGAAGATTGTTAGAATGATCCTTGAATAATGACCTGTTCACTTCACGGCTCTCCAAAACTCTGATGAAGAACTTAAGCTGCTTGCATTCTAATAATTTGATGCTCATATGAAGTTTTTTTTTTCATAGCAAAGATATGCTTAGTGTTAGCCTTAGAGACGTGAATGATTATTTACTTGCACATAAGCACACTCGGCCGAATCACTTTCATTTGCAAATATTTTTATTTGTTTATGGGGTTGGCTTTTCGATTAAATCAGTGAGCTTTCCAACAGTTGGAGAAACGTTCAATGCGTACAATGAGCTTTGCTCCATAATTAGCCTATTAAGGTATGTTGTCGACTTTTATCTTTTTATATTACTTTCGGTTTTAGCCTAGGTTAAGACGTGCTACTTAAAGTCGCGATACGCGTTATTATAGATACAAATTAGTTCAAGCGACGTGTAGTCCTAGTCCGTACATATCCCTTTACGAAAACTATGATGTAGATGGTTCCAATCTCCGAAAATTAAACAGTAGGCTAGTTTAGATCAGGCAATTCTGTGAATAAAAGTTAACTTTCCACAAAGCGATGAGCTCGTCTCCAACTTTGTCAAAAATCACTTAGGGCCAGTTTTTTCAGTTCGAGATCATCCGAGTCTCAGGGTTAAACTCGATTTAACTCCAAAAACATGTTTTTCAGTCAATTTTAATCCTGGGCTAACACCGAGATAACCCAACAAATTTGCTGAGTTAACTCTGGATTAAGTGAACAAATTTTTTTGACAGATAATGAAAATAGCAAGGAAAAAAGTTGATTTCGCTTATATTTTTGTGAAATATTGCTGCTTCTTTTCCTCATTGTTCTTGTTATGCACCAAACAAAGAAAAAAAAAAGAGAAAACAATAAACAATAAGCAGATGAGAAGGACAGATTTAGATAGTGTTTTGACAATTGAACGATACAATGGCAGTGATGCCAAATTATACCACCACTCATGGAGTTAAATTTAATCCTTCACTGAAAAACTGCTTCATGAGTTAACTCTGGATTAATTTTAGCCTCGAGTTAGTAAATTCTGGATTAACTGAGAGTTAATTCAGCACTGCAAAACTTGGCCTTAGAGTCTAAACACATAAGTGACCCGGTCACACCAAAGGTTGTTAATGATAAAGTGAATGGGTTTAGTGTATCCATCGTATAAGCCCCGAGATATATTTTTGTTACCCAAGATGACATTAAATTTTACCTAAACAACTCAATGGCAAAAAAGTCAGCTGATGTTGATGGAATTGAAAAAAGTGTATTTTTGAAGGTAATTCGTCGCAAAGGTTTAAAATTTAAATATTAAAAAAAAGTTATTTATCAATTACAATAAACTTGTACAGAATATAAATAAATAATAAACAAATAGATGAAGAAATAAATAAATAAATAAGCAAATAAATAAATATGTATGTATAAATATATAAATAAATCAATAATAAATAGAACAAATATATACGCAATATATATATATACAAACCAATAATTGTACAGATAAATAAATGACAGGTATGATGAATTTATTACGATTCGTTCAGTAGACTCGAAAACAAGTGGTTTTCAGCTGAGCTGCAAGACCGGCGATAGCGCTCGAATAATTTATTTAATCTAATAGGAACTTTTTCGATTTTTAAAGCTAAATGGAGATCATCGGTCGAAAAATACCAAGGCAGGTTAAGAATCATTTCCAGTAATTTATTTTGGGCTATTTGCAATTTTCTGATGTGACTTTTTGCACATTTACCCCACGCAGGTGAGGCATAAAACACAATCGGCTGGAAAATTGCTTTGAAAATAACGAGTTTATTTTCAGTACTCATATTTGATTTTCGATTAATAAATGGGTATAACATTTTTATAGCCAGGTTAATCTTTTTAATGGTTTCATGAACATGAAGACTAAAGGTAAGTGTTTTATCTAAGTGCACCCCAATATACTTGGAACTTGATTTCCAATCTGTTTGAATGTTGTTTAATACATTGTAATTTTGTTGTTCGGTAAGAAATAGGTTTTTCTTTTTCGTGTAAAAAAGACAGTCTGAGTCTTTGAAGCATTTAATGTAATCTTCTATTTATTGACATATGATTCAACTTCATTTGCCAATTTGGTTACTATGTTACAACCTAATGAATCTGAAGCATAAATGCAAGTGTCGTCCGCATCGCAAGTAGTTTGTAAAAATGTTGTTGAGGTACCCTCCCATCAATTGAGAAACTTTCTGAATCGTAATTATTTATATTACATAGACTATGTATTTCCTGTCAGACAAAAAGGACTGAATAATTTTTATTAAGTACAGCGGAAAATTAAGGTTGTGAAGCTTGTAGAGCAAACCTTCATGCCAAACTGTATCGAACGCTTTTTCTACGTCCAGCAGAATCATACCAGTACTTTTCCCTACAGCTAAATTATCTTTGGTATGTTTCGTGATGCGGTGAATTTGATGTACTGTAGTATGGTGTGGCCTGAATCAAAATTGTGACGCACAGTCCGAGGTAAACACTTCAATAATTAATATTGCTGCCCCAGGTTTAAGGGGCAAGGATAAGCACAAGTGGTCCACCATACGGGATAAGCCTACAAAAGTACCAGGCAGAAATATTGTCCATGTAAAGACAGGACCTTCCCGTAATTGTCGAAAGTTGTTGGATCCCTTGTTTTACTTTGAATAATTCATCACTCGTGATATTATTGTCGCATTTTCGAATGAAGAAATTGAAGTTCAGTCCCAAAAGTACGAAAAAATACGGTCGACGCAACCACCTGCAGATGGAACTGAACTTAAATCCTTAATAGGTATACTTGTATTTACAGCAGCTTTAAAAGATAACCAACTTACGTTGCGAGAACGCTTTGGCAACACTTATTGTGGAAACCGGTTCAACTTTCAATCAATTGTTTGAGATTCGACGACAAGACCACTCGTTTGGAGCGCCGTGCTCAAGATTCGTTTGTACCAATCCAAGAAATTTGGTCTTTGTTTATATATAAGTGTAAAAAAAATTATCAGCCAAGTAGCTACGTAACAATTGATGAGCAATTGCTAGCTCTTCGAGGCCGTTGTGGTTTTAGAATGTATGTCCCAAATAAACCAGCTAAGTATGGGATAAAGCTTGTAATGATGTGTGACAATTCAACCAAATACATGGTTAACGCCATACCATATTTAGGCTCTGGAACAAACTTAGGTTGCTTACCATTAGTTTTACGTTAAGGAACTAACTTAATCTATACATGGCACAAATCGGAACGTTACCACCTACAATTGGATCACATCCGTGCCGCTAGCAAAAGCCTTACTAAAAGAGCTTTATAGAGCTTACTCTATTAGGTACAATTCATTCTAACAAACGCGAAATACCACCCGAATCTCAAAACGATAGGAAAAGTCATATTGGACACCTATGTTTTGCTTTGAAGGTCTTCTCACTCTTCTATCTTATAAGCCAAAGGCTAACAAAGTTGTGTTTTTATTATCTACTTCTAATGAAGAAGCTAATATAAATTCAGAAACAAAAAAATCAAATATGGTTGAGTTTTATAATAAAACTAAAGAAACTGTTGACACTTTGGACCAAATGTGCTCTATTATGACATGTAGCCGCAAGACCAGAAGATGGCCTCAATGCATTCTGTACGGCATTTTAAGTATAGCTTTTGTTAGGAGTTACGTAATTTACTGTGCAAATATGTATACAGAAGAAAAAGAGCCACTTTCTCGTCGGAAATTTATGAAGGAATTACATAATTTTTTGACCAAGGAATGGATGGAAAAACGATTGCAGAAAAAAAATATTCCAATTTCCGTCAGAGATGTTATAAATACTATACTGGAATCGAATGCCTTAAAGCAATCAGGAAATAGTTCAGGATAGTCTGAAAATAAAAAGAGAAAGATTTTTGCTTTTTGTCCCTCCTTAAAGAGAAGAATGTGTACGTCATTATGTGCCAAATGCGGAAAAACTGTTTGTGGCGAACACAAAGTTGAAGTGTGGCACTCAAATACAAAAAATCTTTGAATTTTTTTAAATATTTTTTTTTTTTTTTACACTTACATAATCTTTTGATTTTCAAAAATATGAATAATAAAAATTCTGATTTTGGTACTTAATTTTGTTGCTTTCTATACGATGAATTTGAAGAGGCTGCTAATAAAAGCAAAAAAAAAGGTCTGCGTAGTATTATTATTTCTTATAACTTATAACAAAAGGCAATAAAAGAATAAATATTTAATATTTAAATATTTTTTTAAAAAAATTGGTTTTTTGATACGTAGTCGAATCGACGATGATAAGTAATAACGACCTACTGAAATTGATTAGCAATCTAGGGTAAACAGTTAAGTTAATTTTGAAAGAAACCTTGAAGTGTAAGACTGCATACTTCAAATTCATTTTTGCTGGTTCTTTTGCCCTGTGTATCTAATATTTCTGTATCATCACCGTCCACCTTTGATAAGGCAGAAAATATCGCTACAGGCAAATATTTACAATTCAGCGTTGGTGGCTTAGCCAATGATATGTATAGATGAAACCATGAGCATTTCATTGTATCGGTTCATTCCTCTTACTTTCACGAGATAAAATCACCAACCATCAAAATGGTTTTCTATCTCGTTCCATATAATCGGCACTCCAAGCGGAAGTTTTGTTCTAATAACGAAATGACTCCACGCATGTTTCACAAACTTTATGTGTCCCCCAATATAAGTCCTATTATCCCAGTTTTTCCCAAAATTTTCTTGCTAGACTTCTTTTATAAAATTATTTATTTTTCTTGACCAAATTTTCCATATGTGTAACAGAAATGGTCGGAGTTATTAATACAAAACTTCCGTAAAAAACTCATCCCTTTTCGCAATTATAACACTCAATAGGAATAATTAATGAATGAACTGCTATTTTTTCCAATTAGGAATGGTAAACAAGATGGTACATACTCAAACCATAACAAATATTTGTCACGTAAAATAAAATAGGTTAAAAGAGTATGTAAGTAAAGAATCTCTATATATATATTTTTTTTTGTTTAGTTTATCATGAGAACTAGAGTCAATTGAAATAAAATAAATACTCGTATACTTAGAGCACTTAATAACCTTACTGAATTTGAATCCACTACGAAAACTACGTGCACAGAAAATGCTTTAAAATAAACTATTTTCCCATTGCCTGAAAAGTATGTAAAATTAAGTATTTAAAGCCTTCCAATCAAGTAGAGAGCTGTCGAACAGTTAGCCTCCTTAGTGGCTTAAGTAATATCTTTGAAAAAATTCTCAAAGATGAACTTTTTAAAATCATTATCAAAAGAAAAATTTAAATTTAGCCGCTTTCATAATATTTTTCATCAAGTAATTATGTAAAACATCAGCGATATAAAAAAAAGCCTTTGGTTGTATATGACATAATGTTTTTTTTTTTTCAAAATGATTGCTTTAGGTTTTCACAATTTGTGTGTAAATTAGTTCAAAATGTTCGAACTATTATTAGACAAATGGAAGATTAAACTAAATAGGCAAAAAATAGGCATCTTCCCTCAAATCACTTACAAATAAATGACATCTTGATGGTATGGGAATCATATGTCTGGTACCTGGGGCTTCATCTTGATTTTAAGCAAATATTTAACCACCGATATGATGAGCCCTGAAAAAAGTTAGACTGGACTGGACATAACTTTGCGTGGCATTACTCTGCGCGAGATCTGCATAAAAAAACAAAAGTTGAATTGGTTTAAGATAGAATACATAAACTTATTGCCAAATTCATAGAAAAGTGCAACAGTGCCCTGGTTAATAATTTATTTTTCTAGCCAGGTTTGCAACAGTACACTTCGAAAGTTCATGAATTCGTTATTTAAATATTTGTTAATTTTTATGTAACCGACTAATGTATTTGTTGTTAATTTATTTATATACTTATTTGTTAATTAATTAATTAATTTGTTTATTTAATAATTTTTATTTATTTATATGTTAATATTCATTCATAATTTTTCTTTTTTATTTTCTATTTATTTATATTTATTCAATAATTTATTTACAATATATAATTATTTATTTACGAGTATGTACTATTAATTCATATATTTATTCATCTATTTATTATCTGACTTATTAATTTCGTAATATAATCGTTTTGCTTCTAATTAAGATTACAAGGAATATAATTTGCAGCGATCGATTCGTTGGACCCAATTTTCAACGACTCGGCCACACACGATTGTAGCATGTGCTGTGTGGCTTGTGGCACCATCCTGTTGAAACCACATGCCGTCCAAGTCCATATCTTCCAATTCGGACCAAAAATAATCGCTGATCATGGCGCGATAACGCTGACTATTCACAGTAACGTGACGGTCGTTATCGTCGACGAAAAAATATGGCACCAAACAGTTATTTTTTGTGGTGATTCATAAAGCACATGTTTGTTTTTACCCGACCAATAATGCATATTTTGCTTATTGACGAACCCATTGAGCCAAAAACGAGCTTCGTCGCTGAAGATGATTTTGCGATGAAATTCATCACCTTGGCGCATCTTCTCCAGAACCCAACCGGAAAACGTACGTCGATTCAAATGGTCCATCTACTTCAATTTTTGAGTCAGCTTGATCTTGTATGAGTGTGAACCAAGATCCTTACGCAAAATACGCCATAATGTGGTCTGAGCGATGCCAATTCTTGAGAAAGCCGTGGAATTGACTAATTTAGATCGTTTGCTACGGACGTCTGAACGGCAGCGATATTTTCGACACTTCGACCAACACCCGTTGTCTCACTGACACGGCAACATCACACAACGAATACGTAGACTCAAATTTTTGCACTAAACTTTTTATTGACTGTCTACTAGGGCGAGAATTATGACCGGAAATTTGAGTTAACGCTCTTAAAGTTGCAGACACCGACTCCGAATATCTGTAGAAAATTTTTATAATTTGCAGACGTTGCTGGTTAGTGTACCTTACCACGATTAAATGTTGAGTTTACTGAATAAATTGACAGCGACAGTTTGATGATTAGTGAAAGAGTGCGTTCACAAATTAAATTCAAAGTTGTCAAGTCCCTATTGGAAAATCCTATATTATTGCTATTATATTTTCTTTGTTTTCTATATTGAGGTTTTAGTATAAATTTTTCCTTAAGATGTAAAACTTAAAATCAGTTTATCTTTTGTAGTTCGCAGAAATATAAATTACCAATTTCAGTAGAAAGATATTTAATAAGGCATCAAATCTCTTTTTAAGATAATATGCGTTCACTCAGAACAAGTTAATTATTTTTTTACTGAGGAAATAATAATCTTAATCTTAAAGAAAAAAAACATTGACTTATTTCTAACGCCAACTATGACATAATTTTCAATTTTTAATTATAAAGTATCATCGTGAGGTGAGGTTTTTCGATAGGCTTTTTTTGACAGATCTCGCGTGACTTCTATCAAACTGCCTTGTCATTTTTGTTCAGTATCGTTTGGCAAGACACCATGGAAAGACTCATATCACAACAGCGTCTCAAAGTTGTTCAGTTATATTACGAAAATCAGCGTTCTGTGTGAAATATTATTCGTGCGATTCGAGGAACATACGGTGCGCATAATCGACCTACTGAAACTACTATTGCCAATTTAAGTTCCAGTTTACATAAGTGTAATACCCGACCGGTTAGACCACATCCAGCACGTGAATTTTGAAGAGATTATAACAGCAGTAGCTGAGAGTGTACGCGAAGACCGTGACGAATCGATTCTTCAATGTTCTCAGCAGCTTGGCTTGGCGTATTCGACAACTCGGAACTCGGCCTAAAAGCGTACAAAATTCAACTTGTGCAAGAATTGAAGCCAAGCGACTTGAATTTACATCATATTTTCAGTGAATGGGCTCTGGAAAAACTCAATGAAAATCCGGTGTTTTATCGTGAAATTTTATTCACAATACGTTAATGTTCAATGTTTATGTTAATATACAAAATTGCCGTATCTGGGCTGATGAGCAACCCGAAGAGTACCAAGAGCTACCATTACATCAATTTTAAGCAACGGTATGGTGTGGTTTATAGGCTGGTGGAATCATTGCTCCATATTTCTTTAAAAATGAGGCAAATCCGAACGTTTCCGTCAATGGTAATCATTATCGCGCCATGCTAACGGACTATGTGCTTCCTGAAATACAAGCACATGATCTCGGTGAGCTCTGGTTTCGACAAGACGGCCCTACGAGCCATGCAGCGCGTGAAACAATGGACTTGTTGAGAAATCATTTTGGTGAGCACTTAATTTTACGTTTGGCCGCCTAGATCGTGCGATATCACACCTTTGTGCTTTTTTTTCTTCAAGAAGCCAAATCAAAGTAATTCGTTGGCCTGATTACAGCAATTTTGACATCTGTCTCTTTTGACATTTAGCATGCATTATTTTTGTTTTGTAATTCAATTATAACTTTTCGCAGTTGTGTTAAGGGGGTGCTCATGGTTCAAGTGGTAGTGCATTAATGGCTTCCAAATCGGACGGCTTGGGTTTCAAAACCATCCGCGCCCGAAAGATAAGACAAGGCAAAGGTTACTAAATCTACGTTAGATATGTGGTTGCCTTGAATGCAACAACAAATCTAACTACACTAATAATTGAGTATCCCCATCAATGTTGGGTGTCACCCATAAAGCGAAATAACCACTGAGCCAAAAAAATATTTGTTTCTCTCTCTGCCCCATTTCCCTTAAAAACTATTCCTTCCTTAACACTTAAGTGTAGTAATACCAACTTGAGTGTTGGGTTCTCAACATTCCGCCCATTTATACTTCACCTTTTCTACGGACCACACCGCCCTCAACGACATTTCGACTTATGCAATAATTGATAATATGCTATAAATATAAGTGAAGTAATAGATACAGCATCAAATTATCGATTTTAAGGCCGCATTTATAGAGACGAACTATACGGAGCAATGTCTACAATATCGTTCATTTGTGCAGGATGATGATGGAGAATGAACGATGCTCCATTAAGTTACCGTACTCACCGGGACTTTGATTCAAAAAAAGAATTCAGAATTTTTTTTTATATAATCCCGCGCGCGCACCAAGGGGATATGAATACCCTTTTACTGCCTTTTTTCCAGGGCGCGGGCGGCTGGTGTAGTAGTTTGAGACTCAGGTGTATTAGGTTTCAATATTTTTTCCCAGAGGTGGTTGTCAAACTGGACGGGACAATTTAGCCCGGCCAGCAAACACACCAACATCAGTGTTATGCCTTCATGTCAGAGTTGATACCGACGGAATTTTCATATAGCTACATACAAATTCTATGAAATGATTTTTCAGAGAATTGCCTCGCACGGGATGCGAACCGCGACCCCTGCTTGGGGTCTACGCATACACCACTACATCACGGCCACCCCCTGTTCTATTTAAAATCATCCCTGAAATGATGTGCCAACACAAGGTGTATAATCTTTCAACAGTCCGTCCAATTACTCGCATACGCCGGTGATATTGACATAATCGGAAAGAAGCGTAATGTTAGTTTCAATTTCCCGAGTAATGAGGCGGAAGCGGCGAAGTTTGGTTTAATGGTCAATAAGGACAAGACCAAGTACAAGTACAAGTACAAGTACAGATATATATATATAACAGATATAACGACATCGACGCTAAAGAATAATTCTTGCCAATCATTGTAGAATATACACCATGACACTGTGTATGAATTAGTATTATCAGACACTACTGCATAAGCAACTTATAACCCGCTCTCTGTACTTATGCTAACTGGTTAATAAAAACAGTCTTTAACAAGAGCTCAACCGACGTGTTTGCTTGCTTCATGTCCACATATGCCACACGGTGGGCCCGTTCGGAAAGCTTTAATCGTAGAAATAACGTTTTAAACCCATGACAATAATTATCAAATAATAAGTAAGGTAATTATTTACATTAGAGGGTTGGAATCGGAATCATTACCGGAAATGGCCGACATCAGCAACAGCAGTTTTATGGTTCGGGCCCCATCATATGCCCGTTCTTAATCACAAACTTGCTCAGATTTCTGGGGAAAAATGGTTTTGAAAACAAGATGCCAATTCTGGATTCTGGCAGTTGAAGCTGTGTGAAAAATCGTGACAACTTACAACGTTCCTGACTTCATTTGGAAGGGATTGGTTTTTACGATTACCCTTTGGTATTTCTTTAGCAACAGAGATATACCAAAAACGCATGCAAAGTATTTTATTATGAGTAGTTTGTCTGTTAAACGACATTTTGATTTTAGGCTTAGCAGTATAAGAGCACGATCGTATTCTAAGGGAAGTTTTAAAACGGTTTCATGAGCATGGAATCACGTTAAATAAGGATAAGTGCGAAATAGGTATGAAACCAATAATATTTCTTGGGCCATAAAACTAACGAAAATGGAATTCACCCGTATGACTCAAAGGTGAAGGCTATCGAGAAGTGCCCAAACCCAACTAATATCACGGAACTTAAAAGTGTTTTAGGAATGGTGAGCTTTCTGGGTAAATTTATACATTACCTCTCAGATCGATGAAAGCCATTGAATGAACTGCTACGTAGTTTAGTCAACTTTTACTGGAGTGAAATACAGAACGCAGCTTTTGGAAGCTTAAAAGCGATGCTGACTGGTGCACCTGTATTAAAAATGTATAATCTAAGACATTAAACTATATTATCTTCAGAAGAATTATCTTATGGACTGGGATCCGTGCTTTTACAAGTTGACGAAAAAGGACATCTGCGCCCAGTAGCCTATGATTCCAGGACACTTGCAGATTGAAAAATAAGCCTTAGCACTCATATGGGCTGTATTCGAAAAGTTCACGGGCCTATTAACAGGTATTCATTTTTTTATAAAAACGGACCACAGATCATTAGTTCCTATTATTTCAACAAAAAATATAAATGACCTAACACCGTACGTTCTAACGAAATTTACTAGAGGGCTGAGAAATTTCTAGTTGCTACAGATGCACTTTCATCGACTTCAAATATAATTGAATCAAACGATTGAAAATCTACCTATAACAGAGGCAAAGCTTAAAACAATTACAGAGAATTACAGACAAAAAGCAAAGTACTGTTTAAATAGATGGCCAGACCAATATAAACTTCAACCAGAGATCTGTTAATTCTACAACGATCGATACAATTTGATCGGATAACGGCCCAAAATTTCAAGAGCTTAACTTTTCAGAGTTTGCTAAGCTTGCACGAAAATGGGGATTCCATCATGAAACATCGTCACCCAGATACCCACAACCTAATGGATCTATTGAATGGTTTGTGAATGTGGTAAAATTGCTGTTAAAGAAGAACACAGACCCGTATCTTGCGTTAATGAAATATCGCACAACAAGGTGTTAGGCAAAAACAACATATTCTTAGAAAAAAGCAGGCCGATAACTACAATAAACGGCATGCCGCCGTCTCAAGAACAGCGTTTGAGATTGAAGATATAGTATGGGTCCGAGATATTAGTGATGGAAAGAGTCGGTCAATTTGCTGGTACTTCCAGATCTTACATCATCAACACCGACCGGTGTTTTTTGCATGTAAACTTTGCAGAATTTTTTTCAAAATTGGATATGTTTTTGAATCATTCTGGTATTTGTTTTTTGTTCCAACATCAGTTATATTTTTCTCGTTCAAAAAGTGGTTTTCGATTGTATGGACGTGAGCCAATTATCACAGGTAATTTTTCTATTTGACCCATGAATAGGTTGAGCCAAGTTCTGCAGAAAATAATAATAATGCAAAAGATTGTTTTCTCGACGTTGATCTTTTTTTACCAAATACACTTAGATTTTTGAATTAAATGGTCAAACTGTTCCCTGACTTAAGCAAGACGGTCATTTTTACGGCGATCCTCTCTTGTATTTCAATCGTCAAATCGTAAACAATTTATTAGGAATTCAAATTTTGAACCAGGCATTGCAGCCCTAAAGTAAGGTAAGCTTGTATCTTTGTCAAACAAATTCTTTGCTGTCACACCATTCATGTTCAAATCATCAGACAAGTAGTACATACCGAGTAGGGCTCGTAATTTATTTGTTGTTGTACCATGTGTATATAACCTGAAGCTTGATCTTGGTCGAAATTGATTCGGTCGCTTTAAATTTTTCCCTTTGAAGACTTATTTCGTTGCTAGTGTACGATGCAATACCATCAATATGTTCATTTTCGTTATTTTCATCGAGCAGTAAGAGCTCAACTGATTCGCTTTCAATCATTATACTTCGACAAGTGTTCGCCATTTTGTCACAAATACTGAATAAATTAAAAACAACACATTACTATTAATTGAAATAAAACATCTCAGGGAATAAATACTTGCAAGTAAACGCGAAACAATTTTGTAATTACTACCGATTTTACTACCCAAGGACGCTACAGAACCCTGCATTAATTATTTCTATAACTTACGTACTTGGCTGTCGGCCAACTGTCATTTAGCACAAAATGTAGAATATGAACTTTAAAGAAAATAGAAAAAATACCGACCACGTGCTGCCAATGTTTAAGAAAGATTATCGATTTAATTTGGCACAGGGTGACTTTGTGGCTCTATAGACCTTTTCGGGCACATTGCGTATGGGAAACAGTAAAAAAAAATAAACTTTTCATCCAATAAGAATACTGGCTGATATAAGAATAGTCTGATGCAGGACATATTAGGCAACTGTTGTAGATTTAGGATTATGGATTATATAAATAATTGTTGTTACCTATTTTGCTGATAGAACTTTTTTAAAAACTTTTTTAGATCCCCTCTCTCATACGATTTTTTTCATAATATGAACCAGTAAATAAGATTCCAAAATATTTGTATCCCAAACCAGAACTCCCTGTATAAGAATTATTTAAGTTGAATGCATTTATATTTGTCCTTAATGTTAGGAATTATCGAATAAAAGCAGACGAATTATCACTTCAAAAATTGTTCGAATAATATTTTTCGAAATCATTTGATTAAACCAGTAATAATAATACTGGTTTTTTCATTCGAATGATTTTTTTAACTTTGTACTATCGGGGTTGGATAAATATTCGAAAGATTTTCATATGAATAAATGATTTTTTTAACTATCTTAATGTATTTAAAGTACAAAATGTATGGCATATAAGGTATAACAATCCCCCGTTTAACAAAATGTTATTGGGATGCATGAATATGAATGAATGAATAAAGAAAACTATAGATAGTTGCAACCATTCAGTTACTAACTATCGATAGTCGACTTCATTCTATAATTCTCATCACTACTAGTTGTTGATTCATCCCGCTGCTTCGCCACTATGTCCATGCTTAAATATGGTCTGTAGTAGATTAACTTCCATCATTTTATATTCACTAGAAGACCAAATTGACTCAAAAAATCGACTCCTTTTATTGCTTTCTTGACGTCGGCCATTGTGAACAACCATTTGCAGCCTAATATTTGCAATCATCATTTTTTCACCGTAAGACCCCTTTAAGCCGTATAAGATGATGTTACCTGGTTTGCGTTGTGCATACTTCACACGAAAACGAATAAAGGAGACGTAGGCACTTTATTAACCAACAAACGAGTAAAGGTGTTAAATTCAGAGACCTAGAGCCGTCTTAAGACCATCAAATAATAACTACGTTAGAGGGTTAAGTTGTAAGCTTTTTTGTATACTATTAATTATATACAACATATAATAACCACTAAGATTGTAGAATTATTTTAGGAAGATCAATCAAATAAACAGCTGATTGAGCTGAGTAGCAGGCGAAGAAAAAGTATTCGGAAGGCAGAAGGCCAACCGGAAGAGTGGTAAAATTTCGTCGTTTAATAATTGTTATGACTAAGGTGTTCAAGATGCTCACTAAAACTAAGCGGATATTATAGACTTGCATTCCATGTTGTCTTGTACATCATTCGATGATATTTTGTATTTATAAGTTGTTTTTGTTGTGGTGGACTGAAATCAGTTGTTGTTCAGGAGAATTAAATGAAGGTGATGAGACATTGCTTAGTTTATTAGCATTGCCACGACATAACAGTGCAAATTGGTATCGATCAATAAAAAAAAACATGCTCAAAGAAATCAAGAGATAGTGAATCATAAGATTCAAAAATTAAAAGTAATGTGCAGGAAACAGAAGAGACCTTGCTTTCTTCGGCTGCCTCGAGTGGCACTAAGGCTGATGATCCAGAGATTCTAAGGTTCTGGAAAGAAAATAGGTGAGACGTAAAACTAAGCGCCACAGACCAAACTAGTAATTAAATAGTAGCAGTATAAAGGTTGCCCTAAAAGATTTTACTCCAGGCGCTGCTTACAATCTTAATTTCTTCTTGACTAAAGCCGGGGCGGTGTTAGTTGTTGAGAGTGCTGCTTTTGAAAGTCTATCTCGAAAAGGTCGAACAAGCTCCAGAAGAGGCACACTCTGAAAGCCTAGTGTCCTAGGGACCGTTTGAGAGGAAAAGAAGACATTTGGAAAATACACGGCGCAAAAAAAAGGCAAATGCTTTCGAAGACGGTAGTACTGAAAGCCTTACTCCTCCAGCGAAAACAGAGAAGAGAAACAAATTGGAGAATGTCGCAGCCACTGAAAAGGATCAAGCTCTCGGAATTGAAACCACATCCTTTTCTTCCGTTTCGAACACAAGTAAATGATTGAAAGGTTTTGGTGCTCGTTCTGATAATGAAAGAAACCTATTTTGCAATTAAAGCGTCCAAATTCAATGGAAAAAATACGACTAGCTGTGGTTTTACAACCACACAATGTTCGAATTTGGCCAGTGCTACAACCAGCAAATGTTGTAGCTCTCGTAGACGAAAGCCTCAGAGCCGCAGAGAAACAACTCTGCTGGTGGATTTCTCCTCGCACAATATCCGACTAAAACCTGTGCTGCAACCAGCAAAAGCTGAAGCTGAGGGGGTTGGAACTCAGATGTCGCTGCATAACCAACTTTCGAGAAACCACGAAACACAAAGTGGGGCACCTATAGAGGCGCCGTTATCATCGATAGCTTCGAGTTGGAAATGCTTTTAATGGCCATAGCTCGAACGACGCTGAGTCCAAGCAGTCCATAGTAGATAGCTTTGATATAAATAATGGAACTTTTAATGTGACCTTTTCAGGCCACCACAACTGACGCGAACCATTTTCTGGTTTCTACGAAAACTCACAAAATGCTGATCCGTTTCCACTTAGAACCCTGTGCTCGCCACTGAAAAGTAGATTTGTTTTCACAAGGGTAGTAAGAATCGGGAAAACAAAGACATCCGTTTTCTCATTATAATCTAAGAGTCAAGAAAATTTATATATTTTTTTGTTAGGCTTGGAAATTGTCACAAAAATCAAATTCTGGCAGTTGCCTGGTGGTGCTCCTAGGAGGGGCGAAGGGCTAAAGCCGTCAAAGAATTTAATACGGTCACGTCAAAGTTGATTTTTAACATACTACCTTGAACTAAAATTTCCCTCAAGTTATTCAGAAAATTAAAAATACAAGTTTATTCATCTAAATCTATTTTGTCCCCTTTAAAGTAATCCTTATCGACTGCAACACACTTATGCCAGCGCTTGATCCAATCCTAGAAACATTTTTCATATTCGGTTTTCGGTATGTCCATCAGTGCTTCCTGCAATTTTTCCATTATTTCCTCCCGGCTGCTGAAACGCGTTCCTCGTAGTGGTTTTTTAACTCGATTGAACAGAAAGAAGTCACAGGGAGCCAAATCAGGTGAATTCGGTGGTTGTTGGATGATATTTGTTGCATTTTTCGTAAAAAAATTACGAATAATGATGGCACTGGCAAAGGTACGTTATCATGGTGCAAAATCCATGAGTTTTCTGCCCAAAATTCTGGTCGCTTTCGGCGAATTGCTTCACGCAAACGCCCAAATAATACTTTTTGTTTACTGTCTGGCCTTCTGGCATAAATTTATGATGCACTACACCGTTGTAATCCATGAAAACCGTGAGGATTGCCTTCTTTTTTGACTGAAAACGACGTGGTTTTATTGGTCTCGGTTCATTTGGTGAACGCCATTCACTTGCCTGTTGTCTGGATTGCGTGTCGTACTCATAAACCCACGTCTCGTCTTTCTCTTTTGCGACGTCACCATGGTCTCTTGCATGAAATTGAGATCTGGTATATGACAGTTTTCTTTAGAGAATCCTTGCCGAAACACTTTTCCAAATTTCAATTTTCCAATTTTTACGCAAAATTTAATACATGATCGTTTTTGCAAATTTAAATCCATTTCTAAAATTGTAAAAAATCGCCAACACACACAGAGATAGATGCACTCTTGGCTAAGTAACTTTTGCAAATATCAAGCTGTGATGTTAAGAGGGAATGTCAACAACAGATGTACCAACCTAAGAAAAAACACAGAACCCAAAAAGGAACAATGGAAGCGCCATACGGCGCAAGGAGCAAGGCTATTATTTTTAAATATTTAATTGAAGACACCCTGAATAATTATTCACAACTGCCAGACAAAAACCTCGTGTCTAACACCCTGCCAGACGCAACCGATCGATACTAAAATCATATGTAAAACGGCATTTTATAGCCATTTTTAATCGAAACTATGAAACAAAATGAATTCTTATGGACAATGAAAAAACATATTTTAAAAAGAATCGGCAGTTGCGTCACCAAACCATAAATTTTTGCTTATGGATTTCGCCATGAATGTTTTTTTTTTTCGCCAAAAGTTTGTGCTCTTACTGGCTTAGATTGTGAGCGATCAAGTATAGCCACTGCACCTGCTATTTTGAAAAAAAACACTTTGTGGAAAACAAGAAAATTCACAGTTTCAAGTAATAAGAGCGGTGTAGCAGTGCCTTTCCAAAATTACATATATTACCAATCTAGTGTGATGATCGGTAGTAAGCGTTATTAAATATTAAATTAATTTGACATTTTTGACGTTATAGAAATAACCTAGTATAATGAGTATTTTTACCACAATTTGTATATTTTGCAATATTTCTAAGTGTAAGCTGAATTTATTTACAGAAAATAATTTAAAAAAATATGTTAATGTTCTTGAACGAAATAACCTAAAATTCAGTGATGTTATCTTACCGTCTGGTTCAAGTGAATCCCATGGCTATCATACCAAATGTTATAAAAATTTGACCGCAGTAATGAGCAAATATGTTACCAAGGAAAAATTGTTGCAACAATCAACAATATCGCCATCAACACCAAATGTATCGTCGACAAATGGACTTGCACCGGGCAGCAAGGAAAATAAGACAGGAGGCAACAGTAAGGACTCACAGATATTACATATATGTTTCTGAAGCAAATGTATATTTTGTAGTTCTAAACGTAGAAAAAAAAAAAAAAAAGCTAGAATTATTGTAGAGTCAAAAAGTAATTCGTAACATATTTCACGAGGCTATCATAAAACGTCATATCAAGAAATATGCGCTTTTATTGAAGAAAATATTATTAAAAGTCGTAATTGTTACTTCTTTTCCTTTTTATGTACTCTGTATGTTAATTAAAAAAAAGCTCATGAAGAAAATATAGATACTGTTTCAAATTTATATACAGCACAGCATCTAGAACACAAATTAAATATTACGTTAAAGAAAAAAATTCTATAGATGCATTATAAAAGAGTAATCGCACCTTAAAATAGGGTCTTACTTGATGATTTCCAATTTGCAAAGTTAGAAGAAAGTGATATTCTACAACGCGCAGCAATTATTTTGAGGAAAAACTTTTTAAATGTTGAACCAAATAAACTTACAACAGAAAATATGATAACTTGGGAATGTTGTATTCTAGAGCTGCTATATAGTTTTTATCTAACTCTGATTAGTGGTTCCCTTCATCCATGAAGACAGAATGTTTAAGAAAAGTAGAATAATTTTCTGAAAATGCGCATAAATCGTAATAATGGGACTATTAAAACTTCAAAACATATAACTCTGGGTGTAGATTTAAAGAGTTTGGCGAGTAGCAGAAAAATCATTAATATTGTCAATAGATACGGCCATTGTTGCAGTTACAATATTGTAGGAAGAATTGGAAACAGAAGCGACTTTCACATCTACCAGTCGATCCATTATTTGTCCAGAAGATGTAGTATTTTCATAAACATTGTGTACAGGAGTGGCCTATGATAATTTCGACCCATTCGTTGACATTTGCAGTGGAAAAGATTATTTACACGATACAATCGGCATAATTTTTCAGAACAATTTTGAAAACGGTGATATTTCTACCGAGAAAAATGGAAAGAAAGGTGATCATGTAAATGAAATAGAACCTACACGGCGAGAGCGGTACGAAATGAAGAAGAGTGTTCGATGCAATAATCCCAGAATTTTAACCATATCCCAAAAAACTAAAAGTTCTTGCAACCTCTTCACGCTATGCAGAGTCAACAAATTTGAAGTCAATACACCAATTAGAGCTCGCTTGGATGCTTTCTCAGTTTTTAAAAATACTCAGCACTCCTTTGTGGGTAGGTTTCAATAGTAAGATCTTGAAAGATGATACCACAAAACAAAAGGCTTCATATTTAACTCCGACAAATCTATCGGTAGTTCTAGAAGCAATAATTCAAAGTCGGAAAATTTCAAGGCAGTGTAGGTAACCAAAAGTACAAACAAATAACTTAGGATTTGGCAATTGCAAAAGTCGCTTTGCAAATCCAAGCTACAAAAAAGCTAAGATTCATTGACCTTTTTACTCATCTAGGCAGCATCCGCATCATGATGGCTTTTTTCAAAGCGGAAAGTTTATCGATGATTCTTGATGGGCTTTTGTAATGGTGGGTAGCGAACTTCTGGCAAATGGTTCGGTAACTGGATTTACAGCTGGAAAACATTTCAATGGATGCAAAAGACTACATCCTTTAATGACTTTGGGCCTTCAGGTCTTGCATTATGAAACTTTTTTACAGAAATTGGGGATGACATAATAAATTATGTACTCAGACAACAACTCCCACTATTGACGATCCTGACCTAATACATGGGCTGTGCTGTTTCTAAGGGAGGACACCACTTGGATTAAATCCATACCATTTTCAGTTAGTACCAACCTTCAAAAGATACGTGTATAAATTTGACAGCTGTCGGACGATGAGTTCTCGAGATATAGCGTTGTGAGTGAAGCAACTTTTGTTATTGTGAAAAAAATTCGATTCAAAGCAATTTCGTGTGTTGATTTATCATTGCTTTTTGATGGGAAAAAATGCAGCCGGTGCAAAGAAATGGCTTAATAAGTATAAAACCCGGACTCTGCACCTGCCGAACGAACCATTCGCAAGTGGATTAAAAAATTTAAAAGTGGTCATACAAGCACTGAAGATGATGCACGCAGTGGACGTCCAAAACAAAACATCAAAAAAGTGCACAAAATGATTACGTATGACCGTAAAATGAAGTTGATCGAGATAGCTGAGGCTCTGAAGATATCAAAAGAGCGTGTTGGATATATGATACACAAATATTTGGACATGCGAAAGCTCTGTTCAAAGTGGGTGCCGCGTTTGCACACAGTCGACCAAAAACAACAACATGTTGATGCTATGTACGTGACAATGGATGAAACTTGGCTCCATCACTTCACACCAGAGTCAAGTCGGCAGTCAGCTGAGTGGCGAGCAGGCCACAAACCTCGTCTAAAACGACCAAAAACTCAACAGTCGGCTGGCAAGGTTATGGCATCCGTATTTTGGGATACACATGGAATAATTTTCATCGACTATCTCCAAAAGGGTCAGACTATCAACAGCGACTATTACATTGCGTTGTTGGAGCGTTTGAAGGACGATAAAACGATGGCAAAATTGAATGAATTCGGCTACGAATTGCTTCCCCACCCACTGTATTCTCCAGATTTGGCACCCAGCGACTATTTCCTGTTCGCAGACCTCAAAAGGATGCTCGCCAGAAAGAGATTTAAGACCGATGAAGAAGTAATCGCCGAAACAGAGGTATATTTTGAAGCTAACCCGAAATCGTACTACAAAACTGGTATCGAAAGATTGAAAAATCGTTTCAATCAGTGTATCGCCCTCGAAGGCAACTATATTGATAAATAAAATTGAATTTTGCAAAAATTTTGTGTTTTACTATAAAACGGCTGAAAAGTCAGTGCCGTGTTTTATGTGTTAGTAAAATTGGTAACAAAATATATTAAAATACATTTTCCGAAAATCGCAAATTTATTTCCTATGTTTAACCAACCTAACTATGCAAGTTGGTTAGTCAAGTATCATGACAATTTATTTAAGATCGATGAAACTCATCCAGGACTTAAAGAACTATTTAAAAAAGTGTTCTTTGGTGTGAAAGGAACCCAAAAATCTTTCTCCAGACAACCAATGGATCTGACGTTGGAACAGACATTAAATGCAGATGCCGCGAGAAGATTAACTGGAGTCATAAATTTAACCAATTCGATATCTGCCCGACAACGTGGGTCCAAAACTCATAGCATAAGAGCAACGATAGTATCCTACGTATTTGAAGAATGTGGAATGCATAATGGCCAAGTCGTTGCAGAAGATTTAGAAAGAAGTAGAATTGAAAAAAGTTGCTTAGACAAATCTTTTGTCATCGGGACTATTTGGCCTAGGTGTGACTTACGTTTATTTCCGTTTTATTTCTAAATAAGTTCAGACAATCGCCTTTCGACTTTAGATTAACGTTTAACATTCCAAGTCTGCTACTACATCGCTATGTAGGAGACGTACCATGTTGATTACATTACCTCAGATAATATATATACAGGGATCGCGGGTGTAGAATGAATGCATATGTGGTTTCGGATGTTTATGGGTTTTCACATCACAATACGACGAACTTCCAGCCAAAATTTGTTACGATAGATTAACAGCGAACAATCGACTTAATGCTATCCATCAGGTACGCTGAGAAGTTTGCCAGCTGGAAAGTACAATACTATCCTATCGGAGGTTTCCATTATAAATCATCAACGTCAAACGCTAGTGACTTTGCTTGGGGGCATGGATATCCTCGATTCAGGAAACTAAAAGGGGCAATATGTCAAGCAGAATCCCTTAGACATTTACCGAACCAATGCTGTTAGCTTTTAAAAGACAGAGTTTGTTAAAGATGCGCCTCTTTCAACTCGACTAATTTGTCTCAACTTGTACAACACGAACCTGAATCAATGTTTTCTTTTCCCTTCTTGTGATATAAATCACAAATGAAAGAAACTTACATTCAAACGATTTAACTGCTACTGCCCCATCACTATTCCCAGGCCTCGGACACGCATGTCCAAATCATGAGTTCCTAAAATGTATATGTGTAATTGTATGAATCTTTAAGAATCAGCAAACACTTGCCTTTACGATGCTTAGCCATAGAATTTCGAGAACTTTATTTTACCTAAAACGCTACGTTTACGGCTAAAAATAAATGATATACTGATCACGTATTATTGCGTGGTCGTTTTGTGTTCTGCCTCATGCACGATAAATGTACACGTGGTTAATTCAGGTCAATCAAGTTTTAATGATTCCTGGTACGTCTACCTTGGAATAGAGTAAAAGAACTTAGTGTCCGACGGATCAATGTTTAGTCACCTTGTTCCGAGGATAAGGTAACATGATTGACCTTGGTGGCCCTTTTTTCTCTCCTCTTAGAATATTAATTTATTCAGACCTTTTTGTAAATATAAATATCATACAAGTAGGTGAGAGGAAAGTAATCGCAACACAGACAGAGATTAACCAACCTTGGTGGTGCTAGAATGAGGTGAACAGAATCGCAATTTAAATTGTCTGGGGTATTTTTATGTGGAATTTCATACTTACACTCGGTCTGTTTGAAATAAGCTAATATTTAAAAATTAGACGTGATTTGCTAGACTTTATCTTTAGATCGTCTTTACTGTTCCTATTCCATAAACTCATAATCGTAGGATTTAGTCAGTATGTTAAGCAACCCTCCAATCAAATTAATCCTTGAGCTAATTATTTTATTTCAAAAGGAAAAAATGTTTAATGGAAACCATTCGTCTAATCTTCCCATTTCGATTGCAATTCTAATCTTCTAGTAGGTGGCGCAAGAGTCATCATCCTATCGGAAGATGCTATAATTTTTGCAAATAGCGGGAAATGTCAATTCTTCTTTGAACAAAACACACGTCAATAAGACGTGAATCGCTATAGTCCTAAAGAACGCCGAATAATTGTTACGATTTTTTTCGCGGAATAATTCAACCGTGGTGCGTGAATTTCGACGCAGATTTGCCGGTCGTCCGACACCAAGTATGACGTTTAGCCACTCGCCTAAAATATAAGGGGACAACACGAGATGCTGTCAGGTCTAGCCGGTGCCTGAGCAGTGAAAGACTGTAAGATTGTCCTTTACATCCTCTCAACTACGAGGAAGACAATTTTTCATTGAAAATCATCTTGAGCGACGAGGCCCATTTTCATTGCTGTGGATTTGAGAATAAGCAAAATTATCGCTGCTGGGGCACAGAAAATCCGCGTATAACACACTAAGAGCCATTATACCTGCTCAAAGTTACTGTATACATGGTGTGCTACTTACGCTGGAATCGTAATCGGGCTTTATTTTTTTAAAAACGCCTTAAGCCAAACGACTACTGTGGATGGCTAGCGCTAGGTTGCCTAATATCTCATTTTAGCGTTTTGCACTGACCGGTAAGATTGTTTGATTCAGCCATTCCAGACTTCTTTTTGTGGTTTTTTTTCTTTTTCTTTTGAGGTCATGAGTCTATGTCAATAAACCTCAGACTCTTGAAGCCTCCAAAGAAAATATCCATCAAGAATGCGAAGACCTATCGCCGGGAGTTCTGGCAAGAGTGATGGAAAACGCCATAACTCGGGCCCGAATGGTCATCAATTCTGACGACGGCCACTTAGCCGATATCATTTTCTCTACTTAAGAAAAGATATTTAACATCATTTAAACATAATCCAAAAGCAGAACCAAATTTTTTTATTCATAAAAGAAATTACAGCCAAAGAACATTGGCTTACTACTTTTGAGCCACCTTGTAGAAATAAAAACTGACTGAACCTGAAATACATTGTCATATGTAGTCATATAAAATATTGAGCGATACTAGGCAAGCCCAACATATTCTTCATTCTTTCCTCTTCTCATTTTCCAGCTTTGAAATTAAAGTTTACGTTCTGAATATGAGGGTTCTACTTCCATAAAAGATTTAAAAATCTTTGCCAAAGAATGTATATTCAAGGTAATCACACCCTGTACGAGTACATTAGCTTATTTACCTATTTGCTTAGGTAGCGCTACAGTTCAGGGTGCACCTGTACTAACTAACAAGACTATCCTTAGCTATCTCACTCCAAGTCGGTTGAGGACTTCTTCTACTTGTGAACGCCGCCTTTGGCAAGGTCTTCCTCTGTCATGATGTCTTACGGGTTACATTAAACGACTCAGCGCATTGGAGCATTGGTGTCTTAGCCATTTAAGACAATAAATGTTCGTCTTTAAATCTGCTTTTTTAGACCCCGCCGCGGCAAACGGTACCGATTATCTTACAAAGAATTTTTCTCTTGGAACGACAGAGGGTATCATCATCCTATTTCGATAGAACCCATGCTTATAGTAGTAGATAATCAAGGTCTTTTATAGAGTCTCCTTAGTTGATCGAGAAATTACCTTCCTACTTATATGCCTTCTTAGCCAAAAGCAACAGCGACTGGCAAGTACAATTCTACGTTTTATTCCTACTGAAGTGTTGTTGGTAGAGTTGATGGCAGAACATACTCAGCTTGCATTGTCATTTTATCATGGAAAGTCTTACACCCGAACAACTTGTTGAATTTGTTTGTCAAAACTTGTGCTCTGTGAAAACTGTTTTTTGTGCCCTTCAACCATTTTTCGTTCATCATAATCGACCTATAAATCAAGCAATTCAAGCCATAGTGACCTAATTTCGAACCAGTTTGACGCTATTCGACATCAAGCCACCTCCACTTGTGCGCAGAGTGCATACAGAGGAAAATATTGCTGCTATATCCGCCAGTGTTAATAAAGACAATAATTTGTCCATTTATCGCCGTTCACAGCAATTGGGATTGTGTTACTCGTATACGTAACTTTAAAATGCTTGTACACAGCGCACAAAGGAAAGAGAGGTGCCAATGAACGTTGGTCTTAAATGTTAAAATGTTAGACTATAATGACTAGGAAATAAAGAGCTAGGTAGAGCATTCCCTAAGCGAGTTGTGCGGCTTAGGAATGAATAACTATATATTAGAGTACGTCCGAAAGTGTGCTTGAGGGTATACTGATGAGCATTCATAGTAAGACGAGTGTTACAGTTAAAAGTTTGAAGGGACGGAATGCTATTGCCGATTTCTATGGAGCACTGTTGGTGGAAAAAGTGATAAAACATAGTGAGACACGAAACATTTCGTCGGTGTTCAAGTGTGTCCATTATCTGGACGATATTATTATCACCTTAGAGTTTTATCGCAAGGTTTTGAATTCTATCTAGCAGATACAGAGGTGATTAAGGTGCACCCGGCCAGATGTGGGCATTGTACTCTAATTTTTGGCGGATAAATGCATTATACTCGTATAGTGGGGTCAGATCAGAGGGAGTAAAATATTTCCTACATCGTTTCAGAAACCCTAGACATTTCGATGATACAAGTGCCATTCACGGACAATGGCTGGGTGTTTAAATTTCGCTTTAACGAAACCACTCATTTGTGGTTTTCACTTTGCTTACACTCCTGAGCAGGGCCTACTGTTTATTGCCGGTTCCGAACAGCTCTCCTGAGTAGCTCTTTCTTAGCCAGAATTTGACCTTCGGAGGTTTGCCGTTGCCCGCCGAAAGGGTGATGACGATTTGAAAATTTTGCTGTTGTGCTCCTACCGGTTTTCGCCAGCGAAAAAAATCACCTCTTCAGAACAAGGAGAGATATACTATCTGCGTCAGAAAATTTGTGAATTCTAAGATCTTTAAAAACACTTGCTGAGACAAAGCATAATCTAGGAATGTTGAACTGACTGCAAAGTTTGCTGCAAGCAGATTGGCCTTGTTCAATGAGCTGACAGCTGGAATGTCATTGTAAATGAGCGTTGGGATCGAAAATAAGGTAGAATATCTAATATTTTTAACGAACGACCAAAAATTGTTACTACCTTTTAGACATTGTATTATTTTTTGGTCGTATTTCACACGTTTCAGAAAGACGTTGCAGACATTCATGGCTCCTTTAATTTTTTTTCGGTTTTCCTCTGTCGGGTTGGTCTTGAAGGACTGAAAAAGTATTTTTCTAACTCTGACAGCCTCTTTACAGCTTGAGTCGTACCATTATTTCGGCTAGATATTATTCATCCGATGAAGGAAAAAGGATCTCATTCCAAAGAGAATAGTGTCTGTGATCATATTAGCTGCGGCATCCACGTCGTTATCGAGGAAACATGACGACCAGTTAAAATTCCTAAAGAAGGTTCTTTCTCGTATTACTATACGGTTCTTTTAGAAATCTTTTTTCTAATTGTGTGGTGGAAGTACGATAAATTAGCTGATATAACACAATGATCATACGAGCCTAGAGGGAAGAGCACATCAGCGGTGTACTTATCAGGTTGAGAAGTTAAAAACAAGTCTAGGGTGTTGGCGGTATTTGTGTGGGCTGGGTGTTGTCTGTCCAGAATTTCGAAGCCACCCAGAATTGTGTATATTGAAATCGACCGCAATCTTTGTATGGAGTCAGACAGCGCATAAAACTCGTTAAAGGTCGAATTGCTGTCCAGTTTGGGGCTTCTGTAAACAAAGCAAAAGTGGATAATTTTCGTACGGAGATGGAATTTTAACCACATTAAATGGAATTCCGGATTGGAACAGGGTCTCTATTGTGGTGGAGTTTGCTAAGGTACATCACTTCGCACGTAAATGGCAATACCGCGGTGAGAGAAGAATAGTGACTACCTTAATGGTGATCGTCTGATAAAGCCTCTATTTCTTCTTCAGATCTGAGTTTGAATGGTGTCTCATAGTCTAAAATCTTTACTAACGATGATAACAAATCGATTGCGAAGAAGCTATGCAATAAGAAAATTTCCGACAAACCGCTCTAGGTCTGATTCAAATTTGGAGTTCAATTTCAATCGACCAAACGTGAAATCGACCAAAGCGTGAACCCAATTCGAGAGAATTTATCATCTGTTTCGTTACGATCAGCGCGCTTTGAATCCCAATCAACAATTTTTGAGCAGAAGCACTATCCTCAACCGACAACTTCTATTTCAGGTTCTCAAAACGGGACTTAGATCGAAGTATTGAAAATAGTGGTCATTATCTTTGCCAGTTTTCTGCATCAATTGTCCGTAGTACTTATAAGAAAAAATGTGGGGGATGAACAAATATGTCATAAACTTATTGACGAGAAATCTACGATTAATGAAAAACGTGTCACAAAAGTGGATTTAACCCCTGAATCCCCCTCATTATTCTTGAAAAATTTAAATACAAGGATGAGCTCCACAGAAGGTGGAAGAATGGGAGAATAACGAAATATCCTCAAATCACTTTACTTAAGTAAATCCGCGTAGATGGAGATATTAAAACCCATTCTGATATATTTGCTCCGATTATCTCAAAAATCATCAACTTTAAATAAAAATATATTCCAGCTACGATGTAAAAATAGATCATAAAACCTATCCATAAAGGTTGTGTTAACAAATCTGTCCAAGACTATACTATTACATCACAAAGCTATAGATAAGACAATTCTTAAAGTTGATTTTAAGTCCAAATAATTTGGTGATCAAGTTATCGATAATTAGTAATAACCACTTTCAATGGAGTGCATATTCATCGAATGAGTATAAGAAGGTGAGCTCAAAATATGTTTAAACTTCCGACTATCTCCAATACGTGTAGCAAAAGACAACGAATCAATGTGTTAAAACTATATTAGGTTGAAAAGTATTTTTTCTTACTTAAAAAAAAAGCAATTCCGGTCTCCCACCGATAATAAGCTCAATTTATAGTTTGGTCTCAGCTAGTTTTCAAGCAGGTCTGAATTCTCACCTATCACCGTTGTTGTTTAACTGCAATCGGGGTAACTGGAAATCGATGAAGGCACATCCCACCAACTTTATATCGAATACATATAATGTTCGCAAAATCGACCAAGGTTTTCAATGAGAAAACCTGTTAGAAAAATGGATAAAGGGTCAGACACTACAGGTTTCTTATACGTAAAATGTTCTAGAATACTAGTATAATACTGAAATTATTCACAAACGTTATTTAAATCAAAAAACATACAGAAATATAACACAAAATGTAACTGCCAGTGTGGTTTCAGGTTGGAGAAGTCTACCATCGAGCAGATTTTTACCACTTTTTTGCGATTTTAAGGCCACCTACGACAGTTTATATCGGTAAAAATTATACAAAGCCATGTCCGTACTTGGCATCTCTGATCCGGCTCTGCAGGATGACTATGGGAAACAACTTGCAGCTCTGAGATTTGATGTGGCGACCTACACCTTTAGGTGGACGTGTCTCAAGTGTTAGTGGAATAGCTCTAACATAAATCGGATGGTTCGGTGTTCAATTCCCAACCCCGAAAGACAAAAAATCAACTAAGATGAAACTTTGACTAGAAATCAACAACAAGCCAACTTTCACTAAGAATTTAGTCTCCTCATTAAATGTTGGGTGCCACTCATGAAGTGAAATAACCACTGATCCCAAACATCCTTCTTTCTTTATCCATCCCATTTAACATACCCACTTGAGTGCTTAGTTCTCTAAAAAAAAAAAAAATGCCATTGTGGGATGAAATCAGCGAGCTGTTACTGGCTTATTTACTGCGCGATGAATAAATGAATGAGTGGTAAATAATGAATAAAACGAAGTTTATGCTGTCGACAAGAAAGAACACTCAAAATCAACGATTTGTTTACCTAGGCTTCGTTGTAAGCTGAAATAATGAAACAACCGCGAAGATAAAGCGAAGAATTACTCTTGCCAATAGCTATTTCTTTGGTATAAGAAGGCAACTGAAAATTAAGTTTCTTTCACACACAACGATGACAGAACTGTAGAGAATGGTACGATTTGGGATACAGATTTTTTTTTTTTGATTCACTGATTCATGTTATGAAAAAAATTGTATGAGAGAGGGGGTCTATCTTCAACACCCACTGAGTTACAGGGTGTTTAAAAAAAATTCCTTCAGGGAAGTGGTTATTTAGTTAGTTATGACTTTTAGTATATAAAACCCAGAGTAACTAAGCTGGGCTCGTTTGATAGCCCAGGTGGCCGTGGTGTAGTGGTATATGTATACACTCCTCAAGCAGAGGGTCGCGGGTTCGAACCCCGTGCGGGGCAATTCTCTGAAAAAGTCTTTTCGTAGAATTTGCATGTAGTTATATGAGAATACCGTCGGCTTCAACTCTGACATGAAGGCATAACACTGATGTTGGAGTGGTTGCTGGCTGGGCTAAGTGTAACGAACTAACAATTAGCACGTACTGAGACCCACTGGTTGAGGATGCACTGGTTCGTCCCGTCCAGTTTGACAACTACCTCTGGGAAAAATATCGAAACATAATACACCTGAGTTTTAAACTACTACACCACCCGCCCGCGCTCTGGAAAAAATCCAGTAAAACCGTATTCATATTCCCTTGGTGCGCGGGCGGGATTATATATAAAAAAAAAAATAAGTAGTGGTTAATTTATATTTAAACGGTATTACGATCCATGCTTTTATTTTCGGGACATTGGTATTCAAGCACAAAATTTTTAATTTTTTCTTAATAAATTTTTGAGAAAATCGTATTTATCTCGGAAAAAGTGTTTATAATTTTTTGGTGCGCCATAATTTTACCTAAAATTTTATTATATAGGGTTTTCCAATAGGGACTTGACAGTTTTGAATTTAATTTGTGAACGCAATCTTTCACTAATCATCAAACTGTCACTGTCAATTTATTCAGTAAACTCAACATTTTAGTCATGGTAAAGTATACTAACGAACAAAGTTTGCAAATTATAAATTATTTTCTACAGATATTCGGAGTCGGTGACTGCAACTTTAAGAGCGTTAACTCCAATTTTTGGTCGTAATTCTCGCCCTAGTAGACAGGCAATAACAAGTTGAGTGCAAAAATCTGAGTCTACGTATTCGTTGTGTGATGTTGCCGTGTCAGTGAGACAACGGGTTGGTCGAAGTGTCGAAAATATCGCTGCCGTTCAGACGTCCGTAGCAAACGATCTAAATCAGTCAATTCCACGGCGATCTCAATAATTAGGCATCGCTCAGACCACATTATGGCGTATTTTGCGTAAGGATCTTCGTTTACACACACACAAGATCATGCTAACTCAAGAATTGAAGCCAATGGACCATTTGAAGCGACGTACGTTCCCCGATTGGGTTCTGGAGAAGATGCGCCAAGATGATGAATTTCATCGCAAAATCATCTTCAGTGACGAAGCTCATTTTTAGCTCAATGGGTTCGTCAATAAGCAAAATATGCGTTATTGGTCGTGTGAAAACCCACATGTGCTTCATGAATGAATAACTGTTTGGTGCGGTTTGCATGCCGGCGGCGAAATTGGGCCATATTTTTTCGTCGACGATAACGATCGTCACGTTACTGTGAATGGTCAGCATTATCGAGCCATGATAACCGATTATTTTTGACCCGAATTGAAAGATATGGACTTGGACGACATGTGGTTTCAACAGGATAGTGCCACAAGTCACACAGCACACACTACAATCGATTTATTGAGGAGTAAGCATGATGAGCGTGTTATATCAAGACATGGGCCAGTCGATTGGCCGCCTCGTTGGTGCGATTTAACGCCGCTTGACTATTTTCTGTGGGGATACGTTAAGTCATTGGTTTATGCCAATACGCCGACGATGTTGAAAGAGCTCAGAGCCAACATTGAACGCAAAATAGCGGCCGTTTCGGCCGAAATGTGTGGCCGAGTCGTTGAAAATTGGGTCCAACGAATCGACCGCTGCAAACGTGAAATGAATATACCCATTCATTCATTGTTCCCCATACGTAGAAATCCAAAACTGTCAAATCTGGTGAACTTGTGCCCTGTTTAACACCCCCATCATCCCAGTTCTACTGGGAAAGTTGATGGAAATGCATTTGGTTGTTGCGAGAGAAAGAAACAACGACGAACTGTTTGAGGTATACAGCGACATATGCGTATATATGCACCTTGTCAGAAGGACAAAAATCTATTGGTTTAAATTAAACATGTTAAACGAATGAAAAACAACTCTCCAGGCCGGAGAGTCTTCGAGTTCATCCCGTGGAAGGGGACCTCAATCAACTTAGTAGCGCTACCTAAAGAAAAATGAATAATAATAATCCCAAAACTGAACTTTCTCCACAAGCATGAACTCTTTTCAAAACAGAAAAATTCATCATCGAGAGGAAAATTCAATTTTCATTAACAACGGAGAACCTGATACAGTGATAAGCTGTACACGCTATATAGCGACTTGTTACAAGGATGCGATTCCGAATGCGAAGATACCTTGAGTATAAAGAGATAGCATCAAACCCATCTCAGAAATCTTCGAATACGCTTACAAAATAGAAGACCCATCTAGCCTGCTGATTTAATCAACGTCCTCCAACTTTAGAAAATATCCTGTCGAAAAATACTTACATCAGTGTTAATAAAGATAACTATCGGAATGATACTCATATCCGAATGAAATACAATATTTACGATAGTGATAGAATAGCTCTGTTCATTTACAACTTAATATATCTGATCAAAGAGTTACATTTCATTCCATGGGATTTATTTTTTATTTTTTATTTTTTTAATTTAAAATCAAGTTTAAGTACCACTTAATCTTACTACAATAGAACACATTGCTTGCGAAATAAAATTCTAAATATCATCTCGAAATTCCTATTGAATTCGGTAGGTCTTGAATGCTTTCCCTATACAAAGACCTACAATGAACATAACCAACCTGGACCATAAAATGTAATCTCTTTTGTCCATGGGTGTCCTTTCGAATGAATCCTTCTTTTCATTGTTCTGTTGTAATTTACTGTTTCACTTGTACGAGTGTACGCATAACAATGTGTTTCTAATTCAATTAAATTCATCTTCTTCCAGGTGGATTCGTACTTAGAAGTTAAAGGCACTCAATTGGAGCGAGAAATGGCAGCGGAAATAATTCTGCATGTCCTTGATAAAGTCATGCAGAATGTCATGTCTTTGAACAGTCAACAGGTGAGTAGAGTTAGTGAGTAGTGAAAAGTAAGTAGTGAGTAGATTGTGTTCGTCGTTGAGTGCATGAAAAGTGCTCTTGGGGTAAATTTAAATGACCTTGTTATACGAACCGTCGTCATCTTTGCGTCAGTAATCATAAAAATTTGTGCAAAAACTATTCTGTGAAACCTTTTGTTAGTTCTTTCCTCTGTCTGTTATAGTACATTTATCAAGAGGAAACGTTTCCTAGTCACTACTTCTGTTTGGAAAGACAAAAAAAAAAAAAAAAACGAACTTAAATGAGAGGATGGTAGAGGGTGGAAAACATTAATGCTTCATTCTGCATCCGTACCTACTTGGTTAAACATTTAATTATGCATAAATCATTCTCTCATTCTTCTGACAGTATGATAAAGAATTAATTTAAAGTGAAATTTATGATGACTAAGTACGATTCCTATGCAAAATAATAACGAAAAAATAGTGCAGTTAGGGGTAAATGTGTTGTGTAAGCACTACCCGCCGCCCATTATGCTAGGGATGTAAATTCATCAGTTTGCACATTTAGGAGTTTGAGGGTGAATAATTTGGAAATTGTGGCAGTAAGTGGAGTAATAAAATGAATAGTGGCATCTGAAACATCTGTTGCATTTGCATATTGTTACAGTGTGCAGTGCAGTTTTATTGTTACAATTGTGAGGCAAATTATGAGTAAACGACACAAAGAACGTATTATGGAGCGAACTTAATGTAGGAAATACTTTAATGTATTCTACTTCACCTCGTTTGTAAACGATTACACTAGTATGCAGCGGTGCATTAGACTATGTTCGTACGCTCTTGATTTAAGACCAGTTTCGAAAGCCTATTTGAAATCTATAAGTTTTCTGTAAGTTTTGTAAGTAATACAATATATGATCCAGATTGTCGCTAAACTACTGCGAAAACAATCGAATGTGACCGAAGATTCCACCATAGCTGGTCACTTCATTGCTTCCTACTTCCGATTGTGTAAATGTGAGTTAATACTCAATCCTGCGCAGTCCAAATAGCTCATTTAATAAAGCACAAACTAATTATTTTGGCTAAGGAATTTCCAAATTGAGTCAATACTAACGTGAGAGGTAGATTCAGCGGAAACTTCAATCTAGCTTACGTCATTTAAAAACTTATCCACAACATGTTGGTAATGAAGATAGTGATGGAGTATTTTTCACCGAGCTAACGGCAGCTGTAGCGGACTTTTGGAAGTATCTGTCTTTCTGAAGAATCTGTCCCCCAAGTCGGCGGGTTTTGCCGTCAGGTACATGTTAATTTATAACTGCTATGTTATAAATCGAAAAACCGGCGAATATTATCCCCAACTTCAGCGACAACTGCAGACGGACAACGTCTTTCGACTATACACGTGGAATATTCAGACCATTACCGTACAACCAAACAATAAGCGGAGGATATAAGTCGATGAAAAATTTGTATCACCGCCATCCAAGAAGTGCAATGGAACTGTTAAAAAAGGGAGAAATAATATAAAGCAGTAAAGATAGATCCAGTCTTAAACCAGAGCAAAACAAGTTATATGTGTTCACCAAAAAAGGACCTCCAATGACGACGATTCGGACAGTATGGGATGGTAAAATGCTTTGTACAATTATATTGTAGATTCAACCAACGACGCAACTGAAAAAAACCTGTTAAGTTACGACTTAGGACTACTGTTTTAGAATTTGGTGCTATTCTGGTAGGCTCAGAACTTAGCATCCTTAGATTGTTTTGTGAATTATGTGCATTATTCGACATTGGTATACTCGTATGTCGTCTATGTCCAGCCGGTTAATATTTATTTCACCGAGCATAATAAAGCAACTAGTGCACTGTTATAGAAAATCTAACTATTGCTTAAGGTCACCACAGAATTCCCTTTTTGATAACAAATGGGATCGGTATATTGTATAGAGATGAATTTTTTTTACTGCTGTCGTAGTGTGCCTTTATAATAAGGCACCAGAATAGTTCTGACATAGATGACAATGATCATACTGTCAATATGGGGTGAATCACTATTGCAGTTAAACCAATTCTGTTGATTTCATGTTTGTTTTTTACATGAGTCTCAGCAGTGATGTTTATGTCGAAGTCATGTGTTTTAATTAAGCTTTTGAGGATAATAAAATTATTTTTCAACCATTGAATATTTAGGTAGACACATTTAATGCAATTTAGTTAATAATAGGCTACTCGTTCTTTAGGTACTTTTAATTTCCTTAGGAAAATCGGAGAGTTTATAATCGGACCCTACATGATTAATTTTTATTTCAAGGTTAATGCTTACGATATTAACATTTTATATTTTTACTTTTCCTTTAATTGGGATTATAATTTCCACCAAACTGACTTGACTTTTAAGTCTTCTTGTACTTGTATTGTACTCAAATATTGAGACACAAGGCATTAATCCCAATCTACACTTATTTTTCCATTTCAAGAGTTTTCGAGTTGGAAACTCTGTCCGAGTTCTATAGTTGCATTATAGCCCTCTGTGTTTGTTTGGAGGTATACCATAGTTTGGCACATTTAATATGGTCCACACTAAGATTGTTTTGACGTTAGACAGCTTATATTTCATCTAATTCGGAAATTGTATCACGCATTCCTTATTTTATTATTTATGGTTCATGTATTTTTATTCGTACATATTTCCTTTCCTTTTATTTTAATAGAATTTTTACCACATTTGATGAAGATATGTTTACATTTTCTACTTCATGTACAAAAACTAGTGACATAGTTCTTGATTGTGTGACTTTTACGATATCCTTTCTTGTTTTTTATATTATTTTGATTTTCTTTCGGTTTTATTATGATACTATTATTTTTTTTTACTTTTACTGTCTGCGAGTAGGTTGGCTTTTGTCTTTGTGGCTGAATAGCATTTGTGTTTTGGGTGTTCTTCATTATTTTTATAGTTTTTTTCTTATTTAAAAATTTATTTTTCCAATTTCGTTGATCTGATTGCTTTAAGTATTAAGATTAGTAGCGTTAAGATTCTGATCGGTTACTTCGGCGCATTTGATGTGCGAAGTTTCCCCATATATGCCACTGCATATGTTGATTTCATCGTTCCCGTGTATTTTCTTTTTAACACAGCTACTATCACTACACTCGTCTCCAATATTTCATTTAAAAGACAAGGAGGGCACAAATGTAGATATTTATACAGAGAAAAACTGTAGACTAAAACTATAACTATAAAATTAAAACTAAAAACTAGCGTCTTTTCACACTTATTTTGATAAAATTTTGGGTTTTTTAAACTTAAATTGAAAATTTGGCGGGACTTTATATGAATATGTATGTATTCAGGTTCAAACTTGTGTTTGCAATTTAAGCTCTTAGTTACGCGATTACGACGACGTTTATCGTGTGAAGGATTTGGAGACAACCGTATTTTTCCATAATAATTTTCTTGGAGTACCTGATACGAAAAAGGATGATTCAAACTTCTTCTACATACTGGAAAATTACCAAAAAAGAAAGCCCCAATCTATACATACATGGTTAAGATCCTATATAACATTGAACTAATGTTCAACATCAGACAGGTGAAACAACGTAAAAGACTGATACCTTTGTGGCAATAACAGCCAGAATGAAAACTCATTTGAAATCAATATCAATATCTTTAGTCAAGGACGAATATATTTTCATGGATAAAGATTGCCTACAGCCAAACAAAAATGTATTGTATGCCTTAAATTTGTATTTATTTGTAAACTTAGACAAACTACTACTCTTGAGATAATCGTTTAAAGCTTTCTAAAAGTAAAGAAACAAATTTAAGAATAATAGTTTGGATCGTCGAACTACGAATGATGTGTTGAAGATACACCACAACTTGAAATAACGAGTCTTCAGTTAATACGTCATATACACGTTGGCATCAAAATACCCCGACAATATGATGTGTATTTTGGGGTTAACCTTCATCTCATCCTCAAAAAAAATTACGTTCTCCACCCTCGTGTGTAGATTTCTACACATATGGGATTTTAATGTATTTTCTAAATTCTTTTTTAAATAAAACCGAAAAATTGCTTTTATAATTTATTTCTAAAATAACAAGAGAAGGTATTTTGCATTTTACACATACATTTCGACTATGTTGATTTTTACATGCAGCTTTTGTGCAAAAAAAAAAATCGTCTCATAGACATTATTTTTTTGGCGGATTTTTCTTCATAGCAAACGTGACATTTTGCTCTGCCTTTAATTTGTGGTGGAACGCTTCTTAACCGTTTTGGTGTATTTGTTGAAGTTAATGCAGAAACATCCTCTAAAGGTGACGATGGTGAACTTTCTTCCAAAACAGTTACAAGCAATAAAGCAGACGATGCTGGTCTTGGCTTCGCACATCTAGCTTCCATAAGTGGTTTTGCAAGGGATATTCCAAGTTCACGTAGAAAATTCCTTCTTACTTTTGTTTTTTGTGTTGCTTGCCAATTCTGATTCACTTCTTAGAAAATAATTAATGCATTCAAAGCAGAAATGTCAATCATGTTTCCAAATACAGCCATTGGCCATCTGTTAGATTTTCTTTTACAGCTGTAACAAGTGAGCATTTTGTCAACCGTATCCACACCGCCTATTTTGAATGAGAAAAAAAAAACGTTAGAGGGTCTTAAAATTTCAAAAAGTAGTATAAGAACAATCTTTTGTTTTATTGTATTAGGCTATAATCGCTGGTAATTTTTTTTCAGTCGATTCGATTTCAATTGATTTATGCAAAGTACTTTGCAACACGGTACACTTATTTTTTCCGTCTAATGTACGAAACAAATGCTGTGTTTTCGGTGAATGCAAAAGTAGATTCATACAATGGTCTATTTTTGCACTCAAGAAGCTTTGGTTAGATGCTTCTTTTATTTTTTCTCATCGTGCCAACTATTGTAATGCCCTTTGACAACAATTTTTGCCCAAGCTCATATGAGGAAAAGAAAGTATCCATTGTTATGTTATGACCTTTCAAGCCATCAACGAGATCCAAAACTACTCGTTCGACTTGTCTTTTTTCACTCGAACTGGCTCCAATCGCCTTTCCCAAATATGGATAGATTTTCCAAACGTAGCAGGTATAAGAACAAACCAGTAACCAGAATTTTAGTCCGTATTCCACGAAAACCAAGTAATTGCTCGTCAACTGTCAAACATTCATGTGGATTGTAGTAGTCACTCAATAAATTGGACCATTTATCAAATATATCCCGAATCTGTGCAAATTTATTTGTATATCGTTGCTGTCTTCTGCTAATGACACCATCAAAACGAATAGCTCGATTCAAATACTCAAATGTTTTCTTCGACATAATTGCTCTAAACACCGGACGACCGTTAATATCATCAAACAATTCAATTGTAGTTTCGTTTTTCGATCTAAAAGTAAAAAAGTCAAGAATCAGTTGAAATAAGAAAGAAAGCAACTACGACTTACCTATAAACACCAGCTAAAATCAAAACACCAATATATGTTTGCAACTTTTTATATGACATGCACTTACTGTCCATATGTGTAGAAATCTACACATGAGGGAAGATAACGTAATTAGTACATTATTAACCGCCATAAATATTTTTATTATGGGCAGGTACATTTTATTTTCGGTAATCAAGGATATAAACAAAGTCTGAAAATTCCGGAAGTTTGCAATTAGTGTTTTTTTTTTTTTTTGAGAAATTAAGAAAACAAAAATTTTTTGTGTAGTTTTCTACACAAGGATGAGATGATGGTCAAATGAAAAAATATTTTAAATGTAATAATGCGATGAAAACGAAGTCTACACAAAGAAACCAAAGCCCTGCTTCACAGTATCTGGGTTTATAAAAGACCTATTTTGACCTTTTGCTAACTTACCAATGAAAACCTTTTTTTGCACAATTTGCTATGCACTTTGTCGATTTCCCTACTATGCTGTGATTGTTTTTCCTCGGGTGAGAAACGAATGAAGCATAACTTTCACCATCCTGTCATCATTACATTTTTGGTGTGTAGTTGTTCCTTGCCAAGTCCCCTGAAAGCTCCACTCACGTTCAGCCATGCCTCTGACTTTTTCGTTCAGGATCCACTTTTTGTCGCAAATGACGATTTGTTATTGTTTCTCGTAAATGTCATCGCAAATTTCCTGCTGGTAAGAGGTAAGTGGCAAGATCTTCATACCTCTGGTTCTCTTTTTGGCTTATTTTTAAGCAATTGCTTCTCTTTTCTACACTAAGAAGGTCAGTTTAAAAGTGTTCCCCCGATACACGTGCACTTACAAAAAACAGATATCTTCTCTAGTCGCTACAACTGCGTTCATATCTTATTTTAAATTGAAAAAAGAAGTCTTAAATACAAACATTGGTGAAGCATTCTCTATGTTTACTTAGTTTACTAGTAGTACATTTAGCAGTACATTTTATTTTTAAGGTTAAAAATGCTAAACTGAAATTTTTTGAATAATTGTGTAAACCAAAAGGAAAAGATATATTGCAACAGAAAACAAAACAAAAGAAACGACCAACAATTTTACTGATAGACACGAACGAAAAAGCGCAACCCCTCATGCTCATACAAAAACTCAATATGTACACTTAAGCCGAAGTAAGATGAGAGCTAACTTAGTGTTAACTTCTTGTCTTAGTCTAAGAAGATGTTTACTTTTTATCAAACAGAAATGCTGCCTATTAGGCAGAAGAAATGAATACTTTGTCATGACGTGACACTTCGACCAATGTTTGTATGGCTTTAATTTAAAAACTTAAAGGTTAGAATCTATTAACTTCTACCTGAATGGATTGACCTGAGCCTCAACCGGTCTTTCTATTCACCTAGCGTGGTCTTTTGTCAGCTGGCTCCAATTTCGCTCACGAAGTTAACTGAGGTTTTCTTTAATTCGTGTAAACCACCTGAAATGAGAACGTTTTCTTCTGTGTTTTCCCGTCTAAGTAAAAACCGAAAAATTTCCGGGCTGCTGCGCTAATATCCATGCACTCAGGAGGACTAAGTCATCCAAGTCGGTCTATGCGAGCTTTTCTAACGAAATGTCCAAGTTTCTGCGCCATAAAGCAAAGCTGGGATGATCAGGTTTCTATATGTAAATGGTGGGAATAAATTGCTGCAACCCTAAAACGAATAAGTAAGGTTCATTGAACAACCAAATTGGGTTGGATAAGCTTCTTACAAAATTGATTGGCATTTGTCGAAGCAACAATTAAATCCAAATATCTACATGCGTTAATATGTAAATGCTGTTGAAACATAAAAAAAGCTTGTTCTGTCTGCATACACTTATTATAAAATCATCTACTGCCAAATGAAATTAAATTTAAATTCTCCTTCATTCAATGGATTTAATTTACAGAAAAAATGAGGAGAAAGACACTTCAACAATCTGCAGACTTTGGAAATTTATTTCCGCGTTCAGAAATAAATGTCGATGAATTTTAGCATTGTTCAAATGTGTCTCATGTATCGGCGAGGCAGTGGCAGCCTTTCGTGCTTGTTCCTTCATTATCATATGACAACCATGCGATAACATCAATCTCATAATTTCATTTCTTTCCTCCGCCAACTCGTTTGTTCAGTCAACACCGAGCGGGACCAGGACGCCACAAAATAATTCTTCATTGCAATTTCAACATGACTCAGCACGCCCAAAGGAATGTCATCACACAAGTCACTCATCCGCTCACCCCTCAACAATAATTTACAGCACCAAAACATTTATAGGTACAGGTAGAACCGGATAGACATCATGGGAGTTGTTTTCCTTCTTTTTATCTTCTTCCTGTTCCTTTTCACTATTCGTTCGTTTTTTTTTTTTTTTGTGTAAGAAATAATTTTTTAAATTTAAGGGCTGTATTTTTATTTTTGTCCTCTTACCACCAAGGGAGGTGGGAACATTCTTTAAAGCCACCAAACAAATATCTGCCTGTATAATACGACTACGAGGCAAGCTTTTTTTTTTTTTTTTAAATAGTACAATTGAAGTTTCACTCTTCCGGTTGTACGGGTCGACACAAAAACGATTCAAAGTCTCACAACTTTAATCGAAATAAATGTTAACGTAAAAGTATACGTAAACGTAAATTAATTTTTATTAGGACTACAAAAGCAGTAAAGACGACTCGAAAGCCAAAGTCGCCACACAAATAATAAAAGGGCAGTGACTGCCAGTAAATGATATAGGAGCGCACAGTCTGTGAACTAAAAAAAAAAACAAAAAACACAAAAAGAAAGGGGATTTCCCAGCAACCAGGACAATTTACAATTTACAGGAGCAGTATCATGCCAACAAATTGGGATAAAGTTTTTAATAAAGTCTGTCATAAAAAAGCGTCCACTTTGCTGCAGTTATTTACCAGAGGTGCAGACATAACTCCAGAGTGCCTTCTAATTCAATTATTCGCCGTAATAAATTGAATTTAAAGGTCACTTAACCTCGATAGGTCCAATACGGTCACTGTTGAAAAATGATATAAAAATTTGATTTGAACTCACAAAATTGTGCTGTTCCTGGAAAATCGTACATCAGATGTTTCTGTTAATGGTGACGGTATTTTTAAACGCTTAGATGAATTGATTTGGCAGTTAAAGAGTGCGTGTTGGTGGATTAGGTAGAATTTTGAAAAATAGATTTTTTCTAAGAATAGAACAAATCTTTCATTTTTGAAATATTAAATTATGGAATTGATACAGGTGTGATATCTAGTGAATAGAATTTGGTTTCGCTTCAAATTCACATACCGTACAAACTTTTGTTCAAGACTCGAACGAACTTCTAAAAGTTAGAATATCCTTTCAGAAACAGAGGAATTCAAAAAGCACTCCTCTAGATCTTATTCGACGTATGTTCATATGTATGTCACTCTCATAAAAGTTAATGCTTCTGTATCCGGGAGAATCTGACACGAAACCAAAAACGTTTTCAGCCTACAATTTACATAGTACGAGTATGTAACTTGTACTCGAGAATTGGGTTACTTTCGCAGGATCGATTAAGAATTCATTCAGCCTAAAACAGTGCTCTTATTTTTATCTAAGGCAAGTGGTTCATTTTACCTGATAGCGAAATCCTTACAAGGATCATGGTACAAAATTAATTCTTCCAAGATTTCAACTTCTGATGGAGTTGAGTGTCCTTGTCTTGCTCAACTTATTTAATCCATATTCATGGGCCAGCAACAATACTTACTTCAAAATATTCGATTCCTCTACAACTAGTCAGCGCGATATCTAATTAGGGAGCCCCAATCTTCTACCTGCTTAAAACAGCACAATTCATTGCATTGTACACTTGCGGTCATAAAAACCGCACCATATCAAAATGATTGAACAATTGTTAATAACTACGATAATAATTTTTATAATGAAATTTAATTTTTGTTGAGTACTCCGCAGTAGTTCATAAGTATTTCTATCTAATTTCCTTCTGTTTATTGAATGTTTGAAAAAAGATATTAACAAAGAAAGAAAAACCAGTTAATTTTCTTATTTTTTAAAAATATTTTAATACGGTCATTGGTTAACAAAATCAAACGATACATTTTTTATGTATGTGTATATAAGATGTTTAGATATGCCACTTTAACCAAAAAATTATCAATACCGAGTTGCTCCTCCTTTGGCGGTTTGACCGCTTTTATTCTAGAAGGCATCGAGGTTACTAAAAGTTCAGTAATATCCCTTGAAATTTCAGTATTCCATACATGCTCCAGAAAGTTCAAAGGGCCCAAAACGTAAAAAGAAAAAACATCCCCAAACCATCTGGCTATGAAGAAACTTCACTGTTTCGACTATGCACTCGGTCTTGAACCTTTCACCTGCTGACCGTAGTACGTATGGCAAATTGTCGGCACATAACAAATTAAATTTACTTTCATCGGACCATAAAACACATCGCTAATCTGAGTCCAATCTTCGTACTTTTTTTCCCACGTCAAGCGAGCTTTTTTAATTTTTGTGGTTAGGTGAGGTTTTTTCGCTGGTCGTCTTCCATATAAACCTATCTCCCGTAGCCGTCGGCGTATGGTTTCGGCGCTTAGATCAACTTGATGAAATTCACTCAGCTCTGCTCTTATACGGACATCACTTTTAAAGCGATCTTTCATGTTAATTTGTTGTAATACGAACTGGATCCAAATTTTCTTTTTTCTTCATCAGTCGTACGATAGTTGAATGACAGTATCCTATTTTAACCGCAATCTCACGATAGCCAAGACCTTCTTCGACTAAAGTCAATATTTGAACTTTTTAGTCCCGAGTCAGTTGATGATATTGACCAGACATTTCACTTTTTTTTTACTTGTCACCGTCACAACTCAATTCAAACTAATTTTTTTTTTTTTTTTTTGCATTGAATACGAGGCCGAATCTCGCTATGGGGAATAACCTTCATTAGTATGGGGAAAACCCTTACGATCTGATGTAATTAGGCATTTTTTGAGAACTCATTAGGCGGTGCGGTTTTTATGACCGCAAGTGTATATTTCGCAATGAGATTGTTTTCAGGCTTTAAGGTAATGAGTATTTATTTAAACGGTACCAGATTTTCAAGAGGGACAACTGTCAACTAAGTGTCAATGATGTCGGTTTTCTTCGTCATGAATTGATTTATAATGCAAAAACGTTATCAACTCCTGGATTCTTATTACTTTTATTTTTTAGTTCAAAAACTATACAGTAAGACTTCAAATTTGTCTTCCATAGCACATTAAGTCAAGGTTAATTAATGCAATATTTATAATATAACTAAAAAAGGACATTAGTGGATAAAAATTATAAGTTACATAATGAGAACTAGTGAAAAAAATAAAAGAGAAGGTGAAAGGACACAGTAAAGGAAAAAGGAATATTGAAAATAGAAACGTACTGAAGAATGGAAAAAGAAAATAGATATTGCAATTACTTTATATTCTCCAAAGCAGCATTTCAAAATGTTTAAGCTGCTATTATTTGCTTTGTTGCTATAGCATGGAAAAAGAAAAGGCACTAGGAGTCCAAGTAATTCGAGGAAAGAATTATAATATTTTGCGTTCTGCTATATTCGGTGAATTGTATCTTATTAAAGAAATGAGTAGGACATCTGTTTCGCATAATTTTATGCCTCAATTTAATGAACCTGAGAATTCTTTTGACTCAAAGCAAATTGCAAGATGATCCGGCATTTTACGCCAAAATTGTGTTTAGCTATGAGCCTCAATTTTGGCTCAACAAATATGTCAAACAATAAAATTGTCGTACCTAGAGTAAGAAATACTCCTTTAATACCGGGCGGTAGAACGATGACTGCACCGACTACTAGCAAGGCTCCTGCATTGTCGAGCGAAGGTAAAGCTTTGGTGAATTGTAGCAATGATACGGTTTCTCCAGATTAATCTACACCACTCAAAAAAGGCTTCGCCTGCCTGTATTGTGCGTCTTTCCAAAAACACAGAAGACATCATCCTAATCCAGGAATAATGAATCGCAGAATACGTGGTTCGTGGACTTTGGACACATGTATTTGCTCTACTCTATACAAGAGACAAAGGAAAGATTAGAACTTGTACTCGTGAAACGAAACCTTAATGCATTTTTAGATCCTAACCTCGGCGACCCCGATTTAATCGTTGCAGGCTAGAGACTGCAAAATTCTACTATTGACTGGCATTGTTATATCTTGGTCACAATCACGTGGACCCTATCCCTGGTAATATCCTAGAAAGGATGGTACTGGAAGTTGGAAGGCTAAAAACTGTCGTCATTATAGGTGGCGACGCTGAAGCTCATTACACGGTATAGGGCAATACTGACATCAACGGTAGAAGTGAATTGCCTTTTGATTATATTATAAGTACTAACCTCATTGTTTGCAACATTGGCAATGAGCCCAGTGCTAGATATCTCCGACAACATCACTCAAATGCTAACGAACCTGGATGGTATCGTCTGTATACTAATTTTCAGACCACATGTACATCCAATTGTCTTAGTGATATTTCCGACAGACAACCAGTGTTCCGGAACTATCGGAAACTGACTGGCCAAACAGAGGAATAATGTCAGAAACACTATCCTCTGACTTGAGAGTTCCCCGCGTGACACCAACGAGCTTGGCATGAAAGTCAAGGAATTCAGCCTGGCTCTCAATCAAGTTATGGCTGCTTCCTGCCCTCTTATTCAACATAGAGGCAAGAAAAATCGCACTGGTAGATATCAGCACTAGGACCGCTTAGAAACACCTACAGAAAACTTTTCAATCATGCAAAAAGCACAAGAAAAGTGAGTGACTGGGACTTATTTAAAGAATCCCTCAAAATATATAAAAAAGAACTGAGGAAAGCAAAGCGTCGATCTTAGAGATCATTCTGTGACAAAATCACAGAAACATCATCGCATTGCTGTTAAGAAAAATCCTCTCTACAAATCCTATGATACCTAGTTGTTTGAAAAAACCGATGGCTCTTGAACAACCTCAAGTGATGAATCAGTCAACCTGCTACTGGACACCCACTTCCCAGGTAGCTCCTTATTCACTGCCAGTAGTAACCCAAACAGGACTTCTGCAACCGTGACCAAAATACATGGTCTGATTACAAGAAACGAACTGCTTCGGGCGCTGCATGCCTTCAAACCATACAAATCTTCTGGTCTGGATAAGAGCTACAAAGATCCTCAGATATTATCCTCTCCACGTTAGAGAATATCATGAGGAGCTATGTAGAACTAATTCACTTTCCACTGTCGTGGAGAGAAGTCAATGTAGTTTTCATTCCCGAGGCCGGAAAATGATCTTATGTTGTTCCAGAGGACCTTAGACCTATAAGTCTATCATCATTCCTTCTGAAAACTCTATAACGAATAATTCATTTCCATATTCGAGCTAAAATTGATCCAAGACTTTTGTTAACAGCTCAACATGCCTACGGTAAAGGAAAGTCGCTAAAAATGGCCCTGCATTCGCTGACTTATGACATCGACCGATCGCTACAGTATAGAGAGTACACAATGGTTGCTTTGCTGGACATAGATGGCGCCTTTAACAACGCCGACACATGCGCAATCACGACTGGGTTGTCACATTTGCATGTATATGACTCACTTGGGGAATTGATCAGTCTTATGCTAAATACCACGATAATCAGCTACAAACTGGATGGGACTTCTGCTTGAAGATGTGTCAGCAGAGGTACGTCTCAAAGTTGTCATCTTTCTCTCTCCCCTTCTCTGGAATTTAGTGATTTATAAACTGCTGATATAACTGAAAGCGGGAAGTAGCAGGGTGATTGCCTATGCGGATGACGTTGCTATAGCCGTCTCAGATAAGCATCTTAATACTATCAAAGAACTTCTTCAGCTAAATCTTAACAGATTAACCCGTTGGGCGGATAGCTTTGGATTGGGAGTAAAACCCCATAAAACTGATCTTGTCCTCTTTCCAATTATAAACCCTCCCTCAATAAACGGTACCAGTTTATTGGTTTTCGATACAGAAAAATATCTGGGTCTTATTTTTGACTGGAAACTAAACTGAAACCTAACATTCAAGAAAGAGTCAAGAAAGCTACAATAGCCTGACCAATACTCTCCTACGGTGTTGTTGTCTGGTTGACGGCCTAAGACAATGCAGTCTTGCTACAAGCTAAGTGAACTCCAAAGAACAGCATGTCAGTGCATAAGCGTAGCCCTACCTTCTACTCCCTGCGCGGCTTTAGACATTCTATTTCACTTGACACCTGCAACAAGCTAGTAGTTGCAACTGCATCTATTCGCCTTAAAGCGACTACACAGTGGACAAATAATTTATTTGGTCACGCTAATATTCTAAATACATTAGGAATGCCCACAAAGATCATCAATTACACCATACCTAAACTTTGGTTTGACAGATATTTTCATGCAAGTTTCTCTTCTAGATCCGTATGAGAGGAAGATGCTTTCATGGAGGACAAGTCAATCTACTTTTACACAGATGGATCTAAAACCGATAGCGGGGTTTTGCCGATTGAAGAAGCTCTGCCCTGGCTGTCCGCTTTCAAGTCCTTAGACCATTAGTTTCAAAAACCGCCATTGAATGCCGATCAAAAAAATTAACTTTTCTCAAATTCAAAAGCACCTGGCCAAATATAAACTGCTCACTGTTCATCAATCTGTTTTTCAAAAAAAGAAAGCTGGGAAACTGCGCTGTTGTTGGTTGTTAAGGAGATTATAAAGGCTCTACAACACAATTAGTCATGAAATTCTAAGTATAAAGCTTAGGAAAGATTTTAAATTCTCATCTAAATCGACAAAATTAGATCCTTATTGCCTAAGAGAATGACATCAGAGCATCGTGGCTAACAACAAAATGTCAGACTTTCATCCTGTTAATAGCGGCGTACCTCGGGGCTCCATTCTAGGATCAGTCCTCTTCACCTTGTATATATGTGAACCAATTTCCTGCATAAATTAAACATTGTTGTGTACACATGTTTCCTGACGAAGTCAAAGTAGAATGTGCCCGTATGTGGTAGTGAACTGGCTTCCAAATTGAGGGATATAATGTTCGAATCCAAAGCGTGCCGAAAAAATATTAGTTTTTTCGGTTAACTAAAATCAAGTAAGATGAGTAGTTGACTAAGAAACAAAAATAAACCATTAGAAATTAACACATGGGCTGAAAAGCCCGTTTTTTGCAAAATTCAACTTTATTTATCAATATAGTTGCCTTCGAGGGCGATACACTGATTGAAACGACTTTTCAATCTTTCGATATCAGTTTTATAGTACGATTTCAGGTTAGCCTCAAAATAGACCTCTGTTTCGGCGATTACTTCTTCATCGGTCTTACATCTCTTTCCAGCGAGCACTCTTTTGAGGTCTGCGAACAGGAAATAGTCGCTGGGGGCCAAATCTGGAGAATACGGTGGGTGGAGAAGCAATTCGTATCCGAATTCATTCAATTTTGCCATCGTTTCCATCGACTTGTGACACGGTGCATTGTCTTGATGAAACAGCACTTTTTTTTTCTTCAAATGCGGCCGTTTTTCTGCGATTTCTTCCTTCGAATGCTCCAACAACGCAATGTAATAGTCGCTGTTGATAGTCCGCCCCTTTTGGAGATAGTCGATGAAAATTATTCCATGGGTATCCCAAAATATGGATGCCATAACCTTGCCAGCCGATTGTTGAGTTTTTGGTCGTTTTGGACTAGCTTGGACGCCTGCTCTCCACTCAGCTGACTGCCGACTTGACTCTGGTGTGAAGTGATGGAGCCAAGTTTTATCCATTGTCACATACCGACGCAAAAATTCGGCTTTATTGCGGTTGAACAGCTTTAAACACTCCTCTGAATCATCAACACGTTGTTGTTTTTGGTTGACTGTGAGCAAACGCGGCACCCACTTTGAACAGAGCCTTCGCATGTCCAAATATTCGTGTATGATACATCCAACACGCTCTTTTGATATCTTCAGAGCCTCAGCTATCTCGATCAACTTCACTTTACGGTCATACGTAATCATTTTGTGGAGTTTTTTGATGTTTTCATCTGAAACAGCGTCTTTTGAACGCCTACTGCGTGCATCACGTTCGGTGCTTGTACTTTTAAAATTTTCAATCCACTTGCGAATGGTTCGTTTGGCTGGTGCAGAGTCCGGATAACACTTATCAAGCCATTTCTTTGCATCGGTTGCATTTTTTCCCATCAAAAAGCAATGATAAATCAACACACGAAATTGCTTTGAATCCAAAAGTTGCTGCACTCACAATGCTATATCCCGAGAACTAATCGTCCGACAGCTGTCAAATTTATACACGTATCTTTTGAAGGTTGGTACTAACTGAAAATGGATTTAATTGTGGTGATTAATGGTGCCCTCTCTTAGAAACGGCACGGACTTTTCAGTGATAAGTCTCCCCATTAAATGTCGGATGCAATACATGTAGCGAAATAATCACTAAGCCCACATATCTTTCTTTTTCTGTGCCAATAACTCAATGTGCTATACTAGAATTTGTTTTCTGTCCAAATTCAGTGAAATCCAAAGCACTTGTCATTTACAAAAAAAAAAAAAATTATCTTATACAAGCTTGGAGATAATACTATCGAGTACGTTGATTGTAGAAAAAATCTGGGCATAATAATTAAAAGGACACTAAATATACCATATTCATATATAAATACTCATGTAACCGATATCACAATTAAAATTTATGGTGGACTCAGCACCTTATGGCTATCACAATATTTTCTCCCAACGTTAACTAAGTTACAAATCTCTTTTGTTGTCGATCCTCTTATATGGATGTAAGATCTTCGGAAACTTGGACTATGGCTCCGGAAGTCCGTTTCTGCGTACTCTAAGAAAATATGAAAATATTAATTTTAAATTTACTAAAGCTCCGTTCACGAAATAATACAGATTGGTCAACTGAAATACCTTTACGAGGGCCATATGATGAATACCTGGATTAGGTTTTGACAATTTATTTTTCGATATAATCCCCTTTCAACTCGAAACACTTTTCCCAGCTTTTGTTACCCCTCCGCATAGTACGACTTTAGTTAGTCTGTTAAATAGTCCTCCGTATCGGCAATAACTTCCTCGTTTTATCGTACTTCTCTCCGGTGAGCGATTTTTTAAAGTTTGGGAACAAAAAGAAGTCGCAGAGTCGCAATTCAACCAATTTGTCTGTCGCTACTGGGAGGTGTTAGTCGGTGCGTTATCGTGGTTTAAAAGCACTTTTTTCTTCGCCAAATTTGGTCGTTTTTTCTTCAAACCGCCGTTGAATCGGCCTAATAAAAATAATAGATAGACGTAGTATAGTAATCAACGTGGATCACATCTCGCACATCCCAAAGAGGTCTTAGCCTTCTCTGAAACCCACTCATTGCATCATCACGCAGACAGCTTTCGCATGGCCAAAACCTCGCACAGGATATGGCTAACGTGTTCAGTTGAGATTCCTGCTACCTTAGCCAACTCGCGAATTTTCACTCGCCGGTTCGCCAATACGAGATCATCGATTTTGTCCACGGTTTCCTTTGTGGTAAACGTTTTTGGGCCACCTGGCCGCGGTTCATCAAAAACTGACGTGCGGCCACGGTTAAACTCTGCGAACCAATGGTAATGTACGGGAAGGTGAATGGGTCCCATACACATCATCGATAATGAGCTTGATTTCCCTGCAGGTCTTGCCACTCAAATAACTAAGGATAAATGGGTATCAAAACAAAACTAAGGTTATACTAAATAATGGTACACTCATTTTGGTTCAGTAGCCACTTATCTTCCAATCTGGATACTCATCAAACAAACCTCGTCCAACAAATTTACTTAACTTAACACAAAACTCACGCAGAAGTTGTGTTGCTGTCTGACATCAGAAAGACAATTTGCTTAAAGACATCCTTTTATTTTGGCAGTTGATTGGATTGAATACCATATGTAGTATAAGAGCATAAAAAATTTTGTACTAATGTACTATATACATATATTAAGCTCCTGGCATTAATGAAAGCTTATTATTTTTAATGATGTCCTTGTCGTTTTACAGTTGAAAGCCAATATTGGAAGTAAATAAATTATAAAATGAATAATGAAAACATAATAGTAAAATATTCCAAGTATATCTAAAATTAATTTTTGAATTAATTGGATAATGGAGTAGAGCAATAAATTTAAATAACATTGACAATCCTGACATATTCGATAATATGTTGAACAGCGAAATTTTATGAATTTTAAGAACATTCATTCACTCAACAAAAGCTATAACTAATCGGTTAAACAAACGGTTTAGTGGAAATCTAAAGCGTACACGTATATAACAAGAAAAAATCTTAAAAAACGACGGTTTAGATTTTCCAATAGTGAGGACAGTTCTATCGACTATTGTGTTTTTAGAAACCCCTACAAAGTAGAAATAGGGAGTGTTCATCCTGTTCACATTAAATTTTTACTTTTTTTTTTATTAATGTTAAAATATCTTAACGTTTCTTTTATACTTGGTAATTCACCACATAACAATTGAATTACAACACTCATCTATTGTGAATTATTGTAATATTTTAAAATCTGCAAACGGTATGTATCGTTCGGAATCTCCTTCCAATAAATGCTCTCTCTCTAGAAGATTGAGCAGCTACTTGGTAAAATTGGAATCGATGTTAAAAGAATTCGAAGACCAACCGTCGAACCAGTGCATATTCGTATACCATATCGTAATAAAAAATTAATTAAAAACTGAAAGTCGTATCTTTGATTTTGAAGTTAGAGTTTTGCCAAAGCAAATTAATATAATCAAACATGAAAGGTTTTTTTTTTCATGGGAAGGTGAGAAATCTTCATAGACACTATAGGCCCTGAGCCTATAGTAGTGTGAGATTCTTACTCACTAAAAAACACCTCCCTTATGCAAACCACGACTGAGTTTACACTCAACACGCAGTTCTTCTATCGCATTTTATTTTGTTTTTATAAGATATCATGCAGGCGATTTTGCATTGAAAATTTCTGTGTACTTTAGAAAAATTACGCGCTGCTAATCACCGCGCTAGATCGAAAGGCTTAGTCCTTTTCAGACGGCGCAATAAATTTGTCAACAGATCGTCGAGGATCTGTTGAACAGAAATATTCGTATGACCTTGTAATCGATTATTATGTTTTCGCGCAAACATTTTAATTACGTTCTGAACGTTTTCGACTCCTAAGTCTCTGTGGATATCATCGTTTCTAATGTACCACGGCGCATTAACAATACCTCGATGAATTTTGTTTTGGAATGTCTGTAATACATTAATGTTACTATTTTTAGTACAACCCCAAAGTTGTACACCATATGTCCAGATCGGTTTTAGCGCTTGCTTGTATAACAGCAGTTTGTTCTCTAAGCTAAGCTTGGAATACTTTCCAATAAGCCAGTAAATATCTCTATATTTGATTTTAAGCTGTTCACGTTTTTCTTGACGTGTGCTCTCCATTTTAGTTTAACGTCGAGTGTCATACCGAGATATTTGGCCTCGTTCGCGTAAGGAATTCGTACTGCGTTGATAAACACCGGTGGATTCTCAATTTTCTTGAGAGTCAATTCGCCAAGTCTTTGTCCAATTGTTAATCCGTGTAAGGGCACGTTGCAACTTGACAGTTGCTTCTTCGACTGTTTTAGTCGTTGCCAAAATGGCTGTGTCATCAGCAAATGTGACTAGGATAGTGTCGTCCGTTTGCGGTATATCGCGGGTAAAAAGCAAATATAGCAGAAGGCCAAGTACACTTCCTTGCGGTACCCCCGCCTTAATTGTCTTAAAAGTGGAATATTCGTTTCCGTGTCTCACACGGAAGAGTCGGTCTTCCAGATATGAACCTAAAATACAAGACAATTGCTGGGGTAGGACTTGTCGGAGTTTCTATTTTAGGCCTTCATGCTATACCTTATCAAAGGCTTGCGAAACGTCAAGGAATGCGCTTGAACAGACTAACTTACACTCGATTGTTCGTTTAATTACATCGGTTATTTGATGCATCTGTGGAGTGTTGAATTTCATTGATGATCAGGCAAGAGGGAATTTGTGTAGGTAATTGGTTTAAGACGATTAAGAAGGATTCGCTCGAAGACCTTCGATGTAATCGGGAGAAGCGATATTGGTCTATATGACTTGACTTCAATTAGCGGTTTACCGGGTTTCGGAACCATAATAACTTCGGCTACTTTCCACTGGTGCGGTACGTACTCTAATCTAATGCTGACATTTATAAGAGCAGCTTTAGCAAATCCTTTTTCGGCAACGCTTTAATTATCTCTCCCGTTATTAAGTCATATCCCGGGGCTTTATTGGGCTTAAGCGTGTCTATAACTTGTCTAAGTTCCCTAAGTGTAGCCTTTTCTACTGGAAAGTTTGTCGTCACGAATAGTTTAAACGTTTCTGCAAGATGGTCGGCGAAAACATAAGCTTTTTCCTTATCTTCTTTCGCCCAGTCATTCTGATTTCTTCTTATTGGCGCCACGTGTATTTGGGGCTTTCGAACACTTTTAACGGCTCTCCATATTGAATAGTTGGTATCCTTCGTCGCTGTGAGGCTTTCAAGGTAGTTATTAATACCTTGATTATTGAAATCCTTGATCAATTTTTTCCACAAGTTGCAGAGCCTATTAAAGAACGTTTTATCTTGTGGTGCCCGACTTTGGGAACTTTGTTCGATTCGCGGGGAGTGTTCTTCCAGGCCGCTTGCTGTATGACTTCAACAAAACGTTCAACTCACTGTTGTCTACAACGTCTATTCGGAAATCTTCCCAGTGAGTTTTGCTGTTAGATAATCTGGGTGGTCTTTGTTTCTTAACCAAGGATTCTCACAGTGAGAGGATAACTGGAGAATGATCGGAGGAAAGATCGAAGCCCTCTTCATCTTTGACGTAACTAGCGTTTACTCTTTTTCCGATAAAGAAGTCTATTAGATCGGGTGTTTTGGCGACATCCGAGGGCCAATATGTTGGCTTGCCTGTTGAGTAAAAATAGCAACCACATTCCATACCAGCCCTGTAAATAGTTTTGCCTTTTTGAGAGATACATCTTGAGCCCCAAAAGGTGTGCTTTGCGTTAAAGTCGCCACCAATAATATGAAAGGTGATAAAATCATAAAATAGTTCCTGAAAACTCTCAATAAACAAGAAGGCCAAGAACGATGATATCAAACAACGTATTGAAAAGACGAGGAGTCAAAAATCTATGTGGAAACATTAAATATTAAATGAATCATTCACTTGTAACAAATATATTTCTTTTAATGGAGTGAATGTATGTAAAGACAAATTGATTGCCTAGAATTTTAACAAGTTTGCTGTTCAAAACCTATCTGACATTAGTCCATTAATCTCGTATATACCCTTTTATGGAAATCCCTTTAATAACAATGTGAATGTCGCCTTTGAATTTCATACGTATTAATGTGACCGACATACAAAATGTGCTAAAATATATGAAGAAGAAGACATTTGACGCACTACATATCTAAAAAAAAAAATCCTTGAAAAAATAGTGAAGAACCAACTTGAAGAATATTTTGAGGTGAACGATTTTTTTCGTGAATATCTATCAGGTTTTAGAAATAGTAACCCTTATCACCGGAATTTATTCAGAAAATTAAAAATAAGTTTATTCATCTAAATCTAAATTGTCCCTATGAAAGTGATCCCCATCGGCTTCAACACACTTATGCCAGCGCTTGATCCAATCCTCGAAACATTTTTTTATATTCGGTTGTCAATCAGTGCTTTCTGCGATTTTTCCATTACGTCCTCTCGGCTGCTGAAACGCATTCCCCGTAGTGGTTTTTTTTAACTCGATTGAACAGAAAGAAGTCACAGGGAGGTATTTATTTAATTTTTCGTTAAAAAACTACGAATAATGATGGCACTGTGCGGCGGTATGTTATCATGGTGCATTCACAATTCTGGTCTCTTTCGGCGAATGCTTCACGCAAACGTCTCAGAACGCCTGAATAATACTCTTTGTTTACTGACTGGCCTTCTAGCAAAAATTTATGATGCATTACACCGTTGTAATCCATGAAAACCGTTTTTTTTTTTTGACTGAAAATGACGTGTTTTTTTTTTTTTTTTTTTTTTTTGACTCCGCTCATTTGGTAAACGCAATTCACCTGCTTGATGTCTGGATTGCGATCAGTAATGATCCTTTTAATGAATGTGGGATCGGATTCAGCCACGCAAATCACCTCTTTTGCGACGTCAACACGGTCTCTTTTTTGCATGAAATCGAGGTTTTTTGGCACCAACTTTGCTGCTACACGACGGAAACCCAAATGTCTTGGACGGATCCATAGGCAATGTTCAAGTCCGCCGCTATTTCTCTGATGGTTAATTTGCGGTTATTGACCAACATTTCTTCTACTTCATCAATGTTTTCGTCGGTTTACAATGTCGATGATCTGCCACTGCGTTCATCATCTTCGATTGACTCACGACCACTTTTGAACCACTTGTGCCACTGGTAAATGACCGTTTTCTTTAGAGAATCGTTGCCGAAACACTTTTTCAACATTTCCAACGTTCGCCCAATGAATTTTCTAAAATTGTTAAAAAAAGCCAACACACAAAGAGATAGATGTACTCTTGGCTACGTAACTTTTGCAAACGTCAAACTATGACGCTAAGATTTAGAGGGAATGTCAACAACAGATGTACCAACTTGACAAAACTTAACAAACAGAACTCAAATCGGAACAATGGGAGCGCCACACGGTGGTTATTCCGTTTGATCAAGGTGGTATATATGGTATATTATCATTGACTGAAACGAAGAAGTAGCGAACAAAATCTTTGTCATAACAGTTTTTCTTGAATTCAAACGAGCTTTGAGATTATTGAAGGAAATATTTTACTTGCCCTGCTGCATAAATATGCATTCAAAACAATTAACGAAAATGGTTTCAATCATTCCTCAATGGAAACTCTCAGAGAACGACATTCGAACATTGGTGTCCCACAAATATCAATTTAGGGTGCAGTATATGTAACTCATCATTTTCATCAAAGATGTGAAAAATGAAATTAAACACTCCCACCTTGCACTTTTTGTTGATGACGCACTTATTTATGGTATATAAGCGAAAAAGCAATCAATGAATGCATAAAGAGGATCTGCACAAGATTAGTAAATGGTTTAAATGTAATAAATTAAAATTAAATGTGGATAAGCCTAAATGTATTTTATTCAAAAGTAATTCTGTCATTAGCATGCGAATAGATAATAAGGCAATGGAACAGGTTCAACAGTAGGTATTTAGGTATTATCATAGACGCGAATCTCAAATTAAACAGCCGCTTAAACTATATCGTTTTTTAGGGGAATAAGGAACAACACTTATTTCTAATGTTATGCTTAAACCACATATTGAGGACAATTCGACAGTATTTTACTTATGTAGTGATTCAACGTCATGAAAACAACAGGTCTTAGACCATTTTTTTTTTATTTATTGTATAATCAGCGCGCGTTTAACGGCTTAAAATGTACCCTCACAATGTTTGAACCCAGGGCGGGCGAAGGAAATTTAGGGAGGAAGAAAATAGAGATAGCGATGTACTCGTAAATGTTTGCTAATTATAATGACTAGTAAATAGAGAGCTCGGCAGGGCATGCCATAAACGAGTTGTTCGGCTTATGAATGAATTAAGATATTTCAGAGTACATCCGAAAGTGGGTCTTAGGCTATACTGGTGCGCTTTCATAGTGAGATGGGTGTCACGGGGATGGTTTGAAGGTGCGGAATGCTTTAACGAATTCAATGAAACACTGGTGGTGGAAATAGCGATAAAACAAAGTGAGACAAAAGGTATTAAGTCAGTGTTTGAGGGTGTCAATTATTAGTATTATGATATTACTATAGTATGTCCTACGAATTTTATGGCACGGCTATGAATTCCTATCTATCAGGTGCAGAGATAATTTACGCGCACCTGACCAGGTGTCTACATTGAATTCCAATTTTGCGCGTATAAATGCCTTATATATTGTGGCCAAAGTAGAGGGGGAAAAGTATATCTTACATTTTCTGAATAATCCTAGACAGTTCGCAGCATTTCTGGCGACATTTCTCATTGACACACATACCGAAGATAGAAAATTTTTCGGTTTCGACGATACAAGTGCAACTCATAGAAAGTGGCGGAGTACTTAAATTTCTTAATATCGGAATTTAATGAGCTTAGCATACGCTGCCGTTCCCTTATATGTACAGCCGAAAAGCAGGGACGTAAGTCAGGGAATGTTCATTCATAGCAGAAGGTACTGTCGTCAGGAAAATAATATATTGGATTGGAAGTAGCAGACAAGAGATCATTGATGAAAATTAAAAAGAGTGTCGGAGACAGACATGGAGCCTTGGAGCGCACCAGCATTTATTTTGTGAATATAATACTTGAAACCATCCACGAAAACTTGTATTGAACATTCCAAAAGGCAATTTCTAATCCACTGAAGAAGACAAACGTCGGTCCCAACATCACGCGTTTTCGATAAAATACCCTGATGGCAAACTCTGTCAAATGCCTTAGAAATAACAAGAGCAATTATCTTGCTTTCACCAGGTTGGTATACGCTTTGGTTCCACTTTTCCATGAGACATGCCATCAAATCCTCAGTGTTGCTACGAAAACCGTACTGTCGGTCTTTGAGAAGTTTTTGTGTTTCGAGATATTTCATGTGCTGACGCTTTGTCATCACTTCCATGACCTTGGAAAGAAGGAATGTAAGTGCATAGGTTCTGTAGGAGGATATAGAAGAAGCTTCCCCTCTTTTAGGGACGGTCTGAACAAATGCTGTTTACCATCTGCTCAGAAAGAATCCTAAAGAGTAGGAGTGTTGAAAAAGAACGGGAGATATACCCTCAGGATAAGCGAATTTGTGTATATTAAAATCTTTCAGTACTTTTGCTCCAACACGAATACGAAAATGGATTCGTCCCATTAAAGATAAGACGCACTAAAGTGTATGCGGGGGTAAAGCAAAAGCTAGATGTGCTGAGCTGGCCGCAGTGTGCAGCAAGCAGATTGACTTTTTCCAAAGAGCTGACAGCTAGATTGTCATTATAAATAAACGTTGGGATGGATGCATAATTTCTGATGTTTTTGACAAACGACCAACAATTTTTACTACCTTTGTGACGTTGTACAATAATATTTTTGGCCTCGGTTTTCAGTCATATTGTAAGTTCACACGCATAGGAAAGGCGTTGCAACCATTCTTGGCTCATTTGAACTTCTTTCGGTTTTCCTCTGCCGGGTTGTTTTGTAGGACTGAAGCATTTCGAAATATTTCGTACCACGCCTTTTTTTTTGGTTTGATACTCATTCCAAGAAGAATGTTGTCTGTGATCATATTAGCTGCGGAGTCCCTTCGTTATCGAGGAAACATAACGACCAAATAAAATTCCTTAAAAAGCTGTTGAGTACACTCCAATTGTAGGAATCATATCAGGAATCAAAATTAGCTGATATGACACAGCGGTCCGATGTGCTTAGGAAAGAAAGTCCATTAACTGTTAACCTACCAGGTTGACTAGTTAAGAACAAGTGCAGCGTAGTATTCGCGTGATATTTAATTTCTTTTACGCAGCGAATATCTCAACATATCGTCCTGAGGGTTTTTCCTTTCCAGAATGTCGAAGTCACACAAAAACCGCACATAAGACGAAATTGTCCAATTAACCACATAAACTCTAATTTTATATGTACATATGAATACTCGTATATACATACATGTATATTTTATATTAAAAAATTTTGTAAATGAATTTTAAATAATATCCGACCTACATAATATTAAACCTTTTTTAAACAAGTGTGCAAGTGTAGAATCAGTACATATTACAGAAACTAAATATTACGCTTCTACTATAGAGAACAATTTAAAAATCGCTTCTAAAATGTCATCGAAAAGATTGAGTATATATTTTGACTTCGCTGTTGAATGTTGAATTGGAAGAAGCGTCAAATCCATTAGTAAATCGTTGCGTCAATGTAAGAGATTATGCGAATGTGTTTTATTTCATGTATGCACTCAAGATTTAATCTCAATTTTTGCAATGCAATGCACTGATACGGAAATGTTCATGGAGAATAAATAAAAAACGGCATGACTATATATATGAATTCACGGTACATACCAAACCTGAGTTAGTTACTTTTCAAATGCACTTATGTTACTTTATAATTATAGCCCAGAACTAATGGTCTAGGTATAAGTATGTTCTCCTTGAGCACAGGAAGTTGAGCTCAGCAAGGAATTTAAATTGTCATTGTGTTCTAATTTTTTCCAAGTTCATGAGAATTACCATCTTAATCAAAAAGTTCGGAATTCAGTCAGAAAATTAAAAATACAAGTTTATTCATCTAAATCTATATTTTCCCCTTCAAAGTAACCCCCATCGACTGCAACACACTTATGCCAGCGCTTGATCCAATCCTCGAAACATTTTTTTATATTCGGTTTTAGGTATGTCCATTACGTCCTCTCGGCTGCTGAAATGCGTTCCCCGTAGTGGTTTTTTAACTCGATTGAACAGAAAGAAGTCATAGGGGGTCAAATCAGGTGAATTCAGTGGCTGTTGTATGGTATTTGTTGCATTTTTCGTCAAAAAAATACAAATAAATATGGCACTGTGCGACGGTGTGTTCTCATGGTGCAAAATGTACGAGTTTTCTGCACACAATTCTGGTCTCTTTCGGCAAATTGCTTCACGCAAACGTCTCATAACGACCAAATAATACTCTTTGTTTACTGTCTTTAGTAAATTTCATGATGCACTACACCGTTGTAATCCATTAAAACCGTAAGCATTGCCTTCTTTTTTGACTGAAAACGACGTGGTTTTTTTGGTCTCGGCTCATTTGTTGAACGCCATTCACTTGCCTGAAGTCTGGATTGTGTGTCGTACTCATAAGCCCGTGTCTCGTCTTCAGTAATGATCCTTTTGATGAATGTGGGATCGGATACAGTCTCGCAAATCATCTCTACTACGACGTCAATACAGTCTCTTTTTTGCATGAAATTGAAGTCTTTGGCACCAACTTTGCTGCTACACGACGGAAACCCAAATCATTAACAAAAATGTCTTGGACGGATCCATGGACAATGTTCAAGTCCTCCGCTATCTCTCTGATGGTTAATTTGCGGTTATTGACCAACATTTCTTTTATCTTTGATTGACTCACGACAGAAAACGACCGTTTTCTTTAGAGAATCATCCCCGAAACACTTTTACAACATTTCCAAAGTTTGCGTACCATTAAATTCGTTTTTTATGCAAAATTACGCAAGTTCGATGTTGCAAATTTAAATTCATTTGTAAATTGTAAAAAATCGCCAACACGCACAGAGATAGATGTACTCTTGGCTACGTAACTTTTGCAAATGTCAGGCTATGACGCTAAGATTTAGAAGGGATGTACCAACTTAACAAAAAAAAAACAGAACTCAAATCGGAACAATGGGAGCGCCACACGGTGGTTAGATCAAGGTGGTATATCATCTATCATTATAACATCCATAAAAACGCGTTTTGAAAGTGGTTTCTACCTAAGTCTCAATGAGCAATTTCTCTACCTACCTTATAAGATGTTGGTAGCTGTTTGCCCCAGCTTAGTCAAAATCTATAGAGATACTCAGTAATATTTAGTGTTGTAGTGTAGTCTGATTTACCAACTAGTAACTACATAAATGTAAAGCTTTTGAGTAAAATAAATAGTCAGCCAGGCGCTTCTGTTCAATTTATAACTTTTATTTTCGAATACTCTTATTGACAAAAAGATTCAATCTTTTATATAGAAAATACAAAATGTTTATTTCACATATTCTTGGTCGAGCAAAGATTGTTTAAGCAGACCGGAAATGCACATAAAATTATGGCAATGCATGCTTTCAACAAGACGAGCGGTTTCATGTGGCTTGCAGTTGGTAAAAAAATGACCAATTAACTGTTGATATCTACCTTGCAGCAAGAAGGGGTAAAGAAGTTTTTTTCAAACAATATTGAAGATAAATATGCTCAATAAAAGCATCTGCACACTTTTATTACTTGATTAATGCTTGCAACAACCTCTCACGTGGCTTGAATTAACATCTCCATAATTACCATATATTTTTTCTTTCTTTCATTATAGCAAATTAAAAAATTGCAGTTCTTAACACAGTCGGCGGCATTTAGTCGAGAAACGATTGCTGCATCACAATTAGCTACATCAACATCTTCTACATCATCCTCATCATCGTCTTTATCTCTATCTAGTTCAGGAGCAGCTGGTGGCACACGAACGGTTTCGTCTGCGTCTTCCTCGAGCACAATATCATCCTCAGTATCATTGCCTTCATCAGTTTCAATATCAGTGTCGGCATCCTCTTCTTCATCGTCGTCCCCATCCTCTTCATTCTCATCGTCATCGTCATCATCGTCTTCATTATCTTCCAATAACAGTGGCATTGGTGGATCTTCATTACCATCAGGAACTCACATTGGGTCTACTTTATCTTCATCATCAGCTGGAGCTGGAAAAACGACATCAGTCTATGCTGATGGTGTAGGTGCATCAGTGCCAGTTGATGAGGAAACATTGTCCTTGGAACGACTGAATTCATTGCGAATTTATATGACAGCCGTTAAGACGTTGCCATTTAATTTACGGATTTATGGGTAAGTAATGACAAACTTTTTAAAGCTTTTAAAAATATTGATTTTTGTTAAATATAAAATATAATGGTTGGTATGCTTTGAATCCTTGTGGAATTTGTAGAAAATTAAAAATGTAATGAAAGAACCTAGTGTAATTAAACTCTTATTCAAATTTAATATCTTTTTATAATCTGAGATTTGAATATGAATGCGCACATTTTATTGTGAGGCAATTTGTTCTGTTAAGGCCTCAGTCTTTCCCATCGAAAAACAGATGACCTTAAATAACTATATATCGCACGATGCGAACCCGCGCACATAGGAGCCTATTTTGTATACGAAAAACGTCAAAAGTTGATCTTTTTTAAGTGACAAATTAGCAAGTAACTTTTTTCCTAACGAGTAGCTAAATACCCATTGAGCAATAGACTGTACTCATTTTAGTTGGACACAATTGATCACAGAATCAGTCAAAAATCATCAAAATAGATTTTCGTTGTTAACAGTTTACAGCAAATCGGCACATTTAATAAATGTGACAGAAACAATGTTTCCTAAATAAGAAACCAACATTGCCATTGGTGGTTCGAGTTTCAACATGTAGCATAAATAGCACAAGTTTATATTTGTGTCAAGTGTGGGATTGTCTTGTAGCTTGATCTGTGCACAAATTTCTTTTATTCAAATCTTGCCTTCAACTTAAAATTCTGCTTCAAATCAGTTTTCTCCAACTTATACCAGTTCGGTCAAACATCTAAGGCTCAAACCAGCTTATAAGAGTGAACGCGACCCTTATACCAATTGCTCCTTCTTCCTGCCTTTCATTGCTTGGACATCTACTGCATAAGTCCTTTTGCTCTTTATGTACTTAGACCACATTTCAGCATGTAGATACAAAATTCTAGCCTAGCCCTTCTTTATTTTTTTAACCTTTTTGCTATGGCACAATTATGGATTCAAGCCATAAGTACCAGTGGAGTTCATAACTTTTCTGCACATCACACTTGCCGTTGAAAAAAAAAAAAATAAATAAATAATCAAAAAACAAAACATATACGAGGAGATAAGAATTTTGGATTACTCAGTGAACATATATATATGTATGTACCTAACCAATTTCACAAACACGCTGACCTTTGGAGAGCATTTTGAAAGTTCCAATAGGAAATATTTTATTTGTGGATGAGTCGTAAAGACTAACCCACTGTTTTCAAACTAACCTCCAACTGTCCATGTGAATGCCCCAAAATATGTTGAGCGTCTTGAACACATAACCTACATACATACGAGTATGTAGGTATGTGTATTGACGAAAAAGCCAGGCAGTAAACTAAGGAATAAAAGATATAATATGTAGGGCTTTCCAATAGGGACTTGACAAATTTGAATTTAATTTGTGAACGCACTCTTTAACTAATCATCAAACTGTCACTGTCAATTTATTCAGTAAACTCAACATTTTCATCATGGTAAAGTACACTAACGATCTACGTTCTCCGATTGGGTTCTGGACAAGATGTCCCAAGATGATGAATTTCATCGCAAAATCATTTTCAGTGACGAAGCTCATTTTTGGCTCAATGGGTTCGTCAATAAACAAAATATGCGTTATTGGTCGGGTGAAAAGCCACATGTGCTTCATGAATCACCACTTCATTCACAATAAAATAACTTTTTGGTGCGGTTTGCATGCCGGCGGCATTATTGGGCCATATTTTTTCGTCGACGATAACGATCGTCACGTTACCGTGAATGGTCAGCGTTATCACGCCATGATCACCGATTATTTTTGGCCCGAATTGAAAGATATGGACTTGGACGATATGTGGTTTCAACAGGGTGGTGCCACAAGCCACACGCTACAATTGATTTATTGAAGAGAAAGTTATCACAAGACATGGGCCAGTCGATTGGCCGCCTCGTTGGTGCGATTTAACGCCGCTTGACTATTTTCTGTGGGGCTACGTTAAGTCATTGATTTATGCCAACACGCCGATGTTGGAGGAGCTCAAAGCCAACATTGAACACGAAATAGCGGCCGTTTCGGCCGAAATGTGTGGCCGAATCGTTGAAAATTGGGTCCAACGAATCGACCGCTGCAAATGTGTTTTGATTGTACTTCAAGCCAATAATAAAGTTTTTGAAATATCTCAAATGGTTTGCCTTTTATTTAAAAAAAAAAAAAAAGTTGTCAAGTCGTTATTAGAAAAACCTATATAACAACAAAACAAAAAATCCCATAAAGTCACTCGAAACTGATTTCACCTCTTTGTGCATATCAGAGTGTTTGTTTATAAATTCTATACACGGATGTAACCTCACCTCAGAATCAATTGTGCACCACCTTCATCAAACTAATCGCAATATTTGCAGTCAAATCCCTCATCGCGTATAAAAGCATTAATTTGTAATTGCACCTTTTGCACCTTTTTTTATCGCCAATAAAAGTATAGGGTGATTCATCGTAAGATTTGATTTATAATGTAAAATAAAACACATAAATTTGAAAGTGAACTTCAAATATTTATTATCGGTTAAAAGAAAAATTCATGGCATTTACTTTTTAAAAAATAATATTGTGTAAATATTGACCACAACTACGTCTGAGGTGGTCCATTTGAAAGATCCAATTTTGCCGACTCGTTCGAGCATAGCGACTGGTATCTCACGGATAACACGAGTAATGTTGGCTTCCAAAGCGTCAATCGTAGCTCGCTTATCCCCAGAGAAAATAGTCCAAAGGTTTGATATCGTACGATCTAGCCGGCCAATTTACCATAGCCAAACGTGAAATTAAATGCTCACCAAAATGATTTCTCAACAAGCTTATTGTTTCACACGCTGTATGGCTCGTAGCTCTATCATGTTGAAACTAGAGTTCACCGAGACCATATGCTTGAATTTCAGGAAGCACATTTCCGTTAACATGGCGCGATAACGGTTACCATTGACGGTAACATTCTGATTTGCTTCATTTTGTTTTTAATGGATGTAATGGTAGCTCTTGGTACTCTTCGGGTTGTTATCAGCCTAAATACGGCAATTTTGTTTATTAACGTATCCATTGAGCCAGAAATAGGTTTCATCAATGAACAAAATTTCACGATAAAACACTGGATTTTCATTGAGTTTTTCCAGAGCCCATTCACTGACCCAAATTCAAGTCGCCTGGCTTCAATTATTGCACAAGTTGAATTTTGAGGCCGAGATCCTCACTTAAAATATGCCAAGTTGTCGAACGCGCTAAGCCAAGCTGCTGACAACGACGACGAATCGATTCGTCACGATCTTCGCGTACACTCTCAGCTACAACTTCTATTGTCTCTTCACTACGTGCTGGATAAGGTCTAACCGGTAGAGTATTATCCACTAATATATAAACTGGGACTCAAATTTTCGAATGGTATTGGCAATAGTGGTTTCAGTATCGATTATGTGCACCGTAAGTTCCTCGAATCGCACGAAAAACATTTCTCACAGAAAGGCTGATTTTGGTAATACAGCTGAACAATTTGGAGACACTGTTGTGGTGTAAGTCTTTCCATGATGACTTGCCAAACGATACCGAACAAAAATGACAAAACAGTTCGATCCTATCGAATATCAAACCTCACGATGAGTCACCCTATACAATAATTTGATTTCTTATTAGTGATAAGATTAACGAATCCAAAAAATATAAAAAATAATAAAAAAAAGCTAAGGAAAAGTGATATGTTTATATTAATCAATGAAAATTATAAAGAGGAGGTATATGCAAAATCCATATGCTCCTGAAATATGTGTACAAACTCCATCGACCTGAATATAAACGTGGGTATATAACTATTGATTTACTTTTCATTTCATATATTATCTTCTTAAAACTTACACATATTAAATATTTAATAATATACATACATATTTCGTTTAAGATTTTTATATTGAATATAATTATACGAGTAATCAGCCACCTTAAAATATATACAATAATATACACATACTATGCAATACACATATTTCAATATACAAAACCACATTAAAGCTTTCTTATCTTAATCACAGTCAATCGGTTTTGCCTTCTAAATAATTAAATAATTCGATCAAATTTATATGTTTGCGTATACGTTGGTGTAATGAATTGAAATAAAAAGCATCACTAGAAATCAAATGGCCAATATATCTTTAGTGTTAATAATTGTGATGTTCTATGGTATAATATCATGATGTGTTAAACTGGTGCGCGATTGTTGAAATCGTCACGTAAAAAGTGTTTCAGAATAAGAGATAGGGACTGTTTCAAAAGAAATTTAGGAAAGAAATAGTCACAGTGCAAATGACGGAGCCAGCTGCTGTGGGAGGGCTCCTTTAAGTGTTAAAATACCTAAAACAATACAAAACGTTTTTTTAGTTCAAGTTCATATGTCCCTTTTGTACTAAGACAATATAGTGCAACTATGTTTTCCATTTCTATTGGAGTGTGACATCTCCAACCACACACTCTGAGAACCTTACAGTCTGTTTTTGATATTCTTAGGCTACAGTTAATATAGGGTTTTCTAATAACGACTTTACAACTTTTTTTTAAATAAAAGGCAAACCATTTGAGATATTTCAAAAACTTTATTTGAAGTACAATCAAAACATTTTTGAATGGAACTCGACTTCGTTCATATGGCCACCGCGGGCACGTTTGCAGCGGTCGATTCGTTGGACCCAATTTTCAACGACTCGGCCACACATTTCGGCCGAAACGGCTGCTTTTTCGCGTTCAAAGTTGGATAAACCAATGACTTAACGTAGGCCCACAGAAAATAACCAAGCGACGTTAAATCGCACAAACGAGGCGGCCAATCGACTGGTCCATGTCTTGAGATAACACGCTCACCATACTTACTCTTCAATAAATCGATTGTAGCGTGTGCTACCTATTGAAACCACATGTCGTCCAAGTCCATATCTTCCAATTCGGGCCAAAAATAATCGGTGATCATGGCACGATAACGCTGAGCATTTACAGTATCGTGACGATGGTTATCGTCGACGAAAAAATATGTCCCAATAACGCCGCCGGCATGCAAACCGCACCAAACAGTTATTTTTTGTGGATGAAGTGGTGATTCATGAAGCACATGTGGGTTTTCGCCCGACCAATAACGCATATTTTGCTTATTGACGAACCCATTGAGCCAAAAATGAGCATTGTCACTGAAGACGATTTTGCGATGAAATTTATCATCTTGGCGCATCTTCTCCAGAACCCAATCGGAGAACGCACGTCGCTTCAAATGGCCCATCGGCTTCAATTCTTGAGTCAGCTTGATCTTGTATGGGTGTAAACCAAGATCCTTACGCAAAATATGCCATAATGTGGTCTAAGCGATGCCCAATTCTTGAGAACGCCGTGGAATTGACTGATTTGGTTCGTCTGCTACGGACATCTGAACGGCAGCGATATTTTCGACCAGCCCATTGTCTCACTGACAGGTTTACTAGGGCGAGAATTACGGTCGAAAATTGGAGTTAACGCTCTTAAAGTTGCAGTCACCGACTCCGAATATCTGTAGAAAATTTTTATAATTTGCAGACGTTGCTCGTTAGTGTACTTTACCATGATGAAAATGTTGAGTTTACTGAATAAATTGACAGTAACAGTTTGATGATTGGTGAAAGAGTGCGTTCACAAAGTTGTCCAGTTCCTATTGGAAAACCCTATAAATAATTTTTTTTTTTTTACTTAAAAAATCATCTGGGTCGAGCATTTTAACCAAAAGCCATTTAGAACAATATTTGCTAGGTAGGGCTTGTTGTGAAGCGGATACCCTTAACGATAACGAGAACCATTGAAATCATGAATTTAAGCTAAGTTGCTAAAGCGCAAAACGAATAGAGCAGATATTTAAAAAAAAAAAATAATAAGGCTTGTCTTCAGAAAACCCTTGAACTGCCAGTAGCATCAGGCAGACCAGGCCGAGCAACAAAATCTTTGGAAGGATTGGCTATACGTAGAAAAAAAAGAAAAACTGAAGCTTACATGACAATTTTGAAACAGAAGAGCTTACTTTGCTACTGAAATGAATTTCCAAGGTGCTTTAAAGACCGATGATTCGAAAGAATGCTATTCTGCTTTGGAATAATACACACCAACATATAGTTTGCTGAATTAAACTTGCAAGAATTTTATTACTACGTTTACTACTGCATAATTTAAGAAAGTTAAGTTAAGTTCTTTAGAGCTTATATCAAAATGAAGCTGTGATGGATCATAACAGAAACAATCAAGCAAAAGTTATAGAATTGTTCTAATTCAGATGCAAATATATTAAATACTCTCTTGTACCGTTACGGTTCTTCGGCTGTTCAAATGGATTTTTTTTTTTTTTTTTGCAAAATCAAATTCTTTCTCCCCAGTGTACTGAATTTGCTTCACAGATATTACGCAAATTTAAATAAATTATGTAGAATCCAAGATCAATTCCTCATTCCTCATTTCACATTAAAACTAAAATTGTAGATATTGGGTGCATTAAAGTCAAACATACGTGGGCATTTATTATGATTGATTGCAAGGTATGTAAAACAGCAATGAGTACGAAACCAACGATAGAATTCTTCATTTGTGGAGCTATTTCAAGTGAAATCAAGGAAATTTAAAGAAAGTACATTATGATTCGGCTTGTTAATTTTATATGCTCGAATAGGTCCATTTGAGAAATGGCAACTGCGAATACAGGAAGAAAAAAAAAAAATCTTGAAAGTAAAAAAGGCTGAAATACAAGAAAAGTTTAGAAACAGGCTGTGTCTTATCGCGGATGTACCAAAACGTGGTTTCTTTAATACGAATGATAGTAATGCAAGCCGAAGGTTTTTCAATTATCCAACACTTGCTGCCGAAATAGCAGGTGCTGAGATGTATCATACTGGAGTATGATACTTTCCAGTTTATATAAAATTTGGTGTTTTCACATTTGATACTGCCAAGCTCCATATGGAATTATACTCATGGCATCCTATGACACCAACACTCCATAAAATATTAATTCATAGTGAAGTCATCGAAAGTGCCCTATTGCCAATTGGAAAACTACAAGAACAAGCAGCAGAGGCAAAAAATAAACATTTCAAGCTGAACCGCTTGGATTTATCTCGAAAATACCGATTTTTATTGATATCCTGTTAAAAAACAGGCAGACTTCATAAAGAAAAAAAAGAAATGATTACTTTTTAGCCTCCTATTCCATCTTCAACAGGTGAAAGAGTTTTATCGTCCAGTGGAAAAAGAAGATAAAAATTCTTATGAATCTTGGGCACAAGTGGGTATTTTTTACTTTCTATTCCTCAAAATGACAAGAAGTACATTAAAAAAAAATTTATTAAATATTGTTTACCAAATGGATTAGACCTTTGTAAACATGCTTTTTATATGCAAATATTCCTACATGCGAGGATAGTACTAACTGCGTATTTGTTTAGGACTTCCATTTCCATTTGTTTAGGACTTGCATTGCATTGCAGGCATTTTCTGCTTAGTGAGCTTCTGCTTTTGCTAATATTGTTGTTGCTGCTGTTTCAGCCGCTGCTGTGTATGCTTTTGTTTTTGTTGTTGTTTTATGTTGCCCGTTTGTTTTTGTGATTGTTGCTGGCCTACAACTTTTTGCTGTTGTTTTTTTTTTTCTTGCTGTTAGTAGCCTTGTTGCTCTATTTCTCTTCTCGCTGCTTACTTCGCCTTATTGGCAAGCACTTATTCCTGTAGCTGCCTGATGTTTCTATTCAGAGCTTCAACTTCATCCTCTTCATCGTACGACTCTGCGGCAGCCAGAGATACGAAGCTGTTGTTGCTTTTTATGTAACGACCTTCACCATCATCAGATATACATTTATACGTATTCGTCATTGTCCGAACCCTGACCCATTGGGTTAATTGCTGCCGTTGTAAAAGTTAATGTTGCCTCCTCCCTTTATTCACCTGGGATCTTGATAGAAAGGGGAGTTGGCCTTAGCATCCTCCCTCGCTTGGCATTGCTTTCAGCTACCACAGGTAGTAGAAGGCTTGATGTCGCATCCTCATTAAATGTTGTGTTGCTGCCACTATCTTCTCCCTGTAATGAGAGAGCGGACCGCTCTCTATCACTTATCACGTGATTTCTTTCACTTTTTGTTAATGAGAACTTAGATAGAAAAAAAACAAAAACAAAAATAGAATCGAATGCCGCACCTTTCGATTGTGACACCAGGTCTGCTTCCACTGGGCGAACTGAGTCCTCACAAAATTCTGTCAAAACAACAGTCTAAAATAATTTCCACTATTTAAAGGGAAAAGCAAAAACACATTCGGTGAACGACTGAGAACACAGCGGGCTGTCACAATGCGTTATCTATTTTTAAAACGCACGCTGCCAAAATAAATTTAGCTGTACAGTGGGACGAAACAAAATATATGCTGTTAACAAGAAGCGACACAAAACATTGATGAATTGCGTAAGCGAGATAGTAAAGGACTTTATCTACCTTGACTCTGTTATAAATTCTGTTAACAATACATCAGCAGAAATAAAATGATAACTCACTCTTGCTAATCACTACTTCTTTGGGCGGAAACGGCAATTGAGTTGTTTCCTCCCGCAGAGTCTTCGAATCTAACCAGGAGGGACAATTCAGTAGAGGAAGACCTCACATAAGGTGGCTCGCACAAGTAAAAATGGACTTCAAACGACTTGGAGTTCGCAACCGAAATAATTAGTTAAAGACTACTCTAACTAGAGAGGCTTGTAAGTTAAGGCTCAGGCTCACCCCGAAATGTAGCGCCACCTAAGTGAGTAAGTAAGTGTAGTTAACATGGATACCCTACATAACACGAAGGCAGAAGTGCCATGGCATAAATAAATTAGTTTCCTTTTGTTGAAGCTGGACACGCTGTCGAACGAAGAGAAGCTATGAAAATTTGATCTGTCTGGTTCAGAATCACCAATTCTAACATGAATTGTCTACTGCTGTTTAGCAACTTTTTGAGAACCAAATACGAGTAATTGCAAATGATAGTAAAAAGCCAATAGACTAAGGTGGCTACCTTGTGGAACACCAAAAGTGACTTTATTAACAAAATTGGAAAAAGTGGATTGTTCTAGAGATTAGTGCCTGTTGAAAACCAGGTTCTTTGAGTTTGAATAGACTGAACCACCTTATGGCGCTCCCATATTCCGATTTGAGCTCTGCTTTTTTTTTTTTTTTTGTTAAGTTGGTACATCTGTTGTTGACATTTCCTCTTAATCTTAGCGTCATAGCTTGACATTTGCAAAAGTTGGGTAGCCAAGAGATTTTTTACAATTTTAGAAATGGATTTAAATTTGCAACAATGAACTTGTGTTTCATGTATTTCAGCAACGATTCTCTAAAGAAAACGATCATTTACTATTGGCACGAGCGGTTCAAAAGTAGTCTTGAGTCAATCGAAGATGATAAACGCAGTGGCAGACCATCGAAATCGAAGACCGACGAAAACATTGATGAAGTAAAAGAAATGTTGGTCAATAACCGCAAATTAACCATCGGAGAGATAACGAGGACTTGAACATAGCCTATGGATCCGTCCAAGACATTTTGGTTAATGATTTGTGTTCCCGTAGTGTAGCAGCAAAGTTGGTGCCAAAAAACCTCGATTTCATGCAAAAAAGAGACCGTGTTGATGTCGCAAAAGAGGTGATTTGCGAGGCTGAATCCAATCCCACATTCAATAAAAGGATCATTACTGGAGACGAGACGTGGGCTTATGAGTACGACACGCAATCCAGACATCAGGCAAGTGAAAAGCGTTCACCAAATGAGCCGTAACTAAAAAAACTACGTCGTTTTCAGTCAAAAAAAAGAAGGCAATGCTCACGGTTTTCATGGATTACAACGGTGTAGTGCATCATGAATTTTTGCCAGAAAGCCAGACAGTAAACAAAGAGTATTATTTGGGCGTTATGAGACGTTTGAGTGAAGCATTCGCCGAAAGAGAGCAGTTGCACAGTGCCATCATTATTTGTATTTTTTTGACGAAAAATGCAAAAAATACCATCCAACAGCCACTTAATTCACCTAATTTGGCTCCCTATGACTTATTTCTGTTCAATCAAGTTAAAGCGATGGAAAAATCCCAAGAAGCACTGATGAACATACCAAAAATCGAATATAAAAAGTGTTTTGAGGATTGGATCAAGCGCTGGCATAAGTGTGTTGCAATCGATAGCAAGTACTTTGAAGGGGACAATATAGATTTAAATGAATAAACTTGTATTTTCAATTTTCTGAATAAATTCCGGGATCATTTTATCAATGTGGTATGTTTAACCCTTTCAAAACCTTGCTGAAGTTCGTGTCGATCCAATCGATATCTTTCCTTTTCAATTCCATTAGTAAGACTAACTCTGCGCTCGGCTTTGTTAAACGATAGTCTAAAGTATGCTCTGACCATTATGTCACAAAAGTACGAAATATATACGATTATGCTTGCTAGGTATACTATACACCATAAGCTATACAATGCAGACTTCTATTATTCGTTCTGGGCGGGCTGCCATGGTCTGGTCGTAAATTCTGCCGATTAAAAAAAGAGAAACCCAGCTGGAGGAGATTAATAAACTCATGCAAATTACATAGTCTTAATGTACTAAATGTGTTATTTACATATTAAGCAAAAATGGCACTTGAAGCACTGCAGTACTGCAGCTAAAATTTGTATCCCTAAAATTAACGAGAAGCTATCAGATGCTTAGCCAGAGGAAGGCGAGCTTTCTTGTTTTAGTGCATAAAGCAAAGGCGAAAATCAGTGAAGCTAATGTCAAATCCCATGAAAGAAAACTATAGAGTTCTAGACATTTGACAGCGCAACGTTTTTTCAAGCCGGTCGGAATTTGACACGATTAATATGTGGGTGACCGGACCTCAAGTGGTAGTGTTTTGGTCTTCAAATCGTTTCAAATCGGACGATCCGGCATTCAATCCCAATAACGGCCGAAGGACATTATTTTTTTCAGGCAACTTAAATCATATAATAATAGTGGTTGCCTAAAATAAAGTAGAAGGTCCAATTACAATAATAATTTAGTCTCATATATTAGAATGATCCGTAATATGTACCTACGATGACATTTAAACGAAAGGTAAAAGCACAATGGGAGAAACTTGTATATTCCCAACTAAAGCGGAAGCACACTACAGCACTGTCCTGGCATCCTATTAAAAGGATTCATCGTACCATAGTGCAAATAATTTTATTGACCAGGCTCTGACGATAGATAGAAAGCTAGAGTGAGCCGACTTAAGTCACGCGGAAACTCCGCTGTATTTTGTGTTCGAAATATACAAAAAAAAAAAAAATTTGTAGACAACGGAAATTCTTAGTGCGGGTATCCTACATTTGTTTAGACCTGTTGCTTAAGCTATGTTCAGACGATTGCCAGATCTGACAATATTTTCAGATCTAGAAATGTTCTGATAATGACCTACAAATGAGCTGACAAAAGCGAACTACCTTACAATGCTAAATTGCCAATTCACACGGTTGTCATCTTTTGTCCCAAACTCTGGTATTTTCATTGTCAGATGGTTGGTCTGACAATACTGACAATACTGAGAATTGTCAGTTCACATAAATGGCTGATGTTTATTTAAAAAAAAATTGCAGATTCGTTGACAGGCATTGTCAGCCAAATTAAAAATTGTTTTTTTCATTCGGCACTGAGTAAAGTGTTTTTTTTTTGTTGAGAATATTAATAAAACAGATAATAAATTGATAAAATAATTGAAATGGAAAAAAAAAAGATGCACTTGCGATTGTTTTGGCCGGGTACATATTGGAAATCAGCGAGGAGGATGAATTGCCACAAAAACCTCGACGTGTTTGTACGAAGGATTGGGTGGCCCGGCGTCTGCAGGAGAGACTTTATGCAAAATTGCTTGTCTAATTAAGAGCTGAGGAGCCAGTATTGTATCGCATTTTTTTGCGCATGGATTCTAAACAATTCGATAATCTTCTAGCTTTGGTGTTTCCAATCATCCAAAAGCAAGAAACGAATATGCGCGCGAGAATTTCAGTGGCTGAGCGGCTTGTGTTGACGCCACGGTACCTAGCTACTGGCGAACATTTTCGGTCTATGCAATATCTATTCCGCATTCCTATGTCAACGATCTCATCCATCATTTCAGAAGTTCTGGATGCAATCTACAAAGTGCTCGTCGATAAATATCTTCAAGTAAATTAATTTCATTACCTTATGCAATGTACACACAAATGCACAGAAAATGGTGTTTCATTGCAGACGCCGAGAACACCCGAGGCCTGGGATGTTGTTGCCAGCAAATTCAGCGAACTGTGGCAATTCCCAAACTGCTTTGGAATGCATGTAGTAATGATCGCACCACCCAATGCTGGCACCATATTCTACAACTATAAAGGCACACATAGCATTGTTTTGATGTGCATTGCCGATGAGGAATATAAAATGCTAGACATCGACGTAGGCCGCAATGGGCGATTTTCCGATGGTGGTGTGTTCAAGCGATGCACATTTGGCCAAGCGCTGGAAACTAATCAGCTGGGCTTGCCAGGAGACAAATCACTACACCATAGAGAATTGCCTGTTCCGTATGTAGTCGTTGCAGACGATGCGTTCTCCTTACGGCCGATCATATTGAAGCCATACAGCCAACGTGGCCTCTCAATGGTGCAACGAGTATTTAATTATCGATTGAGTTGCGCTTACCGTATTATTGAAAAGGTTTTCGGTATTATGTCGGCACGTTTCCGAGTGCTGCGGAAGCCAATACGTTTGGATGCCGAGAAGTCAAAAAAAGTAACGCTTGCGTCTTGCTATATAATATGCTATAATATGAAAACAATTTATAATAGATAATGAAACTGAAAATGCACTCACTATCAGAGCAACTCCATCTATTATATCATTGAATGTACGTCTCAGCTTAGACCTTGCTAACGCAGCTTGTTCTGGGGTTAAGTTTTGCAACTCGGAAGCCATATATGTAGTCACATAAGGCAGTGAATGCATTTTTCGGTTGCGAACAAATGGACTGCAGTGCTTCTACCGTCATTTGCTTTAATCGGCTGCCATATAAAGGAGACGGCGATGGTGTTGACATAGTAATACTGCGTTTGCGTCCTTGCTCAGATGTCAATGGTGACGGTGACAAAAAGTAAAGCGTATTACGCTCGCTCACATCTAGCAAAAGTGTTTCGTCGTTGACAGCAGAGTTATGAAAAAAGGAACACAAAGAATGAATAATCCTGAAACATAAAACCAACAAAGGCGAAGAAATAATTATCAATTCCATAAATGACGTCGATTGAGTAGACTGCAGAACTTTATTTGCTTCCAGGTAATAGGAAATAGGAACTAATTCGCTAGTACCTTGACCTGATTTTTTTTCCGATACCTGTCAAGGTATCAAGGATTTAAGGATTATCAAGGTATTAAAAGTTATGCGGAGATTCGACCATTTGCCCTTACAGTCGTTGAGGTTCATATGGATGCTGTCAGTGACTTCCTGTGATAAGGTTTCCCTTTGCATTTTGTATTGTGCGCATCCAGCATCCCACAAACTGCGTCGCGTCTCAGTTTCTTGAATGAGTTCCAAAATTTGGTCCTGGGACCATTCACTCCGATAATAATTTTTACAATTCTGTTTTTTTTTTTGAAAACTTCGACTTCGTCGGAGACTGCGAAAATGGTAGAACCTCAATCGGCCGAAATGTTATATTGTTTTCGATATCGATGTATACACAGTTTATTTTACTCATTGCTATAAAAAAGACAGCGTAAAAAAAGCACCGAAACTTGCGTTCTGCAACACTTCCTTTTGCTCTTTTAAATATGAAAAATTGTCGGACTTTATAAACATAGCACATCTGACAATAGCAAATGTGGCTGCAAATGTCCTAAAAACCTGACAATGGTCTGATAATGGCACAATTGTGTATTCCGACGATTGCCAGATACCTGAAAATTTCATTGTCAGATGAGGATCTGACGTTTATAGTTATACCGCCAAAACCCTGTACTTGTTCTTATGGTAACTCCTTACATTGATAATTATACTGTTGATGTACTTTCACCTTCAGAAAACTCTGGAAATCTTTTACCGTCGCATAGGGCCAAATCTAATAAATATGGTAACTGAGACTTGATTGTCGTATTGTTTTTGGCCAAAAAATCTCTCACAAGCAACGATGAATGAGCAGGTGTGTTATTGTGATACAAACGCTATGAATTGTTTTTAAACAAGTTTGAGAAAAAGCTTCGCTGACACACGTCTCATGGCCACAATATCCGAAAAAATAGCATGACACGAGCGGACTGATAGGCCAACATCCTCAGCAACTTGACTTATGGTAATTCGACGAATTTCTAAAACAATTTTCTTCACATCTTCGACGTTATCGTATTTTGTTGATATGGGCGTCCAGAGCGAGGTTCGTCATTGATTCGTCTCTTACATTATGGTTGTGAAAGACTGTCCAAAATTGTTTGAACTTATCGCTTAATATAAAAACCATGTGCAAATGTCATTGGTCAGAAAAATATTCAAAGGCAATTTCCATCTTGGTTCTTGTAGATCAAGAAAGGTCAATATCGACTGTGTTACCATTGAAATTAACTCCAATTCAACTTAAAATTACATAAGAAGCATGTGCTTTCTAATTGAAACAGAAATTGAAGAGACAAAGAAGATACAGCGATAGAGGACAGTAACAGTTTAAGAAGCTACTTTGAATTCGGTGATTCGGACTTTTTTATAAGCGCAGACTGGCATCATAAGCGTCGATGTTGTGTTTTCTTCTTTGTTTTTCCTTGCTGAGCCAAGATTATTTTAATTTTTATAAAAGATTTGCCGTATGGAGAGAGTAAGGAAGACGAAGTTTGAAAAGTTGTTAATTTTATACTGATCTTGTTGTAAAACAGATCCGATACCAAATAGATATAATTGCCATCAACAACTTTTAAATATATCGAGAATAGGGCCATGCAATTATAGAAATTCATGTTAGCTAACTCTTGCATTCAGGTGACGATATGTATGTCAAACTGACCGCTATCTATAAGGTTATATATCTCTAAAAATAGCGTTATCTTCAGTTCTAAATTAGTTTGTTGTAAGAAAATTTAAAATAAGATAAGTAAACGGTTTCATGAAAAGGTTATTACAAACTATAGCTTAGTTTCAGACATTTTATGAGATCAGGGTTATGCAAAAAGCTGATCTCTCGTGAAAGTTGCCAATACAACGCGGCGCATACTTCTTATGTTAGTAGTCGCATATTACGAGTATTTATTTCACAAATAAAATTCAAGTTACATAATTTACATATTGCTTTTTCATTCTCTGCTTTTCCAGAATTAAAATGAAATCTCCGCGTCAAAGTCAGTCTTGAGTTTTTTTTTTTTTTTAATATCTTACATGTAAAAAACATATCGTCATTGACAGACTGCAATAGACATTCTAAAATGTACACATAGGAGTATAGATGTATAATACATTTAAAGCGAGTATTGTTTTCATAGCTTGAACAAAGTTCCACACAACCACAGTTCTATAACAAATCTTTGAAATGTGCTAGAAATCACTGCAACTGAAATCACTTCAAAAATATGGAAATTTCAAAAGATGTTGCAAATGCAAATGAAATTACACAAAACTGAAATGGAAATTTCAAGGATACGCCAGTGCTTCATCAAGGAACGCAAAACAATTTTACACCCAATTTAAAGATACGAATCCCGAAGATTCTCACTCATACCACACTACTGCGTACGTGGTTGGAGTCGTGCATGTGTTATTGCCACATACTCGTTTTTCTCTATTTTCTCTCATTGCTACTTACGAAAGAGTTATTTATGGAAGGACATCTCCTCGATGTTTTAACACACATTTACGTTCTCGAATTGATAGAAGGATCTAAAGCCCTAAGGTTGCGTTCCCTTTTTTGTATCGAAAAAAATATTTCAATAAACCAAAAAATAATACGAGAACTTTTTTAGCACTCTGACACTGTATGTTCGGATACGAGTATACGAGTATACGGAAACTGAAAAAAGAGCCTTTTTACACAAAAAGAAAGGATCCCATGTGAATCTGGTATCCATGGGAGAAGGGTTTTTAAATGCGAAGAATCTTAGGGTAATATATTGCAGCGGATTGGGATCTCAGTAAGAGTAATGTACATATATGAGCGCCCCTTTTATGTATCTGCAGCAAGAGCGGATGCAGAAATTTACTACAGGGAAATTCGATTTTCGTATTTCCTTGATGGAAATCTGATTTTTAAACTATAAAGAAACGGTGAAAAATATATTCCCTATGTATAAAGAAGCTTGTATCTTTTTCTCTTTTCTAAGCATTAATATGTGTCTTTATAAGAATTCATTGTGGTAGAAGTGGGGTAGTCCTAATAAGGATCGGTATCAGAATTGTGACTCTCACTTTATATCTTTAATCCTAGAATATTGTAACAATACAGATTACAATAACATACAAATGTGTTCTGACATAAGTCTTCTTTAGACTCACTTAACATTGTGTATTACAATGACACCAAGTTTAAATTTATAGATCGAAAAACTTAAAATAAACAAAATGTACAGAATGCCAAATTACTCGTTATCGGCAAGGATTGCCATTGTAAGTGCCACTTGAACAGTTTTAGCAATATCAGTTTTGGTTTGAAAAGCGTTTTAGTATCTGTGACCTATAAGCCAGAACTTGTTTGGTATATTGTATATGTATATTGGATGCTTGCAAAAGTTCGTGGATAATTTAAGAGTGATCTTCAATACGTAAAATTGTTAATCATTAATGTATATATTTCCATCGCTGTTTACAATTGCTTGCTTGGTCTCAGATTTTCGTGGAAAAAGCCCTAAGTAGAAACTTTTCCCAGTTAAACTAATCTGCAAATATCGGAACAAATGAAAATGTGAAGGTGCGGTATTACACGAGTATAGTGGATACAGTATGTTGCTAAGCATTCTCGTGATTGAATATGTATTACTGACAGTACTTGTTTGCCTCCTCCCACTTGGGAGAAGCTTAAAGTAAATAGTCTCTCTGCAATTTCAACAAACACAGAGTAAAACATTTCCTGGGTAGAAACCAGCCCTTGCAAAGGGCTCTACACCTTTCTTTTTTCCAGGTCCTCTCTCATTGTATGTTATTATATAGTATCTACTTCTTATCTTCTGTTACCAATGGATCAAAAATGGTCTCATTGTCGTTATGTGCGTGAGGAGAAATTGTCATATTTATGCTATCAAGCTTATTGTTTTCCGTTAAAAGATGTGGCACCCAAGTGTTGAGTATGGAAACGTAGGTATCCCAACTTTTTCAATTGATGAAAGGCAGTCGAATTATTAATTTCAAGCCTATCAACTACCCTGTCTGTTAGACAAAGACAAATAGTGGATGATAAAATATAACTTTTGATTCTTTACAATTTGTCCTTTTGGTAAGGTCAGGTAGGTATTTACTTACCCATCGGTGCCAGAATCATGCATAATGCTCGGTCTTTAACCAATTTCTTCTGAGAACCAGTCCACCATCGTCTTGGGAAGTTCCCAACCAACCTCTTTCCATTTGATGACTCGAGAATAAAATGGTTAGGGGTTAAAGACTAAGAATTCGCATCACCTATTGGATCATAAGATAAAGATCGGGTACTAAGTACATTTTCTACCTCCGCCATCATCCTTAAGAGTACATCATCACTTAGGCTCCTACTGATAGAGATTGCCTTTTTTATATTAAGATTTGTTTTATTAACGCCTAAAATATATTCACAATTTGACTTACAGACAGACTCATAACTAAAATTAAACTATCGGCTTAACAATAGGGGCCCAACGTAGACAGGAATACATTGTGTTTTACAATATATTTGTTTTCTTAATCTATTGCATGTTAATTTAAATTTATATATTTATTTTATATATGTTTTCTTTCTTTTTTTAGTAAGTTTATTTATACTAAAATGGCTGCAGAAGCAGCGGAATTTTAACCTCAGTAATGTCCGCTGATATTTATTCTATAGAACGGTGTTACATCGTTATGGATGATGTCTTCAAAGTCTATGATGGTCGGCGAAACCAAATCAGACAGGCATATGTACTAACGGGCCCAATAAGTTGCTTATAGATAAGTAGCTTGATACCCTGGCTAAGCCCACTTTTCCTTCTTAAAAGTGTTTTAAGAAGATGAAGTGCAAAGCTTGCCCGTTTAAAGATGGCTTTTGCGTGATCATTGAACTCAAACTTCTCGCTAAAGTTTATGCCAATGTACTTCGTTGTCTTCTTTGGCAAGATCGTCGCGCTGTTCGGAAGGTATATCTTTACGTTCCTGCTCCTCCTTACAAGGGTTCATTTTCTTCTTCGCTGATAACCGTCATTGGATTACGGAAACATATAAGCTCAGTATTATTAGTATTGATTTTCAAGTCATATTTCATGTAATATTCCCAAAGTCTTCTGATTTGTTCCTCCACACGTCTTGCTGCTATCTCCGGAGCTAGAGAGTGAGCATATGTTATTGAGTCGTCGGCGTACAGAAGTGTCTTGCTTCCAACTATATTTTTTGTCTGATCCGATGTGTAGAGGTTAAAAATAATAGATTTTTTTGTTGGAAATCTATATATAGAAAAACCTATTAGTTAAAAAAATGTGAATTAACCTTACCAGATATCCATAATCCATTCCTAATTCCATACTGATGCATTGGCAAAAGTTCCCTCTCTTCGCTTAGACTGTTGATCTTTCTTAGCATCACTGATTCCAGTATTTTGCTTACACAGCACAGTAGAGCAATGGGTCTACAACCCTCAACGTTGCACCGACTCATTTTTTTTTTTTTTTTTTTGAACTGGTACAACTTTAGCTATTTTCCAACAGGAAGGAAAGTAGCTGTTGTTAATACTGTTATTGAAGGTAATAGTCAGGAGAAGCAATGCTAGGCTTGCTAACTTTTTTAGCATAAAGTTGGAAATCCGGTCATTACCAGCCGATTTTTTAGAGTTGCTTCTTTGGATTATATCTTTTACTGCCTCAACTGTAGTGAATATTCCAGCATTAGAAATTCGAGGGACTAGTACCACTGAATGCCGTGATCCGATTTGAATGGTTTGTAATTTGGGAAATACGCGTCTCAACTTCAGTGATGACATCTGGGAGTTGCACTGGGGAGTGGTCCGTGAAACTAGCATCAAAAAAATTTTTGAGAACTTCTGCGTTTTTTCCTCTGGAGAGGTGAGAGTCTGTGATCCAATATTAAGATTTTCCGGGATACAACTTGGTTTCCTAATTAGCCGGTTGATTTTTTCAAAAGCATCGGGTCCTGGCTAAATGTCTTGTAGCCTCCTTCAGAAGTCTTCTTCGCGGTGATATTTTATCCCCCACCGAAACATTATATTTGTACAGGTAAGTTACGAGTTGACAGTTAAGTACTTGTCGTTCGTTCTGTTCCAGTTCCGGTGGAAGATTCTCTGAAGGCGTTTCCGTAGCCATTGTCTGTGGCGATATATGGCTTGGATATGTTGTCTTTGCTTGTTAATGGCTTTTTCTGTCTTTCAACTTCATTACTTATCACTGTCTGTAGATAGCCAATGTTGCTATCAACTTCCTCATTTGTCAGGCTGTTTATCTGAGTTGCCAATTGAAGCTTTGCTTCGAAGTCGTTTTTAAAACGGGACCAGTTTACTGCTTTAAAGTTGATGTGATTCTCCTGAAGTGGCCTCTGCAGAAGTATATTTTGGTTCAGGCGGAACCAAGCACAACCGCCAGATGATCAGAATCGCTCACATGGGAAGAACAAGGTTAGTTCCGGAAGTCTGGCAAGATGTTGATGAAGTTTGACGAGACCAAAAAGAAATTAAGCATTGATATGCACTAAAGAGTGCATATGGTTGTTATCGCTAAGCCAATGTCCGAAAGCCATTCCTTGTGGTAATGATTCGTCTTCTTGCCAGAGCGGATGTCTTACGTTGAAGTCTCCGCCGACAATGCAGTAGGTGTGAAGGTTACATGCGTTGTTGATCCTTTGTAAATCGTTGTGAATGTTAGCCGTTGAGGCACCAACATGATTATATATGGAAACAAGAAGTAGAGTGTTCACTTCTGTTATGTCTATGATGTCGGATGTCGCTTCCAGTGACCGTGATCCAGTTATTTTCGGTTGATTGTGATAGAGATTTAACGGAGAGCACTAATCGCTCCCAGCTCCCTCTCATATGAGGTGATAATGGTGGTCTGAAATGCCACTTAATTTCCATTTCGACGCCCTGGTGTTCAATTCGCTCAATGACCTTTTTAGCTCTTCGACAGCCCCTCGAAAGTTGGTACTAAATTTCGATTCGTGTACCTCTTCTCACAAAGAACCGCTAAAGTCACAGTATGGAGGAGTTACTTGACATCGTATATGCCAATTCGATGCGGATTGCACGTATTGGTAAACAAGTAATGAGCATGCGTCTTATGCCGTTCCAAAATGACGTAAATAGGCCCAAAATAGAAAATGGTTTAGTAAATGACATCAAACGTCCCGGCGATAAATCAGACATGATCGGTGGTACTAGGGTTGCCCTCATGTTTCTGCAGAATTTTTTGTTACTCCGTGTAGGTGACGTATAAAGTATCACTGTCGTATTTTGTTTACCAGAGTTTTACTAAATCTGTGGCAGGGATAGTGATATACAATAAAGTATGTCGAAAAGTGATGTCTGTCCAGGATTATCGGTCATTTGTTTTCATCTGATATGTGATATGCTGCGTCGATACGTCCTTTTAACCTTATGACATCATGTTCATCCAAATATGGTAGTAAACTGTATAATACACACGATTTGTTCAGAACAACATCCACCGATGTTTCTTTTGCCTGTCGTAGCAGCTCATATTCATATAAGAAACTTGCGATTTGGCATTGATGATGTAGATATTCTTGAGCTCTTTCAATTTTCTCCGGTAAAAATGTTGTATATATAATGCCTACCTGCTTGTTCCTGAAAATCGCGATATATCGAAACACATACACCATAGTGCCTAAAAGCACCTTCCACTTTGAAAATGAGATAAGTCGATTATTGATGTAGTTTTGCGTTCAGCATTTACATGGACGTAGCATCGCTTTCGAATTTAAATTCCGGTAATTAATCAGACTGCTTATAGAGAAACTGAGGCTCGCGCTATCACCGGCTCTTTGAGTGATACTATATTCTACGTTTGTACTTTGTGGTGTCATCTACAGGGTGACTGACTCGAACTGAAACTTTTTAAAATGCTATAATTTTTTTCTTTTTTTTTTTTGATAAATTTTATTGCGCCAAAGCAAAAAATGTTACAAAATACATCAATTTTCAAATTGTATCAGAAGTTTTCAATATGTCCACCTTTGGCGCGAATAATGGCTTTGAGACGGCCGAAGAAAGCATCGCTCGCTGCACGCAAGTGGCTCTGCGGTACTTTGGCCCATTCCCAGCGAAGTGCTTGTTTGAGGTGGTTCAAACTTTGATATTTTTTAGTGCCAATCTTTGCCTTCAAAATACCCCAGACAGAGAAATCCAACGGATTTGCATCCGGAGAATTTTCAATCCATTGTGACGAAGAAATGAAGAGACGGTGCCGAGTCTTGTTGAAAAGTCCACGGTCTCCGACCGAAATGATTGTTTGCCCAAGGCTTCAATACTGTCTCTAAGACAGTTTCACGGTATACGATCGCATTAATTTAATACGAGCGGAGAGCGACCATCGTCGGTGCTGCCTGCTTTCTGGTGGCCGTCCAAAGGTGTAAATTTTCGAAGGACCTCTCTGGCAAGTAAACTCGGTCATTTTGTTTGTTGACATATTGCTCTATAACAAATGGCGACTCATCGGAAAAAACCAAATTCGGCAACTCACCACTTTCGTGCAAACGTAGCAACACCTTCGCTCTTTCGACTCTAACTTTTTTCTGTTGCGGTGTAAGATCGTGTGCTTTTTGGAACTTCAATAGCTTGAGCTCAAGCTCATTTTTCAGTATGTGTTGCATCCGTTCCAACGATATGTTTTTTTCCACTTTGACGCGGATTTCGCTCAATTCGAGCCTTCACTTTCCGAACCATTTCTGATGATGTTGCTGTTTTTTTATGACCACCTCCATGGAATTTTGCAACGCTGCCAGTATCACGGTAACGAGCTATGGTTCCAGACACAAATGATTTATTCACGTTGAGGTGCTGGAGGGCTCTAACGATAGCTACTAGTTTTCTAGCCAAATAAAAAGCAATCACACTATCACGTTGGAATTCCATCGCACAACTGAGACACAAATTATCTGTCATGTGTCAAAATTTGAGCTCACAGTAATGAACGGTTTGGAAATATCAGTCTGAAGTTGGTTGCAGTTTGAGTCAGTTAGGGTGTACAACATTTTCTTTCGTAGGCACCCATCTTCAATTTTTTTCTTTGGTTTGGTCAACAATATTCCCAACTCTAAGCAAAAAAGCTACAAACACCTTATATGATGATCTATGATCTTATTTATCCAGCATGATGCTACTTTGGAATCTGACTAAATGATTAGATCGTCAACTTTCACGGAGCAAGTGGTAAAGACAGATTTGGCTAGCCGAATACACATCTAATTCCATTGGCGGTATTGGAATTGGTTTAATGGAACCATCTTCAGTCCTAGCACTAATTTATACAAATTCCATATTTGATCTACAGGAGACTCTAAAATAAGCTGCTGCAGCAAAGGCACACTCACTGGCATCCACAGATGCATATAGTTAGACGTTGCACTCATCGCGCAAGACTAGATGTTTTAGATACGACCTAGTAATCGTTATGTCTTTTTACGCTGGGATCAAACCAAGCCCATTTTTCAAAAAGAATTTTTTTTACTTGTTCGTCCCATTCTTTTGACGACTGCCAAAAGTCTTGCAATAATTTTTTTAAAATTATGGTTTTCCCCATTTTTATACCTCCATAGCAACCATAATGCGTCTTGATCACTGTTCAGTATTCCTATCTGGTAAAATATCTCCCGTATATCCCCAGCGAGTGAAAAATAGAACTCCTATTACAGAGCACCGGAACAATGTTTGGATCTGACAATAACGTACTATAGAGTTAAGTGCTTCAGCTGCAGCATCCCACGCTAGTCTAAGTTTATTACGTTTATTGTGATTAAGCACTGTGAAGATCGGAAGGTACCAGACTGGTGACTTTTTGGACACTATCTCACTTTCACTAAACTTCCTGGCATAACCCCTTTGCTTAAACTTGCTTATAAGCTGTTCTAATTTTAACGCAATGCTTGGCTCCTTCCGTAACCTCTTATCACAGCTCTTATCTAGATATTTCAGGCGCTTCTTTGCCATTAACCTGTTATTTGGTAGTACTATATTGTTATATATCCATAAAAGAGGAACTGAATTCCTCCGCCCATCAAAGTAGCATCTTACCTTTAACATCTTAACTGCTTGGTCGTCCATTGACGTCCCAATAGCCTTTTTAAAGGTTTTGTTCCAACACTTTCAACAGCAAAATAATTTGTGATCATAGTGTGCAAATCAATTTCAAATTTTTGTTTATACTGTCAAATATGTCAAAATTGTATTTGTCATTCGATTTCAATGCATATTCAGTTATAAGTGGCCCAAATACGGTTAAACCCATACGAGTTTTGATTGCAACCGGCTTATTTTCCCCGTTCTCTTTTGTTTTAAATGGAATTCCCAAATTCCAATGTAATATAGTAGACCAATTAGTAGTCTGGGGTTTGTGTCTCTATACGATTTTATGGGAATATATCTTAGATGTTCAAACTCTGCTGCTCTAGAAAAATCTTCACTGCGATGCATGTCCATCGACCAGGGTAACGAAAGATGCATCATCATCAACGAATGTGTTGAACTCGTTTTTATCGAAATACAGCATTATAGGTACGATTTTGAATAATATTGTCCTCTTTTCCTTTTCTTTCCTTGAAATGAGTGGTGTAACTTCCTGCAGTGCTTTCACATATTCCCACTAGGACTCAATCATGTTTCGAAGTATTTATGAAAAAGTTTATTACGACGGTAGCTGCATCCATCTAAACCACATAATTTCTTGGACATGGAAGGGTTTTTTTCCATGCTGAAGCAGACAAGTACGATAGAACTCGCCACGTTTTACAGTTGACCATTTGCTAAGCAAATCCAGTTCTCTTAATGTAGCGAATTTCGAAAGAGATGTACAACTATACGTTGCAGTATGGTGCTGCTCAAGTTTTTTACCGAGAGAGAAAAGTTTATAGGGGAATCTAGTCTATCTGATTTGGGAGCTGGCTCGCTTCGAATTGTGTTCAGAATGTATCGTATAATTATTTCGGTCCGGCCGTATAACATCTTGAATGTAACTAATATTCTATCGACTTGTTCTGGAGATAGCAACCGATTCCAAAGCTCTACCTTTCAAGCAACTTTGCAGTCTAAGAAAATTTTCTTGTGTGTTATATCCACATGAACGCGTTCTAATAAACATCGGCCACTCTTCTGGTAGCCCGTTGAAGTATATTTGCTCCCTAGATATCACTAGACGTGCTGCCATTTGGGCTCTGCATAGCTTCGATTTTTCAGTTAATGCTTCACACGATACAGGTACGTGACAAGAAACCTAATGTGATTACTCCTGCTGTGTACCATTCAGAAAAGTAACATTTTGGGGTTTAAGGCCCTTCATTTGCAGACTGCGCTTTTTCCAATCTGTTGCTTTTGTTTAAACCGATCAATAACGTGTTTGGATTTGTTTCAAACCATGTGGTGTTAAATGTGTTCACTTTTTGTGAAGCCATCCCCTTCACTACCCAATCTTTTACTCATTCTCTAGAAACGCATGCTGCTGGTGATTCATCTATATCGAGATAATTGCAAGACTATTAATATCTCGTTGCACACGTAGCCTCCTTTCTTCTTCTAAGGGCTGAAGTTAAAGTGTAGTTTGCCGGTCAGATGGCACTGACTTTCTACTAGTAGATCTGATATGTTTTTCCTTGGATTAAGTGGTAAAGGTGCAGTGGTGTTGGCTTCGCTGGTGTGTTAAAGTGACTGGGTTGTTATTTTTTGGCCGGCTGATTCGAGGGTTGACATCTGGGCAGTACATGGGGGGTGCTACTGAGTATCGGAACGGTAGTGCTTTTGTCGGACTGTGATCGAGCGGCGCACATTACATAAAGCCATTATTCAGCATTCTGAAACATTGGCACACGAATAGTAGTTTTACTGTTTGCATCTATCGAAACTTGCAGTATGCGTTTGGCAGTTGTACTTGGCAAATACGCAGTTGATACCTGGGTGAGAACGCTGTGTATCCCAGTAGGTGATATTCTCTTAAAGAATATCGCTGACCAATGGATGGCTTGACGAGAACACTATGTTTCTCCACCGGGTGACAGGTGATATTTTCTTGTATAATTTCGCTGACCGGTGGATGACTTGATGAGAACACTGTATTTGTTCACTGATTGTTAGGTGATATTCTATTAAAGGATATCGCTGACTGTGTATCCCAATTGTTAAACTGGAAAATGGCGGAAAATGTGCAAAAATTATTAGACAAAGACAAATAGTGGATGATGAAATATTATAACTTTCAATTCTTAAGTTTGGCATGAAAAGGTGCTGCCAGGTATGGCCACACTATCCTTGAATTTTCTTCCTGTGGTTTCATCATACTCTTAACTCCTTTGTTAAAACACCCCATTCGGTGTAGATGTTAATTTGAAGTATAATGTCCAGAGAGGGAGGTGGAGACCTCTCCGACATATTCGTAGCATTATGGAGGATATTTTAAAACTTTTGCCTAAGAGATTGATGCATCTTTAGCCTATAATATATTAGCTGGCTAATATGGCTATATGGCTAATTCTTTAGCCATTTTGTTAATATTTCTGTGAAATTTTTGATTTGAAAGTCATTGAATGAGCTTGCCACAGTTTTTGAGTCCACACAATTAAAATTCAAGTACTTAAGAGGAGATCGAGAGACTACAAAAAGACTAAATTTAAACCATAGGTTCCCTTGTACTCGAGCTTCTCATATTAACCCTCTACTTCATGAATTGAATCTTAAGCAGAAAAAAAAAAATTCATTTATAATTGTTTCGTTTAGAGTTTTTAACAAACTTTTACTAAATTAAATTAAAAATTATTTGTTTAAAAAATAAAAAAATTAATATATATTTCATAAAAGATATATGGCTTCATATACGTAAAGAGTTACGAGATCAATGTAATATAGGGTTTTCTTATAACGACTTGACAATTTTTTTTTAAATAAAAGGCAAACGATTTGAGATATTTCAAAAACTTTATTATTGGCTTGAAGTACAATCAAAACATTTTTGAATGGAACTCGACTTCGTTCATATGGCCACAGCGGGCACGTTTGCAGAGGTCGATTCGTTGGACCTAATTTTCAACAACTCGGCCACACATTTCGGCCGAAACGGCCGCTATTTCGCGTTCAATGGTGGCTTTGGGCTCTTCCAACGTCGTCGGCGTGTTGGCATAAACCAATGACTTAACGTAGCCCCACAGAAAATAGTCAAGCGGCGTTAAATCGCACGAACAAGGCGGCCAATCGACTGACCCATGTCTTGAGATAACACGCTTATCATACTTACTCTTCAATAAATCGATTGTAGCGTGTGCTGTGTGGCGTGTGGCACCATCCTGCTGAAACCACATGTTGTCCAAGTCCATATCTTCCAATTCGGGTCAAAATCATCGGTGATCATGGCGCGATAACGCTGACCATTCACAGTAACGTGGCGATCGTTATCGTCGACGAAAAAATATGGCCCAATAACGCCGCCGTCATGCAAACCGCACCAAACAGTTATTTTTTGTGGCTGAAGTGGTGATTCATGAAGCACATGTGGGTTTTCACCCAACCAATAAATCATATTTTGCTTACTGACGAACCCATTGAGCCAAAAATGAGCTTCGTCACTGAAGATGATTTTGCGATGAAATTCATCATCTTGGCGCATCTTCTCCAGAACACAATCGGAGAACGTACGTCGCTTCAAATGGTCCATCGGCTTCAATTCTTGAGTCAGCTTGATCTTGTATGGGTGTAAACCAAGATACTTACGCAAAATACGCCATAATGTGGTCTGAGCGATGCCCAATTCTTGAGAACGCCGTGGAATGGACTGATTTGGATCGTTTGCTATGGACGTCTGAACGGCAGCGTTATTTTTGACACTTCGACCAACCGATTGTGTCTCTGACACGGCAACATCACACAACGAATATATAGACTCAAATTTTTGCACTAAACTTGTTATTGCCTGTCTACTAGGGCGAGAATTACGACCGAAAATTGGAGTTAACGTAGCAGTATTTTGTTTCCTTCGGGGTGATTATTTAGAGTGGGTCCCGATCCCCTTGCCTCCCACTGTTGAATCATTGAATTCTTCCCATTTCGACATTTATTTCCCGAGACTATTTCAACAAATGCTCGAAAATGTGACCATTCACTTCAATACATTTTCAATACGTTGTCTATTCGCGCTCTAAATGAACCAACAGAACTGAGAAGTATTTCTGGCGAAATCTTCCACAAGAAGAAATCAAGTGACGTAAGATCGGGTGATCTAGCAGGCCATTGCCACGGACCCCCTGGTCCGATCCATCGTTGATGGTAATCATTGTTTAATACGCCCTGGCTGCTTGGAAATACTGGGCTGGACAACCATCATGTTGAAACTTCATTGTTTGTCGCAACTTCAATGGCAGTTCTTCTAGTAATACTGGAAGATGGTCCCGCAAGAAGTTTGCATACTTTTCGCCATTCAACCTTCAATTAAATATTGACCTTTTAATTTATCCACAATAATTCCCGCCCAAACATTTACATTCTAATTGTGCTGGCTCAGTAATGCATATTATGTCTGTTGACCGTACCGTGATTGTTGAAAGTCGACTCATCAGAGAATAACATCTTGGCGAAGAAAAGGGGGTCTCGTTCAATTTGCGGAAGTGCTTATTGACAAAAGGAGACCCGGTTGCAATAATCCTCACTAGAAAGTTTTTGATGCATTGAAACATGATAAGGATGGTATTTATGCCTATGTAATATCTTGCAGACAGTCGTTTGAGAAATTCCTGATTCACGACTTATTTGGCGAGTGCTAATGTGAGGATCGTGTGCAACGGCAGCTAACACTGCTATTTCATTGTCCTCAACAGTCACCCTATCTGACCGATTCCTTTTCTTTGGTTTCACACTTCCTTCACCAGTGAATTGTTGGATGACCCGATAAAATGAAGCGCCCGATCGTATCTAGTCTGGGAAACGCTGGCGTAAAGAGCAACAGCACCATCGATGTTCCTTCCACTTTCTCCATAAATCAATATCATTTCAATTTTCTCTTGAATTGAAATAGCCTGCATTATTAATCTGGAAAGCGTTACTAACAATAATCAGTTCCTCAAAACAAATATCGAACTTCTAAATGAAGTACAGTTCCATTCAAATAGAAAAAAAGGGCAGAGTGCACATCATACACTCTCAGATAAGTTTAGGACAATTTGTCTCTATCTGAAATTTCTTTGAGTTTTAACTTCACTCGAGACAATAATGACTTCCTCAAAACAAATCTTAACCTTCTAACACCCTAACAACGTTGGAAACCGATTAATAATTTAGGCGTGCCAGTGCAGTGGTATCTAACACTGAATGAATAAGACCTTTGAGACAAAGTCCTGTGCCCCATTGAGGAATACGACTGAGCAATGAAAATCAGGAATTATCATCTGAAAAATCAAAAGTTACCTTCGTTTGACCTTGAAAATGGGTCTCAAGGTCAAACTCGTGGTCACCATATTATGTCCCCTTCAGAACCTTGTGAGTTTTGTCTGGAACATTTTTCGCGATATCGCGTATTTTTCGAGTAATTTTGATGTCTTAAGTTTTATGGCGCCCTCTGACAGAAAAAGAACGCATTTTTGAAAAAAGTGTTTCATGTAAAAGAATTGTAGTTTTTCACACTGATTACTAATCTGTCAAAAAAAAAAATAGAGGTTCCCATTAAAAAATCAATAGTGACCTTCGTTTGACCTTGAAAATGGGGCTCAACCTTGTGACTTTTTTCTGAAACATTTTTCGCGATATGGCATATTTTTCGAGTAATTTGGATGTCTCAAGTTAAACAACTCACCCGGTATATATATATTTTTTAATAATGTAAAAATAAAGTTGATGGGCATTGCTTTTGAATGAAAATAGTCTCAAAAGTTAGGTAGATATTTTCTTTATAAGAAACAATCATAAAACATTGCGACTTTTTAAAATATTGGCTTTAAAAAGTGTTAAGGAAGCTGATTTTTTGGTAGAAAAGGTTAAAAACGAGACCAATATTTAAATTTCAGAGCAAACAAAGAAAAAATTAACTGATTTTGGTCTTGAACATAGAAGAAGATGGCTAAGTGCCTCAAGAAATACCAACAACTTCTTAAAACAAAATACAAACTGGTTGCAATGTGAAATTTCGTTTCTATGCCGAGCCAATGGTTTCGTTGGACGGCCTCAAAAGAAACGTAAAACAGAAGATTTGCGTTCTAATTACACTACCGAGCAATTAAGCTATGCAACTACTATGCAACTAAGATGCAACTACGTGAACAAGGAAAACTTATCTCCTCAAATGTGATGAAGAACATGCATTTCACGTGCTGATAAATACCAAAAAGCTGTCAAAAAATGGACCAGGGAATTATTCCATATACAGCAAAGAAAGCCTTTTCAATAGGTGTTGAAGGTAAGCTAACAAAGTTCCAGTACAATGTTATTAGAAATTCCGCAATGAAACATAATAACCATACGTATCCAAACTATGCAGCTGTTTTAGAAGCAAAAAAAAAATATTATCCTGAAAACTTCGTCATAACTGAACTTCTTCAAAGTTTATTAGATCACACAGTTCGACGTTTATTTGAGATGTCTAACATGAACCTTATTTCCAAATGGGATTGTGATAGAAGCTATGACATGGGTGAATATAAACAAAGATTTTCAGATCTAAGCATTTCAGATGCTAATATTTTCTTAACATCTATTGTTCCTATTCAATTAGTGTCAGGGAACTCAGAATCACAAAGTAAAATTATATTGTTGCAAAATCCTCGTCCATCATCAACAAGGCTCTGTAGACCAATACGAGTTCAATTCGTCCACAAAACAACCGATTTAACTGTAAAAGAATTCGATTTCATTGAAAACCAAATATCTTCCTTAAATGAAACTTTAATGGATCATATTAACGGAAGTATTTCAGTAAAACATAAAATGCTTCTTACAATGATGGTAAGATCTGTTATGTCATAACTGAAACCTCGTCAATTCAAAGATGTTATCTTTCTGGTCTAACATCAAAAGATTTCAACAAAATAGATTTGGTGCCGAACAAGCAAGTTCACTTCAAGCCAAAGCTGAGGTTTGGGTTATCTGCCTTGAATGCTTGGAAAAGGTTTTTTGAATGTTTAATCGATGTCGCCTACAAACTACCTATAGGAAGATGCCAAACTCGTGGTGAAGAAAATAAAAGAAAAGTCGAAGGAAACAAGATAAGGATTCAAGAAGCATTAAGGACTGTAAGTCGATAAACCAAAGCCAGGTTCGTACTACCAAACAATGGCAACAGTGCCCGCCGATTTTTTCATGAATCTGCTACTCTTTAGATGTAACCAACATGAATGAAAACATCATATGTCGATTAAGGGTTGTTATGTTGACAATATCTAGTGGATATCCATTACAAATCGCTCGATTTAACGAGTATTGTATTGATACTGCAGATATATTTGTGCAATTATACCCATGGTATAATATGCCGACAACTGTACATACAATTTCAATACACAGTCCTAAAATTATATCTGAAGCTATTCTTTCGATTGGACAACTCGGCGAAGAAGCCCAAGAATCACGGAACAAAGACATAAAGTGCTTTCGAGAAAGTTTCTCACGAAGATTTTCGAGGCAGCAAAATATGGAAGATGTGTTTCACAAACTTTTGGTTTCTTCTGACCCATTTATAAGTAGTTTGAGAAAATTAAACCCCAAAACGAAAAATGTGTTTCCATCTGAAGTATTTCAGTTTCTAATAGAACCAGAAATTGAGGAAGCAGATTTGATTCCAGTTTCACAAATCATTGAATGATGTTCATAGACACTCAATATGATAACAACAACTCAATTGTTTTTTTTATATAACTTAATTATATAACTTCGTGCGGTTTGCTAAGAGGTGGCGTATCTTGTATTATTCCATTGGAGCATGCGTTGGAAATTACTGTCATTGTACGTCATTTCAGTAAATGTCATTCATTTGAAGCGTAAACAACAATAATTTTATTTCACTCAAATATGTCGAACAAGGTGCCGGAAAAAGTGTTTTTGCTTGGAGTTCTTCTTCATTAATTTAATATGAAGAAAACTGCTGCCGAAAGTCATCGTATTTTGGTGGAAGTTTATGGTCAACATGCGCTAGGTTAGCGAACGTGCCAAAAGTGGTTTGCACGATTTAAAAGTGTTGATTATGGCTTGGAAGACGATGAACGTCCTGGGCAGCCAAAGAAGTTTGAAGATAAAGAACTGGAACCATTACATTACGCCCTCACTGAAATACAGTTCACATCAGAGCAGAATATCAAAAATTGGCTGCCATGCCGGCGCATTTATTTTGGGATGGGGTCCACAAATTTCCAGAAAGATGGGAAAAAGTCATAGCTTCAGATGGGCAATACTTTGAATAATACTATTATACATGTTTTTCTTAAATAAACGTTCAAGTTTTGAAAAAAAAACTCACGAATTAAAATATATATCCAATATATATCATATTATTAAATATCAAACGAAAGAAAACCGTTAAAGCGTTAAAATAAAAAATAAAAAAACACTTTCTCCAATTTTTTTAAAGAATTTTAGTAAAACTGTTATCTCAGCTGTGAGTTCCTCCAGGTAGCGCTTTGACGGCAGCTTAACCTGGGCACAATGGAACAACAAAGACGCTACGTGTTTTTAAGGAATCACGAAACCTTCACGACTTGAGAAGAAAGAAAAAAATACTACTCAAAGCCGAAAGTCAACAAAAGAAAGGAAATCGACGATTTATTGCTGTTTCTATAGCGGTACACTCTACACTGTAGAGTAAGCCGCTATTTTTACAATCCTGCAAAACACAAAACGCTAGTTAAGAGGTCGCATGTTCCGTCTATTCTCGGGAAGTTTAAGCGCACGCTCAGGCCACCGAAGTCTCACTTCAAATATACAAAAAAAAAAAAACCAGTTTCTACTCTATTTCCACAACACTACACTGCACTATACTTATCTCTTTTTTTGTTTCTTTTTTTTTGCGGTATTGCGCCATTTGCTGGCACTTCCTTTCTCTAGCAACCCTGCTCCTTTATACTTCTTCCTTTACTCGACCCTGCGTTTCCCTTGTTTTCGTTTTGTCCTGCCTGTCTGTCAACAAAAGCTATTACTTGCGTCGCTACTTTCGAAAATAAATCAACTTTATTTTCTCAAAAAAGAAGGAAAAAAATTGCGTTGAAAAACGGAAATCTTCGCTTGACCCTCTTTACTTTACTTGTCGTCCTCAAAGTGACTTTCAAATCTTTTTTTTTCTTTCCAAAACTCCCGCCATCCATTTGGCTTAAGCGGACCCAATAACGGGGTTATTATCTACAACAATAGCAACCGTGCCCAACTAGGCCTCTCATTCATTCTATTTTGCATATTCACACTAAATCTCTCAGTCTCGGAGTTCCACTGAGATAGTTTACAGAAATTGAGGATCCTAACTATGCCTGCTATTTCCCCTGCGAAAAACCGTGTTTCTTTTCTTTCTGATACCCGGGTACTTTTACCCCATGGAATTATACTAACAAAATTTATTGCAAAATAAAACAAACGGGAAGGAGAAAGAAAATCCGATGAAAAGGTAGCTGGAGCGTTGGGATGACAGAAAGAAAGAGAAGATACGATTCAAAAGGAATTGTATCTCGATCCAGCCATCCTCTGGATCGCCGCCTCTAACAAAAGCTAAGTATAGCGCCTGTGCAAATTTTTATATTTGTAATGCGGATCCCCAACTACTCCGGTTAATCGGCGTTCAGATTTGGGGAGGATGGGTACTAACCAACAGCGTTTCACCCTTCTGGCCTCAGACAATGGCCGGTTTCGTGGTTTGCAATTTTGTATTGCTCCGCTCTTTGTTTATCGTTTATGGTTGTTGATTGTTGCATTTGGTGTTGTTATGCCATATATGTGCTTTTGTTTTTGTTTGTATGGTTTTGCTGTTGTTTAGATGTTGGATGTTGTTTGTTGTTTTTTGTATATATCTATGTTCCCTCGGTGTGGGCTGTCTTAATACTGGGCCGTCCGCCTACAAGCCTCTGCTGCCCCACCTCCATCGGTGGGGTGCTGGCTTGAAAAGGGGTCGTCATCCCTTTACCCATCGAACCTAACTTTTAAAGCTGGTGTTGTCACTCAACGAAAAGAGGGACCGCCAGAACTTGCAAGGGAAAAGTGGGCCAAGTAAAAATTTTCCGCAACCCACCTCTGAAGAAAATGGAATTGAAATCCCTTGAATTACTATAGGAAATATGGGAAAGAAATTTTCCAAAACACAACTGTTAATGCATATGAAGCTATACATGGCTCCTCGAAGAAAATCATTGGTAGCAGTAAGCTTATACTTTTTTTACACTCAAACTGATCAAAATTTTATTCAGAAAATTAAAAATACAAGTTTATTCATCTAAATCTGTATTGTCACATTTAAAGTAATCCCCATCGACTGCAACACACTTATGCCAGCGCTTAATCCAAACCTTCGGTATGTACATCAGTGCTTCCTGCAATTTTTCCATTATTTCCTTTCGGCTGTTGAAACGCGTTCCCCGTAGTGTTTTTTTAACTCGATTGAACAGAAAGAAGTCACAGGGACCCGAATCAGGTGAATTCGTTGCATTTTTCGTCAAAAAATTACGAATAATTATGGCACTGTGCGACGGTGCGTTATTATGGTCCAAAATTCACGAGTTTTCTACCCACAATTCTGGGCACGCAAACGGCTAATAACGCCCAAATAATACTCTTTGTTTACTGTCTTTGTTTACACCGTTGTAATCCATGAAAACCGTGAGCATTGCCTTCTTTTTTGAAAATGATGTGGTTTTTTTGGTCTCGGCTCTTTTGGTGAACGCCATTCACTTGCCTGATGTCTGAATTGCGTGTCGTACTCATAAGCCCATGTCTCGTCTCTAGTAGTGATCCTTTTGATGAATCTGGGATCGGATTCAGCCTTGCAAATCATCTCTTTTGCGACGTAAACATGGTCTCTTTTTTGCATGAAATTAAGGTCTTTTGGCACCAACTTTGCTGCTACACGACGGAAAACCAAATCATTAACCAAAATGTCTTGGACTGATATACGATATCTCTCTGATGGTTAATTTGCGGTTATTGACCAACATTTCTTTTACTTCATCAATGTTTTCATCGGCTTTCGATGTCGATGGTCTGCCACTGTGTTCATCATCTTCGATTGACTCACGGCCACTTTTGAACAGCTCGTGCCACTGGTAAACGACCATGTTCTTTAAAGAATCGTTGCCGCAAAACTTTTCCATCATTTCCAACGTTCGCGCACCATTAAATCCATTTTTTTTGCAAAATTTAATACAAGTTCGCTGTTGCAAATTTAAATCCATTTCCAAAATTGATAAAAATCGCCAACACACACATAACTTTTGCAAATGTTTAGCTATGATGCCAAGATTTAGAGAGAATGTCAACAACAGATGTACCAACTTAACAAAAAAAAAAAACAGAATTTAAATCGGAATAATGGGAGCGCCATACGATGACGCCACCGGGAACTTTTTGATCAAGGCGGTATTACATACAATAAATACATTTTTCTCAAAATAATTTTTTTGTTAACTAGTTTGTAATTTTTGTTAACGAATACTTATTGTAATTAACACTTGAAATCGTAAATTATTTTTTACTTCGGTTTTCAATGCGCGCTCGAGTTGGAATCACCTATTTAATTAACATCATTATCCATAATTATCAGACAGAAACAAAATGTACCGTTCTGCGTGAAAGGATACACACTAATGGAGTAAATAATTTCAGGTCATTTCAAAAAAAAGGTTTTCTTGGAAAAATACGCATCATAAAATAGAAAGCCATACTTGGCTTCATATGCGGTATAGGATTAAGAACTAAGCGGAGTTATGTCAATGAGGCGTACTCGTATACTGCCCAATTTTGGTTTTAGGGGCAGCGTTGGGAATAGGAAATTTAGGAAAGGGTCTGTTTTTCCGCCGTTTATTGCTTTAATTTTGAAGATGAAGGTTTTTTAAAATTTGATATGTGTCAAAATCTGTTCTTAAGAAGTTTATGTTATTCTTGGCACTTGCCTAAACTAGTTACTTTTAAATATTTTCATGTGAAAATTGATTTCGTTTCGTCAGCTATAGTGTCACGTAGAAAGTGCTTTTTTTTCGCTTTAGTTTGTTTTTTTATTTACCCTTTTCTGGTAGTTTGTTTGTGGAAGCAAATTCCCTCATATGTTTTTTTTAAAACAGCATTTTGCATTAATTGTGCACCAAATAATTTATAAAATAAAAAGTTGTGTGTTAAGGGTATAAATAAAGTGAAAAACACTATTTGAAGTTATTGACGGAAAAATCATATCTCTGATAAGCTATTGATAAGGTGCAGAGAATCACGGACGTAATCGAATAAGGCTTGATCAGGCATATTTCTTGACGCAAGCCTTTACTAGGTGTGGCATTAAGAATTGAAATTCAAATTATAACAGATCTTACTCGAGGATCGACTTTTCCGTATCATATACCGAAACGAGTCCTCGCAATTTAAAAAAAATTTAAAGTGGAGTATTCTTGTCTTGATCCCATCAAGAAGAGGGGATCATCTTACCTTTGTTTGCTGATGGCACATACAGTTATGGACAAAACAATAAGACCACTAGGAAAAACCCCAAACATGATAACTGTACTCTCTTTAAAGCAATAAAAATTATGCGTGAACATAATCATATGAAAGCTAAACGTAACCAAACCAAGGAGTGCGGACAAAACAATAAGATCAGTTTGCTTATACCTATTTTTTGGTTGCGAGGATTTAGATTTGATTTTATATTTATACAAAATTGTTTAAGGAAACAGGCTATATGGGTCTTGGATCAAACGCCTCTCCTAAAAAGATCCATTTAAATCAGCTGCAGATATTAAGAAAGAACTGGACCTTCTTGTCTGTTCTACAACAGTGCGAAGAAGACTAGAAGAACAACATCTCTTCGGAAGAAGTCCAGAGAGGTACTACTTCTTACCAAGAGGCATCGAAAGAATCGTATCCACTTCGCCAAACAACATCTGGATTGGATAGGCCCAGAAAACGAGAAAAAGTGGAAAAATATTCTTTGGTGGGACGGATGGTAAAAAGTGGGTCAGACATCCAAAGAATACAGCATACCAGTCCCAGTATACTAACCAGAGCGTCAAAGATGGGGGCGGAAATATTATGGCTTGGGGATGTTTTTCATGGTATGGTGTAGGACAAATATTCTGGATAAAGAACACCATGGACCAGAATTTGTACACCAAAACATGCTACCATATGATGAGTTGGAGATGCCACTAAAGTGGCAGTTTATGCACGACAACGACCCGAAGCATACGGCAGGCAAAGTGAAAAGGATGCTGGAAGAGCATAATGTGGATCATATAACCTGGCCCTCCCAATCTCCAGGCCTTAATCCCCTGGAAAATTTGTGGGCAATCGTAAAAATGTCCCTTGGTGCCAAAAAAAAAAAAAAAAACAGAAATAAAGAAAAGTGGAGCAGAATTGAAACACCATGGTACTGCATATCAAAGAGTTTGCCGCACACTCGTCGAGTTTATGCCGAGAAGAGTTCGGGCACTGCTTAAAAATAAGGGTATTCCACTTAACCATAAATTTGTTATGTTTTCCCAAATTTTTGTTTAGTGGTCTTATTGTTTTGTCCCCTTTTATACATGTTATTTAAAAAAAAAGATTTATTTTTTATAAGTCAAAATAATCGTACTTCTTAATTTTTTTATGAATTACTTTTGTTTCACTACATTAAAACATAAATAAAATGAAAAAAGAATAATCAAAAAATATAAAATATTTAAGTTTTATATTTTATTTTAATATTTGTTAATTTGTCCATAACTAAAGGTAAAAGTATCGAAGAAAAAACAGTTAAACTACAAAGGGCTCTTAATAATTAAAACGAATTTACAAAAGTCTAGCGGATTGCTTTTTATAAAACCAAATCAGATAAAGTCAATACATATTATTTACAGAAAAACGAAGAAGTTGCCAACAACTTGATTTGTATTCCATTTGCAAACGAAAGTTAATACCTCAGAATCGGTTATACAATTGGTTGCGTTTATTCAATTTTTCATAACTTCTATGCAGCGTTCGGCCGATATTACAGCTTACAGATTATAACAGCCACTTTAGGCTCCAAGTCATCTAATTCGATGAAAATCCGGATCTTTTTCACCTTCAATAGAGCTTAATCACCAAAAGTCTGAGGTGCACGATGGCTTTCATACAGATTTGCTGCCAAGTCTTTTCGCAAAATACGTCACAGGGACGTTCTAGAGATGCCCAGTTCAAAGCATGAAATCCGTTGGTTACTTTTTGCGGTCTTGACTCACATACTTGCATACAACTTCAACATTCCCCTAATTTCTGCGGTTAACATCATGCAGTTAACAGGTTGATTCTAATTTTTTCACCAAACGTTTATGTATGTAACATTTGAGTGATTTATAAAAGGTTATAGAAGTTCATATCTTTCAATGAATAAACGGTAGACAATGCGATACACAGATATGACATCTGTCAAAAGATATGCGTAAGATAAGAGAACCCCGATTAAAAAAATGGGGCGAGAATCAATTTATAAACACGAACATTCAGATTGGATTTTTTTTTTTTTCAAATAAGGTAAGCACATTCATGTATACAGAAACCCAAAAAATGTACGTTCTGGTCTTCTTATCATTGGGAAGTGTTTGTTTTTTTCTTGTTCGGAGGGAGAAGCTATATGCCTGCACATAGTGAAGATGCCAGTGTGAGACTCCTACTCACTAAACCTTAACTCCGCAATGTCTTCATCATCCCGTAGAATCGCCGTAAATCATAACTTTGTGTGGCAGGTGAGTAGAAATGACTAGAAAATATAGGCTTGTTAGCTGATTGTTAGTCAAAGTCTCGTATTCGTCATGTTGTTGGCTTATTAGGCCGACGCTTCGGAATTTTGATTTTTACCACTCACCGTATTTGGTGCAGTTGGAGCAGTTTCTTCATGCTTACGCCAGCTGTCTCAGGTTATATTTATTATTTCCTTCGTCATTTTGCCTCCTTTAACGCTCGAGTCTTCTCATTTCTACTAGGATTTCAACTTCGCTCCATTTTTTCATCTAATATCATTTCGCTTACAATCACGCTTACATTGTATGTGAAAAGTTGCTACCTTGTCCTCTGAAGCCGGAAAAGTCAGCAATTGCGGTTTGAACGGATTGTACAGATATTTTCTGAACATACCATAACCGGTTAGAAACCGTGTGATATATAAGTTTACTTCATCAGCATTCCTTATGTTGGAGATAAGTTGGTGTGTTCATCTTTCGTTGGGAGTTCCGCCGACTGGTACCGCGTCAACCACCGACGAGTGCACACGTCACCCATTGCACTCGTAATTTCTCTTGTACTGCAGTGGAGAAAAAGAAAAAAAACTTAAACAGTGCATTGCAATTAAAAAAAAAAGATACAAAAATATCACACAGTGCGGGTATCCCACCTCTCCCGCTCCTGGTCTAAATACTGTTGCTTGCACTTGGTCACTGCCGTTACTGTATTTATCATACGGTACGGGCAGTAACTGAGTGTATGTAACGACCGATAGATGGGTTGTGTGTAAAATTTTTGTTAGTGCACTGATTCATATTGTTGTAAGGGCATAACACCTACAGCAAAATTCTGATATTAACAACATAACCAATTGGGTAACTATCAACCGAGTAATTTAATGATTCCAAAACTCAATGCTGTCTGCTGTCATTTAAGCGAAATTCCAATACCCAGCCATTGTCCATGAATGGCACTTGCATCGTCGAAACCGATAAACTTTCCATTCTCGGTATATGTGTAAGTGACAACTTGCGTTATAATAACCACATATTCGATGTCGCCAAAAATGCTGCGAAATATCTAGGTTTCCTTAAGCGATGTAAAAATATTTTACCCCCTCTGATCTGGCCACAATATATTAGGCATTCATCCGCCCAAAATTGGAGTACAATGCCCACATCTGGTCACTTGCTACTAAAATATCTCTGCACCTGCTAGATAGGATTCAAAACCGTGCGATAAAACTCATTGCTGATACTAATATCAGTCAATCAATTGACACCCTCGAACATCGACGTAATGTCTCCTGTCTCATTTTGTTTTATCGCTATTTCCACCAACACTGCTCCATTGAAATCGCCAGCAGCATTCCGCACATTCAAACTTTCAACCGCAACACCCGTCTCACTATGAATGCTCCATCAAGACCATCAAGTCCATTTTCGGACGTACTCTAAAATATAGTGATTTTTTCCTAAGCCCTGTCGACTTCTGTTTCCTGGTCGTTATAATTTACAAAAATTTAAAAGCAATGTACATCGGTAAATGTCTTTTCTTCCTCCCTAAATTTCCTTCGCCCGCGCTGTATATGAACATTTTAAGGGTACAAATCTCCTTGGTCAATAGGCATCATCCCAGCGCGCTGCTTCCTCTGAGACGGTCCGGAAAGCGCAGATTGTTCCCAAAGCGATTAGTCTATGTATTCGCGATATCTTTCACCTAGATTTTGCGCGCGCAAAAAATGAAGGCTATAATGACTAATCTTGACTCAACAAGAGCTAGGCAGTTGAGTGTCCTAGGAACGAGTCACGCGAAGTCACCGTAACGGTTAAAAGTTTGAAGGGGCGGAATGCTACTGGCGCCTTCAATCGAGCACTGGTGGTGGAAATAGTGATAAAAAAGTAAGACACGAGACATTACGTCGGTGTTCAGGGATGTTCATTAACTGGCGATATTGTTATCATCTATGAATTTTATCGTACGGTTCTGAATCCTATCTGAATCCTTTTATATTGAGGTCAGATCAGAGGAGGTAAAGTATTTCTTACATCGCTTGAGAAATCCTAGACATTTCGCAGCATTCTTTGACGACACCGAATATGTGGTCATTCCAACGTAAATTGTCATTGACATTCATACCGAGAATGGAAGGCTTTTCGGTTTCGACAATGGCAATGGCTGGCTGTTTTGAAAGCATTAAATTCTACTCTGTTAATGGTTCCCTAATTAGTTATGCTGTCAATATCAGAATTTAGCAAAGGAATATATTGGATTGGAAGTAGCAGACAAAAAATTGTTGATTAAAATTAAAAATTGTGTCCGAGACAGAACGGATCCCTGGGGCACACCAGCATTTATTTTGTGAACATCAGATTTGAAACCACCCAAAATAACTTGAATTGAACATTCAGAAAGGTAATTTCAAATCCCTTGAAGGAGACAGTCATCGATCCCAAAAGCACACATTTGCGACAAAAGAGCCTGGTGCCAAACTCTGTCAAATGCCTTAGAAATATCAAGTGCAACTAACTTTCTTTCACCAGATTAATGTACGTTTTGGTTCCACTTTTCGGTGAGACATGCCATCAAATCGGTTGCTAGGAAAACCGTACTGCCGTTCATTAAAAAGTTTTCGTGTTTCCAGATATTTCATGAGCTGACAAATTATCAGCATTGACCTTGGAAAGAATAAAGGTAAGATAAATGGGTCTGTGGGAGAGAGAAAAGGATTCGCCTTGCTTCGACGCATTCAAGTATAGGCGGAGACAATGCACAATCTGGCGGTGTTGAACTGGCTGCAAATTGTGCAGCAAGCTGATTGGCCTTGTCCGAAGAGCTGACAGCTGGAACTTCATTGAAAATGAGCGTTAGGATAGAGAATGAGGTAGAATTTCTAATGTTTTTTACGAATGACCAACAATTATTACTGACTTTGGGACATTGCAGTATGTTTTGCCTCAGTTTTTGGTCGTATTGGAAATTCACGCGCATGAGAAATACGTTGCAGTCGTTTCTGGCTCGTTTAAACTTTTTTCGGTTTTCCCCTCTCGGGTTGATCTTGTAGGACCGAAAAAACAGTTCTCTAACCCTGACAGCCTCTTTACAGCTCGAATCAACCCATGCCTTTTCTTTAGGTTTGATACCGAAGAGGGATAAGGCATCTTATTCCAAAGAGAATAGTTTCTGTGATCATATCAGCAGCGGCATCCACGTCGTTATCGAGGAAACATAACGACCAGTTAGAATTCCTAAAGAAGTTATTAAGTCCGCTCCAATTGGTTTTCTCGTATTGCCATACGGTTCTTTAAGGAATCTTTTCTCTAACTTTGTGGTGGGTAAATGAGAATTTAGTAGATATGAAACAATGGTCCGACGAGCCTAGAGGGGAGAGCACATCAACGCTGTACTTGTCAGGGTGAGAAGTTAGAAACAAGTCCAGTGTATTGGAGGTATGACTATCAACGTCTAGTATTCGTGTGAGCTCATTCATAAGCTGGATTAAATTATTTTCCGCAGCGAAGATCTCAACACACCGTCCTACGGGTGTTGCTGTTGAAGCCAACCAGAATTGTGTATATTAAAATCGCCCGTAATCACGATTTCAGTATGAGGATACAGGGATACTTCTTTGAATGGAGACAGGCAGCGCATCAAACTTCTAAAAGGTCGAGTTGCTGTCCAATTTGGGGCTTCTGTAAATAAAGCAGTAGTGGATAATTTGCTTACGGAGATGGAATTTTAACCACATGAAATTGAATTCCAGATTGGAACAGTGACTAAATTGTTGTGTAATTTGGTAAGCTACATCACTACGAACATAAATGGCGAGACCGCGATGGGCGAAGAATAGTGGCACTAGTTCATTGTCAGGTAGATTCAGATCAGAGTGATCTGAGAGGTGTGGGCGGGGATCTACCTGTGTTTCACTAAGTGTCAAAACAGCTGGTCGGTACTTACAAACGTGGACGTACGCAGAAAAGTGATTATTATTTAGCCCACGTATATTGGCTACGTCCACCCTGAATTCCCTAGTAATAATTACAAACAAACTCAGCAAACACAAACATCGACGATACTAAGCAAGGCTGCGAAGTGAAAATTCTGGCGATGATTTACCGAATCAAATACGGCAACTGCTGTGACTGATTGCAAGCAACAGTACTAAGGCCAGGAGCGGTCGAGGTGGGATACCCGCACTGTTTTTCTTTTATTGGGTATATATTTTAATTCGTGTGGTTTTTTTTTTCCAAATTTGAACGTTTGTTTAAGAAAAACATGTACAATAGTATCATTCAAAGTATTGCCCATCTGAAGCTATGACTTTTTCCTATCTTTCTGGCAATTTTTGGATCCCATCTCAAAAAAACTGCGCCGGCTTGGCAGCCAAGAATGGATAAAGCCAATTTTTGATATTCTGCTCTGATGTGAACCGTATTTCAGTGAGGGTGTTTTGCATCGACCGGAACAAATGGTAGTCAGAAGGGGCAAGGTCTGGGCTATAAGGCGGGTGGGGTAAGACTCCCCATCCACTGTTTTCTAAATAGTTCTTAACCGGAATAGCAACGTGTGGCCGAGCGTTGTCATGATGGAAAATTATAAATAAAATTACTGCTCTCTTCAAACGGATTAATTGTGTTTGCTAGGGTTGTCCATTGATGGTTTAACCTGGTATTAGCAGCTCATAATACAGCACACCCATCTGATCCCACAAATACAGTGCATTATCTCGCGCCATGGATATTCGGTTTTGCCGTTGATTTGGCTGGTTGGCCGGGTTTCATATATGATTTTTTGCGCTTGGGGTTGTCGTAATGGATCCATTTTTCATTACCAGTAACAATCCGTTGCAAAAATGACTTCCTTTTGTGGCGTTCCAGCAGCATTTCGGACCTGGAAAACCGCCTTTCGACGTCTCAGGGCTTGAGCTCATGTGGAACCCAATTTCCTTGCTTTTGAATATATCCAGCTGCTTTTAAACGTTTTGAAATGGCTGCTTGAGTGACACCCAAGGATTCTGCGAGCTCTTCTTGTCTTCGGCAACAATCTTTATGGAGTAATGCTTTCAGTTCTTCATCTTCGAACTTTTTTGGCTGCCCAGGACGTCCATCGTCTTCCAAGCCAAAACCTCCACTTTTAAATCGTGCAAACCACTTTTGGCACGTTCGCTCAGCTAGCGCATGTTCATCATTAACTTCCACTAAAATACGATGACTTTCGGCAGCAGTTTTCTTCATATTAAAGTAATGAAGAAGAACTCCCCGCTTAGACATATTTGAGAAAAAAAAATTATTTTTGTTTACGCCTCAAATGAATGATATATACTGAAATAACGTCAATGACAGTAGCTTTCCAGAGCATGTTCCAATGGAATAATAACAATGGACAAGTTTCGCCATCTCTTAGCAAACCGCATTATCCGAATTAAGTTATAAACCCAATAAATGGGGGCGTTAACCCCCACCAAATTAAAAAAAAAATCAAATATTATTAGATTTTAGCTTCGATATTGTTTCCTTTACTCTATTCTGATCAGGTGGACGCAATTTTCTGTCGTCTTCGTCCCGGGTGAATGGTTCATTCTGCCTCACATTGGTATTTTGACCATCTTCGCCGTTATACAGTCTACAGAAGTAATTTTTTATTCATCTTTGCAGGCTTCCATTCTGGCTTGCTCTGGCATGTTCATTTTATTTTCTGATAAAGTTTTTGAACGTCATTTCTGCAGTAACATCTCTCTATCTCTTCGATGTCTCGTTTTTTGTACTCTTTTATTTTTCGAAAGAAATTGAGATTTCAGTTGGAAGAAAGATTCCAATGATTTTTGATAATTGAGAAGTAAGAAATAGAAATAAATGTCAAAATCTTCAATAAGCTTACGGTTGTGCATCGATATTTCCCATTAGATGCGGATCATTGACTTAACCTTTCTTAATTCTCATATTGCGTTGAATGACATTCATTATTAATCACACAAAAAGACAAGAAGGCAACGGTGGTGAATGTAATTCCAATTCATGGTAAAGATACGTCTCATTTGGCGAATCTTCGATTGATAACACCATTTTTGAATATGAAGCGATTAGTAAAGTACTGAGTGTATGGATTGAGGACAAAAATATAGTTCCAGTTACTTAATTCGGTTTCAAGGCGAAATATGACCTCTCACATACTACTTCCAAAGATGTACATGATATCCTATAGTACAAAATCAGAAAACATTGGACGGGCTTGTGTTTGGTTGATTCGGAGAAGGCCTTTGAGATTCTAGGGTTAGATATGTAAATCTTCTTTTTAGTTGGGCATAAGTAACCTACATTCCTTTTCATATGATCATTGCCAGACAGTTCATCGTTCACCGATCACACAAGTGATTTCGTAGAATCAGTTAACCATGCCAAAGAGTATGCAGATAACGTTTTCACAATTTAGACCTAAGAATCGAGGTCATTAAAATTCTTCTGCAATTTGATGATATATATACATATATTGATAAAAAATAGCTGATCCAGTAGAAACAAGTGTTGCTTCTAATATTCAACATCGTTCAAAAATCTTCGGACGAGTGAATTTCCTATAACAGAGAGGTTGGACATTGGTTGCGATAGTGCAGAGCGCCTCCAGTTCAGGAGAGCAGTAGATAGTCGTGATCAGGGAACATTAGGAATTATGGTGGCTTGCTGAAACGGTGTCACTCATCTATTAATAATTTGCTACAAGGATTCAAAACCTATGTACTGTCACTATATTGATAATATTCATTTGCCTTAGTAATTTATATTTCCCGCTAAAAAAAAAATCTTGCTTTTTATCCTTTCAGTGATGACCTCTTTTCTGACCAGCTCTATATGGACATTGCGCTATCAAATCGTCTGCATAACATGATGGCTAACTCGACGATATTTGCCTCTGTAATCTCATACAAAAACTTGAAAAGTTTTTTACCTAAAACCTACTATGCACGTGGAAGGTAAGTTACCGCCAGCCCGCCATTACCTTTTGCTTCTACAATTTTTCAGAAGACACTTATAAGCTAAACTATTTGTCAGTCGCAATAGCTATAGTCCCTGCGGACAATAACAATATATTCTGAAATAAAATGGTTATGCTGTGATGAAACCCAAAAATTTTCTGCAGTGGACATCTCTTCTGGAGTTTACATGGTACAAGAACTATGGTACGAATATGGTTAAAGTATTCATATCCGCATTCGCTTTTGGAGCACGCCTTACCGTATAATTAAGCATTAAAAGCGCTGGCATCAAACTTTAGAAATAGTCGTGGAAGTAACTTTATCCAAAAATCTAATTAAAAACTCTTTGTTCTACTGACAGTTAATCCAACTGGAACTGATTGGAATTTCACCGCAGCATAACGCACGTTCTTTTATGACACACCAGTGATTTAATTTAGCGAGACATCAAGGCTCGTTTGGAGGAACCCTTTAAATAAGAGTGGCAGCAGGATATGAACAATTTGTATTCCATAGTTATTATGATACATATGTATGTCCATTCCGGAGTATATGTTGGATTAATTTTGATTTTCACTTATTTCCTTTGATATCTAGTTTTAATTGGATTTTGATTCAATCCAAGCAAACATATGTATATACGTAATGTGCACTGGTGAATTTTGTGATTTCTTTTCGGTCTAATTTTAGTGATTCCAAGGATACGGATTATGTTCTAGCATCGAGAGTAGTGCAGACGTGGCTGTTCCAATCAAATCGATCCAATGACAATCTGAGAGCACCTCTGGATTTACCATTCGATGCGGGTCACGTGGAAATCATTTTCCAACACGAGTCGCGAAACACTAACAGTGACTGGATTCCAGTTTGTGGGTGAGTGTGTATATTTAAATGCTTGTCGGTGTTCCTTCTTGGACATGCTTTCGGCCAATATTAAGAACACGTTGAAAGCTCTAGAAACTTGAAATTTTACACCTTCAATACTTTTTACAGTTACTGCTTAAATCAGCAAAAAAAAAAAAAGAGTTTTATGCCTGTTAGTCTTTTATTTTTATACGCGTATTGTCAAGGAATCAAGAGTTTCTATACTGCAATTAAAAAATAAGATATTTAGAGAGAAGATTGTTTATTGTATTTATTAGGAATTTGAAAATCTTTCACTGATACTAGTTCTTAGTTCATCGTGCTCCAAAAATCTATAATGTATATGTTGAGAAAAGCATTGATTTTCTAAATAAAAAGAATGTTTGAAGATCCACGAATCTCATCTGAGGTTAGTTTTATTATCTTTTCTATAGACCGCAGGATATTAAGTTCGGTTTAATCAATGATAACTACAAGGTCACTCTGTCGTAGACCTGGTTGAACCTCGTATCACTATATCTCCTTTAATATAGGCTTGTATTCATTTTTTAACCTTTATGTGAGGTTTTCTGGTGTGACTTCAAAACCGAAATAGAATGCTGCACTGTCTTTTGGAGATTTCAGTGCTTATTCGGCAAACTTTTGCTTGCCTTGAAAGCAATATACATATATACGTAAGCCTGATATCAATAAAGTATATATAGTATCGTGAAGAATCGATGTAGAGAATGAATTAATCCATATGTCTCAACAAGTAAGCTGCGATTAAGTCTTCCTGCCAAACTTCTTCGACAATTTAAGGCTTCCATGAACGTGGATCATTCATTGTGCCTTATTTGGGTCACAGCTCACAATGGATTAGAGGAAAATCAGATCGCCAATAAACTTGCTAAGCAAGGCTGCGAGAGGAGTTTTCGAGGACCATTATATTTTTATATCCATTTTACAGTTAAGCTTTGAAGATTGAAAGAATGCTGTCTACGTTTTAAAGATGTCAGCGGCTTTTCTGCTGTCCCTTAATAGGAAAGTCCCTAGAGTTGAAGTCCTTACAAAACCCATTAACACTCTCATCTCAACTGGTTTTAAGAATCGAACTAATCGCTTCCATGTTCCTCCCATGTGCTATAATGATGTAGAGTTGAATACACTTGTAAGTTTTGAGTTAGTCTTTGTTTTTTTAAATCGTGACAAAGTTGACGACCCATTCGTGCCTACTAAATCCGCCTCGCCGTCTTCATTGGTTTCTAAAGGCTCTCCTAGTTTATTGCTTAAGCTCCTGAGTGACAAGAAAAAACTATCCATTGTCACCATTATTACAAATATTGCTCGAAATGTAAAAGACATCGCCCAATGATTGTTCGATGTGGTGTGTATGGCCACGCTTCCTGGAGTGGTGATATCTCTGATAACATTCTATAAAATTGGCAGGCACGTTGAACAATTTAACTGGCTCTCATAAATGTAGGACGAAAAACTTTTTTCATACCTTGTTGACAGTTTCGATCTATTGGTGAACGGAAATGCTAGGTTTTGCTTGAATTGTTAGTGTGGTATTACTGTTTTTACTTGAAAACGGTTACACTGAACAAAGTCGTCGAATCTCAGACTTTCTATAGTTTCTTGCAGCCGAAGTACTCCGTTAGTGTCGATAAGTCCTGAACGCTTAAATATCCGGCTTAGCATGGTTAAAAAAAAGTCTGATAACTAAGCTTGGCTACATATTACAATCTAGAATAAGGTTGCTGGTTCATGACTTGAATCTTATAATTAAGACAATGGTTCCTTCCAGTTTCTGAATTTCTCAATTTGATTACAAGATGGGTTGAAAAGTAACCTCCCTGGGAATGAAAAATAATTTTTTTTTTAAATGTTTTTTTTATTTTATTCAATATAGTCCCCTTTAAGTTTGATACACTTATTCCAGCGATTTTCCAACTTCTTGATCCCATCCGAAAAGTAATTTTCTGGAAGGTCTGCAAAATACTCCTCCGTGGCGTCGATGATTTCCTCGCGTGAGCTGAATTTTTTATTGATGAGCCATCTTTTGAGGTTTGGGAAAAAATAATAGTCCGAGGGAGCTAAATCGGGCGAACACGGAGAATGCGACAGCAATTGGAGCCGTAAGTCATTGATTTTAGCCATAGTTGCGATGCTCTTGTGCGCCGGTGCATTGTCTCGCAAAAACAAAATTTTTTTTCGCTTCATGTTAGGCCGTTTTGCAGCGATTTCGCTCTTCAATCGCTCCAATAATGCAAAGTAATACTCGCTGTTGATGGTTTTTCCTCTTTCGAGGTAGTCTACGAAGAGTATGCCATAACAATCCCAGAAAGCCGACGCCATAAACTTTCCGATCCATCGAGCCTCCCTCGGCCGCCTCGGAGCACTCGTGTCGGCTTCAGTCCATTGCCGGGCACTCATTATGTTTTCTGGTATTCAACAGTTACATACCAATCGATGCATCAGCAAGTCCAAACACTCTTTCGAAGTGCTCTCGTTTTCGTGTTTTTGGTCAGAAGTGAGTATGCGCGGCACCCAGCGAAGTGATCTTCATGCTATCGCGTAAATTGAAAAATCCAATTGGCTTTAGGACAAGTACGGTCAACCAGCATCATACTGGTAGCTTGTCGCTGAAATCTTCCATCAAGATTGTGATGTTAGTGTTAATCTTTAAGTTATTTGTAGCAATTTATTGAACGTCAAAGTTGTCGTTTTTAATCTCAGTCAAGCCTTCCGTCATTGCGACTTCAATCTTTAATTACTGCATGGTTTTCATGGGATAAAACTCTCTCACTTACTTTTGTAGTAATCGATTCACTCTACTTCGAACCCACGCAGCATATGAACTTTGTCTCTCAAATTGTCGAAATCTAGCCTTTTCATCACTTATCTGTAAGTTGAAGAGGATTTTCATGTTCCACAAGCCAATCATTGTCCAAATACGAAAGCTTATAATCGTCGATAAATAAGCAGACAGTAAGTGAAATAGAACTTTAGGTAATAGCAAAGTTACAAAATGCTCCGCTGCAGAGGCCCTTTCTCATTTTATAGGTAACCAGAACCCGTCGGAGATTACTAATTCCACAAGGTGTAATAAAATCACCATGCCAGCTATAGTTATTTAAACGTACATTTTTTGACTGGTTATTTAGATTTAGATTTTTTTTTATAGACCTGAGAAATTAAGATCCATGTTGTTATTTGTTTCCTTTTAAAGGAGAGTTCTACCTTTGACCTTCAATCGCACTTATATAAATCACCCGCATTATTTCACCTTGCACTCATGTGTGGTTTACCCTTGTATTATATCTTTATCCTAACTTAATTAATTGCGAGAAATTCTTAAGAAAAAAAATTACAACACATATTCCTTTTACAGGCACGATTACAAGGCAACGTTCGAGTCAACATGGCGCACGGACCTCTGCATCACAAAGAATCTTATGGAGAACATAACGCGATGTATCTGCCCATTATCTGGAACATTTGTGGTACTCCTGGCCAAAAAGAATTACAACGTAAGTATTCAACTTAACTGCACTAAAACTCCCATTTTGTTTATGTGCCATGGAAATTTGTTGCTATTCCTTTGGGAGGACTGTTCGTTTTGTTGTTTGCCTTCCGCCATTGTTGTTGACGATTACGGTGGTGCCAAGCGACCAGCAGTGGTTGTAATGGAAGTTGCTAGTTGGTCATGAATGTGGTCCGCTTTTGTCGTTGTTTGACTTTAATAAGAGCAAAGTGCTGGCTTTAACAGTTACTAGAGTAATTTTCAAGTCACCATGGTCGGTAGTGGTTGCGGTGGCGATGGTGCAAAAAACAAGCGGGCAAATAAATTTTTTTTTTTTTTCATTCTTATTTTGCGTTTTCGTTAACCGCTCGTTTTTAGAAACTTTCCTCTCATTTTTGCATGGTACTTTGCAAGGAAGTATAGAGACATTTATACTGACAAAGTTATTCCTGGGTGTATTTGTTTGGGCTTTTTATAGAAGTTTGTTAGTTTTTCTTAAACTTGTGCTTCCCTTTCCTGTTTTGTTATTTCTTCTGTCTTCCAATCCTGACCACAGCACAATAATATAAAAGCCTTTTGATTTATTTTGCTTTGTGGAATTTTTCATTTCTCATGGAATTCCATGACCCTTGTACCGCTTGTTTCGTAGAGATACCTACCTACATACCCATGTACGAGTATATCATAAACTGTGAGTATTAAAGGATGATAGTTTTTAGACATACTAATACCTACTCGTACACTACTTGTTTTAGAAAATATAGTGAAGAACATAAAGTTTCGGCAATGTGGTCAGTTTTGCTAAAAGTTATTTAATTCATTCTGGGCTAGTACTTCCAGTAATTAGAAAAAATGTTACTCAAGTATTTTGCAAGTAGATACGAGTGCAGTTAACTTCCGAGTTAAAGTTGCTTGGATTGAATATTTGAACAATTTTTAAAGTTTGTTATCGCTATAGATGAGTCCCCCTTCTTTCACTACTACTACTATAAACATTACATTGGATCTGTTCGAGTATTTACTATGATATGTTGTGACAGGTGAAAGTTCCCTATAGGTATACCATATTGGGTGAGCAACAAAGTTATCGCTGTTTTTCTTGATGAAAATGCAACTTTATTGTGAATGAATTATTCAAGGTACTGCCCATCGCTAACTACAACTTTTCCACATCTTTCTGGGAGAGTTCGAATACCGTTACGGTAAAAGTGTTAATCTTTTGAAGCTTTCCACGAATCAAGCCATTTTTTTATGTCAGACTATATATCATCGAACAGAACAAGTAATAATCGGACAGCGCAATATCTGAGGAATATAGCGGGTTGGGTATGACTTCCCATTTAAGCGTTTCGAGGTAGATTTTAACAGGTTTGACAACGTGAGGCCGACCGTCGTCATGCTGTAGAATAACTTTTTTGTGCCTCTGCTTTTATTGTGGCCGTTTTTCTCGCAGTGGTCGGCTCAATCGCATCAATTGAAATCGATACCATTTAAAATAATGGTTTCGTTTGGTTGCAACAGTTCATAATAAATAACACAGACCTGGTCCCACCAAATACACAGTATAATCTTCGCAGCGTAAAAGTTTGGCCTAGCCGACGACGTAGATGTAGATAGTCCTCATGACTATCTTCTCTTTGAGTTGCTGTAATGAATTAATTTTTCATCACCCATCACGATACGATGAAGAAAACCCTTCTTTTTTTGCCGCTGGAGCAGTTGTTCACAGGTAAAAAAACGACGCTCAACGTCCCTTGGGTTCAAACCATAAGGAATCCAAGTTCCTAGTTTTTGAATCATTCTCAACGCATGAAATCGCTTGGAAATGGCTTGGCGGGTAACTTCTAATGCTGAAGCAAGCTTTTCTTGCGCACATAGACTGTCGTCAGCATCGAAATCACCGTCTTTGAAGAGACGGAACCAATAATACACGTTGTTTTACTTCAAGCAGCATCTCCCTTAATTTTTTGGAGCTCATATGCTTCAGCCGCCATTTTCTTTGAATAAAAGACCTAAACACTTATCGTAAATGACTATTATTAGCCACAAGATCAGATATTTTCCCACAACCAAACGTATATGACTCCAAAACAAAATAACTTATGTGTCAAAACGGTTTCTTTACCACATGTTTACCACGTTTTGGAAGCGTACTGAACAAAGATGAAAGCAGATCTTCCCAAATATGGAAATTCGAAAACGTGATCAAGCATGACAATGGATTTCGAATTCAGAGAGTACACCTGGAATATTCGCGCTTTATACGTCTGGGAATCAATGCAAAAACTTGGATTTCTCTTCTTGTTATTAAAGCTATTATCTGCCATCTGGTGTGTACATTCGAAGTCATATACCAACTCTTTCAGTGCGGTTTTAGACCTAGGAAGTCTATAATCGACTAAACATTATATTTACATTTCGGCAGACCTTGAAAAAAACCAAGGATGTCAAAATTAATACGCATCACCTCTTTATTGACTCAATTTCTGCTCTGCGATGTAACTTCTGCAACATTTTACTTAAGAAAATTGTGCGACACTCGCAAGTGAAAAGTTTGTACAACGTCCTGCATGTGCTGTGCCGACATTTACAACATTGGCGCAATTCAACAAGCTGTCACCGGTTCATTCGCATCAGGGCAGACACCCAACATTGACGAATTGGACATCAAATTACAGTTGATAGCTATAACTTTCAGAAAGCTGCGCTATGACCATAATCTGACGATGAGATCTCATCAGAAATAAAAAGAAGAAGTCACTTTCCAATCCCCGTGGTTCGACTGATGAAGGAAAATTAGTAATAAGGCCTTGTCAAGGGAAGTCAATATAAGAACCCATAATCGTCCCGTTTGCGTTGACAGAGTTTTGAACGGGAGATTGAATGACGAACTCTATGAGCGGAACAGTGCCACTGACCACTAATTATAAAGGCCTATTAATTAAAGCCCAGGTCCGCCTCAGACTATAGAATTTTGAATAAAGTAAAAGAGAAAATGAAAGAGGTTTTAGGGTCTAAAATTATTGTTTAATCTGTCGAGCTTATGCTTAAGATTACTTTCGAAAGTGGGCTTAAGGGTTAGGATAAGCATTCAAAGCGAGACGTAGCAATTGTTAATGAAAATTTTAATGGAGCACTGGTAGTGGAAACAGCGATAGAACAAAGTGAGACAATAGACATTACGTCAGTGTTCGAGGGTGTTCTTTGTCTGAGTGATATAAGCATCATGAATGAGTTTTATCGTACTTAATTAATGTACTTCAATTCTGGGTGGATCAATGCTTCATATATTGAGACCAGATCAGAGGAGGTAAAATATATAAATATATAGGGTTTTCCAATAGGGGCTTGACAACTTTGAATTTAATTTGTGAACGCACTCTTTCATTAATCATCAAACTGTTACTGTCAATTTATTCAGTAAACTCAACATTTTCATCATAGTAAAGTACACTAACGAGCAACAGATATTTGGAGTCGACGACTGCAACTTTGAAAGCGTTAACTCCAATTTTCTATCGTAATTCTCGTCGTAATTCTCGTAGACAGGCAATAACAAATTTAGTGCAAAATTTTGAGTCCACATATTTGTTGTGTGATGTTGCCGTGTCAGTGAGACAACGGGTTAGTCGAAGTGTCGAAAATATCACTGCCGTTCAGACGTCCGTAGCAAACGATCCAAATCAGTCAATTCTGATCTTGGTTTACACCCATACAAGATCAAGCTGACTCAAGAATTGAAGCCGATGGACCATTTGAAGTGGCGTACGTTCTCCGATTGGGTTCTTAAGAAGATGCGCCAAGATGATGAATTTCATCGCAAAATCATCTTCAGTGACGAAGCTCATTTTGACATTATGTAAACAAAGCGACTTTTTTGTTTTCTAGTATGCACAGTTTACGGATTTCAGCAATTTAATTTTATCAGCTGTTAAAAAAAAATTTATTATAATTGCTGGGCAATCTGAATTGGTTTTGGTTTTAGTGCGAAAAATTTTCTTTGGCACTGGTGTTGGTGTGCAATCGATCGAGGTACACAATGCAGTGAAAACACGATGGAGATCTTCATTTTTGTTTGCTGGAACACCACGCAAAACAGCATCGGTAGACAACTTTTCACGTTCCAAATCATCAATTTTCCCTTGTAGAGTACGAACATCACTTTGTAGCTGATCACATTAAATAGGATCTGATGTCTGTTCGAGTACTTCGATGCGTACTGTGAGGGCTGCAACGGATCGGTTGACATCCTCAAAGCGATTATGAAAGTCAGTGACAGCCTTTTCCAACGTTTTAAGCAGTTTGTTATGAGCACTATTTTCTTCAAGCTGTTTTATAAACTCGGTTTTACTTTCCTCAATTTGCTTTGCTGAACGGAGCTCCAATTCTAAGGATTTTGCTTTGCTTGGCAATGGTGAGCCGATAGGCTTGTTAGTTGAACATAGCTCTGTTTGCCTGGCAGAATTATATCATTAATAATATCAATATATGATAACCACGACTGTTAATTATTCAAACGAAAACTTTTTGGAATTTTATATATTGCAATCAGCCGCCATTTGAGAAACTATTGTAGAAGATTTCTTCTGGACATTTTCTACTCTAACCTTCTGTTATTAGTTTCATTGTTTTTGGAGACGACGATTTTACCCTTCCAAAAGATGATTCTCCTTGCCGAGGTGTCCTACTGGCCGTAAACAATGTCCTAAACTCTTCTCTAATCGCTGTTTCTACTTATTCTAAAGCTGACTACGTCGCACTGGACTCAATAAAATGATGAATCTTTTTTTATCGCAAGCCCTAACTCAAGTAAATAATGCCTCTTCTTGGATGAGCTTACAAACTCTAGCTTATGCCAAGTTATGAGTAGGAAATTAGATCTTATTTTCACCACTGATCCCATAAATTCTTCTGTCCCGCTCAGTCCTCTCTCATTATCGACCATTAATAATTCTCACCCGCCACTTCTTCTTTCTCTTTCCACTCTTCTCTCTCTCTATCTCTCACTCTCTCTTTTTACAACATTCATCAAGCGAATTTCCACAAAATTAACGCATAGCTTAGTAAGTGTTCTTTTGATTTCGCCAATGTGTCCCTTAATAGTGCTCTCTCTATTTTCTATAGAGAATTATTCAATTCTATTTTTTTCTGTGTCCTATTTTCGCACAATAAAACACCTTCAGAGCCCCCCGTGATATATTCGTCGACTTCGCTCTTTACGTAACAAGAGAAACTATTTATGGGCAGTTTTCCTTCGATCTTAGTCTTTTGCTGACTATTCCAACTATCTCGGGTCATACCTTCAGTTCGTTCAGCTTTACAACGTTTTCTAGCAGTTATACGTTGATAGTGCCCAATCAAAGCCTATAAACGATCCTAAGTCTATCCGCTACCTTGGCATTTAATTTACGCTCTCATATTGATGAAGTAACTACTAAACTAAAACTATCACTTGGTTTAGTTAAAGGATGGTCGTAAGAATTCTGTAACCCTTATGTGACCTGATCACTATATATTACTTTTATTCGCTCTTTTCTCGAGTAAGCGTGGTGCCCAACGAGTTCGTGTATCGCGCATTGAGAGCATCCAACGTCGTTTTCTTCGATTTGTTCTTCGGAGTCTACCTTGATGATCCTCTAATCTTACCTCCCTATAGAGACCATTTCAAACTCATTAACGTGAAGGGTCAAATCGGCGTAGCAGACATTATTTTCATTCACCGACTCCTCTCAGGCTTTGTTGACTGCAAGTCTCTTAACAAATCCATTTTCTTTTACACTAACCCTCGAAATCTATGTTTCTCCCGTGTCTTTTATCCAGTCCATCGTTCCACATATGGCTCTAACGAACAAATCTCAAGTATGCTGCGTAAGGTAAACTCCATCCTTTCTGTTATCGTTTTTAATTGCAGAACTCTCTTCCTCAAATTCGATCTCCTTCATCATCCATAGCTTTTAGTCCTGGTGATAGACCCTTTATTAATTTTTGTTAGTTTTAAGTTAGCTTAAGCTTGCTTTAAGCGAAATAAATGAGGGCATCAGCCCACACCAAAATCAAAATAAGAAGATTGCAAAGGAGGACCGCTATATATTGTAATTTAAAATATTTAAAGCCGAAATGTTTAAGAAAAACCTACAAAAGTTCACTTAAAAACTGAGTACATATTCCTAAACCTATGAGCTTATATGTCTAAATTATGATGACCAGTCAGCTACCTATCGTTAGAACGGATATGGTTTCAGTAAGCTCAGCTGAAACGATGTCGTAGTTTAGTGAATACAGTGTTGCTTGTTGTTTATGTTGGCAATGTCGTTTGAACTCTTGCCGGTAAAAGTGTGTATCATGTATCGAACGCTGAGACATGTGTGAACTTCTGTCGTTGACTTGTAATGTTGCTTACCTATGTTGACGAATCGAATGTTGACACCTGTGTGAACTTATGCTGAGTTAATTTATACAAAAGAAAATACAAAAACAACAGCCGAAAGCACTAAATATAAACTTGGGCATATCATATAATGCCTCAGCATGTGTTAAGTTATTTTGTAAATGGGGTAGAGAGAGAATGAAAGATGTTTAGGCTCAGTGGTTATTTCGCTTCGTTGGTGGCATCCAACATTTAATGGGGAGACTAAATTCTTAGTAGAGGTTGGCTTGTTGCAGATTTCTAGTCAACTACTCATCTCACTTAATTTTTGTTAACTGAAAAAATTAATGTCTTTCGGTGGCGGTTGGGATTCCAACACCGAACCTTCCGATTTGTAAGCCAGTCCACTACAACTTGAGCCACGGCCACCCACTGTCTGTCTGTGGATTTGTCTAAAGCCAGAAAGTCACCAGCGCCTTGAAAACTTTTGACGTAATATCTTTAGTTAAAAAAAAGTTTGCTACCTTTAGTTAGAGATTCGGAGACTGATGACACCTTTAAGCAGCCCATCCGGCTTTCTCCTTATCATAAAGAGCACAACTTTCTTTTGGTTCGATGGACTATCGTCGGTTAAGTTAAAAATCTGGTTGTGTTTAAGAATAACCAGTTTATAGACAGTAAAACTACGAGTACGAGTACGTACTTCACCTATAAGGGCTACGTGTTTGTGTGGCAAAACAATTTTACTGGTCCGAACTTACATTAGTGCATGTTTTTAAATTATGTGCAGTGAGTTGAATTGCCATCTCCGGTGTGAACTTAGTTGACAAACTAAGAGGGTCTTTGAAAAAAATCATTTTTCGACAACACCAAAAACACTTCGTAGATGATATGATACGGAAGTAGATGAAGTGTATGCATATATAGGATTTTCCAATAGGGACTTGACAACTTTGAATTTAATTTGGGAACGCACTCTTTCACTAATCATCAAACTGTCACTGTCAATTTATTCAGTAAACTCAACATTTTCATCATGGTAAAGAACACTAACGAGTAACGTTTGCAAATTATAAAATTTTCTACAGATATTCGGAGTCGGTGACTGCAACTTTAACAGCGTTAACTCCAATTTTCGATAGTAGACAGGCAATAACAAGTTTAGTGCAAAAATTTGAGTCTAAAATATTCGTTGTGTGATGTTTCCGTGTCCGTGAGACAACGGGTTGGTCGAAGTGTCGAAAATATCGCTGCCGTTCAGACATCCGTAGCAAACGATCCAAATCAGTCAATTCCACGATGTTCTCAAGAATTGGGCATCGCTCAGACCACATTATGGTGTATTTTGCGTAAGGATCTTGGTTTACACCCATATAAGATCAAGTTGACTCAAGAATTGAAGCCGATGGACCATTTGAAGCGACGTGCGTTCTCCGATCGGGTTCTGGAGAAGATGCGCCAAGATGATGAATTTCATCGCAAAATCATCTTCAGTGACGATGCTTATTTTTGGCTCAATGGGTTCGTCAATAAGCTAAATATGCGTTATTGGTCGGGCGAAAACCTACATGTGCTTCATGAATCACCACTTCATCCACAAAAAATAACTGTTTGGTGTGTTTTGCATGCCGGCGGCGTTATTGGGCCATATTTGTTTGTCGACGATAACGATCGTCACGAATTGGAAGATATGGACTTGGACGACATGTGGTTTCAACAGGATGGTTCCACAAGCCACACAGAACACACTACAATCGATTTATTGAAGAGTAAGTACTGTGAGCGTGTTATCTCAAGACATGGACCAGTCTTGACACAAAAAAAAAAAAAATATAAAGAACTAAATAAAATAACAAACAATAAGAAAAACAAAAAGTAAAGCAAAAAGTGCGTGCGCGCGATTGAATACACGAGTGTGCGCGTAATTTATAGCGAGATTTTTACATACTTATTTACACGACGACTTATCAGTCGATATCAGGACGAGTGTACGGTTAACTATGACGACTAATAAATCTAAAATGGACCAGAAGGAGATATCATCGCTGAAGAGGGACGAGCTGAGGATGTGGCTGCGAGAACTAGTGGATAAGATGTCAGGCAATAGGTTTGAACTGTTACAACGGGTACTTGATGTACCAGCTGCCGAAAAGGGTACATACCCGAGTTGACCAGCAGATGTGCCGGACGAAGATGATGACAGTGGCGATGTGTTAAAGGATAGTAAAGGAAGGCGAAGGTCGTAAAATCGATTGAGCAGACAAATGACCCGATGAATGTTGCTAATGAGCGTAAATCAAAGGAGTGCCAAAAGAGTGCCCATAAAAGGGAGAATGCCGAGAAGGAAGAAGACCAGGAAGATGCGGGAGTTCACCTGAGGATCATGGTGAGAGAGTTGGGATTGCTAAAGAGACAGGTGGTACGTCAACAAGGGGAAATAGAAAAACTGAGGAGTAAAAACGAGAGTTTGGCTTGTGGCAGCTCTAAGCCAGAGTTCGGACAATACTACGCGTTGGCTAAAGAGCTGATGGAGATAGGGGAGACTACCAAGAGTGGGAGGCCGAACTTCGTTACACCAAACGCACCTATGGGCTGGGGAACCATGTCTTAAAAATGTTAATGACCAGCAAGTTGAAAGGCAAGGCACCTCGTTGGTACTATGCCGAGGCGGACCATCCAATGGCGTCGGCTGAGGACATGTTAGCGCACATGAGATCGTTGTTTAATATTCCGACAAGTCGTTTGGAGCTTCGCAGGCAGTTTGAAGCCAGGAAGTGGTCTCCGGGGGAAATGATTCGTAACTATTTCCACGACAAAGTGATTTTGACCAGTGAAGTCAACCTAGCGCCTCAAGAGATGATCGAGTGCATTATTGAAGGGATCCCGGACACTTACCTCCGCCAAGCAGCTGAGATTTTACAACTGTAACGCAAGGGGGCACCTAGCTACCGAATGCAGAATGCCGAGAGAGAGGGGGGGGCTGCAACATTTGCCCCAAGGTGGGGCATTTTGCTGCAGCCTACCCAAAGAGAAAGCCATTAATTCTTCACCTGGAGTCGGACGATGAGGAAAGATTTGTAAGAAATTTCAAAATTGGTAATTTTTATTCCAAAAGTAATTATGTATCTTATTTAGAATGCCTAATTGACACAGGGAGCCCCATCAGTTTCGGTCGGCGCCAACAGTACTACTAATCTGCAGAATTGATATAAAGAAACAATACTGTGGCCGTGTAAATAATTTTGATGGAATAAATAAATTGAAAGTAATTTGATTAATTAATTGTTTAGTAAATTTTGAAAACGGATAAATTATATTGGACATGTACGCGGCTCTGTATGAAATGATGGCGGTCCTTAGATGAACTTAGGCAGGGATTTTATTAGTAAGGCCAAATTAAAATTAATGAAAGAAGTCGTAAGTACAGAGGAAATAGGTAACGTACGAAAATATAAAAGAACCGAATTGGAAGTTTGTAACATAAATCAAATTTATTTAAATGACATAGATATAGAGGAGAGTAAAGAACGTATTATTGTAAACGAAGAGTTAAAAATCGATGTACAGAAGAGAGTATTTAACATATTTAACGAATGTTTCCTTGATTGCAGTCACCCCGACGTACCCTTGGTGAGTGTCAAGATTAAGTTAAATCTCACTAAAAGGAGTCCTTTCAATTGCCCTCCGCGCCGTCTATGAGAAGGAACAATTGAATGTGATACTTGACGACCTTATAAAACAGGGTGTGATTAGGCCTAGTGACTCGGAGTATACTTCTCCTATAGTGCTGGTACTTAATAAAACTGGGGAAATAAGGTTTTATGTAGATTATAGGACATTAAACAAAGTCACCTAAAAGGATTATTTTCCTATACCTCTGATAGATGACTTATTAGATCGGTTGTTAAAAAAGAAAGTGTTCACGATATTAGACCTAAGGAGTACCTCTTACTTTATTAAGATGTCTGAGGAGAGTATAAGATACACGTCGTTTTTAACCCCAATGGGGCAACACGAGTTTTTTGCGTATGCCTATTGGCCTTAGGAATGCGCCGTCGACGTTTCAGCGGTTTATCAACAAGGTATTCGAAGACATAATAAGAAATTCGGAGATAGCTGTCTATCTGGACGACATTACTATCGCGACTGAGAACATGGCGGAACATCTAGAGATTTTAAAGAGGGTTTTAGGTAGACTTATGGAGAATAGGTTGGACTTAAGGATAGACAAATGTAAGTTTTTTTATTTTTTTTTTTGTATTTGAGGTATAACATTTCGGGAGCAGGTATCAGCTCCGATGAGAGAGGGATGAGTGCGGTCGCAAATTTTCCAGTACCACAGAACTCGAAGTCGGTTCAAAGCTTTTTGGGGTTGTGCTCGTATTGAAGGAGGTTTTTTTTAAGGATTTCTCGTTACTAGCAAAGCCGCTGTATGATCTAATAAAGAAGTCCGTTGATTTTAAGTTTGAGAAAGAGGAACCAGAATGTTTTAAATTACTCAAGGGCAAGCTATTGGAAACTCCAGTTTTGTCAATCTATGACGAAAGATGAGACAGAACTACACTGTGATGCTAGTTCAATTGGGTTCAGCTCTATACTAATGCAAAAGAAATCGGACGAAAAGCTACACCCAGTGTTTTTTTTTCAGGAAGAACTATAGAATGCGAGGCTAGATACCACAGTTTCGAGTTAGAAACTCTGGCAATTATTTATGCCTTGGAGCGTTTTCCTTTATATTTGCAACTCGATGACCATTACGTTGAACAAAAAGAACATTAACGCGCGTATTGCTCAGTGGGCCACGGAATTGCAAAATTACGATTACTCTGTGGAGCATCGTTGCGGCGAAAGAATGCGGCACGTAGATGCACTCAGTAGAAGTACGAATATTTTAGTGCTGGAAGGTAACACCTTCGTTCCGTTCGACACGTTACATAGGATTGAAGAGATTTAAGAATAACTATGTATTCTTAGTGGTGGATGCGCTCACCAAGTACGTTAAATTATACGCCACTCAAAGCACGTCCGCGCGGTAGGTTTTAGGTCTCTTGAGGAAGTATTTCATTGCATACAATCGTCCCAAGAACATAGTATTAAATAGGGGAAGTGCTTTTAGGGGGTATGAGTTTAAAGATTTTATGGAGGAGAATTATATAAGACATATAAGGATAGCTACAGGGTCGCCGCCAATGAACAGGTAGAGCCTGGGACCCATGATAGTGAAAGCGGTGAGTCACGATGGAAACAGGAGTTTAGAGAGCACGTTTTTGGATATAGAGTTTACAATGAATAATACGGTGCATAAAAGTGTAGGGTAGGCCCCTAGTGATATACTAATCGGTGTGAAACAGAGGGGTAGGATAATCGATCGTCTAAACGAAAATTTGGAAGAAATAGTCGGGTTAAGTTAGGAATCGGATTTAAGGGTAAAGAGAGCAGGAGCTGTTCGGAAGCAGGTACAGGTGCAGGAATACAATAAGCTGAAGTATGATGAAAGACGAAAGGCGTCACGTGTTTATAAATTAGATGACTATGTCGTGGTAAGGAATTTTGTCAGTACGCCGGGTGCCCCAAGAAAATTGATAACGAAGTTTAAGGGGCCATATAGGGTAAACAAAGTGTCAAGAAACGGGAGATACGAACTGATGGACGTAAAGGACGTCAGCGCCATATAAGGGCACTTGGGAGGCAGCGAATATGAGACCGTATGTAAGAAAAAAAAATTTTATCGAACCCGAGCCAAAACTAAGGAGTGCAATCGGGACGAATGCAAGTCAGGATGGTCAAATTGTAGAAAGTTAAAAGAAAAAAATGCATGTATATACATAAATTGGTAACACTGAACAAAAGTGGCAACACTATATGAGAGCCTGTTAGTAGGCAGGTGGCAGTTGTAATTTAGCTTTAGAGTGAAACGGATTGTAAGTCGAATAAAGTGAGCCCTCATATTACATATGTATGTATGTAAATATTGTTCTTTATTACCCAGTGTTACAGCGTTTGCAGGTATTCAAAAGATGTTAAGTTCTTTTGATGAGAACAACAGCAACTGCTGTCGAATAACAAAAAAATATAAGTGTTGGTGACGAGGAGAAAAATGTCATTTTATAGCAATTCAACTTTAAACAGATGACTATTTCATTAATATAATTATGCTTATACACTTTTTATAACGGGGCTAAAAAAAATGTGTTCTCCTTTTAGTGCGGCCAAACAAAAAAAAAAATAATTAAAAAGCCAGAAAAAGACAAAAAGGTTACGTTTAAGAAATAGGTATGTACATTTTAAAGATGGCGTCAACCACTCATACTCGAGTACTCGTACGTGTACTCTTTTGTCACAATTGTTAGGTACTCACAGGTTTGACAACATTCCCCCCTGGTAAGGAGTTATTTAAGTCGAGTTGCCATCACAACCAAGCCGTCGGACATCTAAATGCGCTAATTTCGATACCGGCTTAGTTTAAAAGCCATTTTAAGATGAGTTTTTCTATGATGAGTTTTACAGTTCTTGCCTTGAGTCATATACCATATTTCTGGGCTGATTTTCGTTTACTCCTCACCTTCTACAAAACTTTTTGAAGGTGGAAACCATTTTGTACGACTGGTTAGTAAAGGCCGGTAGTCTTTTTTTTTTTAAAGTGTAATTGTGCATCTAATTTCTTTTATGTGTAGCACCACTATCGGAAATATACCCGTATTTACCATTAGACGAACCTAGCAAAAAAATGGCTCGGAGTACAGGTCTCCTCACTGTATTAAGGGGTAAACAAGTAATAGGCCTCGAATTTATCAAATATTCCGCTTTTTCCAACATCGTTAAAAGGATGTCATAATCATAAACTCCTTCGCCAATTCTTAATTATCGTTGTGGTGAATTGCTTTACGTAGTTGTTCTGAGGCTCACCTAAAGTGAATCCCATTGTTCGTACTTATTTCTATCGGAGTCATATGGCTTGAAATTTATATTTCCAAACCCAATATGTACGAATCCGAACTAAAACTGTAAGCGACTTTGAAGTAAATTGCATTAATAGTCATACATGTTATTGCACCCAACGTTTTTCATTATGGAGGCCAACAACAACGTTCATCGGACCATTATAATCCATACCAATATATAAAACGGTCTTGTAAATGACTTTAGTCTTATATCTGGGAGCTCACCCATTAGTGAAGATTAATTACGCATTTAAGGTTTCAAAAGTTCGACTTTTTTTTTTTATCGATCATATAAGAAGTTTCCGTGGTTTTTTGTCACTAGATGGTGTGGAAACACAAATCTTATTGTGTCAATCTACCACGTGTTTGAAAGGTGAAATGTCAAGCTAGATTTTTTGTAAAGACAGCTGTGTAATTCATTGCTCGTGCTAAAAGTTATACTGATTTGAATATGAGTGAAATATCTGAAGAAATACGCTATGTGATGCTTTTTAACTATAAAAAAAGGAAAAATGCTACAAAAACATGCCGAAAAATGTGTGCAGTTTACGGTGAAAATGCTATGAGTGAACGCCGGATCCAGGAGAGGTTTGTTCGATTCCATTCCGAAAATTTCGACGTAAAATATGAACCTCGCACTGGTCGGCCTATCACTGAAAAAGTCGATGAAATTTTGAAACTGATGGAACAAGACCGGCACGGAAGCTGGAGATAGTGGAGGCACTAAACATTAACCATATGATAGTTTGGAATCATCTAAAATCAGAAGGCTACTCAAAGAAGCTAGATGTTTGGGTACCACATGAATTAACGCAAAAAAATTTAATTGACCGAATAACCATCATCGAAACGCTCCTGAAACGTAACGAAATGGAACCATTTTTAAAGCAATTCATTTCGAGCTATGAAAAATGGATTAAATATGAGAATATCCAACGCAAGCGAACGTGGTCAAAGGCCGGTGACTCACTACAAACGACTTCAAAACCTGGATTCGATCAAGTACTGTGCACAACTCGACCATATGAATGAAGCTATCAAGAAAGAGCGACCAGAATTGGCCAACAGAAAGAGAGTTGTCTTCCATCATGATGATGCTAGGCCACACATATTTTTGATGATCCGGAACAAATTGACGGAGCTTTGTTGAGAAGTTTTGATGTATCCAGCGTATAGTCTAGACCTTGCACCCCCTGATTGCTATTTTTTTCAGTCTTTGCAAAACTCTCTTGATGGTAAAAAATTACCCGGCCGAAGAGCCGCTGAAAATCACTTGGCCAAGTTTTCCGCTGATAAACCTCAGAAGTTCTACACCGATGAAATTATGAAGCTACCCGGAAAATGGCAAAATATGTACTTGATTGAAATTGATTTTGAATAAAGAAATTTTTTTTTTCAAAAATTTACCAAAAATCCGCGAAAACTTTTTATATGACCAATACTTTCTTAGGAGAACTCTTAGTGATAAAATATAAAATTTTTGGCGCCATGCAATAATCACTGTTTTATTGTGTTGGCGTTGTATAATAATCAAGCTTTTTTGAAGATTCTTCGAAAAGGACGAAGAGTGTTAGCTATGCGATAGTTGAAAATTATTATTGATAGATGAAAACTACAAACCACTATTAATTATTTAATTTATATTTAATTAACAGTCGACAGACTTATTAAAATGGTTCATGAAAACTTGACATTGAAACGAATAAAAACTTGTTGGTGATGACTTCTTTACTTATCCTTCGGAATTTAGGGAATTTTCCTTTATATGATGAAGATGCGAAAACGGTGAAATAGTTCGATGAGGCAAATCAGTGAAAATATTGTACGACTACCAGTCTTGCAATTGTGTGAGCTATTCTTGTGGATGGAAGATGGATTTGAGGAACAATATTGAAGTACATTTGACAGGTGTCGATGTCGTATGTGGTACTCTTTTTTTTAACATGGTAACTGTATAATGAATTTTGGCCCTCTTTGTATCAATTGAGACATCCACTGCCGCATCTATACGTGCTTTCAAACAAAAGATACTGTACTTTGGTTCAAGGACACTTCACATTTGTTTTTTTTTTTTTGTTTTTGCTCTTTTGAGCTGATACAGTTGGAGAAGCATTTCTAGTTGTTAACATTGGCTATATAGAACTATTCTGCCTTTGATCTAAAATTAAAGTTTAGTTCTTTTGCAGCTGTTTTCGTGCCTTTAACCATAGAACGTAGGCTATTACTATTCCATCTTGAGAATCGATAAAATTCTACCAAACGCTCTCTGGTTTCATCATGATAATTTAAATTGACCTTGGCTTCTTCTTGTGGGGAAACAATGGGTATATTAAATGACGGCCAATTGCTCTGTGACAGGATTAAAAAGTTTGGGTCACAAAACCAGCGCGAGTAAGATTTAAAATTATCATTTTCCTTCCACTTTCTGGCATCGCCTGCTACGTTTTCTTTGCTGGGAACTAACCTCCAGATCTTTTTGTCTGTTTCCTCCAGTATTTCGCATATTCTTGTTAACACAATTTGCTTCTATTTTCAATTTGAGCTGCCTCAAGTTCCAGTCGTCGGACTGAAATTTCTTTGAGCAGCTCTTCTTTTGCCTTGGCTTCAACTAAACTCACTATAGTGCAATCGTTAGTAGATTCTAAAATATACCTTTATTACAACGGGATAAACATCTCTACCAGCATCCACTAATAAGTGCATTTTAATATTGGTATTCAAATAACATTTTGATATAGAAATATTTCTTACCTTCGGAAGAAATCTTAACTATTTTCGCCAATCAACACAGTGCGAAGTATTTATTTCTTAATCCCATTCAATTGAAGTATTCCATACTTCTTGAACAATTATCCGCAAAGGAACCATCAAGTTGGATATTAAAACTAAGGGATTCAAAATTTACACAAGTATTTTAAGTAATTCTCGCTTTGTTGGATAAACATCGCCATTTAAAAGAGCTATATTAAAGTTTTTGCCTTCGAGTCAAAACGAAAAGCTGTCATATGCTGATGACCACAACATTCTTAAGACTTTTTCAACAAACAATAGTTTCCCGCAGTTGCTAAACACCTTGTTGCATCCATCTTGCTCCACTTGGAGTGACTTGATTACCTTGTTGCTATAGCTTAAGAACTAGCTTATCTGATGTTGCTATAGTTTAAAAATCTGATCTGTTGCCATAGCTTAAGAACTTTCTGATCTGAAAGCCTTCTTTGGCATGTATGAATTGCACCTACTTCGCCATTTCTATCGCTTCTACATCTGTATCAACGCTTTTCAAATATTCACCTACGTAATGATTATAAATGATGGCTCATACAGCTTTCAATTTTGGCCCATTGAAACATTCAGACATCCAAAATACAAGGGCTGACATCATCAATCATCTACGTAATGATTTTAAAAAATGGCTTATACAGCCTATGCGTATTTGTTTTGGTTCACAAAAGAAGAGCAATGCTGTTTTTTGTTTACTGCGTACAGCTAGGTGAACACTACTTTGCTCCAAAAATTAGAACTTACGTGACAAAAACTTCTATCACTTCACCTGGCGAATTTCTTCGTGGAAAACTCTGCGAGTCTTAATAAAACGAGTATATGTGCATTTGCAATTGGTGGAACAAATTTTCAATGTCTCCACATTAAGCAAGTCTTCGCTCTGTGAAAACGTACAACGTATCTGTTGATTTAAATTTTCTGGAAAAAAGGTTACTTGTACAATTTTCTTTCCAGCAACTGAAGTCGTCGCTCAGCTTTTAATCGATTGTTCCACATCAACATTTGTTTTTCCTGCGAATCTTTTATTTTCACAAATTGATACGTAGAACTATTCTTTTGGATTTGATGTCTACCGCATCGAAAGAAAAATATTTTTCTACTAATTCATGCAATTTACTATCAATATCATTTTGATACTCACAAACGTGAAAAATGCGTAGACTGTTTGACATACTCACATTATGCTTTGAAACGGAATATGGCTCACACACTGATTAACTCAGAAGTGCTTTAGTTGCAATAGATTGGAGCGGCAAGCCTTCTACAGGCCAGTGTTTCCAGTGTTTTATTCAAATCAAAAATTGTGACAAAACTGTTTAAAAATTGTGACAGCTTTGCGAAATAGGAGCTTATAAACATGCCATAGTATGTAGTGGGAGATATCAATATAGATGTATGCGATACGAACACAGAATGTACAAGAATAGACCCCAAAATCTGTAACTGATCACATCCTGATATGAAAAATTGACAGTAATATCAACTCCTTTGTGATTAAAAGCGATTGAACTAATCACTACCATGAACTGCAAAAAAACACTAAATGGGAAAAACAGCAAAAAAAATCATATATCACACATGTACATATGCACAGGAAAATTTAATGCCTTAAATATTAAATGGATGTGGTGCGAATAATTTTACAAAAACATATTAATTAAATTAACAAATACACCTATAGTCTAAACCAACTTCTGTAAGAACAAATTAAAGCAAACAAAAAATTTACCATTGGATATCCGTTGAACTTGTAACTAAATGTAATACACGCGACCAACTACAATATACACAGAAAGTAATACCAAATAAATAAATAAATATACAGGGTGTCCCCTAATTTGGTACGGATAGTTTGGAAAATGATTTGTGGGTATATTCTAAGAAAAAACTCGTTCTACGGTAGGTGTCTATCTCTTACCTATCTTTGGTGTACCCTGACCCATGTTTAACTGAAATTTCTTTTTTTAATACAAATGGTAGAAACTTAACTTAGGAATTTGTTTTTAAAAGAAATACTAGGCTTTGTAAATTCGCTTAAATAAAGTTGATATCTTGTGTGAGTCTGCAGATATCTAAATTCTAAGCCTGTTTCATTTTTCTTGCCCATGCTAATTTTTGACTTTGAGTCACTCTTATCCAGAAAATGTATAACAAACATAGAGTTTTACTACTTTTTTCTCATGAAGGTAACAATGATAGAAAGAAAAACGCATAGATTTTATGATACTTGGGAAAACCTGCAACAGGCAAAACTTAAAAAAAAAAAGAATTTTTTTTCGTTAAGCTCCAAAGGCTATTAATAAAAAATTTTGTTTTTGGATCTCACTGCGAATTTTTATTGATGCTAACTGCTGCCTCATTTTTGATGACATTTTGAGAATACGTTAATACGATAATACAATGAATCTTGTAGACCAGTGAACTAGTCCATTTCTTCCTATCCAACGATTGCCGTACTCTTCATATAGCTAATTTTTAACCTCACTACCATAGTGGACTGGAGCACCATCCTGTTGGACATATAATCAAGCTAGTTGAATAGTTCTGGTAAATCATTTCACAGAAAGTCCAGATAGTTTGTGAAATTTATTCTACGTGGTAAATTGAAGGGGCCGATTAACTTGTTTTCAATTACGCCTGCCCACATATTAACGCTGAATTTGTGTTGAAGATTATGAAAATTTGTGATCCCAACTCTTGTGAATAGAGATTCGTCCTTTCAAAGAATTCTGCTCACAAGCTCGTTGTAATCCAAGTTCTAAGTTAGAAAACTCAAGTCTCTTTTCGAAATAATCGGAAAGCATTTTTTGCACATTGGTATGGTGGTATGGATAAGGATTTTCTCTAAGCATCTAATGCTGATTAATGGATCAGTTGTAACAACTTAAAGAATTCTTTCATCAGCCGAAATTCTTCTTCCTTGTGGATTTTACGGGTTAGGTCGTGTTTCTCGAAATATGTATTTCCAAATTCTCCTTCACTAAGACGTCATCGGTTAGGTTAGGATCTTTGCCGTGCTCTAGTTGAACTTACTATACATTGCACAGCCTATAAACGAAAATAATTTCAACGTATTCTTGATTTTTAAAGCTCGGCGTAAAAAATTCAACTGATGAATTAATTGTTTATTCTAATCCCTTATACCATTTTCGTTTTGTAAATTTTTCAAATAGGCTATATCACAAACCTAACTTTTTCTGAGATATTTTAAGGAACAGGGTAAGAAAATGTGGATTTTGACTGGTAGTCAAATAAAATTTTAAGTAAAAGCTATGCAATTTTAAAGAGTTATTAGAAAATTATTAATTCTTGGAAAGAAACTTCTATTGTCAACTGTAGTTAGAAACGTAGGCTTGAAATCATAAATTCTTTCTTTATCTTCTACAGATTTCAGCAATTATCATTAAAACTATGGGTTTTTCTGCAAACTCATTGATGAATTTACTTTTTATTATTGTTATGTTTATTAGAAAAAAATAGTAAAACGTTATATTTATAAAGCATTTTCTATAGAAAAGTGACCTCAAAGTCAAAAATTAGCATAGGCAATGAAAATGGTACAAGCTTAAAAATGGGTATCTGAAGACTCACACAAGACATCAACTTTATTTAAACGGAGTTGGGAGGGTTAGTATTTCTTCTAAAAACGGAGTCCTAAACAAAATTTCTACCATTAGTATTAACACACCAATTTTTGTTAACATAGGTAAGGGTACACCAAAGTAAGCTTTTTCTTAAATCCTCAGCAAATGATGTCAACATTGGAGATAGACCCTTGCTGTAAAGCGATTTTTTTTTAGAATATATCCAAATATTCCTTGACGAATTACGGGACACCCTGTATAAATAAACATTCACATAATACAAGTAAAAAAAAAAAAAAAAAGGTTGCTTAAATGCAAGCATATCTTCGAAAAACATGAAGCTTAATAAATGAGACTATGGGGAGGAAAAACCACAATGTTGATGAGGTGATTGGGAAAAGCTATGCAGCCTGTAAATCATCAATCGTAATTTCCGAATTTCGGGAGTATTTCGGTGAAAGAAGAGAATGCATAATTAGGATTTAATTACAATAACTCACTATAGAGTTGTAATTCCAAATGTAATGTTCCCAGAAGAAACCACTGTCACGGAGGTATACAACATAGTAAAAAGAATGGACGAAATAAAATCTGTAGGAGTGGATGGTAGCCAAACTTCTGACATAAAACGACATGCCAATGTTTTGCGCTCATTAATTATTAGCAAATTTATAAATCTGTGCTTATTACAGGGAAAAATTCCACAAATACTAGAGCAGCGTTAGTTAGACCAATATATAAGGCGGAAATAAAAACGAAATTATCAATTATCGACCAGTTTCTATATTACCAGTTATAGAAAAATGTCTAAGAGGTTTAAAAACCGATAAACTTTACATATTCATCAATAAATATAGGTTTTTCCAATAGGGACTTGACAACTTTGAATTTAATTTGTGAACGTACTCTTTCAATAATCATCAAACTGTCACTGTCAATTTATTCAGTAAACTCAACATTTTTATCATGGTAAAGTACACTAACGAGCTACGTTCTCCGATTGTTTTCTGAAGAAGATGCGCTAAGATAATGAATTTCATCGCAAAATCATCTTCTATGATTGAGCTCATTTTTGGCTCAATGGGTTCGTCAATAAGCAAAATATGCGTTATTGGTCAGGTGAAATCCCACATGTGCTTCATGAATCACCACTTCATCCACAAAAAATAACTGTTTGGTGCGGTGTACATGCCGGCGGCGTTATTGGGCCATATTTTTTCTTCGACGATCGTCATGTTACTGTGAATGGTCAGCGTTATCGCGCTATGATCACCGATTATTTTTGGCCGAATTGATAGATATGGACTTGGACGACATGTGGTTTCAACAGGATGGTGCCACAAGCCATTATTGAAGAGTAAGTATGGTGAGCGTGTTATCTCAAGACATGGGCCAGTCGATTGGCCTCCTCGTTCGTGCGATTTAACGCCGCCAACTATTTTCTGTTGGGCTACGTTAAGTCAATGATTTATGCCAACACGCCGACGACGTTGGAAGAGCTCAGAGCCAACATTGGCCGAAATGTGTGGCCGAGTCGTTAAAAATTGGGTCCAACGAATTTACCGCCGCAAACGTGCCCGCGGTGGCCATATGAACGAAGTCGAGTTCCATTCATAAATGTTTTGATTGTACTTCAAGCCAATAATAAAGCTTTAGAAATATCTCAAATGGTTTACCTTTTATTTAAAAAAAAATTGTCAAGTTGTTATTAGAAACCCCTATATAAACCAATACACCGGAATCAGTACGGCTTTTCAAAGAAAAAAACACTCAGCAAACATCTTAGGAGAATTTTCTAATTATGCTAATGAAAATACTCATTTACTGCTGTATTCATGGATTTTTTTAAAGATTTCGACAACCTACCTATACCATGCTAAGCTTCTTGTATCATTAGGATTATTAAGACATTCGACTGTTCTGTGTCCCATAAGGATATAAATTCGGCTAAATTTTCTTCATACTATACATGTTTTTAAAAAAACTTGTCCTGTTTGCGTAGATGACATTGATATGATAATTTGTCATTGCTGCCGTTCGCAACTGGTGTTTTCTTATACCTTGGTATGAGATTAGTTGAGATACGTGTGTCAAGAATAAATGTAAACACCTATTTTCTAAGACAAATATGATAGTACAAAAATAACTAAATTTTGAAGGCAATTAGTTTTTAAATATTACTCTGATGACTTTGACTCTGATGTCTAACAAAAATCTGCAAGTGATCTCGATAACCATTTTCCTTAGTATCTTTTTTCCATCGCCATGATGTCTTTATAGAACCTCCCCCCGCGGTCTTCGAAGGCACATTACATCCCAAGACTTTATAAACTTTATAGTAGTTTGGAAATCATCTCCTTATAGTTTGTATAGGGTGTTTCATCGTGAGGTTTGATTTCGAATAGGTTTCTTTTGACAGATCGTGCGTGACTCCTATCAAACTGCTTTGTCATTTTTGTTCTGTATCGTTTGGCAAATGACCATGTAAAGACTCACATTACAACAACGTCTCCAAATTGTTCAGCTGTATTATGATTTTTGGCCCATCAAAATTACATTTTTCATACAATGGGAAGCTGGAGGGTCATTGTTTGGAGAAACATATAAGAATAAGCGAAAGATCGAATGATTTGTCTTCGAGCTACAACCGCAACAAATTTGAAACATATAGTTTCGAGAAAAACGCGTTTAAAGATAAAAACATAAAGATAGAACCGTTGAGCAGCTAATAATATGTTATTTCTAATGGTATAGACTACCAAACTATGAAAATCGAAAATCGATTTTTGCCTCTTAAAAAAATAGCAATCTTGTGTTTGCCCCTTAAGAAATAAGCAATCTTGTTTTTGTAATTAAGTCCAGTTATCTTTGTTCGATATAGTGTCAAAAATTGTGCCAATTGTATAGTTTATCATATATTTAAACATTGCGATGTAACCGATTTTATATATTTTATAATAGGACTATGGCCTTTATTTGATCTGGAACAATCTAATCAGGAAAGTACGACGCAATATATAAAAAAAATTTTTTTTGCTCTGGCATACCTGAAACATTATGCTGCATCAGCTCTCTTAAAACAAACGCATACAGGGTGAGTTTTTTAACTTGAGACATCAAAATTACTCGAAAAATACGCGATATCGCGAAAAATGTTTCAGACAAAGGTCTGATATTCATTGCTCAGTCGTATTGCTCGTAAGCTTGTCATTTGTTTTCACATATTGCGTTTAGCATAACCCAGAAACAACGACGTGGACGTGAATAATTAGAGTGGGTCCCCTTGCCTCCCACTGTTGAATCATTGAATTCTTCCCATTTCGACCTTTATTTCCCAAGACTATTTGAATAAATGCTCCAAAAAGTGACCATTCACTTCAATACACTTGTCTATCCGCGCTCTAAATGAACCAACAGAACTGAGAAGTATTTCTGGCGTAATCTTCCGGCAAGCTTCAGTTATTCGTCTTTCCATGTCCTCACGTGTTGTTGGCTTTTTTCTGTAAACCTCACTTTTTAAGTAGCCCCACAAGAAGAAATCAAGTGACATAAGATCATTTGATCTAGCAGGCCATTGCCTCGGACCCCCTCGTCCGATCCATCGTTGATGGTAAACATTGTTTAAAACGCCCCGGGCTACTTGCGAATAATAATGTTAACATTAACATTCCAAGGGTGCTGGCGTTCAATTTGTCGCAACCAAAAAGGATTTTCGGTAGCCCAGTAATGCATATTATGTCGATTGACCGTACCGTGATTGGTGAAAGTCGACTCATCAGAGAATAAAACCTTGGCGAAGAAAAGGGAGTCTCGTTCAATTTGCTGAAGTGCCCATTGACAAAAGGAAACCCGGTTGCGAAAATCCTCACTAGAAAGTTCTTGCTGCATTGAAACATGATAAGGATGGTATTTATGCCGATGTAATGTCTTACAAACAGTCGTTTAAGAAATTCCTGATTCACGACTTATTTGGCGAGTGCTTATGAGAGGATCGTGTGCAACGGCAGCCAACACTGCTATTTCATTGTCCTCAACAGCCACCCTATCTGACCAATTCCTTTTCTTTGGTTGCACACTTCCTTCACCAGATAATTGTTGGATGACTCGATAAAAGGAAGCGCGCGATCGTATCTGGTCTGGTAAACGTTGGGCGTAGAGAGCAACAGCACCATCGATGTTCCTTCCACTTTCTCCATAAATCAATTTCATTTCAATTTTCTCTTGAATTGAAATCTGGAAAACGTTACTAATAAAAATCAGTTCCTCAAAACAAATATCGAATTTCTAAATGAAGTACAGTTCCGTTCAAGTAGAAAAAAAAAGGCAGAGTACGCATCATACACTCTCAGATAAGTTTAGGACAATTTGTCTCTATCTGAAATTTCTTCTTCACAATCAGTTCCTCAAAACAAACCTCGACCTTCTAACACCCTAGCAACGTTGGAAACCGATTAATGATTTAGGCGTGCCAGTGCAGCGGTATCTAGCACTGAATGAATAAGACCTTTGAGACAAAATCGTGTGCCCCATTGAGGAATACGACTGTTGCTCAATTAGGAATTATCACTTGAAAAATAAAAAGTGACCTTCATCTTATGTCCCCTTCAGAACCTTGTGACTTTTGTCTGAAACATTTTTCGCGATATCGCGTATTTTTCGAATCATTTGGATGTCTCAAGTTAAAAAACTCACCCGGTATATCATGCCTTGACAGAATATTAACTGAGGTATTACATACTTGCTTGCATCTCAAACGCATATATCAAAACTTCAAAAAATTCAAAATGCATACCTTGAAATAATAAAACAAACAAATGTTCATTGCTAAAGGCGTTTTAAAGCCATTACAGTACAACGGGTCTACAAGATGACTCTCTCTATTATAAAACCCCAATAGTCATAACTTTAACACCAGAAGACGTGCCCAAGGCTTACCTCAACTACCGAAAAATTACAACAACAACATTGGTAAAAAACAGTTAGTGTATAGTCTTCCTAAAATATTGAAAGATGTACCTGAATACCTGTAAAATATTACAAATTTTAAATACAGAAAAAAAAAACCATCAAAAAATTCTTTTTAAATGAAATTTTGAAATTTAAATTTAAACTTTAACTCATCTTAAGCACTTTTTATTATCTTTTTTTTTCTCATTATCAAATTAAGTCTACGAATTAACATAAGTTTAATCGTGTATCTCTGAAAATAATATAACCTCTAAAATGCAATCTTCTACAGAAAAGCCTTTTGGGCTTCGCCGTAAATGAAAACGAAAACGAATGATTTTCAATATAATTTAAATATACAATAGATTAATAAATAAATTTGTCGTTGCTAGTAGCTGAGATCTTTGCAGTTATACATCTTGTTGTTTTCTTAAATCTATCATGTAGTAGGTCCATATCAAGCACAGTTGATACACGTTTCCTTTCAGCTGAAAATAATGCGTTTAATCAACACACACCAAGTTCACCAAAGACCCGTCATCTAAAAGTACATAAGGGTAACAGGTTCGATTGTTTCCCTGTATTTGATTTTTAACCACTTTCAAAAGTGTCAAAATACAAGGTCAATGTGCTATCTTCTCTAGGCTTGTCGGACCACTGTGTCATATCAGCTAATTTCTCGTACACAGAAAACATTTATAAAAGAACCTTCTGACATTACGCAAAAACCAATTGGAGCGGACTTAACAGCTTTTTTTGGAATTCAAATGGTCGTCATATTTCCTCGATAACGACATGGATGAAATGCTTTATCCCTCATCGCATGAAAAGTATCAAACGAAAAGAAAAGGCGTAGTACGAAATGTTTTTTAAGTCCTACAAGACCAACCCGATAGAGGAAAACCAAAAAAACTTTAAACGAATAAGGAATGGCTGCAACGCCTTTGTTAAGCGTGTAAAATTCCAATACGACCAAAAGCTGAGACAAATGTTACAAGGTACCAAAATTAAGAAACATTTATGGTCGTTCGCCAAAAACAGTAACAATGCTGCCTCATTCTCAATGCCAACGCTCATTTACAATGACATTACAGCTGTCAGCTCTTTGGACAAGGTCAGTCTCCTTGCTGCACAATTTGCGGCCCGCTCAATACTTCCAGATTGTGTTTTTTCTCCATCTACAATTTAGTGCGTCGAATCTTCAATGGAAAGAATCCACTTTCGCACTCGTGTAGTAGCAAGAGTACTTAAAGATCTTAATATACACAAATCTGATGGTCCAGATGATATATCTCCTCTTCTTCTGGAAAGGTGTTCTTCCGCATTGGAAAAACCACTGCGCAAACTAAAGCTACTAAAGCTAAAGCTCCTAAAGCTAGTCTACGGTTTTCATAGCAACAGGTCCACTGGTGATTTGAGAGCATTTCTCCCCGAAGAGTGGATCCAAAGTGTACATCACTTGATATTTCTAAGACATTTGACAGATCTGGCATAAACTTTGTTGAATGCTCTTAGGAACAGTGACTCTCTTCTTCAATAGATTAGAATGTTCGAAATGTTAGATTCGTGGTTGTTTTCAAGTCTGATATTCACAAAATAAATGCAGGTGTGCCCCAGGTCTGTCTATCTCCCACACTCTTTTTAGTTTTTACTAATGCTCTCTTGTCTGCTACTTCTAATCTAATATATTCCTTTGCTGATAACCGTACTAAACGGGAACGGCAGCGTATGTTAAGCTCATTAAATACCGATATTAACAGCATAACCAATTGGGAAACTCCCAACAGGATGAAATTTTATCCTTCCAAAACACAAGAAAGCCTTAAATGCGAAATTTAAATACCCATCCATTATCCCTGAATGACACTTGCATCGTCGAAACCGAAAAACTTCGATTCTCGATATGTGTGACATTGACAACTTGCGTTGGTTTTCACAAACATCTCTTTTGGTCTGGCCTCAATATATAAGGCTTTTATCCACCCAAAATTGGAGTACAATCCGCACATCAAGTCAGGTGCTCCTAAAATATTTCTGCATCTGCTAGATAGGATTCCAAACTGTGCGATAAAACTCATAAGTGATACCTATATCAGTCAGTCAATTGACACCATCGAATACCGACGCAATGTCTCGCGTCTCACTTTGTTTTATCGCTATTTCCACCACCAGTGAAACCTCCAAACATAATACCCATCTCGCTATTATTGCTCATCAGTATACTCTCAAGCCCACTCTCTCTCTCTATCGTACTCTTAAATATCGTGATTCCGTACAACTCGCTTATGGAATGCTCTGCCGAACTCTCTATTTCTTAGTCGTTATGATTTGCAAACATTTAAGTATAATGTACATCGGTACATCTCTGTTCTTCCTCCCTAATTTTCCTTTGCCAGCCCTATGTACAATCATTTTAATTGTACACAATTGGCACGCTACTAATTGGCACGCTACTAATAAAAAAACCTTATTATCGGAATATGTATTCCTTATCGGAACGTACTTAAGTAAGTTCTCCTACTTACGAATCCATACACAGGCTTTACGCGATTAAAACTAGTGCTAGTTCTTTATATTTTTGGATAAGGGCATTGCTAGCTGTATTTGCTCGGATCAACTTGCCATGATAGATGTTAATTTACACTTGTTTCCCCGTTTTCTTTCAACAAGTTAAGATCATACTTACAAAAGTGACACGAATTTGTACGTAATGTTTCCATAGTAAGTTTCCATAACGTACAGATGCCACCCTTGACTTTTTGTTTATTGATTAATTTAATAAATGGTCACTCTGTGAACACAACCGTCCTTTTTCTAACCTATTGTTCAATATATTGCCACAATAAACGGTTTGACTATTACCATACCATCCTATTTTATGTAACTTTATTTCTACTAACGGAAACAGTTACGTATACGCCACGTAGCTCAAAAAAGTCGTGATTCTCAATAAATGTTAATTTTTTTTTCTATTTTTTATTTCAGACAAATATCATACGACCATCGACTCGTCCTATCTTTGTGATTGTCAGCTGTGGAAGCTGTTTTTTACTATCGTGCACTGCCTTTGCCATACTTCTGCCTATATGGTACAACCGGAAGTGTTGTATCACATTTCTCAAAATGCAATTTTGTACATCAACGTCCATTGTAATGGTGATATTTTTGCTTGGATTCCTTAAAATGCTACCACAGGTAAGTGTATACGCCAATATTCGTTTCCCATTGATTGCTGTTGCTACTGGAGTACACTTTGTCAACGAACACGTGCGCTGTGCACAGGACTTTTGTTAAATAAAAACAAAAACATTTTTCAATACATTTATTTAACTTTGTTTAGGATATCCTTTGAAAAGAAAAGAGTTATAAAGAAAGATACACCTGCAACAACATTGATTTTAAACTCATTCGTTTGCTAGCTTCTTCTTGCACTTTAATAAAAAAAATTAACCTTAAAAAGGGGGCTCAAAATGTCCTTAAAATATTTTCTATCTGTATGGTATACTATATATTTTCTATCAATAAAATGTGTTTGTCCATTAGAATTAATATTTAAGATTACTGTCCTATCTGAAGTGTCCATATCTGGTACATTCAAGTCGAAGTTTTCCAATAAGTCAAATCAATGTGCTTATGTAAATATCGGCGAATTAAAGTATCATTGAACTAGTTTTGCGCAACCTCTTCAGATGATTGTTGAAAGAACAACGCGTGCAGAGAGTTTATAAATGCTACAGATAGAGCATCTTCGTATCTGATATTCGCGTAATTTTATTTTTTGCTCAAATACCAGGAGGAGTTGAAAGTAACCTCCTTGACCTCCTTGACTTATGGTGCCTTGAAGTCCGTTCATATTTAGGCAGACATGCCAAATCTCAGTGCGAAACTGTCTTTAGTTTTCTTTTGACAGCTGATTGTTGTTGACGTATTTGGCATCATGTTGAGTATGGACAAAAACGATTTTCGTTCTCTCATAAAACATAATTTTTTGAAAGGCAAAACGGCGAAGGAAACAAAAGAAAAGTCGGATAAATATTATGGGGCTAATGCTCCGTCAGATCAAGTCCGCAGCGGCAGGCCTTCCGATGCGGTTACAGATGACAATGTCAAAAAAATACATGAAATGGTGTTGGCTAACCGGAAAGTGAAGGTGCGCGATCTAGCAGATACCACAAAGATTAGCACTGAGCGCACACACCATATTTTGGGCAATATTCTGCATATGAAAAAGTTATCCTGATGCTGAGCGCCGCGTATACTCACTCTTGACAAAAAAAAAGGAGGTTACTTTTCACCCCATCTAGTATTTCAATTGGTGAATATTTCTGAATATTTTAGAGCTGACATTTGTCAGACCTTATATACGATCTGGACTTAAACGATCTTCAAGTCAAGGTTTGTGTAACATAAGGCAACATGCACGATAATTTAATTTTCTATAAGAGCACTTAAATCTATTAAATACGTCTAGGCCACTTTATTTTCTGTTAGATTTAGTCCATTCTACATATTATATGTTTCTTCCATTGCAATTTTACAGTGCTTCGTATAAAGATGAGTAAACCTTATAGTGGTAAAGCACCTTCTGTACCAGCACTGATAATATTAACGCTGCGTACCTAAAGTAGGATATCTCTGACAGAGATATTCTTCCGCAGAAAGTGTCGCAGGATGTTGTATCACTTACATATGTATGATAGGTCAGCCAGAGCACAGTATCCTATTATGACGGCAGTAAGTAGTCCACAGTCTCCCTATTGAGAACGTCTTAGAGACGTCGGAAGTGTTAAAGGAATCCTTCGACGAGGACAACGGCAGTCCTTATGCAGGTTCGGGTCTTCAAAAACTCTCATTTGAGACTTGCGTTGCGAGTTCATCAGCGATTTAATTTTTCGTGATCCCATTGTAATCTATATCCCAAACAGGACTCACTGAATTCAACCTTTTCACTGCATTCAGAGAAACCTTGCACTATCAAATTAGCTTGGAAGCGGTGAGAGGATTGAGCAAGTCTTTAATCGCAGCTTGGCTGTCGCTTTAAATGAAGATACTTCATCCGCTTCACCGATTCTTCACAATAAAGTTTATTACCATCGGGATTGCATATATCTCTGTTTGGACAGACGCAAATTTTTGTAACAAATAGCGTCGTTTTGCAAAAATATATTGTACTAGCACCGCAACATATATCAGCAAAAGTCTTTTCAATTCGACTTTTTTTTCGATTTGATACTCTTCATTATAACAAGGATAAAGAACGAGTATTTCGTTCCAAAAAGGATAGTACTAGTGATCATATCACCAGTTCACCACGTCGCTATCGAGGAAACATAAAAAGTTTAAATTCCTAAAGAATCTGGTAAATCGACTCCATACACGAATTTTTTTTATCAAGCGATGTGAACAGTGTACGAGAAAATACAATGTAAAACAAAGAACCTAGAACCTAGGCCACAGAGCACTTAGACGGTGTACAGAATAACTTTTAACATCAGATTTTCTCCCTTACTAGCTAGATTAAATTATATTACGCATTTCATTCAGGTGTCGTCTTTCGTATCCACGCAATTGCATATCTAAGTGATCCAAGAGGTTTGGACACTCACAGAGGTGTTGCCTTGCGGTTTCATCATTACTTTCATAGCACTGGTTATGGGATGTTGTATGACTTTTATCAGAACACTGCTTAGAAGTAGCGTAATGTCCTGTCACGGAGGAGCTTAACTTATATTTCACTGTTATCAGGCCTGCATATATATCCGCATGAAAGACATGTAAGTTTCACTAATAACAATTGATATTTAACGTTGTCATCCTCTACGTTTTATATCGGCTTTGGAACGATCTGAAAAGAACCGAATACCTTCCCTTTCTGGCTCAGTTTCTGGTCAAAATCATTCCTGAGTACAGGCAACTCCTGTAGCGACAGAAGTCCTAGTTCAGTATACAAAACGACATGGCCATAAGACAGTCGGGACACACGATCATTTAAACGGCAGTGCGTGTTGTACCATCAACCAGCTGAGAGATTCATTATTTCGCTTAGAGCAGCATAGCTCCCGGTCCCCGAGACAGACCTTAGACATTACATACTTACCGCAGCATCTGCGATCAGGGTTCTGTTCCTCTTGCATTGCGTCTATCCACAAATCTAGAACTCAGTCTACGCCGTGTTGCCTGGCCAAATTACAAATGCCGCAAAAATTACATTTTTCATGTATACATTTACGTCTGCTTACATTTTTAGTGTGGCGTTTAGAAAACACTTTGAATGCTCTCGACTATCCTTGTTAATATCTCATAAATTATAAAAATCAAGACGTGGTTGTTTGATAAGAAAGTTTTAACTTCAAGGCCATTCTCTGTAGTTGGTATTAAAATCCCAGAATGTGATTTCTTCCACTCAGTAGCCTTTAACTGCAAGAAACAGAAAAGCAAGCAATTCAATATTTTCAACAATGAATCGCACCCATACAATTGACTAAATAATAAGTTGATACATATCCAAGCAGCGCTAAACAGGCTGCTTTCTTTCATTTTTATTTGTAGTATACTAAATTTTTACCTAGGAGAACATAAATTGGAAAACTTTGTACATCCCCAGTCTTCTTGTGTTTCTAAAAATGTAACACATAGGCTGAAAACTCAGTGCCGTTTAATAGTAAAACACAACATTTTTGCAAAATTCAACTTTATATATATATATCAATATAGTTGCCTTCGAGGGCGATACACTGATTGAAACGATTTTTAAATCTTTCGATACCAGTTTTGTAGTACGATTTCGGTTTAGCCTCAAAATAGGCCTCTGTTTCGGCGATTACTTCTTCATCGGTCTTAAATCTCTTTCCGGCGAGCATTCTTTCGAGGTGTGCGAACAGGAAATAGTCGCCGGGACCAAATCTGGAGAATACGGTGGGTGGAGAAGCAATTCGTAGCCGAATTCATTCAATTTTGCCATCGTTTTCATCGACTTGTGACAAGGTGCATTGTCTTGATGAAACAGCACTTTCTTTTTCTTCAAAGGCGGCCGTTTTTCTGCGATTTCGTCCTTCAAATGCTCCAACAACGCAATGTAAAAGTCGCTGTTGATAGTCTGCCCTTTTTGGAGATAGTCAATGAAAATTATTCCATATGTATCCCAAAATACGGATGCCATAATCTTGCAAGCCGACTGTTGAGATTTTGGTCGTTTTGGACGAGGTTCGTCGCATGCTCGCAACTCAGCTGACTGCCGACTTGAGTCTGGTGTGAAGTGATGGAGCCAAGTTTTATCCATTGTCACATACCGACACAAAAATTTGGCTTTATTGCGGTTGAACAGCTTTAAACACTCCTCTGAATCATCAACACGTTGTTGTTTTTGGTCGACTGTGAGCAAACGCGGCATTTTTTCACATCAAAGCAATGATAAATCAACACACGAAATTGCTTTGAATCCATTTTTTTTTTCTTCACAATAACATAAGTTGCTTCACTCACAACGCTATATTTCGAGAACTAATCGTCCGACAGTTATCAAATTTGTACACGTATCTTTTGAAGGTTGGTACTAACTGAAAATGGTATGGATTTAATTCAAGTGGTGCCCGCTCTTAGAAACGGCTTTTCAGCCCATCTATTAAGATCCATCGACGACAGACAAACATATATGTATATAGCTAAGGACTTTCGGCAAACTTTGCACTTTCAGTCTTCTTGAAAACGACCTAAGTGTAAATATTTAGTGTAATTTAACATAGCTTGGATTTTTATGACTGATTTCGTATTTTTTGGATGGATCTCAAGCCGTGAGATTGGTTGACTTTTACGACACTTGTGAATCCAACTTATTGCTAAGAGATTAAGAATTTCCGTACGGTCTGATTTATAATAGGGTTCAATTCTATGGGGTATGAGAAACCCTTCTCCACGGTATTTTCAACCAGATCCAACCAAACTATCACATTTAACAAAGAAATATTTACACATAAATGTATATTTGTATGTGTTATCAAAATACTATAAAAAGCCTTGAGGGTATTTGATGTATATTTAAGTTCTGATGTGAATAAGGAATATATATGCCATATTAACTCGATATACTTCTAAATATTATATTACCAGAATGACCAGCTACCTTACTCATAATTATGTTGTCGACCAATACAATTACCATTCTCACCGATAACATAAGTGGCAGACTCTGCAGATATAAACTGACCATATAATGAAATAATAATAGAATCATTTGATGAGAAGAACAGTAATCACACTGCCACCACAGAAAACTTTGGCCTTTTAGCTTATATTGTTCAGGACTCGCTTGCAACAGTGCAAAGTGAATATATCCAATCTACAAACGCTGCAGGAGATACTCGTACATTTGACACTTTAGCAAGTACATATGTGTTTCATACAAAATTAGTTATGTGATCGTTGGGGTCGAATTTCCCACAATTATGTGCTAAAGTGTTTCAGAATGCACCCGAATAGACCTTGTTTCGCTATAATTACAGCTGTCATTAGAGCTGGGTATTCACATTAATTGAAAATGTGATGTTCATTTAGTAGCATGAATCGAAATGCATGAGATACAATTAGCAAATTTTAGTAACACTATCTGAGAGGTCATTAAGAAATTCATACATATATATGTATGTATATGTTTCAATAAATGGAAGTTTTCTGAAAGGCTAAACCTAATTAATTATGAACCCTTATATCCTACAACATTCGTAAGACACAACCTTTTTCGTATTCTCATGAATTTGCATAGAAAATAAAGGATGATGCAACATTCCGACCTATTCATATGATATCATGTAACATGACGTCTAATTTAAACTGTTTTTGATGGGTTCAGTTCGATGCCCACAAAATAAATGCTGATGTACCCCTGGGCTGCGTTTTGCCTACGACACTCTTCCTTAATTTTCATCAATAATCTCTTGTCTGCCACTCCAAATCCAATATATTTCTTTACTGTGAAGAATTCTCTAATATTCATTCCCATTCTTACTTCTCTCTTATGTCAGAGTACGTTAAACTCCTTAATTTGCGATATTAATAGCATAATTACTTGCCGAACAATCAATCAAGTAGAATTGAATGCTTCCAAAGCACAATGCTGTCTTCTATCGTGAAACCAAAATTTAAACACCCAGAAATTATTTATGAATATTACATGTATCCTCGAAATTGAATAGCTCGATATGTATGTAAATGGTAACATACGTGGGAGTTACTACATTTTTGATGTTGCAAAAAATTCTACGAAATGCCTGACTTTTCTCAAATGTTGCGTAAGAAATATTTCGCCTGATATACCCTCAGCATATAGTTAAAGAAAAAGAAAAACTTCTTCGCATTTGCTATTTAGTTACAAAGTCGTGCGATAACACCCAAAGTTGATACTTGTATTGGCCTGTCGATTCTGATACTACATACATAAGTGACGTACGATTGCACTGCACCATCTTGTTTTTTCCGTAATTTCTACCAGCAGTGTTACATCAAAATTGCCAGCTTTCTGCATCCTCCAATCTTCAACCTCAACACCACCAAACCCTATATGTTAAGTCATACTCAAAAGAAAACCAAAGCATATTCTACAGCTTTGTGGAAACCAAGTAAATCTAAATCAAATCCAGAAGAATACCTGAATTCTATCTTCGGTGTGCCACAAATGGACCCATTTTTGGGTAAAATATTTATAGGCGTGCAACAACCTCAACAAATTAATCAATCTACAAGTTATTCATTTTGAAATACTGTATACGATAAGACCCATATGTTAAGCTTTATTTGAAGAGTTTATAAGAAAACTGTAGACTTCATGAACAACACTAGAAAAACTAAATGAGTTTTCTTATCTACCGTGTCTAGCAGTTCAGCAACTTATAACAATCGCATCTCAGTTTCTAAGAATTGTGGTAAAATATATGAAGTCCTTCCATCCTCTGAATAGCTCAGGTGCCATAATTGTGCTTAGCTTAAAATATATTCGGAGCATTGAGTTAATATTTTGATAAAAGTAGCTTGAAAACGTTTGTGACTTTCATGATAGGTTCTTCGACAAGCTAAACCTAAAATAAGTGTTACGTTCCAAGATATACTCGTATATTTTGCTGACAAAGTATCAGCTGTTTATCATAAGTAACACCTTTCAAGTTATCATCTCACCCCCCTCGGAGTAATTGTGGAAGAACGGTGAAAGACTAACACAAACAAACTGATTATAATTTAGTTTTGCGAAGTAAATGGATTCAAGACTTATAACCTGGAAACGATAATAATAGTCTGGATCTGGATCGAATTCGGAATCTCTTCATTTAAAATACTCATATATTTATTTTTATTAGAAATATAGTTTATTAATATATTTTATTATATTATATAGTTTATTATATTTATAATATAGGAGCGGGAAAAAAAGGTATTTGGAATTGGAATTTGGAATATATGGTATTTGGAATTTCAGATTAGCAGTTCAAGTATCTAAGATTCAGAAATGTGTTTATTTTTTTTTTATTTAAATAAATATGCGAGGATATTGTATGATTCTTGAAACGTCGTTAAGAAGTCTGCGTAAACGGAACCCACCTGCGTTTGTTTAAATATCACCTGAAAAAAAAAATAACAAAATGATTATTAAATTATACCAGGTGCACCGGTATGAAGTGAGTGAAAATAAAACACTAAATTTTAATAGGAAAGTTAAAAACATTTTATTCAAAGTATTGGCCATTGCGAGCTACACATTTTTCCCATCTTTCATGCAATTTACGGATTCTACGCCAATAAAACCGTTCGCCTTTTGAAGCAAATCAAAAAGTCACCCAATTTACAACTTTGTCGTAGGATTCGAAGTGCTGCTCAGCTAATGCGTGTCCAATCGATGAAAACAAATGGTAGTCGAAAGGAGCCAAATTTAGTGAATACGGCGGGTGGGGTAGCAGCTCCCTGCCAAGTGCTTTGGCTGTATCCTGAACCAGTTTTGCTTTGAGTTCAGGTGCATTGTCATGAAGCAAAATTACCTTGCCGGATCTGCTGGCTCATTTTGGTCGTTTTTCAATCAACGCATGTTCAAATTCATCATTTGTTGTCGATAGCGATCTGTATTAACGGTTTTACCAGGTTTTAGAAGCTCGTGGTACACCACACCTTTCTGGTCCCACCAGACACACAGCATTGCCTTCTTGTTGAATCGATCTGATTTTGCAGTCGAAGTTGATGGTTGTCCCGGATTAACCCATGATAACATAACAATTCGATGCAAAACTGATTTTTTATCGTGTTTTTGAAGCAATATATCACAAGTGATTTTTCGGTTTTCCATCTGTCTTTCATTCAATTCAAGTGGCACCTATTTTCCAGACTTTCGGATCTTTCCTATAGCTTTTCTTAAGCATTCAGAAATTATTTGTTGTGCAATATTTAACATTTATGCTATTTGTTTCTGACTCAAAGTGTCATCTATAGGGTTTTCCAATAGGAACTTGACAACTTTGAATTTAATTTGTGAACGCACTCTTTCACTAATCATCAAACTGTCACTGTCAATTTATTCAGTAAACTCAAAATTTTCATCATGGTAAAGTAAACTAACGAGCAATGTCTGCAAATTATAAAAATTTTCTACAGATATTCGGAGTCGGTGACTGAAACTTTAAGAGCGTTAACTCCAATTTTCGGTCGTAATTCTCGCCCTAGTAGACAGGCAATAACAAGTTTAGTGAAAAAATTTGAGTCCACATATTCGTTGTATGATGTTGCCGTGTCAGTGAGACAACGGGTTGGTCGAAGTGTCGAAAATATCGCTACCGTTCAGACGTCCGTAGCAAACGATCCAAGTCAGTCAATTCCACGGCGTTCTCAAGAATTGGGCATCGCTTAGACCACATTATGGGGTATTTTGCGTAAGGATCTTGGTTTACACCCATACAAGATCAAGCTGACCCAAGAACTGAAGCCGATGGACCATTTGAAGCGACGTACGTTCTCCGATTAGGTTCTTGAGAAGATGCGCCAAGATGATGAATTTCATCGCAAAATCATCTTCAGTGACGAAGCTCATTTTTGGCTCAATGGGTTCGTCAATAAGTAAAATATGCGTTATAAGTCGGGTGAAAACCCACATATGCTTCATGAATCACAACTTCATCCACAAAAAATAACTGTTTGGTGCGGTTTGAATGCCGGCGGCATTATTGGGACATATTTTTTCGTCGACGATAACGATCGTCACGTTACTGTGAATGGTCAGCGTTATCGCGCGGTGATAACAGATTATTTTTGGCCCGAATTGGAAGATATGGACTTGTACGATATGTGGTTTCAACAGGATGGTGCCACAAGCCACACAGCACACGCTACAATCGGTTTATTAAAGAGCAAGTATGGTAAGCGTGTTATCTCAAGACATTGGCCAATCGATTGGCCGCTTCGTTCGTGCGATTTAACGCCGCTTGACTATTTTTTGTGGGGCAACATTAAATCTTTGTCTTATGCCAACACGCCGACAACATTTCGGCCGAAATGTGTGGCCGAGTCGTTGAAAATTGGATCCAACGAATCGAACGCTGCAAACGTGGCCATATAAACGAAATCAAGTTCCATTCATAAATGTTTTGATTGTACTTCAATCCAATTATAAAGTTTTTGAAATATATCAAATGGTTTGCCTTTTATTAAAAAAAAAAAATTGTCAAGTCGTTATTAGAAATCCCTATACATCCAATATTGTTTGCAATTCGGCGTCTTCAAACTTTTCTGGTGGTCTTCCAAGTTCTTCATTTCCCACATCAAAATCGTTATCTCTGACCCCTTGAAACCATCTTTTGCATGTAGCTTCTGATAGAGCATGATCGCTATATGCCTCAACAAGCATTCAATGCGACTCTCAGCACTTTTTTCCAAATGAAAACAAAAAATTAATGCTTTCTACAAGTCACCATTTTCTGGTACAAAATTCGACATTTTTAACACGATGAAAAAATATTATGTTGTTTGCTCAATGTGTTTCACAGGTACCGTTATAACCAAACAAAAATTAAGGCCCGTTCACAATAAATGTTCCCTACCGAGACATTTGTATCTTGGCGCTCACTTCATACCGGTAAAATACATGGGCTGTAAAGTCTGTTTTATAGTCAAACACAAAATTTTTGCAAAATTCAACTTTTGACAGGTTGCCATATTGACAGGTTGCCTTCGAGGGCGATACATTGACTGAAACGATTTTTCAATCTTTCGATACCAGTTTTGTAGTAGGATTTCGGATTAGCCTCAAAATAGGCCTCTGTTTCGGCGATTACTTCTTCATCGGTCTTAAATCTCTTTCCGGCGAGCATTCTTTTGAGGTCTGCGAACAATTCGTAGCCGAATTCATTCAATTTTGCCATCGTTTTCAACGACTTCTTCAAATGCAGCCGTTTTTCTGCGATTTCGTCCCTCGAACGCTCCAACAACGCAATGTAATAGTCGCTGTTGATAGTCTGCCCCTTTTGGAGATAGTCGATGAAAATTATTCCATGTGTATCCCAAAATATGGATACCATAACTTTGCCAGCCGATTGTTGAGTTTTTGGTCGTTTTGGACGAGCTTCGTCGCCTGCTCTCCACTCAGCTGACTGCCGACTTGACTTTGGTGTAAAATGATGGAGCCAAGTTTTATCCATTGTCACACACCGACGCAAAAATTCGGCTTTATTGCGGTTGAACAGCTTTAAACACTCCTATGAATCATCCACACCTTGTTGTTTTTGGTCGACTGTGAGCAAACGCGGCACCCACTTTCGCATGTTCAAATATTTGTGTATGATATATTCAACACGCTCTTTTGATATCTTCAGAGCCTCAGCTATCTCGATCAACTTCGAATGGTTCGTTCGGCTGGTGCAGAGTCCGGTAACACTTATCAAGCCATTTCTTTGCATCGGCTGCATTTTTTCCCATCAAATAACAATGATAAATCAACACACGAAATTGCTCCTTTGTTCAAAACAGTAAAATTTTGGGTTGCTTAGTTTAAACTAGGCCGTACGAGCTACCAAGACGAGCATCTCAGTGGTCGACTAAGTGAGGTGACGACTTCAGAGATGGACTAAAAATGCGCGAGCTAGCAGACATTGTAAGCATTTCAAAAAGTGTGGTACATCGCATATTATTTGAAAATTTGGACATGAAAAAGCTGTGTGCAAAATGGGTGCCGCGTTTACTCGAGGAAAAATAGTGTCGTGAATGCAATGGCCAAAATTAATGAATTAAAGTTTTAATTGCTACCTCATCCTATTTGCCAGTTTTAGACCCCTCGAATTTTTTTCTGTTCCCAAACTTGAAAAAATGGCTCAGTGGTCAAAGATTTTCCAACGATGAAGAAATGATGTCGGCAGTTAATGGCTATTTTGAGGAGCAAGACAGTTCTTTTTATAAAAAGGGTATTTATATTATTTTTAGACCTCGCTGTGTTGAACACTATCACATGAGTGATACTGCTATTTGCTTATGAGGGTGGAGTAGAAGAGCTTTAGGCGTTCAAACAGTATGTTATCACTGTCAAAATACTCATGCGTTTAAAGTTTCTACAAGACATAGGATCATCTTTTTTGTAGTTAGAACAGATAGAGGTAATATTTCAGATGTCAGACATCCTTTCATTCTTGCATATATACATAGTAAATGATTAGAGCCAATTCAAACTGAAAATACTCAGATAATAAATCAACGGCTTTGTTGTTTTCTACATTAGTCATACCCGCGCCGAATTCTTCTTTCTCTTGGGAGAGTTCTTAAAAAAACTGCTTACTATATGAAATTTCAGTATATCAGACACTATTTTTGCTTTTCACCGCTTAGTTTTCATTATATTTGTCATCGGTTGCATTTTTATTCTCTGCGCATTCATCATCATACCACGGGTTTTCAGCTAAATATTTCTTCTGAAGCGTTACTGTTGTCTGTCATTGGCAACATTGAAAAATCTTTCGTTTGACTAAATCCGTATGAAGCAGCTTAATGCCTTAAAATAAGGTCAGGAAATTAATATGGATAAGCAAATGAAAGAAAAAAAAGGAAGTCAGACTAAAATTGTTGATTCAAAGTCATGTAACTTTGATTCTTCTGTTTTAAATGATATACTGCAACAACATCATAGCTAATAACTATGCTGACATTTCAAACGATTTCTTCGTTGCCCTTTAGTCCACCATAGAGACTTTGAACCATAGAACTTTTACAAAAGCAATATCTTTTTTTTAGAACTACCGAAATTGAGTTGAGTTGAATCAAAATAAAAGATATTGCAAATTCTGGCCTCATTTTTGAAAAAAATCAGATAAAATCAAAAACAAGCGTCAGGACCACCATAAACAGTTTACTGCTGTGTATATAATTCAGTCTTTCATTGCAGAAATGCCTGTTTTACTTATTCACAAGCCTATTGAGGCAAAAGTGAGTCTCGCCACACAATACGCTTTTTCGATAAAAATAATGAACGACTGCTCAAGAGCCCAAAACGCGATCTGCTATCATAAGGCATGGTCTGATGGCTTAAATTCCTGCAGGTGTATCCTTTGCATCCGTAAACAAGCTGCTGTAATCGACCCAAATTTATAATTCTAGATCTTCCGGCCCATTATTAAGGGTTAAAAAAGAAAAATTATGTTATTTTGCATAATAAGATTGAAAAGGTAGAACTTTTTCATTCATTTTCATTATTTCATTCTTTTTCATTATTCCATTTAACCCCAAGAGAAGTAACGTGATCACGAATTTTCGCGAATTCTCTTTATCCTTAAGTAATAAAAAAAACATGTTTTAAAAGTCATTGTAAAGATTAATTAAAACTCATATCTCACTCAACCACATTTTGTACCAAAGACCAATTTCCCAAGACTTTATTCACCAAAAATTGAATACCCTCTCAAGAATTTATCTGCAACGTCAAGCCTTACATAAGACATTAAAATTTCTGAATTAAACATTTAAAACAAATAAATTTTATGAAAACGAAAAATATATATAATATATATATATAAAAACCAAAGGAGAAACAAAGTGCTACGTATGATATTAAGGACCCACTATTGACGGAAATCAATATCAGTGTCCTAGGATAACAACGATAAACGGATATGTGGACATGACAACCAAACCCAGCCGAGCAGCATCAGCAACAGCAGCATAAAAACTTCCTACAAATCCCCAATGTGTAAGCAAATTTAAATAATTATTCCGAATTCAGAATCAATTAAACCCATTTTATTCACGTACTTAACATGTATTTACAATATTTACATCCGATAATAAACTGAATATACCGATTCTCATATTACAGTGTAACAATGGCGTTAACGCCGCTGCTGTCGGTCGTCCTGATTTCATATCCTTTGCTGTGTGACATAAATCCAGAAAAGATTAACTGCTTCTTGAAATCTTAAAAAAGTTGTATTGTTACGCATAGCCTTTGTTATTGTTCCAGTGTTGTCATTTGCAATTTAAATACATACATATGTACATCCTTTCGAACTGAAACTGCGGCAGACAATTGATTTTGTCTTCTTCCACAACAAGGGACCTTAAAATCTTTTAAATAAATTTCGACTATGCGAAAGGATAATGTTCCTATTCATATGTATTTCTGGGTTTTTTTGAATTTTCACATACTCACTGCTAATACGCACAAAGTCAATTTTCAACCGTCAGTGCTAAGTGGGTGGTCTCCCCTTTGGCTCCTGTTTGAGATGGGTAGGTGCAGAGTAACTAATCGACAGGAAGTGTGCTATTGGTATTAACATACTTCTACAATGAGTTTAATTCCATTTGCTCGTTTGTTTTTGTTGTTGTTGCTGCCAAGCTTGTGTTTTTTTGGTTTTTGTTTTTGTTGTTGTTGCAATGATGGAGTACAGTAAGTAACTTTGCCTGTTTGTTGATGTTGATGCTACCTGCGAAATCCCTCAACCCATATACTCGTATGCAAGAGGTGAAGTTTTCCCGTTCGTCTTTTTATGGTGATTTTATAGAAGAAAAAAATGAACAACAACAAAAACAAAAAAAAAAAACAATAATAACAAAACAGGACAGAAAAAAAGGCATTAATACGAGTAGGGCGGTGGGAAAATAATTCCACGTTGTTATCGTTAATAATGCGACACGTGCTACAATTTCCACAAAAGTTAATTAAAAAGAAAACTTTTGCCACGAAGTGATCTAGAGCCAGCCTGTGAAGAAGTTGGAGGCGCTTATATTGTTATGATGAAGCGAAGAGAAATTATGGTCTGGCTGGATGCTGGATGGGCGTTAGGTTGGTTACTTTTGATAAGGGATAGAGCTGCGGTTGTCAAAAATATGAAGTTATGAAAGATACCGAATAATTTAGTGGCAGGCCGAGATATTAGCGATTATGTAATGGAGTTCGTTAACAGTTTGATCTTTGTGAGGGGTTTTAGGAAATAAATCAGAGTCGGCTAGACGTTTGGTATTTAATGGATATTTGGTCGTTCATGTTCCAGAATTGGAAGTTGTTTACTACTGTCTACTTTAATATCCATAATTTTGGTTTTAATTTTGTATCCTCTTTGAGAGCAACAATATAATGATTCGCAATTCGTTGTAGCAACGAAAAGGCACGAAGTTGTGCTCCCTTTGAATATTTCTTCTGCGCATTTCGTCTTTGAATACATTTTTATCAATACGTTTAAAAAAAAAAAAAAAAAGAATACCTCCCCTAGCACGAAAAGTGCGCGTTATAAATAAAAAAAAAAAATTATTTTGATGGAGTACCACTCTCTGCAATTTATTAATAAAATCCCAAGGAATTAATTTTTGCATTGGTGTTTATACAGTTTTTAGAACGGAAAATTGGTATAATGTTATAAACGGTATGTAAAGATATGTGGTATGGTAAGAAAATCTAAAGTGTGTGTTGTGTGAACTAGAGAAATGCTGCATGGTGGGAAAGAAGAAATGCAAGGTTGAAGATTTTTTAGTTCAGTCGCAGTAGAGGACGGAAAAGTTGCTTAAAGTGTGAGTGTGAGTCTTTAATCTCTCTCTAATCTTCCAAATAATAATTAACTCCTTTAAAATTAACTGCCCGATTTTCAAAGGCAGAATAGATCGCAATGATACAGCAAAAATACAGTGCGAAAATTGTAAAATATTCTTCCATGGTTCGTGCTCCAATATTCATCTGGCCGACATTGAATATCTAACAATCAACAATCTCACACATGGATGCGACAATTATTTTGTTTTGCGCCGTAGATCCCTTCAACAACCGTTACCTATTCCATCTACCCCACACAAATAATAATGCCCTCAAATAAACAGCAAAACTCAGCTACATTAAAGTCTACAGCAGCTCCCTTCAAGACTATCTCAATTTCATCTCAACGAGAAATAGTACCTAACAAATTAAATACTACAACGCAATGCCAACGCAAATCTGGCATCAGTTTTGGCTCAATGCGAAACAGAAACTTCATGTGGCTCAACTGATGACAGTTTGGCTCAATAACCCTTCAAGTACTTTGCGAAGTTGGTGTGCCTGATATAAATAGTTTAAACGCTAGGGAGAGAGTAAATTACATCTTCGTATATTTTGTCTCCATATAGACTGAGGTTATAAAAATATGTCATGTACATCCCATAAAAAAAGCAAAACATACGAGCATAACTTCAACCCCTAATAATCGTGGTAATATTCTTTGAGTGCATATCTCTTCGCACAAGGTCAAACAGAAAGTATTGCTCTCCATCACTTGCAAAGAGGAAGCTAAACTGATCATTATTTATTAATGGTACTAACACAAAAATTTTTTATTAATGACTGCTTAACTAAGTATTCTTAAGCTTTATTTATGGCAGCTAAAAAAAAAATTAAAAACAGAGAATAAATTCAAATACTTGATGAGAAAATTTGAAAATGGTGAGGTTTTTGTCATAAGATCATTTGATGATCTAGCTGCTCTCCAAGGGATATAATATAAACGATAGTTTTGATCTTGAATCTTTTTTTCTATAAAATTAACTTTCATAAATTGAACAACAGGCACCTTATGGATACTGGGACAGTGTTTATGTTGAAAAAATGCTTCTTTTGCATATAATATATTTCTTAGGATCTTGAAAATTTACTTAAGTTCATTTAAAATACTTGCACCATAAACACAAAAAATCGGAGTATCGTCTTAAACCTTGGATAAATTCCACCCTCAAAAATCTCAAACACAAATAAGGAAAGAAAAATTTTGGAAACATGCATTCAATGGAAACTTACAAAAATTTAAATTTAAGTTTAAATAAATTTTGCAAAAAAGTAAATAAAGAAGTTTTAACCATCAGGATGAGCTATTATCGTATACAAGGGGCAAGTGGGAATCTTAAGAATGAGTGGCAACTCGTAAACAGTATTGTTAGTCGAAAAGTTTGTACTGACGCAGATCTCACTGTACTTAAAAATGGTAGTATTAACACTTCAAATCCTTTGGAAATAGCTAACAAATTCAGCAATTACTTTGCTTCCATTAAGCAAACTTCTATAACTTTGCTATGAGATGGTTTGCTAAGAGATGGCATAACTTGTATTATTCCATTGGAACATGCGTTGGCAAGCTACTGTCATTGTACGTCATTTCAGTATATTGTATTCATTTGAAGCGTAAACAACAATAATTTTTTTCACTCAAATATGTCGAACTTTGTGCCTAAAAAATTACTTTAAAAGACGAAAACTGCTGCCGAAAGTCATCGTATTTTGGTAGAAGTTTGTAATGAACATGCGCTAGCTGAGCGAACGTGCCAAAAGTGGTTTGCATGATTTAAAGGTGGTGATTTTGGCTTGGAAGACGATGAACGTCCTGGGCAGCCAAAAAAGTTTGAAGATGAAGAACTGGAAGCATTACTCTACGAAGATTGTTGTCAAAAACAAAAAGAGATCGCAGAATCCTTGGGTGTCACTCAAGCAGCCATTTCAAAATGCAGCTGGATATACTCAAAAGCAAGGAAATTGGGTTCCACATGAACTCAAGCCGAGAGACGTCGAAAGGCGGTTTTGCATGTCCGAAATGCTGCTGGAACGCCACAAAAGAAAGTCATTTTTGCATCGGATTGTTACTGGTGATGAAAATTGGATCCATTACGACAACCCCAAGAGCAAAAAATCATATGTGAAACCCGGCCAACCAGCCAAATCAACGGCAAAGCCGAATATCCATGGATCGAAGGTATTGCTCTGTATTTGGTGGGATCAGATGGGTGTGCTGTATTATGAGCTGCTAAAACCGGGTGAAACCATCAATGGACAACACTACCGAATATAATTAATCCGTTTGAAGAGAGCAGTAGCCGAAAAACGCCCGGAATATACGACCAGACACGAGGCAATAATTTTCCATCATGACAACGCTCGGCCCCACGTTGCTATTCCGCTAAAGGACTATTTGGAAAACAGTGGATGGGAAGTCTTACCCCACCCGCTTTATAGCCCAGACCCTGCCCCTTCTGACTACCATTTGTTTCGGTTGATGCAGAACGCCCTCACTGAAATACGGCTCACATCAGAGAAGAATATCAAAAACTGGCTTGATTCATTCTTGGCTGCCAAGCCCGCGCAGTTCTTTTGGGATGGGATCCACAAATTGCCAGAAAGATGGGAAAAAGTCATAGCTTCAGATGAGCAATACTTTGCATAATATTATTGTACGTGTTTTTTCTTAAATAAACGTTCAAATTTTGAAAAAAAAAAAAAACCGCAAGAACTAAATTACATACCCAATAGTTCGCAAATTTCGCGTAACTGTTGCGCTATGACTCGCACTCAAAACAACAGTTATCGAAACAGCTTCGTGTTTCAGTCTATTACAGGATTTAAACTGCTAAACGTTATTCTCTTCTTAATTCCAATTCACATGAAAAACTCGTATTTGATGCTAAAAAAAATTGAACCCAATATAGTAAACATTTTGTCTTACTTTTTAACAATATGTCTTGAACTTCTCCCTCTGAACTTAAATGCGCTGTATTGATTGCCTTATTTAAGAACGTGTGAAGACACTTCACTCTCAAAAGTTTTTGAAAAATTAATTAAACAATTTTAGCCTCATATAAATTTTTTTAGTCCCATGCTGCTTGGTTTCAGGATTGCCCTCTCCACTGAAGATGCTCTATTTATATAAGGCGTTAGATAAAAAAAAAACGTTTTTGTGCTGGCTTTTTTGTGGATATAACTAAGGCGTTAACATGAATGACCATGTTATTCTCTTAGATAATTTATATATAGCCGAATTCAGAGGATTCATATACACTTGGTTTGAACCTTATCTTAATGATGGAATGCAATATGTAAAATATTCAGGTAGCCTATGCATAGTAGTTAGTACTGACTACTAACTCATGTTCTACAAACTAAGTTCTTAGAAAATGAAGGCCATGATTTATGTCAGCACTTAAGTTCAGAGCACTATTTAAGCGAAATGCAATGCCTAAGCCAACAGCAAAGGCGCTAACTTTTCCTACAAATGGCTGTCGAAAAAGTGAGTTTATATAAACCAAAAGCAGTATTGGACCAAGAACTGAATTCTGAGTTGTACCTAGACTCAGAATTGTTGGGCTACTTACAAAATATACTGCCTTAACTTGTTGGGTTCTATTTATTAAGTAAGACTCAAACCAATTATGTTTAAAGCCATGTAAACCTCACAATGTTCTTTATTTCGAAGAATTCTATGGTTCAGTGTATCAAAAGCGTTGGTTATGTCCACGAATAGTCCAGTAAAGCATTTTTTATCATTTGTTTTTTATTTAAAAGAGTAAAACTCCAAGGGGGAATATTTGGTGAAAAGGCTTTCTTTGAACCCAAATTCAACAGAACTTAGGTAATTGCCTTCCCTTGCAAGGTAGTCCACCCTTCTTATTTTAATAGCTTTCCCAAAACCTTTGGAAATTGAAGGCAATTTTTTAAAAAGAGGTATCACTTGGGCATATTTTAGTTTATCCGGAAAAACTCCAGTGAAAATTCCAAGATATGGACAAGAATGTCCACTACCTTCAGTGCTAATTTATGAAGGCTTGCATTGGAAATACCATCACCTTCACATGAATTGAAGTTGCTAAGAGAGCTTATAATTTTGAAAATTTTTAAAAGACCTGTTATTTTTTCAGAGAAAAAACTGTTATTTATAACTGTTTATAACTAATTTATAGCTAATTGAGACCTTGCGCAGAAGTTACAGTACGAGTTATACTGTACATACTGGGTGTTGAAAAAGATTTAACAAGCATTCTTCTTTTCAAACTACTAAACAAAATCCCAGTCATACAATCAATCAGAAATGTGCAGATCAAAATTAATGCCAGCACATCAGTTTGTAGGTGATTTCAAATAAACCTTTATTATGAAATCAATGTAGAATTTTATTGACTAATAAATTTTAGTCCATGGCAGTTATTAATTGAACCCAACATCTTTCATATAAGAACCACGGCTTCTGTTGCAAGCGACCATCCGAAAGTCAAAATTATCCATGACTTTTTGAAGAATAAGTGGGTCAGACCTTACTCTTTAAATAACTCCAAAGAAGGTGTCTAAAGGTGTCAAATCGCGTGACTTCGGAGGCCAATCAACTTCTCCTCTAACCGAAATAATGCGATCTTCAAATTTCGTACGAAATAAATTGATTGATTGATAGATTGTGTGAAGGGTAGCATAATACTGTTGAAACCAGAAATCGTCCAAACCCAATGCATTAAATTTTGGAAAAAAATATCCGGTCAACATGTTGTGGTAACGTTCTCCATTCATTGTAACGGGCCAATTATGCCGCCAACCCATAATCCGCACCATACAGTGAGTTTTTTTTGGAATGCGTTGGGTTTTCCGGCCCCCAGAAATGACAATTTTCTTTATTTACGTACCCATCTACCCAAAAATGGGCTTCATCGGAAAAGATCAAAATCGATGACAAATTGTCCTGGTGATCCAACATCCATTAACAAAGTCTTCAATTATTTTGTAATTTGGGTTTTATAGACGGGCAAATAAAAATTAATTTTTAAAATTCATCGCAAAGTGCCAAAGTGAGACGCAATAGTTGACTTCGGCGACGAATTGAGGTGCCTGGCTGGTTTTGAACACTTTTGATCACAGTTTCGATGTTTTAGCGTGTATGTGCTGGCCGAGCATATTGATATGGAATTTGACTCGATACCGAACCAGTTTGCTTCCATTAAATCGAAGTTTTGCCGTAAACTGCGTATCTATATTTTGATGCTTGGTTCATGACGCTTTGGATATAGTCAAAATCGACCAGCTCTTACTGCTGGAGCCATCTTTTGAGAACTTAGTTGCGAAGGGAATGTAAGTAGGGAAAGTAAATTTGTCTTTTTAAATGTTATTATTATTTTTCTGGTAGTCAGTAATAATCTTGCTTTGGTGGTCATTATTTATAATGGCGGATAGTATTTCAGAATATCGTTACAGTTTAAATAAACACTTTGGATGAGTTAAAAGGTATCGTCATCTGTAAATAAAGCACATCATTTATTTGTAGACAGACATTGTTTAAAAATATCTATTATGTCGTATTCAAAGAAGTTTTGTTTGAATTTAGTTTTTCTTTGTTCGTTTTTGAAAGGCATTTTTTTTTCTCACTAGCATTGAGTTCTATTTTGGTATTGGGAAATTTTTAGATTTAGATTTAATTTAGATTTACATAGATTCAACTTTCTATTCTTATAGATTGTTTAATAACCAGATTCCTCAAGTTTTAATCGCCACCGTATCAGTTTAGAGTTAGGATATTTTAATTTCTTGAGCCACTATAGGGGATTGCTTGCCAAAACTATCGCTTAAAGTTCTTTTTCTATTGTCGAATAGTTGGTTTCCGTATTGGTAAGGGTTCTGCTTGCGTATCATATGGGCATATTACTACCAATACTACCTTGGGATAAGATTGCGCCAAGTGCGAAATTGCTAGTGTTTATTGTGAGGATAAAATATTTTGAAAAATCTAGATATAGTATTGTAAGATGGGGTCGTTTGTGAGAAGGTCTTTACTTGTTCCACTTATTCTTGCTTGGAATGCCAACGGCATACAGAGAAGGCTTGATGAACTAAACTTTTGTCCAGGAAAAAGCAGTTGATATATGTATGTTTAATTTCTGAAACTCACCTGAAGACACAATCACGCGTGAAACTAAAATGTTACCGTGACTACCATGCTCATCATCCATCAGGGAACGCTAGAGACCCCGCCTACCTATGGCACAAATTGAACTTGATAAATTTCAAATGACCACGGTGAGCGCTAAAAATAAAAACTACTCTTTTAGTATATCCTCAATCTATTGTCAATCGCGCTACAAAATAGGAAAACACGAATTCATTGACCTATTTAACTCTCCTGGACCAATCTTTGTTATTGGTGGCGACGTTAATGCGAAGCACACATTTGGGGCTCAAGATGTATCTACAAAAAAAAAGGCAAAACTCTCTACAGGGCTGGCATGAAATGTGGTTGGCAATTTTACTCAACTGGCAGAACGACGTACTGACCCTCGAATGTCGCCAAAACAACCGATCTGATAGACTTCTTTTTATATTAGGGAAAGAGCAAACGCTAGTTACGTCAAAATTGAAAAAAGATTCGATCTCTCTTCCGATCATTCTCCAACTATCCTTTTATTGTTTGAATCCGTGGTTAAGAAACAAAGACCACTCAGATTATGCAAGAAAAAAACTCACTGGGAAGATTTCCGAATAGAGGTTGTCGAAAATACTGAGCTAAAAGTACCGGTTAGAACGTCTATCAACTTGAAAAAGAAGTTAAACGGTTTGCTGCAGTCATACAGCAGGCATCCCGGAATAACACTCCAGCCGAATCGAACAAAGTTGCCAAAGTTACCCGCCGGAAATTAGGGAAATGATAAGAAAGAAACGAAGAGAGCGGAAAAAGTGGCATGAAACTCGGGCTCAACAAGATAAAACGTCCTCTAATAGGCTCTGAAACTTGTTGGAAAAATCGATCAAGGACTACAATAACCAAGATATTAATAACTTCCATATAGAGAGCCGTTAAAGGTTTTTGAAAGCCCTAAATACACGTGGCGCCAATAAGAAGAAACCAGGATGACTGGGCAAGAGAAGATAAAGAAAAAGCTAACGTTTTCGCCAACCAACTTGCAGAAACGTTCAAACTACTCGACGGGGAAGTGCTTCCAGAGAATGTCAATACGCTATACGTGTCGACGAACCTTTCAATAGAAAAGGCTACACTTAGAGAACTTAGACAAGTTATAGACACTCTTAAGCCCAATAAAACCCCCGGATATGATTTAATTACGAGAGAGATACTTAAAGCGCTACCGAAAAAAGGTTAACTAAATCTGCTCTATCTTATAAATGCTACCATAAGACTAAAGCATGCACCGTATCAGTGGAAATTTGCCGAAGTTATTATGGTTTCGAAACCCACTAAACCCCCAATATCGCTCCTCCCGATTATATGGAAGGTGTTCGAGTGAATTTTACTTAATCGTCTTAAATCGATTATTGACACAAATCGTCTTTTGCCCGATCATCAATTTAACTTTAGAAGCCAACACTCTACTGTTGACCAATTGCTCTACTTTTTACCCGCGACAAACCGCAAACGGCCGACATTGTGCTAGCGTTATTTGCTGATGACGCTGCTATTTTGGCAACAGCTAAAACCGTCGAAGAAGCAATTTCTAAGTTACAACGCGCAATTACATTAATCATTTTACAAAGACTTGTTGAATCGCGCTTAATGAAAACAAGTTTGTCGATGCGAACTTCAATATCAAGAAAACTGACAATCACCTGTGTTTATCAACGCAGTATAAATTCCTCTCGCGAACGAGGCCAAATATCTTGGTATGACACTCGACGCTAAACTTAAATAGAGAGCACACGTTAAGAAAGATGTCAAGAGCTTGAGATTAAGTATAGAGATATGTTATGGCTTCCTGGAAAGTATTCCAAGCTCAGTTTAGAAAACAAATTGCTGCTATATAAGCAAAAGCTAAAACCAGTCTGGACATATGGTATACAGCTTTGGGGTAGTAATGTTAACGTCTTACAGACATTCCAAAAAAAGGTCTAAAAGGATTTCTTAATGCACCGTGATACATAAGAAACGATGATAACCACAGAGACCTAGGAGTCGAAAACGTTCTGAACAAAATTAAAATTTTTGCGCGAAAACACAAAAATAGACTACAAGGACATACAAATATTACTGTTCAACAGATCCTTGACGAGACAAATTTATTGTGCCATCTCAAAAGGACTAAGCCTCTAGGTCTAGCGCCGTGATTAGCAGCGCTTAAGTTTTAAAGTATGTAGGAAACTTCAAGGGAAAATCGCCTGCAAGATATCTTATTAAAGCAAAATTAAACGCGAAACAAGAACTGTTTGTTGAGTGTGAACTCAGTTGTGTGGCCAGATGTTCTAGTAAAACTACTTCTTTGTGGATGAATTTGATTTTCTCCAGGTGAATCTTAAAATTAGCTTCACACAATCTATCAAAAACTTTTGTCAATTTTTTAAAGGGTTCTTCCAAAGACGTGGAAAAGGTGATTATATTATTTAGATAAACTAGGCAGATCTTCCCCCTGGTGGAACCCCCTTTTTGCCAAGCTTGTCACAACAATAACTTATGTAAGGTAATGGATAACTTATTACCAGTCGCCATTTTGTATTTCCACTGGCGTCTTTCTTGAATCCAGTTTGGGGAGCTCCAATTTGAGCAACCTAGTCTTATAACGCCTTGTTCCAGCATCTACTTAATCTGTGATTGATTCTCAGATTTATGAACATGTTGTACCATATGATTTCGAATATATGGAAATGTTGTCAATTATCTTAATGCTGTGCTTTATTTTGCTGATATACCATATGTAAGGCTTTGTCCGCTTTTGAAAAAAATATTGTATTAAGGTGCGATGTTCGTTAAAGATTAATAATATCGACACAAACGCTATTTATGTTAAGCCCAAGTTTGGATTATTGATTTTAAAATTATTTACTTCACTAAATTGTTTGTTAAGCTTTCCGACTTTAAGGGTTGTTCTAGGAAAAGCATTTGGCTTAAATTCGGCTTATTGATTACTATTACACTTGATTACTTACACTGTTTTATATATGCCTTTAGGGATAGTACAATCAAAACTTTTATGAATGGAACTCGACTTCGTTCATATGACCACCGCGGGCACGTTTGCAGCGGTCGATTCGTTGGACTCAATTTTCAACGACTCAGCCACACATTTCGGCCAAAACGGCCGCTATTTCGCGTTCAATGTTGGCTCTGAGCTCTTCCAACGTCGTCGGCGTGTTGGCATAAACCAATGACTTAACGTAGCCCCACAAAAAATAGTCAAGCGGCGTTAAATCGCACGAATGAGGCGGCCAATCGACTGGCCCATGTCTTGAGATAACACGCTCACCATACTTACTCTTCAATAAATCGATTGTAGCGTGTGCTGTGTGGCTTGTGGCACCGTCCTGTTGAAACCACATGTTGTCCAAATCCATATCTTCCAATTCGGGCCAAAAATAATCGGTGATCATGTCGCGATAACGCTGAGCATTTACAGTAACGTGACGATCGTTATCGTCGACGAAAAATATGGCCCAATAACACCGCCGGCAGGCACCAAACAGTTATTTTTTTGTGGATGAAGTGGTGATTCTTGAAGCACATGTGGGTTTTCACCCGACCAATAACGCATATTTTGTTTATTATCTTGGCGCATTTTCTCCAGAACCCAATCGGAGAACATACGTCGCTTCAAATGGTTCATCGGCTTCAATTCTTGAGTCAGCTTGATCTTGTATGGGTGTTAACCAAGATCCTTACGCAAAATACGCCATAATGTGGTCTGAGCGATGCCCAATTCTTGAGAACGCCGTGGAATTGACTGATTTGGATCGTTTGCTACGGACGTCTGAACGGCAGCGATATTTTCGACACTTTGACCAACTCGTTGTCTCACTGACACGGCAACATCACACAACTAAACTCTTTTGCACTAAACTTGTTATTGCCTGTTTACTAGGACGAAAATTACGACCGAAAATTGGAGTTAACGCTCTTAAAGTTGCAGTCACCGACTGCGAATATCTGTAGAAAATTTTTCTAACTTGCAGACGTTGCTCGTTAGTGTACTTTACCATGATAAAAATGTTGAGTTAACTGAATAAATTGACAGTGATAGTTTGATGATTAGTGAAAGAGTGCGTTCACAAATTAAATTCAAAGTTGTCAAGTCCCTATTGGAAAACCCTATATAAACGTTAGTTTTAGCAGAAAGTCACTGTTTTCAACATCGACTGATAGTTCGGCTATAAATTTCGAATTACCTAAAAGAGTAATAAGGTTTAAATTGCAAAGGGATCTTAGAATGTTTAGCTATGTGTAATTGATTGTCCAATTCTATGTAAGCTCCTAATGCTGTTAGTGCAAACTATCCAAGCAAACCATTAATATATCTCTGAAATGGAATACCAGAAATCTAGTTTGTCCAGGTTGACTAAACTCTACAATATTTGGTTAGAGAATTTCTTTATCTACTTAGTGGGTATTCAATATTGTTTTGATAGTTGTACGTTTAATATTCATAAGACCATCGAGGTGAATGAATTTGCAATCAATAAAGGAAGACGAGGCTCCCATATCTATATGAAATTTGACCGAATGGTGAAGAAATGTTTATGTTTGAGAAAATTGGGCCGTGTTTCTTTATGTCGACATATCCCACTGCTCTGTCAATTGTGTGTAAAAATTTGTGTCATCCAATTAATTTCATGTATCAAGTAGGCGATGGTCTACTTGGGTCAGCTCGTTGGTCGGATTTTAGTATTGATATAGTTGGGTAAGGTGATTTAAACTGTTATTATTTAAATTGCCTATTGGAGGGTTTTCAGGTAGGTTTAGTTCTGAAGTGTTGTGCATATTTGAGCGGTTATTTTGTGTTTGACTTCTGAAACAGTTATGGAACTTTGTTGGGTTTTTAAAATCTGATTCGTATTTCTTGAACCGAGAACCATTGGTTGTTTTCATCTTTGAGTTTGGAATTGTGGGTTTTGGTGTTGCCGGACACGTTGCTGAAAGAAAGGCTATTGCTTTTGGGCACTTGCTGGAAGAAAAGTTGTGGTTGTTGTAAGTACAATATGTTTGAAATCCTGGTTGTTGATGTAGGATCCTTTGTTGTATATGTGTGTGGAGAGCTGGAAGCTGTTGCTGAGACAGAGATCTGCAGTCAAATATATTTGGTGATTGTTAGTTGTTAGTCCAGGTAGATTTTGTCTTCTAATTTATTGAGGAAATTGTGGAAACATGTTAAAAGGTAAAAATGTTTTTTTGAAACCTCGATTTCCAAAGATTCTATTTTTGCATAAAAGATATTCGGTTCTTTTATAGATTGAGAATGCTCCCAGCAATGTAGAATGTTTTATTGAACGAACTATTGAGCCAAGCAGTTCATATAATTTAATCAGAAATACGTTAAGACACATTTCTGAATAACATTTCTGTCGCTTTTATTGTATGACACAACAGTTTTTTTTGCTGACTTGTACATGGTTACTTACGGTCGCAAAGATCTCAATAATTTTTCTGCAGAATTGCTCTACAGTGCTCGGGTTCTGTCGTAAATGATGCTAGTCTCTTATAAGTGAAGTCTCGTTTCTCTTATCAGATTAGTATTGAACTAAATTGGCTCTGATTGTTGACCAATTTAGTGGGGTACCATATATGTTCAGTATTTCCTTGGCTGGGCCATCTACGAGTACTTTATTGTGTATTACCCGTAGTAGAATTTTGCCATGAGGAGTGCCATATATTGTCGGTATCAGGCCTACGATTTCCTCTACATTGTGAATGAACTCGAAAACGGATATGGCGTTGCCATCAAATTTTGGCAAGTTTTGATCGCCTCTAGTACACCAAGGGCTTGAAAACCGTTAATTTGGGGATAGTAATTCCTCGTCTGAGTCATTATAGCTAACCGTGAATTATGGGTGTACCCTTGATTTCATAAGATTATTTAAGACATTTTGAATTGTTAAAAAAGTGTTACGTTTGTAATATAAACTTAAATTGTAGCTTAACTAAATTAATTTCCACTTAAAAAAAAATTGCTTTTGACCTTCAATATATTTTTTATTTTTTTTATCTATGATAAATCTTGTTTTTTGTTAAAGGAACTGGATGAGAGAAAAAAAAACTTACAAGTTCTAACGTAGTAAGCCAGTTCCTTCGTCTTAACCTCTGGAACAGTCAGCCATCGACAATCGTCTACATTAATATAGTTGCCTTCAAAATAGTCGCCATTAAATATTGTGCAAACACTTCTCAAACTCGATCTTTGGATAGCCTTAAGCTCTTCCAGCGATGCCGTTTTTATTTGCTCAATCGTCGTAAATCTTAGTCCTTCAATAGGTCTCTTTTGTTTTGGGAACAGAACCAGTTATTCGTCACTAGTTATGGCTCTTTTGAGCAAGTCAAAATCATCATTGACATCATTCAAGAGCCCCTGAGCGATGCTCATGCGACGGTTCTTTTAATCAAAATTAAGAAATTTCGGAAAATACTTTGCCCGTACACGTCTCATGCCCTAAACATTCGAAAAAAATTGCAGAACACGAGCCGACCGATTCGCCCACCACGTCAGTAACTTCTCTTATGATAATTCGATAATTTTCATAAATAATTTTCTTCACAGCTACGACGTTATCATATTTTGTTAATGTACTGAAAATGTTATCATGTTAACAATTGAACTCTCCAAGCCCGCGAAATTTAAAAATTCCCGTTTTTTTCTGAATACACCTCGTAGAACAATATGCAGTTTCCGATTTCATTTTGCACAGACGGAGAGGTATTATCTGGATGCCGAAGCAACCCGCACCTCTGTATTTATCTACGTGAACGTTTACCATGAAAAAGCGGCAAATATTTATCTGGAAACTCTTTAGTCTTCCCTAAAATCTGACTCAAAAGAAAAGTATGTAGTGTTCGTAGAAAAATTTGTTGCTTTATGGTGAGCGGAATTAAGAGAATATCTAGATCTTAGAAATGATACTAATCATCGGGCATGCATTTATCTGATTAGATGAGATGATGCAAGCCCTAGTAATCGACAGGTGGTTTAAGAACCTAGCACGGCACACCTAGGAGTCCCAGTAGCTTTGTTGTTTTTAGGTTTTTAAGTTTAGCAATGGCGATCCTCACAATGTGTAAGTCGGGTGGAATAAATTGTAGGATGTCCTCTTTTAAATTGAGTGAACTATTCTTAACTATAAATGTTCCTTCCGAATTCATAGAATAAACTCTGAGTCTTCTTCTGAGTTCGTTATAAGCTTTGTCCCTGACATATATTTTGGTAATATTGTACATTATAACATCAATTTTGCTAAAGCACTTTCTAGTATTTTCGATCGGTTTCTTTTTATTTATCTTTTTCCTTCTTCTTATCCGTTAATTTTCAATTTTGCTTTCCTTGCTTTCTCGTCGACAATCAAACGTTATAAGAACCAAATGAAACCAAACACACGCTCAGATGCAGAGTTCTTAGGTAACTTTCTGTAACTAATCATTGCAATAACGGCAATTTATTGCTGCTGGCTAACAAATTCTCAAGAGGTTAGAGGATACTCCGTTAGTAAAACCATTTTACAGTGTCTTGATATTGAAGTCCTCATTGTATTTGGTCCTTTTTGTCATTACTGTAATAACAACATTTTTATCTTGGTTACAACTATTTAGTTTAAGGCTCAGAATGTTCGACTTCTATGATATATCTTTTTGTCTACGTTGAGATGCTGAAACAGCGGTCTACCTATGGTCACATTTTGTTTTGCAAAAGGGTCAATTAATCTTCGTTCGTTTACAAATCTGGCACTACTTTTCGACTAAATTACCGAATTCGGATATATGTTTGTGTGAAAATCGCCCAATTCACCTTAAGATCGTACTCTGTGGAGGAGGAGAGCAACTATGACTAACTTTTCCGAATTTTGCCGTAATGCAAATTGTCATCAGACGTCGTATATGTTCCGAAAGCTCAATACCTCTTATTGAAGTCCGCCTGTGACAATAAATCTACACACAGTTGTACCCTGCTTTTGAATTCTGTAGCAACCATCGTAATACAATACATATGTAGATATCACAGCATTTTATACCCAGTTTTCGAAGCGGTTGAACACCTTTGCTACTTTCTCAAATCTATATGCAGATCATCCTTGCTTCGTTTGCCAGTGTCACAAGCAGTTGGGTTAATCACATTCAACGTAAGTTTTTAATTCTTCGCAGGATATTTTTATTCATATAACCCACTACTGATTCAATGGGTTATGCTGGCTATTTTATATACTTAGGGAGCCCTTTAACCCGGTTTCTTGTTAATGGGCACTTCAAATAAAATATATCTCGCCGTGGGTGCTTAGAAATTTATTGGCTACCTAGGTAAGATAGGTATACTTTGCCTTGTCTGGTCAGCAAAATCGGACGAATCTTGCATTTGCATTTTTAGGGCTTATAAAATAAAACAATTTTTACAGTTTTCTAATTACTCCCACAATTAATTAGAGCTTCCAAAACATAAACTGCTGAAAAATTTAGCATAGATTTTGAAAGTTTATTCTAAAACCTTCCGGAAGAAATATTGTATTACCAGATATTTCCCAATTAAACTTTTACTAAACTCCTCCATAAAAATGGTTATTCCTTATCGAATCCACTAGTTTATCCAGATAACCCCCTCTTCAGATACTTACTCCACATGTACATAAAAAAAAATTATTCTGAACAGAAAATCAGAAATATTAAAGAGAATCCAACCAACAAAGTGAGCATTCATTCAATTTGCTGCAGACCAGAAATATTAAATTTAAATCGTAGTCCTACCCTTGAAGAGATAACGCAATTATCCCATTTTGGGGGAAATGACTAGAGCATGTGTGAGCAGATGTAAAAGTAATCCTCCTTATACAACCACATGTTTACCAAAATTACAGGAGTGTTTTTGGATCTGTTATTTTCCATCTTTTTGTGTGTGAAAAGAAAATAATTTTCTGAAGGCTAAGCGCTTTAATAGCTGTTTTTTCTTCCTTTGGTTTCCCTTTATGACTCCTCGCTCCCATGTCAGGCGACATTTCATATAGTCTATAATGAAAGCTCAGAGGTACTTCACTTAAAGTCGATGTAAAAGTTTTGAGTTAAAGCAAAAAAGCTAGCACCACAAAGCAAAATACACAAGGATTAGCTGATACACGATTTACGGGTACCTAAACGCACACCCAGACCGAAGTAATTAGGCGAAGAAGCACACTGTCTCATTCTGGATTCAAGAAGTCTGTTGAGATTCTTTTTTTAAATTCGTTTTAAGTGATCAAAGTACAACAATGATCCTAAAGTTGTACATACGAGTACATAGAATAAAGGGTCCTTGGTTTTTTTCAGGTTTTTCCTTATTGCCCCAAACCCTTTTCCAGGCGAGCTGCTTTGAAGATTTATTACATACTTATTAGATACTCTGTCTGTCATCGTCAGATCTGTCATTGTAATTTTCTTTATCTACTTCCGCTTTAACCACCCGTTTAATGAAATACAAAGGACTACGGACACACACAATGAAGACGTCGAAGCAAAGACACAAAAACCGACCAGGGGAAAGAATAATAATAACAAATCCGCCCTTTGAGATAAAACCGGTTAAATAAAAAGATAATATTTGAATTATTAATTAATCCTCCAGAGGCAATATGAATAAGAGTAACGAAAGCCATAAGCTTCGGCTCGGTACACAATTCGTTCCTGTTCTTGTTTTCGTATTCGTTTTTATTCTCGTCCTTTAAGAGCATATCAACCAACAAGAACCACAGTAAACGAGAATAAAAGCGAATTCCCACTTGTGCATTCCCAAATGTAATAAATTCTTGAGTCCACGAAACTACTAAGCTATGTTAAAAAAAAAATCTTGGGATTATTGCGAAGAGTACCTACACAACGCGGCTTACAGCTGCTAATATGGATACGACTAACCTAATCATAAACACATTCTCCCATATACGCAAACGTGCTAGAACTTTACACACTTTCTACTTTTTCCAGTGCTGTCAGCATCTTATCTGAAAATTTCCCACTGAAGTTCTTAAAAAAAATACACTTTTCCAACTAAATCAGTGAAGTTGTCTTTAAATGAGAAACGTATAGGAATTTCCATTTTAACTTAATGCTTTGCCAGGATTTCGACGATATAAATGCTGATGAGCAGTATATTGAACTATTCTGAATAGTCATAGATAGAATATAACAGATCTTTTAAAGGAGTTTCTTATAGGTAGGATATTGCTTAGCTAGTGTGCCCTTGATAATCTGACAAAATGTCTTCAGGTTTATATGTCAGTTTAAATGCCACCACAATATTTATTGATGATTATATACCGATATTGAATCTTACTTTTTGATACCTTTACTAATATCAATGTCAGAGCTTAAGAGCATACAATTTTCTCTTACCTTATCCATTACTACCACTAACAACTCATATAATCGCTTGTTGGCATAGGCATCGATGAAGACTGTTTGCCTGTAATATCCATTGTATACAACACAATGAACTTGCTTTTAGCCGTACAGTGATATTTGCAGGCTCCTGATCAATTATTATATGGAATTGATATGTAAGGTAGGGCTAGGGAAAACTCTCAGTGTAATGCGTTGGCAGCTACTTATATTTACGAGGTTTGTAGCTTTCATGTATCTCTGGTAGTTACTTTCCAAGTGGTTTGTCATATATATACAATATCTTACATAAAAATGATGATTCAACGTTGAAGTGACTCAGTCGCATCTCGGTATTAGTACTGTAAGCCTTACTTTTTTAAGCTTACATGCCGAAACTTTCGCTATTCGAATTTTTGTGCACGTATAAGCTTTGGCAGCCAACCAGCGGATGGTTTCTAGATACCTACTAACTTTATCGACCTCTTCTCAATCAATCTTAAGAACTTTAAGGGCTAATGACTAACCTTAAACTACTTTCCTCCACGAATTACTCAACATTGATTTGTAAGGTTTTTATATGGTCAGCGCAATAAAATAAACAGCTGAAGTTTGTTTGCTTTACATCAGATGTAAATCCAATTGTCTTTTTACTGTATACAGGACTGTTATCGCTACTTTTTTGGCAGAGCCAGAGAAACACATATACCCAGGCTTTATGTACAATAATTCTTTCGATGTCTTAGCATGCAAATATCCAAATAAAATCCGCAGATCGATACCCACATTGAAGATCTTAATAACGGTTGCAGAGCATATATTGATGGGGGAAACAGTATGTTTTCGTAAATTTTCTATTTCGGGGCGGTTGCTACGAAAAGATGCGCAAGGCAATGGCTTACTTTAACCACCGTTAGATGATAACTTTATTCCAAACCGCACGCGGATGTTGAACGGTGCCCGCCGGCATGCGACCGTGTGTCTTCATAAACGTCATACTAACAAAGATCTGGAATATGAACTTTGATGATGAACTTCTTGATTTTTTAAAAAAGGAAGCGGAGAAAGACGATTTGCGACAGAAAGAGCTTGCCATTGAAAAGGAAAAAATACAATACAATACACTTTGTGGCTCTTGTTATCCCGTTTTACAAACAAGAAACAACTTACATTGAACGTGGATCTTGACATCCTAAAATGGCTATGGAATACATCGTAAGGATACTCGGAAGTCAACCCCTTAAAGAAAGGATTTTTTGACAATAAACTTTTATAAAATTATTCTTCTTTCTTATCCTCGAATTATTTTCTCGAATAATACTCCGCTTTTCTTTCTCTGATAGCAAATTAAAAATTAAGCTCAAAAAAATCTTTCTTTTCTCGGACATGATTCTCTGACATTTATGAACGGTATTTATATGAAAATTGTACTTAATTCGCTTCATCATGACTGCACATATTCTGCGAAGAAGTAGCGTTCAAAAATGCATAAGAAAAGAATTGCGATTGTACTTGAGCAGATTTTCGACGCTTATACTAGGTGAGGTGAAAAGTAACCTCCTTGGGAATGAAAAATAACTTTGTTTTAAATGTTTTTTTTATTTTATTCAATATAGTCCCCTTTAAGTTTGATACACTTATTCCAGCGATATTCCAACTCCTTGATCGCGTCCGAAAAGTAATTTTCTGGAAGGTCTGCAAAATACTCCTCCGTGGCGTCGATGATTTCCTCGTGTGGGCTGAATTTTTTATTGATGAGCCATCTTTTGAGGTTTGGGAAGAGATAATAGTCCGAGGGAGCCAAATCGGGCAAATACGGTCGATGTGACAGCAATTGGAGCCGTAAGTCATTGATTTTAGCCGTGGTTGCGATGCTCTTGTGCGCCGGTGCATTGTCTTGCAAAAACAATATTTTTTCGCTTCATGTGAGGCTGTTTTGCACCGATTTCGGCCTTCAATCGCTTCAATAATGCACAGTAATACACGCTGTTGATGGTTTTTCCTTTTTCGAGGTAGTCCACGAAGAGTATACTACGACAAACACAGAAAACCGACGCCATAACCTTTCCGACCCATCGGATAAGAATAACTTTTTCATATGCAGACTATTACTCAAAATATGGCGTATGCGCTCAGTACTAATCTTTGTGGTATCTGCTAGCTCGCGCACCTTCACTTTCCGGTCAGCCAAAACCATTTTATGTATTTTTTGACATTGTCTCTGTAACCGCGTCGGAGGACCTGCTGCTGCGGACTTGATCGGTAGTGGAGTTGCGACCATCACGAAACTCTTGAAACCAATTTTTGACGGTGTAATCTGACGGAACATTAGCCCCATAATATTTATCCAACTTTTCTTTTGTTTCCCTTGCCGTTTTGCCTGTTTATAAGAGAACGAAATCGTTTTTGTCCATACTCAACATGATTCCAAACACGTCAACAATCAGCTGTCAAAACAAAACTAAAGACAGTAGTCTCGTGAGTACTATAAGCTAAGGTCTTAAAGTTCCAGAATTCGATCGTTGGATACTATTACGATAAAAAAAGTTTATCAACAAATTACCCATCCCACCGCGATGTTTTATTCAGATGGTCAAATTATGCTAAAAAAAGGTACAAAAATGTTTTGCGATCCTGTTGACAATGCTTTTAAAAAGAGGAATGGTCACAAATCTAGAGAAACCAAGAAAACAATGCGAGTAACTTACTTCCCCATAAATTAGGAGTTTTTTTTTTCTAACAAATCATCATGAATACCACTTGTCTAGAGGAACAGTTCCATATCACTGAAATTTGTTTTAAAAGGAATAGAAGATTTCGTGGTCTTTTCGGTTCTTATGTTCGACCAACGAACCAAGAACTCGTCAACATTATGTGCCTAAAGAAAAACTGTAGCGACTATGAGTGAAAAATTAGTGAAATGTTTTGAATTGTAAAATTGCCGCGACGTGAACCTTTAATATACATGCACACAGCGCGGGTGAAGGAAAATCATGGGGGATGGAAAGAGAAGTGCCGATGAACGTTGGTTTAAAATGTTTGAATGTTAAAATGGCTAGAAATTAAAGAGCTAGGCAGGGCATTCCATAAGTGAGCTGTGCGGCTTAGGAACGAATCACTATATTTTAGACTACGTCCAAAAGTGGGCTTGAGGGTATACTGATGAGCATTCATAGCGATACGGGTGTTACGGTTAAAAGTTTGAAGGGGCGGAATGCTATTGGAGATTACTATTGAGCACTGGTAAAGGAAATAGCGATAAGCGGATTGAGACACGAGACACGAGACATTACATAGGTGTTAAAGGGTGTCCACTCTCTGGGTGATATTATTACCACCAATGAGTTTTATCGCACAGTTTTGAATCCTACCTAGCAGGTGCAATAATGTCTTGGGCGCACCTGACCAGATGTGGACATTGTACTCCAATTTCGGGCGGATAAATGCCTTATATATTGAGACCAGATCAGTGGTGGTAAAGTATTTCTTACATCACTTAAGATATCCTAGACATTCCGCAGCATTTTTTTTTTTTTTTTTTTTTTTTTGATGACACCGACACTGTGACTGGAAAGTTTTTCTTTTCCGACGATGCAAAGGCCATTCATGGACAATGGCTAGGTGTTTAAATTTCGCTTTAACGACAGCAGATAGCATTGTGCTTAGAAAGCATTACATTCTAATCTGTTAATGGAGTCCTGAAGCATATCAGCATTTATTTATATAGTCCAAAGAACTGACAGCTGGAATGTCATTGTAAATGAGCGTTGGGATGGAGGATGAAGCAGAATATCTAATATTTTTGACGAATGACTAAAAATGTTTACTACTTTTGGGACATTGTAGTATTTTTTGCCTCAATTTTTGGTCGTATTGGAATTTCACACGTTTAAGAAAAACGTGGCAGTCATTCCGGTTTTCTCTGTCGCTTGGTTCTTGTAGGAACGAAAAGACATTTCTCTAACCCTGACAGCCTTTTTACAGCTCGAGCCTTTCCATGGCTTTTCTTTTTCCTTTCTTCATCCAATGAGGGATAAAGGATCTCATTTTAAAGAGAATAGTGTATGTGATCATATCAGCAGGGGCATCCACGTCGTTATCGAGGGAGCATAACGATCAGTTAAGACTCCTAAAGATGTTAATCGGCTCCAATTAGCTTTCTCGTATTGCAATACGGTTTTTTTGGGAATCTTACCACAAAGTTACGACGAGCCTAGAGGGCATAGCACATTGACATTGAACTTATGAGGGTGAGAAGTTAAAAACAAGTTCAGGGTGTTGGCGGTATGACTATCAACGTCTGGCATTCTTGTGGGCTTATTTACAAGCTGGGTAAAATTGTTTTCTGGAGCGAAGATCTCAACACACCTTCCCTCGGGTGTTGTCTGTCCAGAATGCCGAAGCCACCCAGAATTGTGTATTGTATATTGAAATTGAATTGAAATTGATACGGAAATACAATTCTTTAAATGGAGTCAGAAAGCGCATCAAACTCGATAAAGGTCGAATTGCTGTCCAGTTTGGGTCTTCTGTAAGTAAATCAGTAGTGGATAATTGGCTATCACCCATAATTTTTTTAAGTAAAAAATATTTTTTTATATTTATATGTATGCAACGCATGTAGGATAGAGTTGTTTATGTAAAGGAATAAATATTGCACCACTCTGCGTAATTTGATAATCATATCGTGTTCAGACAAGTTCATTCCTGTCTGTTTGTTGTAATAAATACGCATGTAACTCAATAGTGTGCATTAGCAGTAGGCATTCCACAGCGTTTGGAGTTATTTTTTATCTTGTACTGCGAAAAGTCGTTACTATCGTGTTTGTGTTTTACATCCTTATCTTTGTTTATTCCCGTGCATTAACAAGTGAAGAAAGTGTGTGAATAATGTCAACATTTTTTGTTAATGTTTGTGGGGAATGAACTTTTATATCATAAAAACGTAATTTCACCCAACTTGTCCGAAAAACGTTCGAACTTTATTTTGGAGTTAAAGTAGGAGATCAAGATAAATCATGGGCTTCTCAAATATGGTACGAAACTTGTATAACTTTGTTAACAAGTTGGTCGAAAGGTACAAAACGGTTGAAAGGTACCCATGATGTGGAGAGAACCAAAAGACCATGCCACCGACTATATATATTATAGTTATATAGTTATATTTACCATCAGCTTTACGGCCTGTCGAACATAGTGAAGAATATCCTATTCCAAAACCATAGGAATCGTGGAGTGGACGAAGAACCTGAATGTGCCAGCGATTGAATTCTTAGCTTCCAGATTAAAAGAATGGAATCTCCTCGAAGGTGACGTGAAAAAGAACTTGCATATTGTTTCAAAAAAGGACTTTGGTATACTGCATGAATGTTGACAATTTATTTGATGCATTAACATAACACTGCTGTTTTCTCTGTTAATAGTACAGTCGTGCACGAAGTCGTCATTATACATATACAGAAAATATGGCCACTTCGTCGAGCACTAACTCCGGGTGTAAGAAATATTACTAATGAATCGCTGGTTGTTCCTAAACACGTATTTTTGCCACCGCTCCATATTGGATTGGGATTAATGAAAAAAATTTGTTAAAGCTCTAAATCTAAAGCTGACGATGTCAAGATTTATTCTTTTTTCCCGAAATGTCAAATAAAGCAGGCAGTACAGAACTTAAGTGAGCAACTAACTGCAATTTGTAAGTGGGCAATCTATAATAAACTCAGCCTTAACCCTAAAAAGATTAAATAAATGGTTGTTGATATCGGCCAAGATAGACAAATTGTTCCATCTCTCTGTATAAATTAAACTCCAATTGAGTATGTAGATAACTTTAAAAATCTTGGGGCTCATCTGAGCCACAACTTAAGCTGGAATACTTACATGAATAGAGTGGCATCAAAAATTTACGGAGCTCTGAGAGTGCTTAGCTCAACTTCCAACTAAATTCCAACCAACTTAAAGTTAAAGCTTGTTAAGTCCTACATATAGGGTTTTCAAATAGGGACTTGACAACTTAATTTATGAACGTACTCTTTCACTAATCATCAAACTGTCACTGTCAATTTATTCAGTAAACTCAACATTTTCATCATAGTAAAGTACACTAACGAGCAACTTCTGCAAATTATAAAAATTTTCTACAAATATTGGGAGTCGGTTACTGCAACTTTAAGAGCGTTAACTCCAATTTTCGGTCGTAATTCTCGCTCTAGTAGACATGCAATAACAAGTTTAGTGCAAAAATTTGAGTCTACATATTCGTTGTGTGATGTTGCCGTGTCAGTGAAGACAACGGGTTGGTCGAAGTGTCGAAAATATCGCTGCCGTTCAGACGTCCGTAGGAAACGATCCAAATCAGTCAATTATACGGCGTTCTCAAGAATTGGGCATCGCTCAGACCACATTATGGCGTATTTTGTGTAAGAATCTTGGTTTACACCAATACAAGATCAAGCTGACTCAATAATTGAAGCCTATGGACAATTTGAAGCGACGTACGTTCTCTGATTGTGTTCTGGAGAAGATGCGCCAAGATGATGAATTTCATCGCAAAATCATCTTCAGTGACGAAGCTCATTTTTGGCTCAATGGGTTCGTCAAAAAGCAAAATATGCGTTATTGGTCGGGTGAAAACCCACATGTGCTTCATGAATCACCACTTCATCCACAAATAAATAACTGTTTGGTGCGGTATGCATGCCGGCGGCGTAATTGGGCCATATTTTTTCGTCGACGATAACTATCGTCACATTACTGTGAATGGTCAGCGTTATCGCACCATGATAACCGATTATTTTTGGCCCGAATTAGAAGATATGGACTTGGACGACACATGATTTCAACAGGATGGTGCCACAAGCCACACAGCACACGCTACAATCGATTTATTGAAGAGTAAGTATGGTAAGCGTGTTATCTCAAGACATGGGCCAACGTTCGTGCGACGACGTTGGAAGAGCTCAAAGGTAACATTGAACGAGACATAGCGGCCGTTTCGCCCGAAATGTGTGTCCGAGTCGTTGAAAATTGGGTCCAACGAATCGACCGCTGCAAACGTGCCCGCAGTGGCCATATGAACGAAGTCGAGTTACATTCATAAATGTTTTGAGTGTACTTCAAGCCAATAATAAAGTTTTTGAAATATCTCAAATGGTTTGCCTTTTATTTAAAAAAAAAAAAGTTGTCAAGTCGTTATTAGAAAACCCTATACATCGCTTTTTCTAAGAGGATGATGAGACAATTTTTCGCGATACTCATTTTCTGAAAAAAACTGAGACGCCAGCACTTCTCATGATGCCGTCAATTTTGATTTCAATAGAAAAGGGGTTTAAAATATTATTTCTTCCCATTGGCTCGCAAGTAAAAAGACTCATGCACTTGTCAATATTCGTTATTAATTCATTATCATTAAATAATTTTTTTATTTTCAATAAAATTGTTTTGCATTTTTGACTTATAACACACTGCTTTTAAATGGCCCCTTGGCCCACATTCTGAACAATCGAAATTTCTATATCGGTAATTTCTTTTCATATGATTATTCTTACCACACAACTACAACACCTACCACCTTTTACCATACTTTGCGTTCCCTTGTTCTTTTGCACATTGGGTTCTCCGAAACCGCTATATTGTTCGATGTATGCTGCTGCTTCTGCTGATGCTGATGCTGACTCGTTCATCGCCCTCGCACTCTGACTTGCCTAATGAAATTAACCACTGCTGCCGCTCAGGTAGTAGGCACAGCGTCCCTTTCCATCTGCTCTAACCCTGTTGCTATCTCGATGACTTTGGTGAATGTGAGCTCCCTTTGAATTTTCTCTTGGCATCCTGATTGCCGAAACGGTCTCGTAACTATTCATTTAGGATACTTCCAAATTTGCAATGTGTTGCTAGCTTTATCAAGTCTACGACGTACTCTTCAATGCTTTCCCCTACACATTGGTCACGTTCTGAGAACTTTATTCATTCCGACAGAAAGTATGGCGTGTGATTTAAATGTTCTTTTATTAACTTCACAATCGCTTCGTACTTTGGTGTGGCCGGTGAACATAATGTTTTGAATAGGTTATACATTTATGGACCAATGCATGCAAGTAAGGTGCTTACTTTGATATCATCTCTTATGTTATTCGCCGTCAAGATCAGTTCGAATTTTTCGATGTAGTTCCCCCATTCTTTCTTTTTATCATTTAACTGATTAAGTGGACCAGTTATGTTCGCCATGTTCCTTAAGTATTGTTGGTTTTTCTATGTTTCCTTAAACGTTCATTAATTTTTCTATACACTTTTCTCATTGATGTTCAAAAAGTTCGATACCCTTTTTATAATAAGAACTGTCTTGCTCCTCAAAATAGCCATTAACTGCTGACATCACTTCTTTATCGTTGGAAAATTTTTGACCACAGACCCATTTTTTCGAGTTTAGTAACAGAAAATAATCCATGGGGACTAAATCTAGCGAATAGGGTGCATGAGGTAGCAATTCAAACTTTAATTCAATAATTTTGGTCATTGCAATAACGATTTGAGAGTTGGTGCAACACACTTTCTTCTTAGCCAAAGCGGCCGTTTTTACTTGATTTCTTCGCTCAAATGTTGCACTAAGTTCGCATAATACTGGCCGTTGATAGTTTTTCCTTTTTCAAGATAGTCGATGAAAATTATTCCACGAGCATCTCAAAAAATCGACGCCATGACCTTGCCTGCAGATGAAACGGTCTTCGTCTTCTTTGGAGCCGGTTCTCCCTTTTGAATCCATTGTATTGATTGTTCTTTTGTCTTGGGTGTAAAGTGATGGACCCATGTTTCATCCATTGATTTTGCTCGAGTGTAAGCAAACGGGGCACCCATCTTGCACACAGCTTTCTCATGTCTAAATTTTTAAATAATATGCGATGTACCGCACTTTTTGAAATGCTTACAATGTCTGCTAGCTCGACTTTCAGTCGACGATCATCCAGTACCGCTTTGTGGACTTTCTTCACCATTTCTGGAGTCGTCATCTCATTTGGTCGACCACTGTACTGCTCGTCTTGGCAGCTCGTACGGCCTCATATAAATTAAGCAACCAAAAATTTTACTGTTTTAAACGAAGGAGCGGACTTACCCAGAGTAGAATCCAGTTCAGCTTTTATATTGGTTGGGCTGAGGGCTTTAAAATAAAAGTATTGTATCACATAACGATGACCAATTCTCTCCATTTTCACAAATTCACTGACAACGTTCACTATTGATGGCTGCCAAACAAATACTAAACAAAGTGGCGCTTTCAAACTTGAAAAATTTTTAAACACAACCGCCATGTCTTGGTCAGGCGCCATCGTATTACATCGTAAAATCTTATTAAGTATAACAGTCTGATCCTATAACAATATAACATCTTTTATCAGGCAGGGGTTAGGCGCAATATTTTGGGGTATCTAATGGTGTTGTTCTGCCCTTTGACACAAAATAATTTTCAATCATACTCAAACACTTCATCAATCTTCAGCGAAACATCCATCGACAAACAACTCGCCAAATTCTATGACATACTAGGATGTCTCAGAGATAAAACATATTTCGGCAGAAGATAAGTGTTAAAAATAACTGTACTGCGAGACAACAGTGTGTGATACTAATAGTCGATAAATAGTTAGAGTTCCGTTCAAAGGTCCATTACAAGAACTCGATCAATCAAGAAAGATAGTTTCCAAGCAACTTATTCGAAATAAAAGATCCTTACTGAAAACCCCAAAATTTCTAACTGGGTATGCTAGGGTACTTGAAGAATATCTGATACTTGGCCATATGAAAATTGGTTTATCAAACGAACTAAGTACTTATAGCTGTTATTATTTACCACATCACGCAGTAGTAACTAAAACCTGAAACCATCATATGATAAAACTCGAGTCGTTTCCAACGAACAGCCTGCAGCATGGTCCAGTTCTATAATCTGAGCTTATGACCTTAATTTTAAGATGGCTCTTTCATGTTATGTGTTTAGTGCAAACAATGAAAAAATGTTAGGCGAAATTCCAAACTCGATTATTTTTATTTCTTTTGAAACATCGAAAATGAAATGTATCAGTCTACTAAAAGTTGTGTTTTATGAGTCGTTTCGCGATTGTTTGATCCCACGGAATGGTTTGCACCGATAATCATTATTGTCAAAATGATTCTACAGCACATCTGGCAGGATGGCACGCCCCTTACGTAACAGCATTGAACAGCTTTCTTTGCTGCTTTACCCGATATTCAAAAAATTTAAATCCCTCTGTGGTTTTGTAGCTACAACCTTCAAAGTTGCGTTCAAATTAACAGGTTTTGCGATGCTTACGAAGGCGTGTGCAGCTGTCCTATATCTGTGTATTTAAGAAAACGAAAATAATTGGCTGAGCTATATTCTGAGTGCAAAAATAAAGTGGCACCACCTCCAGATTAAAGCTGTGCGGTATCGTGTTTTCGTTTTCTTACATGTGAAAAACGTTTATTGTCAATCGAGTTTCTAAAACTCAAACCCATATGCCTAAAACGCAACGGTATCATGTTCGTTCCTCTGATAACCCTGCTGATTTGGTAACAAGAGGTTTGCCGCCAGAAGGTATATGTGAAAATATCTTGTGGTAGAATGGCCCTTCTTGGCTTTCAAAATCTAAAGAATTTCTGACATAAATCCGTCCTCCGGGGTTCGCGGAATGTGACTTTGAACAAAAGCCTATTAAAGCATATGTGCCTCCTTGACTGTTCCCAATGTAGAGGTGTTTTTGAGTAGATTTTCATCTTGATAAAGGGGTCTACTTGCTATATGTCATAAACTGCGATTTTTACATAGAACCAATCCCCGATATTAAGATGAATTCAATTACATTTCGATTGTCATATCGCAAGAAGTACATAAAGCGAAAAAGTTTTTAGTCGGGTGTGCACAAATCTCTTACCTTCCAAATGAATATTCTTATTTTAGTTACGGAAAGTTGCTTCCAAAGAAAAGCGCTTTATTAAATTTAAATCGCATGCTCGATTCTGACAGAATCATTTGTTCTAATGAAAGATTTAACATATTCATTGCTAGTAAGATTTTAACCAAGAAATTTGAGCAGTTTCTTAAAACGCTCTCGTCGATTGTCTCTGTAAAATACAGAGACCAAGGATTGAATGGAAATTTATTATACCAGGTTTTCCTCACATGGGCGGCTTATGAGAAGCTGCTGTAAAAAGCTTTTAAGCCCACTTTCGCAAGGTTGCCACCAGTCAGTGATTAACATTTGAAGAGTTTTCGACTCTTGAATCTTGTTGAATCTTATTTCAACTCCCGAACTACTTCACCAATTTCAAAAAGGTCGGTGATATACTTCACTTAACATCGGGACATTTTCTACGTGGTGGTCTTCTTCTTTCTCTCCCTGGGTTAAGATATCATTATAACTATCTTTTATATATTTACAACTATCTTTGTATCTTTAGGCTTTTGTTTGAAGAATTAAACTTGTAAATTAATTTAATGTTTCGTAATTTAAATTGAGTTCTTTACTTATTTACTATACAGTTTGTAAATATTTATTATGCATTTGCAACGTTTACTTCAAGGCGGCCGGCAATATTCACGCAAAACTCAAATTTGTATCTTCTCTATTTAAGATCAGCAATATTGTAGATAATTTGACGCCGCAATTTATTGTAAGAGGACCTTACTCGCTTTCAAACATGTATCAATAAAATTCTTTCTTTTTTCCCCTAAGCCCTAAAAGATGTAACAAGTGTTTCATTAAACCACCGACTAAAAGTGGTATGAACAACGATTATGTGCGTTTGCTCTCAAAGACAGTTTTTTTTTTTTTTTTTTTTTTAATTAACGAATTCATCAAACTCTACTGCATTTGACTTTACTTTGAATCTCTATCCTCAAGAATAGATTACTTTTTCGATAATAAGGTGGCAACATATCGACATATTATAAATAGAATTTTTTAATTTAACACATGGGCTGAAAACTCAGTGCCGTTTTATAGTAAAACACAAATTTTTAGCAAAATTCAACTTCATTTATCAATATGGTTGCCTTCGAGGGCGATACACTGATTGAAACGATTTTTCAATCTTTCGATATCAGTTTTGTAGTACGATTTCGGTTTAGCCTCAAAATAGGCCTCTGTTTCTCCGATTACTTCTTCAACGGTCTTAAATCTCTTTCCGGAGAGCATTCTTTTGATTTCTGCGAACAGGAAATAGTCACTGGGGGCCAAATCTGGAGAATACGGTGGGTGGAGAAGCAATTCGTAGCCGAATTCATTCAATTTGCCATCGTTTTTATCGACTTGTGACACGGTGCATTGTCTTGATGAAACAGCACTTTCTTTTTCTTCAAATGCTCCAACAACGCAATGTAATAGTCGCTGTTGATAGTATGCCCCTTTTGGAGATAGTCGATGAAAATAATTCCATGTGTATCCCAAAATACGGATGCCATAATTTTGCCAGCCGACTGTTGAGTTCTTGGTCGTTTTGGACGAGGTTCGTCGCCTGCTCGCCACTCAGCTGACTGCCGACTTGACTCTGGTGTGAAGTGATGGAGCCAAGTTTCATCCATTGTCACATACCGACGCAAAAATTCGGCTTTATTGCGGTTGAACAGCCTTAAACACTCCTCTAAATCATCAACACGTTGTTGTTTTTGGTCGACTGTGAGCAAACGCGGCACCCACTTTGAACAGAGCCTTCACATGTCCAAGTTTTCGTGTATGATTTATCCAACATGCTCTTTTGATATCTTCAGAGCCTCAGCTATCTCGATCAACTTCACTTTACAGAGTCCGGGTAACACTTGTCAAGTCATTTCTTTGCATCGGCTGCATTTTTTCCCACCAAAAAGCAATGATAAATCAACAGACGAAATTGCTTTGAATCCATTTTTTTTTTTCACAATAACAAAATTTGCTTCACTCACAACGCTATATCTCGAGAACTAATCGTCCGACAGCTGTCAAATTTATACACGTTTCTTTTGAAGGTTGGTACTAACTGAAAATGGTTTGGATTTAATTCAAGTGGTTCCCTCTCTTAGAAACGGCAGCCCATGTATTACTTATGAAATTAATAATTTTAAATGTCTAAATGAAACTACAACATGTTACATTGTTCCTTGGTCGTATGCAGATATAGTTTGTGCCTTAAAATTTATTTTTATTAACAATGCGGATATTATACTTCAAACACAATATTGTTTAAAGGCATTCTTGTAGCCCTGCTTCCGGGAACTATTATTGTAAGCCTCAGACTTGAGATATATGAAAATATAGTTCTCTTTCTTGCCTACCTTCACGACAAATCCGATTCTGTTTGCTTTGAGAAAAAAACCAAAATAAATGTCATGGTCTCCATCCAACAGGAAGGACCCCCTACTGATATAAATAGTCCCAGGGATAATTAAAACCGGTATAGTGCTATTCAAAAAAGTTGGCCAACGGGCACATGCGCAGAGAGAGTAAGGGAATGAAAATGCCTGGGTGTGCACGTGCTCTTCCAATTTTTTCTCTCTTTCAGCGATCATTTTCGTGTATGGTATTTGTTGGTAAAAAGTTCCTTTTTTTAAAAAATTTGAAATTTTGTGAGAGCAAATTTAAGAAACCTGCACAGTAGACTAGCCAACTGTCTTGAATACCACGAAATAATACCTTCTCAGAAAATTGCGGATGACATCCTTGCTTTACAGGGCTATATATAGAGCGATTCAAAACTGTTGTCCAGTCTACTGCGTAGTTCTCTTAAATTCTCTCCTAAAATTTGAAAATTTAAAAAAGGGAACCTTACAACAACAAATATACGAAAAAAAAAATGGAACAGGACATGTGCACCCGTACATTTGTTGTTGGCCAACTGTTTTGAGTCAGTTTGTCACTATACAAAAATCGCTCACCTTCAGCGTATCCGAGCTGACCATTATAATTTTTTTCGTCCCTAACTTGCCTTCTTTCTCCTACCCCTCCAGGGCCTGCCTGCTCTTACATTTTACTACCAATGTAAAATCCAAAAGAAAATCCGACGGTATTGCTCCATTCTTTCGTTCGATAATATATCATTTACCGGCTCACATACTATTAGTTGGTAATAGTTTGCAACTTTTTTTTACACAATAATTCGAAGACAACTTCTTCGTACCGAACCCCTTATATTTCAATTATCTTCCCAATTTCTCCATTGGCCCATCTCTCTCTCTCAATCTTTTGATCCTAATCCTATTGAAGGAAAAGTTACAAAAACTTAATTTGAATTTGTACCCGGCTCAGACAGTTTTTTCACGGTATTCCTCAAAAAGTGTGCCTCCAATCAATATCTCCAACTTTCCTACTTGTTTTATCTATGCCTTACACAAGGTGAATGTCCCCAAGCTCACAAAAAGGAACCAAAGAATAAACTTACCGTCTCATTGCTTAACTTTCTCACATACTTAAATATTTTATATGGAACGCTAAACTTTCAGTGTAAGTCTCTGATGTGTATCCCACTACCTGCATGGATTTTTGAAAGACAGGTCAGGTACTGCAAACTTTTCAACCCTAAAAAATGGCAACTAAATCAATGTTATTGCTAAAGGTTTTGCTAAGGCCTTTGATGAAATACTCGTATCTCACCAATTGATCCTTTTCAAATTGTCTTTTCTCATTTGACCTCAAATTATTAATATGGATATACTGTTATCTGGGAAAACAGATACTATAACGTTCGGTTTAGGTCAGCGCTCTTAACTACGTTTCTATAGGGTGATTCATCGTGAGGTTTGATTTTCATTATTTTTGACAGATTACGCGTGACTCTAATCAAACTGCTTTCTCATTTTTGATCAGTATCGTTTGGAAGGTCATCATAGAAAGGCGTAGACCACAACGGCGTCTCCAAATTGTTTAGTTTTATTACGAAAATCAGCGTTCTGTGAGAAATGTTTTTCGTGCGATTTGAGGAACTTACGGTGCGCATAATCGACCTACTGAAACCACTATTACCAGTACCATTCGTAAATTTGAGTCCCAGTTTAAATTAGTGGATGAAACTCGACCGGTTAGACTACATCCAGCACGTAGTGTAGAGACTGCTATATAGCAGGTGTAGCTGGGAGTGTACGCGAAGACCGCGACGAATCGATCCGTCGTCATTCTCAGCAGCTTGGCTTGGCGTATTCGACAACATAGCATATTTTACGTGAGGATCTCGTCCTTAGAGCCTACAAAATTCAGGTTGTGCAAGAATTGACGACAGGCGACTTGAACTTGCGTCATATTTTCAGTGAATGCGCTTTGGGAAAACTCAATGAAAATCCGGTGTTTTATCGTGAAAGTTTGTTCAGTGATGAAGCCCATTTCTGGCTCATGGATACGTTAATAAACAAAATTGCCGTATTTCGGTTGATGAACAACCCGAAGAGTACCAAGAGCTAGCATTACATCCATTAATATACAACGGTATGGTGTTGTTTATGGACTGGTGGAATCATTGGTCCATATTTCTTCAAAAATGAGGTAAATAAGAATGTTACCGTCAATGGTAACCATTATCTCGACATGTTAACGGACTATGTGCCTCCGGTCTCGGTGAGCTTTGGTTTCAACAAGATGGCGCTACGAGCCATACAGCGCATGAAACAATGGACTTGTTGAGAAATCATTTTGGTGAGCACTTAATTTTACGTTTTTCTACGGTAAATTAGCCGCCTAGATCGTGCGATATCACACCTTTGAACTATTTTCTCTGGGAATATGTAAAGTCTCAGGTCTTCATTAATAAGCCAGTTACGATTGCCGCTTTGAAAGCCAACATTACTCGTGTTATCCGCGAGATACCAGTCGCTATGCTCGAACGAGTTGCCTAAAATTGGACCTTTCGAATGGACCACCTCAGACGTAGTCGTGGCCAACATTTACATGATATCATTTTCAAAAAGTAAATGTTATGAATTGTTCTTTTAACCGATAATAAAAATTTTAAGTTCACTTTCAAATTTATGTGTAATTTTTTGACTTGGTGTCTAAAAAATTGCTTCAAGCTTCATGTTTCCCAACATCAATAACTTTGTCACGTTAGTTTTATTTATCTCCTCTTTGACTTTATTTTCTGAATAACCAACCTATACCTCAGGCTCAATCCCCTCATGACTTTTGCATGCCGTTCGATAGGGAATTAAACTTCCGTTGGCATATTTATGACATAAACGTTAAAGCCAACCCATCGCTTGGTTTTATCAAATGATAGTCAAAAGAATTTTTCAAATTCTATGTGACCATATCACTTTATAGTAACTTTATAGGGCCCTTTCCGAATATGTCAGCCATTTCGGCAAGTTCATATGGTATATATCGAATCGAGAACATTCAACGCCGAGGACTTCTCTGGAATGACTCTTTTATTCTACCGCCTCATACTTCTTAACTTGAATACCCTCGAACAACGCAAAGATGTAGCGAACTTTCTCTTCATTCATAGACTGCTCTCTGATTCTCCTTACAACTCTATTTACTTCATACACTCACCCTCGTAATTTACGATGTTTTCGTCTCTTCTACATATATTCCAACCTTTCTAACCCCTTATGGTTCTAACGGACCAATCTACCGTATGCTACGAATGGTGAACTTAAATCTCTCTGTTCTTGATTTGAACCTGAGCAGTCCTCGTCTCAAACTAAACATCCTCCGCCATTTTCTTGGTTTTTAGCTCTTAAAGTCTAAAATAAATTGTGATCAACAAAATGAAAAGTTAAGTTAATTTGAGCAGAAAAATTTTCCAAAACTTCTCCATTGAGATTCTTGCGGTGCTCACAGTGGTCCAGTTGCAATACTTGCTATACCCAGGAATTAGCTGCAGTTGTGATACCACAAACTCGTCAATTATTCGGCAATACTCGTACTCTTCGGCAGTTGCTATTTTTACTTGGTTAGCAAAAGGCGATTAATACCTCGGGCAGAAATCAGACCACACAGTAATTTTTGAATAATTTTAACGTTTTTAACTTCCTGATAGGGAAAATTAAAAGGAAAACTTTGTGATATCCTTACGTTTTAAGGTGTCTATAAAGTTTTTAAGCAGGTTTTACAAAAAAAAAAATTTTTTCTTGTAATTTTCAAAGATACCTTAGCCCGGGCTATCAGCATAAATGATTCTCTAGGTTAATTGTTTGATTCGAGGAATACGCCTAGATAGCTAAACCACACCCTACAAACTGCGACCACGGTCCCCAAAGGACTACCGTTAGGTATTACTTCGCAGGGCTGGTAAACAATCCATGCAATATCTTCCATATTTGCTGCGTCGGCACGTCTTATTCTCTCAATCTTTCGCATCTCGTTTTCCAAGTTTGTTATGAATGTGCAAATTCTTGTCCAATTTTATCCTGACCGCAATATTTGGTCAATAATTGATTGCAGGTTCTCCATGACAAAAAGTGTATGCAATGGAATATTGCACCTTCTGTGGCTTCCTCCTAATTTCGGCAATCTGAGCAAAGAGGTGAGCTATTGTGGCCGAAGCGGTGTAGATATTTTCGATACCCACCGTGACCAGATAGGAACTGCTTAGGATGGTAGTTACAGTTTCAATACACTCGGTTTTTTCAAACTTTATGGTAGGTCCATCTGCCATTCTTAGTGGTCTCCACCGAGCTTGCCACCTGGTCATTTAAGTCGCTCTTTCTTCTTCCTTGATCCTTTTGACTATTTGATTGATTGCTAGAAGTTCTCCTGTTATAGTTTTTCTACGTTTCGTCAAAGGATACCGATGGGAATCACAACGCCTATAACAAAGCTGCTTCGTCGGAAATCGTTCTAAATCCACTGATTACTCTTAATGCGCTAAGTCGCCAAAGTTTTCTCCTTGCTTCCTTTCTCGCTAGGTCCCCCATCCGCTAGTTATTGTAGAGCAGCTTCCGTTTTGTGATCTGCTAGTTCTAGGCCGATAGATATAAGCCAGTCTTTGATAAGGTTGAATTCATTGTTCGTAACTAACTCTATAGTATCTCGCAAATATTATTTGCAATAGTTACAATGACGAATCCGATTATTTTTACTGGTGGCAATGTAATTCACAGAACTCCATCGTACATGCTATTCTAGATTAGGTGTCGCAGTACCGATTCTTGTGGAACTTCCGCGGAGATTTTATAGTACTATATTACTGAAGTAATTTACAAGTAATGCTGTAAGCTGCTATTTCTACCACCACTCTTATGGCGTCGACGGTGTAGTAGTAATCCATAGGCGTTTCTCACGCTAAATATGTCTGCATTGGCAATATCGTTCAGCTGATATTGATATCTGTCAGATTCGCAGATTTCCGCCTTCATCATTGCCTTTTTGATGTCCTTTACTGTCAGAGTAATGCGGTGTATTAGAGACCTACGGTAAGCCCCACATTGTTGCAAAGAGTTTCACCAACTTTCTTTTTAAAGTTTTTTTTTACTCCTGTCTCCTTCAGTTGCATCAGCAGATCTCTTTCTCTGTTCGTCTAATAATCGTTAATGATTCACCGAGAATTTTGAGTCTTGGGTCCGCCTTAATTTTCAGGAGTATTTCTGCATAGAAAAGGTAAAGATTTCTCCTTGGTGGGCCTTTGATTCTTGACTTACTGCTCCTTTTTGATAAACTTTGTCCAAGTGTTGTTGTCGTCAGTTGTGGTCGGTTTTCCGTCGCTTATTTCAGCCTTTGTTCAGACGGTTTTATAACCTTTCAAGATTTTTTCCTTCCTCTGTGGTGCATTGTTTTTCTTAATGACCTCTTGGCTCTATCGTCGTGCATCTCACTCGCCGACAGTTTGTATATCGCTTTAATAGATTCGAAGCCATATCTCATCGAATTATAGATAGAGTGCCACTTACCACCCTCCAACATTCCCACAGTAGATTCCCTGCTGCTGTGCTATCACAGGTTTGGGGCCGCCTCGCCTTTCTCTGTATTCTTTTAAGGGTTTTGTGACTGTCCGCCGGGTGACCTCTACACCCTCGAATTCTTTTGAAAGGGGTTAAATCTAGCAGCTTCTTTAGCTTTGTTTGTTTTATTTTGTTTGGTGGTATTCACTATTGTAGGGTCCCACATCAAAGTCGTTATCGATGCCCGGGTGTGTAGTAACCTCGGGATCCCATGGTTGAATATGCAAGCAGTGAGGCTATGCGAGGGTTGACACAGACTCTTATGGGGTGCTGTGACAGAGCCAGATCGGTTCTAACAAGGAATGTTACATCTTGGCCTACATCACCAACTTAATGGCGACGAGACATCGAGAGTTCTATGCGACCAGTCAGGCTTTTCACGGGAAGGAGATGCTTGCAACATTAGCCTAAAGACCATTTCAGCAGGATTTCACTTCCGCACTATTTCTAAACTGTTGTTCAGTATTCCATAATTAGGACCTTACTTGGTTCAGTCTAAATCAAAAAAAGAACTCGGTCATCTGAAATTCTCCTCTTTGTTTGTCCGACACTTATTCTGATTTGTTGCTCAGGAAGGAGGTGTGAAATATGTTTTATTAGCAGAGCTGCAATATGTTCTGCTATTTAACGATATTTAGCGGACAAGTCCACATCTTCTTCTTGGTCTGAACATTCAGGACAATAAGGTGAGCTATCAAGACCAAATCTGTGGATATACTTTCTGTAGTCACCATGTCCGGATAGAAACTGCGTTAGATGATAGTTGCAGTCTTCTCTTGTTCTGTTTAGCCTGTGCTCTATGATGGGTATCAACGTAAAGGTCCGTCTACTTTTTACGATGTTGTCCCATCTCTTCTGCCTCCATGCCATAGACGTTGCCCTTTTTGCCTGCTTGACACGTCTTGTAAAATTGATTTCCTGGCGATTTACTCTCGTTTTTGGTACACCCTTCGCATCTCGTTTGCTACAATGTCTATGCGGGCCATTCCTTTACGTTCTTGAATGTGCTCTTTTATTTTCCCCCGTTGCTAGGGCACTAACCCAAGCCGGGGCTCCATATATCATGACAGAGGTCACTACTCTGGAAAGCAAGATCCTGTAGGCAGGTCCGGGCCCTCCAATATTTGTTTGCATCCGTCCAATAGATACCTGCATTTACGATATTTTTTTGCACGAGTATTCAACGTGCGCCTTAAAACGAAGCCTGTTGTCAAGCATAGCTCCTAGATACTTCAATGTATTCTTGTATCTGATAGTGTGGTTCCCTACAGAGATGTTTGCGTATTCTACCGTTTTTCGGCTTGTAATTAGTATAGCCTCGGCCTTTTGGTCAGCTAGCTCTAAGCTGGCTGACTCCAGCCACCCCTTTATTACTTTGATTGCCTCGTTTGCTGCGGTTTCAACATCATGGATATCTTTTACCACTGTAACCACGGCGATGCCATCGGCGAAGCCAATCACCTTCAAAACTTCAGGCAACCTTAGTCGCAAGACTCCATCGTACATAATATTCCACAGGAGAGACCACCCGAGGACCGAACCTTGCGGTACTCCTGCGATTACATTATAATATGTTATATAATATGTATCTTAACTTCATATTCCTGAAGTAGGCCATGACTATGTTCATTAGGTAGTGTGGCGTGTTAATTTTTGCCAGGAACCTCCTAATAGATATCCAGGCCGCCGAATTAAATGCATTTTTAACTTCGAGTGTGACTACGGCGCAGTATTCTTTTTCGCCCAAGTCCAGGTGCTTTTTTGTTGCTTATCTTCGAGCATGCTCCTTGTAACTCCTCTAGTGTGGGGCAGGATATTTGCGGAGACTAGTTGCTTTTTAGTCTTTTCACCACCACCTTCTATGCTTTACCCCAGGGATCCAGGTCTGCTTCTTGACATAATTCTTTGAAGCATCTTGTTTTGCTTTTTTTGATAGCTTTTTCGAGGTCACGTCTAGCCAACCTAGAATATACTAAAAGTTCTTTGAACTCTGGTCTACCCCTAGACCGCTGCGATCTGCGCCGAGCATTTAGACATCGGGATCTTCTTGACCTAATCTCGTCGTTTCACCAGTATCGCGGTCCTCTCCTTTTAGAGGTGTATCATCTAGGCATTGACATATCGCATGCTGTGGTGATTAAATTCGTCAAGCCGCGCGTTTGTTCTCTGCTGTACTGCTACTGGGTGCAGATTCCGTGTTTATGGTTTCTTCGAACGCCTCCTTGTCGAAAGACGTGTCTTTCCAGTTAGGCCCTGTATGTTTGAGGAGCTTCCTGGGCTTGTTCTTCCCGATAGTGAATATAATCGCCTGGTGATCACTATGTGAGTAATCTTCGCTAACTCTAGATTTTGTGTTACGCAGAAGAGAGTTACTCATAAAGGTGATGTCTACGATGGACCCTACGCCTGCTTTGCGGACTTTATTTTTTGTCCCCTTGTTTGCCAGGCCTATGTCCAGCGATGCGAATGCTTCAAGAAGAGCTCGCCGTCTTGCTTTCTTGAACACTGGGCATTTTTTGCTTCCGGCAATGTGTGCGGCATAGCCTAGTTTGTCATCCTTACACCAGAAGTATATTGGGTTTTTTACGCAGGTCTTGGCCACATGACCCTCTTCCCTACACCTTCGACGCTGGTTCGAACAATAGTATTCGCTCTTGCAGTTACGCGAAATGTGACCAAATGCCAGACATTTGTAGCACTTCGTTAATAATGTGCGTACCCGAATGTGGCAATTTAAGGATCCAATTCTGATCGTGCCAGTCTTTAGCATAATCTTTGCTTTTTATGCTGTCAAAACAATCGTGACGATTGGCGTGGCGCCATAGGCCTTCCTTAGGTTAAGTATGTCTGCCTCACATATTGTATTCATTTCAAACTTCGATTTGATGGCGCTACAAATGTCACCCTTTGTGGTGATATCGTCGATGTTAGTTATCTCCGCCATGATTTTGTTTGTTAGAGGTCGAACCTCTGCATTTAAATCAAGGTTTTGGCCTATTAAGGCCTTTAACAGTTCAGTTTCGTTACCCGTTTCCTTCAGTTGGAAAAGTATGTCGCCTTTTTGTGTCCTTCTGATCTTGGTTACAGACTTGCCAAGATTCTCAAGCTTTGCATCCAATTTCCCTTTGCGGAGAATATCGGCATTGGAAAGCTCCCCTTTTTCTGCGACAACAATTGCGTCCGGTCGCAACTTGTCCTTTTTTGGCAAAACTTGCTTCTTTGATTTGTTTTCTTTTTCTTTTTCAACACCTTCTTCCAGGTGTTGTTAACTGCCATGCTTGCTGGTCGTTGACAGCAACGCTGGCCCTGATTGCGTTGGGTTTCTCCTTCCCGGGGGCATGGGTTTATCCTGCGGTGCTGGAAGCTTCTGCCGTCGCTTAGAAATTGGCATTTCCGCTCTTGGCCCGGGTCGTCTTTCTGGCTGCGCTATAGTTTTGAGAGGCATTGTTCTTCCTAATGACCTCCTTGACTTCGTCATCTTGCGCTTCTATTGCCGAAAGTTCTTGTAATGATTTGATACTTTTCGATAGCATCTCTCATCGGCTGGTGGATTGAACGCCTCTTTCCGTCTTCCAGCATATCCACAAGGGTCTTAATCTGTTCTCCCAATTTTTGGAAAACAGACAGATGGGTTGTTCTCTTCATTTTCGAACCAGGTTTACCACCTCTTCATCCTTACTTTTATTACTATTCATTTCGGTTGGGTCCCCACTCAAAGCCGTTGTCAATGTTCGGAAGTGTTGTCACAGCGGGATCTCATGGTTATCTTTGCAAGCAGTTAGGCCATGCAAGGGTTAACACAAGCCTTTATGAGATCATGTGTTCAGAGCTAGTTCGGTACTAAACAGGAATATTACATCTGCACCTACACCACCAACTTAAGGCAACGAACATTGAGCGTTCTTTGAGACCTGCCAAGATTTTAACGGGACAGAGACGTCTGCAACGTAAGCCTGTAAGTCTTTTCAGACAGATTTCACTCTGCCTTACTAGGATTACAGAATACTGAAGACGTCAGCCCATGGCTACCAAAAATAAACTCGTATTTTCCGGTATACTTTAGTTAAGACCTTACCGGGCTCGGTCTTAACGCCCAACTCGTGGACATCCTTCAATAGGGTACATCGTGACGTTGACACATACGTTATGGCGGGTACATCAGGATCTCGCCATTTTTCTTACTGTATCCCACGAAGCCACTTTGAAAGGTGGGGAGCACTTACATAAAAGACGGTGCTTACTGGTCTTGTCCCAAGGAGTTCACTGGGTTAGTCGCCTCATACGACAAACAGAGAAACACTTAAACCTGGTGCTGTGTGTGTGTCGATTTTTTTTTCAAATAATGCGCCCTAATGTAGAATCGCGGCTACCAGATTTTTACCAAAATCCGCTGATGACTTTTTGAGTTATATAAAAAAAAAAAAAAAAAAAAAAAAAAAACAAATTATTTTTTCTAAAAAATAGAGGACTCTTTTGAAATTTCTACAGTGGTAATCAAAATCTATTAACATAGCACACATTTGATGAAAATTTGAAAAAAAAAAATAAAATTTTAGAACCATCAATGCAGTACTAATTACGATTTCATTACAGAAGGGTGTTTCACATCTGACCGATTAAACTTTTATTAGTGGTTGTTTTTAGTGAAACAAAATTAGAAATTGCTCGACAGGAGGCACTTCCCTCTGAGAAAGAGGGATATGGAAACGCTCTCAGAATGAGTATGTTTTTTTAATTTTTCAAAAACTAGTCAGTCAGAAATGTATTTTATTTAATTATCTTAAACTGTATGCAAGCGCTTTGTCAGCTTATCTTATACTTTAGAAAGGAAGTTTTCACTTTTGGCGATAATATCGCAATTGGTTTAATCCAATCATGAAATGTCAGAGTTATATTTTGGCTGTGGTTTTGTGCTGTCGTGATGAAAGACTACGTCCTTTCTGTTGACCACAAATGGGCGTTTACCTTCAAGCTGAGTACAACAACGAACACAGGAACACAGCATTACCTCCTTCAAATGCACACCAGCTATTCATGTTGATACGGAGTTTCCACCTTTTCTTGGCTTTACCAAAACCTTTCAAGCTTACCAGGTCAGGCATAACGTTTTTTTTGAACATTTTCGGATTAAATAGTCCTAAACTCTAAAGGGATATGAAATATTGAAACCATTGGAGAATACTACAAGTTCTTTTTATCAGGAAGTCTTTGGGGTGACCCATGAATCGCACCTTTTCGTGTAGTTTATTATATTTTTAAGTGAAACACCAAGAAACGCAAATTTTGCTTATTTACATAGCCATCGATATGACGCTACTTGCTGCTCTTTCAGCATTGTTCTTGCTTAAGTTTCTCACAAAAGATAGTCACTTTGTTAAAATAACGTACAGTTGTGTGCTCGTCCCATCACTTAATCGCGTAAAATCATATCGTCTAAATCCCTTTTTGAAGTGGACAGGCTTGGTTAGATGTCTTGAATTTTATTTTGAATATTTTCTTATTAGCGTAGAGTTAACTTTTGATATACTCCCATTGAAAAAAATGAATGTGGTGTAAATTCTGAAGACCACAGTGACCAGGCGATATCTCCAAAGCAGCTGATCAGTTTTTACGGAAAACGTTCAAGCAGCTAATTTATAGAGGCTCTAGCGGTACTCGGAGTAGCCCCATTTAGTGAAACTACGAGTAATTATTTAAAAAATTCGCTTATTTCACTGTTCACAGTTATCGTTTGTTCTTTGGAATTTTCAAAAACAGGAGCCCGATGAATGCATTTGCCAATAACGCGCACCAGACACTAACTCTTAGACAATGTAAAGACCATTGATAAGTTGCGGATTACGTTCTATTAGAACCCAGTGGCGACAGATTTGCTCATTTACATGCCCAATCAAGTGAGAGTTGACATTGTCGCCTTGAAAGATGCTGTTCTTAGTGCGAAATCTCCCCAACATTTTTTTACAAAAGGTTTTGACCAAATTAAAGTCATATTTCTTCAGTTCTTGGACCAATCAAATCTTAAAAAAGTGAAATTTTAAGTTTTTCTGTAGAGTTTGATGAACCATTGTTTTTGGAAATCAAATCAAATTATTAGATTTTCACGAAGTTTTCAATGGTCTTAGATATTCTACTAGGCATTGGCTAAGAGTATTTAGAGCTGAAAAAGTCTCGGGGATCCTTTTCACTCATAAACTAATTAAATTTACTTGGCTCATCGCTCAATCGCCGAATATTGAAAAATGAACAAATTTTTCAACCTCGCAGAAAATGAGTTTGAAATCTTTGAGACCCATCTGCTCTTTTATCTGATCATTATGACAAATAATTGTAAAAAAAATTTATATCGATATGGTTGGCCGTTTCCCCTCTTATTCATTACCCCCTCTCGTTAAAAGCTGTTTATTCGACATATAGCTCGACCAAAGAACTGGTAATCTATTATACCAGACAGCGAATAGCGGATTCTGCTATAAAAAGCTTTCAGTATTCCCGATTAACTCCATTTCCGAAATATTAGTCAGATTTTATCACACCATTAAGTGCCTTCTTTGGACTCTAGTCTTATTGACATGCCGTCTGACGGAATGAGACCAGAACTCCTGCTGCGGAAAAAATACGAATCCGGTTTTCCATGTCTAGGTTTCCTCAAACGGTGTGAGAAATACTTTTCCCCTTCTGATTTGGCCTCAATATATAAGGCATTTATACGCCCAAAATTGGAGTACAATGCAAACATCCGGTCAAGTGCGCCTATAACATCTATGCGCCTGCTAAACAGGATTCAAAACCGTGCAATAAAACTCATAAGTAATGATAATATCACTCATTCAATCACACTGTGTTCAATCGCTTATTTAACCTCCAGTGCTCCATAGAAATCGCAAGTAGCATTTCACCCCTTCAAACCTTCAACCGTAACACCCGTTAAAGGCAGTTGGGTTTCATGTGAGCATAACTGCACACGGCATGACTCCCCAGGCTACCGACAAACGAAACGAGGCAAAAAAGGCAAAAAACTGTTCGGCTTTTTAAAGCAAACCAAAAAGTCACCCAATTTTCGACTTCCTCGTAGGATTCGAAGTGCTGCTCAGCTAATGCGTGTCCAATCGATGAAAACAAATACTAGTCGAAAGGAGCCAAATTTGGTGAACACGGCGGGTGGGGTAGCAGCTCCCAGCCAAGTGCATTGGCTGTATCCTGAACCAGTTTTGCTTTGTGTGCAGGTGCATTGTCATGGAGCAAAATTACCTTGCCGTGTCTTCTGGCCCATTCTGGTCGTTTTTCGATCAACGCATGGTTCAAATTAATCATTTGTTATCGGTAGCGATCTGTATTAACGGTTTCACCAGGTTTCTGGTCCCACTAGACACACAGCATTGTCTTCTTGCCAAATCGATCTGGTTTTGCAGTCGAAGTTGACGGTTGTCCCGGATTAACCCATGATTTTTTCCTTAAGGATTCTGAAAATAAATCCACTTTTTATCGCGAGTAACAATTCGATGCAAACAATTTTTTATCGTGTCTTTGAAGCAAAATTTCACAAGTGGTTTTTCAGTTTTCCACCTGTCTTTCATTAAATTCATGTGGCACCCATTTTCCAAACTTTTGGATCTTTCCCATAGCTTTTAAACGGTCAGAAATTGTTCGTTGTGCAACGCTTAACATTTCTGCCATTTGTTTCTGAGTCAAAGTGTCCTCTACATCCAATATTGTTTGCAATTCGGCGTCTTCAAGCTTTTTTGGTGATCTTATAGGTTCTTCATTTTTCACATCAAAATCGTTATCTATAAACCAATGAAACCATCTTTTGCATGTTGCTTCTGATAGAGCATGATCACTATATGCCTCAACAAAAATTCGATGCGACTCTGCAGCACTTTTTTCCAAACAAACAAAAACTTATTGCTTTCCGCTTGTACAAAATTCGACATTTTTGACACAATGAAAAAATATGATGTTGTTTGCTCAATGACTTGATGTATACTTAATGTGATTCACAGGTGTCACCGCAACCAAACAAAAGATACATTTGTATCTAGACGCTCACTTTATACCGGTACACCTGGTACAGGGAGTACAATGGACTAGTTCTTTCTCTGAGTGCTCTGTTCCGACAGAAAGAATAATAAAAAGGTTTTTCAAATTGGAAAGAAGAAATTGTTGTGAGAATGTAATTTCAGCCTGCAAGCTTTTTACAACTCATTGCAGTTAAACACATATTTAGTGTTCGCATTCCATCAGACAAAGCTTGTCCAACTTTGAATGTCTCACCTTCATCTGTTTTCAAAGATGGATGCCCACCAGCATCTCAAAATTTACAATTTAGATGCATCAAATCCAATGGACACATGTTGATTCCATTTACTCAAAATCCGGCAATATTGCTTATCTACACCAATTGGGAGGATAATTAACATTAGTATATATCAGCTGGGTGGTTTTTAGAGTTTTCCAATAGGGACTTGATAACTTTGAATTTAATTTCTGAACTCTTTCACTAATTATCAAACTATCACTGTCAACTTATTCAGTAAACTCAACATTTTCATCATGATAAAGGACACTAGCGAACAACGTCTGCAAGTTATAAAAATTTTCTACAGATATTTGGAGTCGCAAAATCATCTTCAGTGACGAGGCTCATTTTTGGCTCAATGGGTTCGTCAATAAGCAAAATATGCGTTATTGGTCGGGTAAAAACCCACATGTGCTTCATGAATCACCACTTCATCCACAAAAAATAACTGTTTGGTGCGGTTTGCATGCCGGCGGCGTTATTGGGCCATATTTTTCGTCGACGATAAAGATCGTCACATTACTGTGAATGGTCAGCGTTATCGCGACATGATCACCAGATATTTTTGGCTCGAATTCAAATATATGGACTTGGACGACATGTGGTTTCAACAGGATGGTGCCACAAGCTACACAGCACACGCTACAATCGATTTATTGAAGAGTAAGTATGGTGAGCGTGTTATCTCAAGACATGGGCCAGTCGATTGGCCGCCTCGTTCGTGCGATTTAACGCCGCTTGACTATTTTCTGTGGGGCTACGTTAAGCCATTGGCTTGTGCCAACACGCCGACGACGTTGGAAGAGCTCAGAGCCATCATTAAACGCGAAATAGCGGCCGTTTCGGCCGAAATGTGTGGCCGAGTCGTTGAAAATTGGGTCCAACGAACCGACCGCTGCAAACGTGCCCGCGGTGGTCATATGAACGAAGTCGAGTTCCATTCATAAATGTTTTGATTGTTCTTCAAGCAAATAAAAAAGTTTTTCAAATATCTCAAACGGTTTGCCTTTTGTTTAAAAAAAAAATCAGGTGAAATTTGTAAGATATCATACCACTCATTAAAAAATTGACGGTAATTGCTTTCTTAGGAAAGAAAGTGGTGTTAACATCTACCACCCCAGCCAAAGACCTGTCAAAGCATTATCCTCTTTCTCGTGACGTTTGCTCCTGCACAAAAATAAGGTAAATTTAAGTAATAAAAAAAAATATCTTGAAACTTGGGAAATTTTTATAAAACTGACAGCACTAAAACTAATACAGGGAACCTATCATCCTTGAATAATTATTTTACAAGGACAGCATAACGGTTGGGGGCTGCAGAGACAGAAAATTAGTGCCTGTTGAATTTTTCATCTTGTTATCTTTGCAAAGAAGTAGGTGGTCATGTGCTTGAGCCTGAATGACAAAAATAAAAATGCAGGAAAAACTTCGCGTTGAGATGTTGGTTTCATTTTGTATTCCCTGGGCTTTTTCCGTATCTTCCATTTCATTTCAGACGACAACAAAAGCAACAACGGCAATTTGTTCTGTTAGCCCGAAGTTAAATAATTGATCCAGTGGAGAGAGGCAAGTAATTTTTCCTCCCCATTTTTGTGAATACGAGGAGCATGCGAACGACCCATGGCGCCGGCCGGTCTGCTGCCGGCGATAGGAGCTGCAAATGAAGAAGAGCTGCAAAATAACTTTTTGTACACATGTTTCGACAAATTATCATAAATCCTTTTACGTTTATGTGATATCCTCCCAAGAGAGCCTTACAATTAATTTACTTAAGGAAATTTATGAAGGAACTTGTTGATTTTTTATTCCTTAAATGATATTCAGATGTAGATAAACAATTTTGTTTAGTTTCATAAAGAAAATTGAACCAAAAACATTTCTACTTACTTGAATATTAAATACAGGAAAGCATCTCATATGGCCGTAGATATCAGACAACTTTCTTTCGTTTATCCTTAAAAAAAAAAAGCTAATATCCTCTACGGAAATAATAATTTCCTTGAATACTCCATTTAGCAGTTAGTGTATAAGGTGTTTCAAAGTGGGCACTACATTTAATTGAAATGAAATGTATGTACATATTGTACATATAGGAAACTTCCATAAATGCAAACAGGCAGATTTAGAAAAACAGCAGATATAAAAAATATTAAACAAATTTCGGTTTTTTGTATGGGGTACACTTGTTGAGTAAGTACCTTAGCAATTATTTTATTTTGCTCAATTTCAAAACTTGTCTGTGATATAAAATTAAACTTCTACAAAGTGTTATATTTTTATTCGTCTATAATTTTCTTTCTACTGAAACCTATGCTGATAGAATTATAGAAAAATTATCTGCCTTTGTACAGAAAAAACTTGAACGAAGTGACATTAAAATTTAATGTGGCGATTGTAAAAAGCTTTTCCATGCAAAGTGTGTGAATATGTTTGCTTGCGTCACCTATGCATTAGCCATGTAAATAAAACTTTAAACTATTATATTATTCTTATCGTCCCTTGCGACCTCTGTGAACTCAAATCAATTGTGTTATTACTTAACGAAAGCATGCATAAAGAAAACAAAGCAAAAACATGAAACCTACAAACTAACCCTCGACGAGGTCGCATCATGTTCGTTCTTTATACTTACCATTGGTGAATTGTGGTCCTTTCTCTGGCGAAGTCCGACAACGACAATTAACTTAACGGCAACTAACGCGGACCTAACTGGTCCATCGAAACGGATTTTTGGAAGCAGACCTGAATTTCATCGCAAGAGGAGTTTATTTAGGTTAACTCGCCGTCAACTTTCATGGTTGACTAAAGGGAATGACCCACGTTTAAAGATTTATTCACAACGATGGTTCACAACTCTACTACTCTTTTCGGGACGCAAAAACTACAGGTTTTAAAGCTTTCATTAAGGTATGAAGCTGCATCAATTCTAAAACATATGATATTTACATTTCGATGCTCAGGCATGGGAAAATCTTAATGCTATGTAAAACAAAGAAAAAATCATCGTTGAGGTTCACATTAACGCAATCATGGAAGAACCTGGGGTACACACATTGCGGAGCAAACTTTTAAGTCTTAATTCACTGATTAGAATCGAACGAAGAGCCGCGATGTTTGAATTGCTACTAGACCAAACCGATGAGCACAAACTGGAGTACAATAATTATGTTGTTAGAAGAAGAAATCGGCCCAGATCCAAACGTGGAGGTGGTGTCGCGATCTACATTAAACAAGATATAAAATTTCACAGAGTGAACAAGAAAGTGTTGCGCAGGTTCCGGGTGTTGAAGGCGGTTGTCATTTATATCCCGCTCTGCAGTGGAAAGTGGCTGTACTTGGCACCTGAAGCTTCACAATCCACTTTATTTACAATATTACAAAGCTCGAAACGCTTTTTCGACTTCTGAGACTGGAATCGGGGGAAAATTTATTTATAATCGGCGGGGATTTCAACGCCAAACACAGAGATTGGAAAATAATTTGCCAAATACTAGAGGATACCCACTACTCGATTGGTGTCGATTGGTCAGCACATACAGACTCGGTCTTAAAGCGACGGATAACCCATCTTTTCCCAGAGGCGGGCCTTATTTGGATCTACTGCTATACGACGAACGTATACGACTGACTGATACGAATTTACAAACGCCAAACTGTCTGCGCACGTTCGTGTATGACAGCGACTATTGCGGTTTTAGCACCGAAATTACAGTTCCCAACGAAATTGCGGAATTGGAGGAGTTTGTCCAAAGATTTTTTTACAACTACAGAAAGACTCTATGGACACGCTTCTCCGCAACCTTAATAAGAGCACTCTCCTCGAACATGCTCCACCCAATAGGAATTTGTCAAACGAGGAGATCGACTCACTGTACCGACAGAAAAGTAGACTTCTGTTAAGACTCAAAAACCTATACAGACAGTTAACTGACAAACAAGACCCGGAGATTAGGACACTGAAGTCGTCGATTAAATATATTCAAAATTTAATAAAAAAGAATTACAGAATTTCTGTAAGTTTGTATTGGAACAACAAGGTTCGGGCTTTAAACACCAGCAACCCGAATATGTTCCCGCAAATAAATAAATAAACTATTTCTTAGAAAAAATCAAAATAACTTTCAGTGTCTTAAAATAGCCCGGACAACAGAAAAGAACGGTTACTGACAATAGCTGGTATTAATCCAAGTGATGCTGCTGATGATGAAGACATTTTTGTGATCGAGGATCCTCGGGAGTAGGTTGAGGCTATAGGGGCGAAGTATACAAGGCCACTGATACCATTGGCCCTAATTATGACATCTTGGTGCATTGCTTCAACATTCGAAATGAAATAGAGAATAGAGAACTGGCGATCCAGGGGCGCTGGTTTCACCCGGTTCACCGACGAAAATACTAGGTGGGATGAAAAGTAACTTCCTTGGGATTTTTTTTTTTTTTTTTTTTTGGTGGGTAGGTGATAAAATCTTCATAGACACTATGAACCCGTTATTCATAGTAGTGTGAGATTCTTACTCACTAAAAACACGCCTCCCTTCTTATCGACTACAACTAAGTTACCTTATCAAGTAGTTTCCGTTTGAAATAACGTTCGCGTGGGACAGGTAGCTTTCCAGCAAAAGCACCTGCTAGTACCGCTTTTATATGCGGATAGTCCTTATCGCGACAGATAAAATGGTCTCATTCTTTGTAATCGACGCACTCGTCCAGAATTTGGACTACTTTATTATTACAATGACCATGAAGACGAATACGGAGTTTGCGAGCAAAGTTCATTATTTCGTCCTCGACGGTAACTATTCCTAAGTCTCTGTGGATATCACTGTTTCTGATATACCATGGGCCGTTCACGACTTGTCTTAGAGCTATGTTTTGATAGCTTTGGAGAATATTTCAGTTGCTTGCTTTAGTATAGTCCCAAAGTTGTATACGGTACGTCCAAACAGGTTTAAGCACTTGCTTATAGATGAGCAGTTTGTTATGTATGCTTAACTTGGAATGTTTTCCTAGTAGCCAGTACATTTGTCTGAATTTATCTTCTGAGTATGCGGCTTCTATTTCAGATTTACATCTAGTGTCATTCCTAGATACTTTGCTTCATTTGCATATGGTATTTGTACCGAGTTAATGAAAATGGGAAGGTTGTTTATTTTCCGGCTAAGTAAAATGAACATGAGTAGATTTGGTCTCATTGAGAACAATTCGCCATATCTTTGTCCATTCGTAGATTTTATCCAAAGCCGTTTATATCTTTCCAGTAGCTAACTCGACTGAAGTATCTGTACCTAGTATTGCCGTGTCGTCCGCGAACGTGGCTACTTTGGCACCTGATTCTTCCGGTATGACTCGACTATAGAGTAAAAACTCGGAAGAACCTAGTTTAGCTTAAAATTTAAGCCTTCGTGCCATACCTTATCGAAGGCTTTAGACACGTCAAGAAACACGCTAGAACATATCTTTTTCCCCTCTAAGGCTTTCTCGATTTCATTCGTAATTCTAAAAACCTGGTCAATTGTGGAGTGCTTAGTTCTTAAACCGAATTGATGTTCAGGAATTAGACGTCTCTCTTCAATGATCGGTTGCAAGCGCTTCAATAGGAGTTTTTCGAATATTTAGATATTATCGGCAGAAGCGATATCGATTTGCCTGGTTTCGGGACCATTATAACTTCGGCAACTTTCCATTGGCTTGGAACTTTTAATAGTCTTAGCGCGGCATTTATAAGTTGGAGCAGTTTGATCAGAGCTTTCTTTGGCAGCTCCTTAAGAATTTGAGCAGTTATTAAATCATAACCAGGGGCTTTGTTATTTTTAACTTCTTAATTGCTCTCGTAGCGACACTGTTTTTATTCTAAAATTGTCCAGTGCCGTAATTATTTAATTACAACCTCCTGTTAACGCCTGTCCAACAAAAGGCTTAAACGTTTCTTCTAGGTGCTCGATCCGCCTTCTCTTTATCTCCTTTTGCCCATTCGCCATTACTTTTTTTTATGGGAGTAAATTGCATTTGAGGCTTTTTGATTCACTTCATGGCTTTCCAGAGGGAGTAATTTGAACTTCTTTAGGCAGTCAGACCTTTGAGATATGTAGAGATATTCGGATTTTTCTAATCTCGTATTGCTTCTTTCAATTTGTTGCATAGGTGGTTTAAGTATGTTTTATGCTGGGAAGCGCGAGATTGTTGCCATCTTTTTCGCGCTCTCCTCTTTTCTCTATATTATGTTTCACTACTTGCTTTCTCTTTTCTTGTTGGAGTAAGAGTGTTGTTCCAGGCAGCGTTCTGCAGGACTTTGATGAATCTGTCGACTTCGTCTTCTATTTCCTTTTGTGTTTTTAGCGAAACGTTTAGAACAATATGTTCTTGCAGTAGTTTCTAAAACCGTCCCAGTTAGTCTTGTTATAAGTTAATCTAGGCGCCACTTCTTTCTTAATTAAGAGTATGCTTAGTGTTAAAATGCATACCGACTTCATAGAGTTGTCTGCCTTTCATTGTATTACATCTTGAGCCCCAGAAGGTATTGCATGTTTCGAATTAAAATCACCACCAATTATAAAATTCGGTCCGAGTGAATCAAAGATACCTTTGAAGTCATTCTTTTCTAGCTTACATCGCGGAGGAAAATAAATGGGTGCAATGTTGTAGTGCAGTAGTTTCATTCCTTGGGAATGAAAAACAAATTTTTTTTTTAATTTATTCAATATAGTCCCCTTTTAGTTTGATACACTTATTCTAGATTTTCCAACTCGTTGATTCCGTCCGAAAAGTAATTTTCCGGAAGGTCTGCAAAATACTCCTACGTGGCGTCGATGATTTCCTCTCGTGAGCTGAATTTTTTACTGATGAGCCATCTTTTGAAGTTTGGGAAGAGACAATAGTCCGAGGGAGCCAAACCGGGCGAATGCGACAGCAATTGGAGCCGTAAGTCATTGATTTTAGTCGTGGTTGCGATGCTCTTGTGCGCCGGTTCATTGTCTTGCAGAAACAAAATTTTTTTTCGCTTTATGTGAGGCCGTCGACGCCAAAAGCACGCCCGATTCCGCATCAGCAAGTCCAAACACTCTTTTAAAGTGCTCTCGCGTTCGTGTTTTTGATCAGGAGTGAGTATGCGCGTCACCCAGCGGCAGGATAACTTTTTCATATGCAGAATATTGCCCAAAATATGGTGTGTGCGCTCAGTACTAATCTTTGTGGTATCTGCTAGCTCGCGCACCTTCAATTTCCGGTCAGCCAACACCGTTTCATGTATTTTTTTTGACATTGTCCTCTGTAACCGCATCGGAGGGCCTACCGCTACAAACTTGATCGGTAGTGGAGTTGCGGCCACCACGAAACTCTCGAAACCAATATTTGATGGTGTAATCTGACTGAGCATTAGCCCTATAATATTTATCCAACTTTTCTTTTGTTTCCTTCGCCCTTTTGCCTCTCAAAAAATAATATTTTATGAGAAAATGCAAATTGGTTTTGTCCATACTTAACTGGTGTCCGATATCCAATGGAATAAAGGCAAAAGCCAATGTACTGGTGCCTGCCTTGTTGACTTGGAGAATGCCTTCGATACCGTGTGGTTAGAGGGTCTTTTCTATAGGCTGGGGATCAGTAAACCACTCTTGTACATTCTTTACAATATGCTAACCAACAGACAGTGCATCGTGATAAATGGTGATGTGACTTCTGTTGAAATTTTTCAACTTAAAAATGGTTTTCAGCAAGGCGCCGTCAATTCGCCGATCCTATTCAACATTTATACAAGTAACTTGATAGGTTCACTTCCCCATACTATTGCGTATGCAGACGATTTGATAGCGTACAGAACAGGTCCAAGAATCGAGGTCATTAATACTCTCTTGCAGCGTGACTTTGAAAAGATAAGACGATTTTGCGATGACTGGAAGTTGAAAATCAACTTTTAGAAGTCGGAAACCATTCTCTTTAGGATGCCGTTGTCTAGAGCCTCTAGGGATACCAGAAAAAATTGGCGAAATTTCTCCATCATTGGACAACGCGGACAACCTCTTGCGTGTCGAAAGGTAGTCAGATACCTTAGGGGTATCCCATTAAAAAATCAAAAGTGGCCTTCGTTTGACCTTGAAAATGGGGCTCAAAGTCAAACTCGTGGTCACCATCTTATGTCCCCTTCAAAACCTTGTGACTTTTGTCTGAAACATTTTTCGCGATATCGCGTATTTTTCGAGTAATTTGGATGTCTCAAGTTAAAAAACTCACCCGGTATATATAAATATATTGATATATACGAAGGGATATCATAATATATGTATATAATTGTGTTTAATGTCTAGGTGTGTGGATGTGTGTTTTATGTATGTAGGTTAGGTAGACTAAGGTGTATTTAAAGTTTTTATAAAATAAAAAATTATGTCCATATGCTAAGTTTTAGTCTCAAAAATAGATTCGGAATTGAAAAGGTTATGTGCAAGAACTTCAGCGGCAAAGGAAAAACCATCGTTTAACGACCTTTTGGAGTTCATGGCGTGTAGGCAGTTTGATTTGGAGTCAGTATCGACTACTAAGCGTCTACTAGTTTGGTACATAGGTCAAATCGGCGCTCAGTTTGCACGGTTATATCTCAGATGTGTTCACTCTGTGATGGCAAACACTTTTTGTCTTCATGTCCAAGGTTTTCGTCGATCGATTTAAATGGGAAACGTATAGTTATAATGGAAAAGGGTCTGTGTTACAATTGTCTCAACGCGGAGCATTCAGTTCAATCTTGCAAATCAGAAACTTGCAGAAAATGTAAGTCCCGGCACCACACTATAATACATGTCGATAGAGGGGAATCGTTACTTTCACAAGGTGTCGAATGTTAAGGAAATTCCAATGAAGAAGGCACAGGTTTCGAACAACTTGGGCGAAGAGTGAAACAGGAGGTCCACAAGAGGTTGTCAGGGTTTATTAACTGCAGTGGTTGTTCAAGGTTCTTTTGGACTCGGAATCACAGGTGATCTTGGTTACAGAGACATGCGCACAGTTCCTGGACTACATTGGGGGAAACGCAACATATTCATAGATGCAGTGGGGGAAACGGAAGCCAAGTCCAGAGGTTTGGAAAAATTGGAAATAAGGTCAAGGATAACAAGGTTTAGTATTTCTTCGAAGGCAGTCGTACTAAAGAACATCACAAAACAAATACCAGAACGCATGGGCTATTTCAACATTCCGTCTCAGTTAGAAAAGGGCGATTAAGCAGATCTACAATTTGCTAAACCGAGATCAGTGAATATTTTGCTTAAGGCAAGAATAATGTTCAAAATGCTAACAGGGTCTAAGTTCTACGACAAGGAAAATAAATTGATAGCCATACATACGGAGTTTGGCTGGGTGCTACGGAATGAGGATGATGAATCAAGAGGTAACCGAATGCGGTCTCTTTATGCAGCAGAAAGCTTGAAAGAAATGTTGCAGCGCTTTTGGAAAAAAGAAGAACGTAAGGCAACTAGGTATTCGTTACCTTCATGATACACACCTTTATGAGATTAATTTTCAAACACATTTTACTAGAAACGAGCAGGGTCGGTTTTTTGTCAGACTCCCCTCTAAGGATTTGGCCGAGATAAAAGGAGATTCTCGAAAAATGGCGGAAAAACGCCAGGATACTATTTACCAAACCATGCAGTCATTAAGCCTGATAGCACGACTGCGCAACTCTAAGTCGTATTTGATGCTACATGCACTTCCCACGGGGGATAATCCTTAAATTCGAAATTATTAACGGGACCTGTTCTTCAAAACGATTTGACTGTTATTTTGCTGCAGTTTACCTATGTTAAACTCAATTGCCATTACTGCGGATATATCTAAAATGTACCGGAAAATCTTAGTTCATTAAGACAATAGGCGATTGCAAAGTATTTTATGAAGATCTTCTCCAATGGAACCAGTACAAGTGTTTCAATTGGCATTCGTTACTTACGGAATACCACCGGCTTCATTTTTGGCTAGCAGACGCTTAACACAATTAGATAAAGATTGTAAGAAGAAATATCCAGAAGCTGCGGCTATGATTAGGAATTTTTTCTACATCGGTGATTTTATAGCCAGCTGTGACAATGAGGATGAAGCAAGAACCATCATCAGCCAATTATGCGAACTTCTACAGAGCGCAGGATTTAGTCTTTGAAAATGGACTTGTAAACCAAGAACTTTACTGGAAACGATACCGCTAGAAGAGAGGGAATCCAATTGGACATAGTCGGTAGAGATTATGAAATATCTTGTTTTACCAAACGTAACTTACTTGCCGAAGGTACTCGGATCTTCGCTCCACTTGGATTTCTAGTGCTCTTTTTAATAAATGAAAGGATTTTACTTCAGAGCCTTTGGCAAGAAAGATTTGGACGACCAAATTCCTTTAAAGCTCAGAAGCACTTGGAAGTCTTTACGAAAGCGGATCAACAAATTTAGTGCTATTCAAATTCCTCTGTACTGCAACGCCACAAGGTAATGCACTAACTTGTACAGTGCCAATGGCACCAGCTCGAGTTCGAAATTTACTCGACGAATTAGGACCCAGGAGCGATTGCAGAAACAAGCGTGTGACGAAGGTATTAACGAGTCAAGTCTACTAAATTTCATCTAAGTAACGAAAGGGCTGATATTGTCGTGTGAGGAGCTTCAAATGTTGCAATGTCAAATCGAAAATTTCCTAAACTCTAGGCCTCTCGTGCCATTGTCGGAATTTTTCGAAGATTTTGAGCCACTTACTCCAGCTGATTTTTGAACCGGAAGCTCTGCTTACTTTCTTAAGGCACCCGATTACATGCTTTCAAATATTAATCAGCTTTCCAGATTACAGATGATAACCCGTCTTCAGCAGACGTTTTGGAAACGCTGGCAACACGAATATATATCTTCATTGCAACAAAGATCCAAATGAACCCAAGAAACAATAACTTTAAGTTACTATAAACGACTTGGTATTGATCAAGGATGAAAACCAGCCACCAGGTAAATGAGCTCTGGGACGAGTAAAGGAAATACATCCAGGCGCTGACGGACTAGCAAGGGTAGCAACATTTTACACCAAGGGTTGCATTATTATGAGACCTATTAAAAAAATGTCCCGGTTATTCCCAGAATGAATTATATTGTACATTTTAATGAACACATGTATGAATTCACTTAATATGAAGTATTGTAAGAATGTATTGTATTTATTTAAAAATGATTGAATAGTATTTCAAGGATGGCTGTATGTTTGAGTCACCAATGCATTAACCATTTAAATAAAATTTAAACTATTATATTATTCTTATCGTCCCTTGCGACCTCTGTGAAATCAATCAATTTTTTTCAAATTTTTCAACAAAAACATGCATAGAGAAAATAAAGCAAAAACATGACACTTGCAAACTAACCCTCGACGAGGTCGCATCGTGTTCTTTCTACTATATATTCTTACTCTGGCGAAGTCCGACAACGGACAGTATTAGCCGTTGATCTTGATTTTATGAGAAAACTCGTAAAACCTGGAGGTGCTTTTAAAGCACAAAATAGCGAAGAAACTCTTTTTACACTGATGTTATTTCTTCACCTGTGTCTCATAAGAGGTCAAATGACTCCCCAAAAGAAATTCAATCAAATGGGAATATAACTATGGAAATGGTTTTTAATGAAATCTTTAAATTAAAAAAGTAAATCAGGATTGTTTATCTAAAATCAGTGAATTCAAAAATTACAACAATTCACTAGAAAACAGACTAAATTTTTAGGTCAATCACAGCTATGCAGTGCTATTGAAATTTATAATGTGCAAAATATTGATAATAATCCTCCATAGTGCATAGAAATCCGCGTTGCATATTATTCGCAATGGTGTAGTTAACGAATTGCATGAAAGCGACTCATGGTACTTCAAGAAAATCAAAACAAAGCAAAATTAGACGAGTGCTTAGTCTAATGCCTCAACCAACATGTTGTGTATCAACTTAACTCAGCACGTAGTAAAGGAGAACATTATGAAAATGAAGACAAAGAAAAAACAAAAACAGACCAAAAAACTAATGGGCGATAGTCAGGTTAGGGCGCAAGTTTTCAAAAATGGCAGCCTATTTACACATGGGCTAAAAATTCAGTGCCGTTTTATAGTAAAACACAAAATTTTTGCAAAATTCAACTTTATTTATCAATATAGTTGCCTTCGAGAGCGATACACTGATTGAAACGATTTTTCAATCCTTCGATACCAGTTTTGTAGTACGATTTCGGTTTAGCCTCAAAATAGGCTTCTGTTTCGGCGATTACTTCTTCATCGGTCTTAAATCTCTCTTGATAGTATGCCCCTTTTGGAGATAGTTTATGAAAATAATTCTATGTGTATCCCAAAATACGGATGCCATAATCTTGCCAGCCGACTGTTGAGTTCTTGGTCGTTTTGGACGAGGTTCGTCGCTTGCTCGCCACTCATTGCGGTTGAACAGCTTTAAACACTCCTCTGAATCATCAACACGTTGTTGTTTTTGGTCGACTGTGAGCAAATGCGGCACCCACTTTGAACAGAGCTTTCGCATGTCCAAGTATTCGTGTATGATATATCCAACACGCTCTTTTGATATCTTCAGAGCCTCAGCTATCTCGATCAACTTCACTTTACAGAGTCCGGGTAACACTTATCAAGTCATTTCTTTGCATCGGCTGCATTTTTTTCCCATCAAAGAGCAATGATAAATCAACACACGAAATTGCTTTGAATCCATTTTTTTTTTCACAATAACAAAAGTTGCTTCACTCACAACGCTATATCTCGAGAACTAATCGTCCGACAGCTGTCAAATTTATACACGTATCTTTTGAAGGTTGGTAATAACTATGGACTTTTCAGCCCATGTATTACATGAGAGCTGTTTTTAATGCAACAAAAAAAATTTAAAAAAAGAAGAACTCTAACGGGCAGGCAGAAGGCTTCTTTCTGTGCTAAGGAGCAAAAAATTGACATACAACTTTTTTCCCTCATTTTTCCAGCATCAAAATTTTACTTCTGGTTTCCATTTCATGTCAAATTTTATGTCAAACTGTACTTACACATAAATATGTATAAACATCAAATAGTATTGTGAGTCAAGCTAGATTTCTGTTTTCGTGCAATCGCCTGTTTTTGGCCAATTCATTTTTCTTAATGTTCAAATTGATTCACAAGCACAAACAGCGGACCACAAAAAAAGTGGGACAGCACTAACTGAAAAGTTTAAACTGATACATCTCAACAACTTGTAAAGATATCAAGATGAAATAAATTGCATATGTAAGATTACATTTTAATTATTTTACTTATTCTAATCCATTACTATTTCTAATCCATTGTTTTATGGCCAAAATAAAACAGGGGGAGAGCAATTTTTAGCTGTTGTTTAGACGTAGTAGTTTTTTTTCTTAGTTATTTTTTCCAATAGGTACTCCATAGGGATTAAATTCGGACTTTGAGGAGGATGTAGTAATACTTTCTTCGTGCTCCAAATCAACCAATCTTTTATAACACCTGCTGTGTGCTTGGGATCGTTATCATGTACTAGTATCACAATGGTATCTTCAGTGGTATCACAGTGGTTACTTCAATTTTTCTCTAGTTGCAGGGATAAAACGCTTCAGTATTTCGGAATACCCCATTTTGGTTAAGTTCTCTTCAATAAATGTGTAATGAACCAACTCCACTTGCTGCCATTACACTCCAAACTATCACACTTCTACCACCGTGCTTTACTGTTTGAGTGACATTTCTTGAGGTAAAAGTCGTTCCTTATCTTCGCCAAACAAATCGACAATCATCAGATCCAAAAGGATTAAATTTTGATTCATCGCAAAATATAACCTGTTTCCAGAACTCCTTAATTTCAGAAACGTTTATCTTTAGCATGCTCAAATCTCTTCTTTATAACGGGTCATATAAAAAGTCTCCGGGTGACAAAATTGATTCAAGACTTTTGTCAACAGTTCAATATGCCTATCGTAAAGAAAACTAGGTGAAAATGTCTCTGCATTTACTGACTAGCCACATCAAAGTATCCCTATAATATAGAGTACACAATGGTTGCTTTTCTAGACATAAATAGCGTCTTTAGCAACGTCGACACATCCGCTACACGACTGCGCTGTCACATCTGCAGGTAGACGACTCACTTTTGGTGATTAGATCACTCTTATGCTAAATAGCAGGATAATCAGCTCCAAATTGGGAGGGACTTCTGCTAAGGATGTGTCAGCAGAGGTACGCCGCAAAGGGATATTCTTTCTCCCCTTCTCTAAAACTTAATGGTTAAGGAACTGCTGATATTACCTGGAAGCGGGAAGTTGCCGGGTGATTACCTATGTGGATGACGTTACTATAGCCGTCTCAAATAAACATCTTAATACCATCAAAGAACTCCTTCAGCTAAATCTTAACAAACTTACCCGTTAGGGGGATCGCTGTGGATTGGGAGTTAATCCCCATAAAACTGATCTTGTCCTCTTTTCCAAGAAATATAAAATTCCAACCATAGACCCTCCCTCATTAATTAAAATACCTGGGTCTCATTTTTAATAGGAAACTGAACTAGAAGCCTAACATTCAAGAAAGAGTCATAAGACCGATATTTACCTACGGTGTTGTTGTCTGGTGAACGGCCTTAGACAATGCAGTCAACTGCTACATACTAAGCAGTGTCCAAAGAACAGTACGTCCATGCATAAGCGGGTCTCTACGTTCTACTCCCTCAGCGGGTTTAGACAATCTGTTTCACTTGACACCCCTCAACATCCCGAGCAGCGACTACACAGTGGACAAATAATTTTTTTGGCCACGTTAATATTCTTAATGTAATAGGAATCCTCAAAGAGAAAATCGATTACACCATATCTTAACTTCGGTTTGACAAAGACTTTGGTGTAATCTTCCCCTCTAGGTCGTTCTGCGAGGAAGATGCTTTCATGGAGGCCAAGTAAATCCACTTCTACACAGATGGATCTAAAATCTAAAGCGGGGTTGGTGGCGCTGTTTTCTCAGATTAGCTTAATCAAAACCTCTCCTTCCGTCTTCCAAATCACTGTGGCATGTTCCAGGCGGAAATTTTGGCGATTAAAAAAGCTCTGTCCTGGCTGAAGAGAAAAGTAATATCTGCAAAAGGATATCCGCGTCTTTTCAGAAAGGCAGGCCGCTATCAAGTTCCGGACTCGGTTTCACTAAATTCTAAGACTGCCTTTTAATGCCGATCATTTCTTACGGAGATGGCAGAGCAGTTCAACCTTCACCTTTGTTGAGTGCCGGGCCACAGGGACATTCCAGGGAATTGTAGGGCCGACAAACTCGCCAAAATTGGAACCACTCTACCTATTTTACCGGAAAAGAATAGCATATGGTATATATACCAATCGCTACGTGAAAATTATTATTTAAGCTTGTTGCTAACAAAAGAACAGGCCCTAGATGGACCGATGGGCCAACATGTCTAGCGGCTAAACAGATCTGGTCAAAGCTGAATCTGAATCGTTCTTATAGTAGAGTCTGATTCTTTTAAATAGCAAACATCTCAGCACCATCATAAGGTCATCACTGGACACTGCCTTATAGGTAAGCATTCAAGAAGGTTTGGCGCTTTTACAAACGACTTCTGTTGAAGCTGCGTGGACGAGGAGGAAAATGAGATAATCTTCCACTTTGTCTGTACATGTCCAGCTCTCTCCCAGTGAAGAAAACTTCACCTAGGAGCTTTCTTTTACAATAACTTAAACGACCTAAAGAATGCAGACGTTAACAGTCTCCTGCGATTCATCATAAGCTCAATTTGGTTCCATGAGTGAGAGGATCACAGATCCATGTAGGCGGCACAATGGGCCAATAGGCCTAAGTGGGTTGATTTTCTAACCGCCACTCTCACCTAACCTAACCTAACCTAGGGACAGATGAACAAATGCTTCTTTTCATCTGCTCGAAAAGATTCCAAAGCTTACGCAATGGCTTTGCCAACGTGGAAAAACACCACTTCAGAAGAAGGGGAGATATTCCATCTGGACCAGCGGTTTTGTGCATGTTAAGATCATTAATTAAGTTTGATACTACACAAGTGCCAAAGTGGATTCATCCCATTGAAGATTCGAGCCACGCAAGTGCGGGTGGAGACAAGGTACAATCTGAAAGTGTTAAGCTTGCCGCAAAATACGCAGAAAGCAAATTGGCCTCATTCAAGGAACAGACAGCTGGAATGTCATTAACCGTTGGGATGGAGGATGAGGCAGAATTTTTAAAGTTTTTGACGAACGATCAAAAACTTTTACTACATTGCGGTATTTTCGTCTCAGTTTTTGGTCATATTGGATTTTCACGTGCTTGAGAAAGACTTTGCAGTCATATTAGGCTCATTTAAATTTTTTCGGCTTCCATCTGTCTTATTGGTCTAGAACCGAAGAAACATTTTTCTTACCTCTTTACAGCTCGAGTCATACCATGCCTTTTCTTTTGGTCTGATACTCTGCCTCCGATGAGGGATAAAGGATCTCATTGGAAAGGGAATAGTGTCAGTGATCATATCAAAGCGGCATCCACGTCGTTATCAAGGAAACATAACGACAAGTTAAAATTCCTAAAGAAGGTGTTAAGTCCGCTCTAATTGGCTTTCTCGTATTGCCAAACGGTTCTTTCATGAACATTTGCTCTAACATTGTGGTCAGTATACGAAAAATAAGCTGATATGAAATAATGGTCCGACATGCCTAGCAGAGCACATTTACAGTGTACTCGTCAGAGTGAGAAGTTAAAAACAGGTCCAAGGTATTGGTGGTATGGCTATCAACATCTGGTATTCATGTGGACTCATTTTCAAGCGTCAAGTTATTTTCCGCAGCAAAGATCTGCATTAGGATGTAAGAAGTTCCTATATTTAGTTTATATTAATATACTGTCAAATTATTTTCCTCTCTCCCACCATGATATCCTCGAGTTTTTTTTTTTTTTGCAATGTCGCGTTAGGAGGCTCAGCAGTCTTATCATATCATCCCTTTTAAAGATATCTGATAATTTGAATTATTTTGGAAACCTATTTTCGACTCCCAACGACACGGTATATCATATGTCGGTATGTCTATTCACAAATCGAGGAAGCGGCCATCAGTTTACATTAGGTTTTTATAATTCTTTGGCAGATCACTTAAACCTTTTCTGTGAGCCATGGAACCCGTACATACTCCGGTGTCTATTTTGAGTGTATCCAAAATGTATACTACCTCTAAGTTTTGATGTTATGCTTTGGAAGTCCCGTGCTTGTCGATTTGGGATCATACCATCCAGTTAGCCTAAATGAGGCAGCTTTGTCTTATTCTGAGAGAAGAGACAGCTTTCACTGCTACGATTGAAGGCGATCAGTGTAGGTTTTCCAGTGTTATTTGAGAAGTTTACTTCAACACACAAGTCAGTCACTACTTTTAGGATACTCTGCGTTAGGTTGCAAGTTTTCTCTGTACGTTTGTATGTTTGCCTTTCATAGTGATGACCAAGTCATCGGCCTAGGCAATTACTTTATTTTTTTTTACAAAATAGCTAGTTTCGTTTTATCGATTCAAAGTAAATGAATAACTTTTTCCGTTTTACTCTTGTAATCAAATTTCAAACAATGTACTTTGTGAAAAACTGCTACGCTGTACAAAATGAAAATAAATATGCCCTCAATAGTTTCCAAAACTCACTGAAATTCACTGAAAACACATTCATCGCTAAAATGTTCAAAACCGAAAATTTTCATATTTGTGGATAGGGTGAACAGCGCTTTGGATCGGCATCCAAAAAAAACCAAACTTGTGTTACGTAATACCACCATCATCGCATGGTGATTTGAAGACCACAATACGGTATTTAAGTGGTTTTGTCGCTGCGATATGATGTCACATGTTAGCCCTATCTGGTTGACTATAAAACCACGGATTCTACTACCATTTTGTGGTGTTACCTGCATTGCCAAAAACCAGAAGCCGCATCCGTTAATAATGAATTGTTGGGGCATTCCTGTATGTTTTTATTACATAAAAATGAACAAATTCGTAAATATTGAAACCATTGTACGCGTATAAAAAGCTTTGATTATAAAACAATGTATTTTTGGATTTTAACTCTATGTATAGGATTAATTTTTGTTAGCAGATTTGCTCGGGAGGGTGTTGTTTTCAAATCTTTGAATAGTGATTAAATATCTCTTCTGTTACTAAAGGGAAATGGAAGTATATAAAACTGCCACTGTTTCCTTCATTCAACTTTTTCCACCGGCTGGAGTCATAGCTTTTGCTATGGGTCTAGTTTTAAGCACATGTCCCTGCTTAGCTTTATGGGGTCTCCTCGCACTAGTTCATTTTCTAACCAAATACATTGTCTTTCATCTGTTTGCAAAACCGTTAGTGTAAACTTTCGTTGCCAAAGCTTGACTCAAGGAAGAAAATATCTTGCTTTCATCCTCAACTACCAAGCCATTCGAAGCCGTCTCTGCACTTAGATTAGAATGCAATGTCTTCAGTAATAAACTTTCCTTATCTTCTTATTAGCAGAAAGAAATGGTGTGTAGACGCTGCTGTGAAATTATACTTCTGGTTTAGTTCAGATTCGTGGCATCGCATTTAACTCGTAACCTAATGATGCAGATCTATCATTGCAATAACAATAGATTTCCGATCCTAAACTTCTGTGGTCTCGGATCCCATAGACAAGAACATGAAATGGCCTCAATCATGCTATAAGCGTAATTTTAATGATTTTAATCAATGAAAATAGTTCAAATAAAATGTAACAACATAATACACTTCTGGCGCGTTATTGTTTAGTAGAATGTAGATCCTCAACCAATTACCTTCTCTAGTTAGCTCTATGATTGCCTGACTGCTAGTTTAACGTTTAAAGTTATTGTTGTCGTCTAATTGTCCGTTCATTTTAAGACGAGGTCACCTTCTTCTACATTGTTTCTTAGGATTGGAAGCGAAGACCCACTGGGCCGGATCGTATGTAATTTCTCTCAACAAATTGTACTTATCTTATGCATCTACTTGGTTACTTAGAGGTACTAAGCTTTGGGGTGTACTTGTGCCTCAACTGCCAAGCCTCTCCACTTTAATCAGTTCTCTGCTAACTCCTTTCACCTGGGTACTCCATGTCAATTTAGGTTCCCTTCTACTTCTAGTACCTTATCTGAGGTGTGGGGTCTCCGGCTTAGATTCAAATATTTGGTGGACCAGAGCATTGGTGTCCATTCGCTCTAAATGTCCTAGCCATCTCAGGTGAATGATAAGTTATTTTCTGAATAGATTTTCTTGAAACTCTTGCATAAGCGCTATAAAGTAGAAGATGACCAAGGTCTTATATAGAATATCTTTAGTTACTCAGGATAGGATCTTACCTTGCCTTCTTAGCCCAAAGAAACAACGATTGGCAAGAGTTATTCTACGTTTTATTTGTTCTGAAGGATTGTGTATGATTGATTGGGTATGAGTGTGGATATGTTTGATGGGTATTAGTATGAGAGAATGTATATGAGTATTTAATAGGTGATTAAGTATCTATGCGGTGCGGGTATGTGTGCCTATGGGAGAACTTATGTTTTTGTGTGTAATGTATGCGGGTATGTATACGAATTTCCGTTTTGGTGGAGTCCAGTAAGTAAGTGTTCACGGATATGTCGTTCAGCTGTGTTAAAGCCCGTGTCGATTGTCACTTAATTTCCAGAGCGGCATTTGTGCTACGTATGCGTATAAATTCGCGTATCTCTGCCTGTCTTGCTTGCGTTGTTGTATTTTGGATAGCCGGATGTTGTTCCCTCGCATTCGCCGCGCTGGCTCATGCCGTTTCTTCGCTTTCTCTACTTTCTCGCTCTAGGCGTCGAAGCTCTTGGTATATATTTCTCGTGAAAGGGCTCACCGTATTTTTTACTTATTTTCCGATTGTATGTAGCATGTGACATACTATGTTGGTTCATCTTCCAGTATTCTCCGAAAATTTCTCTTTGTAATTGGAGTCTTGAGCATACTCCACGTCTACAGAAGTATCACTAAAAAATGGACAGTTAAGGGAATCATCATGTAGATATGACCGAAAACAGCCACGTTCCGTTAACAGTTGTATTATGTAGAAATCCATGTTTGCGGTTTATCCAAGTTTCGATAGTCAGAACAAGGCAAAAAGTCCATCAGCCTTTTGACGAGAGTCTCCAGAATTGTTGCCACTGTCTTAAATCGGAAGCCGCTCTTTTTGTCTGTTCTTTATTAACTTTTTCTGAAGCTCTTCTATGCAAAAAGTCTATTCACTGTTTCGATTTTTCTTTTGCAGTGCATGGCCTGACCAAAACATGGCGGTCTGAAAATATCACTGTATTGGAAAGTACGCGGTCTATAAAGCATATGTTTCAAGTTTGAAAGCGCCACGTTGTTTAGTATTTGTTTGGCAGCCATCAATAGTGAACGTTGTCAGTGAATTTGTGAAAATGGAGAGAATTGGTCATCGTTATGTGATACAATACTTTTATTTGAAAGGCCTCAGCCCAACCAATATAAAAGCTGAACTGGATTCTACTCTGGGTGAGTCTGCTCCTTCGTTTACAACAGTAAAATTTTGGGTTGCTGAGTTTAAACGAGGCCGTACGAGCTGCCAAGACGGGCATCGCAGTGTTCGACCAAATGAGGCGACGACTCCAAAAAGGGTGAAGAAAATTCACAAAGCGGTACTGGATGATCGTCGACTGTGCGTGAGCTAGCAGACATTATAGGCATTTCAAAAAGTGCGGTACATCGCATATTCCTTAAAAATTTAGACATGAGAAAGCTGTGTGCAAGATAGGTGCCGCGTTTGCTCACACTCGAGCAAAAACAGTGTCGTGAAGATATTTCAATTGAGTGTTTAGCGAAGTTAAACAGCAAGAAAGCAGAACTTTTGCGCCGTTTCATAACAATGGATGAAACATAGGCCCATCACTTTACGCCCGAGACAAAAGAACAATCAAAACAATGGATTCAAAAGAGAGAACCGACTCCAAAGAAGGTGAAGACCGTTTCATCTGTTCGTGGGATAATTTTCATTGACTATCTTGAAAAAGCAAAAACTATCAACGGCCAATATTATGCGAACTTATTGCAACGTTCGAGCGAAGAAATCAAGCAAAAACGCATTAAGCATTTGGCTAAGAAGAGAGTGTTGTTTTATCAAGACAATGCATCAGCTCAGAAATCTGTTATTGAAAGGGCCAAAATTAATGAATTAAAGTTTGAGTTGCTACCTCATGCACCCTATTCGCTAGATTTAGCCCCCTTTGATTATTTTCTGATCCCAAACTTGAAAAATATGGCTCAGTGATGAAAGATTTTCCAACGATGTAGAAGTGATGTCTAGCTAATGGCTATTTTGAGGAGCAAGACAGTTCTTATTAAGAAAGGGTATCGAACTTTTTGAACATCGCTGGGAAAAGTGTATAGAGCGGCGATTATGTTGTAAAATAAATAAAATTTTTTCCAAAAGGTTGGGTCGGGTATTTCTGGGACCGACATCGTACCTGAGCACTCATATATTGAGATAACACGCATTATGGAAGTGTACATCCGCGATTTTGCAATTTTGAGTCAATCATAACGCCAAGATATTTTATTGTTGGCTTGGATGTTATTTCATGTTAACCTATTGTTAGCGTGGTTTTTTTTGTTTCCTACTTGTAATTAATATGGCTTCCGTCTTGTGTTCAGCTAGTGTGAAACCAGATGATCCCGACCACCGTCGTACAATTGAAATTGTTTCGTTGCTTACTTAGACAACTTCTTTTAAATAGTTTACTATACATAATGGACGGTAGGCTTAAAGGTCCCCTGTGGGTTTGACTCCCTTTGATATTAATACAAGCTTCTGTGTCTTTCATTGTTTGGGAAAAACTCATCCGCTGAAGCAAGTGCTATAGATGTCCAGAAATATTTCCATTGTGGCTCAGATCCCAGCCTTAAAAAGATGGTTGATATCGTTTTAGACTTCTTAAGCCTTTTTCCAGGATCTGCCGGAGTGTGAAAATTTGGTCGACTATGGACTTTCCTGGCCCAAAACACACTAATAGGGGCCAGTCAGGCTATTTACGGAGGGTCTAAGGCATTCTTAAAAATTCTGCAGCGGATTGCTACAGCGGACCACAAACCAACTCATTTTCAAGATTTGGGAGGGAAGGTATGCCGACCGGACAAAATCTCAGTATTGTGTGCCCGATCATTCTAGACGGCCTCAGGCAAAGTTTTGTTTGTTGTATTATGCAAAAGCTTGTAAACAATCTGATTGATACTTTGAACTCCCATCCCTTAAGCTCCATAAGTCCACAATTGACCAAACACTCACATTACGATTGGGTTAGGTTAGGTTTAAGTGGCTGTTGAAAAACCAACCCAGTAAGGCCTATTGGCACATTTCCACGTGGATCTATGATCGTCCTACTCCAGAAACCATTTGGATTAAGAGCTCCAAAGCATAGGAGACTTTTAATGTCTATGTTGCTTAAGTCACTTAAGTCGTTGTGGAAGAAGGCCACTAGATGGAGATTTCCCTACAGAGGAGGTTAGGGATTCTCTCCTCTTCCTCCTGATCCATGTATCTTCTGCAAAAGCTTTTAGTAAACATGCCAAGCCTTCTTGCATGCTTACCTATGAGGTAGTGTCCAGTGATGACACCTATAATGGCGCTAAGATTCTATTTACAAGAATTTAACTCCTGGAACGATTCAGATCTAGCTTTAGTCAGATTTGTTTGGTCGCCAAGCATGTCGATCCAACTGCCCATCTATGGTTTGTTCTTCTATTAGCATCCAGTTTTATTTCTTCTTTGCACGTAGCGATAGGTATACCTGTTTTCTTTTTCAGTTGTGATAGGTATAGTGGTTCCAATTTTGTCAAGTTCGTCGGTCCTACAATTCCCTGGAATGTCTCTATGTCCCGGCACCCAGCAAAGGTGAACGTTAAACTGCTCCGTTATCTCCATTAGAGATGATCGGCAGGGTCCAGGTCCAGGGATTTGACAGCGGCCTGACTATCGGAAAAGGTGGGCATATCCTGCAGATATTACATTTTTCTTCAGCCTGGATAGGGCTTCCTTAATTGCCAGAATTTCCGCCTGGAACACGCTACAGTGATTGGTGAGGCGGAAGGAGAGGCTACGGTTAAGCTCATCGGCAAAAACATCACCACCAACCCCACTGACAGTCTTTGAACCGTCGATGTAAAAGTGGATTGAATTGTCATCCAGGAAGGTATTTTCCACCCACAAGGATCTGAAGGGAATGCTTACATGGAAGCCCTTGTCAAACCGTTGTTTGGATTAGGGTAGTCGATGCTTTCCGGTAGGATTCCTAGTGCGTTAATAATATTTGCGTGGCCAAAATGTTTATTTGCCCACTGTGAAGTCACTTTAAAGCGAATAGCTGCATTGGTGGCTAGTTGTTTGCTATATATTTAGAGGTGTGTAAGGTGAAACAGAGTGTCCAGAGCAGCGGCGGGAGTAGTGCGTAGGTCACCGCTTATGCTCAGACACGCTGTTCTTTGCACTTTACTCAGCTTCATGCAGTTCACTGCTTTGTCTAAAGCCGTCCATCACACAACCACCCCGAAGGTGAGTATCGGTCGGTGAGACCGAGATATATAGCCAATAGGTGATGCGAGGTTGGAGGCCCCATTTGTTACATTACTATAGATTCTAAAGAAAATGCAAGGAATCTACATCGGTCGTCTGGCCGATGACCTCTTCATTTATTTAATTACATGATCTTATAGTACATATACATATTTCGAAAGCAATCTTACCGAGAATTTTGACGTCAAAAATGGGTTTAGATACTGTAAAGAGCTGTAACTTCTGCTGCTTTAACTTCATACTAGGAAGAATAGTGCAAAACTCGCAAATCAACATCATAGGCAAAACTACTTGCATATCCCGATGACACTGATGTAATTGACAGGACAGTGTGCTACCGATGTTTGCAAGCAACCAAAGTCGGTTTAGCTGTTAATAAGAGCAAAAACAAGTATATGTCATTTAATTAATCGTGCATAAATATGTACGTTCATCCCCATCTGCAAATATATACGATTTTATGGATGAACATCTAGCTATCACATTATGTCGCTACCATATTACCAGACCATTTATACTTTCCATTCAACTTGTGAATTACACCAAGTCAAATTGACCTAAATCCATATCCCTTCAGACCCTCCATTTAAGCATTAATATTTAAGAACAAAAAACCACAACAATTCAGAAGGTCAATGAAAGAAAAAATAACAAAACCCAATCCCTACACCAGCAACGATCCATAAATTAATTAAATAACAACGCCAGGGTCGGGCAGCAAAACCTAGTCACTTTTGTTTGTATTTGATTTCACTTCCTCGGGCCATAAAACAACCCAGCCACCACAATGGCCCAAACCTGCCCTGACACAGTCTCATCTTTCTCATTAACCTTGGCTATTGATCAATTTCGTCCTTTAATGGTTTTCCTTTTGTTTCTCTTTCAACATGTTGTGAGCTTCTTTCATTCTTTTTGTGTTTTCCCTTCTTTATTTTCAGGACTGGCAGGGTATTATTAGTTCAACTTTAGCCTCCCTCATGCTTCTAGGGATATCGACGATAATTGCTATCGGCCTGGTGGTACACTCCGAGTTAGTGCCGCGAAAGCTCCAAGTGACAAATCTATCGGCAGGCATTCGTGGAGCAATTGGCATCAGTTGGCTGTTGCCATTACTCTTTGCCATTTGTTCGCCATTGATTAGTAATATAATTGGTAAATGGCCGAATCATTGGTGGTTGGAAGTTGGTAGCTCCGGTTTCATCCTTTTCATAGTGGTCGAGGTGCTGTTCATTGTCCTCTTCGGACTGCTGTTGTATACATTAATCAGAAAACTTTTATGGTTGTTGCGAAAACATGATAAACATGGGACTGCAATATGGAGACGGTAAGTATAGTATTTTCTTTCTAAAGGATTTAATGCCTTGTGATGTAAAATATTTTCCATATTTTCTTTCAATTACAGAATAGGACTGCTGTATCGTACAGGGATTATTTTATTTCTTAAACTAACGACAGACTCGCTGTTTGTTGCATATCTGAATACGTCGGGAGTATTTATTCTCAGTCATATCTTTGGAGTCTGCTGTATATTGCTGGTGAGTGAAATATAATTTACATTTCGTGCATCTACGAGTACTACAAAGTGAGAGTACAGTTTTCTCTGCTTGTAACCCCTGATAATGTGAGCAAGGGACGAAATACATCCTGCAATACCTTTACCTCTTTTTTATTTATTTAGTTCTTTTTTCAACGGGAAAGGCATATAATTGATTCATTGTTAAAGAAATCTTATGCGTTGTATGAAGACTTATAGTTGAGCTTATAATGTTTCTTCTATATTTTTTATGGATAGGAACAAAATGAGGGTTCACGGGACCTGTCTGACAATGCAAATAGAGATTTTGCTTCATATGTTTTTGTAGTATTCTCTTTTACTACCATTCGCAGTTATTGCTTATCTTACCAGTTGAAACTATCATATATCAGATTTATTAATTTTCGTTAAGTTTAAGCATATTGCCTTTGCCTTTTCACACCTCTGCGTGGTGTGAATTTAACCTTCCAACGGTCCTTTGGTCATTTTTGACCCATTTTTCTTTCTCTATGACAAAATTTTTGAAGGACTTGACATTTCTTGACTTTTTCTAAAGTGTTGAGCTGAACACAATTACGTATGATTTTATAAAAAATATTATAAACTTTGCGACGTACAAACTTTTTTACGACTGCGTCCCTCGGGTTAAATTTGACCCAACGGATGAATCGAAAGGTATTTGCAGTTTGCTTTGATTTCTCATTACTATACCTACTCAATTTGGTCATTTATAACCCAACCAGCATATTATTGTTTCAGCTGCGATTTTATATGTATTATCTATCTTTGCACCTTTTTATCTGATTACCGGAGAAAAACTTATTCATCAAAGAATAGATATCTATTCTACATTCTTGTTACGTGTCGCGGGATAGTTCATTTCAAAATATTGAATAATATATTTAGAATACTTAATTGTTGAGTTTATTATAATCCACACAATTTCAAAGGTGCATTATATCAGTTTTGGTTGTGCAGTTACATTGTTTGACTTACGGCGCTTTTTTAGTATTGCAATAAACATTTAGTGATTAGTACGTACCTTTGTTTGGAAATTGTACTTTGTAGCTATGAGTGATAGCGAAAGTGAGTTCTCTTTGACCGTATTTTCCAATGAAGAAGAATCTTGTTCTGAGCTCGAGAATCATGTTGAGATACCTGATTCATCAGACAGTGATTTCAGTGAAGTTAAAAATTTCTTTGTGCCTAACGAAATGATGGTGACAAAAAATGGTCAAATAAATTACTCAATTAATACATGCCGTTTGTAAGATAGGGCACCACTTTAATTAAATCGATACCATTTTCAGTTAGTACTAATCTTCAAAAGATACGTTTATAAATTTAAAAACTGTCGGACGATTTGTTCTCGAGATATAGCGTTGTGAGTAAAACAACTTTTGTTATTGTGAAAAAAATGGATTCAAAGCAATTTCGTGTGTTGATTTATCATTGCTTTTTGATGGGAAAAAATGCAGCCAATGCAAAGGAATGGCTTGATAAGTGTTACCCGGACTCTGAACCAGCCGAAGGAACCATTCGCAAGTGGATTGAAATATTTAAAAATGGTCATACAAGCACCGAAGTTGATGCACGCAGTGGACGTCCAAAAGAGGCTGTTTCAGATGAAAACATCAAAAAAGTCCACAAAATGATTACGAATGACCGTAAAGTGAAGTTGATCGAGATAGCTGAGGCTCTGAAGATATCAAAAAAGCGTGTTGGATATACCATACACGAATATTTGGACATGCAAAAGCTCTGTTCAAAGTGTTTGCCGCTCACAGTCGACCAAAAACAATAACGTGTTGATGATTTAGAGGAGTATTTAAAGCTGTTCCACCGCAATAAAGCCGAATTTTTGCGTCGGTATGTGACAATGGATGAAACTTGGCTCCATCGCTTCACACCAGAGTCAAGTCGGCAGTCAGCTGAGTGGCAATCGGGCGACGAACCTCGTCCAAAACGACCAAAAACTCAACAGTTGGCTGGCAAGGTTATGGCATCCGTATTTTAGGATACACATCGAATACTTTTCATCAACTATCTCCAAAAGGGGCAGACTATCAACAGCGTCTATTACATTGCGTTGTTGGAGCAACAACGTTTGAAGGACGAAATCGCAGAAAAACGCCGGCATTTGAAGGAAAAGGAAGTGCTGTTTCATCAAGACAATGCACCGTGTCACAAGTCGATGAAAACGATGGCAAAATTGAATGAATTCGGCTACGAATTGCTGCGCCACCTACCGTATTCTCCGGATTTGACCCCCAGCGGCTATTTCCTGTTCGCAGACCTCAAAAGAATGCTCGCCAGAAAGAGATTTTAGACCGATGAAGAAGTAATCGCCGAAACAGAGGCCTATTTTGAGGCTAAACCGAAATCGTACTACAAAACTGGTATCGAAAGATTGAAAAATCGTTTCAATCAGTGTATCGCCCTTGTAGGCAACTATATTGATAAATAAAGTTGAATTTTGCAAAAATTTTGTGTTTTACTATAAGACGGCACGGATATGTCAGCCCATGTGTTAAACCTAATGAAAATAGTGCCGGAAGAGCCTCAAGGAAAAATATTATAAAATTGGTGCTAGGATTGATACGTTATTCTTGTTCTAGAATTACAGAAGTCGAGCTTTCCAGCTTTGAATTATTTTTTCCACCTCCTTGGTAAAGAATGGACTGATGTTGATAGCACCGAACTATTTGCATTCATCGGACCGCTTTTATTGGCCGGCGTTTTTCGATCAAACAACGAAAACACTGAAAGCTTATGGAACTCTGAAAAAGGAAGACCAATATTTGCTGCAACCATGTCATTGAAGATTTTCAAGAAAATATCAAGAGTTATAAGGTTCGACAACAGGGAAAATCGAAGTGAACGACGACTATTAGATAAATTTGCTCCTATACATGAGTTGAGGAATCAGTGGGTTGACATCTTGCCAAAACTTTACAATCCATCCGAAAATGTGACAATAGATGAGCAGTTAGTAGCCAGTACATGCCATCAAAGCCAGCGAAATATGGAATCAAGTTTTGGGTACTTTGTGATTCTGCTACGAGCTATGTTTGGAATATTCAACCTTATACTGGCAAGGAAATCGGAAGTACTCCAGAAAAAATCAAGGTATGCGTGTAGTTCTTGATTTGATTATAAGTCTAAAAGGACACAATGTCACAACCAATAACTTTTTCACATCTTATCAATTGGCACAAAAATTACTGGAGGACAAATTACACTATTAGGAACAATACGCAAAAACAAGCCCGAATTACCACCAGAAATAATAAATATAAAAGGAAGACCAATATATTCATCTAATTTTGCATTTAATCTAAAATCTACTAAGTACTTTACATCATGACTCAAAAGTAAGTGATTGCTCGAATATAAAGCCAGAAATAATCCTGGATTATAACAATTGTAAAGGGGGTGTAGACACATTGGACAAAGCAGTAAGTGGTTACACTTGCAAAAAGATGTCAAAACGGTGGCCTCAAGTAGTATTTAGTAATATGGGCAATATATCCGCTTATAACGCTTTTGTTTTATTCAAATCCGGTAACCATACATGGAAAGACAGCCGCCTCTCAAAGCGCCGCTACTTTTTAGAAGGTCTTGGTATGCAGCTTATTACTCCCTACATTAAAAAGCGACAAACATTACCTCGAGCACATTTTTCACTTGAAGTTGCCAAAAAAATTTAAAATGATTTTCAAACCGATACACAACCATCTTCATCACCTCAATTGCGAAATAGTTCAGGAAGAAGAACAACTAAAAGAAATCTATGTCAAGTATGCCAAAAAGCAGATAATAAAACGAGAATAATTTGCGACATTTGTAATAAGTATATCATATATGTAAACAGCATTCTAAAACCATAACCTTGTATACGAATTGTAATAACTGACTGTATATTTTTCCTTTTATTATTGAATTAAAAGTTTTGTTAAGGTATTTATGGAAAACATGAAGTTCAAATAATTTACCTTAATTTTTATTTAAATAACTTTGTTTTTTCGTTTTTAATATTAACATTATTAAATAATGAAATCTTCAAGTAAAAACAAACAAATATTTGAAATAAAGCCTGAAAATAGAGTACTAAGTCAAATTTGACCCAAAGCCCGTTCGCGTCAGTAAATTTAACTAAGTAAGTTAAGTTTGAAAATTGAAGTTCTCCTCTATTTTGCAACCAAATTGTCGAGTACGTTTCATATTATTTTTAAAGAAAACGAATAATCTGTCGAAAGATTTTAGAAGTTCGCTGAGTTTGATATCCAACTTAGGGATGAAAATCATGCTTACGTCTCCGCAAGGCAACCAGAGAAGAGATAATTTAGTCGAGTCCATTTTTTTCTTTTTTCTTGTTGTCAGAACAGCGCACTTGGACCAGAAACGAGTCCTTTGTAGTCCTCTTTTGCGGCGTTTACTAGAAATTGTTAGTACCACACTTCTGTGGCAAAATGCTTACAGTACCTGTACCCAGCACATCAGCGCTGAGTATTTTGTTTTTCTATTATGGTGTCCTGTTACGACACCAGTAACAATTATACGTCTATCCTAGAGAGAGACAGCAGGAAAATCGCTAGAGATGGAAGCGATTTTTCACTTACTTTAACGATCATATAAAATTGTGAATGGAAATTCCTAACCAAAAACTCAAGCAGTTCTAATGCATATTCGGATCTTGAAAAACTTTCTTCTGCCTGGGAAGTTCATCCGCGGTTTCCTACCCCACGATCATATTGTGAACTACAACCCCGTTGTTCCATTCCTGGACACAGGGAAAATTGGTTTCTTATTGTCGCAGTAACAAAAGTTCCGGTATCATTGTTCAACCAGACAATCAATCCTCTTTGAAAAAAAAAAACCTATGATTTGCCGAAATTTTCTTTACAGTACCAGAAAGCATTAAGTGGTTAATTGACCAAAATGGATCAAAGCAGTGGATAGAGTACACTACCTTATGGGTAGCTTTTATTCACTAGCTCTATCACCATCCTATTCACATTGCTCTTATCCACAAAACTAGTAATTCATTCCCATGTTGTTTGAGTTTTTGAAGCACTCTTTCTCTTCCGCCTTGATAGGAACATTTTATTTCAGACATCAGACGCATTCGCAAAGCAGTTTTGTACTCTTAAAGTTCGACCATTCACTCCACGTTCTTTCACATAAAGGAAGTCAGACAGATATTTCTGCAGTTCTTGACGAGCGTTCAGTCATCTTTTCTGATTTTCGATATATTTTTAAATTTGAGCATAAATATACAATAGTATATGCCATTGCCAGGTTTGCAGTGAAGATTATCTTCGGTGTTGCTAGCAGCTGGTCTACACTTTTTTTTAATATAAATGGATATATGCTATCGATGCCATCAGCCCATCAGTCAGCCCACTAGCAGATTCGGTGATAGGTGTTCTTATTCCATGGTCGATACGATTTATCACGCTATTGTTAGATACATAATCTTTTTTTTGTCGGCGGTGCCATGATGCAGGGTATAGGTTCCCCTACTATTATGAAAGAGAGTCCGGATTCAAAACTCGGCCAATACCAAAAAGGGAAAAAAGTAATCTAATTTTTGAGAAACTATGGAAAAGTCTCGCTCTCAACGTCGGCGAACAACGAATAGAAGACAGACTAGACATTAGTCTACCTCTGACAGTCAAAATAAAACCATTTTCAAGACAGTAGTTGCATGTGCAGGTTATCCCGCAGAAGTTTGGTTGAAACTATCCCAAGCCTTTTCATATTAACCCCCATGTTATAAATTACTGAACCGATCGTTTTTGGGCAGCCCAATGAAAGAAGATTTCATGCAAAGCATTGACGGCTACGGAGTTTCATAATATTGCATTGTCGACTTTAAGGGTTCGCATATTTTCTCTGTTAATTATTTTTACCACCTTACTGACTCTGGCTTCACTTCTTGCGAGATACCTGATGGAATGTAAAATTATTCACTGATCAACGATAACAAACTACCAACGAATGACACTTTAGAGCAAAACATTGTTCAAGTAGTACGCGATATACGTCTTCAATTGTTTGAAAATTGAATCTCTAGATTGGCCTTTGGCCTTTGGACGTATCAATTCTATGAATTGATGAAAACTCCATCAAATTAATTTCTATTTGAACAAAAAAATTTGAACTTCTTAAAAAATATGCTGCATATTTATTCGATCTATTGCAAATTTCGTTATTATTTGCTAAAGGCGCCCTTGCGCCGATTTCTTTATTTGTTCAAACTTCGCTTTAATTTTAAAATAGCCTCTGGCGATATGTAGTTTATTAATAATTACTTGAATTCATTTTATTGCTTGCCACAACAACCATCGACTTCTTGCGCAAATATTTTCATTCTGGTGGTTTTCAAGCTTGATAATGCAATCACACCTACATACCATAGCTCATTAAGTCTCGTTAGGTTTTAATGCGTCTTAGGTTGTAAGGTAATTTTTACTTCTGTACAACAATTACAACCATAGTCCTTAAAAAAAATAGTTTTTCAACTTTTTATGGATGATAATTTTTATTAAAAAGATTCCGTATTTCTTATACTATTTTCTATGTAGGAAACTCAAGAGTTCCTCTATTTTATTTGTTCCTCAACTCTGTTCACAAGCATCCTTGTACATATGCCTTAATATATCTTGTCCTTATGCCAAAGCAAAGTATCTTTACCAACATGGTAGTGTAAAAGTAAAAAGAGCTAAGAAAATAAATAATTAGTAGGATCTGCTCTAGACGCTGTAAATCTTTTTAAATTCGTTATAGCAATGCATCCAAGTGCTCGTCGCAAGAAATAGATAAAATTAAAATGCAGTAAATAAAAGACATAAGAAAAATATATTGTATTGTATATGTATATTCACATAAAACTGTGAGGATGGAATGGTTTTTGTTTCTCCCTACGCCATTGTTTACTTGGAAAACTTGCAAGCATGCCATCCATATGTGTTTGCAGTTTTAATTAAAAAGTTTCCGCATGCTCCTCTTGAGGGTCAGAGGGGAGTAAGAATTCCGTGCCGTAGTTTATTTTACTTTTTTTTCGCACATTTTTTGGATGCCAAGGAAATGATTTTCTGAGATAAGTTTACACTTAACCAAGCATGCATATGTTGATCTTCTTCTTGCAGATGATGCTAATTTCAAATTAAAACGAAAAACAAATAATGAGATATTACAAAAATAAAAACTATATTAATTTGCCTGGGTACGTGGAAAAAATTCCGTCATCTTCATAAGTTTAAGATTCCTTAGATCATTTATCGTACTTTGTATTGTTTCACATAAAGTTTTTGCCTCCAAGTGTTCATTATAAAACTATTAAAGTCGTTAAGGCACCATATGTGACAGCTCTGATGTCTTCTTTTTTGACGGATTAATAAGCAATAGATTTTGTTCTGAAGTTGATTTAAAATCGCGCTGATGTTTAGATGCGGTATCTGTGGTTAATCGAGTGGAAATTCTTTCTTAAATGGATAGAAAATTTTTTGAAATTCGAAGATAAAAAATTTGCACAAAGTATGGAAAAAGATTGATGTAGAGGTATAAAATTATTTATTCCTTAGTTTTAAAGTCAGAAAAGTTATTTTACCCGAAATAACATTCAATAAATTGGGATCTATCAGATCCTGAATAAATTCTTTCAAGTTGTAGTGTCCACTCCCTAAAAAAACAGTGCAATACTTCCGTTATTGCCGCTTTCTGCATTGGCTGACTCTTAGTTTTGTTTTTGTTCAATAACACATGTTTTTTCTTTTTCGTATTTTTTTGTTTTTGCACATTAGCATCTTTAAGCCCCAAGTGATTTTCTAAATCTATCTCCGTAAGTAAGCTATGTATCTACCACTGCATTATTTACAGAAGCACCAAACTGGAAAGCAATTCGATTTTTAACAACTTGATGCTTGTATCCCTGTATCGTAATCCTGAAATCGTTAAAGCAGACGATTTCAATAAAAATAATTTTAGTTGGTTTCGATATTCTGAAAAGACAACGCCCAAAGGATGGTGTGTTGAGATCTCCGCTCCGGTAAACAATCTAACCCAGCATTTAAGTGAGCCCACGCGAATACCTCCCATTAAAAATCATGCCGTTAACACCCTGAACTTATTTCAAACTTTTCACCCTGATAAGCACACCGTGTTTATGCTTTCCCTCTTTCCCCACTTGATCCGGCGGTCAAGTGACAATCCGTAGGCCAATTCGAGATACCTGATACCGTAAGGTAGAGTGGAACAAAAAACTCAATACACTTGATAAAAACGGAAAACATTTCTGGAACATCGTCAAATTAGTAAAAAACGAAAGCAGACAATTACCTTTTCTAAAAAGCGTTTCGGGCTCATACTTTACCAAAGTTGAAAAAGTCAATGTACTTGCCGTAAACTTTTCCAATAATCATATTATTGTCTCACAAAGCTTAGATGATACACACACCAACACTTTTGTGAGCAACACCATTCAAGCTTCTTTAGAAGAATGATTAAATCATTATTCTTCCACCATTTCTGTTACCGAAGAAGATATATAATTTATATTAAAAAACCTTTGGCCTAGAAAACAGGAGAACTTGATATGTTAAGAAACATTTATTTAAAGCAATTGCCCATAAACGCATGTCTAAAAATGCAATATTTTCCTGATATATGGAAACTTGCAAAGTGGTACCGATATTAAAAGCTGGTAAACCACCAGAAAGGTCGGAAAGTTATAGACCTATAAGTCTATAAGCAACCTTAGTGAGGTATACGAATAGATACTAAAGGAGAAAATCTTAAAGTTCACTGATGTTCATAAAATTGTTCAAAACGAACAGTTTGGTTTTAGGCGTCATCACAGTATATCCCATCAGACACTCAAAATATGCAACTGCACTAAAATCGGTCAGAAGGAAAATCTACTAGCATGGTTCTATTAAACATTAAAAAGGCATTTGATTCTGTTTGACATGAGGGTTACATATACACAAAATTATACATTTCAATTTTCCTCCATATCTCTGTAAAATAGTCCAAAATTTCCGGTCCAGTCGTTTCAACGTTCATGTTAATAGTAGTGTCTCTGACTTAATATACTTTCAATCGGTGTACCACAAAACTCAGTTCTTGGCCCAATCTTTTATAACATTTCTACGTCTGATATACCAAAGTTACCGCACTGTGATTTAGCCATTATTGCAGATGACTCCGCAATATTTTTATTTCATGAATTTCATCTCAATATTGAAGGAAATCTCAAAAATGGAAAACGCAGGCTATTTTTGTCACTCGGAAAAGAAAGTCTTGCTTTCTTCTTCTATATAAATTGAGAGCTCTCTGTCAGATATATATGTAAGTACTTATTTAGATACCAAGCTTACATTTAAGGACCATATCACTAAAATTATAAAGAAAATAGGAATAGCAATAAAGATGCTTTTGCAACTCGTGATACTCATGTAAAAGCGAATGTTGAACTGATTGTTAATAGAATCCTTAAGCTTAATAAAGATGTAGTTTTGCTGGTAATCCGCTTGAATGAATTATGTACTTATGATTGATAAATGTTAGGTATACATATTTTTTCGTATATGTTTATTTACAAGTACGTTAATAATATATTGTTACTTATTTATTAAATATTTGTATATATATGTATGTTATATTGTATTTTTTCTTTTTTTTAAAAGAATCTAGCCATTTTTGTTTCTTTATTATTTTTTTTTTTTTTTATTTATTATTTATTTATTATATACTTATGCATGTTCTATTTATTTATTCTTACTTATTTTTGTGTTTATCCCGATATGAATTTGTGTATATGCATATCCTTTTTGCTTTTTTTTTATATTGAAGGTTTTTTTTTCGTTCTTTCTTCAAATTTTTGATTTGTTTTTTCCACGCATGCTGCATATTTTGCAGCTAGGTCAGAACTTGCAGATTGCGCCATGCCTCCATTTGCACTTGAGCGTGTTGAACATTATACGGACCGAAATAACTTTCGCACTCGTTCAAGAACATTTAGTGATCCTAATCAAAAATTCACTGGTCCAGATGATGTACTTCTACATCACCTTCTTGCCTCTGCTTTTACAAACTCATGAAATATCTCGAAACACGAAAACTTCTCAATGAGTGGTAATGCAGTTTTCGTAGCAACAGGTCTACTGCAAATTGGATGGCATACCTCACCGAGCAGCGGAACCTGCTCTTTAGCATTAGACATTAGACAGGGTTTGACATCTTTGACTCTTTTGTCGAAAATTGATTAGAGACTATTAGTTCGAAAGTTTAATATGCAAAAAATAAATTCTGGTCCAGTGTAAGACGCTATTTTTAATTTTGATTTTTTGTCTGAAACTTGTCTAAGCTGGTGTAATGCTTTTCTGCTTTTGATTTCCTTGTACTTCGGCTATAAAACGGGAACGGCAGCCTATGTTAATCTAATCAAAATCTGATATCAATATCAGAATGCACCAACAGAGTTGTGCTTCCTAAACACAATGCTGTCTTTTGTCACTAAAGAGAGAATTGAGCCACCCAGCCATTAGCATTGGATAACACTTGCATCATCGAAACTATTCAATATTTTTTGGACGGGTGGACGGATCTGTTGGCTTTCACTATACAGGTTGAATGGAATTTGAGTTGTTATCGCCGGATATAGAGCCTATGAGTTGCTCCCGCTTTTGTATGCAGTATCGCCTCATCAAACCAAGAGTTTCGTGGAGGTGGTCGGGTGAAATCTATCACACCAGTTACGGCATTTCTAATTGTTGATTGCAGAGAACGTATAGCGGTCAACAAGGATTTTGACGGTTTGTAGCAATTGTAGTCGTTTAATACAAAACCTCCCCACAGAATTTCTTCGTTTTTGTGGTATCTAATATACGCGTACCTTACCTGGTTAAAATCAGGTAGTGTGTCTTGGTTAAGGGTCTGATGATCAGGTGACCGCCATGCATTTTGTGTATATATTTTATATACATATATTGTATGGTATAATGGCGGAAAAACTGTCTGCTAGCTATAGTGATGTTCCGCCCCGCGGCAAAGTCAATTATCCTTAAACCGCTCCCAAACGTGTTTTCGTGCAGGCTATGCTTCCCGACTGCGCTACCAAAATTTCGTCTCTTCCTATTTTGGCGCTTAGATCACCTAAGGCGAATAGCATTATACTTCGGACATTGCTCATAAGTTTTGTCAAGAAGCTCGTCGAAACATTCTTTTGTACTATCGTCTATTCCTGAGCACATATTAGAGTGATGTGTGTAGGCGTTTACTTATTTGCCGAAAGCTCAAGACTTCTTGCTTTATTTTGCCGCTTAAAACAAATCTGTACCATAAAAGAAGCTACTTCCTTTCACATTTCCACTATACCTGTTACCCATAATGGTCATACTGACTGCTTTTCAAGCCACCGTTGATTCTATGATGTAAATTCTTCCGCCGAAAGTCCTCTTTCGAAGGTTTAGTCATTTCTGACTGTGTATAAATACTTTATAACACACAGGGTCATCCAACAACAGATGTCGATTCAAATCAATGGAAAAACGCAACATTTTTACTAAAAGTGATGATATTTGTATTTTAATCTGAGGTTTGTAACGATATACAAAATCTGTCAAATGTCCGCCTCGACTCTGCCTACAAATAGTAATTCTTGTGATAAAATTTTTCATAACGTTTTTGTATAACTGCGGCTGTTTTTCGAGAATAACAGCTTCGATATTTTCTTTTAGTACATGAATCGTTGGTGGAGCAGTGGCGTAGACTTTATATTTAACTTAGCTCCAAAAGGAAAAGTCTAAAAGTGTTAAATTGCACGATCTCGGTGGACAATTAAAGTCTTTACTTCGAGAAATCACACGTTCAGGAAATTTATCACGCAATAGAGCTATTGTTTCACCAGATGTGTGGCTTGTAGTATCTTCCTGCTAAAATTAATAAAATTATGACCTAATGACACCGAAAGCCCCAAAAATACGGGGCAAAGTAGTTGGATTTCGTCTCAAAATGTATACACCTGGGTTTTCAGTCATACTCTCAGTTACGGCGGCGATATTTTCAGTTGATCTTGCCAGACGAACACGAGTTAGAGTCTTCCCGTCACTAACCAATCTGAGACGTTCAAATCTATCGATTAAATTTACTATAACTGTGCGAGAAGGCGCTTGATAATGACCAAAGGACGAAAGGTTTCCGCGATGATTTCATCGTTTTGTACTCAATTTCCACTATTTCAACACGTTATGCGTATCATCAGTATTGATGGACGTTTCATAAGCTCCTACTTTTAGCTTATCAAAAATGATCGCATTAATATAGGGTCTTCCAATAGGGACTTGACAACTTTGAATTTAATTTGTGAACGCACTCTTTCACTAATCATCAAACTGTCACTGTCAACTTATTCAGTAAACTCATCATGGTAAAGTACACTAACGAGCTACGTTCTCCGATTGGGTTCTGGAGAAGATGAGCCAAGATGATGAATTTCATCGCAAAATCATCTTTAGTGACGAAGCTCATTTTTGACTCAATGGGTTCGTCAATAAGCAAAATATGCGTTATTGGTCAGGTGAAAACCCACATGTGCTTCATGAATCATCACTTCATCCACAAAAAATAACTGTTTGATGCGGTTTGCATGCCGGCGGCGTTATTTTGCCATACTTTTTCGTCGACGATAACGATCGTCACGTTACTGTGAATGGTCAGCCTTATCGCGCCACGATTACCGATTATTTTTTTCCCGAATTGGAAGATATGAACTTAGACGACATGTGGTTTCAACAGGAAGATGCACACGCTACAATCGATTTATTGAAGAGTAAGTATGGTGAGCATGTTATCTCAAGACATGGGCCAGTCGATTGGCCGCCTCGTTCGTCCGATTTAACGCCGCTTGACTATTTTCGGTGGAGCTACGTTAAGCCATTGGTTTATGCCTTTTCTGCCGAAATGTGTGGCCGAGTCGTTGAAAATTGGGTCCAATGAATCGACCGCTGCAAACGTGCCCGCGATGGCCATATGAATGAAGTCAATAATAAAGTTTTTGAAATATCTCAAATGGTTTGCCTTTTATTTAAAAAAAAAGTTGTCAAGTCCTTATTAGAAAACCCTATATGTATTTGTACATATTCATGCCAGATCAGGGGCAAAAAGGTTCGCGTATACAATCTACCAGGGAGTAGTACACTTGCTTTTGCACTTCCAAAGCTGAATACCGTTTCAGATACACAATGGCAAAAAGAGTGCTCTTAAGTCGAAGACGCAGAATATTGTCATGCTTCCGCCACAATAAATGGTCATCAATCGTAAATGCGAAATAACTGGTACAAACGATTTGACAGACTTTTCCATGTGGTTGCCCATATCTGATTCTCAAATCTACCAGGGAGTAGTACACTTGCTTTTGCACTTCCAAAGCTGAATACCGTTTCAGATATACCATGGCAAAAAGAGTGCTCTTAAGTCGAAGACGCAGAATATTATCATGCTCACGCCACAGTAAATGGTCATAAATCGTAAATCCGAAATATGTACTTTATATACTATATAAATGTTGCACAACAAACAATTTCTGGCCATTTAAAAGCTATGAGAAAGATCCAAAAGTCTGGAAAATGGGTGCCACATGAATTGAATGAAAGACAGATGGAAAACCGAAAAACCATATGTGAAATTTTGCTTCAGACACGATAAGAAATCAGTTTTGCATCGAATTGTTACTGGCAATGAAAAATGGATATATTTTTAGAATCCCAAAGGGAAAAAATCATGGGTTAATCCGGGACAACCATCAACTTCGACTGCAAAACCAGATCGATTCGGCAAGAAGACAATGCTGTATGTCTGGTGGGACCAGAAACGTTTGGTGTACCACGGGCTCCTAAATCCCGGTGAAACCGTTAATACAGATCGCTGCCGATAACAAATGATTAATTTGAACAATGCATTAATCGAAAAACGACCAGAATGGGCCAGAAGACACGGCAAGGTAATTTTGCTCCATGACAATGCACCTGCACACAAAGCAAAACTGGTTCAGGATACAACCAAAGCACTTGACTGGGAGCTGCTACCCCACCCGCCATATTCACCAGACTTCGCTCCTTCCGACTACCATTTGTTTTCATCGATGGGACACGCATCGAAAATTGGGTGAAATTTTCGGTTTGCTTCAAAAGACGAACAGTTTTATTGGCGTGGATACCATAAATTGCCTGAAAGATGGGAAAAATGTGTAGCTACCAATGGGCAATACTTTGAATAAAATGTTTTTCAATTTTCTATTAGGAATTAGTGTTTTATTTTCATAAATACCGGTGTACATGGTATTTATTGAGTAATTAAAAAAAAAAAAAAGTTTATTTGGTTATTTCACAACGCCAATGTCATTCAGTTAAATATACAGCTTTTCTATTTCTTTGGATGCATCTGTATATATGTATAATTGTTTGACATACCTCAGGCGCATCGCTAAATACAATTTAACGATATAAAATAATTAATCAATCTGCAACTGTCCTAGAGTCTAATCAGCCATAAAATCATGTTAGTAATGGATGTTGCTGGCCTTAAACAGAGTTAGTCACAGATTTTCCACTAAGTGGACAGATAAAGTTCCAAACGTTGCTACTAATGAAGAATCGATTAATTTTATACACTTTCGTTTCCTAGCTGATTTCATTTATTTGGCAGATTCTTTTGATGATTTGATGCTATTGGCTTATGTGGAAAGTACGTGGTATAAAATCTTTTCATACTATGAGACAACCGAGGAAAAAGTTTTACGATATCTACTGCTGTTCCAATATTTGATTTAATGTGTTGCCAGGCTGTCACCCAAACACCAAACGCCCTTTACTTTTTGCAATATTACAAATATTATACTTTATGTTATTACAAACGTAGAACGCGCAAATTCATTGCACAATTTCATATCTCTTATGAGTGCGTATAAAAGTCCTTTAAATTTTGAATGTTCGTAGAAAAACGTTTAAGAAAAATTAAGTAATTGGCAGCAAGCTACTTCTTGAATAGTTAACGATTCATTACAAAATTAATTAGTATGTACCCCGTTGATGGCTTTACACCCATCTTGCACCAGCTTATAATGATGGTAACTGTTTGCTTATTACTTATTCCTCCGGTCTCTTCGAAAATATTAAATTAAATCCATGTTCACATTAATGGAATAAATTAGAATTCCTTAACTCTTAAGATTCTCCACGTTTCACCTGAGTTTCATTCTTGTTTCATTTTTTTGGTTGCCATAGAATGCGAACCTTAATTACAACATAAATGAGTCGAGGTACTCATAAACCAAAGTTTGCACGCTTCCGCTTGCGTATTCACCTCACAAGCTTTAGACGGTGAATCCCTGTATACGAGTACGTAATTCTACACCACAAGGCTTTTATTAAATTATTTTGCTCTTTTCCAGGAAAATTTCAAGGTAAGATTTTCATTTGGATTGGATTATTTGTCAACTAACTTAAGGATATGTAAAGCAAGGTAGAGATTTTGTATCGTGCTCGTACACGCATACGAGTATGGTATACGTTTGTGTTTTCGTTTTATCTCGGTTTTTTTTTTTTTTGGATTCACTTTTATCAACAACATCTGATATCTACATATGCTCGTATTAAGGATCAAAAAAAAAAAATAAATAAATAAAAATAAAACCGACAGAATTACTTTTTTTTTTTTTTTTTTTGAATGTGGAGTAAACATGAAAATTGAAAATTAATTCTAAACTAAACTGCGACCTAGGTGCATTTTTATGATGCTTATTGTATTTTCTAAATTTATTATATGTAAAAAATAAAAATAAAAAAATTAGTTAAGTACTAACATATAATAGAAAAGTGAATTTATTTTTTTAAAGTAACGTAAATCCTGAAGATAAACACGATAATCTCTTCGTCCGCACTTAAATATGCCACAAGGCTGAAGTAAATTATAACAGTAAACTGGACATCGATTATAGACTAAATTAAGAACTACCTGAGCCATAAAGACTTTCATAGTTGACGTATGTATAGTCTTCAAAAGATTATCGAAATATTTTAATTTAGATCCACTTCAGGAATTTCATATACTTGCGTATTTATGTACCCTGTAGATATCAGCCTGAGACTGTTGGTTTTTTTTATATACATAGATGTATGTAATCAACGCGCGCACAATGGATTTGGGTAACCTTAAAGTGGTTGTACACAGCGCGGATGAAGGAAAATTAGGGAGGGAGAAAAGATAAATACCGATGTACATTGGTCTTAAATTTTGCAAGTTATAATAAATAGCAAAAAGAGAGCTCGGCAAGGAATTCCATATGTGGGTTGTATGATATTTCAAAGTATGCTACTGGCTATTTTAATGGAGCACTCGTGTTGAAAATAGCGATAAAACAAAGTGAGACAAGAGACTAGATCAGAAGGGGTAAAATATTTCTTACATCTGTTGAAGAAACATAGACATTTCGAAGCGTTTTTGAAGACACTGAATGTGGAACCTATTGCAGTTTGCGCCAAATTTAGGGTTTTCCAATAGGGACTTGACAACTTTGAGTTTAATTTGTGAACGCACTTTCACTAATCATCAAACTGTCACTGTCAATTTATTCAGTAAACTCATCATGGTAAAGTACACTAACGAGCAACGTCTGCAAGTTATAAAAATTTTCTACAGATATTCGGAGTCGCAAAATCATCTTCAGTTCGTCAATAAGCAAAATATGCGTTATTGGTCGGGTGAAAGCCCACATGTGCTTCATGAATTACCACTTCATCCACAAAAAATAACTGTCTAGTGGAGCAGTTTGCATGCCGGCGGCGTTATTGGGCCATATTTATCGTCGACGATAACGATCGTCACGTTACTGTGAATGGTCAGCGTAATCGCGCCATGATCACCGATTATTTTGGCCCGAATTGGAAGATGTGGACTTGAACGACATGTGGTTTCAACAGGATGGTGCCACAAGCAACACAGCACACACTACAATCGATTTATTGAAGAGTAAGTATGGTAAGCGTGTTATCTCAAGACATGGGCCAGTCGATTGGCCGCCTCGTTCGTGCGATTTAACGTCGGTGGAGCTACGTTAAGTCATTGGTTTATGCCTTTTCGGCCCAAATGTGTGGCCGAGTCGTTGAAAATTGGGTCCAATGAATCGACCGCTGCAAACGTGTCCGCGGTGGCCATATGAACGAAGTCGAGTTCCATTCATAAATGTTTTGATTGCACTTCAAACCAATAATAAAGTTTTTGAAATATCTCAAATGGTTTGCCTTTTATTTAAAAAAAAGTTGTCAAGTCGTTATTAGAAAACCCTATAGTAATACATCAATCACCTAAACAACACCTGTCCACATAATACGACAGGCGACTCCTTTAACCTGTCAATAGAGATGTACATAAGTCTCACTTGACTTATAATGTCTAATCAAATATTCACACCGACCGATTCTACCGAACGACCAAATGACCAAAAAGTAAAAAGGCTCAACTTCAGAACAGTCTACGTCAGAATGCTGCAAAATTGTCAAAAGTCTGAAATTTTCGACCCAAGCGTGATCTGTAATTTAAAATGGACACTCTTCGCTTGTTTTTATTTACGAAAGGTCCTAAATGTAGCTTTGATCCCTTGGTCATGCAAACAAATTGGTGTCAGTTATTGGACATTCCAACACAACAACTTTTTGATGATCACGTTCCGGAATTTAATTCTTCTCAGCAGTGGCCACCATATTCACCAGACTTGAATCCGATAGTCTTCTCCATAAAGTCTACTTTGAAAGCTAAGGTGTCAACAAAATATATATTAAAGTGTCTATTAACTCCTTTTCTCACATCCACGTAACTCAATTGGAGGAACTACATAGTGAACACCTTATGTGGACTACTCGAATATATTTGGAGAATAGTCCTATAAGGGCCGAAGGCTCTTACGTCCGAAGAGTGAGTAAATGGAAGTACCCCCAAGGCTTAGGGTTTCATGACGGGGTAATTGTCCGTCCCCGGAAAATGTAGTTATGAAAGAGATTCAACGGTGCTCGGATTTAGTAACTCTTTAAACGGCAGAGCAAACCGGAACGACAATGTTCGCTCCTGGAATGTTCGTATGATTCATTGTATATTTCTGGAGCAATTGAAAAGAAACCGTCCTTGCGCAGTAGAAGGCAGACATACCTGAAAGAGGCTGTCATCAAAGTGATGACTTTTAGACCACGTGCTTGTTCATGACACTAGACATGCGTCAAACATCTTAAACGTCCGTACATTCAGAGGCAAACGTCGACACTCCCACTTTTAGGTCATAGCCCTTTATAGAGCTTGACTGCTGAATGAAAAAAAACTGACGACCATCCCTGAAAAGAAAAATTAACGTAGAGCATCCTAACATTCCCGAAGTAGCTAGAGACTACTGAAAGCGATTAAGCAAAATCTTTCCATAACTCTATCATCATTCACAAACACTAACGACCAGTGGACCCAGTATCGTACCATCATAAAAGATTTTGCCGAAAATTGCAGCGAGGGACGAGTGTCGAACTGAAAAACTGGAGTAAAAGAAAATTCTGCTTAGAAAGAAGAGGGCAAAAGCAACCTGCTAGTCAACGATATCACCTCACGATAAAAACAACAGTCGCAAGTTCTATAAGAAAGCCAAACAACTGGCAGACGGCTTTAAGAAGGGAAAACATGCCCTTCGAAACAGAAAAGGTAATCTAGTTACTGACTCATAGCATATTCTAGATGTGTTAAGGGCAAGGAGCTGTATAAGGTGATGGCTATTTTTGCAATTACGAGACAACTGATCCAGTTATACCGAGAAACATTTAAAAACACGCGTTGTGCTGTATTAGATAACGCTTCTTCAGAAATTTTCCCGACATGCGCCGATAGTGCGGCGGGCTGATGTAACACTAGAGGCACTATCTCCCACAAATTATCCCATTCATTAGAAAACGCAGATGACATTGACATCATCGCTCGATCTAATTATCCAATTGTCCAGCCATTTGTAGCAGTATAAGAAAAGGTTAATTGTGAACAAGGATAAAACAAAATATACTGTCGACAAGTACAGAAACATCATAGTTAGCAGCTATAATTTCGAGGAATACTATACATACCGAGGAGTGAACATCGACTTAACAAATATTACTTTAGTAAAGATCCAACGAAGAATAACCCTAAGAACCCGTTCCTACTTAGGTTTATCAAAACAGCTGGGTCAAAACTCTTCACGGGAAAGACAAAGGTTCTCCTGCGCAAAACCTTGATCTTACCGATTCTACCATATGGCGCCGAGGGCTGGACTATACGCAGGAAAACGGAACTAATTCTGGGTGCCTTTGAAAGTAAAATACTTCTTAGAATTTACGGTCCAAATAGAGAGGAGGGCAATGGATTGAAAGATTCATCCCGCGAACTCAGCGATGTTCTAGCTAAAAGAATCTTCAAATAATAACCCGAAACGAGCAGGAACACCGAAACTCAGTTTAAAAGATCAAGAAGTCTCGGATGCCAGGATACTTGGTATTACAAACTGGGAGCAGCATGCTGTTGGTCGGCTGCCGTTAAGTATAATTAATTAAGTATAATCACAATGATTGACGACGTTATCCGCACTAGAATCGAACAATCGAACAGAGGCATGGTTTTCAGAAATCAAATGTGATTCCAATATTGTCCCAAAATAAGAAATTAAAAACTAGGATATTTTAATAATACAGGGTCCGTATTATTTGTGTAAATAAAAATAAAAGTGTTAATCTGAAGTATAAATTCGTATTTTTGCTTAATAATATCCGGAGTTGTTCCTGTGATGTCAGATATCATTACCAGTTGGAAATATATGTAGGTATGTACATTTTTCTTCACTGCAAACACACTTAGACTTCTTGTGAAGAATCCACTAAAATATGTGACCATTGGACTCAGTTAAAAGACTTATTGCTCTAACATACAATACAGACTCGTATATTTTATTGAAAACTATTGTAATTTGTTTTTCCATCTTGTTTAACCATCTTGTGACTGACAAAGTCACAAACATTCCATGTGCATAACCAAAAATCAACAAGAAAATTCCAAACACAAGATTGAATACTGCCCTTCCTACTCGTGTGTGATATTAGAAAACTTTGCCTTTATCAAAAGCAGTATTATGTTGCATACAGTATCCGTAGAATCCCTATAACCCAGCATTGTTTCCAGTGATTGAACATAATAATTGACTTTGTTGAACTTTTATCATTTCAGGGATTCTCAATACTCATCTGCTTTGTTATAAAAGCTGAATATAGTCTGCGGTCGTCATCTGACCCTATTCAAAAGGCCAGCACCAAAACCAGTCTCGACGACAACTACTGCTCAGGATCCATAAATAGCCCACTGAGTTGTAAGTATTAACCATGTCAGTCCTATTCAAATGACCTTCAAATATACATACGTAATCTAACCGGGCTGTTTAACTTTCTCACACACAGTTTATACTAATCACGAAAAGGAGAAAGACAACGAAAGTGGCGCACCACTGCAACAAACTCTACCAGATGCCTCAACTACACATCTGCCATTAACAATAATATCAACGGCTCCACGTTGCCAGATGGTTACCGGATTGCAGGCAGCTAAATCGGTTGAAACCTTCCTTGGCATGGTGGTTGTAGGAACTGGGCCGGCAAACGGTGGTAGCGGTAGTCCTTCCGCGGGAAGTTACAGTGATAAAAAGACTAAGTTACATGAAATGGAACAATACTGTACGCTGAAAAATGTCGCCGAACAAGGCCGAAGCACCACGCCCGCAGGGACTGATGTAAGTAACATCAACATCGGCAACAGCAGCAGTAATAGTATTGGGGGTGGTACTAATTCAAAATCACTCTGTTGTAACATACTTCTGGGTGTCGGCGGTAGTGGTAGTAGCAGTGGCAGCAATAATAGTGGTGGTGGTTCTAAAAACAACGATAGCAACGATGACAATGATACATCTTCGTGGCAACGAAGGCCGCACCAAATTACTGATAGCCGGGGTTTTTATGATGCCTATACACCAGCTGCAGGGATGACGGCCAGTGGCCATCAGCATCATCTTCTTCATCATCATGCAGCGAATAGCTCTATCGCAGGGCAAATTACAAAGCGTATTCTGCCAGAAAGTCATGAATTCGTCGGAGTTGAAACTCTAGACATCCTGCAAGGTGTATCGCCAGGTATGTACGAGTATCCTGAACTTTAATCCCAACGAATTTTCACTTGTGGTGAGTAGGTGGTACAAGTATGTATGTCAGGTAAGTACTGCTGCCTAGGAAGTTAGTGCACGACGACGTTGATGATGCCAATTGAGAAGTTTTTTTTTTTTAATTTTTTTTTTCTTTCTGCTTGTGAAATATTTACTGCTTCTGTGTGCAATTAGTGGATACGACTACTAGGGTTGAGTTTGAAAGGGGCAGAGCAGAACCCTATTGAGAACCTTGATCTAGTACCGAGTATAGTAGTCACGTAAATATGATAAAATTTAATGAACTAAGGACACAGCAGTACGTCAACGAACTTGTTCCAGTTTTTCGTGCTTTTCCGTTTTCCTTGAAGGCTTTTGTTCTTATTCCTGACACATTAAACAGCATATGAAAGTTTATTTAGTTTCGAAAGTAGGACAGGTGGGGATGCTTTCATTTAATTCAGTTTTGAAGTACTTTTGTTTGAAAAAAAAAAATTGTTTTTAAACCATTTCGCCATTAAAGACGACCGCATCAGTCTTCAACCAAATTACATAAAAAAAATACGATTGTTTATTCCATCTAAAGACAGAGCTTTCATTTGTTGAACACTCGTTCATGATGCCATCTCCTTGTTTTTGGGGCAAGAATACAAATTATGAGAGTCAATGGGGGTCTTTTCTGCAGTGGCATTGGTTTTTCCATTTTATTATTATTATTATTTTTATTATTATTATTTTTTTTTTTTTTGTCACTGGAATAAGCTATTTAGAGATGATATTTTTTTTTTAAGATGAGTTTATCAAAAAGATTAGATTCTTTTCTTTAAATATAGCAACTTTTCAACGTACATTTTGTAGTAAAAAGTAAAACCATGAGAAGCTGTATTAAAACAAGAAGAACAGCTAAATTTGGGTGATGGAAGTGTTAGACAGCATTCCATGAAAGTCTTAAAAGAGTCTTGAAAAAAATAATTACCCAGTATACATACGCGAATCCGAAAAGATAAATGAATTAAAAACTCGTACCCGATAACTTTCGTAAGTCATCAAGGCATTATTGTCGTTAGTTTGAACGCTTCTACTGTAGCCGACATCTTGCTTCCGAAAAAACAAATGTGTTCTGGAGAACACCATCGATTCAGAAGATCGGAGAAGATCCCAGCGCCGGTCTCTCTCACCATTTTGATACAGCCATTAAGATAGGTATCGGGCCACTTGTGAAAATACAGGAGAATGATATTGTATTTAAAATTCTTTGTGGGGTAGTACTTCGACTTTGGTCCCCAGTGATTTTTGTACGTAGAGATCTAAGAATAAAAATCAAAGATGGTGTGCAATCTTGATACTGGTCTTGCAATCCTTTACACTTTTGTCAATTACTTTAGGTTACTTATTTTATTGTTGATTATCAGTATACAATGTTAAGCGAACGTGGATTTAGAAGTATCTATACATACCATATAGATTTGGCCGCCACCCTCTCCCGAACATGTAGCTGGATTTGTAGAAGGTTCTTCAAAATTGAATTTATAGTTGGATTAACTATCTATCTATCCTAAGTATTTTGCGATATTGGATAGTTGGAAGTTTGTCCTGTTAATGGAAGCTGGGTCAAAAGTAACAAAAATTTGTAAAAAGGGCCAGGTCTATTTTCTTGTGCGTTAGTCCCCGCTTTCCATTTGCCGTTAGCTCTCAGAGCATAATTGAGGATTTCGCTATTGGTACTTATCGATGGCTTGAAGGACCATTTCATCAACATACGTGAGGGCTCTAATGCTTCTTCGTCTTAGTTCCTGAAGTACGTACTCCTTAAGGGGTGAACAAATAGTACCTTTCATTGGTCTCGAGTTGACCATGACATTTTCTCGAATTCTTGACATTATAAAAAGAAAGACTAACTCTTCATGCAGTGGCGCTTTCCTAACTATGATAGCCAAGCAATACTTTACATAGTTTTAAGATAAAAGATCTCTAGCAAATAGGTTTAAAATTTCCTGAAGAAAAATTGTCTTTCCGTGATATAAGGTACCTAAAATAAGCAGAAGTCGGAAGTTAATGATTATTATCTCTTAGTGATACAAATCACTTTTTTATATTTGGCTACCTGCATTTGTATTTTCGAGTTAGAGCTGAGGTTTTCTCGTCCCTTTGTTAAAGCATTTCAAATCGCTGGTCCACGCAAGAGGAGAATCGTGGAGTTAATTGAGTTGAGAAATTCGTTCCTACTGTTCCCATTGCGATTTCATTATTTTGAGTTTACATTTTGAGTTTAGTATTTTTTTTACTACCGATGTTGTAAAGTTTTTACAGTCAAGGGGCAGAAAAAAAAGTTTAATCATTCAGCAAGCAAAGAATGATAGGATAAAATATACATATTTGGTAATTTCTAACAGACATTTTGTCAGAATAACTCAAAATAATTATGTCAAGCATCTTTCTTCTGTTTTAAACAGTTAAGGTTTTTTTTTTCTTTGTCGCAGTGAGTGATTCAAATAATTTTTTTAACTACAAATTGAAATAAGAATTCACCGCAAGAGTAAGTGTCCATACTTCCTCCATATGTATGATGAAAACTAACCCCACATCGGATTATCACATCAAGCACTTTCGAGTCGTAAGTCATGCATGCTGAGTCAAGGTTGAGTAAATGCTTTCCTAAGCTTCATATTCCACTACTGGGCAGCACTGGTTCTTTAGGTTCGTAAGTGAGTAGTTAGCAACTTTTAATATCAATATTTGCAAGAGAATTATTTTATTTCAGCAGAAACCGAGTTAAGTTATTTCTTTTCCGCAAGGGCCTGATTATTTGTAAGAGGACTACTTTAGGTTAGATTAGAATACTAGTGGAGGTGGTATAGGGAATCCCAGATCACTGCAGCCACAGATGGGCCTTTTGTGATATCTTTTATTTAGAGCTCATCCATGATCACGCAGTTTGTTAGAAAGGCGGCTACATCTTTAGGTGAGCTGGCAGCTATGTTCGCCGCTTCAAGGTAGAAGGTAACGTTGAAGCGCTTTGTTAAGACCATTGCAGTCACATAGTATGTGTGCTGTAGTTTCCACGTCCTCGTTACACAGTCTCATAATTATCATATGGTCACTCGAATCTGACTTCTACTTAGTTGTAGTAGTTGTTTTGTGGCAACAGCTTGGCATAAGGATTTCAGCTAATCTGTTTCCTTCGGTTTCTTTCCAGAAATGAAGCTTCTTTTCCTCTAGCTATGTTTTAATACTACCTTTATTGATAGCCCACAGAATGGTTTTGGCATCATAAATTGAGATGCGGATACTTTCTTGGCTATTTAGTCCACTGTGTTCTGACACCCAAATCAGATGAACTTTATTTATGGTGGCCAGTAGTTGCAGGAGCCTGCTTGTATCCATACTACCGTGAATAGATTTCTTAATGCGGGGACCGTATATTCCGGCTCCAACTCCTTCATTTGTTTTGGATCCGTCTGTGTATCATACGTATGATTCCTTGACAAATGTTGATTTTTCCTGCTCCCAGTAAAGACGTTCTGGAAATGTAACTTTAAAGTTGTGCCGAATAATATATCTTGGTAGACATTTGTCCATTAAATGTATTCCAAGTTGTTTCCTTTTTTTGAATTCATGAAGAATTGCATAATCTAGTTTGGAATTGGATTCATCTTTTGTGATGAGCATGCAGGTCGTAGGCATTTACCATTGCTTCTTTCATGATTTTCAGATGAAGTTGTGGGATGTTTAGGATAACATCCAGCGCATCTGTTGGTGCGGTTTTCATTGCGCAGACACAGGCTAGTCTCTGCAATTTATTGAGTTTTACCTGCCTAAATCTCTGCGATGCTTTCTGCCAGGCAGCGGCTGCATACGTGATGATAGGTTTCGTTATTGCCGTGTACATCCATAGTGTCATTTTGGGATTAAGTCCCAAATTTTTTCCATCTAGACATTTGAAGGTGGCGATGGCGTGATTGTTGACTTACTTGCTGTCACGCCACCTACCTGGGTTCGAATCCTGGTAGGAGCACAACAGCAAATTTTTCAAAACCGTACTCACCCTTTCGGCGGGCAATGGCAAACCTCTCTGAAAAGCTTCTCAGGAGAGCCGTTCGGAACCGGCAATAAACAGTACTCAGAAGTGTAAAAATTCACAAAGTGAAGTGGCCTTGGCCCACACCGGGCTGTCGCGCCACTTATTTATTTTTATTTTTTTTTAAACATTTGCTTGTCCATAGTGAGGTCCTGGCCTTGTCAATAGTCTTAGAAATATGAGGATTCCACGTTTCAAGCTTTTCATGCTGTGTGAATTCTAGATATTTTACTTCCGTTGAGAAATCTATTGTTTCACCGAAGAGAGTGGCATTTCTGAGTCCTTCTCGCCTCCGTCTCTTAATGAATTTAATAATGGTGCTTTTCTTGGTATTGGCTCAGGGCCTACTTTGATGCACCATTCAGCAACTTAATTCAAAGCTCTCTGGAGGCGGTCCGAGATTGTGTGTTCGAATTTACCTCTAATTAGGATAGCAATATCGTCTGCATACCCTTGGACATATGATAGAAGCCATCATTACTAAGAGGAGGACTACTTACTAGTATCCCAATATTTGTTACACATAGCCTGCATAGATTGAGTACCCATAATGTATTGTTTAAATTCGGAAAAAAAAATATTTTTTGCAACCTATAGTGATGCGTTACCGAGTAAACAAAAAAACTTGTGTTTAACAGATATTAAAAATAAGTGTAAAGCCGATGTTCCTGCATCCGAATCATTTGTCTGCGTGATGCACTGATTCGAAAACATAACGTCTCTGTCTCGTACCCGAGACTTACTTTCCAGGTAACATGATCAGACCGGTTCACCGCTAGTATCTTAAACCGGTTTTGGTAATGGATAAAGCCATTGCGTCCTTTGATGGCTTCAAGTCGCTTGCAACGATGACATATATCAACGACATCTCTGAAAAGAATCTTCACTACAAGCCTAGTCCTGGCACAGATATCGAACTCCTAATGCGTGATTGTACCATGGATTCCAAAGCGGAAGATATTCAGAGACTGTTCTTCAAATCTGCTGGAAAGAATTTAAGCCACACTTGACAAGAAACAGGAGGCACTGGTAATTATTATTGACGTTGCAACTTTTCACGGCTTATACAACTCGAACAGACAACAAGGCGTAGAGAATTTGTGGATAAAAGCAATGATTTCCCAAGCACACCTGTCTCTGCTCTAAATGCACTGATGAGTCTATTAGATGATAGAATTCTACATCACGTTAGAAAACTTACTGGAGGAGATATTTGCATCTATAGCCAAAGTTAAGGTCTGCTAAAGGTCATGCTCAATCCCCTCATAAGTTCTAAGATAGTTTGAGAGTGCAAGATTTCTCTGAACGTAGTCGCACTCTACTCAATAAATCTTGTCGCAGATTGCAATGGAATTCCAGACAATGAAATCGCTGACAAACTTGCTAAGCAAGGCGGGTTTCAAATCCCTGCATTCTCTATTGTGTCTTTCATCGATAGTTTCTTGTGAGAAAAACAAGGCGCCAAATAATTGCTTTTAGGCGTGTGAATAGTAAAAGGTAAGTGCCTTTCCTGCAGTCTTTTAATAAGGAAAACTGCAAACTTCTTATTGTCGAGGTAACATGCAGTACAATTTTGCTTTGGAAAATCTAACTATCACATTTGTACCATTCCGGTACATCAGAGGCTCTTTGTAGCATACTAAGCATTCCAGTCTTGGTAAAGTCATAGAAGAGCACATAAGCCCTATGCAGAGTTGCAAATTTTGTTGATTTGGTTCGTTTTGGGCCAGATATCAAATATTCATGTCGGAATTATATGTCATATTCCGTTAAATACATAATAAATCATCAGGAAAATGTGTGAAATTTTTTTAAATTAAATTAAATTAATTAATTTCCACGTATGCACTCCGACTATGGCCTCAGGACTGTATAAAAGTTGTTCATCCGAGGATGGCGTGATAACGGACTCGATACGTATCATATATGTATTAACATAGCTTTGATTGTTTGCAAATAACAATAATTCTGGATATACTCTCAAACCTCTATTGATCACCTGACTACAAAGGAATTGTCTTTTGTACGAGTACATATTGCAATTGAAAACTCAAACGAGATCAAAATATCAACACATGTGCAATCAACTTTGGAAAATCATAATATTGGAGGATACGACTTCAAATGTTCCTCCTTTCAACTCAACAAAAGAACAAAGCAAAACAAATTCGAAAATGTGTTCCAACACAGAAACCAGGGTAAACTGCATCTATTGAAATAATAATTTTAGTCTGTCTACAGGAAAACTACAACATTCATTGTTCAGGTTGTTCAAAGAAGAGCCCACAACATTATTGTCGTTATGATATAGGGATTACACCAAAATATATATGATGTCGTGCTCTTGCCAACTCCATTTTTAGCGAAAAGTCATATCATACTAAGGGTACTATTGTAGTACTGACCGTATGCAACAGACAGTGTCAGAATGGGATATGAAAGGACGCCATTACTCTGCATTTCATTACTTTCGAAGTACGGGTAATAATGAGGTAACCCTTACCTTTCGATTCAAGTATGAGTTCGTTCCTTAAGCTGATGTGTGTGACTGGATATCTGCCAGTGAGTCTGATAGACTCTCATATTACTTATAGCAAATACTCCAAACAACAGGGTTACAATTTTCAATGAAAACGTACCATCAATTTGAGCCACTCAGCAAACAGGTTTCTATAATAAGCCATCACCATAAACTCACCACCACCCAAGCTCAAGGCTAAAAAGGTAGATCTTAACTTTTAATGTTATACGTACTTATCCCTGAAGAAACAACAGACTTTATCTTAATTCGGGATATCACGTTGTTCTTTTCGTAAATGATTTTAATTGGAAATTCAATAAAAAGCACCTAGTACGAACAGAAGAGGGAGTAATATATTACCGGGAAAGGTTGACTTAACGTGCTCGTCCTTAAGGTTTAACTGTATTCCAGTTAACAATTTCAGTCAAAACTGTTTCCTGTTTTTGTTGCAATTTTGAAAAGCTAATTTAATTCGCATGAAGTTTCTACGGCTATAGATACACAGAAACCTCTGGGCTATGTATAATACGAGTAAGTATAATGATAACAATAATACTCGCAATAATAACAGCAGGCAATAAACAGGGATGGTAAAAAGTACCTCCTAATCAGTTTGGCGTGTGCGATATGCTATGTGAATATGGGTAACTTAGTAAAATCCTTATCCCATACTCGTAACTCAGTAATCCAAAAGGATGAAACTTTCAAGTAAATGACTTGAATTGTTAGATAACCTTGGTGGTGTGATTATTTTGTTTTGGGTGATGGCAGACAATTTGTAAATGATAGAGACTAAAGTTAAAGGGAAATCGGGTGCCCAAGGGATAAATTGCTTGCAAATTTCGAAAATCCTTCGCATTGGCTGCATTTCTCTATTTTCCACATGGTGTAAATGTGGATTCCCTCTATTTAGAAGAGAAGGTGTTAAAACGTTTTATAGCTTTGAAAATTATTTGATGCCGACCAACAGAGTAATTAAAAATATTTCCTTGTGATGGTAGTAAGCATTTTTTGTTTGTTTCATGTTTGCTGCAGCTAAAGGCATTTGATATATATATATCTAACGTAAGTGTGGTTGAGAGAGCCATCTGCTGGTTTCTTTTAGAATACAACCTATAATCTGTTTCTTCTAATGTTAACACAAATTTTGGGCTCCAAAAAATAAAAAGAAAAAGAAGTCTAAAGGCGCTTAATGGTACCATCTAAGCAAACAATACTGGTCATCCGAACGGGAGATTCGTGATCGTGTAATCAAGGAATGTCTCGTGCAAAAATGCTATTGTTTCATGTTTTATCAAGTGTCATGTTGGAACCACATATTTTCGAGATCAATACAAACCATTTTTCTTATTTTTTTTATATTTAGTGCGCCCTCAAGGCATTTTGTGTACCCAAGAAATGTGTGCACATAACGCATTCAAGTCAAAATTAGAGGGAAAAGGAAGAGCTCCTAAGAGAGTTAAACGTCTTAGGAAGGAATCACGATATTTCAGAGTTCGTCTGAAGGTGAGTTTTTGGGTAAGCTGATGAGCATTAATCGCGAGACAAGTGTTCCGATTGACGGTTTGAAAGAGCCGAATGCCTCGTCGGTGTATGAGGGTGTCGAGTGTCTGTAGAGTATAAGCATCAGTTATGAGTTGTATGCACATTAAATTACACTTTGTTAGTTGTTCCGCATTTAGTAATGCTGTTTATATTGGAATTGAATAAGATTAGCATGCACTGCCGTTCCCGTTATAAAGTCGAAGCGCAGGGACGTGTGTCTGGGAACGAATATGAAAAGCAGAGAGTACTGTCATCAGCAAAAAGGAATATATTGGATTAGAAGTAGCAGACAAGAGATCGTTATTGAAAATTCAAAAGAATGTCGGAAACAGAACGGAGTCCTGGGGCACATTAACATTGATTTTGTTGACATCAAATTTGAAGCCGTCCAAAACACCTTGAATTCCGAAATACAATTTCTATTCCATTGAACAAGATAATCGTGTTTTCCAAATACATGCATTTTCGACAAGGGCAACTATCATGATTTCGCCAGATTGGTGTGGACTTTGATTCCACTTTGCGGGGAGATATGAAGTCAAATCACTAGTGAGCCTGTTGCTATGAAAACTGTACTTCTGGTCATTTAGCTGTAAAGACCTTTTTAGACTTTTTTGCTCTTTTTCATCAACTCGGAAAGAGTCGTAAAATGTAGGATAGATGAAAAAGATGTTAAGATCTTTAAGTACTCTTGCCACTACACGAATGCGAAAGTAGACTCGTGCCATTGAAGATTCGGCGCACTCATGTGTACGCGGAGACAAAGCACAATCTGCAAGTGCTAAGCTGGCCGCAAATTGTGCAGTAAGCAGATTATCCTTTTCCAAAGAGCTGACAACTGGATTGTCATTATAAATGAGCGTTGGGATGGTGTATGAGGAAGAATTGGGGAATACAATCTCTGATTGTACATTAATTTTACACGCTTATGGTGTAGTCACTCTCGACTCTTTTAAACTTTTTTCGAACTCCTCTATCGAGTTAGTATTGTAAAATCCTGACAGTCTCTTCTTTTGGTTTGATACTCTTCGTCCGTTGGGTTCTATCCATTAACCCTGTTCAAAAGAGAATAGTGTGTGATCAGAGTAGTAGTAGAAACACAACAATCAGTTACAATTTCTAAAGAACCTAGCCTAGAGGAGAGAACGTATCGAGGATAAACTTATCAGGGTCAGAAATTAAAAACAGGTCTAGTATGTGTGCGGTGTGACTATCAACGTTAAGTATTCGCGTGGGCTCATTTATGTTACATGCTAAGTTAAGTTGTTTTCCACAGCAAATATCTAAACAGTCGTTCTTCGGTGTGTATGTATATTGTAGACTTGAGTTGTTGATTTAGTTGGATTTCTTTGGATATTCCTGGACTTTCGGCGGCATTCTAGCGAACAGTCATAATATTCTTTGCAGAACGATTTGATCGATGGTTTGGCATAAGCAACTGATCCAATCTCCTTGAATTTAACGATTATTCTTTCCCCACAGTGGATACACTTAGAAATTTTTGATTACCAAAAATCTGACACAATTTGAGAATTATTGTAGACAAACTTTAAGAGTTTTTGAAATAATGTTTCACACTAAGAAATCGTTGTCGTGTCGAATATCGATCCGTTTTTAATATGCTTTCCAGTCAGCTCGAACCGTTGCTAGTTGTCTCCAATTGTGCACACCAAGTTGGTTCAGCTCTCTTTCCAACTGCGAGCGTCACCTTAAATAAGGCTTTCATATAGTGAATTGCCCCACAATGCGGCAGGCGATGATCTTTCTGGCAGGAGCCTCTTAATCGCTATAAGCGAAGCCTTCTGATCAGTTTGATTCTTTGAATTGCTGATATAGTTCTTCATTACCTATACGAGTAAATCTTCTCCTCCACACTTCGTCAACCCAGACGATTCCAAATATAAGAGAGCTTCCATCCGATTTTGAGATTTTTTCTATTAATATCTCTGCACCATACTATAAAACGGATAAGGGTCTTGTACAATGTTTTCTTCGATGCTCGAAATAGATCTTTGCTGCTTGATCGTCTTTTTAGCCCATAGAAGTAGCGATTGACACGAGCTGTACCTCTTTTAATTTCATTATCTCTTTATTTCATTACTAGGCTCACCTGCAGAGCCTTTAAATAAATTCCCTTACCACTTCCAAGTTATGGCTGTCGGTAGTTCCTCTTTTTGTTTCTTTTGCCTCAATGCACAGAAAAGCCTCACTGACACCTAAATTCCTAAATTCCCTAAATTATTTGAATTTCATATTATAGATGTTGGATAGATTCATAAAATATTTTCCTTTTGCTTTTGGCTTCTGAATTGCACAGAATACTTTCAAGTACTACGATAAAGCAGACGCATAATAGTAAAAGATTTTTTAATTCAAGCACTGATTTACGATGAAAAGAATTATTCATATGTACCTATTTTGTATTGATGGAGCAACATATTGAGACGACTCTCTAGTCCGAAGACTCTTTGAATCCAATATGAGATTACCTCAATTTGATATGCCAAAGGCTAGTATCTGACGGACCGGATTAACTATACAAGTCGGTTGGTTGTGGCTTCGGTTCACTCCGGAATGTAGCGCCATGGTATTGATGATATGAAATTTAAAACAATTTGACCAGCTGTCTGTTTTTTCAAGTACTTATAGCATCAGTGTTATGAAATGTATTTTAGTAGTCTTATGTCTATAAAATATTTCTTTATCACCTCACAGCGGATAATGGAAGATACGATATCTTAAGTCGTATGGACGTTTATGTTAATTAGGTAACCTTATACGTTTCTTTGATATTTTAATGGACGTACTTGTAATAATTCAGAGGTTGGCTTGTTTTAAACACAAATGTTGAATAAAATTTGTCACATCAACTTCAGGTCTTAAAGGTGTTTTAAGCTGAAGATACGTATTTGATCGATCGTTAAGATCTTTTACTTTTCATTAAAGTACAGCCGGCATCCCTGACATCAACACTCGACCTATTTATCCTAATTGATCGCTCGACCCAATTTCGTTGCCTCCAAGATATTCCCTTCTTTTAATTATGGAAATGTTGCACATCATAGAAGTATGCGAAGTAATTGGAAGGAATGTCCTTCCATGTGGCACAAATCTATATGATTCTGGATACTCTGAATTTGCTTAGCAGTTTTCTCTATCAAATCAAGGCTCTAACGATCTGTAGTAGTCAATTAAATAAACTAACGACTTCACATATTCCCACAGAAAATAATCCAAAGGTCTTAAATCTCACAATCTTAGAATATGCTGTTCGTAGTAAGATGGCAAGCCAAGCTGAGCACAGATCAACTATCAGCTGTCAAGTTAGCTATTGTTAAAAAAATAGCACAGAAGGGTGCGATGATTGGATCGCATTGTGATCATACTGATTGGCAAGTGCTTGATCTAGTGTCTGCCATATCGTCTTGTATATATAAAGATGCGAAAAACACATGCTAGACACGTTTAGTTTGGTCGCCATCTGTTACCTTGAATCCGTTATTGGAGGTGACAGCATTGCATCATGTGGTAAATGTGCAATAAAGAAAGGTACTCGTAAACATTTCTGCTTTAAATTTTTTCTTTTTATCCATCTTTCTTTAAAGTGTTTGGAACCTGCTTGCATGAAAAAAAGGAGGTGGTCGGAAAGCGACACACCTCTGAAGCCAAATTCTTAACTTATTTCTAGTTCATAACTTACAGTTCGGCCACTCTGACCAGTCAATCGACTGCGTTTCTTGAAAACTTTCGATATCTTCTATCACATAGCGGTCATTATGTAACTTCTTCTTGATTACATAGGGACTAATACTTAGGTATTGATTTCTTATTAGTCCCCATCGAAGTATCCACATTCTTGATTACTACAAATTCGCCAACACTAAATTGCTTGGGCGAGGTATGGTGCTTATTGAAATAGCTCAGGCTGTACACCTGGGACTTTTCAATTGTTTCGGAGGCTTTATGTCGTAGCCTGGTCAAAAATCTACTCTCGCGTCATCATTGCATTTCTCATTCAAATGCTCAGTCAGCTCGTCGATGACACTTCCTCGTTGTTCGACTCCGAACAGCAGATTACTCGGGGACGACCACGTGCTCGAATAATTAGTATTATTTATGGCACACTCAACCCTGATCAGCTGTTGTTTCTAATTATCGCACACAGAGGACTCAACCAACTTCGCTAACATTGCTTCCAAAACCGGTTTACCTTTTCAACCTGACCATTTGACTGAGGAGACGCTACGGCAAACTTAAAAGGCTCAATGCTATTTTCTTTCAAAAATTTACTAAATTCCTGTGACGTGAAACTAGTCCCTCGATCACTAATAATCCTGCGCGGACGACTGTAATATTCAAAATATTTATCTTATCGTTTCTCTTGCCCCGGGAGTGTTGACAGAATATAATTTGACGTATTTCGTGAAGCCATCTACGACGGCTAAAATATATTTACTCCTTGAACTTATAGAGGACAGTGGACCAAAGTGGTCTATATGGACTGTATCGAAAGGCTCGGGCCGCTTCGCTATATTGTACAGGTTTCTCTCATTGTTTCGCGGGGGCGCGGAATGGTAAATACACTTAAGACAATTCCTGAAAAACCGATTTAATTTTTTCTTTACATTCAAGATCCACATTGCCCACATTTCTCGTGAGTGACACGCATGACGTGTTCTTTGGGGACACAAAGTTGACGTCTGTTCTGCGGACCGACACGCATGACGTGTTCTTTGGGTACACAAAGTTGACGTCTGTTCTGCGGACCGACACCGGACCGGTTTCTTATTTCTCTCGGATGGACTGTATGTTCCCATTGCGCGTCTGGGAAATTTGGATATTCCGGTCGAAGTCTTCACTTGTTATTGCACTGGTGGCGGGCACACGACTAAGCGCATCAACATGGGTCATTCTTTTCCCCTTAAGATGTTGAACTTTATAATTGTAGTTCTCAAAAGCTAGAGCCCACTTGACTATCTGCGGATTCACGTCTTTCTTCTTTAGTGTCTGTGAAAGTCTCTAACAATGGTAAATGGCAAGCGATCAATAAAAGTCTTGAACCACTCCAGAGCGTTCATAACGGCTAATATCTCTAATTCCAAGCTAATTAACTTTAATTTCTCGCAAGTTTTTGAGAAAAAAAAAAACTACATGAAAAAAACTTCTTGTTATATTGTTTTTGCATGAGCGCGGCCCCAAAACCATGTGCACTTCCGTCACAATGTAATTCTGTTTCCCGTTTAGGATCGTATATTGCCAATATTGGCGAATAAACTAGCCTATCCCTCAACTGCTCAAAGGCATCAGTACACTCATCAGTCCCAGAAAAATTTGAATCTTTCTTTAGCAAATTTGTCAAAGTACTGGCAATGAAAAAAACCCTCTTTAGAACTACGGGGTATCGGGTATGTACGAATCGCTTCTAAGTGATTGTCGTTACGTTGGATCCCATCCGTACTTATCCGATAGCCAAGGTAATCGATTTCATTAAGGGCGGATTTACTCTTCTTCATATTAAGTTCTAAACCGGCTTCTTTTAATACGCGCAGTACTTCGGTAAAGAATTTCAACATGCGTCTCCATATCGACGGTCGCAATAGAAATGTCTTCAACATAGACAATGACTTGGCCTTTATCAATTTTTGAAAGACTGCGGACGCATTCTTAAGACCGAAGGGCATATACCAAATGGTAGATGGTATATACTATGGTAGACGTATTCGGATTGTCCAAAAGGAGTTTCCAACACGGTGTATTTGATCGATTACGATAATGATTTTACATGATGGAACCTTTCCCTCACATCCAATGTGGTAAAAATCTTGAAATAATGGGTGCGGAAAATTGTCCCTTACCGTATGTTTGTTAAGGGTCCGATAATCTACGCACATTCGTAGTCGTTTCCGATACAAATCCCAACTGCGTTCACTAGCCGATCTAAATCAATAAAGTTTACCATACCCCGGTCATCTTTCAATTCTATTACCTCTAGTTCGCGACCACCCGAAGCATGTCAAACACCTTCGGTCGTGACTTTACAATTTGCTTCCACATTTTCTACAGCATAACATATTTTAGTTAGTTCTATCGGGTCTGTTTTAATACTATTCTCTCCAACATCGGGACTTTTCAATAAATGGAATGACACAAGTGCACTGACAATTTCCTCAGGTAATTCATAAGTTTTTTTATTAGGTAAGATTTGGTTGTTCAACCGGTACAAAAGTTTTCGATCATAATGTAGCTAAAGCCTACAAAGGTATATATTAAATATTAACAAAATATCGCGTCCCAGAAGCAGTGGTACAAAAGTTTCGTCATCACAAGTTCGAATCCCGTGCAAGGCAATTCTTTGAAAAAGTCTTTTCATTGAATTTGTATGTAGTTATATGAAAATCCCGTCGGTGTCAACTCTGACATAAAGGCATAACACTGATGTTGGAATTGTTGCTGACTGGGCTAAAATGTAACGAACTAACAACTAGCACGTACTAAGACCCACTGGTTGAGGATGCACTGGCTCGTCCCGTTCAGTTTGACAATAACCTCTGGGAAAAATATCGAAACCTAATACACCTGAGTTTCAAACTACTACACCACCCGCATGCGCCCTGGAGAAAAACCAGCAAAAGGGTATTCATACCCCTTGGTGCGTGCGCGGGATTATAAAAAATCGGTTTTACCCCGAAATTTAATTTTGCAGTCTACTGTGCCATACGTACTTAATATAAAAACTGGTTTTCCATCAATCTTAACCGCGTTGGCATCTATTTTTCATAAACAAACGGGACTAGCGGTTTTTTGACAAAGCTACTTGGGCTGTTGGTATCAAAAAACAACAAAAGTAGGATTTATCCTCAGTACACTTACTAGAATCACTTACCATCATTTTTTCGACTTCGAAGATGAGGGAGATCTTCTCTACCTTACGCTCACTAACGTTTTTCTCTTCGGGGCGTTGCTGGACTGTGGCGACGGCGGTTTTTTTTTCTTGGGTCAATTTTAGTGGAAATGCCCTATCTCATGGCACTTGAAACAGACGTTCATCGGTCGCTTCGGCTTCGGGCACTGGCTCTGATAGTGGCTAAACAATTGTAGCACCTCACTTGCCCTTCAGTACCCACAGCGCTTGCTGCGGTCCTCGTTTTGAGGGTCAAGAGAGCGGTTGGGTTGATTGCGGTTTTCTTCGGGGCGTTGGATATGTGCTTCCTCTCATATCTGTCCAGGAGGGTTTTTAACTGCCTTATGCTGGTTGCTCCCATGAGAGCGCCGACGCTATTGACATCGGCCTCCGGTATGTTGGCGTACGAGGCGATCTTCTGCATTTCCAACACTATCTCTTTACGGACTCGCTTGGTTTTAAGGTACGTGATTTCAACTGCTGGAAGACATCGTGCATCGAGTAGGTGCGTCAAAATTCTTCGATCAGCTTTTTTTTCAGCTCCTTGTTATTGTGGGCTGCGGTAGTGCGTAGGAACACTTTGGCTGTGCCTGTAAGTATGCGACGCACACCAACAAATGTATACTTCTCGGTACAGATGAACACTTTGAAAGCGTCTTCCACGTCGGTGATCTACTTCCTGATGTCGTAGTTGTCGTCACCGCTAAAGGAGTGAACCATGGCTTCGAAAACCGAAAAGTCAAACTTCTTTGACTCGACCATGCCAAATTCCAAAAGTTCATTATACAATGGCCGAAGTTCGGCTACGGTAGCGCCTTCATCAAATTAGACATCGGCCCCGGTTAGTGCCTCAGTTAGTGGTTTTCTGGGAATATATGACATATTCACTTTGTTATTAGTTATTTTCACTTTTTATCGCACTTCTGAGATTATAAAAGAACTCCGATTCTGCTTTAAATTTTGGATTTTTATTAAGCCTTTACTTTCGTTTTCTTCTACATTCTTCTTCTCGGCCGGAAACAAAAAATCTCTCTTACTTCTTTAAAGTGTTTGGAACTTTCTTGCATAAAAAAAGGAGGTGGTCGGAAAGCGAATCACCTTGGTGGTGGTGCCAAATTATTAACTTATTTCTAGTTCATTACATTTTCAATATTTTTGCGAGAGCCCGCTGTCATAATTTTGTAATTTGTAATTGTAATTGTTTTTTTTTTTTTAAGATTGTCATGTTGGCCTTGGTAGCCTATGTTAAGCACTTAGTAAACTTCCCATAACAAATTTGCAACTAAATATCAACTGCTGTATAATTTTCTGTTTTGCTAAAGGCACAAAAGGTTTGGCAAGAATTTCTCGCTTCAAAATATGTTCTCCCTAAGTATAGTTCAGTAAGATTAAGTAACTCCAGTCGATTTTAATTTTATGGAAAATTACTGTCGTGTTGTGTTTATGGTTGGACATTATTGAGATCCAAGCAGATTTCGAGCACCTTAGCGAAATTATTAGCTAAGGATAGTGATCTTGAATATAGAAATTGTAAACATTGTTATCGTGAACAATGGGCATGACAAAATCTGTTAACATAGCCCGACAACGCTCGCCATTGACGGCAACCGTCTCTTCATTTTTGAAAAAGGACGGCCCGATGATCCTTACCTCACAAATTCCGCACCAAACTGTCATTTTTGATCATCATGAGTAAATTGAGGGTTTTCATTAGCATAGAATCGACAAGTTTGTTTATTTACGATGCCGTTGAGCGTGAAATAAGCTTCATAGCTCATGATGATTTTATACCGAAAGTCTTCTTAATTATTGGTCATATCGGTAACAAATTCGTATAAATTTCGAGGCATGTGCTGTTCCATAATAAAATCTGACGTTTTAAATGTTGTATGTCATAAGGCGATCTGACATCAATTGTCAAAATGTAGGGTTGTCTAATACCGTAAGTGAAATTGGACTACTCTGTATTATAATAGAAAAATGTCAATTGCAATACATTCTTGCTTTACCGAATTTTCTCTTAATACAATATTATTGTATATTAAATGATGATTTCTGTCGCAGTTAATATGGCGTTTAGCATAGAAATTGAATATCCTCCAATGCTCGTAAATCGCAGAAAGCAAAATAAATTGTTCTCTCAAAATGTCAAAATAAAATTTGCACACCACCAGACACCAATGCAAGCCATTCTTCCATCTCAAATACCCAAACAGCAGCACACTGGATCTGTTTATTATACTGCAATTACAGTCCGTCATCTGTCAGCTATTGACCTTGCCATGGGCAAGAAAAAAACAAATGTCCTTTCTCATCTTCCCTAAAGCAAAATACATAATAAACACTTCATTCCGATTCGTGCTCCCATACCCCACCCCATCGTAGACTGCTAACAGCAATTTCTCAAACAGGGATTTCATCCCCCTCAAAGCATGAGTATACAGTGACTAGCAGTACTTTATCTTGTCCTGGTGATTTAAAGTTAAATCTATTTTGTGGCATAGCCAAAAGCCGATTAGAACTATTGCCGAAAGCCTAAGAGCATCCACTCGCTCAAATCTTGCCCCTATGCTTGCGCAAACAACTGGCATTGCCATTAACGCTGGTACTGCTACTGCCACTGGCACTGCTACTGCCACTGGCACTGCTACTGCCACTGGCACTGCTACTACCACTGGCACTGCTACTGCCACTGGCACTGCTACTGCCGCTGGCACTGCTACTGCCGCTGGACCAGCACCCGGCCATTTAATATCATAATAATTTTTGCGGGATTATTGCGGTATTATTTCATTTTTGTTTTTCCAGCTCAAATAATCCTCGGTCATAATGACATTGAGACTTTACCACCCTGTTACCACCGAGGGGTAGGTAGGCCGACACAACTGGCCAACCGCCCCATCCCATGCAATAATTCGTGTATGAGAAGTTTTATTGTGTTTGCCTTGTGTGTGCTGAGACATTTTCGGTTTTTAAATAAAATGAACAATTGGGGTGGACATGAGTTGTTTCAGACGAGTTCTTTGGGGGTGAATGAGTGTCCTGCTGCCCTGCGGAGTTATTCAATACAAGCTTCTCTACCTTTTCGTCAAGCCGAACGACAAAGTTTGATTTGGATGAGAAATTCCTTTTGTTTGATGAACTTTTTAAGAAACCGGCAGAGAAGCAGATGTTTATTGGTAAATTTTGTTTTTTTGTTTCATTTTGAATTTCAACGAAGGAGCGTGCTTTGAACATGGGACAGCTGAAGCGGAATTTTTTTATGTCCTCTTATGGGTCGACCTATTTCAGTTGCTACGGTTTACGTTTTTTGTTTTAATTTTGGTGTAGGCTGTATTTGAGATTATTTTTGATACTGCATAGATAGGGATACATATCGATTTCAAAAATACTTATAAGATTTTCGGCCAAAATATTGGTTAACAAATAAAGTAAGCAATCGACGACTGGTGCACTAAAAATGGGCTTTCAGTCAATCTTCTCAAACCTGAGGTTGTTTGAATCACAAGAACGAGGAAGGTGATTGGTCTGACTCATCTAGTGCTGAAAGGCTTCACCATCCAATTCTCCAAAGAAGACAAATATTTGGGCGTCATACTGGATAAAAAAAATGTATGGACTAAACATGTTACGTCGAAAGCCTCCAAGATGCTATCTGCCTACTGCCAGTGCAAAAAAGCTGTAGGTAAAAAATGAGGCCTATTACCGAGAAGGGTCCTTTGCGTCGGCTATCTAGCGAGACAAGCTCTCTCTGCTTTTACCAGACTTCAAAGAACGGTATGTCGGGTTTTAGGTGGGCTTTCCCTAACACGCCTGGCTCTGCTCCAAACGCATTGATCTCCTTTCCCTTGATATTCATCACACGAGCTACTCTCTTAAAACCGTCTTGCGTTAAAAAAGAAATGGTCTTTGGTACAACACGCACTGGAGCTTTGATGACCTTGCGCGTCGGCTGTCTTATAACTCTTGTCCTATAAACATGCCGTTTGATGCAATGACACCGGAACTCCTGTTGCGGAAAAAATACGAAATCGACTTTCCCTGTGCCCGGGACTGTTTTCGGCCAGAATCTCTATCGTGTTACGCACACGTGCACAACATCTCGCTATTGCTGATAAAAATAGCGCAAATAATACCGTACGCATAATAAATTAATAAATAGTGCTATTCGCAAAATCCTTTTGCTGTTGTGGGACTAATTTATAGCAAAAGCAATAATTGAGTACATGGAACAGCGGATTATGTAGACTTTTGTTGGTGGATTGATGCGAATTGTAAGAGGATAAGGGTAGTGGAAAACTTATAATGAATTTACAGATCACATAACACTGCTTAGAAGTGACGTCGGAAGTGCGTATCACATATTTGTGCTTATAATAACAATGTATCCACAAAAAAAAAAAGCTTGTGCGTCGATACTCATCGTTCCCCTTTTTTTCCTCTTTCCCACGCCCGCGCTGTGCCTTATGTTATTAAAGGATAACAATAATAAAAAAATAAAAATCTGTACCAAGAAAATAATTTTTTTTTATAATTTCGCGCGACCAAGGGGATATGAATACCATTTTACTGGCTTTTCACCAGGGCGCGGGCGGGTGGTATAGTAGTTTGAAACTCAGGTGTATTAGGTTTCGATATTTTTCCTAGAGGTGGATGTCAAACTGGAGCCAGTGCATCCTCAACCAGTGGGCCTTAGTACGTGGTAGTTGTTAGTTCGTTACATTTAGCCCAGCCAGCAACCACTCCAACATTAGTGTAATGCCTTCATGTCAGAGTTGACGCCGACGGGTTAAATATATATCTACATACAAATTCCATGAAAATACTTTTTCAGAACCTCGCACGGGATTCGAACCCGTGACCCCCTGCTTGAGGAGTCTATTCATATACCACTACACCATGGCTCCAAAAGCGATCTAGGATGCGGTGCTGGTGACTTTCCGGAGTAAGACAACGTTAGACACTCCAAGACTTCTCTTTCATCTGTCTTCCAAGCGGATATATATGCAATCCTGATTGCAACGAACTATCATACGATATATCGTGAAGAAACAGTGGATGGGATGAAGCGTTTGAATCTGTAGCGAAAGGCAAGTTGCGCTGAAAGCCTTCCTGAACCCCCTTTCCACTTCCAGGCTAGTTCGAGAGTGCAAGATATCACTAAATGCAGTCGAAAAGCTAAATTCACTGACTCTTATCTGGCTCCCAGGTCACAATTGGATCACGGGAAATAAAATAGCCGATGAAGAGGAGAGTTTTTCAGGACCGGAACCAACGTTAAGTCCTCGGTTAAGGCTACCATTGACATTTCTTATTTCTTATGAGAACAACTGCAGATGACATAGCTCTTCAGGTTTCTGGAAAACCAAGAAAATCCTTCACAAAATCTCTAAGAGGTCAGCGGGCGTCCAGCTGTCCCTCAGTAGGAAAGACTGCAGGCTGCTTACTGGCATCGAGGCGGGACATTATTCTTTTGCTTAAAGCTTAAATGTACCAGGCATAAGTGAAAGAACATCCTGCGACACTTGCTGTGAAAGTAATAACGACACCGCAAAACACTACCTCTGCAGGTGCTTGATGCTGACGTGGTGGGTTCTGGTACTGTAGGCACTTTATCACTTAAGCGCATACTTGTTTCTTAGAAAGGCTGAGAAATTCCATTACATGGAACTTGCAAGATATACAATGACTGAGTGCCCTGTTCCGACAGAAAAAAAAAATATTTCGATGTGTGATGAAAGGAAATCACTGAGTCATACATTTGCGACCAGTCCGAAAGTTACATTGATAGGAATATGGTCATTTAATTCTCTTGAAAAGATCACTTTCGATCACTCATTTTCGCTAAAGAGAACCAGGAGTAATTTGAATCACTTTTATTGAACTTCATAATAATAAAGCTCTTACTTAGTGCTTTTTTGTTGTTCGAAGAGACTTAGTTTAAGTTGATTTCTTAGTCTACGGTGGTGTCGTTATTTAAATTTACAGCTGAGTTCAGATAAATATTGTTATTGGCTACCGTTAAGCTTCCGTTTGTGACTAGTTGTCTCTCCATTGGTACTTTTCGATACCACATATATATAATACTTTGTTTTAGCCTCACTTATAACTATTTTTGCTTATTCTGCTTAAATGCTGATTTAAATCCGCATACGTTAAAAACAGTTACGCTGACATTTTAAATATTGTAACTCTGGTATTTTTCTGTGAATTTAACACAATTCTATTAAGTATGATGTTGATGAAATTACGCACGTTGCCGTTTTGAAATAATTTTTTATCAATAAATTTCTCGGTAATGTCATTATCGACTTTTCAAGCCCAAGACCGTTTTCCAATTGCAACCTACACAAGCCCGCCATTAAGCTCGTTAAAGTGTCAAGAATGATTTAAGCGCCGCGTTTATAACATTGTTCATACATACGTCTGGTCAAGGTAATTTTTAAAGAAAGATAAGGCAAAATCAATGTCTTCCTATGTGGAGGCGTGATACTATATTACGCTTATGTTGTCTAATTAAGTCTTCATGCGAGTTTAAGTCAGGCATTCGCTCACTTACTTAAAGCTCAAGATATCTTTTCTATATCATCTTTTGTTGACAAATCTAAATGCAAATATATACATGCAGAGTTGGATCCCGCATGCTCAAAAATGTTATCGTATAACAAATCTGTAATACCGTGAAATACTATATCTAGTCACTTCCTTTTAAAATCTTGTTCAACTGACATTATACGCTTACTGTCTGATTAGTGCTATTAGCTTTGTTGGGCTATTAGGTTTATTCGGTTGACCTACTCTACGGATTGCACTTTGGAAGATTTTCCTAAAAAACTCTATTGCCTTTAAATTTAGTAGATGAAATCGTAGGTTATTATGGCCCCTTATCTCGGCGGTCATTGTAAAGAGACCTGAATAAATCATGAGCGATTTCAGGATTACTGCTTTCCCCGAACTATTGTATTCAGACATACATGTTATCTCAACACTCTAACCAGGAATATATTCTGTCATGTACTCATATTATATGGGTTTTTAAGCCAAGAACGTCGTAGTTAGATATTTCTGATGAAATAAAGTAAATTCAACTGTTGAACTGCAAAATGAATTATTCCCAGACAGTTTTGTTGAACTTCAATGGTAGTCGGGGAATAGAGTTGATGGTTGGGGCTTCTGTGCCGAAAGTGATTTTGACGGACGATGCTGGCTGTGTGAAAAGTATGGAATTATTGCCTTGCCTGGTGGAAGTGCGAGCATTGTTCAAAATCACAAGATACAAAGCAAATGCATGGATTATAGTATACGAGTAGTTACAGACATTTTTCTGTAGCGGCGTGCACCTCCTGAATGAAGTCTATATGATCATTTCAATCTTCTATGACATTTCTTGAATACTGTTGCCTCTCTCTCTTAACTGAGACATTGATATCCGATTTGTGTGTCGGAGTACATATTTCTCCTCCATTCATCCTTTTCGCACTACAAAATCAGCTTCAGAATTTAAGAATCAATTTTTGAATTAATATATAAAGTAACAACCTTAACTTTTAAGTAGAATTGGAACCATTTCTTAATAATAACATATTTACCAAATCTCAAATCTCGTTAAGAATGCTGTATTTCTTACTGGTATACTGCATGTATAAGCAGATTACAACCGCACCTTACTTTAAAAAAAAATATAATCAAGATTGTACTGTTCTAATCAACGCGGTAACTCTCGCGCCACTTGTTCTAGTTTCCAGTCAGCCAAGATATATTGTAATTCCTCAATTACTATACATTTTTAAGGTATTTAAGTGGCGTTGTTATATTCTCGAGGTAGTCAAATTAATATAAGCTGCAATTACCTCTAAACCTTGTTATAAAAAGTGACCAGATAAGAACAGTACGAAAAAAATTTAATAAAACAACAACAGTGTGAGATATAAAATTAAATGGCTTCGCTGGCAGTGCTCTAAGCGGTCGGTCCATTTTTTAACTCAATCCAATATGTGCGTCGTTATTCCGGGCTTCGAACCCATCCAAAGTGGATAACTTGTTAGCGTAGACTAATGACTTAAAGTAGCCCCAGAGAAAATAATCGAATGGTGTGAAGTCCCGTAATCACCAAGTTTCTTGCAGCGTTGCGTCGCTTTTGTGTCTTGTTGCAACCACAGCCCGGATATATAGATTTTGTCGGTTCCGACCACATTAATTAGGTAAATATCGTTCTATACCTGAGACCATTGACGGTAACGATGGCTCCTTTCTTATTTCAAAAGAAATAACGTCCGATTATGCATTGACGCATTGATGCTTGATTATATTTTCTTATAATTTCCGCACATTCAGCAAGCGTAAAACGATGCAAACCTTACTGAATATTTTGACAGCTGGATGTCCATGATTACTTTGACAGCTGCTGAAACATAGCAATTAGAAAAACTGCCATTGCTATCTGGTCATCCGTTAGTTCCCAAAATGTAAGCCATCGATTTGATACCAACATATCATACATATATAGGGCTTTTAAATAACGACTTAACAACTTTTTTTTTTAAATAAAAGGCAAACCATTTGAGGTATTTCAAAAACTTTATTATTGGCTTGAAGTACAATCAAAACATTTATAAATGGAACTCGACTTCGTTCATATGGACACCGCGGGCACATTTGCAGCGGTCGATTCCTTGGACCCAATTTTCAATGACTCGACTACACATTTCGGCCGAAACGGCCGCTATTTCGCCTTCAATCTTGGCTCTGAGCTCTTCCAACGTCGTCGGCGTGTTGGCGTACACCAATGACTTAACGTAGGCTCACAGAAAATAGTCTAGCAGCGTTAAATCGCACGAACGAGGCGGCCCATCGACTGGCCCATGTCTTGAGATAACACGCTCACCATACCTACTCTTCAATAAATCGATTGTAGCGTGTGCTGTGTGGCTTGTGGCACCATCCTGTTGAAACCACATGTCGTCCAAGTCTATATCTTCCAATTCAGGCCAAAAATAATCGGTGATCATGGCGCGATAACGCGACGAAAAAATATGGCCCCATAACGCCGCCATAACGCCGCCATAACGCCGCCGAAATGCAACCCGCACCAAACAGGTATTTTTGTGGATGAAGTGGTGATTCATGAAGCACATGTGGGTTTTTACCTGACCAATAACGCATATTTTGCTTATTGACGAAGCCATTGAGCCAAAAATGAGCTATGAGGTATTTTTGTGGATGAAGTGGTGATTCATGAAGCACATGTGGGTTTTTACCTGACCAATAACGCATATTTTGCTTATTGACGAAGCCATTGAGCCAAAAATGAGCTTCGTCACTGAAGATGATTTTGCGATGAAATTCATCATCTCGGCACATCTTCAGAACCCAACCGGAGAACGTACGTAGCTTCAAATAGTCCATCGGCTTCAATTCTTGAGTTAGTTTGATCTTGTATGGGTGAAAAAAAAGATCCTTACGCAAAATACGCCATATTGTGGTCTGTGCGATGCCCAATTCTTGAGAACGCTGTGGAATTGACTGATTCTGAACGGCAGCGGTATTTTCGACACTTCGAGCAACCCGTCGTTGGTCACGGCAATATCACACAACGAATATGTAGACTAATTTTTGCACTAAACTTGTTATTGCCTGTCTACTAGGGCGAGAATTACGACCGAAAATTGGAGTTAACGCTCTTAAAGTTGCAGTCACTGACTCCGAATATATGTAGAAAATTCTTATAATATGCAGACGTTGTTCGTTAGTGTACTTTACCATGATGAAAATGTTGAGTTTACTGAATAAATTGACAGTGACAGTTTGATGATAAGTGAAAGAGTGCGTTCACAAATCGAATTCAAAGTTGTCAAGTCCCTATTGGAAAACCCCATACAACTTGCTTTATTCTTTTTATTCCACTTCATCCTTGAACACATTTCATCTCTTAAAACGCTGGTTTTTCTAACCAGAAAGTTGTACGACGAAAGTTCTATTATTCTCTGTGTAACACACAAATAAAAATTTGATAGATCTATGATATTCAAAGAATATTTTTTCTGAGTAAGGTATGTATATGGTATATCTACGTACATGTATATCCAAATATACCCCAAAGTTTGGTGTGGGGTAAGGTCTAGTCTCTCCTCAGACATTGTGGTTTGTCTTAAAATTCTGTGAACAAAGAGAAAGGCAGATTTTTTTTCCGACTTCGAACAGCGAGATTCGCGTTATTTCCTCCCAAAGAGAAGAGTAAAGTCTAAACTACATTTTTCTCTATTTCGGTGTACTATTCATTAATCGAACCCAGGGCTTTGGTGTGTATCTATCCCACAAATAAAACAGTGTCTTAACCATCGTATATGATGTCGGGTGTAGATCTTAAATGTAGTAAGTATGCATTTTCATTTCAACTTTGTTTTTCTACATTTTTGTGAGAATTACCTAATACTAGTTTACTCGATATTATATGAGCACATAGAACATGCAACATTCAACATTTTACTTTATTGTCTTCTTTCTTTTTTAAAAAACAATTCATCAACTATGAGTATTGTGTGCATACTCGTACCTATAAGTATATTTGTACTTCAACGTATACTTACAGACCTTACTTGTAAAATGCGATCACAAAATGACGAAACATCTAAACCCCACACAACTGCATAGCATCTAAAAAAACAGTCTTGCACCGAAATGTACAAAAACTTGTACATATCCGGGGATATTTTTGTACTCATTTATTATTTAAATACTCCCAAAGTGGGTGACCTCCTAAGGTGCAACAAATGTGCCAGCTCGCGTTCCTGCTCCGGATGGATTGGACTCAGCTGTCAGTTGGAGATGTAGAAAATTTCATATGGTAAATAGAAAATAAGAAGTGGAGTACATATCACTCGTATATTTTCGTATATATTTTCACGAATATACGTTACATATGAGTATTGTCCAATGTTACAGATGCGAATCCCCATGTAATACTCTCTTAAATGAATTTTTACGGGACTTCCTGTGCATTTTAGGTATCTTCTATTGGATTTACGGAAGCTTTGGTTTTTATGTAAATGTTTAATTTTCGACTTTATTTTAGTTAAAGAGGAAAATGTAATATTGTAATAATCTACATACACTTCCTTTTTGATGTTTTTTTTTTTTTTTTCATTGGGAAAAATAGTTTATGAAGAATGAAAGATTTATGAGATAATTCAACTGAATAAGTTTGACAGTTTCGTATCCAATGCCCATCAACACAGTGAAAGCGACGATTTAGCTGCATTTTTTATGAAATTTTAATTTTCTCCTCAATAAAGTCTACAGCGATTAACTTATTTCCGAATGAAGGTTTTTCGAGAAACCTTGTTCTTGTAACGAATATTCTTATTGTAGCAGAAGAGTCCATTTAATAATCCGAAGTTCTCATAGTTCACAGTTCTACTTTATGTACAATACAAATAATTGCTTTATGAGGTGGTGGTAAATTTTGATCAGATTTTGGTGGTAAATTACCTATGTTTAAGCCTTTGACTGAGTACTTCTCTTTGATAGTGCATTTCCGTATGCCGTAACTGGGTTATACTATATTAAATCTTTCAATAAAGTCATCAAAGATTCAACATTACTTTGGTTGATTTGGCAATTTCTGTATTGAGAAGTGAATCCCAATTAACTCTTTCACCACTGACTATTGGAAATATGGTATATGACTTCATTGGAAAATAAATTTCTAGGTCCTACTAGGAATCTAAGTCAATGCTAGTTCTCCATCGCTATAAAGGAAAACTACTAAATTTCCCATCTATATCTGATATCATTCGTCTTACGGCTCCCGCTATTTGGAGTAGATAAAAGATCATAGGTCCCCCTTCTATGCACAAAAAGACAAGACAAAGCAAATTGTTTAGAAAGACAAATCCAGACTCACTCGCTACAAAGTACGGAATACATAAAAGTAATCAAGTATCTGATTACTTATCTGAGTATTCACTCAGTCAGTGAGTACTTTTCGTATTCAGTACGATTCTTCTGCTTCTCAAAACAAAAACACTTAATTCGTGCGGTTTGCTAACAGATGGCGTAACTTGTATTATTCCATTGCTAATATTATAGTGGTTTGCACGATTTAAAAGTGGTGATTTTGGCTTGGAAGACGATGAACGTCCTGGGCAGACAAAAAAGTTTGAAGATGAAGAACTGGAAGCATTACTCTATAAAGATTATTACCAAACACAAGAAGAGCTCGCAGAATCTTTGGGTGTCACTCAAGCAGCCATTTTAAAACGTTTAAAAGCAGCTAAAAATACTCAAAAGCAAGGAAATTGAATTGGGTTCACATGAACTCATGCCGAGAGACGTCGAAAGGTGATTTTGCATGTCCGAAATGCTGCTGGAACGTTACAAAAGGAAGTCATTTTTGCATCGGATTGTTACTGGTGATGAAAAATGGATCCATTACGACAACCACAAGCGCAAAAAATCATATGTGAAACCCGGCCAACCAGCCAAATCAACGACAAAGCCGAATATCCATGGGGCGAAGGTAATGCTCTGTATTTGGTGGGATTAGCTGGGTGTGCTGTATTATGAGCTGCTAAAACTGGGTGAAACCATCAATGGACAACGCTAACGAACACAATTAATCCGTTTGAAGAGAGCAGTATCCCAAAAACGCCCGCAATATGCGACCAGACACAAGGCAATAATTTTCCATCATGACAACGCTCGGCCCCACGTTGCTATTCCGGTTAAGAACTATTTGGAAAACAGTGGATAGGAAGTCTTACCCCACCCGCCTTATAGTCCAGACCTTACCCCTTCTGACTACCATTTGTTCCGGTCGATGCAGAACGCCCTCACTGAAATACGGTTCACATCAGAGCAGAATATCAAAAATTGGCTTGATTCATTCTTGACTGCCAAGCCGGTTCAGTTCTTTTGGGATGGGATCCACAAATTGCCAGAAAGATGGGAAAAAGTAAAAGTAAAAGTAATACTATTGTACATGTTTTTCCTAAATAAACTTTCAAATTTTGAAAAAAAAAACAGTTATATACCAATATAAAAACTAAATTATATTATTTTATATATACTCGTATGTATGCGTTCAACACTAGTCAACTGTCATATAGTAAATTTATGGTTTTACGTATTCTATTTACAATAATATAACTCATTACTCATTAGTACTCATTAGTTAGGTTATATAAGATTAGGTAATAATTGATTATTATGTTTAAAAAAAAGGAAATAGGAATCCGATGATTTCTGCGTGGGCGGACGGAAGATTGGATGATGTCGAGATCGAGTTATTACTTTTGATGGTTGGTGGCAAAGTGAGCGATGAGCAGCCTAATTGATCTCCAGTTCGGCTTCAGTGCATAGGTGGGAAATTGAAACTGAAATTGAGACAAAAATGATGCTAATAATGAAACTCCTGGAGTGGAGGATTTTTGGAGTAAAAATTCAATTACGAAGCCTTGTACATGTGGTTTCTTCAGGAAAAAAATAGTCATGCGCCCATTTCGGGAGATCTTAAAAAAGATGACTTTGTGGCTAGCAAGAAGTCGCTAGAACGTTTTAAAAGTCGTAATGGCATACGTTTAATGCCTATTGCGGGAGAGAAACTTTCTAATGATACAACCTGCACAGAGCCACTTAAATTAAAATTTTTACAAAAAGTGAAAGATTTAGATGCCTTACAAAATGTTTGTTTCCTGTAACAAAAAATCTGTACCTGTAAAGAACATGTAACCATATTACCATGTGCTAATATTGCGGGTACACACGTACTAAAACTGGTGGTCGTTGAAAAATCTATTTAACCACGTACATTCAAAAACGTTGATTTATCTGTACACTATTACTTTGATGAATGCTTCGTACCAAAAGTTCGAAAATGGTTGAAAGATCATAAATAAATAAACAACAATAAATCAAGAATATTATGACGACGTAATTGCAACTACTCCACATGTGACAGCATAAGATACGATCAACGCATTTGAGCTGAATTTGCAATGGCCTGAAGAGAATAGTTCATCCTACAATGAACTTTTACTTTTGAGAAGACTGAAAGACAAAGTTTTGGTCTTACGTTTTAACAATGTTAAACAAAAAAAAATTTATGAATATTTCCTTGCTTCATGAATTGATTGCTTCATATTATCCAATCAGTTTTGATTCTTAATATGTATGTAGTATCCTGAGAAACTTACATTTTTAGTACATTTGTTTGTACCTAGATTGTTATTTCCGTAATAAGTTTAGTTATTACTTTTTTGTAAGTTCTTTTTTTTAATAATCCCGCACGCGCACCACGGGGATATGAATACCCTTTTACTGGTTTTCTCCAGGGCGCGGGCAGGTGGTGAAGTAGTTTGAAACTCAGGTGTATTAGGTTTCTATATTTTTCCCAGAGGTGGTTGTCAAACTGGACGGGACGAGCAAGTGCATCCTCAACCAGTGGGTCTCAGTACGTGCTAGTTGTTAGTTCGTTACATTTAGCCCAGCCAGCAACCACTCCAACATCAGTGTTATGCCTTCATATCAGAGTTGACGCCGACGGGATTCTCATATAACTACATATAAATTCTACGAAAAGACTTTTTCAGAGAATTACCTCGCACGGGATTCGAACCCGCGACCCTCTGCTTGAGGAGTGTATGCATATACCACTATACCACGGCCACCCCCATACTATAGCATTTATGATGTTCTATAAGCTCTACATATATTGTGCTATTTAATTAATTAAATTCCACATACAGGGTTTTCCAATAGGGACTTGACAACTTTGAATTTAATTTTTGAACGCACTCTTTCACTAATCATCGAACTGTCACCGTCACTTAATTCAGTAAACTCAACATTTTCATCATGGTGAAGTACACTAACGAGCTACGTTCTCCGATTAGGTTCTGGAGAAGATGCGCCAAGATGATGAGTTTTATCGCAAAATCATCTTCAGTGACAAAGCTCATTTTTGGCTCAATGGGTTCGTCAATAAGCAAAATATGCGTAATTGGTCGGGTGAAAACCCACATGTGCTTAATGAATCACCACTTCATCCACAAAAAATAACTGTTTGTTCATAACTGTTTGTTAAATGGTCAGCGTTATCGCGCCATGATAAGCGATTATTTTTGGCCCGAATTGGAATATATGGACTTGGACGACAAGTAGTTTCAACAGGATGGTGCCACAAGCCACACAGCACACGCCACAATCGATTTATTGAAGAGTAAGTATGGTGAGCGTGTTATCTCAAAATCTGGGCCAGTCGATTGGCCGCCTCGTTCTTGCGATTTAACGCCGCTTGACTATTTTCTTTGGGGCTACGTTAAGTCATTGGTTTATGCCAACACGCCGATGACGTTGGAAGAGCTCAGAGCCAACATTGAACGCAAAATAGCTGCCGTTTCGGCCGAAATGTGTGGCCAAGTCGTTGAAAATTGGGTCCAATGAATCGACCGCTGCAAATGTGCCAGCGGTGGCCATGTGAATGAAGTCGAGTTCCATTCATAAATGTTTTGATTGTACTTTAAGCCAATAATAAAGTTTTTGAAATATCTTAAATGGTTTGCCTTTTATTTAAAAAAAAAAGTTGTTATGTCGTTATTAGAAAACCCTATACATATTATGTCTTATCGCTTTGACTTGTAATTTGTCAGATAACAAGGTACACTTTTTCACAAAATTCCGAATTATATCCCTTTTATGTGGCAATACTGTATAATCCGACAAATTCGATAGTCTGACGCCGCCATGCAAAATGTTTGTCGTATCTACCAACTAAACTCTCTAATTGTGGTATTGTGGATAAATTTCTCATCACGCACGTAATGTGCGTTCAGAATTGCGAAATCATAAGTTCTTAAGTTTTCAAAAACAACCTTTATGGGAAAAAGCTTCGACGAAAAATGCAAGAGTTGTAAAAACCTTTCTCATAAATAAAGAAACGTGTTTGTGGTACGATGAAATGAAATTGGGGTAATGCACAAAAGACAAGTATTTTAAACATAAAAATGTAAGAGAAACCGATTAATTATGTCTTGAGTTTAACTTCGAACGGTACAAAAATGAGGGGAAGAAAGCGGGACTTACAGACGTACCCTCACAACCCATGAAGAGGCAGAGGATTAGAAGATCAATTCTTTCGAAAAACATTAATTTGGAAAAACTGTTGTTGTATGATATTTCAATACAGCTTTCTGATGTTTATAAAAATGCTACATTTGCCATCTGACGGCGAATAGTCAAACAAGCATTAACGACCCTTTTCAAAAAAAAAAAAAAAAATTAGAACAATTTCCAGCACCTTACTGAGTGAAAGCAGAATATTTTAATTTTTTAGTTGTGCCAGTCTTCATCCAAAATACCGATATCCAATTTTGAGATGCCTTAAAACAGGCTAGTATTTTTAAGATTAGGGCACAAAACAACCTCCACTGTATATTAAAACACCAAATTATTTAATATTTTTTGGAAACTTACTCTATTTCTCGAAAAAAAAAAACATTTAGTTAACCATTTCTTATTGAAGCCAACAATTTGGTAAGTTAAATATTTGGAAGCAAAGAATAAATCAAAACAACATCGGTTTTAAGATACGATACTCCGCAGTGTATATGCATTTCATACGAAATGGAAAGGAAACATGACTGCGACAGAAATGAAAATGTTACGAATGTCATCGTGTGTGACAAAATGTAAAACACATGTACAAGGTGGCTTAAAAGTAATGTCATAATGTGAATTAAACGCAATTTTGTTAAAATGGAAAAAATTGGGCTCTGTTGTCATGAAAAGTTTATTGGAAGGCGTTAAATTGATGACATTTAGTTGAAAAGTCATATCGGTCAAATGACTACCTCCTGAACTGATGAACTGGTGGTGCGCTTTTATGGCATTTTGAATTGTTGCTCGTAAAATATCGGGCTCCAAATTACGGATTTCTTCTTCAATCTTGGCTTTAATCGCTTGCTTGTTGTGGCAAAAGCGATATTTCCATAAGCCTCAAAGAAAGAAGTCTGGCGCCGTTAGATCTGGTCGATCACACGGGCTGGAAATTTGTAAATCAAAATCTCCATCGCTGCCCGATTTGTGTCAGCAGTTGCTGACCAAAATGCTCGAGTTCCAATTCAGCAAAAAAAAAAAAACTCGTATAACATCTGTCTGTAGCGCTCATCAGTTACGATTAGGTAGGTGCCGCCGGAGTTCTCAAAAAAATAAGGGCCAATCACTTTTTCCCTGCAAATGCCGCAGCAAGCAATCACTTTGAGGGGATGCAATTCATACATTTCATGTGGATTCTCCGAGCCCAAGAAACGCAAATTTTGTTCATTCACATAATCACTTACTGTTTGAAGGGCTTTTGGATGAGTTTCCGGATTAGAAATTATAACGCATTATCATACAATACGAGGTAGTATACGTAGTGATTGTTTTTCCCTTCTCCAAATAGTCGACGTGGATCACACCTCGAGCATCCCAAAACGGTGGCCATCTCCTTTCCGGCCGAAGGCACGGTCTTAGCCTTCTTTGGAGCACATTCATCGGGTAGAACCCATTATTTCGATTGTTCTTTGGTCTGTTGTGTGAACAAATGAATCCATGTATCATCGACGCAGAAACTCCCCCAGATTTTGATTAAACAGGGCCAAGCACGGCTTTGAAGTGGTCTCATGATTGCGCTTGTTCTCCGGTGTTAGTAAACGCGGCACGCATCGCGCGGACAGCTTTCTTATGCCCAAAATCTCGTGCGGGATATGGGTATCGCGTTCAGTTGAGATGCCTGCTATCTAAATAAACTCACAAATTTTCACTCGGCGGTCTGCCAATAGGAGATAATAGATTTTTCCCACGGTTTCCTCTGTGGTAACAGTTTTTGGACCACATGGGCTCGTTTCATCAAAAACTGACGTGCGGCTACGGCGAAACCCTGCGAACCAATGGTAAACGGTTGTACGAGAAGGTGAATGGGTCCCATACACACCATCGCGAATGGACTTGACTTCCTCGCAAGTTTTGAAACTCAACAATCGGGTCACGAAGCAATACGGCTTTTTTTCCATGGTCGCAAAAACCACTAATACGATGTTTCGCCAAATTTTAACAGGCGGGATAAAAGAGGTTATACTAAATGATGATATACTCATTTTGGCTTAGTGGCGCCAGCTTTCTTCCAATCCGGGTAATTATCAAACAGCCCTCGTAAGTGGAAATGGGCTTCATTGCTCATTATGATTTTGGATATAAAATCATTCTCTTTTTGCACCAGGTTTAAGGAGGTTGAAGGTAAGTTAGCCTTACTTGACGGTCATCAGACAGCAATTGGTGAACGGTTTGCACTTGATAAGGGAACTTCTCCAGACTTTTCATCAAAATTTGATGGAACGAATGTCTGCTGATGCCAAATTGTGTGCATAGTTGTCTCGTCGATGTTTATGGATTATCGACCGTCCTCGGCCGCAGCAGTGATATTCTCGGTCGAACTTCTTGCCACTTCTTGCGATATTAATTATTCACGCACATGGTGCATGACGACGAGGAAAACGACGTAAAAATAATTCCGCGTTCTTTAAGTGTGTATCGCCCCATTTTTTGTTCTTAACTATTGTATTTCTCTACAACATCGATGTCAAAGCACAATGACGCCTAACGCCATTTGCAAAAATTGTGCACATGAACATTATGACATTACTTTTGCCCCACCTTGTGCTATACATACATATATCAACGAAAACAGAAAGATTTTAGTTTAGTCGAATCACCTAGTGTTATCATGTTCAATGAAGGTCGTCGGAATATTATCAAAAGCGCAATCAACGAGGGCTCAAATTCCCCTCACTATCGAGGCGATTTAGAATAGAGTCGTCTCTAGCATGATTATAAAGTTCACAAAAAAAGCCAATTAAGAAGTATGTACACAGATCTTAATTTATATCATAGCTATACGCATTCTTACTAAAGTCAAGACCTTTCTTATTATTACGACTTTCGACTTACGACTTGACGGCCGTCTTCTTTTTTCAGCGAGGCCATTGTATTTTCCACTATTTCTGCTTAGAAAGTTTTGAAGAAGCTATGATAGTTTTCAGTGACCTCTGTTTTTTAGCTTTATATATTTGTACATACCCATATTTCGCTTGCTTGCTTTGTCTTCATTCATTGTCAAACCCAGGGTTATTTCATCGCGTTGGATAAAAACTAGCATGTCAGCTGAGCCGTCTATGATGACAACTTGACAGTTCTAACTAAAGGCATGTTAATACCTTAAGATCATTGAAAATTCTGCCAAGGTTCTTGCAGAGCTTTCACATGCAGCTTCTCGCGATTTACTTTTCCATTGTATTTCTTCTTGTGTTTGAGGCGTAAATAAACCTAGGCTACAGCAATGTTGTAATCCGAGTCTTTGTTGCCCCATTCGAAGCTGAGGACACAAAGGTACTATATATGTGGCTTGGTTCGGTGACGAGTTCAATTTAGTTTACCCTTTATTTGGAATAGCACACCGAAATATGGAAACCATGTGTTAAATATGATAATAACGATGTGGTAATACGATGCTGACTGCGCTTATAGATGATTTGTAATTATTCGTACCGTTTCTTGACATTGAAGTTGTTTTAGTCTTAGTTCATGTTTAAAACATTTCTCGTAGTTTGTTTTGCTTTCAATACGTCGTGAAAGGAGTTTTTTACGGCTTTATATTTCTTACCTCATTGTTCCTTAAGCGCAAACAAGCGTAATTTTGGCAAATTTCTACTTATATGTGTTCACGTACAAAACTGTAGTACAGAACTTTTACACTTAATCTATTACTGCTACGACTTGTAATCCTCCTAATAAGAAAGAAAGAAACACTGTTTCAATCTTTTTTATTTGTAAATATCCTTTTATACATTTTACAGCGCGTGCAATGATGCTCAATTTTATATTCGGAGCTTGCGGTCGTTTCATAATCTACGTTCTTGAGGACTAGGTCCTGCTAAAATTCGCACTTGCATTTTCAGTCATCCAAAATAATGGCTTATGCAAACTTTTTGTAGCGATCACCGAGTGACGTTGAAGCAAGTACTAGAGATTTCGCGCTACTTTTCCAAACTAAGTCCTAAACAGAAAGTCATTACCTACACAATAGAAACCCTCTTTTATTCGGTCCATTTCCCGAAGAATTTTCCAAGCAGGCTTATGTCATCATTTCTATCACCTGATAGCTAAATATTTTATCTGAGCATCGCTAATTATATGCATTCTACTTTTCCCTAAGGTCAATAATTTTATTAGTAGAGCAGTTTCTAGCTCGTACTAAGAAGTATGGCTTAAATTGGAGCAAATGCTGTAATAAGACGAATATTGATCGTGCCCAGCGGTGGCATAGCGAAGTAGTTACTCGTTATTTCATTGACTCCAAAAATATTATCTGAAGGCACAACCCGTTGCCCATACAATGGCAAACTTCCGAAAGTGTTTTCACTTTCCGATAAAAAATGTTTATCAATTTTCGCCATTTGGAGTTGCCACAAAATGTGCCATTGAACGGTACAAGTAATAATCGGACAGCGCAATATGGTGGGTGGGGTAAGATTTTCAATTTGAGCGTTTTCAGGTAGGTTTTAACGGGTTTAGCAACGTGAGGCCGAGCGTTTTCATGCTGTAGAATCACTTTTTCGTGCCTCTGCTCGTATTGTGGCAGTTTTTCACAGTGCTCGGCTCAATCGTGTCAATTGAAGTCGATACCGTTCCTTAGTGATGATTTCTTTGGGTTTCAACAGTTCATAATAAATAACACCGACCTGGTCCAACCAAATACACAGCACACATAACCTTCGCAGCGTGAATATTCGGCCGAGCCGAGGACGTAGTAGCATGACCGGATAGTCCTATGACTTTCTTCTCTTTGAGTTGCCAAAAAAAAACCTTTACCCTTTTGAAGCTGGAACGTTCACAAACAAAAAAAAAACGCTCAACTCTCCTCGGCTTCAAATCATAAGGAACCCAAGGTTCTTGTTTTTGAATCATTCCCAACGCATGCATCACTTAAAAATGGCTTAAAGGGTAACTCCTAATGCTGAAGCAAACTCCTCTTGCATTTGGCACTTATCCTCATCGAGCAATGCCTCCAATTCAGCGTCTTCGAAGGATTTTGGCCCTCCTTCACGCAGACGGTCGTCAACATCGAAATTACCGTCTTTGAAGCTACGGAACCAATCACGGTACATTGTTTCACTTAGAGCAAATCGATTATTTGGCACAAAATCAGACATACCTACACAAACGAAAACTACGACTTGGAAAAGCCCTTTCACAGCTCTGAGTAAGCCGGCCTAGTATAAATATCGTATGAAATTGGCAATATGGTCAAAATATGTAAAACGGTGAAAAAAGTCCACATCTAACCACCAACTTCGTTGCCGTGAATTCAAAAATATTAAGGAAGTGTATGAATATAAGCAAACCTATGTTCAATGTTAGCAATGTAGAAAATGTTAAATTAAGAGAACCTTGCTCACATTTCCAACACTTTTTAAAGATTACACCTAAAGCGGACAAATGCAGTTTTTTTTTTGGAAAACGTTGATGCATCAGTTTGTATATTTCCTTTACTCAATGTCTTCTTATGAATATCAAATATATGGCATAGTTTTTCATTAATTTAATATGTTGGAATGATTATTTATTATGTACCTAAAATAATTCATTCATTTGATCTTAAGATATCTTTTATGTTACAGATAGCATCATTGGCATCCGAACCAGTAGCATTCTAACAAAAGCACCAGTCATCACAGGTAGCCCTACTAGAAGTAGCATTACATCCAATAACCAACAACATCATAAGCCATTTGTGGAGAATCTATCAACGATGTCTACCTCAACGACTACATCTGTGACAACACAGACCCCAAAATCTCAAAAGCGTGTCACCATTATTGAAACTCCAAAACTCACTCGTACCTTTGATCCTATGGCCGCCACATCAAGTATAGCACCTGCCTCTACCACCTCAACAGTAACTGCTGGCCATCTAACACTTCAAATATCAAAGCCTACACCCATCATAACAGTAACATCCTCATCCTTAGATCGGTCAGATAAAAAGGCGTCCATCCCTACTGATGGAGATGAAAGACAAATGACAGTGTCACAAAACGTCACTAGTCAAATAAAAGGGAATTCCTCAATTGGTCCACATAATAAAAGCGATGTTGTAGCGATAGTAGATCACACCGCACAAAAGGATGAAGTGAATGAAGAGGAAGAAGAGGATTCAATCAATGGGATGCTGGATAGAATATCTCATGATTTGGATTATTTATTAAATCGAACAAACGAAATTCCCCAAAGACTGATTAGTGGTGGTCCATCATCCTTACAACAAGCAACCCAACCACCACCAACATCACTTCAACTTCCAACGATGTCGACAGCAACAACGACGATGAATTCAGTTTTGGATGGCAATACCACCAGTAGTACCTCAGGAGCTTCAGCCTCACTTCAGCCGTCACCACCATCACCTTCAAGCTTGACAGCAGCATCAATTGAGCGCGACAGTTTCCCTAATTCTCTTTGTCCTAACGTCGATTCGCATGAGCTTGGTAGTATACCACCACCACCTCTCCCACCCAATGCCACTATTCCAGTAACCGCATCACTGACATCCCTAAGGACACGCTCTAACGTACATCATGAGGTCATAATGGAAGAGGATGCCGAACAGGAGCAGGAGTGATTTGAGTGATTTTAACATTTTTTATTTTAACACTGTCGAATACGAGAGAGGTGTATACTCGTACATATGTATACAGTATCCAGTTTCAGTATTTAAGTACAGTATAAGTATATATGTAGGTATACTTACTTCTCTAAAGGCCCAGTCAAGGTTGTGAACGCACATACTCCCAAAGGGAGTATCCATTTTCTTGGACCACAATGAGTATATACGACAGCCGGGAGTAGTCCCATGAATTAATGTCTAACATCGTGGTAATCTATCTATTCCCTGAAGTCAAGTGATTTATCGGATTTAAAGTATCAACGGATGGGACCTCTTAACTAGCTCACCCTTTTCCCATCCTCATCGAACGGACATTACTATATATCATTTTCTACACCATTATCTGGATAAAGGCTTACGGATAGTTACTTTTGTTTTTTGTTTTTTTTTTTGTTTTTTTTTTTTTTTTTTTTTTAATCACACATGCTAGCTTAAGAAAATGTATGTTTCGTTTATTTCCAAATGTATCTTTGTAAAATAAAAATTATGTTATTTAATCAAACGTACGAATACATAGATAGTAACGATGAATGAAACGAGGCTTTCAATCTTCATGACTTTCTATGAATACGTGTATCTATATGTATGTAAATTTAGGCTTAATGGAAGCAGATGCTGAGAAGATTTTCTATTCATAAGCTAGATAGTAAAAATTTGTACATTTAAAAATAAATTAAACTCATTCCACATACTGTAATATACACACATACGTATAATACGATACATTGTTTATTATATTCGTATCTAAGAAATTCATTTTCAATGAACAAAACAATTTTGTTAGGGAGTTCGACAAGTGCTCGTTTAAGATGAAAACATACAATAGAAATCAAAATTTCAAATAAAGATTCTTTGTTTAAAAAATTATAAATTGTATCTTAAGAGTGTTTTTATTTCGCACAGTCCGATTTATAAACTGGTGTAACTTCCCTTTTAGACTAAATACTTTTGAATCTAAAGTTCTTCCTTTTTGGATGAAGTTTAAAGTTAAGTTACGCAAACTTCCACCGTTTTCATTTGCACTTTTATGGACCTCGAAAAGAGTTGATGATCAGAGAAGAAAGGCAAGTATACATGTATATAGGTATACCTATGATACCTCTATGAGGAGGAGAAATTTAAGGTAATCTGTTCTTTTGACGAAGTTATAAGTTTTTTTTTTTTTGGAAAGTTAACAAAACTTGGAAAAGCATAAAAATATGAGCGAATTTGTAGAAAGAATAACAAATTAGGACTGCAAAACTTTTCCATATTTTGTGTGCTGTAATAGAGCTACATTAATATCCAAGTGGGTCTAATATAGTTGCGAATTAGTTTCAAGAAATAATCATTCTTTGTCAAATAATAACCTCAATTGTCAAATAATAACCTCTATTCAATCTGAATAGATGCACAAAAGATTAACTTATTCACTAGATTACTAAAGAACGCCAACCTGCATTGTAAAAAGTGACTGACATTGATAAATGTACAATATTATACATAGCTCTGCGGCTCTGAAAACATGTGAAACACATGATGTTCAGATTACAACCAAATAAAGAGATCCCGATCAAAACCCTGAAGTAATACTATCAAGATTTTTAAGGCTAAAGATTCAACACACAACTAGAGACTTTATTTTAATAGAGAAATATGTCAAATTTTGTGCTGTTTAACAACCTATTCCAAAATTATGCCGATATGAAAGTATGCCCAAATCTCAGCGTCATTTACTTATGTTCAAAAAGGTGATCAGTTTCCTCAACATTGCGGACAATATTCTATCTAACGGTAGTAATACTGCATCAAGGAACTAGTTCATTGTATTCCTTGTATGTACTGAAACGTTTCGTAAAAAGATGAGATAGCGTTTCAGTGACAAAATACCTAAAGTACCAGCACCCATGTGCATGTGAGCGTGTCTTTCACAGCAATCCACGTCGGATGTTGTATCACTTATTCCTACCACACTGGGATGCTTAGGGTCAGTAGAAAAGTCGTAAACCTCTTCGAGACATATGGAATCATTTGTTTGGTCAGCCGGTAATCTGAAAAGTCATGCCAATTGCAGCTATGTCCATATGAAGCCAGTCCTAGAGCAGGTTTGAGTCCTGAAAAACTTTGCTCTGAGGCTTTCTTAGAAAATTCATCCACGATTTCATTACTCGTAATCCCCTTGTGAATTGCGACCCAAACTAGACTCCGTGAATTCAGCCTTCCGATTGTGTCTTATGAAATCTTGCATTTTCGAACTAGTTGCCCTAAAGAAGAATGAACCCTAACGTTGTCATCCTTTAAAAGATGCTTTCCCAAATTGGTTTTGTAGCCATCCGTGAAGACTCGACTCCTTTGCTAACTCAGATTTTTGCTGAAACCATTCCTGGGTGTAGGAAGGTTGATTTCGTATTTTTTTTTAGTAAAGGAAATTCTGGTATCATAAGACCAAAGTCAAAATTCAATCGGCGCCATCACTTCTTTAAAACTGAATATAGTTTTGGGACGGAAAACCCAGGATATGAATATCAATGAGAGGGAGATTCTTTGGTGCGTCTATAATGGCTGGTGTGCTAGGAAAAGTCTACACGCAACCGAGGCAGACCGTTCTTTAGAGTCTTGTAAAATCAGCATTGACCTATTTTCGTGAAAGCTTCTTAGACCAGCGTTGGCCCCTGGTTATTGAGTGAATAAATTTCATACGTGATCGAATGAATTTGCAATGATGGGACACGTTAACGATCGAATAGAGTGAAGTTTTTAAATTGTAATAGTAAAATTCTACTACGAGTACAACAACTGCAACTACCAGTACAACTAATTTTTTCCTGTGACAAATTCAAAATAAGTTGTTACGCAGCTAAGTTCGTTTACATTTTACGTCAATCCGGATTTTTAGATTTTTTAAAATATTTGGATTTTTTTTGACGATTCTAAATGTCAAGTGGTTTTCACTCAAGAAAAGTGTAAAAACAAATTCTACGTGAATTTAAATTATTAGATATATATTTGGAGATGTTACTTATATATTATCGTAAATTTTAAAGTTAATTTCAGTTGTTGTGTTGTAATTATATAATTTTTGTTGCATAGTTAATATGAACTGAGGAAAAGAGCAAACTTAGGAGTTGAAAACTCTCTATGAGCAATGTCCAGGACTCTAGAATTCGAAAAATGTGGGTTTCTTAAGCCCACTGAATAACGATTATGCAATTAAATCGATTACTTAAAATCTCAAAACAATGCGCCCAGGGAAAACTCCTAAAGTTGTAAAAACCTAATTAAAAATTTTTTTTACAAATTCATCACATCCATTCCATCTTTTTCAAACATTTGACAGGTAATTATAAGCATATCAACTTAATTAAATAATAAAATCTCTTTTTTAGTCATATAATACAATACGAACCCAATGGATGAAACAGGGGACGATAACGATGATGAAGATGTATACTCAAGTGAAGCAAATATATATTTTGACCAATTAACTAATAATAGACAATTTCCTTCCCGCCATCTCGAAATGCAAAAATTTATTCTTGAAGCAGCAGCTTTTTCGTTCATTGAAAATTTCGGAGGGAATAGCTGATCTTGGGAAAGTTGATTGAGACCGAGCTCTCTCACTTTCCGGAAGAACTTTTCCTTGAAGGCAAGTGGAAAATAAAAAGAAGTTTTTAAAAGAAGTGCAAAGGAAAAACTATGCTTTAGGTAAAACAGCAATGTTACGTACACATGTACACACGTATAATATAGATGTTACGAGGCAATCTATGTTACCATTCGAAACCATTATACTGGCATACATCAACAAGTGTACACTCTAACCCGTCATAACAACACGTTCAACACTGCCGTCTACATCAACACACATTATTCCTGGCCAGTATTTAATGAAACAAGAAATGTTGTCAACTGTTAATGCATTTAGACCAATCCAATTGTTATTAACTTCATAATCGTAGCCATTCCAAAAAGACTGCAATATAAAGCATGACAAAACAAACATTTTAAAAATCGAAGGCATAACACTTCAACATAAAAGACGGTACGTGCATTCGTCGTTTTCCAATGTTCTACAATATTGTACAGCTTTATCACCTTGCACTATTTTAAGCGAAAAAGAAACCAAAAGCCTATATTACTCTTCAACAAGTGATCTTGAGTACAATTAAAAAACAGTATTACCAATTAATAATAATAATAATAATAATGTTGGTTTTAAATAAAAAATATTTTAGCACGACAATCCGATGTAAGTCAAGGATTAGTTTCTCGCACTCATTTGTGTTTCTCACTTTGTGAATTTTTATACTCCTGAGCGGGGCCTACTGTTTATTGCCGGTTCCGGACGGCTCTCCTGAGAAGCTTTTTCATAAGCAGAATTTGACTTTCGGAGGTTTTCCATTGCCCGATTGTCCGCCGAAAGGGTGATGACGGCGTGTTGGCGTGACGGCCATTAAGCCGACCACCAGGCCATCGCCACCACCATTTGATTAAATTACTCGTAAAAAAAACAAAAATGTAGTTTTAATTATTTATTTTTGTAAGGCTTCCTTGGTAAAATAATCAGCAAATATGTTTCGTACATCACCTGCTTCATTGGAATGTCTTCCGATTTTCGCTTTTGTTGCTAACATCAGGTCTTTATTAGGTGCGCAGCTACGAGGGCTGTTTGACGAATACCCGAATTAGAAATGACAACGCAATTTTTTTAGGTTTTGACAATTTATTTTTAATATAATCCCTTTTCAATTCGATATATTTTTCCCAGCGGTGCTGCAACTTTCTTAACCCCTTCGTACAGTACGACTTTTGTTGGCCTGTAAAATACAAAATACTCCTCCGTGGCAGCGATGATTTCCTCGTTCGATCCGTACTTCTTTTCGGTGGCTGATCTTTTAAGGTTTGGGTACAAAAATAAGTCTCAGACCTATTCGTAGTGCAATTCGACCAATTTGGCTGCGGCGACTGCGGTGCGTTATCGTAGTGGAAGAGCACTTTTTTCTGCGCGAAATGTGGTCGTTTTATCTTCAAATCTGAGTTGAATCGGCCCAATAAATCGACATAGTATGCTCTTGTGATTTTTTCCCTTCTCAAAATAGTTACCGTGAATCACAACTCGCGCGTCCTAAAAAACAGGGGCCATCACTTTTCCGGCCGAAGGCACAGCAAAACTCTGCGAACTAATGGTAAACGATTATACGGAAAGGTGAATGGGTTCCATACACACTTTCGAAAATGGTGTGTAGGTTTTGCGATATTACAAACAAGAATCGGATCACAAAGTGATACTGCTCTTTTTTCATAGTCGCAAAAAACACTAACACGATGTTTTAAAAAGAGTGTCAAAACAAAACTAAGCATCAGATTGTCACCAAATGTTGGCAGTCGGGCTAAAAGAGGCCATACTGAATGATGGTACAATCATTTTGGCTCAGTAGCGCCACCTATCTTCCAATTCGGGTACTCATCAAACAGCCCTCGTAAGTCAATAGATGGCTCCAGCATTAAGTGGTGGTCGATTTTGACATAACCGAAACGTCAGTTTACACATATGGTAAGCTAATTTTGTTTTGGTGTCATATAATTTTGGTTCTGTAAGGACGTCTGATTTTGTTCCAAATAATCGTCATTTGCGGGAAGTGTTGATTTTCTTCTTTCATTCGAAGAAAACGTCCAGGACCAGGTCGGTGTTATTTATTATTAACTATTGAAACCCAACGAAACCATCACTGAGCAACGGTATCGACTTCAATTGATCCCATTAAACCGAGCACTGTGAGAAAAACTGCCACAATGCCGAAATGTTTCACTGTCCGATTATTGTTTGTTCCGTTCGATGGCACATGGTCTGATCAACAGGTCCTCTCATATGAAGACATCAATAAATGGCTTGATACGTGAATAGCCTCAAAAGGTAAATACTTTTGCCTTATGCGCTATTTTAGTAGCGCACCTAATACGTCTTCGAGTCGTAGTTCCTGGCTAAGCAAATGGAAAAAACCTCTGCTCGCCCTTCTTAATTTCTATCCCTAACCCACTCTCGCTTTTTTGAACCACTTTTTTTATTTTTCTTTTTAAGACTATCGCAGCAGCAACATTTAATGCACTTACGAGTATGTGGCAAAATAAAAATAAATTCCGTATTTTCACTACCACTACTATCTCTCATTATTTTTGATTAATTTTTAATTCGTGAAGTAAACACAAAAAACTCAATCCATTTTACCAACACTGACATTCAGTATGTCGAAATGAATTTGCGGAAACGTTCAGACTGACTATAAGCCTGAACACGAAACAAATCCAGTTCGTCAGTCCTGTGTGATGATGAATATGACACTTGAAGCTGGGAACGTGTGCAGAAATTTTCCCTCAGATAACCTACGCAAAAGATATAATTGGCCTTATCATCATAGCCGTTATCGTCACGAAACAACTCCTAACAAAGAGGGACACATCTTTTAATCAATAATGGCAGTAGCGAAACACCAGAGAACCAGATCTGGATCCCTGGATCTTTTCTTTTAACATCCTTGCTATTAACTTAGTTCCAAATAAATCGAGAAATGAGATTACCGCCGGATCTACACTTCTTATGTAGGCATTGAGTCCATATTGGGAATTCCACCTTCGAAAGTTCTATTACTTATTTAAAACATACCATATCTAAAACACCATTAAAATTCTACGTTGAAAAAGATACACAAAAACGATCAACCTAACAAACTTACCAAGTGTTAAGTATACCTAAGGCAAGTAAGCAAATCTGGCCTTTCATAGAACTACACCATAAATCATTGGCCCAAATTTTTTAATATCAACATTAAAAGTAATTTACAAATATCCTTTTTATCGTGGCGTAACCCCATTAAGTCGATAGACTTTCCTTACACATCGTTACAATGCTCATTAATCGTATCTTTTACAATAGCGTAAAAATGATTCCAACCTTCTTTAAATGAAATAGCTTATAATTACTTGGCAGCACAGCCCTTTCGCCATTACGAATTGATACTGAAATTAAATTAATTGGATTTTCAGGATTTCAAGCTTAAGGGGCGGAAGTCTAATTAAGTAAAGTTCCCTACTTTTATTGCCTTCTCCAACTACCCAAAATGAAAAAAGGTCCTTTAGGCTGTGGCAATTGTCAAAGAATGTGTACAAGTTTGCTCGCACCTCCTCACGATGCTTTTCCAATATTTCGGTGAATTCGTACAAATACGTTTCATCACCCCGCCGTTAACCATAAATGCACTTCGTTCTTCTCTCATTGTAATATGCCTTTGAAGGGAGGCATTTCCAGGAAAATAAATTCTTTGTATCTTTTCCGACAATCGATACTGCACAATGCTGCCTTTGGCGAAGTTCCAATTCAAAATGGTTTGGATAAGGTGATGCAAGGAGAATGGTATCATGGCTTTCGAGAAGAAAATGCTGCTGTCAAAGTGATTTTTCCAATAGAGGGTAAGGCATTCGCATGAATTGAATCAGTAAGCTTATAAAACTAAACGGACGCACAGGTTTATTCCACTCAATACCCTAAGGCTTACCATATAAGAAATTTTGTTGGATTGTGTTTGACATCGAAATTAATTCAATTTTATAATTGGTAGAGTAGAACTGCATTTGAATGTTTTAAAAATACAAAAATTCTTTCCATTATAGCGTTAAAACAAAAAAATGCAAAATATGTCTTTTTATGAGCACAACTGAGTTACATACATAGGAAAGCCCTAATTTGTATTAATACGAGTGTATAGTATTAGATCGATTACCGGCTGCAAAATGTGACCCTCATTGCATTAACTTTAGGTAGCCTCAATCATCTTACAAATTGTAACTGGAGTCAGTTACTGCTAAACAGAACCCATCTGTCGTGATTTTTATATTATTAATTTGGCATTTCTTACGATATTCATACCTTGTAGCACCAAGGTGATAGGTTAAGTCAATGTTGATCCCCGGATGGAAAAACATCCGTAATACTGTAATACTTTACGTCAATCGCGATGTGGTAGCGATCTGATTGACAGTAGTTTGCTCCAGAAAATTATTACAGCCTTTGTGCACAGAACATGATGAAACCATATGCTAGCCACTACAAAACCACAAAGACCAACATTTTTCGGTAATGCTCAAATATTTTTGTCTACACTGTGCGCAAATATGTACATATTTTATTATTTAAAAGAAAGTTGATTGATGATTAACGCATTTGAAAATAATCCTTGAGGCACTGCTGGTATGTTTTATCTTTATTTTTTGTATAGACATGGATGCAATTTAGTTCAAGGTGCTATGAGTTATTCCCTTGTACGCCACAAAATGAAGACTGCTTATATAAGTCTGAACTTAACACAAAAAAGTGATACTCAATGGATTTATTAAATTTTAAAACATGCTCCCTATTAGGTTAGGTTACGCACTTAGGCCTATTTGCCGGTTGTACTTTCACGTGGATCTATGATCCTCTTACTCGTGGAACTAATTTAAGCCTACGATGAAGCGCAGACGTCTGTTAACGTCTGTATTTTTTAGATCGTTTTAGTCGTTGTAAAAAAAAGCTCATAGGTGGACCTTTCTTCTCTCGGAGAGAGCTGGACATGTACACAGAAGGCCGAGGACTGTCTTCTCTTCCTTCTCGTCTATGCAACTTCTACAGAAATCGTTTGTAAAAGCGCCAAGTCTTATTGCATGCTTGCCTATAAGGCAGTGTCCAGTGATGACACCTATAATGGCATTGAGATGTTTCCTATTTAGAAGAATCAGACTCTTAGAGCGATTCAGATCCAGCTTTGGCCAGATGTGTTTAGTGCTAGACATGTTGGCCAACCGGTCCATTCAAGTCTATTCTTTTATTAGCATCCGGCTTAACTAATAATTTGCACGTAGCGATTGGTATACCTATGCTACCCTTTTCCAGAGTGGTTCCAATTTTGATGAGTTCGTCGGCCCTATAATTCCCTGAAATGTCTCTGTGACCCTGAACCCAACAAAGGTGAAGGTTGAAATGCTCTGCCATCTCCGTAAGAGATGATCGGCATTCAAAAGCGGCTTTAGAATTTAGTGCGACTGTGTCCATGGACTGGACACGGTTTTCTTCAGCCAGGACAGAGCTTATTTAATCGCCAAAATTTCCGCCTGAAACACGCTATAGTGATTTGGAAGACGGAAGGAGAGGCTTAGATTCAGCTTATCTGAGAAACCTCCACCAACCCCGCTATCGGTTTCAGATCCATCTGTAATGGATAGACTTGTCCTCCATGAAAGCACCTTCCTTCCAGAAGGATCTGTCCTCGCATGAAAGGTTTTGTCAAACCAAAGTTTAGGTATGGTGTAATCGATGTTCTTCAAGTGGATTCCTAATGTATTAAGTATATTGGCGTGCCAAATAAGGCGAATAGCTGTAGTCGCAGCTACTTGCCTGCTGAAGATGTCGATGGGTGTCAAGTGAAACAGAATTTCAAGCACCGCGGAGGTAGTGGAGCGTAGAGCTCCGCTTATGCATAGACATGCAGTTCTTTGGATTCGACTTAGTTTTTCGCAGTTGACTGCAATGTCTAGGTTTAGCTCGAATATGGATATCAATCATTCGTTCTGGAGTTTTTAAAAGGAAAGATGATAGACTTATAGGTCTGACATCCTTTGGGACATCATGAGAGCATTTTCCGCCCTTGGGAATGAAAACTACATTAACTTCTCTCATTGACAGTGGAGTGTGGATCAATTCTACACAGCTCCTCATGATATTTTCTAGCGTGGGCAAAATAATATCTGAGGACCTTTGTAGTTCGGTTGCTATTATACCGTCCAGACCCACAAACTTGTATGGTTTGAAGCTATGTAACGCCCAAAGTAGTTTGTCTCTTATAATCAGACCATGAATTTTGTTTACGGTTGCAGTAGTATTGTTTTGGTTACTGTTTACTGCGAATAAGGTGCTACCTGGAAAGTTGGCATCCAGTAGCAAGTTGAGTGGTTCATCACTTGAGGTTGTCCAGTAGCCATCGGTTTTTTTCAATTTACTAGGCATCACAAGATTTGTAGAGAGTATTTTTCTTAGCCGCGATGCCTCAGAGGTTTCTGTAATTTTGTCACAGAATGATCTCCAAGATTGAAGCTTTGCTTTCCTCAGTTCTTTTTTATATATTTTGAGGGATTCTTTGTATGAGTCCCAGTCAGTCACTTTTCTTGTGCTTTTTGCAAGGTTGAAAATTTTTCATCAGGTGTTTCTAAGTGGTCCTAGTGCTGAAGTCCACCAGTGCGGCTTTTTTTTGCCCCAATGTAAATCAGAGGGAATGCTGTTTGACTGAGGGGAGCATCACATAGGTTTAATTGGATGTATCTGTGATCTGAAAATAAGTGTTCAGTTGATATCATCCAGTTCGTTAGCATTTGAGTGATGTTGTCTAAAACAAGAGTGATATCTAGCACTTCCTCTTGTTATAAAGGTGGGCTCATTGCCAATATTGCAAACAATGAGGTTAGTACTTAAAATGTAATCAAAAAGTGATTCAACTCTGGTTGATGTCGGTACTGCCCCATACCGTGTAATGAGCGTTAGCGTCGCATCCGGTAATGAGGCCAGTTTTTTACCTTCCAGCTCCCAGTATCACCCTTTCTAGCTTATCACCAGGGAGAGGGCCCATCCGATCGTTGCTAAGATACACCGATGCCAGCCAGAGGTTTTGGCAGTCTGCAGCCTGGCAGAGTCGCTGAGGTTAGGAAGTAAATATACATTAAGGTTATGTTTCACTAGTATACAGGTTCTAATCTTACCTTTGTCTTTTCTATAGAGTGTAGCGTATAAAGATGTCCCAAGTTCACGAAACATGCCTTCCACGATCCATGGTTCCTGGATTAGAATGATATCTTCTGCATTTTTGGAGAGACGCAGAATGAGTGCGGCCGAAGCCTTTTTTGATTGATGGAAACTTATCTGGAGAAACTGTTTTTCCCAGAGCGGCCTCCACTACGATTTTATTGGATTTTTCCGATTTTGAAAATGAGCTCATCTTCGTCCTCTGATCGTGTAGGATCTCTTTTTATTTCGTCGTCGGTTTCTATTTCCGACAGAGTGTCAGAAGAGGAGACCGTTGTCGCTGTCCATTACAGGAAAAGATACCGACGCTCCCAGATCCAAGGCTCAATTTGTAGTTTCGTTTAAAGAAGGAAGAGGTTGCATCATCGTCTTTTAGGACTTCGCTAAAGGAACTCAGAGATGTAGTGTTGGATAGCTGAAGGGTGTTTACGGTTTTGGACCTTTTGGGAACCGGCACGGTCACGCTTAGAACAGTCCTTTAGCGTTTCGAGAGCAGAGGGAGCAGTGAACAATCCGTCATTTAGGATTTCGTTGGCCCACTTAATCTTGCTCGTTATTTCCCCACTTCTTTTCACCGCCAGAATAGATCCGAAGGTTTTAATAATGCGTGATGCATTTCAGCGTCTTAAGTAGAGCGCCTGTTCGTCCGTGGCTTGCCACAAACTTGCTACTGCTAGGGGTGGAGGAAGGGATAGAACCATGGTTTGTCACAGTTTTAGCTCCTCTGGAAAACGCAGGAGCCTTGTCGGTAGTCGGTGCAGTCACCGTTCTACCGCCCGGTATTAAAGGGGCATCTGCCTCAGGTTTTGTTTTTTTGAAGATGTATCCATTGAAGATTCCACGAGTAACGGAGAATGGGTGGTCCATCTGTACAAAGATCCGCTGTATACAGATAAAGCTAGCTAGGTATCCAGATATTCCGTTTGCGACTGAAATATTTTTAGAGATGCTGGGGAGCATCCTTTGGTTTCAGGACACGTCTGGAGAGACTTCTCGAGGTTCATTGACATTACTTAGCCAAACAATTTACATTACAAAGTCAAACATGCTCAGTTAGCATTGGCCTTTCATCATAGAAAAACTTGTATCTGAACAATTCTTACAAATTATTGAATCTGTTTATCACAATTCGTGCTCCGTAAAAAATGTTTTCCGCGCACTTCGACTATATTGCTGCTGTATCTTCCGTGATTTGTCCATTCGTCGCCGTTCGCAGCATTGGAATTGTATTACCCGACTACGTAGAGGATTTAACGCATAGATCTTAGTCTAAGACCTAAGAAAACACAGCTCCTGCAAGAACTGAAGCCAAACGACATGTTACAGCGTCGAATTTTCGGTTAGTGGGCGTTAGAACAGCTGGATGAAAATTCGCGTTTTTATCGAAAAATTGTCTTCAGCGACGAATCTTATTTCTGGTTGAATGGATAACTTAATAATCAAGACTGCCATTTTTAGTCCGGTTAGCAACCTCAGGTAATACAAGGTTTATAGTCCAGCGGCATTATTGGCCCGTATTTTTTTAAGATTACAACGAGAAAAACGTTATCATCAGTGACACCCGCTATCGTTTAATGATTTCAATTTTTTTTTTTGTCGAAAATGCACGAGTTGAACCTCGTCAACATGTGGTTCCAGCAAGACCGTACGACATGCCACACAGCACGCGAATCGATGGGCCAATTGAGAAATGAGTTCGGTGAGAAATTTATATCTCGTTTTGGACCGATTAATAGGCCGTGCGACTTAACGCCTTTAGAGTTTTTTAATTGGAATACATCAAATCAGTCATCAATGTCGATAAACCAGACAAAATTGCACGTGTTATTAGCGAGATACCAGCCAATATGTTAGATAAAGAGATTTAAAATTGTACTCTCCGTATGGACCACTTAAAACGTAGTCGTGGTCAACATTTAAATGAAATAAACGTTAAAAAGTAAATGGCAAGCACTTGTTTATCAAACCAAATTAAAATTGAATACATTTTTGGAATTTGCCTGTGTTTTTTAGATAATTAAAAACCAAGTGCTGAAAAAATCACCCGTTAGATACTACGATGGCGGTCTCAGAAGTACCCGACCCAACAATCAAAACACAAAAATTTTGGAAAAAAAATTATTTATTTTTCAACATAATCGCCTTTCAGTTCTATACACTTTTCCCAGCGATGTTCATAAAGTTCGATACCCTTTTTATAATAAAAAACTGTATTGCTCCTCAAATAGCCATTAATTGCCGACATCACTTCATCGTTGGAAATTCTTTGACCACTGAGTCATTTTTTCAAGTTTGGGAACAGAAAATAATCCGAGGGGGCTAAATGTGGTGAAAAGGGTGCATGAGGTAGCAATTCAAACTTTAATTCATTAATTTTGGCCATTGCAATAACGATACTGTTTTTACGTGAGTGTGAGCAAACGCGGCACCCATCTTGCACACAGCTTTCTCATGTCCAAATTTTCAAATAATATGCGATGTACCGCTCTTTTTGAAATGTCTACAATGTCTGCTAGCTCGCCCACTTGCAGTCGACGATTATCCAGTACCGCTTTGTGGATTTTCTTCACCCTTTTTGGAGTCGTCACCTCATTTGATCGACCACTGTGATGCTCGTCTTTGCAGCTCGTACGACCTCGTTTAAACTCTGTAACCCAAAATTTTACTGTTGTAAATGAAGGAGCAGACTCACCCAGAGTATGTTAGAATCCAACTCAACTTATATATTGGTTGGGCTGAGGCCTTTCAAATAAAAGTATTGTATCATATAACTATGACCAATGTTCTTCATCACTCGTATACATTATTAATTCAGTGAAGGGTCGAATCTTCTTTTAAGTTTACTTATGACGACCTATTGTGCAGCAACTAGTTTTCGAAATACAACAAATCAGCTCAAAACATAAAAAGGGATACTTTGTCGGTTCTTCAACCGTCTAGTTTTGCTTTTGTCTTCTGAGTTTTTATTGGAATTTTGGGACTGGTCAAGCATTTTGTCGGACACTAAATATAACAACTGTCAGATAATATACTTTACAGCCGGTAATGGACCAAGGGACCAAGAAAAAGGAGACAGAAGAGTTCCATCGGTTACTTTACGTCTTCTTAGAAACACAATAACTTAAATGAAACAAAGCGCTTTTCGCTTGTGTCGTAATTTATATCCTCATACTGAGAAACGTGCCAAATTAACGAGATCGACCAAAAGGGGGTCGACGTTCATTGATCGTCATAATTCCCTCTTACCCTGTGGTGAATGGTCTTATATTAGATGCTTCCCATTTTTTCCTAAGCGATTGAACTCACGCATACCATCTTTTAATCGACGCCATATTCGTGTTTCAGATTGTCTGTCATAGTTTTGAGAAATACAAGTAAAAACAAATATTTATCATCGAAAATGGATTTATTGATTTTCAAAATACCCTTCATGAGGACCAATACGCTTTTGCATGCGTTTAAACTAATTTTCGAAGCAATTTTCTACTCCGAACGAGGTAACTCTAAAAGATGGTCATGATTTCATCCCATTTTTTGGGTGAAATGAATTTTTCAAGTTTTTTTCAAATCACACCCATATGACAAAACATTAAAAACGTCAAACATTTCGATGCTGGTGTCAGATTTGACGTATCTGTATTGGTATTGCCATATCTCAAGACTTAAATAGTAATCTACGTAAGGTATTGTATAGGGTTTTCCAATAGGGACTTGACAACTTTGAATTTAATTTGTGAACGCGCTCTTTCACTAATCATCAAACTGTCACTGTCAATTAATTCAGTAAGCTCAACATTTTCATCATGGTAAAGTACACTAAAGAGCAACGTCTGCAAATTATAAAAATTTTCTACAGATATTCGGAGTCGGTGACTGCAACTTTAAGAGCGTTAACTCCGATTTTCGGTTGTAATTTTCGCCCTTGTAGACAGGCAATAACAAGTTTAGTGCAAAAATTTGCATCTACATATTCGTTGTGTGATGTTGCCGTGTCAGCGAGACAACAGGTTTGTCGAAGTGTCGAATGTATCGCTGCCGTTCAGACGTCCGTCGCAAACGATCCAAATCATTCAATTTCACGGCGTTCTCAAGAATTGGGCATCGCTCATACCACATTATGGCGAAGCTCATTTTTAGCTCAATGGGTTCGTCAATAAGCAAAATATACGTTATTGGTCGTCGACGATAACGATCGTCACGTTACTGTGAATGGTCAGCGTTGTCGAGCCATGATCACCGATTATTTTTGTCCCGAATTGGAAGATATGGACTTGGACGACATGTGGTTTCAACAGGATGGTGCCACAAGCCACACAGCACACACTACAATCGATTTATTGAAGAGTAAGTATGGTGAGCGTGTTATCTCAAGACATAGGTCAGTCGATTGGCCCCCTCGTTTGAGCGATTTAACGCCGCTTGACTATTTTCTTTGGGGCTGCGTTAAGTCATTGACAGAGACAACATTGAATGCGAAATAGCGGCCGTTTCGGCCGAATTGTGTGGCCGAGTCGTTGAAAATTGGGTCCAACGAATCGACCGCTGCAAACGTGCCCGCGGTGGCTATATGAACGAAGTTTAGTTCCATTCATAAATATTTTGATTGTACTTCAAGCCAATAATAAAGTTTTTGAAATATCTCAAATGGTTTGCCTTTTTTTTTTAAAAAAAAGTTGTCAAGTCGTTATTAGAAAACCCTATATATTATTCAAAAACGTTTAGAAGTCAAGTATCGTACGATCGACCGAAACAAGCCGCTAAGGCTAGGCCGCAATCAATCGTTTCCGCGTCGTTCCCAAAAGCTTTATATTTCAAAGGCTCAAGCTAAATGACAATCGTCGCATTGAATTTTCACTGATTAGGTTACTTATATTGAAACGAAAAAATCATCCTCAGTGACGAGACCCATTTTTGATTAAAAAGGGCGTTCTTCTTCATATCAACCAATTTGTTTTGGGGTAAATTGGAACTGAAAGGCTCGGAGGATATTTTGTTTCAACAGGACTCAAATTCGGGCGCATATAATGGAAAACCCTGTATACTGTTCGCACAGAAAATGCTTTGGAGTGTCCTTAGCACCCACTCAGAAAGTTTTACAGTAGGTAGCTTCACATACGTAGATCTACATCTGGATATTAAGCAAGAGCGTAGTTGTTCCAAAAGACGGATATAAACTTTTGACAGCTTTTCCTGTTGAAAGTTAGCTAAAACGAAACCGAAATCTGTCTTTTTATGCAGGGCAAGGCCCTGGTTTATTCCTCAGAATCTTGCCTAGTAATTAAATCGTTTATCGCATTTCGCCTGATCCCAATTCGTGGGACACATCCCTGGTACCTAAACAAGTTTTTGTGAAATCATATATTAGACTGCGTTCGTTCTTGAACCATTGTAGGTTGGAAATAGTTAAAGGCTATACAAGGCCTTAATCACAACTTGGTTGTTGCTACGTACTCGTACGCATTATACTACATCCCATAAACCTGTTCTCAAAAAACAGCTCATCGGCATTAAGGTTTAAGGCTAAATGTGAATACTAGGGCTTGCAAAATCTTAACTAATTCTGGTGAAAAAGGTTATAGGTGTATTTGATGGCCCCGCAGTCATAATCAGTACTCTCACCGCAAGCAGAGTTATGTGCTTCCACACCAGAATGAGCAACTGGAAAGTGTTTTTTCCTTTAATAAAACTTGTTCATTGTATCGACAAAAAACAATATGATGATTTTCTGATCAAGGCAAAGCATAAAATTAAAAAAGTGCTACCAAAATTCCACCGTTTCTATTTCATTTAAAAATAATTATTTTATTGCGATAAGTTTAAGATTGACCGCAATTTTTCATTGTCTTAATGAAACTTAAAAAAATTTTAATACTCTAAGAGTATTATCTATTTATAATGTTCAATTGTATTGATTGCTCATGTGCAGACGCGTTGTCAACAGTTTCATCTCCAAATGTTTCCCATGGATCTGATGCCGGCATTTGTACGGTGTTGGACGACATGTGATTGCATGATATGTGGTCGTGGGGAAAATGATGACAATGTAGTGGGTGGCTGAAACCCAGTACATTTTTGAGTGCTCTTCTGCAATGATGCAACTGTTTTCTATGTTTGATGCTGACTACATTTGGCAGCTTGAGAGATTAGGGGAAATTCGATCGGAAAAATCATTGGCGGTCTCTTGCGATTGTTGACATTCAATGTAGAAATTCCTCACCATGGTTCGGTAGCTTGGAGCTTTTATTGATATCAGCATCCGTACCTGACTACAACAATGTAATGGTCCGAGTGGATGTTCGGAAATCTGAAATATTGGATAAGTGCCTTGGGTGTGGAAATCCGGTGCTGGATATAGTAGCATTTCGTTCAACCACAAATTCAATAAGCCTGTGTCCGTTTCCGAGGGTGATGACGTGGAAGTTGTACTTCCCTACAGCATTACCGAAGATGCCGTCCTTGTTTATCTTGGCTTTGTAATCGTCAACGATAATTTTCAAGTCATATACACCCTGACTGACTCGAACTGCAACCAGCTTCAGACTGCTATAATTTCCAAACCGTTCATTACTGTGAGCTCAAATTTTGTCACATGACAGATAATTTTATTATTTACAAGTCTTTTAAACGATATGAGTCTCAGTTGTGTTGAAAAAATTTTATGCGCGATGGAATTCCAACGTGATAGTGTGATTGCTTTATATTTGACTGGAAAACTATCTAGCTATCGTTAGAGCCCTCCAGCACCTCAACGTGAATAAATCATTTGTGTGAAACATAGCTCCTTACCGTGATACTGGCAGCGTTGCAAAACGCCATGGAGGTGGTCATAAAAAAACAGCAGCATCGACAGAAATGGTTCGGAAAGTGAAGGTTCGAATTAAGCGAAATCCACGTCGAAGTGGAAGAAAAATGGCTCGTGAGCTCAACACATACTGAAAAATGAGCTTGGGCTCAAGCCATTGAAGTTCCAAAAAACACACGATCTTACACCGCAACAGAAAAAAGTTAGAGTCGAAAGAGCGAAGGAGTTGCTACACTTGCACGGAAGTGGTGAGTTGCCGAATTTGGTTTTTTCCGATGAGTCGCCATTTGTTATAAAGCAATATGTCAACAAACAAAATGACGGAGTTTACTTGCCAGACAGGTCCTTCGAAAATTTACACCTTCGGACGGCCACCAGAGAGCAGGCAGCACCGACGGTGATGATTGGGCCGCCATAACCGCCGATGGTCACTCTCCGCTCGTATTTTTGGACCGTTGCACAAAATTAATGCGATCGTATACCGTGAAATAGAAGCCTTGGGCAAACAATCATTTCGGTCGGGGACCGTGGACATTTCAACAAGACTCGGCACCGTCTCACCATGAGCGCGTCAACCAAGATTGGTTAAAAAACAATGTTCCATACTTTATTTCATCGACACAATGGAATGCAAATTCTCCGGATGCAAATCCGTTGGATTTCTCTGTCTGGGGTTTTTGAAGGCGAAGGTTGGCACTAAAAAATACCAAAGTTTGGACCACCTTAAACAAGTACTTCGCGAGGAATTGACCAAAATACCAGAGAGCCACTTGAGTGCAGCGTGCGATGCTTTCTTTTGTCGTCTCAAGGTCATTATTTGCACCAAAGGTGGACATATTGAAAACTACTAATACAATTTGAAAATTGATGTATTTTCCAAAATTTTTTGCCTTGCCACAATAAAATTTATCAAAAAATAAAAAAATTATAGCATTTTAAAAAGTTGCAGTTCGAGTCAGTCACCCTGTAGTACTTCGGGCTTGTTGATAACCTCGTAAAAACATTCATCGGAAAGATCGTCCTTCTCCTCTGTCAGGAACGTGGGCGTTTATAAGGCCTATGTTGACGAATTTACCTATGCGAATGCACTTACATGTCTAATGTAAGGCTAATGTCTAAGGCTCAATACTTTTTATTTAAATCTTCTGAAACTATTAACTGGTTCGTCCCATTTTTGATATCTCTTCCGTACAGGGTTTTAAGACATTTGGCGATGTAGGCTAGTATTACACCACTGGTTGATCACGCAGTTGCAGGATGACTGCATGACTAAATTGAAGATTAAAAGCCAACATCGGAACTGATCTCGATGAAATAGCAGCGAATATGTGCCAAATTGTGATGAACAATTTTATCAAAATAACCTGGAGGTTTTTTTTGAGGTCATTTAGCTAATTTTGCCCTTCAATTTTAATAACAACTCTTCCTCTATCGATTAAGATAAAAATCAAATCTTATTACATAAAAAATATGTCTTTTCTTGAAAAATCACATTGAAATCTCCTATTGGAAAGTGTTTTTCCATCCCATCATAATAAATTCATTCCGTAACTTGTCGTCGCTACTCATCCATACTCGTATGATAGTAAATTTATGGTAAATTGTAATTACTTAAGAGATACTATGTAGATACGAACTTCATTTCATTAGTTTGTTTGCTTATTTTATCCATGAAAACTAACTTCCAAGGTTCCGATAGCTTCACTGGCTAATATAAATAAGTTCATATATCGTACATGTAACATATGTATATACGTTTTACCGATTAGTACCTATAAGCTATTAGAAATGCAAATGATTCGTGGGGTAAGTAAATTAACATCCAAGGTAGATGGCTTTTCATTATCCATTAAAATAAAGCTAAAAACAAATCTGCAGCTGCCCGCCTAAGGCAAGCACTGGAATTGGGCAAACCTCTTAAAATTATACAGAACCATAAAACAAAAAAAAATTGTTCAAAGGGACAACGTAAAACCAAGCAAAGAAATCTTAAATTTATCTTTCACCACAGCCATGCCCTTTCTCTAGCATTCAGTTTTGAGCGGTTTTTATTTGTCATATCGGTGGCATGGGAACAGCTGATTTTTAGATAGCTTCTCCCTCCACTTCTGTTTGTATGTTTTGTTTTTATTTGTGAAACCCAGCGGAGATAAGCTGGTCGACCAGCATTCTGTATTCTCCCCAACAGTGCACAACGCACAAATTTGTGGTTATCTTATCGCGTGATTTTGTTATTTTCAGTCATTCTCAGCGCTTTTGAGTTATTTTCTTTATTTGTTTGCGGAGATACTCTCTCATAGCGAATTGCTGGAAAACAACCTCCGCTTAGACGAATGCGAATACATACCCAATCAGCAAAATTTAAGCAATCGCTAGATCATAGATATTCTTCTTGGAGTCAGTACAACAGTCAGAGGGAGCAATAGTAGGGGAAAGATGGGATCGACAAAAAAAGTTTCCTTGGAATTTAAAGGCCTAATGGCTCCGGTGTTTACTTCCTTTAAAAATGACAAGTAAGTGGGAGTTTTTGTGTAATCATTTTGTCTCTTATTTGTTACTCTTCTTTTGCTTTTCGAAGGGAAAGAAGCGTTCAAGTGGACAATATCGACAAGTACGCGAGTTTCCTTAAGGATAGAGGCGTTCATGGAGTGTTGGGTGAAAATGTCTAATGACGCGTGCGAGGAGTTGTATGTCATTTGTTTTTTTCTTTTTGCTATCCTTATAGTGAACGGAACGTCAGGAGAAGGTCCTGTTCTTAACTTGGCGGAACGAAAACTTGTTACAGAGAAGTGGTGCGAGGCATCACAGAAGCATGGATTGACTTTGATGGTTCAAATTGGTGGTGCCCCTTTGCCGGATGTTTTAGAAATGGCTCGTCATGCTGAGTTTCTTCGGGTACCTTCGGTATTATGCTTACCGGAGCTATACTTTAAACCAAAAACCGTGGGAGATCTAGTCGGATATTTTAAGTTGGTCGCTAAACATTGTCCAAATACACCATTTCTGTACTATCATATTCCGATGTTTGTTGGATTGAACTGTAAGTTTCATAACATTTTTTAAGTTTGCTTTGTTATCATCACCACTGTTTGTTTGTTATTATTTCAATAATAATAATAATTCCTAATGTGAAGTTGACTTTCTGTACGTAAGATAAACTTTACGTTTGAAGAACAATTTCTGATAAACGAGTAAATACGAAATCTAAGTCCATATCATGAGAAACAGAATACATTATGGTAAATGTTGATAATACAGCTTTAGTTTCGGGAAAGGTTATCGTTGCAATAAAAATGCAACAAGATAAATTTATTGCTAAGCGTAAAATGTAATCAAACTTTTTTTATTTATTTTAATTTTACTGACAAATTCTGTCAAGCAATATCAAAGCAAGAGCATATTACAATACTACGGTGTTAATATCTTCAGAATTTTGTTCTACAAATATCCGTTCCTACTTTCTGCTGACCTCTATTGCTCATTAGTAAGTCTATCATTATTCCATAAACCTTCAATACATTTGCACTTATGTGCGGTGATGTAGCTTACCAAACTCCACCACAATGTAATCCCTGTTCCAATCCAGAATTTAATTTCATTCGCATAAAATTCAATCTCCGTAAGCAAAATACCTACTTTATTTACAGAAGCCCCAAACTGGACAGCAATTCGACCTTTAACGGGTTCGATGAGCTGTCTGACTCCATACCAAGATTCATATTCCTGTATCCTCATATTTAAACCATTATTCTGTGTGGCTTCGCTATTCGGGACATACACCACCCGAAGGCCAGTCTGTTGAGATCTTCGCTGCAGAAAACGACTTGATCCAGCTTGTTAACGAGCTCTAGCGAATGGCGAACATTACTAGTCATACCGCCAACACCCTGGATTCGTTTTTAATTTCATACCCTGATAAGTACACTGTTGATGTGCTTTCCCCTCTAGGCTCGTCGGACCTTGGTGTTATACCAGCTAATTTCTCGTACACGGACCAAACAGTTAGAGAAAAGATTCCTAAAAGAACTATATGGCAATACGAGAAAGCCAATTGAAGCGGACTTAACGCGCCGTTTAGAAATTTTAACAGGTCGTTATGCTTCCTCGATAATCCCGTGGATGCCGCTGCTGATATGATTACAGACACCATTCTATTTGGAGTGAGATCCTTTATGCTTATACTTATGATAAAGAGTATCAAACCAAAAGAAAAGGCATGGTTTGACTCGAGCTTTAAAGAGACTGTCGAGGTTAGGGCTTAAAAAAGGGTTTTTTTAGTCCTACAAGACCACCGAAAAAAGCTTCAACGAATCAGGAATAACTACGACGCTTTTCTTAAACATGCGAAATATCAATACGGCCAAAAGCTGAGACAAAAAATATTATTGTACAATATCCTTGCTGCACACTTCGCGACCAAATCAACACTTCCAGATTATGCTTTGTCTCCGCCTACACTTGAGTACGTCGAATCCTCAATGGGACGAATCCACTTTCGTACTCGTGCAGCAGCAAGAGTACTTAAAGATCTCAACATACATAAATCAGCTGATCTAGATAAATATCTCCCCTTCTTCTGAAGGTGTTCTTCCACGCTGGCAAAACCAATACGTAAGCATTTCCATCGATCCAACTCATCAGGACTCTTTCCGAGCAGATGAAAAATAGTATTTGTCCAGCCTGTCCCTACAACCCGTTGTACTTACGTTCCTTCTTTTCAAGGTCATGGAAACGCTGCTAAATCATTAGCTCATGAAATATCTCCAAACGCGTAAACTTTTTAATGACCGGCAGTACGGCTTTCGTAACACGTCCACCGGTGATTTGATGGCATGTCGCACCGACAAGTGAAACCAAAGCATACATCAATCGGGCGAAAGCAAGGTAGTTGCATTAGACAGAGTTTGGCATCAGGCTATTTTGTCGAAAATGCGAGCATTTCTTCTTCTTCAATGGATTAGAAATGTCTTTCGGTATTTTTAATTCAAGTTGTCTTGGATGGTTTCAAGTCTGATATTCAAAATAAAAATGCTGGTGTTCCCTAAGGCTCATTTCTGTCTGCGACACTCTTTAATTTTCATCAATGATCTATTGTTTGCTACTTCTAATCCAATGTATATTCCTTCGCTGACGACAGAACCTTCTGGTTTTGATATATATTCGCAGACTCACGTCCCTGGTCTTCATCTGTCAAACGGGAACGGCATCGTATGCTTATCTCATTAAATTCCGATATTAACAGCATAACCAATTGCGGAACTATCAAAAGAGTAGAATTTAGTGCTTGCAAAACACAACGCTGTCTACTGTCGTTAACATGAAATTTAAATACCCAGCCACTATTCATGAATGGCGCTTGTACCGTCGAAACTGAAAAACATTTCATGCTGTGTATGTGTGTCAATAAGCATATATTTTAAGTCGCCAAAAATGCTGTGAAATGTCTAACTTTTCTTATACGAGTGAGAAATGCACCAACGTTACATCTTTTATTTTCTCGCTACTTTCACCACCAGTGCTCCATCGAAATTGCGAGTAGCATTCGGCCCGTTCAACCTCGTTATGAATGATTATCAGTATGCCCTGAAAGCAACTTTCAGACGTACTCTGAAATATCATGGTTCTTCTTAAGTCGTTCAACTTGCTTATGGAATGCCCTTCCGAGCTTTCTTTTTACTCGTCATTGAACTTGAGGGTGCGCTTATTATAAAAAAAAAAAATGTTTCTAGATTTACTAAGTTCCGGCCATAATAAACTTGAAGTTTCATATGATTTTTCGACTTTTGATTAATTTTGACTTGTATCATTTACTTCCTTGCATTCTTAAATTGCAGAGTGGCGTTTGATACTTTGATCTGCCAGTTACTTCTTAAAGGAGGATCCTTCTTGCCCTTTGTGGCCAGGGATACAACAGATCTTAACGTTATGCTGAACGCCTGAGCCTTAAGGTTTTTGTACAACAACGCTTCACAAGCTTTGATTTAATCCCGACTGCAGCGATGGCCTTAATGGCAGCCTGGCTGTAAATGGTTATGGCAATACCCTTGTGAGATAGTCCAGATTGGAACATAGCCAAAGCCCAGTCCGTTTGAAAGGATTGAGGTATGGCCTTTCAAGTTTGACTTTCAACCAATAAGCTGATTCAATCTCGAAGTACTTTAGATCCCGTCTTCTAAAAATATACTTCAATATTAAGCTTCCAATTCAGCTTACTATCTAGTACGATACCTAGGTATTTAGCACCAGTCTATTCACCGAGGATTTTAGGGGCATAGTTTAGAGTTTTCCTAATTGTGAGAAGAACTTGCCAGCGGATATACGAACAATATCATCCGCGTACGCAGTGGAATTGAAATCCAACAGTTTACAGAAAGTTTTTGAACTCTACGGATGCAAAGCTATTCCCATCATCGGAAACAATTATGATAGGAACACCGTAGTCAGCTTACATCTCGTCTAGAATCGAATGTTATTGTGTTCACTGTTTTGACTTCAAACCATTTGGGGACGGTACCGCTAAGTCAAGGTGCAGTCGATTTCAGGCCAGTAGATAAAAGAACTCGACAATCATTTCATTTTTCCCATTACTAAATGTACAGTATGCAGGTCAGCAAGCAATTGTCGCGTACTACTCGTACTTTACGAATCAGAACTCTGATCAAAAATCAAAAAGGTGTAAATAAATTAGTTCTGTAGAAAATCTGCATAATTGAACGCAAATAATGCAGTTCTTGGTTCTTGCTTATCAGCCCAAATACTGCAATTTTGTTTATTAACGTATCCATTGAGCCAGAAATGGGCTTCATCACTGAACAAAGTTTCACGATAAAACAAAAGACAAGCTGCTGAGAACGACGACAAATCGATTCGTGATGTTGTCTTACCGGTCGAGTATCATCCAATATTGTAAACTGGGACTCAAATTTGCGAATGGTATTGGCAATAGTGGTTTCAGTGGTCGATTATGCTCACCGTAAATTCCTCGTATCACACGAAAAACATTTCTCACAGAACGCTGATTTTCGTAATACAGCTGAACAATTTGAAGACGCTGTTGTGGTGTGAATCTTTCAAAGATGACTTGCCAAACTATACTGAACAAAAATGACAAAGCAGTTTGATAGGAGTCACGCGTGATCTGTCAAAAAAAGCCTAGTGAAAATCAAACCTCACGATGAATTACCCAATACTAGGTACACATTTCAAAGTTGCAAAAAGTGTGATTACATATTTTGCCGAAATGACAAAATAAAAATGTTTAATTAAAAAAAAAAAATTGATATTCAATAGCTTTTGACACATTTATTAGGCAATATTTGCTTTGAAACAAATAAAGTACTTATTTTTACGAGCTTAATGATACCACATTTGTTACCATACAGGCACACATTTGAAACACGTTATTTTCAATGAGTCAGAACAGGCAGCGTAAGTCTACTTAAAATCTACAACTAGGAGGGAATGCATTTCCGACTCCCTTTTTTTCTCAAAATAAGTCGAGAAAACTCCCCTTAAAATCTTCGATATATGTATTATCCGAAACATATCCCTGTAATATACAAAGATTTATAGTCTAAGGGCTCCGCTGGTTGATCGCTTGTACGTAGCGTGTATAAGGTCCGAACTTTTAGTGTGTAGGTCTGAAAGCATTTTCGTCCGGTTTTTTTTCGTTTTGCACATTAGTTAACATTTAAGCAAAAGTGGTGTTTTTCGTAAACGGTTACCCTCTTTCTTTCTTTGAGATGGATTTTGGATGGATTTGATAATCTTCCAGAGTACAAGCTTTTGCTAACCTGTTAAGGGTTGATTCGCCAGTTATTCGCCAGTGCCATTACGAAAATTTGAATCCTGAATATTCTGATTTAAACCAGCTATAGGTACGTTAAAATAGTTAGTGTAAACATCTTTCAAGCCCAGCAGCGGGGTTTATATAAAGTTTTCTAATAAGGACTTGACAACTTTTTTTTAAATAAAAGGCAAACCATTTGAGATATTTCAAAAACGTTATTATTGGCTTGAAGTATAATCAAAACATTTATGAATGGAACTCGATTTCGCTCATATGGCCACCGTGGGCACGTTTGCAGCGGTCGATTCATTGGACCCAATTTTCAACGACTCGGCCACACATTTGGGCCGAAAAGGCATAAACCAATGACTTAACGTAGCTCCACCGACGTTAAATCGCACGAACGAGGCGGCCAATCGACTGGCCCATGTCTTGAGATAACACGCTCACCATACTTACTCTTCAATAAATCGATTGTAGCGTGTGCTGTGTGGCTTGTGGCACCATCCTGTTGAAGCCACATGTCGTCCAAGTCCATATCTTCCAATTCGGGCCAAAAATAATCGGTGATCATGGCGCGATAACGCTGACCACTCACAGTAACGTGACGATCGTTATCGTCGACGAAAAAATATGGCCCAATAACGCCGCCGGCATGCAAACTGCACCAAAGTTATTTTTTGTGGATGAAGTGGTGATTCATGAAGCACATGTGGGTTTTCACCCGACCAATAAGGCATATTTTTCTTATTGGCGAACCCATTGAGCCAAAAATGAGCTTCGTCACTGAAGATGATTTTGCGATGAAATTCATCATCTTAGCGCATCTTCTCCAATGATGATTCTTGAGTCAGCTTGATCTTGTATGGGTGTAAACCATACGCCATAATGTGGTCTGAGCGATGCCCAATTCTTGAGAAGGCCGTGGACCAACCCGTTGTCTCACTGACACGGCAACATCACACAACGAATATGTAGACTCAAATTTTTGCACTAAACTTGTTATTGCCTGTCTACTAAGGCGAGAATTACGACCGAAAATTAGAGTTAACGCTCTTAAAGTTGCAGTCACCGACTTCGAAAATTTTGATAATTTGCAAACGTTGCTCGTTAGTGTACTTTACCATGATGAAAATGTTGAGTTTACTGAACAAATTGACAGTGACAGTTTAATGATAGGTGAAAGAGTGCGTTCACAAATTAAATTCAAAGTTGTCAAGTCCCTATTGGAAAACCCTATATTGTACATATATATATATGTATATATATATATATATGTATATATATATATATATATATATATATATATATATATATATATATATATATAACAATGGCCTCAACTTCGATGAACATTTTTCATCAAAACGAAGTAGTTGACAGCAAACCGCAGCCACTGTATAAATATAAACGGTGGCAGAAATGCAGAGTACAGAAATTTCGTTAGAACAAACTGAAGGCAAACATGACGGTTTTTTATTAAACTTCTAACAAATTTTTATCAAACTTAAAATTGCTTTTTGATTTAGTCCCAAAATGATTGACCAGATTTGTACGAACAACAATAGCGCTTTTAACTGTTTATGAGGGAGTCACATATCATTCTATCAAGTTGTACCATACGAAATGTAATATTTTGGATTCAAAATTGTAAAGCCAATATAACTGGAGTACCTTAATTCAACAGGTTAGGTTAGGTTATGCTTTTAAGGCCCTGATTTACACAAAATGAAAATGGACTCCTGCTCCCCCAACCCTTAATCAAAACTTAATACTGTTGTCATTAGATATTCTAGATTCCATTTTAATATTTTCAGATTTAGATCACCACCGTCGTCGTAACTAATATTAAGCTGAGGGATTGTTTTTAATGTGCAAATTTGTTTATTATTACTATTATTTTTTTTTTTCAGTCCATATGCCAACATTCTGTGACCTTGCAGAAGATGCTATCCCCAACTTCGTAGGCATTAAATACACATCTAACGACCTGGACATGGGATCGGCTTGTTTAAAAAAGGGACGAAATATTTTCCTCGGAGCGGATACACTTCTCGCCAGCGCTTTTCTCCTTGGCTTTGACTCTGCAATTATGACAACACTCAACATTTTTCCAGAACTATCAGTCAAGATTATTGAACACATGAAGAAAGGGGAAATGGTTGAAGCTCAAAAAGCCCAAGCTGATTTAACTACTCGTGTGAGGCAAATCCTTAAAGATGGCGGAGGTGAATGGGTTCCATCAATGAAGAAGGCCTTTAACACTGCCAACCTCGAAGGACTGATCGCTGGACCTGTTCGCGAGTTATATGAATAGGCTTCGTTCCTACAAATTGAAATTTATTATTTTTATTTAATTTAATAATTTACTGCAATAAAATACAAGGCAGTGTGGCAAATGAGATTTTGTATGTTTGTTTCTTTTGTATACATGCATAAATGAAATGATATAAATGATAATTAAAAAAAATGCGGAATATAGAGCCATAGAACAAATTGTCCACTAAAATTCAACCAGAAGCGATTAGAAGCTAAATCCACCTTCAGGAGGATTCGCCTGTGATGATGAAGTGAAATCTAGTGCTCCGTTGACTTCCTTAGGAGCCAATTCAGCTTCGGCATCGTTTCCACTGCTAAAGTATGCTTCCACAATAGCGTAAGCCTTCTTGTAGATCTCTTCGTTTTCATGAGTTTGCAGATTTTCAAGTTTATCTAAACCACCCATTTCTTCAATCATCAAACATAAATTTTCGGTGCCGTCAAGTTTTTCTGCCAAGGAAAATAGATTCGATAGTCCAGTAAGTACAACTTTAACAGTACGGGCATCTTTAGCTTCTAAAAGATCACAGAATGGTTTCAGAATTTGGTACTTCTCAATCAAATCGATAATTTGTTCTGCGGTGCCACTTGTCGTTGTATTGGTTACAGCCCACGCAGCTTCCTTTTGTGACTTGAAATCACCTTTCTCTAGAGCCCTTCGGATTTGGCGGAAGATATCTGAAAAGAGTAAAAAAACAATATTCAATGTATGAATGAAACTCAAAGTTGAAGATTTGTGTGCTAAGTTGTGTAATCAATATACTTTCGTTCACAGGGGAATGAATTTTGCTACAAATCGAAAGCAATACGTGATTTAAAAGTGTTTCGTTTGCTAAGAGAGAAACTGTATATCAGGAAAAATAGCCATTTCAAATTACAAATGTATATTAAGATTCATTAGATAGTCTGTATTGTTTGACGTAAAGCAAAGAATAAAATTTGGAGTTGCTACAGATTGCTTATACGAGCACACTAGGTTTCAAAAACATAAGGTCACTTACAAAAACACAATACGCCCTCCTAAGATATTTTATATCTTGGACTCTTTATTAACGAAATCGTAGATAGTACTGCTCGCATGCCAAAGATGAGAAAGACGACATACCAAAAAAAGCTTCTCCGAACTCTTGGACAAGACTTACGAGCAGTGCCTTAGCTATGACATTAAAATTGTCCTCTGCGATTTTAATACAAAATTAGGAAGAGAGGGTATCTTCGGCAGTAGGAAGGTATAGCCTGCGCGACACCACCTCCGATAACGGATTCAGGCTAATCCGTTGACTTTGCCGAGGGACGAAACATTGTCATACCTAACACACGGAACTCCTGATCCATCAACCTTTAACCTGATGGACAACATTGCGATCGGCGCCAGGCACTCCACCATTATTATGAATGTCCGATCGTTCGGAGGGGCCAACATTGACTCGGATCATTACCTTGTAGCCAAGGTACGGTTACGGATATCACGAATATCGCAAAGGCATATACGGTGAGAAGTATGAAGTCGGAACGCCAAATCTTTTTCTGATCGAGTTTCCCTTAATCTCGTAAGAGGTCCTACGCTGCCAGCATCAAATTTCAAAGACGTGGCAACATTGCCCAAAAGCCATTAGAAATGCCGTCTCTGATGTGTTTCACTTGGCCACCACGACGAAACCCCTGGTTTGACGAGAACTGCTCACGAGAAGAGAGACGACCACCGACTTCTCAGGAGGAAAAAGAAAGAGCATGAAAAGCGCGAAATCAAGGAAATTTAGAGATGATACTCCAGGAATAAGATTTTTGATTTTTACCAAAAGATACAAAAAAGTATATATATATTAAGGATACAAACCCCGAAGGGAAGCCTGTAGAGACGAAGAAGGGAATATTAGAGCAGAGTCGCTGTCGATGCTGAGCATGACGAGCATTTCTGTAGGATAAAGAGCATACACCAACTCATCTGCAAAACATGATCGGACGAAAGTATGCCCGTTGAATGGAACCTCTGCATTGCTTGTCTAATCTTCAAGGAAGGAGACCCTCCGAGCTGGGCCAACTACAGAGGAATCAAATCAATACACGTATATTTATACATGCCGCGTATGACTCGTTCGCTTGTGAAGCTTGTGCTCCAACAAGTTAGGTAAAGAACCCACCGAGAACTTTTATGTCAAAAAACACTTAAACAAGGCGAGGTGCTGTCATGCGATTTCTTTAACATCATTCAGTTGAAACATTTCCTTCGGTCATTTTTCCGAGGTGACGCGTATGTTAAAGCTGAACCTCTAATTTTATATGGCATTCTTCTGTCACCAAATACTACGGAGTTATCGCGCCATTTAAGAAACTCACATTGCCTCTATGTGCGGTATCGTCATCGCTTGGTAGTTAACGATAGAACCTAGGTATTAAATGCTTCTAAATATATGTCAGGGTTCGCTGATTTATCAAATTACATATTACAACTTTCATGAAGAGCTGCACCATAGTTCGATCATCGACGAAAAGAAGACTTTTTTTTTAACTCAAAATTAAAGTGGGTATGACAACAGTTAAAGTGTCAAGTTTTTAGAAAAATGGGATTGAGAGAGAGATTGTACTATTTGTATAATACTTATACTCGTATAGGTCTCGAGTACATTTAAACCCTAAGAATACCGTCGAACGCTCCAAACCGATGAAGATGATATGTTAATACTTCGTAGCTTCGCAGTGTTTTTCCACCATTATCCATAAACTTTGAATCGCCTCATATGTCAACCTTCCTCCAACAAGGCCATATTTACTGCCATAGAGTTTAGTAATATTGTGCTATCTCGTATATTTTCATAGTATACAACATAGCAACAAAAATATTCTTTCATTCTTTAATTCATCTGACCTACTTTCATAAATACTTGAACATAATCGCGAGCTTAAAAATTATTTCCATCTATAGCAATTTGCTTTATATCCCATCGACATAAATATTTTTAATGTCGCATACATATTAGATCCTCTCTACAATATTGCTTGAACATATGAACATAAGCGCCGCTTTACTGATTTTCCTTTTTGAACTTGTTCTTAACTTTTGTCAGATCAACATCCAAATAGCCAAATAAATCATTGTGGCCCATTGGATTACACTTCTCGTGGTGCGACAAGGTGCTGAGAGTCCAGCGGATTTATGTATTTTAAAATCATTAAGTACTCTTGTTACTATACGAGTGCGAAAGTGGACTCATCCCATTGAAGATTCGATGCATTCAAGTGAACTTTCACTCACTCCCCCCGCACTCAAACGCAACACTCGTCTCGCTATGAATGCTCATCAGTGTATCCTCAAGCCCACTTTCGAAGTACTCTGAAATATAGTGATTCGTTTCTAACTCGAACAACCCACTTGTTGAATGCCCTGTCAGGCTCTCTATTTCCTAGTCATTGTAACATTCAGACATTTAAAACCAAAGTGCATCGGCACCTATCTTTTCACCCTAATTTTCCTTTATAAAGAATAAAAAAAAAGAAAATCAACATTGCATGTTATTTTGAAAAAGTAACTAAAATTTCACTCATATAAAATGCAAATCATGCAACGAAATAGACCATTCTTTACGAGAAGCCTTAGCTAGAACGATGCTGGAACGTTATCGAACAACACGAACGTTTGGAAACATATTGTTAATTCTCGAAGAACTTTTCCATCTCGGTGACTGTGTTAATGAGCAAAATATAAAATACTGGTGCTCCGACCACAGGGAACGCAATAAAAAACGTTTGTATTGTCCAAAAACGACAATGTGGTGGCAATTTCTGCCCGAGAGATTATTGGCCCTTACTTTTTTAGCCGGTGAGTTTTTGGTACCGAAACTGCAATTTTTTTTTTTTCCAAATTCAAAAACAGAACACAATTTCAGCAAGACGTTGCCACAAGCAAGCCTCGGTCAACGGTATTTACACGAATACCCGAACAATTTAGGCCCTACAAGAAATATCCGCGATGAAGTTGCAACCATAAAACTTGCTTTTGCTCTCGCGCGTATAGAAAATTAGAAGCCCAATTGCAAGATTGTATTGAGAGGAATGGATGGCATTTAGACAATATTGTTTTTAAAACATAAGATCCGCATTGTCAAATTCCATTTTGTATACCATATATAAAATATGCAGTTTTTTTCTATGTAATATTAAACTTGGAGATTTTGCGCTGAGCAAGTGTTCACCGGCCGAAATCAAAGGAATTTGATACAAAGTACATTTGCCCTGTCGTCAAACATGACGGTAGAAGTGTGTTACGATATGGAAAGCAATGTCTGGGTGAGGCGTTGGTCCAATTCACAAAATTGAGGGTCACATGGAAAGATCGCAGTATTCTTAAAAATATAATGCTGTCATACATATAACAACACCTGCCAGTAATTTGGAAGTTTCAGCAGGATAACAATTCGTGTACAGACGTGTTACATTAAAAAATGGTTTGACGAAAATGGTGTTACTCTGTTGGATTGCTTGACTTCAAACTCAGAATTTGTGCAACATTGGGTTGAAACAGAGGAGATATGGAAGAAAAAATCTCGTCATCGAATCCATTTCTAATTACCTATGTGCACGCGTATAACCCAAATAAGTTCCTTGTCTTCTTGTTAGACATGTATTCAATCAGACTGTTCAGGTTTTGAGTTGTTTGTAGAGTTAATTCTTGATTTCAGAAGACAGACATACATACAAAACCGTAGTTATGAAAAATTGGTTTACTCACTATGGTATGGTATGGTTGACTGCAACCACAAAGCTGACAAATGTGGTGCATTTCAGCAGAATATCCTACCTCCTGGTGCAATAAAGATTACAGCACTTCAAGAGAAAAGGATATCTAGCTGTAGACCAAAAATTAAAAGTTATAGGTAATACAAATAATAAAAGTCAAGAGTGGCACTCTTTCTTTTGATTTCTTCTTTATACGGACCTTAATATGTTCGTGTTAAATTCAGACCAATAATATTCGTTATATTAGCTTAGCGCTTATTACTTTTGTTTGAATCAAACTAACATAAAACAAAATGACTTAAAAAAAAAAAAAAAAAAAAACTCACCGGCATCAATGACAGCTTGGATTTGCTTCTGATTACCAGCAGTAATGTTACTCACTGTCCAGGCGGCCTCTTTGACAATATTGTGTTTTGTATGTTGCAAAAGCATCCCCAGCTTAGGTAAGCCACCAGAAGCTATTACTGCGTCAGTCTATGTAAGAAAATTGAATAAAAAAAAAATGTAAAGATTTGTTATTGCGGTTGTTTGTTTATTTTTTCTTTTTAAATACATAAAATATAATTTCTATGAATAATTTAACTTTGTAGGTTTCTGTTGTTCTCGCTTTTGTATTAATTAACCATTTGGTAAATCTTTTGTTCATCGGAGAGAAAAAGATTTGCTTTGTTTCGATGCAAATAGAATTTGTCAATCTAATTTTCTTTTTCGAGAATAATATTTTCTAAACCTTAACAAATATTTACTTTAATCCCTTTTAAGACCGATAAGGATCTTCTACTCAAATGGACATTGGTACAGTAGAAAGCTGTGATACAAACTGTTGCTTTCCCATGTTGTCTACGTTTGCTTAGGATATAAATTTATGCAAAACATTCTGTCGGGCTTACGAATACTTGATATTGGTACATACGTACATACATACATGCGAGTAGGAGCTGCTTTCTGTCCTAAGCAAACAAATCTATTGTAGTTTGTAGATCTATTTTAAGAAGCCTGAACTAAAGAATATAACTTAAGAAAGGTGTTTGGCCTTTTTGTTTGTGTAGTGTCCTAATACGTGTCAGAGTTGTAGATCACGTAAAACAAATAAACAAATCTTCCCAGCAATTACAATTGAATGCACAAGCATGTTGTTTTAAAGCTAATTTTATTTTACCCACAATAGTACACAATAGTTTATCGTAAAAACGAACGAGTTGTACCAGTTTCGTCTTTCTTTCCTTTAGATAAATTAAATCAAATTATATTTTGATTTATTAAAAAAAAATATCTTCATTGGTTCACATCTCACTTAAACTAACTTAACCTAATTTTAAAATTTTTCTCCACGCCATCAGTTTCCACAACTCACTTGTACTAGTTTGCAATTTATTAAAGTCGTGTTGAAAAGTATAGATACTGAGTTACACTTGCCGTCATAAAACCCGCACCACATCAAAATGATTGAAAAATTGTTAATAACTACGATAATAATGTTTATAATTGGAATGAAATGAAATCCATACATGTTCCAGAACTTCATTTAGCTTTTTTTTACTATCTGGTTTATGTTCAGCCACCTTATGTTTTATTACATGCCACAAGTGTACGATTGGGTTTAAATCAGGCGAATTAGCTGGCCAGTCTAGTCTGGTAATTCCGAGGTCCTCAAACGTTGTCTTGAGCTGAATATTATTGAAAGACTCTAGTTACTTGTCTGTTTATTATTTATTAAGTAGACATCTAGAAGTTGATTTATAACACTTTGGCGCGGTGGCAAGGTGCAGAATCATCTTGAAAAATGCACTTGTCACTATACGAATGATGCTGTTCAATTGCTGGTACCAAAAACTCCCTTACTACTTCTCCATACTTTTGAGCGTTCATAGTTCCATTAACAAAGTGCAAAAGGCCCAAAACGTAAAAGGAAAAACATCCCCAAACCATCTGGCTTTGAGGAAACTTCACTGTTTTGACTATGCACTCGTCCTTGAACCTTTCACCTGCTGACCGTCGTACGTATGGCAAATTGTCGGCACACAACAAATTAAATTTACTTTCATCGGACCATATCACACATCGCCAATCATCATGCGTCCAATCTACGTACTTTTTTGCCCACGTCAAGCGAGCTTTTTTCATTTTTGTGCCGTAGCCGTCGGCGTATGGTTTCGGCGCTTATATCAACTTGATGAAATTCACTCAGCTCCGCTCTTATATGGACAGCACTTTTAAAGCGATCTTTCATGCTAATTCGTTGTAATACATTGTCCGTCTTCTGGGTTGTTTTACATTTTCGTCCCAAGCCTTTTTTACTTTTCAGTGGATCCAAATTTTGTTTTTTCTTCATCAGTCGTACGATAGTTGAATGACAGCATCCTATTTTAACTGCAATCTCACGATAGCCAAGCCCTTCTTCGTCTAAAGTCAATATTTGAACTTTTTCGCCCCGAGTCAGTTAATGATATTTACCAGACATTTCACTTTCTTTTACTTGTCACCGTCACAACTCAATTCAAACTGATTTTTTTTTTTTTGTGCTAAATACGAGGCCGAACTCCGCTATGGGGTATACCCTTCATTAGTATGGGAAAAACCCTTACGATCTAATGTAATTAGGCATATTTCGAGAACTCATTAAGTAGTGCGGTTTTTATGACCGCAAGTGTATGTTGAACTTATTGAAGTCAGTGCTGCTTTGTCATTGTTGTTGCTGTTGTTGATGTTGTATTCTGTGTTTTCAGTGTAATTTGCGTTAACTAATCCGCTCTTAAAATCGGACGCCCTCGTTCGACGACCTCGACTTTAGGAACTTTGGAATGTCATCGATTCCTATAATAGTAGTAATGGTGAATGTGGGAGTTCTTTCAGCAGGAATTGGAGATGTATTGCAAATGTTTACTTCATTTGATTGAATGTTTGAATTTTCTTCTTACAAAAATTGATGCCGAAATTAAGTCCAAAATTGATCGTTGTACTAAATTTGTTTCTGCTTTCAAGTAATTCTATTTTTGGATCTGAATCGTAGCATTTGTATATCGAATACCGATAACGTATGTTCCACTAAGTTCCAGTTGGTTGAGTAGGAGTAATCATGATGAAATTTCTTCTATTGTTGATATGTGTTGATTGTCAATGATGGTGCAGTTGGCTTCTTGGCTTTGAATTAACTTCGGAATGCAAGTCGTTGAACTTAAATTTATAACATTATTTTCATTACATATAGCTAATTTATTATAACTCTTACATTTATTTATTACACCGTAATCTTGGATCAATACGCATTCAATTATACTCAACATATTCATCATGGTAAAGTACACTAACGAGCAACGTCTGCAAGTTATAAAAATTTTCTACAGATATTCGGAGTCGCAAAATCATCTTCAGTGACGAAGCTCATTTTTGGCTCAATGGGTTCGTCAATAAGCAAAATATGCTTCATGAATCACCACTTCATCCACAAAAAATAACTGTTTGGTGCGGTTTGCATGCCGGCGGCGTTATTGGGCCATATTTTTTCGTCGAAGATAACGATCGTCACGTTACTGTGAATGGTCAGCGTTATCGCGCCATTATCACCAATTATTTTTTAATTTTTGGCCCGAATTGGAAGATATGGACTTGAACGACATTTGGTTTCAACAGAATGGTGCCACAAGCCACACAGCACACGCTAAAATCAATTTATTGAAAAGTAAGTATGGTGAGCGTGTTATCTCAAGACATAGGCCAGTCGATTGGCCGCCTCGTTCGTGCGATTTAACGCCGCTTGACTATTTTCTGTGGGGCTACATTAAGTCACTGATTTATGCCAACACGCCGACGACGTTGGAAGAGCTCACAGCCAAGATTGAACGCGAAATAGTGGCCTTTTCGGCTGAAATGTGTGGCCGAGTCGTTGAAAATTGGGTCCAACGAATCGACCGCTGCAAACGTGCCCGCGATGGCCATATGAACGAAGTCGAGTTCCAATCATAAATGTTTTGATTGTACTTCAAGTCAATAATAAAGTTTTTGAAATATCTCAAATGGTTTGCCTTTTATTAAAAAAAAAAAAAAAAAAAAAAAAGTTATCAAGTCGTTATTAGAAAACCCTATCTAAACCATGTTCTTATTGTAACTTATGATTTTAACGTCAGCAAATTCCAACGCTTCGTCTAAATTAAAATATGGAATATTTTCTCTTTTGAATAAGGTTTCAGTTATATTATTTTCATTGTTTGGTAAAATATATGAGTTTACGATATTGGCCTTAGCCCAATGAATTGCGTATGCAATGTTTACAATTTATATAAGTTGTTTTCTGACATCTTCATTTTCTTTGAATAATTTAAGTATGTTATTAGTTACATTAGTAATTTCATTGATCTTATCTAAAGTTAATTTATTTATAATAAATTGATTGTTATTGTTTTTTAAAACATTCATTTTGTCTACAAGAATTTCGAAATCGCGGTGGTCTGGGTTTCCAGCGACCCATTTCCACGCACTTCCAATAAAGTCTAGCGATCTTCTATTTCTGTTGTTTACTTTAAGTCGGTTTAAATGATTCCTTATGCGCAGGGTTTCCTAGGATAGGATATGGTATAGGGGATGATAAGGTTTTGTTACGGATATTATGTTCTTTCCAGTTTGTTGATTAGTTCTTCATATGCTTGAATGTCAATGATATGAACTATTTTGAAGGATCCATTTCTTATTTTAGCATTTCCGGCGTTAATTTTGATAAGTTGGGAGTTAGTGTAGTGCTCGAAGGCACGGCACGGGTAACCTGTAGAAGTGAATTAACTCTTTATTAGACTTTTTTGAATGATTTTCCCTGACTTTGTTATAACAGTAGAGTCCTTATATTTTGATATTATTTTCTTTCTTGAATTTTATTAATTGTAACGTAAATTATGTCTCCTAATGAATAGTGCTTTAAAGGGTTTTTCTTTTTATTATGAAACTCTAAGTCAGCTGTTCGTTTGTCTTTGGGCTTAGTCATGGTTTTTTGTTTTTCTTTTTCAAGTTTTTCTGGTTCTTTAAATAATGAGAGGGCACCACTTGAATTAAATCCATACCATTTTCAGTTAGTACCAACCTTCAAACGATATGTGTATAAATTTGACAGCTGTCGGACGATTAGTTCCCGAGATATAGCGATGTGAGTGTAGCAACTTTTGTTATTGTGAAAAAAAAATGGATTCAAAGCAATTTCGTGTGTTGATTTATCATTGCTTTTTGATGGGAAAAAATGCAGTTGATGCAAAGAAATGGTTTGATAAGTGTTACCCGGACCCTGCACCAGCCGAACGAACCATTCGCAAGTGGATTGACAAATTTAAAAGTGGTCATACAAGCACCGAAGATGATGCACGCAGTGGACGTCCAAAAGAGGCTGTTTCAGATGAAAACATCAAAAAAGTCCACAAAATGATTACGAATGACCGTAAAGTGAAGTTGATCGAGATAGCTAAGGCTCTGTAGATATCAAAAGAGCATGTTGGACATATCATGCACGAATATTTAGACATGCGAAAGCTCTGTTCAAAGTGGCTGCCGCGTTTGCTCACAGCCGATCAAAAACAACAACGTGTTGATGATTCAGAGGAGTGTTTAAAGCTATTCAAAGGCAATAAATCCGAATTTTTGCGTCGGTATGTGACAATGGATAAAACTTGGCTCCATCACTTCACACCAGAGTCAAGTCGGCAGTCAGCTGAGTGGCGAGCAGGCTAACCTCGTCCAAAACGACTAAAAACTCAACAGTCGGCTGGCAAGGTTATGGCATCCGTATTTTGTGTACACATGGAATAATTTTCATCGACTATCTCCAAAAGGGGCAGACTATCAACTGCGACTATTACATTGCGTTGTTGGAGCGTTTGAAGGACGAAATCGCAGAAAAACGGCCGCATTTGAAGAGAAAGAAAGTGCTATTTCATCAAGACAATGCACCGTGTTACAAGTCGATGAAAACGATAGCAAAATTGAATGAATTCGGCTACGAATTGCTTCCCCCACCCACCATATTCTCCAGATGTGGCCCCCAGCGAATATTTTCTGTTCGCAGACTTAAGACCGATGAAGAAGTAATCGCCGAAACAGAGGCTTATTTTGAGGCTAACCCGAAATCGTACTACAAAACTGGTATCGAAAGATTGAAAAATCGTCTCAATCAGTGTATCGCCCTCGAAGGTAACTATATTTATAAATAAAGTTGAATTTTGCAATAAAATGGCACTGACTTTTCAGCCAATGTTATAAATGTGTTGTAAAGAATATGTCTATTGTTTTTTTTCTGATGTTGAATGTTATTGTATTCGAGAATTGACTTATCAAGAAGTTTGGAAAAGGTGGTTGAACTATTTTCGGATTTTAAGCAACGCATTAGTTCAGAGAGAGTGGACTGGAATCTCTCGATTTGTCCGTTGTCGGCACTGGTGTACGGTGGTGCCTTGACCACTTTAATGTTAAAAAAGTTTTCAAGCGTGAATAAAATGGAATTTGACTTTAGCGATTTTTCATTGTCTACGACAATAATTTCAGGGACTCCAAAGGATAGTATAAGTTCCCTTAATGGTTGCTTTATATCTTCTGCAGATCTAGATCTAAGAATTCTAGCTAAAGCGTTTCTAGAAAATTTATCTATGGTAGTTAGGATGATACGTTTGTCTGTAAAATATATGTCTAAATGAACAATATGGCCTGGGTATTGGAGTATTGGTGTTGCCTTAAGAATGGGCTTATTGGGGTGTCTGTCGTATTTGTACAATTTGCATGTTTGGCAAAGCTTTACGATTTTTTCTATCTTGGCTCTCATTTTCGCAGTATCTGAATTTTATTTTCTCTACTATTTCGGTGTGCTCGGTTATGTTCGTTAATAATTTCAGTTTCTTGCTGAGAATCATCCGTAAGATCTGCAATCATCTTTACTTGTAAATCGAACTCTATACTTACTGAAATGGGAAAGCTTCGAGTATAGCTTTCCAATGCCTCATTTTGTTGTTGGTGTTTCCGTTGCTTAAAGCATGCAAAAGGGGTTGGTGATCGGTAAATATTTTTAGTTTTACGGGACCGTACAGATAATTCCATAGGGTTTTTAAAGCCTATTTTTTTTTTTTTTTTTTTTTTTTAGAGCCAGCATCTCTTTCTCATTGGCGGCATAGTGTTCTTCGGTCTTACTAAGTGTTCGTGATATAAAGTTTATGGGCTTGTCCCATTGAGACAATACAGCACCTAGTGCGACGCATCTGTTGTTAAGTGAAATTCTTTATCTAAATCAGGAAAACTAAAGATATCTTCTGAAATCAAGGAATTCTTGATTTTATGAAAGGCTTCTTTTGCATCTTGAGTCAAAATAATAAGTTTCTTGCTTGAGGCTGTTTTGGACGTACGTCCGCCCTCCTCCCCTTATAAGGGATGTCAGGGGTTTTTCAAGCCTCGCATAGTCCTTAATAAATCTGCGGTAAAAACCTGACATACCAAGAAAGGAACGTAAGTCTCTTAATGTTCTTGGAAGCGGAAATTTGTCGATTGCTTCTACTTTCTTGGGATTTGCTTTAATTCCGTTTGAGGAGATAATGAATCCGAGAAATTCGAATTTATCAAGTTGGACTTTAAGGTTAGCCTTTTGAAGACCATCGAAAATTGTTGCAAGGTTTTTTAAATGCGTTTCAGTATCTTCGCTAAATACGACTATGTAGTCTATATAGACATAACATATCTTTCCAATATGCTCTCGCAATATATCATCTAATGCTCTATGGAAGATGGTAGAAGCATTCTTGAGTCCGAACAGGAGTCTCAAAAAGTCGTATTTCCCGTTGTTGACAGAGAAAGCTGTTTTCTCTACGTCTGCCTCGTGAAGAGGTGGTCCAACACCGAAAACCATTTGTTTTTTCCCAGTTGAGATAAGACTTAATTTATCTCGGAAATTGGGTAACGATCAAGAACTGTTAGAGTTTAGTTTCCTGTAATCTACTACCATTCGATACTTTTTTGTATTTGAAGCATCAGTCTTTTTAGGTACAATCCATACAGGTACATTGCACGGGGACCGTGAAGGTCTAATTATCCCATCACTTAGCAATTGGTTGATCTGGTTGTCTATTTCAGTTTTTAATTGCATTGGATATGAATAATGCTAGGAGTGGATTGGTTGTTGAAAAGTAAGTTTTTCGTTAGGATCAGTGAAAAGATTGGAAAAAGAGTTAGTTAGAGATTTTAATTATGATCTTTGATTTTGTGACATGTGCTCGTTTCTAATATTAACGAGACTCACGGTCTCAGATGTCATTTGTTTAAGACGAATCTTAAGACCATTCTTAAGAAGCATATAGTTCTCCTTTGTGAAAATAACAGCTGACAGCTTCTTAAGGCTGTCGTTGCCAAGGATGACATGAAACGATTTTAACGTTGGCATGAGGAAAAATTTTAAATTTGATTTCATTCCAAAAAGATTAAGTATGGTGTGGCGTGTTATCTCAATATTTCCGCCTATTAAGTTAGCATAAAAATTATGTATATTAGGGATAGGTGTTTTACCAAGCTAGATTGAAGGTAATTTTTATTCGAGCCTGCACTCAAAATAAGGCAAGAACGAATTCGTCAACAAAGTCGGTAGTTTCGTCAGATTGTTGTGGATAAGTTTCAAAACTTTGAGGTTCATTGAGAAGTGGATCGTTTAATCACTGGCTTACCATTTGCTCGACTACCATATTCATCCATGGATTTTGCATCTATATTCTGGTCAGTATCGAAGTAGAAGAGTCTATATAGAAATTGCGTTGCATTTTATTCAGAAGAAATTGTTGTGAGGGATTTGTTGGTCGTTTAGGAGCCGGTGGCCAATTTTTTCCTTGTGGTCTGTTCGTCCTGATCGTGCTTGCATAAATTTGTTCCGCTTATGGTGGTTTATTTTGACCGGGGGTTTTACTTGCCTGAACTTTTTGTTGCGGAATGGGGTACTGAGGGTATGAAGGTTTTAAATTTTTTCGGGGATATTGTTGCGCGTTCTATTGGAAAGCTTGTCCTTGTGGGAACTGCGGTTTATATGCACTAAAATTTCTGCGGGTAGTAGAACTGTGGCTGAGGTTAATAAGCTAGTTGTGGCTGAAATTGTTGTTGGTTAGTTGTTCTACGAGGAGGTACTGGTGGAGCGGGGTTTGGTCTCCTAAACGCGTTATTACTGTAAGTGGCATGCTGTACTCGGAAACATTCTCGAGATTTTGGCAAAGGTAAAGTGCTTGTGGGAGATCTGCTGGTTCCCTAATGTCTAATAACCTTGGTAAGTCAACTTTTAGACCCCTTATAAAGGTGTCTAATGCCTTTTCTCAGTAGGTGTCGGTCAATAGATGCATGGCGTCTGCGGAGACATCCATCCTAGATATATGTTCAATATAAAAGTAAGATGCGAATAAAGTGATTAATAATATTTTTCCACCGTATTATTACCCTGAACTAGAGTACTGAGTTGGTACTCTAACGTACCTAAATCGCGCTAGTCATGTACCGTACACTTTAAGATACATTGCCAATTGAGTGGGGTGTTGTACGACTCCAACAGTTTATCGGCGTGTCCGACTACTTTGTTTTGAATTATATTTATTATCCCAAAATATTTTAGCGTGCCTTTTAGGGGCTCATATATGGTTGGTATTCGCTCAACGCATTTTATTTATGAGCTGTACTCACCTGGATTTTCTGAAAAATCTCTCAGGTAAGGTAAGGTTTTGTAGGTATTGAGGTTCAATTCCCTCTTCTACTCCCTTGTAAAAGTTAGTGTTTGGATTTATTATGGATTGAAAAATTTTCCTACATGCTTTAGCAACTATGGATGCTATAAGAGATTCAAATTCTGGGGTAGCTATAACATTCGTTTCTTGTCTCGATACAGAATTGTTAGAGGGGTTAGAAAGATCAGGATTGTAAGAAGGATTTGGAAGGTTCCTGGAATTTGAAGTGTGAACTTATGGATCCGCTGGATTCATTGTGATGTGGAATCGCGATATTTTTATTTTCGGAATTTTGAAAACTTAGACTTTAAAGGATTTGTCAAAAACCACAAAAACAAAATAATTAAATTTCACTTCTTAATTCTAAATTTCTGAAAAATCGACGAACACTTCTATAGGTTTTGACCCGAAACACAACGCACTAGTAAAAGTTCACAAGGTCAAATGGCGGCTCAAGCCTTTTAAGGTCTTTTACCGCACTTAGACGAATTTGCGCGAGCTACTTTAGGTCGATGAAATTCGAGTTATGAACTTTTCGATAAATTCAAACAAGAGCTACTTGAGGTCTTTCTCGAATCTATACCGATTACCGAAATCTACTTTTTAATCTTCTTAAGGTTAACTTTTCGATTTCTTGCACTGTCGCGTTACCGGGCGAACCACGTTGGGCGCCAATTAAATCAAATTATATTTTGATTTATTAAAAAAAAAAAAAAGATCTTTATTGGTTCACATTTTACTTAATCTTATTTTACAATTTTTATTTACACCTTTGGCTTGCTTCTAGCTTGTATCGCTAGAACGGATGTTTGCCAGACGCTAAATCATCAGTTTCCACGATTCATCTGTGCTTCATATTTGATTCTAGTTTGCAATTTATTAAAGTCGTGTGTTGAAAAGTGTAGATACTGAGTTATGTTGAACTTATTGAAGTCAGTGCTGCTTTTTCATTGTTGTTGCTGTTGTTGATGTTGTTTTTTGTGTTTTCAATGTAACTTGCGTTAACTGATACAACACATTTCCTTAGTAAATTTATAAATTTATTTTACCATCAGTGAAGTTTGATTATTTTCAGAACTGTCATAGAAAATGTGCTCGGCAACGGAGACGAAAGAATATGGTGAATTTGAGAACGTTCGTGTTTCACGAAGAATATATGTTATCTCTACAAAACAATTTTTTTTATATACATATGTACGTTCTTTGATACTTTCCTACTAAAACAATGTATTTTTATAGAGGTTTTGGCTTTTACTTTATGTGCGCGGTGTGTTCAAACAGTAAGGTGACTTTTAAAATTTCGCAACGTACATACATATGTACATTCGATTATCATTTCTTTTTTTTGCCGTGTTGGTAGACCCAATCACAGTTTCAACGATGAGTATAGTTCCGTTTGCGTAGTTTTTTTACTGAATATGTAAAAACTGTCAAATCCAGAGGGGTGAAAATAAAATTTTCTCTCGGAGTGAAAATTTGTTAAAAAGTACGCAAACGGATTTGTGACTGTTTTGTACAGACAAATGTAAATGCCTTTATTCTGATTTTTACAAAAAAAAAAATAATTAAAAAAACAAATACTAATGAATTTAGCAGTTTTTTATTCAAAATCTTGAAGTTCAGGGCGAAGATTATTTGAGAGTAGACACGTCAGAATGAGTTCTTCCGATACTTTATACAATAATTATGCCAGAAGGTGCATGAGAAGCACTTTCATTAAATTTGCCTACATTTTGTCTGTAAAAACTTTCTACAAAAAATTTCCATTTGAAACTTTCATTGTAAACTAATCTTTTATTCAAATCTTACTATTTTTGCAGAACAAAATAAAAAAAATATATTCCATTTCGAAATAAAAACAAACGCAATGACAGTTTAAAATTAAAAAAAAGCAGTTTGACAGTTTTTTTTTTTACAAGTTTGCCCAAACAAATTTTTTGAACTAAAATGTAAAAAATAGGGGAAATAAATTGCGCTTTCATTTTACTCTCTTCTGCAAAAAACTACGAAAAATATGAGAACGCGAACGGTTTTTGGATTGTTTTTCGTAGATTTACAAGTGGTACAAGCTCTTCCAAGATGACCGAGAAGATGCCAATGACGAACCTCGCTCTGGACGCCCTAGCACATCAACATAAGATGATACCGTCGAAGCTGTAAAAAAAAATTGTTTTGGAAAATCGAGAAGTTGCTGAGGTCGGCTCGTATCATGCAATTTTTTCGGATATTTTTGGCATGAGGCGTTTTTGATAGCGAGTTTGTTCCGAAACTTCTTAACTTTGTTCAGAAGAACCGTCGCATGAGCATCGTTCAGAAGCTCTTGAATGACCTCAACGATGATCCTGAAAAGGGAAATAATTGTTCCTTGTTCCTGTACATGTTCCCAAAACTGAAGAGACATATGAAAGGAAGGAGATTTGCAACGATTGAGGAAATAAAAACGGCATCGCTGGAAGAGCTCAATATTGTACCAAAAAAAAAAAGCATTGGCACAAGTGATTATCTGAGGGAGATTACTTGGAAGGGGACAACATAAATATTGATGAATAAATAAATATTTATTACAAAAATATAAAGTAACCTGAATTTTTGAACACACCTCGTACATACTCGTATGCAAACATAAGCTTTTTACCTTACATTAAATAATAAATTTTTCTACTAACTTATTCCGATAATATTGCCATGCATTACAACCAGGATACAAAAAATTTTGAATTCTGAATTCCATATAATCATTCGGTTTTATTTTTTTCTTTTTTTTTTGCTTTGGCGGCATAGTGGCGAAAGGGCCCATTTCCACATTTAAGGCTTAGAATCGGAAACATAACTATAATAAGACGAATCTTGTCCAACTGAAAAGCCAAACTTTTGTTATTATATAAGCGCTATCAACGTAGAAGTGAGTGTAAATATTCTCACCATGAAGGTACACCCGAAAGCCCAGCTAGGCATCGACAAGGACTCAGATATGTAATATGTAAACAAAACCCCAGACAGCAGAAAGACAACTATGGTTTGACCAACTCTGCCAAGCTTGCTTGCCATAAACTCAGCGGAGTCAGATCGAACGACCAAGTGCAAAACCAGGTCAAGGTGTTAGAAAATATCTGGAACAGATAACTACTCGTATACTTTAGGATACTGCATCTGCTGAAAAGTTCCGCAACAAATTAAAAATATCCAGATACAATAATACCTCGTGCATCAACAGCAAAGAAATATTATATCAAAGATATAATCAGAAATTTAGAACTGTCAACAGAGACCATAAGATATGACAATAAATTTGTGATTAAAATATAACAGTTGCAGTAAAGTTTGCATAGGAATTCGAAATCATATACCATATACAGTTATTAACAATGAGTTAGTAGGAAAATATCCGAAAAAGAATCTCCTGCCAACTTACAAAAACTGACTGCCTGATATCAAAAAGAGGAGTAGTTAAAGCACAATGCATACAGGGTGTCCCAAAAATCAACGTCAATCCGGGAATGGGTGATAGGTCAAGTGGTGTTGGTTATCATAAAGTCAACGATCAACACTAGTCCAGAAGAAATTCAGGTTCGACAGAAACGGCCAGATAGCAAATCAAAGTAGCAATGCAATGAAGTCCAATAAAGAAAGCCAAAGTTGTAAGCACGAAATCAACACGACTACAAAATATTTTTTTGTTTGCCTCAATTAAACATTACTAGGTGGAGTGAAAAGTAACCTCCTTGGGAATGAAAAAAACAATTTTTTTCAAAACGTTTTTTTTATTTTATTCAATATAGTTTGATAAACTTATTCCAGCTATTTTTCAACTTCTTGATCCCGTCCGAAAAGTAATTTTCCGGAAGGTCTGCAAAATACTCCTCCGTGGCGACGATGATTTCCTCGCGTGAGCTGAATTTTTTATTGATGAGCCATCTTTTGAGGTTTGGAAAGAGATAATAGTCCGAGGGAGCCAAATCAGGCGAATACGGTGGATGCGACAGCAATTGGAGCCGTAAGTTAGCCAATGTTGCGATGCTCTTGTGCGCCGGTGCATTACCTTGCAAAAAAAAAATCGTTTTGCAGCGATTTCGGCCTTAAATCTCTCCAATAATACACAGTAATACTCGCTGTTGATGGTTTTTCCTTTTTCGAGGTAGTCCACGAAGAGTATGCCATGACAATCCCAGAAAACCGACGCCATAACCTTTGACCCATCGAGCCTCCCTCGGTCGCTTCGGAGCAGTCGTGCCGGCTTTAGTCCATTGCCGGGCACTCATTCAGTACTTTGGTGTTCAACAGTTACCAATCAACGGCAAAAGACCGCCCGATTCCGCATCAGCAAGTCCGAACACTCTTTCGAAATGCTCTCGCGTTCGTGTTTTTGATCAGGAGTGATTATGCGCGGCATCCAGCGGCAGGATAACTTTTTCATATGCAGAATATTGCCCAAAATATGGTGTGTGCGCTCAGTACTAATCTTTGTGGTATCTGCTAGCTCGCGCACCTTCACTTTCCAGTCAGCCAACACCATTTCATGTATTTTTTTCACTTTGTCCTCTGTAACCGCATCGGAGGGCCTGCCGCCGTGGACTTGATCGGTAGTGGAGTTGCGGCCACCACGAAATTCTCGAAACAAATATTTGACGGTGTAATCTGACGGAGCATTAGCCCCATAATATTTATCCAACTTTTCTTTTGTTTCCTTCGCCGTTTTGCCTCTCAAAAAATAATGTTTTATGAGAGAACGAAAATCGTTTTTGTCCATACTCAACATGATGCCAAACACGTCAACAACAATCAGCTGCCAAAACCAAACTAAAGACAGTATCGCACTAAATATGAACGGACTTCAAGACACCATAACCTTTTTGCAGTAGCAGCGCATTCTGGCGGTCAAGGAGGTTACTTTTCACTCCACCTAGTAGTCTAGAAAGTTAGCAAGTCTTTTAAAGTTACTTGCCAAAAACAAAAACAAAAATTTAAGAAAGATTTGCGGTCACAGTACTTGAAAGATCGCCGCAGGGTTTTAGATTTTTTTTTTTTTTTTTTTTTTAACAGTACATGATTAGATTTTTTTTTATAATTTTGTAATAACCGACAACAATTCATCTATCACCTGTTTCCGGCTTGACGTTGATTTTTGGGACACCCTGTATATGTATATGTACTTTCATCAATAATGCATTCTTTAACCCTTGCCTGAACTTTATTTGTTGTTTCCTCACTAAACGGAAAAGTCACCATTGAGGCAACAAAGAGAAATTGTTCGTTTTCAATTTAAAAAGCAATTAAGCACGATGAAAATGGTATACGACGTTGCGACCTGCGATAAAAGAATCATTCAATATTGATTTCGGAATTTCCTAGAAGTTTTCAATCAGAAGTTTTCAATCAAAAGTATACAGAGTGGTAGACTTATACAAACGCTAAATAGTGATAATCTTCGAGCAGCTGTGGGGAAGATCATAACAGAAATGTGTAGCGCTTATCTTCAGAGCTTTCTTGTCTGAATATTAAAATTAAAGGCTACATAAAGAGGAACTGCCTCTCAGCAATGGGAATCGAATTTAAATATTTACTTTTGACTTATAAAGTAAAATGATAATCATCGGAGGTCTGGGCGAAAGTTGATAATTATTATTACAGATAAATTTAGATAAGCAATGAGAAAGTGTGCAAAACCTATCATTGTGGAATAGTAATGAACCAATAATTTGGTCAGTCATTCAGGCGGTTAGAAGATGCGGAAAGCATCACCAATACATTCTGCAATGTTTTTCGTGGACCAGCCATAAAGTTAATCTTTATGAATCAAACACTATTATCTATAAGAGCATTATAAGGCCTTATGTATCAGTCGTCTTGTTAGGACAAGTAAGTAGCATATGTATCTCTTCGTTTCAATTCTAATAAGATATCATTACTTGCTGACAGCAAATACATACATAATTTGTCTTCAATAACCGCTAAACTCATTTTTCATTTGCTTGTTTTTAGAGAGTTGAATTCCTTATGGTGTTTCTCATTGGATTCTCTCCGGAAGTTGGACAATTGCAACTCTAATGGAACACTAAAAACTTCTGACTTTGACGAAAATCTGATTTGATATACAAAACTATTTGAATTTTATATTTATAAGGGCTAGGGTATTCTGACATAAAAAGCCAATGAAAAATTTTGCTTCTGAAATGAAAAGCAATGGAACAGTTTTATGCATTTTTTTTTTTTGCCTCCGGAGTGCAAAAAGGCTTTTGTCGGCCAATGGAAAATGCCATTAAGTTGACATGCGAGTTATGCATAATACGACGTTCAAGCCGTTACACGACTGCGCATTATCTAAACCCCTTTTGACATTACCAAAGGTCTCGGGAAAACCTTTCGGACAAACTAAGCAAGGTTATCAAAACCAGACATTGCTCGTATAGCTTATTTCTATAGAAACTTGTAGTGAATATCAATTTCGACTTCATGTCGCCGTTGCAGAAAAACATTGACGTAACTGCAAAATGTCAAATACGGTTTAGTTCGTAATTGATATCAGAAATATCGAGAGCCGCCAATGTTTTCGTTCAATTACGCTTTATTTAATAAAAGTTTTAAATAATTAAATTTTTTTTTTCTCCTGCACAATTACAATTATTACAGATACATCAATGTTCTTCTTAGACGGAATGTGAATATTCGGTCAATTGTGGACCTAATAGTTCTCAGAATACATTAATAGGGTTCAATCAAATGTTTGATAGAAAGTTTCATGTGTTTACACAGAACAAGATCTCGTACGCAATGTTAAGGAGACTTGTGTCATCGGTGAAACGATGCCTTAATTTCTCTCACCAGATATACATATGTACTTTCTTCTAAACAAAATCTTTAAAAAAAAAAGGATGCTCTACCAAGTAATTTCGCGCCGCCTTTAATAACTTAGCAGATAGACCGTCTAAGATTCCTTGTTTATTTCCGCAAGTTTCTGTCTCGGGACTTGTTGGCTTAACAACTTGATTTTACTCTTTGGTTAGACTTCGGAACGTAGTTCTTTTAATACCACCATATTCCACACTATTTCCTCAATTCCAAGCTTCTCAAGATCTTTCTTGTTTTTAATTTGAAGAAACCGATGTTCTTCTTCCTCTTCTGTTCAGGAGCCGTTCTCGTCTTTTAATGGAGCGCCGCTTAATAGGCTACATGTGTTTGCCTTACAAATGGAAGTAAGCCGTAATCAATCGATTCCACGCCGTTCTCAAAAGCTAGGTATTGATCGTCGAACTTGCACTAATTGGGTTATATTGAAAAGAAAAGAACATTCAGATTTTCACTGAAAAATCATCCTCAGTGATGAGTATCATTTTTGGGTTAAATATATGATGTGTGGTATGCGATTTAAAAACTTTGTTCTCCTTTCTTTAGGTATGCATTTAGATAATTCGGAGGTGAATATTAGAGGTGAAATTGTTGGAATATCCGACGTATTATACTAAAATGTCATGAAAAATTAGGTCTAGCCTATCCACTCATGCAAGCGATTCCGTTAGAGGCATTTGATTGATGTCATATTTCATGGAAGCTACATAACAGCTAATGGTGATATATTTCAATCCAAAATAAAATTTTTATTAAAACCTTACAATACACTGGACACATCTAATGAAAACCCCTGCACAAGAAAGCCTTTGGTACTGTTAACGATCTTATCTGTATCATTGTTAGTTCATTTACATGCAGATGACATACATATATGGTACATATCAAAATGTTTTGGTACATTTCCTTAACAGGTTTACTTGTTTAGCGTTACGGAGTCTCACGTAACAAGCTTCAACCAACCACTCGTAAACCAGCTCTTAACTAGTAATATTCATTCTCCTCTCAATACTTAACATTCATTCTCATCTCATTAAACATTAACCCCACAAAATTTTATGGTATGGTAGTAAAGGATAGAGCATAGTCCATTGTACTCCTATTCCTTTCTTTCATTAGTAGCTTAATATTTTCAGGACTTGGGTCAACATTTTCTGCTAGATCGCTTGCAGATCCCCTTCAGGGTGAATAAATCTGTTGAGAAAAGTTGCCTGTGCGTCAACGTGCCAGTGCAGAATATTTGATAATTAAGTTTTCCATAGACTCCTTAGATTGAAAGCAAAATCTACATGTGAAAATGATTAGCAATCTGTAAAGATGTTTATTACAAAGAAAGTAGTCCGTTAGCGAAGTACTCTTATTTGCATTCTAAAACTAATTTAGCAAATTACTTCTCGAAATCTTAGATCTCTTCGTTTTTTCTCATCAAACGAAATATGGATACAATATTTTTTTAATTAGCGCGCGCTCAAGGGATTATTATACGCTTAAAATGTTTGCGCACGGCTCAGACGTATTAAATGTTTGCAAGTTACGATGACTAGGAAATAAAGAGCTAGGCAGTGGATTCTAGAAGCAAGTTGTACGGCTTAGGAACGAATCACGATATTTCAGAATACGTCCAAAAGTGGATATACTGATGAGCATTCGTAGCGAGACAGCTGTTACGGTTCAAGTTTGAAGAGACGGAATGCTGTTGGCGAATTCAATGGTGCACTGGTGGTGTAGCACCATCTGAGTTTTTTTTTTTTATCAGATCTGCATTGTACTTCAATTTTTTGGGGATTAATGCCCTATACAAAGGTATTGTTGGGGGGGGGGGGGGGGGGGGGTGAAATATTTCTTACATGACGAGAAAACCTACAAATTTCGCAGCATTTTTGGCGACATCAAATATGTGGTCATTCCAATTTAGGTTGGCATTGACACATACCACCGAGAAAGTTTTTGGTTTCGACAATGCAAATGCCATTCATGAATACTGGTTGAGTATTTAAACTTCGCTTTAACGACCCAAATTATGTTTTGAAAGCATTAAATTCCACTCTGATTGTTTCAATTGGTTATGCTTTTTATATCGGAATTTAATGTGAGCTTAACATACGCTGCTGTGTCCGTTCTACAGCCGAAGAGCAGGGATGTGATTCCGAGAATGAACATGAAAAACAAAGAGTACTGTCGTTAGCAAAGGTATATATTGGGTTAGAAGTGGCAGACAACAGATCATTAATAAAAATTAAAGAGTGTCTGAGAAAGAACGGAGCCCTGGGCCACACCAGCATTGAATTTGTGAATATCAGACTTGAAACCATGCAAGAGAACTGAAGAAGGTCGTGCCAAACTGAAATTCCAAGTGTTACTAAATTGCTTTCGTCCGATTGGTGTAGACCCTGTTGCTACGAAAACCGAACTGAGAAGTTTTTGTGTTTAGAGATATTTCACGGGTTGATGGTTGATCAACTTTTCCATGACCTTGGAAAAAATGACCGTTCAATGGGTCTGGAGAGAGAGAGAGAGAAGACGATTCGCCTTTTTTTTAGCTTTTTTAGGGACGGGTTGATAAAATACTGTTCATCTTCTCGGAAAGAATTCTAAAAAGTTGGATTGATGAAAAATTTATGTAGTGAAAGAACAGCTGTTCAGAAGGGGAAATATACCAGATCTTTAAGTACTCTTGCTACTACGAGTATACAAGTGCAAAAGGGAATTCGTCCCATTGAAGATTCGACGCACAATCTGGAAGTGTTGAGCTGGCAGCAAAATGTGCAGGAAGCAAATTGGCTTTGTGCAAATATCTGACAGCTGGAATGTTATTATAACTGAGGGGTGGGATGGCGGATGGTGTATTAGGCAGGAGGATGACACACATCTCCAGAGTGCTACGCCAAATCAATTCTCTTCAAGCTATTTGTGACTATCACCTAAGAAAGATCTCCCTCGAAACCGCATTCTCCTCTTCCTGTGTCCACTACACCCAGCTTATATAGGGTTTTCCAATAGGGACTGGAAAACTTTGAATTTAATCATCAAACTGTCACTGTCAATTTATTCAGTAAACTCAACATTTTCATCATGGTAAAGTACACTAACGAGCAACGTCTGCAAACGTTCTCCGATTGGGTTCTGCAGAAGATGCGCCAAGATGATGAATTTCATCGCAAAATCTTCTTCAGTGACGAAGCTCATTTTTGGCTCAATGGGTTCGTCAATAAGCAAAATATGCGTTATTGGTCGGGTGAAAACCCACATGTGCTTCATGAATCACCACTTCATCCAAAAAAATTACTTTTTGGTGCGTTATTAGGCCATATTTTTTTGTCGACGATAACGATCGTTACGTTACTGTGAATGTTCAGCGTTATCGCGCCACGATTATCGGTTATTTTTGGCCCGTTTCGGTCGAAATGTGTGGCCGAGTCGTTGAAAATTGGGTCCAAGGAATCGACCGCTGCAAACGTGCCCGCAGTGGCCATATGAACGAAGTCGAGTTCCATTCATAAATGTTTTGATTGTACTTCAAGCCAATAATAAAGTTTTTGAAATATCTCAATGGTTTGCCTTTTATTTAAAAAAAAAAAAGTTGTCAAGTCGTTATTAAAAAACCCTATATTACTTAGCAAAATTGTAAGTCATTAAGCGTACTAAAAAGGTGGTTAGTTTTGACCCGTTCCCAAACTCAACTTAAGTACAATTGCTATCTTTACGACAGTTCCAAATCAGGTTCCAAATCCGTAGTTCCTTAGAAGATAAACCGTTTACTAATGACTTCAAGTAGTAACTATTTACACATTCAACACTATACCCCGTAAGCAACGTACAGATATGTATGTAATCATAGCATTGCCCTTCCTGAGAGTAAGTTTAAGTCGGTGTTTTACAAGATTTTGTAATAGTCGAGGTACACCTTCTATTAAATCAACAATCAAATCTAACAAAGATTTGAGAGAAATAGCACATACATAACTACTGAAAAATCAATCTATTTGAGTCGTTCTACCCTTGACCTGCTTTACGGATGGCATAATTCTCTATGAGAGAGAGTTCTCTAATAAAGAATTTGTACCTATTTGACCCAAAAACGGCAAAGTGTTATATATTTTTAATGCATGTGATATTTACTTTGTAAAACTTTCGTCAACATTTGTCGAAAATGAATGCTTCATGTCCATCCAACTTCTGTTATTCATTTCCCATTTTGTCAATGAGTAAACTTTTAAGGGGTTAGGCCACTCTAGGATTTTCAAAAAAATCAATTTTTTATTGCTTTCAATGGTCCCTTAGAACCTCAAAAATAATATCTCAAAAAATCAGGACGGGAAATATCTCGAAGTACCATACTTGTTCTTCAAAGTATAGTACAAGGCAGCCAGGTAGGCAGCATGGCTCTTACGACCGAAACGAGGGACGGTATTTTAGGGCATTGGAGTACGGCATTCATACGGCAGATGTTTTTGAAGCTATTTGCCACGTATTTAGACTATTCGTCTGTTTCGTCTTTAAAAACTTAGGTTTCAGTTAATTTCGTACAGTGAAACATTCGAGAAAGACACTATTTGAGGAACGTTGGTTTTTTATCCATGCTAATTTTTTTTGTTTTGTTTTCTGAATGTTATTGGTTCCATTTATAATGAGCGACATGGTGTATTTTGGTCAAAAAGGTGCAAAAGAGGCACGTACATATACCAAGATACCGAAAATATCTGGAAGAAAACTGCTGAATCGACACGAATTAGAAGCACCAAGTGAAATAAATACTAGTACATCCACGAAAAATTTAAGCAATCGAAAGATATGTACGATATTGAAGTATTTTGGTCATCGTATGACAATCTTTATTCAGCTATTTCAAAGGTTGTTGTTTTTTAATTGTGCAATTCGCAAGTGAAATTTACGGCATGGCATGTGCGGTCTGCAAAATATTTACAGATCATATGTATACATATATGTATATTAAAAAAAAAAAAAATTTGCAAGTTTGACTTTGGGAATGCGACATTAAAAAAAAAAAAAAGAATGACTCATCATAATTCAAAATTTTGAGCAGCTTTTGGTACGGCCGTGGAACCTTCTAAAAAAAAAAGAGATCATTTGAGACATGCTACACAGCCGCCATTTTTAAATAAATTTTTCTACAAAAATTATGTTTTACAGTCAATCATATGTACAATAAACTTCTAAATTTGTAGATTCGATTTATTTTATATTTTTCCTACAAAAAATAATCAGAAAAAGCCTATTTTTACAGCCTTTAGAGTGGCCTAACCCCTTAAAATACACAAAAAAAGGTCATTACGTATAAACTCACCTGTTGATCAGTTCCAGTCACAATATTACCAACACTACGTAATGCTGGTACAATAATACTCGGTTCATCGCTTCCCAGCAGGTTTACGAGTCTTGGCACGGCTCCAGTATCGACAACTGCTTGAATTTTATGATTATCATCGTCGGTGACATAGGACAAAGCCCAGCAGGCGTCCGCCAGCACTTGAATATCATTGCCACAAAGAAGTTGCGACAAAATTGGCAACAAACGCTTCACTTCTTCGAATGGCGGCGATGGATTCTTATTCCTACACAAGTTGGACATCAGCCAGACGATATTTCTTAGAAACGATATCGGTGTTTCCTCATTAATCAATTGCAATATTCCATCGACGACGCTATGATTGATGACAATATCCCTAGCCTTAGCTCCATCACCAGCAATATTACCCAGAGCCCATACTGCCTGTTCAGCCACCGATGTAGTATTTGACTTAAGCAATGCAATAAAATATGGCACAGCATTAGCATCAATAACGCATCGTGTCTGTTCAGATGTACCAGAGGCAATGTTTGTTAGTGCCCAAGCTGCCTCAAACTGCAGTAATGTGCTGAAAGTGTAACCATTAGGAAACTTTTCTATATAAAATGTAATCCGCAATCTGAATATTTACTTGCTACTTACTTGTCAGATCTCTGCAAAAAGTGCACACATAGTGGCACAATGCCATGTGCTATCATAACATCAATCGGTGGATTACGTTCTCGACTAAGCATCTTACGTGCAGCTTGTGTTCCAATAAACTGATGGTCAGAATCTGTGCTATTCATCGCAGAAACTATCTCCTCCACTGTCATTTGCACTGGAGACTGTCCATTTACCTCTTTCAAAGGCGACACTAAATCCTCTTCGTCAATGTTTCGTCTTTTGAACAGTTGATCCTCTTTTTTGGATTTGCGAAGCTCAACGGTGACCTCATGTCTCCGCATTCGCATTTCCTATAAAACACATAAAAACCAAATTCCACTTCAAACGATTGCTTCTGGACAAAAAAAAAAAGCACAAAGAAAAAACCAACACTCCACTCACCTGGCTATTGATTGAATTATTTTTGAATAAACTCTGGCGACCGCTTGATTCCATTTTCCTTACTCCTTAATAGACAATTCTAGAAAATTTCACAATAACTGTTGTAAAACAAAGGCCATTCCGATTGTGTGAGATAAAGGACAATGTGCACGGGACCAAACTCAAAAGAGCACTTACCTTTACAAAGAGGGCAAGAAAAGTAGTAAAAAAAAATAATAAAATAGAAATGTGTTCGACTCGCAAAACGGACTCGCGAAACAAATTAACCCAAAGTAACAAATAACAAAATAAATGAAGATGAAAATGAAAATAAACGTAATACGTATAACAAAGCGGGAGAAACCCGGCTACTAATCGATTCGATTTTAAGAATGGCGATTGCCGGTGTCGAATTAAATTTGCCGTTTGTAAAATTTTCAAATTCTTGTTGCGGTAAAATGTTGAATTTGTTTTCTCTTTCTTTCAACAGGTATTTGATAAAAATTAGCTGATTATCTCGCTCGATGTGCTCAAAATGAAGATCATGTCGATAGGGCAGTTCCATCGCGGCTAACTTGCAATATTTAACTGAGCGATTTTTTATGTGCTGTTTTTCGTTAATAGATGGCAGTGTTATTGGACTAAGTTACAGGTCTGCAATGAATGTCTTGAAACCATTTTCAAGGCATTTGTTTTATTACGAGTACACCTCTCAGTACACCACTCATAGCTATCAACTGAAATGAGTGGATTTGCTATTGTTTGATTACTATGTAAGTTTTGTACTCATTTTCAACAAAGCCCATTAGGTAGTGCACTCATAAGAAACGGGTACTCACAAACGAGTACTCTAAAAAGCGAGTACCCTCTTATACGAGTACTCTATTTAGTACTTGATTTATTGAGAACCACTTTAATATGGAATTGTAGAAGAGAATTCAAAAATAGTAAGCCCGATTTTATACATAAACTTGTTCTGTTTTTGGTAGTAATGAAGTTGGTCGACGTCGACTTTGTTGTTGCACCACCTCTTTACCAAGTTGGTGAACACCACTTTCGGTTGAAGCTATAGTCACAATGTTGTTATCATTGTAGCTTACTAGGCCTACGTTGGAATTTGTATCCGTTACTTGGTAGTAGAAAACCCTTGGAGTCCTTTCCATTTCTTTTACATCTTTGAGCGCGGCATCTTCAACTCTATTGGCATCAAGTAGGCGTAAAGATGTAAAAAAAGCTGTCAATGTAAAAACTGTAGTGATCACCACATGGCCAGCTTCGAAATCAAGTTCATCACGACAGAACCACCTACGCCGGTACTTGGCATCGTATTACCTGTTTTAGCCCCCTGGTAAGGCTCACCGTAGATAAGTTAGCCCAATCGAGTGCATAGTGATCAGATTATATAACCAAAACGGATTGGTTTACCGTATGTGGGGCATAATTTCATGTTTTCGGAAATAAGGCATAATTGACTAATCAATTGATAAATTTTTGTTTTCGGGAAAAAACTTCAACCATCTAGCATTCATTATATCCCACAGAGATCATCCGGTGAAAGCGTAAAAGCTCTTCAAATCGATTACTCCTGGATGATGAGTATGAAGGATATTATTCCAGTACAATCTATAACGCGATGTTCTATTGTAACCCGATAAAAGTAAGATACCCACAAAATTCTTTACTATTCTGCAGTTATTCGGAAGTTGACTTGTCCTTTAGCAATAGCTTTTTTTTCTGTTTCAGAGCGCAGCAGTTCGTAAACTTCATCGTCAAAAAACAACAACTGGGCTATCTTCTTTCAGTGCTGATATAATTTCATGAACACTGAGTCTGCAAAGAAAATTCAATAAACACAATGATTTGAAAGAAACGTCTACGGTGTCTACTATTCCCAATGCAACTTAAGTGTGGCATTGAACAAACGTCAATAATTTGTTAATAAAAATACAAAATAACATTGTTTTCTTTATATTTAGTAATAGTCCAGTTCATAAACATAAATAAAACCAAATGTCATATTATAACAATAGCATTTACCTATTTGTTATTAGTTGCCTTTTCTTGGAACACATGTCGAGTAAGATACACAAATAACTGGTAGAAATAAACGAAAGCGCGTGTATTTTTCAAAGACTACTATGTAATGTTACACTAAAAGTCGTCAGATTTTGAACAAAATTATTAAATATACCCCCCATTTGTTAAGAACTTGGAAATTTGATGGAAAATGTTGATGCACCTTAAAGGGGGTGCTGGTATAATATGGTTAATACATATTACAATACTATGTAAGAACATTACCTGGTTAACCAGCACTGGGTCAAAACCAATTAAACTTATTTTTTTCAGAGAAAATACTCTTTCTGAAGCAGAGCTACTTGCTGGTGTGCTGAGAATTTTACAACTTATTTTAAATAATAGTGGAGACTCGACTTGATGTAAATGCCACCATTGCAAAACATTAAAATCTTCATAAAATATTACGTTTAAGTTTCCACTGGCTGAACAAAGTCCTCAAATAATTCCTTATTTTCAGATAACAGATTGTGCAACTCTTCATTTAATAATCGTTCTGATACTTGATTTTGATCAACAGGGGTTTCATTTAAATAATTTTTCATAAGTCGTTTACACTCAAATTTGATAGCGTTTTTTTCATCTTCGGTAATTGAATTAACTTGTTGGAGGGGGAAACAAAAAAAGTGCAATTTTGTGATAAATTGCATTTAGCTTAAATTTAGCTTAAATTGATATTTATGATTCTTTGTAACTCATTTCTTTCTTGTAATATATTCGTTATTTCTCGCCAGTTTTTTTCTATGGAGTCAAGTAATTAATAAATTGTGTTCCATCGTATACTAACACAACTTTTTAAAGACGTTTTCAAATTCGAATTAATACCTGACTTTTTGAAAAACTTTGCCAACTTAGTGCACATATTACATAATTCTAATACGAAAGGAGTTTCTTTGACAGCTTTTTCTACCGTGTTATGTATGAGGTGGTTAATGCAAAAACATGATTTTCAGAACGAAAAGCATTTATCATATTCGCTCCTCTATCCGTTACTACAATGCATGGGCTGAAAAGTCGTTTCTAATAGAGGACACCACTTGAATTAAATCCATACCATAAGTAGTTAGTACCAACCTTCAAAAGATACGTGTATAAATTTGACAGCTGTTGGACGATTAGTTCTCGAGATATAGCGTTGTGAGTGAAGCAACTTTTGTTATTGTGAAAAAAAATGGATTCAAACCAATTTCGTGTGTTGATTTATCGTTGCTTTTTGATGGAAAAAATGCGGCCGATGCAAAGAAATGGCTTGATAAGTGTTGTCCAAAAGGGACTGTTTCAGATGAAAACACCAAAAAAGTCCACAAAATGATTACGAATGACCGTAAAGTGAAGTTAATCGAGATAGCTGAGGCTCTGAAGATATCAAAATAGCGTGTTGGATATATCATACACGAATATTTGGACATGCAAAAGCTCTGTTCAAAGTGGGTGCCACACAACAACGTGTTGATGTTTCAGTGGAGTGTTTAAAGCTGTTAAACCGCAATAAAGCCGAATTTTTGCGTCGGTATGTAACAATGGATGAAACTTGGCTCCATAACTTCACACCAGAGTCAAGTCGGCAGTCAGCTGAGTGGCGAGCAGGCGACGAACCTCGTCGAAAACGACCAAAAACTCAACAGTCGGCTGGCAAGGTTATGACATCAGTATTTTGGGATACACATGGAATAATTTTCATCGACTATCTCCAAAAGGGGCAGACTATCAACAGCGACTATTACGTTTGAAGGACGAAATCGCAGAAAAACGGCCGCATTTGAAGAAAAAGAAATAGCTGTTTCATCAAGACAATGCGCCGTGTCACAAGTCGTTGAAAACGATGGCAAAATTGAAGAAAGAAGAAATTCGGCTACGAATTGCTTCCCCACCCACCGTACTCTCCAGATTTGGCCCCCAGCGACTATTTCCTGTTCGCAGACCGATGAAGAAGTAATCGCCGAAACAGAGGCCTATTTTGAGGCTTAACCGAAATCTTACTACAAAACTGGTATCGAAAGATTGAAAAATTGTTTCAATCAGTGTATCGCCCTCGAAGGCATCTATATTGATAAATAAAGTTGAACTTTGCAAAAATTTTGTGTTTTACTATAAAACGGGCTGAAAAGCGCCCATGTGTTAATAGCTTTTTCGCCTAGCTCACATTTAAATTCTATTGGACTTAATATTATTCCCTAAAAATTTAAAGATCGTGTTTTTTATGTAACATGATTCACCCGTCATAGATTTTAAACCTAAAAGCCACTTTTCTAATTTTCCCTCATTTATGAAGTGAAAACTTAATGAGAGAAATGAAGTCCTCAGATAATTATCCGTCCAAATGTCAGATGTTAATCCATATCCAACATTTTTAAACTTAGATATAGTACTTCTTGTTTAATAATTTGCGAGTATTTAGTAGAAAGATTTTTAATGTCTCGCCAAATTGTTGTAGCGTGGGGTTATAATTGACTAATATTAATATGTTGTCCATATTTTTCACCTACAGAAATAAAAAACTGTGCAAAACTTCTCAAGCCTGAGTCTTCCACAATTTGAATTGGTAGGCAATTTTCTATAGTCCACTGTGTTATTGCATGTCTTCACTATCCACCTCTATCTATTCTACTTTTTCAACGTTTTTTCTTCTTAGCACATAGCACTTGGGTTTTATGAAATTTGAGGTGCTCTGGTATTATATTTATATATACAAAAACAGTTTCTGGATGCCACTACATTTTCAATTTCGTCACCATTTGCCTTAATAACTGGTCCAAAAATATCATACACTTTACTCCTTCCTCTTTTGTTGCTTATTCTTAGCTCACCATTTGCAATTTTGGTTTTGATGGCTGAATTATTTATTATACCACCTCGCTATTGCTTACCATTGAAACATCAAAATCATTTGTTAAATCCTGAAACTATTTACTCGAATATGTACATACAAATATTTATAATTACATTAACATATGATATGTTACTTACATCAGTTAGCTCCATTTTGTAATATGCCGCCAATACTCAATTGCTTTCTAATAAAATGTAAATGTTCATTAACCTTCACATAGCGGACACTAAAACCCAATTGACCATTGCACTCGTTTTCTTCTGCGCACTCGGTGTATAACAGTACCCAAGCAAAGAAAAAAAAAAAAAAAAAAAACATTGCATTCATTTTGCTGACAAATGATTTAAAGAGTAGTACCCAACGAGTACCCATACTACTGGTATCTGAAGTACTGTACTCTTTCAGTGAGAGCAAATGATCATCCATGCGGACCTCTAGTCTAAGTTAATTTAGTGAATTTTTAATAAAATTTGGATAAACTTAATTGCGTTTCGTTGAGAGATCATGAGGAGTTGTGTAGAATTGATCCACATTCCACTGTCATGAAGAGAAGTTAATATAGCTTTCATTCCCAAGGCCAGAAAACGCTCCCATGAAAATCGGTGGAAACGGCTCTGCATTCGCTGACTACCCACATCGAACGATCCCTACAATACAGAGAGTACACAATGGTTGCTTTTCTAGACATAGAGGGCGCCTTTAACAACGTTGACAAATCCGCATTCACGCCTGTGCTATCAAATCTGCAGGTAGACGACTCACTTGGGGAGTTGATCAGTCTTATGCAGTCTAAATAGCAATATAATCAACTCCAAACTGGATGGGACTTGTGCTAAAAGATGTGTTAGTAGAGGTACGCCGCAAGGCGGTGTCCTTTCTCCCCTTCTTTGGAACTTAGTGGTATATGAACTGCTGATATACTTGGAAGAGGGAGGGTGCAGGGTGATTGCCTATGCGGCCGACGTTGCTATAATCGTTTCAGGTAAGTATCTTAAAAACATTAAAGAACTCCTTCAGCTAAATCTTAACAGATTAACCTGTTGAGCGGATCGCTGTGGATTGGGAGTTAACCCCCATAAAACTGATCTTGTCCTCTTTTCCAGGAAATATAGGGTTTTCCAATAGGGACTTCACAACTTTGAATTTAATTTGTAAATGCACTCTTACACTAATCATCAAACTGTCACTGTCAATTTATTCAGTAAGCTCAACATTTTCATCATGGTAAAGTACATTAACGAGCAAAGTCTGCAAATTATAAAAATTTTCTACAGATATTCGGATTCGGTGACTGCAACTTTAAGAGCGTTAACTCTAATTTTCGGTCGTAATTCCCGCCCTAGTAGACAGATAATAACAAGTTTAGTGCAAAAATTTGAGTCTACATATTCGTTGTGTGATGTTGCCGTGTCAGTGAGACAACGGGTCTCCAACGATCCAAAATTCAATTCCACGGCGTTCTCAAGAATTGGGCATCGCTCAGACCACATAATGGCGTATGGTTTACACCCATACAAGATCAAGCTGACTCAAAAATTAAAGCCTATGGACCATTTGAAGCGACGTACTTTCTCCGATTGGGTTCTGGAGAAGATGCGCCAAGATAATGAATTTCATCGCAAAATCATCTTCAGTGACGAAGCTAGTTTTTGGCTCAATGGGTTCGTCAATAAGCAAAATATGCGTTATTGGTCGGGTGAAAACCCACATGTGCTTCATGAATCACCACTTCACACAAAGAAGAACTGTTTGGTGCGGTTTGCATTCCGGCGGCGTTATTGGGCCATATTTTTTCGTCGACGATAACGATCGTCACGTTACTGTGAATGGTCAGCGTTATCGCGTCATGATCACCGATTATTTTTGGCCCGAATTAGAAGATATGGACTAGGACGACATGTGGTTTCAACAGGATGGTACCACAGCGGCCGTTTCGGCCGAAATGTGTTGCCGAGTCGTTGAAAATTGGGTTCAACGAATCGACCGCTGCAAACGTGCCCGCGGTGGCCATATGAACGAAGTCAAGTTCCATTCATAAGTACTTGATTGTACTTCAAGCCAATAATAAAGTTTTTGAAATATCTCAAATGGTTTGCCTTTTATTTAAAAAAAAATTGTCAAGTCGTTATTAGAAAACCTTATATAAAATTCCAATTATAGACCCTCCTTCAATTAACGGTACCAGTTTATTGTTTTCCGAAACAGCAAAATACCCGGGTCTCATTTTTGATAGGAAATTAAACTGGAAACCTAACATTCAAGAAAGAGTCAAGAAAGCCATTGGAAACAAATGGGGCCACCAACCTTGAATAACCCACTGGCTATACATCTCGGTCATAAAACCGATACTTACTTACGGTGTGGTCGTCTGGTTGACGGCCTTAGACATTGTAGTTAACTGCAAAAAACTAAACCGAATCCAAAGAACAGCATGTCTATGCATAAGCAGAGCTCTACGCTCCGATCTTTCCCTCTAGATCCTTCTGGGAGGAAGATGCTTTCATGGAGGACAAGTCTATCCATTTCTATACAGATGGATCTAAAATCGATAGCGGGGTTGGTACAGGTGTTTTCGCAGATCAGTTAAATCTCAACTCCTCCTTCCTTTTTCCAAATCACTGTAGCGTGTTCCAGGCGGAAATTTTGGCGATTAAAGAAGCTCTGTTCTGGCTGAAGAAAAACGTGGTATATGCAAAGGATATAAGCATATTTTCGAATAGTCAAGCCGCTATCAAGTCCCTGGACTCGGTCTCACTAAATTCAAAAACCGCCCTTGAATGCCGATCATCTCTTACGGGGATGGCAGAGCATTTTAACCTTCACCTTTGTTGGGTGCCGGGCCACAGAGACATTCCAGACTCTCCAAAATTGGAACCACTCTACATATTCTACCGGATATACCAATCGCTACGTGCAAGTTATTATCGTATTTAAGCTGGATACTAGTAAATACTAGTACCTTAGATGGACCGATCAGCCAACATCGTCAACCCATCGATATCAAAGTAGAACTTGTGTTGGAGGCATAAGTTCCACCCTTGGTATGGGTTGAAGCCGATCTAAAACTTCTTGTTGATTTTAGGGTCACAGCACCCAGTGATTTTGAACTCTACATGTGGTCAAAGACCCTTCCCGCGACTTTGGATTTAAACCACAGCCACCATGACGCTCCCACAAGGGAGCCAACCTCTTTAAGCCCGGCCAGGACCGAGATCCGGTCCTCCCATGGTATCGGGTTTTATGTCTTGGTAGGGACTACCGGTGATCCTGCCACCAACAGGACCTATGACCGGCAGGATGTCAAATCGTAGCAACCTTCGTTGGCGTTATCTGCAAACCGTTACGATAAGACCAGTACATGGCCTTGTACTTGGTAATGGCCTTGATAATTGGGCAGGGGCAAACTAGATGAGTTGGATCGATCAGCTTCCTCCCTTTCATAAAAAGGACAACTTCATTTATGAGAGGATTTACTGAAAGCCCATTTGTACTGCACAAATCACAACTTCGAGTGTTACGTCGCTTGTATGGCATTTAACGCTTTCTTATTAGAACCACAGCTCGGATATACCATATTGATGTTGTCAAGCTCTGACCACAGAAAGTCAGTTAACATCGCTCTATACTTCTTTTTTTTATAATTCCTCGCGCGCACCAAGGAGATATGAATACTTTTTTTACTGGCTTTTCACCAGGGCGCGGGCGGGTGGTGTAGTAGTTTGAAACTAAGGTGTATGTTATTAGGTTTCGATACTTTTCCCGGAGGTAGTTATCAAACTGGAGCCAGTGCATCCTCAACCAGTGGGTCTTAGTACGTGCTAGTTGTTAGTTCGTTACATTTAGGCCAGCCAGCAACCACTCCAACATCAGTTTTATGCCTTCATTTCAGAGTTGACGCCGACGGGTTTACATATAACTACATACAAATTCCATGAAAAGACTTTTTCAGAGAATTGCCTCGCACGGGATTCGAACCCACGACCCTCTGCTTGAGGAGTCTATGCGTATACCACTACACCACGGCCACCTCTATGAAACCATTGACGGCAACGGTGTCTCCTTCCTCATTTCGTATGATATAAGGTCCGATGATGCCGCCATGCCATAAACCGCATCAAACAGTCAAACTTTGTGGATGCGTTGATGCTTGGCCGAACAGTTATGGATTGTGTTCGCTCCAATATTGGCAATTTTGCTTGTTGACAAAGCCGTTGAGCCAAAAATGGGCCTCTTTAGAAAAGATGATTTTTTGGCGAAAATCTGGATCTCCGGCCAACATTCCCAGCCACCAATTACCAAATTCAAGGCCTTGTCTATGGTCGTTCGGCTTCGATTATTGCGTAAGCACAATCTTATATAGATGTAGGCCTAAATCCAACCGCAAATGAGCAGGGTTGACTTTCTGGCGATGCCCAATTCAACTGATCGGCACGAATCGACATTTCTGGGTCTTCTTCGATATTCGATATATATTATTCGACTATATTTTCTTCATTTCGCACCAATCTCTGTCTGTTTGGTGGCTTAAGATCTAAAAGAGTGTACTCACCCTCAAACATTTCCACGGTGTGACGAGTTGCATGCACATTGAAGCCATGATGACGACCGATATCACGACGAAATTCACGTTGCGTATTTACAACTGAGCCGGAATTTCAATATTTTTTAATAATTTACGCATGTTCGGCAGGTGTAAAACGATGCATGATGAAATGGCAAACCTTATTGAATATTATGACAGCTGGACGTCATTTGTAAGTTTGACAGCAGCTAAAACATATCAATTGGAAAAACTATCATTGCCATCTTGTCTCCCGTTATTAATGGCAAAACTGATTCAATTCGGGCACCAAAAGATATGTCACTTTTGCGAACAACAGCAACTATTTCGGAATTCTCTCTAGTATGGTAGGTGTACCGTTAAAAATTGTCAGTGCCTTAATAGCGGCTATTCTGTTTATTAAGAAAGAAAACTAAATTGAAATGCGTCACAAATGACCACTTTACCGAACTATAAAACCTAGGCATTCTAGTCTCCACGCAGTTTTCAAAATAATCTTGTAGCCGTTGAGTGAATTAAGTTTTATTTGGGTAAAAAATGCAAATCAATATGATTGGAGGTCTTCATAATTCCTGTACACCGCGTCGATAAAAGGTTCGCGGCCACAACCAAACGCTATGCCATACTGGATCAATATTTTTTGGCGTACGTTGACTATGTTGTCGTACAGACTTTGCTTCATCTTTCAGCAATTTTTAGAATTACTCATAACACGCTGTATGGGTGACTTTTTTGACATATAGTTAACACCAACAATTCACACAACAATTATTGGTTTTGACCACTTTCTACGGCTCCCAAGTATAAAGTTATAATTGACAGGGGCCAACACTTTGAACAGCACTTTAAACAATTTCTTAATTCCAATTCGAAATGTTAGATCGTGCGTGAGGCAAGTATCGCCGACAGCGGTATTAAAAAATCCGAATCCAATACCAATTTACGCGTAAATACGAGTTTCCGAATTTTCTCTTGACTTCTTATATAAAGTATGTACATATATACCTATAAGCACGAGTACTTAAGTTTTTGCCACCTTTATAGGCAACCGACGTGTTAACGAAAGGACTTATATTACCAGTAAACCGATAATTATAACAAACCAATTAATTTTTTTTCCCGTATTTTTCGCCGACAGTTTAGGTCGTGAGTCTTGCCATCATGCCAACGCATGATTTCATTTGCTCGTACATGCCTAATGATGTGTGCAGGGTAGGATTTAGGTTTATTGTTTTGATAAAATGATAAAAATGTCAACGTGGAAATTGTTTTCGTTTTTGTATTTTATACGAATTAAATTGTTTTGATACACAGTAATGCACAAGCGTTCTCTTGTATTCGCAAATAAATCCGCTATGCATTTTACATAACCAAATGCACAAAACGTTGTAAATTTCGGTCATGCATGTGAAGTGTTAAAGATTTAGTCAGATTACATTAATTCAAATCGCATGAATACTTTCGCATTGTTAGAAAGAATCCATCTGTTAAATCGGCTTAAATTTGTTTTTATAAAACCGTTTTTTAGAACAAGGAAAAGCAAATAAGCCATATCTAAGCTTAAGAGCAGACGACCTTCAGACGATGACTTGGTAAGGAGCATATACTAACTCATCTGTAGAATTTTGTAGGACGAAAGTATACCTAATCAATGGAACCGCAGCATTGTTTGTATAATCCTTAAGAAAGCAAGCCCACTGAACTGCGAGAACTACAGAGGCATCAGTGTTCTTAACATCGCCTACAATATCCTATCTGTCATATTGTATGAACGCTTGAAGCCGTTCGTCAACATCCAGATTGATACATATCAGTGTGGCCTTATGCCAGGAAGGTTTATCATCGTCCAAATAGATCTACGTAGATCTTGAAAATCTATGAACTCCAAGTCGATACACACCGTCTATTCATCGATTTTAAGGCCGCGTATGACAGAATCTATAGAGATATACAGAGCAATTTCTAGGTTTGACACCCCTGCAGGATGATGATGGAGAACACATGCTGTTCCACTAAGGTCGCTACTCTCGACACATCACGGAGACCTTTGATGTCAAAACAGGATTTAAACAATCGCGATGTCATGTGATTTCCTTAACATCATTTTTGAAGGAAAAATATAGAGCTCACGTGCCAACAAAAGTTGTATGATACAATCTTTCAAAAGTCCGTCCAATTAGTCGTGATTTTCGGTCCCGCCTACATAAACAGTGCGAGGAAAACGAGATACAACGGCGAACTGTACAGCGACATTGATTTAACCTTAAAAGTGAGGTTCAACGACTGAGATGGTTGAGTCATGTAGAGCAATGCTCCAGTCCAAAAAGCTCTCAAACCCGGCCCGAGGAACAGCGTAGTAGAGGAACACCGCAACTTAAGTGGCTCACACAAGTGGAAGGAGACCTCAGCTAATTTGGCATGCAAAACTGAAGGCAACTATCTAAAGACCGACCAGGCTACCAGGTCGCGATTAAGGCAATTAGGATGGCTAGATAGTTTAGAACGCAGATTTTGCAACTATCTCTAATCGAGATCGTTAGGAAATGAGTTGGTGAAGGTGCAGGAGCACTCCATTTAATAGCTCGCTATCCCTCACTTTATAGGTGATAGCCGAGGTTCTTGCAGCACCAATGGTAAATAGACCATGTAGATTTTTTTCGTATTAAGCTAATAGACGGAGGATAGGTCATAGCTGATTTATCTATAATTATACCATAAATGTAAAGGAATTTCATCATTTATGCGGTAAAGTTAATATACCTACTGGAGCTCACCAGGTAGCCCTGCTTTTTCTGCTGCCAATTTGAGATATCTTGAGTTCCTATTCACATAATATTAAGACAAGTTTACTCGTATACTGGTCAGATGTGTAGAAATTTAAAAGACTTTATTTTAGTTACACTATGATGATGAACCTAAGTTTTAAGTAAGGTTTAAGTAATCGGTTCGATTTCTATTATAAAGACAGTTGGGATCTCATTTGTCAGCGGTTTACGTCATTCTTCAGAAGTCTCGCTGTATATCTTAATAACACCCCTAAATATGGGGTGTGCTCTAAAGCACCAAAAAATGCAATAGCACAGCCGATCGAAAAGTCGGACGATGAAATCGGAGCCTAAGGGATAGTCTATGTATGCCCAAATATACCACCTTGATCAAAAAGTTCCGGCCTACGTGGTAGGGGCTGTAACTGTAGGCACTGAAGGGCTTATTGATCTTTCTTCAAGAAAGAAGTTTTTTTTTTGTTCACATTCATGCAAAAAAGAGACAGTGTTGACGTCTCAAAAGAGATGATTTGCGAGGCTGAATCCGATCCCACATTCATCAAAAAGATCATTGCTGGAGACGAGACGTGGTTTTATGAGTACGACACGCAATCCAGACATCAGGCAAGTGAATGGCGTTCATCAAATGAGCCGAGACCAAAAAAATCACGTCGTTTTTAGTTAAAAAAGAAGGCAATGCTCACAGTTTTCATGGATTCAACGGTGTAGTGCATCATGAACTTTTGCTAAAAGGCCAGACAGTAAACAAAGTGTATTATTTGGGCGTTATAAGATGCAATTCGCCGAAAGAGACCAGAATTTTGGGCAAAAAACTCGTGTATTTTGCACCATGATAACGCACCGTCGCACAGTGCCATCATTATTAGTAATTTTTTGATGAAAAATGCTGAGAGGAAGTAATGGAAAAATCGCATTAAGCACTGATGGACATACCGAAAACCGAATATAAAAAATGTTTCAAGGATTGGATCAAGCGCTGGCATAAGTATGTTGTAGTCGATACGGATTACTATGAAGGGGGCAATATAGATTTATATGAATAAACTTGTATTTTTAATTTTCTGAATAAATTTCGAAATTTTTTTGATCAAGGTGGTAAGTTGCCATTACAGGAATAGACTGGATGACTAGTCAATAATATCAAAACATGTGTTAACCGTATGTGTTACTAACCAAACATTACTATCTATTTCGGGTTTGACACAAAATTAGATTGTTAGGAAAGCACGCTCCCGAAAAATCGTCAGATATGCTTAAATCTTAGTTCTCAAAAAATTTGCTATTACATCGTTTTCCATCCCCTACCGTAATTAAGAATCTTTTTGAGATATTGATATAAGAAAATAGTAGTAATACGCTTTAATGAGTGAGAGTAATGTTTGGCATCATATTCCAAATCCAGCCCAAAAAATCGTTTGTCCAGTTTAAATATCGTACTTAAGCCGCTGATGTAAATAACATACACTTGATGGTAATTTAATATCGACAATTTGTAGATCCCTCTTAATAACAAATATTGCACTCTAGAGACAATTACAGGATAATGCAATGAGCTTATTACCTTTACCAACGTAGTCCCATCTATCTTAAGAAAGTTACAAATAAAAGTTTGTTTGCACATATCACTATACCCACCGACACGAAATCCTCATTTTCTAAAAGTGACGGTGAATTGTTCGGACATCCCGTAACCACAGCAACGCAGCAGCGACGCCTTTGTTTTACCAAATGTAACTTCTACTAATTTCACTTGGTTACCAAGGAGCAATTACTCTTCGTACATCTTTCCTCCAAAATGTCCTGTATATCCTATCATACATCATCTCTGGGTGATTTACAAGTGTTTGTGGAAAACTTATTCAATTTCGTGTTCACGTTAAAAAGGTCCGGCGGGTTAGGGGTGTAGGCTTTAGCGCAAACACTTGATGTAAATAGTAAAGGACATTCGTCCTTTTTTTGTGCAGGGCAACATGGTTGGATGAGAAATTCGTTATTCGCGCCCATGAGTTGATGCCGTCCTTGGTGCGAGTAATAGGTGGGGAAAGGGTGGCGGTTGGTTGGTAAAATGGGGTTGCTTTGTTGACTTTAGTCGTTAATTATGTATTTTTTTTTATATATATTTTTTTATTCTCTCTTCTGCTTGTGACAGGATAGGATGTTATCAGAATGTAATAGTGGGGACTAATAATAAATGCCCCTATTATATTGGGACAAGGGTAACAAGGTTTGTGCCCTAGTGAATTTATGACTGAAGACCACCTAAGTTTGCACAATTCTGTGCCTCTGAATATTGAAATGGCTTTTTTTTTGTTTTGTTTTGGCTGTTTAAGTTCATTAAATTTATTTTAGTCTAGAGACTTGTTTCATTACAGTTAACAAGCAATACAACCCCTAAACACGAGTTTTTAATTATGTTTGCTCGCTTTGAGTATTCTGATAATTCCTAAGGGGTATTTGAATTAAGTGTTTCACATCCATGCTACCGCTTAGATTGTGTTTTTAATTGCAATTTGAATTTCTGTGCATATTTTATTTATTTATTTTTTTTTTAATAAAAATAAGTTTTAAGAAAGTCAATGGAATCAAAGGAATCAACAAAAAGGTAAAAATTAAGTCGTAGAATCCGAATCTTCGTTTGAGAAAAACTAAAAAGAAATATTAAAATTATGACAACTTGGTTGTATGTCGTCTTTTCTGATGCAAGTCTTCCTTGCAACATGATCACTAAAGTTGTGTCCCACAAGACCGTCGATAATTCTCTGTAATTTAAAGCCCAGTTCTGTAATTTTATGTAAAAGAAGCTCTCTTATAACTGCTTTTATATTGAGACTTTTTTTTTATATAATTAAAGGCAATCTACCTTAAGGGCGGTGAGTTGTGATCTTGGTCGCTAAAAACATCTTATCTTATATTATCTTATCTTTAAACATCTTATAAATGAGCCCACACGACTGCCAGACGTTGATAGACATGTCGCAAGCACCCTAGACTTTTTTTTAACTTCTCACACTGGTAAGTACATTGTCGTTGACTTCCCTACTTAACTCGTCTGCCCACTGTGTTATATTATATATTTCAGCGGTCAGAAAGTTACGTTTGCTATGGGGTCTACTAGAGTTATTGTTCGGGTTCTGTCGTTATCGTACACCATTATAAAACAATTCTAATTTCTATTTTGACCTTCAGGTATACAGAAATACATAAATAGGTCTAGTCATAAGCGATTTTTTGTTTATGTCACATGTTTTCTGAGCCAGACACATTTAGTTTTACTATGACCGTTATACTAAGCACTTCGTAAGTTATGTTAGTAAAAATGAGTGATCAACCTCTGTACTTAAACCAAAAAGGTAGTCATGACATTTCTAGGCATAAATCAGTTTCAAGAAAACGAATGTTTTCAACATACATTCGAGCAGATGCGTCGGTTGAAAAACTATCACCAAAGAATGATAATAATATTGTGATTGATCCAACTCATAGAGATTGCATTACGAGTATTCAGTTTGTTTCAGACTTTTATGTAATTTAGTAATGTGTAAAACTTGTAAAAAAAAAAAATGTGACTTTTAATTAAGCAAGTCCGCGAAGTTTAGGATTCAAAATTGCTATCATGTGTGAATGCGGTGTTTCGTACATAATTTGCGGGCCTATAATTGAAAATGCATTTAAAATAAATAGTCGTTTAGTGACTGTAACTTGGCTTTTGGGTATCGGAATAAATGGATTAATCTTTTTTGCGGTTTGATGGACTTAGCAAGAAAATTTTATCATCAAACTTTCGCTTTATGTTTCAAGAGGAGCTGTTGTAGACGCAAAGAAGCTGACATTAGAGAAAAAAATTCAGAGACAAATTTAACAGTTTCGGGGAAAATTAAAAAAGACAACGGTTTTGAAGCTTACAAAGAACGGCTCTCACTACACGAAGATGATTGCGGCGTAAATCATAAAGAATTGGCTTCAAAAATGGAAGTCTACAGTGTAAAAAAAAAAAAATGTTTGGTCGCTCGATTAGTAAATACGGAGTGAAATATACGCGGTATATTGTTGATGGTGATAGTGCCACATACAAAGGATTATTAGAAAAACCAAAGTGCTATTTACATACTTAAAAAAGAATGGGGTCACGATGGGATGTCGATAAGAGCTTAGGAGGAAAAAGTAAAACATTAACTGTCAACTTAATTAATAAACTTCAAAAGTATTATGGCCTAGCGATCATGAGACATCAAGAAAATGTGAATGATATGTATAAAGCAATCTGGGATATATTTCTTCATTCGAGTTTAACTGATAAGAATCCAAATCGTGAAAGCTATAAAGAAGGTGCAGAGAGTTGATGCGTTCATCTCCGCGCGGAAGCTAAAGGAATAAACTTGACTAAGTTCAAGCACGATTATCTCCCACTTGATCCAAATGTTCAAAAAGCTCTGAAGCCAACATACGAGGACAGGACTTGTTTTGGCGTGAATTGCTTGATAGATGTAGGGGTAATAATATGCAGAATAATAACGAAAGCTACAATGGTTTACTTTGGCATTTTGTTTCGTAACACCTGCACAGTGGTCACAAAATTATTGAATTATCAAATTATTTTGCTACTTCAATATTCAATGACGGTAAAACATCTATTTTAAAAATATTTATTGTGATGGGAGTGATAGTTGGATCTACAGCAAGTGATTATGTCGCTAGCAACGATGAAACAAGACTACGAGTAGCAGAGCATCGCCAACAGGCTGCCTCGAAAGGGGGCCAATCATCTCGAAGAAGTCCTTCAACAGCTTAGCAGGTGCTTTTTAAAAAGAGGATGGTGAATTACGAGTATATAGGTCTGGAATAGCAGGTTAGCTCTAAGTGTGATTTTTATCTATTGGGTCTATAAGTTAGACGGTTTGCTAAGAGATGGCGTAACTTGTATTATTCCATTGTTTTTATTCAATTGGAACATGCGTTGGAAGGCTACTGTCATTGTACGTCATTTCAGTATATGTCATTCATTTGAAGCGTAAGCAACAATAGTTTTTTTTCACTCAAATATGTCGAACTTTGTGCCTGAAAGTGTGTTTGCGGGGAGTTCTTTTTCATTACTTTAATATGAAGGAAACTGTTGCCGAAAGTCATCGTATTTTGGTGGAAGTTTATGGTGAACATGCGCTAGCTGAGCGAACGTGCCAAAAGTGGTTTGCACGATTTAAAAGTGTTGATTTTGGCTTGGAAGACGATGAACGTCCTGGGCAGCCAAAAAAGTTTGAAGATGAAGAACTGGAAGCATTACTCTATGAAGATTGTTGCCAAATACAAGAAGAGCTCGCAGAATCTTTGGGTGTCACTCAAGCAGCCATTTCAAAACGTTTAAAAGCAGCTGGATATATTCAAAAGCCAGGAAATTGGGTTCCACATGAACTCAAGCCGAGAGACGTCGAAAGGCGGTTTTGCATGTCCGAAATGCTGCTGGATTGCATCGGATTGTTACTGGTGATGAAAAATGAATCCACTACGACAACCCCAAGTGCAAAAAATCATATGTGAAACCCGGCCAACCAGCCAAATCAACGGCAAAGCGGAATATCCATGGCGCGAAGGTAATGCTCTGTATTTGGTGGGATCATATGGGTGTGCTGTATTATGAGCTGCTAAAATCGGGTGAAACCATCAATGGACAATGCTACCGAACACAATTAATCCGTTTGGAGAGAGCAGTAGCCGAAAAACGCCTGCAATATGCGACCAGACACGAGGCAATAATTTTCCGTCATGACAACGCTCGGCCCCACGTTGCTATTCCGGTTAAGAACTATTTGGAAAACAGTGGATGGGAAGTCTTACCCCACTTGCCTTATAGCCCAGACCTTGCCCCTTCTGACTACAATTTGTTCCGGTCGATGCAGAACGCCCTCACTGAAATACGGTTCACATCAGAGCAGAATATTAAAAATTGGTTTGATTCATTCTTTGCTGCCAAGCCGGCGCAGTTCTTTTGGGATGGGATCCACAAATTGCCAGAAAGATGGGAAAAAGTCATAACTTCAGATGGGCAATACTTCGAATAATACTATTGTACATGTTTTTTTAAATAAACGTTCAAACTTTGAAAAAAAAAAAAACCGCACGAAAATAATTATATACCCCATATAAATATGTCCTCCAATTTTAAAATATTTGATGTAGTTATTTTCTTTTAAAAAATCCCCAAAAATCACTTTATTTCTTTAGGTCACACTAATTGTGCTCCTTAATATCCTCTATTGCAATTTTAACTGTTCGTTGTGTTTTCTCGATAAGGACGGGGACTGATATGATTACAAATACAATTTTTTTTGAAATGAGATCCTGCATCTCTTCATTCAATAAAGAGTATCTAATCAAAAGAAAAGTCGTTGTAAGACTCGAGCCATATAGAGACAATCAGAGTTCGGCTTAACAAGACGAACTCATCACGGGAAAACCAAAAAAAGTTGAATTGAGTCGGGAATGACACAACAATATTTGGAAATGGTGCCACGATAGAGGACTGGAAAAACGCGCCCCATGTTCAATACTCTTTACCACCGAAATGACCTCTATTCAATGCCAGTCACCAACAACGCAATAGATGTAATTAAAGCTATAAAGCATCTTGGAGTTAAGACTGATGGCCCTTTGCTGTGGCGGGAGCATGTTAATATCTTTCGACTCTTACCACGGTATACATATCTGAAAAGGTATTCAAATTTTGAAGTGGAAAAGTAGGTGCAGTACTCGCTTGCAAAATTATATATGGGATCCTTCACCTGGAAACCACATAAAAAACCTATGTAAATAAGATATCTGGCTTACAACATCGGCTACTCACATCGTTTAGACCAGTTAACTCGTCTTATAAATTTCTAGACATCAGATTCCAGATAACAACTCTTTTTCATTATATGAATGACATTATGACATTGACTGTAGACAATACAACACATTCGAGGAAGAGCCCAGAGCCCATGCTAGATGATTCAAAACCGTTAAACCTATGTGGAACCCGATAACTGCGTTTTGCTCTTTCAACAACGATAAATAAAATTCCTGATCATTTAAAGCACATTCGAAATTTCAAGAAACGACAAAAAAAATTAAGAAATATTTTATTGAATTGTTATTTGTTCAGTAGTCATATAATTTATATTGAATTTCACAAGTCTTAAAAAAAAACTTAAATTTAAATTTAAACATAAAACTAACAAATCGTCATGTTAAATAACTACATAATAAATTACTTGTTGTTAACCACCATCTGCAGATACACCGCTTTGTGGATTTTCTTCACCATTTCTGGAGTCGTCATCTCATTTGTTCGACCACTGCGATGCTCGTGTTAGCAACCCAAAATTTTACTGTTGTAAACGAAGGAGTAGACTCACTCAAAGTAGAATCCAGCTCAGCTTATATATTGGTTGGGCTGAGGCCTTTCAAATAAAAGTATTGTGTCACATAACGATGACCAATTTTCTCCATTTTCACAAATTCACCGACAACGTTCACTATTGATGGCTGCCAAACAAATACTAAACAACTTGGCGCTTTCAAACTTGAAACATATGCTTTATAGACTGAGTACTTCCAAATATTGTCTTGGTCTGGCCGGGTACTTCTGGGACCTCGTACACACAAAAGCTTTCTCATTAATTCTTAGAACTTCTTTTAAGTAGATAGAAAATATCACTAAAAAGGGCGAATAGTTTTATCTATTGTTTAACAGACACATTCCTCTCACGTCTTTTCTTTCTAAGGTCATGAAAATACTGATAAAATAGCAGCTAATGATATACATAGCATAAGTGAAACGAAAACTTCTTAAGGGGGTCTTCTAGTCTAGAAGCATGAATTTACGGCGGTTTTTGAAACTCCGTACCAACGAAAACAAAAAATATTTTTACTATCCAATTTTTTGTCATTTGTTTATTGATATTTTAGTATTACATAAACAATTAACCGAAAAAAAAACTCAAAATTCACAAAGGGTGTCCTGGCGTGCATGATTTCAACCCTTCTGGACATTTGAAACAATAAAGTCGAAAGGATTCTTAATTAGTATAGGATTTTCTAATAACGACTTGACAATTTTTTTTTTAAAAAAGAAGGCAGACCATTTGAGATATTTCAAAAACTTTATTATTGGCTTGAAGTACAATCAAAACATTTATGAATGGAACTCGAATTCGTTCATATGGCTACCGCGGGCATATTTGCAGCGGTCGATTTTCAATGACTCGGCCACACATTTCGGCCGAAACGGCCGCTATTTCGCTTTCAATTTTGGCTCTGAGCTCTTCCAACGTCGTCGGCGTGTTAGCATAAACCAATGACTTAATGTAGCCCCACAGAAAATAGTCAAGCGGCGTTAAATCGGACGAACGAGGAAGCCAATCGACTGACCCATGTCTTGAGATAACACGCTCACCATACTTACTCTTCAATAAATCCATTGTAGCGTGTGCTGTGTGGCTTGTGGCACCATCCTGTTGAAACCACATGTCGTCCAAGTCCATGTCTTCCAATTCGGGCCAAAAGCAATCGGTGATTATGGCGCGATAACGCTGACCATTCACAGCAACGTGACGATTGTTATCGTCGATAAAAAAATATGGCCCAATAACGCCGTCGGCATGCAAACCGCATTAAACAGTTTTTTTTTGTGGATGTGGGCTTATTGACGAACCCATTGATCCAAAAATGAGCTTCGTCACTAAAGATGATTTTGCGATGAAATTCATCATCTTGGCGCATCTTCTCCAGAACCCAATCGGAGAACGTAGCTCGTAAGTGTACTTTATCATGATGAAAATGTTGAGTTTACTGAATAAATTGAAAGTAAGAATTTGATGATTAGTGAAAGAGTGCGTTCACAAATTAAATTCAATGTTGTCAAGTCCCTATTGGAAAACCCTATATATGTAGATGCTGCTATAGCCCGAACCTTGGAAAAGTAAAAAAATTTTCACAAATTGGCGGCCGTTTGATAATTTTTGGCACTAAAAAATTAAGTCAGCTTATTTTGTTTTTTCTATTGGAACGGAGTACTCAGTTCTTTGTCTGAGTTTCCATTGCAAAACTTACATACATATATGTATAATCCCTATTGCAATTTCACAAACTCGATAGATAATTAAACGATTGAAGGATAAATTGCCTCCAGTGCTGTAGTCTGCTTCCTTCTGAGGGAGTTTCTTACCTTTAAGAGGCATCGAGAAGCGTTTGCTTGCGGGCATTCTGATGAGTAATTCCATCTGTAGATATGCTCATAATATATCATTGGGCGCCCTAACCGAGGGCACGCAGGTACGAGTATTGAAAAACTTTGCTCTCAGCTCAGAAAGCTCGTCAGGGATATCCAACTTAGATGTATTCGAAGGTTCCTCGGGAAAGAGCACTGGTGTACAAGTACTGTTTGATGATCCGTCTTAATAACAATAGACGTAGCCATCTGACCTTGTAACAGAATATTTGTATTTATTTTTTGAAATCTCTTATTCTCAATACAGACCGGAGACATCTGTCTCTGTGATTTTCATGTAAAAATTGAGACTCTCGTAGTTTGTAGCCTTCACTTGATGGTGAAGAATTTATGATGCGGTTCGTCGCATGTATCAAGTGTGTATGTATCAAGTAATGAACTATATATACGCCTAGGTTTACTTCCAAATGGGGGATTATAAAATTGAAAACAAAATTTTTGATCGCCTTTTTGTCCAGTTGATCCCAACGCATTTTTTGATCGATATTCAATCAACTTTATAGGCATCTACTGTCTCCACAAGTCTTCGAAGTCCTCATATTCCAAGTGATGTAAGAAAGTCCTTACATTGAATTGAAAATTTCATATTTCTAGGTTTTGTTGTTTTTATCATATAGGTAGACTCCTTGATTACATAGACTTGTTAAACGTAAGATGAGGTAGAATTTGCGGATTAATATGACTTTGTTTTTGGTTGACGTCATTGGCGACATAGTATGTACAGTAGTCAGAATTGATATACGCTCATCGTAGGTTTCTTAAATATAGTTATCCGCGAGCGTTGCTACCAGATCGTTACTATAATATAATATTGTAAGACTTCATGATTTTGAAATTTATATAAAGGTAATGTGTATCAATCTGAAGTTCAAAGCTTAATTAAAAAATGTGTTAGAGCGGAAATATTACTTTTCCTGGTATAAAACACACTAAACAACTGGAAGGTGTACCAAAATAAAGTGGCATACTTAAGGTAACGAATCTGTTTTTTATGTATAAATTTTCGACATAACAGCTTATCAGGCATACTTTCTTCCTAAGAAATGTTAAAGCTGGTTTCATGTATTCTCCTTATCAAATTAAAAATTACAATTCTTACATTTCTGGTCTTTACCTTATGGATTTATATTTGCATTTGCACAGAAAGTGGTCTACAATGGTATTCGTATTTGGTTGAAGGTTTGTTGGTCTAGAGACCAATATATTCTTCTATTATTTTCAGTCAATGTGCGTTTATTTTCGAAAATATTTTAATGCTGTCAAATATAGTTTTAACGTCACACCTCAAATGCTTCTAATTCTGGAACTCCTAGAACTGGTGATTAGGTGTTCTGTCACTGTCACCTATCAGGCACTAAGTGACGTCAACCATGTCACCTATCAGGCACTAAGTGACGTCAACCAAATGATGCTTAGTGCAGTAACTTAAACAACACCTCAATTGCGTTTATTTAACCTCTTCGTGCTAACCAATGCGTACTGATATCATCCACCAGACATGACTTAGTAAACTTATAAGCGCGAGTGCTTAGCAAGAGAAAAAAAGCAATACTATAGGGCTATGTCGGAAATGACTTACCTTCAGAAAGAGGACATACGCAAAATGTCAGATTTTTTGTATGACTTTTCCAACATATTTGGCGTTGAAGTCAAATAAGATTTTTCAGGACCAGCCAAAGTGCTGAAATAGATAATGGGTTAAGGGAAGTTCTCATACCATATCCTCAAACCAGGCTTTGGATATCCGGCCTATTCTGCCCAAAAATATAAAAAGGCCTGTCTCTTCTATTCAGATTTTCCGTTCGGTTAACTACCAGGCCACGTAAAAACCTTCCCATTTCAAAGCAACTAATAGTCCTGTATATGGACGGATCTAATGTTAATGACCCTGTAGACAAAAAAGAACGACGACGACATGACATGACTACGACACGATGACGACAGCCACATATGATTTTTGGTTTTGATCTTCGGAGGACGATATATTATATAACAGCAAACTCTGCGTGCTGCTCACCGAAATCGACCTGGTCAGGATTGTGAAAATCAATTAACTGAGATGTAGAGCGAATTAATATTACCTTTTCGAATACCGTTTGATTTAAACGAGGATGGTCAATGAAATAGAAAAAACCTTCTCTAAAATCACACGTACAATAAAAGGGGCCCTAGTATCGGGAGTTCGACAGCATGCCTGCTTTCCGCCTGTGAATTAAACATATCTTTTTTTTGCACGCAGTAGACTAGTATGTGGTAGCCATTTTGATACATTCGTATTCATTATCGTCTTGGCAGCGAAAATGATTTGTTTGGAACATAAAGTACACGTCACAAGATTCATTCAAGCAAACCGATGTTGCCGAAACAATTCACTTTGAACCCACAGACGCAAAATACCATAAATACCAAGTGCATTCACTGCAAGATTGTTTGGACGAAATTCGAGCCATATGATTGTGAATATCTAGATAATTTTTTTGTTGCACTTAACTTCCGCTTAATAAACAAGATTGTGCGATAAGATCATTTAAATTGTTGTCAAATAAGCAAATTACATTATAATTGTTAGTTGTAATTTAAGTTTTGCTAAGTGAGTAATAAATTTAATAATAAAATACGATTAAGTTTGAACCAATAAAGCACTGATTTTTTAACACTAAAAAGAAGAAGTCATATTTAGTTATTCCCTCACCCGAGGTTTAGTCACTTTACCTTTATATCATTTAAATGTATATTGATATATTGGTAAAAGCACCGAATATATCCACTACACGATCAAGGTACATGCACCCTGATCTAACCTCCGGAGCCAAAGAGTTCTGACATTAACATTTAATGACTCCGACGTAATACTATATTTGCTTCCTTGAGTAAGAGGCAAAATCTTGAGCGATCATTTCTACACAGAAGCATTTAGGTACCAGGGCTTCAGACACTGGAAATAGTTGTCTCCAAGTCGGAATATCGTGGATTGGAATAAGAAAAACATGAAAATCGGCCAGCTGACCGAGAAACAAACTCTCAACAGCTCTATAGACTCATTGACAAGACAAGAAAGGTTACTACGTAGGAAGACTGCGTCAATTAGAGGTAGTCTGGGACATCATTGAAAAAACAAATACCAATACCAGGGCCAAACTGGCCCGTGATTATCGGTATACCACTAAAGGCTTGTACGATACGATCTGTGAGAACTACGAGAAGTTCAGAACTCAATTCAAGGAACAAATTGACTAGCAACCCAAACTAAATCCTGAAACAACCGAGTCAAAAATGTCCACAGCTACAATAGAGTCAAAACAAGGTTTTGAAGATTGGCGCAGAATACTAAGACGCCATAAAAGTATAGTTGTGTAAGTGCACGTATCGATGTTAATGAACTAAGCGACAAGCCAGTCGCCAATGGATATAATGAAAAACAATACAATGTTTTGCCAAGTCAAATCGAGAAACTTATTAACGAGATAATAACCAGGATACAAGATCATCATGACGGTTCCTCCAGTTCAGACCAAAGAATAATGGTAGCAACGATTAGAATGGTATTGCTACCTAAGTTGCAAAGCGATGACTTGAAACGGCAAAAATTCCACGACCTCATCTTGCAAATGGTGCATCAACAACCAAATCTTGTGAGAGAACCTGAAAAACTAATAAGGCATTTTCTGGCATACTATGGACAAGCCATCTGCAATTAGCGTAAGAAACTTACATGACACTACGCAGGAGTTTTTGATAGTCCTAGAGATTATGGGAATTGACACATCAAATTGGGATCCGCTATTGTTTCATTTATTGATAAAGAAGTTGGACAAGGATAACTACACACTGCATGAGCAATCCCCATCCAGGCTAAGAAACTTACAAATAATCAAGTACTTTGTGAAGTTCTTCGAAAATCGTTAGAATCTTTGGGGAATAAGGGACGAAGCATTGACGATCCAAGGCGATGAAATACATCAAGATTATCAGCAACCGCCAATTTAGTTACAGAGAGCATGCAAATCAAATCATGTTTTGTATGCAAACATCTTAAAGGATAATGATCGATGCAGTAACTGCCTCAAACTGGGCCATCAAGGGGCAAAATATTCTCGGCGAGGATGCACCAGGTGCTCGAAAAGGCATACTTCGTTAGTTAATTTGGACGCGCCAGCAGAAAAGATTACACACACACAAGAGTTTCAAGTACCTGGAAAGATATCTACGCTCAAAATTAAGGTTCTTCTAGTATCTCTATCAGCCTTAAATCAACAACAAGGCTATGTCTTTTTGGGGACGGTAAGGGTAAAACTACCTGAAGAAAGAGAGAATAAAGGTATGTTACAACTGAAATCAACAATAAACGGATTCACAACAAGATTAAAGACATTGGTTCTTAAGAAAATATTGTCGCCACAATCCCAACCAAGCAGATTTCACGAGTTACAAAAACCGAACCAAGGATCTAGTTCAAGCTGACGTTCCAAACAAAATTAACAATCACAGCGTTCATCAATATTCTGTTGCGTACCAGAACTGACCCTGGCCATATTCGTCTTCGGGCATATACACGAAAATCATCAATCAGACATGCCAACCTTGATGACTCCCATCCACCAGAACTAGGATCAAGAAGACACAGGAGCTTAACCTTATCCTCTACGGAAAACTGTTGAATGTTATCATTCAACGGGGGAGGATGTTGTTAGTTGAGTGACTAAGTGTATGTAACAACCAATGGATTGCGGGTTCTGGGTATGAATTTTATTGCTGTGCTGTTTCCTATTATTTTAAGGGCATAACACCTACAACAATTTGATTTGGTAAGACAACTCCGAAATTTTACTTCACAGCTGTGCTTAGTATCGTGTTTTTTTTTTTTAAGACTCGAAAATATAGAGTGGATATAGCCAATATTAACAGGCTAAAAAGTAATTACTTTTCTGCATACGTCCATGTCTGTAAATAAAGACCAGCTGTATTGGCACTTAGTGAAACACAGGTAGATACCCACCCGCACCTCTCAGATCACACTGATCTGAAGCTACGTGGCTACGAACTAGTGCCATTATTTTTCTCTCACCGCGGTCTCGTCATGTACGTGCGAAGTGATGTAGCTTACCAAACTCCAGCAGATGGTACTCCCTGTTGCAATCCGGAATTCAAAATCATGTGGTTAAAATTCCATCTCCGTAAGAAAATTATCCACTGTTGCTCTATTTACAGAAGCCCCAAACTGGACAGCAATTCGACCTTTGACAAGTTAGATGCGCTGTCTGACCCCATACAAAGAATTGTATCCCTGTATCCTTATACTGAAATCGTGATTAGGGGCGATTTCAATATACACAATTCTGTGTGGCGTCGGCATCCTGCACAGACAACACCCGATGGACTGAATTGAGATCTTCGGTACGGAAAACAACTTGACCCTTGTAAATGAGCCCACACAAATACCAGACGTTGATAGTCATACCGCCAACACCCTGGACTTGTTTTTAAACTCTCACCATGATATGGTGTGTTGCTGTGCTCTTCAGACCTAGAATTAGCTAATTTCTAATAAACTTGTATTGTAGAAATACGATTAAGTTTGAAGTAATAAAGCACTGATTTTCCAACACTAAGAAGATGAAGTCGTATTTAGTTATCCCCCACCCTAGGTAAAGTGACTAAATGTCATACAAATATACATATATTGATATATTGGAACAAGCACCGAATATATCCACTGCACGGTCAAGGTACATACACCGGGCAACCGTGCATGCTGCCGGAGTAAATGAGTTCTGAAGTTAACAGGATTGTTGTAGATATAAAGGAAATACCGCGAAATAAAAAAACGGATTTAATTATTGGCGGATTTAAGCAAAAGAAAATTTTAATATTAAATATGTAGTTGCAAATTTAATAAGTACTTGTATAGCAGGTTAGTTTTCAAAATCATAAATATTATGATCACAAGCCATAAAGTCGACATTTGAGTTAATTTTGCAGACCAGAAATGTACAATAAATACAAAATAAAAGACTTTATTATCAGTTTACAAATTATGAACTCAGGAATATTTGGCGAAAACAAGTAACAGTGCAGCCAATAATAGAGCTGCAATTGGCCCTATGGAAGTTAGCGAACTAGTCGACCTTTCGAAAAATATCTTGTCTGTAGCAGGAACAGCTTTAACAAATTTATAAAGCAGTCTTCAAACGGAAACGAACGTAGAATAAAAATGGAAGGTTTAATTTTGTGTTGACAGATTCCCATTCTCGCAGCTCCAAATGATAAAATGAGTTACAAGAACAAAAAGGGGACCTGTTCTAATAACTTCCAGGGAATGACAATATTGTATTATTGTAGATATTTACTAAATGATTTCAACCTTACAGGCAATTTTAGACAGTAGTCAACTGTTTGTTGATATCTTCTTTCGTTTTCATGGAAGTTACCATGATGCTAATGTATTGGAAAGCAACCCTATTGGGAAAAAATCGTATTTAACTCCGCGACGTTGTAGTGGGTTCTGACTTTATTCTTCGCCATTTCGCGTATTCCCTAAGAAATTATTCCCTGGTTCCACACCGGGACAATAGATTTCTCACTCCCGTGCAAAAAATATTTAATTATATGGTATACATAGCTCTACAAGAGTAGACTAATTTACTTGTATTTGAAGTATATTGTCATACCGAATGTTGTTCTACACAATGTCATTATTCTAAAAGGAAGAATAAATAATGAGTCAGAAAGACAATAGTATTGAATCAGAAAGCAATAGTACTCCTTAAATTCCGATAATAAGAAAAGACCAAAGTGGTCAACAACAGTTCTAAAAAAAAAAAAAAAAATAGTGCTGAACACCGTTAGATATGTATCTAGTAAATAAATATTATTCGTTCTTATCTAAAACGTTTAAAGGGTTTCATAGAAGAGCAGCAGCCAGCGTTCAATAACCATTTTCTCTATTTCCAGATTAACTATTACTTCGTATCGCTTCTCATCCTTCACAGCCTTTTCTTTTCTTTCAGCATCTTTCTAATCTTTGCTGTTTCTTTTTTTTTTCGTTTTTAGGGTCAAAAAGATTCTTCGTCGGGTTGATTCAGGTTAATACCATGATGACAATCTAAATAAGCTCTTACAAGTTCATCATCGTAATTCCTCTTTTTCTCTTCCCATAGATAAATACGTACATATATGTATGTATGTACCTTTAAGTTACATTGTTTTTTGTAAATTTTAACCATACTGCTCACATTTTTTCCATAAATTAAATATGCCTGCTCCCTGCAGCTATTTTATTTTGCAATTGCGAAGTAATATAATATAATAATAATATTTTTGACAGAGCGGACATTTGATCGGCCTGCGTTAATTCGATTTAAATTTGTGCGTTTATAAAAATAGCTAGCGCAGACGTTTGCAAGTCAGAGGCCCTCGAAGACACCCGTACCCTTTGATCACATGATCTTTTTCTTTTGCGGGGTTGTTAGGTAATATCATGGCTATATTCAGGCTTTCAAATCAATCTGGCCTCCAACATGCACTCCAAGAAGTGCATGGAAAGAATGGTGGCCGATCATGTACACAAAATTGTTTGTGAATCCATCCTTAGTCTTACTTATGAGAAAGATCCTGCGAGAATGCGTTTCGAAATCGTGTGAGCAATATACATATGCGCTAGGCATTCTCATTCTCATTCTCAACTCGGCCAGACAACGCAGCGTAGATGAATCACGAGATTTGTGGATAAAACCAATCCTGGTGAATAGGGCCTTGATAGGCGATGCTGAATGTATTCACGATTTGATGACGGGGGTAATCAGGGTAAGTCTTTCAGTCAATGCTCTCAAAACGCAGGTTGATCTTTCTAGGATAAGGGGGAGCTGACTAGTATATGCTAAAAGAGTTGTTCCCTTTTCCTGTGTCCAGAAAGGGTTTCTGTAGGAGTCTGAGCCAGGAAAAGAATGTAAGTCAGGTCTTTACGGATGGCTTAAACACCGATTTACGATTCGACGAAGGTGTCTTTCTAGAGAACAGCAAAGCTTAATTTTTCTCCTCATTAGAAAAAGGTTTGTCACTCTTCTAAACGAAAACATACTCAATCCTAATGACAACGTACTTCAATCTGAAGTACGAATCCGAATCCTTTCACGTCTTCCAGGTTAGCTTCAGAATGCTAGACAAGATTTCACTGAGTCTTGTTTGGGTTCCAGCTCATAATGGGATCACGCGAAATAAAATCGACGACGATACTGCTAGGCAAGGCTAAGAGTTGAGTTTTTCAGGACCCGAACCTGCGTAAGGACTGCCGCGTCTACGGTAAGGGCTTTTATTACAGTTTGCTTTTATATGAGCATAACCGCACATGGCATGAATTTCCAGGCAGACCAAACAAATGATTCCCGTCCTCTCGTAATCAGAAACTTTTTGCTGCCCCTCAGTAGGAAAGAATGTAGGCTGCTCACAAAAGACTAGGAAATTTCAGTAAATGTAAATACAAGGATTACAATGCACTAGTTGCTTGCTTGAGTCCTCTTCTCGAAAAAAGATTATGTGTATTTTATAATTTAGCCTTAATATAGGCAGGCATACCTAAAACTCAAAACATCTTGCCTTATTACCTGCTAATAATTAATGTTATTCACCAAATAACATAAATACTTTTGTTTTAAAGTATTTGACATTGTCGATTTTAGTTTTTATCAACCTAATTTAAATTGTTTAAATGCCTCTGACCTTTCGAGAATCTTTACACTAGATGTACAGGGCCTATAAAACTCAGTTTGAGGGTTGTCTTTGATTCTTTTTCCACGTTTGCCTTTCGTATGACATGGTTACGCCCAAATATCTGATTGAACACTCTGATAAGCAAGACTGTTCTTTTTTCAGATCATGTAACTGTTTTTAAGTAGGAGTACCTAACGTTTATCTTAGGTAGGTCGCATGTCTAGTTCATTTAAGACGTATTTAAAAGACTGCGGAAAATTTATAAAAATACGAATTCAAATTGTGTCAAAAGAAGTAACAGCATGGGGATCAGAAAAAAAAGAGAACATTTCTAAACAACAAAAGTACAAAATTAGTAACTATATGAACAAAATAAATTAAACTAATTGAATTTAGCCATACCAGTTTAAGCTATCACAACTTATTATCCCAATACAATTTATCTGATATCTAAGACAAACGGCTGGAATTTATATATTATATACATATGGTATTTTGAAAGAAAAGAAAGCTGAAATAGCTCTTTAAAACTAAACACGTACATACGTATGTATGATCAGAGCTTACTATTATTTTAAGTATACTCGTACTTACTAGTCACTACATGCGGAGGGTAGTTGAAAGTATGTACATAATTCCACTTTCAATAGAGCATTTCAAAATCCAGACCTAGTCACCCATATTTCGATACGTTCCACAATTCATTTCATCGAGAACATGCGCAAGGGCTCAGCGACTCCAAGAGCGAGTCCTCTGTTCTCTTCGGAATTTCGCTGAATGACCTTGTTTCGTCGTGAAGTAATCAAAAACAGCTGGTTCCACAATTGCCGTTGTCATACCACTCTCCACAATAACGACATGGTTAGATTCCATGTGTTAGCATTTAACGTTGCCGCCGCCAGTGGCTGCAATTTATTTTATTGTCTGTCGCATGGTGTTCTATTATTGAAGCCCGAATACACAGTATTGCATGTTTGTCAGCGTCTTCGGCAAAAAAAGAGGACTGAAAGTATTACAAAGGGAGGGATTTATCCTTCGAAAATAATTTTGAATAATCCCGAAAACGAAGAGGGTTCTTTGGTATCATCATACCAAATACGTGTGTATTTCGATATACATATGTACATACATATTATACATATATCGTAGATATCCTTTTGAAAATGAAAAAGCAACGATAAGTGGCCTGTTGAATTTGAATGCTTTCATCACAAGGTTCGACACTTGGAAATTGTTAAGACATACAAAAGGATCCTTTTCATTGAAAAGCTTGTCTCGCGTGTAGGGCTCTTAATGTTTAAAAGACAATTTGCATGGATTTGATTGTTATAATTCTCATCTCAGTCTTGGCTTTGTAGGTGCATTGAACACCTCTGGTATTGTTTTAGGAATAAAAATAAACCAGGTTATAGCTATAGAGGGATGGTATGGATATTTCTCTGAAAGAAGTCAAGAAACCTTTTCTTAATTAGTTTTGATAAGTTGATTTTGCAACAATAAGCAACAGTTTTTAGTTTTCAGAGTAGGTTAGTGGGCTAATTAGCTATGATGCGTTGAATGAGCGCAATAGAAACGATCCAATTCCTGAAAACTAATGCTAGCTAGAGTATAGTAGATATGCTTCAATAAATTAAACAAGTGCTATATACAACACAATATTTATATCTGACGAAGGAGGAGCTAGGACAATAACGAGGCGTAAATATAAGAAACTTGGGAATCAGATAATCACTTGAGAATGAATTTGTTATCATACATTTAAAAGTGGGACTTAATATTTTATGTATCTAGTATCTACAAATACATACGAGTATATATAAATAAAATTTAAGTATCTGCCTGTAATACCCAAATAACTGCTTTTTTAAGCTTATACGGTTATTTGTACCCTTTAAAACACAGACGACCGTTAATTTTTTTTTTCTGTTTGTCTGCTGTGTGGATAAATCTTCAAAACGGCTTAACCAATTTCAATGGGACTTTACAGACATAAATAGGAGATTGTCAGGAGTGATCTAGACTTCTATTTTTAATTGTTTATCGTGTAGGTATAACATTTATGGTATATTTCTTTTAAACAAACAAATAAACGTTCTAATAAAGGATTAAATTTGATCAATAACGTAATTTTATCATACAAACAATATTGTAAGTCAATAAGGTGTAGTAGCGTAAGTTTATTAATGCAAAAAAGAATTCACTTGCTACAAGATTTAAAATGATAAGCTTTGGCTTTTGCGTTCAGCCGAGAAAAGAAAGTTTTGAAATTACAGAATTATTCAATTTTATTCAGTATTCTTGGTTCATTTTAGACCAGATTTTATAAATTCAAACAGTATAGGTAGTCCAGTTTTTTTCCTTTCTTCTTCCGAACAGAGTGTGTTTTTTCCATAAAAGGATGTTCTAGATAAGCTCAGCATTGAGCAGGCTATGTGGCATGTAATTTAATTGCAGTAGCTCGCCTCTGACTTTTAATACTGTACCGATTACCCCCAAGCTATTCCGATCATGAGAATAGTTCTAATCCCTTAGGCTTACTTTGTAGATTTTTATTACTTGGCTTTGCTCACGCCCCAGCCTAGGCCATTTGGCAAAGAAATTAAAGTTCTGATTTTTGAGGTACATAGATTTTATGGAAAAGATGGTGACTTGGTTGTGATAACATAACATGGAGCGGTGCAACCCAGTTTCCAGGTGGAATATGTGCATATAATGATTTGGGCTGTTTCTGGCAGTTGGAACATTTTCATTGTAAAGTATCTTAAGAGTTTTTTAATCTTCTCAAACTGGCAGATCCCCCACACTTGTCCCGCATAGAGCAATATTAATCTTACAACTTCTTCAAATACTTTGTAGTTTAGACTCTGCGGTATTTTCCTTTTACACAAAATCCCTTTTCAGTTACAATTGATTGCCCTCTTTAATTCTCTTAACTTCTCTTGAAGGTGCTTTCTAAAAGATAACTGTGGGTTGATCAGTACTTCTAGTTATAGGGTTTTCCAATAGGGACTTGACAACTTTGAATTTAATTTGTGAACGCACACTTTCACTAATATTCGGAATCGCAAAATCATCTTCAGTGACGAAGCTCATTTTTGGCTCAATGGGTTCATGTGCTTCATGAATCACCACTTCATCCACAAAAAATAATTGTTTGGTGCGGTTTGCATGCCGGCGGCGTTATTGGGCCATATTTTTTCGTCGACGATAACAATCGTCACGTTACTGTGAATGGTCAGCGTTATCGCGCCGTGATCACCGATTATTTTTGGCCCGAATTGGAAGATATGGACTTGGACGACATGTGGTTTCAACAGGATGGTGCCACAAGCCAAACAGCACACGCTACAATCGATTTATTGAAGAGTAAGTATGGTGAGCGTGTTATCTCAAGACATGGGCCAGTCGATTGGCCGCCTCGTTAGTGCGATTTAACACTGCTTGACTATTTTCTGTGAGGCTACGTTAAGTCATTGGTTTATGCCAACACGCCGACGACGTTAGAAGAGCTCAGAGCCAACATTGAACGCGAAATAGCGGCCGTTTCGGCCGAAATGTGTGTCCGAGTTGTTGAAAATTGGGTCCAACGAATCGACCGCTGCAAACGTTCATTCATAAATGTTTTGATTGTACTTCAAACTAATAATAAAGTTTTTGAAATATCTCAAATGGTTTGCCTTTTATTTGCCTCCTTGACTTTGTCCACTTTTTTATTTTGGCAGGTCGTCGGAGCGCCACCGAAATATTATATTTTTCTTGAAAGATGACGGCACCTCGCCAGTACTGAAAATAAAATCATACGTTTCCATAAGATTCGTTAGAATTACAATATTGTTCTGCTGCCTTATTTGAGCAGCATCAACGTATAACTCTGATGACATTCTGGAAAGTTAGAGGTCGATCTAAACAGTTTATATCGATATGAGGTAGCGCACATTGCATATGCTTTTGATTTTGTGGTAAATATAGAGCAGCTTAACGAAATATTCGGGTGAAATTGGTACTTCAGCTTTGCTGCCATTCGCGAAGAGCACACCTTTAAGCGTTTTTTCCATCTTTCGAAAGGACCTACAACCGCTGCCGAAAGTTTCTGAATTTATAGACTTTCTTTCTGTTCGCAAATGATTTTGAATTTTTTATTTGCAATTTGGTACATAACATACATCTTGCATTAATGCTTCTCAGGAGCAAACGATTTTTTCCTGATTGCTTTGTATTTCCAGGCATACCAAGGTAGTTTTCCTTAATTTCTTGTTTTGGGTTCTAAGGGTCTAGCTGCGTTTAAGATACATGTCATAAGCACTTCTATGCCTCTGATTGATTGGAGTTCACTAGTATTTATTTCATTCATTTGAAAACTTAAATTCGCTTTGTATCTTTCCACATTTTTGTTTCTCCAATGCATTTTTACTATCAAGCCATTCATTTCTTTGGAGGTTTGTTACAGGTTTAGTTCTACTTTAACGGATGTTGTAAGGTGGTCTGAATGGATTAATTCCTTTATGGCGAAATCTGCTGCATGATTCACCCAGTTTCCCTGCAAGAAACAATAATCAATTGTTGAATGCGCGGTGCCCCTTATTGATTCGACCGTTTAATAATGTAAGCCCTATCGTTTTAAACATTTCAATTAGGTTTTTTCCGTTCCCATCAGTGTATTTGTCTGTTGCGTCTCTTACCTCACTTATCGATTGTGGCAATAGTTCCGGTTCTTCATTTAGTATTTGATTAGATCCAACCCTTCCATTAAAGTTTCTAATGACTTTCTCAAGTTTCAACAATAAGTTATACAAACGATTGTAGTCATTTATCCATTTGTTACAATTGATATAAACCGGTATTAATGTACATTCTAACTTTTCCAATTTCCACTTCAATCAAATTTCTGTCTAATGTTTTCACATTAATAGTTTTTCTCAGTTCCTTTTTTGTGCCGTATAAGCATATCCTACACTGGCCTAAACATGTATGGACATTCTTATTGCCGATGTTTAGAAGAGCATGTGGTGTTTAAAATACATAAGATTTGAAGCGTTTTATATTTTTGTTAACGAAAGATTCAAATAGTACAAAAATGTCGTAATTATTTATAAATTCAAAGAAGTCATTAAAAACGAATATGTTGCCTAAGCCTGCTAAATTAAAAGATTTTTACTAAAAGCCTTGTATGCAGCTGATGCGAAAAAAAATTTTTTCCGTGGTCTTCAAAAAAAAGAAGCGAAATGTTTGCGAAATGAGAGCGTAAATTATTTAACAGAGACAAAGTGCCGAGAGTCAATCTTGTAAAATGTATTGCATCCAATTTAATTAATTAAAAAAAAAAAAAATTAATTGCTTTGCCAAGCAAAAAAGAAACGAATTGTCGAAATAATTTTATGTTTTGGTTTTGTCATCTAGCAGCGGTCCATAAGTCATTCCCTCCGCATCATCACATGTCAACTTGTTTCCATCATACTAAAACTCATATCATCCTAATTTTCGAGGTTTTCGAAGCCTTTTCCTCTTCTTTTCCTTGCTGCACAAATTGGTCGACCCACCTGTTTATAACATTGTCGAAACTGGCCAACCAAAACAATTTCCGAGATATGAGTGATAGATTTGACATAGGAAAATCGACGTCTCATCGAATATTTACCAAAACTATAAAAGCAATTTCAATGTTAAAGTCGCAAGTAGTAAAGTGGCCATCAACGGAATCAAGTCAAAGAAAGATTATGGCTGATTTTCAAAGCAGAACCTTTTCCGTTTGTTTTCGGTTGCATTGATGGGATGAGCTATTATAATCGGAAAGGAACACACTCTGTAATATTGTAGGTATTTAACTGTTCCCCTTAAATTTCACATTACTCCGATGTTTAGTGTTCTAGTTTTATTTAAGGGTATAGTTGATAGCAGATTCCGGTTTTTAGACGCTTTTGAATTGTATTCAAGTCCAATAAATAGGGGAACAGATAGTGGTGTCATAAAATTCTTTTCAGCATGTCACTTGCTTGAAGATTGCGCATATCCCCTAGATGGAAGTTTGATTGTGTCATACAGAGACAACGATTTTCTATCAGTGCAACAAAAGCATTTTAACAACCGTTTTAAGTTTCACACGGGTATTCGTCGACCAAGCATTTGGAAACCTAAAAAAAGAAGTTTAGAATTCTTAACCATTTAGAAATTCATTGGCCAAAACCATAATAATGTGATGTGATGGATGTGACTCTGAAGACATTGACTATGATGCTGAAGATGAAGTTGACTCTCAAGATTTCTCCTCGGAAAATGTCAAGTCGCAGTCAGTCAGTTAGGCAGCCAAGACTTGTGTAGCCAGAATAAAAAGGGATCGTTTGGCTGCTTTCTTCTCCTCTTGAATTCATTTAAAAATAAATATAAAAACATGAACTTATTTTCATTATTATATTAGCTTTTATTTGTAATACTTATTAAAAAAAACTAACTTGTACTTCTCCTGGTACCTATTGAAAAAACAAATGAAACGTAAAAACACGTCACCATGCGAGCTGCTTTAAACAATAAGTGCTCCAGTGCACCACCCAGAAAAGATCTTAACAACAGCTTAAATTCGCACATTTCTTCTATTATTTTTTTCTTCCAGCTCTAACTTGGGTTTTTCAACTTCGACGAACTCTCTCATTAATTTATTGTCTTCTTCTGATTCTGTTTTTATAAATTCCAGTACTTCCTTGGTTTCTCTTCTGTTAGTGAATCAAAACTTGTCGTTGGAGTAGAGCATTCCGGTGTAGAAAAAAGGTTTTCAGCTTCGTCTGCATCCAATAAGGATGACTCCAATGTATATTTTGGTGGGGTCACAAAGCTTCTTTTTCCATACACTTCGTCAATCTTTTCAAAATGCTCCCAGGAAGTAGCCGCCTACCCAGAGGAACAATTTCGCTTCTTAATCCCTTTCTACGTAATCATCAGATTTAAAAACTTCCTGCTAGCATCGTCTCTTGTAAAAGGAAATCTCCTTGATTTCCCTTAACACTTGCTCCCATAGAATAGATTCTGAGCTTGGAATTCGCAGGCGCACTTTTTTCCGTTTAATATTCGTGTTGTGAATTGTATAGGGTTTTCTAATAACGACTTGACAAATTTTTTTTAAAATAAAAGTAAAACCATTTGAGATATTTCAAAAACTTTATTATTTGCTTGAAGTACGATAAAAACATTTATGAATGGAACTCGACTTCGTTCATATGGCCACCGGGGGCATGTTTGCAGCGGTCGATTCGTTGGACCCAATTTTCAACGACTCGGCCATACATTTCGGCCGTAACGGCCGCTATTTCGCGTTCAATGTTGGCTCTGAGTTCTTCCAACGTGGTCGGCGTGTTGGCATAAACCAATGACTTAACGTAGTCCCACAGAAAATATTCAAGAGACGTTAAATCGCACGAACGAGGCGGCCAGTCGACTGGCCCATGTCTTGAGATAACACGCTCACCATACTTACTCTTCAATAAATCGATTGTAGCGTGTGCTGTGTGGCTTGTGGCACCATTCTGTTTAAACCACATGTCGTCCAAGTCCATATCTTTCAATCCGGGCCAAAAATAATCGGTGATCATGGCGCAGTAACGCTGACTATTCACAGTAACGTGACGATCGTTATCGTCGACGAAAAAATATGGTCCAATAGCGCCGCCGGCATGCAAACCGCACCAAACAGTTGTTTTTTGTGGATGAAGTGGTGATTCATGAAGCACATGTGGGTTTTCATCCGACCAATAACGCATATTTTGCTTATTGACGAACCCATTAAGCCAAAAATGAGCTTCGTCACTGAAGATGATTTTGCGATGAAATTCATTATCTTGGCGCATCTTCTCCATAACCCAATCGGAGAACGTTTGCAGATGTTGCTAGTTAGTGTACTTTAGCATGATGAAAATGTTGAGTTTACTGAATAAATTGACAGTGACAGTTTGATGATTATTAACACTTCGCACACACACAAAACCTTTTTGTCATTTAGTGCATCAACAATATTTTTGATGCGCTGTTTGCTTGATACTCCTGTGCCTCAGCATTTTTGTTCTATCTACAGCGGCTGCTCCTTGTTCCATCGGAAGGTTTTTTTTTTTTTATTTGCTTTAGTTGACAACCATTTAACTTCCCGTTTCAACGAGATGCATTGGGATGCCATTTTTCAGAGTTGGTTTTGTAAAGAGATGTTTTTTGCTTTAAGAAATGCTATTCTGCCCGACTGCATTTAAATCCGCTTTTTTTTGGCATGTATTCAATTCCTTCAATGAGGAGTGTTGACATTGATCCTTCTGTGAGATTTTTTAGATCGCTAACGAACATATTGCCAACGACTATGTTTTCCTTTTCCAAAATGATTTTTTGAGGTGGTTTGCGTTTTGGTAGAGCAAATTGAGAAGTAGTGTTGTCTTCTCTTGTGCTTTTGTTTGCGGGGTCCGTTGCATATTTTTATATTTTAATTTAAGGTATTTCTAAAATATACTGAAACACCCTTGGAAAAGTTTTGGGCTATTTATGGTTGGACAAACTTAAACAAATGTTTTCGATTTTTTTTTTTGTTTTATATTGTGGTTTGAATGGTTTTATAGCAAATTTACTCGAGCTAAACTTTATATATGTCTTATCATTTGGTATCTCTATTGACGAAAGGTAATGAAATCGTTTTAAACATTTGGAATTAACATGAATTGTTAAAAAAACGATCTGCATCTACATTTGTAGATAAAAAGTAGGTTAAGTAGCCATTTAGTTTTTTCTGTTCTGAATTGGAAAGCTATGCCTAAAATAAGGTCAAACCTATCCAAAAACACGAGAGAGTTATAGAGAATAAAATTATTATGAGCTACGGAATCGTATGCTTCAAGGCTTCAACAGCGATCAGAAGATGATCTTATGCGACATGCGGTCTCACGAAGTCAGTAGATGGGCGATTCCAGAGAACAGAGATTAGAAAACGATCGTGCGCGACATGGGGTCTCACGAAGTTAGATGTCGGAGGGTTTTAGAAAACAGAATCAAAATCATTGCAATCGAGTATAGAGAACCGCATGATATTCGTATTAGAAGGCAATGTGATTGACATCATCTGCTGTATAAACAAAACATCGATAGTTTAGCACAACTCAGCAGGAACATTAGTTTGAAGTGTGAATCAAAATCAAACGAAGAAGAAGAAAATCGTTTGATTACTGAAAACGAGACGAACGAGAAGTGCCATACGAGGTATTAAAAGTAGTGAAAATAGACAACGACGATTGAATGATGACCAAGTCAGAAGAACCAATAGAAGTAATACAGTATGGCAAGATAAACATATTATAATAGTGGGCTCATTTAGGATCTACATCCGGAACATCACAGATCCCATGAACATGGCATTTATTGTTTTACAGGAAAAATGCGCCGGGATTAGCTGCCTGAACCACTTAAATCATTGTTATATAGAGAACTTGCTCAATCGCAACATTTTCTTAATATATTTCGACGTTATAATTCAGTTTTTCAGACAACTTCTTTTCGAGCGTAAGAAATGAATGAAGGAAATTTTATGCCAACATTCAAGGTACAGGGACAAGTGTATCATTTAATTGTTTTTTTGGCCATTTCTGCAAATATATTTTGTAAGTGATTATAAACAACAGTAGATTTCATTATTTTCGAACTTTGAACGCTTTATTACGATAAAGTATACAATAAAAGCCTGATGAAACAAACCCTTGCATTCTTAATTTCAAATTAATAATAATCCCTAAACTATTCTCAACAGATTCAAATGAATATTATTATAAAATAGTTATTAATGCTGACTAAACAGAGCACAGAGTTCATCATAATAAAACAACAACAAAGTGATTAACGAGACATATTGCTACACAAAAGCGACAATAATTTAAAGCGAACCACAAAAGCTTAGAGTTAAACATCCACCTTAATGATATTATCAATCAAAATGAAAATTATGGTTGTTTTGGTGAGAGGCAAAATTGGCTCTGTCCCTTATTATATGGTATATGAAATGTTGAATAGCTTACCTCATGCCTATATTTTGATATGGTTGAAAACTAAAATAACAGCAGAATGATCCAGAGTTATTTGAAATTGTAAAAACACTGTCCATGTGCACTGTCCATGTGGCGCTCATAATACATAATCACCTGCATGAAAAATGGCAACTGTTTGCCGAAGTCATTCACGTCGATCATCTGAGACCGGTGATAGACGAGCGATAATTCAATCACAAACCAATTGTTTTCATATCGATAATCGGTGGATTGCTTCATTTTCATCGATACTCACATGAACTTTTAAAGTCAAATATATCAACAAGGGTGCAGATTTAGCTGTTTCTGGTGTATTAAATAAGAAAGATTATGTGACTTCATATCAGAACGGAAGGTACATTAGTACTTTCGAAACAGGATATCTAACCCTTGGTTTACTGGAAAGTGACAATCGCTGACAATACATTAATCGCCAATACATTAATTTGCCATTATAGCCGACTGTAGTCGACTACCATTACTCGATAAATAAAACTCGTGGTAAAATGAATTTCTCATTAAATTGAAGTTTTTCTTTGGTCCTTTGAAAATCACTCTATAAATTAAAAGAACCCTATGCATTTATCGATACTCATTTATATGAAGCGATTGCATCGGCTGTTTCCCTCACAACATGCTATAAATTACAGTTGACGAGGCGACCCTTCGATAATTTGAACTAACTTTTGTACGTTAACAAAATAATGGAGTAATGGTTCGAACCTGTATATATATTTTTTTCTTTTTTTTTGAAAACTGAATAAGTGTATGCTTACGTAATACGTAAGTGTCGTGAAACAAATGAAGCGACGTACGAACAAGTGCCTGTCGACCGAAGAAAAAAAGAAACTTATTGGAAAAAGAATGTGGAACTTCTAAAAAGGACGTCATGAAACAATTTGGGATTCTTCCATAGACACTTTCCAATATTTTAAGAGGAAAAACCAGATCGTCAGATGCAAGGTACGTGGATGTAGGAAAAGCTGCCGGAAGGTCAGTATCCCAGTCTAGAGGAATGCCTAGTTAAATGGCTTAGTAAAACTAGAAGACAAAACATGCTAATTGGAGGTTTAATGCTAAAAGAGAAACCTCAGTCATTTTCAATAGGCGTTAAGCATTCAAGGATTTACTGCTAGTGAAAGGTGGCTGACAAATTTTAAGAAAGGTCAAGGAATTATTTTTAAAAATATTTGTAACGAAAGTGCCTTCATAGATAATACAGTTTACTTAAAGTAGAAGAAAGAACTACACCGCTTGTCGGAACACTAAGAGCCATGTAACATTTTCAACACCTAAGAGATCGTTTTTTTTTTGTCTCTCCGACCGAACCTTGATTTTTGACTTCCAAGGACTACCTACATTGAATTGATGATGTGGGCGTACATGGTCCTCTGTCTCCTCTCGAGAGTCGACTACATATAAGTTTTCTGCGGGGTTTCTAATCAATTAGAGTTATGGAATAAGTTCAAAAATCACTTCATTTAAGATTTTATTAGAAACCTCAAACGTCAATATCCAGACGCCGACATAATGCTTATACCGAATATATAACGAATACGGTGGATGCGACAGCCGTAAGTCACTGGAGCCTTCAATAGCTCCAATAATGCACAGTTATATTCGCTGTTGATTGTTTTTTCTTTTTCGAGGTAGTTCGCGAAGAGTATGCCATTACAATCCTAAAAAAAACCGACGCCATAACCTTTCCGACCCATCGAGCCTCCCTCGGCAGCTTTGGAGCACTCGTGCCGGCTTCAGTCTATTGGCGGGCACTCATTCTGTTCTCTGGTGTGTAATAGTGGATCCAAGTTTCGTCAAGAGTTTCGTCATATGCAGAATATTGCCCATAATATGGCGTGTGCGCTCAGTACTAATCTTTGTGATATCTGCTAGTTCGCGCACCTTCACTTTCCGGGCAGCCAACACCATTTCATGTATTTTTTTCACTTTGCGGACTTGATCGGTAGTGGAGTTGCGGCCGCCACGAAACTCTCGAAACCAATATTTGACAGTGTAATCTGACGGAGCATTAGCCCCATAATATTTATCCAACTTTTTTTTGTTTCCTTCGTCGTTTTGGCTCTCAAAAATAATGTTTTATGAGAGAACGAAAATCGTTTTAGTCCATACTCAACATGATGCCAAACACGTCAACAACAATCAGCTATCAAAACAAAACTAAAGACAGTATCGCACTGATAGGCATGTCTGCCTAAATATGAACGGACTTCAAGGCACCATAAGCCTTCTTGCAGTAGCAGCGGATTCTGGCGGTCAAGGAGGTTGCTTTTCACCCTACCTATGAGGACACCCGAAATCTCAATATGAAAGAAGATTCATAGTTGTATGAGGGATGTATTTTTTTTTATACGTGGCGTGACAGCCCGGTGTGTGTTAAGGTATAGCTTCTCGCACTCATTTATTTGTAATTCTCACTTTGTGAATTTTTACACTTCTAAGCAGGGCCTACTGTTTATTCCGAACGGGTCTCCTGACAAGCTTTTTCATAGGCAGAATTTGACTTTCAGGGATTTGCCATTGCCCGCCGAAAGGATGATGAAGATTTTGAAATATTTGCTGTTGCGCTTTTACCGGGATTCGAACCCAGGCATGTGGAGTGATAGCCAGTAAGTCAATCATCACGCCATTGCCACCACTGCCAGCAGCAAAAAATTATCAAGTCATATGTTGAAAAAGATTCCTGGTGATTCAACATCTTACCTAATTACTATTAATACATTATACCATTAAGAAAAATCATCGCTGCATCGCTGCTCCCAGTCTTCCACTGCATAAAATAGATCTGAAAGTTGACGTACCCATTATGATCCTTCGCAATTTGAGTCCACAGAAACTTTGCAATAACACTAGATTGCGAGTAATTTGGGTGTAATTATAACTAGCAGCTATAAATAAATAATTGTTGATGCCGACTTCTCTGAAGGAACTTTTTTAAGCACTCTGTAACTGAGTGGTGTTGAAGATAGACCAATCCTCCCGTAAGGTTTTGTTTTGCATAGCATGAACCAATGAATCAGATCCCAACATATCTTTGTCCCAAACCGGAACATCGACCAATTCAAGGTTACGAGCTTGCTGTTGATACAATCGATGCAACGACATTGTTATTTTTTTAGGTGATTTTAATCTACCTAAGCTTCTATGGGCTCAGACTGACCAGTCCTTCTATACTGCAACACATCCTACCTCTGATAAAGAAAATCTTTTCATCGACTGCCTAACTGACTCTGGTCTATATCAATAAAGTGGTGTCATCAATATCATCAGCAGATAACTCGACTTAGTCTTCGCTACTGATACAGATAACTGCGTCGTTTTAGAAAGTAATCATCTGCTTTCTAAGTGGGATAGTTACCACACTCCCCTGCGACCTCTTCATAACAAGAGAAATAAGCTCTGGTTTACTTACTTAAAATCGCGTTCCGACTCCGATTTCTTCTACTACCAGTCTGCTCAATCAAATTTCTCTGTACTTTGCCAAACGCTCTATGACAACTATTTAATCCGTATGGACCACATTTACGACCCCAAACGATTCTTTCAGTTTATCAAACCTAAAAGTAAATCAGATAACTATCCATCATCTCTAAATTTTCCTGGTAGGTCCTAGGGCGATCTCCAAATTATATATTTTTTGGCCAAGCGTTCGCCATCCATTCGCAAGAGCTAGACCACTCTTACTTTTCCTACTTAAACAGCTGCCCACAAACAACTTTGGAATCGGTGTATATAACTTTAGAGAAGGTTAGAGATAAAATAATAAACCTCAAAGATGATTATTCTGCTGGCCATCTTCCCCTCCAATTTTTTTAAAGAAATGTAAAATGCACCTCTTACAGCTCTTTTTCAGCCTTATATCACCCAGGGATTATTTCCCTCAACCTGCAAAAGGTCGTTTATTATAAAAAAGGTCGAAAAGACGATATTTCCAACTATCGACCATCTGCTAAGCTGTCCTGCATTCCTAAGCTTTTTGAGAGCATTATCTATGACATTATGCTTTTCCATTGTAAATCTTTTGTTTCCCTAAATCAGCATGGATTTTTCAAAGGCAGATCTACGACTACCGACTTAACAGAATTAGTATCAAGCCCTTTATGTGCACTGGAATCTGGAAATGAAATTTATGTGATTGCCACCGATTTCAGCAAAGCCTTTGATAGAATATCTCATGATATAATCCTTCTAAAATTAAAGGCTCTTGATTTCCAAATAAACTTTAGACCTTGGGTTCAATCCTATTTAAATTAAAGTCAGTGCCGTTTTATAGTAAAACACAAAATTTTGGCAAAATTCAACTTTTGCTGTTGCTTTCGAGGGCGATACACTGATTGAAACGATTTTTCAATCTTTCGATACCAGTTTTGTAGTACGATTTCGGTTTAGCCTCAAAATAGACCTCTGTTTCGGCGATTACTTCTTCATCGGTCTTAAATCTCTTTCCGGCGAGCATTCTTTTGAGGTCTGCGAACAGGAAATAGACGCTGGAAGCCAAATCTGGAGAAAACGGTGGGTGGGGAAGCAATTCGTAGCCGAATTCATTCAATTTTTCCATCGTTTTCATCGACTTGTGACACGGTGCATTGTCTTGATGAAACAGCACTTTCTTTTTCTTCAAATGCGGCCGTTTTTCTGCGATTTCATCCTTCAAATGCTCCAATAACGCAATGTAGTAGTCGTTGTTGATAGTCTGCCCCTTTTGGAGATAGTCGATGAAAATTATTTCATGTGCATACCAAAATACGGATGCTACAGTCTTGCCCAGCCGACTGTTGAGTGTTTGGTCGTTTTGGACGAGGTTCATCGCCTACTCGCCACTCAGCTGACTGCCGACTTGACTCTGGTGTGAAGTGATGGAGCCAAGTTTCATCCATTGTCACACACCGACGCAACAATTCGGCTTTATTGCGGTTGAACAGCTTTAAACACTCCTCTGAATCATCAACACGTTGTTGTTTTTGGTCGACTGTGAGCAAACGTGGCACCCACTTTGAACAGAGCTTTCGCATGTCCAAATATTCGTGTATGATATATCCAACACGCTCTTCTGATATCTTCAGAGCTTCAGCTATCTCGATCAACTTCACTTTACGGTCATTCGTAATCATTTTGTGGACTTTTTTATGTTTTCATCTGAAACAGCCTCTTTTGGACGTCCACTGCGTGCATCATCTTCGGTGCTTGTATGACCACTTTTAAATTTTTCAATCCACTTGCGAACCGAATGGTTCGTTAGGCTGGTGCAGAGTCCGGGTAACACTTAACAAGCCATTTCTTTGCATCGGCTGCATTTTTTCCCATCAAAAATCAATGATAAATCAACACACGAAATTTCTTCGAATCCATTTTTTTTCACAATAACAAAAGTTGCTTCACTCACAACGCTATATCTCGAGAACTAATCGTCCGACAGCTGTCAAATTTATACGCGTATCTTTTGAAGGTTGGTACTAACTGAAAATGGTATGGATTTAATCCAAGTGGTGCCCCCTCTTAGAGACTGCACGGACTTTTCAGTCTTATTTAGGTCGTTGGTTTCTGACCCAATTAAAGTCTCCTCTGGTGTCCCTCAAGGCAGTCACCTTGGTCACTTATTATTTATTCTGACCATTACTGATGTTGCTTGCATCATTAAAAATTTATACATATCATTTACGCAGATGATATGAAAATATTTAGATATACACCCTGCCTCAGTTGAACTGCAACCAACTTCAAACTACTATAATTTCCAAACCGTTCATGACAGTAAGCTCAAATTTTGACACATGACAGATTTTTAAACGATTTGCGTCTTAGTTGTGTTGAAAATTTTTTATCCGCAATGGAATTCAAACATAATAGTGTGATTGCTTTATATTTGGCTGGAAAACCACAAGTAGCTATCGTTAGAGCCCTCCAGTACCTCAACGTGAATAAATTATTTGTGTCTCGAACCACAGCTCGTTACCGTTATACTAGCAGCGTTGCAAAATGCCATGGAGGTGGTCATTAAAAACAGCAGCATCAGCAGAAATGATTCGGAAAGTGAAGGCTCGAATTGAGCGAAATCCGCGTCGTTGAAACGGATGCAACACATACTGAAAAATGAGCTTGGGTTCAGACCATTGAAGTTCCAAAAAACAAACGATCTTACACAGCAACAGAAAAAAGTTAGAACCGAAAAAGCGAAGGATTTGTTACGCTTGCACGAAAGTGGTGAGTTGTCGAAACTGGTTTTTTCCGATGAGTCGCCATTTGTTATCGAGCAATCTGTCAACAAACAAAATAACCGAGTTTACTTGCCAGAGAGTTCCTTCGAAAATTTACACCTTTGTACGGCCACCAGAAAGCAGGCAGCACAGACGGTGATGGTTTGGGCCGCCATAACCACCGATGGTCGCTCTCCGCTCGTATTTTTGGATCGCGGCCTCAAAATTAATGCGATCGTAAGCCGTGAAACTGTCTTAGAGACAGTATTGAAGCCTTGGGCAAACAATCATTTCGGTCGGAGACCGTGGGTATTTCAACAAGACTCTGCACCATGTCACAAAGCGCGCGTCAACCAAGATTGGTTAAAGAACAATGTTCCACACTTCATTTCTTCGACACAATGGATTACAAATTCTCCGGATGCAAATCCGTTGGATTTCTCTGTCTGGGGTATTTTGAAGGCGAAGATTGGCACTAAAAAATACCAAAGTTTGGACCACCTCAAACAAGCACTTCGCCGGGAATGGGCCAAAATACCGCAGAGCCACTTGCGTGCAGCGTACGATACTTTCTTCTGCCGTCTCAAGGTCATTATTCGCGCCAAAGGTGGATATATTGAAAACTACTGATACAATTTAAAAATTGATGTATTTTCCAACATTTTTTGCTTTGGCACAATAAAATTTATCAAAAAATAAAGAAATATAACATTTTAAAAAGTTGCTGTTCGAGTCTAATAAAAAAAGCCAATTCTGTCCTTTGATTCATCAAGCGCTGGTCTAAGGAGTTTTCTAATCCTTATGCTACCAAATCTCTTTACATGACCTTTGTTAGGCCTCTTCTTGAATATGCTAGCCAAGTTTGGTCACCCTACTACAGAACTCACATCCTCCGGATAGAAGCTCCATGGAGGCATTTCACGGGTGTTGAGTGTTATGTTAAGAACTATACTATGTACCGTAGCCACTATGAAGTAAAAGCTTTTACTATACCATATAATGATATAGAATATTATAATGAGATCAGTCACTAAAGTTGCATTGTATAGAGCAGACGTCTTTCAACAAACTACAACAACGGGGACTGTTTAAAACGAATAGTAAATTTTCCAGCATTCCAAGAGATATAGAGATGTATGTCTGGGGGTGGTAATAGTTACCTGTATTTCGTTTGAGGTTCATTTAAATGCAGCTAAGTATCAAACAATTTTATAGGAGCAGCGTGATCCTTCAACACTGCTACTTCAGCAAACCGAAGAAAATTGCATATTTCACAAGATGATGCTTTCTGTCATATGGGTAAATTAACTAAGGCATGGCTATCTGCTGAAGCTATTTGTTTGATAGAATGGCTTTCCAGCAACCCTGATCTTCCATCACTTGAAACATTATGGCACAAAATGAAACGAAAACGAAAACAACAACCGACAAGTTTGTCCGCCGAAAAATAAGTGAGATATCGCAATCATTCACTACTGAAGAGTAGTAAAAATTAGTGGACACTATGGCACAGCGAATTTACGTTTTCATATAAAATAAAAGTGGTGTAATACATTGGTGAAACCTATTTCAACTTCGTAGACCAACACATTTGTACTCAAATTTACCCAAGTCAACGATTTTGCTTTTTTTACGATAATTACAAACTACTCTTTCTAAGATACCACTTTCCATACACCATATATATTTTATTAACTTGAAATAAACGTTTTCAGTTCAAGTATATGTAAAAACAAATAGCCATTATTTCAAAAATTAATAAAGTTATACAACTCGTAAGTATTCTGTAACTAAATATTTTGTATTTATGTAAATAAATAGGTATCCTAAAACATGTGGAATTTTTTTAGTTTGGTTCACTAACCTTGTTAATTAAAGGATTACTAGAGTAAGTACATTTGATCATAAATGTTTCGATAAGCTTGCTTTTTCTATCAGAAATCAGATCAATATTAACCCTGTTATGTATTGTAGATTGGAAGTTAAGTAATGCCAGAAAAGCAATTTCCAAATATGGCAGTTTGCACAACTGTATATTCATAAAAATATAGATTTGTGTGCGCTAAAATAATTTGTAGACCGTTAAAATGTTTATACACAGCACGGAGGAAGGATATATAAGGAGGAAAAAAGAGAGGTACTGATGTTTTATATCAAGAAAAACTCCTAAGTACTTGACGAATGACTTCCACTCCTGTAATGTGTCTTTGATTTTACACTTTATATAAAATATACAAATTCAAGGTTTTAGCTGTCAATATAAGATTTGTGTCAATGCTAGAACCGTAGCATCATTGGCGGAAACCGTGAATTCACATTTCTGTTAATTTATAATTTTTACTATATACATAGAAGCAAGAATTAAGGCTCGTGGAGTACCTTCATACCCCTTAGAACAATGATTTGACAAAAAAAAACTTTTTACAATTTTACAAAAAATGAAAAACAAGCAATTTGTGTGAAAGCCCGTCATCCCAAATCAAATGCTTTATCTACCATATATCGAGGAATATCATTCAGGTCGATTTTCCAATAGCGCGATTGAACTTAATGGTATTACTCATTCTAATATTTGATTGCAAGTATCATACTATGATAGCGCTTGATGCCAAACTGTATATTAGGAAAAATATTTAGCTCGTCAATAATATTTAAACGTTTTTCCTTTATATTCTCTCAAAAACTTTGCTCAAAGTGCTTACCAAGCTTATTGGTCTACAGCTTTCAAGCATATCAGTAGGTTTGCCTGCTTTGGTGATACCTTAATAACTTTCTAGGTAGTTGGAAAATTTTCCCATTTTGAACATGCGTTTATGAGAAAAGCTATGTATCTTATGCTAATTTTAGCTTGCTGTTCTAGTCTTCATTCCGTTTTAGATGAATTTGGAAATAAAGTTATTTAAATGCTAACTTGATGTTGAGAAAAAGGGTGTCTATATCTTTGCAAGTTTCGCCTATGAAAATTTCTCTGTCATATTACTACCAACACATGGACGGGAAATTTTATATAATAAATAAATTTTCTCAACACAACCAGTTGAACTTATAGTAAAACATGTTCGGAAATTGATTTGAAACGCTGTCAACATTGTCTTATTCTAGGTCAATAGGTACGTTTCAAAGACTTTCTTTAATACCAGTGCTGAAGTTTGCACGATTTGGTATCTTGGAATCCTAAGTATATTGCACAATCTTTTCTCCGAGCAGGAAATCTGATAAATAACAGGATTGTGTTCGTTTATAGAAACTAACTGAGAAATTTGACTAGGAATATTTGTAGATCAGTAACAGATTAACAGCCTAGGGAATAAGTTGAAAATACGGAGCTTAACATGGAAACAATAATTGTAATCAATAGATCAATTAAAGATGAGCGATCACGAGAGCTAGTTGGAAAATACGGAGCATATACTGATAATATGTACTATATAGCAAGAAAGTTGAAAAAAATATTACCACAAGAACTAGGTGGAATATGGTTCCAGTCTCTCTGTGACGCGTTATGTTACACCCGCCGACATTCGTAACATATTCGTTGTATTGTATATTTCGCTGTATCTTTTGATAAAAAAATGCCACTTGGACTTGCGCTGTCATTTTTCATTGGTGTTTCTCGTAAATTTGTGAACATTGCATAGGTCCGAGTGGCGTTTTTCTATCAAAAGATACAGCGGAATATGGCATACAACCACTTAAGCCACCCCAGGCTAACTCTACGGGTATGTGTGACATCGTCATGGCAATTTCCTTACTGGTTACCGACGGAGCCTAAATATTTCAATTTTTTGTATTTTGTCACGATGATTCCTTTTAAACAGATGTTAGGAGTTGGGTTTGCGGATTTGGAAAAACGGTAATGCAGATATTTGGTTTTATTGCGACTGATTTATAATCTGTTACCTTCTAACCCCTTATTTAATTATAAAATTTGTCTGGAGCGCTGAAACGTCATTGCGTATGTTAGCACTATCATAGGCGAAAATAAGAAAAATCGTTCCAGAATAGCTAATGTGCTGTTTTTCTTGAAAATCTTAAACGACATTAAAGAGCAACGGGCTTTATACACTACCTTGGTGTACCCAAACTGTTATTTCCGCTGTGCATTAACTTTCGTTGTAACATCGCATATTATTCCATATAGCTATATTCGTCTCGGGTACATTTTGAGATCTTAACGGTATCTTACATTCTATGCGAACTTAAAAGAGCACTTTTTACAAATCGATGGAAAACTTTGGAAGCGTCACTATTTTTCTTCATCATTACCCGGAAACGTTGAATCGCCTCATATTGTTACTTTGAATGAAGACTGAAACAATATAGCTTGCTAATGTTTATAAAAATGTTAACATACATCTGCCAACTGACGGCAAATTTTCAAACTATCACTAGCGACCCTTTTCAAAAAGTAGTTTCCAGCACTTTACTGAAAAGCAGAATATTCTTAATTCATTTTTAAGCTATGTCAGTCTTCTTCCAAAGTAGTAAATTTGTCGAACTGCCTCAAATCCAAATCGATTGCCTTATCTACTATCCTTTTATAATATGCAACATTATTTTTACCGATCGATTGATGTAATTTATCATACAGGTTTTGCCTTTCAACAGTGGAACAAGAGATCTACTATCCATCGGTTGGACATCCTATCGTCTCTCTACATTTCATTGAACAAAATCACGAAGGAAAAGGCCTTTGAGGCAGCTCGAAGCCTGCTAATTCAGCCGAACTGCGTGCTTCGAGTTATTTCAGCCTTTGATCGTTATCCACACACTCACTCAGAGAATACAATCAATACCAGCTCTAAACCTAAAAAGCTGGGCTGTAACCTTCCACGTTTCAGTACATAGACTTACCAAATTGTGTTCTTCTACCAAATAGCCTTTTTGTGACAGATCACGCGTGACTCCTATCAAACTGCTTTATCATTTTTATTTAGTATCGTTTAACAAGTCATCATGAAAAAACTCATACCACAAGTTGTTCAGCTGTATTACGAAAATCAGCGTTCTGCGGGAAATGTTTTTCGTGCTATTTGAGGAACTTACGGTGCGCATAATCGGCCTACTGAAGCCACTTTTGCCAATACCATTCGCAAATTTGAGTTCCAGCTTACGTTAGTGGATGATACTCGACCGGTTAGACCACATCCAGCACGTAGTGAAGAGACTGTAGCAGCTGAAACTGAGAGTGTACGCGAAGACCGTGACGAATCGATTCGTCGTCGTTATCAGCAGCTTGGCTTGGCGTATTCGCCAACTTGGCATATATTACGTGAAGATCTCGGCCTTAAATTGTACAAAATTGAACTCGTACAAGAATTGAAGCCAGGCGACTTGAATTTGCGTCATATTTTCAATGAAAATCCGGTGTTTTATCGCAAAATTTTGTTCAGTGATGAAGCCCATTTCTGGTTCAATGGATACGTTAATAAACAAAATTGTCGTATTTGGGCTGATGAGCAACCCGAAGAGTACCAAGAGCTACCATTACATCCACTAAAAATAACGGTATGGTGTGGCATATGGGCAGATGAAATCATTGGGCCACATTTCATCAAAAATGAGGCAAATCAGAAAGTTACCGTTAATGGTAACCGTTATCGCGCCATGTCAGCGGACTATGTGCTTCCTGAAATTCAAGCACATGGTCTCGCTGAGCTCTGGTTTCAACAAGACGGCGCTACGAGCCATACAGCGCGTGAAACAATGGACTTGTTGAAATATCATTTTGGTGAGCACTTAATTTCACGTTTTGCTACGTTGAATTGGCCGCCTAGATCATGCGATATCACACATTTGGACTATTTTCTCTGGGGATATGTAATGTCTCAGGTCTTCAGAAATAAGCCAGCTTCGATTGACGCTTTGGAAACCAACATTACTCATGTTATCCGCGAGATATCAATAGCTATGCTCAAACGAGTCGCCCAAAATCCAAAGTCCTATTGGACTTTCTGAATGAACCACCTCAAACGTAGTCGTGGCCATCATTTACATAATATAATTTTCAAAAAGTAAATGCCATGAAATGTTCAACATACATTATAAATCAAACCTCACGATGAATCACCCTTTAATTAGGCATTCACTTCGGATTATAAACTGTTAGGAAGAAAAGAGAAGGAAAAAGGGTTTTTCAAGGCGCACATTGATAACTTGCCTTAATCGAAATATAAGTATTGCACATGCCAAGGAGACTGCGAGTCTGTTGTCGACTGCAAAGGATTACAGAATCTCAACTGCATCTTGACAGTAAAGAAGCATCAGTTGTCGACGTTGCTTAGGAAAATACAAAAACCGAAGGTGTTCTTCAACCACTGTTTATGGCAAGGAAGAATGTACCTTTAAGCCTTTGTGTGCCTTTGACCTGCCGGAACAATATGTAGACTTTGACAATTTACAGCAAAAATATGAGCATCTCATATTCTCCGATTTTTTATAGGCCTAAAAAACTTTAAGTTGATCCTTCCTCCGCGATATATCCATAAAGAAGAAAGTTCGAAACAACCAAACCCAACCAAACCACCACAGCTTTCATAGTTGTGAATGCAAAAACACATTCAGGTAGTTATGAAAGAATTCATTGCCAGTGACAACCAACAACGTGCATTAGAGATGCTGAGTAGGTAGTTACTTACTATCTAGAGAAATGGGCACTTGAATCTTTACCTATTTTTGTGGAAGACAAAACAAGACCAGAGCTGCGGCTCAAGTGGCTTCCCAATCGGACGGTTCGGGATTCAATACCAGCTGTGCCCATAAGACATTTTTCAGAAATTTAAGATGGTTGCCTAAAATACTGTCAACAGGTTGCAATGGCAACTGGCCTAAAAGAGATTGTCGTGTCTCTACAAGCGAATGAGCCGAGAATCACTATTAGCTGGAAGGGTCGAAAGCAAAGCTCAGGAGTATTGTATATTTACAAAGGCTATGCTAGAAAACTCTCTGCCCACGAAATATCTGAAAAAAAAACCACCGCTCTTGGTACCTTCCGATATTTCCGGTCCAAGACCCGAATAAGCCGGGAGAGGAACTATAAGGATCATGTGGGGTGCGGCAGTTAAGGTCCAAGGTGTTTCATTAAATTCTATACTACTTAAAGGTTTCGGATCAACTCACCGAACTAATCTTTGTTATATGCAAAGCCAGAAAAAACCTCACAGCAATATATAAGTAAATAAAGTTAAACAACTTCCCCTATGAGGAAGTTTATTTAAAACACCTCCGTTCTCAAGCTCAAGATCACAAGAACTAACTAACTTCTTGCTAACACTTAGCTCGGCGACTGCAGTTATTGTTGTTCTGTTGGCTTCCCTCACACCAAACGGTATCGGTATTGCTTGGGCACTGAACTTATCACAGCAGAACTTGGTTTGGGTGCTGCTTACTACCAAACCATATATGGACATATTGGTCTTTGTTGGTGTGACCAGCTTGCTGTTGTTGGGTTTAAATCTGCTGCAAATCGTGTTGCTTGTAGTCCATAAATTGTATGCGGAGATATAATGGAAATGTTTCATCAGGTCCGAATACGGTAAGAAGATCCCAATTTTCAAAGATTTTAGATAAAGATAATAGATCACATACGGGTGTGTTCAAAAAATAAGGTGACATTTTTAAATTTTGCAGGCAACATACATACGATTATCGATTTTTTTTCGCTGTGTGAGTACAGCATATGTTCACAGTTTCAGGTATATAGCATACTTACCATAGTTTTGCAAATTCGTCGAATTACCATAAAAGAAGTTACGGACGATGTTGGTGTATCGGTCGGCTAATGTCATGCAATTTTTTTTCGCGATTTAGGGTATGAGAAGTGTGTCAGCGAAGTTTGTTCCGAAACTTGTTAATTTTGGTCAGAAGAATCATCGCGCTCGGAAGCTCTTAAATGACGTCAATCCTGACTTGCTCAAAAGGGTCAAAACTATTGACGAATCATGGGTATATGGCAATGACGTCCAAACCAAAGCCCAATCGTCCCAATGGAAGCACTCAGGAGAGCCAAGACTGAAATCACTGGAGGAGCTCAAGGCTACACCAAAAAGTGCTTACAAGAAGTGCTTCGAGGATTGGAAAAAGCATTGGCACAAGTGTATTTTATATGAGGGGGATTACTTTGAAGGGGAAAACATTAACATTGACGAATAAATATATATTGTTTTATAAAAATATTACTTTTGGAACATACTTCGTAAAAGTTTCTATGAATATGGTGGTGCACGTCATCAGATTGCTTCACATATATGTATCTATATTAACTTAAATAAGTCAAACCGAATTCCACTTAGGTGGGCGCCGTCTCACGGAGCGTGATGTGCTTAACATTTAAATGACGATGTTGCGGAAAATTTTCCCGCAACAAGGTTTACCATCTGTCCTTGTTCAGGTCCCTTCGTTGCCTTCTTCTTTTGAGTGGAAAGACCGAGCTCTGGAGGAGGTGGAGGGCAGCCATGGTCCCATCAACAGTTGGCCCACCGAAAGGAACCCACATAGATCTTCGGGCGATTTTCTCCTCAGGGAATGACGCGGGGGTTCGGTCGGTGAAGCCCTAAGGACGGTAGGGAGACTCACGCCGTACCAGGAGCCCAGGGTGCGACTGGAGGTCCACCAGGATCACCGGGAGCCCGTAGGCTAGACGGGACGTCTGAAAGTCGTCGACGGGTGGGGACAGACAAGCAAAGCAACTTTTCGAAGGGGGAAGAGTTGACGATCTCTTTACCATATAGCTACACGCTCAACGACGGAGCAACGGAGTAGCGACGGTGGTGTGCAGGCGGACGACCTACATAATGAGACACATTCCAACGTCGTATCATCTTTCAAAGTCAGGTTCGATGGGTGAAGGGGCGACGACCCCTTTGAAGCCATCGCCCCACCGGTGAAGCACCAAGGGAGCAGCAAAGGCTGTAGGCGGACTGCCAAGTTACGAGACGGCTTCTAACGAGGGAGCATACATTCACACAAACACACGAATATATAAACAACATCGAACAACCAACCCACAACAACAAACACAAACAACACCAACCAACAATAAGCAATAACAACAAACCAAAACGATACACCAGGAGGGCAGACAGGCCCACACACAAAATAAATATATAAATAATTGTAAGGAGTGACACGCTATTGGTCAGTCCCCCTCTCCCCGAATCTGAACGCCGACCCACTGGAGTAGTTAGGGTATCGCGGAGTAAAGTGGCACACAGGCACTTGTACTTGGCTTTATTTGGGGCGGCGATCTAAAGAATGGCTAGATCGGGGTATAATCAGTTTGGGATTATACCCACGCAACCTTAATCCTTCGTCTCCACACTCCATCTCTGACTGACTCTGACGCCTGTGAGAGTCTGGCGGGAGTTTGTGGAAACAAGAAAAAAGATCTGGAAATCACTTGGGTGACAAACAGTAAAGTTAAGGGTCAACTCGATGTTTTTTTTGTGCGATTTTTTTTGAGATGGCGAAAAGCAATTTTTTTTTTTGGAAAAGTAAAAGTAAATAAGAGTAAAGTCGCGAAGATTATTGAAAGAAAAAAAAAGGAGAAATGAGCATCAGAATCAGGATCGTGATAGGAAAGTGGAATAACAAGACGGAGAAGGAAGGACTGAAAGGAAGTTAAAAGTGAGACTCCGGTGGGCCGCGCGTGCGAAAAATTCTCTAAGATAGACTAGACACGCGACCCGTTTATTAGTTTTGTACGTTTGGGACTCTTTAAACAGCGGGTCACTCCATCGACGAGTGTACCGCTATCCCCGTAAAGAATAAATCGTCGAGCTCCAACGGAGCCATTATAACATTGTGGAAAATCCGGTTTTTTATTTAAAACTTTTTTTCTTTTTCGCAATTGAAGGTTTCGTGATTACTCTAAAATCACGTGGCGCTCATTTTTTTTTTGTTTTCCCAGGTTAAACTGCCTTTTAAGGCGCTACCTGAAGGTCAAACGAACCCTGTCTTGGAATCAGTCTGGATTCCAAGTTATTTTTGATTTGGGGCAACTTGACAGTTGCCGGGAATTAAACATAACAACGATATTCAACCCTTTGGGCTTGCTATCGAATTTTTTGATGTCTTACAAAGTACTCTTACATGACATCTGGCGTTCAAAGATCTATTCAGAAGATGAAATCAAAGACGCACAATATACAAAAGAGTTAATATGGGTCAAATACCTACCGACAATGAATTTGCTGCTATAGCAGACGCTTATTTGCGCCAAAACAAGAGCGGAACTTTTGAAAAATCTCTCGATATCCAGACTTGAATTGCAAGCCGCAGTTTTGGGTGCACGCTTTGCAAATTGCATAATGGAGTCCCATACCATTAAATTTTCAAAATTATTCCTTTGATCAGAATCTAGAAACGTCCTGAGTTTGATTCGATCCGATCACCTCAGGTATAAACAATTTATGGCCTTCAGAAAAATTGAAATCCTAGACCTTACGGAGATATCAGACTGACGGAAGATTTCCATCAAGATAAGAGTAACTGGTGTAGGGACAAAGTGGCAGAAGCATCTCGAATTCAAAAATATGAGTCGATTGGCCAAGAAGTTTCATTCATACATCTCCAACCAAGATTTACCGGACCAGACTTCCCCAAGTCACCTACAACGCACACAGTAAACGACTTAAATATGAAATATGAAATGACCACTATCGTAACAAGAACTTCAATCTGTAGTAGTAGTAGTAGTAGTAGTAGAAGTTAGAAATGTCCAGTTCACTTGCACTCTAACCGCTTCTAAATGAAAATGGTGTCGTTAGGGAAAATAGAAAAATTCAGCTTTCAGAAACGGTGAACAAGAACATGAAAAGACCAATTATTCATTTAAGAGACCTTCGGGTAACTCACTTAAGTACATACATTGCCGCTACAATCAACAAAATCATGAGATGGTCGTGAATAACCTTCGACCTTCATGTATTGCAACTAAAAGCTGCTCTTGCTGCAGTTACGTTGATTTGTCAGACGTCAGACAACAGGGCTAAGCCGGTTCAACCTATAATGGCACAGCTTCCCCTGGTGTGGCTTGTTTCGTTTTGACGACCGATTTCCTTTGTCGGAGTAGACTACTCTGGGCAATGAACGTCACTATCTTTCGAAGTGGAGTATTGCTCTTAACGTCTCACAATAACAGAGGTCCACCTCGAAATTGTATACTCGGATGTAATCGGATACCTGTATTATGGCGCTTCGGAACTTCATTTGACGCTGCGGAACTCTAATCGAAATGAACAGTGATATCAGAACAAATTTTGTAGGTGCCGAGCGAAAACTAAGAGTAGCCTTTAAGAGCGTAAACAAAGATAAACTTATGTATAGTAGAAACCTTCACATCAACTTTCAATTCCCAGGATCGCCGCATATGGGAAGAAGTTGGTAAAGGCTGGTATGGTCTGTAAAAAATACACTGTACCAGATAATGCCAACTAGAAATCCTTCAGAAGAAGTCCTTTGAAATATGCTGATCGAAGTAGAAAATGTCGTTAACTAACGACCTTTAACGTACATTCCTATCGACAGCGAAGAGGCTCTTGCTTCTAATCTTCCTTCTGTGATCTTCAAGTCTAGCATGATTCGATGACGACATTAGTGTGCTAAAAAAGAATTGTTACAGCAATTCACAGAACGCTTTTGGAAACGCTGGGTGCGAGAGTATCTTCCCACTATTACTTGTAGTGCCAAAAGGTTCAAACCAATGAAACTGATACAAGTGGGCGGTTTATTCGTATTACTGACCTCAATAGTCCAAACAACTGCTGGTGAAAAGGGCGAGTGGTGAAAAATAGAACTTCCAAAGATGGGTAGGTTCAGCGACTTTGTCCACACTAAATCGAGGATCATCAAGAGGAAGAGACTTAAAGAAAATTAAAAATTAAAAAGTTAAAACTTAAAATTACTGAATTGCACAAATAAAAAGAAGAAAAAAACTATTGTAAGTTAAATTATTAAAATAAATTAAAACCAATTAAAATCTGTTAGATATATTGTATATTGATTCATAAATATTGTAACTTGGCCACAAGGATTGTGAATTTAATCTCCTCACATGATGGAAGTTACAACTTTAAGGATTGACAATATTCAATTCACGACTTAGGCTTTCTAATTGATTGTTTGTTTTTTTTTTTTAGTTTTTATAAGCCTGCTTATATTTACATTCGATTCAGATGAAGGTTTCTCTGGTTCTACGGACACCTGACGACCTCCGGTTTAGCTAGCCTTATCTGTGTACAGCGCATCTCTGTACAGATGGAACATCTTTTCTCCGCTACTCCTGGGATCTCTAATGAATATTGTAAAATCTTAAAAAAAAGCAAAACCCGAGGCCGGTACTCCTTTAATACCGAGCAGTAGAACCACGACTGCACCAACTACCGACAACGCTCCTGCCTGGCTCCCGATGGCTTTCCCCAGCCAACTATCAAGAAACTGATTTGCAAAATCTAGAGGAATGCTATCAGAAACACTATCCTCTGAACTCTCAAGTCCCTTGTGTGACACCAATGAGCTAGACATGAAAGTCAAGGAATTCACCCTGGCTCTCAATCAAAGCAAGGCGACAATCCTGGAGATTATTCTGTGACAAAATCCTCTAAGGCAAAGCGGCTAAGAAAAATTCTCTACAAATCCTATGAAGCCTAATTATTTGAAAAAAGCCGATGGCTTTAGATGAATCACTCAACTTGCTACTGAACATCCACTTTCCAGGTAGCTCCTTATTCGCGGCCAGTAGTAACCCAAACAGGACTACTAAAACCGTGAACAAAATGTTTGATCTGATTATAAGAGACAAACTCCTTTTGGCCGTGCATAGCTTAAAACCCTACAAGTCTGCTGGTAAAGACGGGATAATACCTGCCGAGCTACAAAGGTCGTCAGATATTATCCTGCCTACGCTGGAGAATATCATGAGGAACTGTGTACAACTGATCCACATTCCAAATGGCGCCTTTTTTTTGGCTCTGATTTGATGCCATTTTCAGAAAAATATATGAGCTAACACCCACTATATTCAATAAACCTTAAAACATAGCCATAGGTCATCGCTTAGCACGTCTGGATACACTGTACCTATGACAAAGTTGGTCCATCAAATCAGCACCACATTTTGTCTTATTGTACAGTTCCAACATCTCAGGTAATTGGTTTCTTGCATCGGGATCTGCTTTGGTATGTATTGTTGATAACAGAGGAACAATTTTTTTTTTTTGTTTGGATTTTGGTGGGCAGTGTGACAATAAAACAAGCTCTTTAGAAAAAACAAATTTTGCTGTGTTGCGATCACGATTGGTTAAATCAGTAAAAGAAGGTGAAATTTCTCTTTTATTTCGACGCAGAGTACCCAGAATTGTCACTTTATTTTGTAGGAATTCCTTTGCTACTGGTATTTATGTAAACCAGTTATCACAAGTGAGATTTCGGTTACTACCGTGAATTGTCCCCGTCAACTTCATAGTATAATAATGCGCAGATGGAATATTTTTAGGAGCTGAATCTTTCCCCAATTGTACGAAAGAATCTAGCATATATGCTGTTTTGGAGTCGCATAACATCAACATTTTTATACCGTACTTATCGGGTTTGCTTGGAATATACATTTTAAATACGCACCTTCCTCTGAATCCCAACAACATTTCGTCCAAAGTACAGCAGGCTGAAGCACTGTACAATTTGCTCAAACCACTGACAATATATATATATATACTTTTTTTTTTCATGGGAAGGTGAGAAATCTTCATAGACACTATAGGCCCGGAGCCTATAGTAGTGTGAGATTCTTACTCACTAAAAAAACACCTCTCTTATGCAAACCACGACTGAGTTTACACTCAACAAGCAGTTCTTCTATTGCATTTTATTATTATTTTTTTTTTATAAGATATCCTACAGGCGATTTTCCATTGAAAATTCCTGTGTACTGTAGGAAAACTTTACGCTGCTAATCACCGTGCTAGATCGATAGGCTTAGTCCTTTTCAGACGGCGCAATAAATTTGTCTCGTCGAGGATCTGTTGAACAGAAATATTCGTATGACCACGGCGTACCACGGCGCATTAACAATACCTCGAAGAATTTTGTTTTGGAATGTCTGTAATACATTAATGTTACTATTTTTAGTACAACCCCAAAGTTGTACACCATATGTTCAGATCGGTTTTAGCGCTTGCTTGTATAACAGCAGTTTGTTCTCTAAGCTAAGCTTGGAATACTTTCCAATAAGTCAATAAATATCTCTGTATTTGATTTTAAGCTGTTCACGTTTTTTCTTGACGTGTGCTCTCCATTTTAGTTTAGCGTCTAGTGTCATACCGAGATATTTGGCCTCGTTCACGTAAGGAATTCGTACTGCGTTGATAAACACCGGTGGATTCTCAATTTTCTTGAGAGTCAAGTTCACGTGGGCAGACTTATTTTCATTAAGCGCAATTCGCCAAGTCTTTTTCCAATTGTTAATCCGTGTAAGGGCACGTTGCAACTTTGCAGTTGCTTCTTCGACTGTTTTAGCCGTTGCCAAAATGGCAGTGTCATCAGCAAATGTGGCTAGAACAGTGTCGTCCGTTTGCGGTATATCACGGGTAAAAAGCAAATATAGCAGAGGGCCAGAGAGGCCTTGCGGCATCCCCGCCTTTAGTGTCTTAAAAGTGGAATAATCGTTTCCGTGTCTCACACGGAAGAGTCGGTCTTCCAGATATGAACTTAAAATACAAGACAATTGCTGGGGTAGGGCTTGTCGGAGTTTATATTTTAGGTATCCTTTGTCGCTGTGAGTCTTTCAAGGTAGTTATTAATACCTTGATTATTGAAGTCCTTGATCGATTTTTTCAACAAATTGCAGAGCCTATTGAAGCCTATCTTGTGGTGCCCGGGTTTCATGCCACTTTTTCCGCGTTCTTCGTTTCTTCCTTATCATTTCTCTGATTTCCGGTGGATATCTTATGCCGACTTTGGGAACTTTGTTCGATTCGCGGGGAGTGTTTTTCCAGACCGCTTGCTGTATGACTTCAACGAAACGTTCAACTTCTTTTTCAAGTTGATACGGCGTTCTAAGTGCTACTTTCAACTCAGTATTGTCTACAACGTCTATTCGGAAATCTTCCCAGTTAGTTTTGCTGTTAGTTAACTTTGTGGTTCTTGTTTCTTAACCAAGGATTTGCATAGTGAGAGGATAACTGGAGATTGATCGGAGGAAAGATTGAAGCCCTCTTCAACTTTGACGTAACTAGCGTTTACTCCTTTTCCGATAAAGAAGTCTATTAGGTCGGGTGTTTTGGCGACATCCGAGGGCCAATATGTCGGCTTGCCTGTTGAGTAAAAATAGCAACCACATTCCATACCAGCCCTGTAAAGAGTTTTGCCTTTTTGAGAGATACATCTTGAGCTCCAAAAGGTGTGCTTCGCGTTAAAGTCGCCACCAATATTGAAGAGGGTTGAATAGGTCAATAAATTCTTGTTTTTCTATTTTGCAGCGCGATTGGCAATAGATTGAGGATATATTAAAAGAGTAATTTTTACTTTTAGCGCGCACCACGGTCATTTGAAATTTATCAAGTTCAATTATTGCTTCCAAAGTATGTTCAATGCAGTCTCTTATGAATAGGGATGACCCGCCTCTTGCGTTTCCCGATGGATGATGAGCGTGGTAGTCGCGGTAACCTTTTAGTTCCACGCGCGATTCTGTTGCCAGGTGAATTTCGGAAATCAAACATATGTCAATTACTTTTTCCTGCATGAAAATATTTAGTTTATCAAGCCTTTTCTGTAGCCCGTTGGCATTCCGCGCAAGTATATTGAGCTTCTTAGCCATAATTAGTTACAGAAATTGGTTTCGAACTTAAGAAGCCGTTCGACTATTATCTTATTTATTTTAGTCTGTTCTTCTAGTCTCTCGAGAATTACTGATAACACATTTGAGGCAGGATCCGGTGATGTACAGTTAGTCATATTAACTCGCGCCGCTATTTGCGCGTAAGTTTTTCCACTTTCCACTAACGCATTGTTATTTTTGACGTTGTTGTTATTGGTGATTTTAGCGTTTGTCACCATTACCTTCTTTAAAGGCTTTGGAGTAGGAGCGCTATTATTATTTCTCATTCTAGCTGTCCCTGCATTTTTCAAAGGCTTCGTTTTTGATTGATCCCGTAGCCTTTGCAACTCCTTCGCGACTTCGCAGCCTCGATAATTAGCTGGATGTTTTCCCTTGCAGTTAATGCATATCGCTGGAGACTCTTTCGCGGTATTGCACTCTCGAGTCAGATGTTTGCTAGCGCATTTTACACAGCGAGGTTCCTTCTTTCAGTAGGCCTGAGTATGGCTGAATCCCTGGCAACGTGTACATTGGGGAATCAGCCTAGAGTTTTTCCGCGGAGGTTCAATTTTGACAAGTGCCAAAATTGAATTTATGGCATAAATTCTTTCTAGGCTTTCGGTTTTGTCGAAAGTTAGCCTAAAAAGGGGAAGGCCGCGTCTTGGGGTCGTCCTCTCGATTTAAACATTGCGTTGTTTTTGCGCAAGTATATTAACTGCGTCGATTACCTTAAAATCTTTATTTTTAAGGTCATTTACGATGTTTTCTTTAAGGCAAGAGGGATGCAATCCTCTAGCTACAACGCGTATGGGTCTTTCCGTTTTATTTTCGTAGGTATGCCATTGAATCATCTCGGCATTTAATTTTTTCAAAAGCGAACGGTAGTTGTCTGGATTAAGGACATTAATAGTCCATGTATTATTATTGCGAGATCTTACTTTTAAAGCAGTTTTTGCTTGTTCAATATCAGGCGGGGAAGTAGCTTTGCGCTTCTTACCTGGCTTTTTTTTTAAGTATCCAGTCCGTTTCGCGGACTAGCTCTTCTTCGTCCGTGTGAAAACTCGAGTTTTCGGGGCGGTCAAGTAGCGAAACAGACTCAGACTCAGATTTAGATTGCGGCTTAATGGCATCTAGTTGCTTTTTTAGTTCAGCACAGAGCAATTCCATATTTTGGAGTCTAGCGCGGAGATCAGAATTTTCGCGTTCGATATTTTGTAGCTTATTTGGTGTAATGCTATTGCCCTGAGCTACCGACTGTGTTTGGTCTTTGCTTTCGCATGATTTTCCTAGCGATCAGCGTGCTGGAGATCTCGTGACCCTTGGGAATTTTTAAAAGGGGTCCTGGTTTATATTTGTATTATTTTGAATATTATTTGAACTCATTTTAGTTCCCACGAATAGCGGAGAAAGGGTAGTCCGTCTGTCCAGAGATCCGCATTAGACAGATAAGGCTGGCTGATCCGGAGGTCGCCAAGTATCCGGATGCTCCGTAAGAGATTGAGCTATTTTTATACTGGGCCCCCAACCTGGTCGATTCTGGCACGGGTCGCTTAACACCTAAATCCGGCCCAGTGGATTTTAGTCGCCTCTTATGACAGGCATGCCTTACCTCGGGTATATTCTAACCCCTAACCCGAAGGGACAATATGACAATATGATCAAAAAGCTCTCTTATTGGCGCCAGTCTATCACTTTGCCGTCACAGTCACACTTCTCTTGTAGAAAATAACCAACACCAGAACTCTTGTCGAATAATTTCTTAGTAGTGACATGATTCATGCTTAGAACTCCTGCTAAATAGTACAGTCCAAATAACGGCTTTATTTCTCTTATATTCGTGTCCTTAGCAAAAGAAGGGCGCACACTGCTGGAAGTCGATAAATCCTCATTTCCGTCGTAATTCATATGCTCAGAAGCCATGTCACTTTCATATAAGGCTCTTTGTCTTGCGATTTCAACGTTAGTATATGCCACTATTGTTGAAAGTTTTTCAATGGTAAAGAACGAACTCCATGCCTCTTCCTTTGTTTTCAACCGAAAAGCTACACCCTTTGGTCCAGGAGAATGAAGCAAAATGTTCCTGAGACATAGTAAGACAAAGACACATCATCGTCACTATTATTTTCCGATGAGTCTGAACGAATATCGTCAATGATTCCATCGTTTTCAAGGTCACTAAGATTTTCAGGGACCACAATGCCATGTACATCTTCCTCCATATCATCGTCTTCATGCAACCATCGGCAGATATCTTCATCTATATTATTAAAACGTACTATTTGAAACTAAAACACGGAGAATAAACCCAGGTAAGAAAATAATAAATACAATTCTATTACTTAATCAACTTACCAATCGAATGAATTAAAAAACAATAAAACACGAAAACTCGAATATATTACAGTATTTCTACCCTGAGGTCTAGGGGACCCGGAAGTTGTTATAATTACGACTGCACCGCACGTGCAATTAAAAATTACTAATGACAAGACGCCTACTGATACATTAGATGCATACCGCCATCGTGTGGTTTGTAGTCGAAAAAATATTCACGAAAGTTTAGTTTATGCATCGCGCTAAACCCCAGGGTAGTGCTTAAGGGTTAACAAGATATGTGATATGGATATTTACATGTTATATGATATTTTATGTTTTTTCGTTAGGATGGAATTCAATATTAATAATACATATAAAAAATTAGAACAGTTTAAGAAAGTGTAAGTTAATATTGTACCAATATATGTACATATGTGGATGTGCATACTATTTATAGGGTTTTCTAATAACGACTTGACAACTTTTTTTTTGAATAATAGGCAAACCATTTGATATATTTCAAAAACTTTATTATTGGCTAGAAGTACAATCAAAACATTTATAAATGGAACTCGACTTTGTTCATATGGCTACCGCAGGCACGTCAATTCGTTGGACCCAATTTTTAACGACTCGGCCACATTTCGTCCTTACGCAAAATACGCCATAATGTGGTCTGAGCGATGCCCAATTCTTGAGAACGCCGTGGAATTGACTGATTTGGATCGTTTGCTACGGACGTCTGACACTTCGACCAACCCGTTGTCTCACTGACACGGCAACATCCCACAACGAATATGTAGACTCAAATTTTTGTACTAAACTTTTTATTGCCTGTCTACTAGGAGAATTACGACCGAAAATTGGAGTTAACGCTCTTAAAGTTGCAGTCACTACTCCGAATATCTGTAGAAAATTTTTATAATTTGCAGACATTGCTCGTTAGTGTACTTTACCATGATGAAAATTTTGAGTTTACTGAATAAATTGACAGTGACAGTTTGATGATTAGTGAAAGAGTGCGTTCACAAATTAAATTTAAAGTTGCCAAGTCCCTATTGGAAGACCCTATATTTATAAAAATATATTACATCTTGCTTCATTGGCATTTGATCTACTTAATTGATTTTGAATTTGATTGTTTTTTGTTTTTTTTTTCTTCTGTAAATTGCAACCCAATGTGCTCTTGCTGTTCGGAGCCTTTCCAATATGGCCGAAATGTTGCCGCTAATTAATGGATGTCTTGAAAAGTTTGATCACTTTTGGTTGCGGTGATGGTATTAACGTTGTAGATTATAAAGTGCGGGATAATCGTCGCTATTCACGTTCAAGTTTTGATAGAAAATTTAACTACGAAATTAAATGCTCGATAGTTATTATACTCGTGCAATATAATACAACTTCTAGCAAACGCGATCACAATTCTTAAATAATTTTTTTTTTTTAAGACACAACCTTCGATGTTGGCGGCCCCAAGCGAAAAGAAAAATATAAAACGCATTCTGCTCCCGGAAATCATATATATTATGTTCGCCATGATGCTGCACAGAAACTCATACGGCTTACAGCTGGCAACTATTAAGCCATTTCGAATCTTTATCATACCTTGGGACACTTATAGGGTGATTTGTCTTTTGTTACCCAAAAAAAAAAAAATTTTAATTTTTAATAAATATTTGCGACGGCCACTACAATGTCTATGCTTAAGTGGAGCTCTACGTTCTTCTCCCTCCGCGGCTTTAGACATTCTGTTTCACTTGGCTTCCCTCGATTTCTGCAACAGCTGCGACTGCAGATATCCGCTTTAAAGCGACTACACAGAGAACATTGATTACACCATGCCTAAGCTCCGGTTTGACAAAGACTTTGATGTAAGCTTCCGATCCGTCTGCGAGGAAGAGGCTTTCATGGAGGACAAGTCAATCCGCTTCTACACAGATGGATCTGGTGGTGTTTTCACAGATAAGCTAAATTTAAGCCTCTCCTTCCGTCTTCCAAATCACTTCAGCGAGTTCCCGGCGGAAATTTTGGCGATTAATGAAGCTCTGTACTGGTTAAAAAAAAAAATGTTATATCTGCAAAGAATATCCGCATCTTTTTGGATAGTCAGGTCACTATCAAGTCCTTGTACTTAGTCTCGTCAAATTCTAAAACCGCCCTTGAAATTTCTTACAGAGATAGCAGAGTAGTACAACCTTCACCTTTATTGGGTGCCCGCCCACAGAGACATTCCAGGGAATTTTAGGACAGACGAACTCGCCAAAATTGGAATCACTCTATCTTTTCTACCGGAAAAGAGTAGCATAGGTATACCAATCGCTACGTGCAAATCTCTATTAAAGCCGGATGCTAATAAAAGGACAGACCTTGGACCAACATGTCTAGCTACTAAACAGATCTGGCATAAGCTCAAATTGGTTCCATGAGTAAGAGGATCATAGATCCACGTGTCAGCACAATGGGCGAATAGGACTTATTGGGTTGGTTCTTCATTCTTCACTTTCACCTAACCTAACCTTACCCTTGATCTACGCACGAAGCTTTATACGTTATACCGATGGCTTTTAAGAGCCTGTATATTGAGTTTCCCAGTTGAAGTTGATCCAGCGACTTAGTTTTTTTTTCGAGGATGTTTGGAAGATTTAGAATTTTTGATATCGGGGGCTATAAAGCTGATCCAATTACTGTTTGAGAAGGATTTTAAAGTGGATATTTTGTTCTTGGTGTAGAGCGTAATAAATATCTTAAACATCTTACCAGGTGCTATAGTTATCTGTACCTGGATAGAGACTGAAAGTACTAAACATGGGCCCATTGGTGCTTATGATGCCAAATTGGGCTTTCTATACCACACACTCTGTCGCAGTTGAATTTTCTCTGTGAAAATGTTTATGTTTGCAAACATTTCAGATACTCGTATTAAATTCTGCGAGATTACTGATTTCTTCAACTCCACCTGATAGATTTCAGCTAAAAATTAGATGCCATTTGAGTCGAGGCATCAAAACGTTTTTTAAGGGACTAAGCAGACAAATATATGGTAGAACCTTACTGCTTCATTATTTTACTCCTCTTGGAATCTGGCAAAAATTTCCTTTTTTGCGCTTTCAGGTTTCAATTTTCAGTGAATTTAAAATGGATGTTAATAAATTGAGTTTATGGGAGAGTGCAGAATAGACAGATATTAATTGGACTGGAAAACTCCTCTTAGGCTTTTCTTTTGTCGATAAAAGCAATTGTATTTATTATTAATCTTGTTCACCTCCATCGTCCTGATAAAACGGGGTTAATAATTTCATATATAGCAGCCTGCACTCTACTACATGTATTTAAGGATATTCGTACTTGTTTTCGGAGTTTTTTGGTATAGTGGGTACCAAGAATGTCAACTACTGTCTGTTGCATATCTCAGCTCGATTTTGAAGATAGGTAAATTTCTGCTAAGAAGGGCCTAAAGAACTTTATTGTAAAGAGTACTTGATGACATCGCCTGCTATTTCATCTGAGCATTTTCTTATCATTTGTAGCGTAAATAATTATATGGTATAACATGAACTCAAAATACAAGTTAGTCTTAAAATATTGTATATTTTGCAAATAATATGAAACGAACTCCATGGAATCTAAATATTGCTAAATGTTAGAGGAATTAGAGTAAAAGATACTCGCCAAACTGACGACTGTATCGTCTGCGGGCATGAACACAAATTTCACCCAGAAAATTAAACGAAAACATTGCGCAATGAGGTAAGGAAATATAAAAATAGCTGAATTTTTTCACATTATTGTACCCATCTAGAGTAGGAATTGCTTTTTCGCTACATATCACTTTCTTCGCTATTAAAATTTCTCGACGTAACCGCATTCCTTGTGCTACAACCTTTCCCATTATTTGTCTTGAGACGAAATTTATTTATGTATGTACCATTTATCTGAAACTTAATTACTACCTCAAAGCAGGGAATACGAATACGTTTAGGAATTTTGGAGGAATTTTTTCATACCACTTATGAATACAATGTCATGTAGTTAATTTCAAAGCAGTCCTTATACGAAAGCCTTGATGAATTTCGGTATTCCACACGCAAACTTGTACGTACTCGTAGGTATAGTCAAATTGATTTCGGATATTCATGTAAGCACTTCCAAACCATCACCGCACATCCAATATAACTCGAGGCAATTTAACACTTCTCAGCCAGTGTCATCGACATCGTGAACACCTTAATACAATTCATTTGTCCTTGTCACAAAGTTCTGCTGGCAATTGATGAATTATTTCAAATTAAGCATTTTGGAGAAGTGATTACAAGTTTTCTTCGTAAAAGGGACTCACATTCATGATTCACTCGCATTCCATGATTTGATTTTAAGAACAAAGTTCTGGCAACTTTTAAGATATGAAGTGTTTAAGTCAAGGAAATGAACCTGATTAGCTTAAATCTTAAATTTGTGGAAATATATATTCTGTTTTTGAGGCAAATTTTGGGAAAGATGAATACAAATACTGATGGAAAATACCATATATGATCTTTTAATGAAATAAATTATTAAGTGAATTCATTCACTTCATTCGCATTGACTGATTGATAAAATTTCATTTCTCGACACATACTCTATAGAATATCTATTATCTGTTTATTATCAGAAGTATGCCGATCAGAGCACATGTACTCATACATCGAATTTCCAACGAGATAGAAGAAAAAGGTAACTTCCTGCTGATCACGGGATATTACTGTTTCGGGCGATCTACTGTTTCGTGATGCATGTCGACTGGTTGAAATCTTGAGATTTCTTAAGACTTTTATTTTGATGTTCATATTGGAGTTTTTACTATATCATGGTCACAGAAAAAAATTTTGAACATAACTTTGTTAGTCTGGGGAGCACCTAAGGCAGCTGCTGCTACTTTAGTTTGCGCTGTGATTGATCGGGAAACTGTTGACTCTCCTCTGGGCCATCAGCGCAACAATCAAATTTGTAGCGTAGTGATTGTCCTACCTTCCAGTCCCTGCTAATAACATAAGTAAATCCTTAATAATGCAGTCTAAAATCACAAGTGCGTAGCATAATACTGTCCAACGGCATCATAGGGCTTATTACCCTGTACGATAAGGTGATTAGCGATGGAAAGTACTATTGGAGACCTCCATCATAGACCATAGGCACATCGAATACTGAATCACATGTGAGGTCTCATCCTTGTTGTAGAAAAAGTATCCGTGAAAAACTAAATTTGGACTGCCATGTCCAGTTTGGAAATAATTATGCAGACAAGACGTAAATTTTCTAAACAAATCACAAATTTGGAGAAAGAACAAAATACAGATCTAAGCAAAAACAATATAAGAGGCAAGTTCGGATTTCGAAAGGGCTTCCAAGAAAGACTACTGCGGAGACATTGAAGCATACACTAAGTTATAAAAAGGAAGAAATCAGACAGACCGGAACCATTAAAAAAACCTGATGGTACCTAAATTGATTCGAAAGCGGAGACTTGTTGCGTGCAACCCCGTGTTGGTTTTTTCGTGATTCCCTTTTGTGCAACTTTTCTCTTACGATTTAACTTCGCCATTCGGTCATCAACCACCACCTGTGTGGATGCGGTTCCGGCTTTGCTCAAAGTTTGTTTAGTCTTGCATTTGGATATCGACTTTTCTTTTCTTTTAAATTTAAATATTCCGCTCCGGGTTTTGCAACAGACTCTTTGTCTCATACTTAAGACTCAATTCCTAGGTAAAGTTTCAAAAACGAGCTGAACCGCACAACTCACTCGTCATAGCTTTATGAAGCGATTAAACATGCTGTTGCTCCTTCTGATGGCTTCAAGTCGCCTGATACCGATATATCCACATATGCCATTAGAAGGTATAGACCCGGTGGTGGTGGATCTGATACCAGCTAAACTGTATCTTCTGCTTATGATGTAACAAGCCCATGAAAACGGAAATTCTGCGAAAGTGGGCAAAACTGAAGGTTCATGGGGACACAGATGAATCTTCCTCGCCTTGACACCATGGGGTGCCCTTTCAAAGCCATTATCCATATTTTCCATTTAAAGAAGACGACACTGCTGATCACTACCTCTGTAAGTGTCTTGTCGTTATCTCCCTCAGTCGTCTTTCTGCAAAAGACTGAGCAATTTCAGTAAAAGTAACATATAAGGATAACCCCCTGGATACCCAGTGGGGTATCTGAGGCTAGTTGCAACTTCAAAAAAATTAATTTTCCTAAATGCGAGCTACAATTCTGGCAGGAGATTCAGATTTAATTTCATATGTGAGATCGAAACTACTTGCGATTTAAACAATTTTTGGTAGTTTCCAAGTCTTTGGCTGAAAAGAGGTTAATATTTAATTTGGCAAAATATCATAGTTTCTCTTTGAAGTTCTCAAGATAAAAGCTATATTGCTTCATAGTGGCGCATTACATTGTCTACTGATGTTACGGATACGAATTTGTTTGCACACTGGTATTATTTGTCACATACTCGTATTCATATAATTCAACTACAATATATTCATTCTGTGAATAAACGGCAAACTTACAGATGTCTCTCATGTAATTCTGCTACAAGGTAGACAAACTGAATAATTCTACACGCACCTGTAAAACTAAACAGATTTTAAAAAAAAATATTCTGAAGTTCTTTCTTTCTATAAAATATTAATTACAGTGAAAGGATACCTTCATTACCATTTAAAGGGACAAAGTTCTAGGATAAGGACTTCCGCCTACGTCTAGATTTTCGTACAATAACTACAAATAAAAACCACCCTCATCTAACCAGGAAGGAGGGTATCCCGAAACGTGACTTTATTAAAAATAGCCAGCCGTAAAAGTATTTTGGATAATTAAAGAATTACGAAATGTGATTAACGCGTAAATTGCGCTTACAATCTGAGCGTGTAAAGAAATAAAAACCAGGTTGCAGGCAGATACGCTATCATCACAACAACGGCTTGGCCACATTAAAAATTGGCGAAGTCGTTCTTTTTTGTTTTTTTTTTTCTTTCTTTACCGTCGGTCCGACTGTTTTCTGCGTGAATTTATGAATACAATTAAAGTTAAAGTCTGTTTTGTGTTCTTTGTTCAGGGTTAAAAAAAAACATTTAAAGTAATCCCAATGTCCAAAAAGGACATTGACCAATAAAGTAGTTAAGGTCTACCGAGCAGCGACTACAATAGGATAATTTTTACACTTCCGGTTTAGAGTTAAATTCCCACCAAAAGACTTTATGAGGTTCTTCTTTTTTATTTAAAATACAAATTTTGGGTCCGGGCAATATCAAAATTAAATTAGGGTACAATTTGCTTCAGAAGGGCTGCCAAATGAAGCTAATGTTGGAGTAGACTTAAGTTTATTGCTATAAATTGGATAGTACCAGAATTATTAATGGCTTAAAATTAATTTTGGTAGCACTGAAATAACGTTATAATCCACCTGTATTTATATGTATGTTTATTTAATTTAAGTAAAGTGACAAACAATCATTCGCTCTAGCGTAATCCAATTGCATTGCAATAAAATGCTTGTGATAGGTGATAGTACAATTTCTGAAACAAATAATTTAAAAAAAAAAAGTATGGAGTAAGGTCACCTTACATGTAGTCTTTATGATCCTGCTCTGACAACCGATATTTATAATTAAGCACTTTGAATAAATAATTATTTACGTCGAAGGACGAACTAGGAGTCGCACAATAAGTTGGTCGACGACAAGCTCGCTGAATAAGCAAATCACATTCCGATATCCCAGTTAGAACTTAACAAACAAAATTGTCAGTTAAACCCATACCGTCATACATGAGGGTAAGCAGTCATAGGCCATAGATCTCCTGGACTTTTCCTGCATGAGCAAAAAGGACTCCAACCATGGTAATGTGAACCTGAGCAGTTGACTACATTTTTTCTTATGACCTTTTGAATAATCACTTTTTCTTTCAAAAAGTATAGAATGGTGGCTTTTATTTACAAAAAAGCCACTTTCAATAGTATGAACAATTCTACCATTTGGTAGGATATGTGAAGCCTGCACAAGTCAGCACTTCATTTGACTACATTACAGAAGCTTCTTCATGCTTCTTATACCAATTTTACTCTAAATCAGCTTAAAGATTATTTATCGCCTTCCTGTTTTCCCATTTTCTTCATTACTTTTTGCTGCATTCTCACCCTTAGGGTTTTTTTCTATGTCTTTTTTAGCCTTTTTTTTACAGAGTAATAGCTTTAGTGATAAGGTGCTTAAATACATAATTGGAACATACAACATCAGTATCTAGTGAGCCAGATAGTCATGGAGCTAAGGCTCTGCAATACAATCATCACGCTTAAAGCACGCACCGTATGAAGTGGTGTCATATATGAGTATGAAAAGTGCATTTGGATTAAGCAAAAGCTCAGAAGCATTCCATTATGATCTGGAGCCCAGACCAGACACAGTGAACCTCACAATTGCAATATGATAAAAGATGATTACCTCTCTTTTGGTACCTCATAAAAATGAATGGTTCAATCAAACAATCCAGCTACTAAGTTCGCAATAACTAAGTCGGTAGTATAGGGTTTTCTAATAAAAACTTGACAACTTTTTATTTAAATAAAAGGAAAACCATTTGAGATATTTCAAAAACTTTATTATTGGCTTGAAGTACAATCAAAACATTTATGAATGGGACTCGAATTCGTTCATATGGCCACCGCGGGCACGTTTACATCGGTCGATTCGTTGGACCCAATTTTCAACGAATCGGCCACACATTTCGGCCGAAACGCCATAAACCAATGACTTAATGTAGCCCAACACAAAATTAGTCAAGCGGCGTTAAATCGCACGAACGAGGCGGCCAATCGCCTGGCCCATGTCTTGAGATAACACGCTCACCATACTTACTCTTCAATAAATCGATTGTAGCGTGTGCTGTGTGGCTTGTGGCATCATCCTGTTGAAACCGCATATCGTCCAAGTCCATATCTTCCGATTCGGGCCAAAAATAATCGGTGATCATGGCGCGATAACGCTGACCACTCACAGTAACGTGACGATCGTTATCGTCGACGAAAAAATATGGCCCAATAACGCCGCCGGCATGCAAATTGCACCAAAAATCTATTTTTTGTGGATGAAGTGGTGATTCATAAAGCACATGTGGGTTTTCACCCCACCAATAGCGCATATTTTGCTTATTGACTAACCCACTGAGCCAAAAATGAACTTCGTCACTGAAGATGATTTTGCGACTCCGAATATCTGTAGAAAATTTTTATAATTTGCAGACGTTGCTCGTTAGTGTACTTTACCATGATGAAAATGTTGAGTTTACTGAATAAATTGACAGTGACAGTTTGATGATTAGTGAAAGAGTGCGTTCACAAATTAAATTCAAAATTGTCAAGTCCCTATTGGAAAACCCTATACCTAATTATAGGAAAGAGAGAACGATTCACTCAAGGCATTCTCCGTTCGTTCAGCAGTTTCTGACTGTAGCAACTAGTTTCTGATTGTAGAATTGCCTAAATGATCGCCCGTCATATAGAGCTTTAATACTCCGGATACATCTAAAACCACAAATGGGTTTTGACCCCACCAATAGCGCATATTTTGCTTATTGACTAACCCACTGAGCCAAAAATGAACTTCGTCACTGAAGATGATTTTGCGACTCCGAATATCTGTAGAAAATTTTTATAATTTGCAGACGTTGCTCGTTAGTGTACTTTACCATGATGAAAATGTTGAGTTTACTGAATAAATTGACAGTGACAGTTTGATGATTAGTGAAAGAGTGCGTTCACAAATTAAATTCAAAGCTGTCAAGTCCCTATTGGAAAACCCTATACCTAATTATAGGAAAGAGAGAACGATTCACTCAAGGCATTCTCCGTTCGTTCAGCAGTTTCTGACTGTAGCAACTAGTTTCTGATTGTAGAATTGCCTAAATGATCGCCCGTCATATAGAGCTTTAATACTCCGGATACATCTAAAACCACAAATGAGATTTTCCTCATTTATCTCTTATTTTTACTCATTTGGAAATAAGTTTAAATCGTTTCAAGGTGCAGATAAGAACATACCTCAACTTAACGGTTACAACAGAAGTTTTGCCTAAGCCCACCATGATTGCACGCATCAGTATGGGTGGCTGCAAACCAGATTTTCATCACAGAGTTAGTGCTTAGCCTTTTGATGTCGATTTCTATATCTCAGCTCTCCGCTTGAATTCAAAAATTCTAGAAGGAGATGACATCACAATCATACACCATCGGTTTCCGTCTCTTTGATGTAATACAGTTTACATGGAAGTGGACTATAATGATATACACTGTAGCGGCTGAGACAAAAAGTTGTAGTCCTTTGTGATGGAGTGAGTTTCGACATGTTATCGACGCCTAGCTAGAACTAGTCAGATTATGGGGGGATCTTTCACACCACCTCACCGCACAAAAAAATAAATAAAGCGTACCTTACTATCCTACCGCACTATTTAAAAAATGGCATAATAAGATGTTACCATTGCATAAGATAGTCCCTCTTGTATCTTATAAAAGAGATTCTCACTATGATTATTCCCTTGTCCAGGTTTCTGAGGAATAACCCCCTATTTCTATAAATCTTCTCTTCTCTACTTCAACCAACGTTGAATTCAATCTGCTCACACATGTTCTCGTCACATCTCTTATCATATCAAGAATAGTCCTTCAAATCGAAGTTTACTTCACATATGTATATAACAATCTGAATAAAAAACCGCTCTATAGCAACGCCAGGGCTCGCTTTAATGGATTTAGGATATACTAGTCTGCAAAAGACTTCCTCCAGAACTCCTACGATCTCTTAGCCAAACATTCCAAGGCCCATCTGGAAGCACATGTCGTTTCGTTCGGATTTATACTAAATAATAGACATTCACGACATCTCTTTACAAAGCTTTCAACCTCTCTATCCATTCCTGGTCACCAAACTTTTGCACGAAGTCTCCGTTTCATGACATTTTCTCCTGGATGGCTTTGATGCACTAAAGCAAGGCTTGAGATTGTAGATTGTAGATCCTACCGCGTAGTAGGATGTTACCCAACATACAAAGCTCTATCCGAAATGGAAAAAACCTATTTTTACTCATTGGGTTCCACTCAATCTTTTTTGTATTTTCAACCGCCTCCATCAGTTCTTCATCATCATCATTATTTAGTACAATTTCGCTTACCGTAAGCGCACGCGGAACTGTTTTCTCAATTATTGGACAAATATTTTGGTCACAAGGGCTATCAAAGGAATTCTCTTCTTCAACGTTGCAAAGTCGAGACACCGAATCTGCAATGTTAGATTTTTCCGCTTGGTAAACAACTTTAAACTTAAACGACTGTGGACAAAACACCAATTATTTAATTTTTGCAGGTGGGTCCGAAGTTGGTTTGAAGATTGCTTGTGGTCAGTTACCAATTCGAACGAGATAATAATAAAAACGTTCCGCTCCCCAAATCAAAGCAAGGCTTTCTTTCTCTGTCTGTGAGTATCTCCTTTCGACTGCAGAGAGAATCTTGCTTGCAAACGAAACAACTTGTGGGTTTTCGGTCTTAAACTGAAGAAGAACTGCCCCTCAAGCGACTGGGGGTGCATCAGCCACTAGGCGAGTACGATTCTTATGATTGAAGTATGATAAAATTAGAATTTTTACGAACGCATTTTTCAATTTCTGAAATGCTTCTTCCTGTTCCTTTTCCCATTTAAATTTTACGTCTTTTTTAATTTCACTCCATAGCGGTTCAGTTATGTCCGACAAGTCAGGAATAAACTTTATTAAAAACGTGACTAAGAAGCTACTTACTTCTTCGATTGTTGTAGGCGGTCGAAATGGTATCATTTTGACCTTTTCTGGATCCGCAGAAATGCTGTGGATAAAATATGACCGAAACACTTAAGTTGTTTCACTTTCCAAGTACATTTATCTCTGCTTAGCGTTACATTTATGTCACCGAAAATATTGAGAACACTTTCAAATTCCTTATCATGTTCCACTTCCGTCAATCCGAAGATGATAATATCACCAATATAATTAAGGATGTTTCGGCAAGTGGCCAAAATAGTTTCCATAACTTTTTGAAATATTTCGTGCGCTGAATTGATTCCAAAAAGCAACCACTTGTATCTAAGTAACCTTTATGAGCTATAAATGTAGTAATATGGCGACTTTCTTTGTCCAGCTCCAATTGGTGGTACGCGTTTTTCAAACCCAGCCGAGAAAAATACTTGGCCCCTTTAAGTTTGGTTAGGAATGAATCAAATGTAGAAAGTGGAAAGTTCTCTCTTAGAATAGTGGCGTTTGCTCAACGCATGTAGAATATGCATAATCGAATGTCTCCGCTGTGTTTGTAAACAATAACAATTGGTGATATCCAGGGACAAGGTCCATACACAGGTTCAACAATGTCTTAATCTATTGCCTCATTCAATTTCTTTTCAATTTTTCCTTCAACGCAGATTACACCCAGCGCAAATTTTGTTGTACCAGTCTCACCGTTCTATCAATAAAACCCTTATTTGTTGCAAACGTCTGAAAATTTTCGTGCAGATTCACGTTAATTCCCACCTTGAGGATTTTCAGCCTTTCGATTCTCAGTCTCCTTTCGAACTTTTCCTAATAATGCAACCGTTTGACGAAGGTTCTCCCAATCTTTTTCCCCAATCAAATTAAACCTTGAGCCGGAGTCTATTAGCATGGACAATCTAATAGCCCCAATAAAACAATCTATGTTCTCACTCATGTGTTCGCTCCCCTCAATCAAGATTTGAAAACACTCATATTGGCCGGATTTTTGTCTATCCGGTTTCATATCTCTTACGTTTTCCTCTTCCATACATTGAACACCTGATGGTTCAAATCGCCGTCGCTTAAAACTCTGATTTTCCCCAGATGTATATTTCCTTTTATTTGTTTTAGTTTGACATTTTCTAACAAAATGACTAAAACCCCCACACCTATTCAATTCGAAGTTCTCGCTGGGCAATATTTGCTGTTTCCCAAATGACCTAATCTTCCACATCTGAAGCATTCAATTTCCTCGTCTAGAGATCTATCAGTTTTTGCAAATGAGATCTTATTAACACTGCTCGACGAAGTTGACGGTCTCATTACATATGTTATTTAATTGTTCATGTACTTGACACATTTCATATCGTTTAATGAATGCTCCTTCTCTAGCAGACGCTTTTTTATTTCACCAGGAACCCATATATCAATTAATTTTTCCTTTATATAGGATTTTCCAATAGGGACTTGACAACTTTGAATTTAATTTGTGAACGTACTCTTTCACTAATCATCAAACTGTCACTGTCATTTATTCAGTAAACTCAACATTTTCATCATGGTAAAGTACACTAACGAACAACGTCTGCAAACGTTATCCGATTAGATTCTGGAGAAGATGCGCCAAGATGATGAATTTCATCGCAAAATCATCTTCAGTGACGAAGCTCATTTTTGGTTCAATGGGTTCGTCAATAAGCAAAATAATAATAAGAAAACACACATGTGCTTCATGAATCACCACTTCATCCACAAAAAATAACTGTTTGGTGCGGTTTGCATGCCGGCGGCGTTATTGGGCCATATTTTTTCGTCGACGATAATGATCATCACGTTACTGTGAATGGTCAGCGTTATCGCGCCATGATCACCGATTACTTTTGGCCCGAATTGGAAGATATGGACTTGGACGATATGTGGTTTCAACAGGATGATGCCACAAGCCACACAGCACACGCTACAATCGATTTATTGAAGAGTAAGTATGGTGAGCGTGTTATCTCAAGACATGGGCCAGTCTTGAGCCAATAATAAAGTTTTTGAAATATCTCAAATGGTTGGCCTTTTATTTAAAACAAAAGTTGTCAAGTCGTTATTAGAAAACCCTATATTAATATCCAATATGTCCTGCTTGGTTTTTCCGAATGAACATTTCGTTGCTTGGTTTCGTAGACGTAGTAAAAATTTATCTCCTCCTTCATGAGCGATCTGAACAGGTGTGTTTCGAATGTTTAATTTCGTGTTGGCGAGAAGTATTCATTCAACTTACCAACCAACACGCTGAACACATCTCTATCAACGGCAACATCGACCATAGCCACCGGGATATTGTAAATTACATCTTGTAACCGAGGTCCACCTAAATGAAGTAATTTATATTTATTTTTTGTTACATCCACTATCTCTTCGGATTCCTGAAACAACGTAAAAGTCTTGAGCCATCTTTCCCATTCTAGGCGGATTAATGATTTGTCGATGGTCTAGCAGAGAAATGGTTTGATACTCATATCCGCTATTTTAAGTTTTTTTTCTATTTACTTCCAAATAAATTTTCCTTGATTTGTTATAAACTGCACCAGAAATTAAATACGTAGCATTTCCTTTTTCTCACTGGAAGTAAACTGTGTTAACTGTGATTTGCATACCTTTTCGCAAACTATGTTATTATCTCAAAAATTATTATCATCTATTTTTATTTAATATTATTTTTATGTTCCTCTTCCTCACTTCCTAACTAGAAGAAACAGGAAATTACTGTTTTATTTTTCATTAACTATTGTATTTTGCAACCAATTTGGGCGAATTCAATCACCACACGTTTATTTTCTTTCTATTTTTTTTTTTTTAAATATTTAACTCGTGGCCAATGTAATTTTTGAATTGAAATTTACTTCACAGACTTTATTAGAGAACTAATGAAACAATACAATGTGCACCTTGCCTGACTCGAACTGCAACTAACTTCAGACAGCTATAATTTCGAACCCGTTCATGACACGATTTGCGTTTCAGTTGTGTTGAAAAATTTTTATCCGCGATGGAATGTTAGTGTGACTGCTTTATATTTGCCTGGAAAACTACAAGTAGCTATCGTTAGAGCCCTCCAGCACCTCAACGTGAATAAATCATTTGTATCTCGAACCATAGCTCGTTACCGTGATACTGGCAGCGTTGCAAAACGCCATGGTGGTGGTCATAAAAAAACAGCAACATCGGCAGAAATGGTTCGGAAAGTGAAGACTCGTATTGAGCGAAATCCGCATCGAAGTGGAAGAAAAATGGCGCGTGAGCTCAACATATCGTTGGAACGGATGCAACACATACTGAAAATAAGCTTGAGCCCAAGCTATTGAAGTTCCAAAAAGCACACGATCTTACACCGCAACAGAAAAAAGTAAGAGTCGCTTACCCGAAAGCGGTGAGTGGCCAAATTTCGTTTTTTCCGATGAGTCGCCATTTGTTATAGAGCAATATGTCAACAAACAAAATGACCGAGTTTATTTACCAGAGAGGTCCTTCGAAAATTAACACCTTCGGAAGGCCACAAGAAAGAAGGCAGCACTGACGGTGATGATTTGGGCCGCCATAATCGCCGATGGTCACTCTCTGTTCGTATTTTTGGACCGTGGCGTCAAAATTAATGCGATCGTATACCGTGAAACTGTCTTAGAGGCAGTATTGAAACCTTGGACAAACAATCATTTCGGTCGGAGACCGTGGACATTTTAACAAGACTCGGCACGGTCTCACAAAGCGCGCGTCAACCAAGATTGGTTAAAAAAACAATGTTCCACACTTCATTTCTTCGACACAATGGATTGCAAATTCTCCGGATGCAAATCCGTTGGATTTCTCTGTCTGGGGTATTTTGAAGGCGAAGCTTGGCAATAAAAAATACCAAAATTTGGACCACCTCAAACAAGCACTTCACCGGGAATGGGCCAAAATACCGCAGCGCCACTTACGTGCAGCGTGCGATGCTTTCTTCGGCCGTCTCAACGCCATTATTTGCGGCAAAGGTGGACGTATTGAAAACTACTGATACAATTTGAAAATTGATGTATTTTCCAACATTTTTTGCTTTGGCACCATAAAATTTATCAAAAAAGTAAAAAAATTAAAGCATTTTAAAAAGTTGCAGATTAAGTCCGGCAGGGTGTATATAATAATCTAATTAACAAACTCCTCTTTAACAACGCCAGGGCTCGAACGAATTCCGCAAACACAGAGTTGGCAGATCTTGTAATAAACCTTATTGTAACGGCCTCCGAAATATTTAAACAAATCGAAGTTAATATGAAAATATGAAAATTTAGGAATTAATTTAAATTGAAACAAGTTACTCAAAGAAAACTTAATCATACAAATTTAAATTTAAATTGGTGATATATATAGAATTCTTGAAAACGTATGAATACGATGGCGGTCCCAGAAGTGACCGACCCAACAAAGAAAATAGAAAAATTTTGGAAAAAAATTTATTTATTTTTCAACAGAATCGCTTTCAAGTTTTTTACACTTTTCCCAGCGATGTTCAAAAAGTTCGATATACTTTTCATGTCTTGCTCTTAAAATAGCCATTAACTGCCGACATCACTTCATCGTTGGAAAATCTTTGACCACTGAGCGATTTTTTTTAGTTTGGGAACAGAAAATAATGTAACTAACTAAATCTGGCGAATAAGGTGCATGAGGTATGTCTGCTAGCTCGCGCACTTTCAGTTGACGATCATCCAGTACCGCTTTGTTGATTTTCTTCACCATTTCTGGAGTCGTCACCTGATTTGGTCGAGCACTGCGGTGCTCGTCTTGGCAGCTCGTACGGCCTCGTTTAAACCCAGCAACCCAAAATTTTACTGTTGTAAACGAAGGAGCAGAGTCACCGAGAGTAGAATCCAGTTCTGCTTTTATATTGGTTTGGCTGTGGCCTTTCAAATAAAAGTATTACATCACATAACGATAACCAATTTTCTCCATTTTCACAAATTCACTGACAACGTTCACTATTGATGGCTGCCAAACAAATACTTAACAACGTGTCGCTTTCAAACTTGAAACATATGCTTTATAGACTGCGTACTTTCCATACAGGAAAAACTAACGCCATGTCTTGGTCAGGCCGGGTACTTTTGGACTGCCCTCGTAAATGAAAATGTAACATACCTTGATATTCTTCTCCTCAGTAATTGTTGTGCGCATAAAAACCTAAACTTTTATAGAGCTTTTATTAAATTGATTAAGTTACATTCACAAGAACTTGTTGCATGAAAAGAATCTAATATCAATTTACATGTATGTGCATATACTATATATTCAATCTGTGATAATAAATTAAATGTGATAATGGTACTCACTTTGATATTTACAAAAAATAAATAGTAAGTCATTATAGTAAGTTTTAGTCATTACAAATGATTTATCAAACAAAAATTAAACAATCTGGTATTGCAGATTGTAGATTTATACGAATACATTGAAGAAAAAATATGAAAACAGTAAGTTCTGCTTTTCATGGTAGCTAATGCTGAGGGTCTTCAAATCTATATGTATGTACAGTAAATCCCATGTTATAGGCGTGACGATACATGATCATATTGAAATTTAACATATACAAGTATTTAGCGATAAGTGATGGTCTGCTGGGATTGAATTAATTTGATAGCAGATAGCAGGTATCATTTTCTCTAATGTTGCTTTGGTTTAATTTTGGCTATCTTCAGCGATCGTGACCATCGTCCTAGGAAGGTTGGACATATTAATTTTTTATATGTTGTGCATTTAACGAGTACATAATCAAACTTAAACGTTAGAAAAATAAGTATTTATATGCTGTGGTTTTAGAAAACCATATTGGTCATACTCAAGAAACTTAAACTACCTTTTTTCAACGCAACCAATCGCGGAAAGCAGACATTATGCCAAAGATTCATGTTTAAGCACAGCGGCTTGCAGCTCAGTATTACTCCTAACATAGGTCAGTGTTATTTTATTTGGTAAAACCAAGTACAGGGTGTTAATGTTTTGAATCTTTGGGACAAAACATAGAAAATCGAATTTTATTATTTTATTTACTTTAATCATTTTGCGATGACCATTACAGCACACAATTTCCGTTTACTTAAACTTAAGGTTTGGCTTGGTTCAGCACTGATGTCTTTCGGAGCTTAGGAAAACGAAATTCACGACCATAGTGAATATGGTCACGACTTTCGTTGGTACCATGAAATAAGGCCAAATGCATAAAATTAGCTTTATTTTCTAACACAAAGCGGAATAAGACCAACTGCAACATTTTGGCCTTATATAACTACCTTGATGGATTTGATCATCCTTCCACTAATTTTCGGTTACTTTTTTGCAACCTATGTTGCTTGAAGCATTGGCTATATCACAGCATCACGCGCTTAAAGAGATAAGCAAAGGCTTTCTTTCTCTTCACCTTATTCAAGAAATAAGAAGGCAGTGTCCGCCCTTGATCTAAAGTCTGGGTTGGCAGTAAAACATACTAATGATGGATTACCGCTATTTAAATTACCAATTGAAATACAAAAATTCGTTTGAGTAACGTTTATATTTGTTTAATCATCAAGAAAGGGCGATTTAAGTGTTTAGTTGGTTGTTTTACCTCGGTTCGTTTCAAATCTTTGAGAATCCGGGCGATTAAGCCTTTCCGTCAGCTTCCATGAAGTTATAGAAAGAAAGAAATTGACATACGGTACACGTCATATCACCGATGGTCATACGGATAGTCAGGCAGTACCTGTCACAGTAGTTTAGTTAGTTCATTGACATCGACCACAGATGCACTAGGTTCGAGTCCGAAAAAAAAAAAAAAAAAAAAAAAAAAAAAAAAAAAAAAAAAAAAACAAGAGTCTCCCTGTCGCTCAAGGTTCGCAAAAATTATAGGTTCCTCTTTCTGCGCATATTTTCATTTATTTTGTTTATTAATCACAGTCAAGAAAGAAATGCTCAACTCTTAATCACATTTTAGTAAGAAATGATGAGATGATAAAGATGAGATACCCTTAACTAAAACCTGCATGATTAGCTAGTAGAAAAAAAAGAAGGTCGCATTCGACGATCGAGGTCAGTTGCTGTTTTATAGGACCAACATAAATATTAGCTAGCCGAAATGGATGCGACTGATGGTTCACGCCAAGAACTTCCTGATGACGGAAACTTGTAGTATTCTCCTATGATGTTTGATTACTCATATCCTATTAGAATTTAGGACAATTTAATCCGAAAATGGTCAAAAAAAACGGGTTAAGCTTAAAAAGTTTTGGTAAAGCTATAAAAAAGTGTGGCGCGTGGTTTTATCTCTCCTTTCCAAAGAGGAAGAAAGAAAAAATTACTAAAAAATATTATCAAACATCAATAACTGATTTAAAGCATAAAATTAATATCTTTACCAAGTGCATTAGCTTCTATCATTGATTTTTCCATTTGGCAAGATTTCTGGTTTCACGTTGCCACTTCAGAATGAACTCAAAAACTTTTTGAGTTGATGTTCGTTCGCTCGACATGCGCTTAAAATTTGAGCTTATTTATTCCTGTTCTTCTGACAAAGTTATCGCTACCTTTAGAGTTCGTGGTTGTACCTAAGCGCATTTTCATTCGCTTTTGATAAGGTTTCTGCATCATATACCAGAACGAAGACGATAAGGATCTCACAAAGAGCTGACTTTGTTGTTTGTGTTTTCAGATTTTTCAGTTGACTTCGTGATCTATACATTATATCTGATTAAGGGGCTTTGTCGTAAGTGCATATCAGACTTTTAAAGACGAGTTCAGGAATCATGATGTGATTTATAATCAGCTCTTCGCTCATTTGCCTAAAGCTCAAAAGTTCTTGTTTGAGTCTTTCTCTGACAATAAATTTGCATTCAGATAGGTCTCGCTTCTCTTTATTGCAGCACTTCTACTTTTCGGAGTGCAGTGGAACATCACATTGTAGCAGTGTATAGTCTCATTAATTATTCGAATATTAAACGTGCATAGTCAAAATTCGTTTATTCATTTCTTAATTGCATCAAGTGTGTGATTATCTACAATATATTTGTCCCTTCATAATGTATATTTTTTTACTTGACAGGAAACGAACGCTTCCCTTGATTTGCGGGAAGGTCATATGTTCCCATGACTATTTCAATATACGGATAAATACCGGAACATATTTTAATGACCTCTTCTCCGAATATGTCGAAGAAGCTTGAATGCGTTTTACCGTTGACTCAATCTTAGGATTTCCTCCAGCTTAATATCTCTATTGTTTTTTATCTGGACCAGGCTTATGTATCAAAGTTCATCAGTCCAGGTTTTCAATTACATTTGCTCTGGCTCAACATGCTGAAAAATGGGGTTATTAATTCCACAATACTTCTCTTTCCGTAGTCCGGATTTAGGGGTGGACTTGGTAGAAAACATACTTCTAAGCTAATCCCTACCGTAAGGATATCCCTTTCAATACTTACTTACAGTTGCAAAAAGCCGCCAGAAAAAAAATTTAACACAATGTGACTTGTTTTTATGTGATATCTATATCTTTAAATTGAATACTATCTTAAAGCTATATTTCGTTCAGGAAAATCGGTCAATGTTGTACCAATATTTTCACAACATCAACACATATGGACTGAAGCAAACGTTAAGTGCAATATATCAAATTGAAATTCACACAGGTAAACCCTGCGAAACTTGTTAAACAAGATAGGTAGATATAGCAAAAATTATAACCCTGCTGAAGTCAATCGCCAGTCAACAACACTTACCCTATAACCTTCACTCTACTCTTCAAATTGTTTCACAACTTTCAGAGCCTGTCTACGACTACAACAAGTCTTCATTTCTACTCATAACGGTATTTCATAATTTTTTCCCCTATTGGCATCTAATTCAATAAAGACGGCTGTCGACTACCGACTAAGCTTAAATAACCACTCTAAGCTAACCACTGTCAGCACTCAATCCCAAAATTACCTCTCAAGCCATACTACTGTTGAGCAAAACATAATGATCTTTTAAATCTCTTCTCAAAATTTCAACTAACCAAGCACTCTGCAAATTAACCAAGTTTGCCCAAATAAGAGTAAATAAATTAAGTTGCTTCCACGCCTTACCCCACCATCTCCTAAATCTTTCGTGAGAAAAAAAATGTACCTCATCCTCTTAACTGCCCACTCTTCCATCCCTTACATAATAACTAATCTAACCAAAAAAAAAAAAAAAAAAAAAAAAAAAAAAAAAAAAAATAGATAAAACAATTCATAAAATTGTGAAGAGAGTGGAAAAATATGTGCGAGCAAGGCAGCCACGCCATCGGCGACGGGAAAAAAAAATTAATCTGCTTTGCCAAGCTCCAAGTGGATTCAAAAGTATCTTCAGGTGCCCTCACTGGTAGTCTTAAGTAGTGCAAGAGCTATTCTGAGTGAGCACTCTGTAACTCTGTAAACAAAACATTCTAAGTCTGGGTTGTTTCCAACATGTTGCGCTGGTGACCTAGTATTATCAGAAAAACGAGTATAAAAAAGTAAACCTGAGAAAGAAAGATTGGCTCTTCATAAATTGGTTTTTGATAAATTTCACTATTTTTTTTTTTTTTATTCATTTCGGATTTAAGCTTATTCATGTGCATGAATGCGTAAGGGCATGTAGGCATGTATTTTGTTGCAACTCCTCTTCTCTTCTCTAATCATTTTTGCTGCTCTTGATGTGCTACTTCTTCTTGGTTAAGGCTGCTTTCCGTACTGTTGACCGCGTTTGCAGTGGCACTTTTTGCAGCTGCACCAAAAGCATCTATAACTTCGCTATCATCATCAGACTGGGGAATATCCTGGAAATTGTCGATCTCAAGTTGAGGAATTTCTTGTTTCTGCTGTGGTGCGATTTGGGATTCTTCAAGCGGTTGTTCGACAGGAGCTGGTTTTTGAACTGGCACTAGTTCTTCTGCTGGAGCTGAAGCAAATGGCACTTGAACAGCAACTTGAATTGGAGCCGGAGGAATGGGCAGATACTGAGGTGTCTGAACTGGTACAATGGGAGTGGCGATTCCTACTAAAGGCTCTCGTTGAACGATGGCATTAAATCCATTCACATCATCGGCAGTATAGGTGACAGTACGTTTGTATCCATCAGAGTCGATAAGGCTGTATGACCCTTGCACATTACCACCATCACGAGATTCTCTCTGGCTCTTGATATCACCGGTCAAGGAGTCATGCACTCCATATGAGAAATCATATTTAGCTGGCGCTGAGACATATTCAACATAGCGTAAGGCTGGAACAAGAGCTGGTGCTTTAGCCAAAGTGGCAGCTAGTGTGATTTGAGTTGCAACTGGTGTTGCAGCTTGATAAATGGCGGGCTGTTGGACATATGCAATCGGTTGCTGATGATACACCGGACTGTAATCTTGGGCGAAATGTGAAGCTGTACTGCACGCAATCAGGCAAAGTACCCCAACAATCTAATTGAAAATTCAAAATACAGATTAAAAGTTATTCCCTAAATGGCTTTCAGATGACGGGCTTACTTTAACGGCCATTGGTGTGTCGTGAAGTGAATTCACTACAGGAGAATCGTTGAAATGATGCCTGATCAAAATGCGAAGTCGGATTTTATACCCCAAATTGTTTTGCGAAGGGGGCAGATAGTTTTTGTACCAAGTTCGTATGTATGTATGTCACTCATACAGTGGCAGTTTGGTGACAATTTTTTTTTTTTTTTTTTTTTGTTTATTTTTCCCCTTCTTAGTCTGTATCTTTTGTAGTGATGTGATTGTTTGGACTTGTAGTTGGTATCGACGTGTATAATGGTTACCAGTTGTGAGCACTTAATCCAATTTACTATGCTACGCATACGTGTATAACAAGGTCCGTCCGAATGTTTTCATAGTTCATCTACTCGTTCTGGCGTAGCCTATGTGATTTGGAAAGGGGATTACGGGTAACAGTTTTGGGCGCCTAGATGTTGTGCAGTTGGAATCGATTTGGACTAGTGCTGAAGTCTCATAGTTAAAATACAAAACGGAAATGAAAAGAAATGTTAACCGTGTGAATTGCACTGTATCCCATTGCGTAAAATTGTCTGTACGAACACAGAGTACTCATACTCAAAAGTTATTGCCAACACGTTCAAGTTCATTGTATAGAGAGACGAATGAAGAACGAGTGGAGAAACAAAAATGTGATGTATAGGTATAAAAAATGAACACGTAAAAAGCGGAAAACAAAAACGCACATTCCTTTTGTTCTCAGCCACCCTCAATAAAAAGTTTTGCGACAAAACCATGACAATCGAATCTAAATAAGTTCACCTTATCGGATTTTGTCTTTCTAGATCCAGGGGCGAAATTATGTTTGCCAGCACGATTATGCCTGGGGCCTTAAGTGTTTTTCTCTTATTTTCAACGTTTAAACTTGGCCCGATATTCGATATATAAGTTAACAAATAATCGATGGAGGTCGTCTTGTTTTTGGCAATTATTGGTCCTGGTAAAGTTAATTGCAAATGCTGCAAAATGGAAAAAAGTATTGTATTGTAATTACATTGTGGATTTTTTTTACATTTGAAAGTTAGCACTTTTAGCGAAGTTACACCTTTGCTTTATTAGAATACATGTTACATATTGATGTGTGCTAAGGCGCTATAGTATCTTAAAAAAAAAAAAAACGAGAGAACTCTTCAATGCAGCCAATGGTTCCAATCTCTGATCTAACTGGGGCAAAAAGAGAAAATAAAAGTACGCAATCTGCAGCGCTAATAGTAATAGCAAATGTGTAACTTCAATATTGAAATCACACCAGAGAGTGCCAGACTAAGGAAAATGATATCTAAGAACACTCAGTACCTCGGGATCTAAAATTATCTGATGGTAGTTACACGAAATCCAGCATTGAGGCTTTGGTTCTCTTCCTTGAAATTTACTTTCCCAGATGCACTTCGACTAAAGCAACTGTAATAAATAGACATACACATCGTGCCAGTCAACACGAAGTCTCAGAGGGGATACTATATAGAAGAAAAAACAATCAGCTAGGCTATAGATTTATGCTTCGCGTACAAATATACTGAACTTAATGAAATCATACAAATCATACTTCAAAAAAAAAAAAAAAAAAAAAAAAAATAAATAAATAAATAAATAAATAAATAAATAAATAAAAAATAAAACAGACTGCGATACTGTTCCAAAAAAGACTCCTTAGTTGTAGCATTAAATATGGATATGTGACAAAATGCTGGAGGAAAGTGAAGGTGGTCTTCATCCCCAAGACAGGAAAGCTCAGCTATGTCCATCCAAAAGACATCAGACTCTCTAACTTCGTTTATTCTAAAAACTTTGGAAAAACTACTGTTTGAGTTAATCCGGCATTAACGAACCTGTATGCCTCATAACAGGGACATCAATGCAACTTTAGGAAACACAGTACTAAGTCACTACCTCAAGACGCACCCCACAAGGAGGGGTGAGACCACTTCTTTTGCAAACTCTTTTTTCCACGGAAATATTAATAAATGTGAGAAGGTAGGGAATGAAGGCTACCACTGCGGATGATGTGGTTTGATGTAACACAAGATTTTACTATGGATGTACACGAATATTCTCAGACCCAACTTAACCTACGGTAGTTTAGTATGGTGAAATCCTAAATATAGAAATAAAAAACCTAAGTCAATAACAAAAGTTCATAGTATTGCATATATTGGCACAGCTCATGCCATAAGAACAACGCCTGCGCGACGGCTTGAATAGAAACTATACTTTGTCATTTGCCCCTAGATCTCTACATGCAATAACTGGAAGGGAAAAGTATCTTAAAATTAAGCTTAATAGGTTGAACTGGGTTTATTATCTAATACGGACATGATCTACCAAATGGTAGAAGACTCGATATCCATTTTTTGGATGGATCAAAGATGAAGACTTAAATCAGCAGTGGGGTCTTCTCTGAACAGCAGTGTATTCCGTTCGAAGATATTGGCTGTAGCAAAAGCGGGCATGGCAATATCCTATGAGGATATTATCATATTTATTGATTATCAGGCTGCTATTAGTGTCGTGACGAGCTTGAGGCTTCTTTCGTTGTTAAGCTCTGCTATGTCCCTGGGCATCAAAGGTTGGCAGACAAATAACGTTCAGACGAGTTAGCTCGAAGAGGATCCTCTCTTAATAGGAAACTGGCAGATCAAAGTGTCAAAACCCTACTCTACACTTTTAGAATGCACGTGAAGCAAATGATACAAATCAAAGGCAATAAAAGGTGGAAAAACCTTCCAACCTGTGAGATTTGAATACAATTATGGCCGGAACTCAGCAAACTGAGAACAAGTAAAATTTTCTTGAAAGGCCGATCTGAACTGTCTTCATTTGCTGGATTATTCACACATTCATGCAATAAAGCTGCGCCTTACCTACGACGACTTCTGGAAAGGCTGTGTAGACTTGAGCTTGTGGGCGTATACACTCCACTTTTTACAGTCTCAATACTTTAAGACAGAAAACATAAGGAAGTTATTTACTTTCAAGACCTTGGGTCCCAGATTTAAACGAAACATCGCCGTGCTTTTGTCATGTATAATTTAAAGTCAGAAAAACAGAAATATTAAGGTTATGTATGACTTTGGGTTGTAGACTTCTGGAATAATTACAGGTCATCTACAGCTTTTTTTTGTTTTGATCTAAAACATTTTCTTACTTTCTGGCATTTTTCGGAAACTCAGAGCGGTGCTTGGATAGAATGATGCAAGGTTCAAGTATCTTTATAATCGTATTTCTTGTGAAAGTGATTAACTCAGTTTTTGGCAGGATTTACACAATCGCCAAAGCTATCTGTCCAAAAGGCGAGTATGTCTAAGATATATGGAAAAATATTAGAAAGAGTCTATGGGCGTTTGCCTGACAAATATAGAGTAACGTTGCATTACCTGCAATACCACATCAAGTATTTTTAAAACTTAGGTTAATCACCGTTTTCTAAACTGAATTTATCGCAAGAACAGTGTGCACCTTAAAGGAGAGAAATGAAATTAAAACAAGGATTACAGTAAGTCAGCTAGGCTTTTACCAAAGTAATATTTGAAAATCTGCGTGCAGATTTTGTATCCTATTGGGTCTATAACATATTCGTGCGGTTTGCTAAGAGATGGCGTAACTTGTATTATTCCATTGTAATTATTTCATTGGAACTTGCGTTGGAAAGCTACTTTCATTGTACGTCATTTCAGTATATGTCATTCATTTGAAGCGTAAACAACAATAATTTTTTTTTTTTTTTTAATTAAAAATTTGTCGAATTTTGTGCCTGAAAAAGTGTTTTTGCGGGGAGTTCTTCTTCATTACTTTAATATGAAGAAAACTGCTGCCAAAAGTCATCGTATTTTGGTGAAAGTTTATGGTGAACATGCGCTAGCTGAGCGAACGTGCCAAAAGTGGTTTGCACGATTTAAAAGTGGTGATTTTGGCTTGGAAGACGATGAACGTCCTGGGCAGCCAAAAAAGTTTGAAGATGAAGAACTAGAAGCATTACTCTATGAAGATTGTTGCCAAACACAAGAAGAGCTCGCGGGACCTTTGGGTGTCCCTCAAGCAGCCATTTCAAAACGTTTAAAAGTAGCTGGATATATTCAAAAGCAAGGAAATTGGATTCCACATGAACTCAAGCCGAGAGACGTCGAAAGGCGGTTTTGCATGTCCGAAATGCTGCTGGACCGCCACAAAAGGAAGTCATTTTTGCATCAGATTGTTACTGGTGATGGATCCATTACGACAACCCCAAGGGCAAAAAATCATATGTGAAACGCGGCCAACCAGCCAAATCAACGGCAAAGCCGAATATCCATGGCGCGAAGGTAATGCTCTGTATTTGGTGGGATCAGATAGGTGTGCTGTATTATGAGCGGCTAAAACCGGGTGAAACCATCAATGGACAACGCTACCGAACACAATTAATCCATTTGAAGAGAGCAGTAGCCGAAAAACACCCGGAATATGCCGAGGTAATAATTTTCCATCATGACAACGCTCGGCCCCATGTTGCTATTCCGGTTAAGAACTATTTGGAAAGCAGTGGATAGGAAGTCTTACCCCACCCGCCTCATAGCACAGACCTTGCCCCTTCTGACTACCATTTGTTCCGGTTTAGGCAGAACGTCCTCACTGAAATACGGTTCACATCATAGCAGGATATCAAAAATTGGCTTGATTCATTCTTGGCTGCCAAGCCGGCGCAGTTCTGTTGGGATACCCAATAAATAAAATGCACCTTTAACACAATATCAGCCGTTTGGTATTGACCAGACCTCCATGCGATGTCTGCTAGAATCTTTAAAAAAATATTATAATCACTTAACCCAATAAGCTTCGATTCTCTCTGCTTTTCTAATCCTACTCCCCTAGGTTAGGTAAAGTTTTTAATAGGCCATGCCGATAACAAACCTTAATTAGAATTCACTCGAATAGCTTAAGCAGAAAGAAGATTCTACCGTGCATCCTTCTATGTTTTGCGGGTATATAAGTCAGGTGGTATTCTTTAAAAAACCTATAAGGAGCACCGTATCCCCCCTTTTTCAACTACACTTTAAAAGCTGATAGCTAAGGTTTTGAACACCAAACTTGGCTCTGCAATATCAGAAATTTGGTGTATAAACGGTAAACCCTCATAGTTCTTATTCAATTGTATTCTTTGAGTAAAGTGGTACCCCGTAGCATTTACAATGTTTATTGCAAGAAAAGCTAAGCACGAAGCAAAGAGTTATCCGAATTAGACTAGCAAAAAACAAAAAGGTACACGTTCGCAGTGTTTTCGGTCCCTAAGCAGGATCCTGAAAACGGAGTTAGCTATTTAGAAGTAAAATACAATTTATTCGGGTTGTCATAAATTAAAGTGATGAGAAAGGCATAATTACGCCTAAAAATTATATTAACAAAATATTTTTAGTTGTAATAAAGAATATAATGGAACAATTTCATCTTACCCTGATGCGGTATAGTATCAAGACTGCATTAAACCCATTTCGTGATGGTCAAAGTTTCACTATTTCTTAACGAAAAAAAAACTAGCCAGAGGTGAAATGATCTTGTTTTCTCTCAATTCTTAGGCTTCCGAGTTAAGAGCCAGTTGGATCCTTTGATTCAAAGCAGTGTTCACAATCATAATAGCCAGTAACTCATAATGTTACGCCTACGAGTAATATGGAAATAGGGAAGAAATCTTTGCAAGAATCTCTTGCTAATTAAGGCTACAGGGGATATGGATAACTGTTGTTCTCTGGTAGCATATTTGTCATTTATCTTTATAAAAAACTAGTTTTTATAGTTTTTATCAATGGACCAAAATTAACCAAAAAAACAATAATAAAACAGCATAATAAATTTACAAACAAACCTTGTCCTTCCGTATAAACTGGCGAGGTGCACCTATAAAAAGAAAACTACCACATTGAGCTCATCTAAAGCAGGAGATGCTTCTGTGGCAATACTTTGCAAGACAGCGGTTGTAACTCTGAATTCTGCAAATGAAATCAATGTTGTCAGAGTGTGCTTAAGTTGTACAGACTCCTGGAAAATTATGCCTCTGGTCTTACTTGGGAGTTTCGTTCAATTTTTTCAAGTATGATATTGAAAAAGTTACATAACATGACATTAATGCCCGACCTTTACGAAGCAGAGAGTGTTCTCAATTGTCACTCTGCGTAATCTGACGGGTTTAGCATGAATAACACGGCTAGACATAGCTCTGTATAACTCGATTCTCTAGGTGACGTCATTTGCGACAGTTGATGGTTTTGTACTTTTTTGGTATTTTCCCGGAGTGTCGATATTGGACTTACTTGTCCTAAAACTGACTTGATTGGGAGCAATAGGATTATTGCTAAATGTTCACGTTCACACAGGACTACAAATAATATCTCATATGTGATGTTCAGGAGACACCTGCCTCTATCATTGGTAGTTAGGAGACTCTGCCTAATTGTGGAGTTATGTATTACAACCCACCATATATGCCTTGAGTCAATTAATTGAATCGATTATTCAGTAAGGTAATATAGACTAGCTGTTTTGGTACTTAGTGAAATACAAGTAGATCCCCGCCCACATCTCTTGGAGCACTCTGATCTGAAGCTACATGGCTACGAACTAGTGTCATTATTCTTCTCTCACTGTGGTCTCGCCATTTACGTGCGTAGTGATGTAGCTTACCAAACTCCACCGCCATGTAGTCCCTGTTCCAATCTGGAAATCAATTTCCTGTGGTTACCCAGTATCCTGTGTCCTGATACCGAAATCGTTATTACAGGCGATTTCAATATACACAATTCTGAGTGACTTTGACATTATGGACAGACAACACCCGAAGAACGGTGTGTTGAAATCTTCGCTGCGGAAAATAACTTGACGCAGCTTGTTAATGATCCCTTGCAAATACCGGATATTGATAGTCATACTGCCAACAACCTGGACTGGTTTTTAACTTCTCACCTTATGGCTATACAAGAAAGACAATTGAAGTGGTCTTAACAGTTTCTTTAGTCTTTATCTTTCTTCGATAACGACGTGGATGCCGCTGCTGATATGATCACATACACTATTCTCTTTGGAATGAGATCTTTTATCCCTCATTGGATGAACAGTATCAATCAAAAGAAAAGGCATGGCATGACTGGAGCTGTAAAGAAGCTGTTAATGTTAGAAAAATGTTTGTTCGGTCCTTCAAGATCAACCCGAAAGAGAAAAGCCGAAAAAATTTAAACGAGCCAGGAATGACTGCAACGTGTTTCTTAAACATGTGGAATTTCAATATGACTAAAAGCTGAGGCAAAAAATACTACAAAGTCCCAAAGGTAGTAAAAATGTTTGGTCGTTCGTCAAAAATTTTAGAAATTCTACCTCATCCTCCATCTTAACGATCATTTACAATGACATTCCAGCTGTCTGCTTTTAGACAAGGCTAATCTACGAATTTGGGCAGTTGAACATTTACAGATTGTGCTTTGTCCCCGCCTACACTTGAATGCATCGAATTTTTAATGTGACAAATCTACTTTCGCACTCTTGTAGGAGTAGCAAGAGTACTCTAAGATCTTAATATACGAGTACACAAATCTGCTGGTCTAGCTTGTTTATCTCCCCTTCTTCTAAGAAATGTTCTTCTCCGCTCACAAAACCGCTAACTAAACTTTTTCATCAATCCTGCTCTTTAGGAAAATTTCCGAGCAGATGGATAACAGCGTTTGTCCAGCATGTCGCTAAAAAAGGCGAATCTTCTTCTATCTTTTCCTACAGACTCATTGCAATTACGTCCCTTCTTTCCAAGGTCATACAAATCCTCATGAAATATCTCGAAACGCAAACACTTCTCAATGACCGGCAGTATGGTTTTCGTAACAACAGGTCCACTGGTGATTTGATGGCATGTTTTATTGAAAAGTTGACCCAAAACGTACATCAATCAATTCTAAGGCATTTGACAAAGTTTGGAATCAGGCTCATTTGTCGAAAATGCGTGCTTTTGGGATCGATGATTCTCTTCTTAATTGGATTAGGAATTACCTTTCGGAACGTTGAATTCAAGTTGTCTTGAATGGTTTTAAGTCTGATATTCACAAAATAAAGGCTGGTATATCACAGGGCTCCGTCCTGTCTCCGACCCCTTTTTAATTTTCATTAACCATCGCTTGTCTGCTACTTCTAATCCAATATATTTCTTTGCTGACGACAGTACTCTCTGGTTTTCTTATTCGTTCCCTGACTCACGTCCCTGCTCTTCGGCTGTAGAACGGTAACGCCAGCGTATGTAACGCTCATTAAATTCTGATATTAACAGCATAACAAATTGGAGAACCACTAACAGAGTAGAATTTAATGCATCCAAAACACAATTCTGTCTGCTATCATTAAAGCGAAAAATAAACACACAGCCATTGTCCATGAATGGCTCTTGCATCGTTGAAACCGAAAAACTCTCCATTCTCGGTATGTGTGTCAATAACAACTGGAATGACTCCATATTCGGTTTCGTCAAAAATACTGCAAAATGCCTAGCATTCCTCAAGCGATGTAAGAAATACTTTACCCCGTCTGATCTGGCCTCAACATATTAGGCATTTATCCGCCCAAAATTGGAGTACAATGTCCACATCTGGTCGAGTGCGTCCAAAACATATTTGTACCTCCTAAATAGGTGCAGTAAATCTTATAGGTGATACTAATATCACACAGACAATGGACACCCTCGAACACCGACGTAATATCTTGTGTCTCACTCTGTTTTATCGCTACTTCCACAACCAGTCCTCTATAAGAATAGCTGGTAGCATTCCGCCCCTTCAAATTTTTAACCGTAACATCCGTCTCGCTATAAATGCTCATTAGTATACCATCAAGTGCACTTTCGGACGTACTCTAAGATATCATGATTCGTTCCTAAGCCGTACAACTCTCTTATGGAATGCCATGCCTAGCTACTTATTTCCTAGTCTTTGTAACTCTCAAACATTTAAAACCAACGTTTATCTGTAACTCTCTTTCCATCCTCCCTGATTTTCCTTCCCTCACTCTGTGTGCAAGCATTTTAAGTGTACTTAAATCCCTTGATTGAGTGCCACACTTTCACTCATAGTTTCTTTTGTTCGCATATATCGTTGACGCGTTGATACACACATGCGACTGTACGAGTATGTAGTAAGAAATCTATTCCAACACGAAAAATAGCGATTTCAATTGATCAATTAATGATAACATGATCATATTTTGTTTCGTTTCGCAAATTCAAATAAGTTTGAATGATACGGAATAATTATTTTGGGGCGAATCAACGTGGAAGGACAAGGAATACATAACACATATGTGTGTCAAAGAACTGCATAAAATAACAGCTTGGCTCAAATGTAATCCCAATTGGAAGATCTATATTATTAGTCAAAAGAAGCGCCTTTGACATTGCTTGAATCACATCTAAACAGTTTTCTTGGTCGTTTATTCATCCGGATGCCACCACATTTCTAAAAGCGACGTTTCGTGTGCATTTGAATGCACGTGGTTTAGTGTAGGTTGTGCTTTCCAACTGTCCTATCAAAAGACGTTTCTCTTTTGTCTTTTTAACTTTTTAACCCAAAGAAACGAGATTTACTTTTTTAGGCCCACAACTAAGGAAATCCGCTCCTTTGTTAGTTGATATGCTCAACGCTACTCCTAATCTGACCACAGCATTATGTGACAATTATGCTCGGCCTTAAAAGAGTTACCTTGAGTTCTGGTTTTACCTGTCTTGAGGGGCATCTGTCAGGTGGGGAAGAGTGCGTATCTAGATTAATTGATTTTTTTTCCTTTTAAAATCAAAAAATTACTTGAACTGAAATTATAAACCGACAGCTGTTTTATCTGGAAACTTGTAGATATTTAACATGTGATTAATGTGCCCAAACAAAGCGTTCAATTACCTGGAGTTATAATGTGGGATGGAGATCACCGATATTTTGTTAATCAATTTTGTATTTTTTTTTTTTTAGCTTAAAGAACGCGGATGGAATATATGTAAGTGGTGTTATGCTCTCACATCCTGTTTTGGTTTGGTTGTTTGTCATTAAAATTGAGATTTCTTTGTATCCGTAAAGAGTTGGGTGCGTATTCGTCATATTATAGTCTTGTTGCGTCGGCATCGGTGGAACTGATAATGGGGGTGGCGTTGTCATTTATTATAGTATTGTGCTAGAGCGAATTCAAATTTTATAGATGATTATGCGTTCGAGATGGTAATTTAAACTATTTTGTTTTCCTTATTTTTTTACCTTTGCACGTACTTACGCTTTCTTCTTTATAAAACATCGAAAACAACAAAGTATAGGTAGTCTACAATATTTAAATTCGTATTCAATGTACGCTCTCGATACGAATTCTGAATGGCAGTATGTGCGAGTATAATTAAGAAAGTGTTCTTAGATACTAAGAAGTCTCTGAACAGAACAAGAGGAATGTCATTGTAGAAACCGAGTGACAGATAGGATTTTAAAGCAAAAGGATTATGATTGGAGTTGGCAAGAGAAAATGCTTTAAAGCTTTCAAGGCAAAAACAGGAACTCAAACGGTTTTTTTTAATAAATTTGGCCTTTGTTAAGGATTATCAAAGACGGCTATCAGTAGCGGTTAAATGGTCATTGGAATTTTATTCACAATTGGATAAATTTGGTGTACGTTTACATTACTTCCAGAAAATAGGCTTCAGGCATCGACTTCCATTTATGTGATGAAAAGTAAATTCTGACTGATTGATTCTTATTGCTGCTTTCTGCAGAAAACAGGAAATTATTCTTTTGGCTTTTGATACGATGTAAATAGGTATCCCAATACTTACTTTTTCAAAGCATAAGTTTGCCATTGTAACGCGCTACCCATTAATTTATTCGAATTGCGCACATCGAGGTCATAATGTCAATGTCATCTGTGTATGCTAGCAGTTGTACAACTATAATGTTAAGGATATCGCATGGCAGCTTTTCGAAATTTGACATTAAATTCTTTGATGCCGCCCCCCCCCCCCCCCCCCGTATAGTGCCGTCAAATACTGCCTTAAAATCAATTAAGTGGTGGTGGGTATAGGTTTGAAGTTCCTGGGATTTTTTCAACAACTGATCCTTTGTGGACCTATTCGACCAAAAAGCACAGTAATGAAGAACTTTCAGATTGTTTATACAAGGGTTTTGAGCGTTAGCATAGCTTGGTAGACAAAATATTGTACAAGATGTTGAAAGGCTGATCAAGACTCTCTAGTTAGCGCTGTATATGGGATATACCTTCTTAAAGGTCGGGCAAACTAAATTCCATTCATCGGGCCAATGAATTGGTGTATGCCACTTATCACATCAATACCTGTTGTTTTAAATAAATCTGTAGATATTACGTTTGCTCCGCAGCATTATTGGTCTTTAGTTTATGTATAGCTATCCAGATCTCTTCTTGGTTGGGTTCATGAATTTGTATCGACTCTCCAATAAATTTTCAGGACGAACTGTGACTCAATAAGTTCCAATGCTTATTTCTACATGCTTCTGTTCGATATTTATGTCTTTGGCAAGTTCTAATTTTTGATAGAACTTCCGAACATCATTCTATAGCAAGGCTTTCTGTTTTGTTCTTTTGTTTTTCGAAAGCCATTGTAACTTTAGTCATCCTTGTTTAAACAGTTTGCTAACAGTGGATAAACGATAAGGCGTCTGTAATTGCTTCTGATTCAGTCAGGATAAATTCTACTATAGCAGTCCTTTGCGGCTGTCCTACCACAAATATCTTCATAGTATTTCCTTTTTGTTTGATAAAGTAGTCAATGTTTGCTCAATATCCTTAGGTCGTCGCGTCGCTCATAATGTTATCAATATGGTTGAGAATGTTTTTTTTTTTTAAACCGGTGTTTTTGGGAGCCTGATTTTTGATTGGACTATTTACCAAAGTAATAGCAGCTTAGAGTCTTAGGTCATTAATGGGCTGCTCAACATTATTATATAGGGTTTTCTAATAACGACTTGACAACTTTTTTTTTTTTTTTTAAATAAAAGGCAAAACATTTGAGATAATTCAAAAACTTTATTATTGGCTTGAAGTACAATCCAAACATTTATGAATGGAACTCGACTTCGTTCATATGGCCACCGTTGGCATGTTTACATCGGTCGATTCGTTGGACCCAATTTTCAACGACTCGGCCACACATTTCGGCCGAAACGGCTGCTATTTCGCTTTCAATGTTGGCTCTGAGCTCTTCCAACGTCGTCGGCGTGTTGGCATAAACCAATGACTTAACGTAGCCCCACAGAAAATAGTCAAGCGGCGTTAAATCGCACGAACGAGGCGGCCAATCGACTGGCCCATGTCTTGAGATAACACGCTCACCATACTTACTCTTCAATAAATCGATTGTAGAGTGTGCTGTGTGGCTTGTGGCACCATCCTGTCGAAACCGCATGTAGTCCAAGTCCATATCTTCCAATTCGGGTCAAAATAATAGGTGATAATGGCGCGATAACGCTGACACATTCACAGTAAAGTTACGATCGTTTTCGTCGACGAAAAAATATGGCCCAATAACGCTGCCGGCATGCAAACCGTACCAAACAGTTATTTTTTGTGGATAAAGTGGTGATTCATGAAGCACATGTGGGTTTTAACCCAACGAATAACTCATATTTTGCTTATTGACGAACCCACTGAGCCAAAAATGAGCTTCGTCACTGAAGATGATTTCGCGACTTCATATATCTGTAGAATTTTTTTATAATTTGCAGACGTTGCTCGTTAGTGTACTTTACCATGATGAAAATGTGAAAGAGTATGTTCACAAATTCAAAGAAGTGAAATCCCTATTGGAAAACTCTATATATTAGTCGGAGTGTTAGTGAATTTTTTTCCAGATTATTTCGTCAAGAAAATTTTACTTTTCTTTTGGTTGTCGTTGGTGCTTAGATCATAAATGTGGAACTCTGCTGAGCCTGGGGCGAGCGGTTTGGGGGGTAGGGGGATACAAAGTTATAAAAAATCATTAAATAAATATAGTGTCACATCTGAATTTTTGCATGATGAATCTCTAGACCGAAATATGCAATGTAATATAAAAGCTTATTCAATGACCTTTAAATCTATGTTCAAAGTCTTATCCTAACGCTTACACTTTTGAAAATATTTAACTTTCAGTACGAACATTTTTAACCGACCTAACAACATTTGAAACGTATGGTTACTTAACACGTAAAGTAGCTTACCAAGATAGATTTTTCCTTATTAACCAAATATCAGCATAATAATATACTCAAAACACAAGATCGGTTTATTATAAGTAACTGTAAATTAAAACAGTTCTTCTGCACTGTTTTAAATTTTTTCATTATGATACAGTGTTTCTTCAAGTTCTTCGATACAAAGTTCTTCTTCATCTTCGGCAAACTTGAAGCATCGAAATGATTTATTCAGATTATTCACCTCATATGTGTTGTTGAACAATTCAAATCCTGCGTCGTCAACCTTGTCGATATTGCAGATATTGTACATGCGACACAAATTTTTTTCAATAATCTTAAAAGCCGAAGCTCTTAAGTTCAAATCAGTTTCTCCTAGTTTGGCGAATGCTCTTTGATATTCCAACGAATTTTCCAATAATTTCCACGGCTTCAATTTTCCTTTTCCAAAAAATTCTGGACTGTAAGCACAGCCAGTTGTTGTTGTGGTGAAAACCTGGTAAGGCACTTGATAGCGGTTCTTTTAACAGATGGTATAATTGTGTTCCATCAATATGTCGTTGAGAATTCCGAACTCCAACCTTCATCCAGATCTGTAATGGACGATGGAATTTTTTCATAATCCCAAGCAGTACTATAGTACAAAGACATCTGTATTTCAGCGTTTTACAAAAATAATCGATTCATAACTGATTTTGCTTATTTTAGTATCTGCATCCTTGTGGTCTTCACAAGAGTAATTGTTGTCGATTACTTATTATTACTATTTTATTGTTATGACATTCGAATCGATAACATAAGTCATAAATTAAATATATTATTCTGTTGCCTATAAATGATACCACTTCGTCACTTTCCCACTCTTTCAATCCGAAGGCCTTATTTGGTCTGGCCCAGAAATTTCATATTCTATTTCAGTATTATTCCATAGATGGAGAAAGATAGCGATCAAAAACGATATCTATTCGATTTGCACTGAACCGCGTGACCATTTTTAAAATGTACTTGATGTACTTCCAAACAATCTTGGAACATCTACCATTAAACACAAGAAAAATCCATCCAGAACCATGAATTCTTTCATTATTGCAGATTTGTCAGTTGGGACTGGTGTTAAATGATACGACAAAACTTTTGCAATGTGTACGTTCTGCTCAATTGAAAAACACAACAAGCGTGTAAAAAAAATCTCTCTGCATCTTGATTTCCTGTATTTTGCGTATAAAGCGTTTTTGCGCTACATTCGGCAATAAAGTTTCTTCTTAAATTATTACAAACATCTTAAACACTCAATAAAAATTCAGCAATTGGTCCTGCTTTGGCTCTACCTGTACCTATGTTATAGAGATATTCTTTATTGAGCTCCAAGATAAATGGACTCATACTCTGCTTGATAATAGTAATGAACATATCTAGGCGAATACAATTATTTTTTTTTTTTTTTTTTTACAAATCGACAGTAACATCTTGTGCTTTTTTTAACCCAGCATCTTCATATATAGGGTGATTCATGGTGAGGTTTGATTTATAATGTAAAAGAAAACACATAAATTTGAAAGTGAACTTCAAATATTTATTATCGGTTAAAAGAACAATTTATGGCACTTAGTTTTTGAAAATGATATCATGTAAATGTTCTTCATGACTACGTTTGAGGTAGTCCATACGAAAGGTCCAATTTTGGGTGACTCGTTCGAACATAGCGACTGGTATTTTGCGGATAACACAAGTAATGTTGGCTTCCAAAGCGTCAATCGTAGCTGGCTTATTCCTGAAGACCTGAGCCTTTACATATCCCTAGAGAAAATAGTCCAAAGGTGTGATATCGCACGATCTAGGCGGCCAATTAACCGTAGAAAAACGTGAAATTAAGTGCTTACCAAAATGATTTCTCAACAAGTCCATTGTTTCACAAGCTGTATGGCTCGTAGCGCCGTCTTGTTGAAACCAGAGCTCACCGAGACTATATGCTTGAATTTCAGGAAGCACATTGTGCGATAACGGTTACCTTTGTGTCATTCTGATTTGCCTTTTTTTTTAAGAAATATGGACCAATGATTCCACCAGCCCATAAACCACACCATACCGTTGTTTTTAATGGATGAAATGGTAGCTCTTGGTACTCTTCGGGTTACTCATCAACTCAAATACGGCGATTTTGTTTGTTAACGTATCCATTGAGCCAGAAATGGGCTTCATCACTAACCAAAATTTGACGATAAAACACCGGATTTTTATTGAGTTTTTCTAGAGCCAATTCACTGAAAAAATGGTGCAAATTCAAGTCGCCTGGCTTTAATTCTTGCTCGAGTTGAATCTTGTACGACGACGAATCGATTCGTCACGGTCTTCGCATACACTCACAGCTACAGCTGCTATACATAATTTCTCCACTACGTGCTGGATGAGGTCTAACTGGTCGAGTATTATCCAATTATGTAAACTGGGTCTCAAATTTGCGAATGGTATTGGCAATAATGGTTTTAGTAGGTCGATTATGCACACCGTAAGTTTTTCGAATCGCACGAAAAACATATCTCACAGAACGCTGATTTTTGTAATATAGCTGAACAGTTTGCCAAACGATACTGAATAAAAATGATAAAGCAGTTTGATAGGAATCACGCAAGACCTGTCAACAAATTTCTATTGAAAATCAAAGCCCACGATGAATAACCCTATTTCATCGTAATCAACGATTTTTTTGCTACTGGTTAAGGTTCTTAAAGACATTCCCAGAGACAAATGCTTCGCTGTTGTAATATTTGCATTACTTATTGCAGTGTTAATATCGTAACATAGAGATTTGACTTTCCTGATACAATCCGAACTCTCTCAGTGTCGAAGAACAGTGCTTCCTGCTAGTGTCACAATAAAGTTTTGAAGCCCTTGAGGAATAGAACACTCTCCAGCTATCAAGTTTTCAGCTGTTAAGTAAACAGATGACTTTTCTAGTTTTATTTGCAGAGTTTTCTTACTCAGAATCAGAGCTGCTCCTTGTAAAATATCTGCTTCTTCTAAGATGGAAAAGGTTGAGTCATCTAAAACCACACTACGATTTGGAACAACAATTGTTTTCTTGTGCATTACGATTATTTGAATCTTATTGCCAAATGTGCTAAGAATTTTGTTTTATAAAAGGCTATAAGAAATACTGCTCGATAAAGATATTTTACTTTCAACGCATGTTTTTTGTGCATTTGTGTTGTAAATATTGTGCAAGAAGGAAAGGGAAATGCAATGTTTCTTTTTAACAATTGTTTCTTCAATAAAAGAGCACAATTCTTTGAATTCTTTTTGATTGCAATGTCTTATTACATGCCAGTGTGTTGTTTTTGGGTTGTGAACTGCTTCAGAATTATGCTGGTAATGGAGACTGCAGAAATGGTGATATTTAATCTTAACTCCGGACATATGTTTTTTTAGCAATCTTTTGCAACATTTCTTTATCAATAATTGGTGCTATCGTACTTGAATCAAATATTCGTAGGTTGTGAATGCAACCTTTATGTCATTTTTGATCATTTTTACAAAAAATACAAGTATTCTGACCTTCTATGTTCATTTGTGAGGATACTGGTTGACAAATATTTTCACACCTTACTCCAATTTGTACATCAATTGCGTCAGCTTGCGAGGTTAAAGTCGTTTCTGCAATCGCGGTGGTTTCTGCATTAGCACCACTATCAATGGTATGTTGGTCAGAAGTAGGTCTTGCAGCAGATCCAGTATTTTCACTTACAAATCTAGCACAATATGACTCTATATATATATTTTTTTTAAAGCTGTAAAGCGCATATAGCACTTACCATGATAACCCTTAGTGCTACATAGAGCGGGTGGCAAAAAAACATCACTATATTTAAGTTTTAACTTATCACGAACTTTTAAAGAGACAGAACATTTTTTCAAACTTTCTTCATTGAATAAAATAATTTTTCCCACATTATCACTACACAAAACGCACGTTAACTTTGACGGGGACATAATTAAAATTATTTATAGTTGCCAGTATACTTTAATGACTTCAACTCAAAGTATAAATCGGTCAAGCTAATATATGTTCATATTTTGCACAGCTGCAAGTTGGCAGAACTGCTACAAGCGTTAAAAGCCCGAAAATAATTGCACTGCATCATCCATTGAGGTAAGATGCATGAATTTAACCGTAAGAGAAAAGTAAGTCAATAGACTGCCGCTAGCAATTCGTGCGTGTGATTTATTTGACAAATGAAAGACTTTTAGTCCAATATTCGCAAAGCTGAAGACATTTCACTTTGCGCACTGTTTAGAATGACTCTATAGATAAATGCTTTTGACTTACATACATACATATATGTATATGTTTATAAGTTTATATATCCAAACTGCTTGCGACAGGTTCAGTAGAGCTCCACTTTTATGACCTATGCGATGACGACAACCAAAAAATTCCCTTATCATAGAGAGAAGGTAATGCAGTTTTCATTCCCTAACCCGGGAAATGCTCCCATGTTCTATAAGTCCATCAATTTTGTTTGATGCTAGCAAAAGATCAAACCTTATTTGGATCAACATGTCCAGTGACCAAACAAATCTGGCCAAAGTTGAATTTAAATCGCTCTAAGAATTTGATCTTTCAAAATAGAAAACATCTCAGCGTTACATATGTAATACATTGGCTGAAAAGTCAATGCAGTTTTATAGTAAAACACAAAATTTTTGCAAAACTTAAATTTATTTATCAATGTAGTTGTCTTCGAGGGCAATACACTAATTGAAACGATTTTTCAATCTTTCGATACCAGTTTTGTAGTACGATTTCGATTTAGCATCAAAATAGGCCTCTGTTTCGGCGTGTCTTGTGACACGGTGCATTGTCTTGATGAAACAGCACTTTCTTTTTCTTCAAATGCCGCCGTTTTTCTGCGATTTCGTCCCTCAAACGCTCCAACAACGCAATGTAATAGTCGCTGTTGATAGTCTGCCCCTATTGGAGATAGTCGATGAAAATTATTCCATGTGTATCGCAAAATACGGATGCCATAACCTTGCCAGCCGACTGTTGAGTTTTTGGTCGTTTTGGACGAGGTTCGTCGCCTGCTCGCCACTCAGCTGACTGCCGACTTGACATTGTCACATACCGACGCAAAAATTCGGCTTTATTGCGGTTTAACAGCTTTAAACACTCCACTGAATCATCAACACGTTATTGTTTTTGGTCGACTGTGAGCAAACGCGGCACCCACTTTGAACAGAGCTTTCGCATGTCCAAATATTAGTGTATGATATATCTAACACGCTCTTTTGATATCTTCAGAGCCTCAGCTATCTCGATCAACTTCACTTTACGGTCATTCGTAATCATTTTGTGGACTTTTTTGATGTTTTCATCTGAAACAGCCTCTTTTGGAAGTCCATTGCGTGCATCAACTTCGGTGCTTGTATGACCACTTTTAAATTTTTCAATTCACTTGCGAATGGTTCGTTCGGCTGGTGCAGAGTCCGGGTAACACTTATCAAGTCATTTCTTTGCATCGAAATTGCGTTGAACCCATTTTTTCACAATAACAAAAGTTGCTTCACTCACAACGCTATATCTCGAGAACTAATCGTCCGACAGCTGTCAAATTTATACACGTATCTTTTGAAGGTTGGTACTAACTGAAAATGGTATGGATTTAATTTAAGTGGAGCCCTCTCTAACAGCCCATGTGTTAAGTGTCAAGAGATGACCAGCATGCAAGAAGGCTTGACTTCTTTACAAATGATTTCTGTAAAAGCTGAATGGACGAGGAGATAATCCTCCACTTACTTTCTCTTTAGGGGCTTTCTTTTATAATGATATAAGCGATCTAGAGAATATAGACGTTAATAGACTCCTACGCTTCATCATAAGCTCAAATTGGTTCCAAGAGTAGGATAATCACATATCAACGTGACACCACAATGGGCCAATAGGTATTAATGAGTTGATCTCTTAACGGGCACTTTTACCTAACCTAACCTAACCTGAGCAGAAATTTAATATTGTGGTCGTTAATAAGCAATGTCAGGATCAGGGACTAAACTAATATCATCAATTCCTCCTCTTTTGTACTGTGTATCCTCTGTTGCAGTGAAATTAACTTGCATACCCCATCTCAGACTCGTCATCTTTAAAATTCTATTTACTGACATGAAATTGAATATACTCACCCTAAGGAAGTGAAAAAGACCATAATTAAATTAAGTACCATAACATGTAAGCTCTTATTTAGTTTCTAAAGCAATTGCTGGATGCTTCATATTCCTCATTTGAAATGTGTGGTAAGCGTATTTGCAATGATCCAGCGTTTTTCTTTCACTAGACCTGCTTGTGTATGTATATATGTTATGCAGGAAGACAATTATTGTCAATTTCTTTCTGATCGATTCCTACAAATGTCTCTGCTCAACCTTTTAGGTGTATAAAAGAAAATGCATTCTGCGTGGGAAACTTGAGATATATAGACGAACTATTGCACTACTACCTCCTAATGAATGTGCTTTATCAATTCGTATCTCATCTTGACAGCTTTTCACTTCCTCGTCTAATTGAATGATGCACTCCATCTTACAAGCACTACGGAAATACACAGATTTGTACATCTTTCATTAAGAAAGTTCTTGCTATTAGACACATATCAAATCTTTCCTTCTAACACAGTTGTACACTACTCCCGTATCTCTGGCGCACTTAATGTACTTCTGTTTCCGACATTAAGTATATACCATATTTGTACTTTATTCGAATAAAAGCGAGAGACTTGTAAACTTGTGTAGAAATTTAAGGCGTGTATATCAAACGTAGTATGTATCTGAACGCCCTTTTTTGTGAAGAAATAAATCAGATCCTTTTGGTAAACATTGAAGGTGCTGAAAGGATATGTACATATTCAAATCATCACTTGAAGCACTATGAGGACAATAGACAAGCTCCAGAGTGGAATTAATCCTACGAATACCATATACGAGTATGCACGTGCATAGGGATACTCGTACTGTGCAGTGTCAAGATGACGTGAAAATTGATTTCAGTTCGATTTAACGATGATTGACCCTTTGTCTCAAGGAGTTCACTCCAAAGTTGCCTCACTCTAGAGAACAGCAAAAGATGTGAATGCTCTGATATTTGTTTCCATCCTGAGTATTTCATCCGCACATCCTGTCAGTAACAAATGTACTTTACGCGCCAACCCATTATTCCTCGAAGTCGTTGGATTTGACTTTAGTTTCAGGACTGGCGTCATTTCAGCATACAAAGGAGGTACTCACGAATGAAAGATGGATACATGAATTATGGATTCGCGTTACATATCCATTGAATGAATTCCATCCTGGTGGAGCATTCAAATTTTTTGCTTTGACTGTGAAAGAAGGTGAGTATTTTGCAATGCATTCCTGTGTTTTCTTCTCTCCTAAAAATTAAAATGGAAAAATCATTCTATTCTACAAAAAAAAAAAAAAAAAACCACTGTAAAGATGCCTGAGTCCTTGAAAGTCTCCCTTGTTGATAAACATGCTAATGTGAATGTAGCCCTTTGTTTGTCAACAAAAATCCACTAAAAAGTGAATTTTCTTAAACCTCTTAGGGTGGAAGAGTATTGAACAGCTTTTTAAGATAGCTTAGACTGTCGCGAATGTGTTGATTGATGTTTCTTCTAAGCAAAAGTGCAAAAGACCATTGTCTGGAGTCATAGAAAAAGCTGAAAAGGATCTTTGTTTTCAAATCTATACGTCGAACTCTGCTTTACTTAGATGTTGTAAAAGTATGTAGGAAAAACTTAACATAAGACGAACTCCAGTGAGACAAATTTAGAAATGTCTGATATTACTTGTAAGCAACAATACTACATGATCCAAATGGCGAATCTCTCTGTCAACTGGCAATAGCTTCAAAGTAACTTTATGATTTAAACTCTCATGGCTTTGACTTTTTTATTTCCTATGAGATTCAGTTAACACGCGTAAGCAGCTACCTATCTCGCGAAAATACCAGAAGGCTTAAGTATCCAGTCAGATGCACCGTATGCATTTTTCACATGTATTCGTAGGCACGAACTTCCCCGTGGGAACCAAGGCCATTGAGGTCAATTGTACCGAAGTAAGATTTTAAGTATCAGCTCCATTGTAAGGCATTCTAATCGAGTACCTGGTTGAATAAACAATTAATTGATTATAACATTAAATTTGTGTTTCATTCTGATCCAAGTTGCGCGGTTTATTCGCTAGTATTTATTTTTTTTTTTTTTTGGAAAATTTCTTATAAAGGACTTTTACTGATTCTGTCAACTGTTAGGAACGGTGTTCAAGGGTGTCCATTGTCTGGGAAATATTATTATCACCTATGAGTTTTATTGCACGGTTTTGAATCCTATCTATCAGGTGCAGAGATGTTTTGGGCGCATCCGACCATATGTGAGCATTGTACTCCAATTTCGGGCCGATAAATGCTTTATGTATTGAAGCCTGATCAGAGGGGGTAAAGTATTTCTTACATCCCTTGAGAAATCCTACATTTTCGACAACACCGAGTGTGTGGTCATTTTAACCTAAGTTGTCATTGACACATATACCGAGAATGGAAAGTTTTTTGGTTTCGACGATGTAATTTAAATTTTGCTTTAACGGCAAATTTTTTTGAAAGCACTAAATTCTACTCTGTTAGTGGTTCCCCAATTAGTTATGCTGTTAATAAATGAATTTAATGAGCCTAACATACGCTGCCCTTACCGTTCTACAGCCGAAGAACAGGGACGTGAGTCAGGAAACAAATATAAAAAGCAGAGAGTACTGTCGTCAGCAAAGGTATACCATATATTGGATTAGAAGTACCAGACAAGAGATCGTTCGGAACAGAACTGAGCCCTGGGACACACCACAACTTATTTTGGAAACATCAGACTTGAAACCATCCAAAACAACTTGAATTGAAGATTCCGAAAGGTAATTTCTAATCCATTGAAGATAAGAGTCGTCGATCCCAAAAGCACGCATTTTCGACAAAAGAGCCTGGTGATAAGCTCTATCATCGCATCGTAATATGATTTTGAAGTCCGAACGTTCCGAGCAGGTAAAATCGGCCCAGACCACTACCTTGTTGTAGTCGTGGTTGTGGCCCAAGTGGTAGTGTATTTGCTACCAAGTCCGATGGTTAAGCGTTCAATACCAACCGCGCCCGAAAGACATTTTTTTTTTCAGGCAACTTAAATCACATAAGATAAATGCTTGCTTAAACTACACTACAAAAACAAGTACAATTACACTAATAATTTAGTCTTCTCATTATATCGGGTTTTCCAATAACGACTTGACAACTTTTTTTTTAAATAAAGGCACACCATTTGAGATATTTCAAAAACTTTATTATTGGCTTGAAGTACAATCAAAACATTTATGAATGGAACTCGCCGAAACGGCCGCTATTTCGCATTCACTGTAGGTGAATATTATCAACGTCATCGGCGTGTTGGCATAAACCAATGACTTAACGAAGCCCCACAGAAAATAGTCAAGCGTATGTCTTGTATAGTCAAGTTATGTCTTGATATAACACGCTCACCATACTTACTCTTCAATAAATCGATTGTAGCGTGTGCTGTGTGGCTTGTGGCACCATCCTGTTGAAACCACATGTCGTCCAAGTCCATATCTTCCAATTCGGGCCAAAAATAATCTGTGGTCATGGCGCGATAACGCTGACCATTCACAGTAACGTGACGATTGTTATCGTCGAAGAAAAAATATGGCCCAATAACGCCGCCGGCATGCAAACCGAACCAAACAATTATTTTTTGTAGATGAAGTGGTGACTCATGAAGCACATGTGGATATCTATTATAGTCTTAAAGGCTAAAATTACCGGGCGATTGTGAGGAAGCTTAACGTCGCATTGCTACAATGAAAAGAGACCACCAGGGCCTATAGAGTTTCCTTAAACCCGTCGAAAATTCCGATCCCGCCATCATCGAACGCTTGTGCTTGTGCTAAAGAACCGCGTTTCAGCCCGTGTCGACGAAAAAATCCTGATTCGATGGCGAATGCAGAGACAGGTAATCCCGGAAGAGTAGTGGATTTATAGAGTGACTCTGCAGAAAAAAAAAGGGAAACATAGGCTCATCAAAAGGAAAAAGAAAGACCACTAGAAGCGCTCGTTCGAAGCCTACCGAGCGATGACGGACAACATCCTATTATCAGGCAGAATGAACCATTCAAACTGGACGAAGACAGAAAACATTTCCAAGGTGAAGTCGGGCATTAAAGCCGCGGTATACGAAGCATACATCGTCTCATCTCCAATATCGAGGAATTAAACCTTAGCAATATTTATCCGATCTTAAAAAACGAAGAGAATTTGTTTTTTTATGTTATACCTTTATTCTCGTGCTGAAGAAGATAGATCACGAGGGAAATGCAAATACAAGAGATATAATTTTTAACAAATCCGGCTAGTTGTTAGGATGCGTGAACGAAATAATTAGCAGTGACTGACTGCATGCTGACCTTATAAGTTTTCACAATTAAAAAAGAAACAAGTTTACAACAACGCTTACAACAACGCAACGATTTATCTATTTCAGAGTAACCCTCAAATCTTGAGAAGTTTTAGCGAATATTTTCTCAAAATTTACTGTTCGTTTAGCAAAACAAATATGCTAAGAAGTCTTTACTTTGCAAACCAAAGTACGTCCTACAAAACATTTATTCTCCCAATTTGAACTATACAGACATCTGGACGTTCAAGAGTAAAGCAGAACAGCCACTGAAGGTGTTGACCATTATATTTTTGATCGATTTTTTCGTTCTGTGTACAAGGAGTATGAGTGAAAAGTATTAATAACTCCATACTAAAATGTATAAAAAAAAATTAACACATGTAAATTGTAGTGATCGCCAAGAAAGTCAATATCTTGAATAAGTTTATGCTATTATTATATTTATACTATTAAATATGATTTCGGGCACGGTTAGCTTGAATAAAGCGCAGTCTAGAAGTCCAATTTCCAGTATATTAGAAATAAGGCTGATGACTTTGTTGGTTTTACCACATCACGCGAACCGGCAAGAGAACCAACTACGGACTGAGTTAATACGAAGGCTAGAAAGCTTGCTCAGGATATCTATAAGTCGAATGCGCGGAATTGAACAGAGTACAAGGTTGTTGTGTCTTAGGGAAAGAAAGCCCATGAAGTATCTTCACTTTGGGCTTACTGATAATCGATTTCTCTAGGGTTCAATGCTTCACTTCTTGCATATGGGAACCGATGCGTATGCAGGTTCACAGCCTTAACTTCGATTTGTTTAAAATTGAAGAAATGAAACCTCAAGAAACCCTAGAATTTCAAATTAATGGAAGGAGATTGGAAATGGTTAGTTGAATGAGACTCGTTGAAAAAATAGAAAATGTATGTGATTTTTTTTTATCCAAGCGATAATTTCGACAGTCTTCTTAGATATAAAATGTCCCTTTTTAGAATTCAATATTTTTAATGGACAAAATCGAGATCGTATTGCTCTTATAATTGTTAAAGGATTTCTATTAACTCTTTCCTCTTCTTATAACCCCAACGCACTTGCTCCCCTTAACCTAAATAAACACGCTAACGTAGTTTTCCATTAACCTCATTCGCATCCGTTTTAATCATTAGAATTAAGATTTTCTCTGATTCAGTTTATACTCCGATTACGATTCTACATCCCTTGAAGTAACTTCAATCTACCATCTACTATGATATCAGTGAGGTGGTTTCGTTCTTTAATTAAATTTTGCAGCAACTTGAAAGGTAAGCAAACCTTCAAGTATACGTACTTGAATTCTTGGAGTTCAATTATGAAAGTGTGCAGTCAAGAGGCTCATTCAGGCCTTTGAACTAATCGTTTTGGGCAGTAATTTAATGAATTTACGAGGCTTGCTGAAAGTTTCATATTTGAAAATAATTTCAGTATCATACTTATACCATAATGCTCGTTGAAACGTTGTTAAAGTGTGAACTGTAGTTTAATGGAAGCATAAGGAGATTCTTCAAAGTTAGGTGTTTCTAGAATTTATTGACATTTAAATTTATTTTCAAGTTAGTGGAATTGTTTCTATAAATTTAAATTCCTGTGTTCAGATTTCTTCTAATGGATATATTATACACTAGTCCGGAAGGGAACTAAAAATCGTTAAAAGAAGTCACAATTTGGATCCCAAGAGTTCCTGTTAGCAAATTTTTGCGGAAAAATAGAAAAAGTCAACGAAACCACCAGGCCAGCCAAAATCCTCTGAAGGGATTGGAATAACTCAGAAGACCTGATGGCACTTACTTAATTCCCAAGTAACCTACTCAGAATCAGCTCATAACCAACTCCTATCAACGAAGCTGCAAATGAGTTAAGTAACACAACATGCCATAACTGCTATCTACCATCAGCTGCGGTAATGAATGAGGCCATTAAACGACAATGTGAATTCGTTATTGACTACAACCTTCCCAAGAGCTTAAGACTTATCAGCTTTATTTCGTTTATATTGAAGAGCATGGAAAAACGGTAGGGCTTCATACGAGCTAAACTTTTTTACGAATCCAAACTCTGGCTGAGATATCGCTGTAAATTCTGTGTGACAGAATTGAAGGCGCATACAATTTCATCGACCTTGAGGGAGACTTCTACTATGCAAATAATTCGACCAGACAACACAACAAAGAAATGCTGTAAATAGGGCCCCGATTGCGGGTTTTGATTGCAGTCAATATGGGATAGCGAGGGTAAATAAATCTGTCCTCAAGACGGCATCCTGGTTCCACTGTTATGGTGCGTGCTGATTGGTTTACTGCTTAATACTCTACAAATGTCTAACAACTATGCTCAGGCATATGCAGATGATATAGCAATGCTGTCTGTTTGAACATGTTTAACTCTAAACTTCAGAGATGATCGACGATGGGTGCATCAGAAATGGGATTTCAGTCAATCCTCTTTAAACTCTTTGAACTAAATATGTCACGTCGAAAGCCGATAAAACGCGTCTGTTCGGCCAGTGTAAAGAAGTTGTCAACAAGGCATGAGGTTCGTCGCCTAGAAGGATCCCTTTGATCTACACGACTGTGATAAGGCCGTTTTTATCATATGCATCTATAATCTGTGTTTTGTGTTGTTGTATTGAAATTTAATGAGCTTAGCATATGCCGCAGTTCCGGTTCAACAGCCTAAGAGCAAAGGCCTGAATCAAGAAAAGAATATGAAAAGCAGAGTACTAGTCGTCATCAGAAGTAACAGACAGAGTCACGGAGACAGAAAGGAGCTCCGGGGCACACCATCAGACTTGAAACCGTCTAAAACAACTTTAATTGAATGTTCCGAAATTTTTAATCCATTAAAGAATTGGATTCGTCCAATTGAAGATTGACTTGAGGCAGATGAGGCAGAGTTTTTAATATTTTTGACGAACGACCAAAAATGTTTACAACTTTTGGGACAGTTTGTGACCAAGTTGCTGAGTTAAAGGCATTTTTTATGTCCAAAAATGATAATGATGATACCCATCAGTCTGTGTTGCGCAGTAGGGAGTAACTAATGAAAGTAACATTGATGATTGTTTTCATTCCCGTTTTTCTAAGAGTACTTTCTCGACCATTGTTTGCAAAGCTTACATTCAAGGATGCGAATGTTTTTAGTAATATACGTCCTCTGTCATTAGTAAGCCGGTTACCCCCCACCCTATTGCTCAGACATTAAAGTCTCACAAAAGTTTTCCAACTTGGCCGCGCGTAACAGTTGATCCCGTTTATTTTTGCACGTACGTACCCATTCTCCTTTTCGCTGGCATCTTGAAAAGTATGTTTTGCAGATGTCCAAATTGTGACATTCCTTGAATTATCACAGATCCAGATGTTGCTGTCAAGAGTTATATACGTCTCACTGATCAAAATTATGTCCGTTCCCACGTCTCAACGGGTTGTCCATCTTGCAGAAGAAACAAAGCTGGTCAATGTTGCAATCTTTGGCTATATGGCTTTCTTCCCCACATCTTCTTCATTGCCTGGAGCGGCCCATCTCATTTATGCATTGGTGTGCAATATGGCCGAATTCAAGACATCTGAAACATGTAGTAAGAGTTTTTCGTTACCGGACGCGACATTTTACCCATCTAAGTTTGATTCTGCCTAACCTTAGCATATTGTGGACACTTCTTGCAGGCAAGCTAATTGTCGCAATTTGGGTATGTCCACAGGCGTTTCTCAGACTATTTACTTCCGCATTGTCTATGTCATTGAGCTGGTATTGCTGTCTGGCTGACTCGAAGATCTCCTCATTTGTCGTGGGCTCGTCGTGTCCTTTATTTCCAAAGAAATGCGATGTGTGAAGAATATATTCTCCACATTGTTGCGAAGAGTTTCACCAATTATCTTTTTCAATTGATCTGGTTCGTCTCCTTTCTCCTGTAGTTATATCAGCACGTCCCTTTTTTAATTCACCGAGAATTTTGAGTTTTGAATCCGCCTTAGCTTCCGGAGTATTTCTGCATAGAAAAGTTCCCCCTTCTCGTCTATCATAATTGCGTCGGGTTGCGTTGTCTCCTTAGTAGGCTTTTGCTTCTTGGCTTGCTTCTTTTTTTTTTAATAATTTTATCCAAGTGCTGTCGTCGTCACTTGTGGTCGGTTTTCCGTGCCTTGTGGCCGCTTTGTCGCACTTTGTTCGGTCGGTTTTGTTACCTTTCGCAATTTTTTCCTTCCTCTGCTGGTGTTTGTGTCTAGGTATCATTTTTTTTTCCACAAAAACTCGCGAATAAATAGGCAACTCTTTGGAAATTTTTAGGGAACTAATCCAAGTTTTATTAACATAGCTCACATTTTACAAAAAAATAAAAAAAACTTGGGCCAGATTCATATTAGTTACTCAATGAATAGCAAACATCTAAGAATTGTCAATGCAGTACTAACTACGATTTCGTTAATACAGGAAGTCTCACATCTGACAGGTTTAACATTCTTAATTCTAATAAGATATGAAATACCAAAAACCATTGTAGAGTACTAAAAGTTCTCGTTATCAGGAAGTTCTTGGACTGTGCCATCGGTCGTACCCATTTTCTTACCATTAGAACACATCCATATTTAAATAGTTCCGGTAGCAACCATCAGTGCCTGTGACTTTTTTATTTTTTAACCTTTTAGTAGTTATGACGACCTCTTCTACAGTGGGAGGGGAGATTAATATATCAACCGGAATTATACTTTTTTCTGCCTTCTCAGTCTCTCTATTCCATTCGAGTTGCTGGAAATCTTCTTTGAACACATCTATAAATCAATGTTTGTTGAAGACTAGGTTTTGTTCTTTGTTTCGAAGTGCCTGTGTTACGATTTGAAATTGACTGCTTGTTATTTAGTTTTCTTCTCGAGTCTCTTCGATATCCTTGCGCCTTTCTGCCTGTCTTTAATGCAGAATTTTCTTTTTCTCCAGCCTTTTAGTTCGATACTCATCCGTCATTGCTCCTGTTTTCCATTACAACGCTTGTTGGTATGCCTTTTCTGTTGCCTTTTTCTTCTGTGTGCATTCATTACCGTATCACGGATTTTTTCGTCGTTGGCGTTTGTGGATGGCAACGGCATAGTCGATTTCCTTCCTTAATCGCTTTTTCTTTTGAGGGAAGATCGTAGTTTATTAACGTTCAACAGTCGATACTCCAGCTCTAAAAAGAACTATGACCAAAAATTACACAAAGCCGACTATTGATCACCGAATGTACGCACGTTCAAAATATTTGATGCATGTCTGGCGTGTATCAGCACATGGACAATTTGGCTCGTTCGGCCACCTGGTGTAGCCATATTTCTCCATGAATATTCTTGTGAGAAAACTCAGTGCTACTCATCATCGTATTATGCGCTGCTGCAAAATGGACGAACCTGAAACCGTTTAATGATGCTGTTTCGGGGTGGGGGGCTACTTATTTGCCAAGGATTTTTTCTTCCTTCCTTCCTAATCAAACAAATCGTTTTCTCTAGTTATAGTGTGCATTTGAAAGCACTAGTTTGTCATTGAAAAAAAAAGTCTCTGAAATAGTCCAAAAATCTTGTTCTTTGAATTATTTATATATTATAAATTTGGAATTTTTTGGAAAAAAAAAAACAAACCACAGCTTTAAGATACTCACCCTTTACCCAATTTAGTACGTCTGAAAGAAGCCGGCACCTTTAATAGCAGCACCCATCCGTGATTAATTAAGGTTTACATTGGAGACAGTGAGCCCTTCTGTACAACTCATGATACGAATATTTGGAGTGAAGAGAAGAAAAGTTCCACATACACACTTGACCATGACCGTGTTCCTAACATGACCTATCTGTCACGCCATCTGAACCTAAGCTAAATCAATTAAGCATTTTTTGTTGTTGGTTCTGTTTTAACACTCTCACCACCTAACTTCTATTGGGTGTTGGTATACAACTTGCCGTCACGAAATAAATTACAAATGTCCAAGTTATTTTGTCCAAGAAATCCCATCAACGGCACCATGTTGGCTGAATGTCAAAGCAACTTACCAGACGCAGCTGCTGGAACTGGAACTCTGGTTCTGGCTTTGGTTCTAGCATTGGCAGTGGCAGTGGTCAGTTGGTGATGGTGGTTTTGAGAAGGAAAACTTGCGTAATAAATGAAACTTATAGGAGTTTTTGTTTACATCGCAACTGAGGTACGGATATGGCTCTATTTCTGCTCTAACCAAATCCGGATACCCATAGTTCATTCCTTATCACCGGGGAACTACAACCACACTTATGTATGTTACGCATGAAGGCTCTTTGGTTTTTTTTTTTTTTACAGGACTGACGGGCAGCTAACTTATGTAACATACATACAATAGCTAAGTACCAAGGTGATTAATAAGCTGCATGAGAAGTTTTAATCTAGGAATGGATTAGATGAATGGATGCGACACTTGTTCTTGGTTCCCCACATGAACTTTAGGCCAACCGGAGCCGAGAAATTGTCTAGAACTTCATTTATCTGGCTTTCCGCCTTCTTTAAGCATGATGACCAATCTTCATTTCACTCGAACTTCAAGTTCTTTCCTGGAAAATTTTTCGTTTTCTATTGTTTTTTTTTTTTTTTTTTTTTTTTTTTGTGCCTCTACACTCCCTCATTCGAAAATTGATAAGAATGAGTGAAAAAGTCGTGGCAAAACTATGGCATAAAGGAAGTGATAAGTTTGACTTTTCGTCGTAACTATCTCGGTAGTACATGGTTGGTGTCCTCTTCCACAGTACGAGTATGAATGCTTTAAGTCACGTGCTGGATGTAATTCAATCGGATTAAGTAGACGATGTGATGATTTCTTTTTTTTTTTTCCTTTTTTTGCCAGGGCATGTTGACTTATTATTACGTGTGTAGTGTTGTACTGTACATTGTTTTTTTATATGGCATTGTAAGCCTTTTTTTTTTCTTATTCTCATATATATAGAAACATATATGTTAAATTATGCTGCCAGTTATGGTGGCTTTCCTGGGGTTCCTTGCTCTTCTGGTCGTCGAATAGTACCCATGGCTTTCTTGGGCTTCATAATGTTTGACATTTTTATGAGAGAAGCTAATATTTTAGGTGCGTAATATGGATTGCTTAGCCAGAAGTATCTTTAACTTTTTCATTTGTCCACTGTTGTAAAGATATTTGGAAGGAAACTTGAACTAACTTCATTCGAGCTTATGAATGAAGTGTGTATAGGATGTGCTAATAAAAATGTCTTCCTTCTCAGGAAGAGTCACGTCCGTTTGACATGATAGTTTATAGAATAAGATCGAAAATAATGTATTTTATATCTGGCCAATTTAGTTTTACTTCAGTGCTATGAGGGTTGCAAATTTAACAATTATTCACTTAAAATCGTGAGAAGCAATAAAGTGTTTGATAGGACGAATGGCGTGTTCGACAACTTGGCGTATTGTACGTGAGGATCTCGGCCTAAAAGCGTACAGGATTCAACTTGTGCAAGAATTGAAGCCAGACGATTTGAATTTGCATCTTTTTTTCAGTGAATGGGCTCTGGAAAAACTCAATGAAAATCCGTTGTTTTATCGTGAAATTTTGTTCAGTGATGAAGCCCATTTCTGGTTCAATGGATACGTTAATTAATGATGAGTAACCCGAAGAGTACCAAGAGCTACCATTGCATCCATTAAAAACAACGATATGGTGTGGTTTATGGGCTGGTGAAAGCATTTGTCGATATTTCTTAAAAAAAAAGGCAAATCAGAATGTTACCGTCAATGGTAACCGTTATCGCGCCATGTTAACAGACTATGTGCTTCCTGAAATTCAAGTACATGGTCTCGGTGAGCTCTAGTTTCAACAAGACTGCGCTACGAGCCATACAGCGCGTGAAGCATGGTCTTGTTGAGAAATCATTTTGGTGAGCACTTAATTTCACATTATGCTACGGTAAATTGGCCGTCTAGATCGTGCGATATCACACCTTTGGACTATTTTCTCTAGGGATACGTAATGTCTCAGGTCTTCAGGAATAAGCCAACTACGATTGACGCTTTGGAAGCCAACATTACTCGTATTATCCGCGAGATACAAGTCGCTGTGCTCGAACGAATCGCCCAAAATTGGACCTTCCGAATGGACCACATCAGACGTAGTCGTGCCAAAATTTACATTATTTCATTTTTAAGGAGTAAATGGCATGAATTTTTCTGTTAACTGATAATAAAAATTTTAAGTTCACTTTCAAATTTATGTGTTTTATTTTACACTAAAAATCAAACCTCAGGATGAATCCCCATACATAAAAGCGCTCCGGGCATCGACCCACTTTCCGGTCTATTCGTGAGACCAGAATGTAAATAAAAACAAACAAGTTTATGAAAATAAATAAGAAAATCCCGAACTCTTCATCGGAAAAGTGAGGCTTCTGGCAGTGGTTCCAACTAAAACACAACTTCACCCCTAAAACCATCTATGTACAATCCTGTTGCACTACGAATGTAGACGGTTATCCAACAAGAGGTGTTATTTTAAACATCACGCCGTTCTTGTATTGTAAAATATAAAGTTATCATTGTGAAAACTTGTGATAAGTAGAAACCAGAAGGTTAATGTAAATTGATACATCTTTGGATGTAAAAAATTAAAATATCGAGGAAACGTTTCGAAAAGTTTGTACTATTTAAGTTATCGTCAAGTGCCTTATCGCATACCTATAGTGTATATACGTTTGATATTCTCCGACAGGTTAGTTCTCGAACCCATGTTCATCCGGCAATGTCAGCTTAAAATGTCGCCGCCGTGTTTTAAAGTGGGACTGAAAAGCCAGGTGTGTCCATTTCAAGACGATCACAGGCATTTAGATCAACACAAAAGTATTCTGAGTGATGAGGCTCATTTTTATTTGATTGGGCACGTTAACAAACAGAGCTGTCGCATCTAGGGGGAAATGGTCGAACAACCTATCCATCTACAAAATGTGACAGTTTGGCGCGGTTTTGGCCTGTCGGTGTTATTGGACCTTTTTTCGAAAATTATGCTGGTGCAACCGTTTCAGCGAATGGATTGCATTACCAAACCATGTTGACTGACTTTTTTTACTAATGCTACGAACAGGGACGACGTATTTTTTCAGCAAAATGGCGCCACTCAGCTGATAAAATAAAATAAATGTATTACGTGACAAATTTCTAAGACCTGGGGTTTCTCGAAATGGAGACTTTAGTTGGCCGCAGACATCATGTGAACTAACACCATTACACTTTTTTTTTTGGTCTATGTTAAAGGTAAAGTATATGCCAATACTCTAAAGAAAATATCAGAGCTATTATTCGCGAAATACAGCCGTTAAGTCAAAAGAATGACTTTTTGTAGGAACATGTGAGAGCTGGCGTGATTTCGATATCGTGCTGATAAAGTCAAGAGAAAATTTTTGATGTGCACATCTATTCCCATAATACACCACAGCCACAGAAAAGCGGTGCCTTAAAATGTAGTTCCTTCCAAAGTTCCAATATACACCACCACTTGGGCAATGGCCACCCATTTACATTACAAAAGGATAACCACAACATTTGTCATTAAGTGGTTCCCCAGACTTCACAAATTGTTAGTCGTCATAGATGATGCACTGATGTATAAGTTGTCTTTAGATGACTGGCATTTGTGAAACGATAGAGGTCAAACTAATAGCCATGGTAAAGGATTATCTTCTCAACAACTAGAAAGGATCACTCATTTACTTTGACTTGGCCAAAGTTATTAAATATTAAACGATCATCAAGTTCGAATTATATGAAAAATTCCCCAGAGACTGCGTTTACAAGATCTACAATGAGCGGGACAGTTTGAGATGCAAGGTAATCTTCACCGGAGAATACCGAGGAGATTCGCAGTTCATATTTAAATCCGAAACGTTATATTTTGTAGTGAAATTAATATCAACTGCTTTAAGCTTCACAACCACATGATTTTGATGGTTGTTCGGAAAGTCATCAAGGTAGAGTGTCATAACTCCCTTACAATACTCAATTCTTCATTATTCTGATAAATGCTTTCCTTTCTTTGGCTGCCTTGTTGTGGCAGAAAGGCTTAAGAGTCAAAGATCCATTCTTTGACACCCATTCCATCGGACATAAGTCCCAAATCGGATTAGGGACGTATTTAGATATTTAAGACAATTCATTTCTTTACTTAATTTCAAGACCTTTCCAATGGTATTAAACATGCTATATTTTCTGCTTACTTCAAACGGTTTATTTCCCTGGAAGTGCAATTCATCCGCTATGGTAGAGAGTACAGAGAGTCACGAAAAATTTTTCGTTGATTTGGGCATTATGTCCTGCTTAAATGGAGCTTTTGTCCCTAATGTCCCTCCACCAAAGGATTATACTCCAGGTGGTACTCGCCCGCCGTTTTTTCAAGGAAACAGCCAGGTTTCGGCGCAGATTCAGAAGCTGTTGCATCACGTGATTTCGATGTCTCCTGCGACGCTTTCTACGACATGTTCGGTTAATAAAGTTGGAACGATATAGAGAGTACCATAGGGTCCTTGTCTCTTATGGTTAAACTTCATCAGAATAGATCAGTCGTCCGTCAGAGTGCTATTTTTGATGGCTTGTCTTGGAAAACCGGAAAGATGGAACGGGCTAAAGAAGAGGTACACCCTGAAGGACTACCGTCTAAGAGGCAATCAAAGAGGAAACGGAGACGTAGGATAAACGGCGCAAAGAGACGGCAAGTACTTTCGAAGACACAAGTGCTAAAAGTCTCACTCCCCCAGGGGTGACGATGGGTGAAAGGAACACCCACTGAAACTGACCATGGATGGTCGATGGATCTCTCCGCGCACTATACTCGGATGAAACCGGTGCTGCAATCAAGAAAAGCTGTAGTTGCATGAAGCCATCAAATCCATCGATTTGTCTTCAGATGAACACGATATCCGGACAAAACCAGTAGTAGAACCAACCAGTGGTGGCTTTCCCAACGCAAAATCCGGGTGAAACCAGTGCTGCAGCTCTGGGTATAGAACTTGAAAGCCAAGAGTGAAGCCAGACTAACAGGTCTGAAGAAAGTGGCGACCATGTAGACGTCTTTTCCGATCTTCGGTATAAAGGCTACTCTCACTGTTTGCCAGAGCTTACCAGCAGCTGGTTAATAGCTTTTTGTGACATAACTGGGTATATGCCATCGGTGACAAGCTACTTGAAGCCATTAAAGAAGCAACAGCATATTATATGACTGATGAGATATATTAGTTATTTAGCTCACTAGCAGCTTTATTAATATGAGCTAGTAGTGAGCTGATTCTGATTAGGTTACCTAATAATATTTGCAAGAACAGATGACTCTAGTTTTTTCGTGCACTCATGTTTGTGTAAGATTTAATTTCACTGGATGCCTATACATATCTATGGGAGCAAGAATACCATACGCCGTGCAATCGCCTTCTGCCTTTCTGAGTACCAATTCGGAACTGTGTTAGAGGTACGAGTTCCACCCTTATAAAAATTAAGATTAAATGGCAGCGAAAATCATTGAAATACTACAATGTCTTAAAGGTAGTAAAAATGTTTGATCTTTCGTTGCAAAAATTAGAAATTCTGTCTCATCTTCCATCCCTACACTCATTTACAATGACATTCTAGCTGTCGGCTCTTTGGACAAAGCCAATCTGCTTGCTGCACACTTTGCGGCCAGCTCAACACTTACAGATTGTGCTTTGTCCCCGCCTACACTTGAGTGCATCGAATCTACGATGGGACAAATCAACTTTCGCACTCGTGTAGTAGCAAGAGTATTTAAAGATCTTAATATACAAGCACACAAATCCGCTGGTCTAGATGGTATATCTCGCTTTTTCTGAAAAGGTGTTCTTCCTAGCTGGCAATACCACTGCGTAAGCTTTTTTATCAATTCTACTCTTTAGGGCTCTTTCCGAGCAGATGGAAAACAGCATTTTTCCGTCCCTAAAAAAGGCGAATCTTCTCTCTTCGTCCCTTCTTTTCAAGGCATTGGAAACGCTGATAAATCGTCAGCTCACGAAATATGTTGAAACACGAAAACTTCTCAATGACTGGCAGTACGGTTTTCGTAGCCACAGGCCCTCTGGTTATTTGATGGCATGTCTCACCGAAAAGTAGACCCAATCTGGCAAAAGCCAGATAGTTACACTTGATATTTCTAAGGTATTTGACACAGTTTAGCATCAGGCTCTTTTGTCGAAAATGCGTGCTTTTGAGATTGATGACTTTCTTCTTCAATAGATTGGAAATTACCTTTAGAAACGTTCAATTCCAGTTGTATTGGATGGTTTTAAGTCTGCTGGTACTCTCTGCTCTTCATATTCGTTCCCTGACTCACGGCCCTTCGGCTATAGAACGGCAACGGCAGTGTTATGATAAGCATAACTGATTAGGAAACTACCAACAGAGTGGAATTTAATGCTTCCAAAACACAATGCTGTCTGCTGTCATAAAAGCGAAATTAAAATAACCAGCCATTATCCATGAATGGCACTTACATCGTCGAAACCGAAAAACTTTCCATTCTCGGTATGTGTGTGAGAACTTACGTTGGAATGACCACATATTCGATGTCGTCAAAAATGTTGTAAAATGTCTAGGTTTCCTCAAGCGATATAAGGAATACTTAACCCCTTCTGATCTGACCTCGATATGTAAGGCCCAAAATTGGAGTACAATGCCTACATCTAGTCACGTGCTCCTAAAACCTCCCTGCATCTGCTGGATAGGAGGTGCACTCATAGATGATACTAATATCAGTCAGACAATTGACACCCTGTGACACCGACGTGTGTGTCTCTTGTCTCACTTTGTTTTATCGCTATTTCCACTACCAGTGCTCCGTTGAAATCGACAGTAGCATTCTGCCCCTGCAAACCTTCAATAGTAACACCCGTCACGCTACTGATGAATGCTCATCAGTATACCCTCAAGCCTACTTTCGGACATATTCTAAAATATAGGCAAGCCGGAGGCAATATTTACGGACTGTTCTTCCAAAGATATCTGCGTTATTGTGTTAAATTCACCCAGGCTGATCTTAACATCATGCTTAAGACATTGAGCTTATGTCTCATCAAGGAGCTTTTAGAAAACAAATAATATAAAAATCGTATCCAAAAACTTACCTGCTTTACATATCCCCTCTCCTTATCCATTACTTTTACCTTTAAATTTTTGTTTTTGTTTTTCGTACAATAGGAATTTTGATTATGAGACTACACATAGGGAAGACCACTTCATTTTAGGGGTTAGGCCACTCTAAACGCCGTAAAAACAGGATATTTTGAGATTTTTTTTAAGAAAAAATATAAAATAAATCGAGTTTGCAAAGGCAGAAGCTGCAGTAGGATTGACTATAAAATATATTTTTATATAATAATATTTAAAAATGGCGGGTGTGCAACGTTTCTCAGATGACCTCTCTGTAAATGTTGAACTATGATAAGTCACTAACTTTTTTTTTTATTGTACATAACAATAGCTTAAGAAGTATCTACGTACTATTTTTTTGATATATTGATTTTTGGCCGCATGGCGCACTTCCAAAGTCAAACTTGCAAAATTCGTAGAAAAATTGCCACAAAATTGTTAATAATAAATGTACTACTACGTGCTTATTTAGACAATATAATACATGGGCTGAATAGTCAGTGCCGTTTCTAAGAGAAGGTATCATTTGAAATAAATCCATACCTTTTTCAATTAGTACCAACCTTCAAAAGATACGTGTATAAATTTGACAGCTGTCGGAAGATTAGTTCTCGAGATATAGCGTTATGAGTGAAGCAAATTTTGTTATTGTGAAAAAATTGTGTTGATTTATCATTGCTTTTTGATGGGAAAAAACGCAGCCGATGCAAAGAAATGGCTTGATAAGTGTTTCACGGACTTTGCACGAGCTGAACGAACCATTCGCAAGTGGATTGAAAAATTTAAAAGTGGTCATACAAGCACCGAAGATGATGCACGCAGTGGAAGTCCAAAAGAGACTGTTTCAGATGAAAACATCAAAAAAGTTCTCAAAATGATTACGTATGACCGTAAAGTGAAGATGATCGAGAAAGTTGAGGCTCTGAAGATCAAAAGAGCGTATTGGATATGTCATACACGAATATTTGGACGTGCGAAAGCTCTGTTCAAAGTGGGCGCCGCGTTTGCTCACAGTTGACCAAAAACAACAACGTGTTGATGATTCAGAGGAGTGTTTAAAGCTGTTCAACCGCAATAAATCCGAATTTTTGCGTCGGTATGTGACAATGGATGAAACTTGGCTCCATTACTTCACACCTGGTTGTCAAGTCGGCAGTCAGCTGAGTGGCGAGCAGACGACGAACCTCGTCCAAAACGACCAAAAACTGGCAAGGTTATGGCATCCGTATTTCGGGATACACATGGAATAATTTTCATCGACTATCTCCAAAAGGGGAAGACTATCAACACATTGCGTTGTTGGAGCGTTTGAAGGACGAAATCGCAGAAAAACGGCGGCATTTGAAGAAAAAGAAAGTGCTGTTTCATCAAGACAATGCACCGTGTCACAAGTCGATGAAAACGATGGCAAAATTGAATGAATTCGGCTACGAATTGCTGCCCCACCTACCGTATTCTCCAGATTAGGCCCCCAGCGACTATTTCCTGTTCGCAGACCTCAAAAAAATGCTCGCCGGAAAGAGATTTAAGACCGATGAAGAAGTAATCGCCGAAACAGAGGGCTATTTTGAGGCTAAATCGAAATCGTACTACAAAACTGGTATCGAAAGATTGAAAAATCGTTTCAATCAGTGTATCGCCCTCGAAGGCAACTATATTGATAAATAAAGTTGAATTTTGCAATGTGTTATTTTTAAGGATCTTGTTAAAATTTGAAGTGAATTGGTTAAAAATTGTTCAATTTATGGGTGCGGAAAACTTGAAAAATTCAGTTTTGAGATAAACGCGTTGAAAATTTTAAGTTATAGGAAGTTAAACCTGGCGGCCTTGTACTATACTTTAAAAAACAAATACTTTTAGATATTTCCCGGCCATAATCTTTTGGGATATCATTTTTGAGGTCTGTGCCCAAGAAATGGAAGTGCGTGCTGACAACTCAGTATTAAGTTTCAGTTGGGGTGCATCACAGCTGTGAAAATATCGTTGGGAATCAACAAGCCCATTGAAAGCGATAAGAAAAAATCGATTGTTTGAAAATCCTAACCTCTTAAAGATTTGCCCTACAAATCGATGAAGTTTGTCGGTCCCCGTAATCAATGACTCTGAATCAATCCGGGTGATCATCGCAAAACCTGTATTTGGATTTTATCAGTACAAACTATTTGAGTTTGCTTTTGTTGTTCTTTCTGGCAGCTTAAATTGGTCACGAATTAAATAAAGCAACTCGAAGACATAATTGTAAAAGTGGTCTATGGTGAAAGAAGAATCCGACGACCATGGGGCAGAAGGATAAATTGAAAGGACATGATATGAATCAGCGTGAGATAACTTTGAAAAAAAAAAAACAACTTCTCTATAGCAGTACGTATTCTTGGCCTTTTTTCGCTTTCCTCAAATATGGGTTTGAAGAACAAAACTTAATTTTTGTTATCTGGGAATAAAATAAAGCTCTGTTAATGCCTTTGGCTGACTTTGTCGTTTACTTTGGTCTGAATCGATAAGCATAAGGAAACACAGCAGGACATTATTTTTCTATCACAGAGGGATTGTAATACGGGTCTTGTGGTTGAATCTTATGATTGTGGATGTACAAACTTTCGTATTTGTATCTGTTTTGAATACTGTTTGATTTGGTTTTAACTTCATTGAACCGTATACTCCTTATTTCAAATTGAAGTCTACAAAGGAAAGGTTTTTTTATTAACCATTTTACACATGTCTAAATACCCATCTTACAACGGACATACTATATGGAGTCAAGAAAACAAGGAATTGCTCCTGTAAAAAATAATGAAACTGTTGTAACTAAGTAAATGGAGAGAATGCAAATGTATAAGTACCATACTCACACTTAAAAATGGCATCAGCGGAAGGATTCCTCGGATTGGATAAAGAGTCCTCCACAAGGCAATTTATTTCATTTTATATAATCGACACGTACTCAAGAGGTTAGAGTTGATCTGTACGAATATTTCTTAATAATTTCAACAGCAACACCGAAGTTCTCGGCGGTGCAAAAGCAATTATTATGTGCCCATATAAATTAACCATCGGTATGTAAGGTTTATCCACTGAAAAAAAAAATTCAATGTTTTTAAAAGCACGCATTTTTGAAAAAGGTCAAAACCAGCCTTTGCCAAATACGTCTGGTATATAAAACAATTCTACCCCGCTTTTGCCATGGAGTTAGCAATAAACATGGTGCTAAAAAAACCGTCCTGAGGAATTTATCGGCGATTTTCGTGATACTAAATATTTGTTTAGCGATTCCATGAGCCTGGGAAGAATTCGCGTAAGTTGAATGATATGGGTAGAGAAAACGATGTACTGTTTTTGAAGAAGTCTTGGAGAAATGATTATTTTCCATCTGCTTGGAAGGAATCCTAAGAAGTATTTCTAATTAAAAAACAACTTACGCAATAGTGAAGCAGGTGCATTTATTTATGTAAATATCTTTACAGCTTTTGATTTTGATGCGGGCTGTAGCCCCCATATATTTGGCTTAATACAGGCTTAACCTAACTATGACCAACAACTATCAGAAAGTCTTAAGAGCTATGAGCCAATTGAATGGTGAAGGAGGTCTCGTTTGAAACGGGAAGTGCTCAGATTGAAATAAAGAACGGAGAGGTTTCAGTTGACCTTCCGGAGACTTCAGGAGATTTGTTCGTTGAAGTCATATCAGGTGCGGTGGACCGGTAGATAGAAGACACGAGGAAAGCGTAAATTACGTGGGTTGGTGTTGCAGCAAGTAGAGTTGAAAAAGAATGCGCAGTTGATGAATGAAAACAATGTCAGCAATATTCCTACGTTCTTCTATTGAATTTATATTGATAAGTCTGGGGCGGTCCTGATAGGGAGGTATGATTAAATGGTCGTTCTACGGTAGACCACGAAGGGCAAACTGGAGGAATGGACGTTGAATACCCTCGATTCGGGAAACATGAACTCAATGAAAAGGGGACCGAGCTTGACTGGAATACGCAAGCACAGAACGATCAAAACTAACAGGAGATCTGGTCACTCACGGGTTGCAAAAATTCATCGGACTACCATTTAATAAAGCCAAGTGATGAGTTTGTTGCAGAGAGTAGTGCAGTTTGATAAAATGAAGATATGTACCACGATAGTTTGAGTAGTCGGAAGAAGAGTAGGTGCGATGAAATACCACCCATAATTTGTTTCTTTTGTGGAAAGGGCAGTGACCAGAGATAGATTGATAAACTTGAAAAAGCCCTTTTTAGATAGGTATCGATTTTACGGAACTTAGCTTTGAAAAAATTGTAATAAGAGAGAATTGATGGTGGAGGCGATTGGCGGGGAGAGTTGTGGAAGAATTAAAGAAGAAGAGGAGAATGAAAGTTTCCAATAGTTGAAAGAGATGGTAAACAACACGATACTGACGAGTTGATGGGATCAGTTGTGAATATAAGATCTAATTGCCTTTCCATATAGTTAGGAACACCACTGACGTAACATATACCCGTATCTGTTAACTGTTCCAAAAAGAGACATTACTTAGTAGAAATGGGATTAGAAGCGATGAAAAAATATAGGGGTTCAAATGGAGTCCATTCCAGCTGAGGAAAATCAAAATTGCCGTCGATGCTGATATTATTAAACGAGTCCGATAAGTCAATCAAATTGTCAATTGCATCAATAACATGTTCTTATGATTCGATGCGTTGGGCCGGAAGAATGTACCAACACGAAAGTACAAGTGTTATTTTAACTGAAGACATTCAATCAAAGAGGTGTGCGATCATCATTCTGAAAAACATTAAATGAAAAAGGGGATAACATCTGTTTTTTTTTTTTTGTCGGAGATATCATTAGTTTCAGTCAGAACGTAAATATTTAAATAGAGAGTATGAGATTGATACAAAACGGAGTGGGTCTTAGAACGCAGTCCTTTTACGTTCTGCTCATAGAATATAAAAGAAAGGTTTCTACATGAGTTGTCAGGTACTAAAAAATTTATTGTGGTCAAGTCGAATGCATTGGAGGTGTAAGACTCTTTTAGATTGTACATAGTGGCGAAGAGCGGCAAGATCGTCTGCAACTTGTTGGCAAGGCGTATTGAAAATCTTGTGAAACTTTATCTAAAGTTTCCTGAGACTAGTAACATCAGTAGGGAGGTCTTCCTGCTGGATGCATACCATGACGCTTGTTTATGTTTTACTCTTGTAGCAGACCGAGTCGGATTTATCTAGCAGATAGGCTATATATAGACGCATATTCTAGTATATCTTTTTATCCTTAAGCCAAGAGAGCACATAGCGATATTTGGTGAAATCGCTGGTTTTTTGCTTTAATTTAACCGCGAAAGATGGTCAATAGATGAGGGAGTGATTAAATAAGAAGGGTTTGATGGCGCAATAAATAAAATGTCAGAATTGGGGCTTGAAATGTGAAAACTGATCAAATAAGGATACTTAGCTCCAGATCTGAGGTCGAAATTAAAGAAGGCATGTGTGATCAGGGTTGAGTGGTGGCAGTTTGAGGAGTTGTGATTAAATTGAAAGAGACACGTTGGAGTTTGGTTTGAGGTGGAATAGAGGGAGTTTGCTGGCTTATTTATGAGGGACTGCTTAAATTTATCCTGTTTCTTGGTGGAATTCCAACCATTTGTAGACACGTATCTCTCGAAGATTAAAATTGCTGCTAGCTGGATTATGGGAAAACCCTTCACATTTGGCCGGAAGATTCAGTTTGAAGCTGCGCTTGCTATTGCTATGAGATGCTGAAAGTAAATTGCAGTGGCTAATGGTGATGTCAGAAATACGAAATTCAATCAGCTCCTGTGTTTGGAGTCTGGGAACGCCTTTGATAGAAAGCGTAGTGACCATTTGATTCTTTGAAGTAATTTTGTTTAGCCTACGTTGATTTAAAGTGATTGATAAGCTTCCGTGGGGCTGTGACATACAAAGATGTATTTTCTGTTGTCAAAATGGAAGAAGCTTTGTAGGAATCAGCAGAATAGATAACTTTGACGTCACTCAATACTTTATAAATGAGACGTAAGAGAGTTTCTTCATTCCTGAATCTCATGAAGTTCTGGAATAAACCTGCAATTTTTCTATCCATGTACATTATTTTGCTAGCAATTTCCACTGTACGTTTAAGTAGAATACCATTACAAAAGAGCATTGGGATGAACGATGAAACAGAATTCCCAATAATTTAATGAAATCAAAAAGTTTCTATTACTCTTGGGACATAATATTGTCTGCCTTTATGTCGCATTGGAATTCTTTACATTTGAGATGGACCTTGATGACAATTTATTTTTACTTTCTGCGACAACAAATTGTCGATCTGGTGTTAACCAGAAGCATACCTGGGTAAGATGTCAAAAATAAATCTTAGATGTCAGAATCGTATATATGAGTATTTGTGTGTTCTAGAAATATGTTTTCAATTGTGGTGGAGTGTTTTATTAAGGCACAAGCGTCTACAAGTGAGCTTTTGTCCATCAGCTTTTCACTGCAGATAGGGCAGATAGGGTACCCAACCCCTTCGGGATATCATTGACGACGAAAGAGGGAGGTAGAATTTTCTCATAAAAACGGGGAGTTATTTTTTACTAGTTAGCACGAGGTTCAAAAATTTCAACATCTGTAACGGAACTTGTCTGATCAATTAACCGTCAACCAGATTAATCATACTGCGATTGGCTCCAGACAATCCTTCAGCATTCTGAATGTTCGAACTTTCCAAGGAGTCAACATCGACTCAGATCATACCTTGTTTTAGCCAGAGTACATATGTGTTTATCATAGGCACAACAGAGTTAAGTAAGACCACCAGAGGCCTATGTTTAAAATTTACAATCTTTGCCGATCGTGTTCCCTCCTATCTCTTCCAAAATCATAGCTCCGATACACAAACCTTAGAACAGCAATGAGAATGTTGTCAACAAGCTATCAGACAGCGTGCTCCTGATGTAATGTGCTAGCCTTGTAAAGAGACATCCTCTTATATGCCTGTAAGTCCAAGCTTCTTCCCTAGAGCTGCCTGCCATGACAAATGCACAACAGTCTTCTTGATAGTCATCATCTACATATATGTATGTATACGACCTAGACCTTTAATACATCACAGTATTCCAAAAATAAGATAACCAAGTCTTGCCCGCACCTAGGCAATAATTTCATTTATCCCAAGTTAAGTAGTTTGAGTCTACAATACCTATTTATATAGGTTCATCGTGAGGTTTGATTTATAGTGTAAAATAAAATACATAAATTTGAAAGTGAACTCAAAATTTTTAATATTGCTTAAAAAAACAATTCATGGCATTTAGCTTTTGAAAATGACATAATGTAAATGTTGGCCACAACTACGTCTGAGATGGTGCATTCGGAAGGTCCAATTTTGAGCGATTCGTTTGAGCATAGCGACTGGTATCTCACGTATAACACGAGTAATGTTGGCTTTCAAAGCGTCAATAGTAGCTGACTTATTTTGACTTATTTCTGAAGACCAGATACTTTACACATTCCCAGAGAAAATAGTGCAAAGGTGTGATATCGCACGATCTAGGCGGCCAATTAACCGTAGCAAAACGTGAAATTAAGTGATCACCAAAATGATTTCTCAACAAGTCCATTGTTTCACAAGCTGTATGGCTCGTAGAGCCGTCTTGTTGAAACCAGAGCTCACCGAGACCATGTGCTTGAATTTGAGGAAGCACATAGTCCATAAACACTCACTTTTGAAAAAATATGGACAAATGATTCCACCAGCCCATAAACCGTACCATACCGTTGCTTTTAATTGATGGAATGGTAGCTCTTGGTACTCTTCGGGTTACTCATCAGCCCAAATACGGCAATCTGGTTTACTAACGTATCCATTGAGCCAGAAATTGACTTCATCACTATAAAAATGTTCACTATAAAACACCGGATTTTCATTCAGTTTTTCCAGAGCCCATTCACTGAAAATATGACGCAAATTGAAGTCGCCTGGCTTCAATTCTTGCATAAGTTGAATTTTTTTACCATTTTAGGCTGAGATCTCTACGTAAAATACCCCAATATAATTTAAGCACTACGTGCTGGATGTGTTCTAACCGGTCGAGTATCATTCACTAATGTAAACTGGGATCAAATTTGCGAATGGTATTGGCAATAGTGGTTTCAGTAGGTCGATTATGCGCACCGTAAGTTCCTCAAATCCCACGAAAAACATTTCTCACTGACCGCTGTTTTTTGTAATACAGCTGAACAATTTGGAGACACTGTTGTAGTGTGAGTCTTTTTGTGATGACTTGCCAAACGATACTGAACAAAAATGATAAAGCAATTTGATAGGAGTCACGCGTGATCTGCCAAAAAAAGCCTATTGAAAATAAACCTCAAGATGAATCACCCTATATTTAAATTACAATATTGTACATGTAGTTGGTGTCGTGCGTTTACTAATTTTATTGACCCCTTACATTGCAAGTCATAATGTATTAGCTGTATGTGTTTTCATAATGAAATAAAGTCAAACAAAAAAATCTAGTGTTCTAAGAGAGAAATGAAAGGGCCATGAAACAAAATAATTTCCGAAAATAACTATCCACCAAAGCACACCAGTACTTCAAATGATGCAACGAATTGTTCAAGTCCATGAAAAATTAGGTGAGTATTTATCAATGCTATACTTAATATCACCACCAACATGACACATAACCCTTAATCAACGTTAAATCGGCTGAAATTTATTTCCGCCTCCAAAACGGATCTATGCGTTTCCTACAACTTCCGGCACACTTAAGACTATAAACACGTATGAGGTTAAGTATGTAAGTGCGCACTTCCCCCCGCGAGGCTTGATATAATTTAGATTTTCGGAAATTTGCTTACCAACAGGGCTTTTATGTGCGCACAATTTCAATGCACCGGAAGGCGCTTTAATTAATGAGAGTTTAGGAATGTCCATAAAAGCCATGTTAACTTAGAGTAGACGAAACTAATGCTCCAACAAGGAAACTAAATCCTTCTGATGATATAAATTATCTTTAGCCATGTGTGCGTGAAGCTAGGAAAATACATGCATTGTCGTCGTGACAACAGCATATTTGAAATTCACCCGAAACTGCTAATATTTATGAGATAAAAGGTCTAAGGTTATTTTTCGCAATGAATATGAATTTGCCAAGGAGATTCCATATGGAACACTATATCCTTGTATAGTAGTTTTTACGTCATCACAGATGAAAGGTTATGTGAGTTACGTTTTGGTTATTAGTTAAGTCAGACAACTTTGCAGACGTGTGTGTCCATGATCCTGTTTTGTTGAGGCGAAAATATTGTTCACTTCCCTTGTACATTGCAGTGTGAGTAAACCCTTGCAACAGTTTGAAATGAAAGTAAATGGTTCCTTTCAACAACCGGATCTTGTAAATAGTGCTCCTTTCGTAAAGACCTACGCAAATAATTTAGAACTGAGAATAGTGCGATCTATTGCACGAGTATCTGAGTATATTAAATCCCAGCTCATATTTGTGATATGAGTACCCACTAACAATATTTTATGAAAAGGGATGAATGGAATGAAACGGATATAGATACTAAAAGTAAAAAGAAGTTGAGAAGATTTTAGGGAGCATACTGTGGAGAAATAATTATCTAATATATTCGAAGGATCACAATCAAAGACGTATTGATAAAAAAATAAGGACTAAGTTCTCATAAGTAAAACAAAATAGCCCTGAGGTTTCAAGTTGCTTATCTGCATTGTGATAAAAACGGAGTACCAATCACAATATGCGAAATGTCAAATATGAAGACAATATCCAAGAACTTTAAGGGGTAAAGGGTTTGTATCTTGTGAAAAGAAAGTTCACTGTTTATGCTTAGTTTTGATAAGTCCGAAAATAAAGAAGATATTTACAGTACTAAAACTCTTGTTAATATCGTAGTCACAATCGAACCTATGTGTAAGAACACAAGATCGATCCTGCAATGTTGAAAAGACGATGCCAAGACTAAAATGAAGAACTTCCACCGTCTTCCATAAACTGCCAAGGAAAGCACCCAGCAAACTATCGCGGATGTGAAGTGGTGAAAGAACTCCAAAAAAAGGCGAGATACGTCCAAACCCAAATGCGACTATAAATAAACCTAATATTACTAAAGAACAGGCAGTGAAAGAAAGAAAATCCATCGTGGTAAAGTCGAAGGATATACAAAAAAAAGAACGCAAAGGAAAAGCCGCCACCGATTGACGCGCAGACGTATGCACAAGCTGCGTCGCAAGGAAATAAAAAAAGCGGTGTTACGCCAGATCCAGTGGCTCACGTTTTCTCCCTAATTCTCACGACTCTTGAGGAGCAAAGCAGAACAAATAAGCTTTTAGTTGAAAAATTGAGCAAATTCGAGAAAGAATTACGTAAAACTCGATTCAAGCATGAATATGAAACAAGTGCTTAAAATATTGACGTGGAACGCAAACGGCCTTATTAAAAAACTTGACGAACTGGAAGTGTTCTTACAAAAAGCCAATATTGACATTTGCTTGATTTCTGAAACTCACTTGAGGATAGGACCTCGTGTGGAACTAAAGGGATACTATGCTTATCATGCAACCCACCCATCAAACAATGCCAGAGGCGGATCCTCATTGTTCATTAAAGATTGTATTGAGCACTCTATAAATATGAAGATTGAATGCGATGCAATGCAGTTAAGTTCGGTTCGCGTAAAATAGAACAACCTGCACTACAACATTGCATCCATTTATTGTTCTTCGCGATGTAAGCTAAAAAAGAATGACTTTAAAGGTATCTTTGATTCACTCGGACCGAATTTAATAATTGGTGGTGACTTTAATTCGAAACATACCTTCTGGGGCTCAAGATGTATTACAGCGAAAGGCAGAAAGCTCTCTGAAGATAGTATGCCATGTAAAGTTGACTTTTTCTCGACAGGAAAACCAACATATTGGCCTTCGGATATAACAAAGACCCCCGATCTCGTAGACTTCTTGTCACAAAGGTAGCAGCCAAAATTTCTACAAACATCGAGGAAAATTATGATCTCTCCTCAGATCATTCACCAGTCATTTTAACACTAAGCATACTCTTAATTAAGGATGAAGTGGCGTCTAGATGAACTAATAACAAGACTAACTGGAACGGTTTTAGAAACTACTGCAATGAACATATTGTTCTAAACGTGTCGCTAAAAATATAAAACGAAATAGAAGACGAAGTCGACAGATTCATCAAAGTCCTGCAGAACGCTACCTGGAACAACTCTAACAAGAAAAGAGAAAGCAAGTAGTGAAATATAAAATAAAAATCTACGAATGGACAAAGATATGGCGAATTGTTCTCAATGAGACCAAATCTACTCATGTTCATTTAACTTAGCCGGAAAATAAACAACCTTCCCATTTTCATTAACTCGGTACAAATACCATATGCAAATGAAGCAAAGTATCTAGGAATGACACTAGATGTAAAACTGAAGTGGAAGCCGCATGCTAAGAAGAAACGTGATGAACTACTACTAGGAAAACATTCCAAGTTAAGCATGCATAACAAACTGCTCATCTATAAGCAAGTGCTTAAACCTGTTTGGACGTAGGGTATACAACTTTGGGACTGTACTAAACCAAGCAACCGAAATATTCTCCAAAGCTATCAAAACAAAGTTCTAAGACAAGTCGTGAACACCCCATGGTATATCAGAAACAGTGATATCCACAGAGACTTAGGAATAGTTACTGTCTGAAATAATGAACTTTGCTCGGAAACTCCGTATTCGTCTTCATGGTCATTGTAATAATAAAATATTCCAAATTCTGGACGAGACAAACTTAGTGCTTCGATTACAAAGAATGAGACCATTCAATCTGGCGCGATAAGGACTATCCGTATATAATAGCGGTACTAGCAGGTGCTTTTGCTGGAAAGCTACCAGCCCCACGCGAACGTTATTTGAAACGGAAACTACTTGATAAGGTAACTTTATTGTAGTCGATAAGAAGGGAGAAAGAATCTCACACTACTATGAGCAACGGGTTCATAGTGTCTATGAAAATTTTCACACCTACCCACCAAAAAAAAAAAAAAATATCTTTTTTATCTTAGGATGTAAATTCATTTTTCAATTTCTTGGCAGGGAATTAAAATTTGATTTGAAGTCCGAAAAAAACTTCTGTATTGCAATTACTAATTAGTCCTTCAAAATACCTTGGAAACTGCTTTAATAATAATTTCCCTTAAAATTTTATAATTTTTTTGAGATAGGGCGCTGGACCTCTACTAATAAACCTCTACAGCTATTTCAATCCACGGTACACTTTTGTGTACGTACTCGACATTGGTTGTTTGGCACTGTCTCTCCGGATATATATCGGTGACGGCTCGATCATTGATAATACTATTCCTTCAACATGTTCTAGGTCAGGTGAGCACATTTTCCTGATCAAGTAGATAATGCTATACAGTTTGTAAAGTTAGTGGCTATATCACCTCCTCTAAAGCCATAAATTGAATGAATGCCGTAGTGTAAATATTTCTCAATTGTGGACCAAGTAGGCTTAAGTCCAGTGCTAATGTCTTAATTTTTTTATTACCCCAGATTAGGTTAGACTCGTTTTATAGATCTTCTATGTAGTATAGTTGATTTGGCTATGTTTAAGCGTGGTGATGACCTATACTCCGCCGACATTTGCCTAATATTATTCCATATTATTCGTAAATGCAGAAATAAAAATATAATTGATTTTATCTAATTCGATCTGAGTTTTCGGTATAGAATAAATCTGCTGAAATAGTTCAGCGGAGGTAATGGAATTATTTGTTCCGAATATAGTCTAACTAGAGGTTAATTTGAGACCGCCCGAAATATTAGGTAAAGGGAAAATTCACACTGAATTGCAATGTGTTGCCGCTGTTAGTTAATAGTCTGGATTTGATAAAATCGTAGGTGGTAGAAATCGTAGAGGTTTCAAAATTCCGTTCGGTTGACTTTTCTTGACAAGAAGAACTCCGACTAGGAAGTTCATCAGCTGTTAACAATGAAGTGGCATGCAATATGATCCGGATAAATCCTACATTAACTTTCGTAGAATTTCATAAAAAGTCTAAGTCTTGCGTCAAAAATTTCTGTATTAGTTTCACACGAATTAAGTGAAAAAAAAAATTTAATAAACCGAATTTATATATATGTCTCTAACTTTATTGGTCACAAAAGGAACCAGGTTTTGGACCACTTAGTTACTGCAGACATATGTTTACAGGGAAGAAACTTCGCCATCAATATCAGAAGCTGGGGTAAATCACTAAAATAAAATGAAACATTATTCACAAACGTCTATCTTTGACAAGCAAAAAGGATGTGGGTTTTAACCACTACAACGTAGGATCACTAATGACAGGGAAAACTATTCAAAAAATTGCTGAGTTGGATTCGGAATTCGAATCCCAGGACGACAGAACTTTCTCTTACACCTAGTTATTGTAATACTGACTTAGTAGATCGGTATTTCTAAATAAATCGAAGATAGTATTGTGCATTGGTATCGCGTACAAACACGGTAGCATCCAACTTTTGGGTTATGTAACCACCGTGTCATAAGCATTGTTAATTGAGCAACTAAGGACTGACATTAAGTCAGTTCGATAAATTGATTCTAGAAAACGATTCTATGACTGCGACTCTTTGGAGATAAATAAGATCTTTCAGGTTTGGCACGGACTACCGCCTTGATCAAAATAGATTTTAGTTCTATTTTTTTGTTAAGTTGGTACATCTGTTTTTGATATTCCCTTTTAATCTTAGCGTCATATCTTGACACTTGCAAAAGTTACGTAGCCAAGAGTACATCTATCTTTGTGTGTGTTGGAGATTTTTTACAATTTAAGAAATGGACTTAAATTTGCAACAACGAACTTGTATTAAATTTTGCGTAAAAAATGGATTTAATGGTGCGCGAACGTTGGAAATGTTGGAAAAGTGTTTCGGCAACGATTCTCTAAAGAATACGGTCATTTCCCAGTGGCAAAAAACCTCAAATTCATGCAAAAAAGAGACCGTGTTAACGTCACAAAAGAGTCGCCAAGCTGAATCTAATCCCACATTCATCAAAAGGATCATTACTGGAGACAAGACGTGGGTTTATGAGTACGGCACACAACCCAGGCACCAGGCAAATGAATGGCGTTCACCAAATGAGCCGAGACCAAAAAAACACGTCGTTTTCAGTCAAAAAAGATTACAACGGAGTCGTGCATCATGAATTTTTGCCAGACAATAAACAAAGAGTATTATTTGAGTATTAAGAGATCAGAATAGTTGGCAGAAAACTCGTGGATTTTGAATCATGATAACGCACCGTCGCACAGTGCCGTCATTATTCGTAATTTTTTGACTAAAAATGCAACAAATACCATCCAACAAATACCATCAGCAGCCTAGAGGAAGTAATGGAAAACTCGCAGAAATGATGGACATACCAAAAACCGAATATAAAAAATGTTTCGAGGATTGGATCAAGTACTGGCATAAGTGTGTTGCAGTCGATGGGAATTACTTTAAAGGGGATAATGTAGATTTAGATGAATAAACTTGTATTTTTAGTTTTCTGAATAAATTCAAAGTGGTATACTTACTCGTATCAGCCTGCAATTTCTCATAAATGAGTTACTGTGAAATCTTCTGTGGCTTGTGTTATCTAGTTATTTAAATTCTAGTTTGAGTGATTTCCAACCCTTCTATTCTCCGGATTTTTGTATACCAAATGCGAAGTGTCGCTCAGATTCCGCCACTCAGCGGCTTCTTATTAAAACCAGTTCTATTCGCAAGTGAGGAGAGAAATGTGGTGCCGCTCTTTCTAACAAATCTTGGTTCATTTTTGAGTTCATTTAGTGCATCGCCCAGTCGCTGGAGACTTTTTAAATGCAAAATTTCTACAAATTCTTAAGGCTACGGTCCATTTTGGAAAAGTCTCATAAACTAAACCAGTGCCATTCATCTCATGTGCATGATTGTTATATCTATAACAATCCTCTTTTCATCCATAATACTTACTGTTCAGTAATTTTATTTTCCTAGTCCCTTAAACAGAAATTGTTGCCGAAAAAATTATATTTGTCCACTTAAGTAAATTGTGCTATTTGATTATGTGCAAATTTCATTACAAATATGCTTTTAAAGAATAGCACATTCTATGTAATCAATTTATTGAATTCTAAAACATTAATGGCCGAACATCCAGCACTGAATATTCACTAAAAAATTCACTCAGATTTCAGTTCACTTGCGAATTTCTTTCACGTATAAATATTTAAAATTCTTTACTTCCCTAACAATGAATCTGCTTCCAATATAATTTAATACCTACCAAGCAATAAAAATATATTAACTCAATTCCAATAGTAATGCGATTCAAAATCATGAGAATCAAAAAGAGGAGACAATTTGTATTACGGATAGGTGAGAATGAGGTCGTATTTAATGTAAAAGTATAAAAGTAATTAAAAGGTTTGATTTCTTTTTCTTTACAGTATTTCTGAAAATTTTCCTGAAGCAACAAGATTGACACTCTTCTAAAGTGATCATTATCTATGCAAAGTCAATGTCTGAGAAATGCATACCCAGATTATGTTTGAAAATTTTCAATATAAAAAGATAAGTATTCATAGTTTGATAATTTGAGCACCTATCAATTTCATGTTGAAAGGGGTCAGTACCCTTAGTGTAAACAAATATGAAAGCAATCATTGGGACTTAGACCGTAAATTTAATTTCAGCAAGAAGGCTTTTAACCCTATGAACTTGTGAAAAGTACCCACAACTGGATTGCAAAAGTTTTCCTTTTACATATTTGACTTTCATTTCGAGCATTAGAATTCAAAAGGCAAACATTTTTCTTTAAAATTTTCCCCCAATTTCCATTTTCTTTATCGGTTTGCCTCCGAGAGGTTTTGGGCTTCTTTCAACCCTTAATCGACAGTAAGTAGTAAATGAGCACAGACCGGTTCTTTGCCCGTTCTACAGATATTGGTATGCTTTGTTCGATAGCGTGCTCTCAAAAAATTCAAATGATGTTAAAATTTGACTCGATTAAATTTATTTCACAGTTCCCTATTGTTAGCCTTTGTGATGGGGCGCAAACCTATGCAGAGAATGCGGCAAAAATTGTCCACCAGCCGAGCAACATTACTACGTCAGAGTAACTAAAAGTGGTTCAGTTCCAGGCGATGGTTTTTTGTTTTACTCATATGCGATGATGGGAAGAAGCTAGAGGTAACAAGCACTTAGAAAACCACCCTCTGGGAATCTTCGTCCTTTGGTTCTGATTTGTAGGGGATGGTATAGGTCATATGTGTGTGAAACTATGTTTGCGAGTTAAAATTTTCTTGTTCACATACAATGGCTACACCATCCAACCCCAGTCCCGGCATCCTAATTCAATGTGGCGAGTCGTTTACATGGATAGCAGATATGTGAAGAGAATGACGTTTTTTGCCCGTCTCCTGCACTCATAAATCGAAGCTGAAAATTATCCTTAGATTCAGTGTAACAAATTCATATGAGAAACTAATATGGTTCGGTTCTGGAACGGCTCTAGAACAGCTACGGACCACACTCTCGCATAAAACGTGAGCAAGACAAAAGGGTGATTTGTAATTTATGCCATCATCATAATAAATTCAAGTGATTTATCTGATGGAATGCAAAAATGAACTTTCTACAGTTGTGGCTATGGGGTGCGACAGCGATAGCAACTATATGTCGAGACCTCTAGTGTGGCCTCAGGGGTGGCGCAGTATTTATAGAAAGTGTGAATGAGGATATACCAATTCTGGCATCGAGATATTTATTTTTCCAGTTTTTTGTTTTGCTATTTTTTGCCTTCAGAATTCTATGTTGAATTATGAAAATTACAGGATTATAGTTTATTATGCTACCATGACAGATTGTTGTGTACATTAACCTGGTTATCGTCCCTATTTGTGGGAAATAAGAGATAGATAGATACGTGGTTCTGGGGCAACAAGATGGTTTTTTAGATTGGAAAAGTACGATAAGTTCCATTAAAAATAATCTAAAACTTTATGTGTTGCAGGATTATCTCGATGTTCTCGAGATAGGGAGTAATTTATGGTGGTAGTGGTTAGATTTTTCCAAAGGCTGGTCATATAGTATGCCAGGGTATTACTTTGAAGTGGTAAGAATGTTGTAAGCAAATAGAGTTGTCAAAGTTATCAAGGGTTTTATTTTTAATTTTCGTATAATGGAGCAGATTTTCTATCAGAGAGTTGGGTGGAATGTTTTTAGATTAAAGTTGTTTAGAAAACTTTTTTTTCCTACTCACATGAAAGTTCAGCGAAATAGTTTTTTTTTCTACTAAGTGGTGCATAATTTAAGAAGTTTTCTTGAACTACTTAATCAATGTGGACCATATAAACTGCACCGTATTGCAATGTTATCTATAAAGGCAAGCATTTTTTTTTTTTTAATTAGAAGACTCTTAACTTAACAATAAGTGCGGTTTAATGATATTTTTTTTTTTTTTTTTTAAACAAACTTAAATTATTTTAGAAATGATTCAAAAGGCTTTAAACATACTTAATATAGCTCAACCCAGCATCACATATTTGTGTACTTATATTTTATTCGTGCCTTATCAATGCCTTTCCACGTGCTGCCTGCGATTGGCAGAGTTGATAAGAGTTGATACTTATTTGCTCTACCATACATAGACTGATTACTTTTTTCGCTAAACAGCTCGTTTAATTTTGGATTCTATTCCTTCGACCGAAGCCTGCTAACCATTTGATGAATCTCGCAATCAAAATGAACAAGAATACATTCATTTGATTCCATTAACGTCCATACATTAGCACTATCGAATAAGACTGGAACGAATGGGGTTAAAATGGGGGCTTCTCCGTGGTTTATGTCAATGCCTTGTTATCCAATTTTCTTCTTAGGCCAACGAAAAGGAGATTGTTAAATGAGCACTTGTATAATATTTGATTTTTTTGACAAGTTATCATTATCAGATTTAATAACTTAATCGAAGTAAACAAATTCCCTTATTATTCCAAGATTGTGGCTATTTATTGTTAATTTTTAAAATTTTAACAGACTTTTGCAAAATATGTTCTCTGGATTTATCTTCCAGGTTTTATACACTTTTCTCAAGTATGATGTAGAAAAAGTTGCATTGAAGGGCATCAACTTGACTAAGCAAAATTTGACTAAAAGAAGTCGGTGAGGTTACCTTGTCTCTTGCGAAGCAGCGCACATGATTCATTGTAATTTTACACAATCTGACAAGTTTGACAGAATTCTGTATAGTTCATCTCTATAGGTATTTGCATAAGAGGTCTTAAAATCGGTAAAGCATAGATCTAGACGTTTTGTTTCTCTAGGACATGCTGTTACTTGAATAATTGATTAAATGCATAGAAAAGTGAACGATACATGAGGTGAGGTATGCCCTCTAACAACCGTTCAATTTAGTAGAGGCAAAATGTTAGATTTGATCGCTCCGGTAGAATAGTTCGTTCTGTCCGAAAGTTAAAGATCAGAACAGCTTGTTCTGCAGAAGTGGCTCACTAACGGTCTTACTACTACTTTATTTCCTTCGTTCAGCTCTACTGGTTTCTATTGGGTTGTTACGCTCCTTTAACCTTTTAGTAATACATAAATAGTGTTTGGAATAAACACCCTCTCCATATTTTTGGATTAACGATAGTGAGATTCTTATTTCACACAACTTTATGATAATAAATAAAATTCTAAATAAGCGGCAAGGGACTATATTCGTCACGATCAATGTTATTAAAACTATCAAGTTGACCAGATTCATTACGAAGACCAATGGAAATCACACCGGTTCAGAAACACCATACTCGTACATCTCTTTAATCAACGAGACTTAGGTCCTCACACAGCACCAGGTACTAAAAGATACAATCTTTGGAGAAACAATTTAAATAAAATGAAACACAAGTACTTTCATTTGAAAACCACCTATCCCTGCAGAAATTGAGTATACGTTTATAATTACTCTTAATATTTACATAAGTATCTTACCAGAAATGCCCTTCAATTTAACGCTACACCTTCACACTCTCATGGTAAATGCGCTTGGTTCTCCTGGGCTTGCAGGTCATTTCAGAATCTTCAAGTATCGGCTTCTATCAGTCTGAGCTTTGTGATGTAATTTCACACGCGGCAATGTCCTGTTGGTTTCCCGCAAGTTTTGAGTTGCATCCACCTAAATTTAGGAATTTTCATAGATATCTTTTAATTTTTGGACCCATCTGTGATGATTGCAATGCTGAAGCTCTTAACGTATGTATTCCAAATTGGTAAGTTTTTTATATTTATTTTTTGAAGTTAAAAAAAAACAGTTTGGGACTACGTAGCGATTGATCGCGAAACTGTTTAGTGTCCTCTTTTGTAGATCTTAACACTCAAGTGGATATGAATACAGTTTTAATGCCTTAGCATGTGTTAAGTTTTTTGGGACATGAGATAGAGAGAGAAAGAAAGTTGTTTGGGCTCAGTGGTTTTTTCACTCGATAGGTGGCATCCCACATTTAATGGGGACACTAAGTTCTTAGTTGTTGGCTTATTGTTGATTGCTAGTCAACTACTGGACTCACTTGATTTTTGTTAACTGAAAAAATTAATGTCTTTTCTGCGCGGTTGAAATTCAAACACCGATCCTTTCGATTTGGAAGCCAATCCACTAAATGCAAAAATAGCAGGGACATTCCCTGCTCACAACCCTTTAAAGAAGAGATAAAGTTATGTGAACCAAGTAATAGCCTCACTGTTGACGACCCTATCAAACTTTAAAAGGACAAAGAATTTCCAATCTGTACTTAGAATATTCGGAGGCTTTACATGCCAAGTGAAGCCTAATAATTAGCAGACGTACTTGACTGCTTTCACGTGAGCATCGCAGCCATCTAATCCATCCAGAAAGTTCAACTTTGATTTCTATAGAAATATTCCGATGTGGATTTGTCATATGCAGCAGACTTAGGCAAGAAATCTTGAGCTACTGACACATGAGCGAGCCTAAAGTACGTCTATGCCCCTTTAAAAAACAAGGACGACGCGACGCCATCAAAGAATGTTTCTTCGGACTCTTCGATAAGACCGGGCAATGTCCGAGGTATGACGCCAGCATATAAAAGGAAGACTTTCTTTGATAGGACAGTTGGTAAGCATAGCCTACACGACAACACATCTGTTAACGTACCAAGACTTATTGACTTTGCGGCGGTACGAAATATTACTATAGAAAGCACACGGTTTCCTCGTTTCATTATACACAAGGGGACATGTCGGTCTCCGGATCATCAACTGCTAAATCAAATTGATCATTTTGCATGTTAGACATGCCTCCAGTATTCTGGTTCCGGGCAGCAAATATTGACTCGGATCACCATCTTGCTGCAGCCAAGGCGAGAATGCGGATATCCCAAGCTCCACAACAAAGAAGAATTAATGTGAAAAGATATAACGCATAAAAGCTACAATCTCAAGAGACTGCCAGAATCTTCGCCTAACACGTATCCCGAAATCACTCAAAAACTCCAATGCCGCCAGCATCTACTACTGAAGACCAGTGGCAACGCTGCCAAATTGCAATCAGAGGGGCCGCAACTGATGTACTGGGTTTCACCCGACTACCTCCAAGAAAACCCTGGTTTTATAAAGAATGCCAGCATGCACATGTAGCTAAATAAGAAGCCTAAAAAGCGGCGTTGCAACGAAGGACGAGAGCTTTACGATACAAAAAAGATCCTCTCAACTGAGCCATTTTATACTCCGGCAGATCGTGGAAAAAACTCAAGTGGTCCAAATTGATACCCACCATCTCTCCACATATGTTAATATTTATAGAGATGAGCTAAATAGAACCATGTCTAGCTTTTGAATCACTACCAAACTCGTCCGTCTGTGCGATTGAGAATGCACAGAGCATAATTGACAGCTATAATTGGCTCTGCTATGAATTATGTCAAAAACACCTAAGTAGAAATAAGACGAAGGATCACTCGTGCCAATCGCTGTTTCTTTGGACTAAGAAGGCAATTGAGTAGTAAGGCCCTATCTCGAAATTCTAAGGAGACCATGATTATCTCTATTTGATGGCGCAGAGACTTGGATCCTATTGAAAGCGAATGAAGATCGTTTCGAGAAAAAAATCCTTCGGTTTCGTTTGCGTTGACGAGCTTTGGAGGACAAGATTCAATTACGAACTGTACGAATTAAGCGGCGAAATCGTTATAGTCATGTAAAGCGAATGGACTCCAATGCGAATGGAAAGGCTTATTAGTTGAAGTTCAGGTTCAACCAAAACTGAAGCGGCACCTACAGTAAGTAAGTAATCTAGCTTCCTGTTCAGAAACACACCAAGATTATTTGCACTGCCCGAAAGCGTCAGACCTATTCCAAGAACAAGTTTTAGATAAGTTGGTGTTGAGTTCACAGTCGTTCGCCCGGTTCTTAATTATATTATTGATTTCACGTAAGGAATTTTTGAAGAAGTCCTTGTATTATGATGAATATATCATCAGCTTGCCCCGTTGCACAAATTTCCATTGAATTGATTTTTTTTAAGATACCGTCGATAACCAGTATTTAAAGAAGTTCGGATATAACACCACCCTGTTTAAAGTAGCTTATTATGTTTCTGCTAGCAAACATACTATGCTTGGATATCCAATTTGTAATTCCGTTTTATTTAAACGTTTATTAAAACGATCCTATTATATCTAGATAGATAGGAAGCACCAAGTTGTGAGCATAAAGGATGTTAGGCTATTTGGTCTTAAGTTTTTGACTCATGTGTGCCCCTGCTTTTCAGTTTAAGGTATGATAACTACCCTATATAACATATATCCAGTTTTTATACTTGGTTTTGTGATGTGCTCAATAGAGAGTGAAGGATTTCCATAAGTTCAAGCTGCATAAGTTAAACGTGCCGAAAACTTACAAAACCGAGTGCTGACGATTACATTCTTTATATTTCTCGAACTTTTTTGTATTTCTAATGGTAGTATATGTTCACTATATAGTTAATAAGCAGGAAAACTATTGAGGTCAGACTTGTAGCTGTAGAATACAAAAATATCCAAATAATTCTTTAATTTTGAGACATGTTGGTCAACTTATGTTGGCGACAAGTTATTTACAGCTGCACATCATCGGCACACATGTGATTCCAGTAGATTGTGGCGTCAAACGCCCTCGAAAAGTCGAGAAGCGTAAGTAGCATTTTTTTTGATTTCACTGACCATAAACAATTAAATTAAGAAAACTAGTATTAACTTACTTGAATTACTACCATTGTACTTTGATTTAAAAAACCTCTTTAGACTTGGCAATACTTTCATGCTAAGATAAAATTAAATTGCGCTAGATCCACACGTCTTCAGAAATATTCCTGAACGGAAAAAGACAAGTAACTAATATGAAGGGTGAAACAAATATGAGTTTCTTTTTGAATCAGATATTTTTTTGGCACTGAAAGCTTTTTTCTGCTCGAGATCTTCCATGTCAGCCAGTATCATATCTTCGCAGTACGAAATGAATAGATTTACGGTTGAACAACGATGAGAAATATTGCTAATTTATTTAAAAAGTGAGTTCTGTGTTTCCTAAACATTGCGTTTTTTGAAAATATGATTTGATCGAAATGAAGCTCTCACCGCGCCTGCTGTGCTCAAATTTGTGAAAAAACTTCGTAAGATTGACTTGCTTGCTGATAACAATCAAGGTTGCCGTCGTGGCACGGTACGTGCCGATGAGAATTTGACTGCAGTGGCCAAGGGTGTTCGACTCAATCCAGGAACATCGACTCGCCATCGATCTCAACAACTCAATATTTTACGCACCAGCACAAAGATCTCGGAAACGCCATTTCAGTCAATGGTGAGCGATAAAGAGCCCTGATTACCGAATTTTTGTGGGCTGAAATTCAAGACATGGACATCAGCACGATTGCGCGCCATGCTACACAACACATCAAACAGTCGATCTTTCGCGCTAAGTTCGATAATCATGTTATCAACTGCCTTGTCGATGTAAATTGTCCCCATCGAAGCTGCGATTTGACCATGTTTAACATTTTTGTTGAGTGCCCTTCACACAAAACCGATTAAAGCCTTTAAAATGAATATCGTCTGAGCCTTTCGTTAGATAGAGACAAAAACATTGAATATGGTAGTGGAAAATTGGGTTAACAGTATGCGCTACTGCTAAGCAAGCCAAAGGAGCTACTTGAATGAAATTGTATTAAAAACTAATCGGAATATTCGGTCTTTATAATAAAGCCACAACATACTGAATATAATTGATAATTGTTCATTTTATTATAGTTTTGAAAAGAAACTTCTATTTGGACAACTCTCCATACTTACCATGGTCAAGTGAGCGGCGAAAATGTCATATTCCTTACTCACATTTGTTACCACTTAATAGCTTGAAAAATCCCATATATAACCGTATATATATAATTCGTGCGGTTTGCTAATCATTTTTTTTTCACTTAAATATGTCGAACTTTGTGCCTGAAAAAGTGTTTTTGCGGGGAGTTCTTCTTCATAACTTAAATATGAAGAAAACTCTTGCCGAAAGTCATTACATTTTGGTAGAAGTTTATGGTTTAAACGATTTTGGCTTGGAAGACGATGAACGTGCTGGGAAGCCAAAAAAGTTTGAAGATGAGGAACTGGAAGCATTACTCTATGAAGATTGTTGCCAAACACAAGAAGAGCTCGCAGAATATTTGGATGTCACTCAAGCAGCCATTTCATAACGTTTAAAAGCAGGTTGATATATTCAAAAGCAAGGAAATTGGGTTTCACATGAACTAAAGCCGAGAGACGTCGAAAGACGGTTTAACATGTCCGAAATGCTGCTGGAACGCCACAAAAGGAACAATCGCATCGGATTGTTACTAGTGATGAAAAATGGATCCACTACGACAACCCCAAGCGCAAAAAATCATATGTGAAACCCGGCCAACCAGGAAAATCAACGGCAAAGCCGAATATCCATAAGACGAAGGTAATGCTCTGTTTTTGGTGGGATCAGATGGGTGTGCTGTATTATGAGCTGCTAAAACCGGGTGGAACCATCAATGAGCAGTAGCTGAAAAGCGTCTGGAATATGCGACCAGACACGAGGCAATAACTTTCCATCATGACAACGTTCGGCTCCACGTTGTTATTCCGGTTAAGAACTATTTGGAAAACAGTGGATTGGAAGTCTTACCCCACCCGCCTTATAGCCTAGACCTTGCCCCTTCTGACTACCATTTGTTCCGGTCGATGCAGAATATGAAAAATTGGCTTGATTCATTCTTGACTGCCAAGCTGGCGCGGTATGGGATCCGCAAATTGCCAGAAAGATGGGAAAAAGTCATAGCTTCAGATGGGCAATACTTTGAATAATACTATTGTACATGTTTTTCTTAAATAAACGTTCAAATTTTGGAAAAAAAAACCGCACGAGTTAAAATATATATGCTCTAAAGCAGAGCATTTTTTCTAGAGTAGGTGCTCGAAACTGGTCCTCGTTGATATTTGCACGGTCGTGCTGTATTACTGACTAATGTGAGTTTTCATTTCAAAACAAACGCAAACATTGTGTACATATATTTAAAGCTTAGTATAAATATCTCAAATACATTGTCTATTGTAGTTTTATTTTATTCTTCAATTCAGCTTTTTCTGCTGCCTATGCGGTATAATACGTAATGCCCATTCATCAATTCTGATTATTTTTTTGAAAATGGTAACCATCTTATACTGGTTATAGTCTATTCGCTCACAATTTTTTATGTTATTGGGTATTTGGGTATTTTTCCAAATGAATTGGTCCTACAATTTGGCGGTTGCGCCGTCGTCGAGGTAATCACCTTACCTTCACTTACTTAGATGGCATTACAGTCAAAGTGAAAAGTGGCCTTTAGCTAGCGAGATCTTTTCTCAACTGCCACCGATTTTGTATACATGAAGCTGACTGAGGCGCTTTTCAACCTTGGTGTGCTTCTTAAGATGAGTATGTCGCTTACTACGTTATACCTCTGAGTTGGAACTGAAATCTTTCCAGACTACGTTTAAGGTAACATAGCCACCTAAGACGACTTTGCTGAGCTGATATGGTCGCTGTTGAAACGTATTCCATTTTCTGTAGATGTAAACGGGACCAAAAATTACTCAAAGAGCTTTTCTCTTGAAGCGCCCGAGAGTATTTTCATCTATTGTACTTCACCCAAAAAAGCAGCGATTATCGAAAGTGATTCCCGCACTGATGTCGTTATCTGAGCCGATAACAGAGTCGAGGTAGATAAAGTTCCTTACTTCTTCTAAGTTGTAGCTACCTATCGTGACTTGTCGTCCTAGGTGTCGATGTTGTGTACCTTTCTTTATTGACAGCATATATTTTGTTTTTTCTTAATTTACCGCTAAGCTCATTTTCGACGTTTTTGCCTTCAACACTTGCAAACTTACTTAACTCACATTCACTGTCTGGGAATGTGAATAACTGAACACTTTTAAAAGATCGTGCCTTACTTGACTTGCGAGTTTTTCACATTTCTTTCAAGAACGATTCTAAAAAAGATCATATGACAATGCATCACCTTATTTAATACCTTTATTGAATTGGTTTTGTCATTACCGATCTTGACGGACCATCAACAACCTACATAGTCGAATGTATCATTAGTATCTCTATAGATGCTGTCATATTTTTTTGTTTTAAGTGTAGCTGGGTGAAAGTCATTGAAAGACATTGCATGCAATAGTGTGGGACTTGGAAAGAAAAAACAAAAAAGCGGGAGAAAGCATAGTATTACCATCCTTTCAATAATTGCACCTAGTCGTTAAACTAATCAGCAATTTGTTTCTAATACTTGTAAATCTATGTTATAAGGAACTAACTTTAGTCTGTTATCTTTTGTCTTTTAATTCGTGTGATTATGTTGGAATATGTATCTCTTTTATTTATTCCTAGTTAGATATGCTTTCACAGAGATGAAGAGGTGGTGTGTATCGATTTGGATCTGCCGTGATGTGAAAATTTGATCTAAATCGGACTTTCGGGATTAACCCCCCCCCCATCAAACTGCTGAAGCAGGGTCTTAAGCGCTCACATAAAACGGCAAGCAAAAGTGTATACGCGATATTGAGGAGACTTATTTCTTTGCAGTTCGCAGAGTTCAGTCATCACCTGCTCCTTTAAAAGACTCAGATTTAAGCCACTGGGTTCACCAACTTTGTTACACTAAAGCTTGGAAATGACTGTCCTGACTTCACTTTGTTGTATGGACTGAATTTTGTTTGTCTTCGTCCAAGTAAAATGGATTAATTTTTTCTGACGGTGGGGATTTTTTTCTTGTCACAAAAAGTGGAGAAAACCACTAATAAGTAGAGCAAGCACTATGAAAATAACTTGATTGTTGTGCTGCTGTCACAGCAATAACTTCCTTACCTCGTAGAAAAAAAACCCTTTTTATAAGATCAAGCCCCGGAGAATGCACTGCTAAAATTCTCGAGCAGATGCTACTTACAAACTTGAAACTGTCCTTGAGTAGTATAATACAAATATTATCACGATCCAGGATGGAATGCATCATTCCAGAATAACCTATCAACTCAAACTTGGTAAGTCCTTTGTGGATTAGTTACAAACCACAGCTTCCACAAAACTTTAACAGACAACGACTTCTGACAGATTGACTTTCCAGCAGCTAATTAGTAATTTGATGATAAGGAGCATAAAAATCTCAAATCTACGCATCCACAAAATAACTTGGCTCTCCCCGGATTGTCGACCAGATCTGATAGATTTGAGGAACGTATTAATCTTTCTGAATGGGCGCACTTCTAAAGCAGCATTATCAACAGTTGTCAAATGGACATCAGCTGCTGAATTTCGAAAGAAGATTACCAACAAAGAAGTAGTCCACCTTTCAGTAAAGAAGAGGTTGGCGCTGAAGAACAATAAGCTCATTTTACGTAATGGCTTACCAGCAGAATTTAACAAATACGGAAGTGTTGTTTGTTTTTTTTTTCCATATCTGTAAGATAAAACAAATTTCTAAATATTGCGCATAAAATCTTATCCAACATACCATAAAATTCATCGTTTCGAGCTCTACGGATCGAAAGTCAAATTCAGAATCTTACCAAAATCGCATAATAACAAACAAAGTTTGGAAACAACTTCTAGGAACTATTATAATTGTGTGCTAGATTTTATAAGGAGATGCGTAGTCATATGGCTTTTCTTATCTACTCCTGGAACAGGTTTGGTGGAAATCATACGATAACACGGAAGGCATTATAATTAATAAATCTATTCAGCTGCTATGCTAAGCAGATGGCATCGACATCAACATTAGAAACAAGATTGTCGAAGAATAAATTAAGACAAAAGTATTTAAAATTAATACTGTCATCTAACAAAGAGATATCTGTGCACAATGTACAACAAAATGTCTACTCTTATCAACCTAAACTAAGACTAAGACTAAGAATCTCTGTAACTTTCCTTACAAGTTGGAAGCTTAGAAATTTATTGATTTTATATTCCTAACCCGTAAGACTCTGATCCTGTCAGATCACTTTTAAGACCACAATTCTTACTCGTATGTAGTATTTGGTCCAATATAGTATAAGGGAGAATGGATAAGAAAAAGTGGATAAGTGTAGTAGTCTACAAGTAGGTGTAGTCTTCAAAGCTAAAATACTTTGATTGTACTAGAGCTTGCAAGTTCTAGACAAAGAAAATCAAATTTTTATTATAAAGACCGAGTGATCTCGTATACAGGAGCAGTTGGTCCACAGAACTAGAAACAGGATAGTTCTGTGGATACTAAATTTCTTTTATATATAGATAAACTTTAAGCTGATTTAGATATCAAACATGAAAAAGATCGACAAGTTGACAGAATAAATTTATTCTCCGTATAGATAACAATCAAGAGTATGATAACATAAACTTGATATCGCACTTTTAATAATGGCTATAGACTTGAATACAATTTGTTACTTTACTTTATCGATTCTGAAAATAAATTATTAGAATTTTGTTTTCATTGCCACCAACTTCTAAGTAAACCATTTCGAGCTCCTCTGATTCTTAAACTCTGTGTAAAAGCACTTGTTACTTTAAAAAATCGTTTTATTTTATATTACAAAAATTCAAATAAGCATTACAAAACAAAAAAAAAAAAAAAAATATTAAAAAAAAAAAACAATTTTCATTTCATTTTGTAGTGAACATTCAAACTGCATCAAAACAAAACAAAACGTACACAAGAATCGTCTTATCCTTGTGCTCTCTTTTCTGCAATCTACTCAACATCTTCATCATATTCCACAATAACTGGCTTTGGCTTCATCGGCTTCCGTCTCGATTGTCCTTTTGTACGCATCGATTGCTTTGCTTTAGGCTTTGGATGTTCCAATTCGTCGAGTTCGGCATCGCTCAAACGATCCTTGTACCAGTCAACACTGTGAAAAGAACAGAGAAAAAAAGGCATGAAAATCACTTTCAAAGTTGATTTGATAAATTTTCAGTTCTTGTAATTTTCCCGCTTCCAACAAAAGCACCACATCCCAATATAAAACCACCCACCACCGCCACAAATAAAATTCAAAAAGTTGCACTCTTACCAGTCGGGAACGTTTCGTACCCATTCGCATGATTTCTTATTTTCGTCGAAAGCCTGACCCAATTTGCAGCCATTACGACGTGGTATTTCGCCATTGATGCACACATAAAAGTATTGACAGTCATTTGGGTCAGCATAACGTGGATGTGTCACCGCTTCGGATTCGTTAACTTTGGGGCAGGCAAATCCAAAAACATCCTTTGAGTTGCAACCAGTTCTTCCGGCCTCATCCGGCCAGGTACAGATGCCAGTTTTTGAATTGAATACCAAGCCTGATGGACAGGTGATCATGTTGAATTGTCCACTTACACAGTAGTAGAAGGTATCGCATATGGTTTCATCCTTGTGTCCAAAGTATCCGTTCTGGCGAGGACAATTCTGACTTGGGATTGGTGGTTCTGTATATCCAAAACGAAAACAAGATGCAAGGTAATTAATTAGAAACGGAAAAGAGAACAAAAGAGAAATCGGAAAAAAGCAATTCGTGACAAGGTAGTACTCGGTTATGGAAGAAAAAAGCAAAACTTGCTAGTTTTTCTTTCAAAATTTAACTGAGATTAAAGTAATTAGAAACTCTATAGGAGTACATCTAGGATAGTTATTAGTCTATTATTATTAGTTAATGCAATGAAACCATTTCAAAAGCAGTGTGTTTACTGGTAAATATCTGTCTGGTCAGATGATTGCTTACAAATCATTGTACTCGAGAAATAAACTCCTTTCAACTCTATATGTGGAAAATAGGATACGCTGGTTCTAAATATTATCTACAAACATAAATGGCACTTTCATCATCTTAACCGAAAAGCTTTCCCCTATCGTTATTCGTTCTTAACAAATATAATTTAACTATCTAATATTTTATAAGATTATCTGTTAGATGAATAGCGACAACGCAAAGCACTTTCTTTGTAAATGTTCTTCCTGCATTCGCACAAGACCGCAGATACAAGGTGCTTCAGCACAGAAGCACTTACCCTTCTTTAGAAAAAGTACTGAATATTCTATTTAAAGGGGCATGCCGGCGACCCCCTGAACTTGTTAACTGATATTAACTTCTCTTTTTGAAAACTACACCATCAATGTGGTATACCCTCCAGGCACGTAAGACCAATGTGTGATACCAGCTGACCACATAATTAGAGAATCGATTTCTAAAAGAACCGTATGGCAGTACGAAAAAGCCAGAGTATCAAATCGAAAGACAGGCGAAGAAAGTGGTGGCCGTAGCTCAAGTAGTAGTGTTCTTAATGAAAATGAAAAATGAAATTTACTGACTCCCAAATCGAACGATTCGGGGTTCAATACCAGCTGCGCCTGAAAGACATTCCTTTTTACAGGCAAATAAATTCACTTAAGATGAGTCCTTGCCTAGAATACAACAACAGTTCCAACTACAATAATAACACTGGTCAACAGAGAATAAAAATTAGATACAACGCCTACTATTTACCGTTGTAATTTATATGTAGATCACAACCCAAAACAATGGAAAAAGCGTTTACTTCTACACCAACTATGGGCCGTTCTAATTTAATTTAATTCTACCTCTGAATCTGCCCCGCCCCTGCCCCTGCCCCTATCTCTGTTCCCATATATTTCAAGTACCTTCCCAATTCCTCTATTAGCTATTCTCTCTCTCAATCTTTTGATCCTATCCTTATCCAAGAAAAATTACGAAATCTCAATGATGAAATTTCTCAAAAAATGTGCCACCAATCTATCGCACCCACTTTTCTTTCTATTTCATCTTTCCCTCACAAAAGGGGAACTTGGTTGAACTTGTTTAACTTGGGTTAAAGTTTGGAAGACCTCTTTCATAACCCAGACCGGGATCAAAAAATGATGTAACTAATATCGTCCCATTGCAAAGCTTTCCCACATACCTAAAATATTGCAAAGTTTTTTATATAAGATTTCAGTTCAAATTGCTTATATCACACAGTTAGCATGGATTCCTAAAAGGTAGATCAACTACTACTTTGCTATTCCTTTGCGCTTTCGGCCCTAGAAAATGGCAACGAAATCGATGTTATTGCTACAGATTTTACAGATTTTTTAGGTGTCTAAAAAAAATTCTTTAAGCTTAATGTCTTAAAATGTCAATATATGACTTTGTCACGTAAGTCCAATCAATCTCCCCCTCGACTTTATTTTCTGCATGACCAACCTGTACTCCAGGTTCAATCCCTTCGCGACCCTGGAATATTATACGACAGAGAGTTAGACTTCCGTTCGCATATTGATGAGATAATTCTTAAAGCCAACACATCGCTTGGTTTTATCAAACGATAGTCTAAAGAATTTGGCAAAATATATATGACAAGGTCACATGTCCTGCATCTTCTCGAATATGCTAGTCAGAATATGCCCTTTCAGCGAGTTTATATATCCCGAATCAAGAACATTCAACGTCGTTCAGGTTAGAGATAAGAGACTGATAAACCACAATACATCTTTGTTATGTTCAAATAACAACATTAGCAGTAATGTGATTTGTGCTAAAAACCCAATACCATGTGAATTGTGTACAACAATACAATGTACAATAGTACAGCATGATGAAACCGTAATAAACATTACCACATGAATTCTGTAGCTGTACAATGCTAAAGTTGCAGCAAAGGGGCACTGTTCATTCTGATATCAAAAACTTACCACAGGACCCAACTCAAAAAATTTCTCGTGAAAAGCTTAAGCATTTCCTTTCTGATATCGAAACCAAGCGAAGTGTTTTTAAAAAGGATTTCTAACGAAGGAGCATAACTACTACAGCATTAAAGAAGGAAATACGAGTATACTCAATTAATTCATTCACGAATTGTTACTGCTTCACTCAAATGGTTAACTGAATTTGTGAAGCTTGAAACCATTGTACAGACTGCTCTATTTCTATTCTCTGATAGATCACCTATTCGGAGAATTCGAAAGATGGTTGACATTTTCACATTTGAGTGATATTATTATTTTTTCTTCTGCCTCTTCTTCGAACTTCGAAGGGAAATCGAGTTTTTAACCGGATTATTTCATGATTTACTTCTAAAAAGATCGCGATTTGGCATATCTGCTAACATGCGTAACATTTTCATATTTGGCGTTGTCATGTCGTGTATTGCGATTCAAATGCATGACTGCCATAAAAAGCAAACTTTATATTTTAAGCTGTACACTGCGTCGTTTAGGAGTAAGGCATTCCACGCTAACCTTACGCACGACACCATCATCGTAGTTTACATTATGATTTACGATTGAGCCGAAGTACTTAAATCATTTGCACTTGGATATGCCTGTTTTTTATAGTAGAAGGTTTTCCAATAGGGACTTGACAACTTTGAATTTAATTTGTGAACGCACTCTTTCACTAATCATCAAACTGTCACTGTTAATTTATTCAGCAAACTCAAGATTTTCATCATGGTAAAGTACACTAACGAGCTACGTTCTCCGATTGGGTTCTGGAGAAGATGCGCCAAGATGATGAATTTCATCTTCATTGACGAAGCTCATTTTTGGCTCAATGGGTTCATCAATAAGCAAAATATGCGTTATTGGTCGGGTGATAACCCACATATGCTTCATGAAAATCACCACTTCATCCACAAAAAATAACTGCTTGGTGCGATTTGCATGCCGGCGGCGTTATTGGGCCATATTTTTTCGTCGACGATAACGATCGTCACGTTACTGTGAATGGTCAGCGTTATCGCGCCATGATCACCGATTATTTTTGACCCGAATTGGAAGATATGGACTTGGACGACATGTTTCAACAGGATGGTGCCACAAGCCACACAGCACACGCTAAAATCGATTTATTAAGGAGTAAGTATGGTGAGCGTGTTATCTCAAGACATGGGCTAGTCGATTGGCCTCCTCGTTCGTGCGATCTAACGCCGCTTGACTATTTTCTCTGGGGCTGCGTTAAGTCATTGGATTATGCCAACACGCCGACGACGTTGGAAGAGCTCAGAGCCAACATTGAAGGCGAAATAGAGTCCGTTTCGACCGAAATGTGTGGCAGAGTCGTTGGAAATTGGGTCCAACGAATCGACCGCTGCAAACGTGCCTGCATTGGCTATATGAACGAAGTCGAGTTTCATTCATAAATGTTTTGATTGTACTTCAAACCAATAATATAGTTTTTGAAATATCTCAAACGGTTCGCCTTTTATTTAAAAAAAAAAACCTGTCAATTCGTTATTTGAAAACCCTATACATTTATTGGGTTTTGGAAAGACAACGCAGATCTTCGACCTTTGTAGGGCTGATTTGTAAACCATTATCTTTAAGTACCCTTATCCAATTATAAATGATTGCCTTAAGGAACTGTCAAGTCCTTTCGAACTCATCAGTAGTAAGCAATAGACTTTAAACATAGCACACATAAAAAAACTATCCCATCAATAATCAATAACATCATATAGCGCTATCCTGACGGAATGACAAATCGTCCATATTTTCGAAGATACCATATATTCACTGAATTCGAGTTTCTATCATAATAATGGTCCAAATTGGACCAATGATGCTACAAGCGTAAAGACTATACCACAGAGTATACTTCTGTTGTCTTAACTGAGCCTCGTGATGCTCTTCAGAAACACTTTGTTTCAGCTTTGTAACCAAAAATGTAATCCTTAATAAAACTAATGCTCAAGAACCCAATCCGCAAGTCGTAATCCTCTCGCAAGCCATGGTTTTGAAGCCTACATTTTTACACATTAATCAGGAAGTAAAGGGGAAAGTTTAGGTAAAGATTATCTTAGCAAAATAGCTCCAAGTTTAGCATGCACCATTTAAGTAAAATTCCCCTTTTCAACCAAACCCTATGGACGGTCCACTTGTACACATTTACAAATATAGGCTTTATGGTGACTCGATGCTCACCTGCATATCTGAGCAGCACACGAAAAAACCAACAAATTTGTTTGCCATGCCCTGTCTAAGTGTTTTAATTTAGTTTAACCCACATTCAGGTGGCTCCATAAATTGACAGTTCTATCGCGCCGAAAAAAAGTATTTTCATCTTTCTTTTTTCCATTTTCGTACTACATATATACGTATTCAGGTAACCATGCATAGTGAATGTCATTATATTCAAATCCCGTATTATTAAATTGAAAAATTAACATACACGTCTATTTGTTTCATGCTGATTGAACTCTCTATACTCTTATTTTAATTTCTGTACCTCAATCTGTATTCAAGCCGTGCGTGTGCGGTTCTGGCAGCGGCGTGGCGGTGGCTTATTCTGGCACGCATTTAACTGAAGTCACGTTTTGATTTCAATTTGCATAAGAACCACATTGCCAGGGAGCATTACCTCTGCTTTTACGAGCACTCAAATTCCACCAATCCTCATTCAGTTCAATCTGGTATTTATTGCCAACTTGTGGGTCATCATTAACGGTGAAATACGAATATTTGGTAATTTTCCGTTTCCCTCATAGTTCACCAAGCTGTTTCGCCTTAAAGCAGTTTCCAAAGAAAATTAAATAATTCCTCTTTTTGGATTACGCAAATCCAATTTAAATAATAATCAGGCAGACCATGACTGTTTTCTAGATTCTAGTTGGAGGGATTGGTTGTATCCTTGGTCAAGATTTTTTCTTTATGCCTTGAAATTGACCGACGAAGGGCGGTTTGAGTGAGTACGAGTATGTGCATTCCCCACATGCCATTGTGTCGGTTCCGAGATTTCTCTGATTTCCTTCAATCCATGTTGGCATGGCTTCATAGGGGGATAACTGTTATCCTTTTCTGCATGCATCACTCAAGTTGGTAGGATGATTGTGCATTTGCTTTTTGAACGATTTTTCGAAAACTGAGTTCTGTTGAAGTTCCTTACTTGTTGTTCCTTTAAATTGCCTTTTAAACTATAAAGCATGGTCAAACGTTACGACGTTCATATACTTGTACGCATTCTAGTGCAAGTATCCTTACATCGTATACATATATGTTAGGTAGGTACATACTTCTGTGATAGTATGATTTTATGGTATGGGTATTTCTAATGTTATTCACAGATTTGCTCAACCAAAGAAGATTATACAAATACTCAATCTCATATGGATATGTTTGAGAACGGAATAATAAAAGAGAAAATACAAGTGCTTACGTAACGCAACTCACAGCAAGAATTCTCCCAAGTGGGAGTAAAGAAATAGAATTGAGGGTGGAGGTACTCAAGAGCAGTTTTCATCCTACGGCAATGTATCTTTGGATTGAAGTGAGTATCTTCTCAAATCTAAATAAGTTATCGCCAATGGCACGGTCTTGTATTTGATTTTATCACAAGAAAACTAGGTGATATCACAAATAGAACCTCTTGTCGAACTGTTTGCTGACATTAAAGACGCACAAAGACGATGGATTAGGGGTTTTTTCCTCCTTTTTTCAAACGGTTGAAATGTTTGCAACATATTTTCTTATTGTTCTTCCAATATGTAGCTATGATTGAGAGCAGGACATTATGGAAGATCTTGTTTTAATTTGTTTTGGATGGTGATGGAACCACTTTTTTGAGTTTATGTTTAAAATACTCATATTTACTCATTGAATGACTTTTAGAAATTAAAAAAAAAAAATCATTGCTTGGAAAGTTTTTTGTCACTAAATGATGTTGGTGTCCATTTATCTGGAAACACTAATCTGATTGTATCAAACGAATACGTGTTTAAAAGGTGACATATCAGGCTAAATTTTTTGTGTTGTCTTTGTACTCGTAATTCGTTTCTCGTGTTAAGAGTTATACTGATTTGAATATGAGTGAAATATCTGAAGAAAGATCTAAAAGAAGCATCTGTGATGCTTTTTTATTATAAAAAAGTGAAAAACGCTGCAAAAACATGCCGAAAAATTTTTGCAGTTTACGTGAGAACGCTGTGAGTGAACGCCGGACCCAGGAGTGGTTTTTTCGATTCCGTTCCAGAAATTTCGATGTAAAAGATGCACCTCGCACTAATTGGCCTGTCACTGAAAAAGTTGATGAAATTTTGCAACTGATAGAGCAAGACCTGCACGGAAGCTGTCTGGAGATAACGGAGACACTAAACATCAACCGTATGAGAGTTTTGAATCATCTAAAATGAGCAGGCTACTCAAAGAAACTCAATGTTTAGGTACCACATGAATTAACGCAAAGAAATTTAATTGACCGAATAACCATCCGTGAAACGCTGCTGAAACATAAAGAAAAGGAACCATTTGCTACAGTAGCTCTATTTTCTTGTCAAAAAGTCATTGGGAACAAATAAAGCCGTCAACCTGACGCAACTGTTTGCCTTGAAGCGACTACACAGTGGACATAAAAATATTTGGCCACGCCAATTTTCCTAATACACGAACACTGGGAATACTTCCAGGGAACATCGACTACAATATGCTCCAGAAGTGGTTTGAAAAAGACTTTCATGTAAGCATCTCCTCTAGATCTTTTTGGGAGGAAAATGCTTAGTTAAAACTAAGCCTCTCCTTCCGCCTTCCAAATCACTGTAACGTGCTCCAGGCGGTTATTTTGGGTTAAAGAAGTCCTATCCTGGCTGAAGAAAAACGTGATACATACAAGGGATATCCGCATCTTTTCGGATAGTCATGCAGCTCTCAAATCCCTAGACTCAATTGAAGTAATTCACTATGACCCATGAAAATGGGTTAAATACGAGAGTATCCAACGCAAGCAATCATGGTCAAAGGCCGGTGACCGACCACAAACGACTTCAAATCCTGGATTGACGGCAAACAAGGTTATGTTAAGTGTTTGGTGGGATTAAAAGGGAATTGTCTATTATGAGCTGCTAGAATGTAGCGAAACGATTAATTGGGTGCTCTACTGTGCACAACTCGACCGTTTAAATCGCGGAGAATTTTTATATGACCTTTATTTAGCCATAAGTGATAATTTATCGAGCAGTAGCATGGGCAATATGAGCCTTCCCTCTTCGGCTGGTTTTTCTTGCTTAGAAGGCTTAAGAGTCAAAGATCCCAAACTTATTAAATGTTTCTCTAAACATATAACAAATTGCACTTCCACGGTGGTCTTGAAAAAACATGATAAAAGACTTAAACCCTGGTTTACAAAACAACTAATTACCAAAATTAAAATTGAAAATACGCTTCGAATCAAGTGTTCTAAACATCTAAGAGAAATAGGTATACAAAATTATGCTTTCAATTTAGAATAGAAATTTTTATTAGCTCATTACTCCTGATTCTTAGATGAACTCACGTAAGCATAATCGATTTGAGAACAATTTACAGAAAGAGACCCAAAGAATGAATCAGAATAACGAAAGGAAACTATGTAGGTATAATAGAAGATGATCTTTGTAGATTCCGCAGCGACTTCAGTAACAATTCGGAAATATCTTTATGATTACTTTCAAAGGTATACCATCGCTTTTCGATGTGTTATTCGTACTTTTTATTAGGTGCCTAACTATGGTAAGTTATCACTGTCTTTTTTTATGTATCATTCAAAGTATTGCGTATCGTAGCCCATCGCTACATCTTTTTCCATCTTTCTGGCAGAGCTCGAACGTCGTTACGGTGAAAATGCTTAGCTTTTGAAACTTTCCACGAATCAAGCCATTTTTTGATGTCATCGAACGGAACAAGTAATAATTGGACAGCGCAATAACTGGGGAATATGTCGGGTGGGGTAGGACTTCCCATTTTAACGTTTCCAGGTAGGTTTAAAACCTGGTTTGGTAACGTGAGGCCGAGCGTTGTCATATTGTGGCTGTTTTTCTCACAAAGCTCGGCTCAATCGCATTTATTGAAGTCGATACCGTTCCACAGTGATGGTGTCGTTTGATATAATAACAAATAACATAAGGCATAACCTTTGAAACGTGAATATTCGGCCGAGCCGACGACGTAGAAGCATTACCGGGCAGTCCCCATGACTTTCTTTCATCCACGGGTACGGTCGTCAACATCGAAATCACTCTTTGAAGCAAGGGAACCAATCACGCCACGGTGCTTCACTTAGAGCAGCATCTCTGTAAACTTTTTGGTGCCCTCGATGCGTTTCAGCCGCCGTTTTCTTCGAATGAAACCAAAACAAAATCACTAATGGGTCAAAACGGTTTGTTTACCATATGTCTAAGCTTGGTTCAGTAGTAGAACCTAGACCAGAAAGTTCCAAAGTTTGTTCTCTTCTTGCAAGTACAATGCAAGGAAACTCGATTAATTATCAATGTTGATCACTTTAATGCAATAAGGGATATAATGAACCATTAGTCTGCAGTTAAATACTCCCACCCTTTAAATATACAAACTTGTATGACACCAAATTTTTTATGAATATTTAGTATTGGGGTTCCCATTTACTAAGCAAAATCTAGCAATGAACCCGCAGAAACAACCCAATCCGTCGTTGAAATGGGCTACATATCATAGTTATAAAGTTTCTCTGTCAACTTAGTTGTCTTGCTTTCCCCGTTGTGGTATTAAATGTTTCGTCGACTAAGAAAAAAATGTGCTTGTAATGCGGAGAAATCCCGAATCCCAATCCCCTTTTTAAATAGAATAGGCAGCAGATGATAAAATCGATTGTCAGTGCGATGAGGAAAAGTAACTGAAGTTATCAATTCAAAGAAACATTAATCAAGGAATTGAAGGAAAAATATAAAAGATAGGATGGATTCGAATACCTTACAAGAGTGCCGAATTCTACCAAAACTACTAGTTCTACTAGTTCAAGACACTCATAGAAAAGGAATGGAATGGCAGCTCACATGGTAGAAAAGCCAATTGACCATCAATTTAGTGGTCGAAGTGCGAACTTGACATGCTTAAAGTCATCCTATACATATATGTTACAGTGTGTCCAATAGTATTTAGATTAGTTAATCAAAAATAAAGAAATATATTTTAGAAGGCTACATGGTTGAAAGAAGTTACTGTGTCATATGAACTTCAGATCAATCCTAATCGATAGGTAGTATAGTGCTTCTACTGGATTATATGTAGTTATTTCTCATAACTTTACGGTAAGGATACAATTGATATGGTCTAGATGCAGAAGGCGTAGAAGTTTAGAAGAATCCAAAGAGTGTTTTCTTTTTGCACCAAAGAAATCCATTTTTTAAAAAGAAGACAGTTGCATTGTAATCAAAACGCATATTATTAAGACCTGTTTATTGAAGATGTTCTAAATTACTAAGATACCTTCTAAATGATAGCTATCTTCACTTTTCTCATAGTTAAGAGCCGTGATTCGATTACCAATACTTCAACTCACAGAGGCATTGATCTTCCGCCTAACCGGTGTGTTTAATCAATGCTAATGATCAATGAAAACTTAAAAGTCAAAGTCACCAGGTTTCGGTAAAAGCATCTTCGCCAAGCGATGACCACAAGGTAGCGTTCAGGCTCATAAATAACTTTCTCAATAAACTCACCAACTTTGTCATTAGATGTACTAATGACTTTTACAGTGAATCCTGAACGTTATCGACAAATGTTGGCCGACTTTTTTTTCTGGAAAATAGACGAATTAAATATGAATAAAAGCATTTTAACTCCGTAGGACTTTTCCTTCTTAGAAAAGTAAACAATCTTAGGCCTCAAAAACAACATTCGGACTAAGATTGGGGCCAAAAACCGGGATGATGTTGTTTTTCAAACAAATTTGAATATTCAATCAAGATTCATAAACTCATAAAAAAAATTAAATATGTGTTTTATTTAATAAAAATGTCTACATTATTTGTTGGCCAACCCTTCATGAAAGCTAACTGTACTAAACTGTTGTACTCCTAGTCAAATACAACAAGTTTATAATCTGGTGGCTTCTGGTCACAGAGACAATAAAATAATGAAGTGGATGTATTGTACATAGGCGCCGAACTTGTTTGCCGTATCTCATTCGGAGCAATGCTCAAGAAAATAGATAAGCTTCTATCTCTTGATGAAAAACTTCGAAAATATCTTCTATAACAACAAGAATGAAGAAGGAAGTTGGCTGGCATTGAATCCTTAAAAAACAGAATTTGTCTCTTTATACATGACAGGATAATTATACAAGTTCACCTTTCCTCCATAGATCGGACAGCTCTCCGAATATCTAGCAATGCTAAATACCTTGGTACGGTGTAAGATAGTAAACTGAGCTGGAAGCTCAATGCCAAGAAGGTACAAAGAGAGTAGGGGGGCATTAACGGATCAACGATGGAGAATTAACTGGGGCTGGGATCATCACCGATCAATTGAACTTAAGATGCCCACTTGGTCTGCCAGAATTCAGTTGTGTCTGAATTCAGGCTGTGATATTGGTTATAGTAGAAGCGACTAAGCTTACCACAATAAAGGAAATATCCAATGAGGATATCAATATATGCATTAATAGAAGGGCTATCATTAAGGTCATCTCAGCAGTCGAGATAAAATAAAAGCTTGTGAAGCGCTGTTTTGAACACTTAAGGGTTTTTGGATTTAGCATAAGGTTAAGCTCCACTAGGTCACTGACTGCGAATGAATCCCACGCAAACAAATGAACAAATTAACGAGTTAGCTGGAAAAGGTTCCTCCTTTGATAAAGAACTTGAAAATTAAAGTATCAAACCACCACTCTACTTTCTAAGAATGCAAGTGAAGTAAATTATACAAATCAAAGCCAACGAAATGTGGAAACACCTTTCATCCTCTGAAAATTCAAAACAAATATGGGAGCAATTCAGCAACTCCGGAACAAGTAAGTTTCCCTTGAAAGGCAAAGCTGAAATATATACGCTTGTTGAATTACTCACAGACCATAATCTTCTGGAGGCGCATACAATAAAGCTGCTCTTAACCGATGGAACCTTCTAAGGATACCCTCCACTTTCCGTGTCAATGTCCCAGTCTCAGTAATTTGAGAAAAAGAGCTTTAGGAAGTTACTACTTCCATGACTCATTTACATCTTTTTTAGGTTGGCGGAAGCAACAGGACGCCTGAGACCCGCTCAAGTACCAAATGTTTTACGCGAGACGTAAAACGGAAACAACAATTATCAACTGAACTCCAATTCCCATCCTCTTCCAATTCCTTCGTCAGCCAATCACAATAAGTCTGCACAGATGTAAGTGTGTTGATATAGGTTGCTTTTGGGTCCATACATCACATCACGGTAGAAATACGCTTTAACTTCTGAAAACGACCACTAGAGTAAGCGGTAGTCAAGAGTCCATTCAAGTTTAGAAAATTTGTAGGCTTTGCCTTTTGCTCATATAAGCACACATAGAAGAATATCTTTTGCAATGCGGACTAATCTTAATGTTTACTGAATTTTAAAAAATATTTGTGTATTAATTAAATCCTATTGTATGAAAATTCTAATTACAATTCTGTGCAAAAGAAATATACCGTAACCATTTAAAAGATAAAAAATATCTCCACAACTTCCTTTTTTATTTCGTTTTCCGAGTATGAGTGCCTACACTACGATGTATTTAACCTGAATCTTGAACTTTTCCACTAACAATATGCTAAGTCAGTTCGTTACATAGTCAGTGCACATTCATTGAGATGGTAATTAATGTAAATCGCTCGAACACCGTTTCATCCAATTACACCCTTAATTTCAACTCGAAGTAAGATGTCCTTACAAACTGCTCCGCAAAGCAATCTACTCATGTTAAAAACTCATTATTTACCTATATACATCCGTTATGGTTTAATTTATAGTAATTTGTCCTCAATCTTTCTTCATTTACGAATAAATTATGATCTGTGGTATGATACTTACGCAATCCTGGTCGCTTCGAGCAGTCAATGTTGTATGGCAAATCGCACTTTTCATCATCTGAACTGTAATCATTGAAGACCATTCCGTCGGGGCATATTCTGGCTTCTGGTCGACCGTCTCTGCAAACACAAATAATAACAAAAATTTACAAAATGTTATTTGTAAAAAATAAACCTCATACTTACGTGCATGCATGATATCTATCACATTGTTCCGAATCAGGGAAGAATCCATTAGGTTCTGGGCATTTGTCACTATCTGATCTCTTTGGAGTATCTTCATCATCTTCCGACGGTGCTGGAGCCTTAATTGGAACTGGGCCATCCCTTGGTGGAAGTACTCGCCGCGTCTTTGCCACTGCCAATCCTTAATAGAATATATATACAAATTTATTTAGCTAGGAATGCAAATACCTTTAAAAATTCTAAAAATTCTAAAATATGCTGGCGCCAATGTGGCTATGACACATTTCCTTCATCGGATGACAACAGAAAAAAAAAAAAAAACGTAAGACTAGAGGGTACTTAGCAGATGATACAATTTCAAAGGAGCACACATATGATCGCCTTTTCGTAGAAGACGAACAGATTTTCACAGGATATCCTTGGTAGTGACAAATGCGAATGAAGCTCAGTCGGCTTGCTTATCGTAATTCTGTATAACATCAAGGAATAGGGCACGAACGAGATAGTGGAAGTTGTGTACATCAAAAACATCCTCTTTGTCATCGCTATCATTTGCTACACCATCAGTAGCAGAATCAGTATTAGCTTCAACATGATGTTGTTGTGCGTCAGGGTGGATATTATGAGGGATCTCATAGTAAATCATCAGGAATATCTTTACTTATGTTACATACTTTAAACCACGCACCACAGTGTGGTCGGATAGTGATATACGAATACACTAAGCTTCACATGCATTTAACGTTTCAGGCCTTTTGTGGGTAGCTGTCAATTCGGTTTGACTATCAGTTTCTGGCGCGCATTTCACAGTTGTAAAGGATGCTAAACAACACTATTATTCTACTATATATGTTAGAACAGTGAGGATGATAAAAGAAGTGATGTAACTGTTAATAGCTGAGTATCGTTCTCCCGGATACTACAGGAACCTCAATATTGCATTATCAACTTATGTTATTCCCTTTATGAAAGGCAAAAATTTCCCAAATGCTGCTATTTAACGTTCTTAACGTCGCTGTCGTTTGCTAGATTCTAAGGAGAGACTTGCCTTGGCTGCATAGGCACCTCGTTATATTCAGTACAATATGCGCTGGAATCACATTGATTTTGCAAGTCGTTTTGTTTTTGATCGGTTCTCTTATTTGGCAGTGGAAAATAGAAAGTCAACTAAAAAATAAATAAATAATAATAAAAAAAATTGTGGTCTCTAACACGTGAAGTCATTCATAGAGATGTTTCTGCTCTAGTATCAAAAGAAATAGTGCTACTTTAAGATAATCGAAGGAACCCTTAGATAAAGAGTGTGCGTTGACGGAGCTTTTAACTATGCTGATGGACAAATCACAATGTTGCGTTTGCGCGGTAGCGCTTTGAGTAGAAACAATGGGCCCTTATGAAGCAATCCCAAATGTAACCTCAAGCGTTTCTGACACTTTTGATCGTAAATATCGTTAGCTCGACATCAAAGCCCTAGTAGAGTTACCCTATACTTTGTCGCGCGTTTGACAGATATCGGTCAACATTACACGATTCGGTAATTTGTTCGAGAGGTTATAGTGTAATGTATTTACTCCGAGTGGGTAAGATCCTTTTGCGATTATTTTATTATGGTTTTCTTGTAAAAAAATAGTAATTTGAACTACGTATTATATATATTTGTTAATTTTTCTTTAATTTATTAATTAAATTCATTGTTTGTGAAGTTATTTTTCTAATTAAATTTTCTAATAAATAAGAAAAGTACATTTCTACTCTACCTCGTACAACGAATTCATATATTAGAAATCTGAGGAAACAATACTTTATCTGTCAGCTCAACGCCGAAGCGACACTCCGGATTGCAAATTTCAAGCTTAAGCTTTTGATGCAAGTTATCATAAGTTCGATATAAAGCGTATATGAAGCATCCCAAAACACGCGTGCTTGAACGCGACATTGTGATTTGGCCACAATACTTTCCAATACGTATATACGAGGTGCGTTCAAAAAGTAAAGTAACTTTTGAAATTTTGCGAGCAACGTACATCCGATTATCGATCTTTTTTTTTTGCTGTGCTGGTACACATGTCTCGAACATATGTTCACAGTTACAAGTATATAGCATACTCAGTTTGTTTTTGAGAGATAGACGTGTTAGACGTGTTTTGGTGTGCTCGTTATTATAAAAAAATGGAGCAAAGTGACGACCTCGGTCTGGACGTCCTATCACATCAACAAAAGATGATAACGTCGGAGCTGTAATGAAAATTGTTTTCAAAAATCATCGAATTACCATAAGAGAAGTTGCTAAGGATGTTGGCATAGCAGTCGGCTTGTATCATTCAATTTTATCGGACGTTTTGGGCATGAGACGTATGTCAGCTAAATTTGTTTCGAAAGTTCTTAATTTTGATAAGAAGAACCGTCGCAGGAGCATCATTCAGGTGCTCTTGAATGACTTCAATGATGATTCTGACTTGCTCAAAAGGGTCATAACTGCTGACGAATCATGGATATATGGTTATGACGTCGAAAGTAAAGCTCAATCGTTTCAATAGAAGCACCCAGGAGAGACAAGACCGAAAACCAGAAACCAGCTAAGTACTCGTAGTCTGATGCATGCTTAGCATTACAGAGGTAATGCTCCGCGGTGTAGTTATCACTCTCACAGCAAGTATAAGGATGTGTCACCTATACCCAACACAATCATGAGATTTCTAAAACCGTAATGCCTCGTCAAGGTTTTAGTAATCTGTCTACAGTCTTTGCAACTGAGGGACCTGACCTCATTCTGACCTTCTGACTTCCTAAAAATGTCAGAAAGCAACCATTAGAGTCATACCATATTATGATCATATGAAACCCGACTGCCAATGGAAGGCCGACGATGGTAGTCTTAATGCAGGTTCGGGTCCTGAAAACCTACCCACTAACCTAGGTCTAACAAGTCTATCAGCGATTTCATTTATCTTAATGCAGGTTCGGGTCCTGAAAACCCACCCACTAACCCAGGTCTAACAAGTCTATCAGCGATATCATTTATCATGATCTCAATCCGAACTGGAATCCAAACAAGACTTAGTGAATTCAGCCTTCTGACTGCGTTCAGAGAAATCTTACATTCTCGAACTAGCTTGGAAGTCGTGAGAGGATACAGCAAGGCTTTAGATGCAGCTTCGTGTAGTTTGGCTATCGCTTCAATATCAATCAATAATAATAAATAATCAATAAAGCTTCACATTATAATATAGTTCGTTACCATCAGGATTCCGCTTGAAAGGCAGGCGCAAAATTTCCTAACGAGAGGTGATATCTTATTTTATCGTCCTTTAGAAATTCTAAATCGCTTTTCAAGCCATTCGAGTAAACTATAACTTTTGTTTAACCCCTTTTCGACTGCCCTGACCAACAGCACACTTCACAGCATTTTCGTACTCATGTATCTACAAGCAGATGAGGAAATATGAAAATTTATTCATTCCTATCAATTTATCACATTCGATGAGCGACAAAATGTATATTTGTACCCTCTGTCAGCTGTCGTCTATTAGATTGTTTGTATGCGTATCTCGTCTGGCTGGATATGTGGCGATACAAATTGTCCGTAATTTAAATTCAAGTATCGTTCAATCTTGTAATCGCATTTGAGAAACCAGATTAAACGAACGTTCGCCTTTTGGAGCCACCAAACAAAACCGAAAAAAAAAACGTCCAAAATAACAATAACGAAAGCATGCCCGGGTGTTGTTTATCCACGCCAACAGCTATCACATCAGCCATGGACGAGAGTACTTGGTTTTAGAAATCAGATTCTTGTGCTTCATTGAAAATCCACCGGCTTAAATTTTAAAATAAATCTTTGCCGTTAGAGATATGAATACCGTGAATATCATATAGACATACTGTGCCGGTGTTCTGTTATATTCAATATGTCAATCATCTTTAGCTCGCCAAAGAAGTCAGAAGAGTATTTAAGTTTTGACCGAACAATTTCCCGAGGTTTACAGTAGATGATGCAGTTTAAGGACACTAAGTATGTATGGTATATCATGAATTTCTGATGCCAAAACTCCTGGCAATGTAAACTTTGATAAAGTGATAAATATATTATTTATAGCGGAAGCATCTGGTATTAGAGAAAGAGACGGTGTTGCTAAAGATATTCCTGTTAATAGGAGTATTGTAGATTGCCGCCTATGCCATATCGTCTTTGGAATATACTGTGAAGTATCAAACCTATGTAATGAACGAAATCAACTGCAAAGAAACGAACAAACGTTTTACGTAAATAAGTACACAATAAAAGGAATATGAATCAGATCAGAGCAGAAGATGAAAAGAAAGATTTTGGAGTTTCTTATAATCTAGAGATTTTGATTAGTTTATTGTGCAAATTGTGAAGTTTGTGCCAGCAAAAGGCAAATATTAATTCCGATACTAACAGATGACGGAACTACCTTAAGTATGATGTAACCTTCGACTGTCGAGTAAAAAGATGCAGTCAGTCACAGAATATGAAATGAACAGCTTAAAACCGATTTGATTTGTAATTGCATGAGGAAAAATTTAATTTTATAGTTTTTGAAGAAAATTGCGAGAAAATTTTTAGTGTATTCAGCATGAATAAGGCTCGAACTTATCATAAAACTGGCACGTTTCCAAGTAAAACGCTCGCAAGGACCCTTAAAGTATGATGCTTCTGATAACAATCGCAACCTTACATAGTTTAAATGCTAAATAGAGGGTTTGGAACAGGCGTTCCATATGTACTCGTACATCTGGCACAGGTTAGCCATAAGCTATAAAACAAAAAATAAAAAAGAAAGGGGCTCTGATAATTTTTGTGTTAAAAAAAAAAAGAAAGTTCAATATGTCACAAATAGCTAAAATCATCTGAATCCACACGCATCGTAGGCTAAGACACTAAGCCAAAACTACTGGACGAACTTTGATGAACTACTCTGTAAGCTGACCAATCTCCTTATAGAATGTGAGAGCGAAAAGATCCTTAGCTTCTATTCCAAAACGATCTTCGTATTTAAAAATGTCAGATGTCTTAGAAACTTTAAGATAAAGCCCAAATGAAAAGAAAAGATAAAACAATATCACAAGTTGGTGAAGCAACTGAGGCTCCACCTCAGGCCATTATTGAGAAGAATCATACTGATTTTGCATGTGCAATTTTGAACAGCTAGTCAATATAGTGGTTATTCTCTCTGTTCTATAAAAAATTCGTTTAGGCATATAAGCACTCTTCAATTCACTGAGTCCTTACATACGTGTACAGTTGACCATATATGATAGTTTTGTCAATGCAACTGCAGAGAAAGTACAAAAAGTTGGGATAATCAGAATAACACAGAATGTCAAGTCAGGCAATAGTTTTTTCCAACATTCTACTCTAGGAAACAAATCGAAAATACGGGTGAAAAGGACCGAAAAACATCGCTTTTTCAAAGACAAGACTTGATTGATGATAGTTTGGCAAAAACACTGCTGAACTATTTTGAACAGCAAAAGATTATTTATCCGTTAAATACTGTCGAATAAAGGTGTTGAAACTAATCTTCAGGAAGCGTGACCCTCCCAATAAATTGCTTTCGACAACATATAACATTTGTATGTACGAGTATATAGATATCGGACATCAGAAACTCTTAATGACATTTAAGGCTGCAAGAGACCATCTATACAGATTCATGTCTCTGTTAAATACCTTTGCCCATGTAAAAATCAAACTAAAAACACTGTCAAACAACCATCCAAAATGTTGCTTTCATTAAGGAAATAATCAAAGATATGTGAAAGGATTTTACAAAACGCACACGCCAACATCGAAGATACAATACTCGTCTGTACAAGTACAAATTCCTCCACAGACTGATAACATTGACATTATAAAAGAAAATCAGCGAATGCATTAAAGCAAAACAGGGTACAGTAAATGTACTTACAATGTCGACAAAAAATGACACCAAGTAGCAACGGTTCTTATGCTTTGCCATAACGTGCGGTTATAATTTTGGAAGCAGGTTTGTCAACCTGAGATCCAATGTTTGCTCAAAAACTGGAAAAGTGGATGCAAAAAAGCCCCCTTCACAAATAACAAACCAGACCGTTATCAACCCGGTCCGTCCATATGCTGCCAAGCCATAAACAACATTATCAAAAGTGCAAAAAAAAAAAATTTTTTTGAACTATTTTAATAAATAGGTAATTCTTAAACTATAGCAGAAAAGTTGTCACAATTGTAGGGACTACATATTAGCGTCTTCTTTAGAGATTTAATTTCCAGTGATTCCATTGTTATCTGAGATCCAAACAAATCACAGAGAAGTCTTGGATTCTCGAACTAGCCTAGGAATCGTGAGAGGGTTTAACAAAGCTTCAAGTGCAGATTGGCCATCACTACAGATGCAGATGCTAAGCCTCTACATCGATTTCTTATTATGCGGATTATTGCCTTCAGGTTTGCGTATATCTCCACTTGGAAGACAGGCGCTGGTTTTTCACCCGTGTAAATCCAAACACATTGCTTTCCTAATTCAGATTCTGACCGAAAACATTCCTGGGCACAGCGAAAGGGGAATTCGCATTTATGGTGGAGCAGGAGTAATGGTATCTTTGCATCATACGACAGGTCCATAAAACTACAGCTGGGGGACAGTCGGCACTTAAGTTGATCAAAACTCCAAAGGCGCGTAATAACAAAGAATACTTCTCTTAAAACGGAAGATGGCTTTATGAGTGCTGCCCATAATGTGAATATTAAAAGCTTGTTGAGAAAAGTCCCGTGCACCCGAGACAGATCATTCTGTGGGGATTGATGAAAGCCGCAGTGACGTATTTTCGACAAAACTTATTCCACAAAACAACAGACGCATAGGATATAACTGACCTTATTATAGCCGTGAAGATGCAAAGGACCATTCTCGATGAAAAGCCAGATGCCAAAAGCACCTTAGAGGTTTTCGAAGTAATACAAGTATGCTTAGGCCAGAAAAGTTTGTCATCCAGCATGACATCCAAGTAATTAACTTCGATGGAGAAATGATGAGACGATGAGGAATAGATGAATCAGACCAGTCATCTTTTACCTTCTCGTAAAGAGAACAACCTTGGTTTAAACAGGATTCACTGAAAGCACATATGTATTTAGTGCATGAATCATCGATCAAGTATAGGGCTACCTGACCTAAGAGAGCTAGCCATGATCCAACACACAGTATAATACAGTGAGTCGACTATGAGTCTTTTCATAGAATTTGTATGTAGTTATATGAAAATCCCGTCGGCGTCAACTCTGACATGAAGGCATAACACTGATGTTGGAGTTGTTGCTGGCTGGGAAAAATATCGAAACCAAACACACCTGAGTTTCAAACTACTACACCACCCGCCCGCGCCCTGGAGAAAAGCCAGTAAAAGGGTATTCATATATATAAAAGAAAAATCCCCTGCTTTCAGATATTGACCAGCATTTCTTTAATCTACAAAACCACTGATTGTCTGGCCTTACACGTTACACAGTTACACGTTCCATCATAAATTGCATAGTCGGAGGCACTCCCAATGTCGATGAAAGCGCCCAGTGCGTATTCCTTCTTATAGAGTGTGCCTTCAGTTCTATTTACCAGAATATTCCGCGTTGATCTCAAATCGTTTTTTTTCCGATTTATGGTATAAAGGTTGCCATTTCTGTTTGTCAGAGGCTCAGTATGGGTTCCAGCACTGAAGACTCTTTTAAGAGATAGGAAAAATTGGAACTAACCTTTTTGCTACATAATTGGGTATATGGTATGCCATCGGTGCCAGGAAACTTGAAGCAACAGCGTGATTGATAGTGATTGGGTATATGGTATGCCATCGGTGCCAGGAAACTTGAAGCAACATCGTGATTGATTGTCTTCACCCGTCAGTAAAATCGATGTCGAATATCAGTTTTATCATGTTAGCTGGTTTGTGTCTCCTTTCGACTCAGTATTTGTGCCATCAGGTTCTAAGTTATCCCAGTGTGGCTGATTTTTCCTCTTGGAGGACTTCGCTCCGTCTTCCGGTTTCACCTATTGTTTTGATCTTTTCATAAAAGTCTTTATAATAGGAACTCTTATTATCCCAATTAGCATCTTCAATTCTTTTTTTGTGATCTGTAAAGATTACAGTCTTCCTCGAAATAAGTGTTAAGTGACTTGTTTCCTTACGTAGTCGCTGTTATTTCCACGTTCCACAGTAGAAGAGGCAACCTGCAGGATTGTGAAGAGAAAATGCAAGACCAAAACTATTATGGTGATCCAGGATCTCCTATTATTCAGATAATTCATTGAGGACCAAATATGATTTCCCTGTATTTGAGTGAAGGCGAACTCTTGCTAAATCGGTAGAATAATATGTAGATCACGTTTTTTAAGATCTCGCAAAAACCAGTTTTCCTATATGAATGACTGACACATACACAACGTTAGCATAACAGAACCATGACAATTAAACAGACGCCAATTTAACTACTATAATCTGATTTCTTTGTCTATTCGTTTGGTATTAATTATGTACTATCGACATAGGCCAACCAACATACAAGTTTTTTTCACTTTGCGCGATGCTAATGTCCACAAGTCTCATTACAAGTCTTCACCGCTTAAAATTTTGCTCAAAATTCTTGGCAATGGTAATGGCACACCTAAAAGTCGATTAAAAGTCCCTCCTAATTTGAGTGAAGTAACCTTAAATTCGTCCAATGTACTAAAAAAATATATATTCCTTACCACAAATTGGCTGCCAACTTAACCAGATTAACCACAGTTTCATTGTTCATCGATGATATACCATATTCCCGAAGGTATCATCAACATGACCCATCGCATCCGTGATCACAAGCCAGAACAGGTAATTGCTCAACTCTCATCACTAGTTGACAACTATCCTGTCCATTGCTTCTATAAATTTTTTATTTTGTAACTGGGACAGTATAAACGGAAAATATAAATAAATTGCAGTCCATTTCAGTCGTATAGACCATATGTGTGTAGGGCGTTAATTACTTTCGGCTACAAACCATTGCATTGCACATTGTTGTAGCCAGTAAACCTATCGGTGCATACACATTTGACAGAAGCTCGGGTGAATGTGACTTCTGCTCGACGTATATACTTTTGAATGAATGTCACCCACAAACAAAACACATAAAACCTGTCCACCTTGTGGTACCCCAGACACGCCACACCGCATGGTCTTTATTAGGCAAACAAGCCAATCAAGGTGTGGATGTGTTTTTTTTTTTTTTTTTTATTTTTTTTTTTTTTTTTTCTTTTGGAGTCCTCCTGGGTATTTTTGTTGGAATATTGACAATTCCAGGCGTAGTGGGACTCCGTTGTGTTTATTTTTTAATGGAAATGATTTTTCAATTTGTAAAAATTTCATTCGAGAAAGGATCAGAACAAAAATCTACGAATATTACGATGCGGGAATGAGTACCTACTCTCGGGATTGGACGGTTTCAATGAATTCTGAACTGTGAATTCTCTGGCGTCTTTATGGGGAGTGTGTTTTATCTGTATGACACTCAAAATAATTAATCCCCAGGTGAAGTTCAGCGTTTACGTATGTCCCTGGGCCATTCTTACCACTCGAAGATGAGGTGTAGGTACTCCGTACTCGAGCACTCGCAGCAGTGTGTATTTCATTAACAGATTGTTATTGTCGCTGGTGTTGGGATTGTCATACGTGGATGATATTCGTAAACTAATTCACAGACTTCTCCGACACCGGTGGGCTAACGTCGTTAAAATTTATTGCATAAGGATGTAGTACGTATATGGGGTGTGTTGTCGGAGCTACTTAAAGTGAAATTATGGCTTCGGGATTAATTATGACACTTGAACGTGGGAGCACTGGAAAACTGAGAACTTGAGCACCAGCACTGTAATTTCAAGGAACTTAAGTGGTATTTAATGAGTTAAGAGAGAAATAGACTTAGGAGCGTATACGGTGATGCACATTATCCGGAAAAGAGCTCTCTGAGCAAATTTAACTAATTGTCACGACAATTTCAACAAAGTGTTTAAATTAACTTAATAAGGAAAGTGAAAGCCAAACTATTAGCAGGAAGAGTATTTGAATATATTGTTTGATTAATTGTTTCCTTGCTTAACTTTAGTTTCAATTCCGTTTTTATATCAGTAAAATGTTGGAGATCAATTATGTCTTCTCACCACTAAAAGCATACTTTTTAAAAAATACAACTCGATTCTAAGTAATTGTTTTAAAATCTGACTATGTACTACGTTTAACTTTGTGTAAAAAGTATCGCATACGTTACTAGCAACTAGGTGGAGTCATGGAGCTATTGTTTAGAGTCTAAACCAAGATAACAACTCTTGAAAAATTAATCGGATACTTTATTTATTTATAAAAAAAAAGCTTCAAGAAGGAAACTTGAAGCTGTCTATTCAGAAATATCAGACCATGAAGGTGTGAACTGATAACTGCTCAATACGCTCTACACAAATCCTTGAAGGAACTTACTTGACAGTTATCTAGGGCCGGTGGAGAATTATCATTGGGAACATTTATTATTAAGCCACAATAAAGTGTAGCTATCGTCATGATCTTTGAACTTTGAATTCGTAATAAGATAACTTGTCGTTTTTTGGCAAATTAAGATGGCGATACAGCAAGGCTCTATTGTCGAGTCTAGCCGTCAGGAAAACTAGGGAAATTCTTAAATTATGAGGAAAGAATATAGAATCTTAACAAGACTCTTCTCCGGACACTATGTTCTAGAAAAACATGATTAGGGAAGAAATTGTGACAATATCCTTATTTCGATGGACATATGTTATACACCAGTTTTATGAGTGTCGGAAGAAAAAATCAGTAACATAACAGTATTAAAAAAAAAAAATTATTTTAATTTATTTCAGCGGTAGCTTCCTGACCGCCCTGGAGGACACTCATTCACATTCATACTTTTCAGTCAATACAACAACAAGTCGAAGTATATAAATAATTAAATCTTACTTTCAAATGTTGGATGTTGGATATTTTAGACCGAGTTTAATATGTTCAGTTTAAAGAATGTTGGGGTTTATACCCTCCAATAACTTTCCTATCTAATATAATTTTTTTTAAATAGTTAAATGTTAGTAGAAAAGGATAAAATTTGGAAAAATATACTCGTACAGTCACATTTTCGTATTGAATATTTTTTTCTTCCTAACTTTGAGTTTATATACGCGAGTTAAACTAGTAGGGTAGTATCATGGGGTTAGTTTTTTTACTAGCAGGCCAACTAGCGACCGACTCGTAGGCAAAATTCGTCTGCTATTAAAGCTACTAGGATGAAAGAATGTAAAATTACGATTCTCAAAGCTCGATAAAGCATGCGGAAACTCCAAATGTGTATTTCTCAATGACGATTGACTTGATCACTTGTTTGCTTATTTGCCCTCAGTGTCCCTGGATGGGCGACTTTTAGGAATCTGTCACTGTAAAGCGTTTTTCGACAGAACCGTGCATTGTTTGCGTGCGAGCTTACAAAAATAATAATTCGTTACTGCTGCGCCAAGAAATTTCTGCAGACATCGTGGTTTTCCTAACATAAATCATAACAATTGCGTTCATCAAGTTATGGGTTTGTAAGTTCGAAAAAATAATTCCACAATGGATAAATGTAAGTCTGGTCGTCAACAAGAACTAACGAAAGCGTACAGAGTGTAAATCAATTACATCCGAACCTATAGGTTCGCAAACGAGCAAGTGATTTAAATGTAGCTAGACCATCATTGCACCAAATTTTGCCAAATATTCACAATTGCATACCCAAAAAATTTAGTTTGTGCAAGAATTAGGACGAAAGATGGTAATCTCAATCCCTTAACCATATAACTGAGCTTTTATTACCATACAACAATATTTTGTTTATGACTGAGGAAGATTATCACATTAACGGACACGATACAATAACTCCGAAGCGCAAGCGTTGGACAATTTGTTGGTGCCTGAACTGCAAAATTTTTTTGGTTTTAAGCAAAGAGCATAATTCCAGCTGGACGAGGTAACGTCACACACTTCAAACACGTTTTTGCCACGTGTTCCTAAAATTTTACTTCAAAAATTAATATTCAGACGTAAACTGACCCCCACATCTACAACAGTAAGGATCTCTAAGACCTATCTTTCTACGGCCGCTATCCAGATTGTGGATGAACACAAATTTGGAGCGTGGTGTTCATACCGTTGCCTTTAATATGGTTGTCCAACATGCAATAGCACATCTAGAAAATCGCAGTATAATATCTAGCAGTCATACTAAATAACAGAATATGCAGATGATTTAGCGATAATAGCTAACACATACCATAGTATGGTAAAAGTATTTGCAGCTTTCGAATCCAAAAAATAAAACAAAGTACAGGAGTATGAGAATGGCTACGAACAGCAGAGTAAGAAGCTCTCAAAGTATAACCATAACCGACTTTAATTTCGAAAGTGTTAAAGATTTTAAATACTTAAAAATAATTCGTACCGCATTCAAAACAGAATACGATTAGGCAGCGTATGTTATTTCGCACATAGGAGCAGTCTTAGAGACCAATATCCCCGAAAGATGCCACCATCTTGTTCATGGGCAACGAAGCCAGTGCCATGAAGTATTAATATACATTAATATATGGTATGTACGTATGTATAGTATGCTATGACTTGTTGAATCTTAAAGATCTTTTTGATAAATTTAATTTATGTATCTATGTTTCATTTATTTAAGTCAGAAAATAATTGATGCCCCTAATATCTTGCTCTTATGCTCTTTATGCTATCAAGAGCAATGTTTTTTTTAGAAGAGGCTATTTGATTGTTTTTTGATATGCTACTCCCTTAGGTGCACTGTTATTTTGTTGTTTGCTCCTGTCAGTACATGCCGAATCCGTTTTATAGGTCTATAACACAACCATCTAAATCGGGAATTGATAGAGTGTCTCGATAGGGAGTGCTTAATAGGAGTCAGAATCTTATTAGAAGTTATTTACCAACACCTACAGTCTGGCATCAATAAAAAAGTCATAAGAAAAAAAAAAAAAAAATTAACAAATTACTTTTAATACAAAGATACTCTTGGTATACATAAAGAATTGATGACAAGTTGTATGTGGCACAAAAATTTGAAGCTTTCCAGTAAGAAACCGTAGACGATTTAAAATATTGTATGTAGCTGTGAAAGATTAAAGGAAAGCTGTAGATATCATTGATTTCAGGTTTCATCATCTTCGATAAGGCTTTCGACAAGACAAGTATCCAGATAGTAAAACTAATCATTGAAGTTGGAGTTGTCTAAGGACTTTGTCTATCCAATGATAGTTAAAGACAGATAACTTATGAAAACGAATTGACTTACTTTCTCTTAACAAGATCAGGGCTTCTAAGGAATGTCACTGTATATAGGGAACACACTTAGATATCCCTGTGGTTAACTTAAGCACCTCACACTCAGCAGCTTTACGACTGATTGATTACTTAAGGCTCGGGTCAACTTCGCTTATACAAACATATAACTTAAAAACTACACCGAACTAACAATAATATATGACTTAAAAACTCTACAGCTGTAGTCGGTTTGGTGAAAGTTGTAAGGTTTGTACCCCTCAGACCTAAGGTATTAGTGGTATCGGTATTTGGTATTGGTGGATATAATTTGCAGCGGCATATAACATTGAATACAAACAGTGAGTACATCAGCAATTTCTTGACGTTTTTTTAAGGGGCTTTATTAGCCTTAAACAATCTTTTATACGGAGGCAAATTATAGATATCTGCTCAAAGTGGACTGAAATCAAATGAGTCTGCGTTGAACTCCTTCAATTGATCTAAAGTGGCTATCGTAGTTGGAGATTTCTTTGAACCGTCGCTTACCGAATCCCAGTAAAGAATTAGTTTTATTAATATTAATTAGTTTTATTTAAGGGTCAAGACTAGTGTGGATCGTCACGACCATAAAACTCATTTACGAGTTTGTTGTCATTGTTACGAAGAACTTCAAAATCTAAAGTGATAATTTACCTTATTTCGTAGGGAGACTTTTGAGATTGTAATTAGTATGGATAATTCAATTAAGTACGAAGCTTAATAAATAAAGTCAATATATTTGGCTCCGGCTAAGCATGTGCATTATAAACACATCTCTGTGGCAAGTCATTGTAAATAGCTTTTGGTGAAGCATTTTTACGTTAACATTCTTGCTGAATATTGATAACTACAGATTGGTGCATAATTAGCGGTCTGGTTTAACTATTAATCTTTTTATTTAAGTTATTTATATTTTTTTTAGAACTGGTTTGAAAATCTTGGGAAATTTATGATAGAGAGACTCAGAACAGAACAAAGAACAAAAGTTCTTCTGTTGTTGCTAAAAGCCAGAGATTTAGAACAATACAGAATTGTTGTTACAACAAGACGCAGTCACAGCTTACATAGTGGGAAATTTGGCCAATTTTAACTGGCCACCGCGTTCGCCCGATATAACGACACCATGTTGCTTTCTTTGGAGAAACCTAAAGGATAAAGTGTATACAAATAAGACAGGAGCCATATAACAGACTAAGGCCAATATTCGAGAAGAAGCGAGCGCGTTGGCACCTGCAATTCTAACAAGAGTTATGGAATATGCTATGAAAAAAGCACATCAGGTCGAAGTTAACAATGTGCACTTTAAGCCATCACCGAAAACATTGCAGGATAAAATAGAGGAGCAAAAAATATTTGGTGATAATAGATGATCTTCTTCTTTCCGCTTTTCGATTGCAAATTTCTAAGTACAAGGATAATCACAGTCATTTAGAATTATGCATTAAAGTGATAAAACAATTGTTGAGTATAATATATCTAGACTTCATCATAAGCCTAATATTGTTCTTAAGTTCCATGATTGCGTGCTCCATCTCGATAAAATTAGAAAGCCATAATTTTAATAACGAAAGGATCTTTTATAAACAGATTACAAATGCACTAGTAGTTTTTTTTTTTTTAAAAAAAGATTGCTTATACACCACTAAGAGCGGTCTAACCTTGACCTATATAATCATTTCTTTCCATAGAACAATAACCATAAAATCCGATATTGGCAAAAAGTATTTTGTATAAATTTACATAGCTAGTCTATCTCGCATACATCAAATCTTAAATGGAATCCGGTTTAAATTATACAAAACTTGATCTTAAACAAAAGGGGAAAAAGATAAAGAAAAAGAAAAGGGAAACCTCCAATGACTGTCAATAGGGAAAACTGAACGAATATTGAAGCTTTGTCAACGGAATTCCATACCAATCATTGCATTAACATTGTAAGTCTTGATCAGATTACACTCGTACTGCTTTATTCTTCACTCTCAATCTCTTTGTCTGTCTATCTTTATATTCAAAACTTGATTTACTGATCTATAACAGGCCGGTTGCTAATATTCGCTCATATTTGCATAAAAAGTTAGCTAATGACTGTAAGCCATGTTAGCTTAGATACTGGTATCGTGTGTAATTTCTTTTTTCAATTTGTGTGCATACACAAGTATTCGCGGCTGTATAACGCCACACAAAAATGACTAAACGACAAAGTTACTACTGCTGAACAAAAACCCACTAAACATCAGCGAATTGAATGGAACGACTATTCAGACTCACAATCGCCTTCGGTAATCACTTTCACTTTTAAGGTCATTTCATAATATCACACTTAAAGCATAAAACTTGAGACTCAAAACTGCACCGCACCACAATGCCCGCCTTGTACCACCTTGTATCACAACACTGTATCGCATTATCCCTCACAAATTCGAAAACTTGTTTTACCACCACTCGTTGCCCGTTGACATTTTTAAAATCGACCGTGCGAATGAAGCGATATGCAAATTGACCCAATCCTGTGGAATTTATTGGAAATACTTTTGAATACATTTGTACAAATATCTTGTATCTCCTGCGTCAATTGGTTAAACTTACCTATTACCAGGAGCAGAATAAAGATCCTTGCTGTAGCCATTTGATCAAACCTCTTAGAATGTCACCAATTCAAAAACCAAAAACTAAAAAGTATCTACAATCGACTGCACTATGTTTATTTTGTGTGTACACTACTGTGCAGTTGCAAACAATCGACTAGGAGACATCGAAGGTTGTTTCTTTGTTAAATAGTATCTTTTACCTGAGAGTTTGAATTCGAGTCTGTGACTGAGGCTCTCCACTCATACCATAACCGAGAGAGTTTTACACTTTTGTTGGAGTTGTGTTTTGCGCTTAAATCAGACCTAAACTCAAGCTGCGGACAACATAACTTTCCAGTTCTCCCTCGTACATTTGGATTGTGGATATGATTAACTCTCTTGGCTCTAAACCCAAGTACCAATGTATATCTTCGGGTTGTTTCTGGACTGGAACGTTCGACGAATTAATCTCTTTTAGATAGAGTGGCCCCAAAGCAACCTAGCGGGCTCTCTCTCTCTTGTGAGCATATCTGGTTTTTAATGCGACACCAATGGAAAACTTGATTTTCGAAGCCTCTTGGTTTTGTGGGTGAAATGTTGTAGGTGGTGAGCTTCGTTTTCAGCTTTAACTTCGGCTTCAGTGTGATATGCTCGTAACTTGTTTCTAGAAGAGGACTGGTTATTTGGGTAGAAACAGACCAACATTTTTGCTTATAGTAAATGATTCAATTATTGGTGTAAATCAGTTAGCGTATGTAAGTGTTGACGACCCTGGTAATTTCTGGGTTTTTGGCGGTTTGTTGATAGTACAGGCACTTGAGTCTGACAGGAAATTAGATCTTAGGAAGATATTTTTGGAGCAAGTTCTTCTTTTTTGAATGGCAGTATTTGCCATTACGTAAGGCTTTGATTGATGACTAAAGAAAACGTGCAGATCATTATGGCAGTTGTTCGTATAAAATATCATATATTTTTGTTAAATGAACATGGCATTTGTTTTGACACTTCGAGCGGCTATTGGACTAATATCTATTTGAAACCGAAAGTCTACAAGGTCCCATAGTCATCTCAAAGATATTTCTCAAGTGATAGAAACAATCAATGGCGCCACGCCGACGGATACAGGAGCATGAACTATGAGAACTAAAATATTGTTAAAACGGTTCTCATTACCATAGACTTGAGTGGAAAATCTTGCACTCATGACATAAAATTCGCATTGCAGAGAGTAGAATTAAACTCGAGTTCCTGTACTTACTTACTTATATACTTAAGTCCGGGGTGAACCTGAGCCTCAACTAACAAGACCCTCCAGTTAACCCGCTCTTTAGCTAACTAACTCCCAGTTGCGCACTCCAAGTCGGCTGCGGTCCATTTTTACTTATGTGCGCCAACTAAGGTAACGTATCTCTATACTGCGTTGTCCTCCTCGGTTAGATTCGAAAATTCTGCGGACCGTAGTATTGGTGTTCATTCGATCTACATATCTTAGCAATCTCAGGCGCCTGATGCGCATTTTTCTAATCAGGTCGACTTGCTGTTCCGTTCAAATACATAGTTCATCGTTGTATCTTCTCCTCCGAAGCCCATCAATGCAAATGAGACCATTTTTCCAGTTATTTTTCTTTCGAAACGACAAAGGAGTGAGGATATCGTCATCCGCTTTCGATAGCGTACATGCTTCAGCGCCATAAAGTAGGACTGGAATGATCAAAGTTATCGATATGTGCTATTGGTCGCACAGACTTTTGAAAGTTTAGGCCTTCCTGTGTTCACTTGTGAGTTGCGCACAATTTTTTCAAATATGATATTAATTTAGTCACATGACATAACCCCACCTTATCTAAAACGTTTTTGACGTCGCTACGTCTTTACGTCGTTACTGACCTTATCGGACCAGCTAGCATTCTCAATCTCGTCTTTCTGCTCAGACGGAAGAGTTTTCCAGGGTGATAAATCCAGATATGGCTCCTTTCTATAAATGCTTCATAGCCTTAAATAAAGGGATAATGGGTATTGATTTGCACTTCTTGAGTTCTTTTCAAGATCTTCCGGAGTGTAAATTTATGACCGATTGCGCGCTTTCCAACTGTCAATCAGGTTGTTGAAGTGTTTCAGACGTTCACACAATATGACAGATAAGATTTTATATGCGATTTTGAGCCGACTTATACCTTTATAATTGGCGAAGTTAAGGAGGTCTCCTTTTTTGTGGGGCGGCCAAAAGATGCTGAAATTCAATTCATCATCCGCTCTTCTGGTCAGATCTGAGAAATGAGTTGGTGTATGGTCTCCCGAACGTCATTTCCAGCAACTTTGAATACCTCGGCCAGTAACTAATTAACTTAACTAACTGGTCTTACTCAACTGGCATCGCTATCCAATTTTTCAAAGAAGTTAAGTATATGGGTGTCCAAACTCCATAGTACGGTATGTTTCGGTATTATTTCGGTTTATTAACTCGCTTGGCTCTGTTTTCCATATCTGATACCTCTGATATCAGTTCGGCGAAATTATTGCATTACCCCAAGTGCTGATTGTCTCTTCGGCTTTTTCGTTTTTTGGCTGACCTCGCGCTCAATAACTGTCGCTGTGCCATTTCTGGTATCGGTTCCGCTTATATTTAGTGCATTACTCCAAGTTTTGACCAATTTTCCGATTTTACTAAATTTCCACTCGCAGTGCATAACAGTGCGTAAAGTCCACTGTTTACCTTTTTGTTTACTTTTGATAAAATTGCAATATCTTGCGGAATCACTAACTGCCCAATCTTTGAGGACAATGCTGACTTTGTTACTTGTAAGGGCATCTGTGGAAAATCATTCCATGTAATTTGTCTAGGATTAAATAAAAGGAATACGGTATACATTAAAGAGTTCTTTGACAACCTTCTATTCTTTTGTGATGAGTGCAGGACCATTTCGCTGTCGCACGTATTGCTTGTTATAAAGTGCCTCAGTGACTCTAATGACTCATTCCAATCACGACTAATCAGTTTAATTTAGAAAGAAGTGTCAGTTATGTTGATGAATTAGGTAACTCGGTTCTGTCCTTGGCCCAAATAATTAAGTCCAAGCTCACCAACATAGATAATCCATCTGCAAGTGTGGTCAAGATAAATACTGCGATCAATGATCTCAAAGCAGTTTGTTCCGCCCAAAACATCTCTAATTTTTAATTGAGCGAATCGATAAGCATTCTTCGTGAAGATCTTGAGACTCATTTTCAATCCACATCAAAGAAACAACCATCTCTAATACAGCCTGATTCTACGCTCGAAGTAATCTTTGATAGAATCAACGGTGTTGGTGACGATCTAGCTGCCGCACAATCAACCATTGTCGATATCGAGCATCATATCGAAACAGTAAGCAGCAAAATTGACAATTTACAAACCCATACGCAACACCACCAGAGTGTCCACTACAATACATCAATTTTGGCTGAATTACTGGAAACCGAAGTCGACCCAGTTTCACCACCACCTCCTCGTCCACCACTGTTAAGTAAATTTAGAAATTCTCCCGCCGCTCCTTCAATCCAAGAGACCGAAACTGTTTTACAATCAACTCCTCTCATCGCTGCCCCACGCAAGCTTATCAAACATTTTGGTACAACATGGACACCTTCCGAATGGAGGCGTAGACTGGAAAAAATTTAAACCGATATTAGTACATTTTTAATCAAAGGCTCCCCCCAAATTTTTCTTGGATCACAAAATTCTCCACAAACAAATACTGCATCACAATCAGCAAATGTAAAATGTTCCTGCCATCTCACCACAAAGGTAATCGAAACTTTCAATTCGACCTCTCTGCTAGATACGAGTGATTATTTGAAAACTCTGCTGGTGCTAATTTCAACAGTGGAAAGATGCGCATCTTCCTGCATCTGCAGCTGCCTCTTCTTACGACTTTCAGAAAGCGAATTTCAGCAAAATTAATGCTTATCTTGGTAAGTGTTCTTTTGATTTCGCCAATAAACATGCATATACATATAAAGTGCTCTCTCTATTTTCTATAGAAAATTATTTAATTCTATTTGTCTCTATATTATATTTTCGTGCAATAAGACCCTTTCTTCCTCCGATTGAACTCTTTTCCTGACTATTCAAACTATCTCGAGTCATACCTTTAATTTGCCCAGCTTTACAAGGTTCTCTACCAGCGATACCTTGATAGTGCGCAATCAAGGCTTATAAAGGACTCTAAGTCTTTCTACCAATTCGTTAACTACAAAAAAAAAAAAAAATCGGAAGGTTTCCCTCCATCCCTCTTATATGAAAACATGTCATCAACCGATCCGCATACTATAGCCACCTTTTTTGCTACATTTTTAAGGCAACCTTTGCCGATCATACCTTTTATTTCAAATACCTACTTAACTTACAACTTAATGATGAATACTTACCGGCCCAGACGGTCTTTCATTTATACATATTTCTTAAAAAGTGTTCCTCAATACTTTTCCGCCGCCTTGCAAATCTCTTCCGATTATCGCTCTCTCAAGGTGAATTTCCTCAGATATGGAAGTCTTCTTTCATAACACCGATACGCAAAAAGGGATTCAAAGTCGAAGTCACTAATTACAGCCCCATAGCTAAACTCTCAATACCTAAACCCAAACTCTTCGAAAGCATTTTGTACGAAACCTTAAGCTTCCAGTGCAAATCTCTTATTTCCCCTAATCAACACGGCTTTCTGAAAGGTAGGTCAATTACCACTAACCTCGTCGAATTCGTGTCCTCTGTTCTCTCAGCCTTAGAAAGTGGTAAAGAAGTTAACGTTATAACAATTGATTTCAGTAAGTCTTTTGACAAGATATCTCATAAACTAATCTTGTTCAAATTGTCCGTTCTGGACTTTGAACCCATTTTGCTTAAATAGATATCTTTTTTTTATAGTGTACATTTCAGGTCTGTCCTTTCGGTCCCTTTTTGGCCACTTCAGGTGTTCCTCAAAGTAGTCACCTAGGTCCACATCTCTTCGTACTAACCATTAACGATCTTGGAAGGGTCATTCACCACTCAGTACTTTCTCTCTATGCTGACGGTACCAAATAGATCTAAATAGCTTTTCCACCTGGTGCATCAAGAACTGCTTAGAAGTCAATGTCACCAAATGTCAATCGATTACCTTTTCACGTAAGTGCAACAAGTCTACTCCCCGAACTTACGTTCTCCACGGCCAACCTACTAGGTGGAGTGAAAAGTAACCTCCTTGACCGTCAGAATGCGCTGCTACTGCAAGAAAGGTTATGGTGCCTTGAAGTCCGTTCATATTTAGGCAAACAGCGTTAATTGCCTTTCTCGTAAAAGCATATGATTCTTTTGGTAATCTTTTTCTAACCGTGTGATCCGAGTACGAGAAATTCGCTGATATGACACAATGGTTCGACGAACTAAGAGGGAAAATCACATCAACAGTATATGTACTTATCAGGGTGAGAGGTTAAAAACAAGTCCAGGGTGTTGACGGTATAACTATACTCTGTGGAGGGGGGAGGGATTCACAATCTAGGACAAGTTATTTTACGTAGCAATGAACAATTAACGGTGTCCTTCGGGTGTTGTCTGTACATCCACCGTGTTTTTTTTTTTTTTCAAAATTTGAACATTTATTTAAGAAAAACATGTACAATAGTCTTATTCAAAGTATTGCCCATCTGAAGCTATGACTTTTTCCCATCTTTCTGGCAATTTGTGGATCCCATCCCAAAAGAACTGCGCCGGCTTGGCAGCCAATAATGAATCAAGCCAATTTTTGATATTCTGCTCTTATGTGAACCGTATTTCAGTGAGGGCGTTCTGCATCGACCGGAACAAATGGTAATCAGAAGGGACAAGGTCTGCACTATAAGGCAGGTGGGTAAGACTTCCCATCCACTGTTTTTCATATAGTTCTTAACCGGAAAAGCAACGTGGGGCCGAGCGTTGTCATGATGGAAAATTGTTGCCTCGGGCCTGGTCGCATATTCCGTTCGTTTTTCGGCTACTGCTCTCTTCAAACGGATTAATTGTGTTCGGTAGCGTTGTCCATTGATGGTTTCACCCGGTTTTAGCAGCTCATAATACAGCACACCTATCTGATCCCACCAAATACAGAGCATTACTTTTGCGCCATGGATATTCGGCTTTAACGTTGATTTAGCTGGTTGGCCGGGTTTCACATATGATTTTTTGCACTTGGGGTTGTCGCAATGGGTCCATTTTTCATCACCAGTAACAATTCGATGCGAAAATGACTTCCTTTTGTGGACGCCTTTCGACGTCTCTCGGCTTGAGTTCATGTGGAACCCAATTTCCTTGCTTTTGAATGTATCCAACTGCTTGAAATGCTGCTTGAGTGAGTGACACCCAACGATTCTGCGAGCTCTTCTTGTGTTTGGCAACAATCTTCATAGAGTAATGCTTCCAGTTCTTCATCTTCAAACTTTTTTGACTGCTCAGGACGTTCATCGTCTTCCAAGCCAAAATCACCACTTTTAAATCGTGCAAAGCACTTTTGGCACGTTCGCTCAGCTAGCGCATGTTTACCATAAACTTGCACCAAAATACGATGACTTTCGGCAACAGTTTTGAAAAAGAATTCCCCGCAAAAACACTTTCAGGCACAAAGTTCGACATATTTGAATGAAAAAAAAATTATTATTGTTTACGCTTCAAATGAATGACATATACTGAAATGACGAACAATGGCAGGAGCTTTCCAACGCATGTTCCAATGGAATAATAACAATGGAATAATACAAGTTACGCCATCTCTTAGCAATTAAGTTATAGACCCAATACTCCAATTTCGGGCGGATAAATGCCTTATATATTGAGGCCAGATTAGCATTTTTGACGACACTGAATATGTGGTCATTCCAACGTTAGTTGTCATTGATTTCCGGTTTCGACAATGCAAGTACCATTCATGGACTATGGTTGGGTGTTTAAGTTTCACTTTAGCGACAACAGATAGCATTGTGTTTTAAAAGCATTAAATTTTACACTGTTTGTGGTTCCCCAATTAGTTATGTTGTTAGTATCAACATTTAATCAGCTTTACATATAGTCGTTCTACAGAAGAAGAAAAGCGAGGTGAGTCAGGGAATAAATATGAACAGCAGACAGTACTGCCGTCAGTAAAGGAATATATTGGATAAGAAGTACCAGACAAGAAATCGTTGATAAAAATTAAAAAGAGTGTCGGAGACAGAATGGAGCCCTGGGGCACATCATCAGACTTGAAACCATACAGAACAACTGGAATTGAACGTTTCGAGAAGTAATTTCTAATCCATTGAAGAAGAGAGTCATCGATTCCAAAAGGAATTTTCGACAAAAGAGCCTGGTGATAAATTCTGTCAAATGCCTTAAAAATATCAAGTTAAACTATCTTGCTTTCGACAGATTGATGTACGTTTTGGTTCCATTTTTTGGTGAGACATGCCATCAAATCACCTGTGGACCTGTTGCCGTACTACCGGTCATTGAGAAGTTTTCGTGTTTCAAGATATTTCATGAGGTGACGGTTTATCAGCGTTTCCACGAGCTTGAAAAGAAGGAACGTAAGTGCAATGGATCTGTAGCAGGAGAGAGAAAAGGATTCGCATTTTTTAAAGACGGACTGGACAAATGATGTTTTCCATCTGCTCGGAAAAAGTCCAAAAGGGTAGGATTGATGAAATATTTACTTAGTGGTTTTGCCAACGAGGAAGCACACCTTCAGAACAAGAAGAAATATACCATCTAGACCAGCGGATTTGTAAATATTACCTGAGAGTGTAAAGTGTCCACAAAGTGTGCAGCAAGCAGATTGACCTTGTCCTAAGAGGTGGCAGTTGGAATGTCATTGTAAATGAGCGTTTGGATGTAAGTTAAGGCAGAATTTCTAATATTTGTGCCAAGCGACCGAAAATGTTTATTACCTTTGGGACATTGAGGTATTTTTTGCCTTAGCTTTTGGTCGTATTGAAATTTCATGAATATTTCAAGCATACCTCTTTATTTTGGTCTCATTAGATTTTTCCTTCCAAGGAAAACTTCAGTAAAAAACCAACAATATATTTGATGATCAAGATAATATGGAAATAAATGCACTTGTAATGTTCTTAGTGAGAGAATAAACTCATATAGTAATTCCAACCTCAAATCAAAATTAAAGAAAACACTGGGTCACACAGCTTTAAAAGACATACGAATAGATCAAATAACAACCTTAATTTATTTAAGGAATTTGTTCACATTTTTGTTCGTAAAAGATATCGTGTTTCGATAATTAGTAACTTAACTAGAGAAATGCCCACTATTGCGGAGTTTTTCTAGTCGTCTTCAACATCTAATTTAAACTTACAAAAACGTTATTATGTTTTCTTATTCAAGAATATATTCTCGTACAATTGCAAAAAAAGGCCAAATTTTTACCAGTAACGAAATCTATGGTCTGCTAAGAAAATAAAAAAAATTCGTCCCATATAGGAAAGATTTAGCAAATATGATTACAAAAAACCATAAATAGATTCAGAAGTTGGACATTGCTCTTGGGTCAATTTGGTAAAAAGGTGCAGCTTTAAAACCATGTACTACATGGCTTGTATGATAATGCAACACCCCATAAAATTCTTCACTTCTGTAATTATCCATTTAGGAAATGGGTGGGTGTTTTTCACGAATTCATTTAAGCACCGATTTTTTTTATAATATTTTTTAAATCATTGTATATTTTCCCATATGAAAGTGAATAAAATGTTTAAGAAAATTTCAAACTTAACGGCAAAAAAGGCGATTCAAGATAACCCGATTCGAAATGCAAACTTGTTGTTCACCGTGCTGAAATTTTTCAATTTTTCGTACGAATTTGAGAATGCATGTAATAAGTCTGATCTTGCATCAATTACTTATCCCAACGCAAGCTCGAAGTTGCTTTTAATGACTCAGTAAGATATATAGAGTTTTCCAATAGGGACTTGACAATTTTGAATTTAATTTGTAAACGCACTCTTTCACGTTCTGTCACTGTCAATTTATTTAGTAAACCAATATTTTCATCATGGTAAAGTACACTAACGAGCTACGTTCTCCAATTGGGTTCTGGAGAAGATGCGCCAAGATAATGAATTTCATCGCAAAATCCTCTTCAGTGACGAAGCTCATTTTTGGCTCAATGGGTTCGTCAATAAGCAAAATATGCGTTGTTGGTCGGGTGAAAACCCACATGTGCTTCACGAATCACCACTTCATCCACAAAAATAACTGTTTGGTGCGGTTTGCACGCCGGCGGCGTTATTGGGCCATATTTTTTCCATATGATCACCGATTTTTTTTTTTGGCCCAAATTGGAAGATATGGACTTGGAGAACATGTAATTTCAACAGGATTGTGCCACAAGCCACATAGCACACGCTACAATCGATTTATTGAAGAGTAAATATGGTGAGCGTGTTATCTCAAGACATGGGCCAGTCGATTGGCCGCCTCGTTCGTGCAATTTAACACCGCTTGACAATTTTCTGTGGGGCTACGTTAAGTCATTGGTTTATGCCAACACGCCGACGAAGTTGGAAGATCTCAGAGCCAACATTGAACGCGAAATAGCGGCCGTTTCGGCCGATATGTGTGGCTGAGTCGTTGAAAATTGGGTCCAACGAATCGACCGCTGCAAACGTGCCCGCGGTGGCCATATGAACGAAGTCGAGTTTCATTCATAAATGTTTTGATTGTACTTTAAGCCAATAATAAAGTTTTTGAAATATCTCAAATGGTTTGCCTTTTATTTAAAAAAAAAAAACTTGTCAAGTCGTTATTAGAAAACCCTATATATACCGGTTGTGCAATTATGACAATATTTCACAATATGCTTAGAACTTACTCGGTATAACTCTTAAACACTATGTTGACTTCAGAATTGTACTTTCTTATATAACAGCATTAAAAATAAGACTCATATTTATTTATATGAAAAACTAATAACTAAAACCGCTCGTTCGTGAACAATCCTGATATCATCCGTTATCACTTATCATTTTTTAAATTTGTCTCGTTTATTTTTTATTTATTTTTATTTATTATAAGAACTATTACTAATACCAACCGATCTAAGCCGCACAATTCTATAGATTGGCAAACATCAAATGAATTTGGGAACTGCAATATCTTAAATTGAAATGGCATATACGTTGGACTCATAGAAATACCAGGAATGAGGACATCTTCACCTTTATAAGGTCCTGCCAAGATTGATGCTTCTACGACGTTGCTCATTAATATTTTTACTGCTACCCTTGTGTCGTTGCAAAGCTTTAGCTGTTTGACATTTCGCAACATGATAATTTGAGTGAATTCAAAAATTATGTCTCTCTATCTGCTTCCGCAACAGTGCCGATGGACTTGTATGTGACTGCCTTACTTTGAGTGTCAGACTGAAAAATATTGTTAAGTTCGTAGACGTCTTTGTTTTTGGCGGCAAGAATAGCTCGTTTACTCAGCCAACTGTGATTGTTATAATTGGTTTGACTTCTTTTGGCAACACTAAATTGGAGACGTTATGAGGCAAAGAAGTTCCTCAATTCCTGAATTCAAATCAACCGGCACATTTCTGTTTTCAATTTCAAGCAATTGATGACAGTATCTCAGCTGATCGATCGTTTTGCACTTGGACACGCATATTTGTGACAAATTTCAATAAAGCAGAGTATTTCAGGCAAGCATTTATTTCGTCCGCTGATTTTAATGGTTCAATTATAGGTAATGTTTGCCTGAAATCTCTTGTATTCTCAAATGATTTCCACGTAAATCGAGAATTTTTTGGGGGTCATTATGCATTCATTCCAAGTAATAATAGTTTGTATTTCTGCAATACGTTTCCCATGCCGAAACGAAATGGAAATTTCAAAGCGCAATGAGCAGTTCTTCTACTTGGTGGCAATGTCAAAGCTAGTCGGGATGACGCTAAAGCTATATCGTTTTGGAATCGAATTGATGCCAGAATCAATCTAATTAGTAACGTTATTTATTATTTATTTGATCGTAAATGCGTTTTTGCTCAAGCGTTAGCTTAGGAATATTTGATTACACATACTACAAAAGGTCACCCTTCTTTCGTACACCACGCAATTCTAAATAGAACGAAATAGCAGCATGTTGATTCGGTGATGGCATTCCTGATTGATTGAGAACTTTGTTCCCGATTTCTAAGCACAAATCTTCAATCATTATCAACGCTTCGCAGTTAATTTCTGCTGTGAAATCCATGTTCATTTTTGAATTTTCCTTGCGTGTTCGATGAAAAAAATCTTCAGCCATTTGCGATTTATATTTCTCCCGTAACGCTGTTGGAGATGAAGGACAGCAAGCAGATAATATGATTACATTCAATGCATGCGAAAAAAGAAGCATTCATCTTAATAAGTATGCATGATGTACATGATTCCTGCCTATCGTAGTTTGAATAGCATGAATTTAGCATGCAATATGTTGATTTCTTCACAATATTTGATAGCCTTTATCGTTTCTCCTTATTGAAGAAATGTCATTTCGATGTCCACCAAATTATCACCAGAACCTTTTTTGGGTGAAGATCGGGCTTGGTGGGTGTGTTTTGGTTTTTCATATGCATCCAACCACTGCCCAGATCTTTTACGATTATTTCCCAATATTTGTACATAATAAAAGAAACAAGCTCGAATACTACTATCTTAACTTTCGTTCCATTACTGATTTCTTCAACTATCGCTCTGCGTATATTTGATTTTCTTATCACGTTTGCAGCGGTCGATTCGTTGGACCCAATTTTCAACGACTCGGCCACACATTTCGGCCGAAACGGTCTGAGCTCTTTCAACGTCGTCGGCGTGTTGGCATAAACCAAATACTTAACATAGCCCCAGAGAAAATAGTCAAGCGGCGTTAAATCGCACGAATGAGGCGACCAATCGACTGGCCCATGTCTTGAGATAACACGCTCACCATACTTACTCATCAATAAATCGATTTTAGCGTGTGCTGTGTGGCTTGTGGCACCATCCTGTTGAAACCACATGTCGTCCAAGTCCATATCTTACAATTCAGGCCAAAAATAATCCATGATCATGGCGCGGTAACGCTGACCATTCACAGTAACGTGACGATCGTTATTTTTTGTGGATGAAGTGGTGATTCATGAAGCATATGTGGCTTTTCACCCGACCAATAACGAATATTTTGCTTATTGACGAAACCATTGAGCCAAAAATGAGCTTCGTCACTCAAGATGATTTTGCGACTCCGAATATCTGTAGAAAATTTTTATAATTCGCAGACGTTGCTCGTTAGTGTACTTTACCATGATGGAAATTGACAGATGATTAGTGATAGAGTGCGTTCACAAATTAAATTCGAAGTTGTCAAGTCCCTATTGGAAAACCCTATATACATATACAGGTAAAAAAAAAAATTAAAGATCTGCTTCCAAAGGGTTGCTAGCGGTACTTTTAAGAAAATGTGCAGTTTATTTAGCTCTCTACCAGCTTTCGATATCCCAGGAAATTCTGGAAGAATCCTTACATACTTTTCCTTCATAAAAAAGGCTGCGAGGACGAAATCTTTAATTATCGACCCATTGCCCTCCTGCATTCCTAAGCTATTTAAGAGTATTATTTATGACCAGGACGGATATTTAAAAGACCGGTCTTCAACCGCCACCATGCACTTGTGGGCACTAAAATTTGGGATTGAATTCGATGTTATCGCTTCTGACAAAATCTCACATAAAATTATTTTGCTCAAAGTAAAGTCTCTTGGCTTTTAGTCGAGCTTTATTATGTAGACTAAATCATTTGAAGACCGACAGTATAGTGTTTTATTTAGGTCCTCGATTTCTAAGCCCATTAAAGCTTCTTCCGGAATACCACGAGGTATCCATCTTGGTCCTTTGCTATTTATACTAACAACCAATGATTTTGACCGTTTACACCGATGACATAAATGAAAATCTTGAAACACTTCTCAACCTCTCCAATGTTTTTTTGTACATGCCAAGCAATACTTTTGTCCGCTAAGAAAAAACTATGTACCGATAACTGTGACTATTTAAACAAATGTTTGAGTAAAACCACTGTGTCGATATACATTAAGTGTTTTTTTTTGACATTGGTATTATCTGCATGAGAGAATCTAACATTTTAAATATCATTTTGTTACGATTACATAAGATCCTTCAAAGTAATTGAATTAATCTAATTATCAATTAGATTTTTTAATTATTATTGTTTAATTATTGATTAGATTCTTTAATTTTACTTAAAATATTTAGTCTAATTAATCTTATTATTAATCAAAAACACGTACACTCCTAAGCGCTTCCAAACTTATCCTCATACAAGTCCTCATTTTTAATAAACCTGTTCCTTTAGTTACTGTGATAATGGAACTGAAAATGCCTATACAACAAGTACCTCCGCTCTAGTCCTCTGCAACTTTTCTAACCGGTTTCAAGCTTTTCTTGACCAACGATATCCACCAAGTTTTCAGCAACCAAATATCGTAGAGAAACAACAATATGTCAGCAACAAAGGTTATAACAACGCAGCAACAAATTACCGGCAACAAAATCGCTTTTCAAAAATTTCTTTAAAACTTAACTAGTCTTATACTCGTATACAGATGTGGTGAAAGCAAGATCTAAATTTGAACCTACTTGTGTCTCTTCTTCAAAAAACTTACAAACTCCCAGCTTTAATCCTCCGCATGTCATCAGATTTTCTCATAGCAAGGCACCAAAACTTTCGGCCTGAGGAGTTGTTGCGTTGCTCTCTCGGTGATGGATAATGATACGCCCTAACGCGTGATTTCCTCGACGGTTGATAATGACGTATGTAGCTGGCTCAGCAGTTGCAATGACGAGTAAAAGCTTTTGGTTCCACGGTTGCTTTAAGGTCACAAATATAGGGTGATTAATAATCAAACTGTCACTCAGTAAACTCAACATTTCCATTATGGTAAAGTACACTAACGATCAATGTCTGCAAATTATAAAAATTTTCTACAAATATTTGGACGACGTTGGAAGAGCTCAGAGACAACATTGACGCGAAATAGCGGCCGTTTCGGCCGAAATGTGTAGCCGAGTCGTTGAAAATTAGGTCCAACGAATCGACTGCTGCAAACGTGCCCGCGGTTGCCATATGAACGAAGTCGAGTTCCATTCATAAATGTTTTGATTGTATTTCACGCCAATAATAAAGTTTTTGAAATATCTCAAATGGTTTGCCTTTTATTTAAAAAAAAAAAAGTTGTCAAGTCGTTATTAGAAAACCCTATACATCCACACAGACACAAATTTGCAAGTGGCAAAATTTAAACAAATGATAATTTTACCACCTTTATATAATGACCTGATCTTGGAAGATTTTGGGAACAAAGCCAAATATCTAATTGTCCCATGTTTTGGCACCAAAATGTTTCCTGAGAGTTTTCAGGAACCTTTAATTTTTTAATTATTTAAATTTGCTTTGGCAAAACTTTTTTGACTTTAAAATCAAAGACACGACTTTCAATTTTTTAATTAATTTTTTATTACGATATTGTATATGGTGATGGTTCGATGGTTGGTCTTCGAATCCTTTAATCATCGATTCCAATTTTACAAAGTAGCTGCTCGATCTCCTGGGGAGAGAGAGAATTAATTGGAAGGAGATTCTGAACACTACTTTTCGTTTGTAGATTTTAATACATTACAATCAATAATTCACAATAGATGAGATGGGTTGTAATTCAATTGTTGTTTTATACTAAGTATAAAAGAAACGTTAAGATATTTTAACATAATCCTTAAAAAAAAAGTAAAAATTTAATGTCATTAGCATGAACAAACTGAATTGCGAAACCTAGGTATTATTAATGATGGAGAACTTAACTTTCGTTCCCATGATAACAGTATCATAAATAAAACCAACCCCGCACTTAGTTTTATCAAGCGCTTCTCTAAGGATTTTTCCAGCTCTATATTACTAAGCCCCTTTATACAACCTTTGTTCGCCCTCTTGTTGAATACGCTAGCCAAGTTTGGTAACCTTATTACATCACCCATATTCTCCGGGTTGAAGCCGTACAACGCAGATTCCTCCAAGTCGCTTTCCACTTCAACAAAATTTCCCTAGGTTACATCCTTCACTTTACCTTTGCTTCTCGAAACAAAGGCCAAATTATTTAGTATTAAGTATAATTTTAAATTGATTTTTATAGTTTTTAATCTATCATAGAATTTAAGTGTGCTCGTAATAGGTTGCAATAAATCCGTCCGGGTTAACCGGGGACTCAAATCAAATCAAATTTCCACATCATGGAAAATCAACCTCACTCAACTCCTTGCCAGACCTACAGACGTGTACATACTCGTATGTACAAATGAAACAAAATTCACTTCAAAGTGAGGCTGTGGCCTGTGAAATCGCTCTAAAATGTCTGGTGGCAGTTTTGGTCACTACACATGCTAAAACGAACTCTGTTGAAAACAATGTGGTGAATAAGAACCACTTTATTGTCTACACTTGGATAGGTCAAATTAAATACCAAGGTGACAATGGATCCGCTACTCAGCGCAGTTCAAACTGCTAAACGTAGGTGTTTCATCCAGATAACTGGGGACAGTCAGCATCCTTAAGTATCAAAAGAACTTCGAGTGCCCCTTCTATATTCGCACACTGCCAAAGTAACAGAGGGTTCTCATAATGACTACAAACATAAAGGGAGTTTTTTTTTTTTTTTTTGGAAGAGGTTGTGACTTTTTATTTAAATAGAATACAACGAAATTAACTTGGTGACGATTTAATAAATCCGTTCATACATGAACGAAAATACATACTTTTTAGTTTCTTCAAGTGAAAAACAAAGTGACGACAACTAATCGGTATGACAATTTGTCTATTAGCTAAATGCACCTTGTATTTGGGCAAACATTAAAAGTGCATTCTGTTTTATTGAATCAATCCCACCAATCATCAATTATAAATGCTAATGCAGAAACTGTTGAGTTATTCATTGATGAATATAAAAACAACAGTATAAAGGTATACCACATAAAGCTAAATTATAGAAGCAACATTTAAACAAGAAGTTAAAGGTATATATAAACTCAACCCTCCTATTAAACGTAAATCCAGGAAACTATTTATATTATGAATAATAGCTCCAGCACATATCATATAAATAATAAAGCTTTAAGTAAAGCATGTGTCAATAAATGAAAAAATGCTAATTTATAGAATTCTATAGATAAAATTATCATCATCAAACCTAATTGTCTTAATGTAGATAACAAATAATTTTTTTTAAATCAAATTCGAAATTATCTCCGAATCCTGATATAAATATAGTTAATCCAGAAATTAATAATAATACTTGAGCTATTAAAGTATCAACTAATAAAAAATGAATTTGAAGTAATAAATAAATCCCAGCAGTAACTAATGTCGAATAATGAACTAAAGCAGAAACTGAAGTTGGAGCAGCTATAGCTGCAGGTAGGTAACCAAGATGAAAATGGAATTTGAGCTCTTTTAATTATAACTGCTAATACAATATTACTAACATTCCAATTAATATTATACTATTATCATTTTTCATAAATTCTTAATAATAAATATAATTTCATCTACCATAATTTAATATTCAAGCAATAGCTAATAATAGAGCTATATCTCCAACACGATAAGTTAAAGCATTTAATATACCAGCATTATAAGATTTCACATTATTAAAATAAATAACTAAACAATAAGAAACCAACCCTAACCCATCTCAACCTAATAAAATACTGATTAAATTAGGTCTAATAATTTAATATATTAGGACTAAAAAATAAATCGATTAATATATAAATCCATTCTTAAAAAAAAATAAAATAAAATAAATAGAAAATATAAACTAATTCTAATAAAAAATAATAAAATAAAATTAATTAAACAAAATGATAAATATTTCACTACTCAAAATAGATGAATTCATATCTTTGACACCACAAATTAATAATGGGAAATAAACCCATTGAACTCTAAGAATGGGAGACTATTTTTCTCGATATTCTCAACGCCGGTAGATTGAGGGTCATTAGCTGGACTTAATTCGGATTTAATTATTTTTTATGTTTGATTGGAAATGTGTTTCATAAATGAATTTAAAATTACTTCAGCGGTCGTATCTTGGACGTCTTTCTTGAAAAATTTTGTAAACTTTTTGACTGGCTTCTAAGACATCTTTCGAAAGCTGTCCGATAGGGATTGAAAAACTTCCAATGACACTAACAGGTATTTTGTACCAGTTATATTTGGAAACAAATAATTTTGCTATGTCCAAAGAGTAAGTGGTATATAACTTAATGCGGTTTTTTTTTTTCAAACTTTGAACGTTTATTTAAGAAAAACTTGTACAATAGTATTATTCAAAGTATTGCCTATCTGAAGCTATGACTTTTTCCCATCTTTCTGGCAATTTGTGGATCCCATCCCAAAAGAACTGCAGCCAAGAATGAATCAAGCTAATTTTTGATATTCTGCTCTGATGTGAACCGTATTTCAGTGAGGGCGTTCTGCATCGACCGGAACAAATGGTAGTCAGAAGGGGCAAGGTCTGGGCTATAAGGCGGGTTGGGTAAGACTTCCCATCTACTGTTTTCCAAATAGTTCTTAACCGGAATAGCAACGTGTTCCCACAGAGCATTACCTTCGCGCCATAGATATTCTGCTTTGCCGTTAATTTGGCCGGTTGGCCGGGTTTCACATATGATTTTTTGCGCAGTAGCAATCCGATGCAAAAATGACTTCCTTTTGTGGCGTTCCAGCAGCATTCATGTGGAACCCAATTTCCACGTTTTAAAATGGCTGCTTGAGTGAGTGACATCCAAAGATTCTGCGAGCTCTTCTTGTGTTTGGCAACAATCTTCATAGATTAATGCTTCCAGTTCTTCATCTTCAAACTTTTTTGGCTGCCCAGGACGTTCATCGTCTTCCAAGTCAAAATCACAACTTTTAAATCGTGCAAACCACTTTTAAATCGTGCAAACCACTTTTAAATCGTGCAAACCACTTTTGGCACGTTCGCTCAGCTAGCGCATGTTCACCATAAACTTCCACCAAAATACGATGACTTTCGGCAACACTTTTTCAGGCACAAAGTTCGACATATTTGAGTGAAAAAAATTATTGTTGGTTATGCTTCAAATGAATGACATATACTGAAATGACGTACAATGACAGTAGCTTTCTAACGCATGTTTCAATGGAATAATAACAATGGAATAATACAAGTTACGCACGAATTAAGTTATAGACCCAATAACTGCTAGTTTCTCTTCAGCTCCTCTCGCCAGCCAGCTTTCAATTTCAATTTTGTAAGATACATGTAGCAGCGCTTCCACTAATCTAACGTGTGCATGAAGACTTTGTAAGCCGTTTGAACAGGCAGTGATATCAGTAGGTTTCTGGAAGCATAGTGCAATATTGGTCATGTTCTTAGGAGATGCCTTGCATAAATAGCAAATTGAGCTAGCCTTGTTATCCATAACAGCATTATAGGCTTTGCCATCTACAATTGTTTTGAACAATGTATGATTAACTTAAGCAGTTTCGTCGTTAAAGGTTACCATTGTGGCTTTTAGACAATTTTTTTCGGCTTCCATATGCTTAAATTCCCTTGTTATTTTATTTTTTTTTTTTTTTTTGCAGTGTCTTGGAGAAGATGTTCTCGAACTTATCCAGATATTATCAGTATCAGAACCAACTTTACTTATTTCTTAAAGTACTACGCATGTTAGCATAATATCAGTATCAGGATTTACGAAAAAGTTTTGCTTATATCGCTAATGCCCTCCACTACCATCAGAGTCCCAATTCCATGAACATACTTAAGTATCACCGTTTTTTAACTGGTTCTCAGAAGTTTAAGGTGTGCAGCAGACAAACGTTGTAGTGTCAAGTCCAACAATGGCTGTAGTTTAACTTCACATAAGGTTTCGGTTGTAGTCAAAAAATTACTTGTTGGATAACACTCTTGTTTTACTTCTAAAATAGGCTGGGCAAATATTAGCATTTCTTTAAATCATTTATAAGGGCTAGAGCTTGTTTCTTTCGGGTTTAAGTTTTTTAGGAAAATACTCCACAAATATTTTTACGGCTTTGGCTTTTGAACGCTTTCCTTCTATTCTTAGCTTAAACTCAACAAAAAATGATAATTCTTCGGCCGATCTTTCCATAAAATTTCGAATTTTTAATTTTTGAGCTGTAATTCCTTTTTCGGTTATTCTTGTCTAGAAGTTGTTGGCACATGAATTTCAGGCAATGGAATTAAGGACTCTTTTTAAAGCCAAAACTCTTCAGCTTTTAAAAATCCTTTAAACTTTTTGAATAGGTCTGATACAAAAGCTTCATCAAGAACGGTTATTGACTTTTTTGACATTACGTACTGCAAAACAGAACTTGCAGAAACCGTTATGTCAAAATTCTGGTTAAAAGAAATATTTTTCCAAATAAAAAAGAATCATTTTATAACGTAGAAAGAACATAGTTCAATTCAATTTATTTTTAATGATCGATACAGCTTTAAGAGATTTTTTTCTACACGGTTTTCAAGACAATATAGTTCTCAATCAACCTGGTTAAAACATTGAAACATTAAGTACCAGCGCGGAACATATATATTCGAACCGAATATATGGTACAATTAAATTATTCAATTACATTAAATTAAATTATCAAGTATATACAATGATTAATTTTTTTAAAATTGAAAAGAACTTAAAATTAGTTTAAAATAAATTTAACATACCGATTATCTAGTGCAATAAAGGAAGCACCTCAAACACCATTAATTCCAACAACACCAGCTGTTTGTAGTATCAGCATTAACACCAGAAGTATCTTCAACAACAACTGCAAGAGGCATCAGCAATATAATCAGCGATATCAGAATCCACGCGGCAAGAACAACACCAGCAGTATCGACAGCAAGCAGCTCGCCTTTAAAACCTTAAAAGGAAGAACAAAGTCAGAACCAACTCAAAATAAATTCAAATTATTTGAATTGCCGGCTGAACTCCTTACTGTTCTTATTGTCTTTTTTGTCCAAGTCAAAAGACACTTTGCTAATTTTAAAAAGACTAGTAAATCCCGTCGTTCTAAGAATTATCTCTCAACCAGACTTTTGTTGTTGGAAGAGAATCTATTAGCAGCACAACGGCACTACGAAGCAGGCAGAAGCGTTGTAAAACTAGAAGAAAAGAAAAAGCAAGAATTTATTTCAATAATTGAACAAATTCGGGCAACATACTTTAAGTACAGGTGTAAATTGATTGATGGATTCCCCAGAGCAAAGATATATGTTACGTCTTCCTAAAATCAATATTTCTGAGTTCTCCGGGTATTTCACGAAATGGCTTTTGTTCCACGATATTTTTGTGTCATTTATCCATAGGAACACGTCTCTCGGAAGTATCCAGAAGCTGCACTATCTGAAGTCAAGCCTCTCAGGAGAAGTGGTAAGACATCTCCAACATTTGGCACTAGACGCAAGGAATTATGAGAAGGCATAGGAACTTTTGAAGGCAAGATACGATCACAAGCGAGTTCTAGTGTGCTCACAGCTGCAACGCTTTTTGAATCAAGCAACGTAAACGAAAAAATCAGTGGAAGGACTTAAATTCCTCATGGACACTCCTTTAGAAAGTACCTGCGTATCAAAAATCTCGATCTACCAGTGGATGCGTGGGACATAATCATCATTTATGTCACGACACAAAAGCTGCATACCTCAACGCAACAACTATGGGAAGAAAAACTGGGCAACAGCAAGGATCTCCCTACGTTAAAAGATTTCACCGATTTTTAAGAAATCGCTTTCGGACACTAAAAGCTGTAGCACAGAAGGCGACATTTGGATCTATCCAGAATCGGATCCAACAGCTAAGGCATACCACGCGATAAAAAACTAACAATTTTTGGGCATGGACATGACGAGGAGACAACAGACTGTCTAGCAAACTAAGGTCTGCGAAAACTGTCTTGCTTACAGCCATCCTACACGTAATTGTCCAAGTAGTAAAACCTGTTACTTCTGTTATCAACGGCACCACACTTTACTACACATAAATTTTTCAAACAACACAGAAACAACACCACAGTTTCAACAACATAACATAAATAAACAACAAAGACATCAATGAACTCAAATACAAACTCTTTTAACCTACGCAAGAAGAACATCCCTGGGCAAATCTGAAACACATTCCACACCTTACACACGTATAACGCAAGGGTTTTGTTGGCAACTGCAGTTGTAAAGGTATTATCAGCCAATGGTAGGTACGTTGAACTTCGCGACGTCGAAATCAAATTCGCGTCTCGACATTCGACGTGTAAAAGTTTCACCAAAGCTTTCGTCATCAAGTCGTTTATTGGGTTTATTCCGGCCCACCAAACGACACTGCATGAATGTAGGCACATAAGGAACCTGGAATTAAAAGATCCTTTGATCCATATACCAGCACCCATCGTTCTGGTGCTTGGTAGTGATGTCTATGCGGACATCATCATGCCGGACATCGTTCGCAGTACCGAACCTGGTATGCCAATAGCCCAAAGGAATCAATTTGGTTGCATAGTTTTGGGAAAGGTCTCAGAGACACCTTTACAACCTTGAACCTTCACTCAAAATGTGAGTCTTAACAGGACTTTAAGAAAGTTCTGGGAAATCGAAAAGCTTCCGTTTTCTACTCAAGCCTTAAAGGAAGACATCGAGTGTGAAAGGCACTTTCTAGAAAACACCACCAGACGAGAGATGGCTGCTATGAAGTAGCTCTAGCTTTCAAGCAAAGAGGACATCTAGCTTTGGGGACGAGTAAAAAAAAATCTACGACGATTTTCACATCTTGAACGACGTTTACAAAGACCCAGAGCTGAAATAAGGCTGTACTGAGTGCATTACTGTGAACTTAACACTCAACCACATGGAAGATATAAATGTTGAGACAGAACTTACCTTGTCTACACCACACCACTATATTTTACCTCATCATGCTGTTTTTAAGGCAGCCAGCACCCCAACCAAACTCCGACGCTGCGTTCAAAACATCTGATGGAACGTCGCTGAATGATATCATTTTAGAATGGGGTGATACCAACACACTTTCAAGGCGAACTTCAAATCTTTGTAAAAAAAAATGCGGATAGTTTCTATCAGGTGATCTTTTGGATGAATTCCAGTGGCCTGGAAGACGATAACCCTTAGCACCTGCAAAAGGCAGCCAAAGATGAAATGGCAAACTAGCCAATCGAAGTATAGTCAGTTCTACAGGAAATTTATGTCGACGATCTAATTAGTGCTGATAACACTGTCGAGGGCGCCCGAACCAAACGAGAAGAAGTCCGTAACCTTGTTTCTTCCGCTGGGTTCAAATTAAGAAAGTGAACAAGCAAAAAAACAGACTTACTTGAAGACATACCACTACAAGAACGCGAAGGGAATTACGAACTTCCATTGGGATCCTCAGAGCATATCAAAACCCTGAGTATAAAATGGATGGCCAAAAAAATCATACTTTCATCAATAATCAAGTTGTTTGATCCGCTTGGTTGGATTTCACCGTGCGTGAAATTGAAAGACGCACACGAAAAAACACAACACGGTGGTTCCACCAAATAACACCATATATTCGGACAAAGTATTGGATTATCCAAATAAAGCAGTGTGTAAAGCACACCATTCACCAATGCGTCAAGTGTTTCAAGCACAAGGCCAAAACAATGACGCAGCTTATGGCGAATTTACCAGCAGCACGGGTTTGGATAGCAAGACCTTTTCCAAACACAGGGGTCGACTATGTCGGACCAATCGACCTTAAAACGTGAAAGGGAAAAGGCGCGAAAACACTAAAAGGCTACTTTGCCATTTTTATATTCCTTTGCTACAATTGGAGGCAGTCAGCTATCTCACCATAGAAGCTTTTCTGATAGCCTTTAGACTTTTTACAGCACGAAGGGGCATTTGTAGTCAAATATTGGTCATATTTATATTTATATGGTCTCCGCGTTTTTTTGTACTTTTTTGAATAAAAAAAATTTCTTTATTCAAAATCAATTTCAATCAAGCACATATTGGCTATTATTATCTATCACCTTTTGTCATTTTCCGGGTAGCTTCATAATTCCACCGGTGTAGAACTTATGTGGTTTATCAGCGAAAATTTTGCCCAAGTAATTTTCAGCGGCTCTTCGGTCGGCCAATTTTTTACCATTAAGAGAGTTTTGCAAAGACCGAAACAAATGGTAATCAGAGAGTGAAGGGTCCGGGCTATACGGTGGATGCATCAAAAATTCCCAACCAAGCTCCGTCAATTTGTTCCGGGTCATCAAAAATGTGTGTGGCCTAGCATTGTGGTGATGTCTCTTCATTCAAACGGTTGATTTGTGCACAGTAGAGGATCGAATTGACCGTTCCGCCACGTTCTAGCAGCTCATAATAGACAATTCCCCTCCAATCCCACCAAACACTAAACATAACCTAGTTTGCCGTCAATACAGGCTTTGAAGTCGTTTGTGATCGGTCACCGGCTTTTGACCATGATCGCTTGCGTTGGATACTCTTGTATCTAACCCATTTTTCATCGCCCGTAATGAATCACTTCAAAAATGGTTGCGCTTCAGCAGAATTTCACTGATGGTTATTCGGTAAATTAAATTTCCTTGCGTTAATTCATGTGGCACACAAATATCGAGCTTCTTTGAGTAGCCTGGTCGTTTTAGATTTTTTGTGCCTCTGTTATCTCCAGACAGGCCGACCAGTGCGAGATGCAACTTTTACATCGAAATTTCCAGAACGGAATCGAACAAACCACTCCTGGGTCCGACTTTCACTCAAAGTATTCTCACCGTAAGCTGCACAAATTTTTCGGCATGTTTTTGCAGCGTTTTTCCTTTTTTTATAGTAAAAAAGCATCACATAGCGTAGTTCTTCAAATATTTCACTCATATTCAAATCAGTATAACTTTTAACAAGAGCAACAAATTACACAGCTGTCGTCACAAAAAATGTAGACATATCACAATCAGGTTAGTGTTTCCAGATAAATGGACAAAACAGCAGAGACTTTTTATATGACCCAGTATTTAGTGACTGTGGTACAAACTTCGTGGGGGCTAGAATGGAGCTAAAAAAGTGTATGAAAAGCGCGAAGAATGAAAAGGAAAAAATCGCGGACACCCTAAGAAACCAAAGTACGAAGTGGGACTTCATTCCCCCAGCTTCCCCACACTTTGGTTGACTATGGGAAGCAAAGGTGAAATCTGTTAAACACCATTTAAAAAGAGTTGAAGGAGACCAGAAGTTAACATTTGAAGAATTCACCACACTTCTTATGCAAATAAAACCGTGTCTGAATTCAAGGCCTCTCTGTCCTCTCTCCGCTAACGCATAAGACTTAGAAGTGATCACTTCCGTGCACTTTCTGATCGGCGAAACACTTAACGCGATACCTTGCGAAGACACATCGACAAACAACATCAACACAATCGACAGATGGAGAAGGTTTCAGGTTTTAATAGACAGTTTCTGGAAGAAATGGAGCGCTGAGAATTTAGCGCGTCTTCAACAAAGGCCGAAATGGACGAAACTTTAAGAAGAACCCAAAATAGGGGATCTGGTTCTCCTTAAAGACGAACGATTGCCAGCGACACAGTGGACGCGAATATCTCAGTTGCATCCAGGGAACTATGGATACGTTCGAGTCGGCACAATGAAAACAAAAACATCCACATTGAAAAGACTAATCACAAAACTATGTTATCCATCTACGAATAAAACCACACAACAACAATAAATAATTTAAGCATTTATAAAATCAAAAAACTGAAAAGGGAAACAAGAACAAAATTCTTTTATACAATAACACGGAATAAATATATCAAGACATAACTATCAACATATAGCTTCAATACATATCACAGATTCCGATTACTCATCTTCAAATTTTTATCAATAAAACTTAATATAAAATAAACCGCACACACACAATCCATTAACCATTCAATATCCTAAATATAAATTCTTATATCCATAAAATCAAAACAACAATATATGGTATCATCCGCCATGATTTTGCACTATGCATTCATACATAAATACATACCACATAGCAATCAAACAAAAAACAATTTCACAAATAATATAATAAAAAAATATATATAATACAAAAAAATATATTAATACAATTAATACAAAACAAACATTTAAAATTTATCTACCCTGGTGTACCGGTATGAGATACAAATGTCTCGGTAGGGAACATTTATTATGAACGGGCCTTAATCTTTTTTTTTTTTTTTGTTTGGTTTCTATGAAATCTGTCAAACAAGTCATTGAGCAAACAACATTACATTTTTTTCATCGTGTTAAAAATGTCGAATTTTGTACCAGAAAGTGATGACTTGCGGAAAGCATTAATTTTTTGTTTTTATTTGAAAAAAAAGTGCTGCAGAGTCGCATCGAATGCTTTTCGAGGCATGCTCTATCAGAAGCAACATGCAAAAATGGTTTCAACGGTTTAGAGATAACGATTTTGATGTGAAAAATGAAGAACCTGGAAGACCCCCAAAAAAGTTCAAAGACCCCGAATTGTTAAATGGTGCACAGTAAACAATTTCTGACCGTTTAAAAGCGATGAGAAAGATCCAACAGTCTGGAAAATGGGTGCCTCATGTATTGAATGAAAGACAAATGGAAAACCGAAAAACCACTTCTGAAATGTTGCTTCAAAGACACGGTGAAAAATCAGTTTTGCATCTAATTGTTACTGGCGATGAAATATGGATTTATTTACAGAATTCTAAACGGAATAAATTATGGGTTAATCCGGGACAACTATCAACTTCAACTGCAAAACCAGATCGACTCGGCAAGAAGACAATGTTGTGTTTCTGGTGGCACCAGAAAGGTGTGGTGCACCAGAGCTCCTAAAACCTGGTGAAACCGTTAGTACAGATCACTACCGAAAACAAATGATCAATTTTAACCATGAATTGATCGGAAAACGAGTAGAATGGGCCAGAAGACACGGCAAGGTAATTTTGCTCCATGACAATGCGCCTGCACACAAAGCAAAACTGGTTCAGGATACAACCAAAGCACTTGGCTGGAAGCTCCTACCTCACCCGCCGTATTCACCAGACTTGGCTCCTTCCGACTACATTAGTTGAGCAGCACTTCGAATCCTACGAAGAAGTCGAAAATTGGGTGATTTTTTGGTTCACTTCATACCGGTTCACCTGGTTTATAATATTAAATGATCACTCACCAGAATTTTAAACACGAACTAACGAATTACAACATAATTGTACAACGACTCGTTCTCTGAAGTGGAAAAGTGAAAATAATTAATATACCATATATAACAATATTTGAAAAAAAAAAAGATTGAGCGAACATAAAAGCAAATATCAGCGGAACATACTCGAAGATCTCCCCACAGCCATCAGCTGTAATAGTTGGATCCGATATATTTTAACAACAACTACTTATTACTTCATTACTTTAATATGAAGAAAACTGCTGCCGAAAATCATCGTATTTTGGTGGAAGTTTATGGTGAACATGCGCTAGCTGAGTGAATGTGTCAAAAGTGGTTTGCACGATTTAAAAGTGGTGATTTTGGCTTGGAAGACGATGAACGTCCTGGGCAGCCAAAAAAGTTTGAAGATGAAGAACTGGAAGCACTAATCTATGAAGATTGTTGCCAAACACAAGAAGAAATCTCAGAATCTTTGGGTGTCACTCAAGCAGCCATTTCAAAACATTTAAAGGCAGCTGGATATATTCAAAAGCAAGGAAATTGGGTTCCACATGAACTCAAGCCAAGAGACGTCAAAAGGCGGTTTTACATGTCCGAAATGCTTCTGGAACGCCACAAAAGGAAGTCATTTTTGCATCGGATTGCTACTGGTGGTGACCTTATAGCTCAGACTTTGCCCCTTCTGACTACCATTTGTTCCGGTTGATGCAGAACGCCCTCACTGAAATACGGTTCACATCAGAGCAGAATATCAAAAAATTGGGTTGATTCATTCTTGGCTGCCAAGCTCTTTTGTGATGGGATCCACAAATTGCCAGAAAGATGGGAAAAATTCATAGCTTCAGATGGGCAATACTTTGAATAATACTATTGTACATGTTTTTCTTAAATAAACGTTTAAATTTTGAATTAAAATATATACCCAATATATATATATATATATGTAGAAAAAACTTTTTTAAACTTTATTATAATATAAATAGGTAAATAACAAGGTACAATTTAATATTAAATTTAGACTTTATTAAAATTCAATCATATACTTCAACTACTTTGTTAAATTCAACGCGGACCGTCAACCGTACTCCGACTCTGACCAAAAAAGACCCATTGCTTTTTCTGACCAATGCTCGTTCGTTGACTCCTCACCCTCATCCCAGCCAATTCCATAGACCAAACGAATTCAGAACTTGGTGCCAAGTCCACAATTTTACCATGAACGATAGCGCCATTCATCTGCCACACATTCCCAATATAACCAATGCAATCTTCAGCGGAGCCATTGCATTACTAAAAAAAATTATCGCGTATTTTTGCCTTTTATGAAAGTTTAAAGTGGAAAATAACTCGAAAATTCTAAATATAGAAAAACTAAGAATAAATCATTAATGATCCCGATTCAAGGCACTAACGCTTCAATCAATCATGACAACAACATCAAGCCAAGCGGCAGCAATATTAACTGTACCAAGAACAACAACAGCATGACAAACAGCAATGAACAGCAAGAAGACAAAAGAAAACTACAAATCTTCTCGCTATGGTAAGTTTTGCCCTCCAGTCATTAGACAGATCGAGGGGTACTCTTTCACGTTAAAGCAGAATCGCTCACATAATTTTGTCTTAAGGGGTCTTACTTCTGATTTTTCAATCAATGACATCCTAGATTAATTAAAGTCATTCGTTCCGGGTATTGTATCATAAGTAGAAATTTTCGAAAAACCTAAATCCAAAAATAATCCCAACCTTAATTATAACCTATTCTTAGTTCGTCTCTCCCCGGGGAAGATGGCTAGTGATATAATCGGTATAAATTATGTTTTCAATTCGAAAGTAAAATGGGAAAAACCCAAATCGGTTGGGGGCGTTGTACAGTGTAAGAAATGCCAAAGTTTCGGCCATTTAGCAAAACATTGTGGCAAAAAGTATAAATATGTTAAGTGCCTCGACGAACATCTCCCGGGGAATTGTTCGGTCAAAATATCAGGAAATACTAAAGCATCTTGCATAAAACGTGGAGGAGACCATCCATCTAATTGGCGTGGTTGCCCAGCTTGCAAAAAGTATTTGGAATTCAGGAAAAAACCGGTAAGGGAAGAAAGTAAAAGTAAAAGTTTAACTCTCTCTTTAAACAAATTAATCACAGTAAAAAGGTTTGCCCTAGTATTAGCTACGCTAGCCATTTCAAATCGATCCCCAACCAATCAACCGTTATAACGGCGCAAAATCCCTACCACAATTTCGTGGGTCAATTTTTAAGTCTGGTAAACGAACTCTTCGGAGGCGGAGTTGAACAGCTGTTCCTTAAAATTGAGAGCTTTGTTCAAAACATAAATTGCTCAGCTAGGGTCCAACAGAAGGGACTAGAATACTTAATACTCCTAAACCAACTTTCATTAAATATAGTATATAATGAAGTTTAACTTTCTTACATTCAATACTCAATCCCTAATTGACCATAATCGAAGAATACAACTTGCTTAGATACTACACGCAAATGACTTCTTTGCAGGCTTCATACATACTCACCTCCGTAGCAATCACAAAGTTCACTTAAACGGGTTTAAATTCATACCAACCAAGGAATAACTATAGCCCTAACATCCCAATTTAGGTACCGGAAAGTAAATATCCCAAGCCCCAAATTTCCAAATATCTTCGTAAAAATTAAATTAGCCATAAATCAAGATACTAAATTCATTTTGTATTAATTGGGTCTATGTACTTCCCAAATAACTGCCAGCGGCAACTTATGCGTGAGGAGCTAGATAAGATAGAAAGGCTTGCCGATTCCTACGATATAGGCATTCTAGATGAAGATCTCAACTCTAAAAATACACAATGGGGGGATTTAATATTAATCAAACCGAAAGAACACTGGTAAATTGGTTAAATTCAACACCGAACCTCGTAAACCTTACCACATATTCCCCCACCTTCCCAGCTAACTCGGCATTTCTCGATCAATTTTTAATATCAGCAAATTTGCTTAGTCCACCAAACAACCCAAATTCTACTATCCTTAACCTAACCCTACCCAACTTCTCTGACCATTTCCCGGTCAAACTTTCCATCGAAATAACAGATGCAAACATAAACCTCGTTGACACTAAGTACTATATATCCTTCAAAATCACTAATTGGAACAATTTCAAAGCGGACCTTGATTTGAACTTCAACAGTAATCAACCTCAAAACTTCAAGCCACTCAGTAATGACGATATTGACAATTATATTAACTTATTTAATACCACACTAAATAATACCTTAGACTGCCACTCTCACAGACTAGCATGCAATTCTAACAAATATAAAGTTATAAAGAAGCCTTAAAGTCTCTCTTTTGAACCAAGCACCTCTGGCAAAAACGTCTGAAACTCATCTATTATCAACTTTATAATAGGCTTAGCAATGATTATAAGAACCTTTTCAAAAACATATCCCTCCTGAAAATTGTTATCAAAGAGAAAATTAGGATCTGGCTCAATGAGCAACTAGGCAACAAACTATCGAAAATTAAACCGGGGCCCTACGCCTTTAACACAATTAAACAATTCTTAATTTAAAAAAAGTATATTCGCGGAAAAGATTTTAGTTAACGACCAAGAAATATCGGACGCTAGTGTGAAGGCCGAAATCTTTAGAGAACATTATCACAACACATTAAGGCAATCCCCTCCTGCCACAAATCCCATTATCTCTAAAAAAAAATCCAAGTTATTGTAATATTCAGAGGATCAACCAACTTAAACCACCTAGAATTTTGAACTTCGATGATAGCAACCCAATTCTTAACCCAAGTCCGAGCCTGTTTTACACTTACGTAACCGAGGTCCAAGAGATTATCATAAAATATAAAACCCAAAAAATCCTCAGGCCCTGATGGCATTTCTAACATCATTATTAAAAAAATGAATAATAGTATCAATAACGGATACTTCCCAAAGGAGTGGAAGGTAGCAAAAGTCGTGCCACTCTTAACAACTTCCGTCCCACGTCCCTTCTCTTTAACATGGGGAACATTTTGGAGAGAATAATCTCAAATAAGATATAGCAGTATTCTAAGGACATAATAGAATTCATTACGGACCGTCAGTTCGGATTCCGTAAATCACACTCTACGGTACATGCTCTCCTTAAAGTTCATAGTGACTAGTCGTCTGCTTGCTCCCTAGATGTTGAAAAAGCTTTTAATAGTGTCTGGAGATAGGCGCTACTATTAAAATTGGTGAAACTTGACTATCCCACTTTCTTAATCAACCTCATCCATAGTTTTCTATTCAATAGAAGGTTTTTTATTCAAATCAACGAAACAAAATCAGGTTAGTCCGCCTTAGATGGAGGAGTACCGCATGGTTCAATCCTTGGACTAAAATTTTACAATATATTTCTATACGATGTTCCTCATATCCATACTCTGGAGAACAATATTGTCTCTAAAACAATACGCTCATAATGACTCTCCTCTCGCGGCGACCAGCCACTTGAAATCACACCTTGAAGTTATCAACCATTATGAGAGTAGCTGGGGGATTGAAGTGAATAATGGATAATCAGTAGCAATTTGTTTTAGAAACGCAAGCAATAAAGGTCCGGTGGGAGCAGTTTGTGAAAGCAAAAATGGAATAAAATATCTGGGGGTTTAATAACAATCTCTTTAAATTCAATAACCATGCACGTATGGCTAAACCCAGAGCGAGGAAAGTTTCCATAATGTTGATGCCATTTCTGAGAAGTAACTGGCTAAGTACTAAATCCAAACTGCTTTTTTTACAAAACTGTTATTAGACCTATCATTATTTATGCATTTCATGGTCTCTAAGGAGCTTGAAATCTTCGAAAGGAAACTATTCTGGACTTACACTAATAAAAACTATAAAAGACAGAAAAATAATTCAAAAGTTCAAATATCACCCCCTTCATTGAATATACTATATATATGGTATTATGGACAGATTCATTGATAAAACGAAATTTTCAGAAAATGACCTAATTTAAGAAATGTTTTTACGCCATAAAAGTACTCTTTAGTCTGCCATCCCTTAGTGATGGACAATACAATTCGGAATAATGAGTTATAATCTCCAATCCTCCCCAGATGTCAACATAGCATTCTATCAAAAATCGCTTTACGGACAAAATCGTGGACATCCCAAGCCAAACATACAGCTTGACCTAGTTTTAACTATTAAACCTTCCGTAAACTCACAAATCTTATAATATACATATGTATGTACATATATTTCGCTGGCTAAAACTTTGTCCTGGAGGGAAAAACTATCCCTTTTTGTACCAAAAACGAAAAAGAAAAAAACAAGACTGAAAAATAAAAGTTAAAATAAAATAATACATATGTATGTATATACTAACAATAATTCTAAGTAAAACAAAGAATGTACATATAAAAGAAAACTTTATTGTAGTTTCCAAATGTAAATAATCGATTATTAAATAAATTCGCTCAAAACTAAAATAAAACTTGTAAAAAGAAAAAGTAACAATAATTACTATGTTTAAACCGTAAAGTTAACATCTCATAGTTTTGAAATAAATGCAAGTCGACCTTAGATATGTCAATCTACCAAGTAAATACCAAAAACGATACAAAAACAAACAACCGAATATAACATGAAAGAAGAGATTCCTTCTTAAATATAAGTATCTCACATAGAAATCAGAGAGAGGAATTCAATAATAAATGAGATGAATAATATGATTATATTCCAAGTATTAAGTTTTCTGTACAGCTCTGTGAGTGAGAGCTATATATAAATGAAAAGACACGCCATGTTGGCATTCATTTTATCAAAAAAGAAATCGAAAAGGGATGGCCATACATTACAGCCTCCGCATGTACCCCACATTCGTGTAGAAAAAAAGTTAACTGTATGTATTATGGTAAGTAAGAATCAATCCATGTTTATAAAAAGACTCAATAAATTCATTCATTCATTAACTAAAAACTGAATGTAAACAAAAATCACCACCACCTATTAAATCACGCACTCTTCTTCAACTACGCAATTAAATTAAGTAGTGCAAAGAGAACAACATCTAACTATCGAAACTAATAGCAAAACATGCGCATGCGCATTCAGACATGCAAGTATAGGGGTGCTCTTTCCACGTTTGTATACCTAGGGTAGTAGAGTTGTCTGTCAATTTTTGCAAAATTTAGTAATCGAATATCTTTTTATGAAAGCGTTTGCTGAAATAGTAGTAGATGATCGAGCAAAAGGGTGTTCCAGTACAAACAGGAAAATAATTGCGAACATTGTTCACGGCGGGGAGAATGTTGCTGATAAAAATTGTAAATTCAAATAACAGGTCATGTAAAAAGTCTCCGCGGTAGTGAATCGCTTCAAAAATGGTTACGTTTCAGCAGCATTTCACTGATGGTTATTCGGTCAATTAAATTTGTTTGTGGTAATTCATGTGGCACCTAAACATCGAGCTTCTTTGAGTAGCCTGCTCGTTTTAGATGATTCCAAACTGTCATACGGTTGATGTTTAGTGCCTCCGCTATCTCCATACAGCTTGCGTTTCGGTCTTGCTCTATCGCTTTACTACACCACACCACTATTTTTTACCTCATCATGCTGTTTTTAAGGCAGCCATCACCCCAACCAAACTCCGAGTGGTATTCGGCGCTGCGTTCAAAACATCTGATGGAATGTCGCTGAATGAGCATTTGCTGCCAGGTCCCATTTTACAAAAGGATATAGTAGATATCATTTTAGGATGGAGAAGATATCAACACACTTTAAAGGCGGATAACTAGCACATGTACCTTCAAATCTTTGTAAAAAATGCGAATAGTTTCTATCAGGTGATCTTTTGGAGGGATTCCAGTGGCCTGGAAGACGGTAACCCTTAGCACCGCAAGCACTTAGCCGTACGGGTCCTGCAAACTAGCCAATCGAAGTACAGTCAGTTCTTCAGGAAATATATGTCAACGATCTAATTAGTGCTGATAACACTGTCGAGGGCGCCTGAACCAAACGAGAAGAAGTCCGTAACCTTCTTTCTTGCGCTGGGTTCAAATTAAGAAAGTGGACAAGCAAAAAAACAGACTTATTTGAAGACATACCACTACAAGAACGCGAAAGGAATTACGAACTTACATAAAGCATATCAGAGCATATCAAAACCCTGAGTATAAAATGGCAATCAACTAAAGACTGGATGGCTTAGAGAACTACACTTTCATCAATATCCAAGTTGTTTGATACGCTTGGTTGGATTTCAACTTGCGTGAAATTGAAAGACGCACAAGAAAAAACACAACACGGTGGTATCCACCAAATGACAGCATATATTCGGACAAGGTATTGGATCATCCAAATAAAGCAGTGTGTAAAGCACACCATCCACCAATGCGTTAAGTGTTTCAAGCACAATTCCAAAACAATGACGCAGCTTATGGTGAATTTCAGTACGGGTTTGGATAGCAAGACTTTTTACAAACACAGGGGTGTATGCCGGACCAATCGACCTAAAAACGTAAAAGGGAAAAGGCGCGAAAACACTAAAAGGCTACCTTGCCATTTTTATATTCCCTTGCTACAATTGGAGGCAGCCTTTAGACTTTTTACAGCAGGAAGGGGCATTTGTAGTCAAATATTGGTCATATTTATATTTATATGGTATCCGCGTTTTTTTGTAATTTTTTAGATAAAAAAGATTTCTTTATGCAAAATCAATTCCAATCAAGCACGTATTGGCTATTATTATCTATGGCCTTTTGTCATTTTCCGGGTAGCTTCATAATTCCACCGGTGTAGAACTTATGTGGTTTATCAGCGAAAATTTTGGCCAAGTAATTTTCAGCGGCTCTTCGGCCAATTTTGTACCATCAAGAGAGTTTTGCAAAGACCGAAACATATGGTAATCAGAGGGTGCAAGGTCCGGGCTATAAGGTGGATGCATCAAAACTTAACAACCAAGCTCCGTCAATTTGTTCCGGGTCATCAAAAATGTGTGTGGCCTAGCATTGTCATGATGGAAGACAACTCCCTTTCTGTTGGCCAACTCTGGTCCCTCTTTCTTAAAAGTTTCATTCAAACGGTCGAGTTGTGCACAGTAGAGGATCGAATTGACCGTTCCGCCACCGTTCTGGCAGCTCATAATAGACAATTCCCTTCCAATCCCACCAAACACTAAACATAACCTAGTTTGCCGTCAATACAGGTTTTGAAGTCGTTTGTGATTGGTCACCGGCTTTTGACCATGATCGCTTGTGTTGGATACTCTCGTACCTAAATCATTTTTCATCGCCCTTAATGAAAAATGGTTGTGCTTCAACAGCATTTCACTGATGGTTATTCGGTCAATTAAATTTCTTTGCGTTAACTCATGTGGCACCGAAACATCGAGCTTTTTGAGTAGCCTGCGCGTTTTACATGATTCCAAACTATCATACGGTTGTTTTTTGTGCCCCTGTTATCTCCAGACAGCTTCCGTGCTGTTCTTGCTCCATCAGTTGCGAAATTTTCGTCGACTTTTCCAGTGGCAGGCCGACCGGTGCGAGATGCAACTTTTACATCGAAATATTCGGAACGGAATCGAACAAACCACTCCTGGGTCCGACGTTCACTCACAGTATTCTCATCGTAAACTGAACAAAATTTTCGGCATGTTTTTGCAGCGTTTTTCCCTTTTTTATATTATTATTATTATTATTAAGGGAACGATTCAAATTAATTTGTAGGGTCCGGGATTTAACGCCGGGGTACTTTGCCCATGTGGCGCATTTTGTCAACAGCACGCAGAGTACTGAGTTCCCATGTGGTCACCCACCTACGTACTTACCGCGCCCAACACTGCTTGATTTCGGTGATCTAGTGGAAACCGATGCTTTCAGTGTGGTGAGGCCGTTGACATTTCCCTTTTTTATTATAAAAAAGCATCACAGATGCTTCTTTTAGAAATTTCTTCAGATATTTCACTCATATTCAAATCAGTATAACTTTCAATATGAGCAACGAATTACACAGCTTTATTAACAAAAAATGTAGCCTGACATGTCACCTTTCAAACACGTGTTCGTTTGACACAATCAGATTAGTGTTTCCAGATAAATGGACACCAACACCATCTAGTGACAAAAAAAAGCGGAGACATTTTATATGACCCATTAGTATCTGATGGAATGTAAAATAAAGAAGATAAAACATACAATATTGTCACATAAATATTGTATTAAAACAAACAGACTTATGACATAACTCTCATGCGATAAAAGACTTATGTCAATATTCTGATTAAAAGGAAGATTTTTACAAATAAATAAAGAATCATTTAATAACGTTGAAAAAACACAGTTCGGTTTAATTTATTTTTAATGATCAGTTTTTTTTTTAATTTACAGTTTTTAGACAGTTTTTTTCTACACGGCTTTTCAAGATAATGTATTTCTCAATTAACCGGTTAACTACCAGCGCAGAACAATTACAATGATCATATTCACGAATACGGAGTTTGCGAGCAAAGTTTATTAGTTCGTCCTCGACGGTAACTATTCCTAAGTCTCTGTGGATTCCTAAGTTTCTGATATATCGTGGGAAGTTCGTGGTTTCTGTTAGAACTTTGTTTTAAAAGGCTAGGAAAATATTTAGGTTGCTTGGTTCAGTACAACCCCAAATTTGTATACCATACGTCTATACAAGTTTAAGCACTTGCTTATATACATATAGATGAGCAGTTTGTTATGTATGTTTAACTTGGAATGTCTTCCTAGTAGCCAATACAATTGTCTGAATTTATGGTATTTCCAAGTTCATCACATATCTTTTTAACGTGCAACTTCTATTTCAGTTTCACATCTAGTGTCATTCCTAGATATTTTGCTTCATTTGCATATGGTATTTGTACCGAGTTAATGAAAATATTAAGGTTGTTTATTTTCCGGTAAGTAAAATTAACATGAGTAGATTTGGTCTCGTCGAAAACAATTCGCCAAATCTTTTTCCACTTGTCGATTTTATCCAAAGCCGTTTGTAGCTTTCCAGTAGCTAACTCGACTGAAGTATCTGTAGCTAGTATAGCCGTATCGTCCGCGAATGTGGCTACTATGGTATCTAATTCTTCCGATATGTCTTGAGTATAGGTTAAAAACAATACCGGACCAAGTACACTTCCTTGCGGAACTCCAGTACCCATTTCTTTAAATTCTGAGCATTCGGTGCCTTGTTTAACACAAAAAATTTTGTTTTCTAGGTACGATTCCAGAATTGTATGCAGCTCTTTTAGAAGAACCTGACTTTACTTAAAATTCAAACCTTTGTGCCGTACTTTATCGAAGGCTTGAGACACGTCTAAAAGCTCTAAAACATATCCCCTCTAAGGCTTTCTATAAACCTGGTCAATTGTGAAGTGCTTAGTTCTAAAACCAAATTGATGCTCAGGAAATAGACGTCTCTATTCAATGATCGGTTGCAAATGCTTCAATAGGAGATTTTCCACGATTTTAGATATGATCTGCAGAAGCGATATGGGTCTATAGGACTTTTTATCGTTAAGAGATTCGGAAACTTCCCATTGGCTTGGAACGTTTCATAATCTTAGCGCGGCATTTATAAGTTGGAGCAGTTTGATCGGTTTCTTTGGCAACTCCTTGAGAATTCGACCATTATTAAATCATACCCAGGGGCTTTGTTATTTTTCAAGTTTTTAATTGCTTGGTTAAGTTCTCGTAGCGACACTGCTTTTATTCGAAAGCGTTCCGGTGCCGTAATTATATTAATAGGACCTCCTGCTAACGCCTGTCCATCAAAAGGTTTTATCGTTTAATCGGCAAATAAATACGTCTTCTCTTTATCATTTGCCATTATTTTTCCTTATGGGAAGAAATTTCATTTGAAGCTTTTTGATTCCTTTCATCGCTTTCCAGAGGGAATAATTTGAACTTCCCTTGGCAGACAGGCCTTCGAGATATGTAGAGATATTCCGATTTTTGTAATCTCATATTACTTCTTTCAATTTGTTGCATAAGTGATTCAAGTATGTTTTGTGCTGGGGAGCACGGGATTGTTGCCATCTTTTGCGCGCTCTCCTCTTTTCTCTCACTAGTTCTTTTATTTCCGGCTGATATTTTATTTCACTAATTGCTTCCTTTTTTCCCCTAGTGGGAGTGTTGTTCCAGGCAGCGCTCTGCAAGACTTTGATGAATCTGTCACTTCGTCTTCTATTCGTTTTGTGTTTTTAGAGACACGTTTAGAACAATATTTTCATTGCATTAGTTTTTTAAAACCGTCCAAGTTAGTTTAATTGTTAGTTAATCTAGGCGCCACTTCTTTCTTAACTAAACGTATGCTTAGTGTCAAAATGATTAGTGAGTGATCTGAGGAGTTTTATTACATCTTGAGCCCCAGAAGGTAAATTTCGAATTAAAATCACCACCAATTATAAAATTTGGTCATGGTGAATCAAAGATACCTTTCAAGTCTTTTTTTTTTCTAACTTGTATCGCGGAGGAATACCATAAATAGATGCGTAGTGCAGGTGGTTATGTCTTACGTGAACTTTACTTATTGCATCACGTCAATCAGTGGTGGCTTTTCTTTTGCGATCTTTTGTTTAGCAATATTTGTTTTTTTTAAGCGTATAGCGCCTTTTTTGGTGTTCTTTCGTCACTTCACATCCGCGATAGTTTGCTAGGTGCTTTCCTTGGCAGCTTATGGAAGACGGTGGAAGTTCTTTATTTTAGTCTTGGCAGCGTTTACACTGCAGGATAGATCTTGTGTTCTTACACATAGGTTCGATTGTGACTACGATATTAAGAATAGTTTTAGTACTGTAAATATCTTCTTTATTTTCGGACTTATCGAAACTAAACATGAACAGTGGAAGTCCCCGCTTAACCAGGATTTCCTTGTCTTGCTTTGTTTTTTTTTTTTTTCTTTCTTTTCTTTTTTAATAATATTTACGACGTCTAGAACTTTAAAGCCCTTTGCATGGAGATCGCTTATAATGTCGTCTTTAGTGCACGAAGGGTGAAATCCTCTCGCTTCTGCACGTAATGGTCTTTCTGACTTGTTCTCGAAAGTGTACCATTGGATCTTCTTGGTGTTTTATTTGTCGGACAATGCTTGGTAACGACGTTAACTATCCACAGATTGTTGCGCAGATATGTAACCTTTTCTTAGGTTTTAGCGTTTCTTTAACTATAATAAATTTTAAAGAAATTTCAAAATAAATTTCAAAGAAAACAACGGCAATTGGAGGTGGAAGACGTAGTTTTGTTGGAAGTTGCTTTTTGCGACTCCTGGTTCTTATCTGTTGGGTATGTAATTTAATTCGTGCGGTTTTTTTTTTTCAAAATTAGAATGTTTATTTAAGAAGAATATGTACAATAGTAAAGAAGCTATGACTTTTTCCCATCTTTCTGGCAATTTGTGGATCCCATCCCAAAAGAACTGTGACGGCTTGGCAGCCAAGAATGAATCAAGCCAATTTTTGATATTCTGCTCTGATGTGAACCGTATTTCAGTGAGGGCGTTCTGCATCGACCGGAACAAATGGTAGTCAGAAGGGGAAAGGTCTTTGCTATAAAGCGGGTTGGGTAAGACTTCCCATCCACTGTTTTCCAAATAGTTCTTAACCGGAATAGCAACGTGGGGCCGAGCGTTGTCATGATGGAAAATTATTGCCTCGTGTCTGGTCGCATATTCCGGGCGTTTTTCGACTACTGCTCTCTTCAAACGGATTAATTGTGTAAGGTAGCGTTGATGGTTTCACCCGGTTTAAGCAACTCATAATACAGCACACCCATCTGATCTCATCAAATAAAGAGCATTGTCTTCGATCAATGGATATTCAGATTTGCCGTTGATTTGGCTGGTTGGCCGGGTTTCACATATGATTTTTTGCGCTTGGGGTTGTCGTAATGGATCCCTTTTTCATCACCAGTAACAATCCGATGAAAAATGACTTCCTTTTGTGGTGCTCCAGCAGCGTTTTGAAATGGCTGCTTGAGTGCCACCCAAAGATTCTGCGAGCTCTTCTTGTGTTTAGCAAATAATCTTTATAGAGTAATGCTTCCAGTTCTTCATCTTCAAACTTTTTTGGCTGCCCAGGACGTTCATCGTCTTCCAAGCCAAAATCATCACTTTCAAATACTGCAAACCACTTTTGGCACGTTCGCTCAGCTAGCGCATATTCACCATAAATTTCAACCAAAATACGATGACTTTCGGCAGCAGTTTTCTTCATATTAAAGTAATGAAGAAGAACTCCCCGCAAAAACACTTTTTCAGACACAAAGTTCGACATATTTGAGTAAAAAAAAAAAGATTGTTGCTTGCGCTTCAAATGAATGACATATACTGAAATGACGTACAATGACTGTAGCTTTCCAACGCATGTTCCAATGGAATAATAACAATGGAATAATACAAGCTATGCCATCTCTTATCAAACCGCACGAATTAGAAAAGTTATAGACCCAATACTAAAGAGAAAAAAGAACTACTGGCAAAAGAAAATGAGTGGCTGCGAAGAATGGTGCGAATGATCGAAACGACACAAAAGAATGCTGACACCCACACACGAAGGAGTGCAGACGAACGACCTGCCACAACCAAATGAGAATGAGATAAACGCAAACACACAAACGAGCGAAAGTCAAATAGGTGCAACAACATCTGATCGGCAACATTTGAGTATGTGGAAAGACATGTTATAGACCCAATATAATAGCTTCGGGTGAAGACGTTTCTTAAACGGTCTTTTCTTGGCGATCCAAATTCTTTCGCGTGTAATTCTTTTTCGTCCCTGTGGTAATCGCGATAAGTTGAGTATTATTTTCTTCTCGGAGTAAATCTACTTCGTTTTTAAGCTTCGTACTTCTACTTCGAATGTGTTGTTTTCCTCGTCCGGGCGGATTTCTTTTCCCGAAGACATCGTGGTAGAGATCGTGATACACTTCAACTTTTAAAGAAGGGATCAAACGACTGCGGTGAATTCGTTGAATCTACTGCATTATTTAAGTTGTTTGTATTATTTGTTTTGTTTTTATTTAGGTCCATATTTAGATACCACGAGTATGGGGGAAATGAGGTCCATTGCATTGTAATGCGGTAAAAAGACGCCAGGTGTCCGGAGTTCTCCGTCTGCGGTGCTCTTTTGATTTGGCATATCGAGCACCATTCAGGGTCGCATAACACCTTGCCTTGAGGATGGGATATTTATTTGAGTGGCGGCGCTTACTCGCCGCCTCAAGTATCTGGGAATCCGGCCCAGATGGAATTTAGTCGCCTCTTACGACAGGCATTTCTACCGTGGGTATAATCTAAACCCTATCTACAGGGGGAATCTTCAAATGGAAAAACTTTCACGATGTCACTTTATCGCACTTTTTTGTTAGGGACCAAGAAATAAAAAACATTTAGTTCATAATGACAGAGATTTAAATATAACGGAATTAAAGAATTTTTCTTTGTTGTTTCTCGTTCTGTGGGTGGTTGACTTTAAGCCTACCAGTATTTTTTTTAACTGTTGTACTAAATCAGTACAAACGATCACTTGTTTTCCAGGTAAGTATTGAAATAAAAACTCTACATGACTTTTAATTAGTATACGGAAGAACATACATATATCTTACAGCTCAACTTCTATAAACGTAGCATCCAGAGAAGAGACGGAAGGCGAAAGTTAAAGAAAACAGAAGAAACAGAAAACCTTGCAAATGTCTTACAAATCTTACAAAATCTTACAGTGTATTCAATTCAAATTCAAATTTATTCGAATGCAGAAAAAGAAATTGAAAGGATTAATACAGTGACAACCAATATTGTGGATCAATTTTTTTAATTTCTAAAAAAGACATTTTTCAATTTTATAAGTGGAACAAAATTTCATTTTTGACAATTTAATTTTTGTTAAATTTATGTAAAAAAAGGAAGGCAAATTGTTGCATAATAAAAAATACACATCTAGAAATTAAAATTATTGTATTGGGCATATAATTATTTTCGTGCGGTTTTTTTTCAAAATTTGAACGTTTATTTAAGAAAAACATGTACAATACTATTGTTCAAAGTATTGCCCATCTGAAGCTATGACTTTACTATCTTTCTGGCAATTTGTGGATCCCAACCCAAAAGAACTGCGCCGGCTTGGCAGCCAAGAATGAATCAAGCCAATTTTTGATATTGATGATAGCAACGTGGGGCCGAGCGTTGTCATGATGGAAAATTATTGCCTCGGGTCTGGTCGCATATTCCGGGCGTTTTTCGGCTACTGCTCTCTTCAAATGTATTAATTGTGTTCGGTAGCGTTGTCCATTGATGGTTTCACCCATCAATGGGTGATGTGCTCATAATACAGCACAGCCATCTGATTTCACCAAATACAGAGCACTACCTTCGCGCCATGGATATTCGGCTTTGCCGTTGATTTGGCTGGTTGGCCGGGTTTTACATATGATTTTTTGCGCTTGGGGTTGTCGCAATGGATCTATTTTTCATCACTAGTAACAATGCGATACAAAAATGACTTCCTTTTTTGGCGTTCCAGCAGCATTTCGGACATGCAAAACCGCCTTTCGACGTCTCTCGGCTTGAGTTTATGTGGAACCCAATTTCCTTGTTTTTGAATATATCCAGCTGCTTTTAAACGTTTTGAAATGGCTGCTTGAGTGACACCCAAAGATTCTGCGAGCTCTTTTTGTGTTTGGCAACAATCTTTATAGAGTTATGCTTCAAGTTCTTCATCTTCAAACTTTTTTGTCTGCCCAGAACGTTCATCGTCTTCCAAGCCGAAATCACCACTTTTAAATCGTGCAAACCACTTTTGGGACGTTCGCTCAGCTAGCGCATGTTCACCATAAAGTTCTACCAAAATACGATGACTTTCGACAGCAGTTTTCTAAGTAATGAAGAACTTCAGGCACAAAGTTTGACATATTTGAATGAAAAAAAAAAATTGTTGTTTACGCTTCAAATGAATGACATATACTGAAATGACGTACAAAAACAGTAGATTTCCAATGCATTTTCCAATGGAATAATACAAGTTACGCCATCTCTTAGTAAACCGCACGTTATAGACCCAATATATCTACCATTTGAGCAAATTAGATTTTTTTCATTTGGCTTAATCTTCGAATTTGATGAGGGTTATTCGATAAATGTTCACTTTCACTAAGAGATGTATTATTTCTGTTGAAACAATAATTTCAAGTGGTAGAAAATCTTCGTTGTCCTTTAATATTTTGCAACGTTGTACAAGACAAATTAGGCTACAATTAAATTTGGAACATTTTCTAAATTAGACTATATTCATTTTTGAAGAATTGTGAAACTTCTTTTTAACTGCCCGAAACATCTTTCTATTCCAACTCGCTCTTTAGAGTGGAGTTTATTAAATGCTTTTCTTAATTTGTCCCTGCATTTTTAAAAGGGGTCATAAGCCATTGTGTAATTCCATAGCCCTCATCTCCGAGCAAAACAACGCCTGTTGAATTTCTCATAATTGAAATCATGGACATGAATCATGATCCTGGTCACTGGCAATCAACGCTGGTAAAATATTCCATCCCATTGCACCCCTCTTGAATATTTATAGAAGCATAACTTTTTCTGTTCAAAATGTCCACACGAGTACAATCTAAACGATATATGCTACTACATTCTTGTTGTGTTGTTAACTGTTCCTCATAATTCGATGGAAATTGTATCCAATTTGATGCGTTACCTTTTTTGAATTTTGCAATACAATTAATTGTTCGAGAGACAGTACTCTGGTGCACGTCTAAGTCTTCATCAATTCCAGTTTGAAACAGTGTATCCAATGTACTGCAAAAATATTCCTATCTTTTCGAGATGGGTAGGGGCATCTCTCCTTTTTTCAATTTGAAAAGTCTTTTAAATCAAATTGATTATAAGACTTACCAATTGAAATATTCATCTAACGACTCTACATTTTCTCGTTGAAAACGATACACTTGCTTGAAATTTGAATCAGTCCCGATCTCGTTTCCTTATATACTTTTGTGGATTTAACACGTATATACGAGTACTTTGCCATTTTGATTATAATACAAGTTTTTTTTTTAAATTTTAATTATTATACGACTTTACTCGCTTTAAACACGATCTGTGACTAAATTCCCTTACTATTGCACCTTACAAAACTATCAAAGGCAAGCAAAGTAATTGCTATAAAAATGCAATTAAATTGGAGACAAGAAGATGTTTACTCGACGATCAACGGCTGGCGGTGAAAAACAACTGCTGGCGGCAGAAGAAAGAAAATCCGTTGTCTAAATGATTGAGTGTTACCAGGTCAATGTTGTTGTCAAAATGATTGAGTGTTACCAGGTCAATGTTGTCACAGTACTCTCCCTCTAGTCCGCATCACTAATATCTGCTTGAGATGTTGAATCTTCGTCCGGATCGTGTTGTCACTGGTGTTTTAAGTATCAGAATTGGTTTTTGCTTCTCCACTATGGGTTCGTTCAAGATGAATGCAGACCTAAGCCGATCCAATGAAATATTTGTGGGCTTTCCATAAACTTTGATTTTATAGAATTTCTCCATTTTTTCCAAAATCTCAAATGGACCATCGTAAGGTGATCGAAGTGGACCTTCAACCCTATCGCATCGAACGAATGCTTGAATGCAACTCTGCAAATCTGGATGAACAAAAATCGACTGCTTGTTTGAGTGAGTTATTGAAATCGGTCTAATTCTTGATAAATTTCTCTTTTGCTCCTTTAAAAACTCAGACTCTGAGGGAATAATTGACGTCGGCAGGAAGAACGGTAACTTTAGTTTGGTCCCAAAGATCATCTCGGCTGAAGTAATATTCATTCCGCTTTTTACCGTTGAACGGAAGCCTAGGAGGATGATTGGCAGTGAATCGCACCATTTTTCGTTGGCGTAGCATTTGATTGCTGCTTTGAGAGTCCTATGTCAACGCTCTATTATGCCGTTTGCCTGCGGGTGATAAGGTGTCGTTTTGAGATGTGTAATGCCAAGATACTTCGTAAGTTCTTTAAAGATGTTGGATAGAGATTGTCGTTCTTAATCACTTGTGACTCTTTTCGGCACGTCGAAGGAGAAATCCAAGATGCGATGAATTTTCTTGCTAGAGTATCCACCGTGATGTTGGAAAGAGGAACGGCTTCAACCCAACGCAAGAAGTAGTCCACCATGGTCAAACAATATTGGTTACCTCGTGATGGTGGAAGAGGTCTAATAAGATCGATGTTAACGTGTTCAAAAAAATTCACTGAAGCTTCATACAACAAGTATTCCGTTTGATTGTGACGTTAAACTTTTGCCCTTTCACACTGTATACAGTGTTTGACGAATCCCGCACAGCTTTTTGACATGTTCGGACAAAAAACCTCTCTTTTATGAGCTTCACTGCAGCCTTGACTCCAGGATGGGAAATTCCATGAAAATGCTGAATAATTTTTAGTCGAAACGACAGTGGCACAAAGGGACGAATGGTGTTTTGCCTCGTGTCTGGTCGCATATTCCGGGCGTTTTTCGACTACTGCTCTCTTCAAACGGATTAATTGTGTTAGGTAGCGCTGTCCATTGATGGTTTCACCCGGTTTTGGAAGCTCATAATACAGCACACCCATCTGATCCCACCAAATACGGAGTATTACCTTCGCGCCATGGGTATTCGGCTTTGCGGTTGATTTGGCTGGTTGACCGGGTTTCACATATGATTTTTTGCGCTTGAGGTTGTCGCAATGGATCCATTCTTCATCATTAGTAACAATCCGATGCAAAAATGACTTCCTTTTGTGGCGTTCCAGCAGCATTTCGGACATGCAAAACCGCCTTTCGACGTCTCTCGGCTTGAGTTCATGTGGAACCCAATTTCCTTGCTTTTGTATACATCCAGCTGCTTTTAAACGTTTTGAAATGGCTGCTTGAGTGACACCCAAAGATTCTGCGAGCTCATCTTGTGTTTGGCAACAATTTTCATAGAGTAATGCTTCCAGTTCTTCATCTTCAAACTTTTTTGGCTGCCCAGGACGTTCATCGTCTTCCAAGCCAAAATCACCACTTTTAAATCGTGCAAACCACTTTTTGCACGTTCGCTCAGCTAGTGCATGTTCACCATAAACTTCCACCAAAGTAGGATGACTTTCGGCAGCACTTTTCTTCATGTTAAAGTTATGAAGAAGAACTCCCCGCAAAAACACTTTTTCAGGCACAAAGTTCGACATATTTAAGTGAAAAAAAAAATTATTGTTGTTTACGCTTTAAATGAATGATATATACTGAAATGACGTACAATGACAGTAGCTTTCCAACGTATGTTCCAATGGAATAATACACGATACGCCATCTCTTAGCAAACCGCACGAATTAAGTTATATACCCAATAAGTTGTTGAGGTATAAGCTTTTTTACCTGCAACGAAATCGGGGGTATCAGTGAAAAGAACTAATTCAGAATCAGGAGCAGGATGATGTAAAAGGGTGTCATCAATTAAATCCTGTTTGCAACCTTCGAAAGCCTTCGTATTCACATCATCCCATCGGTTGGGAATATTGTTATTGTTTTTTCTCCCGAGAATGAGTTTTGCAGCACCATTTGCTTTTTAACAGCGTTAGGTATAGAATTTTTGTAAAAATTAATATCTCTAAGCAATTTCTTCAAGTCTTTTGCAACTCCTGGTTCTTTGAAATTTTTAATAACCTTAGTATTCTTTGCAGTCGGTCGTATTCCGTATCTACCAGGTATCCCAAGAAACCGACTTCTTCTTGACCGAAAACACATTCAGCAAATTTAATGGTTAAGTTGTTTTCATGCAATTTTCAAAAAACTCTGTGTAAATCCTGTTTGTGTTGCTTGATGTCACTTGATGCTATGCAAATCATCTAAATAAGGAAAATAGCTTTCCGACTTGTCTTGTAGTATTAGGTTGATATGCCTCTGGAAAGTTTGAGGTGCATTTCTGAAGCCATAAATAATATATTTAAATTCGAACAGCCCCAACGGCGTCGTAATGGCTGATTTTGGAACGTCTGCTGCTTCTATCGAGATCTAGTGATGCGCCCGACGAAGATCTATAGTTGAAAATATTCTTTTGCCGTATAGTACGTGGCAGAAATCACGAAGAAATAGAATCGGGTAGCGATCAGTTGGTTGACAAATGAGTTTTTCCATGAATTCGGTCAAGCGGCTTTGAGCTGATCTAGTGACATTCTGCAAGGGCGTGTGTAAATTGGGGGACCGGTGGTGACGATGTGACGCCACATCGATGCCAGTGGGCTTCTTTAATGCATTAAAGTTCGTGATGTCTTTGAATTCGCCTAAGATGGATGCAAAGGATGATCTACCATAAATGGATCCCCCGATGACTCCAGCTGCGTCTTGCGGTCGATGACCTTCCCTCTGCGAAGATCGAAATGTGTCAAGAAATCAACACCTATAATGGGACTTCGGACTTCTGCGACGATGAAATCCCACGTGAACTTCCTGCGTAAACCGAGATCAAGCGTTAGCTGCTGAGTTCCAAAAGTTTTGATTTCACTTCCATTTCCTGCGTACAACTTTGACGTGTGGGGAGATTTAAAGATATGAGAGGGTTGTGGCCTTATCACGGACACATCAGCGCCAGAGTCAACCAGAAATCGATTTTTTGTCATTTATAAACAGACGTGCAATTTGTAAGCCACTGCTGTCCGACTCGTCTGGCTTAATGGTTTTTTGACACATAGCTACAGGGAGAGCGACATTGACGAGCATCTTCTCCAAAACTTACGGTGATACCAGCAAAGATCGGTGGTGTTCGCAGCAGGGGTTCAGTCGGATTCTGCGCAGGGATCGGTGAGTTGAGTGGCCATGGCGATCTCTTCGGAGGATTTGTTGCAATTGTCTATCAATCTGTTGGGTACGGCGCTAGATTGCTGACATTAGAACCGAGACCGTGGTGCTCGTAGCCATATCCACTTAATAATGGTCATTTACCTACAGAACGGAGTTTGTGTTCTGTATATTTAAAAAATTTTTCGTAAAAAAAAATCTGGTGGTACAGAAGAACGGTTATGAGAAACAGAAAAATCTGGCGATCACGTCGGGGTCACCAATGTAGTAATGTGTTTACTACCCAAATAAAACTATCGAAAGCTTTTCAGCCGGATTATAAAACTTTAATGAAAATAACAAATTCAATTAAAGTTAAAAAAATAGGAAAAATATAAATGCAATTAAATTGGTGACAAGCAGATGTTTACTCGACGATTGACGGCAGGCGGTGAACAATAACTGCTGGCGGCAGAAGAACGAAAATCCGTTGTCAAAATGATTGAGTGTGACCAGGTCAATGTTGTCACAAAGTAAATACTTAACTTTTAGTATTTACTCCATTTTTATACTATATACGATATATCAAAATTCTTATTTACTTACGAAATTTTCAGTAAAAGCATTTACTCTTTTGTGCATACCACAAATTTCATGTCGTTAAAAATTTATTTGGAGACAGTTTCTGACATATATCCACTACGGCTGCCTCGCACAAAGTGCATTCTAGAGGTAAATTTTTTCGATCACTTTTCCGAGTAATTCGGCGTTCCAACGTTTTTGTTCCAAAGCGTCAACGGTTTTCGACATAAACTGGCGACTTGACGTGGCCCCACAGAAATTAGTCCAATTGCGTCAAATCGCAGGATTTTTTTGGCCAATTGACGTGTCCAGTCTGATAATGACTCGTGTTCCGATTTGGCAATATTTTGGAACAAAAGAAATAATAAATGTCTATTAAAAAATTTTAGTTTGGGTTTTTAATTTTTCACACCGCTGAAATAAAAGATGAACCGTTTTGTTCAAATGATCAGTTTTACGGTTGTAAAAGTAAAAATGGACATTTCTTATAACAATTTTTTTGAAATTTATGCCAACGTCTCGAATGTGTGCTGTAAAAATTTTTTCTAACCATCCGATGAAAATTTGTCAAACAGAAAGGTGTCCGAAGTTGGATAAAAACGTTATCATCACTTCATATACGTCTTTAATCAAAATGGATGGATTCTCTTCTACTAATACTATAGGCGACTCGTATTCCGGTCTGCTTGGCCTGATTATTCATTCCTGCAGCAACTCGTCCACGATAGATTGTACTTGTTCCTTTTCGGTATATGAGAGTTTCTTCCGGTAGCAATAAAACGGTTTTGTATCATTCAAACTTAGCTTCATTTCGTATTTCATCTCGGGTTCTTCGGGACGCTAACGGTACAAATATTTCTCATTGAACATTCGTTTGAACTTTTCTTTTGTCTCCCAATCTAGACTACAATATTTTAATAGCTCTACCTCCGTTTCTAAATCTATCTTCAGTATGTAATGTTCTGTGCATACCTCACTCGTTTGTTTTTCTAATGCTACGGTAGTTAATCTTAGCTTCGTCTTTCTCATGAAATCCCTACCTAGAATTAGGAGAAATGTCATTGTACCGTCCGGTACCACTAGTAGAGCGAGTTCAACCTTTCCTTCTTCCAATAAAATTTGACAACACACTTTACCTAATATTCTTAACGGGATTTTATTTATTTCCTGAAACTTTACATTTTCTTTATATGAATTAATAACTGCTTTTGGAACGTATCCCTGCCTGACTATGCTGATCGAGCTGCCGGTATCTAGTAGTGAATCTAATAATATTTTATAATGTAAATTTCTATGTGTAAATATATAATTAAATAATCTTACGGATTCATCTGCTTCGTTTTCTTGGTGTACGTTGTATATCGGCTTCCTGCTAAACTTCTTCCGCTCTGGACAGTCTGCTGCTATATGTCACATTCTGGCACAAACGTGACAAGCGCCTTTCTCTCGTTTTTCTTTCCTACACTCGTTTGCCATGTGCCCAACACAGTTGCAATTGTAGCACCTGATTTGGTTCCTTCGCTCTCGTTGGACGGCTTCCGTTCGTTGCGGCTTCCGTTGTTTTATTTTTGAAAAGGCTTGGAGTAGTTGTGCATTTGTAGAATAGCATTGGATGAGTGCCTGTAGTTGTAGCGGTTCAGCCGTTATGCATATTCAACTAGCTCATCTTTGTCGATTTGAAAGCAATTTGAAAGGATGATCTTGTCATTAAAGTAGTCCGTAAAACTCTCATTCGTCTGTCACTTCCTGTCTTCGAATTTCCGTCGCAATACCATTTTGCTTTCCTTTGTACTGAACAGCTCCTTCATCTGTCATATTCTGGCAACATGTCTTTCCACATACTCAAATGTTGCGGATCAGATGTTGTTGCACCCATTTGACTTTCGCTCGTTTATGTGTTTGCGTTTATCTCACTCTCATTTGGTTGTGACAGGCCGTTCGTCTGCACTCCTTCGTGTGTGTGTGTGTCAGCATTATTTTGTGACGTTTCGCTCATTCGCATCATTCTTCACAGCCACTCATTTTCTTTTGCCAGTAGTTCTTTTTTCTCTTTAGTATTGGGTCTATAACTTTTCTAATTCGTGCGGTTTGCTAAGAGATGGCATAACTTGTATTATTCCATTGTTATTATTCCATTGGAACATGCGTTGGAAAGCTACTGTCATTGTACGTCATCATATGTCATTCGTTTGAAGCGTAAACAACAATAATTTTTTTTCACTCAAATATGTCGAACTTTGTGCCTGAAAAAGTGTTTTTTCGGGGAGTTCTTCTTCATAACTTTAATATGAAGAAAACTGCCGCCGAAAGTCATCGTACTTTGGTGGAAGTTTATGGTGAACATGCGCTAAATGAGCGAACGTGCCAAAAGTGGTTTGCACAATTTAAAAGTGGTGATTTTGGCTTGGAAGACGATGAACGTCCTGGGCAGCCAAAAAAGTTTGAAGATGAAGAACTGGAAGCATTACTCTATGAAGATTGTTGCCAAACACAAGAAGAGCTCGCAGAATCTTTGGGTGTAACTCAAGCAGCCATTTCAAAACGTTTAAAAGCAGCTGGATATATTCAAAAGCAAGGTAATTGGGTTCCACATGAACTCAAGCCGAGAGACACCGAGAGACATGCGGTTTTGCATGTCCGAAAAGCTGCTGGAACGCCACAAAAGGACGGCATTTTTGCATCGGATTGTTACTGGTGATAAAAAATTGATCCATTGCGACAACCCCAAGCCAAATCAACGGCAAAGCCGAAGGTAATGCTCTGTATTTGGTGGGATCAGATGGGTGTGCTGTGTGTATGTATATGAGCTACTAAAACCGAGTGTAACCATCAATGGACAACGCTACCGAACACAAATAATCCGTTTGAAGAGAGCAGTAGCCGAAAAACGCCCGGAATATGCGACCGAGGCAATAATTTTCGATCATGACAACGCTCGGCCCCACGTTGCTATTCCGGTTAAAAACTATTTGGATGGGAAGTCTTACCCCACCCGCCTTATAGCCCAGACCTTGCCTCTTCTGACTACCATTTGTTCCGGTCGATGCAGAACGCCCTCACTGAAATACGGTTCACATCAGAGCATCAAAAATTGGCTTTATTCATTCTTGGCTGCCAAGCCGGCGCAGTTCTTTTGGAATGGGATCCACAAATTGCCAGAAAGATGGGAAAAAGTCATAGCTTCATAGCGTCGTAGCTATGGGCAATAATTTGAATAATACTATTGTACATGTTTTTCTTAAATAAACGTTCAAATTTTGAGAAAAAAAAAACCCACACGATTTAAATTACATACCCAATAATTCTATTTCTTTTTCATATAATCGTTTCTCCCTGGCTGAGCATGCTGCACTTACACTAGCAGCCGATCGTTCGATGATGCATCCGTTATCTTCGGATTCCGTTGCCCGTTCACTTCTGTTCACTTCCCTCTCTTGCTCGTCCACTTGTTGGTATTCTGCTTCGGCGTCCTCGTCTGTCCCACGCTGAGTTAACCGTTGCGATATTGTTGCCTCTTCGTCGTTGGTGCTTCGCCGCGTTACTCGAATGGCACATCGTTTCAACGCATCACGAGCCCTTGACGTAATAGCAATTTGCGCAACTCTGCGGAGAAATAATCCGACACAGCAATCGAATGCTCCATTTTGTTCTCTCCTTTTGGATTTTTTTTTTCACACTCTTTTGTATTTTTTTTTTTTTTTGCACACTCGTTTGTTTAGTTCAATTTCGTTCTTTATTTTTTTCTTCTTTGAACATTGAAAATCGTTATTTTGTATTGCTATTATTTTTTTTGTTGGATTGGATCCCACTTCTGATTTTTAGCCGTTAGTGTTATCGCGAATAAAACAAACACAATCCTTTAAAAAAAATAATTAACGCTCTTTATTTGGTTGCTCAATAGGCGTCTGTATGCTACAGTGTTTGACTTACGACTAATCTCCTATTTTAAAATCACTAGTTAGTGTTGCCACTTTATATTTCTTACATTCTTATCAGTTTCTTTCCTATGGCTTGCTACAAAGCCATATGCGGTGAGAAAGTATTATTTCAGCAGAAGATTTTGAAACATCCTGCAAAGCATTTTTCTTAAAATTCACTAATTTTGTAGCCCTGGTAATTTCATTTAAGTAGAAGAAAAAAAAAATGTTACGCTATCTTTTTTTCGTTTAAGAGTTATGATTTTTACAGGTAAAAAAATCTAAATGAACCATAATGTTAATTTTACCGGATGAAATGGCATCTCGTGAACTTCTGGAGGATTATCCTTGCTCTGAATACAATAATTCTGATTGGTCAGGTAGCCGTTTAACAAAAACTGAGGCTCATCACTGAACAAAATTATACAGTAAAACACTAGGTCAACTCCCAGTTGATTGAAAGTCGCATCACTGAACACTCACAGTAAACTGTCACGCGCCTAAGTTCTTGCATCAATTGGATCTTATATTACGTGAGACAAGGATCTTTACGCAAAATTTCCAAGATGGTAGATGAACAAAAGCAGAACTTGCTGCGACGGGTGACGAATCGATAATGTTGGGTCTTCTTCAACACTAGCTTTCAAAGTTTGTTCTCGTTGGTTTGTAAGTATACAATATTGTGAATTGGGGGCTAAATTTTTCAATAAATTGATAAATATCACGTTTTGGGCTTTAAGTTTCGCGAATGGATCTATCATTTTGGAAATAGATTTTAACAATTTAAAATCGTTGTTACGGCGTTAATTTTCCGTGATAAAATGGCAAACTATACTGGAAATAAATGAAGTTTGGCAGATTAATACGACCGATGATTTGACATTAATCCCTATTACAAATTTTAAGCCTTGAATACATATATTTTGAGATCTGACTCAACACCCCATTAGTTACAGGATGTTTTAAAAAGTTTCTTCTGACAAGAAGGTACCGACAATTATTTAGTTATAACTTTTTGTGTATCACGAGTTCAATGCTTGACGTTATATTCGATAAAATCAATGAGCTTAATGATGAATGCATTACGAATAGAACAGTATTTAATGATTCGAAAAACCTTATTGAAAATGTATGTCACAAAATCAATGGTCTTCCAAACCATCCCCCGGCGCACAGTAGTTACAATACTAATTTGACAGAACTGTCACAAGCCGAAGCCGAAGCACTGTCACATCCAGTGCCGACAACCCAACCTCCAAATCCTCGCACCATCTTATAGTGATATAACGGCTCCAACGTCAACTTTTCCTGTCACAGCCCCACGGAAACTTGTTACACAGTTTAACACGACGTTTACGCCTTCAAAGTGGCAAGCAGGCTAGACAGACTCCGCATTACGCATCAGACGTTGATTGGATTTTTAATTTTTCAAAAAGATGTATGGCATCACCATCAGCCAATGCACAATATTCCAATATCTCACCACAAAAACAAACGTAATTTTAAGCTTAACTTACCGGCTAGATATGAATTTGTTAACGCATTCAGCACCAACCTCAACCTCGGAAAGATACGGGTCTCCAAATGGACGGATTAACCAACCAATAAAAATATAGAAACAATCCATTCCTACCACAGCCCACGTCTTCCCCTAATATTTCCTCTTATAATTTTCATAAAGCTAATTTTCACAAAATCAATATCTATCTTAGCAAATCTTCTTTTGATTTTACCAACCTATTTTTACATTATGCCTTTTCAACTTTTTACATTTACATAAAACTTCTCATAAAACACCATCTGCTTCTCCTCCCTGATATAATAGAAGAGTTCGCACTTTACGAAACAAAAGAAACAAATAATGGGAAGTTTTTCTTGGAACCAATTCTAACTCTGACTACTGTAACTCGACTCCTCGACACAGCACAGACTCACCTTATCAACGACCTTAGACATTTTATCAATTCGTCAAATACAAAAGAAAATCAGACGGTTATCCCCCCTCTCTCAATTGTTCGATAATATATCATCGACTAACACATATATTATAGCCAAATATTTTGCAAACTTTTTAAACAATCATTTGCAGACAACTTCTTCGTACCTGACCCGATATATTTCAAGTACCTTTCCAATTTCTCTATTAGCCCCTCTCTCTCTCTCTCCATCTTTTGATCCTAATCTTATCCAGGAAAAGTTACGAAATCTCATTGATGAACTTTTACCTGGGCCAGGCGGGATCCCAACAATATTTCTCAAAAAAGGTGCCTCTAATCGTTCGCACCTGCTATCCTCCCTATTTCATCTATCCCTCACAAAATGGGTATTCCCCCAAGTTTGGAAGACCTCTTTCATAATCTTCAAAACATAAAATGTTCGAAAATATTTTATATGAAGTTCTAAGCTTTCAGTGCAAGTTATTTATATCACCCAGTCAGCCTGGATTCCTGAAAGGTAGACTACAAACTTAGTTGAATTCTTATCCTTTGCGCTTTCAGCCCTAGAAAATGGCAACGAAATCAATGTTATTGCTACAGATTTTGAAATTGTCCTCCCTCGATTTTGACCCCATATTGTTAGAATGGATATCTTCTTATCTGGAGAATCTTTATTATAGGGTTCGTTTTAGGTCAACCTTCTCAATCCTGGTTTCCCATAAGGCAGCCATCTAGGTACTCTCTTTTTTATTTTAACTATAAACGATCTTAAGAGGATTATTAAACACTGCGCCTTATCTACTTACGCCGACGACTATATAAGTTCTCCAAAACTATTTATTCACCCCAAGACTCTTTTCTCCTCCAAGAAGACCTCGATAGGATTCCCAATTGGTGTCTAAAAAATTGCTTTGAGCATTAGTCTCCAAATTTCAATCTATAACTTTGTCACGTAATTCTAGTCAATCTCCCCCTCGACTTTATTTCCTGTATGACCAACCTTTACCCTAGGTTCTATCCCTTTGTGACCTTAGAATATTATACCTTAGAGAATTAGACTTCCATTTGCATATTGATGGGATTAATCCTAAAAGCTAACTTATCATTTGGTTTTATCAAACGAACGATGGTCATTTTACCATAACCTTGTCCGGCTCCTTCTCGAATATTCCAGCCAGCGCGTTCGTATATCCCCAATCTAGAATATTCAACATCGTTTTCTTCGATTTGCAATTTGAGGACTACCCTGTGGTGAGCCCTTTATCTTCCTCCTTTTCGTAACCGTTTCAAACTACCTAAATATCCACGAAACACGTAGAGACGCAGCTGACATTCTCTTCATTCATCGACTGCTCTCTGGTTCTGTGGATTGAGCTTCCCTTCCCTGAGCACTTCCCGTCTTAAACTTAATGGCCTCCACCATTCGCTTACTTCCGAACCCTTAATTTTTATTAGTTTTTAAGCTAATTTAAGCTTGTATTAAGCGAAAAAACCAAAATAAAAGAAAATTAAAATAATTAAACCGAGAACAACCATTTGATAACCAATTGATTAATGGTTAATTCATATTTCACAACTATTACCATTCATGCTTTTATATATTTTCGAGATATTGGTTTTCAAACACAATTTTTTTTTTTAATCTTTTTTAATAAATTTTTGTGAAAATCAAACTATATTTTGTTAGTTTGATGCGCCATACTATTATCTATAAATTCACCATAAAAGTTTTCAACTGGGTTTTACAGTTTTTCAGGTATACGAGTTAGGTTAAATAAATTTATCCCCAATATGACTATATTTTATTATTACTAAAGAAGTATTCTCAAATAGGCGGACTTTTGTTTATCGTTAGCAGTTGTTTATTGAATTTTATTAGCATCACATTGTTGTAGTGTTATAATATAAGGAGTTTTTCTAAATGGCAGAGCATTCAAGTTAAGAATATGCAGACATCGATTTTGTCTATGGCATTAATAGTGACAGTGCTGAGGCAGCGCAAGCAGAGTATCAACTAAGATTTCCTACAAGATGTGTCCCTAATCAAAGGGTGTTTGCAAATATATTACTCACAATCGTAAAATCGAGCAGAACCAAATGAGGTAGTTGTGAGGGATGCAGAATTAGAAAGAATTAGAATTCTTTACCATACAAGACCAGTTCAGACAGATGAGAGAGATGAGTCGCAATCCACTAGAGATGGCATTACCTACTTCCTTCATATCCTACACACATGAGCGAATGAAAATCCGCATACAAAAAGAACAGCATAATTTCAACATCGATTCAGCGAAAACGTGTATGAAAATGCAATTGTTAATAAGCTTATTTGGCCTTTCATACTTCCACAAACACTAAACAGTGAAACCTATCTGCGAGGACTGTTAGAAGATGTTTCGCTTGTACAAAGAAGAAATCATTTCTGCCAACATGATGGTGCCCTTAAAAACTGTAATCTCCAGGTAATAATTTTTTATGGTTAATTTGTCGAAAACCAATATCTCGAAAACAAAATCATGGATGGTAATAGTGTTTAAAAATTAATTAACCAATAATCAATTGACTCACAAACCAGCTTAGTTGCGCTAGGTTTAATACACAAGTACTTATAACAAATTAATTCGTGATACTTACTTGTCTGAACGAACTCTACTAAGCACCCTGTAACTTATTGGTCCTCAAAATAGCTGTATCTAAAAACGAGTGTGATCTCTATATCACATTATAAAGTGTGATTCATCGTAAGGTTTGATTTACAATGTTAAAAAAAATACATAAATTTAAAAGATAACTCAAAATTTTATTACCAGTTAAAAGAACAATTCATGGCATCTTTTTCTTAAAAATAATATCATGTAAATGTTGACCAAGACTACGTCTGAGGTGATCCATTCGGACAATTCAATTTTGGGCGACTCGTTAGAGCATAGCGACTGGTATCTCGCGGATAACACGAGTAATGTTGGCTTCCAAAGCGTCAATCGTAGCTGACTTATTCCTTAAAACCTAAGACTTTACACATCTCTAGAGAAAATAGTTTAAAAGTGTGATATCGCCGTGTGATGAACCGTAGCAAAACGTGAAATTAAGTGCTCACCAGAATGATTTCTCAACAAGTCCATCATTTCACGCGCTGTATGGCTCGTAGCGCCGTCTAGTTGAAACCAGAGCTCACCGAGACCATGTGCTTGAATTTCAGGAAGCACATAGTCCGTTAACATGGCGCTATAATGGTTACCATTGACGTTAACATTCTGATTTGGTTCATATTTGAAGAAATATGGACTAATGATTCCACTAGCCCATAATGGATGTAATGGTATTGTAGCTCTTGGTACTCTTTGAGTTACTCATCAGCCCAAACACGGCAATTTTGTTTATTAACGTATCCATTGAACCAGAAATGGGCTTCTACACTGAACAAAATTTCACGATAACACACCAGATTTTCCTAGATTGCCCATTCACTGAAAATATGAGGCAAATTCAAGTCGCCTTGCTTCAATTCTTGCACAAGTTGAATTTTGTATGCTTTTAGGCCGAGATCCTCACGTAAAATACGCCAAGCTAAGCTACTGAGGACGACGACAAATCGATTCGTCACTCTCAGCTACAGTCTCTTCACTACGTGCTGGATGTGGTCTAACCGGTCGAGTATCATCCACTAATGTAAACTGGGACTCAAATTGCGAATGGTATTGGCAATAGTGGTTTCAGTAGGTCGATTATGCGCACCGTAAGTTCCTCGAATCGCACGAAATATATTTCTCACAGATCGCTGATTTTCGTAATACAGCTGAATAATTTACAGACGTCTCTTTCCACGATGAGTTGCCAAACGATACTGAACAAAAGTGACAAAGAAGTTTGATGGGAGTCACGCGTGATCTGTCAGAAATGCCTATTGAAATAAAATCTCACGATGAATCACCCCTTATTAGTGCTTGCACTGTAATTGAAGAACCAAAGTAAAGTTAACTTTACTAAGAAAAATTAAATAAAAGCATAATCAGATCTATACTTGCAGAAAAAAATATCAGAATACTGACAAGAGAAAATATCGCTGTTCACAACAGAAAATTCAGTGTACATTTGTAGCTAAGACGTTCAATTTTTAGAGTCAACATCAACTTTAACATTCTCACCCTAATGCAGACTTGACGAACCCTGGAAAGTCGATACTGCTTTGCCTCTGAAAAACAAATGAATTCAAATTCAAACCGGAGAAAGAATGGCTCCTGAATAGTTAATTATCCAAAATTTGGTTCCGCCACCACATTTAATTTCCTCCAATGTTTAAGACGACAAGGAAGACTTGTCGTTTGTCCTGAATGTCAAATTCAATTATAATTCACTTTGAATAATTGAAATTAGAGACAGCCTCTCTACTTCATAAATGGAGAAGAATTTCGGTTCGAAAACTAATACCACTCCTTACAACTTCTTCAGCAATTTTGCGCAAAGTGGGTTAAATGTACTATCTTAAGCAAAACAAGTATACTTAAGATAGTCTCTGTCGTATTCCTCGAATCTCTGTTCTCCAAACCGACCTTTTTAGTTGATCCCTACACATTCTTATACATCGTGAATTGAATTCGAAGTATCCGGCGCAATGTAAAAATTAATTTTATTTTCTTCTATTCCATTTATTTAGAGCTTTACTCACACTACCCGTCTCTACGAGTTTTCCGCATTCATACGAGAAAAAAGCGAAGATATTTTAACATGCTCTTCATGCACGACTAACTCAGTGACACTTTAATCAACGGAAACAGAGGAGAATAACCCATTTCCTTTGCGTGTTCACACACAAAGACGTCTCCAACAAAAGACAAGTACGAATACGAGTAGTTAATAAAATAGCAACATTCTTCCCCTCATCCGCCGATTTCACTTTTGTTACATACTTGATCCGAAAACATCAATTCACTTACACTTTTCACGCAGCGATACTCTGGAAACCATTTCTTTTGCAATACGCGTTCACACAAACTCTTGAATTTTTATACAAAGGAAAATTTGCACTCTACTTTCTTTTGAGGCTTCCCAAATGGTACTCAAGCAACATCGCCACACAGCAGGGGTGTAAATGTGCTAGAAAATATATTTTCTCCTCTCATACACTTACAAGGATAACAGTTTTATTGGTTTACCGCAAGTTATATGATTTTATGGGATCCTTTACCCAACAGCCCCACAACTGGCAACCCACTCACTTAATGTTGGGTATACGATGACACAGAATGGCAACGAGTTTTTAGGTTTACAATCCATTAAGCAATTAAGGATACTTAAAGATACTCCTAGAAAGGACGAACAGGCCTCGATATGCACAAGCACTCCTACATCTTGAATTTTTTTTTTTTTTTTTCCTCTGGGTGAAAAATAAGCCTGCCGCTCGAGAAGTCGTAATGTCGAAATATCAAAATCATATCGAGGGTAATTACATGGCGTCCCCTTACGTTAGTTGCCTCGTTCTAATATTGTTCATATAACATATTCGTATTTTCTTACACTCGACCCCAGTCTCTGAAACCCGGATTGGAAGAAGACTTCCACTGTAGGTGGTACACCGTTGATGTTAATAGCCATTAAACAGGATATCGGGGTCCATGAGTGCGTAGATAATGTCATTTTAATTTTATTACCACACGCCTTCGGCTTAACGTAATTGCCTGCTTCCGAACAGGCTGAACCATGAACATTGAACCCAAAACCTGCAAGAACAGTCGTCCTGTTTGAAAATACACGGCATTCGTATGTATGTTACTAGTATGCAAAGTCCAATGAGAGAGAAATCATTTCATGGATTATAGGCCTTAAGTGTCATACATCTTGGCCTGGATTTACGTAAAAATGACCTTTTAACTCTTCCGTTTGATAAGCTTTTCAACACGGTTTGGGTAGAACCCACACTGTCCACAGGCAAATGGTATTTTAGTCAAGGACCACATCAAGATGAAATATCTAAACCAACCGTGAGCGAATCGCATGAATGGTTTGGGATTGTGTACTACTCGTATGTTATTTCTTCAAAATATATTGTCTGGCAAGGAAATTTAATTTGGTCTGCTCCTGGCTGGCGTCATGCAAATTTGAAGTAATCTTTTGTGGCAGAGGGCATTAAGGACGACTAGACCAACAACCAAACAAACCAACGGATAAGCAAACAATCTTGTGGTGCTACATACATATGTACATACTCGTATAACTAGCAATTCCGTTGTGGTGATTGATGTATCTGAGGGTTGATTGTGGAGATTTATTCGAAATGCCATTCACACATCACTGCAGACAAGAATAAATTGTAGACATAATGACATGGAAAGGAAAGTGACAGTTGGAGGGAATTTACACTTCGTTTCAGTTTGGACTACATTTCCAGATTAACTTAAAAAATTTTGTCAACTAATGAAGCAGATTTTGCAACTGTAAGGATCCAATAAAAATAAGGAAAGTTTTCAAAAAGGACATTAGGTTTACGTTCTCGGGTATACCATATGATATGACTTAAATAATTCTTCTTCAATTGTTTAACACTTAGTCGTGCTATTATTAATTTACTCTTTTCTCTTGATTTAAGTGTGGCATTTTAATTTTAGGCTTGATAAATTGCAGGGAAAAATGATCTAAGGCAATTTTAACACTTTTGGAATTAAACGGGTAAAATGGCTTTATTGACAGCCAGGATTTTGTAAACGAGATTAAGAGAGTGCGGCACTCGCATCCTACTAATATAAAGACGAACTTTTTTGTACCCCAAAATAGCATGTAAGAAGATCAAGTAAGAGCCCTTTTGAAGATCAAGGATAATCCAACATTGTCATCTTTTGAAAAATAAGACTTGGTTCATTTTGAATATACCAGAAGACGATGAGCCTAAAAAAAAATGTGTTTGCACAATGAAGAAGAACAAGTGAAGGAAATAATATTTAAGAATAATAATAATGGCGAAATTTGCAAAATTCATCTGAGCACCGAATAAAAGTATGTAACATGATATATTCGTATACAATGTGAAAAAGGCATATGGAACACAACGATATTTGAAATAAGTGGAAAGAGTATCTCAACTCACAATATTCCCTCTTCTGTTGCTACTGACGAAAAAAACATGGGAGTAAAAAAAAAGTTCTGAAGTGTTAGGTGGCAATGATTTGCAATTGTCTCCAATAAAATGAAAATAGGTCGCCTTTCTTGATCCACCGTATGAAGGGCAAGGCGGTGCGAAAGACTGAATAAATTCCTCATTAGTGAAATATCATAAGAAAGATCTAAGCTTCTACAGAAAGGTGACATGTGTTTAAACTTCATGACAGGCAATTTAGCTTCTTCCACTATAAGGTACACCATAAAAACTTGTAAACAAATGAACCCCAAACGACATCCCCTCTTTCTACGAATGACAGATAACCATAAATAACAGGGTAAAAACCTCTTAGCCTACATTGGGTATTTGCATTGAATATATCGATTTGAGAATATCCAAATATGTGACTTTGGAAACCTGCAGAGCCAATTCAATACAATGGCGCAAAGTGCAACGGATTTGCTAATTAATTTCATTGCTGGTTAGGATTTAGTATTTCTCAAGGTAATCATATAGCCTTTTGATAAAAATATTTTTGAATACATTATTCGTAACCAAAAGTAAGTATATCGGCCGGTAATATCCGATAGAGTTCTTTTTCCCATCTTTGTAAAAAGGATGGACAGTCGATTGTTCAAACCTTATGTTCGCAATGTTCGCTATTACTGAATCTAATTTTTACCAAATCATTTGTTCTCTTTTAATTAAATTAGGGACTTAAAAAATATAAACATTGTCCATTGAACACTATGTTACTTGATGGACCGACTTTTGATCACAAACATGAACAATGTTTGTAATATCGTTGGCTAGTTTTGCTGAAAACTGTTTTAGTAGTTGCAAAGTTGTCTGAAGGTGAACACACTTTTGTTAGCTTACAAAGAACTTTTGTTATCGATATCTGTGCTATAACGGGCAAATAACTTTTCTCAGTGAAGAATTTTCAAGTGCTTACTATAGGGTTTTCTAATAACGACTTGACAACTTTTTTTCTTAAATAAAAAAAAGGCAAACCATTTGAGATATTTCAAAAACTTTATTATTGGCTTGAAGTACAATCAAAACATTTATGAATGGAACTCGACTTCGTTCATATGGCCACCGCGGGCACGTTTGCAGCGGTCGATTCGTTGGACTCAATTTTCAACGACTCGGCCACACATTTCGGCCGAAACGGCCGCTATTTCGCGTTCAATCTTGGCTCTGAGCTCTTCCAACGTCGTCGGCGTGTTGCCATAAACCAATGACTTAACGTAGCCACACAGAAAATAGTCAAGCGGCGTTAAATCGCACGAACGAGGCGGCCAATTGACTGGCCCATGTCTTGAGATAACACGCTCACCATACTTACTCATCAATAAATCGATTGTAGCGTGTGCTGTGTGGCTTGTGGCACCATCCTGTTGAAACCACATGTCGTCCAAGTCCATATCTTCCAATTCGGGCCAAAAATAATCGGTGATCATGGCGCGACAATGCTGACCATTCACAGTAACGTGACGATCGTTATCATCGACGAAAAAGTAACGCCGCCGACATGCAAACCGCACCAAACAGTTATTTTTGTGGATGAAGTGGTGAATCATGAAGCACATGTGGATTTTCACCCGACCAACAACGCATATTTTGCTTATTGATGAACCAATTGACCCAAAAATTAGCTTCGTCACTGAAGATGATTTTGCGATGAAATTCATCATCTTGGCGCATCTTCTCCAGAACCCAATCGGAGAACGTACGTCGCTTCAAATTGTCCATCGGATTTAATTATTGAGTCAGCTTGATCTTGTACGGGTGTAAACCAATATCCTTACTCAAAATACGCCATAATGAGCGATGCCCAATTTTTGAGAACGCCGTGGAATTGACTGATTTGGATCATTTGCTACGGACGTCTGAACGGCAGCGCTATTTTCGACACTTCGACCAACCCGTTGTCTCACTGACACGGCAACATCCCACAACGATTATGTAGACTCGAATTTTTGCACTAAACTTGTTATTGCCTGTCTACTAGGGTGAGAATTACGACCGAAAATTGGAGTTTACGCTCTTAAAGTTGCAGTCACCGACTCCGAATATTTGTAGAAAATTTTTATAATTTGCAGACGTTGCTCGTTAGTATACTTTGCCATGAGTTAAGGTTACTGAATAAATTGACAGTGACAGTTTGATGATTAGTGAGAGAGTGCGTTAACAAATTAAATTCAAAGTTGTCAAGTCCCTTTTGGAAAGCCCTATATAAGCTATTCTGTTCATTTGCCTATTTTAGTTGAAGCAAACTTCGCAGAGCGGCTAACGCTGCTCTTTACAGAATAAATATATCTCTATAAATAAACAATATAAAAGCCAATGTCTCCAAAAGCGAATAAGCTACTATAAAAGTCTTAGAAAAGATGATGTTAAACTGCAAATATTCAAAAGCGTTTTGAATGAATATCCACGAGTTGGAGGTACAAAAGGTAGCTTTTCATTTCCAGTTCCTCTTGATATCTGCTCTGTGTTTTAAGTCAGTTCACTATGCTGAAATCATCAAACGCGCTAGAACGTACATCCAAAGGCACGAGCAACATTTCGAAAATTTACTATAAAAGCGTTTTGGAATTTCAATGCGTAACGGTGCGTTTTAGGACCACAAGACCTATTTAAAGGGATATAATTTTTTTTTTGACCCATTTGCCTGAAAAAATAGTGGTTGTAATAACTTCCGTTGTTCGTAAGTGAAAAAGTCATACATGCGTAGATAATGAAGAGAAGACAAAAGTTTTGATAAAAAAAGTTAACCTAAAAGTTTAAAATTTCGAGATAAACGCATTTTTCTGATGAAATTGGTCCAATTTGGCTGACGTTCATCGAAATGAAAATATGGTAAACCCCCCCCTACAATACAATTTTTTGTTCGCTACAACTTCAGGAATATTCAGTTACCAGGACGAAAACCTAAGCTGGGACACCCTATATAGTAGGCACCGCTAATCTAACATACAACCTGCCTGACTCGAACTGCAACTTTTTAAAAAAAAAAAATTTCAATTTATTTGTAGTTTTTAATATGTCCACCTTTGGCGCAAATAATGACCTTGAGACGGCCAAAGAATGCGATGCTGCACGCAAGTGGCTCTGCGGTATTTTAGCCCGTTCCCGGCGAAGTGCTTGTTTGAGATGGTCCAAACTTTAGTATTTTTTAATGCCAACCTTCGCCTTCAAAATACCTCAGACAGAGAAATCCTACGGATTTGAATCCGGAGAATTTACAATCCATTGTGTCGATGAAACGAAGTGTGGAACATTGTTTTTTAACCAAATGCCCAAGGCTTCAATACTGTCTCTAAGACAGTTTCACGGTATACGATTGCATTATGTTTGACGCCACGGTCCAAAAATATGAGCGGAGAGCGACCATCGGCGGTTATGGCGGCCCAAACCATCACCATCGGTGCTGCCTGCTTTCTGGTGGCAGTCCGAAAATGTAAATTTTCGAAGGACCTCTTTGACAAGTAAACTCGTTCATTTTGTTTGTTGACATATTGCTCGATAACAAATGGCGACTCATCGGAAAAAGCCAAATTCGGCAACTCACCACTTTCGTGCAAGCGTAGAAACTCCTTCGCTCTTTCGACTCTAACTTTTTTCTGTTGCAGTGTAAGATCGTGTGCTTTTTGGAACTTTAATAGCTTGAGGTCAATCTCATTTTTCAGTATGTGTTGCATCCGCTCCAATGATATGTTAAGCTCACTAGCCATTTTTCTTCCACTTCGACACGGATTTCGCTCAATTCGAGCCTTCACTTTCCGAACCATTTCTGCCGATGTTGCTGTTTTTTTATGACCACCTCCATGGCATTTTGTAACGCTGCCAGTATCACGGTAACGAGCTATGGCTCGAGACACAAATGATTTATTCAAGTTAAGGTGCTGGAGAGCTCTAACTATAGCTACTTTTGGGTTTCCAGCCAAATATAAAACAATCACACTATCACGTTTGAATTCCATCGCGGATAAAAAATTTTCAACACAGCTGAGACGCAAATCGTTTAAAAGGCTTGTAAATAATAAAATTATCTGTCATGTGTCAAAATTTGAGCTCACTGTCATGAACGGTTTGGAAATTATTTATAATTATTATTTATAATTAGTATTATCATATTTTATTTTTTTTTTCCTGCAAATTTCCACTATGTACTTAACATACATACTTATAACTACTATTTTCTATTACTTTATTTTTAAAATGTTCGATTCGAAAATGATGTCATCTAATTGCCATGTCTAAAAAAGTTTTATTAACTTCCTGAAGAAAGTTAAGGAAGGAAGAAGAAGGGAAGTTTATCCAATCACCCCGTAAATCGAAAAGGAAAATGTCATATCTTTATGTTTTAGGGTGGCTATAGTGCTTTTTGATAGGTTTTAAGAAAATGTATGAGTATTTGTGTATTTGTAAATGCATATATATTCGTATGTGTGCATGACTGCGCTATATGGTGTGTAATCTTCGAAAGATACTAATAGCTCCAGTCGATAGCATGTACGATTCATACCCCTGAATGTGCTAATGCCTACGTACCAAACCAACCACTCTCCCCGCGTTACTCCCTTGTGGTATTACTTCGCGAGTTGGTCAGTATCTATGCTATCTCCTTGGCCCTTGCTGTTTCAGCACGTCGTGCCTGAGTTTTTTCTGCACTAATTTTCTCACAAATTCCCGCCCAGTTTACCTCTGATCGTAACAAACATTCGACGAGGGACTGTGGTCTCGGCATGTTTCTTTTACTTTCTGCGAAATGACTACAATAAAATATTGCATTATTCGCATCTATGTCTTTAATTGGAAAATTTGGACACAAAGAAGAGTTATAGTGTCTTTTATGGTGTTGCTTCTTCTATTTTTTCACATAGTTATTAAAGTCATCTTCCCTCCTCTTTAATCCTTGTTATTTAATGTGTTTCCCCGTGGCGGTATGATGTAAATTTGTTGTATATCCAAAACATCTCATCCACGAGTATGTCGATGGATACCATTCTAACTATAACATAGGCTGCTTCATCCATTATCGTTCGAAAGCCACATATCGTTCTTACTGCGCATGGCCTGTATGCCGACGATAGTTTTTTCTTAGCATCCTGTCTGATAAGTGTCGTGGCCCAAACCGGAGCGTCGTAAAGCAGAACCGAGCTGATCACTATTGAAAGTAACATCCCTCTAGTGTAACCAATTCCACCGATATTTGGTAGAATTTGTGATAATTCCGCTTGTAGTAAAGATGCCTTCTCGCTGGTATAAAGGACATACGGTGCCAACTGCAATCTATTATCTAACATTACTCCGAAGTATTTCAGTGCTTTTTTTTCCTCAGCAAGTTTAATGCCAGCTGAACTAAGCCATTTTTTATTTGCATAATAGCAGCATTTGTAGCAGATTCTAATTCGTGAATTAGATTTAGAATTAGGCGACCGTAACAATAGCAACCGTCGCAGTACTCCGTCGTACATAATATTCCAAAATAATGGTAATAGTACTGATCCCTGTGGTACTCCTACAGGGGCACTGTAGTATTTTATATAGGGTTTTCCAATAGGGACTTGACAACTTTGAATTTAATTTGTGAATGCACTCTTTCACTAAACATCAAACTGTCACTGTCAATTTATTCAGTAAACTCAACATTTTCATCGTGGTAAAGTACACTAACGTGCAACCTCTGCAAACGTTCTCCGATTGGGTTCTGGAGAAGAAGCGCCAAGATGATGAATTTCATCGCAAAATCATCTTCAGTGACGAAGCTCATTTTTGGCTCAATGGGTTCGCCAATAGCAAAATATGCGTTATTGGTCGGGAGAAAAACATGTGCATTATTTGGTCATATTTTTTCGTCGACGATAACGATCGTCACATTACTGTGAATGGTCAGCGTTATCGCGCCATGATCACCGATCATTTTTGGCCTGAATTGGAAGATATGGACTTGGACGACATGTGGTTTCAACAGGACGGTGCCACAACCACACAGCACACGCAATAATCGATTTATTAAAGAGTAAGTATGGTGAGCGTGTTATCTCAGGACATGGGCCAGTCGATTAGCCGCCTCGTTCGTGCGACTTAACGCCGCTTGACTATTTTCTGTGGGGCTACATTTAGTTACTGGTTTATGCCAACGCGTCGACGACGTTGGAAGAGCTCAGAGCCAAGATTGAACGCGAAATAGCGGCCGTTTCGGCCGAAATGTGTATCCGAGTCGTTGAAAATTGGGTCCAACGAATCGACCGCTGCAAACGTGCCCGTGGTGACCATATGAACGAAGTCGAGTTCCATTCATAAATGTTTTGATTGTACTTCAAGCTAATAAGAAAGTTTTTAAAATATCTCAAATGGTTTGCCTTTTATTTTAAAAAAAGTTGTTAAGTCGTTATTAGAAAACCCTATACCATCTTTTGTTTAATATTGAAGCTGCCTTTTATTGAAGTAGCTTCTTATTAGTAAATAGCAAAGTATCTATTCTAGAAAGTATTCTAGTTAATAGTAACCAAATTAGATTATTAAAGATAACATCAAGTGTTACCACTGCGTAATATTCCTTTGTGGCCCATCGCCATCTATCCCCTACTATTGCTTTAGTCGCAATGTTTACTACCGCTTGTATGAAATCTAAGGTAAACCGTAGTTTTCCATTATCTGGTCCTTTCGAATTTGCTTGGTCTAACGGTTGCCTTTAGGGACTTCCGCATTGTTATTATTTACCATTGGCTGATTCTGTTGGGTTCGCTTGGCCTCCCAGCTTTCGCCGGTTTGTTCCATTCAGGGAGAAGTTTGTGAAAAATTATTCTTTCTGATTACCTCCTTGGCTTACCGTCAGATGAATCGCCGTGAATCCCTCATGGGTTAATCCTCAAGAATTTCGATGAGGTCGCTGATCTGCTTACCTAACTAATTGAACGCCGATTTTTGGGGTTCATCTTCACAAATATTGGCTCTTGTTGCTGCTATCTTCACATATTCGCACGGAGTTCCAGTAAAAGGAGATTTCGGTATTCTGGACAATCTCTGATCGTTATATTTAAAAGCAGTGAATCCATGCAAGTATCGACACAATCCCCCATGAGGTATATTACATCTGCACTTACGTACTTCGTCTGCAGTGACGAACATTGAGCATTCTTTGAGGCCTGACAGGGTTTTATCGGGATGGTGGCGTTGTAGCATTAGCATTTAAGTCGTTTTAGCCAGATTTTACTCTGACTTACTGGGATTACAGAATACTGAAAACGTCAGCCCACAGTTATCAAAAATTGAATCGTTATTTTCGGCATACATTAGTTAATGTTTAGTCCTTATGTTTACATGACCCTCCTTGCACAGTGTGGTGGGTACATATGGTTCTCGCCATTTTTCATACCGTATCCCACGTAGCCACCTTGAGGGGTAGGAACACTTATACAAAATACGATGCTTACTCGTCTTATTACAAAGAGTTTATTGGGTTTTTAAAACTTTTTAAGTCCCACCCTTCTTCTTTGCGCTTCTCATTTAATCGCCCCGTCCGATAAGCAGGGAAACACTGCGGCACTATTCTAAAACATGGTGTTGCGTGGTATGTGTGTGCATGTGGTTGTCCGCATATGTCAATTCAGGATACTCGCGTACGCTTTCGAATTGAATTTTGTCAGTTTATTTATGCTCATTCAGGATGCCGTTAGGTTTTCACCAAATTCCGCTGGAATAAAAGTTGCAAAGTTTTCCACGAGCATGTCATCCAGATTTACCGCTTTTTAAAAGTACTATTGACAGTTTTTTTTTACCGTTGTGAATGCTCTTTAGAACTTTATATATTTATTTGTTTTTAAGGTCATTTTAAAATTGTATATATTCTTTAAAATCTATGGGTTGTTCTGCAAATTTGTTGATGATTTTTTTTTATTGTTACGTTCATAAGAAAAAAAAGTAGTAAAACGTTATGTTTCTGGCGAAAAGGGACCTCAAATTCAAAAATTAGCATGGGCAAGAGAATTGGAACAGGCTAAGAAATTGCATATCTGCAGACATAAACAATATATCAACTTTATTTAAACGCAGTTACAAAGGCCAGTATTTCTTCTAAAAACAAAATCATAAACAAGGTAAGTAAACCTTTTCTAATATTCTCGATAAATATGTCAACATGATAGGCCCTTACTGTAGAACGATTTTTTTCTTAAAATACTCGTATACCCAAATATCATGACACAGTATCTAAGTGCGTTTTACTAAGTGCCAAAACAGCTGGCCTGCGCAAGCCCAAATTAACCGTCTAGGTGAACCCTACCAGTAATAATCTAGTACTTTAGTTTTTCTGAAAACCGTATTCATTTCATTCATAAAACGTAAGTGAAATTATAAGTTAGCTGGATAGCCAGAGCATCGAAGGCCTTCGCCTGTGTATATACATACGAGTATATTTAGATTAGGTTGTATAAATTAGATATTTTGAGAAAATCTGTTATAGTTTTAATAATATATTTTTAAGATTGAGGTTAAAAAGCAGTTCTTTGGGATAGATTTGGAAAAGGAATCTGTGTCTGTGGGTGCAGAAGGCGGAACATTCGGAGAGGATATGTTAATACTTATTTGTGATTAGTTGCAGTAGGTGCACTGAGATGATTTATTTTTGTTTATGTAGCGCTCGTGAGTGAGTTTGCTGTGACCGAGCTTAAGCCTTATTATTTTAGTTACTTCCAAACAAGACATTGTAGATTTGTGTAATCTTTGAAGGAGAATAAGTTTTTATTAATGGCCCTGTGCCTTTCAGAAGTTTTGTCCGAGAAGAGTAGTTTGTTAGATTTGGCTTTTTTAATAAACTTATTACGATCTTGCAAGTTGAAGTTGGGGGAGAAAGAATGGGCTTTTAGGAGCGTCTTTGGCAGTTTTGTCGGTGAATTCGTTGCCCGCGATCTGGACGTGGCCTGGGACCATTAGTTAATCATTGGGGGATTGGGGGTAGAGAAGGTTACGGATTAAGGAAGGGTATTAGGATTAGTTATTGATGTTGAGAATTGCGTCAATGGCAATTGCTTAGGCAGTAAATATAGAGCTGTACATAGGGAGTAGAAAGAAGCAAATCGTCTCATTTTTAAAGGTGACACTAGAGAATACGTTATCCCCTACTTTGAAGACGTCTTTATAAATGAAAGAGTAGTCGCTTAAATTATTTTTGAGTTCCAGGAAATGGGCATGGAATATCTCCGGGGGGTATGAGTTTTTTGTAGGTTCTTAAAAATGATATAACAGAGGAAGGTAGGAAGAGCCAGGGTGGCGGGAAGGAGGGATAGGGTTGAACGGATTTGTGAGGAATGTTGATTTATTTACATAAAGGGGTGTCTTTGGAGAATAAAGTTGGTTTGTATAGCTTTATAGTGGACTGGTGCATAGGCTTTCAATCGTTTGCACTTTCGCTTCGAACAGGATGTGGTAAATGGGAAATGTTCGGCAAGCGTTGAGAGCTTTTCATAGAGCGGCATTATATGTTATATGGTCTTGATTTTGTTTAGGTGGGATTTGGCGGAATAACTGTAAAAAATTGACCGTGTTCTATTTTTGGGATTATTATAGATTGGACGATTGGAGTTAGGGTGTATGGGTTGTTATTAAATTTTTTGTAGGAAAGGGATTCTATTAAATTTAGTTTTTGTTTGAGGGCAGGGCATTTGTAATTTTCTTTGGAATACAACTTTTTGTATAATTCTATTACTTGATAGAATATTTTTAGGAACATTTATGTGTACAACAGACAAGAAGGTGTTTGCCTTTTATTAAGGATAATTTGGTTCCGGAGTACTCGCACCAGGATTGATTGAAAGAAAGAGTTAAGATCAATATCGGAGGAGGTATTTTTTGTTAATTTTTTTTATGATTGTGAAATCGTCAGCATACGCGCAGAACTTTATTTCTTTGTAGAGGGATAGAATGTGGGAGAGCTTATTATAGAGAGAACCTTAAGGTTCTTAAGGATAAGGCGTTATTTGTCATAAAATTATATACTCGTATATCTATATCTGATTATATTGGGTCTTATTTTCCAAGCTATAAGTTGATCGATAATTGTATGTATGTCAATTTTATCGAATGCTTTTGTAAAGTCAAGGGAGATTAGAGAAATGTATCTTTTTTTGATAGAGCGTCATTAATGTGATGGTCTACGTATGGCAGATAATCGGTTACAGATTTGCCTTTTTTAAATCCCATTTGATGACTGCTGAGAAGCTTATTGTGGGAAACAAACCGCCAGAGTCTATTGACTAATATTTTATCGAGAATGTTGGTACAGCAGGGGTTAAGAGGGATGGGTCTGTAGGATTTCGGAAGGGATTTGTCAGAATTAGGTTTGAGGATATGAATGACCGTACTGTTTTTATAAAATTGGGACATATTACCATTAGAATTTGGTTCTAATATTTCAGTATTTCTTTACGGACGGGGTGAGGTATTTTTTATCATAGGGTAAAATATTTTATCGTTGACTGGAGTTTTGTCTTCTCATTTGTTTATTTTTGAGTCTAGTTTCGAGGGAGTGATATCGGTGTATAATGGTTTTAGCATTTTTTGATGGCAAGTATGAGATGGTATATTTATTTTGACCGAAGGTGTGTAGAAAGTTAAAATCGCGGAATTCTTTAGACAAAAATTCTGCGAAATATTTGACTAGTCTGTAGGGGTTCAAGGTGTTGACATTGGAATGGTCTGTAGGAGTAATAGAGTGCATGGGAGAGAAGTCTTTAACATCGCAGAATTTTCTTATGATTGACTAGATTTTAGCAGAAGGGATATTGGGATTGATTTTGGAAGTAAGTTTATGTATGTATGGACTCGGTTTTAACAGATTTTCTTTTCCTCCTAAATCGGGCGTTAGTTTTTTTGTAGATCGTAATGTTATCAGTGGAAATGTTGCGTTTTAAGAATTGATTAAGTCTTATTTTTTTGCTTTTAATTGTTCCAATTCCTTGTTCCACCAATCCACCTTTTATCTTTTTGTCGGAATAGAGGTTTAGCAAATGGCTTGGCTGGCGCTTTGGAAGATAATTTTATGAAAATTAGCTGTTTCTTTGCTAAGATTATCACTGATGGGGTGTTCTGTACTATATTTGTTTGGAAGATTTTGATAAAATTCCCAGTTAGCTTCGTCGGTTTTGAATTTCGCTCTTATTTTTGGGGGCAAGGAGGTCGTGTGGAACATGGAAATAAAAATGTGAAAGTGGTCACTTCCTATGTGATCATTAAAGACGTTCCATTTAGTGTCAACAGCTAGACTCGATGAGCAAAAGATAAGTCGATGGTACAAGGTGTACCAGAGTGGGTCGATGTTGAAGGTCAAGGATTTCAGATTGTTAAGGTTAAAAAAATGTAGGCGTTTATTATTGAGAATTTAAGCTAAGATATTATTCTATGCCAAGATCTTCGAAATCATTGTTAGGGCTAATCTGATTGTGTTATGTGTGTGAACTGGAAAAGCAATTCCACCATAGGAGTTTAGGAATATGTTTTTGGGAATAAAGTGACTGGAATGGGGATATTATTTGTGGATGTAAGGTAAGTTTCTGGTAAAGCTATTAATTTGGGGGAGATCGTTTTTATAAGAACTAATAATTGATATGTATTAGGTATATTCATTCCATAATCTCTTTCTCTGTCTTTCTCTCTCTCTCTCTTACTAAAACTAAACTAACCCGTTAAGCATTAGCAGGGGAATATATACTAGGTGGAGTGAAAAGTAACCTCCTTGACCGCCAGAATGCGCTGCTACTGCAAAAAAGGTTATGGTGCCTTAAAGTCCGTTTAGGAAGACATGGCAAATTTTAGTGCGATACAGTCTTTAGTTTTGTTTTGACAGCTGCTTGTTGTTGAACTGTTTGGCATCGTGCTGAGTATGGAAAAAAAACGATTTTCATTCTCTCATAAAACATTATTTTTTGAGACGACGAAGGAAACAAAAGAAAAGTTTGATAAATATTATGGGGCTAATGCTCCGTCAGATTTCACCCTCAAATATTGGTTTCGAGAGTTTCGTGGTGGCCGCAACTCCCCTACCGATCAAGTCCGCAGCGGCAGACTCTCCGATGCGGTTACAGATGACAATGCCAAAAAAATACATGAAATGGTGTTGGCAGACGGGAAAAAGAAAGTGCGCGAGCTAGTAGATACCACAAAGATTAGTACTGAGCGCACACGCCATATTTTGGGCAATATTCTGCATATGAAAAAGTTATCCTTCCGCTTGGTGCCGCGCATACTCACTCCTGACCAAAAACGCAAACGCGAGAGCACTTCGAAAGAGTGTTTGGACTTTCTGATGCGGAATCGGGAGGACTTTTGGCGTCGATTGGTAACTGTTGAACACCAGAGAACAGAATGAGTGCCCGGCAATGGACTGAAGCCGGCACGAGTGCTCCGAAGAAGCCGAGGGAAGCTCGATGGGTCGGAAAGGTTATGGCGTCGGTTTTCTGGGATTGTCATGGCATACTCTTCGTGGACTACCTCGAAAAAGGAAAAACCATCAACAGGGAGTATAACTGTGCATTATTGGAGCGATTGAAGTCCGAAATCGCTGCAAAACGGCCTCACGTGAAGGGAAAAAAAAATTTTTGTTTTTGCAAGACAATGCACCGGCGCACAAGAGCATCGCAACCATGGCTAAAATCAATGACTTACGGCTCCAATTGCTGTCGCATCCACCGTATTCGCCCGATTTGGCTTCCTCGGACTATTATCTCTACCGGAACCTCAAAAGATGACTCATCAATAAAAAATTCGGCTCACACGAGGAAATCATCGACGCCACGGAGAAGTATTTTGCAGACCTTCCGGAAAATTACTTTTTGGACGGGATCAAGAAGTTAGAAAAGTGAGTGTATCAAACTAAAAGGAGACTATACTGAATAAAATAAAAAAAAAAAACATTTAAGATTTTTCATTCCCAAGGAGGTTACTTTTCACTCCACCTAGTAATGTATACGTAACCAAGATAATAAAGACAGTCTTAAGCGGAATCTTGACTCGGTTATTACTGGCGTAAGATATATCAGTGGACAAGGAAAGGAAGAAAAAAACGGGAAAATTGATGGCAGAAAATGATACAAAACCGAAAGTAAGATAAGAGATTGAGCTAGTGGGTGTTTTGAATAAAAAAATAAAAAAAACAGAAATAACTCGAGAAAAGACTAGAATAGAATACTACAGCATGGGAGATAATTTCCAGTCATATATTGAACGTATGCAACATTTGCTGAAATTAAATAAAATAGAAGACAGTGGAAGCAAAATTTCTTTTATGATTGTGGTTGGAGGCGCAGACCTTTACAAATTGGTAAAAACATTGGTGGAAACCAGACGACTTCACCTTCGATGACCTGGTAAAATTGCATACAGCTCACTTTCTCCAGAAAAAGAGTATTTGTGCATATGGAAATTTTTGGACGAAGCGCTAAAATACCGTTTCCTAATGGAAATTCACAACAAAAAAATACAATCAAAAATAATCGATGCAACACCTATATCCTTTAAAGATAGTTGTGAAACGGCATTTAACATGGAGATGATTCAGCAAGAGGTGAATGTCATGGGGACGATGACAACCTCTAGTCAGATGGTAAATACATAGTACATTCCACTCACAGAGCAGAGCGTCAACAGCAGCAGCAATCGCAGCGCAACAACAATCAGCTCAGTAATTATAGCAATTACGCTAGAAAAATGAATATTCAATGTTTTTGTTGTCAAAAATTCGGAAATTTTGCTAGAGATTGTTTTATTAGGAAAGATTTTTTTTTAAATGAAAACTTAAAAATTTATTAAAAGTAATACACCTACTAACACGAATATACGTAACTTAGATGGAAATTATGATTCAGAAAGTGAGGATAACATCGATGAAGTTATTTATATAAATAATCTTTAGGCTGGAAAAGATAATAAAAATTATGAAGTGTAGATACATAATTAAGTTTATTTCTTTCAAGTTGGAAAATATTCCTTTGCATATAGATTTATTTTGTGACGGAAAACTGCTGAGCTTTGAGTTTGATACGGGAGCATGTACGTCGGTGATCCATAAAGATACATATCACAAGTTTTTTAAGGATCGCGAGATACTAAAATTAGAACATTTGATATTCGGGAGGCAGGTAGATATTATTGGGTACATTTCGATTTTAGAAAGAACCGCGACTTGACAATTATAGAAAGCAAAAAATATTTTGCTCCTCTTTTAGGGCGCTCGTGACTAGACTAGACAATCTCTTCGTTGGGTGAAAAAATCATTTTGTGAATAGTATGGAAGGAAGCTTGAAGCAAGAAAACCCTTATATATCTTTACTAAAGAAATATAAAGACGTGTTTAACAAAAAAACAACACCGATTCAAAAGTTTTATACTCGTACTGTCTGAGAGGAAAATAGCACTCCTATTTTTTGTAAGCCTTATGGTATGCTCTTTGGTATGACAGAGGTTATAGAAAAGGAATTAGATAGGTTTGTCGCCGAAGGAATTATTTATCCTACACGTCACAGCAAGCGGGACTCCCCGAATGTGGTAGTTAGAAAACCAGACGTTGGTATACGAATCTGCGCCGGCTCAAAGCTGTCGATCAACGGGTATATGAAAGACTATAGTGGGGTTGACTGAGCACCCTAAGTCCTGCGAAACAAAAATATGCACAATTTCAAAGAGAAGCTTTGAAGTTTTGTGTACAGTGTCGAAAAGTTTCACAAATATATATGGTATATGAGAAAAAGTTTACGATTTATACGGATGCTCAGCCATTGAAGGAAATGTTTAGTCCTACGAAGTCCTTTTTCCCTGTTTCAGCGGCTAGAATACAAAAATGAACTACATTCCTAAGTATGTACCAATATACTTTAAAATATCGTAACCCCTAGTCCTCGGGGTTAAAGAATATAATAGCAGTAAATAGATTGTAGCCATTTGTGAGGGATCACATAAACATGGAAATTGTTGAGCAGGAAACAGTAAAGGACACAATGCTCCAGTAAGTTAAACAATTAAGTGGCCAAGAATCGCTCCTATGCATTTAAAGTCATATTTTCGTAGGCGTAATGAAATAAATTTTGATAATGGATGCCTTTATTATGCAAATAGACTCATGATTCCTTCCGTTTTAGTTTTTAGGGTTTTAGAACTTTAGCATGATTTTCACTTCGGCATAGATCGAATGAAGATCCTAGAAAGTCAGTATTTTTGACGGGATGGCATAGAAAGCGATATTGAAGATTACGTTAAAAGATGCGGGGTGTGCTCTTTTTCCAACAACAAATCATGTTCAACTTATAAAAGGCCTGGCCGGAATTAATTAATTGCATTTGCATTAATTTTAGCAAATGGATCGATGTTAAACTAATGAGGAACACGTTGGCGGTTTGTCTAATAATCATGTTGAGGACTATATTTTTATATTATGGGCTACCAAAAACGTTAGTATTAGATAATTGGCCCCATTATACTTCTGAAGTATTCCGGAATTTTTGTAGGTCTAATAATATAAAATGTCTTAAATGTCCTGTGTACCACCCTTAGTTAAATGGGTTAGTTCAAAGAGCAGTACAGACAGTTCAAAATGCTTTAAAGAAGATTTTACATGAGAGCACCTAGAGCAACACAGTTCCGTTGCAAGAGATAGTCGATCGATTTTTACTCAGTCAGTATCTCCAAATGATTTTGTATTTAAACACAAAACAAAAACGCTATTAGATAATATCAATACTAGACTTAAAGAAAATCATATTCAAAATAAAATAAACATTTACAAGCTACCGGCACAGCAGTTTTCCGGGATTCCCTTAGGTTTAGTAAATGAGAAAATGTTTATTATAAGCAAAAGAGTAAATTCAGTTATATATAAGTGGGTGCCTGACATAATAATGACATAAAATGTCATGTATTTAGTACATATCGAAGGGTACATACGTTTGGCGCTTATTAACCAATGGAGACGTAGGGACAATGGTAAATTGTAAGACATTATTATTTTCAATAAGAAAAACCTCTACCTATAGTTTAACCTGCTAGGGAAAGAAAGAGATCCTGTGATACAGAGTTCGCAGAATTTATAGTTCGAAGATCAAACCGTCTTAAGCAAACTAAGAAGAACTCGTTTAAAGTTAATTCAAGCCATTTAATAAATGAATTATTTATTTTATCAGTGGAGAGCTTAATTATACGTAAAATGAAATTATATTTATTAGACTAAGTATACTACGCTTATAAAGGGTGATTCATCGTAAGGTTTGATTTATAATGTAAAATAAAACACATAAATTTAAAAGCAAACTTTAAATTTTTATTACCAACTAAAAGAAAAATTTATGGCATTTATTTCTTGGAAATTCGAAGGTTCAATTTTGGGCGACTGGTATCTCGCGGATAACACAAGTAATGTTGGCTTCCAAAGTGTCAATCGTAGCTGGCTTATTTCTGAAGACCTGAGACTTAACATATACATAGAGAATGTCCAACGGGGTGATACCGCACGATCTAGGCGACCAATTTATCGTAGCAAAACGTGAAATTAAGTGCTCACCAAAATGATTTCTCAACAAGTCCATTGTTTCACGCGCTGTATGGCTTGTAGCGCTGTCTTGTTGAAACCAGAGCTCACCGAGACCATGTGCTTGAATTTCAGGAAGCATATAGTATTCTAACATGGCGCGATAACGGTTACCATTGACGGTAACATTCTGATTTGCCTCATCTTTGAATAAATATGGACCAATGATTCCACCAGCCCATAAACTACATCATACTGTTGTTTTTAATGGATGTAATGGTAGCTTGATAGTAGGATGGTAGGTACTCTTCGGGTTGCTCGGGTTGCTCAAATACGGCAATTTTGTTTATTAACATATCCATTGAGCCAAGCTTCATCACTGAACTTATCCGCGAAAACGCATATTGTAACATACCAAACCAACTGGAATTTATTTTCTACTACGAAACACATATCAAGAATCACAAAACCAACGACAAAAACCTCTTCACTGAGTCCATACAACTGATAACGATGAATTGTCCTAACCGAAGAAACACTAACAGCATCAACGACCCCACTATCCTCTAATCATCCATCACGGGTCTATCATTCGGTCCTAAGCATTCCAATTCAGGATGGTGGTGTAGCACCAATACCAAAACACAACATGCACCGCAAATCTCCAACTCATCACACCTGCATTAAAAATAATTTAGTGAGATATCAAAGGAAGTGGATTATCAAGTTCGTGAACAACCATAACGAATTATTGATACTAGTATATCTTACGCCAGTAATAACCGAGTCAAGATAGTAAAACTCCAAATTTTTGCAAAATTCAGCTCGCCACTCAGCTGAAGCAAAAATTCGGCTTTATTGCGGTTGAACAGCTTTGAGTGTTTAATCATCAACACGTTGTTGTTTTTGGTCGACTGTGAGCAAACGCAGCACCCACTTTGAACAGAGCTTTCGCATGTCCAAATATTCGTGTATGATATATCCAACACGCTCTTCTGATATCTTCAGAGCCTCAGCTATCTCGATCAACTTCACTTTACGGTCATTCGTAATCATTTTGTGGACTTTTTTGTTTTCATTTGAAACAGCCTCTTTTGGACGTCCACTGCGTGCATCATCTTCGGTCCTTGTGTGACCACTTTTAAATTTCCACTTGCTAATGGTTCGTTCGGCTGGTGCAGAGTCCGAATCACGAAATTGCTTTCAATCCATTTTTTTCAGAATTACAAAAGTTGCTTCACTCACAACGCTATATCTCGAGAACGAATCGTCCGACAGCTGTCAAATATATACACGTATCTTTTGAAGGTTGGTACTAACCGAAAATGGTATAGACTTAATTCAAGTGGTGCCCTCTCTTACAAACGGGACGTAAGACGGCACTTTTCAGCCCATGTATTACATTATATATTCCCCTGCTTCTCACTAACGGGTTAGTTTAATTTTATTAAGAGGGAGAGAGAGAGAAAAAGAAAGGGTACATTAATACATACCTAATTTGTTCATAACAGTCCCCCAACTTAAATGAAAGTATCTAAAACTAGGTTACTAGATTTAATAAGACGTGATTCATCGTGAGGTTTGACTTTTAAAAGGCTTTCTTTGACAGATCACGCGTGACTCTTATCAAACTGCTTTGTCATTTTTGTTTAGTATCATTTGGCAAGTCATCACGGGAGGACTCACAATACAACAGCGTCTCCAAATTGTTCAGCTGTATTACGAAAATCAGCGTTCTGTGAGAAATGTTTTTCGTACGATTCAAGAAACTTACGGTGCATATAATCGACCTACTGAAACCACTATTGTCAATACCATTCGCAAATTTGAGTTCCAGGTTACATTAGTGGATGATACTTGACCGTTTAGACTACATTTAGCACGTAGTGAAAAGACTATAACAGCTGTGACTAGTGACGAATCGATTCGTCGTCGTTCTCAGTAGCTTGGTTTGGCGTATTTTACGTAAAGATCTTGGCCATATTTCTTCAATAATGAGACAAATTAGAATATTACCGTCAATGGTAATCGTTATCGCCCCGTTTTACCGGACCATGTGCTTCCTGCAATTCAAGCACATGATCTCGATGAGCTATGGTTTCAACAAGACGGCGCTACGAGCCATACAATGGACTGCCTAGATCATGTGATGTCACAACTTTGGACTATTTTCTCGGGAGATATTAAAAGTCTCAGGTTTTCAGGAATAAGCCAGCTACGATTGACGCTTTGAAATCCAATATTACTCGCGTTATCCGCGAGATACCAGCCGCACAAAATTGGACCTTCCGAATGGACCACCTCAGACGTAGTCGTGGCCAACATTTACATGATATCATTTTCGAAAAGTGTTTTATTTTATTTTACATTAAAAATCAAATCTCACGATGAATCACCCTATATTTATATCACCTTAGATTTTGTCAAAACGGATAAGAGAGCACATACAAAAAGTGAAATAATTTTTCTCTAGCTACAGTGTAGCGAGTCAACTCGCTGATAGGTGCTGTACCGCGGTTAGTCGACGACTGTATTTTATGTAATTTAGTAAAATTAGTCAGCCTATTGACAATAATATCTTGCAAACACTGTTCAATTTCTAACAATATTGCTGTCAACCGGTTTGCGGTATTAGTTTTTGTGTTTCCCTTGTTAATTAGACGAATTATTGAAATTTTCATCAGTTTTGAAATATATTTCGTATTACTATGCAATTTATTGTCGTTTGTATGACTGGAAAAGAAAACGAACACAGGTTTTAAGGTCAGTCGCTTTCATATTATAACTACACACGTATGTACATATCATATATGCTCCAGTCCAATTGGTCTATAGTTTGAGATTTTACAAAAGTGCCTTCTATCCTCTCTAATATTTCCAAGTGATTAATAAGGTTACATTATTTGAAGTGGTTCGCGCGATGTATCTTGAGTTCTTGTAAGGCTGCTTACTCTTTAATTGCTACATAGGGTCGTTCTAATAACCTTTGTAATGCGCAGACACGTAACCCGTTGAGGCCTGCTGTTTCATTTTTGTTGGTTTTTGTTTGGTCTTGCTTCACCACACTACCGCATCGTATATAATAATTTTCTTCACTTGACTTGTATAAACTGGTCGGAGAAGTTGATTTCTCTTTTACCATTAAAGGAAATAATTGGTGTTTTGCTAAGATGATTTACACAAGTAACTTTTTTACTAGTTGTCAGAGGATCTAGCATAAAATCCCTTATGGTAATCTTATGGTTGTCTCTATTAATAATAGAGATATCATCTGCATATCCTATATTCGTAAATCCTTTGAAGTTCAGGCTTGGAATAAAGTCATATACTAGTATGCACCACAGGATACCCTACGAGCAGTCCTTTACCGTAGTGATATTCGATTCCTCATGGCAAGATTTTCCTTTATTATCCCTATTACAATGCTGCCGGATTACCCGGATTGGAAGATAGGTGGGGCTACTAAGCCAAAATTAGTGTACCATCATTTATTATAACCTTTTTTAGCCTGCCTATCAAAATTTGGTGACAATCCGACTCGTAGTTTTGCTTTGACACCGATTTCAAAACATCGTGTAAGTGGAAAAAGAGCAGTATTGCTCCGTGATCCGATTCTCGTTTTTGAGTGCGAGGAAATCAAGTCTAATCTCAATGGTGTGTATGGAAACCATTCAACTTCCGGTACCTTCACCTTTTACCATTGGTTCGCAGAGTTTCGCCGTGGCAGCACGTCGGTTTTTGATGAACCGCGCCCAGGTGGCTCAGAAACGTTTACTGCAGAGGAAACCGTGGACAAAATCCATGATCTCTTATTGGCAGACCGCCGAATGAAAATACTCGAGTTGGCTGAAATTTCAGGCATCTCAACTGAATCCATTAGCCATATCCTACACGAAATTTTGGGCATGAGAAAGCAGTCCACGCGAAGGGTGCCGCCTTTTTCGACAAGTGCAATCGTAAGACCAAATCAAAGACGTTTTGGCCTTGTTTAATAAAAATCTAGAGGAGTTTCTGCGTCGTTTCGTGACCGTCGATGAGACATGGATTTATTGGTACACACCCGAGAGCAAAGAACAATCAAAACAACGCTTTGTACCCGGTGAACGTGCTCCAAAGAAAGCGAAGACCGTGCCTTCGTTCGGAAAGGTGATGGCTTCCGTTTTTTGCGACGCTCTACGTGTTATCTATTTGACTATTTGGAGAAGGCAAAATAATTACGTCGATTTATTGTGTCGATCCAACGCTGATTTCAAGAAAAAACGACCACATTTGACGAAGAAAAAAGAGCTCTTCCACCACGATTCCACACCTCTGCAATTGCCACAGCCAAACTGGTTGAATTGCAAAATGTCTCTTGTGTTTTACCTTGACACTTGCCATGAAGACCTTATCCCACGGGATGCTCATACATCCATGCCATCGCTATTTGCCACATAAAATATACCAAAGTAGTACTTTTGTTGAAGGTACAAGCTCCACCCTTGGTGTGAGTCGAAGCCGATCTAAAACCTCTTGCTGATTTTAGGGTCAAAGCACCCAGTTATTGCAACTCCACATTGAGTCAAAGATCTTTCCCGCGACTTTGGGTTTAAACCATAGCCACCATGACGCTTCCACAATTGGGCCTACCTCTACAAGTCAGGTCCTGGTCGAAATTCAAAGGGCTCCTGACTCCAATGGTACCGTGTTGTAAGTTCTGGTAGGACCACCGGTCCCGCCACCAACAGGACCTATCACCAGCCGTTTGTAACTGGTCAAATCGTAGCAGGCATTCGGAGACGTCAAATACCGAAAACGTTTACGATAAGACCAGTACAGTGCTCTGCCCCCGCTTTTTATTAGACTGCGTCATTGATGGGAAAAGCTTTGATAATTGGGCGAGGGCCCTGGTCGAATTGCAATTGCATCCTTCGTATTCTTTGGATTTGGCTTATATGACTTTGTTTTATTCCCGAACCTTAAAAGATGGCTAGCCGAAAAGAAATACGGGTCGGACGAGGAAGTCACCGCCGCCGCAGAGGAGTATTTTGCAGGCCAACAAAAGTCGTACTATATGAAGGGGTTAAAAAAGCTGGTAAGCTAAGTGAACATTTTACCTTTAAATTTCATGTGCTTGCAGCGCGATATCAATTTCATAAGACACTAAGGAAACCAGGTCAGTCATATGCATCCTGGGTTGCGGATCTTAGAGGAGTGGCTCGTAACTGTCTTTTCACATATCTAAATGCAAATTGTGCTGATTCTTACGTCGACAATATGATGGGAGACATACAAACACACCACATGATAGCGTTCGCACTCAGGCGCTACAGAAAATTGATGAACTAGTGGATGTTGATGCGAGTGGATTTGAGACAACACAAAAAACATTTTCTACGATTGCTAATAGCAAGAATACGATATAATAGAAATTAATCAGCTGCCAGTGACAAGCATTTAGGTACTTCCGTTCGTCCACAGTCAGAATCGCTTCGGAAATCGTGTCCAAGCTGTTTTTTCAACCATAGTTGGAACGACTGTCGACATTACAGAACAGTTTATCGCAAATTCAAAAAGGCAGATCACATTAAGGCTGTTTGTATTGTATGTTAGAAGAGAGTACGGCAGGCAATGTAAGATATGGAAGACAAGCTAAAATATAAAAAAATCTCAAGCGCAAAATTAGTATTTTGGAAATTCTACGGAGAGAATGAACAATGAACACTTGTACAATAATACAAGCTCGGGTATCACGATGGAACTAATCGTAAATGGGAAGCTGATGACATTTTAAGTACACACAGGAGCGTCATGTTCGTTAATTGGATGAGAAGGATATCAACAACTGGTTTAACCGAAGTGTTTAACTACTATGAAAGTTCTTCAGGCATGAGATGGAGCACCGCTTTCTTTTAGAGGGAAATTGGAGGTGGATGCCATTTATAAGAAGTCAACGCATAAAGTAAATTTACTCGTGGTAAATAGTGGTGAGGCAAATATTCTAGGGCTGGACTGGTTCAGAGCATTTGCTCTGGCCAATCAAGATACTGTTTTTCAAATTAAGGCAAATGCCTCTCCACTCAAGAGAGTAGACGCCTCTCTACTGTGAGATATATTCTGAGCTATTTTCGATAGAGTTAGGCAAGTGCAAGGACTACAAGGCGCATCTGGCTCTCAAGGAAGGGGCCATTCCAAAGTTTGTTTGTACTAAAGCAGGTACATCGTACTCAGTGGGCAGCTCCCGTGGTAATTGTACAGAATACGATTGATGAAATACGAATCTGTGGAGATTTTATGTCAAATTTAAATACACAGATTATAGTCAATCGACACCCTATTCCACGCATTCGTGATATTTTTCATAAACTGCGTGGAAAGAGAAGGTTCACAAAGATCGAACTTTCGTATGCTTACCTTCAAATCGAGTTGGACTATGAGTCAAAGGAGATTGCTGTTATCGACACCCCTTTGGGTTGTGTCAATATCAACGTCTTGCATTTGGGATTAAAAGTACACCGGGGAAGTTCCAGAAAATAATGGAGCAACTGTTTGCTGAACTTCCTGTGGCTGTGTACTTGGATGACATCGTGGTTGCTGATAAAGATAATATGGAACACTTACAAAATTTGAAGAAAGGTTTTAGTCGTTTTCTTTAAAATGGTTTCCCATGCAGTAATAAAAAGTGTTATTTCGCTAAAGAGGAATTGGAATATTAAGGCCATACGCATTCGGCCACTGGCATTCGTCCTTCCGAAAAACATTTGGAGTTTGCCTCAAAAACACTGGATTATTACCAAAAACTATATAGTCATATAGAAAAGGAAGCACTGGAAATTGTATATGGAGTGAAGAAGTTTCATTGCTATTTGTATCTGCTTATGTTGTAGATAGATCATAAGCCGTTGACGACTATATTAAATCCTAGCGAGGTGATCCCTGAAATGAAAATGCGCCGCCTTCGTATTTGGGCCCTGACGCTTATAGCTTACAGCTATCGAATTAAGTGCAGCCTCACCTCTAAACATGGGAATGCCGACGCATTATCACGATTGCCAGTGGATACTGATGCAGAGTTTGATAAGATAAATGACATGTGTCAGGAAGTAATTGCTATTACAGAAGATTTTAGATCCAATCCTTTGAATACTGAAGCAATAGGTAAATTGACGTTAAAGGATAGAGTGCTGAAGAAAGTGACGGCTTACATAAAAACTGGGTGGCCCTCCAAGCTGGCAGATAAAGAAGTTGAACTGAAACCATATTTCAATCGTAAGTGCTGGTTATGATTTCGGACGTAATGCAGTCCAAAGTACTTCGATATGTTTACGAGGGGATTGGGGCGTAGAACAACAAATTGGTAAGATGAGAGCGGCATCCAATCCGAAGCGGGAGTACATCAGTTGGCCTTCAGCAAATGATGCATGGCAAAGGATATAGCTGGACTTCCCTTGGCCCTTTCTTTAATAAAATGTGGCTCATTTGCTTGGACTCATATTCTAAGTTCATGTATGTGGTGTCTATTTTAGCAACAGTCTCCGAAACAACGATTAAGGCAATTAAATCCATTTTTGCTATAAAAGAACTTCCGAGAGCGACAGTAACTGGAATTTTGTAGTGTGCACTCAATCCAGCACTGGAGAACCGCTCCCTTTCACCCGCCGTCGAATGGACAAGCCGAACGATTTGTTCGAACATTTAAGAAAACGTTTAAAAAGAATATGACTGAAAGCAAAGATTCCGTTACAGCTCTAAACACTTTTCTTTCAACTTACCGTTCCACCCCAAGCGGAGTGTCGTTAAAGTCTCCAGCAGAATTACTTCATTAACGTATCGAAAATTTCTGTCATGTGTTGTTCCTGAAGAACGGAGGAAAGGAGGTATTAGGACGAGAATATCTGAAACGAAGGAAGTAGTCAAAGGGACTTGTCAATCACACTTTTGGCAATAAAATATATGAAGTCCAAACACAAGATGGAGCAGATATCAAGCTATTAACACCGTTCAGGCTTACGGAAAACCATTTGGAAAGCACAAGAGAGGTAATTTCGAACGTTATCCTAATAAAGATTTTGAATTTTATAAACAGGTTGGCGAAAGGAACGGCATTAATACCAATGAAGATGGGAATACAGTCGAATCAAGCGATGCAATTCTAGATCAAGACCCGGTCATCCAGCCTAGTTCATCGAACGAAGTAATACAACCAGCAGCTTCACCTGGTGTAAGAAGGTCAGAGCGCATCAGACAAAGAAGTGTACGATTTCAAATCTAGTGATAGAAGTTGAGGCGTTGGTTAAATAGCGTCCGAGGAGATAATATAATAATACCTTAAATATAAAGTTTATTGTAATTGAATATGATATAATATAAAATAGAGAATATAATATAGAATATAATTTAATTGTGATTTGGTACTTGACTGCGTTTACTTCACTTTGTATAATCATTCACAAGTTTGTTGCGTGAAGCACTTTACTCTAAGAGTTCCGTTTTCCATATCGTAGCCCCTGCTTGAATGCAAACTACTGTCAGCTTTCCCAATTCGAAGTAGATAATAGCGGCAGCCTTATAGATGGGTCGGTCTCATCCCCTTTGGTGTTTCGGGGTTTTCTTGGAGGTGGGTTTTCCGGCAACATCCAAGTTCTATCCACCGGATGCAACACCAGCTTTGTCCAGACATCGTGTGCGGGTAAAACCTCCGATAGTTTTGTTTTTGTTGCTGGGCTTAACCGCTTAATGCGATTTCCGTTCACTGGAACTGTAGACAAAAGAAGAGGGTGCTGTTTCAATTCCGAGAGTTTGGTGTCACTTCGCTTACCTTCTTTCCTTCTCCGTCGCAGCTTCAGGAGGTAGACTTTAAGACCCAGAGAGAAGAGAAAATATCCGTTATGAAGTTGCGGTCATTGCACTAATGCTTTTCAATAATGCCTTAAAAGAATCGATCTCAGACAATACTTCCTTTAAAATATTGTATAGTGCAGCACGTCCTAATTTTATGTTGAGTGTGGAGCCGTAAGAGGTCAAAGAAGGATAAGGTGGTATTGGTGGTAAATAGCCTCTCTTAAGTTATAGTCGAATTTATGCCTTGTCTTTAGTAGGTTACCCAAGTACTCAATTTAGTCTACATCATAATATTCCCATGTTTCGATTTGGATAGACTGGAATCTAATGGACATTGGTGTCGAAAATGCGTTCTGAAGTGTTGAAGGTAAATACGCACTTAAGAATAATATGTCTGAAATCTTTCGTAGATTTATTCTCGCTCTTTCCCACTTTTGGTACCCATAGTCTGTTCCAAGCTTAAGAGATGTAGACATAAACGTATGCTTCTGAATCACTTTCAGTAAAGTTCCGTCAAGATTCGGTGATCTGTATGATGAAGGACTGCTAATGATCTAGGATGTATTTCCTCTTCTATGTCTTGGTATTCCGATGATTCTTTTATCCAGGTTCCATCACGTAATTTAATAAAAAAAAGGGGTTCTTTCAAAAAATTGTAGTTGGTCTAGCAGTTACAGTCAGGGCTAGGTGTGCTTGACCGCACTCTTCGTCAAAATAGCAGTGTTTTGTGAGCGAAGTCTCAGATGTGTTTTTTGAACTGAAGCTATTCGTCTTCCAGCTTCGTCAGGATTTTTCAAGTGAAGAACTTACAATCAAAAAAATTGAAAATTGAATCTCAACCCTACCATGTAAACTATTTAATGCTTACTGGTCTGTTTAAAGAGTCTCCCTCCTAGGTGACCGGTAACATAGATGAAAGTTAAGAGATTAACAGACGTGATACCAACCTTGGCCCTCAATTAAAGCTGTTTTTCGAAAAAGATGTTCGTACTAAGCCTTCTTTTTAAATAACACAATATTACGGATATCTGAAAGTTTGGTATACTTTGGCTTAAACTAATGAGAAAACCATACTGCTTCTCCTTAGGATGTGCTTATAACAACGCTGTAAAGCTATCCAATGCCATGAGACGAACTAATGAATGGAGACGTTTGGTTGCGATGAAATGTATTTTTACTGCACCGGGTAGCTTAAAGTTTGCACTATTTCTTTGCACAATCAAAGGAATTTATCGGCCTTGAACCGGGACCCATCTTAAATAGAAATAAAGTATCCATACGCTATGAAAAATTAGTATCTACTTTGAATTATGCAGAGATATTGTTTCTTTAATACTCCTTTAAACGAAAACTAAGTGCAACTCGCTTTGAAAATCGGTATCTCCAGCTAAAACCAAAACAATTTTCCAAATGAAAACAACTTTTCCTTGAATTTTCCATCAATATTGATATCTCTAAAATGCAAAAATATCCCTTCTATATACTTTGACAAGCAAAAACTTCACTCCCAGTACTATATACATAAGTATATCCGAAATCAAAAATTGTGCTACAACTTTGTCACATAATCGCAAAACTGATTCAGATTGAAAATATATTTTCCAATAAAAACTACTCGCAGTTGAGATGACACATTTAATTTGTCCTTCTGCTTTTATCCATTACTCAGTAAACTGAATGTAAGGAGTAATATCCTTGCCATTGTCCTTGTTACAATATGATTACCAATATTTCTTCCCTATAGGATCCATTGTCGTGACTGCGCCATCATTGCAACAACTCCCTTATGACTGCCAGTCAGCAAAGTAACCAATTTTTATGATTTTCAATGGAAAAGGTATCCCCAAAGGATATTGCAAGTTTGTGGATAAACTGCAATAGAAACCAGATGATGGACGAATTGAGTTCTTCACCTTCGGATATCTGCAGGTAAATGTCCTTTGAATGGTTTTATTTGGAAGTAAAATGCAGGTCGAAAAGCAAATAGCCGCTGCAGACTGATTGCATTGGCGTCAAGCTGGCATTAAGGACTTATTCTCTGGCTTTTATCAAGAAGGTAAATATAGTGTACTTACCCAGGGCACATTTATGATCGGCGAAATGAGGATAATAAAAAGTTTTCATGGCAGGGGCTGAAGGAAGATAGTGACTACTTTGATGATTCAATTTATTGTTGGCGTAATATAAAGAAGAAAAACTAATTGGAAACCGTTGGCCTCTTTATTGTGGTGTTTGGTTTACGTGCAAAAAATGTAAAACAGATAATTTCTTTAAAATTTACTAATACAAGTATAGGAACAAGTAATAAATAATCACTGATTATTCAATTATATTGTCCAAGCTATAGGGACTCTTCGAGTTGCAAACCTATTAAATTCATTAGCCGTGGACAAGAGCGAATCATTTAGTCATAATAACCGATACATTGTTTCTTGCGGTAGATTTAAGATATCGTTCCTATTCATTCACTGATCATGAAACTGATCAGAATTTACTTCAGAGCTTCGCAGTATTACTACACATTATTTATGCTTATGTTACTTCCCCATCGTAGCCACCGGGCATTAAGTTGTAAAACAGAAATAACAGAAAATACTTCAACGAAGCTTGAACATAACACGTCCATTCGAATGAGTAGATGTAGCCCTAGACTATTAACAGGTAGATATCATTGATATTCCTTGAAATTCGGTGAGTTAGGCCGGACATAGGATGCAAAAGATCAATGGCATTGTCGCTAACAAGCCATCAGATATGCCGCAAAAGATGTGCTTTTTTTTATACCAGAAAGGAAAGGAAGGACATCTTCGGAGGAAGAAGTAAAAAGACGGCTCTTCAAGAATAGTATTGGGTCTATAACTTAATTCGGTTTGCGAAGAGATGGCGTAACTTGTATTATTCCATTGTTATTATTCCATTGGAACATGCGTTGGAAAGCTACTGTCATTGTACGTCATTTCAGTATATGTCATTCATTTGAAGCGTTAACAACAATTTTTTTTTTTCATTCAAATATGTCGAACTTGGTGCCTGAAAAAGTGTTTTTGCGGGGAGTTCTTCTTCATTACTTTAATATGAAGAAAACTGCTGCCAAAAGTCATCGCACTTTGGTGGAAGTTTATGGTGAACATGCGCTAGCTGAGCGAACGTGCCAAAAGTGGTTTGCACGATTTAAAAGTGATGATTTTGGCTTGGAAGACGATGAACGTCCTAGGCAGCCAAAAAAGTTTGAAGATGAAGAACTTGAAGCATTACTCTATGAAGATTGTTGCCAAACACAAGAAGAGCTCGCAGAATCTTTGGGTGTCACTCAAGCAGCCATTTCAAAATGTTTAAAAGCGGCTGGATATATTCAAAAGCAAGGAAATTGGGTTCCACATGGACTCAAGCACAGACGTCGAAAGGCGATTTTGCATGTCCGAAATGCTGCTGGAACGCCACAAAAGGAAGTCATTTTTGCATCGGATTGTTACTGGTGATGAAAAATGGATCCATTACGACAACTCCAAGTGCAAAAAATCACATGTGAAACCCGGCCAACTAGCCAAATCAACGGCAAAGCCGAATATCCATGGCGCGAAGGTAATGCTCTGTATTTGGTGGGATGAGATTGATGTGCTGTGTTATGAGCTGCTAAAACCGGGTGAAACCATTAATGGACAACGCTACCGAACACAATTAATCCGTTTGAAGAGAGCAGTTGCGGAAAAACGCCCGGAATATGCGACCAGACACTAGGCAATAATTTTCCATCATGACAACGCTCGGCCCCTGTTGCTTTTCCGGTTAAGAACTATCTGGAAAACAGTGGATGGGAAGTCTTACCCCACCCACCTTATAGCCCAGACCTTGTCCCTTCTGACTACCATTTTTTTCGTTCGATGTAGAACGGAGCAGAGCGGAATATCAAAAATTGGCTTAATTCATTATTGGCTGCCAAGCCGGCGCAGTTCTTTTGGGATGGGATCCACAAATTGCCAGAAAGATGGGAAAAATTCATAGCTTCAGATGGGCAATACTCTGAATAATACTGTTGTACATGTTTTTCTTAAATAAACGTTCAAATTTTGAAAAAAAAAACCGCACGAAAATAATTATATACCCAATATTATGAAGTTTTGCCGAAAGGTCTCAAGCCATCAAGACTCGGACGCCAAACTGTGGAGATAAGCAAGGAAATTTTATAGCACAGACGCGATTGGTGCTGAGGTTATGGATACCAATTTTGGAGACTGGTAAACGACAAGGACGACTCAAAATAGGCTGCTAAACCTATCCGACAAAAATTAAATGAAACTAATAAAAATCTTAAATATAACAAAACTGCTGGACCAAACGTCCTATCTGTCGAGTTATTTAAGGAAGCAGAAGATGGTATAGTGAAAATCATACATAACTATATATAGGGTTCTCCAATAGGGGCTTGACGACTTTGAATTTAATTTGTGAACGCACTCTTTAACTAATCATCAAACTGTCACTGTCAATTTATTCAGTAAACTCAACATTTTTACAGTGGTAAAGTACACTAACAAGCAACGTCTGCAAATTATAAAAATTTTCTACAGATATTCGGAGTCGATGACTGCAACTTTAAGAGCGTTAACTCCAATTTTCGGTCGTAATTCTCACCCTAGTAGACAGACAATAACAAGTTTAGTGGAAAAATTTTAGTCTACGTATTTGTTGTGGGATTTTGCCGTGTCAGTGAGACAACGGGTTGGCCGAAGTGTCGAAAATATCGCTGCCGTTCAGACGTCCGTAGCAAACGATCCAAATCAGTCAATTCCACTGCGTTCTCAAGAATTGGGCATCGCTCAGACCACATTATGGCGTATTTTGCGTAAGGATCTTGGTTTACACCCATACAAGATCAAGCTGATTCAAGAATTAAAGCCGATGGACCATTTGAAGCGACGTACGTTCTCCGATTGGGTTCTGGAGAAGATGCGCCAAGATGATGAATTTCATCGCAAAATCATCTTTAGTGACGAAGCTCATTTTTGGCTCAATGGGCTCGTCAATAAGCAAAATATGCGTTATTGGTCGGGTGAAAAACATGTGCTTCATAAATCACCACTTCATTCACAAAAAATAACTGTTTGATGCGGTTTGCATGCCGGCTTTGAATGGTCAACGTTATCGTGCCATGATCACCGATTATTTTTGGCCCGAATTGGAAGATATGGATTTGGACGACATGTCGTTTCAACAGGATGGTGCCACAAGCCACACAGCACACGCTACAATCGATTTATTGAAGAGTAAGTATGGTGAGCGTGTTATCTCAAGACATGGGCCAGTCAATTGGCCGCCTAATTCGTGCGATTTAACGCCGCTTGACTATTTTCTGCGGGGCTACGTTAAGTCATTGGTTTATGTGGTCGAGTCGTTGAAAATTGGGTCAAACGAATCGACCGCTGCAAACGTGGCCATATGAACGAAGTCGAGTTCCATTCATAAATGTTTTGATTGTACTTCAAGCGAATAATAAAGTTTTTTGAAATATATCAAATGGTTTTCCTTTTATTTAAAAAAAAAGTCAAGTCGTTATTAGAAAACCCTACATTTGCTGAATGGAACCTAAGCACTGTCCGTCTGGTACACAAGAAATGAAACCTTATTCAATATCTTGTCTTTTATGTTATGATATGTGAATGCCTAAAACGATTTTTCAACGCTCTCATTAGCGTACTAATAAGGATCTTTCGGGTGAGTCCACTGATGAAAATGTGCAGTTTTAGCGTCCCCTCTGAATACCTTAGCATGGATTCGAATCCAGTTTTGGACGACTAGTTGAAGTATTTCTTACGTTGCTTGAGGAAACCTAGCCATTTATCAGCGGCGACATCGAATGTGGAATCGTTCACTTATCAAGAATAAAAAGTTAGTTTTTTAATTTCGACAATAAAAATGCAATAAATTCCCTCCATTCGGCGGTGCGCCAATAAGTTATGCTATTATGCTATTCTGTTCTTTGACAGCAAGGACATGTTTTCGAAACAGAAATACTGCTTTGCAAATAGCTCACAAGAAATCATAGATTAAAAATTAAAAAGAGTGTCTAAGACAGAACGGAGCCTTGGGGCAAAACAGCATTTACTTTGTGGATTTCAGTCTCGACGCCATTAAGCCTGATTCCAAACTTTATTAAATATCTCTGAAATACATGTCAAGTGTAACTATTTTGCTTTCGCCAGATCAGTGTAGATTTTGATTTTACTTTTTTTTTTTTGACAGAATTCCAAACAGTGGAATCGATGAAAAAGTTTGTGCAGAGGTCTTGCCAGCGTAGAAGAAGGAGGAGATATAACTCTTACAACTACGCAAGCGTAAAAGAAGAGTCGTCCTTTTTAAAATTCAATAATCTGGCAAGATTATCATAAATTGTCATTTTCCAAACAGCTAACATCTGGTATGTCACTGTAACCGAGCGCTATGTTGAAGGACCAGATATAGTTCTTTGCAAATATTTTCAATTACATACCAACAATTTCTACTAGCTTTGTCCTTGTAAGATTGTTTTCTTAAAATCCCATTTATACGAACGAGGCAGAATATTGCTTACATTTTTGTTTTTTTCTAAAACAATACGGATATCTTCATCCACATTGATCGAGATACTCTAACATGCTTTTGCTCCATAAAGCAGGATTGGAACGATAAGTGTCTGATGAACGATTTTTTTCGTTGTTCGTATGCTATAAATGTCCGCAAATGTCAGTTCCACTAGCTTTCAAAAAGTTGTGCTTCTGATACTTAGTCGTCCGAATATACATATGAATGTTATACCGAAAATCTGGGAAGAATTAGAAACGCCTTAACAGAGCCTAAACATTTCGCAATTGATACTCACGCAATAAAGAAGATAGTAGCATGTTCTCCTTTGTTTTTTATAAACGATTTCGATGGTAAGAGTTGAGTTAATATTAGGTCGGTGGTGGAAGAGTAATGCGGGAGATCACGCGTCTCAGTGATTCCGTTTTAACTAGGTTTAATTGAGCGTTATTTTGAACAAGGTTGTCATACCAAATTACCCCTAAAAAGTTTAAAGAAGAAGTCCATTTTGATTACTTATAGCACTCTCCAGCAGTTATTGCGTTTCACAAATCGGTGACAACTATTACAACCGACATGAAACGCATTTGATAAAGTTACGTTTATTATTTAATATACTTTCTCGATGTGCAATGATAAATTCAGTTGTCCCTTGCCGTCATTTATAACAATAGTTTATCACTATTTATCACAAAAATTAAAAATGAATTAAAAATTAATTAAAAAATTAAAACACGAATTCAGGCAATATAACGCCTTACGAGTCTCAGGCACATTAATATCCAATGTTACTATTCGAAGACTGCATGCAAAACGGGTTTCGAAGTCTGGAGAAACACGGATGGATGGGAAATAGTGTGCAAGTACGATATAATTAGAATGAATGTACATGAACAAATTACCCTGCACAGTGGATGAGTAATCCAGCGAGATATAGGAAATTACGCGTCGGAATTCGACCAATATGATGCTTTTTTTTTTTTTTTTGGAAAATGGTATAGAGAGAGAAAAGAAGATGTTTGGACACTACCACTTGAACGGCCACCCACACTCAAGAAATGAACGTTTCGCAAGGTGGAACGTTCGCACGATGACGGATAAAATTCCCGAACTAAAAAAATAAAGTTGAAACACTATGGTATGCATTGAAGAAACCAACTGGTGGAATGTCGAAGATACGGCCTGCTACTTGAACTAGCAAGCGATAGGGTACAAGTTGTATGATAATTGAACATTATCTTGATAGCTGAACTCTTGGATAAGATCATCACCGTATCAGAAATCAGAGACTGACTTATCACCGTAAAATATGTTATTAACCTCGAAATAATAATAATAAAATAATATCAGTTATCATGGTCAAATATTCGCCTTTTCAAATAAAAAGATGCAAGCTAGGCAGACACGCATTGCTCGATACCTAATCCGATACATGCGCATCCGACTGCACCTCGGCAAGTACTTTCCCACCACCACAGGCGGATAGAAGTGTAGGGTATCTTAGCTTAAATTAGTTGAGAAATGTATCTAGAGTAGGTTAAGGGAGCATTCACTGTTTGGCATTAATGGAGATTGAAATAAATAATTTTTAACGTAACTATTGTGTTTTAATTGGTAACCGGTGGGAGTTCCTCTTCATATTAATTTTTTAGAATTCACGGATATAAGATGCTTTACTTACCAGTAGACAGTGAGAAATAGGAAAACAAATATTTTGCCGCGACTTCGATGAGCCCTAAAATGGAATATCAAGGGAGAAAATGCTTTTCATCAGAGATCTTAAACGCACATATGGAGAATCTAACTAATAATACGAAGACTACCATGTAAGAAAAGGAATAGGGGCAAGGAAGAGTATATAATCAACCCATGCTAATCACATGATCTAACTATTCTCCATACGCTATTCATTAAACTAGAAAAGCATTTAATTAATTACTGCGACGGTAATCATCGAATCTAGGGAAATTTCAATGCATGATGGAATAAAGTAATTTGGGTAAATCACTTGCAGTCATCATCGAGGTTTCCTGACAAAACTATTCCTTCAAATTGCCTTTAAGTTAAAAACACTCAATATATGGTATGTGGTGCTCGGTATTTTAAAAGTTCTATAGAAATACGGAACGACAAGACAAGACTGGTAAGGTGCCGAAACTGCCAAAGTGCGTTATGAAATAAACTTCGAATGTTGCGAAGAATTTGGTGGCCTATAAATAGGCAACAAGCTAAATACGTACAACGTCGACCCAGAGAAAAAGGAACTAAGGAGATTCAATTGCCGAAATATACTGAACGTGAGATGAAACATCTGCTGACAGGACACAACAAACTTTTCAACACACAGGAAGAACAGTTTAATGCGTTATTGAAGGAAGAATTTTCGTGCAGAAATATTCCCTCGGGTATTGCATGCGAAGAGAGAACCGCAAGTGTTACTTACGGCAACCGAAGCTACTGAAGTATCATAGTAAAAAAAATGGACGGTGGGTTGTAGTTTGATCGTATCATACACCCTCCGAAGTATAAGCGTTACCTAATCGCGGTTTTGTTTAGTAAAGTGGTAAGTATCAATAGGATGCCTACATAGTGGAAGGGGAAATTTCTTTTGCAATTATAAGGCAATTGGGGTACGATAATTCGCACTAATTACGGATCGGTGAGAATAATTTCGTGTTAGTCAAAATATAAGAATGAGTTTTAGACAGCACAGTATTTTGAACATGAGGCGATTTAAGATTTGCGGATAATGATGCGGACACATTGCTTCGAAAAATCTTCATATCCAGTTTGCCGATTTGGAAAAAAAACTTAAGATAGAGTACCCAAAGATTTTATGTGGGTGGCGCTAAATCTCGAAATGCAGCTGAGAATTCGAAGTTAAAGTTGAAATAGACTAAGGCTATATTCAAAGTCCGTTGTTTTGATATACATATGCTTCTAATATACATTATCTAGCGATTAAGAGTAGCGCTTTACTTAAAAATCTAGAAGAAGTTGTTTTTGAAACTTTAAGGACCAACACTGGAGCAAAAAGCAGTACCGAAAGCAACAGCAATATGCTATGATGGTACATTATTGCATTACTTTCGGCCTTTCAGCAGTAATATCTTCGATAATATTATAACCATTAAAAAATAAATGCTTCATTATTTTACCTTTATTTATTTATTGAAAAAAAAAAACTAATATACCCATACATGGTATAAAAAAAAATTCTTCTTGCATTTTTAACTCATATAAAGCACTTCGATTAAATAATACGAAACAATATAGGCATATACATAGTATTTCATTCGAATTTTGAAAAAGAAAGATTCCTTCTTCTAAACAATTCTGTTTCAATTTTACAAATATCTTTTAGTATGTATGTGTGTATATTAATCCATGCCCCTTCAAAAAAAAATTGCTCTTTATGATGACTATGTTTTTCTGCAGGATATCTCGCGTGCCCTCAATTGGAGATTTTTCTATTTTCGAACCTAAAATTCACTTATACAAAGCTTAGGTTCGCGTTCTTTTCCCAGATTGTCAGCTTTATTCTTATTCCTGTTTTATAATCCATTTTTATTTCAGAAGATGCTTTATTCGATTTATCTAAGATATGTTTATTTACATTCATCTTTTTTTTCAGAACCAACTTCAATGTATTTCTTCAATGTATTGTATGTGAATTTTTGTGAATAATTTTCGATAATTACAAGAGAAAATATGATTTTATGTAATCAAACTCTTCAGGAGATGATGTGTAAGAAGAATGAGATTTTGAATAACTAATTTTATAACCGGTTTTTCAGCAACCTTTCCTCAAACCCTGAAAAAATATCCTGTAAGTTTGTGAGGCATTAAAGCGCGATATACCTCACTACAATAAGGCATATGTAGGCTCATTTTCATGCCAGGGGAATATGAGGGAGAATGGGAATTGTGTTGTGATTTGGTCCTTGAGTGGATCTCAGCCAGCCTGTTGCATCTGCGAATCTGAAAAGATATGTAAATGAAACAACAGATATCTCAAAGAGGTCATGGAAGGAGTAACTTACTAAAGTTCTTTGTGTGAAATTATTGAGGCTGAGACAGTGTCATAGAAAGTGGAGGGTATCCTCCCGTTTTCCTATGTCCCCAAAGCCTTTACAAAGATCCTCGTTGGTAATGCACTGTGACATATCAAACAAGCGTAGATAGTTCAGTTCTTTTTTCAACAGAATCAGCGGAATTAAAAAAAGAGGGAATAAAAATCTGAGTATAAATTATCGTCCTACTATAAATAAAAAAGATTATGGAACGAGCGGTACAAGGCAATGTATTGGTATAATACTTCATCAATGTGCATATACAAGATGAGTTTTTTAACTTGAGACATCCATATTATTCACCATCTTATGTCCCCTTCAGAACCTTGTGACTTTTGTCTTGAACATTTTTCTAGTACTTTGGATGTCTCAAGTTAAAAAACTCACCCTGTGTATAAACAACACATCATAGGTGTGTATACAACAACAAGCAGAAGTGATATATCAATTTCTTACTGTTAAATATAGAAAAATTGGTATTGATGTCCACCGTACCCGACTTACTTAACCAACGCGAGAAGTTAACACGAAAAGGAAACAATTAAAAATACAATCTATGAGGTTGTGGCTTAATTACCTTCATGTGTGTCCAATGCATTTCACTTGATTGAGGCAATACTGTCATTTAAAAAAGGAGAAAATGTTGTCTTATAAATACGGAACACAAATAGTAACAGGAATTGAAAAACATGGATTCAGAATAACTTAACAAAAAACAAATGCAAAAATTAGTCGACTGTAAAAGAAAACGAAACTTAAACTTAGGAAAGGCACTGAGTGACGTCAATCTAGACGTGACTAATTTTGCAACTATAACTACAGATCATTTGTGCTTCTTTTAACTCCTCCTGTTGCTGCTTATTACTAATTTCGTTCATCCAGACACCAATTGAAAAAACATATAAGCGCGAGTGTTATTATTCAGTGTCAGAAACGATTCAACCTCAGAAGAAGGACGTACGTGACTGCATTCACATTATTGAATCAACGATGGCTACAACAGTCAGTTTGGCAGATTACTTATAAGAGGTGATTCATCGTAAGGTTTGATTTTCAATTGGTTTTTTTTTTGTCAGATCACGCCTGATTTCTATCAAACTGCTTTGTCATTTTTGTTCAGTATTGTTTGGTAAATAATCTTGGAAAGACTCACATCACAACAGCGTTCAGCTGTATTACGAAAATCATCGTTCTGTAGAATTCGAATAACTTACGGTGCGCATAATCGACTTACTCAAACCACTATTGCCAATACCATTCGCAAATTTGAGTCCCAGTTTACATTAGTGGATGACACTCGACCGGTTAGACCACATCCAGCACGTAGTGAAGAAACTATAGTAGCTGAAGCTGAGAGTGTACGCGAAGACTGTGACGAATCGATTCGTCGTCGTTCTCAGCAGCTTGGCTTGGCGTATTTTACTTGAGGATCTCAGCCTAAAAGCATATTAAATTCAACTTGTGCAAGAATTGAAGCCAGGCGACTTCAATTTGCGTCATATTTTTAGTAAATAAGCTCTGGAATATCCGGTGTTTTATCTTGAAATTTTGTTGAGTGATGAAGCCCATTTCTGGCTCAATGGATACGTTAATAAACAAAATTTCCGTATTTGAGGTGATGAGCAACCCGAAGAGTGCCAAGAGCTACCATTACATCCATTAAAAATAAAAGTATGGTGTATTTTATGGGCTGGTGGAATCATTAGTCCATGTTTCTTCAAAAATGAGGCAAATCAGAATGTAACCGTCAATGGTAACGGTTATCGCGCCATGTTAATGGACTATGTGCTTCCTGAAATTCAAGCACATAGTCTCGGTGAGCTCTGGTTTCAACAAGAAAGCGCTACGAGCTATACAGCGCGTGAAACCATGGACTTGTTGATAAATCCTTTTGGTGAGCACTTAATTTTACATTTTGTTACGGTAAATTGGAAGCCTAGATCGTGCGATATCACACCTTTGGACTATTTTCTCTGGGGATGTGTAAAGTCTCAGGTCTTTAGGAATAAGCCAGCTACAATTGAAACTTTGGAAGTCAACATTACTCGTGTTATCCGCGAGATACCAGTCTCTATGCTCGAATGAGTCGCCCAAAATTGGACCTTCTAAATGGACCACTTCAAACGTAGTCGTGGCCAACATTTACATGATATCATTTTCAAAAAATAAGTGCCATGAATTGTTCCTTTAACTGATAGTAAAAATGTTGAGTTGTCTTTCAAATTTATGTGTTTTATTTTACATTATATATCAAACCTTACGATGAACCACCCTTTACAGGTTACTTCTTAGTTTTTCGAGCTGAAGTCTGAAACAATTTTCAGGACTAGTTAGGATACTTAAATAGGGATGGCGGATAAGCCCTGAGTGGTAAACGCCAGCTCTCATACCTCGAAGTAGGTTACTGACTCCGAAATACCCCTTCCGACCAAGGTGTCATAAAAGGGTCTATCCCTCAAGGTTGGAGTTGTATACTAGGTTGACTTCCCGGCCATGTAAAAACCTCACTGTTGCGAACCAACCAAGGCCCCGGATAAAAATGATTTTACTGTTGACAACTATGCAAAACGAAAAAACGGCAACGATGTTCAACTTCAACATCTTTCTTTCTCTCTTTATCCCATTTTTCAAAAAAATGTAAACTATGCTGAGGATTTATAAGTGCATTCGCCAAGATTTAATGGCGAACTTTACGACTTTAGTGATATTGACCGAGCTGATATCAGGAATGTGCACATTAGTTCAGTTTTCGATTCCAACCCGGAGAGACAACGCTTGGAGTGCGTAACTGATAGCAGTTAACTAGAGACCTCGCTAATATCGGGTGGCCTATTCGTTGAGGCCCAGATCCATCTAAATTACTTTTATTATGCTAGTCTACGCAGATAAACCGTAAACTATAGATGACTATACATTTGCCGCAATTTTGCCAGATTTTGCTTTATTTAAACCAGTCGCGGCGTCCATATGCCCAAATTCGTATTAAAATACAAAGAAAATGAAATGTAATAAAATGACAGTATTATCTGCCTTTTATATTTGTTCCATGTTCTTCGGCTGTAGAGCGGGAACGGCAGCGTATGTTAAGCTCATTAAATTCCGATATAAGCAGCATCACCAATTAGGGAGCAATCAACAGAATGAAATTTAATTCTAAGAAAACATAATGCTGTCTGCTGTCGTTAAAACGAAATAAATAGCGAAATTAAAAAAAAAAAAGATGGACTGTCTTGACGTTGCAGTTAGAAAAAATCGTTTGTTGCTCGGTGAAGGAAATCTATGTATACAATTACAATGTACTGTGCGCTACTAGAAGCACTAGCTCCTAAACGATATGCAAAGAAAAAGTTAAATGCAAATAAGTTTTAAAGTTGCTTTACTGCCAAGCAATTGTGGTGGAATAATTGGGAGTGATTACATTATTGCTTAAATGAAACCTATCTGTGAATACGAATGAATTGTCATCAATGGGAATTTCTCTCCAATTATACAAAAAACCCGCCCAAAAACGTCATCCACGTGCAAATCGCATTCTAGCAACTTTACTTGTAAAGTAATAGAGAGATAAAAGTGTTGGTAATTTACTAACAGTGTGTTTGTGCGAAAGCTAAGGGTTTGCAAAAGTATTAGTAGAATTTGACATCTAGGTAAGTTCGTCTATGATTTGAACGGTTCATCAGACTTTTTTCTACCAAAAGAACAATTTTTGCTGGATTTGGTACTGGTTTTGCCAATGGAATCATGCGCAGGAACTGCTGCCGATAGAGGGAAAGTCAGAAGTCTTATTGAAAATGTATCTGTGGGCTTCACATGTTTAAACCATCTGTTTGTGTAAATGTTTTTGATGCTCCTTTCTTACAGTCACTAAATATCTCTATAGTCGTAGTCCTTCGCCAATTTACTTGTTGTACACGAACAAAAACATTCGAGTATAACACGCTAAAAACTTTTTCTTCGAAGCAGGCCGTATGCTCTGGATCCTACTATGCAAATACTTGAATAACTTCAAAATTAGAACTATCCGGGACGTCGATGTTAATGTTTTATCTTGCAGAGTATTAAGTTTTATAAAGTTCCCTTGAAAAGTTTTCATTACCTGTTTTCGACAACCCTTAAGCCCCGACCCATAGAATCCGTCGATCCATTGCCCGTCGGTTTTATCTAACCGCTAGATAATAACCATATCAAACGGATATGGTATCCACGTAGTGAAGTTCGCAGATTCACAAATTGAGAGTATCCACAGTCACTGATGGAAGCATTGTGAGAATGTAGAGTAACTGTCATCGCTTCAATAGAAAATAGTCTCAGTAATAACACAATGACAGCGGCTTTCTTCTATCAGCGTAGGCATGCGACGAATTGAAAGGGACGGTTCTTTCCGGCAATACTTCATTACTATAAACGAAATGACTATGTGCCGAAGCCTTTACGTTGTATTCACCGATCTCATATGGCCCAGTTTGATATACTGCGCATTTATTAACATCACATCAAAAATCTTTCCCAAATTGCTATGCACCATACACCCATAGACCACTAGAACTTCAATTCTATGATACTGCAATAGTAATGTGAATGAGTATAAATAAATAATATAAATACAAATTCATTTATTATTTATTTATTTAAAAACTACAAGTCCATAGAAATTAAAATTATTAGACATAAATAAATTCTTTAAAAAAAATCAAACCTTACGGCCCTCAGTGTTTGACCTGAAAGTGATTGGATTAAATGAATGTCATTCTGAGCAATACGTGTCTACAGGCTTTGTCGTCTTCCTCGCAATTTCAGCGATGCTGTAGCTCTAGTCTCAGTATAGCATTTTCTGTACCGCTGTCTTCTTCACCGTTCATGTTTTGTTACTGCCTAATATTGCTAGAATGTTTTTTTTTTTTTTTTTTTTTTAATAATTGAATTATCTTGTCCACTCAGATATTTTCATATGAGGATTCTTTTCGTTATACAATATTCTTATACTCTATAAGTGTATATACTATACAAGAATATCAAACGCGACTTTGTGGAATTAACGAAAAGTTTTACAAAGAAGACTGAAGTACAATTGAACAGCTAAGTCTATACCTAAATTAAAATAGTTTACAAGAATAGTTAGTGTGAATCAATAAAACTTATGAAATGAAACTTGTTTGCATTTATTGTATTCCAAGATTATTTCAGGCTTAAGAACATCTTCATCAACCTTGTAACGAGTGCGCTAGTATTTACTATTGACAAAAATAGAACGTCTCTTTTATCTCACAAGTTACTAACGACTATACCAGTCTGAACAGAGTTGTTTGTCGGAGTAAGATATCAAGCTAATTAACTTGATATTTGATTGAATGTCTAATAAGCACTTAGGCTTGTTTACTGGTAATTAATATCAAGCTGATCAAAAGAAACCCAATTCCAATGTTTCTTCTTGAATACTACACTTTACTACTACACGTTTATTGACCTACAGTAAACAGCGTTCGCATAAATGATGTTGAAATGAAGAATTCTGCGTAAGCATCAGATGAAGGTTGTTAAAGTGAAGATTGCTACGTCGGCACTATATGTTTATTGATATTCAGTTTTTTCATAAGAAATAACACATGGGCTGAAAAGTCCGTGCCATTTTATAGTAAAACACAAAATTTTTGCAAAACTCAACTTTATTTATCAACATAGTTGCCTTCCAGGGCGATACACTGCATGAAACGATTTTTCAATCTTTCGATTCCAGTTTTGTAGTACGATTTCGGCTTAGCCTCAAAATAGGCCTCTGTTTCGGCGATTACTTCTTCATCGGTCTTAAATCTCTTTCCGGCGAGCATTCTTTTGAGGTCTGCGAACAGGAAATAGTCGCTGGGGGCCAAATCTGGAGAATACGGTGGGTGGGGAAGCAATTCGTAGCCGAATTCATTCAATTTTGCCACAGTTTTCATCGACTTGTGACACGGTGCATTGTCTTGATGAAACAGCACTTTCTTTTTCTTTAAATGTGGCCGTTTTTCTGTGATTTCGTAATGTAATAATCGCCACTCAGCTGACTGCCGACTTGACTCTGGTGTGAAGTGATGGAGCCAAGTTTCATCTATTTTCACATACCGACGCAAAAATTCGGCTTTATTGCGGTTGAAAAGCTTTAAACACTCCTCTGAATTATCAACACGTTATTGTTTTTGGTCGACTTTGAGCAAACGCGGAACCCATTTTGAACAGAGCTGTCCAAATATGTATCCAACACGCTCTTTTGATATCTTCAGAGCCTCAGCTATCTCGATCAACTTCACTTTACGGTCATTCGTAATCATTTTGTGGACTTTTTCTATGTTTTCATCTGAAACAGCCTCTTTTGGACGTTCACTGCGTGCATCATCTTCGGTGCTTGTATGACCACTTTTAAATTTTTCAATCCACTTGCGAATGGTTCGTTCGGCTGGTGCAGAGTCCGGGTAACACTTATCAAGCCATTTCTTTGCATCGGCTGCATTTTTTCCCATCAAAAAGCAATGATAAATCAACACACGAAATTACTTTGAATCAATTTTTTTCACAATAATAAAAGTTGCTTCACTAAAAACGCTATATCTCGAGAACTAATCGTCCGATAGCTGTCAAATTTATACACGTATCTTGGTAGGTTGGTATAAACTGAAAATGGTATGGATTTAATTCAAGTGGTGCCCTCTCAGCCCATGTATTACATTCCTCTTTTTATAAATGTTAAGTCAATCTAGGCAAGCCTTTTTGTCAGTCAAACATTAGCCAATTCAAAAGTAGAATAGAAACTGTTTACTGTTAGAGTTCTGTTCTGTCCAAAGTAACCTTCCAATAGCTGAGCGCAAATATTAGGTACAAGGGATATATAGTTAGTACCTGTTGTTGTGCCCGATTTGTCGGTGTATAATTATAATAAATTATAAATCTGGGGTGTTTGGAAGAAATCTGATAACTTCAAAAATATAATTCTCCTACTAAAATTGTTTTGAACCGTTTGTGCTATGGTATATTTTCATATACTCGTATTTGACAGTGATAGCTGCAACACTGCTGAAAATGGATGTTATTTTCTATTTGGTACTAAAGTGTTAAATTAATTAATCATGTTTGCACTAAACAAGAAAAATAAGTGAGCGTTAACAAAATTTTAATAAGTCCCCTGTTCCAATGTAATTTAATACCAAATTACTGACACTAACAATATCTATGCTCTGTATACTACTTCCTTGTAGTGTTCATATCGGACCATTTAAATTGTTGGTGCTGCATTTGTCATCAGTTTTTAGAAAACGTTAATAAAATAAAGGGAATTCTGATAATGGGAACACTTAATATGACATGTCAATAGTTAAGTTAAACTGGTTATTTTTCAAGCTTATTTGTTAGTATTTGACCTAATTATGTGATTGACGGAGCTGTTGATATAGCTAATTGTTTAGTGCGGTGTTTATTAATTAGAAAATATCAAATATCTTTGAGCACAGTAAGGTTATGTTCATGTATATGTACTTTTTAATATTAGTAAAATATTCCTCCAAAAATAAAATGTTCTATAATTGTCTGCATGTTTCCATTGCCTATAAAAAAATTGCTTTGTTCTCATAACATGGGAAATATGACTTAATTTGCTGTTGCATCAGTTCTGTTACTGATTTTGCTGCTAGCGGGAGGAGAGGAATGTAATAAGATTTTCCCTAGCTCATATATGTACTTGTTTAAATTTTGGTTTGTTAGTATATACCTTTTTCCAAAATATACTCGTATGTAACATGTGTGCATATACTGGGTGAGTTTTTTAACTTGAGACATTCAAATTACTCGAAAAATACATGATATCGCGAAAAATGATTCAGACAAAAGTCACAAGGTTCTGAAGGAGACATAAGATGATGACCACGATTTTGACCTTGATCGAGATTTTCAAGGTCAAATGAACGTCACTTTTGATTTTTCAAATCACAATTCCTCATTTTCATTGCTCAGTCGTATTGCTCGTAGGCTTGTCATTTGTTTTTACATACTGCGTTTAGCATAACCCAGAAACAACGTAGCAATATTTTGTTTCTTTCGGGGTGATTAATTAGAGTGGGTCCCCTTGCCTCCCAAATGCTCGAAAATGTGACCATTCACTTCAATACACTTGTCTATCTGCGCTCTAAATGAACCAACAGAACTGAGAAGTATTTCTGGCGCAATCTTCCGGCAAGCTTCGGTTATTCGTCTTTTCATGTCCTCACGTGTTGTTGGCTTTTATTTGTAAACCTCACTTTTTAAGTAGCCCCACAAGAAGAAATCAAGTGACGTAAGATCAGGTGATCTAGCAGGCCATTGCCTCGGACCCCCTCGTCCGATCCATTGTTGATGGTAAACATTGTTTAATACGACCCGGGCTGCTTGGGAATAATGGGCTATGCAACCATCATGTTGAAACCACATTGTTTATCGCAACTCCAATGGCAGTTCTTCTAGTAATACTGTGAGATGGTCCAACAAGAAGTATGCATACTTTTCGCCATTCATATTGCCTTCAATAAAATATGGACCTATTAATTTATCCCCAATAATTCCCGCCCAAACATTAACATTCTAAGGCTGCTGGCGGTCAACTTGTCGCAACTAAAAAGGGTTTTCGGTAGCCCAATAATGCATATTATGTCGATTGACCGTACCGTGATTGGTGGAAGTCGACTCATCAGAGAATAACACCTTGGCGAAGAAAATGGGTTCTCGTTCAATTTGCTGAAGTGCCCATTGACAAAAGGAAATCCGGTTGCGAAAATCCTCACTAGAAAGTTCTTGATGCATTGAAACATGATAAGGATGGTATTTATGCCGATGTATTATCTTACAGACAGTCGTTTGAGAAATCCCTGATTCACGACTTATTTGGCGAGTGCTAATGTGAGGATCGTGTGCAACGGCAGCTAACACTGCTATTTCATTGTCCTCAACAGCCACCCTATCTGACCGATTCCTTTTCTTTGGTTGCAAACTTCCTTCACCAGTGAATTGTTGAATGACCCGATAAAAGGAAGCGCGCGATCGTATCTGGTATGGGAAACGTTGGGCGTAAAGAGCAACAGCACCATCGATGTTCCTTCCACTTTCTCCATAAATCAATATCATTTTAATTTTCTCTTGAACTGAAATAGCCTGCATTATTAATCTGGAAAACGTTACTAATAATAATCAGTTCCTCAAAACAAATATCGAACTTCTAAATGAAGTACAGTTCCACTCAAGTAGAAAAAAGGGCAAAGTGCACATCATACACTCTCAGATAAGTTTAGGACAATTTGTCTCTATCTGAAATTTCTTTGAGTTTTAACCTCACTCGATCCAATAATGACTTCCTCAAAATCAAACCTTTGAGACAATGTCGTGTGCCCCATTGAGGAATACGACTGAGCAATGAAAATCAGGAATTATCATTTGACCTTGAAAATGGGTCTTAAGTCATGGTCACCATCTTATGCTCCCTTCAGAACCTTGTGACTTTTGTGTGAAACATTTTTCGCGATATTTCGTACTTTTTTGATGTCTTAAGTTTTATGGGGCCCTCTGACGGGAAAAGGACGCATTTTTGAAAAAAGAATTGTAATTTTTCACGCAGATTACGAACCTGTCAAAAAACCCAATGAAAATTGGGTTCAAGGTCAAACTCGTGGTCGCCATCTTATGTCCTCTTCAGAGCCTTGTAACTTTTGTCTGAAACATTTTTAGCGATATCGCGTATTTTTCGAGTAATTTGGATGTCTCAAGTTAAAAAACTCACCCAGTTTATATGTTTATACATATGTAAATATTCTACCAACTTCGCTGTATGTATATCCACATGGCTTACTTGAAGCGGCCCTTACAAATCAAATGACTTCAATCACTTACACATTTTTCTGAAAATGCACCACACACATTTGGTAAAGTCTGATTGACGAAAATCAAAGCATGTTTGATTTAGCATAATGAACGTAATGCTGATTGAGGTGTATAAGGGTTGGTTTGTCCTAATAAATACTTCATTATGCCTTGTGTCGCGGAAGAGGAAACATGTCTGATGCAAGACATTCCAATCGTCCTCAATCACTCACAAGAACTAAAAATTTGATGTCAATCGATTGAACTGTGTAAGGGGGGTAGCGTCAATCCACACGTCAATCCAAACATGCATTATGTTTGTGGATTGATCGGATAAGGGCTGTTTAACCACAGAATATTGTTTAGCAGATAAGCGATAACGCTACGCTTAAGAGACTTAAGTGTCCTTAAAATGGTTGCACACAGCGCGGGCAAAGAAAAATCAAGGAGGAAAGCAAGAGAGGTACTGATGAAGGCTAATTTTAAATGCTTGAAGGTTATAATAACAATATTGCGGAGCAGAGTTGTACCAAAGCGTACATTAATCTGGCAAAAGCATGATAGTTGCACTTGATGGAGTTTGGTATCAGGCACTTTTGACTCTTTTGACGATGACTCTCTTCTTCAATTAAATAGAGATTACTTTTCGAAACTTTCAGTTCAAGTTGTCTTGGATGGTTTAAGGTCTGATATTCACAAAAGAAACGCTGGTGTGCCCCAGGGCTCCATTCTGTCTCCAACACTCGTTTTAATTTTCATTAATGATCTCTTGTCCGCTAGTTCTAATGCAATATATTCGCTTGGTGATGACAGTACTCACTGCTATTCATATTCATTCCCAGCTCTCCGGCTGTAGAACAGGAACGGCAGCGTATACTAGGTTCACTAAATTTCGATAAAATTGGTTAGCAATCAGCAGAGTGAAATTTAATGCTTCCCAAACACAATGATGTTTCCTGTCGTTAAAGCGAAATCCAAACACCCAGCCATTATCCATGAATGGCACTTGCATCGTTTAAACCAAAAAACTTTCCATTCTCGGTATGTAGTCAGTGACAACCTACGATAGAATGACCAAATATTCGATATCACCAAAAATATTGCGAATTGCGTACTTTTTCTCAACCGATGTAAGAAATATTTCACCCCCTCTAATCAGGCCTCAATATATAAGGCATTCATTCGCCTAAAATTGGAGTACAATAACCACATCTGATTAGGTGCTCCTAAAATATTTCTGCACCTGTTAGATAGGATTCAAAACCGTGCGATAAAACTCATAAGTGATACTAATATTAGTCAGTCACTTTCTTTTATCGCTATTTCCACCACCAGTACTCCATAGAAATCGCCAGTAGAATTCCGCCCCTTCAAACCTTATATCGTCTCGCTTTAAAAGATTATCAGTATACGATCAAGCCCACTTTCAGACATATTCTGAAATATCGTGATTCGTGCCCAAGCTGTACAACTCGCTTATCGAATGCCCTGCCGAACTCTCTATTTTCTTTTCATTACAACTTGCAAGCATTTAGACGAATGTACATTGGTATTTCCTCCTTGAGAGCGCGCTAATTATAATAAAAAAAAGAAAATTATAAGTTATGGACGTTCAATCTTACGTTCCGTAATGTCACCACAAGAAGAACATCTTGCTATATGTGGTAGGAAAGTATTACCTAGTGAGCTTATGAGATTTCGTCTTACTTTTTCCAATACCCGATGGTGTAAAGAAGCTCATTCTCTATTCTTTAAATATGTGTCTTTAACAAAATCGGAATAACCTAAAGTTATAAAAATTATAGCTGGCTCAGCAAAAAATCCACTATCAATTCCTTTTTCACGGAAACACTTACTTGGAATGTGATAGCGTCTACCATATACGTACTTTAATAGAAAAATTTCTTACAAAACACAGCACTGTTTCCGTTCGTCAAGATTGGGTATCAGTAGGAAATATGTCACATACTAGATTTGATGAAACATTATTTGCACGAGAGAACTTCATTGAACTCTCTTAACTCTTGGCCACACATTTCAAGAAAACAAACATTGCCATAGATAAAATGAGTCAAAATATCAAATGATGTGGCATTCAAGTATTTATTGGATATACTATTGTATATCTGCACCATTCACATCTTTCCTTGTATACAGAAGAGGTATACCTTTTCCTTTGTACACAATTCACTTGCCACTGGACTATAAGCGTTACCTATAGATATAAAAAAATGTAAGGACATTCAAAACCAACGTTATTGTTAAAAGTTAAAAGTTATTCACTTTTACAAGAATTTAAATCTAAGTCCGAAGCGGCGTTTGAGAAATAGCGATAAAAATTATGACTCACAAAATTGATTCTTCTTAACTATTATATATGCTCTATACGCTGTTTCATTTTGTGATTTTTGTAAAATAGACTACCAATTGGCTGCTAATTTCCTGTGTACCCATTTGATATAAACCACAAATTCTAAAAATACTTCGTTTGCAGAAGAATGTGATAATTAGACTTGAAGTTTATCAAAATAAATACATAAATTTAAATTACTTTAATTTAAAATATCGCTTAATTTATAAAATCCTTTTTATTATGTCTTGATCAGCTTTAAAAAGCCTATACTGGAAAACATTACTTTTGGAGTTACCAGATTTCTCCCCAACACCACATAAATATAGCCAGTAGTATCTGCCAACTTGAATACTTTAACAACACAATTTACGAGTATGTCCTTTTCCTGGAAGATATTGTCGGAATTCCCAGTGACCGCGGACGGGAATCAATTACCCAATTCTTACAAGTTGGCATACCATATTTCGTTTAAAGTTTCTGAACAATTTTGTCAACTTTAAAAGATAAAGAGCGGAATGAAAGAACTTCCAAACAAAACATTGGATTTCCAATAATATACGATTTAAAGGTATTTTACTAAACCCATATACAAAATGATGGCCAAAAACCTTACGATCAGTCTCTCTCCACTTACTCTTGCTGCTTCGACTTCTAGACCGATGTAGTTGTTCACACATTTGTTTGTTTCCTAAACAATCGTGTCAATATGCATGAATGAACGAATATTTCTGGGAATCGTTTTAATGTATCTGCAGTTGCCGGAGAATTCAAGCTTACTGGAATTTCACTCCGATATATCTCTGTTGTAATCTCAGGTTCTATTACATTGGCTTCCCAAGTTTCTTACCTCTTTGCAGAGGAAGTGTACCTTATTATTTGATGTATTATTGTTATTATCGGGGAAAAAAATATCGTTGTCTGTTTGCACTTTTAGTCAAAACTTTCTGTCGCTTCCATCTTTTGCTTTTTAATCCTGCTTTGATGACATTATCTATACAGACTATCATATATCATCTAATGGATATAAGTTGGTATATTTATACAGATAGGCTATGGCTGCTTCCTGCCCTCTTATTTAACCTAGAGGCAAGAAATCGCAGCACGGAAATCATCATTGGAACCGCTTAGAAACATTTACAGAAAACTTTTCAATCTAGCAAAAAGCCCAAGAAAAGTGACTGACTAGGACTCATACAAAGATTCCCTCAAAGTATATAAAAAAAGAACTACGGAAGGCAAAGCGACAATCCTGGAGATCATTTTGTGACAAAGTCGCAGAAACCTTTGAGGCATCGCGGATAAGAAAAATCCTCTACAAAATCGATGGCTCTTGGACAACCTCGAGTGATGAATCACTCAACCTGCTACTGACTTTACCTACTCACTCAACCTGCTACTCACTTTCCAGGTAGCTCCCTATTCGCGGCCAGGAGTAACCCAAACAGGACTACTGCAACCGTGACCAAGATTCTTGGTCTGATTACAAGCGACAAACTGCTTTGGGTGATTTATGGCATCAAACCATACAAGTCTGCTGGTCTTCAGATATTATCCTGCCTAAGCTAGAGAATAACATAAGGAACTTCGTAGAACTGATCCGCATTCATGTCATGGAGAGAAGTCAATATAGTTTACATTACCAAAACCGGAAAATTTTCTCATGTTGTCCCAAAGGACCTCAGACTTATAAGTCTATCATCTTTCCTTCTAAAAACTCTGGAACGACGATATTCATATACGAGCTAAAATTTATCTTAGACTTGTGTCAATGGCTCAAAATAACTACTGTAAAGGAAAATCAGTAAAAACGGCTCTGCATTCACTGACTAGTCATATCAAATGATCTCCACAATATAGGGAGTACACAATGGTCTACAAGTAGACGACTCACTTGGGGAGTTGATCAGTCTTATGCAAAATAGCAGGGTAATCAACTTCAAACTAGGTGGAGCTTCTGCTAAAATATGTATCATTAGAGGTACGCTGCAAGGTAGTATCCTTTCTTCCCTTCTCTGGAACTTAGTAGTTAATAAACTACTAATGTACCTGGAAGCGGGTGGTAGCAGAGTGATTGTCTATGCGGATAACGTTGCTATAGCCCTCTCAGGTAAGAATCTTAATACTAATAAAGAACTTTGAATCTCCTTCAGCTAAATATTAACAGATTAACCCGTTGGACAGATTTTTGTGGATTGGAAGTAAGCCCCCATAAAACTGATATTGTCCTCTTTTCTGTAAAATATAAAATTGCAATTATAGACCCTGCTCAATAAACGGTACCAGTTTAGTGTTTTCCAATTCAGAAAAATACCTGGGCCTCATTTTTGATACGAAGCTTAACTGGAAACCTAACATTCAAGAATGAATCAAGAAAGCTACAGTAGATTAATTCTCTTGCAAAAAAGCCATTGGGGAAAAAATAGGGCTTTTAAACTCGCATAACCCACTACCTATACATCGCGGTCATAAGACCGATACTCACCTACGTGGTTGTTGTTTAGTTGACGGCCTTAGAAAATGCAGTCCAAAGAACGGCATGTCTATGCATAAGCGAAACCCTGCGTTTCACTCTCTTCACGGCATTAGATATTCTGTTTCACTTGGTCCCTTACGGAGATGGCAGAGCAGTTCAACCATCACCTTTGTTGGGTGCGAGGCCAGAGAGACAATCCAATACTACAGTATTTTTTCTTTTTCGAAATAGACTTACTTACTATCTAACAAGTTTCTCTAGTTAGCCCAAGTCGGTTGAGTTTTCTTTTCACTTGTGCGAGCCATCTAAGGTGAGGTATTATTCTACTGCGTTGTATATTCTTGCCGAAGACTGCGTGCCGGACCATTAGTGTCCATTCGCTCCACATGTCCTTACTATCTCAGGCACTGGTGCGCAATTTTCTGACCTGGTCGATATCGCGTATACGCAAACGATACGGAATATTTTTCGAAGAATTTATTGCTCAAAAGTCTGAGGATATCTTTATCCACTTTCGGTAGAGGCCATGCGCCATAAAATGCGCTGGAATGGACAAGGCCTTTTTTAAGGTAGGGCATTTCTACTCAATTCTAATGAACCAGAGTAGTCAAAAATGATTTCCAGAAGTTCAGCAATTTTTGTATCATCTGAAACGTGGTTACAGATCATTGCGTGTAGCCTATTAAGTAGCAAAACGCCTAAGTTTGTAAGATAAATGAAACACACAGAGCAAAAACATACGAGTACACAAAAGATAATGATAATTAATACGTCTCTCAGACGTATGACATAGTCATAAACATAGAGAAAAAACACATTTACCTCAATAACACAAATGCCACCAACAAGCTACAGTTGACAATAAGAACAATGAGAATAACATCTTGTTGTGGGAATAACTTTGAGAATGAAAGCAGAAGGAAATAAGGAAAGGAAATAGAATTATAACACTGTACTGAGTGACCTCTTGCTTCATATGATCACGGATCATGCGTCTCCAAATTGTTCAGCTGTATTACGAAAATCAGCGTTCTGTGAGAAATGTTATTCGTGCGATTTGAAGAACTTATTCTGCGTATAATCGACCTTCTGAAACCACTAATGCTAATACCATTCGCAAATTTGAGTCCCAGTTTACATTAATGGATGAAACTCGACCAGTTAGACCACATCCAGTACGTAGTGAAGCGACTATAACAGCTGTAGCTTAGAGTGTACGCGAAGACCCTGACGAAGCCAAGCAGCTTGGCTTGACGTATTCGACGTAAGGATCTCGGCCTAAAAGCGTACAAAACTCAACTTGTGCAATTGTTCAATTAAAGCCAGGCGACTTGAATTTGCGTCATATTTTCAGTGAATGGGCTTTGGAAAAACTCAATGAAAATCCGGTGTTTTTTTCGTGAAATTTTGTTCAGTGATGAAGCCCATTTCTGGCTCAATGGATACGATAATAAACAAAGTTGCCATATTTGAGCTAATCAGCAACCCGAAAAGTAACAAGAGCTACCATTACATCCATTAAAAACAACGATATGGTATGGTTTATGGGCTGGTGGAATCATTGGTCCATATTTCTTCAAAGATGAGGCAAATCAGAATGTTACCGTCAATGGTAACCGTTATCGCGTCATGTTAACAGAATATATGCTTTCTGAAATTCAAGAACATGGTCTCGGTGAGCTCTAGTTTCAATAAGACGGCGCTACGAGCCATACAGAGCGTGAAACAATGGACTGGTTGAGAAATCATTTTGGTGAGCACTAAATTTTACGTTTTGAGCGCCAAGATAGTGCGATAACACACCTTTGGACTATTTTCTCTGGGGATATGTAAAGTCTCAGGTCTTCAGAAATAAGCCAGCTACGATTGACGCTTTGTAAGCCAACATTACTCGTGTTATCGCGAGATATCAGTCGCTTTGCTCGAAGGAGCCCAAAGTTGGATCTTCCGAATGGACCACCTCAGACGTAGTCGTGGCCAGCATTTACATAATATCATTTTCAAAGAGTAAATGTCATAAATTGTTCTTTTAATTGATAATAAAAATTTTAAGTTCGCTTTCAAATTAATGTGTTTTATTTTACAGTATAAATCAAAACTTACGATGAATCACCCTATACAAAGAGGATGGAGTGAACATCGAGAGATTGTCCTGTAAACAACCTATGGTACCAACTGAAGTAAAAGTTAGTTGACAAGAAAATGCACCTAACCTTGTTGAAAATAGAAATGTAAAAAGGAATACTGGTGAGACCAAAAAAGATTTTGACAAATTATCATTGGAGAGGGGCGGAAAAACCATTCAGCCAACTGAATTTCCTGTCGTTGCGACAGACGATATTAGCGAATTAACTTCTGTGTAATATTTTTAAATGTTTTTTTATGATCTTTTGCTGGAAAATATTATGGATGCAAGTGCAGAATATTGCTTATCAAAAAATTGGCCGGATATACAATAAAACTGACAAAAAGTGAGCTGAGGACATTTTTTGCAATTCCAATTGTATTCAGATATAATCAACTTTCAAGTAAGGCGGATTACTGGAGTTCAGGCACAGATATACGAAATATTGCAATCTCAGATGCTATGAGAAGGAATGATAGTATCATGAGGTTTCTTCATTTTCAACCAAATTCGGACTTTAACTTCTCAGATAAGTACTACAAACTTGGACCTCTTATACTTTATACATAGATATGCAGCATTACATATCAACGGGGCCTATTTCACACAATGGAACTATTGTGGAATATTTTGGAAGGCAGAGCTGCAAACAAGCTATACGAAACAAGCCCATTTGATTTGGATACAAAGTGTCGTATCAAAATGTCCACTGGATATCTAATAAATTTTGAACCATACCAGGGAAAGACTTATTGCGGTGACGAAGAAACCAAAACCAAATTTGGAAAATATGCCTCTTCAATACTTCAACTATTGTACTTCAAATTACGAATGCAAGTGATTCGATTTGACCAAATTTGACCAAATGCAAAGAAGATGAGTTGGAGACAACTGCGAGTCAAAAGTCAGGACTGAGTGTTGTAAGTACAATGTAGGTCTATGTATTAGCTGTTGTTTGCTATACCATACTATACAAATCTCATGCTTTTCTAAACATTGAACTTTTTTAAAAACTAAACTCTTCTTTAAGTTTATGAATTATAATTTGTGAATACTATAAATAGTTTTTAAAAAAAAAAGTTCTCAATTTTTGCATATATTCTCCGAGTGTCCTCATAAGAGGACACTCCCTAACTCCACTCACGAGCCTTATTTTTTTTTTTGATTTAAATTTTTTAGTTTATTAAGCCATTTCAAGACATTCTGTTGAATTTCGACAAATTTGAGTAAGTCTCTATTGCCTTCGGAGAAAAAGGGTTAACCTAGTTAAGTGGTAAGAATCCATGAATTCAATTGAATTTGGTTCAAGATAGAACCAAATTTAATTGGTTTGCCATCCCCTAATCCAGATTATCTACGACTAACATATACACATACTCATACATACATTTTTTGAATGGAGATTTCAATAAACCATAGCAAATCTATGCATAGCAAAGATGGTAGATTCTCACGAACAAGTTGTTCGTGTGTGATTGTTTTTTCCAAACTCATTGTCCTTGAATTTTCCTCTACTGACTGCAATTATGATTTTTTTTTTTTCATCAAAAATCAACGTCAACCCATTTCAACGCAAATCTCAATGGGGATTTGCACAGTAAAATATCAATCAATGATGAAACCTCATAGCGGAAAATTGACTTTTCAAGATGAACATCGACCCGATACTTTAGCGAATGTCCTTCCGAGTGCAAAAAATAAATAAATAAATAAAAAACCAAGAATCGAAAAACCAAGTTGGACATTCATGCCACATACACACACTTCCTGCAATCGGAACGTGTTAACCCCTTCAGTGTGAGAATTTATGTTTATTTAATATACACTTGATCCTTCGTTGAAATATTTACAACACTGGCATAAAACTGGAATATTCACTTTGGGTGGTGTGGTGGTGGTGATGAAGGTGATGGTGAATCGCATTTCACCAGATATTGGCGAGCTTATTTTTTTTAACCTTTTGCATTTATTTTGTGGTGGTAGGGCGTGTGTATTGGTCCAGCCCCAAAGTGCCTGACCATTAAATTTAATAATGTGCTTAACTCATAAAAATGGTGCTTGTCCTTTAGCTTTTCTTTCCTGGTCTCTTGGTCATGCAAAATAATAAATATGGCTACACATCCATTTCAGAGTTGCCAATATAGTATGATTTTAACTTTTCCTACAAGAAGATTCCTTTGCAAAAGCGAAGCACTTCACTAAATGAAATTCGAATAAGCTATTACGCACAGTGCATAAACAAGATCAATAGCGTAAAATTCAGGCCAGTATTGCTCACCATTAAGCACTTATCAGAGGGCTTGCCTTAATTAAAACCTGATTCACATGTAGGTACATTTGGCCAACTCTGCGAACAGCTATGACAAGGCATGCGTGAGGACGTATATATTGTATTTTGTCGTCTTGAACGACCGTCGTATGCGTCTCACAAGCTAAAAAAAGAAACCCTTCGGAAAAAACAGGGCTTGTTGTGAGTAATATAGTAAACGACGGTATTGGTTCACAAAATCCGCTTATAAGAAGAAGAAACCTATAAGAGGAAAGCAACAAGAGCCTTAGATAAAATTGGCCTCAATGCAGATGAATCATATAATCATGCAGATATAATAAAAACGTTAAGGTTGTCATCCAAGAAATACGATGGGATGGCTCAAATAAGCGGACTTCAAAGACTGTAACTGCTCTCTGCACATGGTTGGCTTCAAATTTGTCCTTAAGGATGTATCTGCTTGCAGCTGAAGTCATGTACTTTAAAAGTATAAACGTACACGTAAGACTGGTGGCAATCAGCAGCAAGCTTTTATTCGCCAACTTTGACCCTTTATCTACGTACATGTACATTTCCTAATGGGTTAAGAATTTAATTGCAGAATAAGTAACACGAACATTTTTGATAGCCCCGCTGGTACCAGTTTTGTAGTACGATTTCAGTTTAGTCCTAAAACAGACCTCTGTTTTGGCGATTACTTCTTCAATAATACAATAGTAATATTCAAAGTATTGCCCATCTGAAGCTATGACTTTTTCCCATCTTTCTGGCAATTTTTAGATCCCATCACAAAAGAACTGCCAATGAATCAAGCCAATTTTTGATATTCTGCTCTCATGTGAACCGTATTTCAGTGAGGGCGTTCTGCATCGACCGGAACAAATGGTAGTCAGAAGGGGCAAGGTCTGGGCTATAAGGCGGGTGGGGTAAGACTTCCCAACCACTGTTTTCCAAATAGTTCTTAACCAGAATACCAACGTGGGGCCGAGAGTTGCCATGGTGGAAAATTATTGCCTCGTGTCTGGTCGGATATTTCGGGCGTTTTTCGGCTACTGCTCTCTTCAAATGGAGTAATTGTGTTCGGTAGCGTTGTCCATTGATGGTTTCACCCGGTTTTAGCAGCTCATAATACAGCACTCCTATCTAATCCCACCAAATACGGAGCATTACCTTCGTGCCATGCATATTCGGCTTTGCCGTTGATTTGGCTGGGTGGCCGGGTTCACATATGATTTTTTGCGCTTGGAGTTGTAGTAATGGATCCATTTTTCGTCAACAGTAACAATCCGATGCAAAAATGACATCCTTTTGTGGCGTTCCAGCAGCATTTCGGACATGCAAAACCGCCTTTCGAAGTCTCTGCTTGAGTTCATATGGAACCCAATTTCCTTGCTTTTGAATATATCCAGCTGCTTTTAAACGTTTTGAAATGGCTGCTTGAATGACACTCAACACATTCTTTGGCAACAATCTTCATAGAGTAATGCTTCCAGTTCTTCATCTTCAAACTTTTTTGGCTGCCGAGGACGTTCATCGTCTTCCAAGCCAAAATCACCACTTTTAAATCGTGCAAAGCACTTTTGGCACGTTCGCTTACCTAGCGCATGTTCACCATAAACTTCCACCAAAATACGATGACTTTCGGCAGCAGTCAGCCCGCAAAAACACTTTTTCAGGCACAAAGTTCGACATATTTGAGTGAAAAAAAAAAATTATTGTTGTTTACGCTTTAAATGAATGATATATACTGAAATGACGTACAATGACAGTAGCTTTCCAACGCATGTTGCAATGGAATAATAACAATGGAATAATATAAGTTACACCACCTCTTAACAAACCGTACGAATTAAGCTATAGACCCAATATATGGAACATTGTAAGTGCAAAACTAATAACTCTATCGGAAGTTAGTATAATTTTTGCAAATGGCGTCGTACGTCAATCATATTTGACTTTTGTAAACTATAGAACCAGACAAGCAATAGAGCATTATATTCCGTAAGAGCGTGAACTAATTGTGTTGATGTTTTTAACTTATAATCGGTCGGTGGGCAAACATTCCAGCGCATAGCTTCCCAACTTGAACAGAGTGAAACCAGAGGAGATCAAGCAGGACGTGGCCGCCAATAGACTGGTCATTTGGCTGAGAATATCGCGGCTGTGGCTGCCGATGTCGCTGAAAACGAAGAACATCAACCAGACGACGGGAGAGCACCAGACGCACCCTACAGCAAATGTAAGTGAAAGACTTACACATGTTTTCGTAAAAAGTGCAAATAGTGCATAAGTTAATACCTCCTGACCGTCAGCCGCGTGTGAATAACTGTAAAGCCATCATCAATTTCAACAACGAAGAGGACGATTTTATATCTAAAATCATCATGAGCGACGAGGCATATTTCTACTTAAGTGGTTACGTCAATAAGCAAAATCTTCATTTCTTGGGCACTGAAAATCTGTGTGTGATGCATAAAGAGCCATTAGATCCACTCAAAGCCACTATGTGGTGCGGCGTTCACGCGAGAGGAGTGATTGGGCCGTATTTTTTCAAGAACGCCATCGGCAATACGGTCACTTTTACTTGCGAACGCCACAGGGTCATGATAAACTACTTCTTACTGCCGGAATTGGATAAGCGGGGTTTGGTGAACATGTGGTTTCAACAGGATTATGCAACACATCATGAGCCACAATGAATATTGTCAAGAAAACGTTTCCTGTACGCGTAATCTCTCATTTTGGCGATTTGGCATGGCCAGCAAGATCGCCCGATTTAACCATTATAGACTTCTTTCTTTAAAGCTATTTGAATCGCAGCCCTTAAGGAGAATATTCGACAGGAATGCGAACAGTTTTCACCGGAAATATTGCGGAAAGTCATGAAAAAAACAATTAAACGGGCACAAATGTGTATTAAGATTGGCAGCAGCCACTTGGCGGATATCATCTTTTTCACTTAACAGAAACATATGTAAATGTTAAATACCCAAATATTTTTTCGTATTTAGTAAAAAAGTAACTCAAAAACAAAATTGGATGATTAATTTTGTATTGTATATGGAAAATCATCAGTTTGACCTAGTTTCCTGCATTTTAGGATCCACAAGGCAATGTGATCGCCTCCTCATCATAAGCGAAAAATACGCATCCAGTATGTTAAACATTTACCTTTTTTTTACCGACCACAGTTGGTCAGACCTAGTAGTAGTCAGGATAGCAATACGGTTACCAAGGGCTGTACTTTGTCGAAAAAATACTACGGCCTGCACTTCCCTCGGAAATTATGTTCGAATTTTTTAGGAGATATCAATCGTCGTTTTTCTTAATTGCTGATTTAACTCATATTTTACACTTTTTTTAGAAATAGTTTTGTAAAAAGCAAAAATTATTTTTATTTTATACACGCATTGCGTTTTTATTTCTTTTGTTTATTAAAACGCACAGCTTAGCATTTAGATTGATAGCCGAGGAGCAGGCATAACAAGAAAAACCCGAACAGAGATGTGCAAGGAGGAATTTAGGAGACAAATTAAACGTCTCAAGCATTGTAAATAGAAATAATTAGTGTTGTATATTGTATATTGTTATTATATTGTATTATATTCATTTTACAACTACAGGGTGATAAAAGTGATGTTTAAATATTTTCTTGACTTTCTATCAGAAAATCTCAATGCATTACAAAAAACCATTTACTGTTCTTCTCTTAGAGCATGCCAAACTATTTTCAGAGGTTATTTTAAATGTCCTACCGATTTTAAAGAGTAAAATGTGCATAATTTGCATTTGCATGCCGATGTCAGCGTCAGAGAGAAGAAATATTACTCTAAGCTTGTACAAAAAATAAAAATTTCTTGGAGTAAAAAAAGGCACAGGCTTATTGGCTCTCCAACACCTAAACACGTAAATATCTGTACTACAACTGCAAGGGTATTCCAATTCCAATGTGTTGATCGTAAATTATTTAAGTTTGATAAAATTCCATTAACGCTTAAAAATATTTTTAATTTCCTCAGGTTTGTGATCATGAAATGAAGATTCGTGCAATTGATGCTTCCCACTCTGGATCGTGTCACAAAGCCCTCACATAGAACGTATCTATTGAAGTCGTGGATGTGAAAAACATTATTTATAGTAAATAAAAAATATTATTTATAGTATTGAAACTTAAAAAAAAAAAGTTTTTTTAGTTTAAATTATATTTTTTGTAAAAAACAAACAACTGTACGGCTTGTCGAAAGACAAAATGAAAGTGTAAGGTTTAACTTTGAGTATCCGCATGCGGCCAGTAAGTTAGAATAAGATAGTTTTTTAAGTTATTAAGCGTTGTTTTTTTTTTTTTTTTTTTGTATTGGGTCTATAACTATAACTTTTCGTGCGGTTTGCTAAGAGATGGCGTAACTTGTATTATTTCATTGTTATTATTCCATTGGAACATGCGTTGGAAAGCAACTGTCATTGTACGTCATTTCAGTATATGTCATTCATTTGAAGCGTAAACAACAATAATTTTTTTTCACTCAAATATGTCGAACTTTGTGCCTGAAAAAGTGTTTTTGCGGGGAGTTCTTCTTCATTACTTTAATATGAAGAAAACTGCTGCCGAAAGTCATCGTATTTTGGTGGAAGTTTATGGTGAACATGCGCTAGCTGAGCGAATGTGCCAAAAGTGGTTTGCACGATTTAAAAGTGGTGATTTTGGCTTGGAAGACGATTAACGTGCTGGGCAGCCAAAAAAGTTTGAAGATGAAGAACTGGAAGCATTACTCTATGAAGATTGTTGTCAAACACAAGAAGAGCTCGCAGAATCCTTGGGTGTCACTCAAGCAGCCATTTCAAAACGCTTTAAAGCAGCTGGATATATTCAAAAGCAAGGAAATTGAGTTTCACATGAACTCACGCCGAGGGACGTCGAAAGACGGTTTTGCATGTCAAAATTCTGCTGGAACGCCACAAAAGGAAGTCATTTTTGCATCGGATTGTTACTACTGATGAAGAATGGATCCATTACGACAACCCCAAGCGGAAAAAATCATATGTGAAACCCGGCCAACCAGCCAAATCAACGGCAAAGCCAAATATGCATGGCGCAAAGGTAATGCTCTGTATTTGGTGGGATCAGATAGGTGTGCTGTACTATGAGCTGCTAAAACCGGGTGAAACCATCAATAGACAACGCTACCGAACACAATTAATCCGTTTGAAGAGAGCAGTAGTCGAAAAACGCCCGGAATATGCGACCAGACACGAGGCAATAATTTTCCATCAGACAACGCTCGGCCCCACGTTGCTTTTCCGTTTAAGAACTATTTGGAAAACAGTGGATGGAAAATCTTACCCCACCCGCCTTATAGCCCAGACCTTGCCCCTTCTGGTTACCATTTGCTGCGGTCGATGCAGAACGCCCTCACTGAAATACGGTTCACATCAGAGCAGAATGTCAAAAATTGGCTTAATTCATTCTTGGCTGCCAGGCCGGTGCAGTTCTTTTGAGATGTGATCCACAAATTGCCAGAAAGATGGGAAAAAGTCAAAGCTTCAGATGAGCAATACTTTGAATAATAAAATTACACACCCAATATAGCATATAAGAATTAATGAATTGAACTAAATAAAAATGCATTGAAAATGAAAAAGATATAAAAAACATTCTCGACATCTGGATACATTACAATTTAAAAAATACGATTGATTATATTGTGACCAGTCTTAAAGTATATGTTTATATGCTTTTGACTCCTTACAGGCAAGCTGATAAAAATATTACCGAATGATGGTTCAACGAAGTGTACGCGAGCTGTCGAAATAAAATTGAGAAAACAAACGCTGTGCGAAAAAGTTGATGGAGATGCTTGCATCAATCAAGATCAATGCTTGCTACACTGTTTTCCGCACAAAGTACTAGACATTGTAAATATTTGTTTAGCCTTACATAATATTTGCATGCATTTCAAAAGTGATATTTCCGCAGCAATTCTTTGAATTGCTAAAGACTGGAGCAATTCAAACTTATAAAATGCAGCTGCACCTACAAACGATTCGGAACTGATGACAGAAGCACAACGTATTAGGAAATTATTAGAGAATTAAGATATAATCTTTAAACTTGGGAAATAATATTATTAAAACATAAGTACATAAGAAGATAAAAAAGAGAATTCATTTATACAATGGACCAGTTCACCAGCCAGCAAGATCTGTTGACATTACAGTATTTAGTTTTTTTATATGGGGAAGAATAAAAGAATTTGTTTACAAGTATTCAACCGAAATAGCAACTTTCAGTGATTTGGAAGAGCGTATTCTCGAAGTGTCATTAAAAGTCAGCCAGCAGTTAGCATCAATAAGCATTCAGAATGAAATCCAAAAACGGGCTCTGGCATGCATACAAAACCAAGAAGAACACCCTGAGCACCTGTTATAACTGTTTTAGTACACACAAAATAAAAATTATCTAATAAATAACCCTTTTTTTAAATTTTACCTGCTGCAGGTTTTCCCATGTAACATATCATAAAATCGATGGGTTTTTCTGCAAACTTATTGACGATTTTTACTTTAATGTTATAACGTTTATAGGAAAAAAATAGTAATACGTTATGTTTATCACACGTTTTCTGGAGAAAAGTGACCTTAAGGTCAAAAATTTTCATAGGCAAGAAAAATGGAACTGACTTAGAAATTAGATGCCTGAGGACTTAAACAAGATATCAACTTTACGTAAACGCAGTTACAAAGGCTTGTATTTATTCTAAAAATAAAGTTTTACCACTAGCATTAACAGTTTCCGTTAACATGGGTCAGGGTACATCAAAGTAAGCCTTTTCTTAAATCCCCAATAAGTGATTTCAACATTGGAAATAGACCCTTACTGTAGAACGATTTTTTTCTTAGAATATACCCAACATTTATTTCACCCTGTATATATTTAAGTATTGTACATATGTTAGTATACATCTTTTGTAGAAAACATAAAAAAAAAAAAACTTTTTTGTGTTTCTTTTTCTATTTGTATAAACTTGTATATTAAGTTGTAATTTAATCTTAATTTTACCATTTACGCAGTCTTTACATTTCTAGATTTAGGTGTTTTATTTCCTTTAAGACCTACTTTTGCTGGTTATAAAGCCGATTAAAAAATATGTGTCGTGGAAATTTTTTATACTTTTAATGACTTGTCCTACCTTATCACACATTTCGTTGTATTTGTGACTCTTTTCCCAAATTCTGCTGCGATCTGCAATTTTTGTGCAGATGATGTTTGTGTCTAACTTTTGCAGATGAGATTTTTGCAGATAGTTCCTGCTTCCTTAATGGACCCCAGTTATCTATAGAATCAAAGGGAGTGGCCGTGGTGTAGTGGTATATGCATAGACTCCTCAAGCAAAGGGTCTCGGGTTCGAATCCCGTGCGAGGCAATTCTCTGAAAAAATCTTTTTATAGAATTTGTATATAGTTACATGTTTATATCGTCGGCGTCAACTCTGACATGAAGGAATAACACTGTGGTTGCTGGCTGGGCAAAATGTAACGAACTAACAACTAGCACGTACGTACTTAAGACCCACTGGTTGAGGATGCACTGGTTCCAGTTTGACAACCACCTCTGGAAAAATATCGAAACCTAAAACCTGAATTTCAAAACTACTACACCACCCGCCCACGCCCTGGTGAAAAACCAGTAAAAGGGTATTCATATCCCACTGGTGTGGGCGCGAAATTATAAAAAAAAAACAGCTTTTCCCACAAAAAACTTTTTTCAGTTTCAAAATATTGGAGAACATTTTTCGCTATGCAGGTTTGGCCAATGCACTGATTCACTTATTAAGCATATCGTTATTATGGCTTCTTTCATAGAAGTGAGCCTATATTATTTGAAAGGGCGTCCCACAGTGCTATATCGATTTTTTTATTTTCTGTCAGCTTTTTTTTACATATATATTTTTTTTGTTGTAAAGGGTGATTCATCGTAAAGTTTGATTTATAATGTAAAATAAAATACATAAATTTGAAAGCGAACTTAAGATTTTTATTATTGGTTGAAAGAACAATTTACTTTTCGAAAATGATATCATGTAAATGTTAGCCACGACGACGTTTTAGGTAGTTCATTCGGAAGGTTCAATTTTGGGCGACTCGAGAAAATAGTCCTAAGGTGTGATATCGCACGATCTAGGCTGCCAACTTACCGTAGCAAAACGTGAAATTAAGTGCTCACTAAAATTAATTCTCAACAAGTCCATTGTTTCAAGCGCTGTATGGCTCGTAGCGCCGTCTTGTTGAAACCAGAGTTTACCGAGACCATGTGCTTGAATTTCAGGAAGCACATAGTCCGTTAACATGGCGCGATAACTGTTCCCATTGACGGTAACATTCTGATTTGCTTCATTTTTGAAGATATATGGACCAATGATTCCACCAGCCCATAAACTGCACCATATCGTTGGTTTTAATGGATGTAATGGTAGCTCTTGGTATTCTTCGGGTTGCTCATCAGCCCAAATGTGCAATTTTGTTTATTAATGTATCTATTGAGTCAGAAATGTACCTCATCACTGAACAAAATTTTACGATAAAACACCGGATTTTCATTGAGTTTTTCCAGAGCCCATTCACTGAAAATATGACGCAAGTTCAAGTCGCCTGGCTTTATTTCTCGTACAAGTTGAACTTTGTATGCTTTTGGGCCCAGATCCTCACGTAAAATACACCAAGCCAAGCTGCTGAGAACGACGACGAATCAATTCGTCACGGTCTTCGCGTACACTCTCAGCTACAACTGCTATAGTCTCTTCACTACGTGCTGGATGTGCTCTAACCGGTCGAGTATCATCCACTAATGAAAACTGGGACTCAAATTTGCGAATGGTATTCTCAATAGAATCGCACGGAAAACATTTCTCACAGAACGGCGATTTTCGAGGTTTTTCTTTTTGGTAAGGACTTGCCTGATCACGACGATTGCAACAACTAATACTCGTATAAGGAGAGTTATTAGGCTGTAGTTAATTGTAGCGTTTACTTGTCCTTTTTCTTCTAGCTCGGTTAACTGAGCCGTGCTGTTAATGTGCACTTCTTTTACCATTTTGGGGGTTAGAAGTTCATCGTACTTCTTGGCTGATAAGCTTCATTTTTATTTAACCGGATTTCTTCTATGGTTGAAATGTGTTGATTGTTAGCCTGGTCGCAATTTGAAGGTCTGCTTTTTAGCAAATTTGAAATACTCGTCCAATCGTCGTTTTTTAAAGCTAAAAATTCGATTATTTTTACAAACAGTTAAGTTGTTAAAAGATGTACGAGTACGTTCTTTCTTAATACCATATAAGTCATTGCCATAACATAATATTTTCTCGAAATTTAGTTTTACAATTTTATGTATTATTATATTTTATTGGCTCAAAAAGTAGCATTTCACATAAAAATTTCTTTTTTTGGAGACACATATACTAAATATATAAAGCTTGAAGCTATTTTATGCTTGATAATTCGATTGCTTGTTCTAAATTGACAAATGGAATGTTTACTTTCATCGAATTTTTTCTTTACAATTTTTAGTTTGGAATTTAACAGAATGAAAGAGTTTACAGTTTCACTTTCATAATAAGGCATAATTTATATTTATAAATTCTTCTTTGACTATATGGTATCTTACTTAAGCTTAGTGCTTAGAAGGAAGTGATTTTCTATTTTTTTTTTTTCAGTTTTAATGAGTATAACCTCGCTTATCTATTTTCTCTATGTGCAGTTTGTTGATTATAACTTGTTTATTATTGTTCTGTAGCAAATTATGATTATGTAATTTTACAATTTGGAAGTCATTTCATTTAGGAAATTTGGAAGTATAGAATAGGTAGTTGCGAGTTATTTTTGTTCGGGTAATGTCCTATTTGATTCGCTATATTTTCGATCGTTTTCTCGTAGTGGTTTAAATCTGCAACCAACTTCAGACTGCCATAATTTCCAAACCGTTACTGTGAGCTCAAATTTTGACACATAACAGATAATTCTATTATTTACAAGCCTTTTAAACGCACTGTTGTGTTGAAAAATTTTTATCCGCGATGGAATTCAAACGTGATAGTGTGATTGCTTTGTATTTGGCTGTAAAACCACAAGTAGCTATCATTAGAGCCCTCCAGCACCTCAACGTGAATAAATCATTTGTGTCTCGAACCATAGCTCGTTACCGTGATACTGGCAGCGTTACAAAATGCCATGGAGGTAGTCATAAAAAAACAGCAACATCGGCACAAATGGATCGGAAAGTGAAGGTTCGAATTGAGCGAAATCCGTGTCGAAGTGGAAGAAAAATGGCTCGTGAGCTTAACATATCGTTGAAACGGATGCAACACATACTGATAAATGAGCTTAGGCTTAAGCCATTGAAGTTCCAAAAAGCACACGATTTTATACCGCAACAGAAAAAAGTTAGAGTCGTAAGAGCGAAGGAGTTGCTAAGCTTACACGTAATTGGTGAGTTGCCAAATTTGGTTTTTCCCGATGAGTCGCCATTTGTTATCGAGCAATATGTCAACAAACAAAATGACCGAGTTTACTTGCCTGAGAGGTCCTTCGAAAATTTACACCTTCGCACGGCCACCACAAAACAGGCAGCACCGATGGTCAGGGTTTGGGTCGCCATAACCGCCGATGGTCGCTCTCCGCTCGTATTTTTGGACCGTGGCGTCAAAAGTCATGCGATCATATACCGTGAAACTGTCTTAGAGACAGTATTGAAGCCTTGGGCAAACAATCATATCGGTCGGAGACCGTGGACATTTCAACAAGGCTCGGCACCGTCTCACAAAGCGCGTGTCAACTAAGATTGGTTAAAAAAACAATGTTCCATACTTCATTTCTTCGACACAATGGATTGCAAATTCTCCGCATGCAAATCCGTTGGATTTCTCTGTCTAGACTATTTTGAAGGCGAAGGTTGGCATTAAAAAATACCAAAGTTTGGATCACCTCAAACAAGCAATTCGCCGGGAATGGGCCAAAATACCGCAGAGCCACTTGCGTGCAGCGTGCGATGCTTTCTTCGGCCGTCTCAAGGCCATTATTCGCGCCAAAGGTGGACATACTGAAAACTACTGATACAATTTAAAAATCAATGTATTTTCCAACATTTTTTGCTTTGGCACAATAAAATTTATCAAAAAATAAAAAATCATAGCATTTTAAAAAGTTGCAGTTCGAGTCAGTCACACTGTATTATGTGGACTAATTTGATTGTACCGGTTTGGTTGTAGCAACATAGAATCTGAAATGGACAAATAATCCCTAACATTATTTTTATAGGTAATTTTGCCTGATTATGGTAAAACGGTGGTTGATCTGTCTTCTTTAACTATTTCTTTTTTAAACTTTGCAGAAAGCTTTGTACCAAGCCGCTTATTAATTCTAACATATATTTCTGCCCTGGGAGAATAGATTTCAATGGGATGTGACTTTTTTTATGGTATTGGTATTTTATTTTCTTATACCTTAGTTGTTCGCTATTCTTTTTCGTATCCTTTTCATATTGTTTTAAGTCTGTGCTAATGTTTCGTCCAAAAAATATTTCTATGGATCTTTTACAGGTAACGGAATGTATAGAATGTAAAGAATTTATACTCATATACTGCATGATATAAGGGTTGGGTTTTTTCGGTTTTCAAATATATCATAATTTATGAGATATAATGAAAACTATCTTTTTGTCCGTTAACCGAACTGCTATATGGAGGCGTTTTATAAATTTGTATTCCGAGTTGGTCATGTAAAACAAAATGTTGCCGAATTAAAAAATTTCTCCTTAACAAATATAACTATTATAGGGAACACCAAAAGCGAAAATCAATTGTCTTAACGGTTTTCTTATATTCTTGGTAGCTTTGATTCTGATTTGAACGTAATTAGAAATTTTATCTATTGCTGTTAAGACTAAATTTCTGTCAGTCCAATAGATTGGGTTTCCTAAATTTAGGGTTTGTTAGAATGGCGCTCGCATTTTTGGTCCTTTTATACTCGACATTGTTTTACTACATATGTCTTGTGAATAAATGAGACTTCATCCTAGCAATATAGATTTTCATTGTATTTTATTTTCATTGGTACTTCTGTCCGCGCGGTTATGTTCCTTAATAATTTCGTGTCTTGCTCTATTTGATTTTCGATATCTTTGACCTGTACGAGGGCTGTTTGATGAGTACCCGGATTGGAAAATAGGTGGCGCTACTGAGCCAAAATTTGTGTACCATCACACATTTGGTGACAATCCGATGCCCATTTCAAAACATCGTAGGAGTGTTTTTTGCGACTATGGACAAAGAGCAGTATCGCTCCGTGATCCGAACCTTTTTTTTGAGTGGCAAAACCTGAAATCAAGCCCATTGTGGTGTATGGTGTATATGGGACCCATTCACCTTCCCTTTATTGGGCCGACGACGTTGATTTAAGAAAGAAACGACTACAACTGGCAAAGAAAAAAGTGCTCTTCCGCCAAGATAAGGCATCGGCTCACACCTACGAAGTCGCCACAGCCCAATTGATCGAATTGCACTATGAACTGTTCCCCCATCCACGGTATTCTCCGGATTTGGCTCCCTGCGACTTCTTTTTCTTCTCAAACCTTAAAAGATCGGTCGCCGGAAAGAAGTACGGGTCGAAGGAGGAAGTCATCGCCACCGCGGAGCAGTATTTTACAGGCCAATAAAAGTCGTACTATACGGAGGGCTTAAAAAAGTTGTAGCACCGCTGGAAAAGGTGTACCGAGTTAATAGGGTACTATATTGAAAAATGAATTGTCAAAACCTAAAAAAGTTATGTTGTCATTTCTAATCCAGGTATTCATCACACAGCCCTCGTATTTGGGTAAATCGTATTTAATACTACTTTAAAGGCACTTTATCACAGAAGTGCCTACTCAGAGTGTGTCTAACAGAGACATTGCGTAAAGAAAGGGTGTGCGAAACTGAGATTTGAAAATAACGTTATATCTGAATTATCTTGACTATGAAGAGAATATTCACGTTGAGGCTCAATTCAACACAACTGAAGTTGAGCGAATTAAAGTTGTTTCTTAATCTTCGAAGTATAGGCTCAGCTATTGTACAAGACGGGGATATCAAATCTGTGTTGGGTACACTATCAGGATCTGAAGATCCAATATTACCACACCAACTAAGAGTTTCTCCATCCATTGTACTGCATTAGTATATGTTGTTAATATTGAAGCTAATTATTTGAAGTTCTTTTGTATTGAATTGTGAAAAAGTATTTTCGTCAACTCTGACATGAAGGCATAACACTGATGTTGGAGTGGTTGCTGGCTGAGCTAAATGTAACGAACTAACAACTAGCACGTACCTAAGACCCACTGGTTGAGGATGTACTAGCTCGTCCCGTCCAGTTTGACAACCACCTCTGGGAAAAATATTAAACCTTATACACCTAAGTTTCAAACTACTTATGGCCCTGGATAGACCAGCTGCAGCTATGTAGTTAAAATCCATGGAAAGAAGTGAGTACAAATCTCTAATTACGAACCAAACATGGGATTTAGTTGACCTTCCGCCAAATCGGCATGCCATCAAATCGAAATTGGTTTTTAATATTAAGCATGACAAGCAAGGAAAGCCTGTTCCATATAAGTCAAGATTGGTGGCAAAGAGTTGTAGTCAGAGACAAGGGCTTGATTATAATGAAACCTATTCGCTCGTCATGAGATATTCAACTATCCGATTAATTTTGGCTTTGGCTGTTGAGCTTGATCTCAAAGTTCACCAAGTAGATGTTTCATGCGCATATCTGAATGGTGACATAAAGGACGAAATTTATATGCAACAACCTGAGCACTTCGTAGACACAAATCACAAAGACAAGGTTTGTAAATTAAAAAAGTCATTGTTCAGCTGGAAGCAATCTGGCAGAGAGTGGAACAGCAAACTTGATTCCATACTAAAGAACATGGGCTTTTCACGTTGTGCTTCAGACTCTTGTGTATACACTAAGAACAAAGAGAAATAGTTCAATATTATCGCAGTATATGTCGATGATAACAGCTAACATAGAACAGGCACTTGGTAATTCGTTTGACCTAGTAGACAAAGGAACAATTGATTTTTTCTTAGACATCGAAATCAGCCGTGATGAAAAAACAGTATAGATTTCTCTCTCCCATGAGCAGTAGGTATATTGCATAAAAAATTTGTTATTAAAATACAGGAAGTGCAACACTCCTCTCGATCCAGGCGAAAAATTAAAAAAATGTTCCGATCCCGCATGTTCTAAAGTAGACTTAAGGGAGTATCAGTCGTTAATTGGGTCTATGATGTATTTAGCGGTTTCTACCAGACCAGACATTATACATGCCGTTAGCAAATTATCTCAATTTGACATTAACCCACACAAGGAACATATGACAGCGGCTAAACATTTATTAAGGCATTTGAATACGACTTTTAAATTTTGTCTTTCACTCCAAAAGTCGGGGAAGCTGCTAACAGGTTTTGCGGAAACTGCGAAGACAGGAAATCTTATACTGGCTACGTTTTTTTGTTGGCAGATGGACCAGTTTCTTGGGAGTCACGTAAGAAGATTACTGTAGCACCTAGTAGTACGAAAGCGGAGTACATGGCATTGGTGGCGGCAACAAAAGAAGTAGTTTACTTACGGAATCTACTAATTTAAGTTCGCAACAATTCTGTATTTCACTCAAGATCTAAGCGTATAGATATTAAATACAACTATATCCGTGAAATATAAATAAAATAAATCTCTAATATCCTTAAAATATGTGCTTACGATAGAAATGATAGCAGATATTTTTACAAAAATTTTAAGTAAATCCAAGCAGGTACATACACATATATTACTGAAAAATTGTTGTCAATATAAGTTTTTATGATTACTATTCTTCAGAGATATTGTATTGAGGGGTAGTATTGAAGTTAGTTATTTGAAGTTCATTTGTATTGAATTTTATCTTACTGGCAACACACTCTTAAATTTCTCTTTACTGTATTCATACATTATTACTGAATTCTGAACTGTTAAATAAGTTAGTTGCTTCTGAAACTCAAAAACGAAACTGTGTGTTTTATTTCCCTAACAGTTAAAAGGGTATACCATAGATCTACAAAAGTGTCGATGCCAAGCAAAAATATGGCTTTGCCGAACCAGATTTTCAATAAACAGATTACCCAGAAACCTTTAAATGTTACTTTACAAAGGCAAAAGGGGCAAAAAGGAAATATCAACTAAAGATATTGAATGGCCTTATAGTATAACTTGAACGAATTTGATACCAAATAGTCCTCACTTCCTGGACATTGACAATGTGTTCTAAAAGTTCACCTATGATGCAACATAATTAAATCCCTGATAACCTTCGAGTAATTGAAAAGATGCGAATGAATTGTCATAACAAGAAATTCTTTTGGAAATAGAAAGTATTCTGGATATATGTCGGCACGGCAACGCTGACCTATTCCTACCCATACCCAGATTGGTATGCACACAGTGGTGCGACTACGAGTTTTCGTAGGTGGGTACGCTGTTTTATTTAACAAACTGAAACTCTCTGTCTCCCAATGGAATCAATAAATGAAACTTTTATTAACTTGAACTTATTTTGAGCTCAATTCGCATTTTGTTTTTCACTTAAAATTGAGTAACTCGCAGCAATATTTTGAATAGCCAAGTTGAAGAAGTGCGCCCCAGGAAGCGATGGTCAGGTCTTGTGGTCGGCCTTTGTTTTTACTGCGAGAAACTGTGAATTTGAAAGGAATGAAGAGCCAACACAAATTGTGGGATATTAAATTCGCAACACAAATACTCATACAATTGAATTTTATTTGAATTCTGGCAAATGGTAGCATTGCGGAAGTAACAGAAGCAGGAGCAGTATCCTGGCTAAACAAAGCAAACGGTGGCTGTGACGGGGGGTAATAGGAGAATACAACAGAGGCAGCATTTATAGATTCCCTGGTGAAAATCTCTGGGAAAATAAAAATAATTTCTCCAATGGAATATTAAATTAGAAAATTCCTGATACAAAAGCAACTTCTGAATTGTCGGTTGGCTTATTTCCAGATGATTAGAATCACAGATTTCCTTTAAATTGCAAAAGAAGGAGCAAGCACAATAGAAGGAACCAGAAAGAACCCAAAAGCTAGATTTGATCTATGGCTCCGACTCCTTATAATTTTCTTCCTCCTTATTGCATGTTAGTTAGGTGAAAGGAATTTACTGCGTGTTTGCTTTTAAATACGAGTCAATACATACATATGTACGAGTAGGTATGCACATTTATTCCTACTATATATTGAAAATGACGTAATCACTTGAAACAAAGTTAATTGAGTTTGAGAATAAGTATAAGGTACATCTAATGAATGGTGTACTATGTAAACTTATTTGCTTGAGATAGAAGAGAAAAAAAAAAAGAAAAAAAAAAAAACATTAATTACAACACTCCTAAACGAACGAGGAAGACAGGAGAAAATGTATTTGAATGACAGCCTAACACAACAAACACGCCAATCTTCAACTTGGCAGGAACACAGAGGAACCTAAAAGGGTACTCCTATGTATAGACTAAAAAGGAAACAATTTACATGCTGAAGTAGGAGGGTGAAAATGCTGTAACAATTACATGTGCTGAAGATTTAGATAAAATATGAGTATTTGTAATCCCGATCCGCGTTTAGTCCCTACTGCATGTGATAATATAGCCAAATCACCTTCTTAATCCATTGTGTTTGTTTACATTTTTTTTTTTATAATCCCGCGCGCACCAAGGGGATATGAATACCCTTTTACTGGATTTTCTCCAGTGTGTGGGCGGGTGGTGTAGTAGTTTGAAACTCAGGTGTATTAAGGTTTCGATATTTTTAACAGAGGTGGTTGTCAAACTGGGCGGGACTAGCCAGTGCATCCTCAACCAGTGGGTCTTAGCACGTGATAGTTGTTAGTTCGTTACATTTAACCCAGCCAGCAACCACTCCAACATCAGTGTTATGCCTTCATGACATGCCTTCAGAGTTGACGCCGACGGGATTTTCATATATCATATATCACATTAAAACATTCGAAGTTTTTTTTTTTTTTTTTTGTAGCCCTTCGTTAAGCTCTCGTAAATTTACCAGTTCTTATTGTTCTATGAAAATGAATTATTGGGTTTATAGCATTATTGGCGTAACTTGTATTATTCCATTGGAACATGCGTTGGAAAGCTACTGTCATTATACGTCATTTCAGTATATGTCATTCATTTGAAGCGTAAACAACAATAATTTTTTTTCACACAAATGTGTCGAACTTTGTGCCTGAAAAAGTGTTTTTGCGGGGAGATCTTCTTCATTACTTTAATATGAAGAAAACTGCTGCCGAAAGTCATCGTATTTTGGTAGAAGTTTATGGTGAATATGCGCTAGCTGAGCAACGTGCCAAAAGTGCTTTGCACGATTTAAAAGTGGTGATTTTGGCTTGAAAGACGATGAACGTCCTGGGCAGCCAAAAAAGTTTGAAAATGAAGAACTGGAAGCATTACTATATGAAGATTGTTGCCAAACACAAGGTTAAGAACTATTTGGAAAACAGTGGATTGGAAGTCTTACCCCACCCGCCTTATAGCCCAGACCTTGCCTCTTCTGACTACCATTTGTTCCGGTCGATGCAGAACGCCCTCACTGAAATACGGTTCACATCAGAGTGGGATATCAAAAATTGGCTTGATTCATTCTTGGCTGCCAAGCCGGTGTCGTTCTTTTGGGATGGGATCCACAAATTGCCAGAAAGATGGGAAAAAGTCATAGCTTCAGATGGGCAGTACTTTGAATAATACTATTGTACATGTTTTTCTTAAATAAACGTTCAAATTTTGAAAAAAAAAACGCACGAAAATAATTATATACCCAATAGATCAGTATAATATTTCAGACTTTATTCGTTTGTTAAATTGCAATGGAAAATATTTTGCCGGTAGTGTAATGGTATTTGTAAAAAATGGTTACTTCACTGAATACTCGAAACTAAAACTAGAGCTGATGGTCTGAAAGTTTGTTTTAATTTCAATAGCCAAAATTATAAATGTTATGTTTCTTTAGATTTCATGAATTTAGTAAATGTGTCTTTATTGATGAATTAAGTAATGTTCTTGATTGTTGTAGCGATAAAAACCTAATTATGATAGGTGATATAAACATTGATTTATTGAACCATTTTGTAAAAGATACTGAAATATATTTGTATCTATTGGAATCACATGGTCTGAGGAGTTTTATTAATGAACCAACACGCGAATTTCTTACAACAAAAACTTGTATTGACCATATTTTTATACGTCTTCACAAAAATTTTAAAAAATTTTTTTCAAGGAAAAGTACATGATCATAGATTTAGATCATTGCCTCATTAATCTTTGTTTGGTTCCGAATAACATATTAAAAAGTCCTATAAGATCAATTAAGTCGAAGGTAACCATTGACTTTTATTATATGAAACATGGGACCAAGTCTTTTTAGAATTAAACCCTTCAACTGCATAAAACATTCTTCTTATGCATCCAATCATAGTTGCAAAAAAAAAAAATTTTTTTTCCTGAAACCTTGGATGAATTACAGACTATTAAGGCTCATCAAAAGAAAAAATACCTTGGCTCAAAAATATAAAAGAAATGTAATGGTGATATGTGCAAAACGGTTTAAAAAACATTCATGATGCAAGATATTATACAGCTTCGTTTGTTAAAGCTAGGGGAAATGGGAAAAAGAAATAGAAATTTGTGAAAATTTAAGCTATCATTGGAAATTTCAACTTCCTGCAATATTTTCTCATAATCTGCTGAATTTTGCCAGCCGGATAGTTTTGTATTTCAGGAATTCTCGTCTTGAGAGATTTATAGGTCTATCTTATCCTTGAAAAATACAAATTACTACACAAGCGATGAAATATCTAGTTTTCTACTTAAAAAAATTGCCTTAAATATTGTTGACATACTTAAATAATTATTCAATCTTAGTGTTCGAAACGGCTACTTTCCTAGCCAGCTTAAATACGCTGAAGTGAAGAGAAATACTCTTAAAAAAAGGGTAAACAGATAATATGTATTTCGAATTATAGACCTACTATATATCCCTTTTTGTCTACGTTATCTATTGTAAAATTTTTGAAAAGTTGATTAACTCACGAGTCTTATCATTTTTAAATCGAAACAAATATATTAGTACAAATTAATTCGGATTTAGGAACGGAAAGTCAATTGAGGATGACTTTAAGACTTTTTAGTCAGCCTCATGAGGGCGTTAACTTCATAGTAAATAAATAATACTGAATAACATTGGTTTAGGAGGAATAATAGATAAATGGTTTTGTTCTATTTTAAAAGAAAGGAAACAAAAAGTTAAACTAAATCACAATCTTAGTGAATCTTGTTTCCTTAAAAATGGTGTTCCCCAGGGTTCCGTTCTCGGTCCCTTATTATTTTAAATTTACATAAATTCAAGGTAAGGTGACACAATGTCATAACTGCCACATTAAACTTATTGTGCGATCTGTGCGCACAGAACAGTTGAACGAAATAACTTCTCACATAATAAATGTGCTAAATGAAATAGAGCTACCGATCCAACCTGTACAAGTAAAGCAAAGTATCTCGAAATAAAAAAAAGAAAAATCAGCTCGTTCCAATTTCGAATTAAAGCTCCAGTCTCTGCACATGCACATGTTCAAGATTCCTCGTAAAAACCGGTTTTCTATGATTCGATGAATGATTTTCCATTGCTCCCAACGAAAAAAAGTCACCGATCAGAACAAAGAGATTGCAAGTTCCAACACTAAACACCAAATAACCGCGCTTGGGAAATTAGATCCATTGCCATCTGTTAAAAATACCTCATGTATTACCAATACATTATATAAAAACAACAGCAATTCATCTATTTTTTTCAATTAAAAAACTAAATGCCCTCTGTATAGAGATGATAAATAACTTAACATTTTGTTAAAATAATATTGAACAATTTAATGTAACCGCACATTTAGGCTCTAAATTTCTACCACCTTGATCAAAAATTCAGAAAATTAAAAATACAGGTTTATTCATCTAAACCTATATTGTCCCCTTCAAAGTAATCCCCATTGACTGCAACACACTTATGCCAGCGCTTGATCCAATCCTCGAAACATTTTTTATATTCGGTTTTCGGTATGTCCATCATTGCTTCCTGCAATTTTTCCATTACTTCCTCTCGGCTGTTGAAACGCGTTCCCCGTAGTGTTTTTTTAAGTCGATTGAACAGAAAGAAGTCACAAGGAGCCAAATCAGGTGAATTCGGTGGCTCTTGGATGGTATATGTTACATTTTTCATCAAAAAATTACGAAAATTGATGGCACTGTGCAATGGCGCGTTATCATGGTGCAAAATCGACAAGTTATCTGTCCAAAATTCTGGTCTCTTTCGGCGAATTGCTTCACGCAAACGTCTCATAACGCCCAAATAATACTCTTTGTTTACTGTTTGGCCTTCTGGGAAAAATTCATGATGCACTACACCGCTGTAATCCATGAAAACCGTGAGCATTGTCCTCTTTTTTGACGTGGTTTTTTGGTCTCGGCTCATTTGGTGAACGCCATTCACTTGCCTGATGTCTGGATTGCTTGTCGTATTCACAAACCCACGTCTCATTTCCAATAATGATCCCTTTGTTTGCTCCTAGTCAAATATCGCACCCAACTTCTCTTAGTGCCTTGAGTTCTGATCATATCATGATCGGGAATAAAAAATTGCAATATATACAACAATTGTATAAAACCAGTTGGAAAATGTTTCAAACAAGCTTGAATACAAGTCTTCGAAATACAATATACCCACTAATTAAGTTTCAGTTGATAAATGTGTTCCCAAAGTAATAAAAAAAGGCAATTGTTGAAATAAGAAACTTCCGGTCCACGTTTTAGAACTCATGGTTTTTCATTTTCACCAGCTTATTTCTAGAGAAATTTCAAAATTGCGTACTGAAAAATGGAATAATAAACTAAAAGTTCTTGACAAAAATGGAAAACCTTTCTGAAACATTCTAAAAGTAATGAAAACCAAAAACAGGAAGATTTCGTTTTTGAATGATTCTGCGCAAACATTTTGCACAGATTTAAATAAAGCCAATTTATTTGCAATTTGTATTACAAAATCTAGGCGATAGGGAAACAAATAGTTTAGCGAATAGAACAATTAAAAAGTTCAATGCCACCCATGAAACGACACCTTCTTACGCATTCGTTGTGCATGAATTTATTAAAATCATTATAAACAATATCTACAAATAAACCGAAGGTTTAGATCAAATTAAAAATATTTATTTAAAACAAATTTTGAAAAGTGTTATAAAATATCTCATTTTTTTATAAATGCCTGTTTAAAAATGCAATTCTTTTCAATTGAATGGAAAAGGGTAAAAGTTGTGCCTGTTGTTAAAGCCGGAAAGGCTTCTGATACTGCTGGTAGTTACAGACCAATTAGTTTGTTAAGCAGCATAAGCAAAATCAAAGAGAAGGTTTTAAAAGAACGAACCCTAAAAATTGTTCATTACAAAAGAATATTTCCTGATGAACAATTCGGATTTAGAAGGTTTCACTGCACCTTCAATTCTTCATCAAAAAGAATTTGTCAGCATATTCAGGACAACCGTGCACAAGACAAGTCAACTGGAATGATTTTACTTGACATAGAAAAGACGTTTGATTCTGTCCGAAATAAAGGAATTATTTATAAAATGATTACATTTAAATTCCCGTTATTTATATGTAAAATAGTCCAAAGTTTCTTGTCAAATAGGTGCTATAAGATTTATGTCGATTGTGGTATTTTTTCTTTAGTGAAGTTTAACTTTGGTGTCCCTCAAGGATCCGTGCTTGGCCGACTGTTATACAATATAACATATTTTCATCGGATTTTCCAGCTATCCCGCAATATGTGAATCAGCCTTATTTGCTGATGACACAGTAATATATTCATCAGACACATTCGGTCTCAATATAAAGAGGAATTTAAAACTGGCTGTTGAAATATTTAAAACTTATTATAACAAATGGAAAATAAAATTGAATGCGGACAAATTTCAAACTTTATTTTTCTCACGAAAAAGAAAGATTTGTCATCTTGCGAGCATATTACTTAAAATCAATGACAAAGACATAAATTGGGAAAGGTCTGTAAAATATTTAGGTATACACCTTAATACTAAGCTTACGCTCAGCTTTCATATTAATATTACACTCAAGAAAATAAGTCTATCAATAAATTTACTTTATCTTTTCATAAATCGCAATTCCGTATTAACATTATATTCAAGGTAATCTTCCAAGCAATATTATTTTATGATTGTCCTGTATGGGAAAAAGCTCCTTACAGTTACATTCAGGTCTCATAAAATTAACTACTTAAAATATATGATACCTTGGCATCATTCGACTATACATAGATCTTCACCAAAAAGCAAATATTGAGTTGATCTCTGAACGAATTTAAAAACTCGAAAATAACTTTGTTTGTAGCTGTAACAGTTCTGATAACCCACTGATTAACCAAATGCATGTTTGGGATAAATATTTATCCTTTTATTTTATTTTTTGCTTGTTAAACAAAATCATTCATGTTATATACCTACACACACATATGTACACCCTGCCTGACTCGAACTGCAACCAACTTCAAACCGTTCATGACAGTGAGCTCAAATTTTGACACATTACAGATTATTATTTACAATCCTTTTAAACGATTTGCTTCTTAGTTGTGTTGAAAAATTTTTATCCGCGATGGAATTCAAACATAATTGTGTGTGATTGCTTTATATTTGGCTGGAAAACCACAAGTAGCTATCGTAGTAGCAACGCCATGGAGGTGGTCATAAAAAACAGCAGCATCGGTAGAAATGGGTCGGAAATTGAAGGCTCGAATTGAGCGAAATCCGCCTCGAAACGGAAGAAAAATGGCTAGTGAGCTCAACATATCGTTGGAACGGATGCAATACATACTGCAATTGCTCAAGCAATTGAAGTTCCAAAAAGCACACGATCTTACACCGCAACAGAAAAAATTAGAGTCGAAAGAGCGAAGGTGAGTTGACGAATTTGATTTTTTCCGATGAGTCGCCATTTGTTATAGAGCAATATGTCAACAAACAGAATGACCGAGTTTACTTTCCAGAGAGATTTCGAAAATTTACACCTTCGGACGACCACGAGAAAGCAGGCAGCACTGACGGTGCCATAATCGCCGATGGTCACTCTCCGCTCGTATTTTTGGGCCGTGGTGTAAAAATTAATGCGATCGTATACCGTGAAACTGTCTTAGAGACAGTATTGAAGCGTTGGGCAAACAATGATTTCGGTCGGAGATCGTGGACATTTCAACAAGACTCGGCACCGTCTCATAAAGTGCGCGTTAACCAAGATTGGTTAAAAAACAATGTCCCACAATTAATTTCTTCGACACAATGGATTGAAAATTCTCCAGATGCAAATCTGCTCCATTTCTCTGTCTGGGGTATTTTGAAGGCGAAGGTTGGCACTAAAAAATACCAAAGTTTTGACCATCTCAAACAAGCATTTCGCCGGGAATGGGCCAAAATACCTCAGAGCCACTTGCGTGCAGCGTGCGATGCTTTCTTCGGCCGTCTCAAGGCTATTATTCGGGCCAAAGGTGGACATATTAAAAACTACAGATACAATTTGAAAATTGATGTATTTTCCAACAACATTTTGCTTTGGCAGAATAAAATTTATAGCATTTTAAAAGTTGCTGTTCAAGTCAGGCAGGGTGTATATATTATATTTTTGTTTCTTTTCTTTTCTTTTTAAAAGGTATTTTTTTAATTGTTTATTTTGTTTTTATTTATTATAATTATTTATTCATAAATTAATTTATAAATTTATTTAGTTATTTTTTTTTTAAATTTGCTTAGTTATGTGTTTAAATTTTAATTTTTTCTTAATTTTTCGTTTATTAACTTTATTACTTTATTTTTAATCATATCGGTTATTCAATTGTATACATTCTAGTCATTGTCATCTTTTTCTTTTCTAATTACTTTGAATTGAAGGTTTTTAATGGGATTTTGTTTCAAACAAACAATATTGCCGTTTTGTATATTTTTTACTAGTATTACGATAATGTTTCAAATGTTAGATAATTAAAATCAAATTTCAGAATTGTAAAATGTGCGGTTACAACACCTTTGAGATTGTTTTGCAAAATAAATCTATCTATCTATCAAGACTTTGATTTTCGGATCACAAACTTATCATTAGTGGTAAATCAAACTTAGGTACTTTAAATTATCTGGTAGTGTCTTACATGATTACAATCTTTCTTTTCATGCACATAATTGTAAAAGGTTCAGCTTACTTATACATAGCTGCGGAAAAAGTAACTTCAATGACAGCCATCCACGTTCATGGATGATTTGCTTTAAAATTGAAGCAGTGAAAAACTTTCAAATTCACATTCAAAACATAAAAGAATATATCGTATTGGTCTTACGACCAATGTATCATCTGAAACAGTCTTGTTCGAGGTTACAGTACGATATTGTAAGTTGCGGTGGTTCGTATTTTAGCTCCTACAAAAAGATTGTTATTCTCTAAGCATGAGTCTATTTAAAGACTTACCACTACCACTACGCTACCACTAAGCCACCTTTACGTATTTAAAGTACTAAGAGAATTTTATAGGCAAGGCGGAAATATTCCAATCAAATATTTTTATTTATTTAATCTATGGTAAGAGTAAACCATTTGCATTTTTGACATTTCTATACCGCTATAGCTCCCAAATTGTTTAATATTATTTGATATTCTACCATTTTCGGTTCATTTAACAACTACTTTTACATTATTTTTAAAAAAGTTTAAAGACTGGTTATTAACCGTCTATTTTATCCATATAGAATTCTTTTTTAGAACATCTACATGATTGTCAGCACAAGTTTTTCATATATTTTATATTTTTACTAGTGTGTATATGTATATATATATATATATATATATAAATTTATATTAATTTATTCTAATAAATTCAGATTTAACTATTGTTACCCCACATCAACTTTATAGAAAATTTATAGAATTTATAGAAAATTAAGGAGTCGTTCGGCACAAACTCTGTTACAGAACGAACAACATTTTATTTCATTTTTTTTTTTTTTTTAATTAAAATATTGATTGTAGGAAATTTGTAATTGTATTAAATGGAAATATTAATTCCAATACCTCCTGAAAAGTGAACCAGCATACGCAGAAACTCCACCCCGCTGTTATGGAGAAAGTACGTGGGGGCACATTATTCAAAATCTGTCTGATATGCACGCAGTACATATATTCACAATAATCTTGCATACGTAACTTAGAATGCATCTTTCAGAAAATCTCTGTGTATACCCTTATGCATTTTTTGTTTTTTATTCCAATAGAGAGGGTTATGGTTAACATTGTTACCAGAATTTGTGTTGATCGGAAGTGTTTTAAGTGATCAATTTTTTTTTTTTTTTTTTTTTATATGGGAGATAAAAAAGTGCATTTTCGGCATATTTTGCTTTTTTCTAAAAGGTGGCGCAACGGAGCGTAGCGTATGGAGACTCGGCTATAAGCGCTGACGCATGTCAGCGTAGGCTTACACGCTTTCGTTTAGGAAATACAGACCTTGCTGATGCTGTAGAGCGTTGTTTTCCATCATGACAACGCCAGATCACACACAGCTAAATTTATTTGCTTGGGAAGTTATACAGCAGCCACCGTATACTCCAGATCTTGCGCCTTCTGAGTACCATCTGTTTCGCTCTCTTCAAAACAATTTGGGTGGGAGGCAATTCAATTCCAAAGATGAGATTAAAACGTACCTGGAAAACTTTTTTAACCATAAGTCTGCTGACTTTTACAAAAGTGGAATTATGTTTCTTCCAGAACGTTAGAGGAAAATAATAGAACATGATGGACAGTATCTGATGGATTACGATAAATATAAGCTATTATACCAAAATGTGTGTTTAACTTTCACCCTAAAAAAACCGCAAAACTTATTGAACAACCCAATATATAGTATAAATGCAGGATAGAATTGGTTAGAAATCAATTTATGAACGTCGATAATATTTAAATCCATGTAGACGTCCCCCTGGTCTTGCATTCCCTGTCATATATTATGTTCCCATCTTGAATTTCCCTCCTTTTTATTCTTTCTCTACTCACTCCTCTTTGAACTCGCCACAGGAGCAATTGTGAATCCTATTTTTTTTTTTTTATTATATTTTTTATATTTTTATGAGCCCAGAAAGTTTGCTTGGCGATTTAGTTGTGTTGGATCGTGCTCCGAAAGGAACATACACTCGTATGTTAATGCACAATGGCAAATTCGTCGTCGCGATTCAAATTATTATCCAAAAATAATCAAAAGCTTGCAGGTAGTCGCGCTTCTTATAAAGAAAGACCTGTAGGATTTTATCAATGGAACAATTGAAATGCCGGATGATGAATTTAAAAAGGGTGAGTGATTGAAATTAGACAAGAAGGCCAAAGCGGATTTAATTTTGTCTATTCAACCGTCGGAGCTGAAACAGATTCGTGGTTGTGCTATATCAAGAGAGGTATGGTTAAATTTAGAGTCAATATGAATCGAAAGAACTTGCGAGGAAAGCAACTTTATTGAAACAACTAATGCTTCAGAAGTTGGGTTATAGCGGCGATGTTAAAGAACACATGGGACAGTTCTTTGAAGCAGTGGACAAACTGTGTCGTGTTGCGCACGGCAGAGGATAGAATTGACCGTTTCGCCACATTCTAGCAGCTCATAATAGACAATTCTCTTCCAATCCCAATAAACACTCAACATAACCTTGATTGCCGTCAATCCAGGCTTTGAAGTTGTTTGTAGTCGATCACCAGCCCTTGACTATGATCGCTTTCGTTGGATATTTTTGTATTTAATCCATTTTTCATCGCCCGCAATGAATCCCTTCAAAAATGGTTCCATTTTGTTAAGTTTCAGCAGCGTTTCACTGATGGCTATTCGGTCAATATTTAAAAATATATACCAGCACTTTAACCACGACAACGGACGAATTACCTAGATTTAGTCTACGCTAATATTGCTCCCTTAAAGCAGAAATAAATTCAGAGCTCAGTCCAATAAAGATTGTATTCACATACCGCATGAAGGCAGATGTTACAGAAAAAATTACGACATTTACTATGGCTGTCAAAAAGTACTGCAATGAAGGAGCAGTTATATGTCCTCCTAGAGGTTGGCCGCAGTATTGGTAAGGAAAACATCTTCGGCGAATTTGTCGAAAAGCACAGCTTCCACAGCACGACAATAGATAACGTCTTGTGGCTCATCGGTTTTGCAACATCTCGTAATGCGGTGATAGAAGACACTAAGTTTCCAAGGCCACAAATCTACACAGAAACCTCGGCAAACGTCGACTCTGACCACTCTGCACCACTTCCTTATGGCAGCTACGTGTATCCAATTATACAACTATACAATAGTAGCAGTATTTAATACATGGGTTGAAAGGTTTACCGTTTCTAAGAGAGGGCACCACTTGAATTTAGTCCATACCATTTTCAGTTAGTACCAACCTTCAAAAGATACGTGTATAAATTTGACAGCTGTCGGACGATTGAGTGAAGCAACTTTTGTTATTGTGAAAAAAAATGGATTTAAAGCAATTTCGGGTGTTGATTTATCATTGCTTTTTGATGGGAAGCCGATGCAAAAAAAGTGTTACCCGGACTCTGCACCAGCCGAAAGAACCATTCGCAAGTGAATTTAAAAATTTAAAAGTGGTCATACAAGCACCGAAGATGATGCACGCAGTGGACGTCCAAAAGAGGCTGTTTCAGATGAAAACATCAAAAAAGTCCACAAAATGATTACGAATGACCGTAAAGTGAAGTTGATCGAGATAGCTGAGGCTCTGAAGATATCAAAAGAGCGTGTTGGATATATCATACACTAATATTTGGACATGCGAAAGCTCTGTTCAAAGTGGGTGCCGCGTTTGCTCACAGTCGACCAAAAACAACAACGTATGGATGATTCAGAGGAGTGTTTAAAGCTGTTCAACCGCAATAAAGCCGAATTCTTGCGTCGGTATGTGACAATGGATAAAACTTGGCTCCATCACTTCACACAAGAGTCAAGTCGGCAGTCAGCTGAGTGGCGAGCAAGCGACGAAGCTCGTCCAAAACGACCAAAAACTCATCAATCGGCTTGCAAGGTTATGGCATCCGAATTTTGGGATACACATGGAATAATTTTCATTGACTAACTCCAAAAGGAGCAGACTATCAGCAGCGACTATTACATTGCGCTGTTGGAGCGTTTGAAGGGCGAAATCGCAGAAAAACGGCCGCATTTGAAGAAAAAGAAAGTGCTGTTTCATAAAGACAATGCACCGTGTCACAAGTCGATGAAAACGATGGCAAAATTGAATGAATTAAGCTACGAATTGCTGCCTCACCTACCGTATTCTCCAGATTTGGCCCCCAGCGACTATTTCCTGTTCGCAGACCTCAAAAGAATGCTCGTCAGAAAGAGATTTAAGACCGATGAAGAAGTAACCGCCGAAACAGAGGCCTATTTTGAGGCTAAACCGAAATCGTTCTAAACTGGTATCGAAAGATTGAAAAATCGTTTCAATCAGCGTATCGCCCTGGAAGGCGATAAAATTTTGTGTTTTACTATAAAACGGACTTTTCGGCTCATGTGTTAAGCAGCACTTCCAGCAGCTACTTGATGTACATCAGGTAGAGTGAGTGATAGGACAAGAAAGGAACCAGCCACAGGTCAATTAAGAAGCAATTGAGGTGATGTTTTATCAGGGTAGTTAAAAGCATTCCCGATGACTGGGTTATGGGTTATCCCATGTTTAAGGAAGACGATCCTATGTCTTGTAAGAATTATCCAGGCATATTTCTAATTAATGTCGCATATCAGATCCAATTCAACGCATTGTATTGGAGTTAACCTTTAAGTTGAAGACTTCGAGGTAAACGCATTTTTCTGATTTAATTGGTTCAACGACTTTTCAAAATGTTAACTTTAAAAAGCCATAATTTTTGCTGGTGGTTTCTTAAGGTGAATCCGTTAGAAATCTACGGCCTTTTAAGAAGTTTTATCTTGAAATCTGAGGTTCGAGGCCTATAACTTGGAGGGGGTGAAAATAGACCACCCCCTGCAATACAATTTTTGTTCGTCATTACTTCAGGAATCTACAGCTATCAGGACGAAAACATAAACTGGGACACCCTGTATACATAATTGCACATATTCATGTACTTACGATTCATTATAAATTAAATCATAATTAAATAATTTAAATATTCTATTTCTTTTCATAAAGTTCAACATAATCATATTTAATTCTCCACGTTTTACTCACACACTTTCTTGTTTTTTTTTTTATTGCATCGACTTCCCTTCTACCTTTTTAAGATGAACAATGTTTGGCTTGTTTGATCATTCATTACGACTATATCTACCTCGTTTGTGTTTTCTGCTGTATGTAGTGAGGGACTAAAAGTTTGACTTAGTTTATTTTCCTTAATCAGATTTTTTACATAGACTTTATCGCCTATATTAATATCAGAACGAATAGCTTGCCGTTTTCTATTAGTGTATTCCTTTTCCTTTTGTTGTTTATCTCTATCTCTTCGAATCGTTAATTTGTTTTTCTGTTGATTCAAGGAATGGTACTTTGTTTCTATTTAATCTGTTGTAAAATAATTCCGCAGGTGTTTTTCCAGTTACTGAATGAGGTATACTATTGTATAGTACATCATCTAATATTCCCATAAACATAAATTGAAAATTGAAGGATTTTTTCCTTCAATTATCCCTATTTCCGGTCCTTTTTAAAATATCCTGATTTTGCCTCTCAACCTCTCCATTCTGTTGAGGAGATATGGAATACTAATAAAAAGCAATGTATTACATCATTCAAATTCTTCGCTAATAAATTGATTAAAATTGTCTGCGGTGAGTGAAATTGGGAACCCGAGTCTGCTAAAAATTTCTTTTAACATCTTAACTATGTTAGAAGTAACAATGTCCTTGCAACACTTTATTTCCTTGTGTCGGCTGTAATAATCTTCTACAATGAACAGGTACTCATTACTCGGGAGTGGTCCTAATAGGTCAATGGCGATATCAAGGTGACCTTCATGTGCTGCATCCAAAATAGTTTTTCTTACATTCTGTGGAATAACTATTTTATTGCCCCTAGGTAATATTTTTTCATAAAAACAAAGCTCGTTTTTAAATATTTTAAATATTTTAACTGACTCATCCCAGCTGTTGTTATAATTGGCTTCCTTAACAGCATTGTTATCAGTTTTTGAACATTCTTTAATTTCGTGAATTTTGAGAGCTATAGGTCTCGAACTATTAACTATTTGTTGTATATAGGTTTCTTTTCCCGGTAGTGGTTCTCGAGAACACTCACATAAACGTGACAGTGGGTCGGCGATATTTAATTTACAAGTCTATAAACTATTTTATACTTATAAGGCTGCAGACGCAGCACCCACTTTTATATACCATCACAGGGTTTTGATTTTGGTCCAAAAATAATTTCCAATAGTTTGTGATCCGTATGCAATGATTCTTGGGCCTTTAGAGTTAACTTGAAGTAAGATTGCTCCATGTCCCACTGGAACTGCATCTGCGATAACCTGTGCTCTATCTTTGACATCATAATATCCTAAAGTTTTTTACGTCAAAAATGATCTCTTTTAATTCCAAGAAAGCTTTGTCTTCGTCACTTGTCCAATAGTTCGTTAGCTTACTATTCCTCGTTAGTTTCTTTCTCAAAAGGTCTTTTAACGATTCAGTTGTCGTAGCTAATTTTGGAACCCATTTTCCAATAAAATTGATTAGACCCAAAAAGCTTTGCAATTCTTCCATCGTCCTTGGAACCCTAAATACTTTTTCTAGGTATTTTTGGTGTGGTTTTATGCCCTCAATGCTCGTGTCCTTAAAATTTAATTTTGGTAACACCAATCAGACATTTGTCCCGTACATTTGAGTACATTGTTTTCGTCTAACGTTTGCAATAACTTTCTTAAACGTTTGTCGTGTTCTTCATTCGAGCTATCAAATATTAGGATATTGTCGATAAAATTAATTACTCCTACACAGCCAATAATAATTGTTTCCATAATTTTTTGAAAAAGTTCTGGAGCCCTTATTGGTTATAAATGTTGTAATATGTCGAGAGTCAGGATGAATTTCAATTTGATGGAAACCATTTTTTTATATCTAGTTTACTAAATAATTAAGCTTTTCCAATTTTCGCTAATAACTCATTCATAGTTGGTAATGGATGATTTTCTCGCAAAACTGCAGCATTTGCCCGTCTCATATCCACACAAGTCCTTACTTTTACACTTTCTTTTAATATGGGAACAATTGGAGAAACCCATTAAGAATTCTTAGAGTTCCTGTTCTATAATGTCACAGTCTAAAAGCTCTTCCAGTTTCTTTCCTACTTTAGCTTCCAAAGGGAGTGTACAATAATTCATCTGGTTGAGAGACGAGTTTTATAGATTCGTCGATTGGTATCTCCACAACGACATACTTGATTTATGTTTGCGCCTATTTTGAGAGCCGTATTGCCTTATTTTGTCATAAAAGATTACTTGTTCCACTTGCATTGACGTAAAAGATATCTACCAATTGCTATAAATGCTTCAAAACATCCCAAAATATCCAAAGGAATACTACTGCCATATGCTAAGAATTTTTTGTCAGGTCTTTTTACCTGATTGTATGCATGTACTTTGCGTTTTTTTAGGTATTCCCATGTCATATCAGTTAAAAGGTTATGTTTGTAACCTGAATCAATTATCATGTGAAATACATAATCTACTTTCTCTTTTTCTATGCAGTCAACTTCCCTTTCTCTTCTTTGTTTTTTCTTATTTTCGAAACTCTTTTCTGATCTTTGGAGCGTTCTCTTTTGCGCAGGTCTTAGTCTTAGTCTTACAATGTTGGTGGAAATGACTCAAATTACCACAGCCGTAACACTTTTTATCCCTCGCAGGACACTTTATATCCGCTAGGAATGTCTCTTACTTCCACAACGTTTTCACCATATTTCTTTTTCATCCGAGAGGTTTATTTCCATAAATGTCCAACTGTTGTCTTACTACATATATCCTGCGTATTAGCCTCTCTTATTATGATATCTATGGTAATATCATCGCCTATCGTTAAACTCTTTTTCCTAAGTTCTTCCGAGTTCTCTTTTTCTGCAATTTGGTCAATTAAATGCTCCTCAATTTTATTTAAACCACACTTTTCAGCCTGATTTCTTAACCTAATTAGAAATTTTTTAAATTTTACTTCTTTACTTCTTGTTTCATAAGCCTAAAACTTTGCTTTGCATAGGTAGAAAATAATCATCCAATTTCTTAATAGCTATGTCAAATGCATTATTTTCTTTTGTTGGGTGAGCATTTGCTCCTGGTATAATAAATACCCTTTTACTGTCTTTTCTCCAGGGCGCGGGCGGATGGTGTAGTAGTTTGAAATTCAGGTGTATTAGGTTTCGATATTTTTCCCAAAGGTGGTTGTCAAACTGGACGGGACGAGCCAGTACATCCTCAACCAGTGGGTCTTAGTACAACATCAGTGTTCTGCCTTCATATCAGAGTTGACGCCGACGGGATTTTCATATAATTACATACAAATTCTATGAAAAGACTTGCACGGGATTCGAACCCGTGACCCTCTGCTTGAGGATTCATTGCATATACCACTACACCACGGCCACCCACTCTGACCTAGAATAGGAATGAATATCTTAAAAGTTTTGGACTCATTTTTTTGTTTTTCAACTTCATTTGAAATATTAATTATACATTTGTATTGTACACATTTGTTTTATCCAATCTAATGGAATGCAGCATTTCTTCTATTTCAACTTCATTTGAAGCCTTGTATCCAATTTATTGGAATGCACTATATCCTTCTCTCGTTTCGCCCAAACTTCCTTTGAAGTTCCATTAATTGTTTATATATTTATACATGCAAATATAAATATACACATATGCATGTATGTACATGCAAATACATATATTTTGTATTTAATGGAACTATGTATGCAAAGAACACATTTCTCCTAATTTTTCTTTTAATTTATCAATTTAGTGAAACATTTTCCTGTCGAAATATTTCTCATTTGAGAGTAACATACCATACATATGCATGTGTGTATATGTATTAATTCCAATCTAACCGAAGAAAATTGATACACACGCATGGAAATTTTATGATTCTTCCGCAAAAGAAAGAAGTTCGAGAAACATACTGACCGCTCTCACAACATTTCCTTATATTGTCCTCGCACTTTATGGTATATTTAAAAATTCACTTTACTCACCCGCGCTATCAATATTAATTGGCTTAAAAACACAAAATTTCGATATAAAGCACTCTGATCCACTTTTGATTTTACTTCGATTTTTTATTTATTTTGTTATATAGATTTTTCTTAGAACGACTTGACAACTTTTTTTTTAAATAAAAGGCCAACCATTTGAGATATTTCAAAAACTTTATTAGTGGCTTGAAGTACAATCAAAACATTTATGAATGAAACTTGACTCCGTTCATATGGCCATCGCGAGCACGTTTGCAGCGGTCGATTCGTTAGACCCAATTTTCAACTACTCGGCTACACATTTCGGCCGAAACGGCCGCTATTTCGCGTTCAATGTTGGCTCTGAGCTCTTCCGAAGTCGTCGGTGTGGTGGCATAAACCAATGACTTAACGTAGCCCCACAGAAAATAGTCAAGCGGCGTTAAATCGCACGAACAAGGCGGCCAATCGATTGGCCCATGTCTTGAGATAACACGCTCACCATACTTACTCTTCAATAAATTGATTGTAGCGTGTGCTGTGGCCACATGTCGTCCAAGTCCATATCTTCCAATTCGGGATAAAAATAATCGGTGATCATGGCGCGATAATGCTGACCATTCACAGTAACGTGACGATCGTTATCGTCGACGAAAAAATATGGCCCAATAACGCCGCCAACAGCACCAAACAGTTATTTTTTGTGGATGAAGTGGTGATTCATAAAGCACATATGGGTTTTCACCCGACCAATAGCGCATATTTTGCTTATTGACGAACCCATTGAGCCAAAAATGAGCTTCGTCACTGAAGATAATTTTGCGACTCCGAATATCTTTAGAAAATTTTTATAATTTGCAGACGTTGGTCGTTAGTGTACTTTACTATGATGAAAATATTGAGTTTACTGAATAAATTGACAGTTACAGTTTGATGATTAGTGAAAGAGTGCGTTCACAAATTAAATTTTAAGTTGTCAAGTCCCTATTGGAAAACCCTATATATACATATGGTATACATGTCGGTTCCCCAGTACACGCACCCTAGTGTCGGTGGTCTGATCACGACACCCACGATTCCAGATTGCACATGCACACAAGACAAAAGAGATATAGTAAGAGTTAAAATTTGAGAAAGCGCATGTGCAGACTATTCCTGCACCTGTCCCAGTAAAGATACTTACGCAAGTCATGAGTATTATGACATATCAAAGGAGCATTTATCCATGCCATGGTGATGCCATGACACTACAGTTTGCATGGACGGATACGGATTGTAAAATAAAAGAAAAATATTAATGGCTTACCTCTATCAACCGCAAATTTAGATGTCTCTCCGATGATGCTTTGTTCAATGCAAGTTTGAATTGTTTTTATATATTTATTTATTTATTTTTTATTTATTTTGTTAATAAGACTTGGTAATTCCACGTCAGGTTAGAGTAGAAAAATAAGTAGATCTAGGCAAAATTAAACTTTTACGAGGTGTGCTCAAAAAGTAAAAGTAGACTCTTGAAACTTCGCGGGCAACGTACTCGATCATTATACATGTCCCAAACATATGTTCACAGTTTCAAGTATATAAAGGATTTTCCAATAGGGACTTGACAACTTTGAATTTAATTTGTGAATTTGAGTCTACATATTCGTTGTGTGATGTTGGTCGAAGTGTCGAAAATATCGCTGCCGTTCAGAAGTTCTTAGCAAATGATCCAAATTAGTCAATTCCACGGCGTTCTCAAGAATTGGGCATTGCTCAGATCACATTATGGCGTATTTTGCGTAAGGATCTTGGTTTACACCCATACAAGATCAAGCTGACTCAAGAATTGAAGCCGATGGACCATTTGAAGCGACGTACGTTCTCCGATTGGGTTTTTGAAAAGATGCGCCTAGATGATGGATTTCATAGCAAAATCATCTTCAGTGACGAAGCTCATTTTCGGCTCAGTGGGTTTGTCAATAAGCAAAATATGCGTTATTTGGTCGGGTGAAAACCCACATGTGCTTCATGAATCACCATTTCATCCACAAAAAATAACTGTTTGGTTCGATTTGCATGCCGGCGGCGTTATTGGGCCATATTTTTTCGTCGTTGATAATGATCGTCACGTTACTGTGAATGGTCAGCGTTATCGCGCCATGATCACCGATTATTTTTGGCCCGAATTGGAAGATATGGACTTGGACGACAGGTTTCAACAGCATGGTACCACAAGCCACACAGCACACGCTACAATCGATTTATTGAAGAGTAAGTATTGTGAGCGTGTTATCTCAAGACATGGGCCAGTCGATTGGCCGCCTCGTTCGTGCGGGGCTACGTTAAGTCATTGGTTTATGCCAACCGCCGACGACGTTGGAAGAGCTCAGAGCCAACATTGAACGCGAAATAGCGCCCGTTTCGGCCGTAATGTATGGCCGGGTCGTTGAAAATTGGGTCCAACGAATCGACCGCTGAAAACGTGCCCGCGGTGGCCATATGAACGAAGTCGAGTTCCATTCATGAATGTTTTGATTATACTTGAAATGGTTTACCTTTAATTAAAAAAAAAAGTTGTCAAGTCTTTATTGGAAAACCCGATAGTATACTTAGTTTGTTTTGGCAGATAGAAAGATTAGACGTGTTTTAGTGTTCTCGGCGATTTTCAATTATTATACAAAATGGAGAAAAGGATTTACATCAAACTTTGTATACCATAAAAACTGGAAATAAATGCTCTAAAACACTTAAAATGTTGACAGTGGCATAGTGAGTGGCATATTCTAAGTAAAAAAATGTTTACAAGTGGTATACAGCTTCATAAAGTCGAAGCTGTGAAATTTTTTTTTTTTGAAAATCATCGAGTTATCATAAGAGAAGTGGACGAAAATGTTGGCATATCGGTCGGCTTGTGTCATGCAATTTTTTTGGATGTTTTTTGCTCGAGACTTATTTCAGTGTTTCAGCGAAAGTTGTTCCGAAAGTTCTTAATTTTGATTAGAAGAACCGTCAAATGGGCATAAACCTGACTGCTCAAAAGGGTCATATTCACCACATTTGCCCAAGGCCAAAGGCCAAAATTGAAGGGACCTATAAAAGGACGAAATTTTGCCACGATTGAGGAAATAAAAACGGCATCCCTGAAAGAGCTCAAGGCTATACGAAAAAGTAGTTATGAGAAGTTCTTCGAGAATTGGAAAAAGCGTTGGCACAAGTATTATATTATATTTGTACATGTGTATTATTTTGTTGAATAAATAAATATTTTTTTATAAAAATATAAAGTCACCTTACCTTTTGAACGCACCTCGTACATTTTAGAATGTTTTTTTTTTGCAATGTGTATTCTTTTTGCTTTATACTCACTAGTCTTTAATTAATTGTTGATGTCTGAGCACAATTATCTGTAAGTCCGTTGGTATTTAAGTTCTACGTGGAGCAAGCGGCAATTTGTCTGACGTTTATTTATTTATTTTTTTTAAGCACATAACGCTGAAGTGAGAATGAATATACTTAAAGTGGCTAGGCACGTGTTAAGTTTTTAGGAAAATGAGACAGAGAGAGAAAGAAAGATTTTTGGGTTCAATGGTTATATCGCTTATATCGCTTATGGGTGAGACTAAATTAATGGGGAGCCTAAATTATTACTGTAAATTGGCTTGATGTTGTATTTAGGCAACCAGGATTTTAGTTGCCTGAAAAAAAGTTTTTCGGTCACGGCTAGTATTGAACCCCGAACCGTCGATTGGGAAGTCAATACACTACCACTTGAGCCAAGGCCACCCACGACATGTTGGGTTTTGCGCATCGAAATGAGATTTAAATGTTCCACCAAATACGACAAATGCCGATTTGAGTGGATATCTGCGGATGGAGATCTTGCACGTGCACGTCTTGTTAATGCACCAAATCAAACAATTTTTTTTATTATTTAGATTTGTCTACTGTTTTAAAATTTAAGATTCACCGATTTTTCCGGTTTATTATTATTTTATGGCGTAAACATATTCGTCTTTCACTCTCTGTGGTCAGAAATTGCAAAACAAAACGGCAAGCTTACCAATTCCTATTTCGAGCTTCGTACAGTAACTGTGGCGTTTAATGGATGTAACAAAAGCTTGAATTCGCCTGCGTTAATTTTTGACAAAAAAAAAAAAAAAATAATAGAAAATAGAGTCTTAGATAGAGACTCTTCACAGGTCGAGGTAGAAACGTCACTAACAACTGCCTCTCATCCCGCCAATTAGAGCTCCTCAGCGCGGTGTTAAGCCAATACGTGTTGGTGAGACTCAGCACAACCGCACAACATCTCCAGTGTCATACTGAGATGTCGAATTTTCAAAGAACTCAGTCGGAAGAAAATTTGTCTGTCCTAAGCGATTAAAAGGGTTAAACGTCAAACTTACTTAATTACAATATAATACTTTTTACTTTTTACAGTCGTACCACATTTGCAACAAAGTTGCTCCAAAGTGCTGTTTATTCTCTGTGAGGCCATTAAAAGTGCACGGAAATACTATGATACCGTCTTCAGACGGATTCATAATCACTTTACCGCAATGCTTTACATTTATCTTAAAGTTGCTCATAAATTCACTCTCCACTTAAAGGGTTATGTCCAAACACTTAATACTCGTATTTTATAACGATTCACATTAGTGAACAGACAACAAAATGAAATAGTCTTAGTCTTACGTCATTCTTGCTTTTGCCTGCATGCAAATACTCGTAACTGATGTCAAAGTTTCCCATTTTAATAACTTGTCAACTGTAATTATCTAAAAACGTCTCCATACGTATCCTTTGTACGAACACCATAACATAATTTTCTGGTCAGAGAACTTCTCATCATCTAACTCTTTCGTACGCTTTCACCCATAACTTCTCCGACAACTGGCCAAAGTTACATACCCGAGGATGCATACACGTACGTCAAAAACGATGTACGTGATGGATGCGAATATACTAGTACTATACGAGTATCTGAACGCATACTTGAATAGTAGTCCGCAAGCATTAGCAAATTGCATACGGAATGAGACTAACATTACATATTATATTTCCTTAGCTTTTGAATTCTTTTTGGCAGCATCAATTTTATTTAATAAACTTTGACAAGTCGCAGTATTTACAATATAATGGTAAATGAATATATCATATTATATGTACATACATATGTATATTCTAACGGAGAGGATCCTGATAATTGTGGCGCCTTAAGTCTTCTGATTGAATGACGAAAACTCTTTGCAGCTTGAAAAATAAAAATAAGTGTATCCAAAGTTCGTTGCCTTGCCCTTTGCATATTCCTACCTACCCTGCTCATCTGCCATGCAGACAGTGTTACTAAAAGGACTTTTTTTTGGAACCCATCCTGAATTCGAAATGTGTCTTTCTGAATTTTAATGTCAGTCGTGTATCGCAATCGGAGAAAATGCCTTTTCTTTTCTTCAAGATGGAAGCAAAATGTTATCACAAAAGGAATAAATAAAACTTGCAAAACAAATGATTGATGGGGAGAAGCCATTTGGTTATCCTGCTACAAAAAATAAACCAATATATCCCCAGAGATGGAGATATTCAAAAAAATTTATTTATAATTAATGCAGCGAAGTGAAAGATATGCAGTACAATGTTTTGTTCAAGTTTAAGAGGCCCCTTTTCGCATATAAAACTTAAAGTGTCTCGATTCGAAGTCTTAAAAACTTTTTCAATTTCGCATTTTTAAAAGAAGTAAAATTAAAAAAAAAAAAAAAAATTTAAATTAAAGTAAACAGCGTTTGTTACTCAGTTTATGATTATGTACCAGCACCTCTGAAGATAAAAGAGATATTTGTTATCAGAAATTATTCACCTTTGAGAGACAAAGGTGGACTCATTAAGTGCAGTGCTTCATATTCTTTTAATGATTTGGATGTTACTACCCGCAAGTTCAAAACTTTACTGAGAATCGCACCTGTAGAATTACTACAGCCACTTCTGTCTGTGAGTTTTTTTTTTTTTTTGGGATCCTGTCACTCTCATTCTGGTCGGTTTTTTGGTCATTGTATACATATTTGGTTTTTCATACTGACGGCGATCAAGAAGGTATCCATTATAAGCAAATATGGTATGTCGCAATAATATCGAGGACTCCGGTACTGTGTTCGCTATTGGGTAAAAACTGAGCTCTCAGCTATGTTGATTATCGGCATGGATTGTATAACGCCATTCTTCATCCCAGAGAAAATGAGCTCCATGTATATAATCATTGTCCTATAGTAATCCCACAAGCACCATATGGAGATGATGCGACTCTGCGATGGCTTTGTAGGGATAAGTTTTGCTTTACCGCGTTGTCTCTCCGAAAGAGATTCAAAGGCATTCCGGGCGGAAGGGATCGTTAGCATTTGCTCATTTTTTAGTATATAAAAATAGACCCGTTGAATTCTGGTCCATCAAACCAGGTGAATGTCGCTATACGAGGTATATTTAGAAAATAACGGGAATTTTAGCTTTCTTGACAAAAATATTTATTTATTCGTCTACATTAACGTTATTGCCTTCAAAACAGTCAGATATTAGGCAGCGCTTCTTCCAATCAGTTTCTCAAACTCGATCTGTAAGATATCCTTTACTTCTTTCAGCGATGCTCTTTTAATGTCATCTATAGTATGCTATAAAAACGACAGCCATTTAAGGTTCTCTTTATATTTGGAAATAGGGAAAAGTCCTACGGTGCCATGTCATGTAAATAAGGAGGCTGGGGCATCGTAACAGTATTGTTTTTGGCCAAAAATTCAAAGCTGTTTTTGTTTTATTCCCAAAATATTCGAAAAAATTTCATCGCATGAGCCAACATCATCAGCGACTGCTCTGTTGTGATTCTTTCACTTTTTCCACGTTTTCATGCGTAGTTGATGTGCTAGGCGTTCGGGGCGCTCGTCATCTTCAACGTCTTCGCGACCATCTTGGACACGCTTATATCACTCGTAAATTCTTGTTTTACGTATAGTAGACTCACCACAGGTTTCTTAAAATTAACACACTTTGTTACACTTTATTTTATTTCTTACGCAAAATTTGATACAAATTCTTTGATTCATTTCTTTTGAGAAACAAAAATCGCCGAGCATATAAAAACATGTCTAACCTTAGCGGCTGCCACAGACAAAGTAAACAATGAATACAGCTAAAAATTATATCATTCTTCAGTGGCATGTATACCAACATAATAAAAAAAATTTAAAAATCGGACTTTCCAAACATGCGAAATTTAAAAACTCCCTTTATTTTTGAACATACCTCGTATAGCCCATTTACATAGGTCGTCATTTTATCTTTTTCTCAATATTCCCTTAATGAAGAGGCAACCAAAGGTAACGATTAAGGTGTAACACTGTGCTTTTTTATTGTTCCTGAGGGGGACTTCTTTCTCAGTCGTCTCTTTAGTTCAAAAAGATTAACAAGAGTGATGCTTCGCTCGATTTCTATGGTAGTATCTTTGTTTTAATTCACATGAAACCCAGATAAACAAAGTCTTTCAGCCATTCAAAGTTATAATTCCCATTGTGGCATGCTGTCCGAGCCGTTGCTGTTGGATATAAGGTAACCTTTCTTATCAACAGCACATACTTTAAAGATCTATCAGATTTTGCCATTTTTCGCGAGCCTTCAGCACTACCCAGTTGCCCATATTACTTTTAATTTTGCCAGAATATTCGCTAAAAGTTCTAAAAGATTTTCTACTATCCCTCCAATGGATGAGTCTTCTTTTATTCAAATATGAGATGACACTGTTTTCTTTCAATATAGGAGATTATAACAACAGAATTACTTCGGTGCTCTGTTGTCGCACCCGCACCATGGCAACAAAAACTTGAGAGTGTGAATTGATATTGTTTACTCGAAGCAATGTAATCAATCTGTTTGGCATTTTGATCACTGTGCTCAGATGGTGTAATGTGGGCTTTGTTATCCAACTGTGCAGGCAAAATAATTCTCCTTTCTTACCTTGGCAGTAAGCGACAATGATCTAAGTCGCTCACAGGTCTCGTCGAAAAGCTCGTAGAGTCAATATTAAATAAAGTCGTCCAAAGTTTAAAGCTAATAATACAGATTGTAAGCAGGGGTTCTCTCAGATGCATAAAGCTTAAAACTTCTTACCAAATCTTCCTCTGATAACAAACGTATGTCCAAATGAGCACTTTTTCTCTCTTTAGCAACCACCTGAGTAAATGTCCCAGTTTTGTATTACTCTCTTAGCCCACCTATCAGGAGTAGTACAAACAGTTTCAGGTCCCTACTAACTTTTCCGTTGAGGGAATAATGTTCTTATTAATATTTATTACAAAAAAAATATATACTTCCTTGACCAAAAAAACCTCCGATTTGAGTTCTGTTTTTTGTTAAGTTGGTGCATCTATTGTTGACATTCCCTCTAAATCTTCGCGTCATAGCTTGACATTTTCAAAAGTTACGTAACCAAGCGTACATCTATCTCTCTGTGTGTTGGCGATTTTTTACAATTTTAGAAATGGATTTAAATTTGCAACAACGAACTTGTATTAAATTTTTCGTAAAAAAAAAATTTAATGGTGCGCGAACGTTAGAAATGTTGGAAAGTGTTGCGGCAACGATTCTCTAAAGAAAACGGTCGTTTACCAGTGGCACGAGTGGTTCAAAAGTGGTCTTGAGTCAATCGAAGATAATGAACGCAGTGACAGACCATCGAAATCGAAAACCGACGAAAACATTGATAAAGTAAAAGAAATGTTGGTCAATAACCGCAAATTAACCATCAGAGAGATAGCGGAGGACTTGAACATTGCCTATGGTTAATGATGGTCGCCGAAAGAGACCAGAATTGTGGACAGATAGCTCGTGGATTTTGCACCATGATAACACGCCGTCGCACTGTCCCATCATTATTCGTAATTTTTTGATGATAAATGCAACAAATACCATCCAACAGCCACCGAATTCACCTGATTTGGCTCCCTGTGACTTCTTTCTGTTCAATCCATTCCATTCCAATACGAGGAATGCGTTTCGGCAGCCGAGAGGAAGTATGGTAATGGAAAAATCGCAGGAAGTACTGATAGATATACCGATAACCGAACATAAAAAAATGTTTCAAGGATTGGATCAAGCGCTGGCATAAGTGTGTTGCAATCGATGGGGATTACTTTGAAGGGGACATAATAGGTTTAGATGAATAAACTTGTATTTTTAATTTTCTGCATAAACTCCGGTATTGATCAAAGTGGTATTTTACTGTTTTTGGAACTCATAGAACTTTGAAAACAAATAACCTCTGGGAAGTTTAATTTCTCCATCAGTTCACCGTTCCATCAACAGATAATGGACTGGCAGAAAGTGCAGTATAAATTATCAAATACATCCTAAAAAAAACCATACTATACAACTACATACGGTAGACAACTATGGTCTTCTCAACTATGTAATGGGTGATTTTTTAAGCATTTGGCTTTTAACTGCCAAAAGAAAAAATATATATATAATTTCATATAAATGTTGACCATGACCCATAAGGCCTACTTTAAAATGTTGTCTTCCGAGTGATTTAACGTATTCGAGAGGTAAATTGCTAACCGAACTTATTTCTCAGTTGGTCCTTCGATTCGCGTGCTGTGTGGCATGTAGCGCCGTCTTGCTGGAACCACATGTCGACCAGGTACAGCTCGTGCTTTTTTGGCACAAAATAGTTTGAAATCATTGGACGATAACGGGCATCATTGACGTTAACGTTGTTCCCACGATCATCTATGAAAAAATTCGGGCCAACGATTCCGCCGGACTATAAACCCACCAAACTGTTTATTTTTCAGGGTACATTGGCACCTCTTGTATTCCCTGCGGTTGCTCATCAGACCAAATATGGTAGTTTTGTTTATTAACATACCGTCGCTTAAGACAGTTTTTCGATAAGAATCAAATCTTTCTCCAGCTTTTCTAGGGCCCAATCACCGAAAATTCAATGCTGTTGCAGGTTGTTCGGCTTCAGATTTTGTAAGGCTTAAGACCAAGACTCTTGCGTAAAATTTTCCACGTAGTCGAATTACACAATCCCAATTGCTGCGAACGGCGACGAATGGACAAATCACGGTCTTCATTAGCACTGGAAGATATAGCAGCAATATTTTCCTCTGTACGCAGTCTTCGCATACGGATAGGTGGCTTAATATACAATAGTGTAAAATTGGTGCGAAATTTAGTCACTATGGCTAGAATTACTTGCTCAGTAGGTCAATTATAATGATCGTAAAATGGTCAAAGTGCGCGAAAAACAACAATTCAAGCATTTCGATAAACAAATTCATTAATTTGTAGGCATTGTTCGGATACAAGTCTTTCCATGGTGAAAGGGCAATGCTAACTAAACATGTTTGACTTTGACAGATGTCATGAATACTGGGCGAGCTGGCAAAAATAGAACACTGATAAACTAAACAATAAAAAAATCACTCTTTATTGAAATACATCAAGAAAAAACATTGGATCAGTGATGACAGTTTCTCTGAGCAGCATGTAAGAAATTTTCTTTCAGTAACAACAGAATCATTACAGATAGAATACAATATAAATTTCCCAAAGCTTCTACCCGGCAAGAAACACAAGTTGCCAACGTTTGAAAATCGTCAAACAGAACACCAGCAACTATCAAAAGCCAAGTTCATGAAAAACAATCATGGTTCAAATCCGTATCTTCAAAATATAAACATCATTCAATCAACTGAAGCAGATATTAAAACTCCCCCAATAGTATTTTAAAGTGACAGTGATAATTGTCTTCGATAACTTAATCCACATTACATAACTTGATAATAGCAATACATCTCATAGAGGAGCAAAATAGCCGCATAAAATAGTTATCTGCTTCTTAGAGATTATTATTTCACCTCGCATTCAGCAATATCCTTTTATTTAACCCTACGCATATATTACAATTGAATTTCTTCTTGTTCTTTCGAAGCTTAGTTGTAGCTTATGTCCTTCATAAGCTCATTTGGTAAACATTCTTTAAATTTTAACAACACTGTTGAAATCATCATCGTCAAGCTTCAGTTTACGAAAGTTCCAGAAAATCTTATGAATAATTACAGAGCAGAAAATGACAAACTCAATAGAAAATCATCAACCAATCATTGGCACACCATTGCTGGAGCAGCCCTCAGACCAACACAACTTTCAAACCGATGGACATCATAATTTCATTGAGACAAAAGGCAGTTGGTGCACGATTTCCAACCATCTCTGAAATTGACTGTAGGAAATCCTTTCAATTTAACTCCCATGAAACCCTAGAGAAAAGTCTCTCCAACGTCCAAATGGACAAGAATACCAAATCTACCTCATTACCTTTTTAAGGCGTTGATCTTAGAGATGAGGATGTTTGAAACAACCAACTAACGACACCGGAACCAAGTCAAACCAAGGCAAATTGCAAATTAATAATAAATCACTTTGGGGCAGGAATAGCAGAGAATCGAGGGAGTAAGTGGGCTATTCATTCGTCTTGGGTGGATGGGCTTGCACGAAGTTACAGTGTCTGAGAAATGCTATTCAGCCACTCTGGGGAATTTCAGAGCAGTAAAGACCATCGGAATCTGTTCGACACTAATATCTCCGGTTGAATGATTTAATCACTTCCTGAGTTCTACATATTTACGAGTATGTTTGTAGATACGAGTATAACATATGTATATTATGTAGTAGAGTATTTGCAAACATTTATTATCAATTTATAATAGTGTCACCGTTGAAAGATTCACTACAGTATTGTGTTAAGGACATGTTTAAGAAGGCAATTTCACATGTCATGACGTGTAATGCAAATTATGGTTATATTCATCTGGTCATCCTACTATGACATCCTTACTAACATAGAGATGTAATTGAAGTAAATGTAGACTTAAAGACGAGGATAGTAACTTAAGGATGTCCCAAAATTTACGCAAGATTTGAATGATGAACCAAAGTGTTGCCAACGTACAATAAAAAAAGAACAGTGTGGCAGCTGACAGTTCAGAATTATTAAAAATGGAACGCTGCACGAAGGAATAATGCGTTTTCATTGTTGAGTAATGTTTTAAAACTAACGAAGGGTTTGAAGCCACAGTTCGCAATTTCCGTAAGAAATATGGTCGAAATAGTGATTCAATTTTATTAACTGTAAAGAGAATAATCCAAAAATTCAGAGAGACTAGATCAATTAGTGACCGTCCTTCAACAAGGTGCTCAATACAAAATATCGAAGCAGTTCGTGCGAGTGTCGCCGAGAGTTCAGGTACATGAATTCGGCACATTGTTCAAGAATTTAACATTTCCGGAAGCTCTTCACAGTATATTCTCATAAAAGATTTGCATTTGCATGCATACAATGTGCATTTGACTCAAAAAAACTAAACACACACAGCAAAGAGAGTTCATTAAATGGATTATTAAATAAGAACAAGTGGATGCTGATTTGTCAAACAAAACCATCCTTAGCGATTAGGCTCATTTTCATTTTGATGGCTTTGTTAATCGTTAAAATTGAGATTTGGTGTTCAGAAAACCCGTAAGAAACAAATGCATCCACAAGGTTTTTGGTTGGACCATTCTTTGAAAATGGGGCTGGTCAGGCAATAATAGTTAATGGTGATCGCTGTCGCAACATGATGATTCCGTTTTTTGTGCCTTAATTGTAAGTTCGGGTTGTGGACAACATGTGGTTTGAATACGACTGTGTACATGCCATATAGCCCAAAAAACAATACATGTTCGTGTATCAGAATCAGTTGATCAGATCATGCGATTTATCACTGTTGGACTTTTTCCTTTCTGGTTTTTTGAAGTCTGAGGCTTATGCCAACAGGCCCACTACCAATCACGTGCTTAAGGAGCAATTTGAACGCCTTATCAATTGAAATTTAGCCACATTAATGCAAAACTGTCATGGAAAATTTCGATAAAAGAATGCGTATGTCAAAGCCGTGGGTACCATTTATCTGATATGATTTTCCATACATAACTCTTTACTGTATACTTTATGAATCAATAAAAAATATAAAGGATTTTATTAATCAAAATTACTTCTTGTGTGAATTTTGGGGCAGCCTTTAGAAGACTGAGGAAAGGTCTCCAACAGTTACATATTTATTTTCGAACTACGCAGGAAGGCCTTCTGTTCCACAACCAAATCCATTGTGCAGTGAATGATTTTCAGGATTTCCTTTTTCTATGCTACTTGTTCATGAATACAAAACAATGCATTTTGATCTTAATAAGAACTGCACATAAAGTGACTATAAATTGTTTGACAAATATGTAAAAAAAAATTATTTAAAAAGTTTTACTTTTTTTAAACCCAGATACAAAAGTTGTAAGCAAAGCCTTACACTGCCCTGTTTTGACTCCTATATGTATATATCTTTTAAATTTATGAGTGTATGGTAACAAACGAATTATTGTTGAACTCGTAATTATGAGTAATTTATTTGTTTTAACGTTAATATTATATTTTATGGAAGGTCAAAAGTAAATTTTTATATATTATAAACTTAAAATTTTGAGAAAAAGAGTTTTTTTCGGAAAAGTATCTTATTAACCACCACTTTGTATTTACAAAACAAAAAGTTCAGGTATTTCATTTCAAAACAGTAGTTTTCAAGATACGACCCAGCTTAATCAAACTATAAAACTAAAAAACGGGATATACTTTTACAACAACCTTATAAACTACAATAATTAACAGCTGGTTTAGAATTTTTACCCGTAAAATTTATTGCGCAATGTAAATCCACATTTTTTAAAAATATTAGTTTTGCGACCCCTAAAAGGGCAAAAAAGAACCAACTTGAGTAGGTATCGCCCATTTTTTCAGGAAGAAAAAAAAATGTTGTGGAAAAGAAGAATTCAATTCATCTCCTATGAAATAATATAGGGTGATCAGATAGCAATGATAATTTTCCAATTGTTATGTTTCAGCAAATGCCCAAGTTACTAATGACATCCAGCTGTTAAAACATTCAGTGAGGTTTGCTATTTCATCACGCATTGTTTTACTTTGCCGAAGATGCAAAAATATTCTCGAAATTCCGACTTAGTTGTAAATATGCAACATGAATTTCGCCGTGAGTTCGGTGGTCATCATGGCATCAGTTTGCAGGCAATTCCTCGCACCGTGGAAAAGTTTGAGATTGAGTATATGCTTTTGGATCTTAAGCCATCAACCAAAGAGAGATTGGTGCAAAATGAAGAAAACATAGTCTCCGTAGCGGCCAATATCAAAGAAGACCCAAAAATGCCCATTCGGCCCGATCAACTGAATTAGTCATGGCCATGGAGTCAACTCGGCTTATTTTGCGGTTGTATTGGCCCTTAATCCATATAAGATTAAGCTGACGCAAGAATTGATGCCGGTCAAATTTGTTGGTCAAAAATGTTGGCCGTCACAATCGAGCGATTTGATACCACTCGATTATTTTCTCTGGGCTACGTCAGGTCCTTAGTCTTGCTAATAAGTCAATCACTTGGACGATTTCGAGGCCAACATTCGACACGCACATATTGGACCGAGTCATCAAAATTTGATCGACCACTTGAAGTACGTTTTTATCTGGTCACCCTTTATAAAAAGAACGTAAAATTATTTGTATAACCAGTTTGTAGGAGTTTTCTGGCTATTGATCAGAAAACTGCTGAATGTCCTACAACTTGGATTGGGCCAGCAGCGCAAAAATCAAGTTCCTAGCGAAGTGCTTGCCCTACTCTAACCATTACTTATGCAGGCTAAAATGTAAGGGCATGCCTGGCCAGTAGCATTATACTGATATCCGCCAACAACCCTATGATGAAAATTAAATATGTGACGAATCTTAGATAAAAATGGACCCAATGTTCACGACCCTAGAAAACGTTAAAAGGACAATGACCTTCGGATTTACAAATGGAATGTTCGGACCATTGACGCCATCCAGTAAGAGTGATGAGATGGGCCGGACGATGAAAAACTGTGATATATACTATGGTAATTGCTATAAGGAAAATGAGCAGCGCTTATTCGGATGCTGCTAACATAAGCCTAATGTTCGCCCATGCCCCTACGGAAGACAGAAGCGACGCGACGCCACCAAAGAGTGTTTCTTCGAGTTTCTCGGCAAGACATACATATGAGCAATATCCTCGGCGATTTTAACGCCAGGATAGCAAAGGGACATATCGTTCGCAGGACATCTTGGTAGGACATCTTTGGTAGGATATCTTTGATAAGAAAGTTGGTAAGCATAGCCTACACGAAACGGCAACGTCTGGCAATGGGCTAAGGCTTATTGATTTTGTGGCGGAACGAAATATTACCATAGCAAGCACATTGCTTCTTCATCTCAATATATACAAGGAGAAATCAAATTCATTTTGCGACAGACGTAAGGCATATCTCCAGTATTTTAGACGTCTGAACATAACGGGCAGCAAATTCGGGTCACTACCTTGTTGCAGCCAAAGTGCGAATGCAGATTTCAAAAACGACACAACACTACACAAAACTACAGTGAGAAGATATAATGTAGAAATGCTAGAAATCTTCGCTGAACGGGTATTCCGAAATATCGCAACAAGATGACGTCAGTATCTAGTACCGAAGACCAGTGGACTTTTGGAACACAACTTAATTGGCCGGATTTCATGGACGGATGAGTCCCAACTCACCAAAGATGAATTCACAAATTTCCAAAATTTACATGCATAGGCAGAAAGCAGCCCACCTCTTGAAACACAGAGCTTTTAAATGTAAGCTCAACATCAATGTTTGGGCAAGCCTATTGGATAACAAGCTATTCGGACACTATCGTCTACCGCCAAGGCAAAAAAAAGTTACCTGCTTTAATAAGTTGGGTCGTATCTTCAAAATTTTTTAATTTTTTTAAGGGTTGTTAAGATATTTTTCAGTAAGAAAAAGTTCGAAGGATTGTAGTCACCTACGGAGGCATGATGCAGGAATAGACGGCGACGCGATTTCTCGTCTCTATTGGGTTGGTTCTTGCTACTACCCCTTATCTCTCAACTCACTTACCCCTCATGCCAAGAATAATTTAAAAAAAAAAAAGAAAAAAAGAAACAACAATAGCTAATAAGAAAGCTACGGGTGAATCTAAAAAAACAGGAAGAGAGAAAGACAATAAAAAAAGAGGAGAAGAAACAGGAAGGTCATATCTGTGTTTTTACCACTGTGCCAGACCGGGACGAACGCAATTAAAACTAAATAATACTACACTAATGTAATCCCTAGAACCGGAACTTAAATATCGAATTAAAGCTAAACCTAAAACTATGATAATTTAACCCTATGTATCCTACACCAAATAAAATTGCCCTAGTATCACACAGGAATGAAGGCTCGTTACGATCTGAAATAAGCCGGATGGTGTTGGCTGAAAATGGCCAACCCACCGTTATCGCACAAAAATGAAACCAATTGCTACCATTTTTGTCAGATCTGTGAAACGTAACCCCTAAACCGAAGTTCCTCCCAGTCGCTACCTGCAAAAATAATTTGCATAAATCAGTCATGTCATTTCCTGTGTTGTCATCACTGTTTGTACGTCACGTAAGGTCGCAATCGGGCCCATCGAAGTACGGTCGGATCGCCCATTTACACATCACTTGCGTTGACATTTAAGCCGCCATTGTAAAACCACAAAAACTTACTTTACATTATTACCATAATTTATATTAATTTTATCAAGCAAAAAACAAGAAACAAATGGAAGTAAGTTACAAAAAATAACTTGCTAACTAATGGGCAGTTTTTTAATTATATTTTCTTAAAACTAACGTATGGCAATTCTATTATAACTGTTAAAGCTGTATTACAAAGTTCACTCATCACTGTATTTCCTTTCTATCTTACACTATTACATCTAACTTCATTGTGAACTAAAAACATCTGTTAATATACACATACTCGTCATTCTTAAATTGTCAATAAATACTATCTTCTTGATTTGTAACTGACTGGGTAACGACGTGTTTTCTATTATCCTCGACTCAACAGGTTATGGGCCTAGAGCTATAAAAGCTTATAAGAAATCTGATCTAATCTTGGTCATCAGTAGAAATCTGCAAGGAAATAATATTGTTTCGGACTTGTTGAGGTAATTCCATTGTGTAGATTAATTCATTGCTTTGGTGAACAATTTTGTGGGCCCAACGTAAATCAAATCGTTCAAGCTGACAGCATTACTTGATGGGCTTGAGGCATTAAACTCAACTCGGGATTTCGTCATAGTGCTTTATGGTTTGACGACGGCGTGTTAAGGCAAATAATATGAAGCAAAAAACGGCTGTCATATGGCCGAGGGTAGAGTATTCCTCAAGGACAGCATTATATTTTAAATGTAAATCTGTATTTTTCAAAGTCGATCTCTCGACAAAGTTGTTTGAGTGCAATTTCACGGGAGTTGCCAAAAATCGGTAAGGGATCCTTAAACGGAAGTCGTATAATGTAGCGTCCATTGACATCACGAAACGTTGTTTCAGCATATAATTCTTCGTCTGTAGATAGAGGTATAATGTCTGTCAACTCTTCAATCTCCCAAAATTGTCCAATCTGTTCATTGATAATTGAATCGTTAAAATATGAAAGTATTGTTGGAAATGAGTTAACAGTTGTTCGTGGGAGCGGTCCTGAGAGAACCCAGCCGAAAACCGTATTTTGAGCTATAAGCGAATTGAGGATATTAGGTTTAATTCCATCTAAAAGAACGGTTGGATACAAATCTGCACCGATAATGAAATCGATTTTTGAACTTTCGTAAAAGAAAGGGTCAGCTAGCTCAAAGTCAAATTTTACCGGAGATTGTTTAACACTGAGAGTGTATGAAGGTAAGTTACATATTAGGCGTTTCAATACGATTGCATTGACAGTAAGGGTGAACGATTTCATTTCTTTTGAGCCCAAAACAAGAGAGTATAGTTTCGAGGAGTTGTTTGTTACATGCCCGAAATATCAGCTTGAATAGGTATTACTGGAAGGTGTAACCTTCTCTGCGCTTCTTCAGATATGAAAATTGCTAACGAGATGACGAACTTCGATCAAAGCAGTCGCGAGAAGAATGCGTCTATTATTTTGGGTAGAGAAGGATTAAACCTGTGTAGATTTAGCTTCAGTAGTGGACTGTATATTGTTAAAAAGTGTTTGGGGTGATGCATTTTTTGGAGAGCTATACGTATTAACTGACCTTGGTACTGGTAAGAAAAATGTAAAAGCGTGTGATGTTTTTCTCTACAAATCTTACAGGTAAGAAGACTTTGACAATCTTTCTCGAAGTGGCTTGGAGTTAGGCAATTCCTACAGCACTGAAAGGAATTTACCTTTGAAATTATATCTGGGATAGATAGTTGTAAAAACTTTGTACAAATTCGAAGAGGATGGCAGGCTTGGCACATTGGGCAAGTGAAACTTTTGGCCTTTGTGTGAAAACGGTGGTTTAGCTTTTGCGCAGAAACAGAAAATCTGATACTGATTTGTTAGAAACGAGTCCATCTCTGACCATTCAGCGAGGTCATGTTTTTTTTCGAGTGATTGTTCCCACAAGGAGAGTATATTTTCCGGAAGACGGGATGAGCACAAAAACACTAAAATTGGATCCCACGATTTTGTATCCATTTCATACGATTTCAAGATTAAAAGACAATCGTTTATATTACTTTGAAGTTTTTTGACATTCTTCTCAGACGCCAAACTTATCAGAGGTAAATTAAAAAGGATTTTTAACTGATTGTTTACGAGAACGCTTTTGTTTTCATATTGGTTAGATAACGCATTCCAAGCTAAGTCATTGTCAGCGGTAAGCAAAAATTTAGAAACAATGCTGTGTGCTTCACCTTTGGTTTTAGCTCTCAGGTGAAATAGTTTTTGCGCTGCGCATAACTTTGGAAGATTAATATATGTATATAACCGTAAATAAATTCGGTTAATTCCTAAAGGACGGCCAGTTGAGATAATCACAGTTAAATACTTCTGTGTCGCAAAGTGCAATTTTTATCCAACCCGAAATCTCAGGGCTTAAAGTGGAATCAGAAGTATATTGAACTTTTTTCGTTGACGCACCATTGGAGTCCAATTGGATTAATTCTATTTTTCGAATTAAATCGACAATCTCACTTAAAATTGTTATAAATATGCCTAATGACGATCTTCAGGGTGACTAACTTGAACTGAAACTTTTTAAAATGCTATAATTTTTTTATTTTTTGATAAATTTTATTTTGCCAAAGCAAAAAATGTTGGAAAATACATCAATTTTCAAATTGTATCAGTAGTTTTCAATATGTCCACTTTTGGCGCGAATAATGGCCTTGAGACGGCCGAAGAAAGCATCGCACGCTGCACTCAAGTGGCTCTGCGGTATTTTTGCCCATTTCCGGGGAAGTGCTTGTTTGAGGTAGTTCAAACTCTGGTATTTTTTTAGTGCCTTCAAAATACCCCAGGCAGAGAAATCCAATGGTACATTGTTTTTCAAACAATTTTAGTCGACGCGCACTTTGTGAGACCGTGCCGAGTCTTGTTGAAATGTCCACGGTCTCCGACCAAAATGATTGTTTACCTAAGGCTTCAATACTGTCTTTAAGACAGTTTCACGGCATACGATCGCATTAATTTTGACACCACGGTCCAAAAATACGAGCGGAGAGTGACCATCGGCGGTTATGGCGGCCCAAATCATCACCGTCAGTGCTGCCTGGTTTCTAGTGGCCGTCCGAAGGTGTAAATTTTCGAAGGACCTCTCTGGCAAGTAAACTCGGTCATTTTTTTTGTTGACATATTGCTCTATAACAAATGGCGACTCATCGGAAAAAACCAAATTCGGCAACTCACCACTTTCGCTCTACGCTCCTTCGCTCTTTCGACTCTAACTTTTTTCTGTTGCGGTGTAAGATCGTGTGCTTTTTGGAACTTCAATTGCTTGAGCCCAAGCTTATTTTTCAGTATGTGTTGCATCCGTTCCAACGATATGTTGAGCTCACTAGCCATTTTTCTTCCACTTCGAGCCTTCACTTTCCGAACCATTTCTGCCGATGCTGTTGTTTTTGTACGAACACCTCCATGGCGTTTTGAAACGCTGCCAGTATCACGTAAACGAGCTATGGTTCGAGACACAAATGATTTATTTACGTTGAGGTGCTGGAGGGCTCTAACGATAGCTACTTGGGGTTTTCCAGTCAAATATAAAGCAATCACACTATCAAGTTTGAATTCCATCGCAGATAAAAAATTTTCAACACAACTGAGGCTTGTAAATAATAAAATTATCTGTCATGTGTCAAAATTTGAGCTCACAGTAATGAACGGTTTGGAAATTATAGCAGTCTGAAGTTGCTTGCAGTTCGAGTCAGTCAGGGTGCATATTTTATTTTAATAGACTCTAAATCTTCTTCGGATGCCGATTCATTAGATTTGAGGCAAAACAGATATGACTTTTTAATTTCCTACCCCACGATGACCTCAACTCAATTTTCGAAGCTCCTAATGTGACTGAAGTTTGATCACACACTGGGATTTCACCAAAATTCTTTTGAAATTCCGTCAAAAGGTATGTGGACAAAACAAAGTCGTCAAGTCCGATCATGACGAGAAGCGAATATGGTAGCCGAAATACTATTCAAGGAATTTAAACTGAATTAAGAATATATAATGAACAACACTGAGTTACTTTTTGCTTTGTTATGTGGGTACCAATAACCTTGTGTGACTACTTGAACTTGAACTTTGTCCACTTATGTATACACAAATGTATATATATTTATAACACATGGGCTGAAAAGTCAGTGCCGTTTTATAGTACAACACAAAATTTTACGATGAGTGGGAAGCAATTCGCAGCCAAATTTATTCAATTTTGCCATCGTTTTCATCGACTTGTGACACGGTGCATTGTCTTGATGAAACAGCACTTTCTTTTTCTTCAAATGCGGCCGTTTTTCTGCGATTTCGTCCTTCAAACGCTCCAACAATGCAATGTAATAGTCGCTGTTGATAGTCTGCCCCTTTTGGAGATAGTCGATGAAAATTATTCCATGTGTATCCCAAAATACGGATGTCATAACCTTACCAGCCGACTGTTGAGTTTTTGGTCGTTTTGGACGAGGTTCGGCCTGCTCGCCACTCAGCTGACTGCCGACTTAACTTTGGTGTGAAGTGATGGAGCCAAGTTTCATCCATTGTCACATACCGACGCAAAAATTCGGCTTTATTGCGGTTCAAAAGCTTTAAACACACCTCTGAATCATCAACACGTTGTTGTTTTTGGTCGACTGTGAGCAAACGCGGCACATACTTTGAACAGAGCTTTCGCATATCCAAATATTCGTGTATGATATATCCAACACGCTCTTTTAATATCTTCAGAGCCTCAGCTATCTCGATCAACTTCACTTTACGGTCATTCGTAATCATTTTGTGGACTGTTTTGATGTTTTCATCTAAAACAGCCTCTTTTGGACGTCCACTGTGTGCATCATCTTCGGTGCTTGTATGACCACTTTTAAATTTTTCAATCCACTTTCGAATGGTTCGTTCGGCTGGTGCAGAGTCCGGGTAACACTTATCAAGCCATTTCTTTGCATCAGAAATTGCTTTGAATCCATTTTTTTTCACAATAACAAAAGTTGCTTCACTCACAACGCTATATCTCGAGAACTAATCGTCCGACAGCTGTCAAATTTATACACGTATCTTTTGAAGGTTGGTACTAACTGAAAATGGTATATATTTAATTCAAGTGGCGCCCTCTCTTAGAAACGGCAGACAGCCCATGTGTTATATATATGAATATGGGTATGATATTTACAAATTTTATCTGTATTTCACATAAGTATTTTAAAATTATTTGTAATTTATTGCTCAAAAAATATAACTTTTGTACTGAGAAGAAAACAATTCACGTACCTTTTACAAAACTTTTCACTGCTGAGCTGTTGCTCCAAAATTATTTCTTTGGCACGTGGTGAATTAATCCCGATGACTTGGCTCTGCACCGAATGATATATGTATGACTTGTAGTGTATGAATAAGATTTTTTTTTTTGTTTTTTTTTTTTCGTCCAGTTTGCAGGAGATTATCGTGTGAATCGATGGTTGATAGGGAAACAAGTGTTGACGATTAATTAAAGGCGGTGCTGTACCCCTTTGTGATGTTCGTGAAAATCGCTGAAGATGTGGATCTTGATATTTGTCGATCGATATGCTTGGATCTTGCAGTATTGTATGTTAAACATTGTTGTTGCTTTGATAGATGAGTTTGGATTTCTTCGTATGTGAAGTAAGGGTAATGATCAAAAGATAAATAATTTTGAAAGTCAACGGACTCGCCTGACTGAAAGCATCGGTTCCCACTAGATCACCGAAATCAAGCAGTGTTGGGCGCGGTAAGTACGTAGGTGGGTGTCCACATGAGAACTCAGTACTCCGCGTGCTGTTGACAAAACGCGCCACATGGGCAAAGTACCCCGGCGTTAAATCCCGGACCCTACAAATTAATTTGTATCGTTCCCTTGATAATAATAATAATAATAATAATTTTGTAATAGGGCGATTATTAGGTTAGGTTAGGTGAGAATGGCGGTTGGAAAATCAACCCACTTAGGCCTATTGGCCCGTTGTGCTGCCACGTTGATCTATGATCCTTATAATCTTGGACACTTTGAGCTTATGAAGCTCAGGAGACTGTTGACGTCTGTATTCTTTAGATCGTTTAAATCATTGTAGAATTGAAGAAGAAGAAGCTTTCTTCTCTGGAAGAAAGCTGGACATGTACAGAGAAGGTGGAGGAATATCTCCTCTTCCTTCTGCTTCCTTCTCGTCTATGCAGCTTCTACAGAAATCGTTTGTAAAAGCGCCAACCCTTCTTGAATGTTTGCCTATAAGGCAATGTCCAGTGATTTAGACCTATGATTTAGAAGAATCAGACTTTTAGAGCGATTCAGATCTAGCTTTGGCCAGATCTGATTAGTCCCAAGACATGCTGGTCCGCCAGTCCATCTAAGGTCTGTTATTTTATTAGTATCCAGCTTAAATAATAATTTGCACCTAGCGATTGGTATACTTATGCCACCCTTTTCTGATAGAATAGGTAAAGTGGTTCCAATTTTGGCGAGTTCGTCGGCCCTACAATTCCCTGTAATGTCCCTGTAGCTCGTCACCCAACAAATGTGAAGGTGTAACTGCTTTGCCATCTCTGTAAAAGATGACCGGCATTCAAGGACGGTTTTAGAATTTAGTGAGACCGAGTCCGGGACTTAATAGCCGCATGACTATCCGAAAAAATGCGGATATCTTTTGCAGATATCACGTTTTTCTTCAGCCATGACAGAGCTCCCTTAACCGGCAAAATTTCTGCCTAGAACACGGCACCATGATTTGGAAGACGGAAGGAGAGTCTTAGATTTAGTTTATCTGAGAAAACACCTCCACCAACCACGCTATCGGTTTTAGATCCATCTTCCTCCCAGAAGGATCTAGAGGGAAAGCTCGCATGAAAGTCTTTATCAAACCGAAGTTTAGGTATGGTGTAGTCGACGTTCTCTATGTGAATTCCTAATATATTAAGAATATAATCGTGGCCAAATAAAATATTTATCCACTGTATAGTCGCTTTAAGTCGCAGATACTTGCCCGTATAAATGTTTAAAGCCGTGGAGAAAGTGGAGCGTAGAGCTCCGCTTATGCATAGACATTGGCTGCAATTTCTAAGGCCGTCCAGCAGGCAACCACATCGTAGGTGAGTATCGGTCTTATAGCCGAGATGTATACCAGTGGGTCATTCGAGGTTAAATGCCCCATTTGTTTCCAATGGCTTTCTTACAAGAGAATAAAGCTACTGTAGTTATTTCGACTCTTTCTTGAAATTTAGGTTTCCAGTTTAGTTTCCTGTCAAAAATGAAACTCTTGGTATTTTGCTCTATCAGAAAACACTAAGCTGGTACTGTTTATTGAGGGAGGGTCTATAGTTGGAGTTTTATATTTCCTGGAAAATAGGACAATATCGGTTTTATGGGGGTTAACTCCCAATCTAATCTGATCAATTTTAGCTCGAATATGGATAATAATCAGTCGTTCTAGAGTTTTTTGAAGGAAAGATGATAGACCTATAGGTCTGAGGTCGTTTGGGATATCATGAAAGCATTTTCTGCCTTGGGAATGAAAATTACATTAATTTCTCTCCATGACAGTGGAATGTGAATTCAATTTTACAAAGCTCCTTATGATATTCTCTAGCGTGGGCAAGGTAACATCGTATCTGAGGACCTTTGTAGGCTTAAAGCTATGTAGCGATTATTGAAAGACAATAAATCTGCTTGGGGTAGTGGCCGGGAAGTAAGTTCAACCAATTGAAAGGGAATCAAAAGGGAAAGTACAAACGAGGCGTGTTCAAAAAATAACGGGAATTTTTAAATTTCGCGAGTTTGGAGGTTCTGATTGTCAAAAACTTTTGTTATTATGTATTGTATCAAATTTTGTGTAAAAAATGAAGTCAAGTACTCTAAAATACATGAAATATTGACAGGGGTATACGATGAGTCTTTTTTAATTAAAAAAACGTTTACAAGTGGAACAAGCTCTTCCCAGATGGCCGAAAAAATGCCAATGACGAACCCCGCTCTGAACGCCCCAGCACATCAACAAAAGATGATAACGTCGAACTGTGAAGAAAATTGTTTTGGAAAATCGTTGAATTACCATAAGAGAAGTTACTAACGATGTTGGCGTATAGGTCAGCGCGAGACGTGTGTCAGCGAAGTTTGTTCCGAAACTTCTTAATTTTGATCAAAAGAACCGTCGCATGAGCATCGCTGAGGATCTCTTGAATGACGTTAAAGATGATTCTGACATAATCATAAGAGTTATAACTGGTGACGAATAACTGGTTCTGTTCCAGAAATTGAAGAGACCTATAAAAGGACGGAGACTTGCAACGATTGAGCAAATAAAAACGGCATTGCTGTAAGAGTTCAAGGCTATCCCAAAAATCGAACTTGAGAAGTGTTTCGAGAATTGGAAAAAGCACTGGTAAATGTTGATGAATAAATAAGTTTATTTTTTAAAAAAAAACTAAAATTCCCGTTATTTTCTGAACACATTTCGTATTTCCAAATTGGAAGCGCTAGCGAAAAAGCAAAAAAATATGGGAAAACTATTTCTCCCAGTATGGTAATGACTAAAATTTTGATGATTCTGCCATCGCGATTAAATCGTTTTTTCAGCGTCTGGAAGTCATCGTCATTAGAGAAAAAAAAACATTAGACAATCTTGCAAGTCTCAAGGAGCCAAGTCTGGTAAATACGGCATGTGGAGTAGCAGCTCTCAGCCAAGTGCTTTGGTTGTATACTGAACTAGTGTCTTCTGGCTTATTCTGGTCGTTTTTCAATCAATGCATGGTTCAAATTGATCATTTATTGTCGGTAGCGATCTATATTAACGGTTTCATCAGGTTTTAGGAACTTGTGGTACACCACACCTTTCTGGTCCTACCAGACACACAGCATTGCCTTCTTGCCGAATCGATCTGGTTTTGCAGTCGAAGTTGATGGTTGTCCCGGATTAACCCATGATTTTTCCGCTTAGGATTCTGAAAATAAATTCATTTTTCATCTCTAGTAACGATTCGATTTCTTATCGTGTCTTTGAAGCAAAATTTCACAGGTGGTTTTTCGGTTTACCATCTGTCTTTTATTCAATTAATGTGGCACCCATTTTCCAGCACTTTTCTTTTAATGAAAACAAAAAATTAATGCTCTCCGCAAGTCATCATTTTCTGGTACAAAACTCGACATTCTTAACACGATGAAAAAATATGATGTTGTTTGCTCAGTGACTTGATGTATACTTAATATGTTTGACAGGTTTCATAGAAACCAAACATAAAAAAAATTAAGGCCCGTTCACAATAAATGCTCCCTATCGAGATATTAACTTCACACCGGTACACCTGATAGTTCGTTTAGCTACTGCACAGTAAAAAAATAAACCAGCATGACCTTTCACCAGGCTTAATTTGTGTCTCCCGTGTTCTTATTACACACCGGTGAGTCACCTTTATGTATAGGTGTATAGAAATTTAAACAATTAAAGTACTCATAACTACAATACATAATTACATAATTCGACAAAATCCCCTTTTGTAACCATACACGCATAAATTTAAAAGATGTTTTCTTCAATAGGAGTATCTCAGTGGGGATGCATTTACGACCCCTGCCCCCCCCCCCCATTTTTTTTTTTAATTTTTTTTATATATTGTTCAGAACATCCATAAAGCTTCCTTTCGAAATATCTCTCCCTTAATTCGCAGTACTATTTTACTTCGGCTGCATCTCGTTTTTTTAAGTTATAAGACATATTCCGTAATGACTATTTTATATAAGGTTTCTTTTAGAGCTGTCTTTTTTGTTGCTGATTCACAAAAATTATTAAAATATCTCCGAAAAAAAATTATTTATTGAACATGGAAACATTAATGATTTCTCTGAACGGAGAAACACAAGGATCATTTCAAAAAAAGTTGAAAATAAAGTGCTTTCAATTTTTGATAAAAAAAAAAAAAAAAAAAATGTTATTAAAAAATGGCCACACGGTTTCTATCTCGAGGATTCGCCAAATTATCCGAAAAAATGTTTAAAAAAGAAAAACGTTATGGCCCAGCCTTTATTAAGCAAAAATCACATTAAAAAGGACTTGAATTGGCTCTCCGTTACAAAGATATGGATTAGACCAAAATTATTTACACTGAGGAGGCTTGGGTTTTTTGCAATTCCTAAAGACGTATGTGTGTGCGTCTGGATTCGGAAAAATGATGATCCAACTACAAAGAAAATGATTGTTGGCACTTGCTGAAATGCTGGTCGGACAAGGAAACTGAGATTGGTAACTATAACCTAGTAGCTGGTGCGAAACGAAATTCTTCCGTGTTTTCCAAAACAGCAGCGAAAGGCTTACGAAGTGAAAGCGAAACATTTTTCACGGATTTTTTAACGAAGAGTTCAATTAGCTGATAAAAATCCGTGACAAAATGATAGGAGCCAATCTTATATTGTTCTCCATTGGCCAACAGAAGCCTTATTTTTTAGAGAGAAACAAAAATTACCAAAAACTGTTCCATTGGTTTTGTATGGGATTTTTCAGTTCGCATCAGCTGCATACTAGGCCTATAAGAGTACTACAGAGAGGTTTACAATTTCGTTATAGGTTAAGTGTATAATTTGAAGAGAGATATGATATATTATCTGTCTAGCTATTGAAAACATCATATAGTTTTAAGAAAAATCATTTCTCTTTTTTTTTTGTAATATGTACTCGAAAATAAAACGGTACAATTAAAAACCTTTCATGTAAATCAAAGAATGAGGGCATCAAAAAGCAAAATGACCTCAGTGTGTTTGGTTGACCTTCTCATTCACAAACTTCAATTCAAATGAAAACGTCTGGGAATTTATGAAGCAGAAGATCAAACGGAAATGATGTAAAGACAGAAAACCAGCTTAAAGCACTTTTAAAAAGAATTTGGCAACAATTAGAGCAACATACGACCAACGTATGAGGGGATAATTGAGAATGGAGGAGACAAGAATAAATATTAGGCTGCTATACCCATCGTCCAACAGGGTTCCTCCAAACGAAGGGACTCACATGTACATCGAATAAATAGACTAGACCATAAAACAAATATTGGACCATACGATACATCGGTATAAACACACAGACTATTCAACAGGACAACACCACGCATCAACACAAAAATTTTGTACAGACATAACTCGGAGCTTATGATACTGAAGTAGTCGATAAAAACCACTAAATGGAAGTAAAAAAGAATTACAGGGCTTCTACACGATTGTATTGGAACAATAAAATTTGGGTTGGTAACCACAGCAAACATCAGCAATCCAACTACGCCAGCGCTTCACCCACTTCTTCATAGTTTTTCATAGGCCGATCGAGGTATGCCTTTAGCGCCTTTAGCGAATTTTTTTTATATGCCTTGAATCAACTCAAAACGCCTTCCTCGAAATGGTAATCTTAGCTTCGAAAACAGGAAAAAGTAAGGCTTATCCATATCAAGTGAGTATGGTACTTGATCGATGACATTTGTCGAATGTGCATTATAATAGTGCAAAATTCTTGAAATTCTATTTTATAAGTCTGCACGTTTTCGACGGATACTTTCTCTCTGAATAATATTCGGAGTGAACTACACAGCGGTAATTGAAGAAAACTGTCATCAAAGCAGACTCATTAGTATGGTTCACAACAGATACCGGTCAAATTTCATGCAGTAACTAACAGAATAAAAAGTATGACGATATCTTTTACGCTCGAATTTTGAATGATAAATTATGGAAAATATTACATAGAATAATATGATACTCGTAGGGTATACTATATACTGTACCTACGGCTTATACAAGTATCCAATTATGCTGCAAATAATTATAGATTCGCTGCTGCACACTCTGGAAAGACTATTCATTGCCAGCCTGGCACAGACACTTTATTGGACTACTTCATTGGACAATTATATAAGAAAAGAACTTATCACTCAAGAGGTAGTGACTACTCTTAAAGTGCTGGAGCACGTGGTAAGTTTTTCGGAAAATTGGATAGAGAGAGAGAGAGAGAGAGAAAGATGTTTGAACTTAGTGATTATTTCTCTCCGTTAGGTGACATCCAACATTTAATGGGAAGACTTAATTATTAGCGTAAATTTACTTGTTGTATAAATTTTAGGCAACCATTCATCTCATGACATTTTAGTTGCCAGAAAAAAAAATGTCTTTCGGCCACAGCTGGTATTGAACCCCGAATCGTCCCATTGGAAAGCAAATACAATATTACTTGAGACGCGGCCAGCCTAGGTCACTCGTATGACTACGCTTCAAAATCTAATAAGTATACATACATTGAAGTGGATGGTGCTTTTGCAGTAAACAAACTCCTAGCTTGATAGAAAAGAGTAATGCTAATAATAATAATCTTAGTAGCAGATGATGTATATAGTCGTTCAGTGATAGCGTGTGTGGAGAAGAGTAGCCCAAAGGTAGCTTTCCGTTTCGACTGACTTGGTGCAAGATGGTCGACAATATGCTTAACCTTCTTCCGCATTTATTAATCTTTGAAGTATTATATTCCAGATGATGTCACTTTACTCTTTGTCGCATCGTGCCTAGCAACTTTTTGCTCAAAATCGGTGCACTAGAAGTTGGTGCACTAGAAATTGGCTTTAAGTCAGTGCACTTAAGGTTGTTCTTGTCACGACTCATTTAGGGCTACGAAATCTTGCCATAAACTTTTTTTTTAACAACATTAAAAACATACTTTTCCATCATTCATTAGCAGTATGAATAAGTTCCTCTGCGTCGGCTGTTTGGTGTAACAAGCCTTCGTTGCTGCTACTTTCACAAGACTTTACCTTCATGACCGCTGTTCCTAGAACGTCTCTTATCAATTTAAGGGCAGCGCTAAATCTTCCTCGCTTTAAATTTCATTACATAACGAATACTTATGAAGCCATCCTTGAGTTGAAAAAGAAGCAATATTGATATATATTCTACAGAAGCTTTGACCTTAGTTCCTTCTGACTGTGATACGGTTTATATATGTACTATCTGATCTAATAAAACCAAAACTTTTATATATACTCAAGATGGCACACTGCCAATATCTGAGCTCTGAAGGAAATGGAGTCGGGTCCTGATATCTTAAATCATTTAGCAAAACTTGAAAAGCAAATGGACACATACAATATTGTTAAAAAGAATAGGCAGAAAAGGCGAACATGAAGTCTTGGGAAATCAAAATATAGGGGGATTAATTGCGAGGTTTGATTTTCAATAGGCTGTTTTGACAGATCACGCACGATTCCTATCAAACTGCTTTGTCATTTTTGTTCAGTATTGCTTGTAAAAATCATCATGAAAAGACTCACACTACAACAGCGTCTCCAAATTGTTCAGCTGTATTAGGAAAATCAGCGTTCTGCGAGAAATGTTTTTCGTGCGATTCGAGGAACGTACGGTGCGCATAATCGACCTACTGAAACCACTATTGCCAATACCATTCGCAAATTTAAGTCCCAGTTTACATTTGTGGATGATATTCGACCGGTTAGACCACATCCAGCTCGTATCTGTAACTATAGTAGCTGTAACTGAGAGTGTACGCGAAGACCATGACGAATCGATTCGTCGTCATCCTCAGCAGCTTGGCTTGGCGTATTCGACAAGTTGGCGTATCTTACGTGAGGTTCTCGGCCTAAAAGGATACAAAATTCCACTTGTGCAAGAATAAAAATCAGGTGACTTGAATTTTCAGAGAATAGGCTCTGGAAAAACTTAATGAAAATCCGGTGATATGTCGTGAAATTTTATTCAGTGATGAAGCCCATTTCTGACTCAATGGATACGTTAATAGAGCTACCATTACATTCATTAAAAACAACGGTGTGGTTTATGGGCTGGTGGAATCATTGATCCATATTTCTTCAAAGATGAGGAAAATCAGAATGTTACCGTCAATGGTAACCGTTATCGCGCCATGTTAATGGACTATGTGCTTCCTGAAATTTAAACATGGTCTCGGTGATACAGCGCGTGAAACAATGGACTTGTTGAGAAATCATTTTGGTGAGCACTAAATTTCAAGTTTTCTTACTGTAAATTTCCCGCCTACATCGTGCGATATCACACTTTTGAACTATTTTCTCTAGGGACATGTAAGGTCTCAGGTCTTCCTGAATAAGCTAGCTACGACTGACGCTTTAGAACCCAACATTACTCATGTTATCCACGAGATAACAGTCGCTTTGCTCGCAGGAGCAAATTGGACCTTTCGAATGGACCACCTCAGACGTAGTAGTGGCCAACATTTACATAATATCATTTTTAAATGCCATGAATTGTTCTTTTAACCGACAATTTTAAGTTTGCTTTCAAATTTATGTTTTTTATTTTACATTATATATCAAACCTCACGAAGAAGCACTCTATAGCATTAAGCAAGTTCAATTGTTGAAAATACAGTGAGTCTTGACGTAAAAAGCTTACGTTTAGGATCAATCTGCTCCTTCGACGTAAGGAAACGTTACTTTAAAACTTAAACAAAACACAAACACACTGATGGTACTTGATGGCTTAAAAGAAATAAAAAAAAGATTCAAAGCATCGATTAACTTTTTAAAACATTTATCACGGTTTAAGTTTGCTCATCCTTGAGCCCTTTCATTCATGTTAGCACTTTAAGAAAGTCTCTTGAGCTAACAGGAAAAAACATGCACAATGCATCTCTCTGTGTAATATATCTGTGAATAAGTATGATGGAGTATTAATTTACTTTATAAGTTGACACATGCATGTAAATCGCCACTATTTATTCTCCCCTTCCCCTTGAAATCACCACAAGGATAAAATGAGGCCGCTTCACTACTAGAGCCGACGGTACTTCCATTAAAAGTAGACGACAGTAATAATGGATCACTAGGATAAGCCACCAAATAGGCAAGGGGATTGGAATGATGTAATATGGGCCATCCATTCAGCGCCATGAAAAGTACGTTCGTCCTGGCCTTTCACTGCATGGCAATTTAGCTGACACGGCGCTATCCCAACTCACAATTGTGTGCTCCAACCAAGCAGGGAAATAAAAATCCACAAATCAAAATTGATTTTTCTTTTTGTACTCTTCCGACAGGGGGAGTGAGAGGAGAGAGAGATGCAATTTATGACATAATCCCATCATGCGATTATTGAATCCATAGAATCAGTTCTGTATACTCGACAATGGTCCAGATCCACTATAAGGCTATGTCCTCTCTATATCCATTTGAATGAAGCTGGGGTGATACCCCGTCGAAATCACCCTTCTGTGCCTTTAGAGCAAATATTTTCGATTAAATTTTACCTAAAAGTATCCCGATATGCAGGGGGGATAGAGTATTTTAAAGAACCTTTAATGACAGAGAGCTCTATGCTGCAAAATGTTGAAGCTTAAATTAACTTTTAAAGTGCAGCCAAGAAAGTGGGCAAACTTTTCAGGAACTGACGGCATGAGGTGTGAAATTGAGAAAGAAAGGTGCACCAATTAGGACGACTATGACTTTAAAGTTTGTAATTCATTTGGAAGTAATCTACCATGTAACAATTCCACAATGTACCCATGTATATACATATATACTCGTACTGATGGCGATGGTCGTGCTCCACGTGCGTTTACACAGGTTGAGGCAATGGCTTGAGTCAAGTGGTGAAGAAGAAAAAGTTGATTTTGATTTTTTTTTTTCTGTTCCATCCGAAGCCAGCACTGAAAGAGCACACTTTGAAATGATTTATGGTTATGCGAGTACAGCCTGTTGTAGCTATAAGTTCCATCCACCTTCTGGAGATTTCTCGATAATGCTCTTTAAATTAACGATGTTTAAGTCATGAAATATGTTCAGCCAAGAGTAATGTACGTGTAGGGATTTTTTTGCGCTATTTATAGGGAAAACTGGTACGTCTTATGTTTCGAATTGCTGCAAGCAATTATTGGCTGGTGTAAGACGAAATAAAAATAATTCATTTAATTTAAAAATTCAGTGATGGAAATATATCTAAGCCGGCGATCAACTGGGTCTCATCTTATAGACAGCGTATATCGAATTAGGTATGATAATTCGCGATCAGGCAAAACTAAAAAACTTGGCAGGCCTTTGTCCTGCCTTCAATTCTTGAGTCAGCACAATCTTACATGGATGTAGGCCCAAATCCAATCGCAAAATGTTGACTCGCCGAATCGACATTTCTGGCTCTTCTAGGAAACTGGCCGCTATTATGGCTATATTTTCTTCATTTCGCACCAATATTTGTCTGGTTGGTAGCTTAAAATCTAAAAGAGTGTCCTCACGCTTTAACTTTTTCACGATGCGACGAATTGCATGCCATGATGACGACCGACCTCAAAACGAAGTTCACGTTGTTTATTTATAACTGACCCGGAATTTCGATAATACTTTTTAATAATTTCCGCACGTGCGGCAAACGTAAAACTATGCAAGATAAAATGGAAAACCTTACTGAATTTCTTGACAGCTGAGTGTCATTGGTAACGTTGACAGCTGCTGAAACATAACAATTGCTTAAGCCAACATACTGTATTGGGCATGTTTTACAACTCAAGAATATTTGCAGGTCATGTGTAAAACATTTTAAAAGTAATAAATTAAAAGCAATTGACTATTTATAATTTATTTATTTCCAATATTATTTATAAGAAGAAGCCCTAATTAATTAATGAGCTTAACATACCAGTTGTATACATATATAAGTTTTTTTCTGTTTTTTTTTTTTTTTTGGTAAAAAAATACGTAATTTTCTGTAAAATTAAATTTCATGTAATTTATGCATGCAGAAAAACAGCTTGTCTTTTGCGGAAAACCATTCGTCGAGCCATTTTCCAACTTCCTCGAAATCGCTGAGAACTTCAGCGATTCAGTGATTAATCATTTGTTAGCGATAACGTTATGTATTATCGGTTTCAAGAGCTCATGAGAATTCATAATACACAATACCGCTATGGTCCCATAAGACACAGAACACGGTCTTCTTGCCAAAGCGACTTGGCCTTGGTGTTGAAGGACCGGCTTTGCTAAGTGAAAGCCACGATTTTTTCCGCTTCGAGTTTTCAAAGTAAATTAATTTTTCATCACCTGTCACAGTTCGATGCAAAAGTGATTTCCTTTCGTGGCGTTGAAGTAGCATTTCACAACCGATTTTGCGATTTTCCATTTGACGTCCATTCAGATCATATGGGACCCATTTACCGAGTTTTTTTATCTTCCCCATTGCTCGTAAACGTCTTCTGATTGTTTCTTGTGACACATGATCTCGTAATGCTACTGCTAATTGCCGTTAAGTTTGAATTGGGTCATCATCCAATAATTCCAGCAAGTAAGCTGGATAGTAAGCGCTCTGGTAGACCACAAAAATGCGACTATCTTTCACATTGAAATCACCACTTTTAAATTATCGAAACCGTGTCTCACATGTTCTAATTGACGAAGCGTGTTTCCATACCATATGTTTCTACCAGAACACGATGACTTTCAACAGTCTTTTTCTTTTGATTGAATAAGAAAAGTAATGCGTGCCACAAATGGCACAAAATTCGACATGGTCACTGAATGATAAAATAATTGATGAAACAGTTTTTGGCGAACTCAATGAACAAAATGACTTTTCGCTGGCGCCACCTCCTAGTTAAACCAGAAAAAACTTATGCATACACCAGGTATATGTATGTATGTTCAAGTGCATCTATGATTTTCTATTTCATACGGTTTTCTTCTCGTATTATTTCAATCAACTTTCAAGTAATATAAAAAGGAGATTTTAAGGGAAATTTAATTTTGAATGTCAGACAGGAGTATATCTGTATATATATTATATATACGTACTCGATCGTACTATACTCAAGCATAATATTTGGGAAGACAGATAAATCTACAATAACAACTTTTTTTATAAATGACAAGTGCTTAAGGTGATCATTCACAATCCTTGCGATCACATACAAAGTGAAGAGAACTGATCGAAAAATGGAGCCCTGTGGTGCGCCCCTATTAACAAGAAAAAAAACCTAACATTTTATTGTTAGGTACCGCACTCTTATATCTTCCATTTAAGTAGGAATGAAGAAGTTTAGTTGATTACCAAGAGAATTTAAAGTCTTTCCCAAGCTTTCTACGTACAATTCCATGATTTTTGTGTCGAAGACTTTTGAGAAATTCAAAAGAGTCAAAACCTTAACCTAAGAACAGGATTGTTAGACAGTAAGTAGCTCATATATAGACAGGTGCTTTTGAATTTCAGAAAAGATAATTTTTCAAATACTTTTGATAGAAAAGGAAGTATAGCTATCGTTATGTTTTCCATAGAGCTTGACTTGTGTTATTCTTGCCCTTTCTAGTCTTCTGGGAAAGTTGAATGTGTAACTATGGAATTAAAAGTAAACCTTATAAAAGACAAAATTGTTGGCAAAATTAATTTTATAAACCTTGGATTGATTCTATCTAGGCCGATTGCGATTGATTTTACAGGCAATACGGCTTGTAGAGCTTCTTCATCACGGATGTAACAAATTTAGAGTGCTATCGTTTTCATCGTCTCAAAGGAATCAGAAGTATCTTCATTACTAGGTTGCAAAGTGTATGTTATATCTGCCGGAGTTTTAAAATGTTGCTAACACATGCCAATCTTGCGAACGTGTGTTTATATATTTTTTCCCGTCGAAGTTTTACCTAGTGCTCGACTATAGTACCCTGACTTAGATGCTCTTATTTTGGTAGCGACAGAATCACGTAGAGCACGATAGGCCTTGTTAAATTCATTAATCTTGGACCTTTTCCACTTCTTGTAAGCAGCAAGAGCTGGAATATTTCAGACGTTAACCAGATTAGCGAGGCAGTTCTAATGATCTTTTTCCTTAAAGGAATATGTTTTCCGAATATAATTAATATCTGGTCATTAACTCACGGCATCAAATAAATTCTTTCCCAACACTCTTCAACAGCATCCTACTGTAAGGCGGGGGTATTAATATTTTTAAAATCCCTGAAATAAAAAACAGATTCCGCATCTTCAATGCTAAACTCAAAGGTCAAGTATATAGGGTCATGTTTTAAGGAGTATAGGGCAGAAAGCTGATTATAGAAAAGTACTTCATTTAGTCTGCTAACAAGGAAGAGGTCAATAAGACTAATTGAGATTCGCGACACAGAGATGTAGTGACCTCATTGTACGAGTATTTGAAAATAGTATAGACTCGATTTCACACAGCAGGTTGCAGTTTATGTCACTAAAAATCAAAGTATTCGGTGTGGAGCCGCAATATTTTTCTTATACAGAATAAAACCGAGGGAACAAATTATTACCTTGTCTGCGCTACTTGAGAACTGTACCAGTGCATTATCTATAGAGCTTTCCCTATCAGATTTTCAGAGTGGTTTTTCTGTAAGACCATCACGAACGTATATTGTCACCACGAAAGATTAAGATTAAGTTCTGAAACGCACAATATATCCACTCTTGAATTTACAAAAATATGCCTTAATTCTTCTAAATTTAACCATTTAGGCTTTGTTTAGGCTGCGCTCGTATTATTCTTATCATCTCAAAGAGACTTTCTCCCGAGCCGCCGACAGAGGGGGTCCACTGTTGTTATTTGATTCTATATATAAACATTAATAGTACAAACAGATACGAGCTTATTGATAAAACCAAAGACAAATTATTCGAAGGAAAGGATTGAGGCAGATTATTCAGTGATATAAATTCAAGGAGTGATAAAAAGAAGAAAAATAAGCAACAGGGAAAGATGATATCAAGATAAAAAGATGAAGAAAGGTTCAATCTGGTAACTGCACGAAAATCTTAATAATGAAAGAGATCTGCGCGCTTGTAAGAAGATGAGATAATTGTCTAGGTAGTCTGGCTAATGAGTTTGAATTCTATTTCTTAAAAGGCAAAGGACTTGAATTTCAAAAGGTTAGCAAAAGAGATTGCCATTATTTGCTGAGATAAATATTAGAGTCCACCATTAATCTTGCCGATTAGATTGGTAATTCGTGTTCTAGCATTTAATTCCAGTTTAGAGTTAAAAGTCACATCGAGATTTTTAACGGTGCTACCTCGTTCTACTCTAACCTATGATCACGTTAAGTTTCTTGAGTACTTAAGTATACAATTTACATGGTATGACCAATTTCTTCGCTTTCTTTGATAAACCCTAGCCCTTCTATAGATAATTTTATTGCTCCTTTTTAAAACAACATTTTCATCTGTTATTCACATTGTTCAACTTTCCCCCCACAGGAAATCCTACTTATCACCCTAACCTAACTATCACTCTAATCTACCTATCATCCTAACCTCACTATATTTAGATTATGTAAGCCGTATTGATCTCAGTCTAATCTCTATTTTTTTTTTTTCAATTAACTTACCCTTTAACCCTTTAAGGTTAAAGTTCGCTAATAAATCCACTGATGATCCTTGACTAATAGCGGAACTATTTGCTCAGTTTTTAAGCCAATCTTTCGCTAGCTCCAAAGACCTTGATTAGCAATACTTCTCTTATTTAATCAGTTGTCAACAAACATCATTGATTTCGATAGTCGATACCACGGCAATTTAAAAGGAATAGATTAAAAAACTTAATCACGAACACTGTTGGTTCTGAGGTCTTCCTAATATTTTTTTTTTTTTTGTATGTGGTAGATGGTAAAGAATTTAGTGCAATTACTACGGATTTTAGCAAAGTTTTCGGTGATATTTCGAATAAAGTCATCCTTCTCAAACTAAAGGTTTTGGTTTTCAATCGGATGTCATTATACGGATTTTTTTTCCCTTACTTTTTGTCGGAGAACTTTTCACACACAAAACTTGTATAGAGTGATTGATCGCGAGGTTTGATTTTCAAAAGGCTTTTCTTGACAGATCACTCGTGACTCCTATAAAACTGCTTTGTCTATTTTGTTCAATATCGTTTGGCAAATCATCATGGAGGATTCACACCACAACAGCGTCTCCAAATTGTTCAGCTGTATTACGAAAATCAGCGTTCTGTGAGAAAGGTTTTTCATGCGATTCGAAGAATTTACGGTGCGCATAATCAACCTACTGAAACCACTATTGCCAATACCATTCGCGAATTTGAGTACCAGTTTACATTAGTGGATGATACTCGACCGGTTAGACCATATTCAGCTCGTAGTGAAGAAACTATAGCAGCTGAAGCTGAGAGTGTAACCGAAAACCGTGACGAATCGATTCGTCCTCGTTCTCAGCAGCTTGGCTTAACGTATTCAACAACTTGGCGTATGGTAACCGTTATCGCGCCATATTAACGGACTATGTGCTTCCTGAAATTCAAGCACATAGTCTCGGTGAGCTCTGGTTTCAACAAGACGGCGCTACGACCCATACAGCGCGTGAAACAGTGGACTTATTGATAAATCCTTAACTCCAGGTTTCCTTTAACTTCAGGTTTTGCTACGGTACAGTCGCCATGCTCGAACGAGTCGCCCAAAATTGGACCTTCCGAATGGACCACCTCAGACGTAGTCATGGCCAACATTTACGTGACATATTTTTAAAAATGCCATAAATAGTTCTTTAAACTTATAATAAAAATTTTAAGTTCGCTTTCAAATTTTTGTGGTTTATTTGACATTATAAATCAAACCTTACAATGAATCACCCTTTACATTGCACACCTTCTATGTTCCATTTACTGAAATGTCTGTCTGTCTTTCAAATAAAGACGAGTAAGTGCTCCAGTAATAAAGTGCATACAGTACCAGCACCAAACACATCAGTGCCGAGTACCTGCAACCTGATACGAACATATGCCAGACATTCACATAGGTATTGTTTTATGTTGTCGCAATCACTTTCGCAGCAAGCGTCTCAGCATCTTGTGTCACATATGTTCATCAGTGCACATCAGTGCCGAGTACCTGCAACCTGATACGAACATAAGCCAGACATTCACATAGGTAATGTTTTATGTTGTCGCAATCACTTTCGCAGCAAGCGTCTCAGCATCTTGTGTCACATATGTTCAGCACACATAAGTGCTAAGCAAAACTGTAGTGCACCGTCGGGACTATAGTAAGCATCCTGCAGTCTTTCCTACTGAGGAACAGCAGGAAAACCGCTGACCTCTTACAGACCTCCGAGAAAATTCGTTTGATCTCCAGGGAGTCATATCATCTGCAACTATGCTCATATGAAACCCAACTGCCAATGGAAACTTGAATCGGGGATGCAGGCAGCCCTAACGCGGTTTTGGATATTGAAAACTACCCTTTGATTTTTGTCTAGCAAGTTCATAAGCTATTTAATTTCCCATGATCACACTGTGACCTAGACCAGACTCAATGAATTTAACCCTCCTGTTGTCTTCAACGATGTCTTGCATTCTTGAAGCATAGAAGTTTTAAGACGGTTCAGGTGCAAATGCTTCGCCCCTCCACCAATTCTTCGCAACATAGTTCGTAATCAGATATGCGTGTATCTCCGCTTGAAATACAGAGGCAAGTTTACTTAACAATGAGTAAAATCTAACGTTGTCGTCCTTCTGAAAGACTGATCTCAACTTGATCTTCGTGGAATACGTTAGGACATACGGCCCGAAACCATTTCTGGTCACAGTGAAAGTTGATTCCATATTTTTTTCGCAACATGGGTTCCATTAGATAGTATGTGATGGTCTCATAAAAACTTAGTCAACACACAATCGGTAAGCCATCAAAACTCCTGTGCATGTTGAACTAAAGAAACGGAAGATTGATTTGATAGTACAAACCATGATATGAATATTCAAGAGAGGTTGATTCTCCAGTATGTCTGTAACGGAGCGAGGCGTGCTAGGGACAGCTATCATGCAACCGAAACAGACCGTTGTTCAGTGTCTGGTAAAAGCAGCAATGACGGATTTACAGGAAAACTTGTTCACCACGCAACCGACGCATATTCTAGAATTTAATTGGCCTTATCATAGCCGTGTGGATCCACATCACCCTATAACGCTAGCGCCTAAGGGTTTTCTACGTGATATAAATTGGTGCACTGTTTCATATTGTTCTAAGGGCATAATACCTAAAACGATTTGATTTGGTAAGCAATGATTCGGGAATTTCAAGTGGATATACCCAATTTTCGTAAGCAAAAAGTTAATATCTTATCTGCAACTACAGACCAGCTGTTTTGGCACTTAGTGAAACATAGGTATATCCTCGCCCACACCTCTCAAATTACTCTGATCTGAAGTTACTTGATTAAGAACTAGTGCCATTATTCTTTTCTTACCGCGGTCTCGCCATTTACGGTCGTAATAATGTAATCCCTGTTCCAATCCGGAATTCAATTTCATTTGGGTAAAATTCCATCTCCGTAAGTAAATTATCCACTACTGCTTTATTTACTGAAGTCATAAATCGGACAGCAATTCGACCTTTAACGATTTTGATTCGCTTTCCGACCCCATTCAAAGAATTATATTGCTGTATTCTTGTACCAAAATCGTCACTATAGGCGATGACAATAATGCGCAATTCTGGGTGGCTTCGGCATTCTGGATAGACAACACCCGAAGAATGGTGTGTTAAGATCATCGCTGCGGAAAGTAACTCAATTCAACTTGTAATTGAGCCCACACGAATACCAGACGTTTATAGTCATACCGTCAACACCCTAGACTTGTTTTTAACTTCTCAACCTAGCAAATAAAAGGTGATTAATCCTGAGGTTTAATTTATAATGTAAAATAAAACACATAAATTTGAAAGCGAACCTAAAATTTTAATTATCGGTTAAAAAAATAATTCATGGCATTTACTTTTCAAAAATGATATGTAAATGTTGGCCACGACTACGTCTGAGGTGGTCCATTCGGAAGGTCCAATTTTGGGCGACTCGTAATGTGTAATGTTGGCTTCCAAAGCGTCAGTCGTAGCTGGCTTATTCCTGAAGACCTGAAACTTTACATATCCCCAGAGAAAATAGTCCAAAGTCGCACGATCTAGGCGGACAATTTACCGTAGCAAAAGAGAAATAAAGTGATCATCAAAGCGATTTCTCAACAAGTCCATTGTTTCACGCACTGTATGGCTCGTAGCACCGTCTTGTTGAAACCAGAGGTCACCGAGACCATGTTCTTGAATTTCAGGAAGCACACAGTCAGTTAACATGGCGCGATAACGGTTACCATTGACGGTAATATTCTGATTTGCCTCATTTTTAAAGAAATATGGACCAATGATTCTACCAGCCCATAAACCACTCCATACCTTTGTTTTAAATGGATGTAATGCTAGTTCTTGGTACTCTTCGGATTGCTCATCAGCATCAAATCAGCATCAAATGGGTTTCATCACTGAACAAAATTTCACGACAAAACACCGGATTTTCTTTGAATTTTTCTAGAGCACATTTACTGGAAATGTGAAGCAAATTCAAGTCGCCTGGCTTCAATTCTTGCACAAGTTGAATTTAGTACGCTTTTAGGCCGAGATCCTCACGTAAAATAGCCAAGCCAAGCTGCTGAGAATGACGACGAATCGATCCGTCACGGTTTTCGCATACACTCTCAGCTACAGCTGCTATAGTCTCTTCACTACGAGCTGGATTTGGTCTAACCGGTCGAGTATCATCCACTTATGTAAACTGGGACTCAAATTTGCGAACGGTATTAGCAATAGCGGTATCAAATGATACTGAACAAAAGTGACAAAGCAGTTTGATAGGAGTCACGCGTGATCTGTCAAAAAAAAAAAGTAGAAAACTAACTTATCATTAAAATTATAAGTTAGCCGGGTAGCCAGAGCATCGAAGAGCATCGAAGGCCTTCAGCTATGTAGATACCATATACGAGTATTTAGATTACATTGTATAAATTAATCATTTTGAAAAAATCTATTACAATTTTTATATTTTTTTACATTCGGATTAGAGAGCAGTTCTTTGGGATTGATTTGGGAAAAGAATCTAAGTCTGGTGGTCTGTAATGTGGAACATTCGGAGAGCACGTGGTGAATGATAATTTGTAATATCGAAAAGCATTCGGTTCCGTTTGGCATGATGGTCTTTTATATAAAATGATTATGTACAACTTTCCTCCGTTTCTGTGTAAGATAGTCCAAAGTTTTTTGTCAGGTCGTACTTTTAAAGTCCAAATCAGTGGTAGCGTTTCAAGTCTGATATGTTTTGAGTCGGATCTGCCGCAAGGTTTTGTTCTTGGCCCAATTTTGTACAATTTGTTTACGTCTGATTTTCTCAATTTAACCATCTGTGAAGTTGCAATGTTTGCAGATGATACTGCATTACTCTCATCAGACGAATTTGCTCTCACTTTTGAGACTAATCTGAAAAAGGAAACCTTGCTATCTTCCGAACAGCCAACTGCAATTGCATGGATCGACCATAATGTGGTCCAATTGTGTAAAATACTTAGGTCTGTATCTTAACAGCAAACTTACATTTCATAAGCATATTTCGAGAACCCGACAAAAGGTCAATATAGCAATAAACAGAAAATCAGCTCTGTCTAAGGAAAATAAAGTGATCATACACAAAATAATTTTGCAATCGATACTACTTTATGGGTAGTAACTTCCCCGGTGTGGGGAAGTTGTGCGCAGTGCCACATTAAAAAAAACTGCAAGTAGCGCAAAATAAGCTACTCAAGATGAAGCTTAACCTTCGATGGCACCATTCTACTTAAAAGTTCCATAGAAGAGCGAATGTTGAATGGCTATCGGTAAGAATTAAAAAACTTAAGTGCAATTTTAAAAACAAATGTGCTTACGCTAAAAATCAGCTACCTAAAGACCTATTGTAGTTTACCCATATACACTTGCGGTCATAAAAACCGCACCACCTAATGAGTTCTCAAAAAATGCCTAATTTAATCAGATCGTAAGGGTTTTTCCCATACTAATGAAGGGTATTCCCCATAGCGGAGTTCGGCCTCGTATTCAGTGCAAAAAAAATCAGTTTGAATTGAGTTGTGACGGTGACAAGTAAAAAAAAGTGAAATGTCTGGTAAATATCATCAACGAAAAAGTTCAAATATTGACTTCAGTCGAAGAAGGGCTTGGTTATCGTAAGATCGCGGTTAAAATAGGATGCTGTCATTCAACTATCGTACGACTGATGAAGAAAAAAGAAAATTTGGATCCACTGGAAAGGAAAAAAGGCTTGGGACGAAAACGTATAACAACCCAGAAGACGGACAATGTATTACAACGAATTAGCATGAAAGATCGCTTTAAAAGTGATGTCCGTATAAGTGCAGAGCTGAGTGAATTTCATCAATTTGATCTAAGCGCCGAAACTATACGCCGACAGCTACGGGAGATAGGTTTATATGGAAAAAACCTCTCCTAACCACAAAAATGAAAAAAACTCGCTTGACGTGGGCAAAAAGTACGAAGGTTGGACGCAGGATGATTGACGATGTGTGATATGGTCCGATGAAAGTAAAATTAATTTGTTATATGCCGACAATTTGCCATACGTAAGACGGTCAGCAGGTGAAAGGTTCAAGAACGAGTGCATATTCAAAACAGTGAAGTTTCCTCAAAGCCAGATAGTTTGGGGATGTTTTTCTTTTTAAATTTTGGGCCCTTTGTACTTTGTTAATGGAACTATGAACGCTCAAATGTAAGGAGAAGTAGTAAGGGAGTTTTTGGTACCAGCAATTGAACAGCATCATTCGTATACTGACAAGTGCATTTATCAAAATGATTCTGCATATAACCACAGCCCCAAATCCGTAAGTAAAGTGTTATAAATCCACTTTTAGATGTCTACTTTATAAATAATAAACAAACAAGTAGCTAGAGTCTTTAAATAATTTTCAGCTCAAGAAAACGCTTGATGACCTCGGAATTACCAGACTAGACTGGCCAGCTAATTCGCCCGATTTAAACCCAATCGAACACTTGTGGCATGTAATGAAACGTAAGGTGGCTGAACATAAACCAGAGAGTAAAAGAAAGCTAAATTAAGTTCTGGAACATGTATGGAATACTGAATTTTCAAGGGATAATACTGAAATTCTAGTAAACTCGATGCCCTCTAGAATAAAAGCGGTTATAACCGCCAAAAATGACTGTATTAAAATATTTTAAAAAAATAAGAAAATTAACTGGTTTTTCTTTCTTTGTTAATATCTTTTCTCAAACACTCAATAAACAGATGGAAATTAGATAGAAACACTTATAAACTACTGCGGAGTACTCAACAAAAATTTCATTTCATTATAAAAACTATTATCGTAGTTATTAACAATTTTTTAATCATTTTGATATGGTGCGGTTTTTATGACCGCAAGTGTATCTATTCATTTATATGTCAGTTTATATGTTGTATACATGTAGATTTATATTTATTTATTTATTTATTATTTTATATATATATTTGTAATTATCTATTTATTGATTAATTCTTTATCTTATTTATTTATTTATTTATTTATTTAATTATTTATTTATTTATTTAATTAATTATTTATTGTTTTTTGTTTGCTTATTTAATTTACTTATTTATTTACTATTTACTTAGTTGTTGAGCCAATATTTGTTATTGTTAACATATTTTTATTTTTATTTACTTACGTACCTTATTTATTAATTTATATACTAATGTGCTATTTATTTACTATTATTATAATTATTAAATTATTATTTATTCATATTATTTATTTATTATTATAATTTTTTTTTTTGACTTAGATTGGAGGTTTTTATCGTATTTTCCTCCAAATTTAATTGATTTTTTTTAATTTTGAATTATAATAATACTTTACAAAAAAAAAAAAAAACAATGTTTTAGTAGAAAGATAGAAATAATATCATATATCTGTAATGTAAAATGTGTGGTAACTATCCTTTTTAAAAATTTGTATACGAAATAAAGATCTATCTATCTATCTATCTATAATTTGTAATTGGTTGCAGTAGGAGCAATGAGATGACTTATTTTTGTTTAAATAGTGCTGGTGAGTCTGGTATGACCGAGCCTAATCCTAATCATTTTAGTTACTTCGATACGAGTAATTGTAGAAGGTTCTATATTTTTTGCGTAATCATTGACGGACAATTTGTTTCATTAATGGCCTTATACCATTCAGAAGTTTTGTCCCAGTGGAGTAGTGTTGGAGTTGCCTTGTTTTTAAATAAACTTATTGAGATCTTGAGGGTTGAAGCTCGGGGAGAGAAAGGATGAGATTCTAAGAGTGTTTTTGGCAGATTTGTCGGCGAATTCGATGCCCGCGATCTGGAAATGGACTGGGACCCATATTAGTTTAATTTTAAGAAATTAGAGGTAAAGAAGGTTACGGATTAAGGAAGGTTAATAGGATTGGTTATTGACGTTGAGAATTGCGTGGGCAATTATGACAGTGAGTCAGTGCAGATGGCAAATTTTTTATTGAAGTTTTTTGAGTATTGCAAGGCTTCTAAAATGGCAATTATTTCGGCAGTAAATATAGAGCTGTAGGTTGGAAGTAGGAAGGAGTAGATCGTCAAAGGTGACACCAAAGCCTACGTTTTCCCCTACTTTGGAGCCATCTGTATAAATGAAGGAATAGTCGCTTAAACTATTTTTGAGTTCCAGGAAACGTGCTCGGAATATCTCCGTAGGGGTATGGGTTTTTTTCTTTTTGGTTCTTAAAGTTGTTAAAACGCAGGAAGGTAGGAAGAGCCAGCATTTGCAGGGGCTAAGGGTGGATAGGGTTGAATGGGTTTGTGAGGGATTTCGTCGTAAAAGGCTGCGGTGCGTTCAATACATTTTCCGCATTTTTAGGTTTCTTACTATTTTGTGTAAAGGGGTGTCTGTGGAATAAAATGGGTTTGTATAGCTTTATCGTTTCAATCGTTTGCATTTTCGATTCGAACAGGAGGTGGTTAATGGGAGTTGTTCAGTAAGCGTTAAAAGCTTTTCTTAGAGCGGTATTATATATGGTTTTGATTTTGTTTATGGATTTGGCGAAACAACCTCAAAGAAATAGACCGTATTCTTTTTTGGAGATTATTATAGATTGGGTGATTGCAATTATAGTAGGGTGTATGGGTTGCAATTAAATTTTTTGTAGGAAAGGATTTTATCATATTTATCTTTTGTTCCAAAGCAGGGCGGATAAAATCGATGTACGAATTCCACTTGTAATTTTTTTGGAAAACAATGACAAGAATTTTAAATTCATCAACTCCTTCTAAAATAATATTCCCTGATAGAGTATTGCAGGAGCATTTCTGTTTTCGATAGATGTGAAAATGTTTGCTTTTTAATAAGGATTATTTGGCTCCAGAGTGAATACTGTTTGAATACACCAGGATAGTATGTCTTAGAAGATGGAGTTGAGATCAATGTCGGAAGAGGTATTTTTTTTTTTTTTTTTTTTTTTTTTAATATTTTTTATGATTATGAAGTCGTCAGCTTCGTCAGCGTATGAACAGAACTTTATTTTTTTATGGAATAATAGGACGTGAGAGAGCTTATTGTATGCTATAAGGAAGAGGGGAACAGATAACGGGGACCGTTTTAGAGAGGTAAAGGAGACGATAAGGCGTTTCCAATACGAACCGAGATTTTTCTATTTGTCATAAAATTATATATATATTTCATGATATTAGGTCCTACTTTCCAAGCAATAAATTGATCGATAATTGTATGTTATGTTGGCCAATTTTATCAAATGCTTTTGCAAAGTCAAGGGAGATAAGAGAAAGGTGACTATTTTTAAAGGGCTTCAGTAATATAATAGTCTAGGTAAAGTAGAGGATCAGTTACAGATTTGCCTTTTTAAATCCCATTTGATGAATGCTGACAAGTTTGTCGTGGGAAACAAACCACCAGAGTCTATTGGCTATTATTTTATCGAGAACTTTGGCGCAGCAGGAGTTAATAGAGATGGGTCTGTAGGATTTCGGGAGGGATTTGTCAGGATTAGGTTTAAGGATGGGAATGACCGTACTGTTTTTGTATAATTGGGGAATATTAGTATGGAATCGGCTTTGGCAATTTTTATTTTACTCTTGAGTCGGACGTTGGCTGTCTTGTAATTGATAATTTTATCAATGGAAATGTTGCGTTTTAACAATTGCCAAAGTCAAAAGGGACCTTTTGTCTTTTTGTAGAGATGGAGCTTTGTGAAATAGATTGGTTGGCGCTTTGGAGGATGATTTTATGAATATTGGCTGCTTCTTTGTTAAGATTATCACTGGTGGGGTGTTCAAAGCTATATTTATCTAGAAGATTTTAACAAAATTCCCAGTTATCTTCGTCGATTTTGAATTTCGATTTTATTTTTTAGGTGGAGGGGGCCATGCGGAACATGAAAATAATAATGGGGAAGTGGTCACCACATAGATCGTTGAAGACGTTTCATTTAGTGTCGACAGCCAGACTCGGCGAGCAAAAGGATAGGTCGATGTGGGTGAAATTGGAGTGGGTGCTGAAGTGAGTGGGATATCCATCATTGAGAAGTTGATAGTCGGATTTGGTTAAAAACTTGGAAATGAAGTTGCCGCGATGGTTGTTTTTGGGCGAACTCCAGCTAGAATTCAAGCTGTTGAAGTCGCCAATTACCAACGTGGATCGATATTGTTGGTCAAGAACGTTTCTTAGATTGGTGAGGTTAAAAGATTGTGCAGTATGAATGTAGGCGTTTGTTATTGTGAATTTAAGCTTAGATGTTATTGTTATGCCAAGAGCTTCGAAATCATTGTTAAGGTTAAGCCGGTCGTATTGTATCGAAGTGTGAACTAGGAAAGCAATTCCACCATATGGGCTAAGGGATGTGTTGTGAGGATAAAGTGGTAGTTGATTGGGGTGGGAATATTTTTAGTGGCTGTAAGATGAATTCCTTGTAATGCTATTTTATAAGAATTAACAATTCGTTATAGTTGTTCATGTAGCCTTTGATGTGTCACTGAATTATTTTTAATACAGGTGTGATGATTTGCGGTGCTTGTTGTGTTGCTGATAAATTGGATTGATTGTGATTCTTGATATATGTTTCGCAACAGGAAGTGGATTGCGGCTGGTTTGGTAAGCTATAATATTTATATTCGCGGATAAGTTGTTGGGTTAGATTTGAAATTGGTGACATTGTGGTGTTTATACAATATTGTGTTTCGTTGATGATGAATGAATGTGGTATTTGTCTGAATTGTAGAGGTGGATTAAAGGTGATCATCAGGCTTATTTGTGTTGTGTTGAAGGATTTAATGTGAATGACTTTTTGCCGTTTGTGTTTTAACAAGGCGTGGTTGTAGGTGCACATGTTTGTTTTGCTTAATTTATCGGCGAAGGGAGGATGGAGGAGTTGTGATTCGAATTTGTTAGGAGAGATGTTGCTTGTAAATATTGTGATTGCGAAGAGTTTTTGATTATCGCTGAGTATGAAGTGGAAAGCATGGATGAGGGGCTTTGCACTCTGTTTGTTTGCTTCGGATATGCTGCATTTATTGATTGTTTTTATTTTCAAATTTTTTTTGCTGGATGTATGCCTTGCATAACCTTGAAGAAGCTGCATGATTTTCAGAGCAGTTGGCGCAGGATATGCGACTACATGTGGTAGGGTCATGAGGGGGCAGATTACACTTGTCATAACGAGGTAGGCTGTTGCACCTTTTGGTGGTGTGGCCTAGAATTTGGCAGTTGCGACAGCGCATGTTATACCAGCCGATATTTACTGATGATGGAAGGCGGAAGCGGACAAAAGTGAAGAGAAAAACGCCGGTGGAGCGTTGCAAGCTTTCTTGATTTTTTTTTAAATTTGAATTCTTCGGTGACTCCCTGATATCTCATTTCACTGATGATTTTTTCTTCCGGCACGTTTATGAAGCAAGGAGCGTATACAGTACCCTTGGATGAGTTTAGAGCTTTGTGAAGGGAAACTTTGATGGGGCAGATATTGGATAGGGATTTTTTGGATTTAAACAGATCCGCAATTTTCTGAGACTTGATCAGCACTAGGAGGTTGCCGTCCCGGAGTTGGGCTATAGATTCATAACCGTTATTTATGCCATCGGTAGCTTTTTTAAGGAGAAAGACACTGAATGAGGTTAGGGGTTTCGTTTCATCACTCGCGGCAATAATGATAAATTTGGGGTCAGAAAGGTTAGATGTTAAAACTGGAAGGTTTAATATGACAGATTGGAGATAAGCGTTTTTCTTTTTTCTATTTTGAATCGAATATCGAATATGGAGGCTACTGAACCAGTTTCCCGGAGGCACGTGTCCCCCTGGTGCCATAATAACGTTAATTTCTTGTACACCACACACTTAGAAAAAAGATTCCTAAAGGAACAGTATGGCAATACGAGAAAGCCAATTGAAGCGAACTTCAACAGCTTCTTTAGAAATTTAAACTGGTCGATATGTAACCTCGATAGCGACGTGAATGCTGCTGCGGATATGATTACAAACACTAGTCTCCTTGGAATGAGATCCTTTATCCCTTGTCATCAGAACAAAAGGCAAGGCGTAGTACGACTCAAGCTGTGATCTTTGTGTGTGTGTGATGTTCAATAGTGATCAGTAGTTTTAATATTTGCTCTGAGTCTTTTTAAATTTTCTGTTCAGCGGGATCAGTACTGTCATTTGTTATAACCACACTGTTTCCATTGCGCATAAAACATTGTAGTGTTCCATCCACTTTCCTCCTCAATTTGTCATATTTAAATCTACACCCAAAAATTATATATTGAGTGAAATGTCATCGGGAACTCGTACAAAAATGCCTCAACAACCTGCGCTGAATGGCACTCCAACGAATACGAATGCACTCAGTGCAACCGAATTTTGGAACCGTATTTCTTTACTTTTTACTCTTTTCTCTGAAGAAATAAACAGTAAAATCTCAAAGCTGCCACTTATTGAAGAGAGCATTCTCCACAAAATTGGCGATATTGAGTCAAATATCCTCAGTAAAGTTAACAAACTGCAAGTCCGAGCGGAAACAACTTAGTGGTGATGCTGCTTGGTGGAAGTGCCAGCTACAGAGAACGAAAACCTCCATGAACTGCTGAGCAATAAAGAGAATTTTCAGAGTCAAGCCCTCCAATCCAAGTGACAAACTCTCTTCGTATGATAGTACTATCATTTTGAAGTTTTCTGATCCCCATGAGAAAAATATCTTGCTCAGAAGCTGTTTAGCTAGATATAAACAAAATAAAATTGGATTGACATTACGAAATATTGATTTGAAGTCTGATCGAGAATCTACATAAATGAGAGTCTCACGATAAAGAATTTCCTACTTCAACGTCGTCTCTGCACGACGGCCAAGTGCATGTACGAACAACAAGTGGCAGGCCGCTCTCAATCACCAGAGATTAAGACTTGGAGCAGCTCAAAAGAATAAAATGACACGCAGTAAACAAAATATTGTCCCACTCGTAAAACTTTCTACTCTTAATTTTTTTCTTAATTTTTCTTTCTTTTTGCATATTTCTTTTTTTCTCTCGTTCCCTAGTTTTTCTATTCTTTATTATTTTCTAAAGTAAGATTATTATTATTGTCTAAAGTCACTGTCACGTTAGGTTTCTGTCATTCATAATTTTGTTTATTGTTGTTATTAATGAAAGTTCTATATGTGTTCGGTTTAAATGAAGGTACCTTGTTTCTTCTTTGCCTATCATGCTCACGTCAAACACGAGTAAATGGGGGAGTCGTATAGATCCTTGGGGGAGTTGCATAGATAAATCAAGAGCGCTTTCAAACATTGCAGCTAAATTTAGAGAAGGATTTAAAATATGCCACGTTTATTCGCAAAGCATAAGGCATAAAATTGATGAAATGCGTTATCTTTTTGGAGATGGCTGCATGAATATAGTTGGCGTTTCTGGAACTTGGACTAAACCTAATATAAAGTCAGACTTATTTAAAATTAATGGCTTTAGAATGTTTCATGCTGACCGACTTAGAGATAAAGATTGTGGGGGAATGGCACTATACATAAAAAATTAATACAAATGCAGAATTGTCAAGCAATCTACTGAAAATGATGAGGCTGAGTTCGGATTTGTGAAAATCTCTAGCAACTAGACCAATCTTTTAGTGGGCCCCAGATGTAGCTTGTTTCAGTCATATACGAGATATTCTAGACGAGTTGGGTCCACTATATCCTAGCTTACAAAAATAGAACTTTCATTGATATGATTGATTCACTAGGTTTCCAGCACACAACACAAATAATCCCACACATTTTTTTTCAAATAAAACTCTCTCCCTTCTTGAAGTTTTTCTTCTCTCTCAAAGCGAGCACACTATGACCAAATTATTTTGACTTGATCTTTCTCACCAAGGCTTAATCGTTCTGTATTTGAATGTTTTTCTCCTTAGGGGTGGAAGCCTTGTTCAACAATATAGGAACTTTCCGTCAATCAATGTATTGTCCTTACTTGATGATTGTCATAATCTCAACTGGTCACATACTTATTGCACATCTGATGTTAATGAAAAAGTTTCTGTTTTTAATAAGCATATTGACTTTCTGTTCAACAAGCATGTACATGTGAAAAATAAAAGAATAAACAATGTTAATTTTCCGTGGTTCACGTCAGAAATAAAAAAAGAAAATAAAAGACCGTGAAGCTCTTTACTATACTTAAATGGCGTCGATACAAATGTCCCGATATGCACAATTATTTTAAGGAAATACGTAATTCAGTAGCCTCATTAATATGTAAGAGTAAAAGAGTATTAAACTAAATTTCATACTAACCAGTCGAGTTCTGCATTCTGGAAAACAATCCGAATGTCAGTATTAGGTCAAACAATGAATCTGTTTTAGGAAATGTTTATGTCAATGACCTGAACAGAAAATTTGTTGCGTCCTGTCGAAGCAAACCCGATTGACTTTTCCGTCTTTGAACGCAACATCACGAATCCAGCGCAGACATTCTCATTACAATGTGTTGATGAAAATTGTGTTGTGGATGCTATTTTCTCCATCCGATCAAAAGAAGTGGGGCTAGATGGTTTGCATCCGACGATAATTAAAATGCTCTTACCTGCCATAAGCAGGCACATCACACATATTTATAACACCATCATTACTACCAATGTATTTCCCAACGATTGGAAAAATAGTACCAATTCCCAAACCAAATAAAACTGAATATGGCCCATATACAATCCCTCCATTTCTGAACAAAGCCTTCAAAAAACTTTTAAGCAACTAAATGAAAGAGTATGTTGAAGAAATGAAACTCAACGGATTTTCAATCAAGGTTCAGAAGAAAGTATAACTGCATCACAGCCTTACTTAAGATTAGTGATGATATACGTTCTGGTTTTTATAGGGGCTTGATGTCGGTAGCTGTTTTTCTTGATTTTTCAAAAGAAATTGACTCAGTAAACTTCAAAATTTTGATATTTAAACTCAGGAATCAATTTTCTTTTGAGAACTTCATGTGTCAGCTCATTACATCTTACCTTCATAACCGAACTCAAACAGTTTTCTGTGAAGGTAAAGTCTTAACGAGTCTAAATGTCGTATCAGATGTGCCTGAGGGCTCCATTCTTGGTCCGCTCTTATTCATACTATTTATAAATAACATATCGTATATCGTATATAGTGTATCAAAAGGTGTGAGCATCATATTTATGCAGATGATGTTCAGATTTTAAAAAGTTTTAAGAAATCTGAAGAATTAACTGCAATGAATGAGTTGAACGGAGATATCAACGCCGTCTATACCTGGTCCAAACAAAATGATTTAAACCTAAATCCAATAAAAACTAAATCTATGTCCTTCAATAGAGCGTATATAGGTATTACTTCGTCACTTCTTCAAATTAACAATACTACAATCGACTTTGTGAAAAAATTCAAAAATCTTGGTATTTACTTTATTGAGTGTCTAAATTGGAGTACTCATGTTAACTACATTGTTTCCAAAATATATGGTATTCCGTGTATTAAGTAACACCAAGCAATATCTACCTATCAAAGTTAAACTGAAAGTTTTTAAGGCATATGTTTTACCTATTATCCTTTTTGGATGTGAAATCTTCTCGAACCTGGACTCTGTATTTACCATTTAGCAGAAAGCTAAAAGTCATCATTACCAACTCTGTCAGGTATATCTTTAATAGCCGTTGCTGTGATCACATTTCTTCTTATGTAAGACCAATCATTGGCTGCTCCTTAACCACGCTGTTAAAAACTCGTATTGTCCTCGCATGGTTTAAGATTATAAGATGCAAAACACCACATTATTCATGCAATTCATCTATGGAATCAACTCCCCCCAAGTTTAAAAAGACTGAAGTAAGAGAATCATTTTAGAAAGGAATTATTTGAAATCTTAAGAAGTAGCATTCAACCTGACATTTAGTTACTCACTTTTTACCTTCTTTCTTCTTTCTATTTCTATTTCTATTTTTTTCTCTATTTTTATAATATTTTAAACTATAATTTGTAGGCATTGTTATTTGTAATTATAATTGTTATTATTAATCGTTTTTATTTTGAAACCTGTGCAAATCAAAAGTCGATTATAACTTAATATTTTACAGAGATACATCATTATTAAATAAAATAAATAAATAAAGAGGCTGTCAGGGTACAGAGTAAAACCCGAAAAAAGTTTAAACGAGCCAAGAGTGGCTGTAATGTCTTTCTTAAGCATGTGCATTTCAATACGTCCAAAAGCTAAGGCAAAATATACTAAAATGTCCCAAAGGTGTCGCTAAAGACCTATTCGCACCTGCTAGGTAGCATCCAAATCCATGCAATAAAACTCATAGATGACGCCAAAATTACACAGTCAATTGACACCCCCGAACACAAATGTGTGTTCCCACTTTCGAGCGTACTCTAAAATATCGTGATTCTTTCTTAAGCCATATAATTCCCTTATGGAATGACCTGCCGAATTTTTGATTTCCAAGTCATTCTGACTTGCAAACATTAAAGACCAACGCACATCGGTATCTCTCTTTCCCTAATTTCCTTTGTCCGCGCTGTGTCTAAACATTCAAAAGGTACTCAAATCCCTTGAGAGCGTGCAGTTTTTTTTTATAAAAAAAGCCTGCAATCCAAATGTACATACAGCTGCATTGGAGAATCGGATGGTAATGGTTTTGAGCACTTGATGTGTCACACCACACAGCTTCCTCCTTCTCTTTAAGACGTGTACCACTACTTACTTAAGAGAACTTCACTAAAGGGCTCTCTTTAAACTCACAAAATCTTTACCCACATACGTCCAATTGTAATGACGCAAGGAAGCCATATCGGTCCTCTGTTTATTTTAAATTACCTATAACAATATTTGCATATGACATTAAAAAAATGGCCTTAAATTTCATCTATATCTATCTGTTTTCCGCTGGAAAAATACTTTTACCGATTTTCAACATGCTTTCCTCGAGCCTTACGTAAACAAATAACAAGTTACTAACATAAAATATTTATGTACACTTAAAAATTTCTTGCAGATTTACCTCAGACTTAATTTATTTATAATGAACATGTTCAAATAGTGACAGAAATGCGCGATTTAGGCGTTGTTCGTGGCAACAAACTGATAGATAACATCAAAATCCGTCTAGTCAAAGAAATTTTCCGACCCATATGTTACTTATTCTCTTTACTAAGCCTCTTCTCGAAGACGCCGAGTTACGGGGACTTCCCTGAATTGACATCTTCAACTTACTATCTGATCTCGATCGCTTGAAACTGATAGACTTACAAATCCTTACAATACGTTGTAGGGTCGTTGATATACTTTTTATTCATCAAACTTTTAACTGGTAACATTGACTCTTCTGCTCTTTTACAACTCCTTCGATCAGTTGCTCTCCCAAACTGAACGAATAATGGATATCATGAACTTTATTCAACCTATCTTTGACTTCTACATTAGTAAATTCTCCCTCAAGACTGACCTTTTCTCCTATGCCTCATATCAAATATAACCACCTAATAGCACTTAGCTAAATTGAATGTTTTTAGGTTCAGTATTTAAGTTCTTGCTATATTAAGCGTAATAAAGCTGCCCGGAGTTGACCCAGGTTATTGGATTATTGGCTGGTGTTGTAAACTTTTTCGAATTTCCTACTACGAATATGCATTTAACTATGTATGTATCTCCACCAAAAACCTGGCTGTTGTAGAGCAAGTGTATAATATTCAATTAAAATAATAAAACACATTATGTCTAGTTTCAAGTTTAAGCTAATTTAAATCACATTAAAATCTAGCAACCCATAAAAGCATCAAACTAATGCGCAATTCTAAGATGTAATCAAAACGAAATCCTTCTGTCCGCCATTCGCCACTCTATATAGGTACATTCCCAGATATACTAGCTATCCATGGCTTGAATGAGTAGAACCCAAGTACGTACTCACTAATCTGTCTAAAAGGATTATCCCCAGAGTAAAACGAATCCATTCAGATGTTATTACAAATTCTGAATGTAGGTATGATAAATTTCCCTTTCGCTACACGTAAAACTGTGGTACCATCAACGGTAGGCGTAGGAGAAACCGAATAGATAAACAAGATATTTTTCTATGAGAATTATATCCGCACTTACATCTTCTGTTATGAAGGTGAAGAATATTCGTATAGCAGTAATCCCTTGGTGTTCAAGTGTACGAGTATCCTTTCCCAGATAAACTGTCTTTTATCCCGATTATAAAAGAAAGAAATACAAAAACCACATTTGTAAAGCAAGCCAACATGGTGAGGCTTTGGTGAGTTTAGTGAATGATGTACGACTACGAGTGCCTACTGATTACAATTGTGTAACGATAAAGAGAAATACACGAGTACGTATGTATAAAAACTATTCCTTGGTGTTGGATTATAGAGTTTTTTTTTTTAACACCCTCGTGTAATGATTATAATAGTTGTTTCTTCAGTACTTTTAGGCAAACAATGGATCGATCAAACACGATGGTTGATGGAAAATCAAATAATGCCAGACATCTGTAGTGCATCTTTCAACCTTCCACTCATAGACATCTACGGAATCATGTAAAATTCTTTAAAGTACTTTGTCAAAGGTTGAAGTTCAATTCAACTCACAACTAACTTTCCATTAAAAAAGGGCCAGAATTTGATAGGCACTCAACTGAATCTTGTCAAAGAAGAAACAACAACAAAAAACACTTGTGTCAGAAGCCCTGTGGAATCATATGGTGTCGTTCCCAAATATTTACTTTTTTACTCCTCTAGAGTCGGATAATATACTCGTAAAACTGAATCTGCTTAGCAGACAAAAAGGAACCATAAAATGTGAATGCTTCATCAAAGAACCTTCATAAACGTGTATAACCAAAATACCGTATCTTCTACCGATGTACTAAAGTTAATTGAACAGGAATAAGTAGCATTTACTTACAGATTAATGCTTAAAGTATTCCCTTACTCTACGTCGGCCCTTTCGATGAAGTATCATACCAAAAAATAAAGTTAAAGGTGAACACCAAGAGAACTCCAACACGTACGCAAGGATTTTATTTTTTAGTATCTACCATAAATGTATAGATATAGTTGTGAGTGTTTTCACAATGTAAATGAGATCAACACACTGGGTCATTTCATTGACGAGTCGATGGTGCTCTAATATTGTTAGGCATATAGTTTATACTATTTGTTGATAACGAACCTTTTATTTCTGAACAACCATCGCGCTATGAACTTCACCACTCATTTCAAATACAACCCAGGTCGTCAAAAACACTTACATTACCGTAAGGTACAATATATTTTCTTATCGGCTGAATACAACTATAGTTTATAAGTTAATGCAACATAATATGTACACAAAAAGCATTTTATAGTGCACAGCACTAATGTTACATATGGCTCCACATTCCCATCACCTGAGATGCCCACATTCCATCACGTACGGCGAGCAACCACTTGAAGAAACCCTCTGCACCAGTAGGAGCACATCGCAGCAAGTATGTTAGCAAAGTTATTATATTTACGAGTATGATGTAGAGGAGGCAGTTACGGTGCCGGATTTTTTTTTCAAATAAATTTTTCTTAAAAACTATTAATGTAAAGCATGCATAAATAGACATTTCGAGAAGTTCTCTACAGCGTATTCTCATGAAAGATATCTATCTTTACGCATGCAAAGTGCAATTGACTCAAAAACTTAAACCCACCACAGCAAGGAGTGTTCGTTGAATGAATTATAGAATAACAAGAAGTGGGTGATGATTTTTCCAACAAAATCATCTAGAACGACGGTTTATTATTCTTCTTTGAAAATACGGGTGGTCAGGCAATAACAGTTAATGGTGTTAACGGACCGTATCACATCACATATAGCTCAAGACACAAGTCAGTTACTGCATGAGTCATTTCCTGGTCATGTAATTTTCCGTTTTAGTGATCAGAATTTGACGCCCAGATCATGACATTTAACGCCATTTTCTTTGAGGTTTTTTAAGTCTAACATTTATGTCAACCAGCCTATAACCAACAATGCTTTGAACGTGCAAATTCAGCCACATTTATACAAAACTCTCATGGAAAATTTCGATAAAAGTGTGCGTATTTGCCAGCAGAGCGGTAAAGATCTTTTACCCGATATACTATGCCATACATAACCTTATACTGTATATGAATCAATAAAAAAAATTACAATTTTTAATTAAAAACCTGTGTTTTCTATCAAAATTAATATACTTCTTCTGTGAATTTTAGGACACCTGTTACAGTTTTGCTACTGTTTGTACTTTTGAAGCTGCAATAACTAGAAAGATTGAAGTAAGCGTCTCACACTCTCCCAACGTAACCCAGCGAACTGAGATATTGAATTTAGCTGATGCCAGTTTGGTCTTACCGGAGAAGGCTCATTGCTGTTTGTAACTACTTAGCCGATAAAGATAATGTCGTTAACTCTCTCGGAAATGTTGACGTTCTGATTAGAGGTCCTTATTACACGGCTACACTTATGCACGTGTTATACGTGTAATTATCTTCACTTGTGTAAACACGTTTGTTTGGTATAGCACGTGTATTTATGAGTACACGTTTATATGTATGTAATTACATTTTTAATTTTTATTAAATTCTTTTGATACCAATTGTGATTATTTAGAAATAAAACACAAAGTTCATTTTATTTGGTAATTTGTGACAAATTATTTTATTTTATAAATCAAAAAAAAAATTAAATTCATTCTTAAGTAAAGTATGTGTATGGTCTTATTTTAGAAACACTTTCTATTTTGATACAGAAATACCAAAAAATCTACATTATCAGGAAGCAATGAAGATCTTTTAGATGTGACAATATTTCCAGCCGTGGAAAAACAGCGTTCTGAGCTAACAGATGTATCTGGTATAGACAAATATTTTCTCGCTAAAATTGCGATAGCCGGAAATTTATCATGTCTATTTTTCCACCATTCATATGGATTTATGTCAAACTTCAATTGAGGTTCAGCTAAATAAGTTGATGTGGGATAGTCTTTTGCTTAGTTCCATGTGTGTTATAAAGAAATTCTAAGTCACTTGTAAAATTCATAGTGGACCCAGTTTCTGCTTCCGAATTATTCTCGGAAGGTAAATATGCTGTCATGAGCTGCTTGACTTTATTTCTTATAGACATTTTTTCATCAACACTCTCATGCTCTAGGTCTTTATATCGTGGGTTAAGAAAAGATTCTAATTGCCTTGCAGAAACATCAGTTGTGTTACTCTGTTTCTGATTTTGAACGATGTAATCATGTCTGAGTCGCTTGCGGAAAAATTCATATGTTGCTCCAGCATTTTTAGCATAAGAGGTCGCACCATGGATGTAGACGAATTTTCATTGCTGAGAATCTTTGTAAGCGCTTGAATAGGCCGCACAAAATTTTCCAAATTCTTCCATCAATGCCCATTCTTATTCTAAGATTTCCAACGATAGCTGAGAAAGTGACTGTACGATCTGTCAATACATTTATCACTGGACTCCGGTTTTATGTTAGATGAAGCATAAAAAAGATTGAGTTCCACCGAGTGTTGCATGATTGTAAAAGGGATTGTGCTGGTAGACCCAATTGTTTCTGCTTTTCTTGCAAAGCATATTTCTCAACGTTGGAATATTTAAAATGGCAAACTAGTTTACTGGTTTTCTCAATTATTTTTTTTTTTTTATATTTTCAGAAGACATGAATGTCCTTACTGCCAACTAAAGACCGTGTACTGCGCATGTACAACCGACATTCTGCTCTAGTTGCCTTATAGATTCCACAGCTTTAACCACATTTGCAGCGTTGTCTGTGGTTACTGCTGTGACTTTTTCATTAAGTCCCCAATCTACAAAAATGCCTTCCATCTTGTTCATGAGATTTTCTGCATTGTGACGTGTATCGATTTCACTTGTCTCAAATGTAAAAGACTTAGGTACCCAATCGTCATCTATGAAATATGCCGTCATTGTCATATATGATTCTTGCGCGGCAGACGTCCAACAATCAGACGTGCCAGAAACTTCATTAACGCTTCCAATGTTGTCCTTTATTACTGTTTCAACTTCCTGTTTAAGTGATTGCAGTCGTTTTTTTATTGCCTCTTCTCTCAACGGTTTATAGTTCGATTCAACAACAGTCATGAATTGGATAAAACCCGGGTTTGAACAAAAAGAAATTGGAATTTGGTTTAATGCAATCATTTTAGATAGGGCCTGGTGGATCTCCTGCATCCTATCCGGCGAATATGGTCGGGCATTTCTAACTTCTTGGCCTTTTCTTTTGTGTATTCTGAGTTTTTTGAAAGGGGACGGTATAGGACTGCTGTCATCGTTGGTTTCAGTTCTTGACAAATCTCTATCAATCATGCTGTAACTTGAATCACAAAAAGTATTTTTTACGTTAAAGTGTTAATCTATTTTTATTCACTTGATTTGAGTAGGAACCGGATTGTCTCTATTTATGTTTGTTTGAATTGCATGAATTCCTTGCAAATGCCATCCTTATGACCCTGTCGTACCACCACGACAGGAAAAAAATTGTTCCTGTCCTCACTGCACAAATCACAGAAGGCTATATCACTTTCTCGATGTGCATATTGCCATACCCAACTCTTTGGTTTTATTTTATCACTTTAACAATTTGAATTAGCAAAAGATATACTTATCAGCCTTTCGAGATCAAGACTCAACTAAAACTGATAAGCTCTTCGTCATCAATTCATAAACCGGTTAAATGATTAAACTTTAATCTCAATAAAACATAGAAAAATAATCTATGGCTTGAACAGAAATAACTGTTTCGGCAAGTACTCGTACAATATTCGTACAATAATCGAAAAAACGTCGTGTTGTAATTACATGTGTTATTTTATTTACACGCATATTAAAAAAGAACACGTGTATTTAAATGTTCACGTGTAAAAGTTTCTTACTAATCGTGTACAGGTGACACGAATACACGTGCAATTACATACACGCTTTAAATCGAGAGCCCTAGTTCTGATCAAGTCGACAAATAGGTGGTAAGTGTTGATATGAAACTGCGGGACTGTTGGAAGGTCTATCGTAGTGTGAATATTTAACGGTGGACTTTCCTGACCTGAAACAGCACTAATATGGACCGACAAGATTGATTCAGACGCTCGCATGATGATCTTATAGGCTATGTTTAGTCATATTCATCTTTAGTTGGGACATCAAAAAGATCCGCTTACTTGTTGACCGAAGAAACAATGCTGAGATTCTGTGCTTCGGATATAATTTCCTCTGACCATAACTTGCCGATGAGCTGCTGCATGTTCCTAATCAGGTCATCTCCATCTGTTGCAAATAGCAACTTTATTCAACTTTGCCTTGAAAATTGTGGCTCTATTTAAGTCTAGAACAGAGGTTAGGACTTTTCTGTCAGCATCGTCCAGAGTGAATGGTTTATTCTGCCTGACAGCTGTATTTTGACCATCATCCCCAATATACGGTCTGCAGAAGTAGTCTTTCAAAATTTTCAACACCGGATGAGGCTCTACTGTTACTTGTCTTTGTTCATATTTTTAAGTTTCCATTCTGGTTTTAGAGCCTTATCATGCTCGTTTCAACCTCCGATAAAAATTTCGAATGTCATCCTTACAGTATCACCTCTCTATTTCCTTGATGACGCTCGTCTTGAATTTTACTTTTCCCCTTCTCCTCTATCTATGTTCCTCACCTTCTTTTCTGCTCATAAAGCTCTCATCCTTCAATGCAGCGGAGCTTTATTTGCTTCTTGTTTAGCCGCATGTAGCTCATAGTTAAATCAGACGTTCTTTTATGTCGGCACTTTGAAGGAAAGCTTATTGTGTTTCCCAATAGGCGAAAGTCTCTTGCGATCGCAGTCTTGAGACGTTCAGCATTGGTGAACTTACTTGACTATGATTAAATAGTATGCACTTAAATTAACCCAAATGTGAAGTTGTATTACACAGGACACTCTTAATTCGAAGTTTGCTGATGTTTTGCATTTGAGTGACGCAATTATTTTTGCTTCAACCTCTTCATACAAACTCGGTGGTGAACCGATAAGCATCAGTGAAACGCTGCTGAAACATAACGAAATGGACCAATTTTTGATGATGGGGGATGATGAATTATGGATTAAATGTATTAAATACGAGAATATTCAACGCAAGCGATCATGGTCAAAGGCCGGTGACTGACCACAAATGACTTCAAAGCCTGGATTGACGGCTAACAAGGTTATGTTGAGTGTTTAGTGGGATTGGAAGGAAATTGTTTATTATGAGCTGATAGAACGTGGCGAAACGGTCAATTCAATCCTCTACTGTGAACAACTCGACGGTTTGAAAGAAGCTTTCAAGAAAGAGCGACCAAAATTTCCCAACAGAAAGAGAGTTGTCTTCCATCATGACAATGTTATGTCACACATCTTTTATGATCCGGAACAAATTGAGGGAGCTTCGTTGGGAAGTTTTGATGCATCCACCGTATAGTCAGGATCTTGTACTCTCTGATTACTGTTTGTTTGGGTCTTTGCAAAACTCTCTTGATGGTAGGAAATTGTCCAACCGAAGAGCCGCTGAAAATCACTTGGCCAAGTTTTTCGCTGATAAACCACAGAAGTTCTACACCGATGGAATTATGAAGCCACCCGGGAAATGGCAAGAGATCATAGATAATAGTGACCAATATGTACTTGAATCAATTTCAAAATTGTTATTCAAAAATGTACCAAAAAAACCGCGGAGACTTTTTATATGATCCGATATAATAGAATGTTTTGAGGAAACAAAGAAAAAAAACCTCAATATATATAAAAAAGTTATTTTTCTTTTCTTTTTTTCATATATTATCCTCCATTGCGTGGTTTGTTAAAGCTGGGCAAACGACTGTCGTACATAACTAACCCGAGGCGACGTTTTCGGAGAATCGGCAATACAGACTTTTGTTTTTGGCACGACTGATTTGTAACCCGTTATCTTCCAGCGCTCCTAACTAATTATTAAAAATTGCCTGCTGTCATCTGAGAACGAGTTAAATTACTTCTAATGCTATGGCAAGTGCTTTTTTTACCGCGTTCATAATTTCCACCGATTCTCCACAATATAGTTCATTGGCAACAGGTTGGCGTATATCTCTTTGCTATACATAATGACACCCAAACACTTAGCTCCATTGTTAAAAATGTGAGGTTCTTCAAGGCAGCATAAGCAAAGCCTTATGAAGAGATCTAGGAATCTGAAAACGCATTGAAAAGTCCGACCATAATCACAGCTCGGCTTGACTCTTTAAACCTGTGCAAACACTACTTTAAAATGCATTTTTTTAAAAACTAAGAAAAGTTCGAACATTTTTCCTGTAAAAATCTAAAACAGTGCTTAAGAACAATAGAAAAGGAACATAAGAAAATGCCAACTGGATGGAGGTCCAAATAAAATTGGTCGAACTAAAGAAAAAAATATATCTATTCTTCAAACATCCGACTCAATATGATATCGACATATTTGTCGGTGAATATGAAATACACAAGCTGTCTCCCTTATATTTTTGCGAAATCATATACATTAGGACTTCAAATATCTTAAAACGTATGCCTTTAGCCTTCCCAACTTATCTTAAACGGTCAAAATGCAAATTTTCATCACTTACAAAATCTTTTGCAACATTTTTTTTTTTTTCACAACTCATATTCTGTGATAAGGCAACAAAACTCAGATGAAGTTCGCGTTAATCCTCCGAAAATTACATTTTCATATTCTTCTTTGATATTCTTACTGTTATAAGTACGAGTAGTCTGACCATGACCGCCCAATTCACTATAATCCATCCGATTCATCCTCCCGGAGTGTAACATCGAGTATAACATCGTATCCGTTTCCATCTCCGAATAATTTAAATTTCCATTTCCTCCTGCCTTCCCATGAAGCCAGAGACAACCAAAAATTATCATATTAATAGTATGGTCCTTTAAGCAAATTAGTTTAAATTAACAAGACTCTTGCCCATACCAATGAAACGGGAAAAATATGACAGGACAAAGCGCAGTAAAACAACACAACTATGCACAGGTCCTTCCAACTATGAGTATATTCGTAAAGCTTCCCGCCAGAATAATGTGGTAATCATGTCGCCACCACAGTTCGCGTGCAAATACCACCGTTGAGATCCATGTCCCTGTTCCGATTCCTCCTCCATACAACCCAAAAGTGGGTGAGTGAGGCGCAGTACGAAAGAGTACTGTGAAGTAAAAGGAAACCGCGCTTCAAAGAATTGCAAAAGTCGGAAAATCAGCAGCAAAAGAAAGACAAGCAAAAAAAAAAAAAAAACAACCACATAAAATACGAAAAAAATGAAACTTGTTCTATTTTGTCTCTCCTGAGTCCGTCCTGAAATTGCTTTGCTTGCCACATCTTGTGGACTCACACAAAAACTCATAGTTGGAAACTTAATTAGCTGTGAGTTAAGTTTTGCAAGTGAAGTCTTGCAATCACGTCAACTGAAGTATACACGTTCCCACCGTGCCGGTAAGCTTCGTAGTCATCACAATATCCGCATTAACGGTACTTAGCTATATTAGAGTATAAAAAAGAACATGTATCCATCAGTCCAAACGTTTAAATCAAACCCTTTTGGCAGCAACTTAGAGGAAGCGACCATGATGGTCATAATTAACGAAACGCTACAGAACATCGTCCGCTTGTATCGTTTTTCTATGTCAGTGTGCATCGGAAATTCTTCCCTTTGTCCGTACCGGGTATAATTGTAAAAATGTCGCGTCCCACTCTAGAGTAACCGAATGCAAAGGGACCAGCAGTCCACTTCCATGTCGTGAAAACCAAATCACTGCAGAGAACTTAAATATCCCATTAAATGAGGCAACATTAATGGTGTTCCACTGTTAGTATCAGCGTTGCCACCTCAACGGCACGACTTCGAATTTGTCAAAAAAAAGTGCCAGAAATTGGATATTTAGCATTACGAGCAAAACAAAAAATCTGGACACCAGCTTTCTACGGTTTAATGCTTTCAAAAACGGCCTTTAAATCTTTCTAAAATTAATTAGTTTAATCAGGGTAAAGAGTAAACTTTTTTAAAAATTCTTTTTTTTAACTTATGCCACCTCAGACTTGCCTGACTTGCCGCATGATTAAGAAGTTTACCAAAAGTTACTCGTGGATGTATGTGATGAGTTTTGATAACCGTTATGAGAATGGCACCTGAATTTCACTCCTAAAGATGTCCCCACGACTTGCATACGCCTTTCAAAAGCGGATGGGGCACGAATTTTGGAAGTCCCTACCAATATACTATGGTTTTCTTCACCTTACGTTTGGTCGACTTAGCATATAGAGACGGTGGTAAAGGGGCTTTACATGTATGCTTAAGTGTCATCTGAGGTTGAGACTTGAGAAAGGCGTGAAGTGGAATATGGCGCAAATGTATAACAATCACAGTCCTTTAGCGAAAACATCTAAAAGAAAAATAGGTTGCTGTAAATTATCCATACTGAAAACAGTCAATTTCCTGTAGGTACAGAAGCATCATTGTCTACCATAGTATCTGGAACAGGTTGGGTCCGGGCTAAATGCACAGAGAATGTTTTCTGTACTTTACATACTGACTTAGCTATTATACATTTTTAAAGGCTTACGGTGATCAGTCCCAAACTGTAGAAGTATCTATGCTGAAGTGATAATAAAACCACAAAAGGTTTCCCAAAAGCTTTATTCTTGTAGCAAGGGTATCAGGAGCCATAATGCTTGGGATCTTAGTCATCACTTACTGAGGTGAGCCTTCTAGTTGGAGCATCATGTCTGTGGCCTTAACCTAAATTACAGAGAAATTCAAATTAAATTTGAATTAATAATAAGCAGTGATGTCATTCCCACAGTAAATGTGTTACTTGTACCACTTAAATATTGGCGATTGATGTTCTTTTCCAACCCAAGATGCACAGATGTAACTTGTTCTAAAACCAGAAAAGATGATATCTTTGGTGAACCAAATGATGCGATTGAATCAAGGAAAATTGATCATCCAGGTAAAAGTTAAATTTGGACAAAAATGCTAATTTTGTGCGAAAAAGTTGAAACGTTTTGTTTTTTTATAAACGAGTATGAAAAGAGCTTTACACTCAAGAGGGTAGGACTACTTTTATTCAGCAGATTAAGAAGTAAAAACTTTACCATTTGGGCCACTCCACCCAATTTCGGGCAAACACCATAAGCTCATTGGTCAAAAACCGATGACACCTTCACTTAGTTGAAGAGCACAATTTTCAGTTTCTTGAATCTCATCTCCAAAGTAATCAACTTAAAAGTGACTCAGAACAGGGAGTGAAGTACATATGTGGCATGAAATCTCTTATGACTCAGCTGCACTCTTGTTGTCCGTCAGTTAAAAAGTCTGTAGGCTTGTGTGCTCGACTACATCTGGCTGCAAGTATCATGATGGTTGATGCTGGCACTTTTCCGCTAAAGCAATTATGTACTTATCTTTTGTGAATGAAAAATAAAAATTCAAAAACAAATGATAATGTTTATTGTATATTGCATTTTGATCCGGATTTTCTGACAACCTTCATTGCACATTGCAAAACTCGTTCATTTGGTAAGCTTTAAGTTTTTCCACTTTCTGTTTCTTAAGATGGAGATTTCCATCAATATTCCTTATTAAATCACATTTTGTTACATTCGCTGACATTCGTATCATTTTAGTTTCCGTCATTGTTCCTTTATATTTGTCGTACATCTTCCTTTATCGCGATGCACAACTATCGTCTACAGTAAGCCTCTAGGTTTAAACGGCATATCATACAATATTGCTAACGTTTCGCGCCATTTTAGCATCTACACAGCCTATGTATCAACATATTACAATGTTTACAATTCTTTCTAAACAGATGTCTTAAGTTTAAAGTTTTGGTTTACAAGGGGCGAAAAAAAAAAAAAACAGCAATACAAATATTCGGTCTCAGTACGACTTATTCTGTCACCTTTATAAAATTAAGAAATGTTGAGCGAAAGGCTGATACATCGTTACTAATAACAGCGTCTTTAAATGCGAAAAGTTGAGAAGTCATTTCGAGCTCGTTAAAGTGCTTCTTCAGTAGAAAATCTTAAACATTATTTTAAAGCAACGGACCTAGTATGCCGCCTTGGTGTATCTCAAATTTAGATTCAAATTTGAATCCTAGTCTTCTCTACTGATACAGATAACTGCATCGCTTTAGAAAGTAAACATCTTCTCTCTAAGTTGGATAGTTACCACCCTCTCCTTTCTCTTACGTTGACGTATGACAATGATCCTAATTCCGTTACCTATGATTATTCTTACAGTTTTAATTTTCATAAGGCAAGCTACACTTAACTGAACAACCTCCTCAGTGTGGCCAATTTTAATTTTCTCTACGATAATCCTAACCTTATGGTTAACGATGTAATCCCATCCTTTTATACCGAAATTTTTAAACTTCTCTCTCAATTCGTCTCTTTTAATTGTACCCAAAAAGAATCTTTCATCTTCACCACCCTGATATATGTAATAAAGAGAGGCGATCTCTTCGTAACAAAAATCTACGCCGATTTTTTCTACCACCAGTCTTCCCAAATAAATTCTTCAATACTTTGCCAAAGTCTATGATAGCTATTTAAACCGAATGGTTTAAATTTGAAAATACTCATTTCTGACCCCAAACGATTTTTTCAGTTCATCAAAACTAAAAGTAAATCTAATAATTAACCATCATCTCTAAATTTTCTTGATAAATACTCGGGCGATCCAAAAAATGATTGCAAATCTCTTCATAATTTTTTTAGCCAAGCATTCGCCATCCCTAGCCAAAAGTAGCAGCTACTTAAATAGCTGCCCACAATCAACTTTCAAATCGGTTTCTATAACTTCAGGGCAAGTAAAAGATAAAACAATAAACATTAAAAATGATTATGCTGTTAGACCTGATAATCTTCCCCCTATGTTTTTAAAACAATGTAAAATGCACCTAGCCCACCAGTTTTCTATCAACCTAGAAAAGATCTTTTATTATTCCCCTACATAAAAAATGTCACAAAGGCGATATTTCCAAGTATCGACTATTTGCTTAGTTTTTCCATTGTCAGTGTATTGTTTTCCAAAATCAGCACGGATTTCCCAAAGGTAGATCGACAAAAACCAACTTATCAAGCATTTTATGTGCACTAGAACTTGGAAATAAAGTGGACGGGATTGCCACTGATATATTGCTCATGATAAAGTAATCTTTCTTGAATTTAAGGCTCTTGGTTTCCAAATAAGCTTTATAACATGAATTCAATTATATCTAAATGAACGACATTACTATGCTCTATTTAGGCCCATGGTTTTAGACCCAATTAAAGCTTGCTTTGGTGTCCCTCCAGGCAATCACTTTAGTCCCCTATTATTTATTCTGACTGTAAATAATATTGATTGTATAATCAAAAATTCATACATACCTATTTATGCAGTTGAAATCTTTAGATTCAAGAAGAATTTCCTTGAGCTTAAGTGTCAAGCTATAACTTATACCCGTAAGTATCCACCTTCTTCTTTTCGCTGCCATATTATCTTTAATCTACCTGTTCCCTAAGTGACTTTATAGCGTAATTTAGGCGTTATCAGCGATAAGGAACTCAATTTCCATTCTCACATTGATAATATGGTAAAAAAAGCCAAATCTGCCCTTGGCCTCTTTTTGAATATATAAGCCATATCCTCCGGATAGAAGCTGTTCAACACAATTTTTTACGATTTGCTTTACGTGGACTTTCCTGCGATGATAGCCAAAACTTACCGCATTACACTGATCGGCTGAATTTTATAAATGTACAACCTCTTTTTATAAGCCGAAATGTTTTCGATATAGATTGTCCTTATTTAGTTCAACTTATTTCTTTTAACACCAACCCACGCAGTCTTAGGTATGTTATGTGGCACTTTTTCGTCTCAATTTTCACAGAACACCTTGAGCCAGTATCTAAAATGCTTCGTGATATTAAGGTTTACAAAGCGCGTCAATTTGACGCATATTCAATTTCAAATTTGGAAATCGGTTAAGCGAATTCGCCAATATTTAAGATTTGACAAAAACAGAAAGAATCCAATTTGCATTCATATCAGAGGTATGGAATGATTTCATAAATAGCACAGGTCTGAAATGGTTTTCCCCTTTATGTTTTGATGGTTGATTTGTATAGATTTTGCGGCGCTGATTACGGGAAAAATATTTTAAAAATTTCATCACGTCAGGATTTTTAGTTATTTAGCATCTTTTTTTTGCCAAAATTACCAAGACAGGCCTTGGTTATTAATTAATATTTTATTTTAATTGTTTCTTATTGAACAAAAAAAACAGAATGGGTGTAATAGACAATTATAAGTTCTCATTAATAATTAGTTAAATATAATTTAATTAACTAAGTGACATATCCTTATTATCAAAAAAAATGGTGGATTTTTAAGTAATTTGCTAAAAACCTCATTTCTTGTAGATTTAATGTTTCTTTTTTTTAATAGAAATTAACTGAAATCGTTTAAAGAGGGTTAATGAACGCAGATCAAGAGTTTTTTGTATAAATAGTATCATCATTGTTTATACAAAATCAGATCTTCCGTGCAAATCGTAACGATCATTTGAAAAATGTCATTTCGACGGTGTTTAAATTCCCCGGAAAATTTTTGCTACATTTGTGGGCAGTTTATGTTGAGATAACAGCAGCATAACATTACCAAATTTATAAGTAATATTTAATATATAATATGTACAATATTTCGGCATAATAGTCTCCAATCAAGATAATCAGTGGATCCCACATAAAGTTTGTACGACATGCGTTCGTAAACTTCGAAAGGGAAAAACAATACCTTTGATATCCTATCGCTTGTGTAATGGAGAGAATCACACTGCATTTTTGATGCTACAAAACTACAAGCTACAATTCAAAAACATAAAAAGACTTGGCGTATCCAACATTACAACCAGTAACACTCGCTGTGCATCGCGACCAGAACGTTGCACCGCCATCACCGCCATACTTGAAATCGTTGCAAGCTGAAGAATGACAGCGATGTCGGAGAGATATCTTAACCTGATGCTGAATTTGAGCTTAGTACTCGTACAATTATTTTCACAATCAGAACTGAACGACTGAGCTCCTCGGGTCAAGACTATCGGAAAAGAATATGCTTGCTTCTAGCACTTCATTTTCTTGGTATCGCAACAGAGAAAAAGACTGTACCATATTTTGCTGAAGATCGTGATTTAGTGTCTTGCGAAGACATTCCTGGCTTAGTGAAAATGTTTAACATCGAATATGACGCGAATGGAGAATATAACATCGAATGGAGATTGTTCATAGACTCATCAAAACGAAGTTTGCAGTCCTTTTGCATGATGGCAATAAGTACGCTTTACTGAAAGTTGCCTACTCTGTACAATTGATGGAATGCTAAGACAATTTGAATAATGTGTTGGATAAAATAAAGTAAGTAGAACAAGGTTGGATGGTCTGTGGAGATCTGAAAGTTTTAAGTGTGCTGCTCGGTCAATAAGGTGGCTATACGAAGTACCCTTGTTTTCTCCACAAGTGGGACAGTTGAAACAGAGGACAAAATCGGACGAAGAAAAAGTGGCCACCGAAGACTGATCTAGTCTCTGGAAAAATTTTTGCTACTCCCTTTACACATAAAACTGGGAATGATAAAACAATTTGTGAAGGCGATAAACAAACAAGAAGAAGGTTTTAAATATCTAAACCAAATTTTTCCATCTCTGTTTCAAATTCAACTGAAAGAAGGTATTTTCGTTTGCCCGGATATAAGAAAATTGATGAAACATACAGCTTTCGATGAAAAATTGAGTGAAATCGACTTAGGAGCCTGGAAATCTTTTACTATATGAAAGTAGTGAGACATTTTCTAGGAAATGATTGAAAATGATTGAAAATTTCGGAAAAATGTGATGTTCGATGTTCACTTCCTTTTGGACTACTACTACTACTACTAAAAGAATGATAGCAGACTATTGTTGGCTGTTAAACCGCGATGATCCAAGTCGGAATTGTCAAACCATGTAATTGTTTCTTAATTGTAACTTAGTAAAGTTGACTTTGTCCAACTTTGTCCTTTGAGGGTGATAGGAAAAATCCAAGTACATATTCGTAATCAGCACACCAAAATACCCAAAATCAACATTCAAATCTAAATGGGTAAAAAGTTAAAATTTGCAGATCTGTGTAATAGCTAAACATGCTTTGATCCATATAAAAATATCACTATAAATTAGCAGTTTCTTGCTAAGTTGATTTATTTTATTTCATTTTATTCACGACGAACACAAATGAATTTGTGTCGTCCGGATTACAAGACCGGGAAACTATGCCCATGTAGCCGGTATAGGAAAACAATATAATCCTTGTATACAGATATGACATTAACATGAATATTACTTCTTTTTTTATATATTATCAATTTGTATTTGGAATCTTAGGAAGAAAATTTAGATGTTTGGGGAGGTAATGATGGATCCAGTAGCTCAAGTAGCGTTGGGCTGTCTCCGAAGTGTTGCATTGTAACTATAGAGTGATTCACCCTATACATGACGTATTGAACGGGTTCCGTTGCAGTGGGTTTTCCCTTTTCTAGAGATGAGTTTTGTTAAACAATGTTGAATGTTGCTGAGTTGAATAGATTGTAGCCGGCTAAGTGATTTCTTATAGAGGACGGTTTCTAGGGAAGGCTTGTGATACCTCAGAAAGAGGTAGATTGACTCCATTAGCGTTCAGCTTCTTCATGCAATTTGCTTATTGCCTGAGTCCAAATGTCCTTGCGGATCTCACATTTAATGGTTCCAGTCTATATGCAATGGCGTTTTGAATATTTAGATGTCTCTTCTCGTTTGTTAAGTGCTTTAAATTGGAATTAAACAAAATGGGTGGGAAGAAGGAATAAAGATTTCCGCTGTTTTTCTTATAATTTTTCTCAAGTTAGCAGCTTCTTTGTTGACTTTTTTTGGAGGTAGGAGTTGCAGTAGATGCTTGCCGGGCAGCTCATACGAATTTGATCCAACTGGACTTCGATTCGACAGAGCGGGAGCGAAAAATTTGGCAGAAGATGTACGATTCCAAGGTTTCAATAGATATGGGGAAGCGATCGCTGCCTCGAAGAGAGCCATGTACTTTTCAGCTAACACCAGCTGCTATAGCCGATAAGGCGAGCGTTAGATCTATTGCAGTGAAAATTTTTTTTGTTGATAAATAGGTATGTGATCCATCATTTAGCAGAACAAGATCAGAATGTTGAAGTCAGTCTGCAACAACCAATACTGGGCTGCTCATAAGGAGGGAGCCCGAGAGGGGGTTGTTGGCATTGAAACCACCCATCACTAAATTGATACCACCTTAAATTTATTCAGAAAATTTAAATTAAATTATTTGACTCGATTGAACAGAAAGAAGTCACAGGAAGCCAAATCAGATGAATTCAGTGGCTCTTGGATGGTATTTGTTGCATTTTTCATCAAAAAATTACGAAAATTGATGGCACTGTGCAATGGTGCGTAATCATGGTGCAAAATCGAGTTATCTGTCCACAATTCTGGTCTCTTTCGGCGAATTGCTTCACGCAAACGTCTCATAACGCCCAAATAATACTTCTGGCCAAACTTCATGATGCACTACACCGCTGTAATCCACGAAAACCGTGAGCATTGTTCTTTTTTTGACGTGGTTTTTTGGTCTCGGCTCATTTGGGGAACGCCATTCACTTGCCTGATGTCTAGATTGCGTGTCGTATTCACAAACCCACGTCTTGTTTCTAATAATGATCCTTTTGATGAATGTGGGATCGGATTCAGCCTCGCAAATCATCTCTTTTGCGATGTCAACACGTCTCCTTTTTGCATAAAATTGAGGTCTTTTGGCACCAACTTTGCTGCTACACGGCGGAAACCCACATCATTAACCAAAATGTCTTGGACATGGCAATGTTCAAGGCTTCCGCTATCTCCCTGATGGTTAATTTGCGGATATTGACCAACATTTCTTTTACTTCATCGGTTTTCGATGTCGATGGTCTGCCACTGCGTTCATCATCTTCCTTTGACTCATGACCACTTTTGAATCGCTCGTGCCACTGGTAAACGACAGTTAGAGAATCGTTGTCGAAACACTTTTCCAGTTTTTACGCAAAATCCGTTTTTACGCAAAATTTAATACAAATTCGTTGTTGCAAATTTAAATCCATTTCTAAAATTGTAAAAAATCGCCAACACACAGAGAGAAAGATGTACTCTTGGCTACGAAACATAACTCAAATCGGAACAATGGGAACGCCACACGGTGACGCCACCGGGAACTTTTTGATCAAGTTGGTACATTCTCATGATGATAAATATCATGGTAAATAATCACATAAATATTATTACTTGGAATGCTAAGGGTATTCAAAACAAATATTTTGAATTTTTAAATTTCCTAGACACCAATGAACTTGATGTTGCGTTAGTTACAGAAACTTGGCTTACAAGCTATATAAGACTACCATCTTCTGATTTCAAGTGCTATCGTGTAGATAGAACTGAGCAGAGGGGTGGTGGAGTTGCAATTTTAATTAGGAAATCAATGCAACATTTGCTCTTGCCTGTAATTAAAACAACGTCTGTGGAGAATCTAGGTATATCTATTAGGCTTATGAGTAGGACATAAAGGTTTTCTATGTATACTTTGCTAGCGGATCTTCGTCGGACTCCAAAGAAAGGTACTCAAACGCGATTTCAGGTAATTATTTGCTATGACTGGAGAATTTCTACTCGGTGGTGATTTTAATTGCCGTCATAAAGACTAGGGTTGTAGTAGAGCAAACGCTTGGGGTAATGTGTTAGCAGATCTGCTTCTTGTCCTTTCAATAACTATTTTGTTCCCTCCTAGTCCTACGTAACTCTCCGCTGTTTCTCGTGGTTCTCCGTCCGTCCTTGACTTATTTGTGCAACCAGCTTCTCTTAGTGTTTCAAACAAGCTTGAATACAAGTCTTTGAAATACAATATCTCCACTGATTAAGTTTCAGTTGATAAATGTGTTCCCAAAGTAATAAAAAAAGACAACTGTTCAAATAATTATTATTATTATTATTATTATCAAGGGAACGATTACAAATTAATTTTTAGGGTCCAGGATTTAACGCCGGGGTACTATGCCCATGTGGTGCCTTTTGTCAACAGCACGCGGAGTACTGAGTTCCCATGTGGTCACCCACGACGGTGATCTAGTGGGAACCGATGCTTTCAGTATGGCGAGGCCGTTGACCTGTTTAAATAAGAAACTTCCGGTCCACATTTTAGAACTCATGTTTTTTCATTTCAACCAAAAATCGCCAACACACACATCGATAAATGTACCCTTGGCTACGTAACTTTTGCAAATGTAAAGCTATGACGCTAAGATTTAGAGGAAATGTCAACAACAGATGTACCAACTTAACAAAAAAAACAGAATTCAAATCCACCGGGAACTTTTTGATCAAGGTGGTATATTCATGTTGGGGCACGGTCTTATGAGGCTGTCTGTAAATATTTTGTAGTGTAATCGGTTGCGTCTGTTTTATTTGGAGCCTTTGGAACAAGAAACCCAGATGGTGAGCAAGTGTACTCGTGTAAGTGCGGAATCCTTGATTTTATGAGGATAGCTGTGAAGTCTTTGCTGCGAGTGTGTGGCTAATTGTTAAAATATCGTATGCCACGTAGTTTTTGTATTTGGTAGGTGCTTTGGCTTAAAGTACTTTTGTTTCTTGTAATGCAGTGATATTGAGTATTTTTGGATGAGAATATCCAGATTGGAGAGATTGTTAAAAAATTTTTGAATATTTCATTGGAAGATTATTATACTATTTTTTTTTTTTTTTTTCATTTTGCAATTCCATAATGTAAATAAAAGAAATATGGATAATTGTGATTGCCGCTGTTTATAGTTTGTTAAATTTTGAATGCGCGTTGATTGGTGGTGGAAGTATGTTATATTAGTAGACTTGGTTATGTTGTTGTTAAAGTAAGCAGCTGGTTTACTTAATTCGGGCAATAATTTCTTAGGTGAAGGCATGGGAGCACTGTCAAGTATTAAGAGCTGTTTGCTTGTGTATTGTTAGTATTAGTTTGAGTAATGATTGAGTGAGTGGGTAATTTTTTTTTTGAGTAGTAGTGGTAGTAAGTTTATTTTTTTTTTTATATTAGGTGTTGTTTTATCATATACTGTGAGTGCATTGGGCTTTGTTGTTAAGAGAGCAAATGCGTTTTTTTTTTGTGATTTTTTTTATAGGGTTTGTGGTGTTGTCAATTACCTGTTTCTTAACTGCGGAGGTAGAAGTGGCTTGCGGGGTCATTGAAGATATTTTTTTTATTACTTTTAGGAGTTATTTTTTGATTTCTCTAAAATGAGGTTTGGACACATAAGTGTCCAGACCTCTTGTATTCCTCCATGGCTTTCTCAACCGTGCAGCGGTTCTTGGTTTTTGTTATCATGATTGTTTTTCACGTACAGATGTAGGGCAGTTGCCAACGTTCGATGGGTGATCATCGGTCTTACAATTTACGCAGTACTTTCTCTTACACTCACCTGCACGTGGGGAAAATTCGGCGCAAGTTGCACAGAGAGGAGATGGCTCATTACAATGATTTTTGGTATGTCGAATTTTTTGGCATATTCTGCAAGACATTGGATTTAAATAATATGAATCCACTTTCAAAATCTGCTATCCTAATTTGATATCATTTGAGGGTGCGGGAGCATCGAACTTGATGGCTGCGGTTCCGAGAAATAAAGCCAAGTGAAATAAGACCAACTTAAAGAAATTGGCCTTATTTCACATTTGAAAGTTGAAATAAGACCAATTTTTGAAAGTTGGCCTTATTTCACTTTACTAAAGTGAAAGTTGGTCTTACTGCGCTTTCAATTGATCAAATCAAATTTCATTTTGAATTCCCAGGTTGTCTCTTTATTGTTCTAATTTTGGAATTCGGCGTTATTCAATTATGAATAAAACTATTGTACATTACGGCGTTTGGTAGCAGAGTCTAATAGACCATTGGAAAAAGTGGTGAATGCAACACTAGGCAGAAAGCCGACCTTTCCGCCAGAACTTGATAAGTCTTTGGTTGAATATACTCTCCTAATGAAAGGAAACTCTTTCGACTTACACGAAATAACATAAGATCATGAGCATTTCAGCTTGCACTAAAAACAACATACCAAATGCGTTTTTATTGGTAAATGAAGCTGCAGGTAGAGCCTGGTTACAATTATTACTGTCGTTCCGCCAGCTGACTGGAACGTCATTTTCTCGAGCAGGTGGTTTTTCAAAAGAAAACGTCGAAATTTATTCAACCACCTTGAAAAGCTAATGGTAACGTATCATTTCTTTTCAGACAAATTATTTAATGTGGGTGAAACAGGAATTTCGGTTGTTCCATCTAAAATGCCGAAAGTGTTATCGCTCAAAGGCAGAAAACAGATAGGAGCACTAACATCAGGTGAAAGAAGTTCATTGGTAACCTCAATTTTATGCATGCGTGCTGGGGGATCCTTTGTACCACCAATGTTCATTTTCCTATGGAAGAAATACAATCCTATTCTTATGAAAGGTGAACCACTAGGTTCTATTTCCGCTAATCATTCATCCGGATGGTTAAAACAATTTTATTCATAAATTGGTTCAAACATTTTTTTGAAAAAATTGAAACCATCGGCTTCTTCACCTGTGCTTCTAATAATGGATGGACATGCAAGCCACACGCAAATCAGACGCTGGGTGATCAATAACACAAGGCCTGTGACCCATTTGGATATAATTAAGTTATTCGGATGGTCCTAGTTAAAAACTCAAACAGGAGACATCGCGGTGAAGGGGTTTGCTTCCACTGGTATATGTCCTTTGATAGACATATCTTTAAGGACCACGATTTTTTGCTAGTAGAGGAGCAATATGCATCCATATCCAATGAAGAAAATCCAGTTGGAGATATACAGACGGAACCAGATTCTGAAGAACCTTCTACTTCTCCGGGAATAAAGTCCATTGCTGAAACATTGAAATCTAATTCAAAACCAGAAAAAACGATATTTATTTGTCAGAACCGGCTTCATCTTACTTAGCGCCTCAAGAAATTTCTCCAATTCTCATCCGATTTAAAAAAAATATTAAATCGTCAATCTAAAATTATTTCTTCTTCATCATATAAGCTAGCCTTGGAAGAATCTATTAAGAAAAAAGATGAAAAAGAATTGTTAAAACAAAAATTAAAAAGTATTTTGGACAGAAGTTAGGTAAATCAGATTATGATGGGCTTAAGCTTATATTCCTTTTTGGCTTACACTTCAAATGGTTCTAAAGAATTTAAAACTTAGAAAAAAGAAAATTTGTCGTAGAATATCGTCGTCTTCATCTGAAAGTGAAGAAGATTTCATTCCAAACGTATCATTAGATGGGAGTCCTCACCAAACTAATCAGCAAGATGCCAAATTCATTTATTATTCCAATTTGTTTTCCGATGATATGGGAGGAGAGACATGGATCCAATGCGTTGTATGTACAATATGGGCTTATGAAGACTGCTCGGGCAATGAAAATCCATATTTATATGCGAAGTTTGAATGCCTTAGGGTCACAACATATTTGAAACTATGTGGTCCATATTACCAGCATTTTTTCTTACGTTGTTCTTTTAGTTTTTTGGGAATATTTTTTTGCTACGTTATTTTTTACCTTTACTATTATAAAAGGTTGAAATGTAAACACTTTTTAAGACTGTTAAATATTTAAATATAAGAATTCCAGTTAAATTTGTCATTTTATTTAAAAAAAAATAATGGTATGCCATATTTGCAACACTTATACCACTTATAAGTTTGAAGAAGGTGGCTCGTTTCGCTCGCTAATAATATTTCACCCTTTTTTCCGCAGGGCTTAGACGCTCACGTGACTTCGTCGCTCCGCTAAGGAAATGTCAGGTAGGCGCCTATGGCTATGGCTATGGCTATGGCACCGATGGCTACTCCTGTTGCTTAAGGAGCTTATCTATCGTTTCTAAACCATTTTTTTACCTCTGTTACTTTGAACCTTTTAAGCGAGCCCAGGATTTTTTTTTTTATATAATACCTCGCGCGCACCAAGAGGATATGAATACCCTTTTAATAGCTTTTTCTCCAGGGCGCAGGCGGGTGGTGTAGTAGTTTGGAACTCAGGTGTATTAGGTTTCGATATTTTTCCCAGAGGTGGTTGTCAAACTGGACGGGACGAGCTAGTACATCCTCCTCAACCAGTGGGTCTTAAGTACGTGCTAGTTGTTAGTTCGTTACATTTAGCCCAGCCAGCAACCACTCCAACATCAGTATTATGCCTTCATGTCAGAGTTGACGCCGACGGGATTTTCATATAACTACATACAAATTCTATGAAAAGACTTTTTACACCACGGCCTTCCTGGGAAATACTAGGAAAGTATGTACGCCCTTGACAGGAATTGATGAATTGGTGGTATTTGATGTCAACTGGTACGCGACCGAGCGACTTTCACTTTATAAATCTGCGATATCTTTGTTGTTTGCTTGGATTAGAAAATCACCATTTAGAAGGGCTTTGATATCTATGTATTGAGATCAGATTGCGTCAATGCCCTGGCTTATCACGATTGGGTTACGGTTAGTAATTGGTGTTTTTTCGCTATCGGTGGAAGAGTTTGTAATTATTAGGAAACGAGTAAATACTTGAATAAAAAGAAATTAAACCCAGGGATTTATTGAGAAGATGTCTTTTCTATGACAAAAAAAAAATGTTTAAATAAAAATAAATACCGCATCTGTCCCCTCGTATGTGACGATTGAGAGCTCGTTTGGTACTTCGCTAAATTGATGTAAAATAAAATTATATTATAAATGGTTTTCCTTATTTTATTAAAGCCGAGAGACGAAATTCCACACCTTTGGACGAATTTTTTGTTTTGAAGCTGGCTGAACTGTATTTATTGTACAAAAAGGCAGATATATAACAACTGATAATTTTTTTCACTAGAATTCCTCTTGTTAAAGAACTAGTTGCGCAAAGAACCACTTTGGTCGCGACCATAAGGGCTAACAAGAGAAAACTCCCAAGGCCAGCAAAGAGTAAGAAGGATAAGATGATATTATATTCATCAGAGCATTACAAATCAGAAAACTGCATACTCACCTTTTGTAAAAGCAAGCTTCAACTGAAGGTATTACTACTAAGCACTAGAAATAGATATGTAAAATTGGAAGACAATAATAAGCGCACTCCAACAATAATCAGATACTACAATAATACTATCTTCAAGTGTTTTTAAATATTTCCGTAATTTTCACGTAAGAAAGAAAGTGAATTAGAAGAAAATATTGACTTTTAAGGGTTTCATACGAGTATATCAGCAAAGAGTCAAACCTCTCAAGTCGGATTTTGCAAAAGAAATACAATAATAATAAATTCACTTGTAGAAATTGCAAAAAGATCGCTTGTGGAAAATGTACCCATAAAATTCAATATGTAGGTATGTAAAAAATATGCAGTGTGAATATTAGTATTTATCAGTTTTTACGTTTATTTTTTATAACGTTTGAAAAAAGAATCTATTTAAAATATGTTGATCTTCACTAATGGACTTATAAAATACCGTAGATATTCTAATATTCAATTTCATATTTTAATATCAATATTCCTTTAAAAATGAACTATTTATTCTACAAAATGTTTATTTTTTTAACATCCGTTAAATTGACGCGTGCCGTAGAAATACACTTGCGGTCATAAAAACCGCACCATATCAAAATGATTAAAAAATTGTTAATAACTACGATAATAGTTTTTATAATGAAATGAAATTTTTGTTGAGTACTCCGCAGTAGTTTATAAGTATTTCTATCTAATTTCCATCTGTTTATTGAGTGTTTGAAAAAAGATATTAACAAAGAAAGAAAAAACAGTTAATTTTCTTATTTTTTTTAAAATATTTTAATATAGTCATTGGTTAACAAAATCTAACGATACATTTTTTATGTATGTGTATATAAGATGTTTAAATATGCCACTTTTACCAAAAAATTATCAATACCGAGTTGCTCATCCTTGGCGGTTATAACCGCTTTTATTCTAGAAGGCATCGAGTTTACTAGAAGTTCAGTAATATCCCTTGAAATTTCAGTATTCCATACATGTTCCAGAACTTCATTTAGCTTTCTCTTACTCTCTGGTTTATGTTCAACCACCTTACGTTTCATTACATGCCACAAGTGTTCGATTGGTTCTAAGTCGGGCGAATTAGGTGGCCAGTCTAGTCTGGTAATTCCGAGGTCATCAAACGTTGGCTTGAGCTGAAAATTATTGAAAGACTCTAGTTACTTTTCTGTTTATTATTTATAAAGTAGACATCTAAGAGTTGATTTATAACACTTTACTTACAGATTTGGCGCGGTGGCAAGGTGCAGAATCATCTTGAAAAAAGCACTTGTCAGTATACGAATGATGCTGTTCAATTGCTGGTACCAAAAACTCCTTACTACTTCTCCATACTTTTTAGCGTTCATAGTTCCATTAACAAAGTGCAAAGGGCCCAAAACGTAAAAGGAAAAACATCCCCAAACCATCTGGCTTTGAGGAAACTTCACTGTTTTGACTCTGCACTCGTCCTTGAACCTTTCACCTGCTGACCGTCGTACGTATGGAAAATTGTCGGCACACAACAAATTTAATTTACTTTCATCGGACCATATCACACATCGCCAATCATCCTGCGTCCAATCTTCGTACTTTTTGCCACGTCAAGCGAGCTTTTTTCATTTTTGTGGTTAGAAGACGTTTCTTCGCTGATCGTCTTCCATATAAACCTATCTCCCGTAGCCGTCGGCGTATGGTTTCGGCGCTTAGATTAACTTGATTGAATTCACTCAGCTCTGCTCTTATACGGACAGCACTTTTAAAGCTATCTTTCATGCTAATTCGTTGTAATACATTGTACGTCTTCTGGCTTGTTTTACGTTTTCGTCCCGAGCCTTTTTTTCTTTCCAGTGGATCCAAATTTTCTTGTTTCTTCATCAGTCGTACGATAGTTGAATGGCAGCATCCTATTTTAACCGCAATTTCACGATAGCAAAGCCCTTCTTCGACTAAAGTCAATATTTTAACTTTTTCGTCCCGAGTCAGTTGATGATATCTACCAGACATTTCACTTTTTTTTACTTGTCACCGTCACAACTCAATTCAAACTGATTTTTTTTGCACTGAATACGAGGCCGAGCTTCGCTATGGGGAATACCCTTCATTAGTATGGCAAAAACCCTTACGATCTAATGTAATTAGGCATTTTTTAAGAACTCATTAGGTGGTGCGGTTTTTATGACCGCAAGTGTAGGTATATAAGAAATCGTCATCAGCATCCGTAGGCTTTGGATCGCGTCATATGTCAAAAAGGCTCCCACAAAGCAGAATTTACTATCATGAAGTAAAATAATAACGAGTTGTCAAATGTCAATAACTCTCTCGTATATCTTCATAGTAAGAGGCATCTATGTTTTTCAGAATAAAAATATCTATTGAGCCAAATTCCGAAATATCTATATATGCTTCTCACCGCCAATGGTAGTCCGTTCTCTCCTTTAATGCCAAATTCCGCCAGTTGGGTAGATCCTTTTCTCAGTGAAGTTCCAGCAATATTATTTTCGACTTACAATTTAATAAGCTGCAAAAGATCTAAGTTTTGTGATCTGATCTGTAGGCTACAATATTCGGAAATAATCGGAAATTGGTAGGGTTATTCGTAACTCTATCACTTTTCGGTATAGAGTGCGCCAATGTTATTTACCAACTTCCTGAATAATATGCGTGATTCAGCGCATTGTCAAATTTAAAATAACTACTGCAGCAATTGGCAAATATCTCAACACCAATCGGTGTCTTACCGAATTTTTATTTTTCAGTGAATGAAAAATATACAGGACTTCATCTTTTGACAAGAACAAATGAGATGTAGCTCATCCATCGACGACGATGACGTTTGTCACGTTTTATTTATTAAAAATGGTGAAACAATGATTTTCACATTGACATCTGCGCAATTAATCGCCCAGATGAAAAGCCGCCTAAATAGATTTTCCGAACTTATACAGGAGACATGTTTGAAGTCTTAAATTACTGGAAGAAGTCAGGAGATTGCTATTATTTTTAATTAATTTTCGACAATTGTTAATGGCTTAAAAAGTTGAGTGTATACAGACGTAGATACCCTGGGTCTTGTGGTACCAATAAATCAATTTTTAATCGACTTGGCAGATTTTCCTTGTTCACTGTTGCTCAAGACGAAACTTTCTGAGCTTAAGCCAACCGACTACAGTACTTTTTTTTTTACTCTCGGAGTAGAGCACTTAGGCAAGGAATTTGTCAATTGTTCCCTTCAATGAAACTCCTCATTCTTTCGTACTAAGTTGATTATACGCTTCGGCATAGACTTGCTTAGTCATTCAAGAGTTTGATGCGTGGAGCACTTCACTTTAAGAATTCCGTTATCCATATAACAGTACTCTGTTACCTTAGTTTAGAAGGAAGCCCTCAGCTTCCGATGCCGAAAGTCATCGTATTTTGGTGGAAGTTTATGGTGAACATGCGCTAGCTGAGCGAATGTGCCAAAAGTGATTTGCACGATTTAATAGTAGTGATTTTGGCTTGGAAGACGATGAACGTCCTGGGCAGCCAAAAAAGTTTGAAGATGAAGAACTGGAAGCAATACTCTATGAAGATTGTTGCCAAACACAAAAAGAGCTCGTAGAATCTTCGGGTGTCACTCAAGCAGCCATTTCAAAACATTTAAAAGCAGCTGGATATATTCAAAAGCAAGGAAATTGGCGGTTGAAAAGGCGGTTTTGCATGTCCGAAATGCTGCTGGAACGCCAGAAAAGGAAGTCATTTAGGCATTGGATTGTTACTGGTGATGAAAAACGGATCCATTACGACAACCCCAAGCGCAAAAAGTCATATGTGAAACGCGGCCAACCAGCCAAATTAATGGCAAAGCCGAATATCCATGGCGCGAAGGTAATGCTCTGTATTTGGTGGGATCAGATGGGTGTGCTGTATGTATGTATATGAGCTGCTAAAACCAACGCTCGGCCCCACGTTGTTATTCCGGTTAAGAACTATTTGGAAAACAGTGGATGAGAAATCTTACCCCACCCGCCTTATAGCCGAGACCTTTCCCCTTCTGACTACCATTTGTTCCGGTCGATGGAGAACGCCCTCACTGAAATGCGGTTCACATCAGAGCAGAATATCAAAAATTGGTTTGATTCATTCTTGGCTACCAAGCCGGCGCAGTTCTTTTGAAATGGGATCCAGAAATTGCCAGAAATATGGGAACAAGTCATAGCTTCAGATGGGCAATACTTTGAATAATACTATTCTACATGTTTTTCTTAAATAAACCTTCAAATTTTGAAAAAAACCGCACGAATTAAATTACATACCAATAAATTAGCTGCGCAATAGCTAAAGTTTACCACTTATACCACTTAATTCTGTTTGCATTCACAGAAATGGTCAACTAGGGTATCATAATAAATTGCCCTAGATTGTGCCCTGATGTGAGTTCTGGACAATTTTACGACGTACGACGTTTAAGAGGTCACATGACATCGCGTTAAGTATTCAACAAATGTTTTTGACAAAGGTCTCGGTTAAGTCGTTACCGATTTTGCTCATTTTGTTCAGAGGGACGAGTTTGGCAGGGACGCCAAATGCCAAATAGCTCGGATACATACATGCCGATTGCGCATTATTTTCATTTCCACAGTATATCATACTTCCATACTTCGGCGGTAAAACATCATTTCAAAATGAGTGCGGTTTTTAAAAAACCGAAAGTGTTTTCTTATCAACTCACCCAAAAGGGCTGCAAATGAATATAGGGTCGGCAGCAAAATGTTTAAAAACATCAGAGGCATTTCTGAAAAAATGATTAAAAGGGTATAAGGGATGCAGTAATGTCTATGATGGGTCATGTAGATGGACCAATGCAATAACATCCAATAAGGACAATAAAGTCATCTGTGAATTGTTTCGGTGAAGCAACATCATATTTACCGATGAGTCATCTTTTTTCTGTTTACAATTGTTGGAAGAAAGCTTAGACAAAAACAGATTAAAAGTTTATGTAACGCACCTTAAAAAAACCAAAAAATGTTCATGTTTATGGATGCTTTTCCGCCAAAGGATTCGGAGGGTTAATACTATTCACACTAAACCCAGATGCACAATTCATGGAAAGAAGGATTTGCTAAAGTCTGCTGAATCTCTGAGCCAGACAATAACGATTAGATTTTGCTATTGTGGAACATAACGATCGTTGGAAAAGGAAAAATGGTATAGAGACGTTAGATTGGCCGAACCAAAGTGCTGTCCAGTCAATAGCTTTGTTGGGTTTAAGCTTAGATATTGGTATCCTTACTTAATGTTGGTCAGGTAGATGGAAGTTTTGGATATCGTCCTTGAAGTTAAGGGCTATCCTGCCTGACGGGGATGTTGGATTTCGTCGCCATTATACCGTCTGCAGAAGAAGTTTTTCAGTATTCTCAGCACCGACTATGACTATAAAGTTTCCTTCTTCACATCTACAGGTTTCTCTACGGTCTTGACACTTTCTATTTAAATGTTGGTAAGACTTTGGCACGTTGCTCCTGGAATACAAACTCTCAATATCTTCGGTCTCGCCATTCTCGTGCACTCTTTTCTTCTTCTGGAGAAGCCGATATTTCTTGGTGCTTGTCGGAGGAAATCCAGCACATCAGTTGTGGCTTCTCGATGGCACGTTGACATCGTTGCCAATGGTTATCTGTACATAATGCTGTTGGCATAGGAGTTGTCGCAAGATTTCAGGATACACTTTTGGCAAAGATTCTGCGACTGCAGCTTTCGAATTATAGACGATTTTTGATTAAGTGCACATATTCTGTAAAAACTACATAAAACAAACAACAAACGCTGGCAACGCTGCCGTAGTAATTTTACTTTGACCTATTTCCGTTCTGGTTCTGGTGAATTGGTTGAATAGCTTTTCATGGGTGCTGTCTGCGTGTGGATGCGCTTACAATTTTTTCCTCCAATCATACATAAATAACAAACAAGCACTTCCTTACCCCAACTTTCATTTTAAATTAAAAAAGGATTATTTTTTTTTTTTGTAAAACTCCTTCTTTTCATAAAAAAGAAAAGAACTTCAAAATGGAATCTATGAAAAAGAAAAGGATCAAAAGGATAAGAACAAATGTTTTTCTAGTCAGGCATTCTGCGAATTTCTTGATCCTGCTCTTCGTACTTAGCTCACAAGGGTTTGCATTACAATAAAAAAGAGTTCCTATGTTTTTCCCGTTTTATTTTATTTTTTATTTTATTTTATTTATTTATTTTTTTTTTTTTTTTGTTCTTTTTTATATAGTATTTTCCTTGTCCCTCGTCCCCTTCAATTTCTTCGAGTTGTTTTTAATTTTCCAGGCTATGAAATTACTTGTGTAAGTTTTGCTTTATAAAAGAATTTAAGTAGCAAAGTCTCAAAGTATATCACCTATTACTCTTACATATTATAAGTTTGAGAAAATTCTGCCTTTCACGAAAATTCAAAGAATTTTCTTTGAAAACGTAATGGAGAATCTCTTAAAAAAAAGACGATGGATGAAAACAGCTATAAAACTATGTTGCTTGCTATTATAATGATGGTACAAGGAAAATTGATTCTGTTTCAATGTTATCCGAAAAGTAAAGGCAACGATGCGATATCTTCTTTTTCGGATGATGGAATAAATTGTTTATTACCAATATAAAAATTCTTTACAGAAAGTTTTTCTTGAAAGGTTCTTAATACGAGTATATTGTCATTGTTTTTATTTTCTTTGCCATAAATTAGAGCTTATTTCTGTGGACGGAGATCTGGCATGATTACTCCTAACCCTTACTCTAAAATCCATGTAAATGAAAACGCAAATGTACGACAAATCTTTGAAAAGTGAATCCTCTGTATAGTAAGCACAAAACTGAAAGAGAAACCAAACATTGAAACCAAAGGAATACAGCCTACTACCAGCCTTTCTACTATATGCCAGGAATGAATTCTTCGGGGCTTATTCCTGCAACTGGCTGTTGGTTGTTGTAGTTCGTATTTGGTAAGTATGAACAGCAGCCTCATGTTTAGTTTATCTCAGAGCTGCATTACTCTAAAAACAAAATCAAAGCAAGGTAACAAATGTTACCTGTATTTCCTGCATTCGGTGTTACATCATACTTCTATAGAATTTAGGTATGAAGAAATATTTCTTTACTCTGAGTTGATTTAACTTACGCTAAAAGCTATTTCTTGGAATTAAATATGGAGCGTAGGTGTAATAGAAGGTTTATTATCTGGCTTAATCAGATAACTAGGAAGGGAAAAATCGGAGGCTGTATTTTAAGAGTTCTTTTGAAAAGCCCATCACATTCACTTTTTTAATTTTTGATCGTAACATAACGCCATGAGGATTTCGGGTTTCTCCTAGGGGTTACAAGTTGTGAAGCATTTATTGCGAAGCAGCCAATTGCATGCATACATATGGAATTATTTATGTTGCAACATTAAGCGACTACAAGCAATACGGAGCGACTGCAGTCAAAATAATTTGTTTGAATCAATTTCGCTCATACAGTGTGGACAAATTCATTCATTTTACTTTTGCGTAAATTCAATGTTTGTGAAATCATTGTCATTCTGATTACGCCAATAAGATACTAATCAGAAAATTTGAAAAATAAAAATGGGTTTCGGAGAGAAGGTAAAGAAATCATTTTTATTTCATAAAGGTCTAGCTAGTGTTCGTTTGTATATGTGAAAATATCATTTACGAGGTAACTTACGATAGTAAGCGGTGATTCATCGTGAGATTTGATCTTTAATAGACTGCTTTATCATTTTTGTTCAGTATTGTTTGGCAAATCATCATGGAAAGGCTCACACCACAAAAGCTACTGCAAATTGTTCAGTTATATTACGAAAATCAGCGTTCTTTGAGAAATGTTTTTCGTACGATTCGAGGAAATAACGGTTCGCATAATCGACCTACTGAAGCCAATATTGTCAATACCATTCCCAAATTCCAGTTTACATCAATGGATGATACTCGACCAGTTAGACCACATCCAGCACGTAGTGAAGAGACTTTAGCAGCTGTAGTTGAGAGTTTACGCGAAGACCGTGACGAATCGATTTGTCGTCATTCTCAGCAGCTTGGCTTGGCGTATTCGACATCTTGGCGTATTTTACGTGAGGATCTTGACCTAAAGCATACAAAATTCAACTTGTGCAAGGATTGAAGCCAGGCGACTTGCGTCATATTTTCAGTGAATGGGCTCTGGAAAAGCTCAATGGAAATCCGGTATTTTATCGTGAAATTTTGTTCATTGATGAAGCCCATTTCTGGCTCATGAGAAACCCGAAGAGTACCAAGAGCTACCATTACATCCATTTAAAACAACGGTATGGTGTGGTTAATGGGCTGGTGTAAATGAGGCAAATCAGAATGTTACCGTCAATGGCAACCGTTATCGCGCCATGTTAACCGACTATTTGCTTCCTGAAATTCAAGCACATCGTCTCGGTGAACACTGTTTTCAACAAGACATACAGAGCGCGAAACAATGAACTTGTTGAAAAATCATTTTGGTGAGCACTTAATTTCACGTTTTGCTACGGTAAATTGTCCGCCTAGATCGTGCATATCACACCTTTGCAATATTTTCTCAGGTCTCAGGTCTTCAGAAATAAACCAGCTACGATTGACGCTTTGGAAGTCAACATTACTCGAGTTATCCGCGAGATACCAGTCGCTATGCTCATACGAGTAGCTTAAAATTAGACTTTTCGAATGAACTACCTCAGACGTAGTCGTGGCCAACATTTACCTCACGATGATTGAATGTACTTGAAATCTCTTCTCAATTTTTGAGGTTTTCAAATATAAGTTACCGAGTACATAAATGTTTTCCAATAACAATAAAAACTCCATTTTAGCGCTTTTTTAGTGTCAAAACACAAATGAAATTAACCGTTGTCATAAACGCAGCGTGAATACGAATGCGAACCTGTCTTTTTTCATGGGCACAAAAAATACTAACACGATGTTTTGAAATGAGTGTCAAAACAAAACTAAGCGTGTCTTCGGATGTTATATTCAGACCAGAAGTTCGAGAAACTCCCTGTTCATAGCAATTGAAGAAGTAAGAATAAACGGCTGCCATCTGCGCTTGTGTTTTCACCAAATTAGAGACCTGATCTCCGGTAAAAGACTTAAGTTTGAGCCCCTGGTCAAGTCTCAGAAATGCCCATTGGATGGATTGGGTAATTGGTTGGGTAATTATGGTCCTCGTTGACCAGTTATAACTAACCGATTGAGTGCAATCTTGTTGGCCATCTCGTTTAAGTTTAGGCGGCAGTCTCCTATCACTTCCAAATTCATTGTGTTTAAAGTTGGCATCTGATCGCTGCCAACTATATATATTGCAATACCCGATGCGAATTCAGGCTGAGACAAGAAGCGACCTTTGAATAGTCACGGTTTTCGCTTTGAATACAATAAATTATGTAAGAAGACTGAAGTATTTTTGTATGCAGAAATTATCAGAGAAACCCTTTGAACTAAAGTTTTCGTCTATTTTAGAGCCGCCTTTGATGATGGAAATAGAATTAGTGAAAAAGACTTCGCGTTGTCTCCGTTCGTTCCTTTCCAGAATCAAGACATTGAACTTAATTTCACTACTTCATATTGTAATTGAAGGTCACTTGAATGCGAGATGATGCGATGTGGTAGAAAGAGTAGACTGGCAAGTCCTTACTTAGCTCTTTTAATTGCCGATTGCAATCTTCATGCCGAAAAAGCCTACAGCTAGCAAATGGAACAAAGTTTGAAGAGCCGATTTTGTAGGCACAAGAATTAGGCCGTTGAATTTTTTCAAGCAGATTCATGATAGTTAAAGCAAGCCACCAAAGAGATATACCATAAGTGAGAATTAGACTCTTGGCCGTTTTGTAGACCCTGAACTTCGATTCCTTTTTTGAGCAGTCTAGCTTTCCCGTAGTTTGGCTATATGTAATTATTTGATGCCCCAGGTGGGTATAAAAGAGCATAGCTCCTATAACTTTTTTGATTCGGTATACCAACGTCAGGACTTTCAATTCGCAGTCTTGCGTCAGTCAGTGTTTGTGTTTTTTGTGTTTGTTTCTGGTTATGACAAGGGAGTCCACGATTAACGTAGCTAATAAATGCAGGCTAAAAAGTAATAACTTTTCTGCGTACGTTTACGTTTGCAAATATAGGTCTGCTTTTTTGGCACTAGTGAAATACAGGTAGATCTCTGCCCGCACTCTGATCTGAAGCTACGTGGCTACGAACTTTTGCCATAATTATTCTCTCACCGCGGTACACCATTGACGTGCGTAGTGATTTTAACAGAAGTCCCAAACTGGACAGCAATTCGACTTTAAACGACCAGAACGCTATCTGACAGGCGATTTCAATATAAACAACCCTCAAAGGACGGTGTGTTGAGATCTTCGCTGCAGAAAGCATATTTACCCTGCTTGTATATGAGCCCACACGTATACCAGACGTCGATAGTCATACCGCCAATTTCCTGGACTTGTTTTAAACTTCTCACCCTGATAAATAAAAGGTCAATATGCTATCCCCTCTAGACTCGTTAGACCACTGTGTCATATCAGCTAATTTCACGTACACCGACCACATAGTTAGAGAAAAAATTCCTAACGTATGACAATACGAGAAAGCAAATCGGAGCAGATTCAATAGCTTCTAACTGTGATATGATCACAGACCCCATTCTCCTTGCAATAAGATCCTTATTCCCTCATTAAATGAAGAGTATCAAAGGTACTACAGTGTCTCAATGGTAATAAAAATGATTGCTACTTAATCTTAACATTCACAAATACGCAGGTCCAGATGGTATATTTTCCCTTCTTTTGAAGAGGTGTCCTTTCTTGCTTGCAAAACCACTGCGTAAGCTTTTTCATCAATCTTACTCTTGAAGGATCTTTCCAAGCAGATGGAAACCAGGCTGAACAAATGCCTATCTCTAAAAAAGGCGAAAATTCTTCTTTCTCTTCCTACAGACCCATTGCACTTAGGTCCCTGATAAACCATCAGCTCATGAAATATCTTGAAATGCGAAATCTTCTTAATGACCTGCAGTATGGTTTGATGGCATATCTCACCGAAAAGTGGAACCAAAGCGTACACCAATCTGGTGAAAGCAAGATAAATTCACTTGATATGGTATTTTTTAGGTATTTGATAGAGTTCGGCATCAGGATCTTTTGTCGAAAATACGAGCTTTTGGGACCGATGAATCTCTTCTTCAATTTATTAGTTATTACCTTTCGGACCGTTCAATTCAGTTCTCTTGAATGGTTTCAAGTCTGACATTTACATAATAAATGCTAGTGTGCCCCAGGGCACCGTTCTACTTCCGACACTCTTTTTAATTTTTATTAATGATCTCTTATCTGCTACTTCTTATTCAATATATTCCCTTGCTAACGACAGTACTCTTTGTTTTTTTTATTCGTTCCTGGACTCACGTCCCTTCGGCTGTAGAACGGGAAGGGCAGCGTATGTTTAACTCATTGAATTTCGATATTAACAGTGTAATCAATTGGGAGACTATCAGCAGAGTGAAATTAATTGCTTCAAAAGCACAATGCAGTCTGCTGTTGTTAAAGCTTAATTAAAATACCTATCCATTATCCATGAATAGCGCTTGTACCGTCAACTTTCCATTCTGTGTATGTATGTGTGTCAAGTCAAGTTACAATGGAATGACCACATATTTGAAGTCGCCAAAAATACTGTGAAATGTCTAGGTTTCTTCAAGTAATGTAAGAAATATTTCACACACTCTGATCTGTCCGCAATATACGAGTATAAGGCATTCATCTGCCCAAAATTGGGTTGCAATACTCACATCTGGTCAGATGCTCCTAAAATATCTCTGCATCTACTAGATAGGATTCAAAACCATGCAGTAAAACTCATAGGTACTCATAGATAATAATATCAGTTAGTCAATTGATACCCTCTTACACCGACGTAATGTCTCCTGTATCACTTCCTTCTATCGGTATCTCCACCACCAGTGTTCCATAGAAATCGCCAATAGCATTCCGCTCCTTCAAAACTTAACACCTTCAACTGTAACACCTGTCTCGTTTTGAATTCTAATCGGTATATTCTTAAGCCCACCTTCGGACGTACTCTGAAATATTGTGATTCGTTTCTAAACCATACAACTCGCTTATTATGTTCTTTATAACTGGCAAATATTTAAGATCAACGTACATCGTTATTTCTCTTTTCTTCCTTTCTGATTTTTCTTCGCTAGCACTCTGTACAAACATTCATTTTAAGGGTACTCAAATACCTGAAGCGCACGCTAGTTATAAAAAAAGGAAGTTTATTTCTGCCTAAGTCTATCTTTGATTGACATATCTCTGTCAGACAGAATAAGACATTCAAAGTGCACAGCAAAGATATAGCCCCGTTACAGTCAACACTGAAACTTATGCAGTTATCGTAAGAGACTAAACGCTAAAAAAAACTCGCGGTGCTCTGTTGTATATGTTCAGATTTCATGAATAGAATGTGCTGTGATGTGGCTTATTCTAACTATTACTGGAACAGGCAGCAAGTAGCGCTGAAATGAAACGAACATGAAAGATACGCCCAGCCGTTGAAATACGCACATCGAAATCCCCGAGCTATTAAAGAGAGGTTTAATATGTTACAATCCTTGAAAAAGTTTGAGTTCGTCTTATAATTATTAAGAGTAAGACCAAATCAGCAAACATCATAGACCTATTCGACAAGCTTACGAGACGACTTCACTGTTTATAACTACTACCTCGAAACAAGTTAGGAGTTCAAGTATCTTTGAGAGTAAATCAGCTATATGCTGATTTAACTAAAAGTATCTTAGAATTCTAGCCACTGAGTTGGGGATAGCAAAGAAGATCTAAAACTATGGTTTAAACGGATTTGCTCCGCGGTAGCCTTAGAGACAATCATCGAACCCACTCTGTTGCATATTTTCATGAAAAAATAAAGGAGAAAGACTCACGCGCTCAGAACACCGAGGGTCGAAGTAGACAATTAGACCACTAAGCCATTCTCACTAATCCCCCTTACATAAAAAATATCAACACGATGTTCCACTGATGATAGGCCCACTGTTCAGAAATACAAGGTTTAATAAATATACCATATATTTCAATTTTATACCATCAACATGCAAACGTAAATATTATCTTAATTAAAACTAAGTCCGAAATGTAAACTAATAAACATAACGTAAGATTCTAATTTGCAATATGAATGTACGAGTAAGACACTTTCAAAAATAAAATTAGATATCATTTCCGTAACAATGAACTCTCTCTTTTTGCTCTCACATCAAGACGAAAAAACTTGTTTTATTTTAAACTGCATTTGTTTACCCCTATTCTACCCTATTCTTTTTAACAAAAATTTTAAGTCCTACACATGATCCCAAATCTTATTGACTAGAAAACTGCAGACCCCCTGTTGTACCCTGAAGGACTGATGTGGCATACTAATAGACCTAAAATCTGTCATTTGTGATTGTATGCTCGTATTTAGTCAAAACAACAGTTTCGAAGGCATTCGGAAGGTGCCCAAGTGAAGTATATATCAGGCCAAGCTATTTTTCATTTAAGCATGCACCAATATCAATCTCGAGACAGGTATAGGAGGTGCTACCATCAGTATATTCCATCACACCCACGCAACGTTCGATTCTGATTATATGAACTCCAAAAGTATGGCAGACTGGTGCAATTCCCAACACAAGGTAACCATTTGTAATATGATTTCTGTTCTGTCCTCATTGATTACCAGATCAACTTACGTCAGCAGCTGGTTCAGTTTGTTAAATATTGCACCATCTGTTTTTATGTCGGCCTTTTGCTTTATCTACTTCATCATGGCATTGAAAAAATCGTACAAAAGTCGTCTCTTTGCACAAATTTGGTGTGTGTTTGAGAAGATGTCCAGCTACATGTTGCGTTTTATTCACATACAGCTTTGAACTAAATAAAGAAAAGAATGGACGGAGTATCGGCTTGAACCTTTCCTAGGTCAACCTTTCCAGGATTTGCCTTAGAGTGAAGATTTATCGAGCCGGAAGCTACAGTGATAGTACTGTTGAGTGTGCAAGTCATTCATGTAACAAGGATAGCATCTAGTAGGTAACATTTAGCAGAGATATGTCGCGAAACCATCGGTAGTTTGATTTTATTTATACCAAACACCTTATGAATAGGTAACAAAACTACATTCACGACATCCCGAACTGAAATGTTTCATACTTTCAGACTCTCATCCTTTTTCTTCGTGTTTTTCGTTCTGTATTCTGTTCTGTTGTCCGGTAGTTCTTCTGGACGTTGATTGATTGTCGTGTGAGTTTGATCCGATAAAAACAAACGATTTAAAATTATTGTAGTTCACATTTATTATTAATCTGATAATTATACCATTTTTTCTGACCTTGAAGTTTAGAGGAGATATGATTATTCACGCGTATTTAAAATGTTTCTTTTCGACGACTAGTATCGACGTCTATATTTCGCTCTACGAATGTTTGTAATTAAATTCATATTTTTCCGTTACAGCTTTGGTCGCTTTGAATTTAAATTTTGAGTAACAACATTGGTTGCTACATTACTCCCCTCCAAGTGACTTAATGCACCATGCTTAGTCAAGATATTCGAAACTGTACATTGCATACGAAAATTTTTGTTTATTCATTTTTTATTTTATTTTATATATATTTTTTTTTTAATGTAATAATTTTCCCTTCGATGTGTACTCGTGCGGGTCTTAATAGGGATGGCTGTTGATTAGAGGGTTGGTATTGACCATGGTATGAGTGTATTTACTTCTGGTTATCGCGTTTGGTCATCAGCTGACAAGAGAAATGATGGCTTTAAACGATCTGTAGATACTGTGATATTCTTGTCTTTTATCTGACAGAAGTATATAGTTGCCTGATCGTTTTAAAACGGGAAAGAGTCCTTCATGTGGCTGCTGCAATGCAGTTTTTAGTAATTCTCATCTGATAAGCACGTGAGATGCTGATGATAAATCTTTGAATATAAAAGTTGACCTTAATCCGCAAAGTTTCAAAGTCATGTCGAAGCTGGGTGATACAATCTTGAGTATTGGCTATGTAAGGCGCTGGACACAAAAACTCTCCAGGTACAAGAATGGTCCCCTCTTACACTATTTCAGCTACAGTGTCTTTTATATCTTTTTTGGATGAGGTTCTAAGTCTCAACAGAACGATTGGTAATTCATGGACCCATGAATGGGTCATCATTAGATGCGGGGTGGTATACAGTAGTCGTCAAGTGGTTGATAGCAAATAACTTAGCCAGCGCCTGGAAAAAAATTGAGAGAAATTGTCTTCCACAGTCAGATGTTGACTTTAAGGGTACTCCAATGATTTAGTTGCAGGAAAAACCCTTGCTAGTGTGTCAGCTTGAGGGTGTAGGCTTCAGAGCACCGTGAGAATCGATCCACGGTCGTAAAGCAAAATCTAGAACCTCTTAAATACGGAAGTGGCCCCAATTTCTCAAGTATCATAAAATCAGTGGGTTTTCTGCAAGCTTGTTGATGATGAAATTGGATATCTGAAGAATTTAACAGTTATCAACTTTATTTAAGCGCAATTACAAGGGCTAGATTATTTTCTTAGAATATGCCCAAGAATAAATTTTCAAATTATAATTGACGAATTAGGGGACACCCTGTATATGGAAACAGAATTTGAGTCCAGGTGTCACTCTATCGATGAATCTCTGAAACGTTTGTCCAGCGTATTTCAGCCCATAAATGGAGAACTCAAAGAGGCCGAATGGGGCAATAATCACAGTTTTTTTTTTTCTTTTGATATCGTGTATGGCCACTGGAATTTAATTAAAAGCCTCCTTTAATTGCATCCGCTGTCATTTCCCTGCTTGAAATTACACGGTGCTTAGCAGTTCATGACTTTGGTACCAAATCTATGATGACAATTGCCGTGTTTTATTATTACTCGTGATCTATACATCTTAACAAAAAATAGTTTATCGAGACAATTTCTTGATCTAATACTAGAAAATGGCTTTGCTATTCTAAACTGCTCCCAAATTCGGTATACTTCAAACGTGATTCCAAGTTTACTCGATCTCATCGCTATGTAGATATGAAAAATGTTCTTCTTTGTGATCAAATTTTCCGTGGCAGTATATTCAGCCATGATTTAACTTTTCTTACTGCCACCCCCACAACATTCACTTATAGAAACTATAAAATCATAAACTTTGACACAATACACACAAATTCTAATGCAATTGGAGTCAATACATGTTTATCGCTGGAACTTTCTCTCAAAACACTGTTCTAGAACTATTTCATAAAAATATACCACTCAAGACAGTTTAAATTAAAAATTCTAAATGTCCCAGGTTTCCTTCTGATGTTTTGGACTCCCTTAATAATCGAAGGAAAGTGTATCACAATTTGAAAGAGAGAATAACTTCCAGAACGAGGTCACGAACTACTTTAATAATAATATTAATAAGGCGGCAGTCTAAACGCCATTACTACCTCTCCAAACAAATTATACCATTAGATTCCAAGACTCTTTAGAGAAATAACGTAGTATTGGTGTTAGCAAACAAAATGACACTGATTGCTATCTTGACGGTTTAAACAAATCATTCATGTCGGAATTATAAAAGAGTCATCTTTTTTCATTAGATAGAAATTTTGTATACTTATTTAACTAAAGGTTTGCGACTGCTGTTGAAAGTTATGTCCTCGATGATTTAACTAAGCTTAAGGCAAACGCAATCTATTTAGATCTCTATTTCAAGGTGTTCCACAGGGTTCTATATTAGATTCTTCCGATTTTTTTCTGCATATATATTAATAACGTAGCTAGCCGTTGTCAAAATATATCATACCATCTTTATGCAGATGACCTACAAATCTACCTCTCAAGAATTCTAATCCTAATGGAAGACCTTTTCCACAGGGTATATGAAGACCTGCATGCAGTTTTTCTTTAGACTCTTCAACCAGTCTAAGTCGCAAGCAATTATGGTTTCTAAAACACAATGTGAAATTAAAAATTTCCTCTATTTATCAATAAATAACGCAAAGATCCCATTCGTATCGAATGTTATGTGTCTAGGTCTTAAAATAAACTGTCGACTGTTGTTATTTCTTACGCCGTAACAATATACTGTCAGCATGAATCAGTATCTAGAAACAAATGCTTGTGCAGATACGACCTCGTCTCGACATTTGCAAATAACTTTCTTTATCTTCTTGTACAAAATAATTTATACGAAATCCTTCACATATTTGTTCACTAAGTTACAATTTGCCGAGTTATCTAGAATTTTTAAGATTACGAATCACCCCTACAATTATGTCAATTCATCACGACTCATTTTCACCAGCACCATTAGGCTATTGAAATTTAAAAACAGCCATTTATAAATATTTCTCAGTAGTAGTAGTAGTAAATTTCTATTTTTTGCTTTTTCTTCAACTGTTCTCTTTCTTTCTGATTACTATCTTTCATAATCTTTCTTTTTTACCACATATTTATATTTGCTTCATTTTTATAACTTGCAATCATCCACATCTTTAAAATTATAATTCTAATTTTAACTTCATTATCCTTACCATATTTTGTATTTTCTTTATTGTTTAATTTTAGTAAATTTTGCTATATTGTTAGCACTCCTAAAAGGTTTAGTTTTATTTGTACTTAATATTTTTAAATAAACATTTCAATTTGATTTTATATAGATCACACGAGTTAAATAGGACAGTTTACGTCGGCGAAATATTTTTTATATGTATTGTGGTAATAGTTTGACACTTATTTTCTTCGCTGTTGCAAATGCACAACTGAGTTTATTTTTTTCCGTTTAGAGCGACGCAACCGAATATTTTTTTAAAAACGAAAAATTTTATACTTTCTGTTTGCACTTATACACAAAGGGCTCTTCCAGAAATTTTATTTTACTTTATTTTCATGTTCCTATTTATAATAAAATTCGGACAGAGTACATTACATTTTGTGAACATAAGATAAGTTTATCTATTGGGTCTATAACTTAATTCGTGCGGTTTGCTAAGATATGGCGTAATTTGTATTATTCCATTGCTATTATTCCATTGGAACATGCGTTCGAAAGCTACTGTCATTTCAGTATGTCATTCATTTGAAGCGATAACAACAATAATTTTTTTTCACTCAAATATGTCGAACTTTATGCCTGAAAAAGTATTTTTGCGGGGAGTTCTTCTTCATTTCTGAAAACTGCTCCCGAAAGTCATCGTATTTTGATGGAAGTTTATAGTGAACATGCGCTAGCTGAGCGAACGTGCCAAAATTGGTTTGCACGATTTAAAAGTGGTAATTTTGGCTTGGAAGACAATGAACGTCCTGGGCAGCCAAAAAAGTTTGAAAATGAAGAACTGGAAGCATTACTCTATGAAGATTGTTGCCAAACACAAGAAGAGCTCGCAGAATCTTTGGGTGTCACTTATGCAGCCATTTCAAAACGTTTAAGAGCAGCTGGGTATATTCAAAAGCAAGGAAATTAGGTTCCACATGAACTCAAGCCGAGAGACGTCGAAAGGCAGTTTTGCTTGTCCGAAATTCTGCTAGAACGCCACAAAAGGATGTCATTTTTGCATCGGATTGTTACTGGTGAAGAAAAATGGATCTATTACGATAACCCTAAGCGCAAAAAATCATATGTGAAACCCGGCCAACCAGCCAAATCAACGGCAAAGCCGAATATCCATAGTGCGAAGGTAATGGTCTGTATATGGTGGGATCTGATGGGTGTGCTGTACTATGAGCTGCTAAAACCGGGTGAAACCATCAATTTACAACACTACCGAACACAATTAATCCGTTTGAAGAGAGCAGTAGCCGAAAAACGCCCGGAATATGCGACCAGACACGAGGCAATAATTTTCCATCATGACAACGCTCGGCCCCACGTTGCTATTCCGGTTAAGTACTATTTGGAAAACAGTATATTGGAAGTCTTACCCCACCCTCTTTATAGCCCAGACCTTGCCCCTTCTGACTACCATTTGTTCCGGTCGATGCAGAAAGCCCTCACTGAAATACGGTTCACATCAGAGCAGAATATCAAAATTGGCTTGATTCATTCTTGGCTGCCAAGCCGGCGCAGTTCTTTTAGGATGGGATCCAAAAACTGCCAGAAAGATAGGAAAAAGTCATAGCTTAATAAAGCAAAATCTAGAACCTCTTAAATACGTAAGTGGCCCCAATTTCTCAAGTATCATAAAATCAGTGGGTTTTCTGCAAGCTTGTTGATGATGAAATTGGATATCTGAAGACTTTAACAGTTATCAACTTTATTTAAGCGCAATTACAAGGGCTAGTACTTCTTCTAAAAACAAAGTTCTAACCGAAATTTCTGCAATTAATATTAGCAGAGCAATCTCCATTGATATGGGTAGAAGCACACCAAAGTAAACCTTTTTTTTAAATCCTTGATAAATGATGTCAACACTGGAGATAGACTGTAGAACGATTTTTTTCTTAGAATATGCCCAAGAATAATTTTTCAAATTATAATTGACGAATTAGGGGACACCCTGTATATGGAAACAGAATTTGAGTCCAGGTGTCACTCTATCGATGAATCTCTGAAACGTTTGTCCAGCGTATTTCAGCCCATAAATGGAGAACTCAAAGAGGCCGAATGGGGCAATAATCACAGTTTTTTTTTTTTTCTTTTGATATCGTGTATGGCCACTGGAATTTAATTAAAAGCCTCCTTTAATTGCATCCGCTGTCATTTCCCTGCTTGAAATTACACGGTGCTTAGCAGTTCATGACTTTGGTACCAAATCTATGATGACAATTGCCGTGTTTTATTATTACTCGTGATCTATACATCTTAACAAAAAATAGTTTATCGAGACAATTTCTTGATCTAATACTAGAAAATGGCTTTGCTATTCTAAACTGCTCCCAAATTCGGTATACTTCAAACGTGATTCCAAGTTTACTCGATCTCATCGCTATGTAGATATGAAAAATGTTCTTCTTTGTGATCAAATTTTCCGTGGCAGTATATTCAGCCATGATTTAACTTTTCTTACTGCCACCCCCACAACATTCACTTATAGAAACTATAAAATCATAAACTTTGACACAATACACACAAATTCTAATGCAATTGGAGTCAATACATGTTTATCGCTGGAACTTTCTCTCAAAACACTGTTCTAGAACTATTTCATAAAAATATACCACTCAAGACAGTTTAAATTAAAAATTCTAAATGTCCCAGGTTTCCTTCTGATGTTTTGGACTCCCTTAATAATCGAAGGAAAGTGTATCACAATTTGAAAGAGAGAATAACTTCCAGAACGAGGTCACGAACTACTTTAATAATAATATTAATAAGGCGGCAGTCTAAACGCCATTACTACCTCTCCAAACAAATTATACCATTAGATTCCAAGACTCTTTAGAGAAATAACGTAGTATTGGTGTTAGCAAACAAAATGACACTGATTGCTATCTTGACGGTTTAAACAAATCATTCATGTCGGAATTATAAAAGAGTCATCTTTTTTCATTAGATAGAAATTTTGTATACTTATTTAACTAAAGGTTTGCGACTGCTGTTGAAAGTTATGTCCTCGATGATTTAACTAAGCTTAAGGCAAACGCAATCTATTTAGATCTCTATTTCAAGGTGTTCCACAGGGTTCTATATTAGATTCTTCCGATTTTTTTCTGCATATATATTAATAACGTAGCTAGCCGTTGTCAAAATATATCATACCATCTTTATGCAGATGACCTACAAATCTACCTCTCAAGAATTCTAATCCTAATGGAAGACCTTTTCCACAGGGTATATGAAGACCTGCATGCAGTTTTTCTTTAGACTCTTCAACCAGTCTAAGTCGCAAGCAATTATGGTTTCTAAAACACAATGTGAAATTAAAAATTTCCTCTATTTATCAATAAATAACGCAAAGATCCCATTCGTATCGAATGTTATGTGTCTAGGTCTTAAAATAAACTGTCGACTGTTGTTATTTCTTACGCCGTAACAATATACTGTCAGCATGAATCAGTATCTAGAAACAAATGCTTGTGCAGATACGACCTCGTCTCGACATTTGCAAATAACTTTCTTTATCTTCTTGTACAAAATAATTTATACGAAATCCTTCACATATTTGTTCACTAAGTTACAATTTGCCGAGTTATCTAGAATTTTTAAGATTACGAATCACCCCTACAATTATGTCAATTCATCACGACTCATTTTCACCAGCACCATTAGGCTATTGAAATTTAAAAACAGCCATTTATAAATATTTCTCAGTAGTAGTAGTAGTAAATTTCTATTTTTTGCTTTTTCTTCAACTGTTCTCTTTCTTTCTGATTACTATCTTTCATAATCTTTCTTTTTTACCACATATTTATATTTGCTTCATTTTTATAACTTGCAATCATCCACATCTTTAAAATTATAATTCTAATTTTAACTTCATTATCCTTACCATATTTTGTATTTTCTTTATTGTTTAATTTTAGTAAATTTTGCTATATTGTTAGCACTCCTAAAAGGTTTAGTTTTATTTGTACTTAATATTTTTAAATAAACATTTCAATTTGATTTTATATAGATCACACGAGTTAAATAGGACAGTTTACGTCGGCGAAATATTTTTTATATGTATTGTGGTAATAGTTTGACACTTATTTTCTTCGCTGTTGCAAATGCACAACTGAGTTTATTTTTTTCCGTTTAGAGCGACGCAACCGAATATTTTTTTAAAAACGAAAAATTTTATACTTTCTGTTTGCACTTATACACAAAGGGCTCTTCCAGAAATTTTATTTTACTTTATTTTCATGTTCCTATTTATAATAAAATTCGGACAGAGTACATTACATTTTGTGAACATAAGATAAGTTTATCTATTGGGTCTATAACTTAATTCGTGCGGTTTGCTAAGATATGGCGTAATTTGTATTATTCCATTGCTATTATTCCATTGGAACATGCGTTCGAAAGCTACTGTCATTTCAGTATGTCATTCATTTGAAGCGATAACAACAATAATTTTTTTTCACTCAAATATGTCGAACTTTATGCCTGAAAAAGTATTTTTGCGGGGAGTTCTTCTTCATTTCTGAAAACTGCTCCCGAAAGTCATCGTATTTTGATGGAAGTTTATAGTGAACATGCGCTAGCTGAGCGAACGTGCCAAAATTGGTTTGCACGATTTAAAAGTGGTAATTTTGGCTTGGAAGACAATGAACGTCCTGGGCAGCCAAAAAAGTTTGAAAATGAAGAACTGGAAGCATTACTCTATGAAGATTGTTGCCAAACACAAGAAGAGCTCGCAGAATCTTTGGGTGTCACTTATGCAGCCATTTCAAAACGTTTAAGAGCAGCTGGGTATATTCAAAAGCAAGGAAATTAGGTTCCACATGAACTCAAGCCGAGAGACGTCGAAAGGCGGTTTTGCTTGTCCGAAATGCTGCTAGAACGCCACAAAAGGATGTTAATTTTGTTTTGTCGGATTGTTACTGGTGAAGAAAAATGGATCTATTACGATAACCCTAAGCGCAAAAAATCATATGTGAAACCCGGCCAACCAGCCAAATCAACGGCAAAGCCGAATATCCATAGCGCGAAGGTAATGGTCTGTATATGGTGGGATCTGATGGGTGTGCTGTACTATGAGCTGCTAAAACCGGGTGAAACCATCAATTTACAACACTACCGAACACAATTAATCCGTTTGAAGAGAGCAGTAGCCGAAAAACGCCCGGAATATGCGACCAGACACGAGGCAATAATTTTCCATCATGACAACGCTCGGCCCCACGTTGCTATTCCGGTTAAGTACTATTTGGAAAACAGTATATTGGAAGTCTTACCCCACCCTCTTTATAGCCCAGACCTTGCCCCTTCTGACTACCATTTGTTCCGGTCGATGCAGAAAGCCCTCACTGAAATACGGTTCACATCAGAGCAGAATATCAAAATTGGCTTGATTCATTCTTGGCTGCCAAGCCGGCGCAGTTCTTTTAGGATGGGATCCAAAAACTGCCAGAAAGATAGGAAAAAGTCATAGCTTCAGATGGGCAATACTTTGAATAATACTATTTAACATGTTTTTCTTAAATAAACGTTAAAATTAAAAAAAAAAACCGCACGAATCAAATTACATACCCAATAAAACACAAGTCTTCGATAAGTATATGGGAATGATTAATTTAATTTTCTATTAAAATAGGAAATAAAAGTGGCTGGGTCGCCATTTTTTTTTTTTTTTTTTTTTTTTTTTTTTTTTTTTTTTTTTTTTTAGATCTCGTAGTGTCTTTTATGTGTATATATTAAATATTAGTATCAAAAAAAATCATTAATTGTTTGCTCAAAAAAAAAAAAAATATGAAAAATACACCCTCGTACCACGTTCACCACGCTCTGGTGCCTTAACAGCTATCAAATGAAAATAATATTTTGCAGCTTACATTTCGCAATTATGTCGCTAACTACATATATGAGTAAGTGGAATATTAATTTATTCGAACATAAAAAATATTTCCAAATTCCAAAACTGCTGGATTGCTCCTCTCAATTGTATCTTTTTTGTAGATGCATTTACTGACTCGTATGCACTAGCTGATTCCTGTGCTCTTGCGATTCTGTTAAGTTAACAATTGCTGGTCGGTGCACTTGCTTGTGCTGTTAGCTCATGGGCTCTTTGGATGATCGAAGCATTTTCTAATTCTAAAGCTCCTACTGACTTGCTGTTCCTTTGTTTTTCATATTCCGGCTCCTGGACACTGGCGCCAACCCTTTTATTTTTCCAGCATTGCTGAATTTTTCGCCAAAAACAATTTTTCGTTATTAATTCACTTTTTTTATATTTTTATTTTTCTGATGGCTCTTTTTTTTGCGTAAAAAATTATTTTATTGGGCTTATAACTTATTATTCATGCGGTTTGCTAAGAGATAGCATAATTTGTATTATTCCATTGTTATTATTCCATTGGAACATGCGTTGCAAAGCTACTGTCATTAAACGTCATTTCAGTATATGTCATTCATTTGAAGCGTAAACAACAATAATTTTTTTTCATTCAAATATGTCGAACTTTGTGCATGAAAAAGTGTTTTTGCGGGGAGTTCTCCTTCATTACTTTAATATGAAGAAAACTGCTACCAAAAGTCATCGTATTTTGATGGAAGTTTATGGTGAACATGCGCTAGCTGAGCGAACGTGCCAAAAGTGGTTTGCACTATTTAAAAATGGTGATTTTGGCTTGGAGGACGATGAATGTCTTGAGCAGCCAAAAAAGTTTGAAGATGAAGAACTGAACAAGAAGAGCTCGCAGAATCTTTGGGTGTCACTCAAGCAGCCATTTCAAGAAATGAAATGGATATATCCAAAAGCAAGGAAATTGGGTTCCACATGAATTCAAGCCGAGAGACGTCGAAAGGCGGTTTTGCATGTCCGAAATGCTGCTGGAACGCCACAAAAGGAAGTCATTTTTGCATTGGATTGTTACTGGTGATGAAAAATGGATCCACTACGACAACCCCAAGCGCAAAAAATCATATGTGAAACCCGGCCAACCAGACAAATCAACGGCAAAGCCGAATATCCATGGTGCGAAGTTAATGCCCTGTATTTGGTGGGATCAGATGGGTGTGCTGTATTATGAGCTGCTAAAACCGGATTAAACCATCAATGGACAATACTACCAAACACAATTAATCCGTTTGAAGACAGCAGTAGCCGAAAAACGCCCGGAGTATGCGACTAGACACGAGGCAATAATTTTCCATCATGACAGCGCTCGGCCCCACGTTGCTATTCCGGTTAAGAACTATTTGGAAAACAGTATATGGGAAGTCTTACCCTACCGGCCTTATAACCCAGATCTTGCCCCTTTTGACTACCATTTGTTCCGGTCGATGCAGAACGCCCTCACTGAAATACGGTTCACATCAGAGCAGAATATCAAAAATTGGCTTGATTCATTCTTGGTTGCCAAGCCGGCGCAGTTCTTTTGAGATGGGATCCATAAATTGCCAAAAAGATGGGAAAAAGTCATAGCTTCAGATGGGCAGTACTTTGAATAATACTATTGTACATGTTTTTCTTAAATAAACGTTCAAATTTTGAAAAAAAAAAAACCGCACGAATTAAAATATATACCCAATATTTTAATTGATGTGTTTCTTTCACCACACTTCGGGGTTAGTTCTTTTTGTTTTTAATGATCGCATAACTTGGTTTTTTCTCTTAAGTGTATTTGAATTGGGCTTTGACTTTATATTTTTTATTTATTTATTTTGCCACAATTCAGGATCGAACAATGATGATGAACAGGATGACTAACCAAAGTTAGTCATTCGACTAACTGGCTGCTCTTTTCAGCGTTTCCTCGCTTTCTTTAAAATTAATCAAACTGTGTTGTACTGAATGATTTTTCATTCTCTCTTAGATAGCGTATTTTCCCTCTTCTTTTATATGACTGCCACTGTGAGGTCATATACGCCCCTTTAAGAAGCTTTGAAATCGTATGTTCCACTTGTAAATTTTTTTTAGGTGCAGTGTTGATCTCCTGTAAGCAAATCATGAAAGTGGCTAAAATATCGAGGGAGGAGAGATACCATATATTGAAGTTGGGTTCGGGAGAGAATAGACAAAGGTTGTTGTTGCCGCTATTGGCAGGTCGCAGTTGATGACAAAAAATACTTTTTTATTTGCTTTTTTGCACCGTTTTTTTTTTTTTTTTTTTTTTTTTTTGTTTTTTGTATTTGATAGAAAATACTTAAAATCTATATAGGGCGGATGCCTGTACCACTTTTTAAGAACTCGCCCCTATACATACAGTACGAAAACACAAAAATTTTGGAAAAAAGTTTATTTATTTTTCAAAATAATAAGAACTGTTTTGCTCTTCAAAACAGCCATTAACTGCCGACATCACTTCGTCATCGTTGGAAAATCTTTGACCACAGAGCCATTTTTTTCAAGTTTAGTAACAGAAAATGAGGTGGCAATTCAAACTTTAATTCAATGTCTGCTCGTGCAATTTCAGTCGACGATCATCTAGTACCGCTTTGTGGATTTTCTTCACCATTTCTGGAGCCGTCACTTCATTTGGTCGACCACTGCGATGCTCGTCTTGGCAGCTCGTACGGCCTCGTTTAAACTCAGCAACCCAAAATTTTACTGTTTTAAACGAAGGAGCAGACTTACCCAGAGTAGAATCCAGTTCAGCTTTTATATTGGTTGAGCTGAGGCCTTTCAAATAAAAGTATTGTATCACATAATAATGACCAATTTTCTCTATTTTCACAAACATGCAACGTATGACAACGTTCACTATTGATGGCTGCCAAACAAATACTTTTTAGATTTAGATACAGTGATATTTTTTTGATATATATTGACAATTTCCGCCATGTCTTAGTCAAGCCGGGTACTTCTAGAACCGCCCTCGTACGTCTAGTTCGGAGGGATGCCAACCAGCACCCGATAACCAACAGTAAGATAAGCACAATATATTTATATGTGTAACACAATCACAATCCTGAGTACCGCCAGATTGATGCCAGTCAGTTTCTTCACTACGAGGCCTTTTAACATTTGAATCATTAGCAATCTAGTATTACTGGTCATCGCTTAGTTGTCACAAGCGCGATGAGTTAAATGTGTTTTTTCCTGACGTGGAGGCTATGTTTTCCGACCGCTCCGCCGAGTGGTTTTCTTCAAGTTTTTTCTCGAACGAGTTAAATATCTCATAACAATATTTTCCTTGACATTTTTGTGTTGCCCACCCCACGCACAATCAACAATTTGATTCGAGTAATCCAACGTGTTCTCTGACATATAACACGCAACACGTTACGTCATACATTATGTCAGTATTCAGAAACAGCCAAGAATTGAATTTCCCAGAACAGACATCTCGCCTGATTAAGAGCAGCCAGTGCCTTTGCCCTCTCCCATGTCATTAGAAGAGTTCAATCCACCATCTCATTGGAATATCAAGTAACAAACAAACCCAGCCATAGGCAAGCCGATGGTGTGCCGTATAAAATATAAACAAATTCCATATACTCTTCCACTAAATTCTTATGACCTTTTATTATAAATGACATTAATTTTACTCTCTAAAATTCTTTAGAAACGTATAATTGATGACGACTCTCTTGCGCTATCCTAAATCATCCCTTGGTACATATCCATACACTGCCATCGACCTAACTCTTCGTAGAAACCAAAGAATTTTAACGGAAGTCCCAATGCAATTGTAAAAATCCCATTTTGTATTGCATTACCTTCTCTGCCTCTAAGGGCAAAGCCATTCCAGTAATGATTCCCCAGTACACATTGACCCTGATCAAGTTCTTAAGTCACTCAAGTACGAACCATTTTTAAAAAAATGAGAAAAATAAGGAAAAAGGCCAACAACATTTCCCAGAACCCAAAGCAATAAAATATAAGGTAAACCCCATCATTCAACTCTTTCAATTTGCAGATCCTACCCGCAACCGAATAACAATTACCGGCTCTTCCCTGCAATTTTGCGGATTACTCAACTCCTCGACCAAATTGCTTTCACCGTTTTTTTTAGCCCCCCTCATTCCCTGGCCATTTATAATTGAATTTTGATTTTGTAATTTTCTTTTATCGTTCAATTTTCATTAATTCGCCCCATAGCTTCTCAATTCCGCCCGCGGATACTTCATTATCAAGTTTTATGTGTTGGAAAGTGATTACTGAAGAAATTCGCTGGCTAGCTACCGAGCTTATCCTTAAAGCCCACCATAGAAAGAACACACAGAATAGAGTTCAAACCGACATGAAGGAGACTTGGAAAAAATGTTTCAAATATAAGGATAAGACCGAGATAAGGACACCCCCTTCATTCACATTATTGAATAATTATTACGGCGCGAACCAAGTGTACGAGTATAGAGAAGTAAGAACAGTTCTAACTTGGTTGGAACAAACAGTTTCTGGTGTCGGTATTCTACTTTTATGATAGCCGGATGACAAAATCTTTGGAATGTGCACTTAGCTCTTGATATCGAGCGATAAAATGGAATCGTTGAGGACGTTAGATTTCCTTCAGATTCCTTGGAGATAGCCGCAGATTGTCCAATTCTACAAATTTTCAGGATTACCGTTGGGATTACTTGAAAATTCCTTTTTTAACGGTTATGGTGGAATGGTGTGACAAAGTGGAAGACATCTATGAAGCAGAGATTGTGTGGTATGGTTAGTCAATAGTAATTTACCAAAGGAATTTTGAATAAACGGAGGTGAGAAAGTAAGGTTAAATGGGAAAATTGGAAACTGTACACACATATTCGGTCCTTGTGAGAAAATAAACGTGGTTACTGAACGGATTGATTTGCTTGGAAGGACGACGCCATTCCGTTCGGAAAGAACATCAGAATTCACGCTTCAAAATTGGAATTGATCAAAACAAAAGTACCAGCCAACCTACACACAATTGCAATTTTTGTAATGGCTTGTTCCCTGTGAAACACAGAATATTCATACAATATGGCAACACTAATTTGACTTCGATTAAAACTTTTTTGGAACTGCCCCACTTGTAAAGAGGAAAGAGCTAAGTAAATTATGGTATATTTAGAGTACAGGAACAGTGTCTTTTGAGGATTTTTTTTTTTTTTTGAGGATCGAGTAGATCTGCTGGAGAATGTGCTGACTAGACTGCTGGAATGAACACTGAAAAGTGTAAAATCTATTCCCATTGTTGGTTAAAAAGATCTTCTGTTTCCATTTTAACTGAATCAATTTCCTCTTCATTTATAAACGGGTGTAAATAAGAGAAGATTTATCTATTGTACTTACTTCCAAGATTATTACAAATGTAGTTCAGTAAGGCTCTCAGCATGGCAATAAGACTTAATCCTATCCACTGAATCAATTTCCTCTTCATTTATAAACGGGTGTAAATAAGAGAAGATTTATCTATTGTACTTACTTCCAAGATTATTACAAATGTAGTTCAGTAAGGCTCTCAGCAAGGCAATAAGACTTAATCCTATACACGAGGAAGACTATCAGTTGGAAAGAACTTTCGGAGGCTTGCATATCAAACCATAGGAACATTGAATTTAGAATCGGAAGCGAAGTCCTCGAAGAGGACGAACCCATAAAAAACCAACTGGACACGATTTAAGAAGGAGCTCGACAAGTATGTAAATTACTTACATAAGGTGGCGTTATTATCCGGGGTAGACTTGTGCCTCAAACAATGCTGCTATCTTCCAATTATGTCAATATCATCGGCGTATGCGATTAATTGGTCGGACTTTTCAATGATAGAATTTCTAGTTCCATTTCTGACATCAATGATCTCGGCGAGTTCTTTAACGACCTTAATGAAGCAGCGTGCATTCTCCATCATCATCCTTCATAAAAACGGTGCAAGTCTCTAAAGATGCTGTCATACGCGACCTTAAAATCGGTGAATTTTTTATCGATGGTGGACATTTCTGGCGTAAGGCCACACTGATATGGACCACTCAGGTTTTTGACGAACGGCTTCATACGTTCACGCAATACAGCAATTACGATCTTGTAAGCGATGTTAAGAAAACTGATTCCCTTTTAGTTGTCGCAGATCAGAGGATCTCCGTTCTTAAGGATCGGACAAACAATGCTGAAGTTCTATTTTTCGGTCATACTTTCGTCCGACCATATTTTACAGATGAGTTGATGTATGGTTCTTACTAAGTAATCGCATGCCGCTTTGAACGACTGTTAAGCCATCCATCCCAACAGTTTTGTTCGACTTAGATTTAGATATGGCTATATTCACTTCATCCGGCGCGCGTGAACGAAATTGTTGGTCTACATCGTTTAGGCTGAAAAGTTCATTCTGCCTGATACCGGTATGTGGTGGCTCTACTACTATATTCTTTGTTCTCGCTCGAAGTTTGTGTCCATGTGCAGGTTTTTTTTACCATTTGATAAAACTTCTGAATGTCATTCCTGAAGTAGAATCTCTCAATTTCCTCTACCGTGCGCTTTTCATGATCCTTCTTCTCCTGAGAAGCGGATTTTCGTCACTCCTCTTCTGCTCGTAAAGCTCGTAAGCAGCTCCATTCCCTCTATGTATGTCTCTTGCTTAGCTGCATTTGCTTGCCGGCACCCGTTGTTAAATCAAGGGTCGACCCAGAGTCGACTTCGATGTTGGCTTTTTGGTAATGTTGCTGCTGGTTTTCAATACTTGATGCTGGCGGCATAGGACTAAGAGAGACTCGATCGGAAAAGGATTTGACGATGCAATTGTAGCCGTCCGACGTAAAACATAGCGTATCTGTGCAATGCTCGGAATATCCGCAACAACGGTAGATTCAAAAATATACTTCTCTGTAGAGGTATGAGTGTTCTGGTTTCAAAGCGTTTCCCTCCATAGATTTTCTTAATTTTTTTAGCTGATCTTCGGAGGGTGAACAGTGTGTGGAAGTCGAAAAGTATAATGCGAAGGGGATTGAAGCAAAAAACGAATTAAATCTACAGTAGGAAACCGAGTCTTGATTAAAAAAGGCATGTTGCATATGCTGGTTATGTTGATGTTGTTGGGCAATAGATTTGGTGATTAAACTGCTAATAGAGTATCTTCATTATCATTCCTTTTTTTTTAAGTACAAACAATTTTGACACAATCCGTGTCAACCTCCTACTTCAACAATATGTTGTGTTTTCAGCGTTCTTCAGCGTTCCTCATCTATCAGCATTACTTTCATTCTAATGAATCTTTTTTTTTTTTTGTATGTAGCCACTACGTTCATGACGTTCGAACAACGTGTAAACAGCCACTTACAAATTGAACCAAAAAACACACGAGAAACTATTTCGGATTTCGGAGAGTGCTTCTTATAACGACATTCGCAGAAGGATCGAAACACTTTATGAAACTAGCAGGCTATGTTAAAAGAACGGAGAACTCTCACTTAGAAAACCTGATTGCATCTAAAGAAAGTCGAGAGAAGGGACACTCTGTCTCATGCTCCAGACTCAATTTCTATATAACTTGCTAAAAACCAGGTCATAATCAGCTCCTATCACTTGATCTGCTAGTGAGGTGTATAACACAACACACTGTAGCAGGTATCTGTTTTCGATGAGGCCATCAAACGCACTTTGTTTCCTTAGATGGCTCCAATTCTACTAGCACAAGCATATCCAGTTACGCTACAAAAAGGTGCAGCTACAGCAGCAAACCAAATTTAGGCTCGTTAAGAGCTTCAAACCTATCAGTCTGTTTTCCTTACTGCTGGTCATAGATGAACTTACATAGATGGCAAAGTTTCCAGATATTGAAAATCCTAAGCCCGCTCATCAATGGGAATTTCTCTCCCATTTTACACAAATGTTACCACAAGAATATGAAATCATCTTTTCCTCTGGTAAAAAATAGTTTTGGTCAGAATCTGAGCCATAAAAGGATTGTAGGGTCTTCACAGATGGCTCCAAAACAAATTTACGATGTGGTGTTAAATAAGCCCTCTCACGACTGCCGAAGCTAGTCCGAGAATGCCGAACTTCACTGAACTCAGTCGGAAGGCTGAATTCATTGAATCTTGTCTATCTCGCAGGTCATAATGGAATCAGGAAAATCGGAGATGAACTTAGAAAGGCTGAGAGGAGAATTTCTCAGGACCAGAACCTGCGTTAGGATTGCCTGCGTCCTCCGTTGTGGCTTCTATTATAAGCTGGGTTTCACATAAGTATAACTGTTGATATCACAACTTTTCAGGTTGCCGGAAGGATAAATGAATGCTTCACAACATCACTAAGAGGTTAGCAACTTTCCTAATGTCCTTCAGTATAAAAGACTATAGAACGCTTGCTGCCATCGTCACGGAGCAATACGCTTTAAATAAGCACCAACATATGTCAGTCTAGGATCTAAATTTGGAAAGAAATAAAATTGGGTTTCATGGATGAAACCAAAACCTATCTAATACTTAGCGCTAGCGTCATCGTGGAGGGGGCGTAGCTTCAGTTTTCGTGCTACTTCATACCGTAAAACACCTCGTCTGCTTACGTTATGTGATACGATAGGCATTTCATCACTGAAACGATAACTTATAACTCATCATTTTACTAAACACCGAGAACTTTCATCAAAAAGGCATAGATCAGAAGTGCTTGATCGATTACTCACCTGTCTAAGTGCTCAGTCCGGACAAAAAGAAGAAAAAAAAAAAACATAAATCCCAGGAGTTAGCCTTGCAGCTAAGAAATTGAAGAGAAGAACAGGTTGAATAGGACTATATCATAACGATATATTGTAGTATGATAGTAGACCTACCTTCAAACGCAAACAATAATAAATCACACTTTTTCACGTTTAGACTTTTTTATCAGAAAATTATGTGACGTGGATACACTTCGGTTAGATTTACCTCTGTGGAATTATTCGAGTAACGTGCTCTGAATACGAATATATTTTTCAGGAGCTTTCACCATTATCGTCCCATCACCCACTCAATTTGCTGAATCAAAGGTCTTTTCCATGTGTGCCTTTACCTTTGCTTTTTCCATCTAGAATTCTTCTTATTTTCTTCAGATGCAAACACATCATCAGGGCCAGAGACGGCACAGATAGTTAAATTTATTTCCAAAAGCTGATTGGCTTTACATGTGTGCACCCTTCATAGAATGCTATTAGACTATCGGACCAGAAATTTAACTCGAAATGATGTTCAAGGACTTTAAGCCGAAGAGCATATGTACGAGTATACAGGAAAAAGCCAATGAACATGAGGGTTCATATCCATATCGGATGCGATGGAGGGAAAGACTCAAGGTGAAAACCAGTCAACCACTGAATATGTTTCCCCTTTTTATCAGCAGTGATTACACTGAATGATTTTTTCCCCCTTTTTATCAACACATGCCCTTGCTAATGCTTAAAGAAAACCGCTGCTTCTACCACATGGCATTACGTTTAGATGATTTACCTAGGCATGCATACGTCTGTGGATTTGCGAAAGCTATGTAGGCTTTCAAACGGGCTCCCCGTCTCCGTCCCCTTCCCCGTCCCAGTAACAGACCCGAATAGCTTTGTAACCATCCCGACTTTTTGTCCGTGCGCCGGTATGCCTGTCATGATGTAAAGTAACTTTTTATTTGGCGATGACTTGGGTAATTTTTCTCTCACCCCCAAATTGTTCTTAAATTTGACGTTTGATTTACCGTTGCCGAGTTAGGTACAGTATGGGTATGAAGGGAATCGGTTATTTGGTAAGTTAAAATGTTGGCGCGGAGTTTTTTCTCTCTCGTTTGCTTTTGAGCTTTTTTTCGCTGCCTGAGCAGGAGATTCTTTCAAACTTACTGTGGTCTGGAATTTTAAGTGGATAAAAGGGAATAAATTTCGAAATGGAAATTACTGTCACATTATAAATTAGAGATGATTGTGGAGATGAAATGTCCTTAGCGCCCTTCGACTGTGTTGCTCTTTTGCCAGGCTACTTTGTATGCGAAGGAGGAGTGTTTTTTTGTAGATTTGATAATTGAAAGGGAGGATGAATAGGTTTTCACTTTGAATAGTGTAAACCGAAGGGACTCTTTATTGAGCACCGGGGAAATTTATTAGTGTTAAGGTCTTGAACAATTTTCATTTTCATCAATTTCTTGAACTTGAAAAGAAAACAAATAAATAAAATCATTGTCAAAAGGGAGTAATTTATCGATTTTAAAATTAATATTCAATTTATTTTTGTACTTTTTATTAACCTTACAATTAAAGTTGCAGACTGATACTGAATTTCTGAAGACTCATTAATCGCTTGTTCCACTTCTATATATTAAGATGATATGTGGTGGCACTTCTGTTGATGTAGCAGGACTACGATGATAATGACCACAATTAACAGTTCCTGGCATTTTTTTTTTTTTACTATAAGATCAAGATGAAGTTAAGATGGCTTACTTGCCAAAAGTTTAAAGGGCATTTGATATGGAGCATAAATCAACTCATCTCCAAAATCTGGATCGACGAACATATGTCTGACGAATGGAACCTTAGTATTGTTGCATTATTTGTCTGATCTTAAAGAATTGAGATTCCCAACACTGCGTCAACTATTGTGGAGTAATCCTTCTTAACATCGCATATAAAATATTATCTGCCATATTAGTGTGATTTTAGGTCAGAAAAGTCCACCATATATCAAATTTTCACATTTTGGCAGATCATGGAATAAAACTCAACATCTCCAAATCGATACACACCAGCCCTTCATCGATTTAAAAACCGCATATGTTAAGGTCGGCAATGATAAGAACGAGACCTTTAATGTCAGAAAAGGATCTTATCAAGGCGATGCGTCGTCATATGATTTTGAAACCTTTTCGAAAGAATTTTGCAAAGCTCGAAAATCAACACAATAAACACCATATTTCAAAAGTCTGCTTAGTTACTCGCATGCGCAGATGACACAAACATCATATCATTGTCCGAAATCCTCATTTAACCTGACTTAGATGGCTAGATCACCTGGAACGCATGGACACCAGATAGTTTTTGATTCCATCCCAGAGAGACAGCATAGTTGAGGATGTCTTCAACTAAGACGACCAGCACGTTAGCTGAGGCCTTGGCCTACCCCAACTGTATCACCAAATCAATCAAATAAATTTTCTTACAAGACTTCATTACTTAGTTGCATTTTTATTCTTAGAAATAGCTTTTAGCGAATGTAACCCACTTCTGGGGAAAAATCCCCATCTCCCTGAAAGTTATACATTCGTTTGTTGGTTTCTTGGTTATTTATTATCTTTTTATATTGTAGTAATGTAATAATAATAATAATATAACCTATTATTGATATTTTTTCATTGCGTACAGCTTATACATCTTACTACTGAAATACTGCAATTTAAATTAAACGCTTTACTGAGAATATATTTACAAAGTCAGAGGAAAAACTATAGAAAAAACCACTATATGATAAAGAAGAAGAAAAAAACAAAAGATTGATATTTTATCAATTAATTTTTAATGTTTAAGTTCTGAAAAATTATTTAACACAGAAAAAGCTGATAGGTAAATCAGTCAATTAATAAATGAGCGAAGAAAAAACTGTAAGTTTATAAATAGGTACATGGTACAAAAGAAAAAGCAAAACAAATAAATAAATAAATAAATAATTGTAAATATAATTATAATAATTCATATTCAGCTATTTACTGTCGCATCCTGTCCGTTATTGTTGTGTAAATATGTCCTGACAACGAATACTGCGTTTTGCTTTCGAAGGTAAAGAAAATTTAACCGCATTTACGCCTATGCTTCAGTGATAGCCAGCTCATCAAAGTTCTGTCAATGATATCAGTACCATCAGCAAACGCAAGTATAATAGATGCACAAAATTTTTGGAAAATGGCATTTTCACAAAATTTTCTCAGTTATGATGATAAATATTTCAAATGCCTTGGTGAAATCACTTCGAACTTTATGGAAGAGTCGGCCATGGTTTAGATTTTCTTTACCATTAAACGGTTTTGCACTGACTGCAACTCTGCCACGAGGTTTCCTTGTTCAACTGCACAGGTCTCTGTCCGAGTCATTTTAGCCTTGACGCATTGTTTTTACCTTTGGCTATACATCCAAAAATTGTTTCTGGTGTAGCACCTCTTATTTTTGATTTTCAACTTTAATTTTTGGAAAAATAAAAAAAAAGGCATTATTTTCTTTGTGCGTATAAGCACCCCTTTCGTGCAATTTCTAATTTTTGTTTTGCCAAATCTATCACCCATCAAAGTTTGATCGATCAGATTTGAGACACCCTGTATTTACGAAATCTCAGTTAGTACTGCATTGACGACCTTCTTCACGCCTCCTTACGGTGACATTTGGGAACCTCTCCGAAGAATGCGAATTGAAGGGGACATAGGGCGAGAGGATAAGTGTCGCAAAAACGAGGAGGAGAACTTCAGATGACCGAGTTCTTTTTTTGCAGTTAGACTGAATCCAGTAATTTCGTTATTACGAAATACTGGATAACACATTTGAAATAGCATCTATTTGGGCTGAAGTTTATAATATTCTGTTACCTTAGTAAGTAGGAGTGAAAACCCGTTAGAACTCTGGCAAGCCTCAAAAAATGCTCTATGTATCGTCGCCATTCCTTATTAGAACCGATCTAGCTCTGGCATAGCAATCTATAAGGGCCTGTGTTAACCCTCTCATTCCCTCAATGCATGCATAGACAACCATGGAATCCCGAGGTTACTACACATCCGAGAATCGATAACGGCTTTGAATGGGGACCCAACAATAATGAAAACAATCGAAGAAAAAAAATTTTTGTTAACGAAGCTGATGGAGTTAACCTCTTTCAGAAGAGTTCGAGGGTGCAGAGGTTATCCTGAGACGGTCACAATCCTTATTTTATCTGATATTCACAAAATAAGTGCTGGTGTACCCCAGTTCTCCGTTCTGTCTCCGACATTTTATTTAATTTTCATCAACCATCTCTTGCCTGTTACTTCTAATCCAATATATTCCTTTCCCTGACTCATGTTCCTGCTTTTCGGCTGTAAAACGGGAACGCCGGCGTACGTTAAGCTCATTAAACTCTGATATTAACAGCACCACTAATTAGGGGACTACGTACAGAGTAGAATTTAACGCTTCCAAAACACAATGTTGTCTGCTGTCGTTAAACCGAAATTTAAACACCCAGCCATTTTCCATAAATGGCACTTACATCCTCGAAACCAAAAAACTTTCCATTCTCGGTATGTGTGTCAATGACAACTTACGTTGAAGTAAATATCACATCTTCGGTGTCGTCAAAAATTCTGCAAAATGTCTTTCAAATATGTTCACCCGAATTCAATAAAATAGGAACCGTTATAAAGGGTGTCCAAGTTTAGCAGTATAATCCTTTAGAGGCATATTCCTTTGCGTACATTTGTCCAGCAACAAAGAAGTTATGGCTCGTTAAACTCAAAATTATAAAGATTTGCGGTTCCATTTTTTTACTTAAAATGCACTTTTCTTAAAATTTTTACTTAATTTTCTGAAATTTTATGAAATTTTTATTTTTATTTTATTTCCTAAAAAAAAAAACTTTTTTACGTGCCATCAACAAATTTTGTAGTAAAAGACATTTTTTGTTAGAAAAAAATAGCCAAAAAGAAATGTACTGGGTAACTTCTAATCTGAAGGTGTAACCATTTTAAACGCTCTAATTTCTAAATACTTCTTTGTTACTCTTTTTTTCAATTTGACATGCGGTGGTAATAATTATCACAGCTTTGCAAATGTACCGCAATTTTTTTTCAACTGATCTGCAATCGACGTTTTGCTCTGTAAATGAGCAGCTGATTGATGAGCCGATCTCCACAAAATGTATTCAAAACGTGAATTCGCGGAAATAGTGTTTATATACGGGTTCTGCAATGAAATCGCTTCACTGGCAAGATTGGAGTATCAACGGCGATACCCAAATCGTAGAAGACCGTGCATCCGACTATTCGCTGATACGCTTCAGCGCCTCGTTAATATTGAGTCAACTGCACCAAAAAGAAGAGCGGGACGTTTAGACCCAGCGTTCAGTGCTGTGAAAGTTCAGCCTTCAGTCAGCTTCCGCAGAGTAGCTGTGCAGTTGAAACTTCCCAGAACCAGAATTCATAGTTTACACCCTTTCCATTTGACACCGATACAGGATTAACTACCAGGTGATCCGTAAAGAAGAGTGGAATTTTGCCAATAGCTACTGCGCAAACATGTAAAAGACGAACAATTCCTCAAGAACATTCTGTGGACTGACAAAGCGCAGTTCACAAGAGATGGGGTTACAAATCATCATAATTTGCACCATTGGTCAGACTCCAATCCTCATTTAATACATCAACATTCTTTCAAAGGTAAGAATTTGATTATTGTAAACTTCTTCAAAATGTGTTGTTTTAAAGGAGGTTTGGCGTAAATATTTAGGCTGGATTGATAGGAAACACTTAAGCAGGCCCACACGTTCTTTCACAAACAGTTAATTCCCATTACTACCTGGAACTACTTAGAGAACGATTGTCGGAACTTCTTGAAGATGTTCCTCTTGTTCAGAGAAGGGTGATGTTCGTTCAACAAGATGGAGCACCTGATCACGGTAGCAGCGAGGTAACTTTGTTTCTCAACCATACTTTTAATGAATGGTGGATTGGTCGATTCGACCCCAGCCCTTGGCCACCCAGATCTCCTGACCTAGGTTAGGTTAGGTTGCTAAGGTTGGAAAACCAACCCACTTATGCCTATCGGCCCGTTGTGCTGCCACGTGGATCTATGATCCTCTTACTCATGGAACCAATTTGAGCTTACTATTAACGTCTGTATTTTTTAGATCGTTTAATTCGTTGTAGAAGAAGGTTCCTAGGTGGAGTTTTCTTCTATTAGAGAGAGTTGGACATGTACAGAGAAGGTGGAGGATTGTCTACTCTTCCTCCTCGTCCATGCAGCTTCTACAGAAGTCGTTTGTAAAAGCACTAAGGCTTCTTGCATGCTTGCCTATTAGGCAGTGTCCAGTGATGAGACCTATGCTTTAGAAAAATCAGACTCTTAGAGCCACTCAGATCCAGCTTTGGCCAGATCTGTTTAGTCCCTAGAGATGCTGGTCCACCGGTCTGCTCTTTTATTAGCATCCAGCTTTAATAATAACTTGCACGTAACGATTGGTATACCTATGCTACCCTTTTCCAGTAGAAAAGGTAGAGTGGTTCAAATTTTTGCGAGTTCGTCGGCCCTACAATTTCCTATATTGTCCCTGTGGCCCGGCACCCGACAAGTGTGAAGGTGGAGCTACTCTGCCATCTCCGTAAGAGATGATCGGCAATCAAGGGCAGTTTTAGAATTTAGTGGGACCGAGTCCAGGATCTTGACAGCGGCCTGACTATCTGAAAAGATGCGGATATCCTTTGCAGATATCACGTTTTTCTTCAGCCAGTACAGAGCTCCTTTAATCGACAAAATTTTAGCCTGGAACACGCTACAGCGATTTGGAAGACGGAAGAAGAGTCTTAGATTTAGTTTATCTGAGAAAACACCTCAACACCACCACGCTATCGGTTTTAGATCCATCTGTATAGATATGGATATACTTGTCTTCCATGAAAGCATCTTCCTCCCAGAAGGATCTAGAGGGAAAGCTCACATGAAAGACTTTATCAAACCGAGGTTTAGGTATGGTGTAATCGATGTTCTCTAAGTGGATTCCTAATGTATGAAGAATATTAGCATGGCCAAATAAATTATTTGTCCACCGTGTAGTCGCATTAAGTCGCAGTCGCAACTACTTGCCTGTTGAAGATGTCGAAGGGTGTTATGCATAGACATGCTGTTCTTTGAATTCGGCTTAATTTTTTTTTCAGTTGACTGCAACATCTAAGGCCGCCCACCAGACGACCACACCGTAAATAAGTATCAGTCTTATGACCAGATGTATAGCCAGTGGGTTATTCGAGGTTGGAGGCCTTATTTGTTTCCAACGGCTTTCTTGCAAGAGAATAAAGCTATTGTAGCTTTCTTAACTCTTTCTTGAATGTTAGGTTTTAAGTTTAGTTTCCTATTAAAAATGAGACCCAGGTATTTTTCTGTTTCGGAAAACACTAAACTGGTACCGTCTATAGCTGGAATTTTATATTTCTTGAAAAAGAGGACAAGATCAGTTTTAAGGGGGTTAACTCAAAATCCACAGCGATCCACCCAACGGGTTAATCTGTTAAGATTTAGCTGAAGAGTTCTTTGATGGTATTAAGATGCTTAACTGAGATAGCTGTAGCAATATTTGAAGAATATGAGAAGAATTTTGCTACCCTGCAATCTGCCATCCGAAATGGTAAAACGTCCCATAAAAGTGTATTCAAATGGAAGGAAGGTACTTCGAACAATTGCTATAAACTTATTATTAACTGTTCCAAAAAGGTCTTCAGAGGACCACAAAAAATATCTAAGAGATTTTATGAGTAATTCAATATGTACATTTCTTTTTGGCCATTTTTTTCTAACAAAATGGATGAATTTTGAGTTTGATGTAAGGTTCTCAATCGTAGTAGGAATTTCTTATATGTTACCGTCGCTTAAAACTGGCCAAAAAACGTAGGCACTTCTTCCATTTTCCTAGCAGTTCTTTCCCTGATTGATGCATGTATGCTGATGCAACCAAATTTCCATTTGCACCAATAAGGAAATGTGCCGGAGTGAGGGGCGCAAGATTCAACGGCTCATCTCCAGCGTAAGTTAGCAAGTGAGCGGCCTCAAGCTGACGACACCTTCGACTTCTGTCAAAAAACATTAAAATTGGTCACCATTGTAAGTTGCCTTACCAAGAGCTGCTCTAAGGACCAACTTAACATCCCCTATCATTCGCTCCCAAAACCCACCCCACCATGGCGCTCGTTCAACGATAAACTTTCACTCGTTCGTCCATCCATATATCGTTGAGCTTTCGTAGCTCCGGCGACGCCTCTTTGAATGTAGTGGCGTTATCAGAATAGATTATACGAGAAACTCTTCTCATCACTATAAATTGCCTGAAAACAAGAAGACAGGATTCAGTCGTTAGATCTGTGATGCTCTTAATATGTACAGCACGAACATGTGAATAGCAAAATGCAAATCTTCTTTCGATGCATCATCGGTAACATATAAAGGACCTGCGAAGTCCATTGCAATTACCCTAAATAGTGGGGATCAGAGTATTCGATCTCTTGGAAGCTCAAAAATCTTTCTTTCTTTCTCTGTCCCATTTTCCTAAAAACTTAACATGTGCTCAGGCACTTTAAGTGTATAAATACCCACTTGAGTGTTAACTTCTTTTGAATAAATATCTGCCTAGCTGGAATACTTTGGAGAACCTTGCAAGTATAGCACTTCTTGATGATAATTGGCGCCCTTTTATAATCCAGTATAAAAAGCGAAGGCCTTGAAACGGTCGAGGATGTGCCGCTATGAAATGCCTTTTCTTGAACATCGATGACAATTAGCAGAACAGAAGCCAGTTCAATTTTAACGATATTTTTATTCACATAGAAAATCACAGAAAAGGAGCTCAAAGAGCTTGCTCGCCAAGACGATAAGAACACAACACAACTGAACAAACAAAAAAGAATTCATAGTATTAAAAGAAGGCTTCAGTACCTGTCAAAAAAGGAATACAAAGGAAAATCGCTAATTGCTTTTTGGTGATGCCAAATAGTGAAAAACCGCGCTTACAAAAATTTGAAAATCGAATTGATATACAATAATCTTGTACATATACCAATACGAAAAGTCAATAAGATAACCAAAAGTTCAGGCAGTAAATTTAGTCCTACCTATCGTAAGGATAGCAATCGTTTAAGGATAGATGGTTCAAGTAAGTGAAACTTCCTCTTGCCTCTTGGACGAAGTACTTAAATCGTCCAGCTCTCTTTCTGTTCACGTTTTCAAGAAACTTTCAACTTTCAACTTTATAAAGTCAAATATAAGCTAGATTGTAGTTTTCAAAAGATTTCTTTTATACTACCCGTAGATTGTGAATTCTACAATAACTAAAAAATGAATCAATCAATCAGTATGATTGGAAATAATCTTATACCAGTGGACAAAAACTTTACCTATTTCACCAGCTTTATAGAATAGTCGCAAGGATTGCGTATTTTTTTGTCACATATTTGACCAACGAAGGCTAAGGTCTAAAATTTTCGGTGGAATCCAAACATTTCCACGCTCAGACTTGCTGTAACATATCAGAGCCGAATTGCGCTCAAGCTCAATGCGTACTGATTCTTCCCGAATGCACTCTTAATTCCACCTGTTTGTTTTATTTTCCAACTTGGTATGCATTTTTCAACTTGAATAGACGAGGCATATACAGACCAGTAAATGACATCTACAGTTTTTCATTGTACTAACTGCGGCTTTTTTCGCATTTCTGAATTTGATCATATTCGTGATAAATTTCTGCCTAAAGTGCTTGGCATTCTCTCTGGTAGGTCAGACCTTTCTTATCTAGTTAAAAGGACTCTTGCCGGGAAATAAAGTACTCCCTCATGGTACATACTATATGTACATCTAATTGGGGTAATAAGTCCAGAAGATCAAATTGCTATTTTGAATATTTTATAGACTAGGTCAGTGTCAGCTTTAAATATATTTAAAAAAGCGTGTGTTTGTGTTAATTCTTTCTAGTATCCGTAGAAGCAACCAATAAAGGCAGCCTTAGAATAATAGTTTTCAACTTCTTATTTTTTTAATTTTCCTGAATGCGACTGGTGCAGTCAACGGAGTTTTTTTTCGCCTCGTAAATATATTATGTATTCTGCCACTTCCAAATCTTAACCAAAGTTCTGGTATAACTGGATCAAAAGAATATTAAAATAGGGAACAGACAAAATCGTTTAACTGTTCGATACCAATCGCGTATTAACTTAAAAGGTAATATGGAAAAGCTTGTACAAAGTACCCTTAAAACAATCAATTCTGTTCTAAGGCAGCAAAAAGAACATCAACAACCTGCTCAGGCGATACCAGAACCCATAATAAAAAAAAAATATTTCCTCTAATACACAAAGGAGTTTTCCGATGAGAAACAAGAACTTAAAAAAATTCTTACTTATGTAGACATCCACTTGGTAGCAATTTCGAAGAATCAAAATGTGGATGTATTTTGAACTATTTACAACCTACACATAATGGGAATAGCAAGATAAATATATTCAGAGAAATTTAATTATGATTAGAGTCTTTGCACAAGGCGGCAGAAAAATCTCATATACAAATCACAAGCGGCATTCACGACTCTAATCAATTTGAGCTACTTCAACGTATTGAGAGCCCAAGGTCTAAACGGAGCTCCATGGTTATGTCGAGACTCTAGAGTAGAGATAATTGTGCAAAAAACTTCAATAGGACAATGGCAACTCTCATAATCTTAGCGTGGCTACTAGCACCAGATTGTTTAGCCGGATCCCTTGTCTACGGGTTTTATTAACAATCACGCCCTACAAGTTGGGCATGGAGGTAAGTTTCCCAAATGTGTTCGGAGACAACCAACGGCCTTGGATACTATAATTTTGACGCCCAAGCAAACGTTTTAAATACAACGGATTTCGGCTTTTCACATGGAACGTTAGGACACTTAACAAACCACACTCAGCTGAAAAATTCGCGGAGACCCTAGACTATAAAGCAGATATAACCGCAATCCAAGGCGTGCAATTGAATGGCCTTGGCATAGAGTGGGCATCCTCAGTACTGCTGCAAAGAAGGAAGACAACGCATAATTGAATTTGGATTTGCTATACGAGGGAGAATCAGAGATTACAGTCCACAGTGTCTGTATTTGTTTTTTTGGCTACGCCAAACAGTGTATTGTATAATATTCATTAATTCCAGTAGCCCGGAATACCAGTATGCACGATTCGTTAGCCTGATTTTTCAAGTCCAGAAATACGTCTATGTACCCAAACTACAGTTATACTTTCGACCACTTATTTCGCGGAGCTGGTAAGCAATCTATGCTATATCTCCTATGTCTTCTGACCGTAAAATTTGGTCAATTTTTACAATGGGTTTCATATGTCATTTCTCCATCACAGATTTGATTTGAGCAGTCTGGGCAAATAGATGAGCTATCGTGCCCGAAGCGTTTTAGATGCTTTCCATATCCACCATGAGCAGATAGAAACTCCGTAAAATGGTAGTTACAGTTTCTACGCTTTCGGTTTGTCCAAAAGCCTATGAATGAGAACTATCTGTAAGTTCTGGTTATTGAAGTCACTTTTTCTTTTTCCGTGATCCTTTTAACGACTACCGCTTCCTGGTTACTAGAAGTTCTCCTGCATCGATAGGCATCATATCGGCTATAACAAAAGCTGCTTCGTCCGATATCACTCTAAAAAACCTCCGATGTTTGGAAGTAGTCCAGAAAGTACTGCCTGACGCCTTTTTGCCCGAATAGCCCATGTGAGATATAAAGCTTAGTCTTTTGTCAAGTATTAATCCTGGGTTCTTTATACAGTCTTTCGACCGAATCATTTAACTTCCTATGTTATGTCCACGAAATTCCGGCTGGTTAATAAAAAAGCTTCCGTTTTGTGATCTGCTAATTTCAGGTCGGCGGATAAACTGCGTGACAAGTTTCATTTTTTTTTTTTGTGTAACTTAAGTAAAATAAGGTATTCCTTAATCAAATGAAAATTCTTTTTAAGGATATAGCAATGATTATCTTTTTACACGTACCATTTCCGTGTTATGGATACGAGAATTAATATAAAAAAACATACAAAATTAGAAGTTACAAAACGTTTATTGGAATTGAAACTTAAAAATTCAAAAAGGCAAAAAGGTAAACTCATTTAATTTATTCTAAAATTAAATTTTCAATGACACTCTGCAACCTAAATCCTTACAAGTTTATACAACTTTGCGACAAATATACCTTCTTTAAGTTTGGCATCACTTATATCACTTCTGTATACCCTAAATGTAAAAAGTCTTCACCAGCTTTGTTTATAGCTTTTACAATATTCTTCATTAAACCCAGCTTTATGTGTAAAGGTGGAAAACAACATTTTGTGGCTCAATCAGAAGTGAATGTTTGACATTTGATTGTCCAGCCAAAAATTTAGATATCGGACAACCTTTAACCAAGTAGTGTTCCTCTGTAGCTTGACTTACCTACATGCACAAAAATCAGCAATACTTTGTAAAACTATCCTGTAATCCTAGTAACAAGGCTATCACTTTTAAGTCAGCACAAACTTTTTATATTGACTCTCTATACTTTATTAAGTTTAAGATAAACTTCATAGTACTTCAGTATTTCTGTATTTTCATTGCAGTATAACAACGACATTTATAATAGACCATTTAAGTTTTTAAGCTATTGTATAAGTGTGATACAATTAATTACAATTATTTTCTCATTAAAGTAAAATTTAAAATATGGGGTTTTCTAATGACGACTTGCCTTTTTTTAAATAAAAGGCAAACCATTTGAGATATTTCAAAAACTTTATTATTGGCTTAAAGTACAATCAAAACATTTATGAATGGAACTCGACTTTGTTCACCGTGGCACGTTTGCAGCGGTCGATTCGTTGGACCCAATTTTCAACGACTCGGCCACACATTTCGGCCGCTTTTTCGCGTTCAATGTTGGCTCTGAGCTCTTCCAACGTCGTTGGCGTGTTGGCATAGACCAATGACTTAACTTAGCCCCACAGAAAATAGTCAAGCGGCGTTAAATCGCACGAACGAGGCGGCCAATCGACTGGCCCATGTCTTGAAATAACACGCTCACCATACTTACTCTTCAATAAATCGATTGTAGCGTGTGCTGGGTTGCTTGAGGTACTATCCTGTTGAAACCTCATGTCGTCCAAGTCCATATCTTCCAATGCAGGCCAAAAATAATCGGTGATCATGGCGCGATAACGCTGACCATTCACAATAACGTGACGATCGTTATCGTCGACGAAAAAATATGGCCCAAATACGCCGCCGGCATGCAAACCGCACCAAACAGTTATTTTTTTGTGAATGAAGTGATGATTCATGAAGCACATGTGAGTTTTCACCAGAAAAATAACGCATATTTTGCTTATTGACGAACCAACTTAGTAAAAGAGTGCGTTCACAAATTAAATTCAAAGTTGTCAAGTCCTTATTGGAAAACCCTATATTAACATCTGATTAAAAAAAGTTTGAGTACAAAAAAAAAAATTTATAAGCTTTCTTGAAGAATTAAATAAAATATAGGTATGATAACATATGTAGGTATGATGTGAAATTTATATTCAGTATTCTTGCTATTTGTCTGCTATATGTCGAAAAAGAGAGAGAAAGAGCTATTTGTACTATAGATTCGTCTTATATTAAGGAGGAGTGAATTCCAAAGGCGAATTGCGTAAACGAAATCTGTCGTTCGGTAACTTGATAAGCATCACGAGGTACAATTAAACTAAAAGATCTACTCGAATGCGAAAACCTTAATTTATCATATAAGTATTGGGGCTGTTGGTTGATTATAGTCCTGTGTAGATTTTTGATTGTGCAGTAGTCAAAATATCGGTCAAGTGTACAACCAAGAATATTTTTGGTATAAGCCAACACATGGCAAATGCGCCGGTGCAACAAAAAATTTCACAGCCATACGTTATGAGAGGAATGAGCACGGCCTTGACCAACATGGTGGTCAAGCTTTGGAAAGCTTTGAGATTGGGACAGATTTCTAAGACATCCGTATATTTTTCCCACAACTGAATAAACGTGGTCGTCCCGGGTTAATTTTGTATTGAACCAAATACCAAGACTTTTGGCTTGTTTTCAAATTCGATAGGTTCATTACCAAGATATACTGAAGGAACGTTGAACGTTCTGGGTTAAGCTGCAGAAAGTTTTCATCTGCCCAGCAATGAATACGTTTAAGGTCATCATTAAATTTCAAAGTAGCATGATCAATAAGATCATTCTCAAAGCTTAAATAGAGCTAGATATCGTCGGCAAACATGTGAAAATTTGAACTTTTAATGCTTTTGTGAAGATCGTTAATAAAAATTGCGACAAGTAGGGGACCTAAAATGGATCCTTGTGTAACACCAACTGAAATTGCAATATAATCTGACACAGCATTGCTTACATGAACTGCTTGTTTTCTTTCACCAGATAGGACCGTATGAGATTAGCGGCTAATGTTGAGAAATTATAAAAGTTTATCAATTCTGATACAAGTAGTTCATGATCAACGGTGTCAGAGGCCTTAGAAAAATGTAGGAGAGCGATAAGGGAGAATAACTCTCATGTCGTCAGACACTTTTAGAAGAGCTGATGTGCAGCTATGATGTTACCGAAATCCAAACTGGTAGGCGCAAAGAACTTGTTCTTGTTGAATAAAACTTAATATCAAGTGATAGTATATAACTTTTTCAAGTATTTTTGACAAAGTATAGCGATAGGTCTATATTCAGGATTTAATCCTTTTTGGGATTGGTGTAATATTAGCTTGGTTTCAAGCACACGGAAAAGTGGATCTTGTTATTAAATTATTGAAAATATATTGTATGTTTAAGTATATAGGGTAATATTAATTTAATAAAAGTCGGGTGGATGTTATTGACACCAACAGCGTTAGATTTAATTTTAAGCACAGTTCTAGCAACGTCGATTTATTCCACTCGGTCAAATTCAAATAAGCCAGCGTGTGGCGGATATTGTTTCTATTTAGTGCAACATCGCTTAAACTTTTTCGAATTCTTTGTTTAGTTCGTTAGGATCGACCTAATCTACCATGGACTTCAAGTTACTACCTACACCTAATTCTCGTAAGTTTGTCCAAAGTGTTTTGGTTGGAAGCTTATGATCGAAGTGCTTAGCATAATAGCGACGTTTGGCTTCTTTAATCTTCGAGTTAACTATGTTGCGTAACAACCGATAATTGTCATAGTATCCGGGAGTCCGAAATAGTTTCCATTTTTTGAATTTTGAGCTTGTGTCTTGGCTCAAAAATTTCAGAGGTAAACCACTTGATGTTATTATATTTAACATCTTTCCTTTTTAGAGGAACATGTTTATCGAAGAGCTGTAAAACTACGTAATGGAGAAATTCAATCTGGGCATCGATCGATGTTTCGAAAAATACGTTATGCCAATCAAGGCAAATAAGGTCTTGTTCAAGTTGTTCCACATTTAGATTTTTAAAGTCCCTGAATGTATAAACCGATTATTTGGTACTGGTGACTAGATTAAAAGTGGCAAAAATGAGGTCATGTCTAGAAAAAACAGGAGTAGAAACATCAAGACCAAGCATTTTAATGAACTAATAAAAGGTGACGGTCTCATATATTCAAGAATATTACAATTAAAATCTCCACACACAATAGTTCACAAGTATAACGACGAATAATTTTCTAATAAGTCAAAGAGGGATGACAGGTCAATATTATTGTAGGGTCTATAAACGACACCAAACAGATACAGATACTGAAAATCACTATCGAGAGGTGACTCAAACAAAGGTTTTATAGTTGAACGACCACGAACATAAATAGCAACGCCACCACCGGTTCTATTTTTCCTGTCAGCGCGAAAGATCTTATAACCGCACATAAAGTATGGCTCGTCACTTACCCTCGGATCAAACCGAGATACAAACATAACATCAACGCAGGAACCAACAAACAGATATCTAAATTCGTCAATTTTCCCCGATAAACTTTGTGCATTAATGTGGCATACCCTTAGACCTTCTTGCTGTTCACAAAAGATTTTAAGAAGAACGTGCAGGTTATCATTTGAGTCATTGCCTATAGATAGATTTCCGCCAAAATCACCCATTAATGGTACCAACGGAAAATTGCCCTCTCAATAAAAGACTCAAAAAAACAAACAGAATAGTGAACTCTCTAAAGAGACTAGCAGACATTGGAATAATGAAATATCGGCTTTTTTCAATAACGACTTGACAACTTTTTTTTAAAATAAAAGGCAAACCATTTGAGATATTTCAAAAACTTTATTATTGGCTTGAAGTACAATCAAAACATATATGAATGGAATTCGACTTCCATTCGTCGTGGCCCGTGGCCATGAGCTTCGCCACTGAAGATGATTTTGCGATGAAATTCATCATCTTGGCGCATCTTCTCAGAACCCAATCGAAGAACGTACGTCGATTAAAATGATCCATCCGCTTCAATTCTTGAGTCAGCTTAATCTTGTATGGGTGTAAACCAAGATCCTTACGCAAAATACGCCATAATGTGGTCTCAGCGATGCTGAACGGCAGCGATATTTTCGACACTTCGACCAACCCGTTGTCTCACTGACACGGCAACATCACACAACGAATATGTAGACTCACATTTTTGCACTAAACTTGTTATTGCCTGTCTACTAGCGCGAGAATTACGACCGAAAATTGGAGTTGACGCTCTTAAAGTTGCAGTCACCTACTCCGAATATCTGTAGAAAATTTTTATAATTTGCAGACGTTGCTAGTTAGTGTACTTTACCATGTTGAGCTTATTAAATAAATTGACAGTGAAAGTTTTATGATTAGTGAAAGAGTGCGTTCACAAATTAAATTCAAAGTTGTCAAGTCCCTATTGGAAAACCCTTTATAAGAAAGGAAAAGAGAACAGACTTATTTTGAGCTTCTTTTTAAAACTTGACTATTCCACTTTTGATGAAACTGATTTTTTTTATTTATTTTTTGTTTGGTTACATTCAAATTTACACTCCGCGAAAATAAAATTGGGCGAAAACTTGATAATTACACCAGAAAAAAAATAATAAAAGGCATGATTTCATCAAAAATAGATTATTCCACGTCAAAATGAAAATACCCATTTCAAGTACACATTTTCGGAACAAAATATAATTAATCAAGAAGTTATAGCTAAAAGTTTATCAGTGAATAGTAACTGATCATCAGTGAGTATTATGCACAGTTAGTTTGTTTGTTTTTGTACAATTGCTCAACACTTGTGTACGTGGCGTTTGTTTGACAGTTTAGACACAAAAGTCATGTCATTGCAATGTGTTTGCATAATCGTAAAAGTTATTTAATATAGCAAATGAAACATGAAAGTACACTACAAGATATTAATATAGGCTCAAGAAGTAGGCAGCGTGGACGGCGTAACAAAAATAAGTTAGTATTTTCACCTGCATATTATTTTGTTAATTTTGTCTTACATTTCTACTAATCTGAGGGACTACTCAGACTGTGACCCATGTGCACTTCACATATTTGTGAAGCATTGTAATCATGGCGAAAAGAGTAAATTTCATTGCAACGAATTCGGGACTAGTGGTATTTTGAAAAATCGTAAAGCATTGTAGAAAAACCAATCCAAGGTGGGGCAGGACGTTCATTTATCTAAATTCATTTCGGTATATGACCCTGTGCGTCGTCGCTAAAGTAAAACAGTTCCTCTGGAGTAGACCTAAGCAAAGGTCTGCCACTTTTTTTTCTAACAAAAAAGAGTCATCTTAAGGCAGTATGCAAGAGATTTTTTATTACATCTATGGGTTTAAGCAGAGGGAGAGTGGATATTCTTGTAAGAAAGCTAGGCAATGGAGAAATAATAAAAGAAAAAAGAGGAGGAGACCGAAAATGCAGCAAATCAGCAGTTATCAAGCAGAAGATTATAGAATTTGTCAATAAATTTGATGCTGTTGGAAGCCATTATAATAGGTCAAAATCCAAACGTATATACTTAAGTTCAGAACTAAGTGTAGCTAAACTCAGAAGAATGTACAATGATTCAGTAGAAATTCCGCTTAGAGCCAAAAAGTCATTCTTCAAGTCAGTATTTATAACAAATTTTAACATCGGATTTCAGTCTCCATCTTCTGATGCTTGCACTTATTGCACACTTTTAGAAAATAAAATAAAAACAGCAAAAGATAATGAAAAAGCTAATTTTATGATTGAAAAAAGAATCCATAGCAGACGAGCGAAAGCATTCTATGACTTAATGAAAATAGAACAAGAAGGCACTTTAACTTTCTGCTTTGACCTGAAGCATTTTCAGCAGACAGGCTAACTTTTATGTATTTTGTATTGTAGGAAAAGATACCAGGAATCCTTTATTTTATAATTGGACAAAATTACAGGCAAACAGAGGTGCTACAGAAATTGGTTCCGCTTTGCTAGATTTTTTAAAATTTCATGATTTTGAGGGACTTCATTCTATTGTCTCAGGTTGTTTTGTGATGGCTGTGTAGGCCAGTACAAAAATTAACATATTGTGCATGTACTTTTGTTCTGGCTTCAAAAGCTATCACCCGAAAACATTAAAAATATAAAACCGTTTTTCCCTGTTAGAGGACAAAGCTTTTTGCCTGCTGACAGGGTTTTTGGACGTGTAGAAAAGGAACTTAAGCGTCTTCCAATTATTACAGCCCCAGAAGAATATACCTAATATTAGTCTCAGTTTGGAACGGTTAAAAAGTTGGGATCGGATTAGAAGCTATACAATATTAAGGCATTAGAAACAGTTTATAAAAAAAATTATAGGTATACAGAATTTAAAACGAATAACTTTTGTTAAAACCACTAATAATAGAAACCAACTTCATTGTCGTATTAAAACTTTTGAAAATTACATATTTACGTCGGATAATGAAAATGATACAAAGTTTTACCTTCTATAACGACAAAAAAGTCTAGATAACTTTACTTTAACTGAAATTGTAATACAAAAACATCTGAATTTAAAAAAGAAAAGTGATGTCAGAAACTTGCTTGTTAAACAATTCGGCGAGGAGTGGGCTGAAAACCAGGAGCTCTCTTGGTATGTCAGTATAATGAATAATGGCAATGATGTTGAAAGTGATGATGGAAATGATCATGAACATAATTGTAATTGCCTTGAACATGAAATAACTGTGCGAATTTAAAAAAAGTAAAATATATTATGATTATTTATTTTTTTTTATTTAAAATATTTAGAGAAGATGACCTCAGGTTATTTCAATTCAAAAATTAAATTTCTGATACCTAATTAGTTTCAGCAAAATAATACTAAATAATAATAATAAAAACGTGATTATTCCTAAATTATTTTTTATTTGCTGAATTTTTGAATCCTGTATATATCAATGAGTTTCGGGTTAAAAACATAGCTGCATACCTACAAAACTATTTTCTCAGATTGTGAAAAAACACAAAAAGTGGAAAAGTCAAGTTTTGAAAAGAGCCTTCTTAATTAAACTAAACATTAAAATAAAATATGGTAATATAAAAAAAAAAACCTTGAATTGTAGCTTACAAGTGAATTTGATATTAATCATATTATTCGATGGCGGAAAATGAATCCAAGTTGTTACATATATACACCCTGATTGATTCGAACTGGAACCAACTTCAGACTGCTATAATTTCCAAACCGTTCATTACTGTGAGCTCAAATTTTGACACATGACAGATAATTTTATTATTTAGAAGCCTTTAAAACGATTTGCATCTCAATTGTGTTGAAAAAATTTTATCCGCTATGGAATTCAAAATTTTTAGTGTGATTGCTTTATATTTGGCTGTAAAACCACAAGTAGCTATCATTTCAGCCCTCCAGCACCTCAACGTGAATAAATCATTTGTGTCTCGAACCATAGCTCGTTACCGTGATACTGGCAGCGTTGCAAAACGCCATTGAGGTGGTCATAAAAAAACAGAAACATCGCCAGATATGTTTCAGAAAGTGAAGGCTCGAATTGAGCGAAATCCGTGTCGAAGTGGAAGAAAAATGGCTCGTGAGCTCAACATATCATTGGAACGCATTCAACACATACTGAAAAATGAGCTTGGGCTCAAGTCATTTAAGTTCCAAAAAATGCACGATCTTACACCGCAATAGATAAAAGTTAAAGTCGAAAGAGCGAAGGGTTTGCTACGCTTGCACGAAAGTGGTGAGTTCCCGAAATTGGTTTTTTCCGATGAGTCGCCATTTGTTATCGAGCAATATGTCAAGAAACAAAAAAACCGAGCTTACTTGCCAGAGAGGTCCTTCGAAAATTTACACCTTCGGACGGCCACCAGAAAGCAGGCAGCACCGACGGTGATAGTTTGGGCCGTCATAACGGGCCGTCGCTCTATGCTCGTATTTTTGGACCGTGGCGTCAAAATTAATACAATCGTATACCGTGAAACTGCCTTAGAGACAGTATTGAAGCCTTGGGCAAACAATCATTTTGGTCGGAGACCGTGGACATTTCAACAAGACTCGGCACCATCTCACAAATCGCGCGTCAACCAAGATGGGTTAAAAAACAATGTTCCACACTTCATTTCTTCGACACAATGGATTGCGAATTCTCCGGATGCAAATCCGTTAGATTTCTCTGTCTGCGGTATTTTGAAGGCAAAGGCTTGCACTAAAAAATACCAAAGTTTGGACCACCTCAAACAAGCACTTCGCCGGGAATGGGCCAAAATACCGCAGAGCCACTTGCGTGCAACGTGTGACGCTTTCTTCGGTCGTCTCGAGGCCATTATTCGCGCCAAAGGTGGACATATTGAAAACTACTGATACAGTTTGAAAATTGATGTATTTTTCAACATTTTTTGCTTTGGCACAATAAAATTTATCATAAAATAAAAAATTTATAGCATTTTAAAAATTTGCAGTTCGAGTCAGTCACCCTGTGGAATCTACCAAAAAAGCTTTTTCGTTTGGTTTCCCATGCACACGCCCACCTCTGGTGAATACAGATGTCAGCTGCTTTTGATGTTTTAATTGGAAAGCTTCTCGATAGATTGCATTATTGGCTGCAGAAAGGCTTTCATTGAGGTAGACTGATACGTCAGATTGCAAGCCAACATTATGTAAACAAAGCGACTTTTTTGTTTACTTGTATGCATAGTTTTAGAATTTCAGCAATTTAATTTTATCAGCTGTTGAAGAAAACTTTATTATAATTGCTGGTCAATCTGAATTGGTTTTGGTTTTAGTGCGAATTGGATTGGCACGGGTGTTTGAGTGCAATCGACCGAGGTATTGCTGAAACACCACGCAAAATAGCATCAGTAGACAATTTTTCACGTTCCAAATCATCAATTTTCCCTTGTATAGAATGAACATCACTTTGTTACAATAAATAGACTCTAATGTCTGTTCGAGAACTTCGATGCGTACTGTGAGGGCTGCAACGGATCGGTTAACAGATTGATATGAGTCTCAAGGATCGTAGATTTGAACTGTTGGTTAAAGCAATCTAGTTGTTTTTGAGTCTCTAAGATCGTCAATTTCAGCTGAGCATTATATTTTTACCACGGGGGTGTCCGTGGTGTAGTGGTATATGCATAGACTCCTCAAGCAGAGGGTCACTGGTTCGAATCCCGTCCAAGCAATTCTTTGAAAAAGTCTTTTCATAGAATTTGTATGTAGTTATATGAAAATCCCGTCGGCGTCCACTCCGACATGAAGGCATAACACTGATGTTGGAGTTGTTGCTGGCTGGGCTAAAATGTAACGAACTAACAACTAGCACGTACTAAGACCCACTGGTTGCGGATGCACTGACTCGTCCCGTCCAGTTTGACAACAACATCTGGGAAAAATATCGAAACCTAATACACCTGAGTTTCAAACTACTACACCACCCGACCGCGCCCTGGAGAAAAGCCAATAAAAGGGTATTCGTATCCCCTTGGTGCGCGCGCGGTATTATAAAAAAAAACTCGGTTTTACTTTCCTCGATTTGCTTTGTTAAACGAAGCTCCAATTCTAAGGATTTTGCATTGCTTGGTAATAGTGAACCGATAGGTTTGTTAGTTGAACGTAGCTCTGTTCAACAATTGTTGTCTTTTGTTGTAGCTGATGGGGAATTTATTGGCTTATTCCTCGACTTTGGCCTTGTTTCCCGAGCACTTTGTAAGTCAGACTGCATATTTGACAATCACTAGCTAGCGTTACAATAACAATTTACAAAGAATACTTCGTTTAGCAAATTACGGAGAAAATAATTCGAGGATTAAGAAATAATAACAATAGAATGATAACCACGACTTTTAATTATTCGAACGACAACTTTTTGGAATTTAATATATTGCGATCAGCCGCCACTTTAGAAACTATTATGGAATATTTCTTCTAGACATCTTCTACTTCAACTACACGCGCTCAAAAAAAAAAAAATATTTTTAAGTGATTGTATGGAGAAGAACTGCCATTAAACTCATTTTAGATGCATCAATAAAGAGACGCAGTTCATTTGTTTTGTAAGTGATCCGCAATTCATTCATCAATCTGTTAATGTTTTTACAGTAGCATTTGGATTCGTTCTGTGTGAAAAAGGAGCTACTCGTAAATGTTTGTTATTCCTTGGTAAAGATATCTTAGTTTCTGGTGATAACAGATTCCATTCTTGTAGTCTAGAACCGATAATCATCTGATGGATGATGCTATCTTGTTTTATAGAACGATTAAAATAAAGTTGATAAGCCTGCTTTATTTTTCCAGCTACAGCCCCTCTTAACATATATCTTAACAAAACTATATATTGGTCACACATATAACAAAATTTATTGGGGCATTTTTCACAAGTGCGATGACCGATTTCCTCTATATTTAGTTTATGGATTGTATTCTACTTTCACTTGTATTCTTAATACAACTGAAATCACTTTTTATTTTTCCGATTCCGATTGCCAACCGACCGAGCAAGACAACTAAGTTGACGCTTTCATAAATGCGTCAATAACACAATGAAGTTAACGTGTTGAGACAATTTTACTTTCCCTTATTATTTTAAGTAACTGTAAAGAAACAGTTACACATATCATCTTTCATGTTACCAAAACCTTGTCACGCTGTGACATTAACCAGTCTTTGATTTGATTGATTGCATCCTTCGTAGCTGACTCTATCCCACAAATATTCTTTGCAACGGTTACAACGACGATGTCTTCAGCGAATCCGATTATTTTAACTTCAGAGAAGTACTGGGAGCCCCAGTACTGATCCTTGTGGGACTCCCGGGTAGATTTTATAATACTTTTTTCCTTTGTCGGTTTCATATCACAATCTTCTATTGGTGAAGTAGCTGGATAAAATTTTTCCCAAGTAATATGCTGTATCTATTCTGACTAGTGATTTCCTTATAAATTACCAATTTGCTAAGTTAAAGAAATATTCCTTTGTTTTCCTTTGCTATCTTCCTCCATTTTTTGTTCGGCTGCTATGTCTACTACCATTTTTATGGCGCGATTTTCTGAATCCAATCAATTGATCTGACAATGCTCCCTTTTGTTCTCCCACAGTGCTCAATCTGTCATTTAAGATCCGTTCAAGTATTTTGCCCAGAGTGTCTACTAGACATATTGGCCGATATGTTGCTGGTTCTCTAGGTGGCTTGTTTCTCTTTGGTAAGAGTATCATATGTTGTAGCTTCCACCACTATGGAAAAAACCCCTCTTTCAGACACTTTTGCACTGTTGTTATAAATATGTCTGGTTCCTTTTAAACAAACGTCATAAACCAAGCTTCAACATATGGTAAACAAACCGTTTTAACACATTTGTTTGGTTGCTGGGCAATTATATGCACAGGTCGCTGGTTTTCTGATTCTTCGTTAAGGAATCTCTCGTTGACAAAAAAAAGAAGAGTGGTTTAAATCTTCAAATATTTATTACTTGCTGGCAGGTCTTACCTCATTGAGGGTTCGTACAAGAAGAAGGTTGTTAGTGATTAAGGAGACGGAAAAAGGCAGTTCAACAAAATTAAGTTCTATTCGACATAAGTGATCTCTTACACAAAATAATATAAACTGTATAATCGTCGATAACATAGTTGTGAAGGTTTACATTGCCGGTCGCTTTGCAGCAATCGCTGCTAAAGGATGAAAATCAACCATCACTTAGTTAAATTTCAAATACATAGTTAAGGTATCTATTGGGTATGTAATTTAATTCGTGCGATTTTTTTTTTTTTTTTAAATTTGAACGTTTATTTAAGAAAAACGTGTACAATAGTATTATTCAAAGTATTGTCCATCTGAAGCTATGACTTTTTCCCATATTTTTGGCAATTTGTGAATCCCATGCCAAAATAACTGCGCCGGCTTGGCAGCCAAGAATGAATCAACCCAATTTTTGATATTCTGCTCTGATGTGAACCGTATTTCAGTGAGGGCATTCTGCATCGACCGGAACAAATGGTAGTCAGAAGGGGCAAGGTCTGGGCTATAAAGCGGGTGGGGTAAGACTTCCCATCCACTGTTTTCCAAATAGTTCTTAACCGGAATAGCAACGTGGAGCCGAGCGTTGTCATGATGGAAAATTATTGCCTCGTGTCTGGTCGAATATTCCGGGCTTATTAATTGTGTTCGGTAGCGTTGTCAATTGATGGTTTCACCCGGTTTTAGCAGCTCATAATACAGCACACCCATCTGATCCCACCAAATACAGAGCATTAGCTTCGCGCCATGGATATTCGGCTTTGCCGTTGATTTGGCTGGTTGGCAGGGTTTCACATATGATTTCTTGCGCTTGGGGTTGTCGTAATGGATCCATTTTTTATCACCAGTAACAATCCGATGCAAAAATGAGTTCCTTTTGTGGCGTTCCAGCAGCATTTCGGACATGCAAAACCGCCTTTCGACGTCTCTCGGCTTGAGTTCATGTGGAAATCAATTTCCTTGCTTTTGAATATATCCAGCTGCTTTTAAACTTTTTGAAATGGCTGCTTGAGTGACTCCCAAAGATTCTGCGAGCTCTTCTTGTGTTTGGCATCAATCTTCATAGAGTAATGCTTCCAGTTCTTCATCTTCAAACTTTTTTGGCTGCCCAGGACTTTCATCGTCTTCCAAGCCAAAATCACCACTCTTAAATCGTGCAAACCACTTTTGGCACATCCGCTCAGCTAGTACATCTTCACCATAAACTTCCACCGAAATACGATGACTTTCGGCAGCAGTTTCCTTCATGAAGAAAAACTCCCCGCAAAAACACTTTTTCAATCACAAAGTTCGACATATTTGAGTGGAAAAAAATTATTGTAGTTAACGCTTCAAATGAATGACATATACTGAAATGACGTACAATGACAGTACCTATCCAACGCATGTTCCAATGGAATAATACAAGTTACGCCATCTCTTAACAAACCGCACGAATTAAGTTATATACCTAATAGATACAATAACTTTTGTGAGGATCTTTTTGTTGTTGGAGGGGGTCAACTCACTCCATTGGGAAAGGATAGGTTAGCAAAAAATTTAATATATATATTACATAATTAATATATATTAATTTGTATGTATAATATATTTATGTATATATATTATACATAATTAATATAATTATGTATAATATATATACATAATTCTGTGAGATTTGATAACAAATGTAGTGTGAGAATATTATTATTATTAAGTTACGTCTCAGAGATCACTCCCTTTTAATTCCGTTAGTCTTAGTCTACCCACCTCCTCTTGCCAATATAAACAATGATAAAGGCATTGAATGGAAGAAGCCGCCACTTCCCCCTTTTTCACGTTACTTCGCCATCTTCCCAATCCCACCATCCAAATATGCATTACCTGTCTGCTTGAATGATCACGCATACCCCATATGCACACTTTGCACTCCGTAGTACACAATCAGTACACGCGCTTGGAATCAAGTGACAAGCCAAGAGCAGACAAATTCTTTTCCCACGAAGTAATCATTACGTTTGTAAAAGTGTAGGTATAAGAATAGGTAAGAAATGATATGCTAGTTTAGTTTTTAAGTGGAAGTTCAGACACAATAAAGTTTTTTTTTAAAAAACAAACCGGTGTTTGCTTCCATAACTGGCGCAGTCGGTCCTCCGATCAAGGAGAAATAAATGAAACTCCGTTCAAGGAGAAATAAGAAAAAAAAAGGTGAAAAAATCCGTTTAAGGATGAAAAAACGCTACTAAAAGTGAAAAAAAAAATAAAAGAAAGTGAAAAGATCCGTTTAAAGGATCAAAAGCAGTACTAAAGTAGAAAAGCTGAAAAATAAAAGTGAGAAAATAAAAATATAATAAAATTGTTGAGCAAAAATAAAAGTGAACTAAAAAAAAAATAAAAAGGACATAATAGAAATAAATCTAAAAAGTAAGAAGCAGTGGAAAAATTAAGGAGAATCAAACGACAAATCCTGCTTGAAGAAAGAAGACATTTAGAAATGGCGACACATGACCCAGCAGCAGTAAGCCCCCCTAGCTGCTAACATTGACCCAATTAAATATTTAAGTAATTTACCTCCTTACGATGGTAGTAGGAACAATCTTCATAGTTTTATTGACCTAGTAGATAGAATTTTTCCAACTCTCAGTAAATACGATGAGACAAGTCAGCTTATTTTCTTTGTAGTAGGCAAAGCTAGAGAGGCAATTGAAATCAACAACAGTGTCAAGAACTGGCATGAGACAAAGAAAGTATTCTTCCAATACTTTGGGGATAGGAAATTAGTAGAACAGCTTTACGATGATTTAAGGGGTATGCAATTCAAGAAAAACTGCCAGGAATTCTATAACGACATAAATGTAGTTCTTAGACGTCTCAATAATAAAACTAAAATAGAAAGAGGTGCCAATAGTTCCGAACTGGAACAAAACTGCAAAGCCGCTTTGAACATTTATATAAGTAAATTACCAGAGCCCATGAAGGGATGTTAATAATAATATTGTAGGAATCCTAGTAACTTAGAAGAGGCGATGCAAATCGTGCACGAGACAGGATATGCATATTACGGTCAGGATTATAGGCAAACTAATTATAAAAATAACAGACGACAAACAGATAACCAAGAAGAGAGCCACCAATCTCGAGAGAATAGCTCCGAAAATTTTAAGAAAAATAACAAACCACAAAATAGCAATGATTTCGGTAATCATAATCAAAAGAGTGTTAATAATAATAACGAATGTAGGGATCAGAAAAGGCGACAGAACGAAAATAACTCTGGCATATCCAGAAATAATACCAATAGAAATTCCAGAACAAATCAGGGTAATTTTAGGAATAACGAAGATGATGTCGAATCAATAGACACTCTTGCAGCTATGAGTATGCAATTACATAATTTAGAAAAAAACTCAGATTTTCAGGAAGGCAATCCTCCCGACAGCTATGATCTAAGAATACTAATTGACACCGGTTCAGAAACTAGTGTTCTTAGAAAAGGGGTATGCCATGGCAAATTAAGTTACAAAAACCAGTCAAAATTTTGACTACAAATACACCATTACATATAAATTCAAAAGTCAGAATTCCTTTATTTAAAGAATTCATTTCTGGAACTTAATTTTCACGATACTTTCGATGGTTTACCCGGAAACAACATATTATTGCCATTAGAAGCAATGCTCGATTTCAAGAGTAGGCTTCTTATTGTTGATGAAACGAAAGTCCCGATATATTTCAGCAAGACTGAAGAAGAAGTAACGAATGAAAATCACAAAAAACAAATACCAGCTTTTGAAATATATCATACGGAAACCAGCAAAGATCCGATCTCTGAACAAATCAGAATCGATCACTTGAATGAGGAAGAGAAAAGGGGAATCACTCGCCTCGTCTCTCAATACTCATCAATTTTCTATCAAGAAGGTAGCGATTTGACGTTCACAAATGCGATTAAGCATCATATAAAAACGTTCAACGAAATACCAATATACACAAAAACATATAGCTACCCGGAGGTACACAAAAAGGAAGTCAAAAGACAAATCAATGAAATGCTCCAGCAGGGTATTATATGCCCAAGCAAGTCGCTCTACTCGGCACCAATCTGGATCGTTCCATAAAAGAGGGACGCATCTGGGAAGGAAAAATGGAGAATGGTTATCGATTCTTACAAAAATAAATGAAAGCGACATAATGAAAACGGCTTTCTCAACCAGCGACGGCCATTACGAATTTATTCGAATGCCGTTTAGCTTAAAAAACGCACCATCCACTTTTCAGCGTTTAATGAATGACCTTCTGGCAGAATTCATTGGAAAAGTTTGCCTCGTCTACATGGACGACATCATTGTGTTTTCTACTAGTCTTGAGGAACACCTTACATATCTTAAAAAAAATTTTCAAAGATTAAAAGAAGTCAACCTCAAAGTCCAACTGGACAAAAGTGAGTTTCTGAAAAAAGAAACTGAATTCTTAGGACATATTGTAACAACCCAAGGCGTTAAACCAAACCCTAACAAAATAAACGCCATAAAAAACTATACAATCCTAAAAACAACGAAACAAATCAAATCTCTTTTAGGCACTACTACAGAAAGTTCATTAAGGACTATTTAAAGGTGGAAAAACCTATGACAACTTTCCTAAAAAAGATGCAAAAATTAATGTGAATAATCCCGAATATATTGAGAGCTTTGAAAAATTGAAAGCACTTATAATATCAGATCCCATCCTGAAGTACCCAAATTTTAACAAAAAATTACACTTACAACAGACGCATCCAACCATGCTTTGGGAGCCGTCTTGACACAAGAAAACCATCCAGTTAGCTACGCTAGCCGTACATTAAATGATCTTGAGACTAGGTACTTCACCATCGAAAAGGAATTGATAGCGATTGTATGGGCTACAAAATATTTTAGGCCTTATCTGTATAGCAATAAGTTTACCATAAGAACAGACCACCGACCATTAGTCTTGCTTAGTTCATTGAAGGAACCAAACGCTGAGCTTCAAAGGTGGAAAATCAAATTAGGAGAGTATAACTTCGACATAGAGTATGTAAAAGGTAAAGACAACCAAGTTGCAGATGGATTGTCATGGATAGGAATTCATTACAGCGAAAATGTAACGAATTTGGAAAACCTTAACAAAGTCAACAGAACTACAAGCGCAGAAAACATAAATCTCGACGACCAATCTGTCATTGCCACAATCTATAGGGCTAACGAAGATAGTAGCGAATATATCCCGATTGTCAAGACACCAGTTAATATTTACAAATCTCAAATCATTCTCAATAACTCAGACTCGATAAATACACATAAAATATATACAGAATTTGGCAAAAGAAGACTTGTTATAGAATTAAAAGAATTTAAAGAAAATTACGTTTTAGATATTTTGAAAAAATTTAGTCCACCTAAAGGAATTGTAGCTATATTTTCAAATTACGACCATTTATTTGCAAAATTTCAGGACACATATATCAAATATTTCACTAAAAATGGATTACTTAAAACAATAAAATGCAGTAAATTTCTAGGCGACATTACAGACGAGGAAAAACTAGCAAAAGTAATTATAAACACACATAAGCTTTTGAACCATAGAGGCATTACCGAAACATATGCGGAAATCAAAGACATATATTACGCTCCGAATCTCAAAGACAAAATCCAGAAATTTATAAACAATTGCGAAATATGCAATAAAGCCAAATACGAAGGAATTCCAAATAAAATCCCTCTAAAGTTAACCGCTACCCCAGAAAAACCTAACCAGATTCTACATATCGACATCTGGTATGCAAATATTAACTTAACAAACGTTACGATGATCGAAAAATTTACAAAACACGTAACAGTTCAGGAAATAAAACATCGTACATGGATGGCCCTCCTTAAAACCTTACAATTTAGATCCGCTTCCCTGGGAATTCTTCAGAAAATAGTTGTAGACGGTGAAAGCGGTTTCTCTTCAACCTTAATAAAGGAATTTTTAAAAGAAAATGACGTCGAGCTACATATTACTTCACCTTATAATAAAACCGGAAATTCTGACATCGAAAGGTTTCATTCTATGTTAAATGAATATATTCGTACATTTATAGCTGACAAAAGCAACAAAGACACTTCACGCAACAAGGTTTTAAAAGCCGTAACTATTTACAATAAAACGATACATTCGACAACTAAACAAAGACCAATTGACTTTCTTAATGGGACCATTTCTAGAGATGATTATGCTAAAATTATAGAAAAAGTTAAGAAAAATAAGGAAAATTACATTAAAAAACATAATAGAAATAGAAACGATATAGATTTTACAGATTGTCAGGAACACATATATTTAAAAAATAGAGATACAAATAAACTTAAACCAATACACAAGAAAACAGACCTAGATATTTTAGATAAAGACCACGTTATAGATGAAAAAGGTAGCAAGTTTTACAAGATGCAAATTAAACGCAAATACAAATACGAAAATTCAGATTAATAATATATTTAATATTTCAGAAAATATTTTTATTTTACATTACAATGACCATCATACATGGACAATAAATTGACGTACAAGTCTTAAGTAATAGTCAAGGATACGTGACAATAAGAGGCGAACAGCTCCATGTAATAAAAGGATACACGAAACTACTTCACTGTGTTAACCTAACATCATGGACTGAAAATTTAGACATTATTGAATATAACATTAACAAATTAAATAACAAAAATGAATACCCGACCTTAAAACATTCCGTATAGGAATAGGTATAAAGTCAGAAGGGGACTTGTCAATATTGTCGGAAAGGGTTTAAAATACCTAGTAGGAACAGGGGACTATGACGACGAACAAGATATAAGAAGAAGTCTAGAAGTCAACGAAAGAAGAAGTCATAACTTAATTAATGGACTAAACGAACAAATCAACATTAATTACCACTTCGATGAAGCTATAGAAAACATTACAAGACATATTAACAGACAGCAATTAGAAATCAAAGGACAGCTACAAAATTTAAGAAATGCAATCAACAGAGAGTTCTCAGAAATCGCAAATCGTGTGCTTCCATAATTATTTAGCTTATTAACAAGCAAAAACTTAAAGCTAGACTTAAAACTAACAAAGATATTCTTAACCTAATGAGACGAGGGAGATGATGTTTTTATTTCGTGTTTGCTGCTATTTAGGTCAAAGACTTCGTCGTAGTTGTTCGTTGTACGCAACATTCTAGATATGGGTTCAAAGTGACCGTAGTTGGTGCGGTGAGTTCGGATCAGGAAGAGTTGGACAAATCTTAGTTTACGGGGATTGGGAGTGAATGCAATATTTTGCGTTATTCTCGAGCAGTCGATGTTTCCAGTCAATAACTGGTGGATAAAAAGTACATCAGCGACCTCACGACGTTTTTTAGGGTATGCATGCTAATTAGTTTTAGCCTATTTTCATAGGGGGGTAATCCGTATGGATCGGCCCAAGGCAGACCTCGAAGTGTGAAACGGATAAACCTGCGTTGGACTGCTTCTATTCTTTGTATGTGGATTAGTTTATAGGGTGACCAAACTTGGCTGCAATGTTCAAGAAGAGGTAACGTGTGGGTTGAAAAATTCTTTTGACCAGCGTTTGATAGATCCAAGTGCAGAGTTAGCTTTATTTATAATGCTGTCAATATGTGCGTCGAAATTCAATTCTCTGTCGCAAATTATTCCTAGATCCCGTACTTGGGTAATGGAAGGAATAGGCTCATCGCAGATGAAGTAGTTTCTTGCGGGAATAGGTTATCGCTTAGCATTTGCTGACATTAAGCTCCAAAAAGTTTTTCTTGCACCATATCGAAAACTTATTTAAGTCATCTTGCAGGCAATGGGAGTCAGAAGGCAATGAAATGACTGGATATTCTCATGTCATCATCGAAAATAGAAAAACCGTCAGGATAAAGATGATTAGTCCAAGATGACTACCCTGAGGGACACCAGATGTTGCTTTAATGGGGTCGGATATTGAAGATCTGAATATTACACTGTATTCCCGATCTTCTAAATAGGATTTGGTCCATGCCACAAAATGAGGAGAACGCCAAGTTTTTTTAGTTTAAAAATTATAAGTTGGTGAGAAATTTTATCGAATGCCTTGCATTTATCGACTTCATCACCGTCTTCTAAAGCATGAAGCGTCCTAGAGACGAACTCTGTTAGGTTAGTGGTGGTTGATTTACCTTTCATGAATCCGTGCTGATTTGTACAGATAGTTGGCCTACAGTACGGAAGCAGTTGTTGATAGACTATGCTTTCAAAAAGTTTGGGTACGCAAGAAAGTTTTGCTATGAGCCTATAATTATCGATTTCGCCCTTATTTCCTTTTTTATGAATAGGGATGATGTAAGATCCCTTCCATAGGAAAGGTAAAGTACCTGTTGAGACCGACAAGTTAAATAGGGCAGCTAGGGGAGGACCGAAATGGTTAACACACTCTTTTATTACAATAGCCGGAAGGCCATCAGAGCCGGACGAAAAATCATTTTTAAGTTTTGTAATGTTTTCAGATACCAAAGATGTTTTTATATTTAGCGAGATGGATGATGTCTCAGGATAGTTTCTTATGTAGCTAAAGTAACTAGGATCGGGTTCAGCTTTACCATAGGTCACGTTACAAAGCCATGTTGAGTTTTGACATCTGCTACGCGAACTCTACCGTCCGGACCTAAATGAGCGCTCGAGGCCTTTCATGCCTAATAATAACCAAGTCATCAATTGCAATGTCTCTTTGAGGGTGTTTATTTATATCGCTTCTGTAATTCATTAAGGTACTCATGTTTTCATTGCAAACAAAATTAGTGATGTAGTAACTTCAGTTTTTCCCATCTTCGTATGTTACTTAAAGAATTCTCACTACAGTTTGGTTCCGGTGGAGCGAGAAAGGTGGCACTAATCAAAAAATGTCCTGGTGTTAAGCTTGGCAGATCGTTAACGTTTTCCGAGATTGGGGATATTGGTCTAGAGTTAAGACAAGCCTCTATTCTAGACAAAAGAGTTGAGAATTCTTCAAATGTGAATTTATGGTCGCCTGCAGTCTTACGGCGATGTGTCTGGAAACTTTTTACGGCCGCCTCTCAGAGACCTTCCATATGTGGGATACATCGGAAGAGAAGGTTTGAAGAAACGATTTAAAGTAATGTTGCCATTATCGGAATAGCAGCCCGATTCAGAGCTGCTAAAAATGATGCAGTCAATAGGTCACTTGTGGCTTCCAAATGAATCGCTTTGATAGCAAAGCACACAAAAAAACAGACATATTCCTTAGTAACTCAGGAAGAACGCCCTGTCAGATTTTTTATGGAGAAGGGGACAGCAAAGTCGAGACCAGTTAGATTAAACGGTCGAGAAAGGGTGGTCCTTTTAGGTGGTAAGGCTGCCATTATTTGAGTTTGAAGTTGTTTTTTATGAATAATACAAATTTTGTAAAAACGAATACATCTCTTAACATGTTTCTTAATCCGAGGTATCCAAAATTCATAGCGAAGTAATCGGATAACAAGCAGTTTGGAAATATGGGCTTGATATGGCAATATTATTGGAAATTTTTCTTTGTAAGTTAGCATGGAATTAGCTAGCCTTCCGTTGGGTCGAATGAGTCCATCGGAATCTATCATTGGATTGAAGCTCAGTAGAAAGTTTTTCTTTGATATAGGTTCTCGTCGAGTGAGAGATAAATATTCTTTCAAAAAAAAAAGATGTTTGGGTAAGCTTAATAATGAACTTTTTTGCGCACCATATTTCATCCTATGATAAATCGATTGTTGTATAAACGAAATCGGCTTTTAATAGAGGATTAATTCGTTTAAAAAAGCGTAATATGTAGCAAAATACATGTACATGCAGTCTTAGGCCAAACTGAAAGTCTTTTAAATATCTCCTTTGCATTATGTGATAGAGTAATTAAATACGACTTAACAGGTCTAGGCTCCATATTCCCATTATCTATTGGTTTTGCACATCTGAACACAGACCACTACGATTAGGGTTGGCGGAACCAAGGCGGCTCATTCCACCACAAGCTACTGCTCTGGAGAGCAATGCACGACATACCACTTGTGGCCAAATCAGCGGGACTATCTGCTTACCGCACATGCAACCACTTGCAGTTAGGGAGATTGGTTTGAATTTGGGAAACGCGATTTCCGATAAAGGTTTTCCAAGTGTATGGAGGTTTTTCCAGCCATGCCAGAACGATGGAACTGTCAGTCCATAAAACAAGTTCATGGTGCGAAATATTTAACTGGGGAATGATACGTTTGATCAATTTCGAAAGAAGTAGGGCACTACATAATTCAAGTTTAGCTAGTGACAGTTGTTTGACTGGGGCTACCTTACTTTTGGCACAAAGCAGCTGAGAAGACCAACTTAATATATCTTCTTGAATGCGTATATACAAAGCAGCTGCGTACGCTTTCTCAGAGGCGTCACAAAAGCCGTGGACTTGCAACAAACTTTCTAGAGTATAATTAATCCAACGTGGAACGTGAATTGTTTAAATACTAGGCAAAGCAGCAAAGAATAACTTCCAGCGTTGACATGTAAGGGGCTTAAGTGGCATACCCCAAGATGCTCCATCCTGCCAAATTTGTTGCATTATCATCTTTGCAGAAATTATAATTGGTGTAAGTCAACCTGCTGGATCGAAGAGTAGAGAAATGATTGATAAAACCACGCGTCAGTTATCTGATATATCGATGCCCATTTCTTTAAAGAAAAATCGGCTGAATTCAAGGCCATGGAAAATTCCTTTTGTGGCTGTAAGGCTGAGGTGAAATCGTACGATCCCGAAGGAACATCGTCGACATAAAAATCATTCCTTAGAATAGAGGATGCAATTGGAAACTGATTTCGTACAACGTCTGCTAATTGTTTTAGTGTTCGAATGGCTTAATAGGGTGTACAGTTAATTCCGAAGAAGACGGTTTTCAATTCATAGTCCTGAAAATTGACTGTCGGAAGAGGAGGAAGAGGATTTTAGATTAATACCATCTAAAAGAACGATTGGATACAAATCTGTACCGATAATGAAGTCGATCTTAGAACTTTCGTAAAAGAAAGGGTCAGCTAACTCAAAGAATTTTACCTGAGATTGTTTAACGCTGAGAGTGTATGAAGGTAAGTTACATGTTAGGCGTTTCAATACGATTGCATTGAAAGTAAGGGTGAACGATTTCATTTCTTTTGAGCCCAAAACAAGAGAGTATAGTTTCGAGGAGTTGTTGTTACAACTGCATTCATGCCCGAAATATCAGCTTGAATGGGTATTACTGGAAGGTGTAACCTTCTCTGCGCTTCTTCAGATATGAAAATTCCTACCGAGATGACGAACTTCGATCAAAGCAGTCGCGAGAAGAATGCGTCTATTATTTTGGGTAAAGAAGTATTGAACCTGTGTAGGTTTAGCTTCAGTAGTGGACTGTATATTGTTAAAAAGTGTTTGGGGTGATGCATTTTTTGGAGAGCTATACGTATTAACTGAAGAGGTAGCATATCGACCTTGGGACTGGTGAGAAAAATGTAAAAGCGTGTAATGTTTTTCTCTACAAATCTTACAGGTATGAAGACTTTAACAATCTTTCTCGAAGTGGCTGGAGTTAGGGAATTCCTACAGCGCTGAAAGGAATTTACCTTTGAAATCCTATCTGGGATAGATAATTGTAAAAACTTTGTACAAATTCGAAGAGGATGGGAGTCTTGGCACATAGGACTAGTGAACCTTTTGGCGTTTGTGTGAAAAGAACGGTGATTTAGCTTTTGCGCAGAAACAGAAAATCTGATACTGATTTGTTAGAAACGAGTCCATCTCTGACCATTCAGCGCGGTCATGTGGCCTTTCGAGAGCATATTCTCCGGAAGACGTAATGAGCACAAAAACACTAAAATTGGATCCCACGATTTTGTATCCATTTCATACGATTTCAAGATTAAAAGACAATCGTTTACATTACTTTGAAGTTTTTTGACATTCTTCTCAGACGCCAAACTTATCAGAGGTAAGTTAAAAAGGATTTTTAACTGATTGTTTACGAGAACTTTTTTGTTTTCATATTGGTTAGATAACGCATTCCAAGCTAAGTCATTGTCAGCGGTAAGCAAAAATTTAGAAACAATACTGTGTGCTTCACCTTTGGTTTTAGCTCGCAGGTGAAATAGTTTTTGCGCTGCGCATATCTTTGGGTGATTGATATATGTATATAGCCGTAAATAAATCCCTAAAGGACGGCCAGTTAAGATAATCACCGTAAAATATTTCTGTGTCGCAAGGTGCGATTTTTATGCAACCCGAAATCCCAGTGTTTAAAATGGAATCAGAAGTGGATTGAACTTTTTTCGTTGACGCACTTTTGGAGTCCAATTGGAATAATTCAATTTTTCGAATTAAATCGACAATCTCACTTAAAATTGTTATAAATATGCCTAATGACGATCTTCAGGGTGACTAACTAGAACTGCAACTTTTTAAAATGCTATAATTTTTTTATTTTTTAATAAATTTTATTGTGCCAAAGCAAAAAAATGTTAGAAAATACATCAATTTTCAAATTGTATCAGTAGTTTTCAATCTGTCCACTTTTGGCGCGAATAATGGCCTTGAGACGGCCGAAGAAATCATCGCACGCTGCACTCAAGTGGCTCTGCGGTATTTTTGTTTGAGGTGGTTCAAACTTTGGTATTTTTGTAGTGCCAACCTTCGCCTTCAAAATACCCCAGACAGAGAAATCCAACGGATTTGCATACAGAGAATTTGCAATCCATTTTGTCGAAGAAATGAAGGGTGGAACATTGTTTTTCAACCAATCTTGGTTGACGCGCGCTTTGTGAGACCGTGCCGAGTCTTGTTGATGTGCACGGCCTCCGACCGAAATGATTGTTTGCCCAAGGCTTCAATACTGTCTCTAAGGCAGTTTTACGGTATACGAACGCATTAATTTTAACACCACGGTTCAAAAATACAAGCGGAGAGTGACCATCGGCGGTAATGGCGGCCCAAATCATCACCGTCAGTGCTGCCTGCTTTCTCGTGGCCGTCCGAAGGTGTAAATTTTCGAAGGACCTATCTGGCAAGAAAACACGGTCATTTTGTTCGTTGACACATTGCTCTATAACAAATGGCGACTCATCGGAAAAAACCAAATTCGGCAACTCACCACTTTCGTGCAAGAGTAGTTTCGCTCTTCGCTCCTTCGCTCTTTCGACTCTAACTTTTTTCTGTGCGGTGTAAGATCGTGTGCTTTTTGGAACTTCAATTGCTTGAGCCTAAGCTCGTTTTTCAGTATGTGTTGCATCCGTTCCAACGATATGTTGAACTCACTAGCCATTTTTCTTCCACTTCGACGCGGATTTCGCTCAATTCGAGCCTTCACTTTCCGAACCATTTCTACCGATGCTGTTGTTTTTGTATGACCACCACCATGGCGTTTTGCAACGCTGCCAGTATCACGGTAACGAGCTATGGTTCGAGACACAAATGATTTATTTACGCTGAGGTGCTGGAGGGCTCTAACGATAGCTACTTGTGGTTTTCCAGCCAAATATAAAGCAATCACACTATCACGTTTGAATTCCATCGCAGATAAAAAATTTTCAACACAACTGAGGCTTGTAAATAATAAAATTATCTGTCATGTATCAAAATTTGAGCTTACGGTAATGAACGGTTTGGAAATTATAGCAGTCTGAAGTTGGTTGCAGTTCGAGTCAGTCAGGGTGTATATTTGGCTTTAATAGACTCTAAATCTTCTTCGCATGCCGATTGATTAGATTTGAGGCAAAACAGATATGACTTTTTAATTTCCTACCCCACAATGACCTCAACTCAATTTTCGAAGCTCCTAATGTGACTGAAGTTTGATCACACACTGGGATTTCACCAAAATTCTTTTGAAATTCCGTCAAAAGGTATGTGGACAAAACAAAGTCGTCAAGTCCGATCATGACGAGAAGCGAATATGGACGCCGAAATACTATTCAAGGAATTTAAACTGAATTAAGAATATATAATGAACAACACGGAGTTACTTTTTGCTTTGTTATGTGGGTACTAATAACCTTGTGCGACTATTTGAACTTGAACTTTATCCACTTATGCATACACAAATGTATATATTGGTCTATAACTTCTTACTTCGCACTTCTTTGTGCGGTTTGCTAAGAGATGGCATAACTTGTATTTTTCCATTGGAACATGCGTTGGAAAGCTACTGCCATTGTACGTCATTTCAGTATATGTCATTCATTTGAAGCGTAAACAACAATATATTTTTTTTCACTCAAATTTGTCGAACTTTGTGTCTGAAAAAGTTTTTTGCGGGGAGTTCTTCTTCATTACTTTAATATGGTGAACATGCGCTAGTTGAGCGAACGTGCCAAAAGTGGTTTGCACGATTTAAAAGTGACGATTTTGGCTTGGAAGACGTTGAATGTCCTGGGCAGCCAAAAAAGTTTGAAGATGAAGAACTGGAAGCATTACTCTATGAAGATTGTTGCCAAACACAAGAAGAGCTCGCAGAATCTTTGGGTGTCACTCAAGCAGCTATTTCAAAACGTTTAAAAGCAGCTGGATATATTCACAAGGAAATTGGGTTCCACATTAACTCAACCCGAGAGGCGTCGAAAGGCGGTTTTGCATGTCCGAAATGCTGCTGGAACGCCGCAAAAGGAAGTCATTTTTGCATCGGATTGTTACTGGTGATGAAAAATGGATCCATTATGACAACCTCAAGCGCAAAAAATTATATGTGGAACCCGGCCAACCAGCCAAATCAACCGCAAAGCCGAATATCCATGGCGTGAAGGTAATGCTCTGTATTTGGTGGGATCAGATGGGTGTGCTCTATTATGAGCTGCTAAAACCGAGTGAAACCATCAACGGACATGACAACGCTCGGCCCCACGTTGCTATTCCGGTTAAGAACTATTTGGAAAACAGTGGATAGGAAGTCTTACCACACCCGCCTTATAGCACAAACCTTGCTCCTTCTGGCTACCATTTGTTCCGGTCGATGCAGAACGCCCTCACTGAAATACGGTTCACATCAGAGCAGAATATCAAAAATGGGCTTGATTCGTTCTTGGCTGCCAAGCCGGCGCAGTTCTTTTGGGATGGGATCCACAAATTGCCAGAAAGATGGGAAAAAGTCATAGCTTCAGATGGGCAATACTTTGAATAATACTATTGTACATGTTTTTCTTCAATAAATGTTCAAATATATACGAATTAAAATATATACCCAATATATATATATATGGGTATGATATTTACAAATTTTATCTATATTATATTTTACATAAGTATTTTAAAATTATTTGTAATTTATTGCTCAAAAAATATAACTTTTGCACTGAGAAGAAAACAATTCACGTACCTTTTACAAAACTTTTCACTGCTGAGCTGTTGCTCAAAAATTATTTGTTTGGCACGTGGTGAATTAATCCCGATGACTTGACTCTGCACCGAATGATATATGTATGACTTGTAGTGTATGAATAAGATTTTTTTTTTTCGTCCAGTTTGCAGGAGATTATCGTGTGAATCGATGGTTGATAGGGAAACAAGTGTTGACGATTAATTAAAGGCGGTGCTGTACCCCTTTGTGGTGTTCGTGGAAATCGCAGACGATGTGGATCTTGATATTTGTCGATCGAAAGAAGAAAAATATTTTGATGATAACGGGCTGCGCTGCGATATGCTTGGATCTTGCAGTATTTTATGTTAAACATTGTTGATGATTTAATAGATGAGTTTGGATTTCTTGGTATGTAAAGTAAGGGTAATGATCGAGATCTACCGATCGTGAACTGAATCAGTAATATTCGATGGAATCTTACGAAGACAAAAAATTTTGATAATGGAATAATTATCCGGCTCGAGGGACCAAATGTTTGGTTGCTGGGCGATTATATGCCCAGGTCGCTGGTTTTCTGATTTCTGGTTAAGGAATCTCTCGTTGACAAAAAAAAGAAGAGTGGTTTAAATCTTCAAATATTTATTACTTGCTGGCAGGTCTTACCTCATTGAGGGTTCGTACAAGAAGAAGGTTGTTAGTGATTAAGGAAACGGAAAGAGGCAGTTCAACAAAATTAAGTTCTATTCGACATAAGTGATCTCTTACGCAAAATAATATAAGCTGCATAATCGTCGATAAGATAGTTGTGCAGGTTTACACGTGAAAACATTAGTGATTTTGTTTTGTCTTCATATACTTTTGGATGTGTTAAAATGTCAGATTTTGTGCCAAATAATCATCATTTGTGGGAAGAGTTGATTTTCTTCTTTCATTTGAATAAAACATCGGCTAAGGCGCATCGAAAAGCATCTAAGAAGTTTACGGAGATGCTGCTCTAAGTGACACAACGTGCCGTGATTGATTCCGTCGCTTCAAAGACGGTGATTTCGATGCTGACGACCGTCCACGTAAAGGAAAGCCAAAATCTTTCGGAGACGCTGAATTGGAAGCATTGCTCGATGAAGATCCGTTCCAAACACAAGAAGAGCTTGCTTCAGCATTTGGAGTTACCCACCAAGCCATTTCCAAGCGATTGCATGCATTGAGAATGATTCAAAAACAAAGAACTTGGGTTCTTTATGATTTGAAGCCAAGGGGGAGGAAAAAAGTCATGGGGACTCTCCGGTCATGCTACGTCGTTGGCTCGATTGAATATACACGCTGCAAAGGTTATGCTGTGTATTTGGTGGGACCAGGTTGGTGTTATTTATTATGAACTGTTGTAACCAACGAAACAACGAAACCATCACTGGAAAACTTTTTTTTTCGACTTCAATCGATGCGATTGAGCCGAGCATTGCGCGAAAAACGACCGCAATACGAGCAGAGGCACGAAAAAGTGATTCTACAGTATGACAAAACCCGGCCTCCCTTTGCCAAAACCGTTAAAGATTACCTATCCTACCCCCCAAATTCCCCTGATATTGCGTCGTCCGATTATTACTTGTTCCGTTCGATGGCAGATGGCCTGGCTAATCAGCAGCCCCGCTCATATGAAGACATCAAGAAATACCTTGATTTGTGGAATGCCTCAAAAGATAAACACTTTTACCGTAACAGTATTCGAGCTATGCCAGAAAGGTGGGAAAAAGTTGTAACTAGCGAGTAATACTTTGAATGATTCATTTCTAACCAGTTTTTTACAATAAAGTTGCATTTTCCTCAAAGATAACTTAGTTGCGCACCTAATAAAGGGTGATTTATTGTAAAGTTTGATTTATAGTGTAAAATAAAATACATAATTTTAAAAGAAAACTTAAAATGTCTATTACTGGTTTCATGGCATTTATTTTTTGAAAATGACATTATGTAAATGTTGGCCACGACTACGTCTGAGTTGATCCACTTTTGGGAGCATAGTGACTGGTATATCGCGGATAGCACGAGTAATGTTGGCTTCCAAAGATCAATCGTAGCTGGCTTATTCTTGAAGACCTGAAACTTTACATATCCCTAGAGAAAATAATCCAAAAGTGTGATATCAGATGATCTAGGAGGCAAATTAAGTGCTCACCAAAATGATTTCTCAACAGGTCCTTTGTTTCACGCGCTGAATGGCTCGTCGCGCCATCTTGTTGAAACCAGTGTTCACCGAGACCATGTGCTTGAATTTCAGGAAGCACATAGTCCGTTAACATGGCGCGATAACTGTTCCCATTGACGGTAACATTCTGATTTGCCTCACTGTTGACGAAATATGGACCAATGATTCCACCAGCCCATAAGCCACACCATACCGTTGTTTTTAATGGATATAATGGTAGCTCTTGGTACTCTTCGAATTGCTCATCAGCCCAAGTACGGCAATTTTGTTTATTAACGTATCTACTGAGCCAGAAATGGGCTTCATCACTGAACAAAATTTTACGATAAAACACCGGATTTTCATTGAATCGATTCGTTACGGTCTTTGCGTACACTCTCAGCTACAGCTGCTATAATGTGTTCATTACATGCTGGATGTGTTCTAACCGATCGAGTATAATCCACTAATGTAAGCTGTGACTCAAATTTGGAGACACTGTTGTGGTATGAGTCTTTCCATGATGACCATTGAAAATTAAACCTCACGATGAATTACCCCTTATTATTAGAATTGCTTTTGTGATGGGCTCTTTAATTTTTTTGCACAGAGCCCATGGTATCTGTGGAAATAGTTGTTCTAACAACAGACCTTAGCATTTTTGAAATTGATAATTGTGCCCTTCAGCTTATTCATTATTTATTTGTACGCCGTGCCTCAAGGATTTAAGTCCGCTGTTTCGCACAGGCGCTTGAAGCGTGTGGTTGTGTGTAAGTCTGTATACGTCAACTTTTTTTTCCACGATAAATCGCCAACGAATGATGATGCGTTTTCGTGCAGAATCGCGGCCGTTAAATTTTGAACAAAACCCACAAATGAATTTTTAAGTTATTACAAAAAAAAAAACAACATTTACAAAATTCAATCGATTTTTTCTTAAATATAGACAACTCTTTCGAAAGTTTCGCAGTACTAGTCAATATTTCAAATTTCAAAATCGGGCCAGAATTATCTGAGATACGACAATTTTAAATTGGATGCTTTTACGTACTCCTTTTTGATTATGAGGGGATAAGAACATATTGAAACAAGGTATGTCTTGTTTTTTTATTATTTTTTTTTTTTAATTATTGAAATTATTGATTGATTTTTTGAATTACTGATTTTAATTCATTGGCTAATACCATTTGCAAGTGTTTTGGGAGATTATCCAAAATCATCATCATCGTTTACCGTTTTATTGTTTAACTTGCTCATAGTATATTAAGCCCATGTGGTTCCACCAGGAACACAGCATTATTCCTTCAAAAGCAGATCCGCTATTGATGTTGTTGTGGAGTTTTCCCTATTATTTAGGCTCTTCTTATTGGCTCTACCATAACCTTTCAAGCTTAACTGGTCAGGCTCAACCAGTTTTTTGACCATTTTCGTATTAAATTATCCTAAATTCAAATAAGATATAAAATACCAAAAACCATCGGTGAATACTACAAGTTTTCTTTATCAGGAAGTTCTTCTCGTTACCCACCAGTCACGTTATTTAAATTTTTTATCAGGGCATAGAAGTTAGCAAGCGATCGCCACAACAACGTATTTACACAAAGGGATTGATCATATTGCGATCGACGCCAAACACGCTTTCCGAGGGGCCAACATGGACTCAAATCATTAACTTCTTTCTGCTAGGACACGATTGTATCTATAACAAGCACAACGGAGTCAATTATGACCAACAAAGCTCGACGCCAAACACGCTTTCCGAGGAGCCAACATGGACTCAAATCATTAACTTGTTTCTGCTAGGAAACGATTGTATCTATAACAGGCACAACGGAGTCAAGTATGACCAACAAAGCTCGACGTCAAAAGCTGCAGTCGCAAGAGACCGCTATACACTTTGATGATCTCGTGTCCCTCAAGCTCTCTTGAAATCCTAACACTCATACACAAGCAATAGAACAGCAATGAATCTGTTGTCAACGAGCCCTCCGAGAAACTGCTTTTGGCATGATTGGTTTTAAGGCGCGGTTTCAAAAATACCTATGCAGACTGTATAACGACGCTGTCGGACAGGACTAAGACAACAGAAAATTCCGACCGACCCCTAAGGTTAATTAAGGTAGCAATATTTCAGATCGAAACTCACCATCTCTTTTGCTGACTTCAAAGCCGCATATGGAGGAGCTTTAAAAAGCCATGTCTAGATTTGGCTAGAAAAACCTGTCAGTTCGAGTATGGAGAGTTCCCGCTGCCCCTCGTAAGAGGATGACATTGATGTGAGCAAAAACGTATGCCGCCAATGAAGCATTCGTTAGTATTAAGGTGAAAGCAGCTAAAATGTAGCTAAGAGTAAACAAGGGCAATCCAAAGTACATGCTGTCAGCACAAAAGGACACTCACCAATCATTGCCTTGGCTAGAACGTCACCTCTAGAATTTATAGTTTCGAGGTGGTTAAGTTCTTCGACTACCTTGGCTCTGCAGTTACAAGCACCGCCATCATAAGCGCTAAAATCAGACGCAGAATTAGGTACTCTTCCCAATCGCTGTTTCTTTGGGCTCTGGAAGCAATTGAGCAACAGGGCTCTTTTTCATAAGACCAAACTGCCTTTATAAAAGACCCTTATAATCCCGATCCTACATTATGACACAGAGGTTTGGACCTTGTGAAAAGCTAATGGAGAAACACTTAGTTGTTTCAAGAGAAAGATACTGCGTCGATCATTTTGTATTGACGAAGAAGGGGGAGATTCCAGCACGAACTGTGCGGGATGAACAGCGACATCGGTCTAGTCAAGTATGTATCTATGAAATCAGCATCTGAGATAGCTGGGCCATGTTGAACGAAATAACAACATAGCGCCGCCCCAAAGAATCATCGAGTTCAACCCAAAGGAAGCCCGCTGGTGAAAGATTGCGTTAGTTAGAGAGATTTGTCGGTTAAGGCCCAAGTTTACTTCGGACTTAAATGCATAGATGAATTAACATAGATGAATTAACGCAAAATGATGTGGCTTCAAATCTGGGCCAACACTGAGTAATGTATTTCTTTGACGTCACCGCCATTCCGGTGCGCATTAGTAAACCTTTGTACTCTAGTACCATTCGGAAAAGGCAAAATATCGTAGGTCCCTCAAATCATAGAAGAATTTTGAATTATTCTAAATTAAAATACAACTATGTCAATTCTTAATTACAGTCTACTTGCTCAGCTTTGTTGTTTCAACAATCGTTGCAAACTTTGTCGTTGGCTCTGCCTTATCTCTGCAAAAATAAATAAACGTATTATATTGTATTTGAAATTAAAATTTTACTTATTTAGATTTTGATTTAAAAACAAATATCACCTCCAACAGAATCTGTCATAACTTCGTTAATAAGTTAATTTTAAAGTTTGCCCAAGTGACAGGGTGAATACTTGTAACACAGCATAATTTCAAATGGAAAGACAAAGTTAATTTAAAAGAGTTCAAAAAGTTTTCCAAGTTTCAACAAGAATGTGTGCGTTGATGCAAAAAGTTGCATGTCCCTTTAATCTCGGACTAATCTACAGCCAGCTATCTCAGCTCCAGCAATTTGTGACACCCGCAGTCAAAACAAGTCTATCAGAGTTGAGCCTGATAAACTGTACAGTCATCATGTATTCATATCTAAAGACTGACTATACTCGTATTTTGTGAATTGTTGTCAATTATTTCAAAAATCTTTAACACTAATAATAGCGGTATCATCCGAAAGTCGCATTTGACTATGCAGAATGTTTTTGAAGAAATTTTAAAACGATAATCCTTTCAGATGCTTCCTTTGTAAACTCTTAATCACTTCGTCAAGTGATACTCGAAAATCCGTCATGCAAACAAGCATACGAGTTATAGGTATACGAACATGCTGCCGAAGATAGCATACATCGCCATGCAAATCCTTACAGCAAGTATCTGAAATCTGCTGCAGGATTAACTTGTCGTTAAGTTGCTTAGAATAAAGGGTGTGCATATTGTTTTCGTGTGGAGAGGAAGAAATTAAAAATATTTAATTTGATGTATTTTTATGTTGCAGTATTGAGTTATCATAATAATCATGGAGAGAAGTAGATGAACGTATTTATGGGTAAGGAACTAGCCGATTGGTTTAAAATACGAATACCTTTGTGATTTAGTAGAAGTTGAACTTGTAACAAACCCAATTTATATGTATTAAATAATTAAAAGGATAATAATTCGAACTCCCCGAACTGTTTTCCTTAACCTAAATGATATGCTTATGTGTGCAAAGCAAAGCTGCTTCCTCTTATTCAAGTGGATGGTATTCCCTTAAATCCAAAAGCCCAATCTTGAATTCACCCTTAACCAATCGACTAACAGAATTATATCTTTCACCGAATTTGTTCAAATTCGTCAAACTGATGACTAGAAAGCTGAATTTTTATAATTTTTTTTTTTTTTTTTTTTTTTTTTTTTTTTTTTTTTTTTTTTTGGAAAAAGCTTTTACTGGAATTTCTCACTCATTCGTAGAGATGAATCATTGCTTCAATGATAAAGTACTAAGAATAGCATTTTCTAGCCCGTCCCTAAAAAAGGCGAAACTTCCTCTGCTCCTAAAGACCAATTGCACTTACGTCCTTTCCTGCCAATGACATGGAAACGCTGATGAAATATCGCGATATACGAAAACTTATCAATGACCAGTTGTACGATTTTCGTAGCACCAGGTCCACTGATGATTTATTGAAATGTCTTACCGAAAAGTGGAACTAAAACCTACACCAATCTGGTGAAAGCAAGATAGTTGTACTTGATATTTCCATGGCATTTAACAGAGTTTGACATCATGCTATTTTGTTGAAAATACATGCATTTGGGATTGGTGACTTATTTCTTCAGTGGATAGGAAACTTCCCTTTAGAACGTTCAATTCAAGTTGTTTTTGAAGGTTTCAAGTCTAATATTCATAACACACATTTTGGTGTGCCCCAGGGGTCCGTTCTGTCTCCGACACTCTTTTAAATTGTATGCTAAGCTTAGTAAAATTCCGATATAAACAGCATTACTAAATAGAGAACCATCAAGAGAGTGAAATTTAAGGCATCCAAAAAACAATGATGTCTGCTTGCGGTAAAGCCAAATCTAAATACCCAGCCATTATCCATGAATGGCACTTGTATCGTTGGATTATAAAAGGGTTTTATCTCCCCAAAATGCTAACATCTGGTCAGATGCTCCTAAAATCCCTCTGCATCTGCTAGATAGGATTCAAAATCATGTGATGAGATTCATAGGTAACGCTTATATCACAAAGTTATTTGACAACCTCGAGCACCGACAAAATTTCTCCTCTGAAATATACTGATTCTTTTTTTAAGCCATACAACTACCTTTAGAATGCCGTACCGAGCTCTCTATTCCATAGCCATTATAACCTGCAAACATTCAAAACCAGCATGTACATCGGTATTTCTTCTTCTTTCCTCCCTAACTCTCTTTCGACCAAGCTGTGTGAAAACATCGTAAGGATACGTAAAATCCTTTCAGCGTTAATCACAAGAAAAAAGTGACCTATCATGTCGCCAGTAAGCAGCCAACTGAACTTTTTTTTTTATTATTATTAAGGAGGTCATGTCCGAGGTTAAAAGGTTTTAAAAGTTTTTTTTTTTTTGTGGAAAATGAAATACAATTTTCTTATGATAATTATATGTTTTTATTAGCTACTAAATAATACAAGAAAATTGTTTGTTAAATAAAAAAAATAAATATTTTATTGTAACTTGATCTCGGTGTGGTAAAGTAGGTCTCTGTAGGTGGCCCAGGTGCAGATTTAAATGAATTGAGTGAAAAATAACGGCGTTATAAAAAAAATCAAAAATCGACTGTTTCTGGTATCGGACAGAACCATTCATGTGTAAAATTTCAGCTGAATCGGTCCGGGACGACGGATAAAAAGTAATTTCGCGTTTGAAATTTGAAGAAAAAAATTTTCATTACTATAAAAATTGATATTTACATTAATCATCTATTCCTGGCGTGTTTCTTCATAAACATCATTTTCAGCAACTCTCGCTGATCTATGCGCGTTTCTCTACTACCCGTGGAAGGGTGGAGATTTCCGCGGATGCCACTCTACCATATGTACTATATCGTCATTGCAATTTACTTGGTGGTTAACGGCAGACCCTAAGTACAATATTTAAAACTTTCGCACTTTGGTACAATGACTCTTTCTAAATAGATGTCAGGAGTTGGGATTGACGGTTTGGAAAAAAATTATTAAGAATCGATTGAAGGCGTGTCATGTCATTGCCTATCATAATAGCGGTATCATCGGTGAAAAGAAGATAACTTGGTTTGGACTAGTTTGAGAAAAACGCGTTTGAAAATTTGGGAGTGAATAAATTATGAAATTTGTCAACTAAAAGGGAATCATCGACACCAGGCCCATAGTTACGCTACGGTAGATAGAATGGTGTCAATTTGTATTTGTCGCCGATTCTATGCTTTCTTTTCTTGCATTCTCATAGACGGGTTCGCATTCGCTTTTGAACGTGTCCCACGCACCTTACGGTTTCGCATTCAGTAGAGTCGCCATCCCCGGCGTAATTATTATACATAACTCCATGCTTTTCGACGAATTTTGGAAACAATTCTTTCATGGCGTCTACTTTCATTTTGCTGCCGATCAGTAATGATTTATTTGACAATTTTCATCATGATTAAATTTCCATTCCTCATATTACCCAGTATTTTTATGTTTATTCCAATAGTTAGATTCAGCACAATAAGAAAATTTTACAAGAAAATCAACGACTTTTCCTGTAAACTTACCAATGAGGTAAGACCCACGTCACGTATCGTCTCCTGGAACGGTTGTTATATATTTGTTTTAAGACCAATTGAACTATACTTGAAGCAGTAGAATGAATGTTATTAATTATCATATCATACGTCGTTTATTGAAGCGGAGGTGGTAAATCCATGAGTCCACAAAATTTCATAACTCTACGCAAACCAATCCCCAATAAGTGCATAACAAAACAGAATCGTGTATTTATTTCGTAAGCTTTTAAAACCGAGTTCTCGAGTGCTTTCAATTGAGATTTGAACATCACTATCACGCTTTTTACGTTTTACACATTCCGATAAGACAGAAAACACGGTCAGAAAATTCAGAATTCGAACCCCGATGTTTGAATCTTCCAGTGCGGATGTCTCATGATCAGTCTTAAATTTTTTTTCACTGGAACTAATATTCTCGTCGGAAAGTTTTTCGACAGTATGCCGATTTTTGGGATCGATGAGCTTCTTGAGAACCTTTATTTCTGATATCAATTTTCTTCAGAATATTTATTCACAAACGAAAATTTACTGTAACGCACAGTTGAAAAAACGGCAAGCTACTAATAAAACGTACATATTTCTGGTAAATAATAACAGTCGTATGATATTTCCGTTAGATCTGGAGCCGAGCGCCCAAAAACACGATAGAATCATAAAATAGGTCTAAAGACTCTCTGCTCTAAAGTTCGCTTGCCGCTACCTACCTTTCGGTTCGACGCCGCAAAACTCGCTTCTACTGTTACTGGCTTATTTATCGAAATATTTTCTTGGTGTTTTCATCAGATATTCTTGAGTTCTCAAGCTTCAAGAAAATGCAACAATAAAACAATTTTTTTACTAGATACGCGAGATCTGCACAAATGAACAAAAGTATACTGATAATGCCCTCGTTTATAATTAATTTTCCTAGTCATGTTTGGTGCAATACACTTAGAGTTCATGAATTCGTTACTTTAATATTATATTTAGTATTTTTAATTTTATTTTTATTTAATATTATTATTCTTAGTTTTGAATTCACTTATTAATGTATTTGTTGTTTACATACGGATTTGTTTAAATTTGTTTTATTTTTATTTATTTATTTATATGTTTTTAATTGTTAATTATTTATTTATACATTTATTTATTATTTTTTGTAATTATTGGGTATGTAATTTAATTCGTGTGGTTTTTTTCTTCAAAATTTGAATGTTTATTTAAGAAAATCATGTACAATAGTATTATTCAAAGTATTGCCCATCTGAAACTATGACTTTTTCCCATCTTTCTGGCAATTTGTGGATCCCATCCCAAAAGAACAGCGCCGGCTTGGCAGCCAAGAATGAATCAAGCCAATTTTTGATATTCTGCTCTGCTGTGAACCGTATTTCAGTGAGGGCGTTCTGCATCGACCGGAACAAATTGTAGTCAGAAGGGGCAAGGTCTGGGCTATAAGGCGTTTAGGGTAAGACTTCCCATCCATTGTTTTCCAAATAGTTCTTAACCGGAATAGCAACGTGGGGCCGGGCGTTATCATGATGGAAAATTATCGTGTCTGGTCACATATTCCGGGCGTTTTTCGGCTACTGCTCTCTTCAAACGGATTAATTGTGTTCGGTAGCGTTGTCCATTGATGGTTTCACCCGGTTTAAGCAGCTCATAATACAGCACACCCATCTGATCCTACCAAATACAGAGCATTACCTTCGCGCCATGGATATTCGGTTTTGCCGTTGATTTGGCTGGTTGGCCGGGTTTCACATATGATTTTTTGCAGTTAGGGTTGTCGTAATGGATCCATTTTTCATCACCAGTAACAGCAGCATTTCGGACATGCAAAACCGCCTTTCGACGTCTCTCGGCTTGAGTTCATGTGGAACCCAATTTCCTTGCTTTTGAATATATCCAGCTGCTTTTAAACGTTTTGAAATGGCTGCTTGAGTGAAATCCAAAGATTCTGCGAGCTCTTCTTGTGTTTGGCAACAATCTTCATAGAGTAATGCTTCCAGTTCTTCATCTTCAAACTTTTTTGGCTGCCCAGGACGTTTATCGTAGTCCAAGCCAAAATCACCAACCCACTTGCACCCATCGTGCAACCCACTTTTGGCACGTTCGCTCAGCGAGTGCATGTTCAAAATAAACTTCCACCAAAAGACGATGACTTTCGGCAGCAGTTTTCTTCATATTAAAGTAATGAAGAAGAACTCCCCGCAAAAACACTTTTTCAGGCACAAAGTTCAACATATTTGAGTGAAAAAAATTATTGTTGTTTACGCTTCAAATGAATAACATATACTGAAATGACGTACAATGACAGTAGCTTTGCAACGCATGTTCCAATGGAATAATAACAATGGAATAATACAAGTTGCGCCATCTCTTAGCAAACCGCACGAATAGAATAGAATAGAAAATTTATAGACCCAATAAATCATTTTTATTATAGTCACTATTATTATTATTATTATTTATGTATTTATTTCTGTACCAATGTTTAAGTATCAATTTTTTTTTAAAATGTGAAACTCAAACTCAGCTTATGTATTTCTTAAAACTATAAATTACCAATTTTAGATAATGTGCGTTAGATCCGGCCAACAATTATTTTGTTTTTTACTTAAGACAGTAATAAAACTAAAAACTTTTAGTTATCTCTAGTTATCTTCAGAATGGCATTGACAGATATCATCTTCGAATTCTCATAAAATTGTATTGCAAATAAAGACAATATTTTAACACTTGTAAACAATTTTATGGCAACACTTTTCCCCAGATTTATTAATTAAAATTTCCTAAAGACTTTAATCTGACTTAAGGAGATTCCTCACAAGCAAAGGCAAATTCTATTAGTCACATATATTTGTCAAATAAATTTCTACGCCCTAGGTAAATCCTAGGTACTACTATCAGAAAAACTACTGCCATAAATCCAGTCATATTTTAAACAGAACTACCCCTTCGTCTGTATTTGCAAAATACTCATAGATCTTGATTAATCTACAAATCTACACTCGTCAAGAAAATTCAAATCCACAGCAAGATAGATTATTTAATGAATTCAGAGATTTTACTATTAGAATCGTACACATTTACAATGTACTCGTATAGATACCAGCACTCGTAGACCCACCAAACGACTAAAAGAGAATACCTGATGAAGTGTTTGTTCCTAAAATGTGTCAATATCTTTCTTCCGCGTGTTCTGGGAAAACCCGTTAATTAAAATTTGGAAAGTTTGTCTATTAAAGTGATGAGAAGAAGGGATTAACTGATATCCGTGAGCTGATCCTTGCAAATTTAAGGCGAACGACTGAGGAATTAAGGTATCTTTTTAACGTCGTTAATTCCTTGAATTCGACATGTATAAACGTAAAGTATTTTTGAACACACTACATTGCGACTACGGCAATATACGAGTATAAGCGTTAAGGTTTAAACGTTGCCTTTAAAAATATAAAAGATATTTTAAATGTTTATTTTCTTAATGGCCTAAGGTTGCCATTATAACTAATAGGTTAGGTTAGGTTTTGTAGGATAACGTAGTGTCTTGCGCCTAAGGCTCATTATATATCATTGCACTTATGTCTTTGTAGATAACCCCTTGCGTTTCCCGGGTTGCAATTGGGAATTTTGAATTAATGGGAATTGGATTGCAGTTGCTTATTTTGATTTTTGCTTTCCCGTCTCGCGTTGGTTGTCCTTTAGTTCTTGAGCGGGTCTAAGGCATCTTATTATGTAAATTAAATAGCAAATAGTTCTGATAACTCGTTGAAGTAGTAACTTCCTAAAATCATCTGTCTCGAAATACTGAGGCTAGGACGGTGGAGAAGATCCTCTTTTTAACCCATATCTCCACAGCTTCCGCAGAGTTTCTCGTCGGTAAGGCAAAGCTTTATTGCGCTTGATAACAGAAGATCCAACAAAAGATTACTCAGAAGTGAGGAAACCAATAAGCATTGATAGTTTAGCTCTGTCTTGCAAGAGAATCTTACTTGTTTTGTTCCAGCCATAATTACGATTATATTCAATTTTCACAGATTGAAAGGTTTTCCCACCTATCACTGGCTTTAATTTATATCGTTATCTCCACTTGATTTTTAAGAGTACAAAATGGAGGTCTTGTCTGCCATTGTCTGCCATCCTTTGTGGCCAGGGACCCAGCAAAGCTTAACTTAATAGCCTTAAGCTCTTCACTACAGCACTTCACAATCTGTAAATGAATACGGTAATATCCTAGTTGGATATTTCTTTTATTACCGCAAGTTTTTGCTACAGCCAATATCCCAACCTGGAGGACACTGCTGTAGTCTGGAAAACGACGTGAACTTCTTAGGTTCAATTGATCGGAGAAGATCTCAGCGATGGTTCCTATATCCATCTTTGATTTATCCATGAAATAAAGTCAAGTCTTCTATAATTTGGTTCCTGTCCCATGCCTCTCTGCTTAGGAAGATACAAGCAAATAGTGTTTCGTGATGGGGTATTATTTAGTCCATATTGGTGCAGTTCACTTGCAAGGATTAAGGCGTGGCGCTTTGAGTTCGATTTTCACCCATTAAGCTGACTCAAATTTAAAGAACTTTTTCGCCACGGTTTCGTGCGTGTAGAAATCCAGGGGCAAGAAACCAAGTAAATTTTCTAGTCCCGCCTTTGACATTATTCTCATGGCATTAGTTGTGCCAATACATTTACCTTTGTAATTAACCTAAGGTTACTAGTTTTATTTGTGGATTGCAACCATACTAAGCTACTCTAGGTTAAGATAAGTCTGACGCGTACATCCATAGAATAGTTTTGGCCTTAGAACCCCATATTCTGCCAAATATACGGTTGCAGGTAAAGAAAGCGATCATTGCTCGTTCTTCAACACTGAGCTTCCAATGCAGTTTATTATCTAGTACGATACTTAGGTATTTATCACTGTTTTTTTACGGTTTGATGCCCAGCCTACAGACCTTGGCCTGTTCACCGATGAATCAAAGGACATAATTAAGAATTTCAATGGTTCTGAGTAGAAACCTGTTACCGGCTATAAGAAACACATCATCCGCGTACGCAGTGGCTCTCTCTCTCTCTTCTTAGGTTCACAAGTACTTTGTTGTCATTTTGTGTCAACAGGGGAGATAATATCACTCTTCCTTGAGAGGTGCCTGTTGAGGCAGTGACCCTCGATTATGACAGATTAACTCCGACATTATTTATATACGAAATTATTTAGTTTTGTTAGCAATGAAAATGATAGTAATAATAATAATAATTATAATAATAATAATTAATTATAAATATATTTATATAATTATAAATAATTATAAATAAAATCCTTCTACAGTACGGGTCTATCTCCAATGTTGACATCATGTATAGAAGATTTAAGAAAAACAAAAATTAACAAAAATTGCTCCGTTAATACTAATTGTAGAAACTTAATTTAGGACTAAAGTTTTCATCTTGTGTGAGTCTTCAGATATCCGATCCGATGGTAATTTTTGAATTTGGGATCACTTTTCTCCAGAAAATGCTTAGTAAACATAACGTTTTTTTCCTTACGAGCGTAACAATAGCAAAAAAAAATCATCAAGTTTGCAGAAAAACCTATGGATTTTATGATACTTGGGAAAACCTGCAGCAGATAAAGAATAGGAATATATGATTTTTTTAACCACGTTTCTAACACCAATTGACAATAAAAGTGAATTTATAATTTTTAAGTTTAAATTTTATTTGACCACCTGTCAAAATCTTCATTTAATTACACTCTTCTGCATATTAATAATCTTAGAAAGAGTTAGGTTTAAGGTATGAAGGCCTATTTGGAAAAATTACACAAACAAAATTGGTATAAAAGGTTAGAATAAAAAATTAATTCATCAATTCGATTTTTTACGCTGAGTTCACAATTTCTTAAAAACGCTATTTGAAATGTCTGCATTTACAAACTAAGAATACGCTTATTTTATTTACGTGTACGGGCTGTGCAATGGAAGTTCAACCAAAGCGCGACAGCAATACCATTCTAATCGACGACTTTCTAGTGGAGGAGAATTTGGAAATACGAATACGTATCGATTCAGGAACCGGGTTCAGTTTTAGATACACGTCCTAACGCGGAGGCTCCACAAGTAAGAAGAATTCCGTCTGACAAAAGAATACTGGAAGCTGTTAAAACTGATTCATCAATCAGCATCAGACGCTTAGATTTGCAATTCAATGTGTCAAGATATAAAATTTCTAATAAACTGCATGGAGAAAATCTCCATACCAACATACCAGTGTGAAAGAATTGCTGAAAAGAGGCTTGAGTTTTTAGCTGATTACTAGAGCGGAGCTTGGATGACAACGAGTTTGTTAGCAGAATTCTTTGGAAGGACGAATCTCAATTAACAAGAGATGGGATCACAAATTTTCATGATCTTCATACATGGGCTGCGGACAATCCACACACGAGGAGAGATAAGTCATTTCAATATAAATTCAGCGTCAATATGGGGGCAGGTTTAATTGGAAACAAGTTAAGCGGCCCCTTCAAACTACCACCTAGACTATCAAGAGTTTTTGCGAAATGATTTACCAGAACTGTTCAATTATCTTCATCATACGAGTACATATATCCAACAGGATGGTACTCCAGACTAGTTAAAAATTGGCTAGATGAAGAGTACGGTAACCGTTAGATAGGAAAAAATTGACAAGTTCACTGACCTACAGGATCTCCTGACCTTACAGTATTGGATTTTTTCGTATGCGGAAGAATGAAAGAACTTGTTTATTCAACCGGTATAGCAACTTTTAGTGAATTGGAAGACGGTATTATCGAAACGTCATCAAAAGAGAGGCTGCATGTATTGTAGCATTAATAAATATTTGCAGTGCGATCAAATCGATCCAAAAACAGTCTCTGGCATGCATACAAAACCAAGGACAATACTTTGAGCACCTGTTATAACTATTTTAGTACACATAAAACAAAAATTATCTGAAACCACACAAAATCATTTTTTATTTATAGCCTTTGGAGCCTAACGAAAAAAATCATTTTTTGTTTTCTAAGTTTTCCCAAGTATCATAAAATCTATGGGTTTTTCTGCAAATTTGTTGATGATTTTTCTTTTTATTTTTGTTACGTTCATAAGAAAAAAATAGTAAACCGTTACGTTAATTATACATTTACTGGAGAAAATTAAAAATGGAACAGAAATTGGATATCTGAAAACTCAAGCAAGATATCAACTTTATTTAAACACAGTTATAAAGGCTATTATTATTATTTCTTCCAAAAATAAAGTTAACATGGGTCAGGGTACACCTAGATAAGCCTTTCCTTAAATCAACATTGGAGATACATCCTAGAATATACCCAAGAATCGTTTCCAATATTATCCATGACGAATTAGGGGACACCTTGTATACAAGTACAATATCAACTCAGGATTACCCAGCGCTGCAATAAATTAGGAGTGATCTGAGCTTAAAAAGCAGAAATAATCGGCCTATCTGAGCACACATGTGTGGATGACTGCTGGATATTTTCGCAGTACACATTCATCCCCATAACAATACATCGCTCGCAAATCAGACCATATAGACACTGATTGCTCGAAGATGCAAGTTTTATCTGTCTCTGACAGTCGGAAAGCTTAACAGAGCATTTTTTTTTTTATAGCACAACAGCACGTGACATGATTCTGCAGAATACTCGTATACGAGTACATATACTTTTTCAATGAATGCTTCTCAAAATCTGTCAGACATTCATTTCATTTCGTGAAAACAACGTTACTGTCAATGAATGGCTCCCTCTATCGTTCAATGACTTTTTTTGCCAAAATGCACGAGCTGAACCTGGTAGCCATCTGGTTCCAGCAAGACGGCGCTACATGCCACACAGCATGCGAATCGATGGATCAATTAAGAAATGAGTTCGATTATATATTAGACTATTTTTTATGGGGATACGTCACCCGTCTATGCCGATACACCAGCGTCCATAGCAGCCTTGAAAGACAACATTACACATGTTATTAGCGGGATACTAGCAAATATGCTCCAAAAAGTAATTCAAAGTTGGACTCTCCGTATGAACTACTCAAAACGTAGTGAAATAATTTCTAAAAAGTAAATAGTAAGCATTGATTTATTAATTCTAATAAAAACTCTTTACACTTTTTAAATTTTCCTTGTTTTTTTTTTTTAACAACTAAAATCCAAACGCTTAAAAAACCATTACTGGGTACAGAATGTTGTCATACTACTGCACTGCCTAGTTCAGGCATAGGATTCACATTAAAATCTGATGTCATTCCTTGCTCAACATAGACAGGACTTTATTCTATGCTACCATAAATACCTAAAAGGATGACCAAACAAATCTTATAAGTTTGGAATGCTACTTGAGACAATAAAACTTGAAGAAAAACTAAGACAACTTCAATAAAAAATCTAAAAAAATGCAAAACCTCTCTGCTCATTGTTTCAAAAGACCGGTTCCACATATACATATATATGTATAAATAAACGTATTGGTGAAACTATGAGACGAAAATTTTGGTAAGTTAAACTAGACTTAGTACAGCGATAATAGAGAAACTTATAAAGTACCCAAGTCTTTAGTTGGGTATGTTGCAAAACAGAGGCGAAAGCCTCTACTGCGGTAGCAGTAGAACCATTCTATCGGCACAAACAATAGAAACACTGAAGCATCTAAGCATGTGCAAATGAGCTAATACTTTTAAGAAAAGGTGGCCTAAAGTAGTATGACATTCTCGTATATGTATTGTACATATCTGCTTAGAAGTGTAAGAATTTCATTCGAAAAAGATATAATTTTACTTTGGTTCTCAAAAGTTATAAACTTAAACATTCAGATCACCCTTTACCCTTTCGTTATGTACTTTCATTTAATATCTGTAAAATCGGAAGATAACCAAATGTTGCCAAACGGTTATACGTTTGATCAAAATGTTTGTTGTACATAGATACTCGTACATGCATATCAAATTTGAGTCAGTTATAATAAAGTGTTCATCGAAAAAAATGTTTTTTTTATTATGTTGAGGCTTGCGTTACAGAAAGTGCTACGGTCAGAGGTGAACCAAAGCCACAGCTATCATAGTTCTCCAGCTATCTCATTTTTTTGCCAGCTGCCTTCAGTTGCGCACACAAGGTCCCATTCCAATCGTTTGCGCAACCTAAAATGTAGTGATCTCCAACCGCGAAGTCCGTCTGGGTTGAAGTCAAAAACTATGCTTAACTATGCTTCTCTAATCAGATCGGCATCGCTGTATAGCCCGTACATTTCTCGTTCGTACGTCTCATTCATTTTCCATTGAAGCAAATGGAGACAAGACGAAAAATTACCGGAAGAAAAAAAGTGATTTCTAAGATCCGCAGAGCATTTTCAACTGCTTTCTTCAGACTCCAAGCTTCTGGAATTATTCGGGTCCTGTATAAATCCTTGTTGGTTGTTGTAGCTGTCTACTTGTGAAATGTTGTGCGACTTTCGGACAATTCATCAAAAGCGATATTGAAAAAATAACATGACAACGCATCGTCTTGTTGTTTGTCACTAACGACCTTGAATTAACAGGTTCTATTCTCCATAGTCATGGTGCACAGTCGAATGAGCTTGTCAGGGGTGGCAAAACTAGATACAGTCACTGTGTATAGCCCATCTCTATAGACGCTGTGATATGCGATTTTATAATCGATTAAGAGGAGATGTGTATCGATTTAGAACTACCAAGATCTGCCGTCATGGGAAAATATGATCTATGGTCTAAAATAACAATGATAGAGGCCGGTCAGACTATTGACAAAAGGTCTTAGGCGTTCACATAAAACGATGGATAGGATTTTATATGCGATCTTAAGGAGACAAATTCTACTGTTGCTAGCCCAGTCCCAGGATCTTCCTTCTTTAGGATCGTGCAAACAATACTGAATTTCCATTCGCTGTGCATTCTTTTTTCAACCCAGATTTCAGTGATGAGTTTGTGTATGCTCCATATCCAATCTCACCTGCTTCTTTAACTTGGAAATCGATGTCCTGACTACATCTTGCTCGGGTATACAAAAATGTTATAAGTCTTTGTCCAGATTGAATGATTCATTCAGTAATGTAGAGCTTACATCCGTTCTTAATTTGCCTTTCTGCATTCGACATCGAACCAGAGGTTTCTTCGTTGGGGAGGGATGAAACCTAGTTCATCAAAGGCGTTCTCTCTCACAGCTCTATGGTAGTGATGTCAGCGGTCTATTATGTTCGATACTGGTAGCATGGGATTCCACTAAAATCATCGGAAGAGGCCCTGGTTGTCTCTTTTTATCGTACCCGTTTGATATTCGAGGTCTTCACAGTGATTCGCTGGCTTTGGGCTTTTACGTATATCTTCCTCTCCCCGCGAATCCGTATCCTAATATACTTTGCAACTGCTTTACTTGTCAAGCTGTCTGTCTATAACATTTTCGATAGTAGATATCACAGATATCTTGCTCTTTTTGTTCAGTCCACCTCATGGCCCTTCTTGAATGGCGGTTACGTCTGCTTTGTACCAGGTAAATCTTTGTGGTTTACTCGCTTGGCAGGGTCGTCAACAGTAAGTCTGCTATTATCTGTGGCTATTGGCTGTCACATTTTTATCTCTTTCGTTGAATGGTTCTTATGTTCGCGGATATAACCAACCCCACAAGCGGCGCAGTAGCAATACAAATACGTTGCAGAACTATGTTGCATTAGGCATAATACGGACTATATATTTGAACGCTTAATAAAAACATTGTAAAACAATACTCATCAGGAGCAATAGTAATATCACAGATGGCGGTATAAGCGGTTTTGAAATATAACAATGGGTCAGATTGCTGGTCAGCTGTGCCCTTGCATTTGCGAAGGCTATAACTCCAACCTAATATGACCTGTAAATACATTAATGTTAATAAACATCTGCTGCCAACTGCTTAGTAAAATGCTTCAATTGAAACGAAATATAATGTACCCTTTTAAGACAGATTTTTTTTTTCAACGTTCGTCTGCGTAAGTTCCTAGAATACTGATGCTGCCTTTACAAGTTCTTTTAAATTAAATAGGATACCACACCTTGCAAGACGTTTCCATGTACCAGCGATAATATCAACCCTAAGCTTGATACATCAGCTTTGTAGGGATTTCCATGCAACCGTCGTGAACGTGTGTTACACTTAAGTAAATCGGGCCAACAACGTCTTAAGCGATCATTACCCCCACAGCCTAATCTTTTTAAGTCCTGCCAAGTATCCCACACGATTTTATTCTTCCATCCATATGCTGGTAATTTATTTAGAATTAAATTTTTTTTATGCTTCTTTCACTTTTTCTCCTTTTTAATTACTCTTTTTCGTCACATAACCTTAAAAAACCACATAACTGGGTTACATGTTTCCAACCAACATTTGTGAGTATTTGTCTGGTGTTTCCGAACACACCATCACATGCACGCGAATGTACAATATATCCGAAAGGATGTGCACATATATAATGTAAATGCGAGTATACTTCTTTTTAGACAGTTTGTATTATTTGAGTTTGACTTAAATTCTCCGCATGGTTAACCAAAGTTCAAAATAATACGAATATTTGAAACAACAGCAGTAGCGTTGCTGGAATCCCGGCAGCGAAATGTGCAAATATTTGTTGCTACCATGATGCTAAATTTGTGTGGATAGACATTTGCCACAAGCAAACAAAAAACCAAAATAAAAAATCAAACATAAATGGTTTGGGGAAAAGAGATCCTTTAGAAGGGATGTGAAGAAACCTTTGCCAAGTCGGAACTGGCAGGCTGGAGTATACGAGTACATTTTTTCCGAAACCCAGGATAACCAGGGTTTGGATTTCATGAATGTTTCTTTTTGTTGCACGAGTAGGCAAACTTATAGAGATACTTGTGTGTAATTGTCTAAATGTAAAAAGGTTTTTTCATGCGTCATTGCTGGAAGAAATTCCGTCGAGTCTATGGGGATTCCATTAGTGAATAAACAACTTCCCCTATGTTGTAAAAGAGTTAAATTCTGGCGGCAAGGGTATGTAAATAAAACACATGTGACATTAGGTGAGAAGTTTTAAATCACTTGGTAGCACTGCCAGCGATTTGTACGAATATGAATTCAAAGGATATCCAAACATTTTTAATTAAAATTATTAAGAGAGTCATAATTTAGTGGTTACAACCCGAATGCGCTTCGAAATAGAAGTTTATATATACGGCGTAGTCATAAATGAAAGACGGCATATGATAAAAGTTTTATTCTGGTTGTCATACATGATGATCACAGCGCTACTAGATGTTCGTAAAATTGTAATCTTAAAGTCACATAACATCTATAAAGGAACCATGTGTGTGGAATGAAAGCAGCTGTTGGTTTCGGATGTTTTACGTGTTTTAGAACACTATATGACGAGTGTTTTTGTGCAAAAATCACTCTTATAAATTTTGCAATATGCAATATATTGCACCGATGAAATATATGCAGTTATGCCACAACAAGTCATAGGGCAGTTGCTGACAACTTTCAAAGAGCATTTGCATTTACAGCCTAGTACCAAGCTGTATACTTAATCCTTTGGCGAACAGCAAATTTACCAAAAATTAATAAATGTAATCACTCACTCACTGTTGAATATTCTATAGGGTGATTTATCGTGAGTTTTGATTTATAGTGTAAAATAAAACACATAAATTTGAATGTGAACTTAAAATTTTTATCATCGGTTAAAAGAACAATTCATGGCATTAACTTTTCGAAAATAATGTCAAGTAAATCTCGACCATGACTATGTCAATTTCAAGAAGCACATAGTCCATTAACATGGCGCTATAACAGTTTCCATTGACGGTAACATTCTGATTTGCCTCATTTTTGAAGAAATATGGACCAATGATTCCACCAGCCAATAAACCACACCATACCGGTGTAATGGATGTAATGGTAGCTCTTGGTACTTTTCGGGTTGCTCATCAGCCCAAATATGGCAATTTTGTTTACTAACGTATCCACTGAGCCAGAAATGGGCTTCATAAGTGAACAAAATTTCATGATGAAACACCGGATTTTCATTGAGTTTGCCCAGAGCCCATTCACTGAAAATATGATGCAAATTCAAGTCGCCTGGCTTTAATTCTTGCACAAGTTGAATTTTGTACGCTTTTACGCCGAGATTCTCACGTAAAATACGTCAAGTTGTCGAATACGCCAAGCCAAGCTGCTGAGAACGACGACGAATCGATTCGTCACGGTCTTCGCGTACACTCTCAGCTACAGCTGCTATAGTCTCTTCACTACGTGCTGGATGTGGTCTAACCGATCGAGTATTATCCGCTAATGTAAACTGGGACTCAATAGTATTGGCAATAGTGGTTCCAGTAGGTCGATTATGCACACCGTAAGTTCCTCGAATCGCACGAAAAACATTTCTCACAGAATGCTGATTCTAGTAATACAGCTGAACAATTTGGATACTATTTTGTGGTGTGAGTCTTTCCATGATGACTTGTCAAACGATACTGAACAAAAATGACACACAGTTTGATAGGAGTCCCGCATGATCTGTCAAAAAAGCATATTGAAAATCAAACCTCACGATGAATCACCCTGTATATTCTCTTTCATATTTGGCAAGCTCTGTGTATTTTATCTTTTCTCTGATTATTATTGCTGATCTTCCATGTGCTTAATTGTGATGATGATTCGTATGAATTATGTTATAGTTCGGTATCCTGTCTGTGCAGTGTGTTCCTGATATTAATAGAATGCCAATGTTTTTGCTATATGTATAAAATGTTTAAGTTCTTGAGCGCAATAGTTAAGGCGTTTGCATTACATACTAATATTTTGAGTATTTTATTGTCCATTTTGTCTATTCTGTACGTTGAGCTTGGTTACAAGTAGATTAAGGATATTCATTATATTAGACATTTGATTAACTAATTGTCTAATAATTTCTTTTGGTTCAGATAAATCGTTGTTTGGAATATCTTCAGGTGGTAAGCTAAGTCTTGGTGTTTTAGGTGCGTTGTCCAAACCTGATTTTTAGTTCTGATATGCTTTATTTGTTTGGTTGATGTACTGTCTGTGTGTATCATCTTGCTATTTGTGCGTAGGATATACTATATGTAACTGGTTTTGAAGGAACGTTCGTAGGTACTTGTTCGTGTGTTAATTTGCAGTCAATGGTTCTGTAGTTGTCCGCGCATTTAACACATATAGAGTCTTTCGTGCAAAAGTTTTTCATGTGTCCGTATTGTTGGCAGTTTACACACTGAGCTCTTCTTTGATAAGGAGGTCCAAATGATATTACACTGCGAAGTAGATTTGCGATATTGTTTTTGTTATTTGCGTTTGTCGCAAGCTCGATTAGGAATAAGGGTAAAGGTTTTTTGGTGTCGCGTTGGATTACGAGTATGTTGTGAATGTTGACAACTTTGTGTCCTTTATCTGCCAGCTCAGAAATAATGTCATCTTTATTTGTTGATGAATATATTTCGTAGAAAAACTCTAAATGTACGTTGATCCTTTGCTTTTTAGGTATAAAGTCGCGTTTCTTTCTTTTTAGGCATTTTTATTATGATAGTGTAGTTTGCGTAATCGAGTGGTTAAATTTTAATTTCGTCTGTATTCGAAATCTAAAGGCTTTTAATAAAGTTATACTAAGTGGCAACTAAGTTTTTTTTTTTTTCTTATATATAATCCTGCGCGCGCACCAAGGGGATATGAATACCTTTTTACTGGTTTTTTTCCAGGGCGCGGGCGGGTGGTGTAGTAGTTTGAAACTCAGGTATATTAGGTTTCGATATTTTCCCAAAAGGTGGTTGTCAAACTGGAGCTAGTGCATCCTCAACCAGTGGGTCTTAAGTACGTGCTAGTTGTTAGTTCGTTACATTTAGCCCATTCAGCAACCACTCCAACATCAGTGTTATGCCTTCATGTCAGAGTTGACGCCGACGGGATTTTCATATAAGTACATCCAAATTCTATAAAACGACTTTTTCAGAGAATTGCCTCGCCCGGGATTCAAACCTGCGACCCTCTGCTTGAGGAGTCTATGCATGTACTACTACACCACGGCCACCCTCGTTATCAATTATTTATCAATTGAAAAAAAAGGCAACTAAGTGATTGCCGATTTCACACGTAGATATTTTTGGCCATATTTTTTAATAATTCCTGTCAATGACATATTTGTTTCCTTTTGACATTTGATAGCTGTCAGTCTTACTTTGCTTAAGAAGCAAATTGTGCGTATTTTTGTTAAAAGGTATTTATTTTGCGTCGTATGGAGTGCAAAACGAGTACAGTGAAAATCGGTTATAACGAACTCGAGGAGACTGAGATTTTAGTTCGTAATATCCGATATTTCGTTAAAACCGATCTTTGCTTTTCAATATTTTAAATGTGTATGTCTATATATCTATGTAATACAAAAAATAGATCTAAAGTTGTAATTGAGTTAATCAAAATATCGTTTGTTTATTATTTATTTTTTGTTTATTAAAGTAATCCGTAATTTTTTGTTGTTTACATTTTTCTTTTAAAAATTCATTTTTAATTTTCAACTCCATTTTAGACAGAAAATCTTTGTATGAATTATCAAAAATGTCATTTACATGACATCATGTCACTGGGAAAGTGCATCTCCGATTGATGGTGTCAAATTCGCACTTTCTGTAAGAAATATCATGTTTTTAGTTCTCCAAAAAATCTTAATTTCTGTGAATAAATTCTCGAAATTTACATCTACATTCTGTATCGATTCCAAAATTTGCTTGTCTGTTAAACGTTCTGAAATTGCAAAGTAGTCATCGACATGTACAAAATCTTCAAAAGTGCATGAATCTAGAATGTTATTCAATGAGTGGACATGCCTAATCCAATACTGTAAATGCAGTTCATCCTCTTCTTCAAAAGTTTCTGCTTGATTAGCTAATTCAAGTGAGACAAACCCAGCATGTCTGTAACAATTCGCTATTGTTGGTACTGAAACCATTTTCCAAGCCCTGAAAACTAATAGAATCGCATCTAACAAACTTATACTATGCTGGTGAACACCATTCCCCTTTTTTTTGATAATCTTTAGCACTCGAAGTTTTCTGTACTGTTCCTTTAAAGATTTTATTACGCCTTGGTCCACTGGCTGTAGGACAGCCGTTGTGTTCGGTGATAAGCTTGATGAAAGAGAGCGCATTAAGCATTGGATGCACAGGTCAATTATCAAGATTTTACCGCCAATAGACTTGTCCTAATTGGTACTTCGTCAATGTTAAAAATATTTTCATCAGAATAATCTTCACGAAGTTTCGTCCAGACAACACGTTCTGAATCCAGGCTGGCGAGCAGATAAAACCGGGTTTCCCTTTGCAAATTCTTCCGCCTTACTTTGCTTCTTCTTTCGCCTTTGAACCAACTAAGTAAAGCAGCTTCGATGTCCGGATAATGACTGGATCTAATTTTTTTTTTTGCTTTCAAATGGGAACTCTCATAACTTGTTTTGATTTTAGCTTTGTTCTTTAAAATCATCAATATGGTTGACGGCGACACAGAATATTCAGCTGCCAATGCTTTACTAGATTCACCCGCTTCCAGTCTCCAAATGATTGAAGCCTTTTCTTCCATGCAAAAAATTCTTCTATGTTTTGAACATATAATTAAAGATGAAAACACAACAGCATAGTAGAATTTAGTCTCTTCGGCAAATGTTCACCAATAAATGACGAAAAATCCTAGGAACGAAATGAAAAGAAAAGAAACTGCACTAAACAGGGAATCCCTAAAAATCAGAATTATGAGAAAACTCAAAGCCTACTATGTTTGCATTTTTTCTTTTTTTACTATACTATCTAAAGTTTGATTTGGACAAACTCGACTCCGTTCTTAGCTACTCGTTGCTTGAACATGTAGGCGGATTTCAATAATTAAAGGGTTCAAGCGAGGTTAGGTTAGGTTTAAGTGGCTGTTGAAAAACCAACCCACTTAGGCCTACTGGCCAATTGTAATGCCACGTGGATCTGTGATCCTCCTACTCTAGAAACCATTTGGATCTTTTTAATGTCTATGTTGCTTAAGTCACTTAAGTTGTTGTGGAAAAAGTCCCCTAGATGGAGATTTCCTTTTTGGGAGAGAGCTGGACAGGTACAGAGTGGGTGAGGGATTGTCTCCTCTTCCCCCTCATCCAACATGCCAAGCCTTTTTGCATGTTTACCTATGAGGCAGTGTCCAGTGATGAACACCTATAGTGGCGCTAAAATGTTCTCTATTTAGAAAAATTAAACTCCTGTAGCGATTTGGCCACATTTGCTTGGTCGCTAAGTATGTCGATCCAACCGCCCATCCATGGCTTATTCTTCTATCTAGCTTTATTTCTAGCAGTTAACTTTATTTCTCATTTCACGTAGCGATAGTTATACCTATGTTTCCCTTTTCAGGTGTGATAGGCATAGTGGTTCCAATTTTGTCAAGTTCGTCGACCCTACAATTCCCTAAAACGTCTCTATGTCCCAGCACCCAGCAAAGGTGAATGTTAAACTGCTCCGACATCGCCATTAAAGATAATCGGCACTCCATGACTGTTCTTGAATTTAGAGAACATGAGTCCAGGAATAGCTGCCTGACTATCGGAAAAAATGTGGATATCCATTACATATATTACATTTTTCTTCAGCCAGGATAGGCCTTCTTTAATTGATTGGGAAGGCGGAAGGAGAGTCTACGGTCAAGCTTATCGGCAAAGACACCACCGCCAATCCCACTGACAGGAAGACATTTTCCTCCCACAAGGATCTGGAGGGAATGCTTACATGTAAGCCGTTGTCAAACCGTTGTTTGGATATGATGTAGTCGATGTTTTCTGGTAGGATTCCTAGTGCGTTAAGAATATTTGCGTAGCCAAAATGTTAATTTGCCCACTGTGGAGTCACTTTAAGGCGAATAACTGCGTTAGCGGTTACTTTTCTGCTATAAATGACGGGTGTAAGGTGAAACAGAATGTCCAGAGAAGTGTAAAGCAGAGGGAGTAGATCGTAGGGTTCCGCTTATGCCCAGACATGCTGTTGCTACTTTGGACTTAACTTACCATAGCTTAGCATAGCATTGTTTACTACTTTGTCTAAGGCCGTCAACCACACAACCACCCCGAAGGTGAGTATCGGTCTTATGACCGAGATATACACATATCCCATGGGTGATGCGAAGTTCCATTAGATCCCAATAGCTTTTTTGCAAGAGAATAAAGCTACTAAGACTTTCTTTACTATTTCTCGAATGTTAGGTCTCTAACTTAGTTTCCTGTCAAACCCAGATATTTCGCTGTATCATATACGACCAAGCTGGTACCGTTGATTGAGGAAAGATCTATTCGGAATATATTTCCTAGAGAAGAGACCAAGATCGGATTTATTGGGGCTTATTCCCAGTCTACAGCGATCCCCCAGCTTGTTAATATGTTAAGATTATACTGCAGCAGCTCTTTAATCCTATGAAGATGTTTTCCTGAGACGGCTATAGCAACGTCATCCGCATACGCAACCACTCTGCTACCACCCTCTTCCAGGTATATCAACAGTTCGTTAACCACTAAGTTCCAGTTTGGAGTTTATAATCCTGCTCTTTAGCATGAAATTGATCAGGTCCCCCAGTGAATCATCTACCTTCAGAGCTGACAGTGCCGTCGCGATTGCGGATATTTTGACGTTGTTGAAGGCGCCTTCTTTATCCAGGAAAGCTATTATTGTAGATTCTCTATAATGTAAGGATTGTTCGATGTGGCTTGTTAGTGAATGTAGAGCCGTTTCGCCTGACTTTCCTTTGCAGTAGGCATGTTGCGCCGTCGATAGGATTCTAGGATTCAAGCTAGATCATATATGGATATCAATCAGTCGTTCTACAGTTTTTATAAGGAAAGATGATAGACTAATAGGTCTTAGGTCCTTTGGAACAACATGAGAACATTTATCGCTTTTGGGAATGAAAACTACATTAACTTCTCTTCTTCTTGAAAAGTTTCCTACAAGCTTGTCTAATCAGCCCCAGTGTGAATTTCCACTAGTATGGCTTTATCTTGCCTCTAAGTTTAATTAGAGGGCAGGAGACGGTCAATGCTCGGTTGATAGCCCGTGTTAACGAGAACATTTATCAAATTGAATTGGATTTATCTGTGGTCTGAAAAGGAGTGCTCAGACAAGAGTAATGTTAAGCACTTCTTGTCGGTTTCTTGTAATGAATGTTGGCTCATTACCGGTGTTACATACAGTGAGGTTAGTACTAATAATGTATTCAAAGAATGACTCACCTCTATCGTTGGTAATGTGTGATTGATTGTGTGATGCGCGTTGGCATCGCATCCTATGATGAGGTCAGTTTTGTGTCTTCTTACTTCCACTATCACCCTATCCAGGTTTTTACCAGCTATGGCGGGCCGTTTCTAGCGTGGCAACGGTTAAGTCGAGGTCGCTGAGGTTGGGAAGTAGAAATGAATTTAGTTTACGTTTCACTAATACACAAGTTCTGATCTAACCTTTGTCTTTGGTATGTAGCGGAACGTATAGAGGTGTCCTTAGTCCACGAACCACGCCTTCAGCAATCCAGACGCAGAATTAGTGCTCCGACGTAAAACTAGAGATGGATGCAGACGTCTTGTTAGTTGACCCGGACTGCTTGGAGTCATCGATATCCAACTTAGGGAAAGATATCGTTACTACAATGTCTGTAGGTTTGTACAATGGCTAGTTTTGTTTTTTTTTTTTTAAGGAGGAGGCGGTTGCTTTACAGCATCCAGCTCGTCTTTTTTATAGACCCTTAGGTAGATGGACTCGAAGCCAACCGAATCATGCTTTTGGTGTGCGCTAGATGGTTAAGGGATTCCTTATTGATTACAATTAACGCGCATCTGTAAGGCCCCTTAGTTTCTCTAGATTCGCGACCTTATAGTCATGAGTAGGAAGGGTTGGGTTGCTGAGCTTGATGATCTCCAGATTGTCTTCAGGGGAAGAAGGTTCAGCTGGGATCCAGGCGCCAAGGGTCCAAGCTATTAAAGGACGATTTTTATATGAACGATTTCATCAGCAGTGGAGATTCCTACCAGGAAAGAGCAGACATTTATACTGAAGTCAAGGCTATCGTTTCGAAAGGCGGATTGAACTACTTGACTTGTGGACCAATGAGGAGATATTACTTCGAGATATTCCAGAGTCCTAAAAAGAAATTATTTTGAGAATCAATGATAGTGAGAATCAAATCGAATCCATCGTTGCATCAATTGCAGTACGGTTTTCTTTATTTTGCATTTTCGATATAAAAATTGAGAAAAACATTACTAAGCGAGTTGTCAACCTTTTTTGAGCATTTAGGGTAAAAGTTAAAGAAAAACTTATTTTATAAAAAAGGTGAATTGCGATGAATCAATTTAAATTTTATCGCAATAAAAAAGTCGATGCATGGCCTACGGATGCTGTGTATACCATATATACGAACAATTGATGAAAACAATAGAGTGAGGTGCAATGTCACTATTAAAAGCAAATCTAGAGTAACTCCTATTAAAACCAAAAACATTCCAGGCTTGAGCTTGAGTATCTCTCAAAAAGGCAAAACTCTTTACAGGGCTGGTATGGAATGTGGTTGCTATTTTTACTCAACAGGCAAGCCGACATACCGGCCCTCGGATGTCGCCAAAACACCCGATCTAATAGACTTCTTTATCGGAAAAAGAGTAAACGCTAGTTACGTCAAAGTTGAAGAGCGCTTCGATCTTTCCTCCGATCATTCTCCAGTTATCCTCTCACTGTTTGAATCCTTGGTTAAGAAACAAAGACCACCCAGATTAACTAACAGCAAAACTCACTGGGAAGATTTCCGAATAGACGTTATAGACAATACTGAGTTGAAAGTAGCACTTAGAACGCCGTATCAACTTGAAAAAGAAGTTGAACGTTTTGTTGAAGTCATACTGCAAGCGGCCTGGAAGAACACTCCCCACGAATCGAACAAAGTTCCCAAAGTCGGCATGAGGTACCCACAGGAAATCAGAGAAATGATAAGGAAGAAACGAAGAGCGCGGAAAAAGTGGCATGAAACCCGGGCACCACAAGATAAACCTCCTTCAATAGGCTCTGCAACTTGTTAAAAAAATCGATCAAGGACTTCAATAATCAAGGTATTAATAACTACCTTGAAAGACTCACAGCGACAAAAGATACCAACTACTCAATATGGAGAGCCGTTAAAAGTATTCGAAAGCCCCAAATACATGTGGCGCCAAAAAGAAGAAACCAGGAAGACTGGGCGAAAGAAGGTAAGGAAAAAGCTTATGTTTTCGCCGACCATCTTGCAGAAACGTTTAAACCATTCGACGGGGAAGTGTTTCCAGAGAATGTCAATACGCTAGATGTGAAGACAAAGTTTCCAGTAGAAAAGGCTACACTTAGGAAACTTAGACAAGTTATAGACACGCTTAAGCCCAATAAAGCCCCGGGATATGACTTAATAACGGGAGAGATACTTAAAGCGTTGCTCTATATTATAATTGCCAGCATTAGATTAGAGCATGTACCGCACCAGTGGAAAGTAGCCGAAGTTATTTTGGTTCCGAAACCCGGTAAACCGCTGACTGAAGTCAAGTCATATAGACCAATATCGCTTCTCCCGATTACATCGAAGGTCTTCGAGCGAATCCTTCTTAATCGTATTAAACCAATTACTGACACAAATTCCCTCTTGCCTAATCATCAATTTGGCTTTAGAAGCCAACACTCTACAGTTGACCAAGTGCATCGAATAACCGATGTAATTGAACGAGCAATCGTGTGTAAGTAAGTCTGTTCAAGCGCATTCCTTGACGTTTCGCAAGCCTTTCATAAGGTATGGCACGAAGTCCTAAAATATAAACTTCGACAAGCCCTACCCCAGCGATTGTCTTGTATTATAGGTTCATACCTGGAAGACCGACTCTTCCGTGTGAGACACAGAAACGAATATTCCACTTTTAAGACAATAAAGGCGGGGGTGCCGCAAGGAAGTGTACTTGGCCCTCTGCTATATTTGCTTTTTACCCGCGATATACCGCAAACGGACGACACTGTCCTAGCCACATTTGCTGATGACACTGCCATTTTGGCAACGGCTAAAACAGTCGAAGAAGCAATTGCCAAGTTGCAATGTGCCCTTATACGGATTAACAATTGGACAAAGACTTGGCGAATCGCGCTTAATGAAAACAAATCTGTCCACGTGAACTTGACTCTCAAGAAAATTGAGAATCCACCGGTGTTTATCAACGCAGTACGAATTCCTTGCACGAACGAGGCCAAATATCTCGGTATGACACTCGACGCTAAACTAAAATGGAGAGCACACGTCAAGAAAAAACGTGAACAGCTTAAAATCAAATATAGAGATATTTACTGGCTTATTGGAAAGTATTCCAGGCTTAACTTAGAGAACAAACTGTTGTTATACCAGCAAGTGCTAAAACCGATCTGGACATATGGTGTACAACTTTGGGGTTGTACTAAAAATGGTAACATTAATGTATTACAGACATTCCAAAACAAAGTTCTTCGAGGTATTGTTAATGCGTCGTGGTACATTAGAAACGATGATATCCACAGAGACTTAGGAGTCGAAAACGTTCAAAACGTAATTAAAATGTTTGCGCGAAAACATAATAATCGATTACAAGCTCATACGAATATTTCTGTTCAACAGATCCTCGACGAGACAATCGGTAATCGGATATAATTCGGATTTCGATTTGATGCCAAGAACGGACGGACTTTGTAGACCAGGTTGTTATCTTACCCAAAGCATTTTCCTTGATTTTCCTTGAGTTTCCTTAATTTTCCTAATCATAGAAGGAGGCATAACTGATAGATACAGTTCCTCTGCGTGAGCCATAGAATTGCTTTCTTTCAGGACTTAAAGAAAGTTGATGAGTTTATGCTTTCCGGACCTAGTGGCTTGCATGAAGCGAGACTGTTTTCTTTTCCATGTTAATTTTTCTGGAACTGAGTTTCAATCGTAGGCAGCCGGTGAACTCAGATTTGCTATCTTAGATCAAATCTACACCCAACAAGGTTCGTATTTAGTAACCCTAAGGATCGTGCACTTGCCCAAATAAGAATGATAGGGAAAAAAGTTCAAATAAAACACTAACGGTGTGAATTATAAAACTGATTCTGGTTTTATTTTGAAGCTTTGTTTATTTAAATGTCCGCCCCTCCTTCACTGGTAAGCTTCAAGTGGTCAGGCCAATTTTTAATGACTCGATCCAATAAGTAGGGCGTTATTCCGGCAATAGCATGTCGTATGTTTGGTCTCGAGTTCGTCTAAAGTGGTTGGCTTGTTAGCATTGATTAAGAACTTGACGTAGCCACAGAGAAAATAATTGAGTGGTGTCAAGTCACATGATCGCGGAGGCCAATTGATGAACGCTCGCCGTGAGATGACCCAGTCGACAAATTTCCCCTTTACAACTTCGAGTGTTGCGTCGTTTGCATAACATAAAGCGCCGTCTTGTTGGAACCACAGCTCAGGTTTATCGATGTTGTCGAGCTCTGACAACAGAAGTCGGTTAAATTCGCTGTATACCTGAGACAATTGACGGAAACGGTGTCTTCTGGAATTGGAAAAACTATCATTGCTATCTGGTATCCCTTTATAATATAATACCTATACATCAACTACATTTTGACATTATCACGATAAGACTTATAGTCTTTCTGAAGTTCTTTGATTAGCAATATTCTATCCAAAACTGTTTCGTGTCTCTCTAATACATTGTTTGTATCTTTTAAAGCAATATATTTAGCAATGTCTATTTGCTATAAACTATATACATGGTTTAGGAATGCTCAAAGAATTCTATTAACTCAAAATTCTATCAACAATAAATATTATGACTAACTAAATCGTCATACGGGTAATTTATAAAAGTTTCGATGATGGTTGTCTATGGTTTGACAGCTGTCAACGTCAAATTGTGTTGATATTTCTATTCAGTAAGGTTTGGCACTTCACCATGAATCGATTAACTCTAGAACAACGCTTCCAATTTGTGGAAATTTACTTTGAAAAAAAAAATCTGTTCATGAAGTCCATAGAGCATTTTTTCAATTTTAAGGTCAACATAATCGGCCTAGTGATCGATTCAATCGATTCAAAACTATCAACAAGACAAAGAAATGTGCGTACCGAAGAGAATATTGTTGCTGTAGCGCGATGTGTTGAAGAAGGCGCCGAAATGTCGATTCTTCGTCGTTCTCAACTTGTTGGCCTTTGTCCTTCGCCTACGTGGAAAAATACAGCTCGTGCAAGAATTAAAGTCAAATGACTATCGTTAACGTCACATTTCTGCTGATTGGGCTAATTTGAAACTGGCCGAATATAAGCATATTTATCGTAGAATTGTGTTTAGTGATGCAGCTCATTTATGGTTAAATGGATTCGTCAAAATTGGAGCGAAGACAATCCTCAAGCTATTAACGAATCACCATTACATCTATTAAAATTGACTGTTTGGGGCGGTTTACACGCTGGCGGCATCATCGGTCCTTACGAATTCGCCGTTACATGTACAATAGTAATATTCAAAGTATTGCCCATCTGAAGCTATGACGTTTTCCTATCTTTCTGGCAATTTTTGGATCCCATCCCAAAAGAACTGCGCCAGCTTGGCAGCCAAGAATGAATCAAGCCAATTTTTGATATTCTGCTCTGATGTGAACCGTATTTCAGTAAGGGCGTTCTGCATCGACCGGAACAAATGGTAGTCAGAAGGGGCAAGGTCTGGGCTATAAGGCGGGTTGGGTAAGACTTCCCTTCCACTGTTTTCCAAATAGTTCTTAACCGGAATAGCAACGTGGGGCCGCGCGTTGTCATGATGGAAAATTATTGCCTCGTGTCTGGTCGCATATTCTGGGCGTTTTTCGGCTACTGCTCTCTTCAAACGGATTAATTGTGTTCGGTAGCGTTGCTTATTGTCGTAATGGATCCTTTTTTCATCACCAGTAACAATCCGATGCAAAAATGACTTCCTTTTATAGCGTTCCAGCAGCATTTCGGAAATGCAAAACCGCCTTTCGACGTCTCTCGGCTTGAGTTCATGTGGAACCCAATTTTCTTGCTTTTGAATATATCCAGTTGCTCTTAAACGTTTTGAAATGGCTGCTTGAGTGACACCCAAAGATTCTGCGATTTCTTCTTGTGTTTGGCATCAATCTTCATAGAGTAATGCTTCCAGTTCTTCATCTTCAAATTTTTTTGGCTGCCCAGGACGTTCATCGTCTTTCAAGCCAAAATCACCACTTTTAAATCGTGCAAATCACTTTTGGCACCTTTGCTCAGCTAGCGCATGTTCACCATAAACTTCCACCAAAATACGATGACTTTCGGGAGCAGTTTTCAGTAATGAAGAAGAACTCCCCGCAGGCACAAAGTTCGACATATTTGAGTGAAAAAAAAAAGATTGTTGTTTACGCTTTAAATGAATGACATATACTGAAATGACGTACAATGACAGTAGCTTTCCAACGCCTGTTCCAATGGAATAATAACAAGTTACGCTATCTCTTAGCAAACCGCAGTCATCCAATTTTAAAATATCCTCAAAATAAATTTTGTCTAACAGACGCTTCTAACTATGCAATAGAAGCAGTCTCATCTCATGTATGCTTCGCGTCGAGAACCCTTAATAATCACGAAAAAAATTATTCAGCCAGAGACAAAGAATTTCTTGCAATTATGTGGTCTGTAAACTACTTTAGATCATATCTTTATAAAAATAAATTTCAAATTTATGCAGATCACCAACCGATTAAATTTTTGCTTGTCATATACAATACAAACACCAATTCGAAATTGAATATTTGAAAGGGAAAGAAAACAGAGGATTTTCTGAATAGAATTAAGGCCGGACGTTACTCATAATAAGGAAGAAGAAAAAGAACAATCCTATAGTACAGACAAATTTTGTTATGAAAATGACTCAATATCCGAGACAATAATTCAGATGAGACGATTCATTCAGAATGAAGAACTGATGGACCACATACCAATCAAAGAAGAAAGAGTGAACAAATACAAAACTCAAATAATTCTAACTAACAACAAAACCCAATAAATTAAAAACAATCATGGAAAACGAATGACTTTGTTAGATTAACCGATATCATTAAAAAAAAATTTAAACAATGGAAAAACAGGTATTTTTCAGAATTACAGATCAACAATATAACGTAGTTTAGGAAAAGTTAAGAGTAATGTTTTCAGACGATGGCCAAATTACATTTGTTAAATGTTCTATTAGAGCGCAAGATATCAAAACAAAAGTAGAAATAGTAAAACAAATATCACTCTATTTTTATTTTCTTTTTTTTTATCCCGCGCGCGCCCCAATGGGATATGAATACCCTTTTACTGGCTTTTCTCCAGGGCGCGGGCGGGTGGTGCAGTAGTTTGAAACTCAGATGTATTAGGTTTCGATATTTTTTCCAGAGGTGGTTGTCAAACTGAAGCCAGTACATCCTCAACCAGTGGGTCTTAGTACATGCTAGTTGTTAGTTCGTTACATTTAGCCCAGCCAGCAACCACTCCAACAACACTGTTATGCCTTCATGTTAAAGTTGATGCCGACGGGATTTTCATATAACTACATACAAATTCTATGAAAAGACTTTTTCAGAGAATTGCCTCGCACGGGATTCGAATCCGCGACCCTCTGCTTGAGGAGTCTATGCATATACCACTACAACATGGCCACCCCGTGTGAAGTAAAGTTTACATTCAGGAATTCAAGAAACTTATAGTTCTATTAAACACAAAATCTACTATCCTAAATTACAAGAAATAATTCAAATAGTTATAAACCAAGGTGAGATATGCCAACAAGTTAAATACGATAGAAAAAAAAATAAAAGCAAAATTTTAATTAACCGAAACAGCAACAGATCTTAATGCAATAATTCATTTAGATACATAGTATAGTATATATAGTTTTCTAACAATTATCGACAGGTTTTCGAAATTTGGACTAGCGTACTATCTTTCAAACAGGAACCATATTACAATAGTAGAGGAATTAGAAAATCACTTCGCTAAAGTAGGAAATCCTAAAACGATTATAGCTGATAACGAGTTCAAATCAATCCACATCAAAGAATTCTTACAAGAGGAAGATGTAGAAATACATTTTACCAAACCAAATAGTCACACCGGAAATTTTGATATATGTAGAACGATTTCATAGCACCATATTAGAAAAATGTAGAATTTTAAAATTAAATAAACAAAACATATCAATCAAAAGATGAATAACAAAGGCCATACGAAACTTAAATGAAAGAATACATTCCACAATTTAAACAACTCTTAGCGAAGTTCAATTTGAAAGAATAGATTTTAAAAAGGTAAGCCAAATTTTAAGGTCAACAAAAGAAATTTTAAGGTCAACAAAAGAAAAGGATATTAAAAAGCCCAACAAAAATCGCGAAGATTACATTGATGAGAGATCCACAGGATTTATAAAAAACTATAAGGCAGTAAGTCATAAACGTCGACCTAAATTTCAGCGTAGTAAATTAGGTAACGTTCATATAACTAATATTAAACGACAACAAAAATTTTGAGCTCTTCACGATGACATTGTTACTCCTACTAATAACGCCAACTAACAGACCCTTCGATATATGTATATGACATAAAGGAACAAACAGGATTTACTCAAATCAAACAAAATGACATCGACATAGTCGTTCAGACAGACATTATCATTCACATGATCAGACCACAAGACATAATAAATTTATTAAATATAGACAGTCTTGATGTACAACACAAAGAACTACTTAAAACAGAACTCATACATTTAACAAATATATGTAGTAAAAACAATTATTCCGAGAGATAATAGAAAGAGAAGATGTTTAATTAACATTGTAGAAAAAGCATCAAAGTGGCTTTTCTGTACATTAGACGAAGAAGATAGAACAGATATTGAAAACCACAAATATAGAAATCAATAACCATAATTCAATTCGTAATTTAAACCAGCAAATTATAATAAATGATAGTTTCAACAGAACATTCAAACAGCTTAAAAATATTATTAAGAAAGACAAGAAAATAATTTTCCGACAACTAAACAATGTATCCAGTCGAACAATTGAACAGAATTTATTTTCTGATCAGCTCTTTAAAGTACAACTAATAAAAGAAAAAATAGAGCACATACAATATAACGCAGCATCTGCAAGACAGGAAATAATTCATCCTAATATCTTAACGGATGAGGAGATACAAAAATATAATATAGATTTGAATAAGATGGAAAATATTAAATTAGATATTACTAAATATAAATATAAGAATGATACTCTTATATTTGCAATAAAAATCTCAAAAGAATTTAAACAGATTCCACTCAAAAATAAAAGTACCGATTACAAACAAAAATGGCAAAGAAATCCATTGTTCTAAAACGATTAGGGGTGGCCGTGGTGAAATGGTATATGCATATACTCCTCAAGCAGAGAGTCGCGGGTTCGAATCCCCTGCGAGGCAATTCTGTAAAAAAGTCTTTTCATAGAATTTGTATGTAGTTATATGAAAATCCCGTCGGCGTTAACTTTGACGTGAAGGCAGGCATAACACTGATGTTGGAGTGGTTGCTGGTTGGGTTATATATAACAAACTAACAACTAGCACGTACTTAAGACCCACTGATTGAGGATGTACTAGCTTATCCCGTCCAGTTTGACAACCACCTCTGGGAAAAATATCGAAACCTATAACACCTTAGTTTCAAACTACTACAACACCCGCCCGCGCCCAGGAGAAAAAGCCAGTAAAATGGTATTCATATCCCCTTGGTGCGCGCGCGGTATAAAAAAAATCAAAGGTAGTAGAATATAATAAAATCAATTGTAAGTATGAAGAATTTAAATATCTTAATGAATTAAGCATAAGTAAACATTGTACTTTTCAAGAAAATTGTAAATTAATTAGAAATAAAAAAACTGATGAAACATATTGGGTATGTAACTTAATTCGTGCGGTTTTTTTTTTCAAAATTTGAACGTTTATTTAAGAAAAACATCTACAATAGTATTATTCAAAGTATTGACCATCTAAAGCTATGACTTTTTTGCAACTTTTTGGCAATTTGTGGATCCCATTCCAAAAGAACTGCGCCGGCTTGGCAGCCAAGAATGAATCAAGCCAATTTTTGATATTCTGCTCTGATGTGAACCGTATTTCAGTGAGGGCGTTCTGCATCGACCAGAACAAATGGTAGTTAGAAGGGGCAAAGTCTGGGCTATAAAGCGGGTGGAGTAAGACTTCCCATCCACTGTTTTCCAAATAGTTTTTAACCGGAATAGCAACGTGGGGCCGAGCGTTGTCATGATGGAAAATTATTGCCTCGTGTCTGGTCGCATATTCCGGGCGTTTTTCCGCAACTGCGCTCTTCAAACAGATTAATTGTGTTCGGTAGCGTTGTCCATTGTTGGTTTCACCTGGTTTAAGCAGCTTATAATACAGCACACCCATCTGATCCCACCAAATACAGAGCATTACCTTCGCGCCATGGATATTCGGTTTTGCCGTTGATTTGTCTGGTTGGCCGGGTTTCACATATGATTTTTTACGCTTGGGGTTGTCGTAATGGATCCATTTTTCATCACCAGTAACAATCCGATGCAAAAATGATTTTCTTTTGTGGCGTTCCAGCAGCATTTCGGACATGCAAAACCGCCTTTCGACGTCTCTCGGCTTGAGTTCATGTGGAACCCAATTTCCTTGCTTTTGGATATATCCATTTCATTTCTTGAAATGGCTGCTTGAGTGACACCCAAAGATTCTGCGAGCTCTTCTTGTTCAGTTCTTCATCTTCAATTTTTTTTGGCTGCCCAAGACATTCATCGTCCTCCAAGCCAAAATCACCATTTTTAAATAGTGCAAACCACGTTTGGCACGTTCGCACAGCTAGCGCATGTTCACCATAAACTTCCACCGAAATACGAAGACTTTCGGCAGCAGTTTTCTTCATATTAAAGTAATAAAGAAAAACTCCCCGAAAAAACACTTTTTCAGGCACAAAGTTCGACATATTTGAGTGAAAAAAAATTATTGTTGTTTACGCTTCAAATGAATGACATATACTGAAATGACGTACAATGACAGTAGCTTTCCAATGCATGTTCTAATCGAATAATACAAGTTACGCCATCTCTTAGCAAACCGCACATGATGAAGAAACCATTTTAATAAAGAATGCAATCAATTTAAACATAAGTCAAAATTGCGACAACAGAAAATTAAATGTAACTGGAAACGTGTTAATACATTTTAATAATTGTAAAATAGAAATTCTAGACCATAAAAGAGAGCTCCGAAGAGCGTTTTACTATCCAATGTACAATACAAAAATTTTACAAATTTTACTGATAAAATAACTTTAGATGAAATTATATTTGAAAATGAAAATAATCTTAATAAAATAAAAGGATTACAATATCATAAAAATGTTTCATATACACTTAATGTCATAATTTTAATTGTTTTAGTAACCATAGTTCTTATATCTTTCAAAATATGAGTACAGCAATTTGTTAATGCCAAAGTAAAAGACAAAATTCAGGAGAATTTTTAAGTAAAAGACGGAGAAGTTATATATAAGTCAGCATACTTAAATATAGAAAATATTTTGAAAGATATTGGAACCAGTAGTGTTTAAAAAAAAATCTTAAGTGAAATAAAGTTTTTTTTCGATTTAAATAAAAAATTATTTATTTGGCATAATACAAGTTCGTTTTTGCAAATTTAAATCTATTTAAATTTTAAAAATTGTAAAAAATAGCCAACACCCACAGGGATAGATATACTCTTGGCTAAGTAACTTTTGCAAATGTCAAGCTATGACGCTAAGATTTTGGGAGAATGTCAACGACGGATGACCCAACTTAACAAAAAAAAAAACAGAACTCAAATCGGAACAATTGGAACGCCCCACGGTGACGCCACCGGTAACATTTTGATCAATGTGGTACATACAGATATATTGAGGTGCCACCGTCTTCGGTCAGAGCTATCGTTAACAGTGTTTCAGAATATCATTAACATCAATAGAAAAACTAAAAAATTGTATTTAAGGGAATATTTAAGGAGTTCGTTGCACATTCTTTACTTATCCACTTTTATTGGATGTGCTCGAATGCATATAGTATTTCTTAAAAAAAAAATTCTGCAGTTTGATTAGTTCGATTACATAACACCTGTAGCGTTTTCTGATCCATTACTCGTAATCGAATGAATTTCGTGAATGATTACGAATATTTAGATTCCTTTCAGCCATGTTTTGCTTACGAATTAAAAACTTATATCATAAAAAACATTTTTTAATAATCCCCTGACCTTTTTTCGAAGGACAATTGAATAAAATTGATTCAAATTCACTTTAAAGGCAGCTTTAACAACAGCAACTATGTTGCACCCCCATCCTACCATATCCTACAACAAATTGCAATAAAAACATTTAAATAATAATGCTAAACCGGATTCTTAGTTTTCAGTATTATCTACTACCTACTTACTCGTATATCTATCCACAACATCCTCCTCTAACATGAAAATTCACTTAACAGAATCACTGGTGCTGTGCCAAAGAGCTAACAATTATGTATACATAATTAATAAACTTTTAATGCACTTGCCCATGACCCATTGAGTGGAAACGCCCTAAAGAGTTGTACTTGCACTAACTAAAGGCCAAAAACGTTGAAACATATTCCGATTAAGTGGTCAGCAGGGTGCAACAATGCGCGACTAAATATTGCTGAAACTTTAAGCAAATCAGGGAATAGATGTACTCGTAGTTTCAAGTACTCGTAACAACTTATTTAAGGAACGGTTTTGTGTAACATTTACTAAGAGACAGCCCTGGCATCCTTCTATTAAAATGAAATCAAGGAGATGTAACTTTAAGTTCCTTGGACTATTTTTGGAAAAAGGAGCTGTCCATGGGCTACCGTATGTGGGTAAAAGACAACTTACTTACCTAGAACGGTAATAATTAGAGTATTGGTGTAGTTTGGGTTTTTTCTTTTTTAACTTTTCGATTTCAGAATTCTATGGCTGATTTTGACTTTCGTGGCGCTTTATTTCTCTATCCATTTAGCATTGGAATCTTTGGATAAATTTAAAAGCAAGAGCACTGTGATTTCTATTGAGAAAGACTTTCATTACTGGAACACTACCCTTCCAAGTATAACAGCCTGTCCTATGCAAAGGTTGAGTTATACAAAATTTGACGCTTATTGCAAGTAAGTTTGAAAGAGATTTGTTTTGAAACTCAGTTGTTGATTTAAGACTTTTAAAAATTGAATAGTAGAACGTATATTTTCTATGATATATATGTATATATATTTTAGTTTACTGTTTTTTTTTTTTGGCGGAGATAAAGCTCCTAAAAATAAGTTGTTGGTTAGAATTTTATCTCGCTCGGTTACAGTGAGCTAGCTATTTCCGCATGTGTTTTTGCACCAAAAAAATTTAATATTTTGCGAATTTTAAATTTTTTTTGGGGCATAATTAAAGTAACATTATCACAACATACAGTAAATAGTATGTCACATATTGACTTATGCACCAATACAGCCAAAACCATCTTAAAATTCCTTTCTTACTGATTTTTTTTTTATAAATTAGCGGGTGCTCAAGGGGTTAAGGTACTCTTAAAAAGTTTGTACACAGCGCGGGCGAAGAAAAACTAGAGATGAAAGAATAAAAGGGATGTACCGACGTTTTCGTGTTTTGAGATATTACATGAGTTGACAATTTACAGCATTTCCGTGACCTTGGAAAGAAGGGACGTAAGTGCAATGGAGACAGAAGAAGATTCGAATTTTTTAAGGACGAAAAGAGTTCTAAAGAGTAGGATCGATGGAAAAGCTTACGCAGTGAATTTTCCAGCGTGGAAGAACACCTGTTCAGAAGAATGGGAGATATACCATCTGGACCAGTGGATTTAGGTATGTTAAGATCCTTAAGCACTCTTGCTACTTCACGAGTGCATAAGTGGATTCGTCCCATTGAAGATTCGACGCACTCAAGTGTAGGCAGAGACAAACCACAATCTGAAAGTGTAGAGCTGGCCGTAAAGTGTGCAGCAAGTAGATTGGCTTAGTCTAAAATACTGACATCTGGAATGTCATTGTAAGTGATCATTGGGATGGAAGATGAGGCAGAATTACTAATGTTTTTGACGAATGACCAAAGGCTTTTACTTCCTTTAGGACATTGTACTCGTAGTATTTTTTGTCTCAGTTTTTGGTCGTATTGGAATTTTATATGCTTAAGCAAGGCGTTGCAGTCATTAATGGCTCGTTTAAACTTTTTACGGTTTTCCTCTCTCGAGTTGATCTTGAAGGACCGAAAAAACATTTCTCTAACCCTGACAGCCTCTTTACAGCTCAAGTCGTACCATGTCTTTTGTTTTGGTCCGAAACTCTTAATCCGATAAGGGATAAAGGAACTCATTCCAAAGAGAATGATTTCTGTAATCATATGAGCAGCGGTATTCACGTCGTTATTGAAGACGACCAGTTAAAATATCTAAAGAAGCTGTTAAGTCCACTACAATTGGCGTTAGGTTGTCCATACGATTCTTTTAGGAATCTTCTCTCTCACTATATGATCGGCGTATGAGAAATTAGCTGATATGACACAGTGGTCCGACGAGCCTAGAAGGGAGAGCGCATCAACGGTGTACTTATCAGGTGAGAAGTTAAAAACAAGTCCAGGGTGTGTTTATTAACGTATGGTATTCGCATGTGCTCATTTAAAAGCTGGGTTAAGTTGTTTTCCGCAGCGAAGATCTCAACACAGTGTTATTCGGCTGTTATCTGTCCAGAATCTCTAAGCCACCCAGAACTGTGTATATTAAAAACGTAATTATGATTTCAGTATTAGGATACAGGAAGACAATTCTTTAAATAAAGTTAAACTGAGCATGAAACTTGTTAGAAGTCAATTTTCTGTCCAGTTTGGGGCTTCTGTAAAGTGGATAATTTACTTACCGAGATGGAATTTTAACCACATGGGATCTGATCCTCCAACTGCGATTTAAAAGATCTTTTGTACACCAAAATCAATATTAGGAAGCCAAGAGAGACTCAACTCTTTTGATGAAATTTAGAATCTCTTTGGTGAAGATTTTGAGATTTTCCAAAATCTCTTTAAGCCACATAAAGCCATGAATTCACATAAAATGTGTTCCGCAGTTTCGTCTTCCTCCATGCAAAGATGACATTCAGTTTCCTTATTAAGGCCGATTTTGTGTAGATGATATCGAAGGTGGCAGTGTCCGATTAGAAATCCAACCACTCTCCTGATATCGTCCCTTTTGAGTTAAAAGGATTCTTTTGATGTTTTGTGAAAGGGTTTGATGGCTCTTTTATCCTGGTGAAGCTCTGGGATTGTTTTCCCAACTTTTTATTGCTGAGTTAATTGCTAAATTCGGGATATTACAGAACGACTCAAGGCCAAAGGTCGGACCCTTTGTAGCCAGTTCGTCGGCTATTTCATTTCCAACAATACCTTTATGACCAGGCACCCACCAACGTTTTACTTTGTTTTTGCGTCAGAAAAGCAGTGCAAGACTGATTTGACGTCAATAGGATTAGAGCCTTATGGCTGCTTAACTCTCCGTTAGTATGTGGGTGGGAACGGCCTTCGATTTACGCACACCTGAATGTCACGTACTTGAAAACCACTGGGATATTTTCATATTGCTTGCGAAATTCTGGTATTTAGACTAAATATACCAGCACCCACCCCATCTTGATCCATCCGTATATCACTTAATACCTTTATGGTTTATGGTGGGGTTTTTTTAGTTCCATTTTTCTCGGCTTGGGATCAATTATTATATTTAACCTTCTCCCGGAGCACAGAGCCTTAGGCCTGTGTTGTCATCATTGTATACTCGTATATCCAATGAGAAACCTTTCGTGTTAATCCTTAGGTCTTACCATACATACGACGGCAAGCCCACATGGGCTTAGTCGCTTTGGTAATTTTAACCATTCCAAGATAGTTTTCTTCGTTGGAGTACACAATAACTGTACAGTTAAATGAGATCTAGTCAAGGCTCAGATTTCTTTTACGAGTAAAGGAAACAAGTATACAATCACCGGGGCTGATTGAAACATTTTCTCCAAAACACCAGTTGCTTACTGTCTTTAGAGCAGTCTACATTTTTAAGCAAACGTCCTTAGGTTGTTTGCCCTTCACTATTATGACTAAGTCGTAGGCATATCTTATTTTTTGATATCCCAGATTACTAAACTTTACTAGTACGTCATCGATGATCAGTAACGACAAGAGCGGTAATATGTTAATACACCTCCTTATGAAGAACGGAGGGCTGAGACAGAGATCTACTGGATCTACCAAAACCGTTAGTTGGATGATCATGTTTCGGATATGGCTTTCTTAATGGTATATCTAGTAATATCAAGACACCTTTAATATCTAGGAAGGCACATATTGCAATCTCCTGTTGCCAGCAGTCGTTTTTAATCTGTGTTACCAGATTTAGTGGAGCGCCTTCCGTGGATCTTTCTTTCTTGTATGCATATTGATAAGAGTGCAGAGGTGAATTTTTGTTGAGAAGGTCTCTGATGTATAATTCGATAAATCCTTTCGTGGTTATGGATTGAAAATATTTAGGTATTTCACTAGTTTATCTGATTTGGGAATAAAAACTACGTTTATCTTCTTCCAGGCCTTTTTGAATCAGTCCTAAGAAGATTCCGTGTGAGCACTATATGGTTGAAATGAGCTTATGGTCCATTCTATTTTGTCTATGCTGAACATATTTCCAGATAGACTGTTAATTCTGTTGTTGTAGATATGCTCGTGGCTTCAGATTTTGACATACTGTGTTTTGTTTAAAAGTGTTGAGCCTGGGAAATGAAATTTAAATAGCCTTTTTAGAGTTTCCTTTCGACTAGCTGTGAAAGTACCATCTTCTTTTTGTAACAGACCTAATCTTCATTTGGAAATTTTCAGTTGTCACCTAATGTATTGTATTTTAGAATGCCCCCTGGCAAGATTTCTTAGTTGAATAGGGAAATGGATCAACGATGGTTACTTAAGGAAGCCTAGCAGATAGTTTTCAATTAAAGAAATTACAATGGTGGAAAATGTAATGCATAAAGCTTGGACTCGTCATCATATTTGTTTGTCACATCATATTTTTTTCCTGGCTTAAGGGCGATTGTTACAGTAATCTAAGCTATGATAGTTGTTGGTTTGCATTTCCTCCATAGATGGTTTCAACAAGTTTACTATGCCTTAGGAGTCTGTGAGTGGACTTTTGGGATTCAAAAAATATCTGATGGTGGAATAAACAGTTTATCCAAAAAGTTCCGTTACTTATTTTGTATAAAGTGTAGAAGTGGTGCTACAATTTTTCCGCTATGAAACTACAATATTTCGTTTCATTCAACTACTGTAACAATTTTAGTTTTTGTTTTAAAGTACGTAGAATTGCACGAAAGCGTTTAAAATATTAAAAAATTGTTAATTGTGAGCTCTACGACCAATTAAATAATTGTATGGAGAAGGCACGGTACTATGTTGAAAATTTAAAACAAAAAGTTTCCTTCACTTTTTTTTTTCTTCGTTGTGTTTTTCCAGATCTTGAACTCACTATAATACCTTTGGTCTGCTAGGAATCTCTGGGTGAACTGATCATAATATTCTCACAAAGCTCAGATAAGTACTACCTACTTAGTTGCCCGAAATCTACTATTGCTAACGGCGACGGATTCCCGGCGAATCTGCTATATTCCATCTTTGGTTTTGTCTAAGTGGAATTCCTCCACAAACTACCTTCTACAATCTACACTAACTTCTTCCTTCGGTGCATTCTTCGAAGAAATAGGCTACATCCTACTAGAACCTGTCTCATCGTCAGCTAATTTCGTAGGGATTACACTTTTAAAATTTTTTGTTGCCTTTTCTTTTTCATTCTTCTCTACCACTAAGGCACTTGTAGTAAGGACCATACTAAAAGTCATGTTCTTTTTAGATTTAAGTCTCGTCTAAGTTTGTGAGATCGATAGCCTAAGCAAACTAATTTTTTTTTTTTTCAGTGATATGCATTGCTTAGCAAAACAATCACTTTTTCATTTCTTCTGGAGTGATCTTCCCCTCCTTTTTATTTTTGCGAATCTCAAAAGTATGATCCTCTTGTCTGTGATGCTGATAAATAGTACCAGTAGTACCTCTTGTCCATTTGTTGTCACTTGTGTGCGCCACCTAAGGCGATATCTTCCTCTCACCTTAGTTATCCTTTCGAGGTTAGATGGAAAACTCTGGCTGATATGCAAGACATACAAGACATTTTAGGCGACAATTTGGCCAAATTGATGTGGCTGTACAGCTTATAGAGTTAGTAAATTATATCTCTTCCTCCAAAACCCTCTGCTTCTGCGCCAGAACCCGACTGGAATTGTGAGAATTTTATACAAAGTCTTCTTAGCATTTCCTGAGTAAGAGAAATAGGGATTTGCAACAGTAACTCTTTGCATGACTTCTAGTGGGGTATTCAATCAGAGTTGAGAGCGAATTCGCTTATTGTTCGATAAATTAAGCGCCTCTATGGTAATACGTGCAAGCGCACTAGTGATAGCTCGCTACCTTTTTCCTACTATGACAGTGTCATCAACGAATGCAAGTAGTTGCATGGACCTTTGAAAAATTATGCGTTAGTCGTTGGCCTGCAAATTTCGCATAATTTTCATAGTATCATATTATGTTAAAGAAGTGACATGATAGCGCATCAGCTTATCCAAAGACTTTTTTGATATCAAAGGTATCTGTTAAATTGCTAACCTAACGTTTTCTATCATCATTCTGCACAGTCTGCACAATGAACTTTCCAAGTCTAAAACCCCACTAATAAGGACCAATCAGATTGTTAATAAGTGGTTTCAGGCCGGCAAGATTTGGTAAAATGACGTACAAAATCAGCTGCTGAAATCTTAGTAATGGGTTGATATATAGTATACAAATATATGCTCTCTACAACGTCATTTCCCGGTGCTTTTGAAAGAGCAGCTTGTTGGTCTTTCGAGATCTCTGTTCTTGTTTTGTTGGCTTAGTACGATCTTATTACTTTTTGATTAAGTTTTCGAGCATTGAAGTAGTAATACAAGCTTTCCATGGATAGCACGCTTCCTACGCTCATTAGCTTTTTTTTTTTGCTTCTTCTTCTGCTCCTATGCAAAACTTCTATATTTTGTTGTGACTTTTTGTTGTGTACAGCTAATTAGCTGTACTATTTCAGCGCCACAACAAGTTCCAAAAAATCGTTATGGACCTCAGTGATGAATATGGTACGTTACAATAGCTCATTTATAAGGTAACATGTTTGCTATTGGCTCCACCTTGAGAGTCAATTATTTCTGAGAGCGTGTTGCTATTTTTATTTTCTCAATAGTCTCACTTATAAATTTCGCAAGTCAACTCCAATTGTACGACATCAGTATGTTGTTACTCCACAAAGAATAATTGATGCGTAGTAATAATAACAACACTAAACATCACCAGTGCGAATTAATATTAACAAAAATAGGAATTGGAAAGGATAATGTTTGAATAAAGATACAATAAAAAAATAATTTCAAAAATTGAAAAACCCTACTGTATAAAAAATGCACTTTAAATATGAACATAAAAGACTAGTAGACAAGTCTAGTAGTCTAGAATTATGTTAAGAAATATTAAATAACTACACCATCGAAATAGTTTCAAGACGGAGACACACATAAGACAAATAATTAATTCTAATGAGGAACTTAGCAACCTAAACAGTCGGGACCATTATTGGGTAGATTTGAGCTGATCTAGATGCCTGGTCTTAATGTGTCCCAACTGTTTGTCCCAACGATGTTGTAGTTATTTAATATTTCTTAACAGAATTCTAGACTACTGCAATTGTTTTTTTCTTTTAGTTCATATTTAAAGTCCATTTTTTACACAGTAGGGTTTTTTTAATTTTTAATTATTATTATTTTTTTTATTCTACACTTTTTAGTTAGAGGGTTAGAGGTTAGTCGGTGAATTTCGCAACCTTGTCATTTAATTGAGGAAGTTAATATATAGTGAAGATTATTAAGTAGTTTGCGGTGGTCTAAACTACTAATTATTAACCCATCTAGAGACCTAACCCGAGTCAAGGATACATAAGCTTGACCTTCCGTAAAAATGCGTGAACTTAATTCAACTACAACTCGGTCCAAAGTAGTTCCTTGTAACTTGTGTACAGTAACACCCCAGTACAGTATCAATGACAATATTTTTGGTTCTATTTTTCCGTGTCCACGAAGTGCATCGAAATCTGTCGTCGATTTTGACTCCGACTCCAGGGATATTGTTTATAATAGCTTTGTCATAAAACTCTATATAAACTGCCTGTGGCAATTCTTCGGATTCCAACTGATTCCTTCAAAGGGAAGCCCACTCAATTGTCCTTACAACTCCCATTGCTCTGTTGACAAGACCGTGGTTAACATTTAAATTTCTTCGCAACATAACTCGAGATCCTAAACCCAATTGTGAAATATTAAACGATTCCTCTAGTTTTGTTTAGGTCATCAGTAACATATAAATCTTTCGGTTTTTGACCATATGTCTTCGTTTCTACTGATATATCTACTGCTTGTAATTTATATAGGTTAGTAGTCTTCGCAGGCTTTCTAGTCTACCCTTTTCTATTGGAAGTGCACAGGTAGAATGAAGGGTACTCCTACCTACCGATCGGGCTGCTACAACAGTAGGTGCAGTTACGATGATAGTTTTTTCATGCGTCCTTACTTCTCCTAAGATTAATTTAAGCTTAAACGTTTTTATAGTTCCGGCTCCACTGGTAACAAACATTCTAAGAGGTTGATTATCATAGTTCAAAAGTTTCTGAGACACTTTTCTGAAAAGCTGTTTTTCTGAATGTTCAACGAGGAAAGAGCTCGTTCGAATTCTTCATCAGAAAATCTTGGATCGGTTCCATTTTCTTCTATCTCTATCTTCTATCCTTGATTTAATAATATACAGTGATCGTTGTTCATTATCATTTTCATCATGTTCTATCATATTAGTCACTGCATTCTCTGCTACAAGACGACTAATAGCTTGTTGAATTTTCGTTTCCCATCTTGACATTATAGCCGTGTTGTAATGACCGAAGTAAATGCCTTTTATATATAAGAGCCTCTTTGGCAGTTTCGAACCTTTCTAATAATTCTTCTTCTTCTCTAGTTATCTTCAGACATATCAGTGCGTGTTATTGTTTCAAACTGAACTGCGAGTTTGCCTAAGCTCATAAACTCCAAATCATGCAGTCGACAAATATACCTATCAAACACATTTTCCGCATTTCCTGAAAAATCCACACGTTACATACGATAATTTTGAGATAGACCACAAGTATTAACAATATATTTCTTCAACTATTGCGTACCTTCAAATGACACAGACGATAATTCTGTTGCTGATACTTCGCGATGGGTCAAAATGGCGTTTTGCAGTGCAAAGTTCTGATTTGGAAAATTATCGTTCAAAATCGTTCTTGATCTTTTCTAATGGATTCACGTATACATACCTAAAGCAGAACCACATGGATGAATGGCTATGTTTGCGCGCCAAGCTTTCAATAATCTAAGATTATAATTATAATTGTTTATCATCGATTCTTAAGCATCTGTTTTGAAAATCCAAAATCTGTCACCGTTACGTACAGCTTCGTCATCATCTAAAATTTTAGTTGCATCTGAAGCCATTCTCTAAAATGAGCACCGACATTGATTTCCATTTTTGAAACACGTATGTATGTGTGCGCTTGTGTGTTTGCAAACGTTTAACTAAATTATTCATCTCAGGATCATCCTCAGCATCAGGTACTTCGCACGTATTAAGACTGTGAAGTCTAGTCCAGATCAATAGTCTTCCCCTTTTCTAGCCAAGATTGGATTGACAACTTTTTTTAAAAGTCTGAAAAATTGTATTAAGCCTAATTATAAATTGCAGTGACAAAGTCAACATCAAATTCGGGGCGTCCATCGGCTACGAATAATTCACGCAACATTTCAAGCCAGTTCAGATCGTTGCACGATATACCAGTAGGAAGATCTTAAATGTATTACCATAGCTAACAAATCAGTGTACGCTTTGTGCCAATACGATTGTGTACCTCTCATGTTTCTCATGACTGAATGAACGTTTTGTACAAAATCTCTGGGTTTTCCGCCAACTTTTTGCGTAATCTACCGAAAAAAGAAACGTTTTACCGAGCCTTATATAATTCAACGGTTGACAAAGAATAAAACAGGAACTCATTGCTTTGGAATCTCCGATAATGAGACATTCTTCTTGATTAGAAGTAATCGAGAGGAGTAATTGGAGTATTCCTATTTTCTCTCAGACCGTTTATCCCATCAGCAAAAAAACTTTACCCAGGAAAGTTCTTCCGCTCTTTGCTCTGTAAGTATGCTTATTGGCGCAGCTGTTTTTCGTCTTAATTCATAAATCGGTATAGACCTGCTTTCATAAACATTCTAAGTACATCTGTCATCATCGGTGTATCAGTGTCAATAGGCATTAAAGATGTAAGAGTAATCATATCTGTGTGCAAATGTGTATTGCTTATATTTTCATTGTCAATTTGTAGACCCACGGTGTTAGTCAATGACTCAACTGTCTGCTGTGGATAATCAAATGTATTTGTATCACTAGATGTTACTGCTGATATAGAATATTGCCAGGCTTTTCGACTACTTATACTTACAATGAGATCAGCAGAAGTTTACATAAGGACAGGTCCGGCACTATGACCCTCAGGACCCAGCGAATGTAAATCAAATATATAGGATTTGTTTTCAAATTTTATTATCGCGACAGAGTATGCAGTTTGACATGTGATTATAGTATTCCTTTTTCATGCACGGAAAAGAAAAATTCTATGCCTGCATTTAAACTGGTATAGTAACCTTGCATTACCTCAGATGGTGTATTCGGTTTTGTCACTCCAATCTCAACATTTGGTTCAACCTGTAAATTGTTAGAATCGCGATTTTGTTTTAATGAAACAACCACTTAGTTTAAGCGTTGTGAATCGAGTGCCTCAAACTCTACTCATCATCTTCCACGCTACCTATCCTTTTGCCTAGATCGTCACTAGTCCCAAGTCAACCACGCGTTCTATTTTCATACCCTCAGTTCAGTTTTATTGTTCAACACAACATATTCAGCCTATGTAGCACTTGACATAGTTTCCCTACAATGGGTCAGTATTGCTTATGTTTGCAATATGATCCCACATCGTATTGTTTTGCTGCTTTGGTTGACATAGTTCGATTGCCTTTCCTATGACTGTGACTAATAGTTGGTTGCACATGTGGAACATTTGGTCATAATCGAACTATGTCATATGTCTTACAGGGAGTTCGTGGGAATTGTGTGGTCTCTAGGTTTTGTGCACAACAAAATGGTAATTATTAGCTATTGTAAGTAATGGCAATAATTCTTCAGTGTTATTGTCGTATACGCGATAACTAAAGCTGCATTTGCAGTACATTGACGTCCTCTCGAGTTCTCGAGTCTTTATGAAATCTTTCACTTCCTCGGAGAAAGGTACCTCGCAATATACATATTTCATTGCTAATTGGCTTGAAGGCATTTTCGTCTCTAATTACTGACGAAGTATCAGTATGAGATACGATCGCTTTGATAACATTACCATTCATCTCCTGTATAACAATGTCATAATTAAGCCGAACATTGGAATACAAAGGGTCGATTGATTTTGGTAATATCTATTAAATACCTTTTTTATTAACAACATTTTGCAATGATTTTTGCAATTCTGAGACTATTATCATCTCAGCACTCGTAATTGAAATTTTACGAGACAGATTTGCACACGACGTATTTGAGGTTGAGAAACAAACTCTCACCGTATGTACTGAATTTTTAGTGACTACTGACTTAACAAGTACTAACGAGCGCTTAATATTGTACCTTTTAGTATTGTTAATTATTTATTTATTCCTAATTAGGTTAGTTCTCATTGTATTAAATAACACCTTAGGGTATGTAACGATCGTTAAAATGATCATTCAAAGCAGTTAAATTTTGAGTTTGTCATTCAATTTTAAGAATTATTTTGAATAATAATGATATAATAATAACCATATGTAAGATTGAAAATTCAAGTGAGAATGGTAGCTAACCAATTTTAAATCGTTATAAGGAAAAAATGGTAAGATAAACTTAAAGATAATTTTCAAATACCCATTCAACGATACCCAACACAACAAACGGCTTTGCCGACTTTAATTTTTTTTTTCATAACATGACGGCTGGTAGTCGCCATATTGAATTTTTTCCACAATATGGAGGCTGGTAGTTTCCACATTTAATTTTGTTAATAATAAATTGTTAATATTATGTCTTCAGTGACACTCGTAAGATTATTTCACAATATGGTGGCTTGAAGTCGCCATATTGAATTTTGATTAATAGGTATCATATCTTCAGTGACACGCGCAAGATTACGCCAAATCGATAGATGTAAAAACCATCAAAATCGGCCTAGTCGTTTGGTCTCTAGAGTGCCACGAAAGAACAAACATACACGTATATAGGCTGAGTGTAAAAAAGGGTAATAACATTTTATTTAAATTTTGCCCAAGTAAGTATACGTAATCATGGCTGCTGCCGCAATCTAAGTTGATGAGAAATTCGATGTTAAGCATGCCCCAGCTAACATTTTGCAAAAAACCGTACCTATACTCACAACTTCTGGATTGGTTGTTGCACAAATCATAAGTTGCCACTGCATGATCATGTGATTTATCATACGCATATTGTTGCTGAAATGCAATGCTAGAATTTGCAGTAACTTACATAAACTTTTATGAAATTATTGTATTTAGAAAGTATATTATATTATAAGTATATTATTATTATTTATTATTTATTAAAATAATACAAGGTGGTGCAAAATTAATCATCCAATTTAAACAAAACAAAAAAAATGATTTTGAGTCACGGAAATCTTTATTTGACCCTTTACAATTGTTTCTGTTAAGTCCAAAAGATGATATCCGCCAAATGGCTGTCGTCAGTTTTAATACACATTTGTGCCCATTTTATCGCATTTTCCATTACTTTCCGCAAGATTTCCAGTAATAACTGTTCGCATTCCTGTCGAATATTCTCCTTAAGGGCTGCGATTGTCTGAGGCTTGTAGGCATAAGCCCATGACTTCAAGTAGCCCCAAAGAAAGGAGTCTGGGATGGTTAGATCTGGCAATCTTGCTGGCCATGCCAAATCGCCAAAACTGGAGATTACGCGACCAGGAAACGCTACCTTCCCAATATCCATTTTGGCTTGTACTGTGTGTGCGGTTGCACCGTCTTTTTTAAACCACATTTTCAAGAAACCCCGCTCATCCAATTCTGGCAGTAACAAGTCGCTCCTGTAGCGTTCGCCAGAAACTGTGACGGGTATCGCTGATGACGTCCTCAAAAAAATACGGCCCAATCACTCCTCCCGCGTGAACCTCACGCCACACAGTGGTTTTGAGTGAATGTAATTGCTTTCTGCTCACACGCGGATTTTCAGTGCCCCACAAACGAAGATTTTTCTTATTGACGTAACCGCTTAAGTGGAAATGCGCCTTGTCGCTCATGATGATTTTCGACACAAAATCGTCCTCTTCGTTATTGAGATTGAGGATGACTTTACAGTAATTCACACGCGACTGACGGTCAGGAAGCATTAACTGATGCACTGTTTGAACTTTGTACGGGAACATGTGTAAGTCTCTCACTAAAATTCAGTGTAGGGTCCGTCTGGTGATGTCCAATTGCGTGGCCCGTCGTCTGGATGACGTTTCTTCATCGGCAGTCACAGCCGCGATATTCTCGACTGAACGACCAGTCGGGTGGCGGCCACGTCTTGCATGATTTCCTGTGGTTCCACTCTGTTCGAGTCGAGTAGCTAAGCGCCGGAATGTTTGCCCAGTTGACGCGATACGATTAGAAAACCGACATTAAATCCATGCTGCGCTAACACCACCAACCGAATATCAACCTTAACAAAGAAACACCTGAGTGATGTTGTTGTAGTCCCTGAAACGGACTTTCTCTGTCATTTCTATCAACCGGTAAAGCGAAATTTCACTGATAGTTGACATACACTTATGTTCACAATGTCTTTCCTTGGTCTCTTTGGTTTGGAGATCGCCGCTACGTAGCCACCATTATCGGACTTAAAGTGATTTTTAAGTAAGGACAGAACCGAAAAAACATCAATGACGTACACGGATTCCAACAAAGCAACCAATCAAACTTGTCTCACATTCATTCCTCTTTTTTTGAATGGCAGTCGGCAGTAGTAACGCTAAAGGGCATATGGAAAATAGCCACCATTCTAGCTTCTTCTATGGCAGCCATTTACTCCGTATTGAAGAGTCTTGGAAGACCAAGTCCTTAGGAACCAAAACTTCTCTGTCCGATATGATACTAAAGCAGGTATTGTCACAAGGATCTTTTTGTTTCTGAGATTTTCTTCTGATCGAATACCGATTTTAGGGCCTTTCCTAGCTGGGATGATTTTGATGTAGATAAGACCCTTAATCTTAGAGCTTGCCCAGCTTTATTCCAATTTAAAAATGAATTTTATTTCCACAAGGCATTGTGAAATGTAACTAAAAGTAACTACACAACGTTGTGTCTGAAAAGAAAAATGAGGACACATCCTCAGGTTCTCAATCTAAACTTTCAAAACAAAAAGTCCTACTGACTCGCAATTTTTCTACAAGTAGAGGGGAGCGAAATATCGTCAGCAGTAGAAGTGATCCATCAACGTATGCCATTGGGGTTAGAAAGAAAGCAGAGATGTGGGAGTGAGTCAGGAAAAGGAAAACGGTACGAAGCGATTGTACCGTAGTAGAGACAGTAGTTTCAGAGAACAGGACAAAAGAGTACCTAGCATCAACAAGCACGTGTTCAATTATGTTGGCAATTATACCATCTAGAAATGCCCAGATTCCTTTGTATGTAGATCCATAATCTTGTAACTTTGCTTAGTAATGCTCTAAAATTTTCGTGGGTATTAGTGTCAGTTGGGTGTGGGCATCATATTCAGAATCCACTTTTTATCAGTTTCTTTTAGACAGGCATGAAACAAATATCGAGAGATCTCTGAGCCAAATCACCTATAAATGCTTACTCTTATATCTGATTTGTTAAAGTGTTTTTCTCTTTCTTAACTGTGTAGCAATAAAAACATTACTGGTACGGATAAGGTTGAACTATTTAATTTTCTAGAATCACTAGCCAATTCATCTTACTTCAACTTTAATGATATTTTGGACTATCCAAGCATTGACGTAAGTATATGTATGCTATGGATCTGCTCATAACAAATTAATTTTTTTTATAATTATTTGTTCTACAGAAGCATAACATAAAACCCAAGGACTACATCTATCTGATATATAATCTTACTGAGAACCTCATTCTAACAACAAATAACAAATCCCGGATTGTATCAAAATCGGATGCATTTAACATTCGTAGTCAGCAAATCCTGACCGAATGGGGAATATGCTATTCAACCAACAATTACCTTATAGAAGGGTTGTCAACAAGTAACTTGTTGTTTGGAAAACCTGCAGAGGCCCATCCAGAGGTACCCGGAAGGAAACTTATTGACATTCTTGCAATGAATATTTTCGATGGCGAAGCATGGCTTAATTTTTTGGGATTTGTTACTCCCTTAGAAGTAAATGCTGTTAAGATATTTTTCTACATTCAGTTGTAATGTTAAATCTTCTTAAAGATATTCGTCCACGGCGCAAATGAGGTGATGAGAGTAGAGGCACGTCGAGGTGCTACTGATGTGACACTACAGTGCAAGATGAAATTGTATGATATTGTCGCATCTGATAGCTTTGGAGAGTAATTAGAATTAAGCAAATGAGTGTTAGTTCAGAAATCGGAAAAAAAAGTTATTTTCAGATCAACAACATTGAAGCAGAGACAGTGCCGATTTCCACATGAATCGAATTTAACACATTTCCAAATTTACACGAGAAATCTATGCCATCAGCAGTGTCGAATCGATTTGGCTTACAAATTCTGCAAATGCATTCCACACTTTTATCCAAATCCTAATGGATTGAAGCCGGTCTGTCACTACAAAGTCTTGAAGGACTGCCTCTTCAAACATGCAAGTAAGGTTAATCATATACAATATATTTAAGAGGTACTTTTATATTTTTTTTTTAATTTAAACGAGAGTTCGTTGAATTTTTCGGACTCCAAGGTCGAAGTGGCTCATGATTTTGTTTATTTACATATACGAGTATCTTTAACTTAATGCGATCATTTATCAGCTCTTGTTGGTTTTTTTAGCCGTATAAATATTGTCGCGAACAAGTTCTTGTGAGTATTGTTAAGAAATCCCTAGTAACTACCTTAGTTAAGAATGTTTTTAGGAGCTGTACGATTTAAAATTGATATAAAACATACTCAAGCTGGGCAATCGAGCTAATATATTTTTCATTCGATAGATAATCTTATGTCATTAATGATGAAAAATAATATCGTGCATATGGCTAAACACGGGAGGGTCTCTCGAACTGCGTCCTGGACCGATCACTTTTTGGAGGATTTGTGGTCGTATCTTAAGAATGATGCGCTCGATGTTGGCTTCCAAGGCTGTAATTATTGTCCGAATAGATCAACGATATAAAATACACCCACAGAAAACAGTACAATGGCGCCAAATCACATAAGCTTTGAGGCCAGAATACAGGTCAATTTCTGGAACATGTTATCATGGAACATTTCTTTCAATAGCTCGATGGTTTTACGCGAAATACGGCATGTGGCACCATCCTGTTGAAACCAAATGTCCTGCAGAAACAAAAAATAGACATTTCGATTTTCTTCATTACTGTATGGTAGAAGTGCAGCCCGATTATTTCTCGCTCGAGATTCGACAAGTTTGCTTGTTAACACTCGGCTGCTAGTCTCTCACTGGTAATCACCACAGTAATCCTCTCCCAGTGGACAGTATATCACTTATGATATAATCAAAATTTTTTCTCGAGTTCTCTATGTAACATGCGAGATACACCCATAAACCACTAAATCTTCGATTCTACCACAAAAGTAGAATGAGTGAGCAGAAATTTATAAATTTATTTTATTGTGTTAAAAGCAAAACAACAAGTCCATAGTAATTAAAATAAAATTAGTGGACATAATAAAACTTTTTAGTAGCAATCAAACCTTTGTCTTCTTCCTCGCAATTTCAGAGGATGTAGCTCTAATCTCAGTCTATCATTTTCTTCACCGCTGTCTCTCTCGCTTTCCAGCTTTTGTTACTGCCGTTGATGTTGCTGAAATGTGTTTTTCTCCTTAGCACTTTGTATAATAATTGAATTATCTTTTCCACTCAGTGTTATGTCTTGACGAAATTCAGATATTTTGTGGAATCTTTAGACGGTCTTACGAAGAGGGCTGAAGTAGCTTGCCAGCTGCTAAGTTAAGTCTATACCTAAATTAAAATATGATAGTTTACAAAAATACTTGATGTGATTCAATAAAACTTGTTAACCTATTTACCTTGTTTGGATTAATTGTATTTTAAGACTATATCAGGTTTAACAACATCTCCACCAACCTTGCTCTTTTTTCCAGATGGAACAAGTGCACTGTATGTATAGGGTTTTCTAATAACGACTTGACAACTTTTTTTTAAATAAAAGGCAAACCATTTGAATTATTTCAAAAACTTTATTATTGACTTGAATTACAATCAAAACATTTATGAATGGAACTCAACTTCGTTCATATGGCCACCGCGGGCACGTTTGCAGCGGTCGATTCGTTAGACCCACATTTCGGCCGAAACGGCCGCTATTTCGCATTCAATGTTGACTTAGAGCTCTTCCAACGCCGTCGGCGTGTTGGCATAGACTAATGACTCAACTTAGCCCCACAGAAAATAGTCAAGCGGCGTTAAATCGCACGAACGAGGCGGCCAATCGACTGGACCGTGTTTTCAGATAACACGCTCACCATACTTACTCTTCAATAAATCGATTGTAGCGTGTGCTGTGTGGCTTGTGGCATCATCCTGTTGAAACCACATGTCGTCCAAGTCCATATCTTCCAATTCGGGCCAAAAATAATCGGTGATCATGGCGCGGTAACGCTGACCATTCACAGTAACGTGACGATCGTTATCGTCGACGAAAAAATATAGCCCAATAACGTCGCCGGCATGCAAACCGCACCAAACAATTATTTTTTGTGGATAAGGTGGTGATTCATAAAGCACATAAAGCATATTTTGCTTATTGACGAACCCATTGAGCCAAAAATGAGCTTCGTCGCTGAAGATGATTTTGCCATGAAATTCATCATCTTGGCGCATCTTTTCCAGAACCCAATCGGAGAACGTAGCTCGTTAGTGTACTTTACCATGATGAAAATGTTGAGTTTACTGAATAAATTGACAGTGACAGTTTGAGTCAGAAAGAGTGCGTTCACAAATTAAATTCAAAGTTGTCAAGTACCTATTAGAAAACCCTATACTCTTGACTACGAGCACACTCCTCTTTTACCTCACCAGTAAATAAAAACTACGATAGCAGACGTTCCGAAGAAATACATTGATTTTTTTTTTAATTTTGAGTCAATTTAGGCAAGCTTTTTCTATTCTTTCGTGATATTCCTTGTAGATACGTTTTCCTATTCAGGCAAATTCTATCCAGGAAGTATAGAGTTCTGTTCTCGACAAAGTAACCTTCGATTAGCTAAAAGCAAGTAGTGTACGAGTATATTCACAAATTATAAATATAGCCAATACTGAATACTTTTACACTATATTTATGTGCTTTTCCGGGACGATATTGTCGAAATTAAAAAAAGGTATTATGCTCTCAGCAATTACCAAGTTTTTACCCGCTACGTATTTCGTTCAAAATACTTCCTGAACTATTCTGTCAACTTTAAAATCTTTAGACGGTGTTTCAAATGCTTAGTCGTTAACAAAATCTGAATTCGGTTGCGAGTATTGACGAGCGGAACGAAAGAATTTTTGAAATAGGTAAAACTCTTGGTTTCCAATAATCTATGATTGAAAAACAAAAAGAAACATAAATTGAAGTACTAAAGCGGCCACCATGCAATATTATTGCGCAAGATATAGGCGAAAATCATTACGTGAAAATGCGTCGCCCTTATAAGACCCAACTGTCAATGGAAGCCTTAACCAAGGGCGCAGGCAGACCAAACATAGGTTTGGGTCCTAAAAAACTCTCCTCTGAATCGTGCCTGGCAAGTTCGACGGCGATTTCATTTACCGTATGCCATTGTGACCTGGGGCCCGGACAAGGGTCATTAAATTTAGCCTTCCGACTGCGTTCAGTGATCTCTTGCATTCTCCAACCAGCTTGGAAGTCGTAAGAGGGTTCAACAAGACTCTAAGCGCAGCTTGGCTGTCTCTGCGGATGCAAATGTTTCGCCCTCTCCACCGTTTCTCCGCAATATAGTTCGCTGCCATCAGGATTGCGTAAACTTCTGCTTGGAAGACAGACGTAAGCTTTCCTAACGTGAAGTGAAATCTAACGTTGTCGTCCTTCAGAAAGACAATAGCGCCATATTTTATATTGGTTTTAGAGCCGTCCGTGAAGACTCTGAGCATTCCTTTCCTGGCTCAGATTCTGGCCGAAGCCAGACCTGGGCACAAGGAACTGGATTTCGTATTTTTTCCGCAACAGGTGTTCTGGTGTCATAGTATCGGACGGCATGCCCATAAGACCGGAGTCATAAAACAGCCTGCGCGCAAGGTCATTGAAGCTCCAGTGCGTGTTGTATCAAAGACCACTTCTTTTTAATCGGAAGATGGCCTTGAGGGTGCAGCCCATGATTTGAATATCAAGGGAGGGAGATTTATCAATGCGTCTAGAGCGGTGCCAAGGGTGCTAAGAAAAGCCCCCATGCATTCCAGACAAACCGTTATTTGGAGTCTGGTGCAAGCAGCAATTCCGTATTTTCGCAAGTGCTTACTCCACCAGACAACCGACGCATACGATATAATTGGCCTTATCATAACAGTGTAGATTCAAAAGACCGTTTTCGGTGAAAGATCCCATGTCTTACCGATAGCTCCTCTGCACTGCCAAAAAGCCGCCAGCGCCTTAGTTGCTTTCGTCGTAACATGTTTAGTCCAGAGAAGTTTGTTTTCCAGCATAACACCCAAATACTTGAGAATTGGATGGTGATGCCTTAAGGCACTAGATTGGTCAGACCAGGCAGATTCCACCTTTTTGTAAAGAGACCAACCTCAGTTTTAAGAGGATTGACTGAAAGTCTATTACTAGTGTACCAGTCATCGATCAGGTCTAGGGCCGCCTGCGCCTTGGAGCAGACAGTCGCTAGACACGATCCAATAGACAATACAGCTACATCATCCACGTATACTTGTGCGTTGACGTTAGAACTATTGAGTGCGCTGAGCAGTGAGTCGACCAACAAGCACAGTAACAGTAGAGACAGAACATGATTGGCCGTGGCCATCATCCGCAATGTGTGGCCGTGGTGTGGTGGTATATGCATCGACTCCTCAAGCAGAAGGTCGCGGGTTCGAAACCCGTGCGAGGCAATTTTCTAAAAAAATCTTTTCATAGAATTTGGATGTACTTATATGAAAATCCCGTCAGCGTCAATTCTGACATGAAGGCATAACACTGATGCTGGAGTGGTTGCTGGATGGGCTAAATGTAACGAACTAACAACTAGCACGTATTAAGACCCACTGGTTGAGGATGTACTGGCTCCAGTTTGACAACCACCTCTGGGAAAAATATTGAAGCCTAATACCACTGAGTTTCAAACTACTACACCACCCGCCCGCACACTGGTAAAAATCCAGTGAAAGGGTATTAATGTCCCCTTGGTGCGCGCGAAGGATTATTAAAAAAAAATGTCCTATTCACCAGACCAGTGACTTGTCTACGCCAAGTTGTCTGGCCGAGTTGCACATGCCATCAAAATTTGCATTGCCAAAAGCACACTCAACGTCGATGAAAATGCCCAAGGCATAGTGTGTCTTTAATTCTGCCTACCAGATTTTGAAGCGCACTTCCGCAGGGTCTTTTGCGTTGGTAGGCGTGTTGCATCGCCGACATAGGATGCATTCGCAAGGCGGTTTTGCGAACATGGATTTTGACCATCCTTTCGATACTTTTTAGCATGAAGGAGGCCAAACTTACTATATAGATCTGAAATTCTTGGCGAGCAAATAGTTCTCCTTTCCGATTTTTTGTATAAAGGCCAACCACACTGTTCGGGATTCGGTATGTATGCCAGTGCCAGGCTAGCAGTGAGAATTCTCTTCAGAGCTGTCAGCAGCTAGTCTATACCTTTTTGTAGCATAACTGGGTAAATGTCATCAGTGCCAGGCGACTTGAAGCCATCAAAGGAATAAACAGCATGTTTGATGGCCTTATCCGTCAACACAACCGATGAGATATACCAGCTAAGGCATGCTGTGTTGTTCAGTTTACTACCAGCTTCTTTGATAGGAGCTAGTTGTGAACTGATTTCGATTGGGTTACCTGGAAAGCGAGACTCGAGCATGAGACGGAGAGTCTCTGCTTTCGAATGGGTAAAGGTACCGTCAGATTTTCTGAATAGTTCCAGCCTGGTTGATCTTCCCCTTTTGTGGGCTTTGACCAGTCTATTGGTTTCACTGATAATCTCCATCTTTTCGGAAAAAATTTGTAAGAGGTGCTCTTCGAAATCCCAATAAGCTTGTTAAAATTTTTTTGATTTTATCTGTAAGGATTCCAATCTTCCTCCAAATAAGCATTAAGGGACCTGTTTGAAGTTTTCTGGATTCTTTACGAAGACGCTGCAGGTCAGCGTTCCACCAAAGAACGGGCGATCTACAGGATTGCTTACTAAATGGACATGCCATTTCGAAACACTTGGTGAGGGTGCCGTTCATGTTATGAGCAGCTTCCCCAAGCTTTTGTTTTGTCCTGATCTTAGGAGGTGCACTATTGTATTTGTCGAGCTCTTTGATAAACTGTGTCCAGTTGGTTTTATGCAGATTCCTCCTCTTCAGCAAGGTCGAGATCTCGCATCCTGACATGGAGATCTCCAATAGTACTTTCTAGCCAGTAATCTTCTTAGCATATTTGTTGGATAAAGTAAAGTCGATTACTTGCTACCTTACTCTGGTATAAAAGTTATTGACAGCCAGGTCAGACGATAATATGAAATCCAGGAGATAATTACCTTTCACGTTGCATTTACTACTGCCCCAGAAAGTGTTCATAGCATTAGCATCGCAGCATATGATGAGTCCCATCTTTCTGGAATCACAATATTCAATGAGTTCTACTATCGCCTCCGGTGGTGGCGGCAATAGCATAGGGAAAATAAGCTGACGAAACGACGAACTTGTGCCACTCTCCGTTTGCTTCGTAACTTATGTCTGCAGCAACCAAATCTTCATTACAAATTTCACAAGTTTAGTTAGTGAGAGTTAATTCGGCACATAAAGACAAGTTCTCGGTCTTACCGATCGGTCGTCATAAAGTGGTGTAAAACCTCTTAAACATCCGAAACCACAGATAGGTTTATTCCACACTCATGGTTTCTGTATGGATATTTCAAGACGGAAAGGCTCCTACATAGGGATGCAGTATCTGACTTGGAATGTTGAAGGTTGATATGAGTACACAGAATAGATTTGTACTGGGGTGGTCGTCTTTTATCTTCACTCATTTGGAAACAAAGTGGAAATTAGCCCTTCCAAGGTACAGATAGGGAATTGAGTCATACCTAGACCTAATGGTCTCGACAGAAGCTAGTCTAAGCCCACAACAAGAAAAAAGCTGTCCTTGTTTTCCCTCAATGAAAGAGTAGATTTTCCATTTTTTAGTGTCAAGTCCAAGGTTCTGGGTATGAAGACGCATCAGAACACCTCCCGTTTCTCCGGGGTTGCCACTGGACCCAAAAGATTGCACGCATCAGTTTGGGTTTTCTGAAAACCTCGAAGGTCTTGGGCCCAGAAGTGGGATTTTCGGCACAGATTTGCTCAGCCATTCAAGAGTTTACTGCGTGGAGCACTTCACTCTTAGAGTTCCATTCTTCATACCGTAGCCCTCTGCTTGAATGCAAACATTCTCTGCTTTGGCTAGCTCCCATAATTGATCGACACAATATTTGCACTCAGCATCGTTCAAACAGTTGTCATTGCAAGCCTTCCTGATTCGAGGCACCAGAGACGAGATAGCAGCATCCTTGTATATGCGCCGGTCTCGTTTCCTTTGGCGTTTCGGGGTTTTATTGGAAATAACTTTTCCAGCGACATCCAAGTTAAGTCCGCCAGAGCTGCAACTTGCGTTGTTGCAGCATCGATTTCAACCGGATCTTGTGCGCTGGTTGTGGTAATTTTGGTGTTGTCAATGGGTTTGACCGCTTCAAGCGATTTCCGTCCACCAAAGCTGCAGCCTTTGCTGATTGAAGGGAAAGTTTCATCCGGGCATCGTACGCGGAGAGATCTTTTTTCCTCTTGGCCCTGTTCGGGACAGAAGAAGAGGGCGCAGCTTCAAATCTGAGAGGTTGATCGGTTTCAGTGGGTTTCACTTCCACCGACCTGTTTCTCTTCTCTGTCGCAGCTGGGAGAGTGTGACTTTTGGCACTCGCGCCTTCGACGGCACTAGCCATCTCTCTTCTCTTGTCCCATCTTCAGCTGCCTCTTAGATGGTAATCCTTCAGAGTGTGTCTATTCTAGAGCCCGTTCTACCTTTTCCCTGACCAATGACTGGTCTATTCTGATGGTGTTTAACCGTAACAGGAAAGACCTCTCTCCATAGTTCCAGTTCAATCTACCGAACATGTCGTAGAAGGAGCCGCAGGAGTAATCAGAATCAAGTAATCCAGAATCCGTACCCCGGCCGTAGTAAAAAAGCCTACGGGTGGATTGTCGCCATTGCGAGTATCTTTCGTCTAATTTCGCTGAAGGCTGGATATTCATATAAGCGACTGTGCGTCCGTATATATGATGTTTTCGATGACTGCTGATTGATAACAAAGTTGTAAATTTGGTTAGCACATACTTGAATGGCGTAGAGTTCTGCCTGGAATACATCCCATGGCTGTGGTTATATGCTTCTTTACTGGAGATCTCCTTGGAGAAGCCTTTATTGAAGCATATTGTTTTTTAAATGCGGTCTGTTACCGCGCAAATCTTATCAAGTTCTGTTATTTCGGAGAGTAGGGTCTTAAAGTTAGGGTATTCGCTAAGACCTAACTCTTTTAATTGTACCAGACTTGCTGTGCTACGTAATGCCATTTTGCTTATAAATAAGTTTAGGGGGTTAATCCTATTATTGATTCTATTCCGGAAGGCTCCTAAAATGCCCAGACATGCAAGACGCTGTACTCTATTGAGCTTTAAAATGGCAGTCCTTTGCGTGACTTTAGTCCACCATACTATAAAAGCATATAGTATGTTATGATGGGTCTGTTTAAGTGAGACTTTCAGTTGAGTCTTTTGCTAGGACTACTCCCAGATATTAGACCTCATCGAAATAGTTTGGATTGTGTTGTTAAGTGAAACTATACCTAAGTTTATGTTTCTTCTTTTAGTAAAAGGAACTGTGGTAGCCTCTCTGCTCCTCTGCATAACCAATTGTGTTGTAGCCTAAGTTGCTTAACTTGTTAAACAGATCTTCTAAGACCAGACCACAGGGGGAACAATAATACACTTCTCTGCGGGTAGCCCTTTACGGCTGATGCTGATACTAAATTCGGCCCTGATGAAATAGTAATCATCCAGTTCTCGAGCATGGATTTGACCCAGTTGAGTTGTTTCTATGAAGCAAAGCATTTGACATGAAGTCATGTACAATTTCTTTACAGCGGAAGGAGCTTTTGATTTCAGCTGTCAGCTCATAAGAGCACCTTCCGTCGATTCGCCTTTTTGACAGGCGTACTCACATAAGTGCAGAGGCAAGCTATTTTCTAAGCTTTCTCTGATATGAACGTCAATAATTCTTTTCATTGTTATCAGCTTATATGACGATATGATTTAGGTAGTTCCCTGGGCTTGTTGCCTGGTTTCGGGGTAAACACCCTTTAACCTTTTGAGCATTTTCATTCAATGGTTATTAAATTCCCTCCTCTTTATTATATATAGATAGCGAATCTAGTAGTATATCCATTCGTTTTTTAGCTCGTATCAAACGATATATATCAACATTTGATGACATATCGACCATTAGGTCGTTTTAATGACCCAGTTTTAATATTTTTAAAACCATGGCAAAAAAAAACAACGAAAAGTGTTAAAAGGAATCTGATCCGTCGAGAGCAACTATTTGTCATATGTCATATGTCATATAAAGCTGTTACGCCTTGTAATGGGTATGAAAAAGTTCTGTTCGAAGTGGGTACCGCTTTTGGACCAGAAACAACAACTTTTTTGGTTATTCGAAACGCTGTTTGGAGCTGTTTAAGCGAAATAAAACGAATTTTTTCATGTGAAATGTAAAATAGATGAATAGGCGAATGTGTAATATGAAATGAAATAAAATAGATGTGAATAGATGAAACATGTATTCTATTACCTGTTCACAAAGCTCAACAAAATACTATCCTCTAATGAAGAATAGGACAGATCGTTCTATGGTATAAAAAGGCAGAAGGAGAATATGTTAAAGAATAAATTCAAATTTTACCAAAAAAAATTGGGTTTTTATATGTTAGTCTCGGGGCTTTCCAACTGTAAAGTCCATTTATTACTTTCAGAAAGCATATTATCCCAAAGTAAGTACCGTCAAGGTTTTGTTCTCACTTCTGTTGGCTTTTTGAACAATATCATGTCTTAGCCTGCCTCCGACTTCCACATTCAGCTGTTAGATTCATCTACTTCATGTCACAGACATCTCTAGTAGATGCAATGACTTTATTTCACCTGCTATGCATGATAACATTGGAGCACGCAGGGGATTATGTGTACCTTTAAAATATTCGCAACACAGTCCCGGCCGAAGGAAAGAAAATAGGTGCCGATGTACGTTGGTTTTAAATGTTGGCAGATTATAATGACTAGAAAATAAAGAGGTTGGCAGGGCATTCCATAGGTTTTAGAGAAGAATCACAATAATGCATGGGCTGAAAAGTCCGCTTCTAAGAAAGGGCACCACTTGAATTAATTCCATACCATTTTCAGTTAGTACCAAAACACAAAATTTTTGCAAAATTCAACTTTATTTATCAATATATTTGCCTCCGAGGGCGATACACTGATTGAAACGATTTTTCAATCTTTCGATATCAGTTTTGTAGTATGATTTCGGCTTAGCCTCAAAATAGGCCTCTGTTTCGGCGATTACTTCTTCATCGGTCTTAAATTTCTTTCCGGCGAGTATTCCTGTAAGATCTGCGAACAGGAAATAGTCGCTGGGGGCCAAATCTGGAGAATACGGTGGGTGGGAAAGCAATTCTTAGCCGAATTCATTCAACTTTGCCATCGTTTTCATCAACTTGTGACACTGTGCATTGTCTTAATGAAACAGCACTTTCTTTTTCTTCAAATGCGGCCGTTTTTCTGCGATTTCGTCCTTCAAATGCTCCAACAATGCAATGTAATAGTCGCTGTTGATAGTCTGACCCCTTTGGAGATAGTCGAATTTTTATTCCATGTGTATCCCAAAATACGGATGCCATAACCTTTCCAGCCGACTGTTGAGTTTTTGGTCGTTTTGGACGAGGTTCGTCTCCTGCTCGCCACTCAGCTGACTGCCGACTTGACTCTGGTGTGAAGTAATGGAGCCGAGTTTCATCCACTGTCACATACCGACGCAAAAATTTGGCTTTGTTGCGGTTAAACAGCTTTAAACACTACTCTGAATCATCAACCCGTTGTTGTTTTTGATCGACTGTGAGCAAACGCGACACCCACTTTGAACAGAGCTTTCGCATGTCCAAATATTCGTGTATGATATATCCAACACGCTCTTTTGATATCTTCAGAGCCTCAGCTATCTCGATCAACTTCACTTTACGGTCATTCGTAAACATTTTGTAGACTTTTTTTATGTTTTCATCTGAAACAGCCTCTGCATGCATCATATTCGCTGCTGTATGACCACTTTTAAATTTTTCAATCCACTTGCGAATAGTTAGTTCGGCTCGTGCAGAGTCCGGGTAACACTTATCAAGCCATTTCTTTGCATTGGCTGCATTTTTTCCCATCAAAAAGCAATGATAAATTAACACACGAAATTGCTTTGAATCCATTTTTTTTTCATAATAACAAAAGTTGCTTCACTCACAACGCTATATCTCGAGAACTAATCGTCCGACAGCTGTGGAATTTATACACGTATCTTTTGAGGGTTGGTACCAACTGAAAATGGTATGGATTTAATTTAAGTGGTGCCCTCTCTTAGAAACGGTACGGACTCTTTTCAGCCCACGTTTTAATAAATGTTAGGCGCCATGAAATTTTTTGTTTTAAATATAAGTACAAAACCGTATGCAGCAAACGAATCCTAAACGGACAGCGCGCAATATTCCGTTAAAAAAAATAGACTATAACTTTTTCGTTACTTTATAAAATAAGGCTATAATGTTGGCAAAACAATAGATTGTAAAAGCCGGCAGGCGGCAACAACGAACTGTACTTTATTCGGTGGCACTGAAGGTACCACTAAGATTGGACTACTAGTTGGGGACCCGATACTGAATTACAACGGTCGCAAAAACTGTTTATATTTTTTTTTAATAAAAATGTGAATTTGTCTCGAGTAAATAATGCTACTTATCTTTATTTTCTCCCAGAATTGCTATACTTCTGCCTGTCCCGTTAGTCCTGATTTCGTCCGTTTTTCCTCCTCACTTTAGGTATATCCCAGCCGTTCTTTGTTTTTTGAGTTTTGAATTTTTTTCTTAACTTTTTGATGGTCAACCAAGAAATGATTTAACCCTATCCCAAAGATCTTAGCTCGAACCGTAGGTCTTCCCTATATACGCATTCATACATCAGTTCAGATGAGTGCAACGGGCCAATTTTGTGCGCAACACTCCGCAAATTTACTGAGGTGGGCCACCTTTCATTGCACCTCCGTTGCTTCCACTCTCTCACACACACACACATTCGTGTTCCTCCGATCACTTATTGTGGTAGCATTTCCAAAAATAAGAAAAAGATAATCTGCCAACAATATATGGCCTACTCGCATTTATATAGTGTGATTCATCTTGAGGTTTGATTTTCAATAGGATTTTTTTTACAGATCACGGGTGACTCCTATCAAACTGCTTTGTCCTTTTTGTTCAGTATCGTTTGGCAAATCATCATGGGAAGACTCACACAACAACAGCGTCTCCTAATTGTTCAGCTGTATTACGAAAATAAGCGTTCTGTGAGAAATGTTTTTCGTGCGATTCTATTCGATTTGACGAATCGATTCGTCGTCGTTCTCAGCAACTTGTATTCGACAACTTGGTGTATTTTACGTGAGGATCTCCGCCTTAAAGCGTACAAAATTCAACTTATGTAGGAATTGAAGCCAGGTGACTTGAATTTGCGTCATATTTTCAGTGAATGGGTTCTGAAAATCTCAATGAAAATCCGGTGTTTTATCGTGAAATTTTGTTCAGTGATGAAGCCCATTTCTGGCTCAATGGATGCGTTAATAAACAAAATTGCCGAGGAGTACCAAGAGCTACCATTACATCCATCAAAAACGACGGTATGGTGTGATCTATGGGCTGGTGGAATCATTGGTCCATATTTCTTCAAAAATGAGGCAAATCAGAATGTTACCGTCAATGGTAACCGTTATCGCGCCATGTTAACAGACTATGTGCTTCCTGAAATTCAAGCACATGGTCTCGGTGAGCTCTGGTTTCACCAAGACGGCGCTACGAGAAATTTGGTGAGCACTTAATTTCACGTTTTGCTACGGTAAATTGGCCGCCTAGATCGTGGGATATCACATCTTTTGACTATTTTCTCTGAGGATATGTAAAGTCTCGGATCTTCAAGAATAAGCCAGCTACAATTGACGCTTTTAAAGCCAACATTACTTGTATTATTCGCGAGATACCAATCGATACCTCGAACGAGGTCGCCCAAAATTGGACTTTTCGTATGAACCACTTCGGAAGCAGTCGTGGCCAATATTTACATGATATTAGTTTTTAAAAATATATGCCATGAATTGTTCTTTTAACCGATAATAAAAGTTTTAAGTTCGTTTTCAAATTTATGTATTTTATTTTACATTATAAATCAAACCTCACAATGAATCACCCTATATATTCTAATCATTATCCGTTTGATAATGATCGGGTTACGTAGTAACGGCGAAACAAGGAACTAATCATAAGACGGCAACAGAAGAAGGAATTCTACGTACAAAATGCTGCCCAATCAAAAACTAAACGACGACATCCCGGCGTATCCTCTTGTCAAGAATTAATTGAATGAAAGACGTGCAACTAGGAGTCCATTCTTTACAACCACTTTTTTTGTTACAATTTTATCAGTCCGCCTAGCTTGTTCGCGTTTAGCTTAATGTGACCGTCCGTCATTCCATCGAGACTCCTGTCTCTGTGTTCTTGCATACCTATTGTTTGTCCTCTCCCACAATCATAAAAGCAGAAAGGCAGGGTTCAAGAACCCACTAGTTCTTCCCGCTAATATGCTTCTCCAGGGAGACAACGGACATAAATTTAGGTGTAGCGGAGATGACATCTAAAGCTAAGAAGAATACCCGATAGGAAAGACATACATAGCTATAAACAGCTATGTTGGACACTGGTCTCGCGCCTTCCTTTTGAGAAATCCTCTCTCTGCTTTTTAACTGACACTTCGTGCTACCTGCAGCTGTTGGACCTTCAAGATACCAGAGGGGTGCACCAATGGCTGATGGACCCAATATCTGTCCGCCACCCTTTTAGGATTTTGAAGAACCAACGGAAAAGAATGTAGAGGGTGAAGGCCAAAAGAAAAACGGAAAGAGCAGGACTTGTTGTTTTAACTTTTACCGCAACACTGTTAACGCTCGAGTTAGCCTTTACACGAAATCACTCACAAAACGCACGCAGGACCTTACATCCTGACTAGGCACTTTTTGTTTAGAGTAGCTTATTTTTATTGTACTCATATTAGTTTATATTTATAAAGCAATAAACTATGATAAATATATACATAAATTTCTAAAACCGATTAGGAGTGTTTGAGAATCTAAACGAAGTCAAAAATAATGGTTTTAACACTCTGGGTTGTTATTGCTTACCAATGTGTCGAAGCTCGGAAATTGTAGATAAAGTCTGGCAGGTAATATTTATTTAAATAGAACCTTTTGTGAAAACAAGATCTCCCCCTTAAACTTTATTATTTATATTTTTCTAGATTATGGCGCAATCTAACGACCTTTTGGGTAGCAATGGTGCAATAATTGTCATGAAACAATATCCAATTCAAAGATACCGGCGACAAATAATATTTACACTAACCGATTTGCTAGGTAAAAGTAAAATACACATTTATTAAGAAAGACTTAAAACCATACATTTTCCTTTTATTTCAGTTTCCATTGGCGGTACTGTTGGTTTCTTTCTTGGATCAAGCGTTCTAAGTGCAGTGGAAATTGTATACTATTTCTCTGTTCGACTTATTTGGCACTGTATTGGGTACCAAGAATAACTTACTAATAAAATACAGCTTTACATTTAAATTTAGAACATCAAACAATTTAAGAACCAAATTCTACGTATCACTGATATTATTTTCAAGTACGATCTGTTCGAAATTAGAATTAACAGTACCTACCAAATAATGTCATCCATTTAACCTTTTCCGTGATTCGGCTACCTTGCACATGCCCCAATCTTTGCTCATAAATGTTCAGTAACCATCCGATATCGTCGAGCACTCGGCGCCTAATAGCTAATATTTTGAAGGGCCTGCACTCTTAATCTTCATTCACTAAAATTGATGGGCAACATGTTTCACATTGGATGGCTCGTCTTCTACTTATTAAAGGCTTAAATTCTATTCTAGGCGATACAGAAAAAAATAGAATAAAAAATTTCCGACGATACCACGTTTTCGGTAGGCAACCGCCTATTTTTTACTGCAACTAAGTTTCACTTAACGGGCCTTTTTCTATCATGAAATAAACGTGTTTAGATAGGTGTCTTTCCAATGAGAATACCTGCATGTTCCGCTATTCAAATGTTGTTAAATTTTAACGCGCCAGGTCGAAAAGTTAAGTCCTTTGAAGACGGCGTAACAGATTGTTTCCAGCTTGCGAAGTGTCTATGCAAATCATTATCTTACATTTTACGTTGTATGGTTAATTTTTCTTATCAGTTTTTAAAGCATTGGCATTCACTTTTTTCGTACAACATTAGAGTTGTATACCATAGGTACACACCGGCTTCAACACTTTTCCCGATCTTAAGCTTGGAATATTTTCCAAATAACCATTAAATTTCTCGGTATTTTATTTAAAGTTATTTATAGTTCTGTTCATGTGCAACTTCCATTCTAAATTTGCGTCGTAGTTACCGACTCAACTTTAAGCCGCCAACATCGTGTACCTATGTATGTATACATATCCGAGTTCTGTCTGCCTGCTCTCTTCGTTCGTGCTATTTCCCGCTATTTTTATATAGCCATATCCTAAATTCTAAATTCTAAAGTCTTCTAATAAACTTATAGTGTATACCTAGAGTGTGAAGAAAATCTGTACATTATGACCCACCTGAACGCACCCAACCTACCACTTAACAACTAACACCCCTACCGCTGCCCAGTAGAACTAAGTTGATTTCGCCATGACTTACGTCATGGAAATCTCGTAATCTTGGCAAAATCACCAAAATTAACCGACCTTTTAAATACTGTATCCAATCAGTGCGCTGTCAATATAGCACTTCACACGAATTTAAACACATCCAAGGGAACAGTGAGATTTCCCACAAAAAAGTAGCCTAACCGTACACAATTCTCCAAAAGTCAATACCACTTGTGTATGGCGTTTTCCTTTGGGCAGTCAGAAGCCCTTTCTTGTGTATTCCGATTTTATTTCCAATGTAAGACAAGAAACTTCTTCGGAATTATAATCTTTTATTTTTCAAATATATTTGCTCGCGAAATAATCTGAACACTTAAGGGAAATAAATTTCACAAAGACAGCCTATTGCACGAGAACAGAAATTTAGTTTGATACACAATACTATTTGACATTTTGACATAAAATCCAGGAGAGAAATTTTGATTCTTAAATGAAAATGAGAAACAAAATTTTGAATCTAAAATAAATGAGGGAAATATTGGGTATATATTTTAATTCGTGCGGTTTTTTTTTTCAAAATTTGAACTTTTATTTAATAAAAACATGTACAATAGTATTATTCAAAGTATTGCCCATCTAAAATTATGACTTGCCATCTTGCTGGCAATTTGTGGATCCCATCCCAAAAGAACTGAAATGAATTAAGCCAATTTTTGATATTCTGCTCTGATGTGAACCATATTTGGTAGTCAGAAGGACCAAGGTCTAGGCTATAAGGCGGGTGGGGTAAGACTTCCCATCCACTGTTTTCCACATAGTTCTTAACCGGAATAGCAACGCGGGGCCGAGCGTTGTCATGATTATTTATTATTATTGCCTCGTGTCTGGTCGCATATTCCAGGCATTTTTCGGCTACTGCTCTCTTCAAACGCATTAATTGTGTTTGGTAGCATTGTCCATTGATGGTTTCACCCGGTTTTAGCAGCTCATAATAAAGCACACCCATCTGATCCAACCAAATACAGAGCATTACCTTCTCACCATGCATATTCGGCTTTGCTGTTGCTTTAGCTGTTTGGCCGGGTTTATATGATTTTTTGCGCTTGGGGTTGTCGTAATGGATCCATTTTTTACCACCAGTAACAATCCGATGCAAAAAAGACTTCCTTTTGTGGCGTTCCAGCAGCATTTCGGACATGCAAAACCGCCTTTCGACGTCTCTCGGCTTGAGTTTATGTGGAACCCAATTTCCTTGCTTTTGAATATATCCAGCTGCTTTTAAACGTTTTGAAATGGCTGCTTGAGTGACACCCAAAGATTCTGCGAGCTCTTCTTGTGTTTGGCAACAATCTTCATAGAGTAATGCCTCCAGTTCTTCATCTTCAAACTTTTTTGGCTGCCCAGGACGTTCATCGTCTTCCAAGCCAAAATCACCACTTTTAAATCGTGCAAATCACTTTTGGCACCTTTGCTCAGCTAGCGCATGTTCACCATAAGCTTCCACCAAAATACAATGACTTTCGGGAGCAGTTTTCAGTAATGAAGAAGAACTCCCCGAAAAAACATTTTTTCAGGCACAAAGTTCGACATATTTGAGTGAAAAAAAAAACTATTGTTGTTTACGCTTCAAATGAATGACATATACTGAAATGACGTACAATGCCTGCCCAGGACGTTCATCGTCTTCCAAGCCAAAATCACCACTTTTAAATCGTGCAAACCACTTTTGGCACGTTCGCTCAGCTAGCGCATGTTCACCATAAACTTCCACCAAAACACGATGACTTTCGGCAGCAGTTTTCTTCATATTAAAGTAATGAAGAAGAACTCCCCGCAAAAACACATTTTCAGGCACAAAGTTCGACATATTTGAGTGAAAAAAAAATTATTGTTGTTTACGCTTCAAATGAATGATATATACTGAAATGGCGTATAATGACAGTCGCTTTCCAACGCATGTTCCAATCGAATAATAACAATGGAGTAATACAAGTTACGCTATCTCTAAGCAAAACGCTAAGTTATAGACCCAATAGTTTTACGTCACTTTTCTTCTCCGGAGTATGGAGAAAAGCCCAAACGAAAAAACGCCATTACACTCCAATTTTATTCCATGCAGTAATCCTAACGACATCAAATCTACATAAGAACAATCACTCGCCACATCAACGAGCATCCAAACACAAAATCAACTTCTAACTCTCGCATATCAGCACAAAAAAACTTTATCACAAGTTTAGCACCGAAATACTACCTACCTACTTTAAATAAATCACTTCTCAAGGTTATTTTAATCTGGAATCCCCATGACTATTTAAATAACCTTCACGAGTTCCAAATATTAATTAAGGACCACAATCCATCAATCATATCTCTACAGAAAACCCTCCTACGTGTCAATATCACTCCAAATCATCCTAAAATTAACTCTGCACTCCACCATAACCTATGGTAAGTACAAACAATTCAGCCGAGCAAGGAACCGGTTTAGTTATTCACAAAACTGTACCGCATAAACCGGTAGCAATAAACTCAAATATTTCCGCAGTAGCGGTTGAAATGTTTCTTAAATACAAAATTAGTGAACATCATACCTCTCTACCGACACACCGCGACAGAAAGACAGCAATATACTTAGTACATATTATTTTCTAAAAATATGGTACAGTTAACATGAATTTGAGCACTTCTCCCTTCGTTTAGTTTTGAGTAATAGTTGTATGTATTTCTGACTTCATAGGGGTAAAAACAACGTGCCTATTCACATTGGCGTGGGCAGGAAGATTGCTCAAAAGTACATCTCTTTTTCTTTAAGTAAAAAGAAGAAGAGTTACTTGCACCGAAAATCCACTTCTAAATTTCTGATTTCCGGGTGACGCATGACGTTTTTTCCCATATCATTTTATTCCCAATTGTTAAAAAAAATTTTTCATCCCCATGAAAATGTGAACACGATGTTCATGTGCAGGACTTTTATGCCGACGCCAATGTGAACAGACACTAAGAAATTCAGCGTTCTCCTGAAAAAACCGAATGTGTGGTGCACATTACAATGAATTTGCATTCAGTTTACTTCATAGATGAACTAACAGATGGCAAACTTTACAGATATTGGAAATCCAAAACCCGCTTTCCGTTGATCGCCTCTATCCGTGTAACCCTGTCGGCGAATTGTCAATTCCCATCCTATTTTACACAACCCCCTCCTCCCCCCCCCCCCCCCCACAATTTTACACAGAAACGAAGTTCACATTACACACCCATAGTGAACTTTATGTGCAAACTACTCTCATTCTAGCAATTACAGGCTTGTACAACCGAACATTTCGTCCTCGGATGTCCAATAGAACATGTACGAGTATAATACAAACTATTGTATAGTATTACAAATTTTTAAACTTGATAATTACATTTAATGAAAATAATTTCTGTAATTCTATCCGATAGCCCTGATACCTAGGTGCTGTATCTTATAGATTAAGATGTAATAGTAAAGAATAATACATATAAATTTTCGTCGATTTTTGTCGATCGAAGGGTTCGTAGAGAATGTTCTTTTGTTCTTTCATTTTCGAGAAAAGGAGTTGCATCATAGCAGCCATGTCGTACCCTGACTCAGCTGTTCTTCCTCGTCAACGCCAACGGATTATATATCTGGATCATGTCCCTCGTTCTTCAAAGCGTCCTGAAGTCCGTGCACCAAATCGCTTTTTCATCTACTGGCGCTGAGGTTTTTCTTATTCAACTCGGATTTGAGTTGGGCGAGGGTAAACTGCAATAGTTTTCAACTCATTATAGTTTTAAAACAATCATATTTGACGCTTTTTCTTCTTAAAACCCATCATCAGGGGATATCAGGTTCTAGACCCTTCGTTGGAAGCAATTGTTTGGGCAAAACTGGAAGGATGTCCTGGGAGCCACCAATTCTATTTAATGGAACCAGAAAAAAAGAAAAACTTTATGGTGGGAAAGGCCTTAGTAAGGGGTGATTCATCGTGAGCTTTGATTTTTAATAGGCTTTTTTTTGACAAATGACGCGTAACTCCTATCAAACTGCTTTGTCATTTTTGTTCAGTATCGTTTGGCAAAATATCATGGAAAGACTTACACCACAACAGCGTTTCAAAATTGTTCAGTTGTATTACGAAAATCAGCGTTCTTTGAGAAAAGTTTTTCTTGCGATTCTAAGAATTTACGGTACGCATAATCGACCTACTGAAACCACTATTGCCAATACCATTCGCAAATTTGAGTCCCAGTTTACATTAGTGGATAATACTCGACCGGTTACACCACATCCAGCACGTAGTGAAGAGACTATAGCAGCTGTAGCTGAGAGTGTACGCGAAGACCGTAACGAATCAATTCGTCGTCATTCTCATCAGCTTGGCTTGGCGTATTCGACAACTTGGCGTATTTTACGTGAGGATCTCGGTCTAAAAGTGTACAAAATTCAACTTGCGCAAGAATTGAAGCCAAGCGACTTGAAGTTGCGTCATATTTTCAGTGAATGGGCTCTGGAAAAACTCAATGAAAATTCGGTGTTTTATCTTGAAATTTTGTTCAGTGATGACCCCATTTCTGGCTCAGTGGATACGCTAATAAACAAAATTGCTGTATTTGAGCTGATGAGCAACCCGAAGAGTACCAATAGCTACCATTACATCCATTAAAGATGGTTTATGGGCTGGTAGAATCATTGGTCCATATTTCTTCAAAAATGAGGCAAATTAGAATGTTAATGTGCTTCCTGAAGCACATGGTCTCGCTGAGCTCTGGTTTCAACAAGATGGCGCTACGAGCCATACAGCGCATGAAAAATGGACTTGTCAATAAATCATTTTGATGAACATTTAATTTCACGTTTTCCTACGGTAAATTGGACGCCTAGATAGTGCGTTATCACACCTTTAAACTATTTTCTCTGGAGATATGTAAAGTCTCAGGTCTTCAGGAATAAGCCAGCTACGATTGATGCTTTGGAAGAGAACATAACCGTGTTATCCGCGAGATATCAGTCGCTTTGCTCGAACGAAGTCGCCCAAAATTGGACCTTCCGTATGGACCAATTCAGACGTAGTAAATGGCCAATATTTACATAACATTATTTTAAAAAAGTAAATGCCATGAATTTTTCTTTTAATCGATTGTAAAAATTTTAGTTTCACTTTCAAATTTATGTGTTTTATTTTACATTACAAATCAATCCACACGTTGAACCACCCTTTAGAACTAAAGAACAACTTAGTTCCTGTTAGAATTCTACATTCAAAGCCATTCAGCGTAAAGGTGAAAGGAGAGATGGTGCCAAATTGTGCACCCATTTTGGCTATATTGACCATAATGGAAACAAGTCGCTCAGTACCGGTCACAAGAGCCCAGAGTACGAAGATTAGGTTAGGTTAGGTTAAACAATTGTATGATAAATATGCCATCACATAGACATCAAGTACCAAAACGGGCCCATCGCGATCCCTACGGAACCAGTTGAATTTGTTTTCAAATGGAAAAAAAACTTAAGCAATCTCCCAGGTGAAACGCACAATTTTTTTTTTTTTTTTTTGCAAAAGCCAAGAAGGTGCCGTCTATTTCCTCTAGGTTTTCGAAAAGGACTACGCGATACTGCTTGCAGATAACCGCAGAATCTGCAAATATCCGTATCTGACAACTTGAGTCTCTTTGCGTGTTTCCGATAGAGACAGTGTCCTGTCAGGATTCCTATTGCTGTCCTAAGCTTATCCCTGTTTAATTTGATATACTTTCTAGATCTTTTGCAGGCAAAAAACAGCCAGAGAGCTTTGGATACCCTGTGTCCTTCAAGACTTGGCCACCTTAGGTTGGCAGTCTTTGTGACTATTTAGAGCGGTGGGTTGATATTGGAAACCACACTATTTTCGAGTAGCCCCCCTTTTCTTGCTCCTGACTGTATCAGTGTTGATTTTGCCTTTAGTGCGGCCTGGCAATCAATGTAGATAGCGACATCTCTTTTGGTTACCGATCTTATCCGCATTAGTTCAGCCGCCCTGAGGACAGCTAGAAACTCTGATTGGAAGATACTGCTTATGTCCAGTAGTCTTTTAAACACTCTTAGTTCTGTGTCTTCTGAGAAGATACCAGAAATTATTTATTCATTTGTTTTTGACCTGATTCTTGCATTTTTTTTTTCCCAGTCCTCCCTCTTCGGATATATGGTATTACTTCATACTGGATATCGAAGTCGACCAAGGAAGGAATTGGATTGCCTGGCAGTAGCTTCGCTAGGACCATGCCGACTACTGCTCTTGAAGTAACCCAAATTAGTAAGTCGTATTGCACTGTTACGAGCAATTTTTTTTTTATCTGTAAATCAAGCGGTGTTAAGTGCAGAAAGGTGTCCAATGCTGCCGTTGAGGTGGGACGGAGCGCAAATCTAATGGCTATGGAGGCCGTTCTTTGAACCGCCCCTAATTTTCCATAAACTATTTTCTTGTTTGTTGCTTACTACCATACTAGTGCGTCGTTTGTACTCGTAAGTATGGGTCGTACCACCAACTCCAGAGCACGAAAATCAAAAACAAGATGGAGAATATGGATGTACGCAACTTGCTCAACACCACATTAACACTAGAGATGCCCGACTAGTCCGTCAACCTTTAGGGCGTTTTCCATTGGCAAATCACACAGAAATTGAAGAAATGGTGTAGAAGATGAAAGTTGAGGGACTGATTGAATGATCACCAACTCCAGGAGTCCTTGTGAAGAATAAAGACGGCAGTACGAGGTTTTATATAGAATACAACGATGTCACTAAAAATTACAGCTACCCAGTACAAAGACTGACTGAATAAATTTTTTGAAGCGAAATGGTTCTGAACACTAGGCCTAAAGAGCGGTTACTGAGCTACTACTGGCGGATGGAGATTGATCGAAAAGATCATCAGAAAACGGCTTTCACTACAGGAAGCGGATTTTGGCAGTTAACAGTGATGCCGTTTGGCCACCTTCAAGCAAATAATGGAACAAATATGTGAAAAACTGCCTGGTGTATCTGGACAATGTTAGGCAAAACTTTCGAAAAGCATCCTTAAAATCTAAAATAAATGTTTGCGCTCATTTGGAGTTGAACCCAAAGAAGTGTGCCTTGTTCCATCCGGAAGTAAATAATATGGGTCACACTATATCGACAGAAGGAGTAAGGATGGATCCTGATAAAATCGATGCCGTGAAAAGTTGGCATGTCCCAAAATCAAAGCTTTGAAAAACGCAAAGCTATTCCGTAATAAAATCTTCTTACTTTTTCGGCAGCCACAATTAGAATCCCTAACTAAACAAGGATGACGATTTGCTGACGTTTAAGAAAGCAAGGGTAATACTTTTCGACTTAAACCGTTTTCGATAGGCCGACAGAAATCTGCTTTATGCACTCCGGAGAAAAATAAATGTCATCAAACTGTTCAATTAGCACTGTTCTCAATTTTCCAGAAACAAAATTTCTCTTCTAGATTTTATGTCAAAATGTATCAACCCATATAAATATAAACATCAAATAGTATTGTAAGCTAAACCATTTTTTTTTTTTAGTTTTCCCTTGAAATCCAATTGCCAAACTTCCGGAGAGAAACAAATAGAAAACGCCATAAATTAGTTCTGCAGAAAATTTGCATTATTAAACGCACCTAATGCAGTTCTTTGTTAGTATGATGTTTTTGAAAACACCCTTCGTTAACCTATGTTCAGCAATTACTAGCAGCAATGACATCAGCGCAGATACAGGCACAGAATTACTCTTGCCAACGCTATTTCTTTGGGCTTATGACTTAATTCAGTAACAGGGCCCTCTCTTGTAAAACCAAAGTGTGTTTACATATTTATAACAAGACCCTGGTTATCCTGGTCCTTCTATATGTCTCAGAGGTTTTCACCTTGTGAAAAGCGGATGAGTGATGATGATTTTTTCCGGCCAAATTTGCATTGACAGGGAATGGAGAAGGTAATTCAATCATCCACCGTCTGAGATGACTGTGCCAGTTAAAGCGAATGGACGCCACAATTCCGGGCCAATGACCAGATGAGGATGACCGCATTAACTTTGAGTTTGGCACTTGAAGCAGCGAGACAAGAGATCGTGCTAGTTGAAGTTGGTGGCAAAAAAATGTTTCACTGGTATATGGACATTCACAAAACCTAAATTTTCATTCCCACCAGGAAAGTTTTGTATAGATCTGAAAAGGTGGTTCTTTGACGGCGCAATGTCGGAATATGATGGCCAGACGCCTTTCTTTGCCACATGTGGTCCTTCGTTATCGTGATGGGACACTTCACCTGTTCTGTTGGTCAAAGGTAGACGTTTGCACCGAATTTCTGTGAACAAATTACAAGCTGAGTACAACTGAGATCACCATCCACCGTTTCATTTTGTTTAAATAGCTCATAGAACACCAGATCCTTGTGGTCCAACCAATATTACAGCATTATCTTCGTTTGATGCACACCAGCTTTTGATGGTGGTGGCGAAGTTTCCGCTCTGTAAACATATACTCTTTTTCTTAAAAATTTAATAACTATCCATTTTTCATTTCCAATAATCAAGTGGTCTACTCTCTTCGGTCCATTATTTTTTTTTTTTTTTTTTTGTTTAATTCGTGTGGGACACACACAGAAAGTCTTAACACAAAACCAAGCTTTTTGACGCGATGGAACGCAGTTGTCTGATGAACTTCAAACTTCTACGACACATCTACGGAAATAGAAAGTCCATCTGTTGGATCACACAAACACACCATATTTCTCAATGTCACAAAACATAATACTATTGCAATTCAAATTTTAATTAACTCTGTACTAAAATCTAGCACAGTATGTAAAACACATTATACATTTAACAGAAATAAAAGATTACTCTTGTCGTGGCACCAAATGAGCAACAACGTTTTTCAATTTTCTCAAACTATTTGCTCCTGTCTTCATTAAAATTCTCAAGGACACTAGTTTTTTTCAGGTTTTATTTTTAAATATTGAATCGCGAAATATACTCATCCCAGAGAATTTTATTGCGACAAAATTAGAAGCAAATTTTTCCTCAAGGAGCAGTCGGACTGTACACTCGACTGTATATTTTAGCGACCGTGACAGGAATTTTCGAAACTCAGTAGAACAGTATCCTTATATAAAAAAAAGTACCGGTAAACTTTACCAATTCCAAAAAAGGAAAACTTCGAAAATTGAATCGGGAACGGGTAAAAAACAATGTCTTAAACGGTGACAGTATCTGTCCGCTTTTGTGCAATTGTGTAGGGGGGATCCAGTATTCCAGATTATTCAAAGCCCAAGACCATACACATCGTGGGAATTCCCATCACCAATCGCAGAAGGAAGAAATACCCTAAATCTGAGACATCAACATTCCGTTATTCCGAATCATTCGGATAGGAGAAAAGGGAAATAATAAAATACCCTACCAGGTATGTGGAAAATCTCTTTATTCGAACGTGCGCTAAGAATCAAAATCGCTTAACAGTGCCAATTGTTGATACCTAAAACAGAAGGAAAATCAATTGTAATTTTCAATTGACGCTCTATACACGCACTTTCGATATAAAGGCAATAATTTCGCATGCAAAGTAGTTAAAATTGTATCTTATTATATTTGTGAAACAATATGAAAAAAAAATTCGCACGATCGTTAAAAGCCCACATCGAGAAGAAATTATTTTTTCGCAGTCTCTCACACTCATTCGAAAAGGCTTTCGCTAAAACATACCTTCATTCACGCGTTCTCATTCCTATTTCGTACAGCCCACACCTTTCACTCGGCTTCAACAATACACTTTCGTTTAGAAACGGTTTTCAAAAGCTATAACTGAAGTACCATTGGTCGTCGCTAATTACTCCCATAGCTGATCATTGGCCTTCGATTTTGTTCGGCGTTTACACATCAGCCACATAGGATTGCCACTTAGCTTAGCTTAGCTTAGCTTAGCGTTAAAATCTTGCTCTAAATTTGTCGCTCCTGCTGGTGTTGTTGCTGTTGTTGCTGCTTGATTATACTGCATTTTATTTGAATTCGCTTTAAATTTCGTACTTTCAATCCAATTTACCAACATCTGATTTAATCAACATTCTCTTACTTTTCGCTGGAGAAAAGCATTTAAGTCGAGAGAAGGAGATCGAATGAAATAAATTTCACAATAGAACAAATTCAGATCGTCGTACTAAATGAAAGCTCCAATCAACTTGGTCAAGCATCAATAGTAAAAAGATATTTTGTCGTCATGTCTCTCTATAGTTTGAAAACATCTCGCGCTTCCACTAAAGGAAGTTTGTCGCGAATAAAAACTCTTATCGAAACAAAAACATTATCGCAGGCAGAACTTCAATGCCGCTTAGGAATTGTGGAATCTTATTTTAAACAGGCAATTGCTTACCAATATTAAATTTAGAGTTTGGAACAATCTGATACAGGCCGTAGTGAATTAGAAGAGGTTTATGTTTTCACTCAATCGAAAATTCTATCGCAAATGGGATACAAAAGAAGGAATAGTAATGCTGCGTAAGATAATACTATACCTACCACTATATTTATATCTCATTTACCTTTCGTGAAGCTGCCAAGATTAAGTGGGAAGTACTCGGAATACAAAAACTACATAAATACATTCAAAAAACGTGTTCACAATGATTCAACTCTTGATCGTTAAGACAACCACTGTCTTATACCATATTCCTGGAATATATTTCACAATTGTTCTAGTTGCCTAAACTTCACAAAACTTCTGCTGTGAATTTACGAAATCTTGTTGACAATGTCTCTGCAATATTTAATTCGCTGCAATCCATAGGATCAGAATCTGAAATATGTAACGCCATTATAATTCATATTGCAATGGCAAGGGCAGATCCTGAATCTCAAGCCAAATGGGATGAACAAATTCAGTACGATAAATTCCCAAAATGTAATCAGTGTTTTAGGTCGACGCTGTCAGTGTTAGAGATTCGTAAAAGCAAAAGAATGCGGTTCGACACGAGCAAGAAGTCATTTAACAAACCTAAAGCGGTTCAACGCAAACACGGCCAAAGAACTTGGCTTACAATTACACAACAATGTTGCGCATTTTGCAAAGATACTTCGCACACTATTACATGCTGTACAACTTTTGCCCAGCTATCTATTCCCGACCGTTTCAAAAATATAAAGAAGCTGGGTCTATGCATAAATTTTTCACGAAAGGGTCACAACGTTTCCAAATGTCTGTCAAATTTTAAATGTAAGCAATTACATCATATGATGCTTCATCGGCAAAACCGGAGCCATCGTCGTCTTCTTCTCAATCGTCAGTTGTAGTTAACTCAGTGGTTGAAAGGGAATTGGCTCAAGTAATATTAGCTACAGCCATTGTTCTGGTAAAGAATGCATCAGAATGTTTTCAATAAGGACGAGTTTTTTTTAGATTCTAGTTAAAGTTGGTCAAAGAACATTTTGCTAGGACCCTAGGCCTGCGAACCCAAAGATGAAACATAGATATTCAAGGAATCGGTATGACAGAAACCAAGATTGGCAGTACAAAAACCACTATCAGATCCAGATAATCACCATTTAAGCTTTTTTAATTTCTAGTGGCACATTCAATTACCGGTTAACAACCTGATGCGTTAGTGAACATGGACAATTGGAACGTTCCCAGCAATATTAAACTTGCGGATGAGCAATTTAGTTAAACGGCAGCCATAGATATGCTTTTGGTAGGCCAACAAATTAAACTTGGGTACTGGTTTCCCGTCACTTCAAAATACTCGTCTCGGCTGGATTGCCTCGGGGAAGTATAAGTAATCAAAAGAGAACGTGCTGTATTAGTTCCACTGACAATCGTCTCGATGAGTTTATGGAACGATTTTGGGAGCTTGAAGCAGTCACAGGAAGAAAATCCAAATGGACTGATGAATAGAGGGATTCCAAGACACACTTTAACAAATCAGTAGAGAAAGTTTGCAGTGGGAGAATCATGCTGAAGTATCCATTCAAACGAAATACATCTCTTCCTGGCGAATACTACAATATTGCTTATCGTCGCTTCAACATGGTTTTGGGACATGGAAATGGTTTTTAAATCGTCATATGTGGAATACCTTTAGGGATACAACACATTAGGTCACATGTCATTGGCAAAAAATCCAGATATAAGTCAACCTCACTTTTACTTACCTCATCAATGCGTGTTACAACCGAATAACTTGTTAACCAAATTGCGTGTAGTGTTTGACGCCTCGTGTCGTACCATATCAAACATTTCACTCAACGAGATCCTCATGGTAGGACCCACTATTCAGGATGATTTATTAATGATTTTGATTCGTTTTCTTCTGCATTGATTCACTCTAACAGCTGACATTGTAAAAATGTATCGCCAAATTTTGATACATCCGGACCATCGTAGATTTTAGTATATTCTTCGGAGGGAAACCGAAAATTTTCACATAAAAACTTATGCTTTAAGTACGGTCACTTATGGAACTTCGTCTGCACCATTTATAGCAATTCGATGTCTCACATGTTTAGGAGATAAGATAAGTTTGGCTCAGAAGCACTTCGTAGAGATTTCTATGTCGGCTACCTTATAACTGGAGCGAATGATTTCGAAACGCTAAAACACAAAATTTTTCCATTCTTTCATCTGCAGGAATGGAACTATCCAAATGGCCCAGTAACGGCTCTTCAATTTCATCTGATTATATTGGAAATAATATAAATATTATATTATATTATTCTCTCTTCATTTACAAAACGAAAGATATTATCAGTAGCGTCATCTCTTTTTGACCCATTGGGACTTCTATGTCCAATAATTGTTAAGGCCAATATATTATTGCGAAGGTTGTGGATGGAGAAGATATATTGGGACGCTGCTATTCCATAGACAATCGATAAAGAATATAGGAAATTTATGAGTGATTAGTACTCAATCCAACGATGAGGACTGTACTTTAGTTATATTGTTGGTGGTAAAGTCGAAAGTCGCGACATCAAAGAAAAAACAAATTCCACGCCTCAATTGTGTGCTGCAAATCTTTTGGCAAAATTTTGGTACAAAATTCAGCCCATTTTTCAGAATTCTAATCCCAAAACACATTTTTGGACAGACTCCTCCGTAATTCTGCATTGGATTTCGACCCATACTTCCAAATTAAGTACCTTCGTTGGGAATAGAGTTCCCGAGATACAGGAGACGACGGCTGGAATCAACTGGAGGCACGTACCTACAGAACTCAAGCCAGCAGACATATGTTCCCGCGGATACACTGTAGATGAGCTTGCGAAATCAATATGGTTGGAGGGACCTTTTTTTCTACAGGAACCCCCAGAAAAATGGATTTCAAATCCAAATATCTCACTTTCATCGGAGCAGTTAGCAATGGGGAAGACTGTATTACTGTATTAATATGTAATAAAATAATAACATATTATGACATAACGTATGATAAGTCGTCGCGGACTACCGACAGATATATTTTGCGACTACGCAACAAACTTTGTTGGAGCTAACTCAAAGCCGACAGAGATACATAACATGTTGTTTCACGAAACCTATAGAGATATTCTTGTAGATTTTTGTAGTAATGAACAAATTAATTTTCATTTTATCCCTCCTAGGGCACCTTATTTCGGAGGAATCTGGCAAGCCGCAGTGGAAGTGACCAAAGGATATCTGCTTCGAAAACTTCACAACACGAAGCTATCGTTTGAAGAATTCGCTACTGCACTTTGCGAGATTGAAGCCGAGATTAACTCCCGGCCCATAACACCTCTTACGAACAACCCAAATGACTAAGAAGCGTTAATTCCAAGTCATCCACTCATCGGCTCACCACTTAAGGCGATTCCAGAACCAGCTGACGATGCTCTAAATACATCATCCTTGCTGTACTGGCAAGGAAGAGTTGGACAAATGATTACCTCCAAGAATTGCAGCAACAAATGAAGTGGTCTTCTTCAACACTCAATCTAGTAGCAGATTCAATAGTCATCATTCAGGACGACAATACACCCCCACTAAGATTGTTGCTGGGAAGAATCCAAAGGACAATTACTGGCAAAGACGGAAACGTGAGAGTAGCAGAAATTCGAGCCCCAAGAGGAATAATCAAAAGACCAATCCACACGCCTGCCCTACTTCCGTGTTGAAACCAGATGCTTTCAAAGGGGTAGAAATGTTGGATCACACAAACACACCATATTTGTCAATGTCCCAAAAATTAATACTATTGTAATTCAAATTTGAATTTATCTTTTGTACTCTAAAAGTAACGAACTAAACAAATTAAATACCAATAGTAAAAATAAAACCAGCGCCATCTTTTTTAAATTAACTCTATACTAAAATCTAGCACAGTATGTACTAAACAGCTCACAATATACAGAAATAAAAGACAACGTATTGGTTATTGAATGTGGTTAAAAAACGACAGAACTTTAAATAACACTTGAAACCATTTACAGCGTCTTCAAAACAATGCCGAGATCTAATTTAAAATCGTTAGTCAGTTAGTCAGTTAGTCAGTAGGGGTAAACTACTGTTATGTATGATAAAAATAAAAAATGAATGCAGTTATTTTACCTTCTCCTGTCTATTTAGGAGCCCCTACGTACAAAATATGTGTGAAAAAAAAACGGTATATTTGTCTCAAGTATAATATTGTAGATAACAAATTTTGGTGGCTAAAATTAGTGTTGGGAACTATCAAATAAAAACAAGCGATTTATTCGATTGTTGTAAAATATTCATTCGCCCGGTAGTTATCAAAAACCATTGTCAGAAATCATTCATTCAAACCAGTCGAATGAACAAAATGTTTAAATGTTCGGTTGTTTTTCATATGAATGAACGGTTTTTCATACGAATGAATGGTTTTTCATTCGAATGATCTTCCACTCATATGACGTGTGCACTATCTGGTTGGAAGTAATGTTCCTATGGCTTTCAAATCAATGAATGATTTTTTGTACCTCGGACTATCGGGGTTGGAAAACTATTCGATTGCTTTTCATATTGTAATTTGTTTGTGTGAATAGATCTTATTCCTTCCAATACTGCATATTCTTTGTGTGGGTACGAATTATAGAACGTATTCCTTTCAATACAATCATTTTATTCAACACAGTTACAATTTACAATTCAATCGCTTTTCTCAACCCCTTTAACTTTTATTGAGCTTTTACTTAAACCACTTAGTCAAACTCTTAATTCACTCTTCAAGTTCCACTTTAGAACCTATAACGGTACTTACTTATTTATTTCTTATTATAATTCACCCACACAGTTACGGTCTATAATTATTGTTAACTGTCTTTTGAACTCGGAAATTATATTAAAACTAGGAGAGGGGTGCCTCGATATTCTGCACTTCTACCCAGGGTCCTGTAATACAATAGATCGAAGTCCAGGTATGGACTCTCAAAAAAAAACATTCCTCCACTACCATTCACTTACCCATATGACCTCCAGGCACAGGCAACCAAAGTGGAAGTCAGGGCAAGAAGTAGAAGGGGGTTGATCAGTTGGTTACGGCATGCATGCTTGCTTTTACTCCGTCTTTCGCTCGCCGAAATAGGGAGGGGGGGGGGGGGGATCTTGCCACTAACATTGACCAACCGCAGTTACATTTTTTTTCATGCCTGGCCAGATGGAATTTGAGCAAAAATGGTTAAAAATCGGGACCCGAATTTGTCCTTAGAAAACCGTCGACCAATCATCTTCTTTAGTCCCACATCAAGATTCTGCACATCACTAAGCTTCCTACCTACTTTATCGCAAACCAAAAGAGATGTGAGCCAGGTGTAATGCTCAAACCCGGAACAACCCTCCCCTAAGTGTCTAGCATAGGTTAGCTATGACATACCTTGGTAGCTACTAGATCCGAAGGTGTATTAGTACCTACCCCTTTTTGGTCTATTTAATGCTTTCTTCACCTCGTCATCTTTCGCAACCCGTACCACCCCTTTTTTTCCTCGCCCTATAAATTCAAAATCTTACATATCCATTCTTAGGCCCGTATCCCTGAAAAAGAAAGGAATGACTTCCCAAAAAAAACTGAATTCTAGAATGCGTCTAACCGCAGACGCCGCACAGTGTGTTATTTCACACATCTAGCGGAACTTTATTTGTTTCGCGCTTGAAAACAAATTTTTTTATTTTTATCTGTTCAGTTATGCATAGACAGTGTTGGCCAAAACTATAGCACGAAAAATGGTCATATAGGAAAAAAGTAAAGAATATTAAAAAAGCTTACGAGAGTTTAAAAACTTTTATATTTTCGTTTTCACAAAATATTATTTTTCGTTAAATCTTATCTAATTTTTACTAAAATAAAATAATTAAAAATCCATTGAAAAATAAGTGGACAAAACTAAAACACATTTTCGAATTTATAAACAAATAATACAAAAAAAAGTTTTTGACACTAATTCTTAGTGGCATATCCATAATTTTTGACTACCGTAGCAAATCGACGGGGCGTTGAGGCAATTAGATTGTCAATAGTATGCACTGAGATGTTATTCCAGGCAATTTGTGCTTGTCGTAGCAGTTAGTCCAAATTATTGCATTTAGTGCAATCCTTTGGTTGCACTGGCCACTTCATTACAGCTATTTCTCTTTCGTTAAACCAATCCTTCACAAGTTTAGCGGTATATTTAGGATCGTTGTCATGTTGGAAAATCAATCGCTATGGCATATTCTCCTCAGCATAAGGAAGCACGACGTTTTGAAGGATATCCCGGTACACGAAACGATCCATTATACCACTAATCCTATAAATTGACCCGACTCCATGACTGGAAAAACATCCCCACACAATAATACTGCCACCACCGTGTTTCACTGTACCCTCGGTGAATTGTGGATTTAGGCCTTCGCCTTTCGGCCTCCGTACCGAATGAAAACCATCAGATCACTTTAAATTGAATTTGGATTCGTCAGAAAAAAGTACAGTTTTCCATTTTGCTAGGGTCCAGTTAAGGTGTGCCTTTGCAAACTCAATTCTCACGCGTCGATTTTTTAGAGAAATAAATGGCTTTTTTATAGGACGATATGATTTTAAGCCACTATCAAGCGCTCTTCGCCGGATTGTCCTACTTGAGATCTCAAGGCCCAGGATATAAAGGGGTCCTTTTTAATAAGCCTTATAATTATTTTATCCCCGCGACTAGTAGTTTTTCGAGGTGTACTCCCACTGTGCACCGTTTGGACATTTCCCCGAGCACGAAATCGAGCTTTTTTGCAATAAATATTACTGATTTACCGCTTTTAAAATCAGAAACTATTTCTTTGTTTATTTCATCAGAATACTTATTACGAGCCATTTTATCACCTTTTTGTCACAATTAAACACAATTTAATGTTTAGAATGTTTTTGAAAAGAAAAACAGTAATCTTTGATGCATATTATAAGTATACGGTAAAATTTGCACACTGAAAGCAATAAAAGGGTGCATGTGCTTTAGTTTAGTCCACTTATTTTTCAATGGATTTTTAATTATCATATTTTATTAAAAATTGGATAAGATTTAACGTAAAGTGAGTAACCGTAAATTAGAGAGTAATATTTTGTGAATAGGAAAATATAAACATTTTTAAGCTGTCACAATTTTTTTTTAATGTTCCTTACTTTTTTCCTAAGTGAGAATTTTTCGTGCTATAGTTTTCGCCAATACTGTATGTATATATACTTGTAGAAGGTTTTTACAATTTGCTTAAATTTTTTTTAATTATTTGATACATAATAATATGATACTTACGTCCATTATTTCAAAGAGTTATATCGGGTTTCCCAATAGGGACTTGACAACTTAGAATTTAATTTGTGAACGCACTCTTTTACTAATCATCAAACTGTCACTGTAAATTTATTCAGTAAACTCAACATTTTCATCATGGTAAAGTACACTAACGAGCAACGTCTGCAAATTATAAAAATTTTCTACAGATATTCGGAGTCAATGACTGCAACTTTAAGAGCAACTTTTCGGCCGTAATTCTCGCCCTAGTAGACAGGCAATAACAAGTTTATTGCAAAAATTTGAGACTACATATTCCTTGTATGATGTTGCCGTGTTAGTGAGACAACGGGTTGGTCGAAGTGTCAAAAATATCGCTGCCGTTCAGACGTCCGTAGCAAACGATCCAAATCAGTCAATTTCACGGCGTTCTCAAGAATTGGGCATCGCTCAGACCACATTATGGCGTATTTTGCGTAAGGATCTTGGTTTACACCCAAACAAGATCAAGCTGACTCAAGAATTGAAGCCGATGGACCATTTGAAGCGACGTACGTTCTCCGGAGAACGTTCTGGAGAAGATGCGCCAAGATGATGAATTTCATCGCAAAATCATCTTCAGTGACGAAGCTCATTTTTGGCTCAATGGGCTTCAATAAACAAAATATGGTTATTGGTCGGGTGAAAACCCACATGTGCTTCATGAATCACCACTTCATCCACAAAAAATAACTGTTTGGTGCGGTTTGCATGCCGGCGGCGTTATTGGGCCATATTTTTTCGTCGACGATAACGATCATCACGTTACTGTGAATGGTCAGCGTTATCGCGCCATGATCACCGATTATTTTTGGTCCGAATTGGAAGATATGGACTTGGACGACATATGGTTTCAACAGGATGGTGCCACAAGCCACACAGCACACGCTACAATCGATTTATTGAAGAGTAAGTATGGTTAGCGTGTTATCTCAAGGCATGGGCCAGTCGATTGGCCGCCTCGTTCGTGCGATTTAACGCCGCTTGTCTATTTTCTGTGGGGCTACGTTAAGTCATTGGTTTATGCCAACACGCCGACGACGTTGGAAGAGCTCAGAGCCAACATTGAACGCGAAATAAGTTTATTTATTTGATCGTGCATTTGATGTTATTCGATGTTGATGAGTTCTTTGTTTTCTTTACCTAGTTGAATTTGGCTTTGAGTTTTGCCAGAACACTCTTCGAGTAAACGAAGTGTGACGAAAGTTACAAAAAACAAATTGTTAGAAGTTTAGATAAGTCGTTTTGTGCTTTGATAATATGCTTTACTGTTATACCCAGCAAAGCTTGCAATCTCACTTTAGCAGAAACATCAGTTATATTAAATGCTTCTTCTTCAGGGTAGCATTTTTTCTTTGCTTCTTGCACTAAATAATATACCAGGTATACATTCGCATTCAAGGTTTTAAGCTACTGAATATTACCATCAGCAAAAGCGCTCATGGCTGACTTAACCTAGGCTTTTTAAGGTTGGTATCATATGATTCTATTACCAATTTATTTGTCTCTCCCAGTACCCACATCTAAGCTCGTTAACCCTTTCGAACTTTCTTAGTGTTAATTTCGAAGCACGAACCAAACAGAAATTGGTGGGAGAGGAGTATATGATGGAAAATAGAAACCAAAGGGATTTTTCTTTGGGTTGTTTACCCCGCAGATCATTTTAGGAGATGGCGATGAGGAAAGGATGTGGGTTGATTTGCATGCAATCTATTTTCTAGGTAGGTAAAAAAAAACACACTACACAGGCATATCACACACAAATGCTGATATGCGACGCGACATACGTAGGCACCCATGTAGGCACCCAGGCGTTTCGGACAAACTAACTTGCATACATTGGGGGAAGGAGATATCTAAACTCCCCTGATATTTTTCGAGATTAATCTGTACCATTCAGCGTCCCATGACACACTGTATCTATATGGACCACCTTCAATTTTCCTCGATTCCCACGTTGGATCCGGTAGATAACGTCGTTAATGCGGTTTGTCACCTTGTGTGGACATTCCAAACCCTGTTGCGACTTTGGTGATTGGCTTTCTTACGCAGAGAGTTACACAGCCACATTAGATCTTCTTCGTTGAAGCCGGAAAATTTTGCTTCTACGTCTTGAGACCACTTCTAAGTCGTGCTTGGCGCTGTTTAATCCAAGTCCGGAGGAGTTTCTGCGTCGTTTCATGACCGTCGATGGGACATGGATTCATTGGCTCCAAAGAAGGCGTAGACCGTGCCTTCGATCATTTTTTGGGAAGTGTTATCCACGTTGACTATTTGGAAAAGGGAAAAATAATCACAGGAGCATACTACGTCGATCAAAAACTTGCGTTGTCATTTATAATCCTTGAATTCATCGAACCCCAGGAACTCGTAATTGCCTTGTGGCCGCCGACTCCTACCCCGCGACTGCATTTCCCAGCTGATGATATCGGCTTCTTGGTAGCAGTTTCTGCCAGTTTTTCACTATCTCCAATGAAGGCAGCCTTTTCTTCGTACCGCTTCTTTACAATCCTTTGAAGTTGTCCCATTTTATCAGTTTAAGCAGCGCACTTTTTGTCTCCCCACGGAGTATTTCGTGGCTCGGCACTTAGTCTTCAACAAGAGCATTCACCAGATGCTACTTCCCTGAAGAAATGTATTTCTTTGGAAGCCTGATTGTGTGCTTCTATTGGCAGAGAGAAGGCAAGTGCTTCACCGAGAGCTCTTTTCCCGATCATTCTTATTTATTCATTCTTTCTTTCGAACTGCTTGTTATACGGAGGCCATGAGGTATGGCCATCAAATAAGGGAGATTACAGCTCTTTTCTCCTTGGACCGCTTAAGAATATTTTCGCAGCTTCTGTTTTCACACTGTGTAGAGCTCTTTTCCCAGTTGCTCAATTTTGCTGTTCATTTGTTCGAATTTTTCGTCAATATTCTTATCTATTCTTTCAAATTTGTCATTGGTTTTCTTCGAACATCAGATTCTGGCCGAAGCCAATCCTGGGCACAAGAAAAGTCGATTTCGTATTCATGGGTCATGGGTCATCAAAGCTTCAGTGCGTGTTTTACTTCTTTTTTTCAAATGAAAGATGGCTTTGAGAGTGCTGGGGAAAGCTCCCATGCATCCATCACAAACCGTTCTTTGGAGTCTGGTAAAAACAGCAATCACGTATTTTCGCAAGAGCTTATTCCACCAGACAACCGACGCATAGGATATAATTGGCCTTATTATAGCCGTATAAACTCAAAGGACTCTTCTCGCCATTAGGCCCCAGGTCTTGCCGATAGCAAGACAGCACCTTAGATGCTTTCAACGTATCACTACTCGTCATTAACATTCCAAATCCCTCTTTAGAACTGAGTGACATTTCTTGGTGAATGCTGATATACTCCCCTGGCATCTCTCGAAGACATTCTGTACCATCCCGTGTACTATTCAAATTTCCATTTTCCTAAAAATCTCGATTAAAGTCTCCATTTTAAAATGGTTGAGTCTTCTGCTATTCGCATTCAAACGGATATCATAGAATGTGTGAAACAACTATTCGATTATTGAAATCATTCAGTTACTATCGATAGTCTAATTCATTCGATACTTCACATCACTAGTTAAAATAACTGGATCAATTAGGTCTGCTAAAACTACGAAAAACAATACCTACACGGTGTTTTTACAGCTTTAAGATGTTTCGTATATTTCCGTAGTTTTTGGCAGTACATGAAATTGACTGCCATAGTTAAATAAATATTACTTTCTTGACGAACGGGCCGGTTGTCGCTCAAACGGTTATGTTGCTCGTTCCGACTGAAAGCCCCCCATACATTTTTTTCACTGCTTCGCTAACTCAAAGTTTGTGTGCAATTTCCTTTTAGTGCGCGAAAGCCAAGGAAATGATATTGAACGGGAATTCCTCGTTTAGTAACGCGTTTCCATTAGCATTTTCTCTGCCTTTCTTTGATATATTTGCAAGTTTTTTTTCTGCGTTGTCCTAGCTTCGACGTTTCACTTCTACTGCCTGCTTATAAGTTTCGAAGTTATATTTTCTATGTTTCACTATTTACGTTGTACTTAGCCTACGCTTAAAAGGCTCGCCTTTTATTCTTTACTATTTTATCTATTGTTCCACCACTGTTTCTTTGTTTTATGTGGTCTCGGGCTTATGGAATATGGACACCAGTTTCTCGCATATTTTCTTACATTTTTCATCGAAGCTGTTTAACATATATTGCTGGCTCATTCTCGCAAATTTAGCGCCCAGAGCTGACCTCTTTCCTTGTTTAAATTCTGGCAGTTGGTTGTTCTCTCAATTCTCTACGAAAAATCCTGTCAGCAAAACTCAAAACTCCTTACTGGTTCATCCAAATTCATTTTGGAATCTTTTACCTGCCGTATTATGAGTGGCCGTGGCTCAAGTGGTAGTGTATTGGCTTCCAAGTCCGAAGATTCGAAGTCCAATACTAGCCGCACCCCAAAGACATACTTTTTTTTTCAGGCGAACAAATTCACGTAAGATGAGTGGTTGTCTACTTGTAAAATACAATTCTAATTACACTAACAATTTAAAAATTTAAAAGTTGGATATCAGACATGGAGCAAAATAACCACCGAGCCCAAACATCTCACTCTCTCCCTATCGAATTTTCCGAAAAACAACACGTGCTCCGGCATCTTAAGATTAGTCACACCCCCTTAGTGTTAATTTCTTATAAAAAAAAAAAATCGTTATTCCATCAAAAATTTATTTGGTTTTAGTGGCCACCATTAAGAGCATAATAAACAGTGTACTTTGTAGTTAGTGTACCATATCATGTAATTGCATGAGTTGAGTATATTTTTTGTGAGTTTCTTATTCTAAAACTGTTTCCTTCATGGCAGTCTTCGTATTCGTTGTTCGATTACCTGTCGTGTCCGATGAAAAACATTTCCTCCCTTCATTTAAATACTCTTCAAGTTCGCGTCAAAATATTTTGTTTTATTCGGATACAGTTTGTTAAAATGCCATCGCATATGAGAAAATTAAACTCGCCTTGTGGGACATTATGAAGCGTTATTTGGTTTTTTCGAAACCTACGAGTGCCTCAAATTCTGTAATTCAAAATGTTAATACTTATACAATTAGGAAAACTCTATTAAATTTAATTTAACTCCAGTAGTACAAGCACATCATTAGTTTATGGGAAAAACAAATTTTGTCTAACTTTTTAGATTTTCTTGGGTGAAGCTTAAAGTACGGTCTAGAGAAACATAAGCAAGAAACAGTTTTTTTTTATTGATGCTTATGCAAAACAAAAAACGATGACCTACAACAAAACATTCGTACTTTTTGCAATAACGTGTTCCTTTGCACTTTCCATTTATTTCTAAAAATTAAATTACACAGTTATCATTATATTTTCCATATATCATCTTGTAAACCTAATAAATTATATAAAAAAAAAATAATAAATACAACTACTAGCTCTTTCGATTTTGAATTAATTTTTTTCTCAATTATTTTTGCAAAACGTCCTACAACACAACAAAAATATAAGGCAATGCAAAATGTTGTTCTTCCGTGATCTATTGTCAAATTTACTAAAATGGAAACATAAATGTTAGGAAACGCGCTTTTAACCTCGGCCCGCAGCGGCATCTTTCATTTTAAATACATTGTTCTTTTGAATGTTTTTTCGTTTTTTTTTACTTTTAAATATAGATGTATATTTTATTTATATTCATATATAAAATTTGTTTAAATTAAAATTGTAATTATAAAACAATAAAATCCATAAATTGTAAACATTAAGGATATTGAGAAAAACACTTTGAAATTTCGCAGGAAGAAGTGTCATGCAAGCAAGCACATGTGGGAAACTTGATCTCTTATACCTCTTCTCTGGTTCGTTTGAATGTGTTTAGTTTTTATTTTATTTATTTATTTATTTATTTTTTACTGTTCCATATCGATATCATTGTTGGTTCGATTATTGGACGTGCAAACTTCTTCTACATTTCGTAATGAAGAATCCATAATAATTTTAGTTTATTTTTTAGTTGATATTCGGCACGTCACTTGGGTTGATTATTTCATAGTCTTTGCCTGACACTTCGGAGCCATCACTTTCTTCTGATGGTGTACGAGAGCTAAAAAAAAACAGTCATATGATTTAGTAGTTTTAATAAACACTCAAAATGTAGAAATAACACAATTAATACTGTTGGCCGTTGAGAGCCATCAATAAAAAAAATCCTCAGTTCAGTTCATAACCGAACCCGAGTACCTAATTTTTAAGTTTTTCACAATGGTCATGAACTTTTGGGACTTTCAGACAAATCAAACGTAAAAATATTGATAATTGAGCATTGCTGAGAGCAGAGCAAAGAGTCACAGATCTAGAAATCTGAAACGGTATTTTCATTTAGATTTATAAATCATTTATTTGGTATGGATTCATGGTATGACATGTATTACAAAAAGCAATACTAATGTTTTCGTAGACTCAAATCAGCTCTGGAAGTATTTTCATTAAAAAAAATAAAAAATAAAAAAATAAAAATTAAAGCCTTGGTGCATGAGATACTCGTACCTCTTAAAGCTACAAAGAATGAAGGGAAAATTAAACGAGCTCTGGTAAACTTCTCTCTGGTAAAAAAAAAAAAAAATATTTGCAATATTGGCAATGAGCCCACTTTTAGAACTAAAAACCGACAAGTGCAAGATATCACACTTGTCTCCGACATACAGCTGTGGCCAACTAATTAGAAACACTATTCTTGAAGTTGTTCTCAACGTGTTTATTTTTATTTTTTAATTTTTTTTATTTGTGCAAGAATTTTTTTCCTAGGAGTAATTAAATTTAAAATATTAAAACCAAAAATATATGTACATAATTCAAACATGTAATTTGTAAAATAAGTTAAAAGAAGGACGCATGTAGTTTCAGCTGGATAACTAATTAAAAACATAAAAAGAAACTGTCTGAAAACTAGTATTTGGCAGCAAGGATGCCTTTATGATAAATTTTTTGTGACAAAACCTCCAAGGTATAAGCTTATTTTTAAGTATTTCGGTGGATATCGTGCCAACACCATTCCAAGAGAAACAACCCCAGACATTATCCCCAGACAGATCCCCCACAATGTTCGACGACCGGCAGAACATATTTTGGATCGAAAGCTGCTCCTGTTGGTCGTCGTACGTACCGAGAACCATCTTGACCCATGCGATTAACTTTTGTTTCATCGCTCCACATTACGTAACATATGGGCTGAAAAGTCAGTGCCGTTTTATAGCAAAACACAAAATTTTTGCAAAATTCAACTTTATTTATCAACATAGTTGCCTTCCAGGGCGATACACTGAATGAAACGATTTTTCAATCTTTCGATTCCAGTTTTGTAGTACGATTTCGGCTTAGCCTCAAAATAGACCTCTGTTTCGGCGATTACTTCTTCATCGGCCGTAAATCTCTTTCCGGCGAGCATTCTTTTGAGGTCTGCGAACTGGAAATAGTGGCTGGGGGCCAATTCCGGAGAATACGGTAGGTGGGGAAGCAATTCGTAGCCGAATTCATTCAATTTTGCCATCGTTTTCATCGGCTTGTGACACGGTGCATTGTCTTGATGAAACAGCACTTTCTTTTTGGAGATAGTCGATGAAAATCATTCCATGTCTATCCCAAAATACGGATGCCATAACCTTGACAGCCGACTGTTGAGTTTTGGTCCTTTTGGACGAGGTTCATCGCCTGCTTGCCACTCAGCTGACTGCACTTGACTCTGGTGTGAAGTGATGGAGCCAAGTTTCATCCATTGTCATATACCGACGCAAAAATTTGGCTTTATTTCGGTTGAAAAGCTTTAAACACTCCTCTGAATCATCAACACGTTGTTGTTTTTGGTCCAATGTGAGCAAAGGCGGTACCCACTTTGAACAGACCTTTCGCAAGTCCAAATATTCGTGCATGATATATCCAACACGCTCTTTTGATATCTTCAGAGCCTCAGCTATCTCGATCACTTTACGGTCATTCGTAATCATTTTGTGGACTTTGTGATGTTTTCATCTGAAACAGCCTCTTTTGGACCACTTTTAAATTTTTCAATCCACTTGCAAATGGTTCGTTCGGCTGGTGCAGAGGCCGGGTAACACTTACCAAATCGTTTCTTTGTATCGGCTGCATTTTTTCCCATCAAAAAGCAATGATAAATCAACACACGAAATTGCTTTGAATACATTTTTTTCACAATAACAAAAGTTGCTTCACTCACAACACTATATCTCGAGAACTAACCGTCCGACAGCTGTCAAATTTATACACGTATTTATTGGTATTCATTGGTTTATTGTACAATTCAAGTGGGACTTAACAAAAGCAATTCTATTTATTCTTTGCTTTGGTGTTACAAACGGTTTCTTCCGTGCGACTCGGCAATTCAATCCTAATTCGACTAGTCGTATTCTTATAGCGCGAGTGGGAATCGAAGAGCAATTTTCATTCAAATTCGCTGAATCTCCGCTGGACTTATTTTTGGATTGGATTTTGCTAGTCGTACAATTTTACGGTCAATTTTTCGAGACATGTTCTCAGTGGTTTCAAAACTCTTGAAATGCTAAACAGCACTATAAACTTTTTTTACTGAGCAGTTTAATTTCGTTGCAATTGATCTGTACGATATTTTTAGCTTCCACATTTTCGACAATTGCCTTCCGAGTCGCCGGATCACAACTTTTGGCTTTGCCCATCATAAAATGTTGTAAAACTAAAAAACAAAAAGCTCTAAAAAATCTCAACACCCGTCCAATTGTTGCCTTGCCAATGAAATTTAGAATTGAAGTTTTATTTTTTAAGTAATCAAATCGACTAACTAGTGTTTCTAATTAAATGGCACTTGAAAATGAAATTTAGGAGAAAAAGGCGCAAAGTATTATTTGCACCGGTTTAAGCGAAAGGAGCAGTGTATAGACTAACAAAGAGACTGTAGAAATATAAAAATAAATTTGAAAAAAAATGTCTTCTACTTTCTGAGGTCGGAGGCTTTTCAGACAACCTTAGCCAGAGAATAAATTGATCGATATTTCAACGTACATCCGAAAGTAGACTTGAGGGAAAACTGATAAGCATTCATAGCGAGACGTTACGGTAGAATGGGCAGAATGATATTGGCAATTTTACTAGAGCACTAGTGGTGGAAATAGCGATAGAACAGTGTGAGATAGGTGATAATTTGTCAAGTTTTGTCAAACTCGTCCGTAGGAGGAAAATTGAAAACGCTCGCTGTTTCATAAAGTGAATAGCGCCTATTATTAATGTTTTTTTCTTATCTTAGCAGAAGGGATTATACGAACCGCACTGGTTCGTGCTAGTACTCGCTGGCGATATTGGCAACGGGAACAAACAAAATGTAGGCTGTCGACAATAAACGATATTCAACATCAAAGCCAATGCCACAAAGATAAGTAAAAGCTTTCAGTTAGTACACCTATCCAATATTTTCTATGGAAAATAGGTCTGCTTCAGAAAAAACCACTGAAGCACAATATGAGACTTATCATATATTCTATTGTATCTATCTATCTATCACAATTCTATTGTACGATGTTGTATTGTATGGCCCGAGAGCTTAAGCTTCATCAAAAACTGACGACACAACCCATGTTTGTTTTGAGTAATTCTAGTCATGGTAAGTATTGTTTGCAAGACCGGAATTTGAAGACTTTTTCAAAATTATGGATTAAGTTGCCAGTACATGGAAACAAACAAACAATTCAAATCCTGAAATGTCTTCTTATTGCATGGAAACAAACATTTGTTGTTAAACAGTAAAAAAAAAAACTTTTTAACAAGTCGATCGGATTTAGCTTGACAACTAAATTGAAGTCGAAACGATTGTCAAAACAAGTCGAAACAAAGTTACATGAAGTCGATTTCAAATATGTGACTTATCGAGAGAAAATTGCGGGTGTAACAATATAACAGAATAAGAAAAAGATTTCGTCTATGAACATTAGAAGGGAAAATAATACTGCTTAATTATTATACCCTCTTTACCACTTCCAGTGTCAAGTAAATCGAAAGAAGTCACGTAAACATATTTGAAATAATATCTGCTTTATATCAACCAACTACGATTCAAAACAATTAAAACGATTAACTTAGCCCTTATGTTTTTGGCACTGGCAAAACTGTTTATGAATTCTATGCAATGTTTCTCACTCACTTACTGTCGACCACCAAATAGAAACTTGTCTCTTATTCAACATGTTATCATCCAAGACACCCAAATTAAATGAAAAAATAAGAAAACCTTCGATACGCTGATATTCTTTGGTTTCCTGAGGCGGCCTTCTTTTTCTTTGCAACAGTTTTTTTTCCTGATCGTTTCCACGTATTATTTTTTTCCATCATGGATAGTGAACTTTATAGAAATTAAGTAACACCTTAAAGTCGGAGACTTTTGATATATAATAACTTTTGTGTGGGTCAAACCTGAACCTAAAGAAACACAGTTAACTAAGTGAACAATGTGTGACATGCTGCCCATGATGAACTGTAAAACATCGACCGAATATGTTATAGAACGTTTACGAGCATAAATCACAGACAATCACACAAATGGAGTCCCATTGCTGTTCAATTCTCAAAGCTACACAAGCCACCACAGCAACTGTGAAATATGGTTGAAGGGACTTCAGAAAATATGCTGCTCACAAAAGTATGAATGCTTATATGCCATATTTGCCATATGCCATATTTGTCATTTTTTCATCTCACTAGAGTCAACAGAAAAGGAAAAACTGAGTGCGAAGGTCTGTGGAAAAGAGAGCGAGTTTTGCACGGGGCAACGGGGAGGTCGTCAATATAGTTGAAAAGGTTCTACTCAAATAAAAAGCATTTAATGATCAATTTTAGAATAGGACTTTTTTATCTAAATTAACTCTTTTTCTGGAACCCCAACGTTAGATATACGTTTTAGTTTAGCTGCTGATAGCTACTGTGGTGAAGCTGTTCAAACTTATTTTTAAAATTGTTCCACCACCAAGCCCTAAAGAACAAACATTGCTACTTGGAAGCATGGCATCAAAAATACGCGGCAGTATGCAGTTTATGTAAGGAAATATTTCTGGGCTATCAAGAAGATACGAAAGAATACCGTGTTTGGATAACTGTGGCAGAAAGGTAAACATTTTGCAGAACATCGTTTTTAGCCATGCAAACTAAACATTGACTCTTCAAATGATAGCTGAAACCGAGGATTAAGAGTGTGAGAAAAAAGATAGCAGCTCTTAGAAAGAGGATGTTGCGACTGACAAAGAGAGTCAAACGTCTTTGAGAAAGAATAACTAGATATAAACAGAAGGATTTAAACTTAGTTCTAAGAATGATGCAGACATTCGTCCATTTTAAAGCTCATCTAGTTGCAAATGCCTTCACTCTACAATACGGAATTGACTATGAGGAAACATTTTAGCTTTGTTATAAAATTTACTTCCATAAGGTTAAAATTTGAAAACCTTATGATTCAACAAGCAGATGTCTACCTGTTGGAGCCCTAGAGCTGTAAAGATAGCGGAAACAGTGTTTGCAAGCTCAATTTCTAGGACAATCATCCAGATGCTGAAATATTTGGTTCTTAAAACAAGTTTAGCCAATACATGTATGTTTTTGAGTCAAAGGGATGGACGAACACTTATTTGGGCTCTGCATATTGAGAACGCCTGCCTGCTATACTGAACCCTTTATCATTTATTTAAATTGACAATTTGAGGTTAAAGCATCTACAACAAACTTATACCTTGATTTGGTTATCGACTTACGGATGATGGATTCATTCGTGTTAGATAAGAGGATATTAGATAATCAAAAGCGGTAGAGGCGTAGCGTTGTTATCACAACCTCATTCTTGTTTGCCGATTCTTCTCCGTACTTCTTCAACAAGAAGCGAAAACTTCATCAGTTTTTACAACAACGGAATTTCATAAACGAGCCACATTGAGGCGATGTGCCATTTGATAGTGCAATTTACCAACGAAAGATCAAGTTGCTGACAGTTTTACTAAGCCATTGTCGAAAACTAGTTTCACATTTCGCAATTTTGGACAGTAAGCAAAGAAATACCTGATTCTTTACTCAAAACATTTTGCGTAATAAACCGGAGGATTTTGCATTGAAAATAAGTATATTGGTACTGTCATAAACGAGTTGCCAAAATCAATCTGATCACAAATTTAGTCCCGATCAGCGAGGGCACACAAAGCAAACGATTTTGGTCTAGAGTCAATTTGTGAAATGAAGTCTTGTCGAAAAGAAAAGAAGAACACCGTTTATCAAAAAGCAAATAAGAAGAGTGAATAAAAACATTTCGGATAGATAATTGATCCTCACACAAATATAAATACAATGTAAAATAAAATCACCCAGTTGTTTGATTTCCCTTTACTTTTGCTATTTATTATCTTACCACTTAGCATCTGAGTTTTCTTGTTGACAGTCGCTGCTTTCGGCCCCACTGTTGTCCCCAGCACTGCTGTCACCAACATTTCTTCGCCTCAACAACATCTCAGCATCGTTTTCTTTAATTTGCTTAATTTTCTCTGGCTCCAGCGGAGGAACATCACCAACTATATCTTCACCATCACTATCCTTCTCCTTTTTCTTTTTTCTTGCTTTCTTATCGGTTTTGCCTTTGTTAGCTTCTGAGATGTATTTACTCTACAAAACAAACGTGAAACAATTTTAACATTTTCTATTAAGGAATTCTCACCTCATATAACGGCCAGAATGATGCACAGAAGCCAACGTCTTCTGTTAGATTAGGGAAAATCCAGAAATGCCATTTTCCACCTGTTACCACCCATACCAAAGTGAAGACAAGAAGCCTTATAACAACCAATGCCAAAATAAATATCAGGAACCCAGCGGCCGCCACACTCAAATAATACACCCCTTTACGCAATACGAGCGGCCACAACGGGAAAAGACATATCGCAATAGCTCCAAGTAATAAAACTAAGCCGCAAATCCAATAATGAAATGGTATAGGATCATATATCCAAACATATGCCTCTGAGCCATCGACAAAGATCTGTTCCGGATGCATATCAAGTCGAATTTTTCGCCTACGTTTCTCCTTACCTTGAACTTCATCAGCTGACGGCACATTTTCTACGTGGCTATTCGCTGCATCGTCTTTTCCAACTTTTTCAACTTCAGAATTTTTATCCGCCTTGTCCTCTGTAGTTTCCTTACCATCCTTAACAGCAGCATCTTTGGATTTTGAAGATTTACTAGATCGAAGTTCTTCAATGCAAACTGGCACTTTCTTTGCCCGATGGAAAAACTTATGCTCCAGCATAGTATCCATCAATATTACTGCATGTTCACGTGTTGGAAGTATTGGATCTTTCCCAGTTGCAAATTTCGATTTCATTAGACAATCAACGGCTTTATTTGCTGTAAAGTATTCCACATTGTGACTGAGAAACTTGGTTTTCTTAGTCTTTGTATTGTGGCGGAGCCAATTGGCAATTTTGAATTCCTGTTTGGAAGGCCTTTCCTGTTCCTGCTCGCCAGGGCCAACATATTCCTGCAAGAAAGAACAAAAATAGAATCATCAAATAAAACATCTATTTAAGTAAAAAACAAAGTATACATCATCAAATAACTGTGGCTTTATGTGTACGTGTAACATTCCGATGACTCATGCGGTTATGCATACGAACGATGCCTTCGGATACTGAACAACAAACAAAGCTGTTATTTTATTTTATTATAAGGTAAACTTATTAGAAGCAATTAAATTTTTTGTCAAGCAACTGTACAACCAGAACGAACTGATGAAATTTCCAGTTTTTTTTTTAATTTTTGATTAAACAATCATTAAATATGTATATGTAGTGTGATTAATGCAAGACAAAAGCTTTCATTCTAGTAATTTGGCAATGTATTTTCTAAGGAAATACATAAGAGGCTTAATATTTACCCAGTGAAAGGAAAACTTAAAGATTAAAAGGGAAAAAGTGTCATTCACTTAAGTTTTATGTTATCAAATGCAAATTATTATAATGAACTGGGCAATAGTTTTTTTTATGGGGACTTTAAAATTAAACTGAAACACAGGTTTCAGAGCTTAGTGTCTTAGAAAATCACACGATTTCTAATTTCTGTCATTTGATGTAGTGCGATTTAATGAGGATCAGCTCTTCAGTTAAAACAAATTACAAGAGAAACAAGGCTGGTTGATGACTTAACTTATCATAACCTACAACCAAGCAGCTAAGAAAAAGCGGCAAGTGCAGTGAAACCGCTAATACGCAATTTCAATACCTAGATCAGAATCAGATCAACGAAAAAACGCCTCCAGCATTTTGAACGGACTCATTTTCTAAGTTGCAAAAACCGACTAAGATACGGATGCGGATTATAAGACACCACAGCAACGGCCTAATCCAAATACAATAGAAGTCGACATTAATCAAAAGAAATCATACAAACTTTACCTTTTACATCTCAAATAGCCCCTTGCGCGATCATCAAATGTAAAAGACCAGTGGCATCAGCAAATGCGCTATAATAATTGATGTTTGCTCTGAGCTTATTTCTACCTCGCCCAGCAACGAAGCAGCCGATTTTACGATAAAAAAAAGGAAAAGATACCAACCTCTCCACAAGAGGATTAACGAGAACAAAGAAAAACACAGCCCTAGCCCAGAAAAAGGCCTAAGATAAGGCTATTATTGTAAAAAAAAAAAAAAAAAAAAAAACTTGGCAGTGCAATCTTTTCTAATACGTATGCATATGCAGAACATTGTGAGCTGTCAGAGAAGCATACGCATTGAGAGATAAAGCAACTTAAAAAAAGGTTGCTGGTCGAGATGGTTTACAACTTTGTTTATAATAGAAACCTCCTAACTGACAAAATCAGTTTTTGGCTGCAGAGCGTATGCAGAAGGGGTAATTCGTGACTTCGCCCGTGCAGTTTCTGCGAAAATCGTTACAAATGACGGCGCATTTTTAAACATCGTCTTTGTTCACGATGTTACGATTAGCGAGACGTAAACAAACAAAACGACCAGATTTAATTGGATTTTGATCAGATCGCAAAAGCCATTTTTCGTAATGGTACCCTCCAAAAATCGCACTTCAATCCACTCTACTTGGCCCCGCCTTCTGCAAGACTCTGCATCGTCTCACTAAGCCAAATTGAACCAAAAATCGCTGAAAAACAACATTCCGGCATTCAGTTGCCTTCTTAACAGAAAGAAATATCGATTAGGAAGAGTTATTCCTTGTTTTATTTCTACTGAGACTTCTACGTTCAGAATTTATAGCAGAACTAAGGTAGATAAAATCCCTTATTACCTCAAAGTGAAAGCTGTCGACTGTGGAGTTCTGTACAATTCGTCGATGTTGTGTGCCCGTTCTTTTTGAGAGCATATTCTCTATTTTGAGCTCATTTACTGCTAAGTCCATTTTTTTAGCTTTCATTTCAATTTTTTTTTATAATCCCGCGCGCGCACCAAGGGGATATGAATACCCTTTTACTGGCTTTTCTCCAGGGCGCGAGCGGGTGGTGTAGTAGTTTGAAACTCAGGTGTATTAGGTTTCGATATTTTCCCCAGAGGTGGTTGTCAAACTGGACGGGACGAGCAAGTGCATCCTCAACCAGTAGGTCTCAGTACGTGCTAGTTGTTAGTTCGTTACATTTTAGCCCAGCCAGCAACAACTCCAACATCAGTGTTATGCATTCATGTCAGAGTTGACGCCGACGGGATTTTCATATAACTACATACAAATTCTATGAAAAGACTTTTTCAGAGAATTGCCTGGCACGGAATTCGAACCCCCGACCCTCTGCTTGAGGAGTGTATGCATATACCACTACACCACGGCCACCCCCATTTCAATTTTCATTTCAATATCAACATACGCATCGATAGCAACCTATGAGTTCTAATATCATCAGCGTACGCCAGTAGTTAAACTGACTTTTGATAAATTTTGCCTCCGGTGTTCGCTTATGAGATCCGCACAACTCTTTCAAGTATGATATTGTTATGGATAGCAAATGTATATAACTCCCAATCATAAATAAATAGCCAAAGTTTCAAAGGAACTTTAATGAAATAATGGCAAACTGTACTTTGACTTCCAAAAAGGGCTTTATTATCATACATGGCTTCAGATAAACCAAAAACCTCATGAAAATTGTATACGTAAATTCATTTCTGTCCTACCAAATATACATAAATAAAAATTGATATCTCCTAAAAGGGTGTCCAATAGTAATGCTAGTGGCAAAAGAAAGCTTAGTCGCTATTGAACTTGAATTGCAATTATTGAATTGGCAAAACGTCTGCCCTCTATCTCATGACACAATTCAAATGAAATTACGGATTCAATTATCGCATAGTACGAGTACTTCAAAATCAATACCCGTCTGCTAACTACTGACACAAAATTATACACAGCGTGCCTTTAGACACGAGTTATTTTTCTCGTACTCATACTCACACTGGAATATGTGCTTACGTACATATGTAATTTTTATCACGTTTTTATTTTTGCCATATGTATTACTTAGACAAATGGTTCAACGCAAATAGCATACGCGGAAGCAAATTGAGCAACAGATCTTCTCTTAGTAAATTCATTACAGATTTATCGATCCTAATTAATTGCTTTTTAAAGATTCTTTCAATGCACACGGCACGAGCGCTAGCTAAACCAATTTGTAAAACCATTTTTCGATTACCGTGCTCTCCTTCATTCATTTATATAGTTGATAGCACCCGTAGCACAGGTGTTAACAAAAAAACCTTAAAAAAAAAAAAAAAAAAAAAAAAAAAAAAAAAAAAAAAAAAAAAAAAAAAAAAAAAAAATGGGAACACGAAACGCGGCCATGAGGGATGCATACATTCAAAATAAGTACTGGAATCAGATAGTCATAATATACTCCTGCAATGCCAATAAGAAAAAAAACATACCATATACAGAACTTTCTCTGTATAATATTATAACTACACGGAATCACTTTCGTCAAATCGAAGAAAAATAGTCAAATCGAATAAAACCAGAATAATTTGTGTCACAAGACATACATACCCATGGTCTTCAGACAGTATGAAAGAGATAGTGATATACGTAATTGTTGGTGAATGTTAATGTTTAAATAAATTTTAATAAATATTTTTTCTTGTTTTTAATGCAAGTTTCTATTCCTCAAACCAATCTAGATAAGGTGCAGTTAGTCCAAAAGACAGACATGCATTACTCAATCATGCGATCTATTTAAGACAAAGTGATTTGCACCAATTTACGCAAAACTATTGTAATTAACCCAAGCTCCTCTTTAAAGACAATGTCCTAGAAGAAAAAAGGGCAGTAAACTCAGCCAAGCTTTGCGAATGACATCATATATCTCCCGGCCTAAGCATTCACAAATGAACTTGACGATTTCTGGATCAGGAAATTATCAATTAGATTATTTACATTGATGTATACATACGTGGTCATTAAAATGAGTACCAACTTGATGATATAGAAAATGCATTATTTTCAAACTAATATCAATTGAAATTAAAATCTATGGGTCTTTTATTTATTGTATAATAATTGAGCACATAAGCAAACATTAATACAAATTCAAAGATAAAATACAACTTAATATAATCGTACTAATTGTTTACGAACAAATGCAAACAAAAGGTCAAAATTCATATGGTCATTAAAATATGTAGTTTCGTACCTAGTATTAGTATAGCATTGAAAAAAAAAAGTAAAGCATGAAAACAAATCTAAAAACACTATTTTTCCTTTATTATTATTTTTAATGCCTTTTTGTATTCTGTTGAGCATAGAAGAGATAATTTTGCGACAAGTCTCTATAGGAATGTCATTTTTTTAACTTCAACTTTAACTTTTTGCCACAATTCAGTCTTGTTTCGACAATTTTGTTTTCCAATTTTCTAAATTTGCTAAAGATCATTGTATTGTTGGAAACACTACCGCAGTGTCATTTCCTCCTCTGCAAAATAGAACATGACATCTTCTAGCTTGGTCTTGTAGACAAACTTCGTCATGGTGTCATTTATGAGATGGATTGCGACTATTCCATACCACGAGAAACAGCCCCAAACCATTATATTGCTCCATGTATTTTTCGTGTACCGTGGGTTAAATTCTTGCCGCATACGATGTTTGATATTCCGTCTAGCGACATTCCCAAACACATTGATTTTAGTCTCGTTGCTCCAGAATATACTACTTTTGTATATTTGCTTTTATAAAAAAGGGAACCTTACGAACTTTTCAATCTAATAGATTTGTGTTGCCCAGACGTACACTGGGGCCGATTGTATCTAATCGATCCTTGAAATTTCGCCAGATTTTTTCCAATTGCTGGCTTTTTTCAAAAGGGCAAGCTGTTTCTTCCACTTCTGACTATTGTTTCTTAAAAAACAATATGTATACTATTAGAAAAAAAAAATGTTTAATAAGCCTCTTGCACATTAAATATTTTACAGAACATTTGGTCGGTTTATTAAGATTTTAGTATAAAAACAAAAAAAATTTTTTTTCATTATTTTTTTTGTTCGCTGACCTTGATTTATCCCAGACATATTTTTAATTTTATTTAATTCACTGAGGAAAATTTATAATTTTACTTTACCAACAATAAAAACTAATTTACTACTACTATTTTTTTTTTTTTTTTTTTTTTTTTCACTGCGAAATTCTTTAATTGAGCCAATGAATCAGCGATGGGTTTGTTCGTTTTATTTTGCTTACGAAGATTTATAACAAGCCTTCCTTCCTTTAAGGCACAGCGATTTCAAACAAACCTTCTGACCAAAATCAAGCTAAAATAAAAGATATTCGCAAAGTATTCATTTCAATGGACACAAAAATTCAGCTTTGCTTCACAAAAACATTTTGTGGAATTGTCAATAGATAAATAAATAATTAGTCTTTTAATTTCAAAAGTAAACAGTGTCGCCACTCGTCATTTTGATTTTCAAGCAATTCGAAGAGCATCAGTCACTAAATGGGAAGTTGGCAATTTGACCAAAAAAAAAGGTAGGCTCCAATATCAAAACAACAAAATAACAAGAACATATTTAGCAAGGAGCATAAACATCCCATTAGTAGAAAACAGACTAGCGACACTTTTTCTAAACAATAGAAAAATGGATACTTACAAAGTTACCAAATGAAGACAAACTATCGTACAACTAGAGAGCGTTGACCACATTAACACTTTATGGATTATTGAACAATACATAGAGTTTAGAAAAAAAAGAAAAAAAGAAAAAAAAAATCCAATTACAACACATCGAATATTTTGACAGCTATCGCAATAAATAATGGATCTTGACCAGATGACGGTATTCAACCAAATGAGAAGGAAGTGCTATGCCAGAGGAAGTGCTATGCAGAACCCGACAAAAAAAAAATAAATAAATAAATAAATAAATAAATAAATAAATAAATAAATAAATAAATAAATAAATAAATAAATAAATAAATAAATAAATAAATAAATAAATAAATAAATAAATAAATAAATAAATAAATAAATAAATAAATAAATAAATAAATAAATAAATAAATAAATAAATAAATAAATAAATAAAATAAAATAAACGATTAAATCTAGTAAGCGCTTTTGCTTTAGAGATCTCTGCGAACAATTTAATCACGATGTATTGTGTAAAGATTATTAAATTGTATCAATAAGGCTGAAAGGCCCCAGCATGCAATCGCCAACAAGTCCGGTACTGTTGCGACCCTATTTCGTCACCAAGAAAGCTAGGCACTGATTGGTCAAATTCAACGTCAAAGTGCCCCATATCTATGATTACACGCGAAAAATTGCTTAAAGCATGTAAAAAGATGCACGATAAAAAATCACCGGGACTGAATGATGTTCGAAATAAAGTCTTTAAAATCGCTATTTAAACAGATATTGCTTTTGCCAAAAAGGAAATGAAACCTAAACGATCCTTCGATCTATCATATTATTTCTTTGCTTGACACGCTCGGAAAAATTCTTCAGCGGACTATTTACAATAGACTCTTGCCAGTAATTGAAACAACAGTGGACGTAGTAGACATCTATGACGATGGAGTTAAAGCGTACAGAATTACTTGCAGTGTGCCACTAGGGTCGGTCTTAGGTCCACTACCATGGAACATTATGTACGATGAAGCTTTACATCTATAGATTCCATACGAATCGTCGATTACCGTGTCTGCTGATTACATTGACGTGGTAGTTGTTTCAAACACGATAAAAGAAGTTCAACTCCACAGCAGCGAAATAATTGCAAATCTAAGTCGCTGGTTATCCACGAGTAGCACTGGCTTGCAACTCACCGACCTGGTGAGCACTGTTGAATTTATGTTTACATATTTATAACAATATTAACAAAAGGAACTTAATTTCTATAATGTACAAATGTGATTTCAGGACGGACAACTCAATTCCAATAGGATAATCTAGTCAAAGTTCTGTGCTTGGCCCATACCGTTTTTAACTTTTATTAATTCACTGTTTGCAAAAATATCGTAGCAAATAAATTTTTTGAATCACGTACGTGCTTTGATAAATGTTTTACCATTGAGAATATCAATTCATTTAAATGTCTTGGTGTTTTGCTCGACTGGAAGATGAGTTAATCTGCTCACATCGATGAACGTAAGAAATATCTTATCACAGCCATAATGCAGCCAATACACAGTTTAAAATTATATTACATCTGAGACCTTCTTAAGCATTCTAAGCTTAAATATGGCAAAGTTTCCTGTGATGTACCCGCTTCTAATTTTTCAAAAACACGTTATTCGTCTTCTTAGTAATAAAATTTTATTTTTATTGTTTCGTCATTTCGCCTATTTAATAAACTTCCGCTGTCCATCAGGGCAATATCAACACCTAGAATGTTCCTAAAAAAGGTCAAAAATTGGCTTTACAACTTCAGTTACATTGGTTTAGAATCAATTACTTTTGACATTATGATTTAACTCTCGTTGATAATTTCTTTGTATTCTTTGATTTCCTTATGAGAAACCAATTCTCAAAAGCGCACAACATTGGGGTATTTGGAGCGAAAATCCGGTCAAAAGTCGATTTTTTAAGATGTAAAGTTAGGAAGTAATTTGTTTCCTAGCGGTAGCTAAAAACAAATTAAACAATGCACCGTAATCATTTTAGGTGTTTGGGTACATACATGAACGCAGCATCACTTGAAAGTCGTCAATCAAAAGGTTAACAAGAAAAACAAAAGTTGTCCCCTGATTCGCCAAAATTAAATATTCTTTAATATTACCTGAAATAACAAGATTTCTATTGTAGTATCGTATTAAAAAAAATTGCGTGCCTATTTTTGCTCTTTTGTATGTGTAGAAAATGGATTGTTTGGTCATTCTTTTCTTTTTTCACTTGTGCGTCCGTTACATATGTGTTCTCTGTCGTAAGCGTATAGCAGTATTTTACAACAAAAATTTAAGGGATTTATTTGAAAGATTATCCGGCTGTAATATTTTGGAAAAAAAAAAATTATATGATATAATACGAGATAATATTGTAATGGGAAAAACTTTGATGTGAAATTGGAACATCTTGAAGTATATTTGTTAAACAAAGCTTCTTGTACGGAAGGTAGACTAAGAGATTTTAAGATTAAAATTACACGTTTACGGTATTTTAGTACTAAACTAAACTTATAATTTGTAACATAAAGTTACAAGGTGGTTACAGGTGGTTAAATGCAAGAAGGACAGATGCAATATTTAGAAATAAAGAGATTTGGCTTGTACAGTTAGACGAGGTCGGCCAAGAAAATCTTTCGAAGTCCTACGTCGGAATATTGATGCGGAAGAGCTTACGTACGCCACTCAGATTAAGTTGCATGTGGATGGAAATATAGATGCTTCAAAAGTGCTTAAGGAAATGGTCCAATCGCCTAGAAGGACCAAAAAATATAAAAAAGCATTTTCCGACAGTTTATCTTCTGGAGCTAAAAAACTAAATACTAAGTAGGGTGATAAGAACCTCCTTGGGAATGAAAAAATTAATTTTTTTTATTTTATTCAATATAGTCCCCTTTTATTTTGATACACTTATTCCAGCGATTTTCCAACTTCTTGATCCCGTCCGAAAAGTAATTTTCCAGAAGGTCTGCAAAATATTCCTCCGTGGCGTAGATGATTTCCTCGCGTGAGCTGAATTTTTTATTGATGAGCCATCTTTTGAGGTATGGGAAGAGATAATAGTCCGAGGCAGCCAAATCGGGCGAATACAGTGGATGCGACAGCAACTGGAACCGTAAGTCATTGATTTTAGCCATGGTTGCGATGCTCTTGTACGCCGGTGCATTGTCTTGCAAAAACAAAATTTGTTTTCGCTTCATGTGAGGCCGTTTTGCAGCGATTTCGCGTAGCCATAACCTTTCCGACCCATCAAGCCTCCTTCGGCTGCTTCGGAGTACTCGTGCCGGCTTCAGTCTATTGCCGGGCACTCATTCTGTTTTCTGGTGTTCAACAGTTACCAATCGACGACCAACATGTCCAAACACTCTTTCGAAGTGCTCTCGCATTCGTCTTTTTGTGCAAGAGTGAGTATGCACGGCACCCAGCGGATGATAACTTTTTCATATGCAGAATATTGCCCAAAATATGGCGTGTGCGCTCAGTACTAATCTTTATGGTATATGCTAGCTCGCGCGCCTTTACTTTCCGGTCAGCCAACACCATTTCATGTATTTTTTTGACAATGTCACGAAACTCTCGCAACCAATATTTGACGGTGTAATCTGACGGAGCATTAGCCCCATAATATTTAACCCACCTTTCTTTTGTTTCCTTCGCCGTTTTGCCTCTCAAAAAATAATGTTTTATAAGAGAACGAAAATCGTTTTTGTCCATACTCAACATGATGCCAAACACGTCAACAACAATCAGCTGTCAAAACAAAACTAAAAACAGTATCGCACTGAAATTTGGAATGTCTTTCTAAATATGAACGGACTTCAAAGCACCATAACCTTTTTTGCAGTAACAGCGCATTCTGGCGGTTAAGGAGGTTATTACATAATTTGTTGGCACTTTTTGTTGAAGCTGGTTTATCGCGCAGGCAGAATGAGATAATAAGGTCCAGCAACATAAAACTTCTTCCTTGCTACAATTTATTGCAAAAAGGAAATAAACAATACTACCCTATCCCAGAGTCATACACTGTTACAGAAACATCGGTTTAAGTTAACTTACAGGACTTATTAAATCATACTGCTGAACGATTAATTCTGTATTTGGAGGAAGTGCTAAAAACTTTAAGTGAAAGCGATTGTAGTTCCTTGGAATTTATATATGAATGGGGATGTGACGGTTCACAACAAACTCAATATAAACAAAAGTTTGAAAATGGCACTGATTCCGATGCATATATTTTTCAAGTTTCACTCGTACCATTAAGATTACTTTGTACTTTAACAAAAACAATTATGTGGCAAAACCCAACACCTTCTTCGTCAGGATGTTGTCTTTCAATAAGGAATAAGTTTTGCAAAGGAGTCTATAGATTATAAGCAAAGCGAAATATATCGGTTAAATTTTGCGAGAAAATGTTCAACAAGAGACTGCAACATGGATTTTTTAAACAGGTAAATTAAAAATAAATGTCAAATATCAATAATTAATTATAATACCTATTTCTCCTTTTTTCGAAACAGATTACTATTATATATTATATCAGATATATCTTATAGCAGATTTAAGACATTTCCATAAGGAGAAAGCAAAGCAATTTAGCAAGGAGTCACTTGAAATGCTCATTTCCGAGCCTCTTGGACATGATATCAGCAGGAATTTTCCCTCAGATGACGAAACGGAATCGGATGAAGAATCCTTTGATCAAGCAGAATCTTCCTCAGAATCATTTGAATAATATAAATTCGTAGCGGATTATGTATTTTCATTATATGTAAAGAACAACAGAAAAATATAACCAAAACCACTTTTTATGCTTTTAAAGCGTCTGAACTTTAAAAATAGTTTTTTTATATACTATACTATTTCATTAATAGTTTATTTTAGCAGGGGTTTTCGCTACAAATACCCCAATGTGTAGCGGTACACTTAGATAATTTGGTCTAGAACAAAAAAGTTTATGTTGATATTCAAAATAATGAAATACCGGTCAAAAAATATGAGAAGTGGACACAATTAAAATCATGTTCTCTAGTGGGAGCAAATTCAACATACACGGATCAGATGGGACCCAGTACGTGCGACAAGCAACTGGAGAATGCTGAAATCAAAATTGCAGCGAACGAAGAAGTATCTGGACGCCCAAATGCTTGTTTATTTCTATTCTAACCCATTATTAATTACACTCATTAAAATAAAAATATATATATATACAGGGTGACTGACTCGAACTGCAACTTTTTAAAATGCTATATTTTTTTTATTTTTTGATAAATTTTATTGTGCCGAAGCAAAAAATGTTGGAAAATACATCAATTTTCAAATTGTATCAGTAGTTTTCAATATGTCCACCTTTGGCGCGAATAATGGCCTCGAGACGGCCGAAGAAAGCATCACACGTTGTACGCAAGTGGCTCTGCGGTATTTTGGCCCATTCCCGGCGAAGTGATTGTTTGAGGTGGTCCAAACTTTGGTATTTTTTAGTGCAAACCTTTGCCTTCAAAATACCGCAGACAGAGAAATCTAACGGATTTGCATCCGGAGAATTCGCAATCCATTGTGTCAAAGAAATGAAGTGTGGAACATTGTTTTTTAACCCATCTTGGTTGACGCGCGATTTGTGAGATGTGAAATGTCTACGGTTTTCGACCGAAAAGATTGTTTGCCCAAGGCTTCAATACTGTCTCTAAGGCAGTTTCACGGTATACGATTGCATTAATTTTGACGCCACGGTCCAAAAATACGAGCAGAGAGCGACCATCAGCGGTTATGACGGCCCAAACCATCACCGTCGGTGCTGCCTGCTTTCTGGTGGCCGTCCGAAGGTGTAAATTTTCGAAGGACTCCTCTGGCAAGTAAACTCGGTCTTTTTGTTTGTTGACATATTGCTCGATAACAAATGGCGACTCATCGGAAAAAACCAAATTCGGCAACTCACCACTTTCGTGCAAGCGTAGCAACTCCTTCGCTCTTTCGACTCTAACTTTTATCTGTTGCGGTGTATTTTTTAGAACTTAAATGGCTTGAGCCCAAGCTCATTTTTCAGTATGTGTTGCATGCGTTCCAATGATATGTTGAGCTCATGAGCCATTTTTCTTCCACTTCGACGCGGATTTCGCTCAATTCGAGCCTTCACTTTCCGAAACATATCTGCCGATGATGCTGTTTTTTAATGACCACCTCCATGGCGTTTTGCAACACTGCCAGTATCACGGTGGTTCGAGACACAAATAATTTATTCACGTTGAGGTGCTGGAGGGCTCTGACGATAGCTACTTGTGGTTTTCCAGCCAAAGATAAAGCAATCATACTATCACGGTTGAATTCCATCGCGGATAAGCAAATTTTTGAACACAACTGAGACGCAAATCGTTTAAAAGGGTTGTAAATAATAAAATTATCTGTCATGTGTCAAAATTTGAGCTCACAGTAATGAACGGTTTGGAAACTATAGCAGTCTGAAATTGGTTGCAGTTCGAGTCAGTCAGGATGTATATATAATTTAACTTTTTGTAAATTAAAAAAATTATGTTCGAAAAAGAAATTTCAACAACAAATTTCACCGGACCTAAGCCATATCTAAAACCTCTGACGATTATAAACAAGAAAATTTCTACTACGCTGAAATAATTGAAAATGTTTAGTACACAGAAATATCAGCGGAAAGTCGTCATAATTTAGTTAATTAAATTATATCACCAAATTTAATACAATACATACAAATGATGTCGCATCCAAATGTACAGATTTCATTGCCATAAACAATAAATACATTTTCAGACTTGCTAGATATTGCAAAAGAAATACTATATATTTTATTAATATATTTTTTTTTTTACAATTTATTGTAAAAAAGTTGCTAAACCCTATCTTGTTCATTGACAAAGTACGAAGTACGAAGAAATAAAGAGAGCGTAATTTTTTTTTTTATGTCGCAACTACCGTGCTTGGTACTGAATGTTGAGGTTTAACAAGCAAAAACCAAATCCAGTTTTAGAAAAATAAAACATAAAAGGCGCAAATTATAAAAGGCGCTTGTAAACTAATACTGTTTTCTTTTATTTTCATCAAAATATATAGTGAGATAATTATAAAACTTTCTAGAACAGACAAGACCAGAGGCTAGTGCTTGATCGTACTTCATAAAAGAAGTATGTTATGTTACATCATATAAGTAAATGCAACGCCTTTAACGGCCACTAGATCCTCAAATAATGCATTTTTTCTATTGTAGATGATTTGAACGAATTTCTTCATCCATCAGATTAATTTCTCAGAAAACAACTAAAGTACAAGTATATTGATTTTTCCGTAATAAAATCCACATAAATATCTGGCTGTTCAATCCCGACGAACGCCTAACCAGCTAATATTTGAATCATATACTGGATATTAATTCACAAAGCATTATTCATCGTCCGCAACAGATCAATGAAAAAAAAAAAAATAATAATAAAAAATAAAAAAAATAAATCTTGGCCCATTTTCTACAAATTAGACCGGTTAATTACTAGGTGTGGTGAAAATTAATCTCCTTGGGAATGAAAAAAAATTTTTTTAAATGTTTTTTTTAGTTTTTATTCAATATAATTTTTTTTTCGCTTCATGTGACGCCGTTTTGCAGCAATTTCGGCCTTCAATCGCTCCAATAATGCACAGTAATACTCACTGTTGATGTTTTTTTCCTTTTTCGAGGTTGTCCACGAAGAGTATGCCATGACAATCCCAGAAAACCGACGCCATAACCTTTCCGACCCATCGATCCTCCCTCGACCGCTTCGGAGCACTCGTGCTGGCTTTAGTCCATTGCCGGGCACTCATTCTGTTCTCTGGTGTTCAACAGTTACCAATCGACGTTAAATGTCCGCCGATTCCGCATCATTAAGTCCAAACACTCGAAGTGCTCTCGCGTTCGTGTTTTTGGTCAGGAGTGAGTATGCGCGGCATAGCGTGGCAGGATACCTTTTTTATATGCAGAATATTACCCAAAATATGGCGTGTGCGCTCAGTACTAATCTTTGTGGTATCTGATAGCTTGCGCACCTTCACTTTCCGGTCAGCCAACACCATTTCATGTATTTTTTTGACATTGTCCTCTGTAACCGCATTGGAGAGCCTGGCGCTGCGGATTTGATCGGTAGTGGAGTTGCGGCCACCAAGAATTTCTCGGAACCAATATTTGACGGTGTAAACTGACGGAGCATTAGCCCCATAATATTTATCCAACTTTTCTTTTGTTTCCTTCGCCGTTTTGCCTCTCAAAAAATAATGTTTCATGGGAGAACGAAAATCGTGTTTGTTCATACTCAACATGATGCAAAACAGGTAATAAACGGGTAAATATGAACGGGTTTCAAGGCACCACTTCAAAGTGCTACTTCAGTAGCAGCGCATTCTGGCGGTCAAGGAGGTTACTTTTCACTCCACCTAGTATTTACTTTCTCGACGCCTCTACATCGAAGTATACTCGTAAGTGATGATAAAAGATTCACTTTCAAAACCTGATAACAAGAATCTTTAGACGGCTAGCAAAATTAACAAAAAATTTACCTATATATATATATAAAAAGTTTAATTTTCAATAAAATGCGCTATTTATTAAAAGATAACAAGTAAAAACAATGACATTATTTAAAACGATACAAGCTCCAACAACGCGTTTAAGTTTTTAAAATTCATACAAAAATAATGAAAATTTATTTAAAACAGTTCAAGACACCTTTTTCTTGGCTGACAATTGTTAAATTTATTTAGAAATATGAGCGTAGACAAAATAAACTTAGTGATGTAAAAAACAGATATTATGACCATCGCTCAAAAACAACCGGGAATTATGCTCCTGCAGATCGAAATGTGGACTATTACCTTAATGGATTGGACTACCGAACCATGACCAATGAATTGGTATAACTGTATCTTAAAGGTATGCACGTGGGCTATGCTTATTTCGAACGAAACGACGGTATGTGTCAAACAAGCGGGGAAAGTTTCTTGGTGGTGTTATCTCTCGAAAAAGTGATCAAAATTGGGCATCCAAGATCATCGATTTAACACCGTGCAACTCCTTTTATAAGGTCATGTCGAAAATAAACCTTTTGCTAATTACCATGATGTTATCGATAAAATAGAACTGTAAATGTTTGAAAATATGATGAAAATTTTACTAACAAATCCAGATCATGGATTATCGCCATTATTAATACCGACACTTGTTTTATTGATTCAAATTAAAATCAATTTTTATTTCATAAAAAAAATACGGGTTTTCTTGATAAATTAAAATAAACTAAAGGCAACCAAATATCAACTAGAAGGCGGGCATAATATTCAAAATGGGATTTGATGGTCACATTATATATTTTTATTGCACTTAATGTTATGTATATCTTCACCGACTTTTCGGAGAACAGCTAGTTACTTAGATACTTTCTTACATGTATAAGTAGTCGATATGGTCATTTCAAATTCAATTTAATTTCAATTTTAGTTTATTGCAGCAAATGTCCTCAACATGATCTTAACAATTTTATAGGTAAAATAAGCAAGATTAAGTGCTTTTAATGATACAATACGAATAAAACATTGTTGCATATCTTAACATTCCATAGTGGGACTAAAAAGAATCTTTTGTCCACTAGTGGTGAATGTAGTGAGTTGTACATGTTATTGTTGTATACACAAAGTTAAAATTATTAAGATGATTGTGGGGTGGTAAATAAGAAGACAATACAATTTTATGTAACAGTCCGGACCAAATTATTTATTTAAATATGGTCAATTTCTGATTTCTTTTATGAACGAGAAGGGCTGTACAATATGCCGAGTTTCAAACGGTAGTTTATTAAATAATCTAGGCGCTTCCGAGGAATAGAAGTTTAAAAACGAATGAGTACTATGAGACGGAGTAGAAGCAAGCCTCAAAGTTTCCACCCCTTAGGAAAAATATTTTCAAGACCTTGTAAAAGTGGAAAAGTATGTTCTCGACGTCTTTTTTCCCATATAACACTAAGAACATGTTTTTGTGATATTAACAAATGATACAAATTATACTTATAAGTACCTCCCCAACACTCCAGGTCATATTGCAATTTAGATTGTACTAATGCATAGTAAACTATTTTTAGTAGTTTTTGGGAGCATAATCGCTTTAAATGATATATTATATATGCTTTTAAAAGATAAGTTTCTAATAACGAGGTATGTGTGTTCCAATTCATTTTAGTTTATAAGAAGGCCAAAATATTTGAACGATGAAACATTTTCAATTGAAAAGCATTTAAGTGAGCATTTTGTTATTGAGTATAACTCCGAGGTATTTTATTGAAGACACTTTCTCGATATTAAGATTGTCTATAGCTATGTTTGTGTAAGCTAGATTGGGCGGATAATTTAGTAGCATGCATTTCGTTTTGTCTATGTTAAGTAATGATTTGTTCATCATAAGCCATTTCTTTATTGCACTAAGTGTTTCCTTTATTTTGTCGTTTTTTTGTTTAGGGGTTTACTCTGGATATGTACAATAGCGCATCATTCGCGAAAAGCACCAGTTTGTTGTGCTTGATTATGTTTTTTATGTCATTTATGTAAACAAAAAAAAAAAAAAAACCTCGGAGAACCGTATCTTCGTATCTACGTAGCTTCTCCTACGTAGACACTTATTACTGTTAATATCTTGCCATCTATTAATGTTCTTTGTGTTCTACCATATTTAATTGGCTTTGCCATAAGGATTGTATGGTTTACTCTTACATGACGCCAAGCCAACAACTCGACAGCGTAATGTGCGTACAGAAGAAAATTTAGCCGCTATGAAAGAAGGATTCGGTGTCGATTGAATGATCTTTGACCGTCCATTAAATGGAAAATTTTGGGAAAAGATTTCATTATACACCCGCATAAGATACAGCTGGTGCGGGAAGTACAGCCACGAGACCAAGTCAAAAAAATCGTTGTTACAAAAATGAGCGCGGTTTTAGTGAGACAGAGCTCCAAATGCTCGAAAGAGATAGGGACTTGACAACTTTGAATTTAATTTGTGGACGCACTCTTTCACTAATCATCAAACTCTCACTGTCAATTTATTCAGTAAACTCAACATTTTGATCATGGTAAAGTACACTAACGAGCAACGTCTGCAAATTATAAAAATTTTCTACAGATATTCGGAGTCGGTGACTGCAACTTTAACACCCATACAAGAATTGAAGCCGATGGACCATTTGAAGCGACGTACGTTCTCCGGAGAACGTTCTGGAGAAGATGCGCCAAGATGATGAATTTCATCGCAAAATCATCTTTAGTGACGAAGCTCATTTTTGGCTCAATGGGCTCGTCAATAAACAAAATGTGCGTTATTGGTCGGGTGAAAACCCACATGTGCTTCATGAATCACCACTTCATCCACAAAAAATAACTGTTTGGTGCGGTTTGCATACCGGCGGCGTTATTGGGCCTTATTTTTTCATCGACGATAAGGATCGTCACGTTACTGTGAATGGTCAGCGTTATCGCGCCATGCTTATCGATTATTTTTGGCCCGAATTGGAGGATATGGACTTGGACGACATGTGGTTTCAACAGGATGGTGCCACAAGCCACACAGCACAATCGATTTATTGAAGAGTAAGTATGATGAGCGTGTTATCTCAAGACATGGGCCAGTCGATTGGCCACCTCGTTCGTGCGGTTTAACGCCGCTTGACTATTTTCTGTGGGACTACGTTAAGTCATTGGTTTATGCCAACACGAAGACGACGTTGGAAGAGCTCAGGGCCAACATTGAAATAGCGGCCGTTTCGGCCGAAATGTGTGGCCGAGTCGTTGAAAATTGGGTCCAATGAATCGACCGCGGCAAACGTGCCCGCGGTGGCCATATGAACGAAGTCGAGTTCCATTCATAAATGTTTTGATTGAACTTCAAGCCAATAATAAAGTTTTTGAAATATCTCAAATGGTTTGCCTGTTATTTAAAAAAAAAAATTGTCATGTCGTTATTAGAAAACCCTACACATATGAAATAAACTTAATTTCTTGAATTACTCAAATCAATTATTTGTTTTTGATCAAAATGCGCTTTGAGGTGATTTAGCTGTGGACCGAATTGTTTAAATTGTGCAAACAAAGCCGAAATTGGTAATTGTTCTGTAATGTTCTTATAAATTTTGTAAGGAAATTCCACTAATCGTAGAAAAGTATTAATGTAAGTATCAATGTTGCTTTCCATAAAATAACCTGAATGTCTTCTGACAGGGGTTCAACTGAACCCGTGGTCATATCACAGAAACTAACATCCTGAATGTACACACATTCATAAAGGGCTGTAAATCTTTTTTTTTATGAAGCAGCAGTTGCATTCAAAACAGAGTAGTCCGAAAAAGTGAGCGGATAAACAGATAAACGACAACATCACTAGTTCTTGTGGGACACGAACATATATAAGCCATGTTTCCTATCATATCCTATCTACGAAAACTGGGAAACTATTTCTTAGAAGACTATCCAGATCCGATGGTATGGATGGTCTGTTATTGTAGTTATTTTGGAAACGAATCAAACCACTTTTTACTATGACCGTTTGCTGGCCTAACAGCTTTGTGTGGTTCAAGTATATTCGTATAAGCTATAAGTTTAAGACCACTACTTTTGATATCTTCTATTCATTTAACAATCCATTTACAATTGTAATAACAAATTATTTTTTTTACTCAGGTCATCGGGCCAATATGTAGTAAGATTAACATTTGCATATTTTACTTGCATCAACGTCAACTGTAATGACAACATTTTTTTGTAATGATACGTATAATACTTTGTTGAATTATCCAAATTTTGAATGACCGGATTACAACTCCATTGCATAAATTCAAATCGCTGATCTTGTATTGCGAGTCATACACTTTGAACCGTTTACCAAATTTGGGTGCTATTGGATGGTTTCGCGTCTTTACATCTGCTCATATATTTTCAATAGGTACCACTATTTTAATTTTCACAGCTGAAAAGAGTAGAACATCATGGAGGTAGACGTATATGAATACATTTCGCACTTCTGCACAGCGAGCAATATGATGCTTTTTGGAAGTAAGTAACATATGGCAAATTGAATCTCAGCACCATGACAGATTCGAATTAGAAAATATATTTCTATATTGTAATATACGTTCAAGAAACTAAATGACTAAATGACAAGAACAGAGCAAACTACTTGAACTTACAAACGAAAGAAAAGAAAATGTATTATACCAGAAAGAAACGAAATAGAAACAGAATTCCCACAATCTTTACAGTTGAATCCTAGATAATATTGTAAGCGTATTAAAATTTAACGAGCAATTTATGACCATAAAATTCATAATTAATATAAACAGCAATTTTTTAACTGAAGTTGCAAGTAGACAATACGCAATGGATAGGAAAAACCAATGACAACGGTCTTCAATCGAAATCGCTTATTGGCAATGGAAGAAATGCAACGTCAAAGCGCAGAGAGACAAAATAATATTTTCATGATTGGGCGTGCGTGAATAAAAAAAAACTAGGAAGAGATTCAACCGCCGGAATATATTGAAGGAAAGGAGGGAGATATACTAGCGGGGAATATCAATTATGCAATAGATGGAAATAAATGAATTATTTCATGCACGAAGAGGAAACCGCAGATCTTACAAAAGCCGAGCAGTCGGGCCCGATAACGTATCCTTTGAACCATGGGCGACAATCGGAAATCGAGCATTTAGATGGCTCGATATTTTGTTCAATAAAATCATGATCCGATCAGATACCCAACCAGAGGGAAAGTATTCTAATATATGTAGTTCCACTTTATAAAGGCAAAGGCAACGCAAAAAATTGCAACAACTACCCATCATTGTGAAACTTATGCCGCATTTTATAAAAATGTACGAGAATTCTATACATTCCATAGCAATCAATACTGCTTTGTGGGGGGCAGATTGACAAGACGCGATTCAAAGCTTGGTGATAATGATGACGATATATAGCGAGCTCTCGAAATATTTACATATCGTTTTTATCGACTTGAAGTATCTAGTATTCCGAAGTATTCCGAGTGCTACTGTTCCAATAATAAAGCGATTAAGAATTTTCATCCGCATATAATCCGCAACATATATATATATATATATATATATATATATATATATATATATATATATATATATATATATATATATATATATCTTATATAAATAAAAATGAATCAACGTAGGCGCGCATAACGTATGTACGCGCATAACTTCCGAACGACTACATAAAATTGGATAATTCTTTTTTTGTGTTTGTGTGTTTGTTATTGTCAGGACAAAGTTTGTATAAAACAAAATTTAAAAAAAAAAAAAATAGAAAAAAACAGAACTTTTTTCTTTAATTTTATAAGAAAAGTGAGTGAGTGAATAAGACAGAAGACTGTGAAAGAACTTCAATATAATACATGGGCTGAAAAGTCCGTTTCTAAGAGAGGGCACCACTTGAATTAAATCCATACCATTTTCAGTTAGTACCAACCTTCAAAAGAAACGTGTATAAATTTGACAGCTGTCGGACGATTAGTTCTCGAGATATAGCGTTGTGAGTGAAGCAACTTTTGTTATTGTAAAAAAAATGGATGTTGGGGGTGGGTGCCGCGTTTACTCACAGTCGACCAAAAACAACAACGTGTTGATGATTCAGAGGAATGTTTAAAGCTGTTCAACCGCAATAAAGCCGAATTTTTGCGTCGGTATGTGACAATGGATGAAACTTGGCTCCATCATTGCACACCAGAGTCAAGTCGGCAGTCAGCTGAGTGGCGAGCAGGCGACGGACCTCGTCCAGAACGACCAAAAACTCAAAAGTCGGCTGGCAAGGTTATAACATCCGTATTTTGGGATACACAAAAATGAATAATTTTCATCGACTATCTCCGAAAGGGGCAGACTATCAACAGCGACTATTACATTGCGTTGTTTTAGCGTTTGAACGACGAAATCGCAGAAAAACGGCCGCATTTGAAGAAAAAGAAAGTGTTGTTTCATCAAGACAATGCACCGTGTCACAAGTCGATGAAAACGATTGCAAAATTGAATGAATTCGGCTACGAATTGCTTCCCCACCCACCATATTCTCCAGATTTGCCCCCCAGTTCGCAGACCTCAGAAGAATGCTCGCCGGAAAGAGATTTAAGACCGATGAAGAAGTAATCGCCGAAAAAGAGGCCTATTTTGAGGCTTAACCGAAATCGTACTACAAAACTGGTATCGAAAGATTGAAAAATCGTTTTAATCAGTGTATCGCCCTCGAAGGCAATTATATCGATAAATAAAGTTGAATTTTGCAAAAATTTTGTGTTTTACTCTAAATCACAATTAACAAAACATTGACAGATTGACGTTCAGTTGTTCAGCTAGCAGAATTCCTCAAGCGAGATCTACCACAATTCCAGAAGAACCTATACTATCGACTTCAAGCGAGAAGCAACAAAACAGGCAATCAAACGTTAAAAATTACTTATGAACGTTTGAAGTTTAGATATGATACAACAGGCGATTATGCCGGCGATAAATCGGTCGATTTTGGAACAATAAGCACTATTTGTCAATATTGCAATGCTTTGAGGTTTCGACTCGAACAGCCAGGATTATGTTGTGCGAATGGAAAGGTCAATTTACCACAACTGACGACACCACCTGAATCACTGAATTCATTACTTTCAGGGCAAGATCTTCTAGTAAAGCGTTTGTTGTAGAATAATAAAAATTACAGCAGTGCGTTCCAAATGACATCATTTGGTGCAAATATAATTATTGAAGAACGTGGTTTCAATCCAAGTTTTAAGGTATTTTTTTTTATTCTGTGACACACATTATACACATCATTATATATGTCCAATATTACAGATTCAAGAATAAATTCACCACCATGCATTAGCATTGTTGCCATCAGTTGATGGTGAATACAAATTTCTTCAAATTTATTTCCTGAAAAATTCTGAAGCTGCATTAAATCAACGCAGTGCTATCAATCGTTCAGCTACGAGAGAGATCATTATGCAGCTGTAACAACTCTTACATGAACATAATCGGTTGATCCAATTGTTCGAAACAACCTTAGAAATGATGCCATCCAACAATCATAAAATAGAGATCAGAGCAGACAAAAGACCTGCAGGAGAACATGAGAAACTTTTCAACGCACCAATGTTAAACGAAGTTGCCATTGTGGGTCTTGGAGAGAATATGGAGTCTCGCGACATTGTAATTCAACGACGTGATGGTGGCAATCTGGATTAATCCAGCGACTGGTATGTATCAATGCAAAAACTAAAAAAGCTAAAAAAGGTTTTGGCATATTTATGGAATTACAGACAGCACAAAACACTCGTGTTTTCAGTTTCATTTTGGTTCCTAAATAAAGTAAATTATTCTTCTACAGGTCAAGAAACAAACAAAAAGGTCAGCTCGATTAATTTTTATGCATACCGTTTCATGATTCGTCTAAACGAGGATAATCACTGCCGCCGATTATTTCATCAGTTCGCCGTTGATATGTATGTCAAAATATGGTCGATCAAAGTTATTTATTACTTACAAGTGCAACCCAAAATTGATCGCAATCACTAATCTGTTATTATCCGGTCAATCATCCAGCAATAGTCACGACATAACAGCACGAGTGTTCAAGCAGAAACTCAAAGCGCTCATGAACTTCATTGTAAAATATCCTCAGAGACGTACGATGTTGAATGTAGGTACTCTGTAAGATGGCAGAAGAGAGGACTGCCTCATGCACATATTCTCCTGTAGATGGCCGAAAAAATAATACCGGATGAAATTGACTCAATAATTTGTGCAGAGATTCCTGATCCTGAAGTAGATCTAGAATTGTATGAAGTAGTGAAGAAAAAGATTCATGTTAAATAAACTTATAACTTGGAGCATTGGTCCGATAATTTTCCTCTATGTCAAATCTTTTCTCACGAATAGGAAAATTTGTGTAAGAGCAAACAATTGGTTTTCTTCTACCCATTCACTATTTAATGGTATTCCTCAAGGCTCCCCACTATCGGTGGTGCTTTTCATCATCGCTTTTGATGATATAAGTAAAATTATTAGTAAATATAAGCACATTGATCACTGCATTTACGCTAATGATATATACATCCTATGTAAGCACACTGATCTAGAAAAAACTAAAACACTACTAAAAAATACAAAGACAGTAAAATGGTCAGACTCAAGTGGAGCCAAATTGTCACTAGACAAATGTAAGACCTTACACATCTGCCGCAAGACTTCGTGTAGAGGCTTAACTTTAAACGTTAATAACCTCAATATAGAAAGTGTAAATAGTTTAAGTATCCTAGGTTTAATATTTAATAATAAGTATAATTGGAAAGACCATTGTTTATAACTAAAAAAGAGCCTTGCTACGAGAGCTAACATAAAAAGTTATCTAGCTAGTAAAAAATGTAATACAAACATCAACACATTATGTTCAATGGCAAAATCGATAGTAGTTAGCAAGATTGATTATGGTTTACTTATCTACGGTAACTGCCCAAAATCAACAATTAACACCATCAGGGCCCCCTATCATCAAGCCGCACGTAGGAGTATTAATGCTTTCCCCACAAGCACTGTGAAGAACATGTTGGTTGAATCCGGTCTACCTACAATAGAACATCGCATAGAAGTAACCAGAGCCAAGTTGTACGTTAAGCTGTTGTTCACAAACGGATCCATTATTGATAGACATTGCCTCCGCTAGGAAAACGAAAACTGCAAAGTTCCTTCCATCCGCTATCTTTCGTGCATTGACCTGCTTCAAAGAATTTGAACTTCCGGTAAACAGGATCTCTGTATACCGCCCGATATATCCTCCGTGGTTCATAAAGCAAACATCTTTCTTCATGGACTTAGCAAAACATAACAAAAATGACACCAAAAAAGACATATATCACGCTTTATTCCTTGGCATTACTTCGGAATTAAAATCCAGTGGTTGGAAACTTATATTTACTGACGGCTCCAAAAACAGTGACAGCACATACTTACGAAGACGGATCATTGTTCAGCATAGGGTTACTACCTAAAAGTTCACCTGTTTTTACCGCTAAGGCTTTAGCTATTCAAAAAACCACATCAATAGCCAACAAGATGCGTGGTAAACATGTGATATGCTCTATAATAAATTATAATAATAATAATAATAAGATTCATGGACCGTGTGACGAACACAATCGCAAATCACCGTGATCGACAACAAATCCTCGAAACGTTATCCCCGTGCTGGATTGTTCCATATTCGCTGCTGCTTTCTAAAACACTTAAAGCGCATTGCAAGTCGATTAAATATGTTTGCAAGTACGTCACAAAAGTAAACTATATGGTTGTATTTGGTATTGCAGCTTCAAATTATAACGATGAAGTTTCAAAATATCAAATGGGAAGATATGTTAGTAGAAATGAGGCGGATTGGAGAATCTTTTCATTTTTTATACATTAACGTCATCACACCGTAGTCCATTTAGCTGTTCACCTAGGGAATGGACGAGTTTATTTCACCGCAAAAAAAACGCGGCGCAAGGAGCTGAACGACCACCAGCGACAACGCTGACAAGCTTCTTCGAGGCATGTGCATGCGAATTGTGCGAAACATATCAACAAGCCTGTCAACGTTTACATTTAATGGAGGATGCTTTCCATCGAACCCACACAATTTGTGAAACAAATATAGGGTTTTATAATAGGGACTTGACAACTTTGAATTTAATTTGTGAACGCACTCTTTCACTAATCATCAAACTGTCGCTGTCAATTTATTCAGTAAACTCTACATTTTCATCATGGTAAAATTCACTAACGAGCTACGTTCTCCGATTAGGTTTTAGAGAAGATGCGCCAAAATGATGAATTTCATCGCAAAATCATCTTCAGTGACGAAGCTCATTTTTGGCTCAATGGGTTCGTCAATAAGCAAAATATGCGTTATTGGTCGGGTGAAAACCCACATGTGCGCTTCATGAGTCATCGCTACATCCACAAAAAACAACTGTTTGGTGCGGTTTGCATGCCGGCGGCGTTATTCAACCATATTTTTTCGTCGACGATAACGATCGTCCCGTTACTGTAAATAATCAGCGTTATCGCGCCATGATCACCGATTATTTTGGCCCGAATTGGAAGATATGGACTTGGACCGTGGTGTGGTGTCAACAGGATGGTGCAACAAGCCACAAAGCACACGCTACAATCGATTTATTGAAGAGTAAATATGGTGAGCGTGTTATCTCAAGACATGGGCCAGTCGATTGGCCACCTCGTTCGTTCGCCGCTTGACTATTTTCTGTGGGGCTACGTTAAGTCATTGGTTTATGCCAACACGCCGACGACGTTGGAAGAGCTCAAAGCCAACATTGAACACGAAATAGCGGCCGTTTCGGCCAAAATGTGTGGTCGTTGAAAATTGGGTCCAACGAATCGACCGCTGCAAGCGTGCCCGCGGTGGCCATATGAACGAAGTCGAGTTCCATTCATAAATGTTTTGATTGTACTTCAAGCTAATAATAAAGTTTTTGAAATATCTCAAATGTCTTGCCTTTTATTTAAAAAAAAATTTGTCCAGTCGTTATTAGAAAACCCTATACAAAGACAATATGGCTGAAGACATTTTGCATTGAATACGTTCAACAACGGCAAATCCCGAACTTAAATTTGCGCAGAGATACACAATGAGGTATTGATATCTTTAGAGGATTTGTGCGTGATAATGTCCGGTAAGATGTTGCACTAATTAGGAATACCTGCGCCTAATCGGCCTATGCATTCAATTGTGAATTTGAACGAGAACGGCAACACGATAGAAATGCTTTGAGTCAATCCGTTTAAAGTAAAGTCCCACTTTTAAATCATTAAATCAGCAACAAAAAACAGCTTACGAAACGATAATAAAAGCAGTTAATGTCGGCAACGGATAAATTTTTTTCCTTGATGCACCCGGCGGAACTGGTAAAACATTCTTGATTTCATCAATTTCAGATTGTTAGGTGGACGAACAGCTCATTCTGCGCTCAAACTGCCATTAAATTTTCAAACAATAGATGAACCGACATGTAATATAACCAAAATATCAGCAATTGCGAAAGTGCTACAAATGTGTAAATTAATAATTTGGGATGATAGTAGAATGGCGCACAAACGAGAATTAGAGGCACTCGATCGAATATTAAGAGATTTGTGTAGCAATCAGAACCTCTTCCGACCCGCGATGATTCTACAGGCTGGAGATTTTCGCCATTCGCTGCCAGTCATTCGCAGATCAATAACTTCTGATGAAATAAATGCTTGCTTGTAGGCATTAAATATATGGAGATACGTGAAAATGCTCAAGTAAACAACGAATATGCGAGTGGCGTTGAATAATAATATATCGGCGGAAGTGTTTTCAAATGCATTATGTATTAGATATTGTCAATGGGAAAATTCCTGTTAACACTTCTACTGGTCTCATTTCGTTTCCACCAAAAAGTCGATGGATTCTATTATCGATCCAAATGAGATAGTCAATTATCCAACTGAATTCCTAAATTCATTGGATTTGCCAGGATTACCGCCACAAAATTTACAGCTCGAGGTTGGCTCTGTTATAATTATTTACGCAATCTGAATCAGCCAAATTTGTGCAACGAAACAAGACTCGCTGTTAAAAAAGTTATGAAAAATTTGATTGAAGCTACTATAATCATAAGAAAGATCAAAGGCGAGGATGTGCTAATGACAACTGACTTTCATTTTGAATTCAGTGCACCTTGACCGCACAATGACATCCGCAATGACATTTAATAAATCACAAGACCAAGAAACGTGTGGAATAAACCTTGAATTGCCATGTTTTTTGCATGTATGTTGCGTGCTCCACTCGGCAAACCATAGCGCTATTTGTTTCCTCTCCAGAAGGAAAAACCAAAAATATTGCACATTACAAGGCATTACAATAATTTATGTAATTTTATTTCATTATATGGTCATATTGTAAACAAAAGATTTCGTCTCATTTTTTTGTTATTAAGCATGTAACGTGTAACATTTCAAAAGCTTTTTAATTTGACGGGTTAATCACTTTCGATACATTAAACGTGTCAGTATATGGATTTCTTGATAAACCAACTGATTTGAATTTACCAGAAGTGTTACATTTCTTTATTCCGGAACTGTACACCACCTGTGTTAAATCGAGACGGGCATAAAAAGTAAAACAAGTCTTTCAGGATTTTCGAAAATATTGACGAAGAAAAAATATGGCGGCACGAAGTTCGTCGAGTCAGCTAGTATGCCATATACATATACATACAGTGCTGTGCAAAACATTTGCAACCGCAATTGCCATGTGATGCGGCAGCATTTCTAACTTAGTTCTTAGTGGTTATTTAAACTGAAATATTTCTATAAATTATCCTTATACATTTTACTTAATTGGAAACAATTATAATTGGACATATTTCTTGACAACAAAAATAAGCATGAAGTTTTTGCATTGAAACTTACAAATTGCCTGTGCAAAACATCTGCAACTAACAGTTCGCTATTACTATCCGGTACAATGATTTTTTTTTTTTTGTTTTTTTTTTTAACGGTAAATTTTATGTTAGCTTTCGGTTTTTTGTTTGCATTCATTCCTTGGTTTCGTCTGTCGATTTGCAGCGCATTAGTCAAATACAGACTTGCAGTTAAAACAATTGTGTTCTTATTAATAAAATGGATGGAAACAAATATTGCCAGGAGCTGAAGTCCAAAATTTTAACAGATTAATGAGCTTACCTAAAAAGAAATTGCGTAGTGAAAGTGAATAGTGGAGTTGTGGTATCAGACCATAAAGGTGGCAGGCCGCGCAAAACAAGTGAAAAAGAAGATAGCAAAATTATTAATTTTATAAGGAGAAACCCCAAGGCGTCTTCCAAAGAAATCAAGGTAGAACTACAGCTGGATACTGACTCATCAACAATACGGCGCAGAGCTATACAAGCTGGTATTCGAAGCTACAAGTCAGCCAAAAAACCGTTTATTTCGAAGAAAAACTTGTATGATTTGTGCTGAGACACATTTAAATTGGAATGGAAGACTGTCTTATTTTCTGATGAACCGAAATTCAATTTGTGTGGATCAGACGGAAAACAACATGTAAGGAGACCGAAAGGTGAGAGGTTGAACCCCAAATTCACCAAAGGGACCATCAAGCACGGTGGTGGGAATGTTATGGTCTGGGGCTGCTTCTCTTCGCAGGGCATTGGTCCAATTCATCGTATTGAAGGGATTATGAGATCCGAAGATTACAAAAACATCCTACAAAATGTCATGGCCCCTTATGCAGAATGGGAAATGCCGCTGGTTTGGTGGTTTCAACACGATAATGACCCCAAACACGCATCTAAACTGATCAAAAATTGGATCGCGGAGCAAAATATAAACATTCTGCAATGGCCACCGCAGTCCCCAGACCTTAACCCCATCGAGAATTTATGTGAGATCGTAAAGAGGAGAATAGGAAATCAAATATTCAAAAAAAAAAAAAAAAGAACTCTTTGCAGAAGTGGACAAGCAGTGGAATGACATTCCCAAATTATTTATTGACAATTTAATTGCGTCCATGCCCAGCTGTCATTAAAGATAAGGGGTACGCAATAAAATATTTGAATATTTTTGATACTTTATACAGTTTTTAACATTTAAATCGAAGAACATATCTTGGTTGCAAATGTTTTGCACAGCAAAAAATGTTACTTTTTTAATTCTCAGCTGTTTATTTTTTTAATGAATTAAATTATGTATAATATATTTTCTTCTCAATAAATTATAACATATAAGGTTTATAAAACGATACATAGTATTTCATTTCTGCAAAATTTTACATATTAAATTTACGTTTAATTCTTCGCTACAACTAGTTGCAAATGTTTTGCACAGCACTGTATATATAAGTTACAGTTTCAAAAAGGCCGGTAATTTGGAAAATGATTTCTAGGTATATTCTACGAAAAAAATCGTTCTACAGTAAAGGTCTATCTTTGCTTCGCCGTACTGAAAGTATCGTTTCGCATTAGATCACCGAAATCAAGCAGTGTTGGGCGCTTAGTATCTATCCGCGTGCTATTGACAGTCGGAATATACGGACTACAATGGACTAGTTTTGTGTCCGTTCCGAAAAATATGTTGCGAATTATATGCGAGTAAAAAATTTTCATCCGCATATAATTCGCAGTAGTAAACAAACTTAGCTTATCGTCTTCTATTCGTTCCAACATTTATTGCTATTTACGAATCAGCACATACCAGTGTGGCCTATGATCTGTCAGATCGATGAGTAACTAAATTTGCTCACTTATGTATGCAAATATGTGTGTAAATTCTAGGAAAATCACTAAATTTCAAATCGATACTGGTCATCTGTTTATCAGCACTAATGAGTCGAATCCCAAGTGAAGCGAAAATTGTACCAAATCTCAAGATCCTGTGTAATGTTGTCTTTAATCGCATACTTAAATAGTTTGTCCGCAAAATACGTTTTTATTAACAAATCACTCTAGAACTACTACTCTAGAAATGCGGACAAGATTAAGGTTGTAGAACCTTCCGCCGTAAAAACAGTGCAATTAAACAATTGGGTCTATAACTTCGTGCGGTTTGCTAAGAGATGGCGTAACTTGTATTATTACATTGGAACATGCGTTGGAAAGCTACTGCCATTGATCGTCATTTCAGTATATGTCATTCATTTGAAGCATAAACCAAAATAATTTTTTTTCATTCAAATATGTCGAACTTTGTGCCTTAAAAAGTTTTTTTGCGGGGAGTTCTTTTTCATTACTTTAATATGAAGAATACTGCTGCCGAAAGTCAACGTATATTTGTGGAAGCTTATGGTGAACATGCGCTAGCTGAGCGAACGTGCCAAAAGTGGTTTGCACAATTTAAAAGTGGTGATTTTGGCTTGGAAGACGATGAACGTCCTCGGCAGCCAAAAAAGTTTGAAGATGAAGAACTGGAAGCATTACTCTATGAAGATTGTTGCCAAACACAAGAAGATCTCGCAGAAACTTTGGGTGTCACTCAAGCAGCCATTTCAAAACGTTTAAAAGGAGCTGGATATATTCAAAAGCAAGGAAATTGGGTTCCACATGAACTCAAGCCGAGAGACGTCGAAAGGCGGTTTTGCATGTCCGAAATGCTGCTGGAACGCCACAAAAGGAAGTCATTTTTGCATCGGATTGTTACTGGTGGTTAAAAATGGATCCATTACGAAAATAAAATCATATGTGAAACCCGGCCAACCATCCAAATCAACGGCAAAGCCGAATATCCATGCTCTGTATTTTGTGGGATCAGATCTGTGTGCTGTACTATAAGCTGCTAAAACCGGGTGAAACCATCAATGGACAACGCTACCGAACACAATTAATCCGTTTGAAGAGAGCAGTAGCCGAAAAACGCCCGGAATATGCGACCAGACACGAGACAATAATTTTCCATCATGACAACGCTCGGCCCCACGTTGCTATTCCGATTAAGAACTATTTGGAAAACAGAGGTTGGGAATTCTTACCCCACCTGCCTTATAGCTCAGACTTTGCCCCTTCTGATTATCTTTTGTTCCGGTCGATGCAGAACGCCCTCACTGAAATACGGTTCAAATCAGAGCAGAATATCAAAAATTGGCTTGATTCATTCTTGGCTGCTAAGCCGACGCAGTTCTTTTGGGATGGGAAAAAGTCATAGCTTCAGATGGACAATACTTTGAATAATACTATTGTACATGTTTTTCTTAAATACACGTTCAGATTTTGAAAAAAACCGAATTAAGTTATATACCCAACAGATAAGTTTCTTCCATACATAAGAGATTAGTTATTTTGAGCGTCCTCATATGCAGTTAATTCGGCATCGAATGCCTCCCACCAAGCAGTTACAATACTCCGAAAATAACTTTCACTGATCAAACTCAGACCCAGCTCAACGGCCGTATTTCTATTCCATATCCAGTGTAATTTAAGAATTTTAACATTTATTCGTAGAAGCCATTGGACGATTTAAACAAAAGAAATAAGCAAAAATAAATAAACGAATACACGCAGATATTTCCAGTATATACAGCTCCTCAGTTTAAAGTAGGTACAGACTACAGACCAGACAAATAAAAGCACATGGAGGCAAGTAGTACTCAACCATGAGGGTTGAACTGTGCAAGTGTGTATTCTTTATGCCATTTGACTGCGTTGACAAATTGTATTGCACTTCGAAACAGAAAATTACATGAGGGTTGCAATTTGTCACACAGCGTGTTTGTCGATTTCACGGTCAAGGTTAACCCAAAGGATATTAGAAAAAAAAAAAAAAAAAAATTCCAAATGAAAAAATGGTAAATGATTTTAGTTAAAGATGTGATCAAACTTTTGAAAACAACTGTGTGGCAAAGGTAGAAAAACAAACAAAATTCCAAACGTCGTAAGCACTCCAAGACAAGCATTTCTTTGGTCGGGGCTGTTAAAACATGCGCTGTTAAGCACGCGTCTGCTCGACTTTTTCTTTTTCCTTTCTCCAACAAAAAACAGTTTGCAAAGGACTACAATATCGACTCAATATGGACAGTAGGCCCTACTCTCTATTTTACAGAAAACCGAACATTTTTACACAGTTCATGATGGGTTGATAAAACATGCCAACAAAATCCCCACTACTATTTACTTAGGGAAAAACCTCATTACCAACAGCACAATAGCTTTCCAAACACACGGCCTTGCTCCTCAAAACCGAGACTCCTCCAACCGTCGAATAGACGAGTCTGACGCAAGGCATTCTTTATTTAATACGCAAAAAAAAAGAAAAAAAAAAAGCACCATTTGAGAGAATAACAATTGTGTACACACACAAGCATCACGCGGAAAACAATTGTTTCCACAACGAAAAAGTTGTGATTTTTTTTATTTCAAGTTTTCACCAAATCACTTTACTCCCCTCCCAACATGATAAGCACCAATTATTTTCTGGAGAACTGTCACGTCACACAAACGGATGGTGAAAGATTTCACCAGCTTATATCGATAGTTTGCAAGGATTTTACGAAAATTCTTTCACTGAACTATGCGGTGCATTTTGAATTGAGAATTTAATGTGGAATTGAGCGTTTTACAATAAAAAATTTTGAACAAAAACTTACATCTTTGCGACGTCTTGATTTCTTCTTGTCAGACATTTCTCACGAAGTGATTTGATCAAACTATGGCTGGAGAAAATTAGAGAGCTGACTTCATGTGGAAGTTGGAACTGTTTTGTTTATAGGAACGGAACGGACGTGAAACAAGCAGCTGAAAAGAAATAGATTTTTTAAGGGTAATTGTACATCAGTTTGCTATGCCACATGTAATAAATTGTAACAATTGGTTACAAGAAAGTAATTTCGATTTTTTAGTGTGAAATGTGAATCTTCTTTTAATCAATTATAAATTTTCTATTTTGTACGTTGCCATCTTTCATTGAATTTCATGATTCCGCTTATAGAACTTCTGGTCCTTATTAGCTTAAAACAGAACCAAGTGCAATTACAAGTCATCATCATTAATGAAACTTCTATCATTTAAAACGTTTTGCAAGCTTCAAAACATATGAAAATTTAATGGTGGTTTAATTTACGAGTTACGAAAGATGTGTATGTTTTTTAATTGTATTTTCTACTTTCATTAGTTCCTTGAAAACAACTCAAAATAAATGCGATTATAAATTCCGCCAGCTCACAGCTTTCGATGTGATTTGTGTTGATTCATCACACTTATACCATGATCGATCCGATTGATGGTGTTGTAGATGATCAGTTTTTTATTTCGTTTTATAAAAGCATTTAACCCAAATACAGTGTGACGTTCACGCGAATGTTATTTGGCATAGTGGCGATTTATATATATTGTTACAAAATTTGATTTTACGGCAAAGGTATTCCAGAAAACACGTGTGCCTTTTCAGAAATGTCAAACGTTACTCCATTTTATTTTTCTCTCTTCTTTATAACAATCACAATTATATTAGTTGTTTTCAACGCCATCGGCAGATTCGTAACACTGCCCCTCCCTTTAAAGCTTGAGACACCTGGCCAAGCTAATTAAAAGGAGCTAATCGGTCGTAGTGCACTACTTTCGTAGTCCTTTTTCCACGTCCTTGCAAAACCCGGTATACGACGGCGGACAACCGATCACTTACGGTATATTGACCCTCCCAATCTGACTGCAACTTTGGACTATACCTCATTTTGCTCTTGGGGTTGTACAACAAAATCTTGTCACCAACGGCATACGAATGATCCTTGGTTCGCATATTTTAGCGCTGTTTAGCCTTAGCGCTGCTTCAAAGTTCTCCCCTGATCGCTATGTAATTGCAAGGCATGCCATGGCGGTTATTAACTTGTCAGCTACGGTTTCAGCAGTCTGATCCGGAATAGAAAAACGCTCGGGCCATTTTGAGAAATGGTACATATATGCTATTATATATCGGTTGCCACGGTCACTTTTTGGAAGGAGACCCAGAATGTCGAAAGCCACCCTTTCGAATGGCGAGCCCACGAGACAGGTTTGCATAGGAACCCTACGCGTCGGAATAGCGCCCTTACGGGCTTGACACGTTACAGAAGCCCTGCACCAAATACATACGTTGTCTGCGCAACCGATTCAGTAGAATGAATTTTTAAGTTTCCGTACTGTTTTTTCAACACCAAATTGGCCTCCGACTGGACTTGAGTGTGCTTGGCTTAGGATGGGCTACAGACGCTGTCGAGGGACTAAAATTTGTAAAACGGTAATCTTTTTCTTATAGAATTTTCGACATGCAACGTTTTCGCTTAGACAAAGACTTTCCCACATTGTCCAGTAAGCTTTAACATCAGGTTCTAAATGTCGTATTGTCTCCTTAGCAGACCTTTCCTCATTCTCAAGCAATCTCAAACCAGTGTCAAACAGGCATCTTGTTTTTGAAAAGTTGATACATCCTTACATCCTCAATGATTTTTGAAAAATTTACCTGCGCAACATCCGCTTCTTCTTTCCTCGTACAGTGCTGACAATGGTTCGAGACGCATGGGTGTCTAGAAAGTGCATCTGCATTTGCATTCTTTCCGAGTTGCGCAGTAATTAAGTTCGGCTTTTTTAAATATTTTACTGAGAAATTCAATTGGTCTTGGTCCACCCCATTTTACAATTGAGCAAACACAGCTCCACACGCATAATGACAAGCATCTGAATCAACAATGAATGGGTTCTTGATCATTTGGAAGTGCCATAACTGGGCACTTTCCGAGTGGCGCTGGAAAGTGGCAGGGGCATTACAAAGATCAAACTCTTCCAAATCTACCTGCCAATAGCCCGATTTAAGATCGATGGTGGCAAACCAGCTGGAGCTCGCTAGAGCATCTAACAGCAAGTCGATTCGAGAAAGAGGATATGAGTCCTTTTTTTGTCTCTTCGTTTAATCACCTGTATACCACGCAGAAGTGCAGTGTTTCATCTTCTTAGGGGCCATGACCACGGGGCATAACCAAGGGCTACTAGAAGGACGTATGATATTTCGAGCCTGCGTGTTTTTCACGAGCTGTTCAGCTTCCCCCTCCCGCATAATAGGTAGCAGCCTTAGCGGTTACTTGATTGGTCGAGATGCTCCTGTCTCTATCCGGTGCTTTAGAACTCCAGTTTTCCCAAGGTCACTGCCATCCCAAGAAAATTCTGACTTATTAGCGTAAAGTAATGCCTTTAGTTTTTCAGTTCGTACTCCATTTAAACCTTGAGCAGATTTCATAAGAGGCGCGATATTGAGTCACTAGGGTATTCCGAATCTATGTGCAATGAACTTAAGCATTTGTGGTTATTTTCGTCTAATATTTTTTTTAATCTGTCGTTACCAATTTCCCAAACCAAGAAGCTTTATTTGATGTTGTTCTTGTAGGAGCAAGAAACCAGACTTGAGGTCAACGATACCATCATGGGATACCATAAAGTCTAGGCCCAAAATACACTTTTCGGAAATATCTGCTACGTAGGCTGCCATGGTAGCACTAAACTGCCCAAGTTTGATAGAAAGCAAACTCTTACCTTTGAACCTGATGATGTTACCGGATACGCTTTAAATGACCGTATGACATGGTGACAGTGACCGTAGCTGCTGTTGGGTTAGTAAAGTGGGATGAACTATGGTGCTTATAGCACCGGTATCCACAACGAATTTGCAGGGAGTATTACCCAAATATCCAGAAACGGAGAGATTATCCCCATATGCTCCGATTCGAATTGGAGGTTCGTTACGTTTGACTCGGGCTGTTCCTTGCCTTTTAAAGGTAGAGTCGGCTGTTGAAAGTCTTTGGACTTAGATTTTCGTTGTTGTTGTGAACAATTGGTGGTTGTGAGAATAGATGCAAAGTTCTCCTTAGTTACTTGTATTGCCTGCAAATTGGCAGAAGCAATCGAATTCTACTTGCATCATCATTGGTTGAATGATCCGTGATGACATCTCGTTTGTGAAAATAAATGTTTTGTTGAACTGCCGGGAAGCTTATAAATTCAAATCGCTGAGAAACGTTGTACCATTTTACATTACTTTGGTAGCGTGTAGTTTTTTTCATTAGGTTGTTTAGATATGATCGAGCGGATTTTTGTCGGGGCAGTGGATGATGGCGTTGTCAGCTTCTGCCCCGTTAAGTTGACATGTTGTCGTTTCTCGGCTCTCCTTCCGATTCCTTCACCTGTGCTATAGCCACTTTTAGGTCTCTTCTAGCGCGCCCTAGTCGCCATTCGACTTGACTCAATCTGAACCGCGAATTCTAGGGCGCTGTTTAAAGCCGTTGGTGCACTTTTCCGTTCAAATACCAATACCGTCCAAAACCTGATGTAGGCAGAGACCATCAAGAACATCTGTCGTCCACAGAGGGTAAGCGATTTGAGCGAGGCGCTGTAAATCTGTATTGACAAAATTTTCACCTGTCTTTTGGACACGTGCTCTTAATTGGGCATGTGCTGTTCCACGGATGTTAGTTGTTCCAAACCGCCTACGTAATGCTTGAACTTACAGAGTAAAATTTTCTCCCACGTGTGTGTCTAAAGAATCCAAATAGCCTAGCGCGGATCCGCGTAAGTTGGCGCACACGAATACTTCTGCCTCCTCACCTGTCCATCCGTTTCCCTTGGAAACCATATCCAGATGAGTTGCGTACAACCTTCAGCAAAATTTTCCGTCATACTCCATAAGTGGTAATACCGGTTTGAACATTGGACGACTCACTTTACCTGAGTATTGGCGTGAAGTAATAGGAGAAATTCGTTGTTCTCCGTTGGTAGACTCCGGTGGATTACCAAAAGAAGTTTAACGCACTTTTGCGGCAGACGATCCAGATGGTGGATTGCAAGGAGGTTTCTCGCGCTATTTAGGTTGATGATCCGCATTGCTGACTATCTCCCGACTCCCTGTTGATGTGCATATCGATGGGCTGTCGTGGTTCCCGCACTTTTAGGGTTGACGATCCAAATTGTTGATTAACGAAAGAAGGCTCTGCAGTGGGTTCTAAAACACGTTCTGTAAAGGTTAACGTGCTCACTGTGCGTTCAATGTCACCGATTCTATTCCCATACAGAGTCGTGAATTCTGTCATGCGTGTTCCGAGGTTAAGCACTACTTCGAATAGAGTCGCCGTATCTGAATTGAAGCGTGGGCCATTCATTTTCAAAATAACTTGGGTTTTGGACTCCACGTCTGACACCAAATTGTTATAAAATTTGATTTTACAACAAAGGTATTCCAGAGGAAAAGAAAACACGTGTGCCTTTTCAGAAATGTCAAACTTTACTCAGTTTAATTATTCTCTCTTCTTCTTTATTACAATTTTCTTTGCACCTCCTATAACTAGAAATGCGTGTTGTTTTCAACGCCATTTGCAGATTCGTTACAATACATAAAATACACTTAAATTGTACATTCAATGGACTTCATTAATCAAAAATGCAACTCGGAAGAAACAGTCCAAACTACAAATCGCATTTGCTCTTATTTATAAGTTCAATTCTGCTCACTAAAATTTTTCTGTATTCCCACAGGTATGCATAAACACAATGTGGATCCAGTGATCAGTAAGAAAAATTTAGGAACATTTTTGAAATTCAATGCTTCCTTTGCAATAAATTTTCTATTTCCTTTATGAGAATATCGATTACGTTTTTTTTTTTTTTTTTTTTTGTATTTGGTAGATAAGCTGACGTATATATAACTGGCGTTCATTGACAGATTGAGTAAAATCAATGGGCTGTTATGTAATAATCCCAAATGTAACCTCAGTCGTTTGATCGGGTCTTTTTATCACCAATATCATAAGCGCCACCTAAACCCCGGAGTACAGCTATTATGTATTATATGTAACGTTTAACAGCTCACACATAGCTGTTTTGCCAAGGTGTGTAATCCTTACCCATGACTGGAGTTTATATCCGATGCCCTGAAAATGAGAAAGTGGATACATATTACATGAGCTCCGTGCCGTTTGTAAGAGAGGGCACCACTTGCATTAAATCCATACCATTTTCAGTTAGTACCAACCTTCAAAAGATAAGTGTATAAATTTGACAGCTGTCCGACGATTAGTTCTCGAGATATATCGTTGTTAGTGAAGCAACTTTTGTTATTGTGAAAAAAAATGGATTCAAAGCAATTTCGTGTGTTGATCTATCATTGCTTTTTGATGGGAAAAAATGCAGCCGATGGAAAGAAAAAGCTTGATAAGTGTAACCCGAACTCTGCGTCAGCCGAACGAACCATTCGCAAGTGGATTGAAAAATTTAAAAGTGGTCATACAAGCACCGAAGATGATGGACGTCCAAAAGAGGCTGTTTCAGATGAAAACATCAAAAAAGTCCATAAAAAGATTACAAATGACCGTAAAGTGAAGTTAATCGAGATAGCTGAGGCTCTGAAGATATCAAAAGAGCGTGTTGGATATATTATACACAAATATTTGGACTTGCGAAAGCTCTGTTCAAAGTGGGCACCGCTTTTGCTCACAGTCGACCAAAAACAACAACGTGTTGATGATTCAGAGGAGCGTTTAAAGCTGTTTAAACGCAATAAAGCCGAATTTTTGCGTCGGTACGTGACAATGGATGAAACTTGGCTCCATCATTTCACACCAGAGTCAAGTCGGTAGTCAGCTGAGTTATGGCAAGGTTATGGCATCCGTATTTTGGGATACACATGGAATAATTTTCATTTACTATCTCCAAAAGGGTCAGACTATCAACAGCGACTATTACATTGCGTTGCTGGAGCGAAGAAAAAGAAAATGCTGTTTCATCAAGGCAATGCACCGTGTCACAAGTCGATGAAAACGATGCCAAAATTGAATGAATTCGGCTACAAATTGCTTTCCCACCCATCGTATTCTACAGATTTGGCCCCCAGCGACTATTTCCTGTTCTCAGACCACAAAAGAATGCTCGCCGGAAATAGGTTTAAGACCGATGAAGAAGTAATCGCCGAAACAGAGGCCTATTTGAGGCTAAACCGAAATCGTACTACAAAACTGGTATCGAAAGATTGAAAAATCGTTTCAATTAGCGTATTACCCTCGAAGGCAACTATATTGATAAATAAAGTTGAATTTTGCAAAAAAATTTGTATTTTACTATAAAATATTTTCCCAGCCATTCAGTAACGAAGAAGGGGATTAAAACAACATGTTCGTGAAGATGATAACCCAAAAAATCAAAATTCTTCTAGATGAAAAAAAGATTCGTCTTCAAGGAAAAATTGTGCAGTTTGTAAATGACGAAGTTCTGTAATTTATAAAAGAAAAATAAATATAGTGTTGCAACGCAACATGAACCAGTGGTCCTTCAAAACCGGATATAAGTATTCTATACGTGATCAGTGCAATCGGTATAAGAAAAAGAAAAGATTCTTTTACATAAGTACCATAAATACCATCAAATAAATGTGTATGGACAGTTCGGGTTTAAATACAAAATATTAAGAAACAAAAAATAGTCCGTGTGCGACGTGCAATTGACATTCAGTGCGTTCGAGACTCATTCGTCATCATTCTTTACAAGGATCTGGATTTGAGGAGCTGGTGCAGCGAGGGAGCAACGCTAAAGAACAGGTGTGTGGCATTTTATTTAAATCTGTATTATTATCATAATATAATCAATAAATAAATATAAATCGTGTGTGGTGTGTTCGACGGGTTAAGGTAATTCTTTCGCTTCAGTATGAGCAAAAGCAAGATTATAAATTTAATAGATGTGATTCAAACTATTTCGCAAGACTTAGATGCTGATTTCAAAGCATATGTAGATTTAGGAGCATCAAGGAAATCTGTGCACATGAATGAGGCACGTTTGACCAATTTGGAAGCTTCCTTTGATGAGGCTAGACCGCTTCATAAAAAAATTGTTGAGGCTCCTAGTGAGGAGGCAAAAGTGAAATATATGGAAGCGTTAACGTTCCATAAATTAAAGGAGCTTTTCTTCAAGTATTCATGCGATTTGAAAGAACAATTAGCAACTATCGAGAATCAAAGTGTTTTCAACAACTCCGTAACAGGTTCAAAGACACCACTGGTAGAATTGAAGCTTCCCTCTATGAAAATTCCGACTTTTGATGGTTCGCTACAAATGTGGCCAGAATTCAAGGGATTTTTCGAAGGTTTAGTGAACAAGAATTCATTAATATCCGATGCACACAAGCTGCAATATTTGAAGGGTACTTTAACCTGTGAAGCAGCGCGTCTGCTACGAAATACCGATACCAATTTTGAAGCTGCATGGGCGCTATTGCTTAAACGGTATCAAAATATTCGATTGTTAAAGGACAATCAAATTGCTGTTTGACCAGCCAAAGCTCACTCAAGAATCATCCGACGATCTTAAATTATTATTAGATACTACGAACGAGGCAAGGCAATCACTCAAGAATCTGGGAGTGTCCGTTGATACATGGGAAGATGTGCTCATTTTTCACACTGTTCAAAAACTCCTGTTTACCACTCGAGGGCTTTAGGAATCCCACATTTCTACTCATGTTGACTATCCAACATACACCGTCTTAGAAGATTTCATTCTAATGAGATCAAAAGCCTTGGATGTTATTGGACACGCCCCACCAGGTGTCAATCAAGCTAAAGCAAAAAGGTACAATTCGCGTACATAATGCCACAATTCCAAAGTGCTCAATGTGCCAAGGCTCACATTCCATTCGGAGCTGCTTCAAATTTAAAGCATTGAACGCGAAAAAAAGACAGGACATTGTAAAGAAAAGGAAATTGTGCTTCAACTGTCTGTCAAGCTCGCATATTACACAGAATTGCACAAGCAGCTGTACATGCTCCATATGCCACCAAAAGCACCATTCCTTACTTCACGTTAACGATTCAGTTAACGCCATTCATTCTAGTGAATCAGCTCAAACAGGAGCTGTTCAGCAACCTACTCTTCCAGCTTCCTCTTCAGTTTCATTAGAGAACCTAACATCCTAAAACGGCAACTGCTTCATCCTATAACGCGTTTATAGCCGAAAACATCCAAGGACACGTTCTTCTGGCTACAGCCCTTATCAAGGTTTTGACAACAGGGGGAAAACCGTTACTGATGCGAGCGTTTTGGATCCTGGATCAGAGGCTTCCTTCATAACTGAATCTGCGACTCAATTATTAAATATAAAAAGGGAAAATAGCTGCGTCAACGTCATTGGAGTTGGAAAAACCAATACAAATACCTCTAAGCACAAGGTTTCTCTTACAGTAGTCTCGAATGTGAACGAAAACTTCACCTTTGGGTCCTACCCAAAGTCACAGCTACTCTTCCAACGCACAATATTCCATGCGCTAATTGGAGTCACCTCTAAAATACCAAATTAGCTGACCCATTGTTCAACAAACCAAGTAAAATTGATATTTTATTAGGCAGCGATGTGTATCCATACATCATCCTTGATGGAATAGTTAAGGGACCACCAGGGACTCCTATGGCTCAAAGAACAGAATTGGGATGGGTACTCTCCGGAAGCGTTTCCCCCAGCGGCCGCTCAAGAATAACATCTCTCCACATAACGATGGAAAATCACAGGTTAGACAAGTTACTGCTGAAATTTTGGGAATTGGAGGAAGCGCCAAGGAAAATCCTACTGACACCGGAAGAAGAGAAATGTGAAATACATTTTTGCAGAACGCATAAGAGTCACATGGACGGCAAATATGTTGTTCAACTTCCATTTAAGGAAGGAACTTGTCCCTTGTTAGGTTTGTCTCAAAGATCAGCGCTAGTTAGGTTCATGCAGCTGGAACGAAAATTCCAAACAAGTGCGGCGTTTTATGAGGAGTACAAAAGGGTTTTCAACGAGTATAAGGAACCTAAGCATATGGAGCAGGTAGACCCCGCTGCACTTACCAATCCTCACTATTTCGTTCCCCATCATGCAGTGATGAAGGAATCTAGTTCAACCACAAAGCTGCGAATCGTTTTTGACGCCTCCTGCAAAACATCAGACGGTACATTACTTAATGATTATCTTTTCGTTGTTTCAAGATTGCAGGATGATATTTTTGATCATATTGCTCGATTCAGGAAGCACAACATCGCATTTGTAGCTGATATCACTAAAATGTATAGGCAACTTATCTTGTGGAGAGACGGCGAAGGAGAAGAGGTTACGATATACCGTCTTAACACGGTCACATTCGGCACCGCCTCCGCTCCTTATCTGGCAGTTCGTACGTTACAACAAGTTGCGGCCGATGAAAGGGATGACTATCCAATTGCGTCGAAAATTGTCAGGAACAACTTTTACGTGGACGATGTTATTCCGCAGATTCAGAAGCGGAAGCCATACAGATGCAATTGCAGCTTCGAACAATGTTAAAGCGAGGAGGCTTCGCACTACGAAAATGGGTAAGTAACTGTGAAAGGTTGTTGGCATGTGTTCCAGAGGAGGATAGAGAGGAACAGTTACCTTTATTATTCGACGAAGAAAACGCGATCAAAGCACTAGGCATCCAGTGGCATCCTGCAAAGGATAGGTTCACCTTCAAGATTTCTCTGCAGGACGTAAAGAAAACCACAAAACGAACAGTCCTATCAGATATTGCGCGGCTATACGATCCAATGGGATGGATTTCGCCTTGCGTCATCGTGGGTAAGCTGTTAATGCAAGAGATCTGGAAAGAAAAACAAACGTGGGATGCTGAACTCCCACCAATAATCGTGTCTGCGTGGCACAGCTTGAAGACAGGGCTTAACACACTCAACGCCATCGAGATTCCTCGCTGGATAAATTTCACCAAGGATTCACAACACGAAATTCACGGGTTCTGCGATGCGTCGGAATATGCGTATGCTGCATATACGCGTATGCTGCCGTATACCTTCGAGTTATCATAAGAAATACAACAGTTGCACATTTGATCGTTTCAAAAACTAGAGTTGCACCGCTCCAAAAGAAGTCACTGGCGCGATTGGAACTATGTGGAGCCCAACTGCTGGCGCACTTATTGGTGCACACCATGAATACGATGGAGCTACAACCTGCAAAAATGTTTGCTTGGTGTGACTCGCAAATCACACTTGCGTGGATAAAAGCCCCACCATACATCCGGACAACGTTCGTTGCTAATCGAGTTGCAGAAATTCAAGAGCTTATAGATCCAAAATGCTGGAATTACGTACCTTCTAAGGACAATCCGGCAGATCTTCTCTTCTTCTCTGCATCGTTTACTTAGGGCTACGGCGTATTGGCTTCGGTTTTTTACCAACTTACGATTTAAAGCAAAATGGATGTCTACCAGGATATCTGGATTACTTTCGGTCACCGAAATTTCCTCGGCTCAACGTCGATTGATCACCATCGTACAGCAAGAATTCTTCGGCGAGGAGATTTCAAAGGTAAACATGGGTGAGACAGTCGGCAAGAGAAGCAAATTGGCAAGGCTCTCTCCAATCGTAGATGAATTGAATATATATATATACTGCGAGTTGGGGGTCGATTAGAAAATGCTGATTTACCCTATACACAGAGGCATCCAATAATATTAGCCTCACAAACCACCCTAACATCACTCATCGTTCAAGATGCTCACCTTAAAGCTCTGCATGGCGGTCAGAAATTAATGATGGCTACACTCCGGTCCGAATATTGGATCTTGCATCTCAAATCTAGCGTCAAAAGGTGTATCCATAATTGTCTAAAATGCTACAGGTACACGACAACAGAAATGCAACAACAAATGGGTAATTTGCCAGCGTTACGAGTCAACCAGACTCGGCCGTTTTAGACGTCCGGAGTGGACTATGCAGGTCCTGTTCAAAGGCATGGAAGGGTCGGTGTAGCAAAATTACGAAGGCGTACATAGCAATTTTCATTTTCTTCTGCTCGAAGGCAATACACCTCGAGCTGGTAAGCGATTACACAAAATCGGCATTTCTTGCAGCTTTCAAACGTTTCATCGCGCGTCGTGGCATCTGTACAAATCTTTACAGTGAGCCGCAGAAATCCTAAAATCAGAAAAATCACACATGTCAAAGCAATGGACAAAGGATATTGTCCGGCAGATGCAATCCAATGGCACAACATGGCATTTCAACCCTCCTGGGGCGCCCCATTTCGGCGGACTGTGGGAAGCAGGCGTAAAATCAATGAAATACCACTTAAAGCGGATAGTTGGTCATTACACTCTAACTTTTGAGGAATACGCAACTGCGTTAGCACAGATGCAGGCTTGCTTCAACTCCCGTCCACTATGTCCATTAACTGAAGATCCAGATGATCTGTCCATTTTTACACCAGGACATTTCTTAATTGGGACATCACTTAACACCGCACCAGAAAGTGAATTAACCGAAGTTAAATCAAATATCCTAAACAGATGGCAGCTCATGCAAAAAATTCAGCAAGACTTCTGGAGAAAATGGAGATCGGAATATTTGGTTCGTTTACCGCAGCGTCCAAAATGGCTTACACCAAGCCCGGTACTCAAGGTAGGACAGCTAGTACTCTTGACGGATGAGCAAACACCTCCCACTCTTTGGCGGCTTGGCAGAATCATAGATACGCATCCGGGAGCAGATGGAAAAATTCGAGTCGTCTCTATAAAGACTGCAACCACATCTTTAAAACGTTCAATAACTTAACTTTGCCTTCTACCCATGCAAAACGTATAAAGGAACACACACACCCACACTAATTTAATTAATATTTCGTAATATTTTTCATTTATTTTTTCTCGAATAAAACAATACTTATTACCTATAATGAATTTAATAAATATAATCTAATCTGCATAACTTATTATTGCCACACTGCATGTACCATTTCACACGTCGAGGAGCTCAAGTCCAGCAAATATCATCTAGAAAATACGTCATTAATCGAAGCAGAACATCAACCGCACACAACAGATGATAATAAGATCAGAGAATCATCTAACACCGCTTTGATGACTCTTTCTGTGGCCGGGCAGGATGTTGCAACGCAACATGAACCACCGGAAAAATCCGACGACGTCATACTCACAATGCATTCGCCCTCGGCAAAGATCAATTTCAACCACAAGGCCAACGACAACATAAATGCATCATGCCCAAATGATCTGCAAAATTAGGAGCAGAACATTCACACACAACTGAACTACGCACAAGATCCATGTGCGGGAGTTAACGCGGCGAAAAACACATAATCAGTTGACTCCACCCACTGAGCTACAATTGCTGTGATGACAATCTGTGTGCGTGCACTCACTTGATAGTTGGGGTCAATGATCTGTAACATTTGGTCAACGGCAAACCATCTGATGAACCATCGAAAGATGTGGGCGAACGGCGAAACCAGATGATGCGAAGGTTTCTTTCGACGAGTGAGAAGCAGAAGAGGACATTCCCAGTATGAACTCAAGAGTGTGAAATACTATTAAAATACTAATTAGTTTGTCTTTTGTTTGATCAGTTTTTTTTTTTTTCCTTTCTTTTTAATTTTGCGAGTGTCCTAGCGACACATATAGAGATACTTAATGAAACAAAAACGATCTTTTAAATGAACAACTACTTCTTTAATTGATCTTTCTTACTAAATGTATATTTGGAAAATAAGTTGGAGCTAGTGGATATGACCTTATGAATCGATTCCATTCCTTTTTAAAATAGACCCCGATAAAAAATTTCGTCATTCTCCTCATAACCATCTTCGTATTCTTGCGAACAATAAACTGAATCAATTAATTTTACAAAATTGTGCAAACCAACGGACGCCATCGCTAAGCGATCAGCATATTCAGTGTTGTCTGCAAAATACTCCATCTCGCCATAAGGATGTCAAATGCATTTTCGTCCTTTTAAATCTTTTTTTTTTTAATAGCACATTTACACACAGCGCGGCGAAGGAAAATTAGGGAGGAAGAGGAGGAGGAAGAATATTGCAATGACTAGGAAATAGAGAGCTCGGAAGGGTATTCCACAAGCGAGTTGTTCGGCTTAGGAACGAAATACGATATTTCAGAGTACTTCCCCGAAGGTGGGATTAAGGGTATACTGATGAGCATTCATAGCGAGACGAGTGTTATGGTTGAAGATTTGAAGGGGTGGAATGCTACTGGCGAGTTATATGGAGCACATTGAAAGTAGCGATAGAACAAAGTGAGACACAATACATTTCGTCGGTGTTGAACAGTGTTCATTGTATCTAGCAGGTACAGAGATGGTTTAGGCACACCTGACCAGATGTGTATTCCAATTGTACTCCAACTTTGGGCGGATAAATTCCTTATATATTGGTCCAGATGAGAAGGGGAAAATTATTTCTCACATCGCTTGAGGAAACCCACACATCTCGCAGCATTTTTGGCGACATCGAATATGTGGTTATTCCAACTTACGTTGTCATTGATACACATACCGAGTACGGAAAGTTCTGTCGTCCACAGAATTTCACATGTTTCGTAACTGGTCTTCTCTAGCGTTTGTTCCACCAAATTATGTAACAACGCAAATGTTTGAACATTTATATCAGTGATTTAAAAAAAAAAAAAAAACTTTTCTTACATCCTTCATTTAATTCTTCCGCGTCCTAGCCAACTGTTGTCTTTCGAAACGACTTCTACTTTGCTTTAAAATATAGTTTCATGTCCAACATACCCCAATAGAGTAAATAATGTTAAGTCCACAAAATCCTCCACATCGTCGAAGCATATTAGTATTTTTTTATTTACACCATTTTAAATAAAAAACGAGCGCTTAACAAATATTATCATAAGTCGGTTGAAAGCTTATCAAACACGTATCCACGCAAACGCAACATTTATATTTCATTGCATTTAACATATATATATTGCACATAACATACTCGTATGTAGAAACACAATACTGATTCGTTGTGTTAAGTAAATCTTCCAATTCATGTGGAACCCAATCTCTCGCAATCACATGAAGTTTTGATTTAATTATGACTTGAATTTGGTCATCATCAACTTTAGTTTGTCTACTAGAACAGTTATGTATCAGATATCAACTTTTAGTGAAAAATCTGAAGAACCAAATTTCTTAAGCCAATTCTGATGCGTTCTTTAACACCATAAACTTCATATATCTCTTTATGAGGCTCAGTGGTTTTCTTGCCTTAGGCTCAAATTACACCGGATCAGACAAAACGTTTTTTATTGACTAATGAAACAAAAAACATGTTTTTAACTCGATGCGATTCATGACTGGTGGTTGAAAATACATGATTTTGCATACGATCAAAATACACCGAATGCAACAAATATGTTTGAAACCAGCAGCGTCGTTTCGTCGACGAAACAGAAAAACAAGTCTCGTTGCCGTAAGCCGGAAACAAAATTTCGTTGATGTTGTTTGTTTTTTTTTTTTTTTTTTGCACTGGCGTTTATTTACTTGAGAGTTTTCGTTGAGAATGCGTGACGAACTTCACAATAAAAAATGTTTTTTAACTTTTTGACTGATCCGGTGTTTTTTCAGCATTAAGAAAATAAACACAAATTTATCGAAAATGTTCGTTTTTGCACTCCATATTAACACCCATCTCGTGAGCGACAGGAAATGGCAGGGGGCAGCTCGGGCAGAATGTGACATGGGAGAGGAAAGAAAAGGCAGCAGAATCGGAACAAGGAGCTAAAAGAGGGGAGGGGGTGTGGTACGCGCGTTTTGGTGCACTAAATCGGTTGGAATAAGCCTTGCATAACAGCATAGAACAGTCCAGCAACATAATTGATCCAGCGACATCGGTTGACCGAGTTTGAGAATAGCGGTAGTAGCAATGCAAGCAAAACAACATTATTATTAACTGTTAACAATCAATTCTTCATTGTATTATGTTATGTTTTGTATTATTCTAGGTATTATACTAAGTAAGTTAAAATAACAAGTCAGTCGTGTGAAATGCCTTGAAGTAGAAAGACATTATTCGAATAAGCTGTGTTTTATTTGTAAGGCCTGGATTAACACATAACTCGTGCGCAAGATACAGAAGCCCCATCTCGTGTCCGTACTATAGACCCGAGTATAGGCACAAAGAGTCATGGCTGGATTCTTATGAACATGGCGAGATTTCATGAGAATTTACATAGGACTTATCTATGTTGTAGAGTATTCCTAGCACGTGTCATCAGTTAAGCAGCATTTGTATTTATTGAGTTTATATAGTATGTCCAAGTTATTTAGGCTATAAAGAACTGAGAAATACTTGCCAAAAAAAATCCTCAATAATGAAAAATGGCTTCTTTTATCAAAGAGAATTTCTTTTTAAATACTTAACGATGAGCATCCTTATTTTGATTACCTATTTTTAACGAGCTTCATTAAGTTTTACATTTATCTATGTAGGTGGCCGTGGCTTAAGTTATAGTGAACCGACTTCCAAATCATAAGGTTCGGTGTTCGAATCCCAACTTTTGAAACAAAAAAATAATGTGAGTAAAGAGCGTTTCATTTAGAATCAGTACTGAGTTCTCAATAAAACACGCCTGATATAAGGGAGTATCTTTTGAATTTTTTTGACAGTGTTGACAAATTGCGAAACATGGAAGCCAATATAAACGACGACCTGTTAGCTGTTATGTTATTGTATAGTCTCCCTTATACCTTCGAAAATTTCAGATGTGCCACCGAGCCCCGCAATAGTCTTCCAGATATCGAAAACCGAAAACCTGAAAATAAAAATAATAGAAGAATACGAAGCAAGAATTCGGAAATCGTATGAACAACCATCCGGAGCATTATACGCTAAACACAACAGCAGTGCGTCACGTAATCCGAGGGAGAAAGTGGAAATTCAAGGAAATACGAACAACAAATCGAATCAACCTTTCAGATATATTTCAGACGACTGATGGTGTCTTAATAGCGAATGCACACAGCACAGAGATGTGCTCTGCAAAAATAAAACAACACTTAAAGTTGACGCAATCTAGATTAAAACTAGCCACGAACGCAACTTCCAGCGTCAACGCGAAAGGAGATGTCACAATATTAGTCTCAGATGGAAAGGCAAACACCACTGTCACGGTTAACAATACACTGCATATTCTAGATCTTTTCACTAATCTGATATCCATCGCCAAAGTTGTGGAGAAAGGCGATCAGGTGCTCTTTACAAAAAACAAAGCTGTAATCAGAGACCAAAAATAAAATGTGAAGATTGTGGCAGATCGTAGCGGAGACTTATTCTACTTGCGCACAGAATAGCACCAAAGTCAACTTCCATCAACCAAAAGATCTGAAGATGTGGAAATTGCTGAATATTGTTCATAGCGATGTTTGCGGACCGATGAAAACGGAGTCCAAAAGAGGATCGCGTTATTTCATAATGTTCATAGCCAACTACAGTAGATATTGTATGACATATTTTATTGAAAATAAACATGAAGTTGTTTCTAAATTTATCGAATTTAAAAATTTTGTAGAAACACAAACTGGACAAAAAATCAAATCTCTACAATCGGATAATTAAGCTGAATATTGCAACTCAAGCATGGCAAAAATTTTGAAACAATTCGAAATTCAACGTCGTTTGACAATACATAGTTTACACTTCGGAGCAGAACGGCATCAGCCAGATGCATGTTTCTAGGCAGAGACCATAGCTGCTGCGAATCATCTTCGTAATCGATGCGTAACAAAAAGCTTGGATGGAGATATTCCTTTCGAAAAATGGTCAGGTAAATTACTATGAATGGACGCTACAACAATGAAAGTCCAAAAACAGTCATCATATCTACCAAGAGTCCAAATCAAAAGATCGAGTCGTCTAATGAACATCAAACACCAAAGAAATCTAAAACACCCAGAAAGACTTAAACTGGTAAAAGAGGACGTCCTAGAAAATTCTAAAAGGAGATCCAAGCCATTCAAGAGGACGTTAAAGAAGACACGCCAGAAGAACAAAAGTTCGAAAATCGGGAAGACGAATTTGCTATGAACGCCACAGAAATGCCCCTTTCAAGTGCTCTTTTAGGAAATAACAGATCGGATTGAGAGGATGCAATCTGCATAGAAATACAGAATTTCATCGCAAATGATACTTGAACAATTGTGGATAAGCCGGACAATGAAAGGACAGTTTCTTGCATAATCTTGCTGCGAAATAAGTGGAGTCCCGACGGGACGTTGGACGTAAGGCCAGACTTATCAAAAGAGGTTTCACCCAAAAACTTGGAGTTGACTTCCACAACACATTTGCACCTGTAGCGAGACTTAGCTCGTTAATACTTTTAATTGCCTTTGCAGCAAGATATAATCTATCTATTTATCAGATGGACAATACATCAGCATACTTAAACTAAACAATCGACGAAGATATCTATATGGACAAACCCATGTTCTTGGAAGAAATGTTGGAGAAGATGTCAAACTCTGAATGTGACAAGAACTTACGAAGAAAATTTTCTGAAATGCTGGACAGACTTCGAAAGAGTGGCGAAAAGGTTTTCAAGCTTAAGAAGGCTCATCAAGAGTAATAAGACCTTCGAGAGTATTGGATTGAAGAATACAACTTGCGACTCTTGTAAAGGGTGATTCATCGTGAGGTTTGATTTAGAATGTAAAATAAAACACATAAAAACACATAAAACACATTTTAAGTAAACTTAAAATTTTTATTATCTATTATAAGAACAATTCATGGCATTTACTTTTTGGAAATAATGTCATGTAAATGTTGGCCACGACTACGTCTGAGGTGGTCGATTCGGAACTTCCAATTTTGGGCGACTCGTTCGAGCATAGCGACTGGTATCTCGCGGATAACACAAGTAACGTTGGCTTCCAAAGCACCAATCATAGCTAGCTTATTCCTGCAGACCTGAGACTTTACATATCCCCAGAGATAGTAAAGTCCAAAGGTGTGATATCGCACGATCTAGGCGGCCAATTTACCGTAGCGAAACGGGAAATTAAGTGCACACCAAAACTGATTTCTCAACAAGTCCATTGTTTCACGCACTGTATGGCTCGTAGCGCCGTCATGTTGCAACTAGAGGTCACCAAGAGCATCTGCTTGAATTTCAGGAAGCAAATAGTCGGTTAACATGGCGCGATAACGGTTACCATTGACGGTACCATTCTGATTTGCCGCATTTACACCAGCCCATAAACCACACCATACCGTTGTTTTTAATGGATGTAATGGTAGCTCTTTATTAACGTATCCATTGAGCCAGAAATGGGCTTCATCACTGAACAAAATTTCACGATAAAACACCGGATTTTCATTGAGTTTTTCCAGAGCCCGTTCTCTAAAAATATGACGCAAATTCAAGTCGTTTGGCTTAAATTCTTGCACAAGTTGAATTTTGTACACTTTTAGGCCGAGATCCTCACGTAAAATACGTCAAGTTGTCGAATACGCCAAGTTGTCGAATACGCCAAGTTGTCGAATACGCCAAGTTGTCGAATACGCCAAGCCAAGCTGCTGGAAACGACGACGAATCGATTAGTTGCGGTCTTCGCGTACACTCTCAGCTACAGCTGCTATAGTCTCTTTACTACGTGCTGGATCTGGTCTAAACGGTCGAGTATCATCCAGTAATGTAAACTGAGACTCAAATTTGCGAATTGTATTGGCAATAGTGGTTTCAGTAGGTCGATTATCCGCATCGTGAGTTCCTCGAATCGCATGAAAAATATTTCTCATCAAGCTGATTTTCGTCAAAAAAAAGCCTATTGAAAATCAAACCTCACGATGAATCACCCTATATTTACACCGATAAGGACAAGAAAATCATTGTCTTACTTTACGTGGACGACATTCTAATTTTTTCAAGCAATCAAGAAATGGGTCATCGTGTTAAAATCAAACTTACTAACTTATTTGACGTAAAAGGATATCCAGATATCCAGATAGCGAGGACATCAAGGACATATTAAAAAGGTTTCATATGGAAGAGAGTAAGCCCGTAGTCACATCCATTGTGTCAAATTGTAAACTATCAAGGAAAAGTGAGAACTCAGAGGACCAAGGCTGTAACGTTCCCTACAGAGAATTAATAGGTGCTCTCATGTATCTTGCTGTTGGAACGCATATGCCGCAAGTGCTCTTAGCCAATTTAACAATTGCTTCAAGTAGGAGCACTTGATTGTCGCTAAAAGGGTGCTTCGTTACCTGAATGGAACATCTCACTATGGACTTAAATTCAAGACCGATGAAAAAAGCATTAGCCTGTTTTGTAGATGCGGATTGGTGTAATTGTATATTGGATCGCCGCTATTATACCGGATAAATTTTTACCCTCAACGATACTGCAATCTCTTGGGAGTCACGAAAACAACCTACGGTCGCGTTATCTTCGACGGAGGCTGAGTACATGGAGGTCAGGGATGCTAGTAGAAACTTGCTAAGAATTCTGTTTTCCACACCCGGTCGAAACACAACTACATTAGATATCATTGGAGATGCACTGATGAACACGCCGATATCTCTAGAACATCTACCGACGGAAGAAATGGTTGCAGACGTTCTCACCAAATCCCAGCCAAGACCGCATCATGAAAAGTGATTATTAGGACCTTCCGGGCACGAATTGAGAAGGGGTATTGGACAAATACAATTGGTGTCTCCCGCAGCGCCATCTACATCGCAGTTTCGTCGAAAACAGCAAAAGAAGTTTACTGTTCTTGTGACATCGGTGAAGAGGAAGATATATCCACGTTTTTGTAATTAAAAGCAATATCCAAGAACATACACGGTCGGACAAAATAAAATGCAAAACTAAACCTAGAAGCATTTCTTTTTTTTTTAAAGCGTCATTACATTTATTTTTTAACTCATTTCAATTCATTATCCTGTTATTTACAATTGTTGTACTATATATTGGACAAGTAAAGTAATTGTATTAGCTTATTTACAAAACTCAAATGAAAATCAGAAAAATAACCCAATATTTAAAAAAAAGAGAAAGACAAAATAAAGTGCAAATTCAAAAAATTAACAAAAACAAATCAAATATTCAAAATTTAGCTTCACAAATGGAAAAAAACTTAATAGCTAGTGGCTCCTTCTTTATTTTGAATAACTGCCGCAAGACGCTTAGGCATAGAGACCAGCGTGTCGCCTGGAATTTGCTCCCATTCATTTTGGAGGCTTTCCCAAAAAGACGACAAATTGCGACGCTTATCTAATAGACTTCTCTCTTCCAAAATAGACCAAAGGTGCTCAATTGGGTTAAGGTCTGGGAATGGAGGTGGTCACTCCAATATTTCAACGTTATTTTGAGTAACTACTAACTACTAGCTACTTTGCTAGTATGCTTTCGATCGTTATCTTGGTGAAAGATGTAACTTCGCAAGGACATTCTAGAAGCAGAATAAACTTAATTTTCCCTGATAATGTTGACGTAAATTGGACCTTTCATTTTGGTATCGATTTTGACCAGTGTTTCAACGCTTCTAATGGAGAAACATGCCAATACCATTACTGACCCTCCTCTGTGTTTTGCAGTTTTCCGTATGCACCTTTGATTCAGTCTTTCACAGTTTCTGCACCAAACTCGCTTTCTTTTTTTGGGATTCCGTAGCTCAAATTTAGACTCATCGGACCAAATTATACTTTGCCAGAACGTTTGCGGCTTTAATATATGTATACTTTTTCTCAAAGGATAAACGTTTTCGGGTGTTGACTGTACGAAGCATAGGCTTTTTCTTCGCAAAAAAAATTTTGTAATCTACTTTCTTGCCTTGAAACTGGCCACTGTCCCTCGTTGTTCAAAATTAAGCAGATCTTTTTTATATCAGAAATTGACAATCCATATTTTTGTGATACTTTTTGGAATGTCAAACCACTTTTACGGTCCAAAATTAGCAGTTCCTTCACCTCGGGTGCTAGCGGTTTCATACCAGAATAAACCAGAAATTAGAATTTCGATTTAGATTTCGGTTTAATGCTTCTGTACCTCTTATTTTTTATCAATAGTAAAAATCTTTTCTAAAAAACTATAAAATTTTTCACAATATTCCAGTCCGTGGTACACAATATATAAAATGCACTTTATTTTGTCGTGTCTAAAAAACAATTGCTGCAGAATTACCACAACTGATAGGAAATAAACAAAAGTAATTAACGGTTAATTTTTACAATACGGTAAACACATGGTTAGGTGACGTCAGCAAAAAAGAATTGAGCCATAAAAGCTTTTTGCTTTTAATTAACATGACTAACATGAATGTCGTGTGTTCCAGTATTGTTTTGTTTGACTGTTGGTGTTGATGAAGTTGTACGAGGTGTGGGCGGATTGAGTTCGGGGGTACTACTGCTAAAAATATTGTTACGGATTGGTACATTTGGTCCTGGTTGTGTAACATATTTTTTTGCCACTGCGGGGTACACTTCAGAAAGAATAGATATTGAGTTTACCTTTCTTATATATTTTTCTTCATTTGTTGAGTGATGGTAATAAATTTGGGCATGGGGGTTTATGTATTTGTTGTAATTACACTGCTGTAGTCGATTGGAGAAAGGCTAGTTTTTTTTTCTTTTCTGTTGTTTGGCTCGGTAAGCCAATCTATGATTGGAGAGAGACAACGTCACCAGAAAAACATACCGAAAGAGAACACTATGAGAAAGAACGATGTTGTCGGCTCGGATGTCAGACGGTGACAGTGTAAAAAGAAAAACTCTCTAGACATTGTACTTTTTGAAAATTAATTTTCGCGTCTTCAGCATTCATTAACAGCTAAAATGTTTGTTATACATTTATGAAGAAGTAAAAAGTTTTTGTAATATAAGCATGTCGTTGTAGCTCGTTGTAGCACTTTCCACGACTGTTAAATATGGGCTAAAAATGAGAAATGCAAAATTGGCTCAAAAATGGAACATAACATGTATAGGGTTTTCTAATAACGACTTGACAACTTTTTTTTTTTTTTTTTTAAATAAAAGGCAAACCATTTGAGATATTTCAAAAACTTTATTATTGGCTTGAAGTACAATCAAAACATTTATGAATGGTACTCGACTTCGTTCATATGGCCACCGCGGGCACGTTTGCAGCGGTCGATTCGTTGGACCCAATTTTCAACGACTCGGTCACACATTTCGACCGAAACGGCCGTTATTTCGCGCTCAATGTTGGCTCTGAGCTCTTCCAACGTCGTCGGCGTGTTGGCATAAACCATTGACTTTACGTAGCCCCACAGAAAATAGTCAAGCGGCGTTAAATCGCACAAACGAGGCGGCCAATCGACTGGCCCATGTCTTGAGATAACACGCTCACCATACTTACTCTTCAATAAATCGATTGTAGCGTGTGCTGTGTGGCTTGTGGCACCATCCTGTTGAAACCACATGTCGTCCAAGTCCATATCTTCGAATTCGGGCCAAAAATAATCGGTGATTATGGCGCGATAACGCTGACCATTCACAGTAACGTGACGATCGTTATCGTCGACGAAAAATATGGCCCAATAACGCCAAACAGTTATTTTTTGTGGATGAAGTGGTGATTCATAAAACACATAAGGGTTTTCACCCGACCAATAACGCCTATTTTGCTTATTGAAAAACCCATTGAGGAATATATAATTCATTTTCAGTTCACTGATTTTCAAAAGAAACCTACCTTCTTGTCTAGTGCAGTGCAAATCAACGCAGGTCGGCTTTGCTAATATATGAGAACGAAGTGGGAATTGAACATAACTTAATGTCACTCGTAAACCAAAATATCAACAAGCTGTTCCTGCAGCCTTTTGGATAAAAACATTACCCTGGTAATAAAGACAAATTACTGCTTTTATACCGATTTTAATTCGCAACTTGAAAACCAGATAGGTGTGAGTAATCAAAAAGTTTTAAAATATTCCCATAATCACGAATGACAAAATTTATATTCGACTATTTTAAGATTTGCGTCGCAAATTGATGAGAAAAAATGTTAAGAGTAGAAGCCCTGTTACGAAATAAGTGCCATTTATACTTGATTCCTCATCGTTTTATGCAGATTAAGCGGTTGGAGTTGCATCAGGTATATTCTTCAAATCCACGCCCAAGATGATGTTGCAAATTGAGCTCGCATTCGTTCATTTCTAGAAATGCTACCGCATTCTTGGAGTTGACAACACGTCTGATCAGAACACCGTACGCCGAGCATACATAGAGTTGGTGAAGAAAGTTCACCCAGATAGTGGACATGAAGAAGCATCTGCACAACGATTCCTTGAAGTTGACGAGGCCTTTAAAGTACTTCAAGAAAAATTCGCCAAGAATCGACGTGGCATATATGATGACGAGGAAGAGCAAGTTTTTGACATCAAACACACCGCACCACAACATCGTCAGTACCTCAACTTCGAAGGATATGGTGTGGGTAATCCGTTTCAGCGGGAAAAGCAATACCATCAGGTAAAAGCGATGAAAGCGCAAGATAAAGTCCTTAGTCATCGTCTAGAAAAAGCTCAAGCTGGCGAGAAATCTTTAATGAAAAAGGGCTCCTTCTACAAAAATCATGCAATTAAAACTAAGTATGGTTTTGATCGTGTCGTAGAAGATTTAATCCAAGAAGCAATGGTTAGAGGGGACTTTAATAACCTTTCTGGTATAGGAAAACCATTATCCTTGGCACAAACACAAAATCCATATCTTGACTTTACCACGCACAAGTTAAATAAGATTCTGCTTGACAACGGGTTCACACCCGAATGGATAATGCTGCAAAAAGAAATTCGGAACGCAATACAATTTCTCAAGGACAGACTCATCAAAGAACGATCTTACTTTGGCGATTATCCTTTTGCCGACGAACAAGAACGAATCAGGTGGGATCTTACTATCAGTCAATTTAATTATGACGTAAATGCAATAAATAAAACGATAGACAAATACAATCTAATTGTACCTGTGCTCCAAAACCAGTTATTCCGTATTCGAATCGGGGAAATATCTACGGCAATTCTTAACGACGTCTCACTACCGAGGAATCAAAAACGGACTGAGCGGTCTGCGAGCAAAATCGACACGAACACCACAGAGTTGAAATCGGATTTTCTTTCTCTTTTCGGTTCTTTATTTTAGATTACAAATGTGATTTGGATTTTGATTTTCTATTTTGTAAATGTATATAAATATTTATTTTATTCTGAGCGTTTAACTCTTGAAAAGGGTTTTGGTTGCACAATGGGGGCGACTTAAACTGGAATTATTCTTAAACACAGCTAAAGAAATGAGTATCTTAATGTGAAATTAACATCAATGTTTTTTTCTCTTCTGATTCTGTAGCCCCCAGTTTTATTTAAAATTTACTTGATCCCAGCATAGTGATCGTAGACATAAGATACGAGTTATTGCACTGATTCAATGGATAATAAGCTTAATTTCTTTCTTGACGTCTTTCAAGAAAATTTCAAAGCTTCGCTAAATAAATTCTAAGCAGAGAGTATTTTTACATGCACATTCTATGCGCCCAATCTTAGTGCAGGGTTGCCTCCTCTTCCTCATCGTCCATGCAGCTTCTACAGAAATCGTTTGTAAAGGCGCCAAGCCTTCTTGCATGCTTGCCTTCTTGACGTTTTTCAAGAAAATTTCAAAGCTTCGCTAAATAAATTCTAAGCAGAGAGTATTTTTACATGCACATTCTATGCGCCCAATCTTAGTGCAGGGTTGTCTCCTCTTCCTCATCGTCCATGCAGCTTCTACAGAAATCGTTTGTAAAGGCGCCAAGCCTTCTTGCATGCTTGCTTATAAGGCAGTGTCCAGTGACGAAACCTATATGATTCCTATTTAGAAGAATCAGACTCTTACAGTGATTCGGGTCCAGCTTTGGCTAGACATGTTGGTCCACCGGTCCATCTACGGTCTGTTCTGTTATTAGCATCCAGTTTTAATAATGATTTGCACGTAGCGATTGATATACCTATGCTACCTTTTCCGGTAGAATAGGTAAAGTGGTTCTAATTTTGGCGAGTTCGTCGGCTCTACAATTCCCTGGAATGTCCCTGTGGCCCGGCACCCAACAAAGGTGAAGGTTGAACTGCTCTGCCATCTCCGTAAGAGATGATCGACATTCAAGGAAGGTTTTAGAATTTAATGAGACCGAGTCCAAGGACTTGGTAGCGGCCAGAGTGTCCGAAAAGATGCGGATACCCTTTGCAGACATCACATTTTTCTTCGGCCAGGACAGAACTTAATTTATCTCCAAAATTTCCGTCTGGAACACGCTACAGTGATTTGTAAGACGGAAAGAGAGTGTTAGATCTAGCTTATCTGAGAAAACAACGCTCAAAACCGGTTTTATCGGTTTGAGATCCATCTGTGTAGAAGTGGTTTGACTTGTTCTCCCAGAAGGATATAGAAGGGAAGCTTACCTGAAAGTCTGTCAAACCGAAGTTTAGGTATGGTGTAATCGATATTCTCTGTGAGGATTCATAATTTATTAAGAATATTAATATAATAATAATAAACTATTTGTCCACTGTGTAGTCGCTTTAAGGCGAATAGCTGCCGTCGCAACTGCAGCTGAAGATGTCGAGGGGTGTCAAGTGAAACAGAATGTCTAAAGCCGTGGAGGGAGTAGAACGTAGAGCTTGACTTATGCATAGACATGCAGTTCTTTGGACTCTGCTTAGTTTGTTGCAGTTGATTGCAATGTCTATGGGTGTTCATGAGACAAAAACATCGTAAGTGAGTATCGGTCTTATGACCGAGATGTATAGCCAGTGGGTTATTCGAAGTTATTCGAAGACCCTATTTGTTCCCAATGGCTTTTTGCAAGAGAATAAACTGCTGTAGCTTTCTTGAATGTTAAGTTTCCAGTTTAGTTTCCTGTCAAAAATGAGACCCAGATATTTTCCTGTATCGGAAAACACTAAACTGGTACCGCTTACCATACCTAATCAATATTTCTAATCCATCACATGTTTTCTTTTATTAATTATAGTTTGATGTTTCTGATCATGATTTACTCTTTTGTACCTATGATGTGAATTTATCCAAAATTCTTATGGACGATACCTTTGCCTTAAATGATTTTAATTCCATTGATCTAAATGTCCTTAAATTCAAAATGCACGCCGCCGGCATGCAAACCGCACCAAACAGTTATTTTTTGTAGATGAAATGGTGATTTATGAAGCACATGTGGGTTTTCACCCGAACAATAACGCATATTTTGCTTATTGACGAATCCATTGAGCCAAAAATGAGCTTTGTCCCTGAAGATGATTTTGAGAGGAATTTCATCGTCTTGGCGCATCTTCTCCAGAACCCAATCGGAGAACGTACATCGCTTCAAATGGTCCATAGGCTTCAATTCTTGAGTCAGCTTGATCTTGTATGGGTGTAAACCAAGATCCTTACACTAAATACGCGATATTTATGCCCAATTCTTGAGAACGCCGTGGAATTGACTGATTTGGATCGTTTGCTACGGACGTTTGAACGGCAGCGATATTTTCGACACTTCGACCAACCCGTTATCTCACTGACACGGCAACATCACACAACGAATATGTAGACTCAAATTTCTGCACTAAACTTGTTATTGCCTGTCTACTAGGGCGAGAATTACGGCCGAAAATTGGAGTTAACGGTCTTAAAGTTGCAGTCACCGACTCTGAATATCTGTAGAAAATTTTTATAATTTGCAGACGTTGCTCGTTAGTGTACTTTACCATGGTGAAAATGTTGAGCTTACTGAATAAATTGACAGTAACAGTTTGATGATTAGTGAAAGAGTGCGTTCACAAATTAAATTCAAAATTGTCAAGTCCCTATTGGAAAACCCAATATTAGCATTCTTCTTTGTTTGTCAAATGCCTTTGAGATTATAATAGCAAAATAAATATGTTAAAAAGTACTAATTTTTAGAGCATACAGTATAGAGTTACATATGTATGGAATATAATATCGGGTAAATAGCCTCTTTCGTCGAAATTTTTCATGATAGTTTTGCATACATGTGGTTGAATTTCGTTAATACATCGCTCAATTTGCTCCTTCAAGGCGTGGGTGGTCGTGTTATTTATTGGCATAAACCTTAGAATTAAAAAATCCCCAAAGAAGAAGGTCGAACGGTATTATTTCTGATCATCAAAACGGGAAATTGCACAACATAATGGCATCATCTTGTTGAAAGCATATGCCGTTCACATCCATATCTTGTAATTTAGACTTACGAGTAAAAAAACTGGATTAAGTGTTATTGCCTGATCAGCCGCATTTTCAAAGAAGAACGGTACGACTATGCCTCAAGCCCAAAATCCATACCACACAGTGACACGTTGTTTATGCATTTGTTTCTTAATAATCACCCGTGGATTCTCTATCCCAAAATTAATCAATTTTGAAGATTAAGAAAGCCATCGAGTTGAAATGTGCCTCATCAATATTTGTACAAAAATTGCGAACTGTAGTTGTCAAACTTTCATTATTATTAAAACATTGCTCAACAATGAAAACGGGTTGTTCTTTCGTGAAGCGCTCCAGGGTTTTAATAACCCTTAACAGTTAGATGTAACGCTTTCGTTTTATTTCGTTTTCAACACTTTAATTTTAAATCCTGCACAAATTTTGGGACACCCTTAAAATCAACGGAATTTGTAATAAAAACTCATTTTATTCCAAACTCTGTCAAATGCCTTCGAAATATCAAGTGCAACTTTTGTCCTTTCGCTACACTAGTGTAGACTATGATTCCAATCTTAAATGAGACAAGCCATCACATCATCAGTGGACCTGTCGCTATGAAAACCAAGTCATAAATGAACTAAATAGCTAAATGCATTGGATATAATAAAATATGTCTCGATATAAAGATGAGACAAAAGATTAAAACTGATATTACATATTTATTAACATTATATAACGAATGAATCCAAAAAATCAGCTCGACAGAATAATACTAAAGTATGAAAGGGGCCTTAGGTACAGTTAATCGATACTCGAATAGTCATGTGAAATCTCTGCGCTTTCTCTACTAAATATAATTCTACTGCGTAGATCCATCACTGGCTATAAATATGAGTGTTTATGGCAAATGTGAGTCATTCAGCAGTAGGAAGTCGTCAGTTGCGGGTGTTCATGCTGGAGAAGGTTTGAACTGGTGGGAGAACGGGAAAAGGTGAAAATGGCTGGATGTTATGGATCCGTCGCGTTGGATTGGAAAATTTTTAGTGACCACTTTTTAATCACAAAGTTTGAACCTGGTTGAGACTTAATTCGACCACAAATCATTGAGCACTCATTCATGACGTATTTTTAGACTACGTACTTACGCTCGGAAATACACCAGTAAATAGGAGGCCCAACATCGCATCGGTGTATAGAAACATTTTCTTAGGAAGGTAATTTTAAATTTATAGAAAAACTAAGAATACAAATTAAAGTGTGCAAATAGTAATGAAAATATCTGACTAGTCTTGATTTGTTTAAATTATTAAATATGAATGTGTGTATAATTTTGTTTTATCAAAAATGGCGTATTTTATTGTGTAATTTTCTACTTGGTTTGTTTTATTTCACACGTCTGTGCAGTATGTACATATATATTACTATACAAAATGTACAGGAAAAGATTTTCCTCTAATAAATATTAAAACATTACGTACATGTGTATTCTTAAAATCATGTTTATTTAAAATTTCCTCTGCGCACATCAGAATGCTTAAATTTTTCTATAAAAAAAGAAAATGGCGAACTAATGTACCTAGTCATTGATTTTAATAATCCATATATGCACGTATATATATATTTTTTTGCACTCTGAAAACGTGTACTCTGAATTTAAAGAAATGTTAAAAAAAATCGTATTTTGTAAATCAATTTTTGGAAACATTTACATGTTTTACTACATTATTTTCGGTGCTTATGTAGATACACTATCAGATGTAATGATAACTTTATTTTAAACATAATCTTTCAAGGCCATACTAAATATACTAAATTTCGCTACGTGGCTTAAGGCATCACTGCGAAGCCTTATTTCTTAAAAGAGGTAATCAATTTTCCAAGGCAAATATTTTTTTTTAAAATCATAGCATCTAAAGCTATTTTATATAGTTTAACAGTATATTTTTGTAAAACTCTCAGTACATCAGTTCATACAACGAGTTTTTGCTGCTAAAAAAAGGGAACTAATTCTTAATATAGGTTAATCTCTAAAATTTCTTTCAATATTTTAGCATCATACATATTTAGTTTTTGTTAATAAAATTTAAGTATGTATATTTTGAATATACATACGTATTTAAACAAAATTATAATTAACTTATGTAATCGTTTTTATGTATACGTAATATCGCTTGTTTACCAAGCCAAATTAATGAATCATATATCTAGTTCTTCAATTTTCAGTTTATTCCCAAGGATTTAAAAATATAAATTTATCCAAGGCAAACTTTTTATATGTATTCAATTATTTAAAAAAAAAAAGAAAACATTTCCCCCAGCGCTTTCATTGTATAATTTTTTTGGGAAAAAGTTAAAAAACAATTTTTCTAATGTATTTGCTTTAGCTTCGCCACTGTTGAATTATCTTGAGGGGCTAATTAAATAAACAAACTAGTTGGTAGTTATTGATTTATTTACTTTAAACTCTTCAGTTTTTTTTTTTGTTCTTGTTATATTTTATCTATACTATTATCAAATTTTTTTAACCTAAAGCAAAACTGTTGTATTGGTTATCTAACAAAAAAAAAAAAACATTTCTTTCTTTTTATTAATTTATAGTTCTGCCTTGTAGCGTTGCTGAATATGAATAAAAATATATGTAACCAATTCAAGATTATTTAAGATTTTGTGTAAGAACTAAGTATTGCTTGCAATTCTATTGCTCAACAAACAACGCAGTCAAACAAAACAAAAGCAATCATTTATTTATAACAATAAGAGGACCAAACAAAGACTATTCAATCGATTATTTTATTATTATTCTCTTTTTCACTTAGTCCACACTCAGTTATAAAATTCTACAATTTATTCAATATTTTATATGTTATTTATTTATGAGAACTTGTAATTTTTTTGTAGTGATCTTTTAATACTTAAACTTGTACATTAATAAAACAATCTATATAGATTTCATTAGTGTACATTTTAAAAAATTTATGTTATGTAAAAAGAATTTATTTTATTAATAAAAAAGAAACAAAAAAGAATAATATATAACAAAATAAATATTTAAGCAAAAATAAATTATTTCATTCATTTTTTATTTACGTTTATATATAAAAGTTTTTAGGCATACCTTCAACAAAAAAAAAAAAAAAAAAAAAAAAATTAATATTCTTCAGTTTGATGTCCGGAAAGTAAGTTAAGTATGTTTGAATTCTGTTTACTTATAAGTGAACAAGTATTACGTTTTCGGAGAGTGTTAGAAATTTATGCACTTTTTGCATTATATAAGTAAGTATAGAAATTTTCTCTATTTAATGAGGGAGCTTTTCATTTTGGTTAATTTCATTTTAACTAAAATCGGCAAACAGCCATTGGCTCCATTATGTAAGCAAATATTTGATTTTTGTTTTTCTTTTTTAATCTTTTAGTTGCTATTTAAAAAAAAAAAAAAATTGCTTATGCCTTCCAACATATAAGACTGCTTTTGAATACTCATACGTTCGAGTACAGTGATATAAGAATTATATGTTTAGGTAACCGTAAGTAAAAAACTAAGTAAAATCTGGTGAACTCGCAAAGTAAAAAGTCAAAAAGTAAACGCATCAAAAGGCTAAAATTAGTATGCCATCAAAATAACTACGAATATATGTATGTTAGCTAAAAACACATTGATTACACCTACTTATATAAGCAGTCACGTAATGCGTATAGAGGGATACATATGTAAGTTTTGCAAAATACTCATATACCCAGAACATATATTTAATTTTTTATAATTTATATAATATATAATTTTTATGAAAGTATATATAATTAACACAAAACCTTCCAAACGGAAGAAGATTAAATTTCAATGTTTTCCTCTCCTCCAGTCGTGCTATGTACACATATTTCATATTTCGTTTTTCTTCATAGCTTTCTTAATGATTCTGGTAAGCTCTGCATTTAGAAAACATTCATCAATTAGTTGTATTATAGATTTATTTAACGCATCTTTAAGACATAAGGATTTAGTTAAAATTCATTATACGTTTTGGTGTTATGCTCTCGTATTTTTTCTTTAACGAATGGATAAAACTAAGTTTTTGGGATCCGATTTTTAATATTCGCGTATTATTTCTATAATCCGAATGTGCTAAGTACATATTTAGTATTCTTCATTTGAGTAGGTAATTTTTGAATATGTATATCTCCGTATGCGCGGATTATGTATTGTATATTTAAAATACACCGATTTATTCACAATTCATCATGTCTTTTTATTGAGCAACTCAATTCATTGTTTTTATATTTTATGGATTTGTTTTGATGTTGATGTTTTGATGTTTTTTTTTGTTTTATTAATATCCACGTAATGTTTCTATTATCCAGGTATTTATTATTCTACATTTAAGTTGATATTTTTTATATACGTGTATTTCTCCATGAACGGATAATGTTATGTCTTAAAGACAACGTTTTATATAAAATTTCTTATGTTTTTTTACTTGGCATAACGTATTTATTCCACTGTTTTTATATATATTATTCATATTTTGACAAAACTTTGTTTTAGGATACGATTTTTGTTTTCTTATTACTCACGTATTATTTCTTTGATCTGAATATGTTATGTGTAAGTATTCTCCATTTAAGTTTACAATTTTTACTTATGTATACTCCTTATGAATAGACCATTCTACGATTCATTCGAAATTCCCTATGTTTTTTTTATTAAAAAATTATATAATGTATGTAATTTATCGTTATTTTACTTATGTTTAATGATTCAAAAAAGTTATATATTTAGGATGCGATTTTTATATTATTAATATTTACTTATTTTTCTATTATCCAATTATGCTAAGTATTTATTATAATAAATGTGCGATGATAATCTTACTTTATGTTTATGTCCTTTTAACTATGTACATATATGTATTTCCTTATGAATTGATAACTCTATGTCTTTAGGATAAAACGGTTCATTCGAAATTTATAAGTCTGTAGAATACAATGCATATATACGTATTTATTATACTACTTCTGATTTTATGTTTGTATGTATGTATAATTGCTTGTGGACCGATAATGCTATGTCTTTAGGATGGAACCCTTTATCTAAAATCCCTTACGTCTTTTTATTACACGATTATGTAATTTATTTATTACACTGTTTTTATATTTATTATTCATATTTCGACAAAACTTTGTTTTAGGATACGATTTTTGTTTCCTTATTACTCACGTATTATTTCTTTGATCTGAATATGCTATGTGTAAAGTATTCTACATTTAAGTTTAAAATTTTTACTTATGTATACTCCTTATGAATAGAACATTCTATGTCTTCAGGATAAAACGATTCATTCGAAATTCCCTATGTTTTTTTTTATTAAAAATTTATATAATGTATTTAATTTATCGTTCTTTTACTTAAGTTTAATGATTCAAAAAAGTTATATATTTAGGATGCGATTTTTATATTATTAATATTTACTTATTTTTCTATTATCCAATTATGCTATGTATTTATTTTAATAAATGTGTGATGATAATCTTACTTTATGTTTATGTCTTTTTAACTATGTACATATATGTATTTCCTTATGAATTGATAATTCTATGTCTTCAGGATAAAACGGTTCATTCGAAATTTATAAGTCTGTAGAATACAATGCATATATACGTATTTATTATACTACTTCTGATTTTATGTTTGCATCTATGTATAATTGCTTATGGACCGATAATGCTATGTCTTTAGGAAATGTGCGATGATAATCTTACTTTATGTTTATGTCCTTTTAACTATGTACATATATGTATTTCCTTATGAATAGATCATTCTATGTCTTTAGGATAAATCGATTCATTCTAGATTCATAAGTCTGTAGAATACAATGCATATATACGTATTTATTATACTACTTCTGATTTTATGTTTGTATCTATGTATAATTGCTTATGGACCGATAATGCTATGTCTTTAGGATGGAACCCTTTATCTAAAATCCCTTACGTGTTTTTATTACACGATTATGTAATTTATTTATTCCACTGTTTTTATATTTATTATTAATATTTCGACAAAACTTTGTTTTAGGATACGATTTTTGTTTTCTTATTACTCACGTATTATTTCTTTGATCTGAATATGCTATGTGTAAAGTATTCTACATTTAAGTTTAAAATTTTTACTTATGTATACTCCTTATGAATAGATCATTCTATGTCTTTAAGATAAAACGATTCATTCGAAATTCCCTATGTTTTTTTTATTAAAAATTTATGTAATGTATTTAATTTATCGTTCTTTTACTTATGTTTAATGATTCAAAAAAGTTATATATTTAGGATGCGATTTTTATATTATTAATATTTACTTATTTTTCTATTATCCAATTATGCTATGTATTTATTATAATAAATGTGCGATGATTATCTTACTTTATGTTTATGTCCTTTTAACTATGTACATATATGTATTTCCTTATGAATTGATAATTCTATGTCTTTAGGATAAAACGGTTCATTCGAAATTTATAAGTCTGTAGAATACAATGCATATATACGTATTTATTATGCTACTTCTGATTTTATGTTTGCATCTATGTATAATTGCTTATGGACCGATAATGCTATGTCTTTAGGATGGAACCCTTTATCTAAAATCCCTTACGTCTTTTTATTACACGATTATGTAAGTTATTTATTCCACTGTTTTTATATTTATTATTAATATTTCGACAAAACTTTGTTTTAGGATACGATTTTTGTTTTCTTATTACTCACGTATTATTTCTTTGATCTGAATATGCTATGTGTAAAGTATTCTACATTTAAGTTTAAAATTTTTACTTATGTATACTCCTTATGAATAGATCATTCTATGTCTTTAGGATAAAACGATTCATTCGAAATTCCCTATGTTTTTTTTATTAAAAATTTATGTAATGTATTTAATTTATCGTTCTTTTACTTATGTTTAATGATTCAAAAAAGTTATATATTTAGGATGCGATTTTTATATTATTAATATTTACTTATTTTTCTATTATCCAATTATGCTATGTATTTATTATAATAAATGTGCGATGATTATCTTACTTTATGTTTATGTCCTTTTAACTATGTACATATATGTATTTCCTTATGAATTGATAATTCTATGTCTTTAGGATAAAACGGTTCCATCGAAATTTATAAGTCTGTAGAATACAATGCATATATACGTATTTATTATACTACTTCTGATTTTATGTTTGCATCTATGTATAATTGCTTATGGACCGATAATGCTATGTCTTTAGGATGGAACCCTTTATCTAAAATCCCTTACGTCTTTTTATTACACGATTATGTAATTTATTTATTCCACTGTTTTTATATTTATTATTCATATTTCGACAAAACTTTGTTTTAGGATACGATTTTTGTTTTCTTATTACTCACTATTATGTCTTTGATCTGAATATGCTATGTGTAAGGTATTCTACATTTAAGTTTACAATTTTTACTTATGTATACTCCTTATGAATAGATCATTCTATGTCTTTAGGATAAATCGATTCATTCTAGATTCATAAGTCTGTAGAATACAATGCATATATACGTATTTATTATACTACTTCTGATTTTATGTTTGTATCTGTGTATAATTGCTTATGGACCGATAATGCTATGTCTTTAGGATGGAACCCTTTATCTAAAATCCCTTACGTCTTTTTATTACACGATTATGTAATTTATTTATTCCACTGTTTTTATATTTATTATTAATATTTCGACAAAACTTTGTTTTAGGATACGATTTTTGTTTTCTTATTACTCACGTATTATTTCTTTGATCTGAATATGCTATGTGTAAAGTATTCTACATTTAAGTTTAAAATTTTTACTTATGTATACTCCTTATGAATAGATCATTCTATGTCTTTAGGATAAAACGATTCATTCGAAATTCCCTATGTTTTTTTTTATTAAAAATTTATGTAATGTATTTAATTTATCGTTCTTTTACTTATGTTAAATGATTCAAAAAAGTTATATATTTAGGATGCGATTTTTATATTATTAATATTTACTTATTTTTCTATTATCCAATTATGCTATGTATTTATTATAATAAATGTGCGATGATTATCTTACTTTATGTTTATGTCCTTTTAACTATGTACATATATGTATTTCCTTATGAATTGATAATTCTATGTCTTTAGGATAGAACGGTTCATTCGAAATTTATGTCTGTAGAATACAATGCATATATACGTATTTATTATACTACTTCTGATTTTATGTTTGCATCTATGTATAATTGCTTATGGACCGATAATGCTATGTCTTTAGGATGGAACCCTTTATCCTAAACTTTGTTTTAGGATACGATTTTTGTTTTCTTATTACTCACTATTATTTCTTTGATCTGAATATGCTATGTGTAAGGTATTCTACATTTAAGTTTACAATTTTTACTTATGTATACTCCTTATGAATAGATCATTCTATGTCTTTAGGATAAATCGATTCATTCTAGATTCATAAGTCTGTAGAATACAATGCATATATTTATTTATTTATTTATTATACTACTTCTGATTTTATGTTTGTATCTATGTATAATTGCTTATGGACCGATAATGCTATGTCTTTAGGATGGAACCCTTTATCTAAAATCCCTTACGTCTTTTTATTACACGATTATGTAATTTATTTATTCCACTGTTTTTATATTTATTATTAATATTTCGACAAAACTTTGTTTTAGGATACGATTTTTGTTTTCTTATTACTCACGTATTATTTCTTTGATCCGAATATGCTATGTGTAAAGTATTCTACATTTAAGTTTAAAATTTTTACTTATGTATACTCCTTATGAATAGATCATTCTATGTCTTTAGGATAAAACGATTCATTCGAAATTCCCTATGTTTTTTTTATTAAAAATTTATGTAATGTATTTAATTTATTGTTCTTTTACTTATGTTTAATGATTCAAAAAAGTTATATATTTAGGATGCGATTTTTATATTATTAATATTTACTTATTTTTCTATTATCCAATTATGCTATGTATTTATTATAATAAATGTGCGATGATTATCTTACTTTATGTTTATGTCCTTTTAACTATGTACATATATGTATTTCCTTATGAATTGATAATTCTATGTCTTTAGGATAGAACGGTTCATTCGAAATTTATAAGTCTGTAGAATACAATGCATATATACGTATTTATTATACTACTTCTGATTTTATGTTTGCATCTATGTATAATTGCTTATGGACCGATAATGCTATGTCTTAAGAATGGAACCCTTTATCTAAAATCCCTTACGTCTTTTTATTACACGATTATGTAATTTATTTATTCCACTGTTTTTATATTTATTCTTCATATTTCGACAAATCTTTGTTTTAGGATACGATTTTTGTTTTCTTATTACTCACTATTATTTCTTTGATCTGAATATGCTATGTGTAAGGTATTCTACATTTAAGTTTACAATTTTTACTTATGTATACTCCTTATGAATAGATCATTCTATGTCTTTAGGATAAATCGATTCATTCTAGATTCATAAGTCTGTAGAATACAATGCATATATACGTATTTATTATACTACTTCTGATTTTATGTTTGTATCTGTGTATAATTGCTTATGGACCGATAATGCTATGTCTTTAGGATGGAACCCTTTATCTAAAATCCCTTACGTCTTTTTATTACACGATTATGTAATTTATTTATTCCACTGTTTTTATATTTATTATTAATATTTCGACAAAACTTTGTTTTAGGATACGATTTTTGTTTTCTTATTACTCACGTATTATTTCTTTGATCTGAATATGCTATGTGTAAAGTATTCTACATTTAAGTTTAAAATTTTTACTTATGTATACTCCTTATGAATAGATCATTCTATGTCTTTAGGATAAAACGATTCATTCGAAATTCCCTATGTTTTTTTTTATTAAAAATTTATGTAATGTATTTAATTTATCGTTCTTTTACTTATGTTAAATGATTCAAAAAAGTTATATATTTAGGATGCGATTTTTATATTATTAATATTTACTTATTTTTCTATTATCCAATTATGCTATGTATTTATTATAATAAATGTGCGATGATTATCTTACTTTATGTTTATGTCCTTTTAACTATGTACATATATGTATTTCCTTATGAATTGATAATTCTATGTCTTTAGGATAGAACGGTTCATTCGAAATTTATAAGTCTGTAGAATACAATGCATATATACGTATTTATTATACTACTTCTGATTTTATGTTTGCATCTATGTATAATTGCTTATGGACCGATAATGCTATGTCTTTAGGATGGAACCCTTTATCTAAAATCCCTTACGTCTTTTTAATACACGATTATGTAATTTATTTATTCCACTGCTTTTATATTTATTATTCATATTTCGACAAAACTTTGTTTTAGGATACGATTTTTGTTTTCTTATTACTCACTATTATTTCTTTGATCTGAATATGCTATGTGTAAAGTATTCTACATTTAAGTTTACAATTTTTACTTATGTATACTCCTTATGAATAGATCATTCTATGTCTTTAGGATAAATCGATTCATTCTAGATTCATAAGTCTGTAGAATACAATGCATATATTTATTTATTTATTTATTATACTACTTCTGATTTTATGTTTGTATCTATGTATAATTGCTTATGGACCGATAATGCTATGTCTTTAGGATGGAACCCTTTATCTAAAATCCCTTACGTCTTTTTATTACACGATTATGTAATTTATTTATTCCACTGTTTTTATATTTATTATTAATATTTCGACAAAACTTTGTTTTAGGATACGATTTTTGTTTTCTTATTACTCACGTATTATTTCTTTGATCCGAATATGCTATGTGTAAAGTATTCTACATTTAAGTTTAAAATTTTTACTTATGTATACTCCTTATGAATAGATCATTCTATGTTTTTAGGATAAAACGATTCATTCGAAATTCCCTATGTTTTTTTTTATTTTTTAGGATAGAACGGTTCATTCGAAATTTATAAGTCTGTAGAATACAATGCATATATACGTATTTATTATACTACTTCTGATTTTATGTTTGCATCTATGTATAATTGCTTATGGACCGATAATGCTATGTCTTAAGAATGGAACCCTTTATCTAAAATCCCTTACGTCTTTTTATTACACGATTATGTAATTTATTTATTCCACTGTTTTTATATTTATTCTTCATATTTCGACAAATCTTTGTTTTAGGATACGATTTTTGTTTTCTTATTACTCACTATTATTTCTTTGATCTGAATATGCTATGTGTAAGGTATTCTACATTTAAGTTTACAATTTTTACTTATGTATACTCCTTATGAATAGATCATTCTATGTCTTTAGGATAAATCGATTCATTCTAGATTCATAAGTCTGTAGAATACAATGCATATATACGTATTTATTATACTACTTCTGATTTTATGTTTGTATCTGTGTATAATTGCTTATGGACCGATAATGCTATGTCTTTAGGATGGAACCCTTTATCTAAAATCCCTTACGTCTTTTTATTACACGATTATGTAATTTATTTATTCCACTGTTTTTATATTTATTATTAATATTTCGACAAAACTTTGTTTTAGGATACGATTTTTGTTTTCTTATTACTCACGTATTATTTCTTTGATCTGAATATGCTATGTGTAAAGTATTCTACATTTAAGTTTAAAATTTTTACTTATGTATACTCCTTATGAATAGATCATTCTATGTCTTTAGGATAAAACGATTCATTCGAAATTCCCTATGTTTTTTTTTATTAAAAATTTATGTAATGTATTTAATTTATCGTTCTTTTACTTATGTTAAATGATTCAAAAAAGTTATATATTTAGGATGCGATTTTTATATTATTAATATTTACTTATTTTTCTATTATCCAATTATGCTATGTATTTATTATAATAAATGTGCGATGATTATCTTACTTTATGTTTATGTCCTTTTAACTATGTACATATATGTATTTCCTTATGAATTGATAATTCTATGTCTTTAGGATAGAACGGTTCATTCGAAATTTATAAGTCTGTAGAATACAATGCATATATACGTATTTATTATACTACTTCTGATTTTATGTTTGCATCTATGTATAATTGCTTATGGACCGATAATGCTATGTCTTTAGGATGGAACCCTTTATCTAAAATCCCTTACGTCTTTTTAATACACGATTATGTAATTTATTTATTCCACTGCTTTTATATTTATTATTCATATTTCGACAAAACTTTGTTTTAGGATACGATTTTTGTTTTCTTATTACTCACTATTATTTCTTTGATCTGAATATGCTATGTGTAAAGTATTCTACATTTAAGTTTACAATTTTTACTTATGTATACTCCTTATGAATAGATCATTCTATGTCTTTAGGATAAATCGATTCATTCTAGATTCATAAGTCTGTAGAATACAATGCATATATTTATTTATTTATTTATTATACTACTTCTGATTTTATGTTTGTATCTATGTATAATTGCTTATGGACCGATAATGCTATGTCTTTAGGATGGAACCCTTTATCTAAAATCCCTTACGTCTTTTTATTACACGATTATGTAATTTATTTATTCCACTGCTTTTATATTTATTATTCATATTTCGACAAAACTTTGTTTTAGGATACGATTTTTGTTTTCTTATTACTCACTATTATTTCTTTGATCTGAATATGCTATGTGTAAGGTATTCTACATTTAAGTTTACAATTTTTACTTATGTATACTCCTTATGAATAGATCATTCTATGTCTTTAGGATAAATCGATTCATTCTAGATTCATAAGTCTGTAGAATACAATGCATATATACGTATTTATTATACTACTTCTGATTTTATGTTTGTATCTGTGTATAATTGCTTATGGACCGATAATGCTATGTCTTTAGGATGGAACCCTTTATCTAAAATCCCTTACGTCTTTTTATTACACGATTATGTAATTTATTTATTCCACTGTTTTTATATTTATTATTAATATTTCGACAAAACTTTGTTTTAGGATACGATTTTTGTTTTCTTATTACTCACGTATTATTTCTTTGATCTGAATATGCTATGTGTAAAGTATTCTACATTTAAGTTTAAAATTTTTACTTATGTATACTCCTTATGAATAGATCATTCTATGTCTTTAGGATAAAACGATTCATTCGAAATTCCCTATGTTTTTTTTTATTAAAAATTTATGTAATGTATTTAATTTATCGTTCTTTTACTTATGTTAAATGATTCAAAAAAGTTATATATTTAGGATGCGATTTTTATATTATTAATATTTACTTATTTTTCTATTATCCAATTATGCTATGTATTTATTATAATAAATGTGCGATGATTATCTTACTTTATGTTTATGTCCTTTTAACTATGTACATATATGTATTTCCTTATGAATTGATAATTCTATGTCTTTAGGATAAAACGGTTCATTCGAAATTTATAAGTCTGTAGAATACAATGCATATATACGTATTTATTATACTACTTATGATTTTATGTTTGCATTTATGTATAATTGCTTATGGACCGATGATGCTATGTCTTTAGGATGGAACCCTTTATCTAAAATCCCTTACGTCTTTTTATTACACGATTATGTAAGTTATTTATTCCACTGTTTTTATATTTATTATTAATATTTCGACAAAACTTTGTTTTAGGCTACGATTTTTGTTTTCTTATTACTCACGTATTATTTCTTTGATCTGAATATGCTATGTGTAAAGTATTCTACATTTAAGTTTACAATTTTTACTTATGTATACTCCTTATGAATAGATCATTCTATGTCTTTAGGATAAAACGATTCATTCGAAATTCCCTATGTTTTTTTTATTAAAAATTTATGTAATGTATTTAATTTATCGTTCTTTTACTTATGTTAAATGATTCAAAAAAGTTATATATTTAGGATGCGATTTTTATATTATTAATATTTACTTATTTTTCTATTATCCAATTATGCTATGTATTTATTATAATAAATGTGCGATGATTATCTTACTTTATGTTTATGTCCTTTTAACTATGTACATATATGTATTTCCTTATGAATTGATAATTCTATGTCTTTAGGATAGAACGGTTCATTCGAAATTTATAAGTCTGTAGAATACAATGCATATATACGTATTTATTATACTACTTCTGATTTTATGTTTGCATCTATGTATAATTGCTTATGGACCGATAATGCTATGTCTTAAGAATGGAACCATTTATCTAAAATCCCTTACGTCTTTTTATTACACGATTATGTAATTTATTTATTCCACTGTTTTTATATTTATTATTCATATTTCGACAAAACTTTGTTTTAGGATACGATTTTTGTTTTCTTATTACTCACTATTATTTCTTTGATCTGAATATGCTATGTGTAAGGTATTCTACATTTAAGTTTACAATTTTTACTTATGTATACTCCTTATGAATAGATCATTCTATGTCTTTAGGATAAATCGATTCATTCTAGATTCATAAGTCTGTAGAATACAATGCATATATACGTATTTATTATACTACTTCTGATTTTATGTTTGTATCTGTGTATAATTGCTTATGGACCGATAATGCTATGTCTTTAGGATGGAACCCTTTATCTAAAATCCCTTACGTCTTTTTATTACACGATTATGTAATTTATTTATTCCACTGTTTTTATATTTATTATTAATATTTCGACAAAACTTTGTTTTAGGATACGATTTTTGTTTTCTTATTACTCACTATTATTTCTTTGATCTGAATATGCTATGTGTAAAGTATTCTACATTTAAGTTTAAAATTTTTACTTATGTATACTCCTTATGAATAGATCATTCTATGTCTTTAGGATAAAACGATTCATTCGAAATTCCCTATGTCTTTTTTTATTAAAAATTTATGTAATGTATTTAATTTATCGTTCTTTTACTTATGTTAAATGATTCAAAAAAGTTATATATTTAGGATGCGATTTTTATATTATTAATATTTACTTATTTTTCTATTATCCAATTATGCTATGTATTTATTATAATAAATGTGCGATGATTATCTTACTTTATGTTTATGTCCTTTTAACTATGTACATATATGTATTTCCTTATGAATTGATAATTCTATGTCTTTAGGATAAAACGGTTCATTCGAAATTTATAAGTCTGTAGAATACAATGCATATATACGTATTTATTATACTACTTATGATTTTATGTTTGCATCTATGTATAATTGCTTATGGACCGATAATGCTATGTCTTTAGGATGGAACCCTTTATCTAAAATCCCTTACGTCTTTTTATTACACGATTATGTAAGTTATTTATTCCACTGTTTTTATATTTATTATTAATATTTCGACAAAACTTTGTTTTAGGATACGATTTTTGTTTTCTTATTACTCACGTATTATTTCTTTGATCTGAATATGCTATGTGTAAAGTATTCTACATTTAAGTTTAAAATTTTTACTTATGTATACTCCTTATGAATAGATCATTCTATGTCTTTAGGATAAAACGATTCATTCGAAATTCCCTATGTTTTTTTTATTAAAAATTTATGTAATGTATTTAATTTATCGTTCTTTTACTTATGTTTAATGATTCAAAAAAGTTATATATTTAGGATGCGATTTTTATATTATTAATATTTACTTATTTTTCTATTATCCAATTATGCTATGTATTTATTATAATAAATGTGCGATGATTATCTTACTTTATGTTTATGTCCTTTTAACTATGTACATATATGTATTTCCTTATGAATTGATAATTCTATGTCTTTAGGATAGAACGGTTCATTCGAAATTTATAAGTCTGTAGAATACAATGCATATATACGTATTTATTATACTACTTCTGATTTTATGTTTGCATCTATGTATAATTGCTTATGGACCGATAATGCTATGTCTTAAGAATGGAACCCTTTATCTAAAATCCCTTACGTCTTTTTATTACACGATTATGTAATTTATTTATTCCACTGTTTTTATATTTATTATTCATATTTCGACAAAACTTTGTTTTAGGATACGATTTTTGTTTTCTTATTACTCACTATTATTTCTTTGATCTGAATATGCTATGTGTAAGGTATTCTACATTTAAGTTTACAATTTTTACTTATGTATACTCCTTATGAATAGATCATTCTATGTCTTTAGGATAAATCGATTCATTCTAGATTCATAAGTCTGTAGAATACAATGCATATATACGTATTTATTATACTACTTCTGATTTTATGTTTGTATCTGTGTATAATTGCTTATGGACCGATAATGCTATGTCTTTAGGATGGAACCCTTTATCTAAAATCCCTTACGTCTTTTTATTACACGATTATGTAATTTATTTATTCCAATGTTTTTATATTTATTATTAATATTTCGACAAAACTTTGTTTTAGGATACGATTTTTGTTTTCTTATTACTCACGTATTATTTCTTTGATCTGAATATGCTATGTGTAAAGTATTCTACATTTAAGTTTAAAATTTTTACTTATGTATACTCCTTATGAATAGATCATTCTATGTCTTTAGGATAAAACGATTCATTCGAAATTCCCTATGTTTTTTTTATTAAAAATTTATGTAATGTATTTAATTTATCGTTCTTTTACTTATGTTTAATGATTCAAAAAAGTTATATATTTAGGATGCGATTTTTATATTATTAATATTTACTTATTTTTCTATTATCCAATTATGCTATGTATTTATTATAATAAATGTGCGATGATTATCTTACTTTATGTTTATGTCCTTTTAACTATGTACATATATGTATTTCCTTATGAATTGATAATTCTATGTCTTTAGGATAAAACGGTTCCATCTAAATTTATAAGTCTGTAGAATACAATTCATATATACGTATTTATTATACTACTTCTGATTTTATGTTTGCATCTATGTATAATTGCTTATGGACCGATAATGCTATGTCTTTAGGATGGAACCCTTTATCTAAAATCCCTTACGTCTTTTTATTACACGATTATGTAAGTTATTTATTCCACTGTTTATATTTATTATTAATATTTCGACAAAACTTTGTTTTAGGATACGATTTTTGTTTTCTTATTACTCACGTATTATTTCTTTGATCTGAATATGCTATGTGTAAAGTATTCTACATTTAAGTTTAAAATTTTTACTTATGTATACTCCTTATGAATAGATCATTCTATGTCTTCAGGGTAAAACGATTCATTCGAAATTCCCTATGTTTTTTTTTATTAAAAATTTATATAATGTATTTAATTTATCGTTCTTTTACTTAAGTTTAATGATTCAAAAAAGTTATATATTTAGGATGCGATTTTTATATTATTAATATTTACTTATTTTTCTATTATCCAATTATGCTATGTATTTATTTTAATAAATGTGTGATGATAATCTTACTTTATGTTTATGTCCTTTTAACTATGTACATATATGTATTTCCTTATGAATTGATAATTCTATGTCTTTAGGATAGAACGGTTCATTCGAAATTTATAAGTCTGTAGAATACAATGCATATATACGTATTTATTATACTACTTCTGATTTTATGTTTGTATGCATGCATAATTGCTTATGGACCGATAATGCTATGTCTTTAGGATGGAACCCTTTATCTAAAATCCCTTACGTCATTTTATTACACGATTATGTAATTTATTTATTCCACTGTTTTTATATTTATTATTCATATTTCGACAAAACTTTGTTTTAGGATACGATTTTTGTTTTCTTATTACTCACTATTATTTTTTTGATCTGAATATGCTATGTGTAAGGTATTCTACATTTAAGTTTACAATTTTTACTTATGTATACTCCTTATGAATAGATCATTCTATGTCTTTAGGATAAATCGATTCATTCTAGATTCATAAGTCTGTAGAATACAATGCATATATACGTATTTATTATACTACTTCTGATTTTCTGTTTGTATCTATGTATAATTGCTTATGGACCGATAATGCTATGTCTTTAGGATGGAACCCTTTATCTAAAATCCCCTAAGTCTTTTTATTACACGATTATGTAATTTATTTATTCCACTGTTTTTATATTCATTATTCATATTTCGACAAAACTTTGTTTTAGGATACGATTTTTGTTTTCTTATTACTCACGTATTATTTCTTTGATCTGAATATGCCATGTGTTAAGTATTCTACATTTAAGTTTACAATTTTTTACTTATGTATACTCCTTATGAATAGATCATTCTATGTCTTTAGGATAAAACGATTCATTCGAAATTCCCTATGTTTTTTTTATTAAAAATTTATGTAATGTATTTAATTTATCGTTCTTTTACTTATGTTTAATGATTCAAAAAAGTTATATATTTAGGATGCGATTTTTATATTATTAATATTTACCTATTTTTCTATTATCCAATTATGTTAAGTATTTATTATAATAAATGTGCGATGATAATCTTACTTTATGTTTATGTCCTTTTAACTATGTACATATATGTATTTCCTTATGAATTGATAACTCTATGTCTTTAGGATAAAACGGTTCATTCGAAATTTATAAGTCTGTAGAATACAATGCATATATACGTATTTATTATACTACTTCTGATTTAATGTTTGTATGTATGTATAATTACTTATGGACCGATAATGCTATGTCTTTAGGATGGAACCCTTTATCTAAAATCCCTTACGTCTTTTTATTACACGATTATGTAAGTTATTTATTCCACTGTTTTTATATTTATTATTCATATTTCGACAAAACTTTGTTTTAGGATACGATTTTTGTTTTCTTATTACTCACTATTATTTCTTTGATCTGAATATGCTATGTGTAAAGTATTCTACATTTAAGTTTAAAATTTTTACTTATGTATACTCCTTATGAATAGATCATTCTATGTCTTCAGGATAAAACGATTCATTCGAAATTCCCTATGTTTTTTTTTTATTAAAAATTTGTATAATGTATTTAATTTATCGTTCTTTTACTTATGTTAAATGATTCAAAAAAGTTATATATTTAGGATGCGATTTTTATATTATTAATATTTACCTATTTTTCTATTATCCAATTATGTTAAGTATTTATTATAATAAATGTGCGATGATAATCTTACTTTATGTTTATGTCCTTTTAACTATGTACATATATGTATTTCCTTATGAATTGATAACTCTATGTCTTTAGGATAAAACGGTTCATTCGAAATTTATAAGTGTGTAGAATACAATGCATATATACGTATTTATTATACTACTTCTGATTTTATGTTTGTATCTGTGTATAATTGCTTATGGACCGATAATGCTATGTCTTTAGGATGGAACCCTTTATCTAAAATCCCTTACGTCTTTTTATTACACGATTATGTTTGTTATTTATTCCACTGTTTTTATATTTATTATTAATATTTCGACAAAACTTTGTTTTAGGATACGATTTTTGTTTTCTTATTACTCACTATTATTTCTTTGATCTGAATATGCTATGTGTAAGGTATTCTACATTTAAGTTTACAATTTTTACTTATGTATACTCCTTATGAATAGATCATTCTATGTCTTTAGGATAAATCGATTCATTCTAGATTCATAAGTCTGTAGAATACAATGCATATATACGTATTTATTATACTACTTCTGATTTTATGTTTGTATCTGTGTATAATTGCTTATGGACCGATAATGCTATGTCTTTAGGATGGAACCCTTTATCTAAAATCCCTTACGTCTTTTTATTACACGATTATGTAATTTATTTATTCCACTGTTTTTATATTTATTATTAATATTTCGACAAAACTTTGTTTTAGGATACGATTTTTGTTTTCTTATTACTCACTATTATTTCTTTGATCTGAATATGCTATGTGTAAAGTATTCTACATTTAAGTTTAAAATTTTTACTTATGTATACTCCTTATGAATAGATCATTCTATGTCTTTAGGATAAAACGATTCATTCGAAATTCCCTATGTCTTTTTTTATTAAAAATTTATGTAATGTATTTAATTTATCGTCCTTTTACTTATGTTAAATGATTCAAAAAAGTTATATATTTAGAATGCGATTTTTATATTATTAATATTTACTTATTTTTCTATTATCCAATTATGCTATGTATTTATTATAATAAATGTGCGATGATTATCTTACTTTATGTTTATGTCCTTTTAACTATGTACATATATGTATTTCCTTATGAATTGATAATTCTATGTCTTTAGGATAAAACGGTTCATTCGAAATTTATAAGTCTGTAGAATACAATGCATATATACGTATTTATTATACTACTTATGATTTTATGTTTCCATCTATGTATAATTGCTTATGGACCGATAATGCTATGTCTTTAGGATGGAACCCTTTATCTAAAATCCCTTACGTCTTTTTATTACACGATTATGTAAGTTATTTATTCCACTGTTTTTATATTTATTATTAATATTTCGACAAAACTTTGTTTTAGGATACGATTTTTGTTTTCTTATTACTCACGTATTATTTCTTTGATCTGAATATGCTATGTGTAAAGTATTCTACATTTAAGTTTAAAATTTTTACTTATGTATACTCCTTATGAATAGATCATTCTATGTCTTTAGGATAAAACGATTCATTCGAAATTCCCTATGTTTTTTTTATTAAAAATTTATGTAATGTATTTAATTTATCGTTCTTTTACTTATGTTTAATGATTCAAAAAAGTTATATATTTAGGATGCGATTTTTATATTATTAATATTTACTTATTTTTCTATTATCCAATTATGCTATGTATTTATTATAATAAATGTGCGATGATTATCTTACTTTATGTTTATGTCCTTTTAACTATGTACATATATGTATTTCCTTATGAATTGATAATTCTATGTCTTTAGGATAGAACGGTTCATTCGAAATTTATAAGTCTGTAGAATACAATGCATATATACGTATTTATTATACTACTTCTGATTTTATGTTTGCATCTATGTATAATTGCTTATGGACCGATAATGCTATGTCTTAAGAATGGAACCCTTTATCTAAAATCCCTTACGTCTTTTTATTACACGATTATGTAATTTATTTATTCCACTGTTTTTATATTTATTATTCATATTTCGACAAAACTTTGTTTTAGGATACGATTTTTGTTTTCTTATTACTCACTATTATTTCTTTGATCTGAATATGCTATGTGTAAGGTATTCTACATTTAAGTTTACAATTTTTACTTATGTATACTCCTTATGAATAGATCATTCTATGTCTTTAGGATAAATCGATTCATTCTAGATTCATAAGTCTGTAGAATACAATGCATATATACGTATTTATTATACTACTTCTGATTTTATGTTTGTATCTGTGTATAATTGCTTATGGACCGATAATGCTATGTCTTTAGGATGGAACCCTTTATCTAAAATCCCTTACGTCTTTTTATTACACGATTATGTAATTTATTTATTCCACTGTTTTTATATTTATTATTAATATTTCGACAAAACTTTGTTTTAGGATACGATTTTTGTTTTCTTATTACTCACGTATTATTTCTTTGATCTGAATATGCTATGTGTAAAGTATTCTACATTTAAGTTTAAAATTTTTACTTATGTATACTCCTTATGAATAGATCATTCTATGTCTTTAGGATAAAACGATTCATTCGAAATTCCCTATGTTTTTTTTATTAAAAATTTATGTAATGTATTTAATTTATCGTTCTTTTACTTATGTTTAATGATTCAAAAAAGTTATATATTTAGGATGCGATTTTTATATTATTAATATTTACTTATTTTTCTATTATCCAATTATGCTATGTATTTATTATAATAAATGTGCGATGATTATCTTACTTTATGTTTATGTCCTTTTAACTATGTACATATATGTATTTCCTTATGAATTGATAATTCTATGTCTTTAGGATAAAACGGTTCCATCTAAATTTATAAGTCTGTAGAATACAATTCATATATACGTATTTATTATACTACTTCTGATTTTATGTTTGCATCTATGTATAATTGCTTATGGACCGATAATGCTATGTCTTTAGGATGGAACCCTTTATCTAAAATCCCTTACGTCTTTTTATTACACGATTATGTAATTTATTTATTCCACTGTTTTTATATTTATTATTAATATTTCGACAAAACTTTGTTTTAGGATACGATTTTTGTTTTCTTATTACTCACGTATTATTTCTTTGATCTGAATATGCTATGTGTAAAGTATTCTACATTTAAGTTTAAAATTTTTACTTATGTATACTCCTTATGAATAGATCATTCTATGTCTTCAGGGTAAAACGATTCATTCGAAATTCCCTATGTTTTTTTTTATTAAAAATTTATATAATGTATTTAATTTATCGTTCTTTTACTTAAGTTTAATGATTCAAAAAAGTTATATATTTAGGATGCGATTTTTATATTATTAATATTTACTTATTTTTCTATTATCCAATTATGCTATGTATTTATTTTAATAAATGTGTGATGATAATCTTACTTTATGTTTATGTCCTTTTAACTATGTACATATATGTATTTCCTTATGAATTGATAATTCTATGTCTTTAGGATAGAACGGTTCATTCGAAATTTATAAGTCTGTAGAATACAATGCATATATACGTATTTATTATACTACTTCTGATTTTATGTTTGTATGCATGCATAATTGCTTATGGACCGATAATGCTATGTCTTTAGGATGGAACCCTTTATCTAAAATCCCTTACGTCTTTTTATTACACGATTATGTAATTTATTTATTCCACTGTTTTTATATTTATTATTAATATTTCGACAAAACTTTGTTTTAGGATACGATTTTTGTTTTCTTATTACTCACGTATTATTTCTTTGATCTGAATATGCTATGTGTAAAGTATTCTACATTTAAGTTTAAAATTTTTACTTATGTATACTCCTTATGAATAGATCATTCTATGTCTTCAGGGTAAAACGATTCATTCGAAATTCCCTATGTTTTTTTTTATTAAAAATTTATATAATGTATTTAATTTATCGTTCTTTTACTTAAGTTTAATGATTCAAAAAAGTTATATATTTAGGATGCGATTTTTATATTATTAATATTTACTTATTTTTCTATTATCCAATTATGCTATGTATTTATTTTAATAAATGTGTGATGATAATCTTACTTTATGTTTATGTCCTTTTAACTATGTACATATATGTATTTCCTTATGAATTGATAATTCTATGTCTTAAGGATAGAACGGTTCATTCGAAATTTATAAGTCTGTAGAATACAATGCATATATACGTATTTATTATACTACTTCTGATTTTATGTTTGTATGCATGCATAATTGCTTATGGACCGATAATGCTATGTCTTTAGGATGGAACCCTTTATCTAAAATCCCTTACGTCATTTTATTACACGATTATGTAATTTATTTATTCCACTGTTTTTATATTTATTATTCATATTTCGACAAAACTTTGTTTTAGGATACGATTTTTGTTTTCTTATTACTCACTATTATTTCTTTGATCTGAATATGCTATGTGTAAGGTATTCTACATTTAAGTTTACAATTTTTACTTATGTATACTCCTTATGAATAGATCATTCTATGTCTTTAGGATAAATCGATTCATTCTAGATTCATAAGTCTGTAGAATACAATGCATATATACGTATTTATTATACTACTTCTGATTTTCTGTTTGTATCTATGTATAATTGCTTATGGACCGATAATGCTATGTCTTTAGGATGGAACCCTTTATCTAAAATCCCCTAAGTCTTTTTATTACACGATTATGTAATTTATTTATTCCACTGTTTTTATATTCATTATTCATATTTCGACAAAACTTTGTTTTAGGATACGATTTTTGTTTTCTTATTACTCACGTATTATTTCTTTGATCTGAATATGCCATGTGTTAAGTATTCTACATTTAAGTTTACAATTTTTTACTTATGTATACTCCTTATGAATAGATCATTCTATGTCTTTAGGATAAAACGATTCATTCGAAATTCCCTATGTTTTTTTTATTAAAAATTTATGTAATGTATTTAATTTATCGTTCTTTTACTTATGTTTAATGATTCAAAAAAGTTATATATTTAGGATGCGATTTTTATATTATTAATATTTACCTATTTTTCTATTATCCAATTATGTTAAGTATTTATTATAATAAATGTGCGATGATAATCTTACTTTATGTTTATGTCCTTTTAACTATGTACATATATGTATTTCCTTATGAATTGATAACTCTATGTCTTTAGGATAAAACGGTTCATTCGAAATTTATAAGTCTGTAGAATACAATGCATATATACGTATTTATTATACTACTTCTGATTTAATGTTTGTATGTATGTATAATTACTTATGGACCGATAATGCTATGTCTTTAGGATGGAACCCTTTATCTAAAATCCCTTACGTCTTTTTATTACACGATTATGTAAGTTATTTATTCCACTGTTTTTATATTTATTATTCATATTTCGACAAAACTTTGTTTTAGGATACGATTTTTGTTTTCTTATTACTCACGTATTATTTCTTTGATCTGAATATGCCATGTGTTAAGTATTCTACATTTAAGTTTACAATTTTTTACTTATGTATACTCCTTATGAATAGATCATTCTATGTCTTTAGGATAAAACGATTCATTCGAAATTCCCTATGTTTTTTTTATTAAAAATTTATGTAATGTATTTAATTTATCGTTCTTTTACTTATGTTTAATGATTCAAAAAAGTTATATATTTAGGATGCGATTTTTATATTATTAATATTTACCTATTTTTCTATTATCCAATTATGTTAAGTATTTATTATAATAAATGTGCGATGATAATCTTACTTTATGTTTATGTCCTTTTAACTATGTACATATATGTATTTCCTTATGAATTGATAACTCTATGTCTTTAGGATAAAACGGTTCATTCGAAATTTATAAGTGTGTAGAATACAATGCATATATACGTATTTATTATACTACTTCTGATTTTATGTTTGTATCTGTGTATAATTGCTTATGGACCGATAATGCTATGTCTTTAGGATGGAACCCTTTATCTAAAATCCCTTACGTCTTTTTATTACACGATTATGTTTGTTATTTATTCCACTGTTTTTATATTTATTATTAATATTTCGACAAAACTTTGTTTTAGGATACGATTTTTGTTTTCTTATTACTCACGTATTATTTCTTTGATCTGAATATGCTATGTGTAAAGTATTCTACATTTAAGTTTAAAATTTTTACTTATGTATACTCCTTATGAATAGATCATTCTATGTCTTTAGGATAAAACGATTCATTCGAAATTCCCTATGTTTTTTTTATTAAAAATTTATGTAATGTATTTAATTTATCGTTCTTTTACTTACGTTTAATGATTCAAAAAAGTTATATATTTAGGATGCGATTTTTATATTATTAATATTTACTTATTTTTCTATTATCCAATTATGCTATGTATTTATTATAATAAATGTGCGATGATTATCTTACTTTATGTTTATGTCCTTTTAACTATGTACATATATGTATTTCCTTATGAATTGATAATTCTATGTCTTTAGGATAGAACGGTTCATTCGAAATTTATAAGTCTGTAGAATACAATGCATATATACGTATTTATTATACTACTTCTGATTTTATGTTTGCATCTATGTATAATTGCTTATGGACCGATAATGCTATGTCTTAAGAATGGAACCCTTTATCTAAAATCCCTTACGTCTTTTTATTACACGATTATGTAATTTATTTATTCCACTGTTTTTATATTTATTATTCATATTTCGACAAAACTTTGTTTTAGGATACGATTTTTGTTTTCTTATTACTCACTATTATTTCTTTGATCTGAATATGCTATGTGTAAGGTATTCTACATTTAAGTTTACAATTTTTACTTATGTATACTCCTTATGAATAGATCATTCTATGTCTTTAGGATAAATCGATTCATTCTAGATTCATAAGTCTGTAGAATACAATGCATATATACGTATTTATTATACTACTTCTGATTTTATGTTTGTATCTGTGTATAATTGCTTATGGACCGATAATGCTATGTCTTTAGGATGGAACCCTTTATCTAAAATCCCCTAAGTCTTTTTATTACACGATTATGTAATTTATTCATTCCACTGTTTTTATATTCATTATTCATATTTCGACAAAACTTTGTTTTAGGATACGATTTTTGTTTTTTATTACTCACGTATTATTTCTTTGATCTGAATATGCCATGTGTTAAGTATTCTACATTTAAGTTTACAATTTTTTACTTATGTATACTCCTTATGAATAGATCATTCTATGTCTTTAGGATAAAACGATTCATTCGAAATTCCCTATGTTTTTTTTATTAAAAATTTATGTAATGTATTTAATTTATCGTTCTTTTACTTATGTTTAATGATTCAAAAAAGTTATATATTTAGGATGCGATTTTTATATTATTAATATTTACTTATTTTTCTATTATCCAATTATGCTATGTATTTATTATAATAAATGTGCGATGATTATCTTACTTTATGTTTATGTCCTTTTAACTATGTACATATATGTATTTCCTTATGAATTGATAATTCTATGTCTTTAGGATAAAACGGTTCATTCGAAATTTATAAGTCTGTAGAATACAATGCATATATACGTATTTATTATACTACTTCTGATTTTATGTTTGCATCTATGTATAATTGCTTATGGACCGATAATGCTATGTCTTAAGAATGGAACCCTTTATCTAAAATCCCTTACGTCTTTTTATTACACGATGATGTAATTTATTTATTCCACTGTTTTTATATTTATTATTCATATTTCGACAAAACTTTGTTTTAGGATACGATTTTTGTTTTCTTATTACTCACTATTATTTCTTTGATCTGAATATGCTATGTGTAAGGTATTCTACATTTAAGTTTACAATTTTTACTTATGTATACTCCTTATGAATAGATCATTCTATGTCTTTAGGATAAATCGATTCATTCTAGATTCATAAGTCTGTAGAATACAATGCATATATACGTATTTATTATACTACTTCTGATTTTATGTTTGTATCTGTGTATAATTGCTTATGGACCGATAATGCTATGTCTTTAGGATGGAACCCTTTATCTAAAATCCCTTACGTCTTTTTATTACACGATTATGTAATTTATTTATTCCACTGTTTTTATATTTATTATTAATATTTCGACAAAACTTTGTTTTAGGATACGATTTTTGTTTTCTTATTACTCACGTATTATTTCTTTGATCTGAATATGCTATGTGTAAAGTATTCTACATTTAAGTTTAAAATTTTTACTTATGTATACTCCTTATGAATAGATCATTCTATGTCTTTAGGATAAAACGATTCATTCGAAATTCCCTATGTTTTTTTTATTAAAAATTTATGTAATGTATTTAATTTATCGTTCTTTTACTTATGTTTAATGATTCAAAAAAGTTATATATTTAGGATGCGATTTTTATATTATTAATATTTACTTATTTTTCTATTATCCAATTATGCTATGTATTTATTATAATAAATGTGCGATGATTATCTTACTTTATGTTTATGTCCTTTTAACTATGTACATATATGTATTTCCTTATGAATTGATAATTCTATGTCTTTAGGATAGAACGGTTCATTCGAAATTTATAAGTCTGTAGAATACAATGCATATATACGTATTTATTATACTACTTCTGATTTTATGTTTGCATCTATGTATAATTGCTTATGGACCGATAATGCTATGTCTTTAGGATGGAACCCTTTATCTAAAATCCCTTACGTCTTTTTAATACACGATTATGTAATTTATTTATTCCACTGCTTTTATATTTATTATTCATATTTCGACAAAACTTTGTTTTAGGATACGATTTTTGTTTTCTTATTACTCACTATTATTTCTTTGATCTGAATATGCTATGTGTAAGGTATTCTACATTTAAGTTTACAATTTTTACTTATGTATACTCCTTATGAATAGATCATTCTATGTCTTTAGGATAAATCGATTCATTCTAGATTCATAAGTCTGTAGAATACAATGCATATATACGTATTTATTATACTACTTCTGATTTTATGTTTGTATCTGTGTATAATTGCTTATGGACCGATAATGCTATGTCTTTAGGATGGAACCCTTTATCTAAAATCCCCTAAGTCTTTTTATTACACGATTATGTAATTTATTCATTCCACTGTTTTTATATTCATTATTCATATTTCGACAAAACTTTGTTTTAGGATACGATTTTTGTTTTTTATTACTCACGTATTATTTCTTTGATCTGAATATGCCATGTGTTAAGTATTCTACATTTAAGTTTACAATTTTTTACTTATGTATACTCCTTATGAATAGATCATTCTATGTCTTTAGGATAAAACGATTCATTCGAAATTCCCTATGTTTTTTTTATTAAAAATTTATGTAATGTATTTAATTTATCGTTCTTTTACTTATGTTTAATGATTCAAAAAAGTTATATATTTAGGATGCGATTTTTATATTATTAATATTTACTTATTTTTCTATTATCCAATTATGCTATGTATTTATTATAATAAATGTGCGATGATTATCTTACTTTATGTTTATGTCCTTTTAACTATGTACATATATGTATTTCCTTATGAATTGATAATTCTATGTCTTTAGGATAAAACGGTTCATTCGAAATTTATAAGTCTGTAGAATACAATGCATATATACGTATTTATTATACTACTTATGATTTTATGTTTGCATCTATGTATAATTGCTTATGGACCGATAATGCTATGTCTTTAGGATGGAACCCTTTATCTAAAATCCCTTACGTCTTTTTATTACACGATTATGTAAGTTATTTATTCCACTGTTTTTATATTTATTATTAATATTTCGACAAAACTTTGTTTTAGGATACGATTTTTGTTTTCTTATTACTCACGTATTATTTCTTTGATCTGAATATGCTATGTGTAAGGTATTCTACATTTAAGTTTAAAATTTTTACTTATGTATACTCCTTATGAATAGATCATTCTATGTCTTTAGGATAAAACGATTCATTCGAAATTCCCTATGTTTTTTTTATTAAAAATTTATGTAATGTATTTAATTTATCGTTCTTTTACTTATGTTTAATGATTCAAAAAAGTTATATATTTAGGATGCGATTTTTATATTATTAATATTTACTTATTTTTCTATTATCCAATTATGCTATGTATTTATTATAATAAATGTGCGATGATTATCTTACTTTATGTTTATGTCCTTTTAACTATGTACATATATGTATTTCCTTATGAATTGATAATTCTATGTCTTTAGGATAGAACGGTTCATTCGAAATTTATAAGTCTGTAGAATACAATGCATATATACGTATTTATTATACTACTTCTGATTTTATGTTTGCATCTATGTATAATTGCTTATGGACCGATAATGCTATGTCTTTAGGATGGAACCCTTTATCTAAAATCCCTTACGTCTTTTTAATACACGATTATGTAATTTATTTATTCCACTGCTTTTATATTTATTATTCATATTTCGACAAAACTTTGTTTTAGGATACGAGATTTGTTTTCTTATTACTCACTATTATTTCTTTGATCTGAATATGCTATGTGTAAGGTATTCTACATTTAAGTTTACAATTTTTACTTATGTATACTCCTTATGAATAGATCATTCTATGTCTTTAGGATAAATCGATTCATTCTAGATTCATAAGTCTGTAGAATACAATGCATATATTTATTTATTTATTTATTATACTACTTCTGATTTTATGTTTGTATCTATGTATAATTGCTTATGGACCGATAATGCTATGTCTTTAGGATGGAACCCTGTATCTAAAATCCCTTACGTCTTTTTATTACACGATTATGTAATTTATTTATTCCACTGTTTTTATATTTATTATTAATATTTCGACAAAACTTTGTTTTAGGATACGATTTTTGTTTTCTAATTACTCACGTATTATTTCTTTGATCCGAATATGCTATGTGTAAAGTATTCTACATTTAAGTTTAAAATTTTTACTTATGTATACTCCTTATGAATAGATCATTCTATGTCTTTAGGATAAAACGATTCATTCGAAATTCCCTGTTTTTTTTATTAAAAATTTATGTAATGTATTTAATTTATCGTTCTTTTACTTATGTTTAATGATTCAAAAAAGTTATATATTTAGGATGCAATTTTTATATTATTAATATTTACTTATTTTTCTATTATCCAATTATGCTATGTATTTATTATAATAAATGTGCGATGATTATCTTACTTTATGTTTATGTCCTTTTAACTATGTACATATATGTATTTCCTTATGAATTGATAATTCTATGTCTTTAGGATAGAACGGTTCATTCGAAATTTATAAGTCTGTAGAATACAATGCATATATACGTATTTATTATACTACTTCTGATTTTATGTTTGCATCTATGTATAATTGCTTATGGACCGATAATGCTATGTCTTAAGAATGGAACCCTTTATATAAAATCCCTTACGTCTTTTTATTACACGATTATGTAATTTATTTATTCCACTGTTTTTATATTTATTATTCATATTTCGACAAAACTTTGTTTAAGGATACGATTTTTGTTTTCTTATTACTCACTATTATTTCTTTGATCTGAATATGCTATGTGTAAGGTATTCTACATTTAAGTTTACAATTTTTACTTATGTATACTCCTTATGAATAGATCATTCTATGTCTTTAGGATAAATCGATTCATTCTAGATTCATAAGTCTGTAGAATACAATGCATATATACGTATTTATTATACTACTTCTGATTTTATGTTTGTATCTGTGTATAATTGCTTATGGACCGATAATGCTATGTCTTTAGGATGGAACCCTTTATCTAAAATCCCTTACGTCTTTTTATTACACGATTATGTAATTTATTTATTCCACTGTTTTTATATTTATTATTAATATTTCGACAAAACTTTGTTTTAGGATACGATTTTTGTTTTTTATTACTCACGTATTGTTTCTTTGATCTGAATATGCCATGTGTTAAGTATTCTACATTTAAGTTTACAATTTTTTACTTATGTATACTCCTTATGAATAGATCATTCTATGTCTTTAGGATAAAACGATTCATTCGAAATTCCCTATGTTTTTTTTATTAAAAATTTATGTAATGTATTTAATTTATCGTTCTTTTACTTATGTTTAATGATTCAAAAAAGTTATATATTTAGGATGCGATTTTTATATTATTAATATTTACTTATTTTTCTATTATCCAATTATGCTATGTATTTATTATAATAAATGTGCGATGATTATCTTACTTTATGTTTATGTCCTTTTAACTATGTACATATATGTATTTCCTTATGAATTGATAATTCTATGTCTTTAGGATAAAACGGTTCATTCGAAATTTATAAGTCTGTAGAATACAATGCATATATACGTATTTATTATACTACTTATGATTTTATGTTTGCATCTATGTATAATTGCTTATGGACCGATAATGCTATGTCTTTAGGATGGAACCCTTTATCTAAAATCCCTTACGTCTTTTTATTACACGATTATGTAAGTTATTTATTCCACTGTTTTTATATTTATTATTAATATTTCGACAAAACTTTGTTTTAGGATACGATTTTTGTTTTCTTATTACTCACGTATTATTTCCTTGATCTGAATATGCTATGTGTAAAGTATTCTACATTTAAGTTTAAAATTTTTACTTATGTATACTCCTTATGAATAGATCATTCTATGTCTTTAGGATAAAACGATTCATTCGAAATTCCCTATGTTTTTTTTTATTAAAAATTTATGTAATGTATTTAATTTATCGTTCTTTTACTTATGTTAAATGATTCAAAAAAGTTATATATTTAGGATGCGATTTTTATATTATTAATATTTACTTATTTTTCTATTATCCAATTATGCTATGTATTTATTATAATAAATGTGCGATGATTATCTTACTTTATGTTTATGTCCTTTTAACTATGTACATATATGTATTTCCTTATGAATTGATAATTCTATGTCTTTAGGATAGAACGGTTCATTCGAAATTTATAAGTCTGTAGAATACAATGCATATATACGTATTTACTATACTACTTCTGATTTTATGTTTGCATCTATGTATAATTGCTTATGGACCGATAATGCTATGTCTTTAGGATGGAACCCTTTATCTAAAATCCCTTACGTCTTTTTAATACACGATTATGTAATTTATTTATTCCACTGCTTTTATATTTATTATTCATATTTCGACAAAACTTTGTTTTAGGATACGATTTTTGTTTTCTTATTACTCACTATTATTTCTTTGATCTGAATATGCTATGTGTAAGGTATTCTACATTTAAGTTTACAATTTTTACTTATGTATACTCCTTATGAATAGATCATTCTATGTCTTTAGGATAAATCGATTCATTCTAGATTCATAAGTCTGTAGAATACAATGCATATATACGTATTTATTATACTACTTCTGATTTTATGTTTGTATCTGTGTATAATTGCTTATGGACCGATAATGCTATGTCTTTAGGATGGAACCCTTTATCTAAAATCCCCTAAGTCTTTTTATTACACGATTATGTAATTTATTCATTCCACTGTTTTTATATTCATTATTCATATTTCGACAAAACTTTGTTTTAGGATACGATTTTTGTTTTTTATTACTCACGTATTATTTCTTTGATCTGAATATGCCATGTGTTAAGTATTCTACATTTAAGTTTACAATTTTTTACTTATGTATACTCCTTATGAATAGATCATTCTATGTCTTTAGGATAAAACGATTCATTCGAAATTCCCTATGTTTTTTTTATTAAAAATTTATGTAATGTATTTAATTTATCGTTCTTTTACTTATGTTTAATGATTCAAAAAAGTTATATATTTAGGATGCGATTTTTATATTATTAATATTTACTTATTTTTCTATTATCCAATTATGCTATGTATTTATTATAATAAATGTGCGATGATTATCTTACTTTATGTTTATGTCCTTTTAACTATGTACATATATGTATTTCCTTATGAATTGATAATTCTATGTCTTTAGGATAGAACGGTTCATTCGAAATTTATAAGTCTGTAGAATACAATGCATATATACGTATTTATTATACTACTTCTGATTTTATGTTTGTATGCATGCATAATTGCTTATGGACCGATAATGCTATGTCTTTAGGATGGAACCCTTTATCTAAAATCCCTTACGTCATTTTATTACACGATTATGTAATTTATTTATTCCACTGTTTTTATATTTATTATTCATATTTCGACAAAACTTTGTTTTAGGATACGATTTTTGTTTTCTTATTACTCACTATTATTTCTTTGATCTGAATATGCTATGTGTAAGGTATTCTACATTTAAGTTTACAATTTTTACTTATGTATACTCCTTATGAATAGATCATTCTATGTCTTTAGGATAAATCGATTCATTCTAGATTCATAAGTCTGTAGAATACAATGCATATATACGTATTTATTATACTACTTCTGATTTTATGTTTGTATGCATGCATAATTGCTTATGGACCGATAATGCTATGTCTTTAGGATGGAACCCTTTATCTAAAATCCCTTACGTCTTTTTAATACACGATTATGTAATTTATTTATTCCACTGCTTTTATATTTATTATTCATATTTCGACAAAACTTTGTTTTAGGATACGAGATTTGTTTTCTTATTACTCACTATTATTTCTTTGATCTGAATATGCTATGTGTAAGGTATTCTACATTTAAGTTTACAATTTTTACTTATGTATACTCCTTATGAATAGATCATTCTATGTCTTTAGGATAAATCGATTCATTCTAGATTCATAAGTCTGTAGAATACAATGCATATATTTATTTATTTATTTATTATACTACTTCTGATTTTATGTTTGTATCTATGTATAATTGCTTATGGACCGATAATGCTATGTCTTTAGGATGGAACCCTGTATCTAAAATCCCTTACGTCTTTTTATTACACGATTATGTAATTTATTTATTCCACTGTTTTTATATTTATTATTAATATTTCGACAAAACTTTGTTTTAGGATACGATTTTTGTTTTCTAATTACTCACGTATTATTTCTTTGATCCGAATATGCTATGTGTAAAGTATTCTACATTTAAGTTTAAAATTTTTACTTATGTATACTCCTTATGAATAGATCATTCTATGTCTTTAGGATAAAACGATTCATTCGAAATTCCCTGTTTTTTTTATTAAAAATTTATGTAATGTATTTAATTTATCGTTCTTTTACTTATGTTTAATGATTCAAAAAAGTTATATATTTAGGATGCAATTTTTATATTATTAATATTTACTTATTTTTCTATTATCCAATTATGCTATGTATTTATTATAATAAATGTGCGATGATTATCTTACTTTATGTTTATGTCCTTTTAACTATGTACATATATGTATTTCCTTATGAATTGATAATTCTATGTCTTTAGGATAGAACGGTTCATTCGAAATTTATAAGTCTGTAGAATACAATGCATATATACGTATTTATTATACTACTTCTGATTTTATGTTTGCATCTATGTATAATTGCTTATGGACCGATAATGCTATGTCTTAAGAATGGAACCCTTTATATAAAATCCCTTACGTCTTTTTATTACACGATTATGTAATTTATTTATTCCACTGTTTTTATATTTATTATTCATATTTCGACAAAACTTTGTTTAAGGATACGATTTTTGTTTTCTTATTACTCACTATTATTTCTTTGATCTGAATATGCTATGTGTAAGGTATTCTACATTTAAGTTTACAATTTTTACTTATGTATACTCCTTATGAATAGATCATTCTATGTCTTTAGGATAAATCGATTCATTCTAGATTCATAAGTCTGTAGAATACAATGCATATATACGTATTTATTATACTACTTCTGATTTTATGTTTGTATCTGTGTATAATTGCTTATGGACCGATAATGCTATGTCTTTAGGATGGAACCCTTTATCTAAAATCCCTTACGTCTTTTTATTACACGATTATGTAATTTATTTATTCCACTGTTTTTATATTTATTATTAATATTTCGACAAAACTTTGTTTTAGGATACGATTTTTGTTTTTTATTACTCACGTATTGTTTCTTTGATCTGAATATGCCATGTGTTAAGTATTCTACATTTAAGTTTACAATTTTTTACTTATGTATACTCCTTATGAATAGATCATTCTATGTCTTTAGGATAAAACGATTCATTCGAAATTCCCTATGTTTTTTTTATTAAAAATTTATGTAATGTATTTAATTTATCGTTCTTTTACTTATGTTTAATGATTCAAAAAAGTTATATATTTAGGATGCGATTTTTATATTATTAATATTTACTTATTTTTCTATTATCCAATTATGCTATGTATTTATTATAATAAATGTGCGATGATTATCTTACTTTATGTTTATGTCCTTTTAACTATGTACATATATGTATTTCCTTATGAATTGATAATTCTATGTCTTTAGGATAAAACGGTTCATTCGAAATTTATAAGTCTGTAGAATACAATGCATATATACGTATTTATTATACTACTTATGATTTTATGTTTGCATCTATGTATAATTGCTTATGGACCGATAATGCTATGTCTTTAGGATGGAACCCTTTATCTAAAATCCCTTACGTCTTTTTATTACACGATTATGTAAGTTATTTATTCCACTGTTTTTATATTTATTATTAATATTTCGACAAAACTTTGTTTTAGGATACGATTTTTGTTTTCTTATTACTCACGTATTATTTCCTTGATCTGAATATGCTATGTGTAAAGTATTCTACATTTAAGTTTAAAATTTTTACTTATGTATACTCCTTATGAATAGATCATTCTATGTCTTTAGGATAAAACGATTCATTCGAAATTCCCTATGTTTTTTTTTATTAAAAATTTATGTAATGTATTTAATTTATCGTTCTTTTACTTATGTTAAATGATTCAAAAAAGTTATATATTTAGGATGCGATTTTTATATTATTAATATTTACTTATTTTTCTATTATCCAATTATGCTATGTATTTATTATAATAAATGTGCGATGATTATCTTACTTTATGTTTATGTCCTTTTAACTATGTACATATATGTATTTCCTTATGAATTGATAATTCTATGTCTTTAGGATAGAACGGTTCATTCGAAATTTATAAGTCTGTAGAATACAATGCATATATACGTATTTACTATACTACTTCTGATTTTATGTTTGCATCTATGTATAATTGCTTATGGACCGATAATGCTATGTCTTTAGGATGGAACCCTTTATCTAAAATCCCTTACGTCTTTTTAATACACGATTATGTAATTTATTTATTCCACTGCTTTTATATTTATTATTCATATTTCGACAAAACTTTGTTTTAGGATACGATTTTTGTTTTCTTATTACTCACTATTATTTCTTTGATCTGAATATGCTATGTGTAAGGTATTCTACATTTAAGTTTACAATTTTTACTTATGTATACTCCTTATGAATAGATCATTCTATGTCTTTAGGATAAATCGATTCATTCTAGATTCATAAGTCTGTAGAATACAATGCATATATACGTATTTATTATACTACTTCTGATTTTATGTTTGTATCTGTGTATAATTGCTTATGGACCGATAATGCTATGTCTTTAGGATGGAACCCTTTATCTAAAATCCCTTACGTCTTTTTATTACACGATTATGTAATTTATTTATTCCACTGTTTTTATATTTATTATTAATATTTCGACAAAACTTTGTTTTAGGATACGATTTTTGTTTTCTTATTACTCACGTATTATTTCTTTGATCTGAATATGCTATGTGTAAAGTATTCTACATTTAAGTTTAAAATTTTTACTTATGTATACTCCTTATGAATAGATCATTCTATGTCTTTAGGATAAAACGATTCATTCGAAATTCCCTATGTTTTTTTTATTAAAAATTTATGTAATGTATTTAATTTATCGTTCTTTTACTTATGTTTAATGATTCAAAAAAGTTATATATTTAGGATGCGATTTTTATATTATTAATATTTACTTATTTTTCTATTATCCAATTATGCTATGTATTTATTATAATAAATGTGCGATGATTATCTTACTTTATGTTTATGTCCTTTTAACTATGTACATATATGTATTTCCTTATGAATTGATAATTCTATGTCTTTAGGATAAAACGGTTCCATCGAAATTTATAAGTCTGTAGAATACAATTCATATATACCTATTTATTATACTACTTCTGATTTTATGTTTGCATCTATGTATAATTGCTTATGGACCGATAATGCTATGTCTTTAGGATGGAACCCTTTATCTAAAATCCCTTACGTCTTTTTATTACACGATTATGTAAGTTATTTATTCCACTGTTTATATTTATTATTAATATTTCGACAAAACTTTGTTTTAGGATACGATTTTTGTTTTCTTATTACTCACGTATTATTTCTTTGATCTGAATATGCTATGTGTAAGGTATTCTACATTTAAGTTTAAAATTTTTACTTATGTATACTCCTTATGAATAGATCATTCTATGTCTTCAGGGTAAAACGTTTCATTCGAAATTCCCTATGTTTTTTTTTATTAAAAATTTATATAATGTATTTAATTTATCGTTCTTTTACTTAAGTTTAATGATTCAAAAAAGTTATATATTTAGGATGCGATTTTTATATTATTAATATTTACTTATTTTTCTATTATCCAATTATGCTATGTATTTATTATAATAAATGTGCGATGATTATCTTACTTTATGTTTATGTCCTTTTAACTATGTACATATATGTATTTCCTTATGAATTGATAATTCTATGTCTTTAGGATAAAACGGTTCCATCGAAATTTATAAGTCTGTAGAATACAATTCATATATACGTATTTATTATACTACTTCTGATTTTATGTTTGCATCTATGTATAATTGCTTATGGACCGATAATGCTATGTCTTTAGGATGGAACCCTTTATCTAAAATCCCTTACGTCTTTTTATTACACGATTATGTAATTTATTTATTCCACTGTTTTTATATTTATTATTAATATTTCGACAAAACTTTGTTTTAGGATACGATTTTTGTTTTCTTATTACTCACGTATTATTTCTTTGATCTGAATATGCTATGTGTAAAGTATTCTACATTTAAGTTTAAAATTTTTACTTATGTATACTCCTTATGAATAGATCATTCTATGTCTTTAGGATAAAACGATTCATTCGAAATTCCCTATGTTTTTTTTATTAAAAATTTATGTAATGTATTTAATTTATCGTTCTTTTACTTATGTTTAATGATTCAAAAAAGTTATATATTTAGGATGCGATTTTTATATTATTAATATTTACTTATTTTTCTATTATCCAATTATGCTATGTATTTATTATAATAAATGTGCGATGATTATCTTACTTTATGTTTATGTCCTTTTAACTATGTACATATATGTATTTCCTTATGAATTGATAATTCTATGTCTTTAGGATAAAACGGTTCCATCGAAATTTATAAGTCTGTAGAATACAATTCATATATACGTATTTATTATACTACTTCTGATTTTATGTTTGCATCTATGTATAATTGCTTATGGACCGATAATGCTATGTCTTTAGGATGGAACCCTTTATCTAAAATCCCTTACGTCTTTTTATTACACGATTATGTAATTTATTTATTCCACTGTTTTTATATTTATTATTAATATTTCGACAAAACTTTGTTTTAGGATACGATTTTTGTTTTCTAATTACTCACGTATTATTTCTTTGATCCGAATATGCTATGTGTAAAGTATTCTACATTTAAGTTTAAAATTTTTACTTATGTATACTCCTTATGAATAGATCATTCTATGTCTTCAGGGTAAAACGATTCATTCGAAATTCCCTATGTTTTTTTTTATTAAAAATTTATATAATGTATTTAATTTATCGTTCTTTTACTTAAGTTTAATGATTCAAAAAAGTTATATATTTAGGATGCGATTTTTATATTATTAATATTTACTTATTTTTCTATTATCCAATTACGCTATGTATTTATTTTAATAAATGTGTGATGATAATCTTACTTTATGTTTATGTCCTTTTAACTATGTACATATATGTATTTCCTTATGAATTGATAATTCTATGTCTTTAGGATAGAACGGTTCATTCGAAATTTATAAGTCTGTAGAATACAATGCATATATACGTATTTATTATACTACTTCTGATTTTATGTTTGTATGCATGCATAATTGCTTATGGACCGATAATGCTATGTCTTTAGGATGGAACCCTTTATCTAAAATCCCTTACGTCATTTTATTACACGATTATGTAATTTATTTATTCCACTGTTTTTATATTTATTATTCATATTTCGACAAAACTTTGTTTTAGGATACGATTTTTGTTTTCTTATTACTCACTATTATTTCTTTGATCTGAATATGCTATGTGTAAGGTATTCTACATTTAAGTTTACAATTTTTACTTATGTATACTCCTTATGAATAGATCATTCTATGTCTTTAGGATAAATCGATTCATTCTAGATTCATAAGTCTGTAGAATACAATGCATATATACGTATTTATTATACTACTTCTGATTTTCTGTTTGTATCTATGTATAATTGCTTATGGACCGATAATGGTATGTCTTTAGGATGGAACCCTTTATCTAAAATCCCCTAAGTCTTTTTATTACACGATTATGTAATTTATTTATTCCACTGTTTTTATATTCATTATTCATATTTCGACAAAACTTTGTTTTAGGATACGATTTTTGTTTTCTTATTACTCACGTATTATTTCTTTGATCTGAATATGCCATGTGTTAAGTATTCTACATTTAAGTTTACAATTTTTTACTTATGTATACTCCTTATGAATAGATCATTCTATGTCTTTAGGATAAAACGATTCATTCGAAATTCCCTATGTTTTCTTTATTAAAAATTTATGTAATGTATTTAATTTATCGTTCTTTTACTTATGTTTAATGATTCAAAAAAGTTATATATTTAGGATGCGATTTTTATATTATTAATATTTACCTATTTTTCTATTATCCAATTATGTTAAGTATTTATTATAATAAATGTGCGATGATAATCTTACTTTATGTTTATGTCCTTTTAACTATGTACATATATGTATTTCCTTATGAATTGATAACTCTATGTCTTTAGGATAAAACGGTTCATTCGAAATTTATAAGTCTGTAGAATACAATGCATATATACGTATTTATTATACTACTTCTGATTTAATGTTTGTATGTATGTATAATTACTTATGGACCGATAATGCTATGTCTTTAGGATGGAACCCTTTATCTAAAATCCCTTACGTCTTTTTATTACACGATTATGTAAGTTATTTATTCCACTGTTTTTATATTTATTATTCATATTTCGACAAAACTTTGTTTTAGGATACGATTTTTGTTTTCTTATTACTCACTATTATTTCTTTGATCTGAATATGCTATGTGTAAAGTATTCTACATTTAAGTTTAAAATTTTTACTTATGTATACTCCTTATGAATAGATCATTCTATGTCTTCAGGATAAAACGATTCATTCGAAATTCCCTATGTTTTTTTTTTATTAAAAATTTGTATAATGTATTTAATTTATCGTTCTTTTACTTATGTTAAATGATTCAAAAAAGTTATATATTTAGGATGCGATTTTTATATTATTAATATTTACCTATTTTTCTATTATCCAATTATGTTAAGTATTTATTATAATAAATGTGCGATGATAATCTTACTTTATGTTTATGTCCTTTTAACTATGTACATATATGTATTTCCTTATGAATTGATAACTCTATGTCTTTAGGATAAAACGGTTCATTCGAAATTTATAAGTGTGTAGAATACAATGCATATATACGTATTTATTATACTACTTCTGATTTTATGTTTGTATCTGTGTATAATTGCTTATGGACCGATAATGCTATGTCTTTAGGATGGAACCCTTTATCTAAAATCCCTTACGTCATTTTATTACACGATTATGTAATTTATTTATTCCACTGTTTTTATATTTATTATTCATATTTCGACAAAACTTTGTTTTAGGATACGATTTTTGTTTTCTTATTACTCACTATTATTTCTTTGATCTGAATATGCTATGTGTAAGGTATTCTACATTTAAGTTTACAATTTTTACTTATGTATACTCCTTATGAATAGATCATTCTATGTCTTTAGGATAAATCGATTCATTCTAGATTCATAAGTCTGTAGAATACAATGCATATATTTATTTATTTATTTATTATACTACTTCTGATTTTATGTTTGTATCTATGTATAATTGCTTATGGACCGATAATGCTATGTCTTTAGGATGGAACCCTTTATCTAAAATCCCTTACGTCTTTTTATTACACGATTATGTAATTTATTTATTCCACTGTTTTTATATTTATTATTAATATTTCGACAAAACTTTGTTTTAGGATACGATTTTTGTTTTCTAATTACTCACGTATTATTTCTTTGATCCGAATATGCTATGTGTAAAGTATTCTACATTTAAGTTTAAAATTTTTACTTATGTATACTCCTTATGAATAGATCATTCTATGTCTTTAGGATAAAACGATTCATTCGAAATTCCCTGTTTTTTTTATTAAAAATTTATGTAATGTATTTAATTTATCGTTCTTTTACTTATGTTTAATGATTCAAAAAAGTTATATATTTAGGATGCAATTTTTATATTATTAATATTTACTTATTTTTCTATTATCCAATTATGCTATGTGTTTATTATAATAAATGTGCGATGATTATCTTACTTTATGTTTATGTCCTTTTAACTATGTACATATATGTATTTCCTTATGAATTGATAATTCTATGTCTTTAGGATAGAACGGTTCATTCGAAATTTATAAGTCTGTAGAATACAATGCATATATACGTATTTATTATACTACTTCTGATTTTATGTTTGCATCTATGTATAATTGCTTATGGACCGATAATGCTATGTCTTAAGAATGGAACCCTTTATCTAAAATCCCTTACGTCTTTTTATTACACGATTATGTAATTTATTTATTCCACTGTTTTTATATTTATTATTCATATTTCGACAAAACTTTGTTTTAGGATACGATTTTTGTTTTCTTATTACTCACTATTATTTCTTTGATCTGAATATGCTATGTGTAAGGTATTCTACATTTAAGTTTACAATTTTTACTTATGTATACTCCTTATGAATAGATCATTCTATGTCTTTAGGATAAATCGATTCATTCTAGATTCATAAGTCTGTAGAATACAATGCATATATACGTATTTATTATACTACTTCTGATTTTATGTTTGTATCTGTGTATAATTGCTTATGGACCGATAATGCTATGTCTTTAGGATGGAACCCTTTATCTAAAATCCCTTACGTCTTTTTATTACACGATTATGTAATTTATTTATTCCACTGTTTTTATATTTATTATTAATATTTCGACAAAACTTTGTTTTAGGATACGATTTTTGTTTTTTATTACTCACGTATTGTTTCTTTGATCTGAATATGCCATGTGTTAAGTATTCTACATTTAAGTTTACAATTTTTTACTTATGTATACTCCTTATGAATAGATCATTCTATGTCTTTAGGATAAAACGATTCATTCGAAATTCCCTATGTTTTTTTTATTAAAAATTTATGTAATGTATTTAATTTATCGTTCTTTTACTTATGTTTAATGATTCAAAAAAGTTATATATTTAGGATGCGATTTTTATATTATTAATATTTACTTATTTTTCTATTATCCAATTATGCTATGTATTTATTATAATAAATGTGCGATGATTATCTTACTTTATGTTTATGTCCTTTTAACTATGTACATATATGTATTTCCTTATGAATTGATAATTCTATGTCTTTAGGATAGAACGGTTCATTCGAAATTTATAAGTCTGTAGAATACAATGCATATATACGTATTTATTATACTACTTCTGATTTTATGTTTGCATCTATGTATAATTGCTTATGGACCGATAATGCTATGTCTTAAGAATGGAACCCTTTATCTAAAATCCCTTACGTCTTTTTATTACACGATTATGTAATTTATTTATTCCACTGTTTTTATATTTATTATTCATATTTCGACAAAACTTTGTTTTAGGATACGATTTTTGTTTTCTTATTACTCACTATTATTTCTTTGATCTGAATATGCTATGTGTAAGGTATTCTACATTTAAGTTTACAATTTTTACTTATGTATACTCCTTATGAATAGATCATTCTATGTCTTTAGGATAAATCGATTCATTCTAGATTCATAAGTCTGTAGAATACAATGCATATATACGTATTTATTATACTACTTCTGATTTTATGTTTGTATCTGTGTATAATTGCTTATGGACCGATAATGCTATGTCTTTAGGATGGAACCCTTTATCTAAAATCCCTTACGTCTTTTTATTACACGATTATGTAATTTATTTATTCCACTGTTTTTATATTTATTATTAATATTTCGACAAAACTTTGTTTTAGGATACGATTTTTGTTTTTTATTACTCACGTATTGTTTCTTTGATCTGAATATGCCATGTGTTAAGTATTCTACATTTAAGTTTACAATTTTTTACTTATGTATACTCCTTATGAATAGATCATTCTATGTCTTTAGGATAAAACGATTCATTCGAAATTCCCTATGTTTTTTTTATTAAAAATTTATGTAATGTATTTAATTTATCGTTCTTTTACTTATGTTTAATGATTCAAAAAAGTTATATATTTAGGATGCGATTTTTATATTATTAATATTTACTTATTTTTCTATTATCCAATTATGCTATGTATTTATTATAATAAATGTGCGATGATTATCTTACTTTATGTTTATGTCCTTTTAACTATGTACATATATGTATTTCCTTATGAATTGATAATTCTATGTCTTTAGGATAAAACGGTTCATTCGAAATTTATAAGTCTGTAGAATACAATGCATATATACGTATTTATTATACTACTTATGATTTTATGTTTGCATCTATGTATAATTGCTTATGGACCGATAATGCTATGTCTTTAGGATGGAACCCTTTATCTAAAATCCCTTACGTCTTTTTATTACACGATTATGTAAGTTATTTATTCCACTGTTTTTATATTTATTATTAATATTTCGACAAAACTTTGTTTTAGGATACGATTTTTGTTTTCTTATTACTCACGTATTATTTCTTTGATCTGAATATGCTATGTGTAAAGTATTCTACATTTAAGTTTAAAATTTTTACTTATGTATACTCCTTATGAATAGATCATTCTATGTCTTTAGGATAAAACGATTCATTCGAAATTCCCTATGTTTTTTTTATTAAAAATTTATGTAATGTATTTAATTTATCGTTCTTTTACTTATGTTTAATGATTCAAAAAAGTTATATATTTAGGATGCGATTTTTATATTATTAATATTTACTTATTTTTCTATTATCCAATTATGCTATGTATTTATTATAATAAATGTGCGATGATTATCTTACTTTATGTTTATGTCCTTTTAACTATGTACATATATGTATTTCCTTATGAATTGATAATTCTATGTCTTTAGGATAGAACGGTTCATTCGAAATTTATAAGTCTGTAGAATACAATGCATATATACGTATTTACTATACTACTTCTGATTTTATGTTTGCATCTATGTATAATTGCTTATGGACCGATAATGCTATGTCTTTAGGATGGAACCCTTTATCTAAAATCCCTTACGTCTTTTTAATACACGATTATGTAATTTATTTATTTCACTGCTTTTATATTTATTATTCATATTTCGACAAAACTTTGTTTTAGGATACGATTTTTGTTTTCTTATTACTCACTATTATTTCTTTGATCTGAATATGCTATGTGTAAGGTATTCTACATTTAAGTTTACAATTTTTACTTATGTATACTCCTTATGAATAGATCATTCTATGTCTTTAGGATAAATCGATTCATTCTAGATTCATAAGTCTGTAGAATACAATGCATATATACGTATTTATTATACTACTTCTGATTTTCTGTTTGTATCTATGTATAATTGCTTATGGACCGATAATGCTATGTCTTTAGGCTGGAACCCTATATCTAAAATCCCTTACGTCTTTTTATTACACGATTATGTAATTTATTTATTCCACTGTTTTTATATTTATTATTAATATTTCGACAAAACTTTGTTTTAGGATACGATTTTTGTTTTCTTATTACTCACGTATTATTTCTTTGATCTGAATATGCTATGTGTAAAGTATTCTACATTTAAGTTTAAAATTTTTACTTATGTATACTCCTTATGAATAGATCATTCTATGTCTTTAGGATAAAACGATTCATTCGAAATTCCCTATGTTTTTTTTATTAAAAATTTATGTAATGTATTTAATTTATCGTTCTTTTACTTATGTTTAATGATTCAAAAAAGTTATATATTTAGGATGCGATTTTTATATTATTAATATTTACTTATTTTTCTATTATCCAATTATGCTATGTATTTATTATAATAAATGTGCGATGATTATCTTACTTTATGTTTATGTCCTTTTAACTATGTACATATATGTATTTCCTTATGAATTGATAATTCTATGTCTTTAGGATAGAACGGTTCATTCGAAATTTATAAGTCTGTAGAATACAATGCATATATACGTATTTATTATACTACTTCTGATTTTATGTTTGCATCTATGTATAATTGCTTATGGACCGATAATGCTATGTCTTAAGAATGGAACCCTTTATCTAAAATCCCTTACGTCTTTTTATTACACGATTATGTAATTTATTTATTCCACTGTTTTTATATTTATTATTCATATTTCGACAAAACTTTGTTTTAGGATACAATTTTTGTTTTCTTATTACTCACTATTATTTCTTTGATCTGAATATGCTATGTGTAAGGTATTCTACATTTAAGTTTACAATTTTTACTTATGTATACTCCTTATGAATAGATCATTCTATGTCTTTAGGATAAATCGATTCATTCTAGATTCATAAGTCTGTAGAATACAATGCATATATACGTATTTATTATACTACTTCTGATTTTATGTTTGTATCTGTGTATAATTGCTTATGGACCGATAATGCTATGTCTTTAGGATGGAACCCTTTATCTAAAATCCCTTACGTCTTTTTATTACACGATTATGTAATTTATTTATTCCACTGTTTTTATATTTATTATTAACATTTCGACAAAACTTTGTTTTAGGGTACGATTTTCGTTTTCTTATTACTCACGTATTATTTCTTTGATCTGAATATGCTATGTGTAAAGTATTCTACATTTAAGTTTAAAATTTTTACTTATGTATACTCCTTATGAATAGATCATTCTATGTCTTTAGGATAAAACGATTCATTCGAAATTCCCTATGTTTTTTTTTATTAAAAATTTATGTAATGTATTTAATTTATCGTTCTTTTACTTATGTTAAATGATTCAAAAAAGTTATATATTTAGGATGCGATTTTTATATTATTAATATTTACTTATTTTTCTATTATCCAATTATGCTATGTATTTATTATAATAAATGTGCGATGATTATCTTACTTTATGTTTATGTCCTTTTAACTATGTACATATATGTATTTCCTTATGAATTGATAATTCTATGTCTTTAGGATAAAACGGTTCATTCGAAATTTATAAGTCTGTAGAATACAATGCATATATACGTATTTATTATACTACTTATGATTTTATGTTTGCATCTATGTATAATTGCTTATGGACCGATAATGCTATGTCTTTAGGATGGAACCCTTTATCTAAAATCCCTTACGTCTTTTTAATACACGATTATGTAATTTATTTATTCCACTGCTTTTATATTTATTATTCATATTTCGACAAAACTTTGTTTTAGGATACGATTTTTGTTTTCTTATTACTCACTATTATTTCTTTGATCTGAATATGCTATGTGTAAGGTATTCTACATTTAAGTTTACAATTTTTACTTATGTATACTCCTTATGAATAGATCATTCTATGTCTTTAGGATAAATCGATTCATTCTAGATTCATAAGTCTGTAGAATACAATGCATATATTTATTTATTTATTTATTATACTACTTCTGATTTTATGTTTGTATCTATGTATAATTGCTTATGGACCGATAATGCTATGTCTTTAGGATGGAACCCTTTATCTAAAATCCCTTACGTCTTTTTATTACACGATTATGTAATTTATTTATTCCACTGTTTTTATATTTATTATTAATATTTCGACAAAACTTTGTTTTAGGATACGATTTTTGTTTTCTTATTACTCACGTATTATTTCTTTGATCCGAATATGCTATGTGTAAAGTATTCTACATTTAAGTTTAAAATTTTTACTTATGTATACTCATTATGAATAGATCATTCTATGTCTTTAGGATAAAACGATTCATTCGAAATTCCCTATGTTTTTTTTATTAAAAATTTATGTAATGTATTTAATTTATCGTTCTTTTACTTATGTTTAATGATTCAAAAAAGTTATATATTTAGGATGCGATTTTTATATTATTAATATTTACTTATTTTTCTATTATCCAATTATGCTATGTATTTATTATAATAAATGTGCGATGATTATCTTACTTTATGTTTATGTCCTTTTAACTATGTACATATATGTATTTCCTTATGAATTGATAATTCTATGTCTTTAGGATAGAACGGTTCATTCGAAATTTATAAGTCTGTAGAATACAATGCATATATACGTATTTATTATACTACTTCTGATTTTATGTTTGCATCTATGTATAATTGCTTATGGACCGATAATGCTATGTCTTAAGAATGGAACCCTTTATCTAAAATCCCTTACGTCTTTTTATTACACGATTATGTAATTTATTTATTCCACTGTTTTTATATTTATTATTCATATTTCGACAAAACTTTGTTTTAGGATACGATTTTTGTTTTCTTATTACTCACTATTATTTCTTTGATCTGAATATGCTATGTGTAAGGTATTCTACATTTAAGTTTACAATTTTTACTTATGTATACTCCTTATGAATAGATCATTCTATGTCTTTAGGATAAATCGATTCATTCTAGATTCATAAGTCTGTAGAATACAATGCATATATACGTATTTATTATACTTCTTCTGATTTTATGTTTGTATCTGTGTATAATTGCTTATGGACCGATAATGCTATGTCTTTAGGATGGAACCCTTTATCTAAAATCCCTTACGTCTTTTTATTACACGATTATGTAATTTATTTATTCCACTGTTTTTATATTTATTATTAATATTTCGACAAAACTTTGTTTTAGGATACGATTTTTGTTTTCTTATTACTCACGTATTATTTCTTTGATCTGAATATGCTATGTGTAAAGTATTCTACATTTAAGTTTAAAATTTTTACTTATGTATACTCCTTATGAATAGATCATTCTATGTCTTTAGGATAAAACGATTCATTCGAAATTCCCTATGTTTTTTTTATTAAAAATTTATGTAATGTATTTAATTTATCGTTCTTTTACTTATGTTTAATGATTCAAAAAAGTTATATATTTAGGATGCGATTTTTATATTATTAATATTTACCTATTTTTCTATTATCCAATTATGTTAAGTATTTATTATAATAAATGTGCGATGATAATCTTACTTTATGTTTATGTCCTTTTAACTATTTACATATATGTATTTCCTTATGAATTGATAACTCTATGTCTTTAGGATAAAACGGTTCATTCGAAATTTATAAGTCTGTAGAATACAATGCATATATACGTATTTATTATACTACTTCTGATTTAATGTTTGTATGTATGTATAATTACTTATGGACCGATAATGCTATGACTTTAGGATGGAACCCTTTATCTAAAATCCCTTACGTCTTTTTATTACACGATTATGTAATTTATTTATTTCACTGTTTTTATATTTATTATTCATATTTCGACAAAACTTTGTTTTAGGATACGATTTTTGTTTTCTTATTACTCACTATTGTTTCTTTGATCTGAATATGCTATGTGTAAAGTATTCTACATTTAAGTTTAAAATTTTTACTTATGTATACTCCTTATGAATAGATCATTCTATGTCTTCAGGATAAAACGATTCATTCGAAATTCCCTATGTTTTTTTTTATTAAAAATTTGTATAATGTATTTAATTTATCGTTCTTTTACTTAAGTTTAATGATTCAAAAAAGTTATATATTTAGGATGCGATTTTTATATTACTAATATTTACCTATTTTTCTATTATCCAATTATGTTAAGTATTTATTATAATATATGTGCGATGATAATCTTACTTTATGTTTATGTCCTTTTAACTATGTACATATATGTATTTCCTTATGAATTGATAACTCTATGTCTTTAGGATAAAACGGTTCATTCGAAATTTATAAGTGTGTAGAATACAATGCATATATACGTATTTATTATACTACTTCTGATTTTATGTTTGTATGCATGCATAATTGCTTATGGACCTATAATGCTATGTCTTTAGGATGGAACCCTTTATCTAAAATCCCTTACGTCATTTTATTACACGATTATGTAATTTATTTATTCCACTCTTTTTATATTTATTATTCATATTTCGACAAAACTTTGTTTTAGGATACGAGTATTGTTTTCTTATTACTCACGTATTATTTCTTTGATTTGAATATGCTATGTGTAAGGTATTCTACATTTAAGTTAACAATTTTTACTTATGTATACTCCTTATGAATAGATCATTCTATGTCTTTAGGATAAATCGATTCATTCTAGATTCATAAGTCTGTAGAATACAATGCATATATACGTATTTATTATACTACTTCTGATTTTATGTTTGTATCTATGTATAATTGCTTATGGACCGATAATGCTATGTCTTTAGGATGGAACCCTTTATCTAAAATCCCTTACGTCTTTTTATTACACGATTATGTAATTTATTTATTCCACTGTTTTTATATTTATTATTAATATTTCGACAAAACTTTGTTTTAGGATACGATTTTTGTTTTCTTATTACTCACGTATTATTTCTTTGATCTGAATATGCTATGTGTAAAGTATTCTACATTTAAGTTTAAAATTTTTACTTATGTATACTCCTTATGAATAGATCATTCTATGTCTTTAGGATAAAACGATTCATTCGAAATTCCCTATGTTTTTTTTATTAAAAATTTATGTAATGTATTTAATTTATCGTTCTTTTACTTATGTTTAATGATTCAAAAAAGTTATATATTTAGGATGCGATTTTTATATTATTAATATTTACTTATTTTTCTATTATCCAATTATGCTATGTATTTATTATAATAAATGTGCGATGATTATCTTACTTTATGTTTATGTCCTTTTAACTATGTACATATATGTATTTCCTTATGAATTGATAATTCTATGTCTTTAGGATAAAACGGTTCATTCGAAATTTATAAGTCTGTAGAATACAATGCATATATACGTATTTGTTATACTACTTATGATTTTATGTTTGCATCTATGTATAATTGCTTATGGACCGATAATGCTATGTCTTTAGGATGGAACCCTTTATCTAAAATCCCTTACGTCTTTTTAATACACGATTATGTAATTTATTTATTCCACTGCTTTTATATTTATTATTCATATTTCGACAAAACTTTGTTTTAGGATACGATTTTTGTTTTCTTATTACTCACTATTATTTCTTTGATCTGAATATGCTATGTGTAAGGTATTCTACATTTAAGTTTACAATTTTTACTTATGTATACTCCTTATGAATAGATCATTCTATGTCTTTAGGATAAATCGATTCATTCTAGATTCATAAGTCTGTAGAATACAATGCATATATTTATTTATTTATTTATTATACTACTTCTGATTTTATGTTTGTATCTATGTATAATTGCTTATGGACCGATAATGCTATGTCTTTAGGATGGAACCCTTTATCTAAAATCCCTTACGTCTTTTTATTACACGATTATGTAATTTATTTATTCCACTGTTTTTATATTTATTATTAATATTTCGACAAAACTTTGTTTTAGGATACGATTTATGTTTTCTTATTACTCACGTATTATTTCTTTGATCCGAATATGCTATGTGTAAAGTATTCTACATTTAAGTTTAAAATTTTTACTTATGTATACTCATTATGAATAGATCATTCTATGTCTTTAGGATAAAACGATTCATTCGAAATTCCCTATGTTTTTTTTATTAAAAATTTATGTAATGTATTTAATTTATCGTTCTTTTACTTATGTTTAATGATTCAAAAAAGTTATATATTTAGGATGCGATTTTTATATTATTAATATTTACTTATTTTTCTATTATCCAATTATGCTATGTATTTATTATAATAAATGTGCGATGATTATCTTACTTTATGTTTATGTCCTTTTAACTATGTACATATATGTATTTCCTTATGAATTGATAATTCTATGTCTTTAGGATAGAACGGTTCATTCGAAATTTATAAGTCTGTAGAATACAATGCATATATACGTATTTATTATACTACTTCTGATTTTATGTTTGCATCTATGTATAATTGCTTATGGACCGATAATGCTATGTCTTAAGAATGGAACCCTTTATCTAAAATCCCTTACGTCTTTTTATTACACGATTATGTAATTTATTTATTCCACTGTTTTTATATTTATTATTCATATTTCGACAAAACTTTGTTTTAGGATACGATTTTTGTTTTCTTATTACTCACTATTATTTCTTTGATCTGAATATGCTATGTGTAAGGTATTCTACATTTAAGTTTACAATTTTTACTTATGTATACTCCTTATGAATAGATCATTCTATGTCTTTAGGATAAATCGATTCATTCTAGATTCATAAGTCTGTAGAATACAATGCATATATACGTATTTATTATACTACTTCTGATTTTATGTTTGTATCTGTGTATAATTGCTTATGGACCGATAATGCTATGTCTTTAGGATGGAACCCTTTATCTAAAATCCCTTACGTCTTTTTATTACACGATTATGTAATTTATTTATTCCACTGTTTTTATATTTATTATTAATATTTCGACAAAACTTTGTTTTAGGATACGATTTTTGTTTTCTTATTACTCACGTATTATTTCTTTGATCTGAATATGCTATGTGTAAAGTATTCTACATTTAAGTTTAAAATTTTTACTTATGTATACTCCTTATGAATAGATCATTCTATGTCTTTAGGATAAAACGATTCATTCGAAATTCCCTATGTTTTTTTTTATTAAAAATTTATGTAATGTATTTAATTTATCGTTCTTTTACTTATGTTAAATGATTCAAAAAAGTTATATATTTAGGATGCGATTTTTATATTATTAATATTTACTTATTTTTCTATTATCCAATTATGCTATGTATTTATTATAATAAATGTGCGATGATTATCTTACTTTATGTTTATGTACTTTTAACTATGTACATATATGTATTTCCTTATGAATTGATAATTCTATGTCTTTAGGATAAAACGGTTCATTCGAAATTTATAAGTCTGTAGAATACAATGCATATATACGTATTTATTATACTACTTATGATTTTATGTTTGCATCTATGTATAATTGCTTATGGACCGATAATGCTATGACTTTAGGATGGAACCCTTTATCTAAAATCCCTTACGTCTTTTTATTACACGATTATGTAATTTATTTATTTCACTGTTTTTATATTTATTATTCATATTTCGACAAAACTTTGTTTTAGGATACGATTTTTGTTTTCTTATTACTCACTATTATTTCTTTGATCTGAATATTCTATGTGTAAAGTATTCTACATTTAAGTTTAAAATTTTTACTTATGTATACTCCTTATGAATAGATCATTCTATGTCTTCAGGATAAAACGATTCATTCGAAATTCCCTATGTTTTTTTTTATTAAAAATTTGTATAATGTATTTAATTTATCGTTCTTTTACTTAAGTTTAATGATTCAAAAAAGTTATATATTTAGGATGCGATTTTTATATTACTAATATTTACCTATTTTTCTATTATCCAATTATGTTAAGTATTTATTATAATATATGTGCGATGATAATCTTACTTTATGTTTATGTCCTTTTAACTATGTACATATATGTATTTCCTTATGAATTGATAACTCTATGTCTTTAGGATAAAACGGTTCATTCGAAATTTATAAGTGTGTAGAATACAATGCATATATACGTATTTATTATACTACTTCTGATTTTATGTTTGTATGCATGCATAATTGCTTATGGACCAATAATGCTATGTCTTTAGGATGGAACCCTTTATCTAAAATCCCTTACGTCATTTTATTACACGATTATGTAATTTATTTATTCCACTCTTTTTATATTTATTATTCATATTTCGACAAAACTTTGTTTTAGGATACGAGTATTGTTTTCTTATTACTCACGTATTATTTCTTTGATCTGAATATGCTATGTGTAAGGTATTCTACATTTAAGTTAACAATTTTTACTTATGTATACTCCTTATGAATAGATCATTCTATGTCTTTAGGATAAATCGATTCATTCTAGATTCATAAGTCTGTAGAATACAATGCATATATACGTATTTATTATACTACTTCTGATTTTATGTTTGTATCTATGTATAATTGCTTATGGACCGATAATGCTATGTCTTTAGGATGGAACCCTTTATCTAAAATCCTTTACGTCTTTTTATTACACGATTATGTAATTTATTTATTCCACTGTTTTTATATTTATTATTAATATTTCGACAAAACTTTGTTTTAGGATACGATTTTTGTTTTCTTATTACTCACGTATTATTTCTTTGATCTGAATATGCTATGTGTAAAGTATTCTACATTTAAGTTTAAAATTTTTACTTATGTATACTCCTTATGAATAGATCATTCTATGTCTTTAGGATAAAACGATTCATTCGAAATTCCCTATGTTTTTTTTATTAAAAATTTATGTAATGTATTTAATTTATCGTTCTTTTACTTATGTTTAATGATTCAAAAAAGTTATATATTTAGGATGCGATTTTTATATTATTAATATTTACTTATTTTTCTATTATCCAATTATGCTATGTATTTATTATAATAAATGTGCGATGATTATCTTACTTTATGTTTATGTCCTTTTAACTATGTACATATATGTATTTCCTTATGAATTGATAATTCTATGTCTTTAGGATAAAACGGTTCATTCGAAATTTATAAGTCTGTAGAATACAATGCATATATACGTATTTGTTATACTACTTATGATTTTATGTTTGCATCTATGTATAATTGCTTATGGACCGATAATGCTATGTCTTTAGGATGGAACCCTTTATCTAAAATCCCTTACGTCTTTTTAATACACGATTATGTAATTTATTTATTCCACTGCTTTTATATTTATTATTCATATTTCGACAAAACTTTGTTTTAGGATACGATTTTTGTTTTCTTATTACTCACTATTATTTCTTTGATCTGAATATGCTATGTGTAAGGTATTCTACATTTAAGTTTACAATTTTTACTTATGTATACTCCTTATGAATAGATCATTCTATGTCTTTAGGATAAATCGATTCATTCTAGATTCATAAGTCTGTAGAATACAATGCATATATTTATTTATTTATTTATTATACTACTTCTGATTTTATGTTTGTATCTATGTATAATTGCTTATGGACCGATAATGCTATGTCTTTAGGATGGAACCCTTTATCTAAAATCCCTTACGTCTTTTTATTACACGATTATGTAATTTATTTATTCCACTGTTTTTATATTTATTATTAATATTTCGACAAAACTTTGTTTTAGGATACGATTTATGTTTTCTTATTACTCACGTATTATTTCTTTGATCCGAATATGCTATGTGTAAAGTATTCTACATTTAAGTTTAAAATTTTTACTTATGTATACTCATTATGAATAGATCATTCTATGTCTTTAGGATAAAACGATTCATTCGAAATTCCCTATGTTTTTTTTATTAAAAATTTATGTAATGTATTTAATTTATCGTTCTTTTACTTATGTTTAATGATTCAAAAAAGTTATATATTTAGGATGCGATTTTTATATTATTAATATTTACTTATTTTTCTATTATCCAATTATGCTATGTATTTATTATAATAAATGTGCGATGATTATCTTACTTTATGTTTATGTCCTTTTAACTATGTACATATATGTATTTCCTTATGAATTGATAATTCTATGTCTTTAGGATAGAACGGTTCATTCGAAATTTATAAGTCTGTAGAATACAATGCATATATACGTATTTATTATACTACTTCTGATTTTATGTTTGCATCTATGTATAATTGCTTATGGACCGATAATGCTATGTCTTAAGAATGGAACCCTTTATCTAAAATCCCTTACGTCTTTTTATTACACGATTATGTAATTTATTTATTCCACTGTTTTTATATTTATTATTCATATTTCGACAAAACTTTGTTTTAGGATACGATTTTGTTTTCTTATTACTCACTATTATTTCTTTGATCTGAATATGCTATGTGTAAGGTATTCTACATTTAAGTTTACAATTTTTACTTATGTATACTCCTTATGAATAGATCATTCTATGTCTTTAGGATAAATCGATTCATTCTAGATTCATAAGTCTGTAGAATACAATGCATATATACGTATTTATTATACTACTTCTGATTTTATGTTTGTATGCATGCATAATTGCTTATGGACCAATAATGCTATGTCTTTAGGATGGAACCCTTTATCTAAAATCCCTTACGTCATTTTATTACACGATTATGTAATTTATTTATTCCACTCTTTTTATATTTATTATTCATATTTCGACAAAACTTTGTTTTAGGATACGAGTATTGTTTTCTTATTACTCACGTATTATTTCTTTGATCTGAATATGCTATGTGTAAGGTATTCTACATTTAAGTTAACAATTTTTACTTATGTATACTCCTTATGAATAGATCATTCTATGTCTTTAGGATAAATCGATTCATTCTAGATTCATAAGTCTGTAGAATACAATGCATATATACGTATTTATTATACTACTTCTGATTTTATGTTTGTATCTATGTATAATTGCTTATGGACCGATAATGCTATGTCTTTAGGATGGAACCCTTTATCTAAAATCCTTTACGTCTTTTTATTACACGATTATGTAATTTATTTATTCCACTGTTTTTATATTTATTATTAATATTTCGACAAAACTTTGTTTTAGGATACGATTTTTGTTTTCTTATTACTCACGTATTATTTCTTTGATCTGAATATGCTATGTGTAAAGTATTCTACATTTAAGTTTAAAATTTTTACTTATGTATACTCCTTATGAATAGATCATTCTATGTCTTTAGGATAAAACGATTCATTCGAAATTCCCTATGTTTTTTTTATTAAAAATTTATGTAATGTATTTAATTTATCGTTCTTTTACTTATGTTTAATGATTCAAAAAAGTTATATATTTAGGATGCGATTTTTATATTATTAATATTTACTTATTTTTCTATTATCCAATTATGCTATGTATTTATTATAATAAATGTGCGATGATTATCTTACTTTATGTTTATGTCCTTTTAACTATGTACATATATGTATTTCCTTATGAATTGATAATTCTATGTCTTTAGGATAAAACGGTTCATTCGAAATTTATAAGTCTGTAGAATACAATGCATATATACGTATTTGTTATACTACTTATGATTTTATGTTTGCATCTATGTATAATTGCTTATGGACCGATAATGCTATGTCTTTAGGATGGAACCCTTTATCTAAAATCCCTTACGTCTTTTTAATACACGATTATGTAATTTATTTATTCCACTGCTTTTATATTTATTATTCATATTTCGACAAAACTTTGTTTTAGGATACGATTTTTGTTTTCTTATTACTCACTATTATTTCTTTGATCTGAATATGCTATGTGTAAGGTATTCTACATTTAAGTTTACAATTTTTACTTATGTATACTCCTTATGAATAGATCATTCTATGTCTTTAGGATAAATCGATTCATTCTAGATTCATAAGTCTGTAGAATACAATGCATATATTTATTTATTTATTTATTATACTACTTCTGATTTTATGTTTGTATCTATGTATAATTGCTTATGGACCGATAATGCTATGTCTTTAGGATGGAACCCTTTATCTAAAATCCCTTACGTCTTTTTATTACACGATTATGTAATTTATTTATTCCACTGTTTTTATATTTATTATTAATATTTCGACAAAACTTTGTTTTAGGATACGATTTATGTTTTCTTATTACTCACGTATTATTTCTTTGATCCGAATATGCTATGTGTAAAGTATTCTACATTTAAGTTTAAAATTTTTACTTATGTATACTCATTATGAATAGATCATTCTATGTCTTTAGGATAAAACGATTCATTCGAAATTCCCTATGTTTTTTTTATTAAAAATTTATGTAATGTATTTAATTTATCGTTCTTTTACTTATGTTTAATGATTCAAAAAAGTTATATATTTAGGATGCGATTTTTATATTATTAATATTTACTTATTTTTCTATTATCCAATTATGCTATGTATTTATTATAATAAATGTGCGATGATTATCTTACTTTATGTTTATGTCCTTTTAACTATGTACATATATGTATTTCCTTATGAATTGATAATTCTATGTCTTTAGGATAGAACGGTTCATTCGAAATTTATAAGTCTGTAGAATACAATGCATATATACGTATTTATTATACTACTTCTGATTTTATGTTTGCATCTATGTATAATTGCTTATGGACCGATAATGCTATGTCTTAAGAATGGAACCCTTTATCTAAAATCCCTTACGTCTTTTTATTACACGATTATGTAATTTATTTATTCCACTGTTTTTATATTTATTATTCATATTTCGACAAAACTTTGTTTTAGGATACGATTTTGTTTTCTTATTACTCACTATTATTTCTTTGATCTGAATATGCTATGTGTAAGGTATTCTACATTTAAGTTTACAATTTTTACTTATGTATACTCCTTATGAATAGATCATTCTATGTCTTTAGGATAAATCGATTCATTCTAGATTCATAAGTCTGTAGAATACAATGCATATATACGTATTTATTATACTACTTCTGATTTTATGTTTGTATCTGTGTATAATTGCTTATGGACCGATAATGCTATGTCTTTAGGATGGAACCCTTTATCTAAAATCCCTTACGTCTTTTTATTACACGATTATGTAATTTATTTATTCCACTGTTTTTATATTTATTATTAATATTTCGACAAAACTTTGTTTTAGGATACGATTTTTGTTTTCTTATTACTCACGTATTATTTCTTTGATCTGAATATGCTATGTGTAAAGTATTCTACATTTAAGTTTAAAATTTTTACTTATGTATACTCCTTATGAATAGATCATTCTATGTCTTTAGGATAAAACGATTCATTCGAAATTCCCTATGTTTTTTTTTATTAAAAATTTATGTAATGTATTTAATTTATCGTTCTTTTACTTATGTTAAATGATTCAAAAAAGTTATATATTTAGGATGCGATTTTTATATTATTAATATTTACTTATTTTTCTATTATCCAATTATGCTATGTATTTATTATAATAAATGTGCGATGATTATCTTACTTTATGTTTATGTACTTTTAACTATGTACATATATGTATTTCCTTATGAATTGATAATTCTATGTCTTTAGGATAAAACGGTTCATTCGAAATTTATAAGTCTGTAGAATACAATGCATATATACGTATTTATTATACTACTTATGATTTTATGTTTGCATCTATGTATAATTGCTTATGGACCGATAATGCTATGACTTTAGGATGGAACCCTTTATCTAAAATCCCTTACGTCTTTTTATTACACGATTATGTAATTTATTTATTTCACTGTTTTTATATTTATTATTCATATTTCGACAAAACTTTGTTTTAGGATACGATTTTTGTTTTCTTATTACTCACTATTATTTCTTTGATCTGAATATGCTATGTGTAAAGTATTCTACATTTAAGTTTAAAATTTTTACTTATGTATACTCCTTATGAATAGATCATTCTATGTCTTCAGGATAAAACGATTCATTCGAAATTCCCTATGTTTTTTTTTATTAAAAATTTGTATAATGTATTTAATTTATCGTTCTTTTACTTAAGTTTAATGATTCAAAAAAGTTATATATTTAGGATGCGATTTTTATATTACTAATATTTACCTATTTTTCTATTATCCAATTATGTTAAGTATTTATTATAATATATGTGCGATGATAATCTTACTTTATGTTTATGTCCTTTTAACTATGTACATATATGTATTTCCTTATGAATTGATAACTCTATGTCTTTAGGATAAAACGGTTCATTCGAAATTTATAAGTGTGTAGAATACAATGCATATATACGTATTTATTATACTACTTCTGATTTTATGTTTGTATGCATGCATAATTGCTTATGGACCAATAATGCTATGTCTTTAGGATGGAACCCTTTATCTAAAATCCCTTACGTCATTTTATTACACGATTATGTAATTTATTTATTCCACTCTTTTTATATTTATTATTCATATTTCGACAAAACTTTGTTTTAGGATACGAGTATTGTTTTCTTATTACTCACGTATTATTTCTTTGATCTGAATATGCTATGTGTAAGGTATTCTACATTTAAGTTAACAATTTTTACTTATGTATACTCCTTATGAATAGATCATTCTATGTCTTTAGGATAAATCGATTCATTCTAGATTCATAAGTCTGTAGAATACAATGCATATATACGTATTTATTATACTACTTCTGATTTTATGTTTGTATCTATGTATAATTGCTTATGGACCGATAATGCTATGTCTTTAGGATGGAACCCTTTATCTAAAATCCTTTACGTCTTTTTATTACACGATTATGTAATTTATTTATTCCACTGTTTTTATATTTATTATTAATATTTCGACAAAACTTTGTTTTAGGATACGATTTTTGTTTTCTTATTACTCACGTATTATTTCTTTGATCTGAATATGCTATGTGTAAAGTATTCTACATTTAAGTTTAAAATTTTTACTTATGTATACTCCTTATGAATAGATCATTCTATGTCTTTAGGATAAAACGATTCATTCGAAATTCCCTATGTTTTTTTTATTAAAAATTTATGTAATGTATTTAATTTATCGTTCTTTTACTTATGTTTAATGATTCAAAAAAGTTATATATTTAGGATGCGATTTTTATATTATTAATATTTACTTATTTTTCTATTATCCAATTATGCTATGTATTTATTATAATAAATGTGCGATGATTATCTTACTTTATGTTTATGTCCTTTTAACTATGTACATATATGTATTTCCTTATGAATTGATAATTCTATGTCTTTAGGATAAAACGGTTCATTCGAAATTTATAAGTCTGTAGAATACAATGCATATATACGTATTTATTATACTACTTCTGATTTTATGTTTGCATCTATGTATAATTGCTTATGGACCGATAATGCTATGTCTTTAGGATGGAACCCTTTATCTAAAATCCCTTACGTCTTTTTATTACACGATTATGTAAGTTATTTATTCCACTGTTTTTATATTTATTATTAATATTTCGACAAAACTTTGTTTTAGGATACGATTTTTGTTTTCTTATTACTCACGTATTATTTCTTTGATCTGAATATGCTATGTGTAAAGTATTCTACATTTAAGTTTAAAATGTATACTCCTTATGAATAGATCATTCTATGTCTTCAGGGTAAAACGATTCATTCGAAATTCCCTATGTTTTTTTTTATTAAAAATTTATATAATGTATTTAATTTATCGTTCTTTTACTTAAGTTTAATGATTCAAAAAAGTTATATATTTAGGATGCGATTTTTATATTACTAATATTTACCTATTTTTCTATTATCCAATTATGTTAAGTATTTATTATAATAAATGTGCGATGATAATCTTACTTTATGTTTATGTCCTTTTAACTATGTACATATATGTATTTCCTTATGAATTGATAACTCTGTCTTTAGGATAAAACGGTTTATTCGAAATTTATAAGTGTGTAGAATACAATGCATATATACGTATTTATTATACTACTTCTGATTTTATGTTTGTATGCATGCATAATTGCTTATGGACCGATAATGCTATGTCTTTAGGATGGAACCCTTTATCTAAAATCCCTTACGTCATTTTATTACACGATTATGTAATTTATTTATTCCACTCTTTTTATATTTATTATTCATATTTCGACAAAACTTTGTTTTAGGATACGAGTATTGTTTTCTTATTACTCACGTATTATTTCTTTGATCTGAATATGCTATGTGTAAGGTATTCTACATTTAAGTTTACAATTTTTACTTATGTATACTCCTTATGAATTGATAATTCTATGTCTTTAGGATAAAACGGTTCATTCGAAATTTATAAGTCTGTAGAATACAATGCATATATACGTATTTATTATACTACTTCTGATTTTATGTTTGCATCTATGTATAATTGCTTATGGACCGATAATGCTATGTCTTTAGGATGGAACCCTTTATCTAAAATCCCTTACGTCTTTTTATTACACGATTATGTAATTTATTTATTCCACTGTTTTTATATTTATTATTAATATTTCGACAAAACTTTGTTTTAGGATACGATTTTTGTTTTCTTATTACTCACGTATTATTTCTTTGATCTGAATATGCTATGTGTAAAGTATTCTACATTTAAGTTTAAAATTTTTACTTATGTATACTCCTTATGAATAGATCATTCTATGTCTTTAGGATAAAACGATTCATTCGAAATTCCCTATGTTTTTTTTATTAAAAATTTATGTAATGTATTTAATTTATCGTTCTTTTACTTATGTTAAATGATTCAAAAAAGTTATATATTTAGGATGCGATTTTTATATTATTAATATTTACTTATTTTTCTATTATCCAATTATGCTATGTATTTATTATAATAAATGTGCGATGATTATCTTACTTTATGTTTATGTCCTTTTAACTATGTACATATATGTATTTCCTTATGAATTGATAATTCTATGTCTTTAGGATAAAACGGTTCATTCGAAATTTATAAGTCTGTAGAATACAATGCATATATACGTATTTATTATACTACTTCTGATTTTATGTTTGCATCTATGTATAATTGCTTATGGACCGATAATGCTATGTCTTTAGGATGGAACCCTTTATCTAAAATCCCTTACGTCTTTTTATTACACGATTATGTAAGTTATTTATTCCACTGTTTTTATATTTATTATTAATATTTCGACAAAACTTTGTTTTAGGATACGATTTTTGTTTTCTTATTACTCACGTATTATTTCTTTGATCTGAATATGCTATGTGTAAAGTATTCTACATTTAAGTTTAAAATGTATACTCCTTATGAATAGATCATTCTATGTCTTCAGGGTAAAACGATTCATTCGAAATTCCCTATGTTTTTTTTTATTAAAAATTTATATAATGTATTTAATTTATCGTTCTTTTACTTAAGTTTAATGATTCAAAAAAGTTATATATTTAGGATGCGATTTTTATATTACTAATATTTACCTATTTTTCTATTATCCAATTATGTTAAGTATTTATTATAATAAATGTGCGATGATAATCTTACTTTATGTTTATGTCCTTTTAACTATGTACATATATGTATTTCCTTATGAATTGATAACTCTGTCTTTAGGATAAAACGGTTTATTCGAAATTTATAAGTGTGTAGAATACAATGCATATATACGTATTTATTATACTACTTCTGATTTTATGTTTGTATGCATGCATAATTGCTTATGGACCGATAATGCTATGTCTTTAGGATGGAACCCTTTATCTAAAATCCCTTACGTCATTTTATTACACGATTATGTAATTTATTTATTCCACTCTTTTTATATTTATTATTCATATTTCGACAAAACTTTGTTTTAGGATACGAGTATTGTTTTCTTATTACTCACGTATTATTTCTTTGATCTGAATATGCTATGTGTAAGGTATTCTACATTTAAGTTTACAATTTTTACTTATGTATACTCCTTATGAATTGATAATTCTATGTCTTTAGGATAAAACGGTTCATTCGAAATTTATAAGTCTGTAGAATACAATGCATATATACGTATTTATTATACTACTTCTGATTTTATGTTTGCATCTATGTATAATTGCTTATGGACCGATAATGCTATGTCTTTAGGATGGAACCCTTTATCTAAAATCCCTTACGTCTTTTTATTACACGATTATGTAATTTATTTATTCCACTGTTTTTATATTTATTATTAATATTTCGACAAAACTTTGTTTTAGGATACGATTTTTGTTTTCTTATTACTCACGTATTATTTCTTTGATCTGAATATGCTATGTGTAAAGTATTCTACATTTAAGTTTAAAATTTTTACTTATGTATACTCCTTATGAATAGATCATTCTATGTCTTTAGGATAAAACGATTCATTCGAAATTCCCTATGTTTTTTTTATTAAAAATTTATGTAATGTATTTAATTTATCGTTCTTTTACTTATGTTTAATGATTCAAAAAAGTTATATATTTAGGATGCGATTTTTATATTATTAATATTTACTTATTTTTCTATTATCCAATTATGCTATGTATTTATTATAATAAATGTGCGATGATTATCTTACTTTATGTTTATGTCCTTTTAACTATGTACATATATGTATTTCCTTATGAATTGATAATTCTATGTCTTTAGGATAAAACGGTTCATTCGAAATTTATAAGTCTGTAGAATACAATGCATATATACGTATTTATTATACTACTTCTGATTTTATGTTTGCATCTATGTATAATTGCTTATGGACCGATAATGCTATGTCTTTAGGATGGAACCCTTTATCTAAAATCCCTTACGTCTTTTTATTACACGATTATGTAAGTTATTTATTCCACTGTTTTTATATTTATTATTAATATTTCGACAAAACTTTGTTTTAGGATACGATTTTTGTTTTCTTATTACTCACGTATTATTTCTTTGATCTGAATATGCTATGTGTAAAGTATTCTACATTTAAGTTTAAAATTTTTACTTATGTATACTCCTTATGAATAGATCATTCTATGTCTTTAGGATAAAACGATTCATTCGAAATTCCCTATGTTTTTTTTATTAAAAATTTATGTAATGTATTTAATTTATCGTTCTTTTACTTATGTTTAATGATTCAAAAAAGTTATATATTTAGGATGCGATTTTTATATTATTAATATTTACTTATTTTTCTATTATCCAATTATGCTATGTATTTATTATAATAAATGTGCGATGATTATCTTACTTTATGTTTATGTCCTTTTAACTATGTACATAAATGTATTTCCTTATGAATTGATAATTCTATGTCTTTAGGATAGAACGGTTCATTCGAAATTTATAAGTCTGTAGAATACAATGCATATATACGTATTTATTATACTACTTCTGATTTTATGTTTGCATCTATGTATAATTGCTTATGGACCGATAATGCTATGTCTTTAGGATGGAACCCTTTATCTAAAATCCCTTACGTCTTTTTATTACACGATTATGTAAGTTATTTATTCCACTGTTTATATTTATTATTAATATTTCGACAAAACTTTGTTTTAGGATACGATTTTTGTTTTCTTATTACTCACGTATTATTTCTTTGATCTGAATATGCTATGTGTAAAGTATTCTACATTTAAGTTTAAAATGTATACTCCTTATGAATAGATCATTCTATGTCTTCAGGGTAAAACGATTCATTCGAAATTCCCTATGTTTTTTTTTATTAAAAATTTATATAATGTATTTAATTTATCGTTCTTTTACTTAAGTTTAATGATTCAAAAAAGTTATATATTTAGGATGCGATTTTTATATTACTAATATTTACCTAATTTTCTATTATCCAATTATGTTAAGTATTTATTATAATAAATGTGCGATGATAATCTTACTTTATGTTTATGTCCTTTTAACTATGTACATATATGTATTTCCTTATGAATTGATAACTCTGTCTTTAGGATAAAACGGTTTATTCGAAATTTATAAGTGTGTAGAATACAATGCATATATACGTATTTATTATACTACTTCTGATTTTATGTTTGTATGCATGCATAATTGCTTATGGACCGATAATGCTATGTCTTTAGGATGGAACCCTTTATCTAAAATCCCTTACGTCATTTTATTACACGATTATGTAATTTATTTATTCCACTCTTTTTATATTTATTATTCATATTTCGACAAAACTTTGTTTTAGGATACGAGTATTGTTTTCTTATTACTCACGTATTATTTCTTTGATCTGAATATGCTATGTGTAAGGTATTCTACATTTAAGTTTACAATTTTTACTTATGTATACTCCTTATGAATTGATAATTCTATGTCTTTAGGATAAAACGGTTCATTCGAAATTTATAAGTCTGTAGAATACAATGCATATATACGTATTTATTATACTACTTCTGATTTTATGTTTGCATCTATGTATAATTGCTTATGGACCGATAATGCTATGTCTTTAGGATGGAACCCTTTATCTAAAATCCCTTACGTCTTTTTATTACACGATTATGTAAGTTATTTATTCCACTGTTTTTATATTTATTATTAATATTTCGACAAAACTTTGTTTTAGGATACGATTTGTGTTTTCTTATTACTCACGTATTATTTCTTTGATCTGAATATGCTATGTGTAAAGTATTCTACATTTAAGTTTAAAATTTTTACTTATGTATACTCCTTATGAATAGATCATTCTATGTCTTTAGGATAAAACGATTCATTCGAAATTCTCTATGTTTTTTTTATTAAAAATTTATGTAATGTATTTAATTTATCGTTCTTTTACTTATGTTTAATGATTCAAAAAAGTTATATATTTAGGAAGCGATTTTTATATTATTAATATTTACTTATTTTTCTATTATCCAATTATGCTATGTATTTATTATAATAAATGTGCGATGATTATCTTACTTTATGTTTATGTCCTTTTAACTATGTACATATATGTATTTCCTTATGAATTGATAATTCTATGTCTTTAGGATAAAACGGTTCATTCGAAATTTATAAGTCTGTAGAATACAATGCATATATACGTATTTATTATACTACTTCTGATTTTATGTTTGTATCTATGTATAATTGCTTATGGACCGATAATGCTGTCTTTAGGATGGAACCCTTTATCTAAAATCCCCTACGTCTTTTTATTACACGATCATGTAATTTATTTAATCCACTGTTTTTATATTTACTATTCGTATTTCGACAAAACTTTGTTTTAGGATACGATTTTTGTTTTCTTATTACTTACGTATTATTTCTTTGATTTGATCTAAGTTTACAATTTTTACTTATGTATATTTCCTTATGAATAGATAATTCTATGTCTTTAGGATAAAACGATTCATTCGAAGTTCCCTGTTTTTTTTTTATTGAAAGTTTGTATAATGTATTTAATTCATCGTTCTTTTAATTAAGTTTAATGATTCAAGAAAGTTACACATTTAGAATGGGATTTTTATTTTATTAATATTTACTTATTTTTCTATTATCCAATTATGCTATGTATTTATTTTAATAAATGTGTGATGATAATCTTACTTTATGTTTATGTCCTCTTAACTATGTACATATATGTATTTCCTTATGAATTGATAACTCTATGTCTTTAGGATAAAACGGTTCATTCGAAATTTATAAGTCTGTAGAATACAATGCATATATACGTATTTATTATACTACTTCTGATTTAATGTTTGTATGTATGTATAATTACTTATGGACCGATAATGCTATGTCTTTAGGATGGAACCCTTTATCTAAAATCCCTTACGTCTTTTTATTACACGATTATGTAATTTATTTATTCCACTGTTTTTATATTTATTATTCATATTTCGACAAAACTTTGTTTTAGGATACGATTTTTGTTTTCTTGTTACTCACTATTATTTCTTCTGATTTTATGTTTGTATCTATGTATAATTGCTTATGGACCAATAATGCTATGTCTTTAGGATGGAACCCTTTATCTAAAATCCCTTACGTCTTTTTATTACACGATTATGTAAGTTATTTATTCCACTGTTTTTATATTTATTATTAATATTTCGACAAAACTTTGTTTTAGGATACGATTTTTGTTTTCTTATTACTCACGTATTATTTCTTTGATCTGAATATGCTATGTGTAAAGTATTCTACATTTAAGTTTAAAATTTTTACTTATGTATACTCCTTATGAATAGATCATTCTATGTCTTTAGGATAAAACGATTCATTCGAAATTCCCTATGTTTTTTTTATTAAAAATTTATGTAATGTATTTAATTTATCGTTCTTTTACTTATGTTTAATGATTCAAAAAAGTTATATATTTAGGATGCGATTTTTATATTATTAATATTTACTTATTTTTCTATTATCCAATTATGCTATGTATTTATTATAATAAATGTGCGATGATTATCTTACTTTATGTTTATGTCCTTTTAACTATGTACATAAATGTATTTCCTTATGAATTGATAATTCTATGTCTTTAGGATAGAACGGTTCATTCGAAATTTATAAGTCTGTAGAATACAATGCATATATACGTATTTATTATACTACTTCTGATTTTATGTTTGCATCTATGTATAATTGCTTATGGACCGATAATGCTATGTCTTTAGGATGGAACCCTTTATCTAAAATCCCTTACGTCTTTTTATTACACGATTATGTAAGTTATTTATTCCACTGTTTATATTTATTATTAATATTTCGACAAAACTTTGTTTTAGGATACGATTTTTGTTTTCTTATTACTCACGTATTATTTCTTTGATCTGAATATGCTATGTGTAAAGTATTCTACATTTAAGTTTAAAATGTATACTCCTTATGAATAGATCATTCTATGTCTTCAGGGTAAAACGATTCATTCGAAATTCCCTATGTTTTTTTTTATTAAAAATTTATATAATGTATTTAATTTATCGTTCTTTTACTTAAGTTTAATGATTCAAAAAAGTTATATATTTAGGATGCGATTTTTATATTACTAATATTTACCTAATTTTCTATTATCCAATTATGTTAAGTATTTATTATAATAAATGTGCGATGATAATCTTACTTTATGTTTATGTCCTTTTAACTATGTACATATATGTATTTCCTTATGAATTGATAACTCTGTCTTTAGGATAAAACGGTTTATTCGAAATTTATAAGTGTGTAGAATACAATGCATATATACGTATTTATTATACTACTTCTGATTTTATGTTTGTATGCATGCATAATTGCTTATGGACCGATAATGCTATGTCTTTAGGATGGAACCCTTTATCTAAAATCCCTTACGTCATTTTATTACACGATTATGTAATTTATTTATTCCACTCTTTTTATATTTATTATTCATATTTCGACAAAACTTTGTTTTAGGATACGAGTATTGTTTTCTTATTACTCACGTATTATTTCTTTGATCTGAATATGCTATGTGTAAGGTATTCTACATTTAAGTTTACAATTTTTACTTATGTATACTCCTTATGAATTGATAATTCTATGTCTTTAGGATAAAACGGTTCATTCGAAATTTATAAGTCTGTAGAATACAATGCATATATACGTATTTATTATACTACTTCTGATTTTATGTTTGCATCTATGTATAATTGCTTATGGACCGATAATGCTATGTCTTTAGGATGGAACCCTTTATCTAAAATCCCTTACGTCTTTTTATTACACGATTATGTAAGTTATTTATTCCACTGTTTTTATATTTATTATTAATATTTCGACAAAACTTTGTTTTAGGATACGATTTGTGTTTTCTTATTACTCACGTATTATTTCTTTGATCTGAATATGCTATGTGTAAAGTATTCTACATTTAAGTTTAAAATTTTTACTTATGTATACTCCTTATGAATAGATCATTCTATGTCTTTAGGATAAAACGATTCATTCGAAATTCTCTATGTTTTTTTTATTAAAAATTTATGTAATGTATTTAATTTATCGTTCTTTTACTTATGTTTAATGATTCAAAAAAGTTATATATTTAGGAAGCGATTTTTATATTATTAATATTTACTTATTTTTCTATTATCCAATTATGCTATGTATTTATTATAATAAATGTGCGATGATTATCTTACTTTATGTTTATGTCCTTTTAACTATGTACATATATGTATTTCCTTATGAATTGATAATTCTATGTCTTTAGGATAAAACGGTTCATTCGAAATTTATAAGTCTGTAGAATACAATGCATATATACGTATTTATTATACTACTTCTGATTTTATGTTTGTATCTATGTATAATTGCTTATGGACCGATAATGCTGTCTTTAGGATGGAACCCTTTATCTAAAATCCCCTACGTCTTTTTATTACACGATCATGTAATTTATTTAATCCACTGTTTTTATATTTACTATTCGTATTTCGACAAAACTTTGTTTTAGGATACGATTTTTGTTTTCTTATTACTTACGTATTATTTCTTTGATTTGATCTAAGTTTACAATTTTTACTTATGTATATTTCCTTATGAATAGATAATTCTATGTCTTTAGGATAAAACGATTCATTCGAAGTTCCCTGTTTTTTTTTTATTGAAAGTTTGTATAATGTATTTAATTCATCGTTCTTTTAATTAAGTTTAATGATTCAAGAAAGTTACACATTTAGAATGGGATTTTTATTTTATTAATATTTACTTATTTTTCTATTATCCAATTATGCTATGTATTTATTTTAATAAATGTGTGATGATAATCTTACTTTATGTTTATGTCCTCTTAACTATGTACATATATGTATTTCCTTATGAATTGATAACTCTATGTCTTTAGGATAAAACGGTTCATTCGAAATTTATAAGTCTGTAGAATACAATGCATATATACGTATTTATTATACTACTTCTGATTTAATGTTTGTATGTATGTATAATTACTTATGGACCGATAATGCTATGTCTTTAGGATGGAACCCTTTATCTAAAATCCCTTACGTCTTTTTATTACACGATTATGTAATTTATTTATTCCACTGTTTTTATATTTATTATTCATATTTCGACAAAACTTTGTTTTAGGATACGATTTTTGTTTTCTTGTTACTCACTATTATTTCTTCTGATTTTATGTTTGTATCTATGTATAATTGCTTATGGACCAATAATGCTATGTCTTTAGGATGGAACCCTTTATCTAAAATCCCTTACGTCTTTTTATTACACGATTATGTAATTTATTTATTCCACTGTTTTTATATTTATTATTAATATTTCGACAAAACTTTGTTTTAGGATACGATTTTTGTTTTCTTATTACTCACGTATTATTTCTTTGATCTGAATATGCTATGTGTAAAGTATTCTACATTTAAGTTTAAAATTCTTACTTATGTATACTCCTTATGAATAGAACATTCTATGTCTTCAGGATAAAACGATTCATTCGAAATTCCCTATGTTTTTTTTTATTAAAAATTTATATAATGTATTTAATTTATCGTTCTTTTACTTAAGTTTAATGATTCAAAAAAGTTATATATTTAGGATGCGATTTTTATATTATTAATATTTACTTATTTTTCTATTATCCAATTATGCTATGTATTTATTTTAATAAATGTGTGATGATAATCTTACTTTATGTTTATGTCCTTTTAACTATGTACATATATGTATTTCCTTATGAATTGATAATTCTATGTCTTTAGGATAGAACGGTTCATTCGAAATTTATAAGTCTGTAGAGTACAATGCATATATACGTATTTATTATACTACTTCTGATTTTATGATTTTATCTGTGTATAATTGCTTATGGACCGATAATGCTATGTCTTTAGGATGGAACACTTTGTCTAAAATCCCCTACGTCTTTTTATTACACGATTATGTAATTTATTTATTCCACTGTTTTTATATTTATTATTAATATTTCGACAAAACTTTGTTTCAGGATACGATTTTTGTTTTCTTATTACTCACGTATTATTTCTTTGATCTGATCTAAGTTTACAGTTTTTACTTATGTATATTTCCTTATGAATACATAAATCTATGTCTTTAGAATAAAACGATTCATTCGAAATTCCCTACGTTTTTTTATTGAAAGTTTGTATAATGTATTTAATTCATCGTTCTTTTAATTAAGTTTATTGATTCAAGAAAGTTACACATTTAGTTACACATTATTTTATTAATATTTACTTATTTTTCTATTATCCAATTATGCTATGTATTTATTATAATAAATGTGCGATGATTATCTTACTTTATGTTTATGTCCTTTTAACAATGTACATATATGTATTTCCTTATGAATTGATAATTCTATGTCTTTAGGATAAAACGGTTCATTCGAAATTTATAAGCCTGTAGAATACAATGCATATATACGTATTTATTATACTACTTCTGATTTTATGTTTTTATCTGTGTATAATTGCTTATGGACCGATAATGCTATGTCTTTAGGATGGAACCCTTTGTCTAAAATCCCCTACGTCTTTTTATTACACGATTATGTAATTTATTTATTCCACTGTTTTTATATTTATTATTAATATTTCGACAAAACTTTGTTTCAGGATACGATTTTTGTTTTCTTATTACTCACGTATTATTTCTTTGATCTGATCTAAGTTTACAATTTTTACTTATGTATATTTCCTTATGAATAGATAATTCTATGTCTTTAGGATAAACCGATTCATTCTAGATTCATAAGGCTGTAGAATACAATGCATATATACGTATTTATTATACTACTTCTGATTTTATGTTTGCATCTATGTATAATTGCTTATGGACCGATAATGCTATGTCTTTAGGATGAAACCCTTTATCTAAAATCCCTTACGTCTTTTTATTACACGATTATGTAAGTTATTTATTCCACTGTTTTTATATTTATTATTAATATTTCGACAAAACTTTGTTTTAGGATACGATTTTTGTTTTCTTATTACTCACGTATTATTTCTTTGATCTGAATATGCTATGTGTAAAGTATTCTACATTTAAGTTTAAAATTCTTACTTATGTATACTCCTTATGAATAGAACATTCTATGTCTTCAGGATAAAACGATTCATTCGAAATTCCCTATGTTTTTTTTTATTAAAAATTTATATAGTGTATTTAATTTATCGTTCTTTTACTTAAGTTTAATGATTCAAAAAAGTTATATATTTAGGATGCGATTTTTATGTTATTAATATTTACTTATTTTTCTATTATCCAATTATGCTATGTATTTATTTTAATAAATGTGTGATGATAATCTTACTTTATGTTTATGTCCTTTTAACTATGTACATATATGTATTTCCTTATGAATTGATAATTCTATGTCTTTAGGATAGAACGGTTCATTCGAAATTTATAAGTCTGTAGAATACAATGCATATATACGTATTTATTATACTACTTCTGATTTTATGTTTGCATGCATGCATAATTGCTTATGGACGGATAATGCTATGTCTTTAGGATGGAACCCTTTATCTAAAATCCCTTACGTCATTTTATTACACGATTATGTAATTTATTTATTCCACTCTTTTTATATTTATTATTCATATTTCGACAAAACTTTGTTTTAGGATACGAGTATTGTTTTCTTATTACTCACGTATTATTTCTTTGATCTGAATATGCTATGTGTAAGGTATTCTACATTTAAGTTTACAATTTTTACTTATGTATACTCCTTATGAATTGATAATTCTATGTCTTTAGGATAAAACGGTTCATTCGAAATTTATAAGTCTGTAGAATACAATGCATATATACGTATTTATTATACTACTTCTGATTTTATGTTTGCATCTATGTATAATTGCTTATGGACCGATAATGCTATGTCTTTAGGATGGAACCCTTTATCTAAAATCCCTTACGTCTTTTTATTACACGATTATGTAAGTTATTTATTCCACTGTTTTTATATTTATTATTAATATTTCGACAAAACTTTGTTTTAGGATACGATTTGTGTTTTCTTATTACTCACGTATTATTTCTTTGATCTGAATATGCTATGTGTAAAGTATTCTACATTTAAGTTTAAAATTTTTACTTATGTATACTCCTTATGAATAGATCATTCTATGTCTTTAGGATAAAACGATTCATTCGAAATTCCCTATGTTTTTTTTATTAAAAATTTATGTAATGTATTTAATTTATTGTTCTTTTACTTATGTTTAATGATTCAAAAAAGTTATATATTTAGGATGCGATTTTTATATTATTAATATTTACTTATTTTTCTATTATCCAATTATGCTATGTATTTATTATAATAAATGTGCGATGATTATCTTACTTTATGTTTATGTCCTTTTAACTATGTACATATATGTATTTCCTTATGAATTGATAATTCTATGTCTTTAGGATAAAACGGTTCATTCGAAATTTATAAGTCTGTAGAATACAATGCATATATACGTATTTATTATACTACTTCTGATTTTATGTTTGCATCTATGTATAATTGCTTATGCTATGTCTTTAGGATGGAACCCTTTATCTAAAATCCCTTACGTCTTTTTATTACACGATTATGTAAGTTATTTATTCCACTGTTTTTATATTTATTATTAATATTTCGACAAAACTTTGTTTTAGGATACGATTTTTGTTTTCTTATTACTCACGTATTATTTCTTTGATCTGAATATGCTATATGTAAAGTATTCTACATTTAAGTTTAAAATTTTTACTTATGTATACTCCTTATGAATAGATCATTCTATGTCTTCAGGGTAAAACGATTCATTCGAAATTCCCTATGTTTTTTTTTATTAAAAATTTATATAATGTATTTAATTTATCGTTCTTTTACTTAAGTTTAATGATTCAAAAAAGTTATATATTTAGGATGCGATTTTTATATTATTAATATTTACTTATTTTTTAATTATCCAATTATGCTATGTATTTATTATAATAAATGTGCGATGATAATCTTACTTTATGTTTATGTACATATATGTATTTCCTTATGAATTGATAATTCTATGTCTTTAGGATAAAACGGTTCATTCGAAATTTATAAGTCTGAAGAAAATAATGCATATATACGTATTTATTATACTACTTCTGATTTTCTGTTTGTATCTATGTATAATTGCTTATGGACCGATAATGCTGTCTTTAGGATGGAACCCTTTATCTAAAATCCCCTACGTCTTTTTATTACACGATCATGTAATTTATTTAATCCACTGTTTTTATATTTACTATTCGTATTTCGACAAAACTTTGTTTTAGGATACGATTTTTGTTTTCTTATTACTTACGTATTATTTCTTTGATTTGATCTAAGTTTACAATTTTTACTTATGTATATTTCCTTATGAATAGATAATTCTATGTCTTTAGGATAAAACGATTCATTCGAAGTTCCCTGTTTTTTTTTTATTGAAAGTTTGTATAATGTATTTAATTCATCGTTCTTTTAATTAAGTTTAATGATTCAAGAAAGTTACACATTTAGAATGGGATTTTTATTTTATTAATATTTACTTATTTTTCTATTATCCAATTATGCTATGTATTTATTTTAATAAATGTGTGATGATAATCTTACTTTATGTTTATGTCCTTTTAACTATGTACATATATGTATTTCCTTATGAATTGATAACTCTATGTCTTTAGGATAAAACGGTTCATTCGAAATTTATAAGTCTGTAGAATACAATGCATATATACGTATTTATTATACTACTTCTGATTTAATGTTTGTATGTATGTATAATTACTTATGGACCGATAATGCTATGTCTTTAGGATGGAACCCTTTATCTAAAATCCCTTACGTCTTTTTATTACACGATTATGTAATTTATTTATTCCACTGTTTTTATATTTATTATTAATATTTCGACAAAACTTTGTTTTAGGATACGATTTTTGTTTTCTTATTACTCACGTATTATTTCTTTGATCTGAATATGCTATGTGTAAAGTATTCTACATTTAAGTTTAAAATTCTTACTTATGTATACTCCTTATGAATAGAACATTCTATGTCTTCAGGATAAAACGATTCATTCGAAATTCCCTATGTTTTTTTTTATTAAAAATTTATATAATGTATTTAATTTATCGTTCTTTTACTTAAGTTTAATGATTCAAAAAAGTTATATATTTAGGATGCGATTTTTATATTATTAATATTTACTTATTTTTCTATTATCCAATTATGCTATGTATTTATTTTAATAAATGTGTGATGATTATCTTACTTTATGTTTATGTCCTTTTAACTATGTACATATATGTATTTCCTTATGAATTGATAATTCTATGTCTTTAGGATAAAACGGTTCATTCGAAATTTATAAGTCTGTAGAATACAATGCATATATACGTATTTATTATACTACTTCTGATTTTATGTTTGCATCTATGTATAATTGCTTATGCTATGTCTTTAGGATGGAACCCTTTATCTAAAATCCCTTACGTCTTTTTATTACACGATTATGTAAGTTATTTATTCCACTGTTTTTATATTTATTATTAATATTTCGACAAAACTTTGTTTTAGGATACGATTTTTGTTTTCTTATTACTGACGTATTATTTCTTTGACCTGATCTAAGTTTACAGTTTTTACTTATGTATATTTCCTTATGAATACATAAATCTATGTCTTTAGAATAAAACGATTCATTCGAAATTCCCTACGTTTTTTTATTGAAAGTTTGTATAATGTATTTAATTCATCGTTCTTTTAATTAAGTTTATTGATTCAAGAAAGTTACACATTTAGTTACACATTATTTTATTAATATTTACTTATTTTTCTATTATCCAATTATGCTATGTATTTATTATAATAAATGTGCGATGATTATCTTACTTTATGTTTATGTCCTTTTAACTATGTACATATATGTATTTCCTTATGAATTGATAATTCTATGTCTTTAGGATAGAACGGTTCATTCGAAATTTACAAGTCTGTAGAATACAATGCATATATGCGTATTTATTATACTACTTCTGATTTTATTTTTGTATGCATGCATAATTGCTTATGGACCGATAAAGCTATGTCTTTAGGATGGAAACCTTTATCTAAAATCCCTTACGTCATTTTATTACACGATTATGTAATTTATATATTCCACTGTTTTTATATTTATTATTAATATTTCGACAAAACTTTGTTTTAGGATACGATTTGTGTTTTCTTATTACTCACGTATTATTTCTTTGATCTGAATATGCTATGTGTAAAGTATTCTACATTTAAGTTTAAAATTTTTACTTATGTATACTCCTTATGAATAGATCATTCTATGTCTTTAGGATAAAACGATTCATTCGAAATTCCCTATGTTTTTTTTATTAAAAATTTATGTAATGTATTTAATTTATCGTTCTTTTACTTATGTTTAATGATTCAAAAAAGTTATATATTTAGGATGCGATTTTTATATTATTAATATTTACTTATTTTTCTATTATCCAATTATGCTATGTATTTATTATAATAAATGTGCGATGATTATCTTACTTTATGTTTATGTCCTTTTAACTATGTACATATATGTATTTCCTTATGAATTGATAATTCTATGTCTTTAGGATAAAACGGTTCATTCGAAATTTATAAGTCTGTAGAATACAATGCATATATACGTATTTGTTATACTACTTATGATTTTATGTTTGCATCTATGTATAATTGCTTATGGACCGATAATGCTATGTCTTTAGGATGGAACCCTTTATCTAAAATCCCTTACGTCTTTTTAATACACGATTATGTAATTTATTTATTCCACTGCTTTTATATTTATTATTCATATTTCGACAAAACTTTGTTTTAGGATACGAGTATTGTTTTCTTATTACTCACGTATTATTTCTTTGATCTGAATATGCTATGTGTAAGGTATTCTACATTTAAGTTTACAATTTTTACTTATGTATACTCCTTATGAATAGGTCATTCTAGATCTTTAGGATAAAACGATTCATTCGAAATTCCCTATGTTTTTTTTTATTTAAAATTTATATAATGTATTTAATTTATCGTTCTTTTACTTAAGTTTAATGATTCAAAAAAGTTATATATTTAGGATGCGATTTTTATGTTATTAATATTTACTTATTTTTCTATTATCCAATTATGCTATGTATTTATTATAATAAATGTGCGATGATAATCTTACTTTATGTTTATGTACATATATGTATTTCCTTATGAATTGATAATTCTATGTCTTTAGGATAGAACGGTTCATTCGAAATTTATAAGTCTGTAGAATACAATGCTTACATACGTATTTGTTATACTACTTCTGGTTTTATGTTTGTATCTATGTATAATTGCTTATGGACCAATAATGCTATGTCTTTAGGATGGAACCCTTTATCTAAAATCCCTTACGTCTTTTTATTACACGATTATGTAATTTATTTATTCCACTGTTTTTATATTTATTATTAATATTTCGACAAAACTTTGTTTTAGGATATGATTTTTGTTTTCTTATTACTCACGTATTATTTCTTTGATCTGAATATGCTATGTGTTAAGTATTCTACATTTAAGTTTAAAATTTTTACTTATGTATACTCCTTATGAATAGATCATTCTATGTCTTCAGGGTAAAACGATTCATTCGAAATTCCCTATGTTTTTTTTTTATTAAAAATTTATATAATGTATTTAATTTATCGTTCTTTTACTTAAGTTTAATGATTCAAAAAAGTTATATATTTAGGATGCGATTTTTATATTATTAATATTTACTTATTTTTTAATTATCCAATTATGCTATGTATTTATTATAATAAATGTGCGATGATAATCTTACTTTATGTTTATGTACATATATGTATTTCCTTATGAATTGATAATTCTATGTCTTTAGGATAAAACGGTTCATTCGAAATTTATAAGTCTGAAGAAAATAATGCATATATACGTATTTATTATACTACTTCTGATTTTCTGTTTGCATCTATGTATAATTGCTTATGGACCGATAATGCTGTCTTTAGGATGGAACCCTTTATCTAAAATCCCCTACGTCTTTTTATTACACGATCATGTAATTTATTTAATCCACTGTTTTTATATTTACTATTCGTATTTCGACAAAACTTTGTTTTAGGATACGATTTTTGTTTTCTTATTACTTACGTATTATTTCTTTGATTTGATCTAAGTTTACAATTTTTACTTATGTATATTTCCTTATGAATAGATAATTCTATGTCTTTAGGATAAAACGATTCATTCGAAGTTCCCTGTTTTTTTTTTATTGAAAGTTTGTATAATGTATTTAATTCATCGTTCTTTTAATTAAGTTTAGTGATTCAAGAAAGTTACACATTTAGAATGGGATTTTTATTTTATTAATATTTACTTATTTTTCTATTATCCAATTATGCTATGTATTTATTTTAATAAATGTGTGATGATAATCTTACTTTATGTTTATGTCCTTTTAACTATGTACATATATGTATTTCCTTATGAATTGATAATTCTATGTCTTTAGGATAGAACGGTTCATTCGAAATTTATAAGTCTGTAGAATACAATGCATATATACGTATTTATTATACTACTTCTGATTTTATGTTTGCATCTATGTATAATTGCTTATGGACCGATAATGCTATGTCTTAAGAATGGAACCCTTTATCTAAAATCCCTTACGTCTTTTTATTACACGATTATGTAATTTATTTATTCCACTGTTTTTATATTTATTATTCATATTTCGACAAAACTTTGTTTTAGGATACGATTTTTGTTTTCTTGTTACTCACTATTATTTCTTCTGATTTTATGTTTGTATCTATGTATAATTGCTTATGGACCAATAATGCTATGTCTTTAGGATGGAACCCTTTATCTAAAATCCCTTACGTCTTTTTATTACACGATTATGTAATTTATTTATTCCACTGTTTTTATATTTATTATTAATATTTCGACAAAACTTTGTTTTAGGATACGATTTTTGTTTTCTTATTACTCACGTATTATTTCTTTGATCTGAATATGCTATGTGTAAAGTATTCTACATTTAAGTTTAAAATTCTTACTTATGTATACTCCTTATGAATAGAACATTCTATGTCTTCAGGATAAAACGATTCATTCGAAATTCCCTATGTTTTTTTTTATTAAAAATTTATATAATGTATTTAATTTATCGTTCTTTTACTTAAGTTTAATGATTCAAAAAAGTTATATATTTAGGATGCGATTTTTATATTATTAATATTTACTTATTTTTCTATTATCCAATTATGATATGTATTTATTTTAATAAATGTGTGATGATAATCTTACTTTATGTTTATGTCCTTTTAACTATGTACATATATGTATTTCCTTATGAATTAATAATTCTATGTCTTTATGATAAAACGCTTCATTCTAGATTTATAAGTTTGTAGAATACAATGCTTACATACGTATTCTGATTTTATGTTTGTATCTATGTATAATAGCTTATGGACCGATAATGATATGTATAATGTATTTAATTCATCGTTCTTTTAATTAAGTTTAATGATTCAAGAAAGTTACACATTTAGAATGGGATTTTTATTTTATTAATATTTACTTATTTTTCTATTATCCAATTATGCTATGTATTTATTTTAATAAATGTGTGATGATAATCTTACTTTATGTTTATGTCCTTTTAACTATGTACATATATGTATTTCCTTATGAATTGATAACTCTATGTCTTTAGGATAAAACGGTTCATTCGAAATTTATAAGTCTGTAGAATACAATGCACATATACGTATTTATTATACTACTTCTGATTTAATGTTTGTATGTATGTATAATTACTTATGGACCGATAATGCTATGTCTTTAGGATGGAACCCTTTATCTAAAATCCCTTACGTCATTTTATTACACGATTATGTAATTTATTTATTCCACTGTTTTTATATTTATTATTCATATTTCGACAAAACTTTGTTTTAGGATACGATTTTTGTTTTCTTATTACTTACGTATTATTTCTTTGATTTGATCTAAGTTTACAATTTTTACTTATGTATATTTCCTTATGAATAGATAATTCTATGTCTTTAGGATAAACCGATTCATTCTAGATTCATAAGGCTGTAGAATACAATGCATATATACGTATTTATTATACTACTTCTGATTTTATGTTTGCATCTATGTATAATTGCTTATGGACCGATAATGCTATGTCTTAAGAATGGAACCCTTTATCTAAAATCCCTTACGTCTTTTTATTACACGATTATGTAATTTATTTATTCCACTGTTTTTATATTTATTATTCATATTTCGACAAAACTTTGTTTTAGGATACGATTTTTGTTTTCTTGTTACTCACTATTATTTCTTCTGATTTTATGTTTGTATCTATGTATAATTGCTTATGGACCAATAATGCTATGTCTTTAGGATGGAACCCTTTATCTAAAATCCCTTACGTCTTTTTATTACACGATTATGTAATTTATTTATTCCACTGTTTTTATATTTATTATTAATATTTCGACAAAACTTTGTTTTAGGATACGATTTTTGTTTTCTTATTACTCACGTATTATTTCTTTGATCTGAATATGCTATGTGTAAAGTATTCTACATTTAAGTTTAAAATTCTTACTTATGTATACTCCTTATGAATAGAACATTCTATGTCTTCAGGATAAAACGATTCATTCGAAATTCCCTATGTTTTTTTTTATTAAAAATTTATATAATGTATTTAATTTATCGTTCTTTTACTTAAGTTTAATGATTCAAAAAAGTTATATATTTAGGATGCGATTTTTATATTATTAATATTTACTTATTTTTCTATTATCCAATTATGCTATGTATTTATTTTAATAAATGTGTGATGATTATCTTACTTTATGTTTATGTCCTTTTAACTATGTACATATATGTATTTCCTTATGAATTGATAATTCTATGTCTTTAGGATAAAACGGTTCATTCGAAATTTATAAGTCTGTAGAATACAATGCATATATACGTATTTATTATACTACTTCTGATTTTATGTTTGCATCTATGTATAATTGCTTATGCTATGTCTTTAGGATGGAACCCTTTATCTAAAATCCCTTACGTCTTTTTATTACACGATTATGTAAGTTATTTATTCCACTGTTTTTATATTTATTATTAATATTTCGACAAAACTTTGTTTTAGGATACGATTTTTGTTTTCTTATTACTGACGTATTATTTCTTTGACCTGATCTAAGTTTACAGTTTTTACTTATGTATATTTCCTTATGAATACATAAATCTATGTCTTTAGAATAAAACGATTCATTCGAAATTCCCTACGTTTTTTTATTGAAAGTTTGTATAATGTATTTAATTCATCGTTCTTTTAATTAAGTTTATTGATTCAAGAAAGTTACACATTTAGTTACACATTATTTTATTAATATTTACTTATTTTTCTATTATCCAATTATGCTATGTATTTATTATAATAAATGTGCGATGATTATCTTACTTTATGTTTATGTCCTTTTAACTATGTACATATATGTATTTCCTTATGAATTGATAATTCTATGTCTTTAGGATAGAACGGTTCATTCGAAATTTACAAGTCTGTAGAATACAATGCATATATGCGTATTTATTATACTACTTCTGATTTTATTTTTGTATGCATGCATAATTGCTTATGGACCGATAAAGCTATGTCTTTAGGATGGAAACCTTTATCTAAAATCCCTTACGTCATTTTATTACACGATTATGTAATTTATATATTCCACTGTTTTTATATTTATTATTAATATTTCGACAAAACTTTGTTTTAGGATACGATTTGTGTTTTCTTATTACTCACGTATTATTTCTTTGATCTGAATATGCTATGTGTAAAGTATTCTACATTTAAGTTTAAAATTTTTACTTATGTATACTCCTTATGAATAGATCATTCTATGTCTTTAGGATAAAACGATTCATTCGAAATTCCCTATGTTTTTTTTATTAAAAATTTATGTAATGTATTTAATTTATCGTTCTTTTACTTATGTTTAATGATTCAAAAAAGTTATATATTTAGGATGCGATTTTTATATTATTAATATTTACTTATTTTTCTATTATCCAATTATGCTATGTATTTATTATAATAAATGTGCGATGATTATCTTACTTTATGTTTATGTCCTTTTAACTATGTACATATATGTATTTCCTTATGAATTGATAATTCTATGTCTTTAGGATAAAACGGTTCATTCGAAATTTATAAGTCTGTAGAATACAATGCATATATACGTATTTGTTATACTACTTATGATTTTATGTTTGCATCTATGTATAATTGCTTATGGACCGATAATGCTATGTCTTTAGGATGGAACCCTTTATCTAAAATCCCTTACGTCTTTTTAATACACGATTATGTAATTTATTTATTCCACTGCTTTTATATTTATTATTCATATTTCGACAAAACTTTGTTTTAGGATACGAGTATTGTTTTCTTATTACTCACGTATTATTTCTTTGATCTGAATATGCTATGTGTAAGGTATTCTACATTTAAGTTTACAATTTTTACTTATGTATACTCCTTATGAATAGGTCATTCTAGATCTTTAGGATAAAACGATTCATTCGAAATTCCCTATGTTTTTTTTTATTTAAAATTTATATAATGTATTTAATTTATCGTTCTTTTACTTAAGTTTAATGATTCAAAAAAGTTATATATTTAGGATGCGATTTTTATGTTATTAATATTTACTTATTTTTCTATTATCCAATTATGCTATGTATTTATTATAATAAATGTGCGATGATAATCTTACTTTATGTTTATGTACATATATGTATTTCCTTATGAATTGATAATTCTATGTCTTTAGGATAGAACGGTTCATTCGAAATTTATAAGTCTGTAGAATACAATGCTTACATACGTATTTGTTATACTACTTCTGGTTTTATGTTTGTATCTATGTATAATTGCTTATGGACCAATAATGCTATGTCTTTAGGATGGAACCCTTTATCTAAAATCCCTTACGTCTTTTTATTACACGATTATGTAATTTATTTATTCCACTGTTTTTATATTTATTATTAATATTTCGACAAAACTTTGTTTTAGGATATGATTTTTGTTTTCTTATTACTCACGTATTATTTCTTTGATCTGAATATGCTATGTGTTAAGTATTCTACATTTAAGTTTAAAATTTTTACTTATGTATACTCCTTATGAATAGATCATTCTATGTCTTCAGGGTAAAACGATTCATTCGAAATTCCCTATGTTTTTTTTTTATTAAAAATTTATATAATGTATTTAATTTATCGTTCTTTTACTTAAGTTTAATGATTCAAAAAAGTTATATATTTAGGATGCGATTTTTATATTATTAATATTTACTTATTTTTTAATTATCCAATTATGCTATGTATTTATTATAATAAATGTGCGATGATAATCTTACTTTATGTTTATGTACATATATGTATTTCCTTATGAATTGATAATTCTATGTCTTTAGGATAAAACGGTTCATTCGAAATTTATAAGTCTGAAGAAAATAATGCATATATACGTATTTATTATACTACTTCTGATTTTCTGTTTGCATCTATGTATAATTGCTTATGGACCGATAATGCTGTCTTTAGGATGGAACCCTTTATCTAAAATCCCCTACGTCTTTTTATTACACGATCATGTAATTTATTTAATCCACTGTTTTTATATTTACTATTCGTATTTCGACAAAACTTTGTTTTAGGATACGATTTTTGTTTTCTTATTACTTACGTATTATTTCTTTGATTTGATCTAAGTTTACAATTTTTACTTATGTATATTTCCTTATGAATAGATAATTCTATGTCTTTAGGATAAAACGATTCATTCGAAGTTCCCTGTTTTTTTTTTATTGAAAGTTTGTATAATGTATTTAATTCATCGTTCTTTTAATTAAGTTTAGTGATTCAAGAAAGTTACACATTTAGAATGGGATTTTTATTTTATTAATATTTACTTATTTTTCTATTATCCAATTATGCTATGTATTTATTTTAATAAATGTGTGATGATAATCTTACTTTATGTTTATGTCCTTTTAACTATGTACATATATGTATTTCCTTATGAATTGATAATTCTATGTCTTTAGGATAGAACGGTTCATTCGAAATTTATAAGTCTGTAGAATACAATGCATATATACGTATTTATTATACTACTTCTGATTTTATGTTTGCATCTATGTATAATTGCTTATGGACCGATAATGCTATGTCTTAAGAATGGAACCCTTTATCTAAAATCCCTTACGTCTTTTTATTACACGATTATGTAATTTATTTATTCCACTGTTTTTATATTTATTATTCATATTTCGACAAAACTTTGTTTTAGGATACGATTTTTGTTTTCTTGTTACTCACTATTATTTCTTCTGATTTTATGTTTGTATCTATGTATAATTGCTTATGGACCAATAATGCTATGTCTTTAGGATGGAACCCTTTATCTAAAATCCCTTACGTCTTTTTATTACACGATTATGTAATTTATTTATTCCACTGTTTTTATATTTATTATTAATATTTCGACAAAACTTTGTTTTAGGATACGATTTTTGTTTTCTTATTACTCACGTATTATTTCTTTGATCTGAATATGCTATGTGTAAAGTATTCTACATTTAAGTTTAAAATTCTTACTTATGTATACTCCTTATGAATAGAACATTCTATGTCTTCAGGATAAAACGATTCATTCGAAATTCCCTATGTTTTTTTTTATTAAAAATTTATATAATGTATTTAATTTATCGTTCTTTTACTTAAGTTTAATGATTCAAAAAAGTTATATATTTAGGATGCGATTTTTATATTATTAATATTTACTTATTTTTCTATTATCCAATTATGATATGTATTTATTTTAATAAATGTGTGATGATAATCTTACTTTATGTTTATGTCCTTTTAACTATGTACATATATGTATTTCCTTATGAATTAATAATTCTATGTCTTTATGATAAAACGCTTCATTCTAGATTTATAAGTTTGTAGAATACAATGCTTACATACGTATTCTGATTTTATGTTTGTATCTATGTATAATAGCTTATGGACCGATAATGATATGTATAATGTATTTAATTCATCGTTCTTTTAATTAAGTTTAATGATTCAAGAAAGTTACACATTTAGAATGGGATTTTTATTTTATTAATATTTACTTATTTTTCTATTATCCAATTATGCTATGTATTTATTTTAATAAATGTGTGATGATAATCTTACTTTATGTTTATGTCCTTTTAACTATGTACATATATGTATTTCCTTATGAATTGATAACTCTATGTCTTTAGGATAAAACGGTTCATTCGAAATTTATAAGTCTGTAGAATACAATGCACATATACGTATTTATTATACTACTTCTGATTTAATGTTTGTATGTATGTATAATTACTTATGGACCGATAATGCTATGTCTTTAGGATGGAACCCTTTATCTAAAATCCCTTACGTCATTTTATTACACGATTATGTAATTTATTTATTCCACTGTTTTTATATTTATTATTCATATTTCGACAAAACTTTGTTTTAGGATACGATTTTTGTTTTCTTATTACTTACGTATTATTTCTTTGATTTGATCTAAGTTTACAATTTTTACTTATGTATATTTCCTTATGAATAGATAATTCTATGTCTTTAGGATAAACCGATTCATTCTAGATTCATAAGGCTGTAGAATACAATGCATATATACGTATTTATTATACTACTTCTGATTTTATGTTTGCATCTATGTATAATTGCTTATGGACCGATAATGGTATGTCTTTAGGATGAAACCCTTTATCTAAAATCCCTTACGTCTTTTTATTACACGATTATGTAAGTTATTTATTCCACTGTTTTTATATTTATTATTAATATTTCGACAAAACTTTGTTTTAGGATACGATTTTTGTTTTCTTATTACTCACGTATTATTTCTTTGATCTGAATATGCTATGTGTAAAGTATTCTACATTTAAGTTTAAAATTTTTACTTATGTATACTCCTTATGAACAGATCATTCTATGTCTTCAGGATAAAACGATTCATTCGAAATTCCCTATGTTTTTTTTTATTAAAAATTTATATAATGTATTTAATTTATCGTTCTTTTACTTAAGTTTACTGATTCAAAAAAGTTATATATTTAGGATGCGATTTTTATATTATTAATATTTACTTATTTTTCTATTATTCAATTATGCTATGTATTTATTTTAATAAATGTGTGATGATAATCTTACTTTATGTTTATGTCCTTTTAACTATGTACATATATGTATTTCCTTATGAATTGATAATTCTATGTCTTTAGGATAGAACGGTTCATTCGAAATTTATAAGTCTGTAGAATACAATGCATATATACGTATTTATTATACTACTTCTGATTTTATGTTTGCATGCATGCATAATTGCTTATGGACGGATAATGCTATGTCTTTAGGATGGAACCCTTTATCTAAAATCCCTTACGTCATTTTATTACACGATTATGTAATTTATTTATTCCACTCTTTTTATATTTATTATTCATATTTCGACAAAACTTTGTTTTAGGATACGAGTATTGTTTTCTTATTACTCACGTATTATTTCTTTGATCTGAATATGCTATGTGTAAGGTATTCTACATTTAAGTTTACAATTTTTACTTATGTATACTCCTTATGAATTGATAATTCTATGTCTTTAGGATAAAACGGTTCATTCGAAATTTATAAGTCTGTAGAATACAATGCATATATACGTATTTATTATACTACTTCTGATTTTATGTTTGCATCTATGTATAATTGCTTATGGACCGATAATGCTATGTCTTTAGGATGGAACCCTTTATCTAAAATCCCTTACGTCTTTTTATTACACGATTATGTAAGTTATTTATTCCACTGTTTTTATATTTATTATTAATATTTCGACAAAACTTTGTTTTAGGATACGATTTGTGTTTTCTTATTACTCACGTATTATTTCTTTGATCTGAATATGCTATGTGTAAAGTATTCTACATTTAAGTTTAAAATTTTTACTTATGTATACTCCTTATGAATAGATCATTCTATGTCTTTAGGATAAAACGATTCATTCGAAATTCTCTATGTTTTTTTTATTAAAAATTTATGTAATGTATTTAATTTATCGTTCTTTTACTTATGTTTAATGATTCAAAAAAGTTATATATTTAGGATGCGATTTTTATATTATTAATATTTACTTATTTTTCTATTATCCAATTATGCTATGTATTTATTATAATAAATGTGCGATGATTATCTTACTTTATGTTTATGTCCTTTTAACTATGTACATATATGTATTTCCTTATGAATTGATAATTCTATGTCTTTAGGATAAAACGGTTCATTCGAAATTTATAAGTCTGTAGAATACAATGCATATATACGTATTTATTATACTACTTCTGATTTTATGTTTGCATCTATGTATAATTGCTTATGCTATGTCTTTAGGATGGAACCCTTTATCTAAAATCCCTTACGTCTTTTTATTACACGATTATGTAAGTTATTTATTCCACTGTTTTTATATTTATTATTAATATTTCGACAAAACTTTGTTTTAGGATACGATTTTTGTTTTCTTATTACTCACGTATTATTTCTTTGATCTGAATATGCTATATGTCAAGTTTTCTACATTTAAGTTTAAAATTTTTACTTATGTATACTCCTTATGAATAGATCATTCTATGTCTTCAGGGTAAAACGATTCATTCGAAATTCCCTATGTTTTTTTTTATTAAAAATTTATATAATGTATTTAATTTATCGTTCTTTTACTTAAGTTTAATGATTCAAAAAAGTTATATATTTAGGATGCGATTTTTATATTATTAATATTTACTTATTTTTTAATTATCCAATTATGCTATGTATTTATTATAATAAATGTGCGATGATAATCTTACTTTATGTTTATGTACATATATGTATTTCCTTATGAATTGATAATTCTATGTCTTTAGGATAAAACGGTTCATTCGAAATTTATAAGTCTGAAGAAAATAATGCATATATACGTATTTATTATACTACTTCTGATTTTCTGTTTGTATCTATGTATAATTGCTTATGGACCGATAATGCTGTCTTTAGGATGGAACCCTTTATCTAAAATCCCCTACGTCTTTTTATTACACGATCATGTAATTTATTTAATCCACTGTTTTTATATTTACTATTCGTATTTCGACAAAACTTTGTTTTAGGATACGATTTTTGTTTTCTTATTACTTACGTATTATTTCTTTGATTTGATCTAAGTTTACAATTTTTACTTATGTATATTTCCTTATGAATAGATAATTCTATGTCTTTAGGATAAAACGATTCATTCGAAGTTCCCTGTTTTTTTTTTATTGAAAGTTTGTATAATGTATTTAATTCATCGTTCTTTTAATTAAGTTTAATGATTCAAGAAAGTTACACATTTAGAATGGGATTTTTATTTTATTAATATTTACTTATTTTTCTATTATCCAATTATGCTATGTATTTATTTTAATAAATGTGTGATGATAATCTTACTTTATGTTTATGTCCTTTTAACTATGTACATATATGTATTTCCTTATGAATTGATAACTCTATGTCTTTAGGATAAAACGGTTCATTCGAAATTTATAAGTCTGTAGAATACAATGCATATATACGTATTTATTATACTACTTCTGATTTAATGTTTGTATGTATGTATAATTACTTATGGACCGATAATGCTATGTCTTTAGGATGGAACCCTTTATCTAAAATCCCTTACGTCATTTTATTACACGATTATGTAATTTATTTATTCCACTGTTTTTATATTTATTATTCATATTTCGACAAAACTTTGTTTTAGGATACGATTTTTGTTTTCTTATTACTTACGTATTATTTCTTTGATTTGATCTAAGTTTACAATTTTTACTTATGTATATTTCCTTATGAATAGATAATTCTATGTCTTTAGGATAAACCGATTCATTCTAGATTCATAAGGCTGTAGAATACAATGCATATATACGTATTTATTATACTACTTCTGATTTTATGTTTGCATCTATGTATAATTGCTTATGGACCGATAATGGTATGTCTTTAGGATGAAACCCTTTATCTAAAATCCCTTACGTCTTTTTATTACACGATTATGTAAGTTATTTATTCCACTGTTTTTATATTTATTATTAATATTTCGACAAAACTTTGTTTTAGGATACGATTTTTGTTTTCTTATTACTCACGTATTATTTCTTTGATCTGAATATGCTATGTGTAAAGTATTCTACATTTAAGTTTAAAATTTTTACTTATGTATACTCCTTATGAACAGATCATTCTATGTCTTCAGGATAAAACGATTCATTCGAAATTCCCTATGTTTTTTTTTATTAAAAATTTATATAATGTATTTAATTTATCGTTCTTTTACTTAAGTTTACTGATTCAAAAAAGTTATATATTTAGGATGCGATTTTTATATTATTAATATTTACTTATTTTTCTATTATTCAATTATGCTATGTATTTATTTTAATAAATGTGTGATGATAATCTTACTTTATGTTTATGTCCTTTTAACTATGTACATATATGTATTTCCTTATGAATTGATAATTCTATGTCTTTAGGATAGAACGGTTCATTCGAAATTTATAAGTCTGTAGAATACAATGCATATATACGTATTTATTATACTACTTCTGATTTTATGTTTGCATGCATGCATAATTGCTTATGGACGGATAATGCTATGTCTTTAGGATGGAACCCTTTATCTAAAATCCCTTACGTCATTTTATTACACGATTATGTAATTTATTTATTCCACTCTTTTTATATTTATTATTCATATTTCGACAAAACTTTGTTTTAGGATACGAGTATTGTTTTCTTATTACTCACGTATTATTTCTTTGATCTGAATATGCTATGTGTAAGGTATTCTACATTTAAGTTTACAATTTTTACTTATGTATACTCCTTATGAATTGATAATTCTATGTCTTTAGGATAAAACGGTTCATTCGAAATTTATAAGTCTGTAGAATACAATGCATATATACGTATTTATTATACTACTTCTGATTTTATGTTTGCATCTATGTATAATTGCTTATGGACCGATAATGCTATGTCTTTAGGATGGAACCCTTTATCTAAAATCCCTTACGTCTTTTTATTACACGATTATGTAAGTTATTTATTCCACTGTTTTTATATTTATTATTAATATTTCGACAAAACTTTGTTTTAGGATACGATTTGTGTTTTCTTATTACTCACGTATTATTTCTTTGATCTGAATATGCTATGTGTAAAGTATTCTACATTTAAGTTTAAAATTTTTACTTATGTATACTCCTTATGAATAGATCATTCTATGTCTTTAGGATAAAACGATTCATTCGAAATTCTCTATGTTTTTTTTATTAAAAATTTATGTAATGTATTTAATTTATCGTTCTTTTACTTATGTTTAATGATTCAAAAAAGTTATATATTTAGGATGCGATTTTTATATTATTAATATTTACTTATTTTTCTATTATCCAATTATGCTATGTATTTATTATAATAAATGTGCGATGATTATCTTACTTTATGTTTATGTCCTTTTAACTATGTACATATATGTATTTCCTTATGAATTGATAATTCTATGTCTTTAGGATAAAACGGTTCATTCGAAATTTATAAGTCTGTAGAATACAATGCATATATACGTATTTATTATACTACTTCTGATTTTATGTTTGCATCTATGTATAATTGCTTATGCTATGTCTTTAGGATGGAACCCTTTATCTAAAATCCCTTACGTCTTTTTATTACACGATTATGTAAGTTATTTATTCCACTGTTTTTATATTTATTATTAATATTTCGACAAAACTTTGTTTTAGGATACGATTTTTGTTTTCTTATTACTCACGTATTATTTCTTTGATCTGAATATGCTATATGTCAAGTTTTCTACATTTAAGTTTAAAATTTTTACTTATGTATACTCCTTATGAATAGATCATTCTATGTCTTCAGGGTAAAACGATTCATTCGAAATTCCCTATGTTTTTTTTTATTAAAAATTTATATAATGTATTTAATTTATCGTTCTTTTACTTAAGTTTAATGATTCAAAAAAGTTATATATTTAGGATGCGATTTTTATATTATTAATATTTACTTATTTTTTAATTATCCAATTATGCTATGTATTTATTATAATAAATGTGCGATGATAATCTTACTTTATGTTTATGTACATATATGTATTTCCTTATGAATTGATAATTCTATGTCTTTAGGATAAAACGGTTCATTCGAAATTTATAAGTCTGAAGAAAATAATGCATATATACGTATTTATTATACTACTTCTGATTTTCTGTTTGTATCTATGTATAATTGCTTATGGACCGATAATGCTGTCTTTAGGATGGAACCCTTTATCTAAAATCCCCTACGTCTTTTTATTACACGATCATGTAATTTATTTAATCCACTGTTTTTATATTTACTATTCGTATTTCGACAAAACTTTGTTTTAGGATACGATTTTTGTTTTCTTATTACTTACGTATTATTTCTTTGATTTGATCTAAGTTTACAATTTTTACTTATGTATATTTCCTTATGAATAGATAATTCTATGTCTTTAGGATAAAACGATTCATTCGAAGTTCCCTGTTTTTTTTTTATTGAAAGTTTGTATAATGTATTTAATTCATCGTTCTTTTAATTAAGTTTAATGATTCAAGAAAGTTACACATTTAGAATGGGATTTTTATTTTATTAATATTTACTTATTTTTCTATTATCCAATTATGCTATGTATTTATTTTAATAAATGTGTGATGATAATCTTACTTTATGTTTATGTCCTTTTAACTATGTACATATATGTATTTCCTTATGAATTGATAACTCTATGTCTTTAGGATAAAACGGTTCATTCGAAATTTATAAGTCTGTAGAATACAATGCATATATACGTATTTATTATACTACTTCTGATTTAATGTTTGTATGTATGTATAATTACTTATGGACCGATAATGCTATGTCTTTAGGATGGAACCCTTTATCTAAAATCCCTTACGTCTTTTTATTACACGATTATGTAATTTATTTATTCCACTGTTTTTATATTTATTATTAATATTTCGACAAAACTTTGTTTTAGGATACGATTTTTGTTTTCTTATTACTCACGTATTATTTCTTTGATCTGAATATGCTATGTGTAAAGTATTCTACATTTAAGTTTAAAATTCTTACTTATGTATACTCCTTATGAATAGAACATTCTATGTCTTCAGGATAAAACGATTCATTCGAAATTCCCTATGTTTTTTTTTATTAAAAATTTATATAATGTATTTAATTTATCGTTCTTTTACTTAAGTTTAATGATTCAAAAAAGTTATATATTTAGGATGCGATTTTTATATTATTAATATTTACTTATTTTTCTATTATCCAATTATGCTATGTATTTATTTTAATAAATGCGTGATGATAATCTTACTTTATGTTTATGTCCTTTTAACTATGTACATATATGTATTTCCTTATGAATTGATAATTCTATGTCTTTAGGATAGAACGGTTCATTCGAAATTTATAAGTCTGTAGAATACAATGCATATATACGTATTTATTATACTACTTCTGATTTTATGTTTGCATCTATGTATAATTGCTTATGCTATGTCTTTAGGATGGAACCCTTTATCTAAAATCCCTTACGTCTTCTTATTACACGATTATGTAAGTTATTTATTCCACTGTTTTTATATTTATTATTAATATTTCGACAAAACTTTGTTTTAGGATACGATTTTTGTTTTCTTATTACTCACGTATTATTTCTTTGATCTGAATATGCTATATGTAAAGTATTCTACATTTAAGTTTAAAATTTTTACTTATGTATACTCCTTATGAATAGATCATTCTATGTCTTCAGGGTAAAACGATTCATTCGAAATTCCCTATGTTTTTTTTTTTATTAAAAATTTATATAATGTATTTAATTTATCGTTCTTTTACTTAAGTTTAATGATTCAAAAAAGTTATATATTTAGGATGCGATTTTTATATTATTAATATTTACTTATTTTTTAATTATCCAATTATGCTATGTATTTATTATAATAAATGTGCGATGATAATCTTACTTTATGTTTATGTACATATATGTATTTCCTTATGAATTGATAATTCTATGTCTTTAGGATAAAACGGTTCATTCGAAATTTATAAGTCTGAAGAAAATAATGCATATATACGTATTTATTATACTACTTCTGATTTTCTGTTTGCATCTATGTATAATTGCTTATGGACCGATAATGCTGTCTTTAGGATGGAACCCTTTATCTAAAATCCCTTACGTCTTTTTATTACACGATTATGTAATTTATTTATTCCACTGTTTTTATATTTATTATTAATATTTCGACAAAACTTTGTTTTAGGATACGATTTTTGTTTTCTTATTACTCACGTATTATTTCTTTGATCTGAATATGCTATGTGTAAAGTATTCTACATTTAAGTTTAAAATTCTTACTTATGTATACTCCTTATGAATAGAACATTCTATGTCTTCAGGATAAAACGATTCATTCGAAATTCCCTATGTTTTTTTTTATTAAAAATTTATATAATGTATTTAATTTATCGTTCTTTTACTTAAGTTTAATGATTCAAAAAAGTTATATATTTAGGATGCGATTTTTATATTATTAATATTTACTTATTTTTCTATTATCCAATTATGCTATGTATTTATTTTAATAAATGTGTGATGATAATCTTACTTTATGTTTATGTCCTTTTAACTATGTACATATATGTATTTCCTTATGAATTAATAATTCTATGTCTTTATGATAAAACGCTTCATTCTAGATTTATAAGTTTGTAGAATACAATGCTTACATACGTATTCTGATTTTATGTTTGTATCTATGTATAATAGCTTATGGACCGATAATGATATGTATAATGTATTTAATTCATCGTTCTTTTAATTAAGTTTAATGATTCAAGAAAGTTACACATTTAGAATGGGATTTTTATTTTATTAATATTTACTTATTTTTCTATTATCCAATTATGCTATGTATTTATTTTAATAAATGTGTGATGATAATCTTACTTTATGTTTATGTCCTTTTAACTATGTACATATATGTATTTCCTTATGAATTGATAACTCTATGTCTTTAGGATAAAACGGTTCATTCGAAATTTATAAGTCTGTAGAATACAATGCATATATACGTATTTATTATACTACTTCTGATTTAATGTTTGTATGTATGTATAATTACTTATGGACCGATAATGCTATGTCTTTAGGATGGAACCCTTTATCTAAAATCCCTTACGTCTTTTTATTACACGATTATGTAATTTATTTATTCCACTGTTTTTATATTTATTATTCATATTTCGACAAAACTTTGTTTTAGGATACGATTTTTGTTTTCTTGTTACTCACTATTATTTCTTCTGATTTTATGTTTGTATCTATGTATAATTGCTTATGGACCAATAATGCTATGTCTTTAGGATGGAACCCTTTATCTAAAATCCCTTACGTCTTTTTATTACACGATTATGTAATTTATTTATTCCACTGTTTTTATATTTATTATTAATATTTCGACAAAACTTTGTTTTAGGATACGATTTTTGTTTTCTTATTACTCACGTATTATTTCTTTGATCTGAATATGCTATGTGTAAAGTATTCTACATTTAAGTTTAAAATTTTTACTTATGTATACTCCTTATGAATAGAACATTCTATGTCTTCAGGATAAAACGATTCATTCGAAATTCCCTATGTTTTTTTTTATTAAAAATTTATATAATGTATTTAATTTATCGTTCTTTTACTTAAGTTTAATGATTCAAAAAAGTTATATATTTAGGATGCGATTTTTATATTATTAATATTTACTTATTTTTCTATTATCCAATTATGCTATGTATTTATTTTAATAAATGTGTGATGATAATCTTACTTTATGTTTATGTCCTTTTAACTATGTACATATATGTATTTCCTTATGAATTGATAATTCTATGTCTTTATGATAAAACGCTTCATTCTAGATTTATAAGTTTGTAGAATACAATGCATATATACGTATTTATTATACTACTTCTGATTTTATGTTTGCATCTATGTATAATTGCTTATGGACCGATAATGCTATGTCTTTAGGATGGAACCCTTTATCTAAAATCCCTTACGTCTTTTTATTACACGATTATGTAAGTTATTTATTCCACTGTTTTTATATTTATTATTTATATTTCGACAAAACTTTGTTTTAGGATACGATTTTTGTTTTCTTATTACTCACGTATTATTTCTTTGATCTGAATATGCTATGTGTAAAGTATTCTACATATAAGTTTAAAATTTTTACTTATGTATACTCCTTATGAATAGATCATTCTATGTCTTTAGGATAAAACGATTCATTCGAAATTCTCTATGTTTTTTTTATTAAAAATTTATGTAATGTATTTAATTTATCGTTCTTTTACTTATGTTTAATGATTCAAAAAAGTTATATATTTAGGATGCGATTTTTATATTATTAATATTTACTTATTTTTCTATTATCCAATTATGCTATGTATTTATTATAATAAATGTGCGATGATTATCTTACTTTATGTTTATGTCCTTTTAACTATGTACATATATGTATTTCCTTATGAATTGATAATTCTATGTCTTTAGGATAAAACGGTTCATTCGAAATTTATAAGTCTGTAGAATACAATGCATATATACGTATTTATTATACTACTTCTGATTTTATGTTTGTATCTATGTATAATTGCTTATGGACCGATAATGCTATGTCTTTAGGATGGAACCCTTTATCTAAAATCCCCTACGTCTTTTTATTACACGATTATGTAATTTATTTATTCCACGGTTTTTATATATATTATTCATATTTCGACAAAACTTTGTTTTAGGATACGATTTTTGTTTTCTTATTACTCACTATTATTTCTTTGATCTGAATATGCTATGTGTAAGGTATTCTACATTTAAGTTTACAATTTTTTACTTATGTATACTCCTTATGAATAGATCATTCTATGTCTTTAGGATGAATCGATTCATTCTAGATTCATAAGTCTGTAGAATACAATGCATATATATGTATTTATTATACTACTTCTGATTTTATGTTTGTATCTATGTATAATTGCTTATGGACCGATAATGCTATGTCTTTAGGATGGAACCCTTTATCTAAAATCCCCTACGTCTTTTTATTACAGGATTATGTAAATTATTTATTCCACTGTTTTTATATATATTATTAATATTTCGACAAAACTTTGTTTTAGGATACGATTTTTGTTTTCTTATTACTCACGTATTATTTCTTTGATCTGAATATGCTATGTGTTAAGTATTCTACATTTAAGTTTACAATTTTTACTTATGTATACTCCTTATGAATAGATCATTCTATGTCTTTAGGATAAATCGATTCATTCTAGGTTCATAAGTCTGTAGAATACAATGCATATATACGTATTTATTATACTACTTCTGATTTTATGTTTGTATCTATGTATAATTGCTTATGGACCGATAATGCTATGTCTTTAGGATGGAACCCTTTATCTAAAATCCCCTACGTCTTTTTATTACACGATTATGTAATTTATTTATTCCACTGTTTTTATATTTATTATTAATATTTCGACAAAACTTTGTTTTAGGATACGATTTTTGTTTTATTATTACTCACGTATTATTTCTTTGTATTCTACATTTAAGTTTACAATTTTTACTTATGTATACAATTTATCCTTCTATGCCTTTAGGATAAAACGATTCATTCGAAATTCCCTATGTTTTTTTATTAAAAATTTATGTAATGTATTTAATTTATCGTTCTTTTACTTATGTTTAATGATTCAAAAAAGTTATATATTTAGAATGCGATTTTTATATTATTAATATTTACTTCTATTATCCAATTATGCTATGTATTTTTTATAATAAATGTGCGATGATAATCTTACTTTATGTTTATGTCCTTTTAACTATGTACATATATATATTTCCTTATGAATTGATAATTCTATGTCTTTAGGATAAAACGGTTCATACGAAATTTATAAGTCTGTAGAATACAATGCATATATACGTATTTATTATACTACTTCTGATTTTATGCTTGTATCTATGTATAATTGCTTATGAACCGATAATGTTATGTCTTTAGGATGGAACCCTTTATCTAAAATCCCCTACGTCTTTTTATTACACGATTATGTAATTTATTTATTCCACTGTTTTTATATTTATTATTAATATTTCGACAAAACTTTGTTTTAGGATACGATTTTTGTTTTCTTATTACTGACGTATTATTTCTTTGACCTGATCTAAGTTTACAGTTTTTACTTATGTATATTTCCTTATGAATACATAAATCTATGTCTTTAGAATAAAACGATTCATTCGAAATTCCCTACGTTTTTTTATTGAAAGTTTGTATAATGTATTTAATTCATCGTTCTTTTAATTAAGTTTATTGATTCAAGAAAGTTACACATTTAGTTACACATTATTTTATTAATATTTACTTATTTTTCTATTATCCAATTATGCTATGTATTTATTATAATAAATGTGCGATGATTATCTTACTTTATGTTTATGTCCTTTTAACTATGTACATATATGTATTTCCTTATGAATTGATAATTCTATGTCTTTAGGATAAAACGGTTCATTCGAAATTTATAAGCCTGTAGAATACAATGCATATATACGTTTTTATTATACTACTTCTGATTTTATGTTTTTATCTGTGTATAATTGCTTATGGACCGATAATGCTATGTCTTTAGGATGGAACCCTTTATCTAAAATCCCCTACGTCTTTTTATTACACGATTATGTAATTTATTTATTCCACTGTTTTTATATTTATTATTAATATTTCGACAAAACTTTGTTTTAGGATACGATTTTTGTTTTCTTATTACTCACGTATTATTTCTTTGATCTGAATATGCTATGTGTAAAGTATTCTACATTTAAGTTTACAATTTTTACTTAAGTATACTCCTTATGAATAAATCATTCTATGTCTTTAGAATAAAACGATTCATTCGAAATTCCCTATGTTTTTTTTATTAAAAATTTATGTAATGTATTTAATTTATCGTTCTTTTACTTATGTTTAATGATTCAAAAAAGTTATATATTTAGGATGCGATTTTTATATTATTAATATTTACTTATTTTTCAATTATCCAATTATGCTATGTATTTATTATAATAAATGTGCGATGATAATCTTACTTTATGTTTATGTACATATATGTATTTCCTTATGAATTGATAATTCTATGTCTTTAGGATAAAACGGTTCATTCGAAATTTATAAGTCTGAAGAATATAATGCATATATACGTATTTATTATACTACTTCTGATTTTCTGTTTGTATCTATGTATAATTGCTTATGGACCGATAATGCTGTCTTTAGGATGGAACCCTTTATCTAAAATCCCCTACGTCTTTTTATTACACGATCATGTAATTTATTTAATCCACTGTTTTTATATTTACTATTCGTATTTCGACAAAACTTTGTTTTAGGATACGATTTTTGTTTTCTTATTACTTACGTATTATTTCTTTGATTTGATCTAAGTTTACAATTTTTACTTATGTATATTTCCTTATGAATAGATAATTCTATGTCTTTAGGATAAAATGATTCATTCGAAGTTCCCTGTTTTTTTTTATTGAAAGTTTGTATAATGTATTTAATTCATCGTTCTTTTAATTAAGTTTAATGATTCAAGAAAGTTACACATTTAGAATGGGATTTTTATTTTATTAATATTTACTTATTTTTCTATTATCCAATTATGCTATGTATTTATTATAATAAATGTGCGATGATAATCTTACTTTATGTTTATGTCCTTTTAACTATGTACATATATGTATTTCCTTATGAATTGATAACTCTATGTCTTTAGGATAAAACGGTTCATTCAAAATTTATAAGTCTGTAGAATACAATGCATATATACGTATTTATTATACTACTTCTGATTTAATGTTTGTATGTATGTATAATTACTTATGGACCGATAATGCTATGTCTTTAGGATGGAACCCTTTATCTAAAATCCCTTATGTCTTTTTATTACACGATTATGTAATTTATTTATTCCACTGTTTTTATATATATTATTCATATTTCGACAAAACTTTGTTTTAGGATACGATTTTTGTTTTCTTATTACTCACTATTATTTCTTCTGATTTTATGTTTGTATCTATGTATAATTGCTTATGGACCGATAATGCTACGTCTTTAGGATGGAACCCTTTATCTAAAATCCCTTACGTCTTTTTATTACACGATTATGTAATTCATTTATTCCACTGTTTTTATATTTATTATTAATATTTCGACAAAACTTTGTTTTAGGATACGACTTTTGTTTTCTTATTACTCACGTATTATTTCTTTGATCTGAATATGCTATGTGTAAAGTATTCTACATTTAAGTTTAAAATTTTTACTTATGTATTCTCCTTATGAACAGGTCATTCTAGGTCTTTAGGATAAAACGATTCATTCGAAATTCCCTATGTTTTTTTTTTTATTAAAAATTTATATAATGTATTTAATTTATCGTTCTTTTACTTAAGTTTAATGATTCAAAAAAGTTATATATTTAGGATGCGATTTTTATATTATTAATATTTACTTATTTTTCTATTATCCAATTATGCTATGTATTTATTTTAATAAATGTGTGATGATAATCTTACTTTATGTTTATGTCCTTTTAACTATGTACATATATGTATTTCCTTATGAATTGATAATTCTATGTCTTTAGGATAGAAAGTTTCATTCGAAATTTATAAGTCTGTAGAATACAATGCATATATACGTATTTATTATACTACTTCTGATTTTATGTTTGTATGCATGCATAATTGCTTATGGACCGATAATGCTATGTCTTTAGGATGGAACCCTTTATCTAAAATCCCTTACGTCATTTTATTACACGATTATGTAATTTATTTATTCCACTCTTTTTATATTTATTATTCATATTTCGACAAAACTTTGTTTTAGGATACGAGTATTGTTTTCTTATTACTCACGTATTATTTCTTTGATCTGATCTAAGTTTACAATTTTTACTTATGTATATTTCCTTATGAATACATAATTCTATGTCTTTAGGATAAAACGATTCATTCGAAATTCCCTATGTTTTTTTTATTGAAAGTTTGTATAATGTATTTAATTCATCGTTCTTTTAATTAAGTTTAATGATTCAAGAAAGTTACACATTTAGAATGGGATTTTTATTTTATTAATATTTACTTATTTTTCTATTATCCAATTATGCTATGTATTTATTATAATAAATGTGCGATGATAATCTTACTTTATGTTTATGTCCTTTTAACTATGTACATATATGTATTTCCTTATGAATTGATAATTCTATGTCTTTAGGATAAAACGGTTCATTCTAGATTTATAAGTCTGTAGAATACAATGCATATATACGTATTTGTTATACTTCTTCTGATTTTATATTTGTATCTATGTATAATTGCTTATGGACCGATAATGCTATGTCTTTAGGATGAAACCCTTTATCTAAAATCCCTTACGTCTTTTTATTACACGATTATGTAATTTATTTATTCCACTGTTTTTATATTTATTATTAATATTTCGACAAAACTTTGTTTAAGGATCCGTTTTTTGTTTTCTTATTACTCACGTATTATTTTTTTGTATTCTACATTTAAGTTTACAATTTTTACTTATGTATACTCCTTATGAAAAGATCATTCTAGGTCTTTAGGATAAAACGATTCATTCGAAATTCCCTATGTTTTTTTTATTTAAAATTTATATAATGTATTTAATTTATCGTTCTGTTACTTAAGTTTAATGATTCAAAAAAGTTATATATTTAGGATGCGATTTTTATGTTATTAATATTTACTTATTTTTCTATTATCCAATTATGCTATGTATTTATTATAATAAATGTGCGATGATAATATTACTTTATGTTGTTTATGTCCTTTTAACTATGTACATATATGTATTTCCTTATGAATTGATAATTCTATGTCTTTAGGATAGAACGGTTCATTCGAAATTTACAAGTCTGTAGAATACAATGCATATATACGTATTTATTATACTACTTCTGATTTTATGTTTGCATTTATGTATAATTGCTTATGGACCGATAATGCTATGTCTTTACGATGGAACCCTCTATCTAAAATCTCCTACGTCTTTTTATTACACGATTATGTAATTTATTTATTCCACTGTTTTTATATTTATTATTAATATTTCGACAAAACTTTGTTTTAGGATACGATTTTTGTTTTCTTATTACTCACGTATTATTTCTTTGATCTGAATATGCTATGTGTAAGGTATTCTACATTTAAGTTTACAATTTTTACTTATGTATATTCCTTATGAATAGATCATTCTATGTCTTTAGGATAAAACGATTCATTCGAAATTCCCTACGTTTTTTTTATTGAAAGTTTGTATAATGTATTTAATTCATCGTTCTTTTAATTAAGTTTAATGATTCAAGAAAGTTACACATTTAGAATGAGATTTTTATTTTATTAATATTTACTTATTTTTCTATTATCCAATTATGCTATGTATTTATTATAATAAATGTGCGATGATAATCTTACTTTATGTTTTAACTATGTACATATATGTATTTCCTTATGAATTGATAATTCTATGTCTTTAGGATAAAACGGTTCATTCTAGATTTATAAGTCTGTAGAATACAATGCATATATACGTATTTGTTATACTTCTTCTGATTTTATATTTGTATCTATGTATAATTGCTTATGGACCGATAATGCTATGTCTTTAGGATGGAACCCTTTATCTAAAATCCCTTACGTCTTTTTATTACACGATTATGTAATTTATTTATTCCACTGTTTTTATATTTATTATTAATATTTCGACAAAACTTTGTTTTAGGATACGATTTTTTTTTTCTTATTACTCACGTATTATATCTTTGTATTCTACATTTAAGTTTACAATTTTTACTTATGTATACTCCTTATAAAGAGATCATTTTAGGTCTTTAGGATAAAACGATTCAGTCGAAATTCCCTATGTTTTTTTTATTTAAAATTTATATAATGTATTTAATTTCTCGTTCTTTTACTTAAGTTTAATGATTCAAAAAAGTTATATATTTAGGATGCGATTTTTATGTTATTAATATTTACTTATTTTTCTATTATCCAATTATGCTATGTATTTATTATAATAAATGTGCTATGATAATATTACTTTATGTTGTTTATGTCCTTTTAACTATGTACATACATGTATTTCCTTATGAATTGATAATTCTATGTCTTTAGGATAGAACGGTTCATTCGAAATTTACAAGTCTGTAGAATACAATGCATATATACGTATTTATTATATTACTTCTGATTTTATGTTTGCATCTATGTATAATTGCTTACGGACCGATAATGCTATGTCTTTAGGATGGAACCCTTTATCTAAAATCCCCTACGTCTTTTTAATACACGATTATGTAATTTATTTATTCCACTGTTTTTATATTTATTATTAATATTTCGACAAAACTTTGTTTAAGGATACGATTTTTGTTTTCTTATTACTCACGTATTATTTTTTTGTATTCTACATTTAAGTTTACAATTTTTACTTATGTATACTCCTTATGAATAGATCATTCTAGGTCTTTAGGATAAAACGATTCATTCGAAATTCCCTACGTTTTTTTTTTACTTAAAATTTATATAATGTATTTAATTTATCGTTCTTTTATTTAAGTTTAATGATTCAAAAAAGTTATATATTTAGGATGCGATTTTTATGTTATTAATATTTACTTATTTTTCTATTAATTAATTATGGTATGTATTTATTATAATAAATGTGCGATGATAATATTACTTTATGTTGCTTATGTCCTTTTAACTATGTACATATATGTATTTCCTTATGAATTGATAATTCTATGTCTTTAGGATAGAACGGTTCATTCGAAATTTACAAGTCTGTAGAATACAATTCATATATACGTATTTATTATACTACTTCTGATTTTATGTTTGCATATATGTATAATTGCTTATGGACCGATAATGCTATGTCTTTAGGATGGAACCCTTTATCTAAAATCTCCTACGTCTTTTTATTACACGATTATGTAATTTATTTATTCCACTGTTTTTATATTTATTATTAATATTTCGACAAAACTTTGTTTTAGGATACGATATTTGTTTTCTTATTACTCACGTATTATTTATTTGATCTGAATATGCTATGTGTAAGGTATTCTACATCTAAGTTTACAATTTTTACTTATGTATACTCCTTATGAATAGATCATTCTATGTCTTTAGGATAAAACGATTCATTCGAAATTCCCTATGTTTTTTTTATTAAAAATTTATGTAATGTATTTAATTTATCGTTCTTTTACTTATGTTTAATGATTCAAAAAAGTTATATATTTAGGATGCGATTTTTATATTATTAATATTTACTTATTTTTCTATTATCCAATTATGCTATGTATTTATTATAATAAATGTGCGTTGATAATCTTACTTTATGTTTATGTCCTTTTAACTATGTACATATATGTATTTCCTTATGAATTGATAATTCTGTGTCTTTAGGATAAAACGGTTCATTCGAAATTTATAAGTCTGTAGAATACAATGCATATATACATATTTATTATACTACTTCTGATTTTATGTTTGTATCTATGTATAATTGCTTATGGACCGATAATGCTATGTCTTTAGGATGGAACCCTTTATCTAAAATCCCCTACGTCTTTTTATAACACGATTATGTAATTTATTTATTCCACTGTTTTTATATTTATTATTAATATTTCGACAAAACTTTGTTTTAGGATACGATTTTTGTTTTCTTATTACTCACGTATTATTTCTTTGATCTGAATATGCTATGTGTAAGGTATTCTACATTTAAGTTTACAATTTTTACTTACGTATACTCCTTATGAATAGATCATTCTATGTCTTTAGGATAAAACGATTCATTCGAAATTCCCTACGTTTTTTTTATTGAAAGTTTGTATAATGTATTTAATGCATCGTTCTTTTAATTAAGTTTATTGATTCAAGAAAGTTACACATTTAGGATGGGATTTTTATTTTATTAATATTTACTTATTTTTCTATTATCCAATTATGCTATGTATTTATTATAATAAATGTGCGATGATAATCTTACTTTATGTTTATGAACATATATGTATTTCCTTATGAATTGATAATTCTATGTCTTTAGAATAAAACGGTTCATTCGAAATTTATAAGTCTGAAGAATATAATGCATATATACGTATTTACTATACTACTTCTGATTTTCTGTTTGTATCTATGTATAATTGCTTATGGACCGATAATGCTATGTCTTTAGGATGGAACCCTTTATCTAAAATCCCCTACGTCTTTTTATTACACGATCATGTAATTTATTTAATCCACTGTTTTTATATTTACTATTCGTATTTCGACAAAACTTTGTTTTAGGATACGATTTTTGTTTTCTTATTTCTTACGTATTATTTCTTTGATTTGATCTAAGTTTACAATTTTTACTTATGTATATTTCCTTATGAATAGATAATTCTATGTCTTAAGGATAAAACGATTCATTCGAAGGTCTCTGTTTTTTTTTATTGAAAGTTTGTATAATGTATTTAATTCATCGTTCTTTTGATTAAGTTTAATGATTCAAGAAAGTTACATATTTAGAATGGGATTTTTATTTTATTAATATTTACTTATTTTTCTATTATCCAATTATGCTATGTATTTATTATAATAAATGTGCGATGATAATCTTACTTTATGTTTATGTCCTTTTAACTATGTACATATATGTATTTCCTTATGAATTGATAATTCTATGTCTTTAGGATAAAACGGTTCATTCTAGATTTATAAGTCTGTTGAATACAATGCATATATACGTATTTGTTATACTACTTCTGATTTTATATTTGTATCTATGTATAATTGCTTATGGACCGATAATGCTATGTCTTTAGGATGGAACCCTTTATCTAAAATCCCTTACGTCTTCTTATTACACGATTATGTAATTTATTTATTCCACTGTTTTTATATTTATTATTAATATTTCGACAAAACTTTGTTTTAGGATACGATTTTTGTTTTCTTATTACTCACGTATTATTTATTTGATCTGAATATGCTATGTGTAAGGTATTCTACATCTAAGTTTACAATTTTTACTTATGTATACTCCTTATGAATAGATCATTCTATGTCTTTAGGATAAAACGATTCATTCGAAATTCCCTATGTTTTTTTTATTAAAAATTTATGTAATGTATTTAATTTATCGTTCTTTTACTTATGTTTAATGATTCAAAAAAGTTATATATTTAGGATGCGATTTTTATATTATTAATATTTACTTATTTTTCTATTATCCAATTATGCTATGTATTTATTATAATAAATGTGCGTTGATAATCTTACTTTATGTTTATGTCCTTTTAACTATGTACATATATGTATTTCCTTATGAATTGATAATTCTGTGTCTTTAGGATAAAACGGTTCATTCGAAATTTATAAGTCTGTAGAATACAATGCATATATACATATTTATTATACTACTTCTGATTTTATGTTTGTATCTATGTATAATTGCTTATGGACCGATAATGCTATGTCTTTAGGATGGAACCCTTTATCTAAAATCCCCTACGTCTTTTTATAACACGATTATGTAATTTATTTATTCCACTGTTTTTATATTTATTATTAATATTTCGACAAAACTTTGTTTTAGGATACGATTTTTGTTTTGTTATTACTCACGTATTATTTCTTTGTATTCTACATTTAAGTTTACAATTTTTACTTATGTATACACCTTATGAATAGATCATTCTATGTCTTTAGGATAAAACGATTCATTCGAAATTCCCTATGTTTTTTTTATTAAAAAGTTATGTAATGTTTTTAATTTATCGTTCTTTTACTTATGTTTAATGATTCAAAAAAGTTATATATTTAGGATGCGATTTTTATATTATTAATATTTACTTATTTTTCTATTATCCAATTATGCTATGTATTTATTATAATAAATGTGCGATAATCTTACTTTATGTTTATGTACATATATGTATTTCCTTATGAATTGATAATTCTATGTCTTTAGGATAAAACGGTTCATTCGAAATTTATAAGTCTGAAGAATATAATGCATATATACGTATTTACTATACTACTTCTGATTTTCTGTTTGTATCTATGTATAATTGCTTATGGACCGATAATGATATGTCTTTAGGATGGAACCCTTTATCTAAAATCCCCTACGTCTTTTTATTACACGATCATGTAATTTATTTAATCCACTGTTTTTATATTTACTATTCGTATTTCGACAAAACTTTGTTTTAGGATACGATTTTTGTTTTCTTATTACTTACGTATTATTTCTTTGATTTGATCTAAGTTTAAAATTTTTACTTATGTATATTTCCTTATGAATAGATAATTCTATGTCTTTAGGATAAAACGATTCATTCGAAGTTCCCTGTTTTTTTTTTTTATTGAAAGTTTGTATAATGTATTTAATTCATCGTTCTTTTAATTAAGATTAATGATTCAAGAAAGTTACATATTTAGAATGGGATTTTTATTTTATTAATATTTACTTATTTTTCTATTATCCAATTATGCTATGTATTTATTATAATAAATGTGCGATGATAATCTTACTTTATGTTTATGTCCTTTTAACTATGTACATATATGTATTTCCTTATGAATTGATAATTCTATGTCTTTAGGATAAAACGGTTCATTCTAGATTTATAAGTCTGTAGAATACAATGCTTACATACGTGTTTGTTATACTACTTCTGATTTTATGTGTGCATTTATGTATAATTGCTTATGGACCGATAATGCTATGTCTTTAAGATGGAACCCTTTATCTAAAATCTCCTACGTCTTTTTATTACACGATTATGTAATTTATTTATTCCACTGTTTTTATATTTATTATTATTATTTCAACAAAACTTTGTTTTAGGATACGATTTTTTTTTCTTATTAGTCACGTATTATTTTTTTGTATTCTACATTTAAGTTTACAATTTTTACTTATGTATACTCCTTATGAATAGGTCATTCTAGGTCTTTAGGATAAAACGATTCATTCGAAATTCCCTATGTTTTTTTTATTTAAAATTTATATAATGTATTTAATTTATCGTTCTTTTACTTAAGTTTAATGATTCAAAAAAGTTATATATTTAGGATGCGATTTTTATGTTATTAATATTTACTTATTTTTCTATTATCCAATTATGCTATGTATTTATTATAATAAATGTGCGATGATAATATTACTTTATGTTGTTTATGTCCTTTTAACTATGTACATTTATGTATTTCCTTATGAACTGACAATTCTATGTCTTTAGGATAGAACGGTTCATTCGAAATTTACAAGTCTGTAGAATACAATGCATATATACGTATTTATTATACTACTCCTGATTTTATTTTTGTATGCATGCATAATTGCTTATGGACCGATAATGCTATGTCTTTAGGATGGAAACCTTTATCTAAAATCCCTTACGTCATTTTATTACACGATTATGTAATTTATTTATTCCACTGTTTTTATATTTATTATTAATATTTCGACAAAACTTTGTTTTAGGATACGATTTTTGTTTTGTTATTACTCACGTATTATTTCTTTGTATTCTACATTTAAGATTACAATTTTTACTTATGTATACTCCTTATGAATAGGTCATTCTAGGTCTTTAGGATAAAACGATTCATTCGAAATTCCCTATGTTTTTTTTATTTAAAATTTATATAATGTATTTAATTTATCGTTCTTTTACTTAAGTTTAATGATTCAAAAAAGTTATATATTTAGGATGCGATTTTTATGTTATTAATATTTACTTATTTTTCTATTATCCAATTATGCTATGTATTTATTATAATAAATGTGCGATGATAATCTTACTTTATGTTTATGTACATATATGTATTTCCTTATGAATTGATAATTCTATGTCTTTAGGATAAAACGGTTCAATCGAAATTTATAAGTCTGAAGAATATAATGCATATATACGTATTTATTATACTACTTCTGATTTTATGTTTGTATCTATGTATAATTGCTTATGGACCGATAATGCTATGTCTTTAGGATGGAACCATTTATCTAAAATCTCCTACGTCTTTTTATTACACGATTATGTAATTTATTTATTCCACTGTTTTTATATTTATTATTAATATTTCGACAAAACTTTGTTTTAGGATACGATATTTGTTTTCTTATTACTCACGTATTATTTATTTGATCTGAATATGCTATGTGTAAGGTATTCTACATCTAAGTTTACAATTTTTACTTATGTATACTCCTTATGAATAGATCATTCTATGTCTTTAGGATAAAACGATTCATTCGAAATTCCCTATGTTTTTTTTATTAAAAATTTATGTAATGTATTTAATTTATCGTTCTTTTACTTATGTTTAATGATTCAAAAAAGTTATATATTTAGGATGCGATTTTTATATTATTAATATTTACTTATTTTTCTATTATCCAATTATGCTATGTATTTATTATAATAAATGTGCGTTGATAATCTTACTTTATGTTTATGTCCTTTTAACTATGTACATATATGTATTTCCTTATGAATTGATAATTCTGTGTCTTTAGGATAAAACGGTTCATTCGAAATTTATAAGTCTGTAGAATACAATGCATATATACATATTTATTATACTACTTCTGATTTTATGTTTGTATCTATGTATAATTGCTTATGGACCGATAATGCTATGTCTTTAGGATGGAACCCTTTATCTAAAATCCCCTACGTCTTTTTATAACACGATTATGTAATTTATTTATTCCACTGTTTTTATATTTATTATTAATATTTCGACAAAACTTTGTTTTAGGATACGATTTTTGTTTTGTTATTACTCACGTATTATTTCTTTGTATTCTACATTTAAGTTTACAATTTTTACTTATGTATACACCTTATGAATAGATCATTCTATGTCTTTAGGATAAAACGATTCATTCGAAATTCCCTATGTTTTTTTTATTAAAAAGTTATGTAATGTTTTTAATTTATCGTTCTTTTACTTATGTTTAATGATTCAAAAAAGTTATATATTTAGGATGCGATTTTTATATTATTAATATTTACTTATTTTTCTATTATCCAATTATGCTATGTATTTATTATAATAAATGTGCGATAATCTTACTTTATGTTTATGTACATATATGTATTTCCTTATGAATTGATAATTCTATGTCTTTAGGATAAAACGGTTCATTCGAAATTTATAAGTCTGAAGAATATAATGCATATATACGTATTTACTATACTACTTCTGATTTTCTGTTTGTATCTATGTATAATTGCTTATGGACCGATAATGATATGTCTTTAGGATGGAACCCTTTATCTAAAATCCCCTACGTCTTTTTATTACACGATCATGTAATTTATTTAATCCACTGTTTTTATATTTACTATTCGTATTTCGACAAAACTTTGTTTTAGGATACGATTTTTGTTTTCTTATTACTTACGTATTATTTCTTTGATTTGATCTAAGTTTAAAATTTTTACTTATGTATATTTCCTTATGAATAGATAATTCTATGTCTTTAGGATAAAACGATTCATTCGAAGTTCCCTGTTTTTTTTTTTTTATTGAAAGTTTGTATAATGTATTTAATTCATCGTTCTTTTAATTAAGATTAATGATTCAAGAAAGTTACATATTTAGAATGGGATTTTTATTTTATTAATATTTACTTATTTTTCTATTATCCAATTATGCTATGTATTTATTATAATAAATGTGCGATGATAATCTTACTTTATGTTTATGTCCTTTTAACTATGTACATATATGTATTTCCTTATGAATTGATAATTCTATGTCTTTAGGATAAAACGGTTCATTCTAGATTTATAAGTCTGTAGAATACAATGCTTACATACGTGTTTGTTATACTACTTCTGATTTTATGTGTGCATTTATGTATAATTGCTTATGGACCGATAATGCTATGTCTTTAAGATGGAACCCTTTATCTAAAATCTCCTACGTCTTTTTATTACACGATTATGTAATTTATTTATTCCACTGTTTTTATATTTATTATTATTATTTCGACAAAACTTTGTTTTAGGATACGATTTTTTTTTCTTATTAGTCACGTATTATTTTTTTGTATTCTACATTTAAGTTTACAATTTTTACTTATGTATACTCCTTATGAATAGGTCATTCTAGGTCTTTAGGATAAAACGATTCATTCGAAATTCCCTATGTTTTTTTTATTTAAAATTTATATAATGTATTTAATTTATCGTTCTTTTACTTAAGTTTAATGATTCAAAAAAGTTATATATTTAGGATGCGATTTTTATGTTATTAATATTTACTTATTTTTCTATTATCCAATTATGCTATGTATTTATTATAATAAATGTGCGATGATAATATTACTTTATGTTGTTTATGTCCTTTTAACTATGTACATTTATGTATTTCCTTATGAACTGATAATTCTATGTCTTTAGGATAGAACGGTTCATTCGAAATTTACAAGTCTGTAGAATACAATGCATATATACGTATTTATTATACTACTCCTGATTTTATTTTTGTATGCATGCAAAATTGCTTATGGACCGATAATGCTATGTCTTTAGGATGGAAACCTTTATCTAAAATCCCTTACGTCATTTTATTACACGATTATGTAATTTATTTATTCCACTGTTTTTATATTTATTATTAATATTTCGACAAAACTTTGTTTTAGGATACGATTTTTGTTTTGTTATTACTCACGTATTATTTCTTTGTATTCTACATTTAAGTTTACAATTTTTACTTATGTATACTCCTTATGAATAGGTCATTCTAGGTCTTTAGGATAAAACGATTCATTCGAAATTCCCTATGTTTTTTTTATTTAAAATTTATATAATGTATTTAATTTATCGTTCTTTTACTTAAGTTTAATGATTCAAAAAAGTTATATATTTAGGATGCGATTTTTATGTTATTAATATTTACTTATTTTTCTATTATCCAATTATGCTATGTATTTATTATAATAAATGTGCGATGATAATCTTACTTTATGTTTATGTACATATATGTATTTCCTTATGAATTGATAATTCTATGTCTTTAGGATAAAACGGTTCAATCGAAATTTATAAGTCTGAAGAATATAATGCATATATACGTATTTATTATACTACTTCTGATTTTATGTTTGTATCTATGTATAATTGCTTATGGACCGATAATGCTATGTCTTTAGGATGGAACCATTTATCTAAAATCTCCTACGTCTTTTTATTACACGATTATGTAATTTATTTATTCCACTGTTTTTATATTTATTATTAATATTTCGACAAAACTTTGTTTTAGGATACGATATTTGTTTTCTTATTACTCACGTATTATTTATTTGATCTGAATATGCTATGTGTAAGGTATTCTACATCTAAGTTTACAATTTTTACTTATGTATACTCCTTATGAATAGATCATTCTATGTCTTTAGGATAAAACGATTCATTCGAAATTCCCTATGTTTTTTTTATTAAAAATTTATGTAATGTATTTAATTTATCGTTCTTTTACTTATGTTTAATGATTCATAAAATTATATATTTAGGATGCGATTTTTATATTATTAATATTTACTTATTTTTCTATTATCCAATTATGCTATGTATTTATTATAATAAATGTGCGATGATAATCTTACTTTATGTTTATGTCCTTTTAACTATGTACATATATGCATTTCCTTATGAATTGATAATTCTATGTATTTAGGATAGAACGGTTCATTCGAAATTTACAAGTCTGTAGAATACAATTCATATATACGTATTTATTATACTACTTCTGATTTTATGTGTGCATTTATGTATAATTGCTTATGGACCGATAATGCTATGTCTTTAGGATGGAACCCTTTATCTAAAATCTCCTACGTCTTTTTATTACACGATTATGTAATTTATTTATTCCGCTGTTTTTATATTTATTATTAATATTTCGACAAAACTTTGTTTTAGGATACGATTTTTGTTTTCTTATTACTTACGTATTATTTCTTTGATTTGATCTAAGTTTACAATTTTTACTTATGTATATTTCCTTATGAATAGATAATTCTATGTCTTTAGGATAAAACGATTCATTCGAAGTTCCCTGTTTTTTTTTTTATTGAAAGTTTGTATAATGTATTTAATTCATCGTTCTTTTAATTAAGATTAATGATTCAAGAAAGTTACATATTTAGAATGGGATTTTTATTTTATTAATATTTACTTATTTTTCTATTATCCAATTATGCTATGTATTTATTATAATAAATGTGCGATGATAATCTTACTTTATGTTTATGTCCTTTTAACTATGTACATATATGTATTTCCTTATGAATTGATAATTCTATGTCTTTAGGATAAAACGGTTCATTCGAAATTTATAAGTCTGTAGAATACAATGCATATATACATATTTATTATACTACTTCTGATTTTATGTTTGTATCTATGTATAATTGCTTATGGACCGATAATGCTATGTCTTTAGGATGGAACCCTTTATCTAAAATCCCCTACGTCTTTTTATAACACGATTATGTAATTTATTTATTCCACTGTTTTTATATTTATTATTAATATTTCGACAAAACTTTGTTTTAGGATACGATTTTTGTTTTGTTATTACTCACGTATTATTTCTTTGTATTCTACATTTAAGTTTACAATTTTTACTTATGTATACACCTTATGAATAGATCATTCTATGTCTTTAGGATAAAACGATTCATTCGAAATTCCCTATGTTTTTTTTATTAAAAAGTTATGTAATGTATTTAATTTATCGTTCTTTTACTTATGTTTAATGATTCAAAAAAGTTATATATTTAGGATGCGATTTTTATATTATTAATATTTACTTATTTTTCTATTATCCAATTATGCTATGTATTTATTATAATAAATGTGCGATAATCTTACTTTATGTTTATGTACATATATGTATTTCCTTATGAATTGATAATTCTATGTCCTTAGGATAAAACGGTTCATTCGAAATTTATAAGTCTGAAGAATATAATGCATATATACGTATTTACTATACTACTTCTGATTTTCTGTTTGTATCTATGTATAGTTGCTTATGGACCGATAATGATATGTCTTTAGGATGGAACCCTTTATCTAAAATCTCCTACGTCTTTTTATTACACGATCATGTAATTTATTTAATCCACTGTTTTTATATTTAATATTCGTATTTCGACAAAACTTTGTTTTAGGATACGATTTTTGTTTTCTTATTACTTACGTATTATTTCTTTGATTTGATCTAAGTTTACAATTTTTACTTATGTATATTTCCTTATGAATAGATAATTCTATGTCTTTAGGATAAAACGATTCATTCGAAGTTCCCTGTTTTTTTTTTTATTGAAAGTTTGTATAATGTATTTAATTCATCGTTCTTTTAATTAAGATTAATGATTCAAGAAAGTTACATATTTAGAATGGGATTTTTATTTTATTAATATTTACTTATTTTTCTATTATCCAATTATGCTATGTATTTATTATAATAAATGTGCGATGATAATCTTACTTTATGTTTATGTCCTTTTAACTATGTACATATATGTATTTCCTTATGAATTGATAATTCTATGTCTTTAGGATAAAACGGTTCATTCTAGATTTATAAGTCTGTAGAATACAATGCTTACATACGTGTTTGTTATACTACTTCTGATTTTATGTGTGCATTTATGTATAATTGCTTATGGACCGATAATGCTATGTCTTTAAGATGGAACCCTTTATCTAAAATCTCCTACGTCTTTTTATTACACGATTATGTAATTTATTTATTCCACTGTTTTTATATTTATTATTATTATTTCGACAAAACTTTGTTTAAGGATACGATTTTTTTTTTCTTATTAGTCACGTATTATTTTTTTGTATTCTACATTTAAGTTTACAATTTTTACTTATGTATACTCCTTATGAATAGGTCATTCTAGGTCTTTAGGATAAAACGATTCATTCGAAATTCCCTATGTTTTTTTTATTTAAAATTTATATAATGTATTTAATTTATCGTTCTTTTACTTAAGTTTAATGATTCAAAAAAGTTATATATTTAGGATGCGATTTTTATGTTATTAATATTTACTTATTTTTCTATTATCCAATTATGCTATGTATTTATTATAATAAATGTGCGATGATAATATTACTTTATGTTGTTTATGTCCTTTTAACTATGTACATTTATGTATTTCCTTATGAATTGATAATTCTATGTCTTTAGGATAGAACGGTTCATTCGAAATTTACAAGTCTGTAGAATACAATGCATATATGCGTATTTATTATACTACTTCTGATTTTATTTTTGTATGCATGCATAATTGCTTATGGACCGATAAAGCTATGTCTTTAGGATGGAAACCTTTATCTAAAATCCCTTACGTCATTTTATTACACGATTATGTAATTTATATATTCCACTGTTTTTATATTTATTATTAATATTTCGACAAAACTTTGTTTTAGGATACGATTTTTGTTTTGTTATTACTCACGTATTATTTCTTTGTATTCTACATTTAAGTTTACAATTTTTACTTATGTATACTCCTTATGAATAGGTCATTCTAGGTCTTTAGGATAAAACGATTCATTCGAAATTCCCTATGTTTTTTTTTATTTAAAATTTATATAATGTATTTAATTTATCGTTCTTTTACTTAAGTTTAATGATTCAAAAAAGTTATATATTTAGGATGCGATTTTTATGTTATTAATATTTACTTATTTTTCTATTATCCAATTATGCTATGTATTTATTATAATAAATGTGCGATGATAATATTACTTTATGTTGTTTATGTCCTTTTAACTATGTACATATATGTATTTCCTTATGAATTGATAATTCTATGTCTTTAGGATAGAACGGTTCATTCGAAATTTACAAGTCTGTAGAATACAATTCATATATACGTATTTATTATACTACTTCTGATTTTATGTTTGCATATATGTATAATTGCTTATGGACCGATAATGCTGTCTTTAGGATGGAACCATTTATCTAAAATCTCCTACGTCTTTTTATTACACGATTATGTAATTTATTTATTCCACTGTTTTTATATTTATTATTAATATTTCGACAAAACTTTGTTTTAGGATACGATTTTTGTTTTCTTATTACTTACGTATTATTTCTTTGATCTGAATATGCTATGTGTTAAGTATTCTACATTTAAGTTTACAATTTTTACTTATGTATACTCCTTATGAATAGATCATTCTATGTCTTTAGGATAAAACGATTCATTCGAAATTCCCTATGTTTTTTTTATTAAAAATTTATGTAATGTATTTAATTTATCGTTGTTTTACTTATGTTTAATGATTCATAAAATTATATATTTAGGATGCGATTTTTATATTATTAATATTTACTTATTTTTCTATTATCCAATTATGCTATGTATTTATTATAATAAATGTGCGATGATAATCTTACTTTATGTTTATGTCCTTTTAACTATGTACATATATGCATTTCCTTATGAATTGATAATTCTATGTATTTAGGATAGAACGGTTCATTCGAAATTTACAAGTCTGTAGAATACAATTCATATATACGTATTTATTATACTACTTCTGATTTTATGTGTGCATTTATGTATAATTGCTTATGGACCGATAATGCTATGTCTTTAGGATGGAACCCTTTATCTAAAATCTCCTACGTCTTTTTATTACACGATTATGTAATTTATTTATTCCACTGTTTTTATATTTATTATTAATATTTCGACAAAACTTTGTTTTAGGATACGATTTTTGTTTTCTTATTACTCACGTATTATTTTTTTGTATTCTACATTTAAGTTTACAATTTTTACTTATGTATACTCCTTATGAATAGGTCATTCTAGGTCTTTAGGATAAAACGATTCATTCGAAATTCCCTATGTTTTTTTTATTTAAAATTTATATAATGTATTTAATTTATCGTTCTTTTACTTAAGTTTAATGATTCAAAAAAGTTATATATTTAGGATGCGATTTTTATGTTATTAATATTTACTTATTTTTCTATTATCCAATTATGCTATGTTTTTATTATAATAAATGTGCGATGATAATATTACTTTATGTTGTTTATGTCCTTTTAACTATGTACATATATGTATTTCCTTATGAATTGATAATTCTATGTCTTTAGGATAAAACGGTTCATTCGAAATTTATAAGTCTGTAGAATACAATGCATATATACGTATTTATTATACTACTTCTGATTTTATGTTTGTATCTATGTATAATTGCTTATGGACCGATAATGCTATGTCTTTAGGATGGAACCCTTTATCTAAAATCTCCTACGTCTTTTTATTACACGATTATGTAATTTATTTATTCCACTGTTTTTATATTTATTATTAATATTTCGACAAAACTTTGTTTTAGGATACGATTTTTGTTTTCTTATTACTCACGTATTATTTCTTTGATCTGAATATGCTATGTGTTAAGTATTCTACATTTAAGTTTACAATTTTTACTTATGTATACTCCTTATGAATAGATCATTCTATGTCTTTAGGATAAAACGATTCATTCGAAATTCCCTATGTTTTTTTATTAAAAATTTATGTAATGTATTTAATTTATCGTTCTTTTACTTATGTTTAATGATTCAAAAAATTATATATTTAGGATGCGATTTTTATATTACTAATATTTACTTATTTTTCTATTATCCAATTATGCTATGTATTTATTATAATAAATGTGCGATGATAATCTTACTTTATGTTTATGTCCTTTTAACTATGTACATATATGTATTTCCTTATGAATTGATAATTCTATGTCTTTAGGATAAAACGGTTCATTCGAAATTTATAAGTCTGTAGAATACAATGCATATATACGTATTTATTATACTACTTCTGATTTTATGTTTGCATCTATGTATAATTGCTTACGGACCGATAATGCTATATCTTTAGGATGGAACCCTTTATCTAAAATCCCCTACGTCTTTTTATTACACGATTATGTAATTTATTTAATCCACTGTTTTTATATTTACTATTAATATTTCGACAAAACTTTGTTTTAGGGTACGATTTTTGTTTTCTTATTACTCACGTATTATTTCTTTGATCTGAATATGCTATGTGTTAAGTATTCTACATTTAAGTTTACAATTTTTACTTATGTATACTCCTTATGAATAGATCATTCTATGTCTTTAGGATAAAACGATTCATTCGAAATTCCCTATGTTTTTTTATTAAAAATTTATGTAATGTATTTAATTTATCGTTCTTTTACTTATGTTTAATGATTCAAAAAATTATATATTTAGGATGCGATTTTTATATTACTAATATTTACTTATTTTTCTATTATCCAATTATGCTATGTATTTATTATAATAAATGTGCGATGATAATCTTACTTTATGTTTATGTCCTTTTAACTATGTACATATATGTATTTCCTTATGAATTGATAATTCTATGTCTTTAGGATAGAACGCTTCATTCGAAATTTATAAGTCTGTAGAATACAATGCATGTATACGTATTTATTATACTACTTCTGATTTTATGTTTGCATCTATGTATAATTGCTTACGGACCGATAATGCTATATCTTTAGGATGGAACCCTTTATCTAAAATCCCCTACGTCTTTTTATTACACGATTATGTAATTTATTTATTCCACTGCTTTTATATTTATTATTAATTTTTCGACAAAACTTTGTTTAAGGATACGATTTTTGTTTTCTTATTACCCACGTATTATTTTTTTGTATTCTACATTTAAGTTTACAATTTTTACTTATGTATACTCCTTATGAATAGATCATTCTATGTCTTTAGGATAAAACGATTCATTCGAAATTCCCTATGTTTTTTTTATTAAAAATTTATGTAATGTATTTAATTTATCGTTCTTTTACTTATGTTTAATGATTCAAAAAATTATATGTTTAGGATGCGATTTTTATATTATTAATATTTACTTATTTTTCTATTATTCAATTATGCTATGTATTTATTATAATAAATGTGCGATGATAATTTTACTTTATGTTTATGTCCTTTTAACTATGTACATATATGTATTTCCTTATGAATTGATAATTCTATGTCTTTAGGATAAAACGGTTCATTCGAAATTTATAAGTCTGTAGAATACAATGCATATATACGTATTTATTATACTACTTCTGATTTTATGTTTGCATCTATGTATAATTGCTTACGGACCGATAATGCTATATCTTTAGGATGGAACCCTTTATCTAAAATCCCCTACGTCTTTTTATTACACGATTATGTAATTTATTTAATCCACTGTTTTTATATTTACTATTAATATTTCGACAAAACTTTGTTTTAGGGTACGATTTTTGTTTTCTTATTACTCACGTATTATTTCTTTGATCTGAATATGCTATGTGTTAAGTATTCTACATTTAAGTTTACAATTTTTACTTATGTATACTCCTTATGAATAGATCATTCTATGTCTTTAGGATAAAACGATTCATTCGAAATTCCCTATGTTTTTTTATTAAAAATTTATGTAATGTATTTAATTTATCGTTCTTTTACTTATGTTTAATGATTCAAAAAATTATATATTTAGGATGCGATTTTTATATTACTAATATTTACTTATTTTTCTATTATCCAATTATGCTATGTATTTATTATAATAAATGTGCGATGATAATCTTACTTTATGTTTATGTCCTTTTAACTATGTACATATATGTATTTCCTTATGAATTGATAATTCTATGTCTTTAGGATAAAACGGTTCATTCGAAATTTATAAGTCTGTAGAATACAATGCATATATACGTATTTATTATACTACTTCTGATTTTATGTTTGCATCTATGTATAATTGCTTACGGACCGATAATGCTATATCTTTAGGATGGAACCCTTTATCTAAAATCCCCTACGTCTTTTTATTACACGATTATGTAATTTATTTAATCCACTGTTTTTATATTTACTATTAATATTTCGACAAAACTTTGTTTTAGGGTACGATTTTTGTTTTCTTATTACTCACGTATTATTTCTTTGATCTGAATATGCTATGTGTTAAGTATTCTACATTTAAGTTTACAATTTTTACTTATGTATACTCCTTATGAATAGATCATTCTATGTCTTTAGGATAAAACGATTCATTCGAAATTCCCTATGTTTTTTTATTAAAAATTTATGTAATGTATTTAATTTATCGTTCTTTTACTTATGTTTAATGATTCAAAAAATTATATATTTAGGATGCGATTTTTATATTACTAATATTTACTTATTTTTCTATTATCCAATTATGCTATGTATTTATTATAATAAATGTGCGATGATAATCTTACTTTATGTTTATGTCCTTTTAACTATGTACATATATGTATTTCCTTATGAATTGATAATTCTATGTCTTTAGGATAAAACGGTTCATTCGAAATTTATAAGTCTGTAGAATACAATGCATATATACGTATTTATTATACTACTTCTGATTTTATGTTTGCATCTATGTATAATTGCTTACGGACCGATAATGCTATATCTTTAGGATGGAACCCTTTATCTAAAATCCCCTACGTCTTTTTATTACACGATTATGTAATTCATTTAATCCACTGTTTTTATATTTACTATTAATATTTCGACAAAACTTTGTTTTAGGGTACGATTTTTGTTTTCTTATTACTCACGTATTATTTCTTTGATCTGAATATGCTATGTGTTAAGTATTCTACATTTAAGTTTACAATTTTTACTTATGTATACTCCTTATGAATAGATCATTCTATGTCTTTAGGATAAAACGATTCATTCGAAATTCCCTATGTTTTTTTATTAAAAATTTATGTAATGTATTTAATTTATCGTTCTTTTACTTATGTTTAATGATTCAAAAAATTATATATTTAGGATGCGATTTTTATATTACTAATATTTACTTATTTTTCTATTATCCAATTATGCTATGTATTTATTATAATAAATGTGCGATGATAATCTTACTTTATGTTTATGTCCTTTTAACTATGTACATATATGTATTTCCTTATGAATTGATAATTCTATGTCTTTAGGATAGAACGCTTCATTCGAAATTTATAAGTCTGTAGAATACAATGCATGTATACGTATTTATTATACTACTTCTGATTTTATGTTTGCATCTATGTATAATTGCTTACGGACCGATAATGCTATATCTTTAGGATGGAACCCTTTATCTAAAATCCCCTACGTCTTTTTATTACACGATTATGTAATTTATTTATTCCACTGCTTTTATATTTATTATTAATTTTTCGACAAAACTTTGTTTAAGGATACGATTTTTGTTTTCTTATTACTCACGTATTATTTTTTTGTATTCTACATTTAAGTTTACAATTTTTACTTATGTATACTCCTTATGAATAGATCATTCTATGTCTTTAGGATAAAACGATTCATTCGAAATTCCCTATGTTTTTTTTATTAAAAATTTATGTAATGTATTTAATTTATCGTTCTTTTACTTATGTTTAATGATTCAAAAAATTATATGTTTAGGATGCGATTTTTATATTATTAATATTTACTTATTTTTCTATTATTCAATTATGCTATGTATTTATTATAATAAATGTGCGATGATAATTTTACTTTATGTTTATGTCCTTTTAACTATGTACATATATGTATTTCCTTATGAATTGATAATTCTATGTCTTTAGGATAAAACGGTTCATTCGAAATTTATAAGTCTGTAGAATACAATGCATATATACGTATTTATTATACTACTTCTGAGTTTATGTTTGCATCTATGTATAATTGCTTTTGGACCGATAATGCTATGTCTTTAGGATGGAACCCTTTATCTAAAATCCCTTACGTCTTTTTATTACACGACTATGTAATTTATTTATTCCACTGTTTTTATATTTATTATTAATATTTCGACAAAACTTTGTTTTAGGATACGATTTTTGTTTTCTTATTACTCACGTATTATTTATTTGATCTGAATATGCTATGTGTAAGGTATTCTACATCTAAGTTTACAATTTTTACTTATGTATACTCCTTATGAATAGATCATTCTATGTCTTTAGGATAAAACGATTCATTCGAAATTCCCTATGTTTTTTTTTTATTAAAAATTTATGTAATGTATTTAATTTATCGTTCTTTTACTTATGTTTAATGATTCAAAAAATTATATATTTAGGATGCGATTTTTATATTATTAATATTTACTTATTTTTCTATTATCCAATTATGCTATGTATTTATTATAATAAATGTGCGATGATAATCTTACTTTATGTTTATGTCCTTTTAACTATGTACATATATGTATTTCCTTATGAATTGATAATTCTGTCTTTAGGATAAAAGGGTTCATTCTAGATTCATAAGTCTGTAGAATACAATGCTTACATACGTATTTGTTATACTACTTCTGGTTTTATGTTTGTATCTATGTATAATTGCTTATGGACCAATAATGCTATGTCTTTAGGATGGAACCCTTTATCTAAAATCCCTTACGTCTTTTTATAACACGATTATGTAATTTATTTATTCCACTGTTTTTATATTTATTATTAATATTTCGACAAAACTTTGTTTTAGGATACGATTTTTGTTTTCTTATTACTCACGTATTATTTCTTTGATCTGAATATGCTATGTGTAAAGTATTCTACATTTAAGTTTAAAATTCTTACTTATGTATACTCCTTATGAATAGAACATTCTATGTCTTCAGGATAAAAGGATTCATTCGAAATTCCCTATGTTTTTTTTTATTAAAAATTTATATAGTGTATTTAATTTATCGTTCTTTTACTTAAGTTTAATGATTCAAAAAAGTTATATATTTAGGATGCGATTTTTATGTTATTAATATTTACTTATTTTTCTATTATCCAATTATGCTATGTATTTATTATAATAAATGTGCGATGATAATCTTACTTTATGTTTATGTCCTTTTAACTATGTACATATATGTATTTCCTTATGAATTGATAATTCTATGTCTTTAGGATAAAAGGGTTCATTCTAGATTCATAAGTCTGTAGAATACAATGCTTACATACGTATTTGTTATACTACTTCTGGTTTTATGTTTGTATCTATGTATAATTGCTTATGGACCAATAATGCTATGTCTTTAGGATGGAACCCTTTATCTAAAATCTCTTATGTCTTTTTATTACACGATTATGTAATTTATTTAATCCACTGTTTTTATATTTACTATTCGTATTTCGATAAAACTTTGTTTTAGGATACGATTTTTGTTTTCTTATTACTCACGTATTATTTCTTTGATCTGATCTAAGTTTACAATTTTTACTTATGTATATTTAATTATGAATAGATAATTCTATGTCTTTAGGATAGAACGGTTCATTCGAAATTTATAAGTCTGTAGAATACAATGCATGTATACGTATTTATTATACTACTTCTGATTTTATGTTTGCATCTATGTATAATTGCTTACGGACCGATAATGCTATGTCTTTAGGATGGAACCCTTTATCTAAAATCCCCTACGTCTTTTTATTACACGATTATGTAATTTATTTATTCCAGTGTTTTTATATTTATTATTAATATTTCGACAAAACTTTGTTTAAGGATACGATTTTTGTTTTCTTATTACTCACGTATTATTTTTTTGTATTCTACATTTAAGTTTACAATTTTTACTTATGTATTCTCCTTATGAACAGGTCATTCTAGGTCTTTAGGATAAAACGATTCATTCGAAATTCCCTATGTTTTTTTTATTTAAAATTTATATAATGTATTTAATTTATCGTTCTTTTACTTAAGTTTAATGATTCAAAAAAGTTATATATTTAGGATGCGATTTTTATGTTATTAATATTTACTTATTTTTCTATTATCCAATTATGCTATGTATTTATTATAATAAATGTGCGATGATAATATTACTTTATGTTGTTTATGTCCTTTTAACTATGTACATATATGTATTTCCTTATGAATTGATAATTCTATGTCTTTAGGATAGAACGGTTCATTCGAAATTTACAAGTCTGTAGAATACAATTCATATATACGTATTTATTATACTACTTCTGATTTTATGTTTGCATATATGTATAATTGCTTATGGACCGATAATGCTATGTCTTTAGGATGGAACCCTTTATCTAAAATCTCCTACGTCTTTTTATTACACGATTATGTAATTTATTTATTCCACTGTTTTTATATTTATTATTAATATTTCGACAAAACTTTGTTTTAGGATACGATTTTTGTTTTCTTATTACTCACGTATTATTTCTTTGATCTGAATATGCTATGTGTTAAGTATTCTACATTTAAGTTTACAATTTTTACTTATGTATACTCCTTATGAATAGGTCATTCTAGATCTTTAGGATAAAACGATTCATTCGAAATTCCCTATGTTTTTTTTTATTTAAAATTTATATAATGTATTTAATTTATCGTTCTTTTACTTAAGTTTAATGATTCAAAAAAGTTATATATTTAGGATGCGATTTTTATGTTATTAATATTTACTTATTTTTCTATTATCCAATTATGCTATGTATTTATTATAATAAATGTGCGATGATAATCTTACTTTATGTTTATGTACATATATGTATTTCCTTATGAATTGATAATTCTATGTCTTTAGGATAGAACGGTTCATTCGAAATTTATAAGTCTGTAGAATACAATGCTTACATACGTATTTGTTATACTACTTCTGGTTTTATGTTTGTATCTATGTATAATTGCTTATGGACCAATAATGCTATGTCTTTAGGATGGAACCCTTTATCTAAAATCCCTTACGTCTTTTTATTACACGATTATGTAATTTATTTATTCCACTGTTTTTATATTTACTATTCGTATTTCGATAAAACTTTGTTTTAGGATACGATTTTTGTTTTCTTATTACTCACGTATTATTTCTTTGATCTGAATATGCTATGTGTTAAGTATTCTACATTTAAGTTTACAATTTTTACTTATGTATACTCCTTATGAATAGGTCATTCTAGGTCTTTAGGATAAAACGATTCATTCGAAATTCCCTATGTTTTTTTTTATTTAAAATTTATATAATGTATTTAATTTATCGTTCTTTTACTTAAGTTTAATGATTCAAAAAAGTTATATATTTAGGATGCGATTTTTATGTTATTAATATTTACTTATTTTTCTATTATCCAATTATGCTATGTATTTATTATAATAAATGTGCGATGATAATCTTACTTTATGTTTATGTACATATATGTATTTCCTTATGAATTGATAATTCTATGTCTTTAGGATAGAACGGTTCATTCGAAATTTATAAGTCTGTAGAATACAATGCTTACATACGTATTTGTTATACTACTTCTGGTTTTATGTTTGTATCTATGTATAATTGCTTATGGACCAATAATGCTATGTCTTTAGGATGGAACCCTTTATCTAAAATCCCTTACGTCTTTTTATTGCACGATTATGTAATTTATTTATTCCACTGTTTTTATATTTATTATTAATATTTCGACAAAACTTTGTTTTAGGATACGATTTTTGTTTTCTTATTACTCACGTATTATTTCTTTGATCTGAATATGCTATGTGTAAAGTATTCTACATTTAAGTTTAAATTTCTTACTTATGTATACTCCTTATGAATAGAACATTCTATGTCTTCAGGATAAAACGATTCATTCGAAATTCCCTATGTTTTTTTTTATTAAAAATTTATATAATGTATTTAATTTATCGTTCTTTTACTTAAGTTTAATGATTCAAAAAAGTTATATATTTAGGATGCGATTTTTATGTTATTAATATTTACTTATTTTTCTATTATCCAATTATGCTATGTATTTATTATAATAAATGTGCGATGATAATCTTACTTTATGTTTATGTCCTTTTAACTATGTACATATATGTATTTCCTTATGAATTGATAATTCTATGTCTTTAGGATAAAAGGGTTCATTCTAGATTCATAAGTCTGTAGAATACAATGCTTACATACGTATTTGTTATACTACTTCTGGTTTTATGTTTGTATCTATGTATAATTGCTTATGGACCAATAATGCTATGTCTTTAGGATGGAACCCTTTATCTAAAATCTCTTATGTCTTTTTATTACACGATTATGTAATTTATTTAATCCACTGTTTTTATATTTACTATTCGTATTTCGATAAAACTTTGTTTTAGGATACGATTTTTGTTTTCTTATTACTCACGTATTATTTCTTTGATCTGATCTAAGTTTACAATTTTTACTTATGTATATTTAATTATGAATAGATAATTCTATGTCTTTAGGATAGAACGGTTCATTCGAAATTTATAAGTCTGTAGAATACAATGCATGTATACGTATTTATTATACTACTTCTGATTTTATGTTTGCATCTATGTATAATTGCTTACGGACCGATAATGCTATGTCTTTAGGATGGAACCCTTTATCTAAAATCCCCTACGTCTTTTTATTACACGATTATGTAATTTATTTATTCCAGTGTTTTTATATTTATTATTAATATTTCGACAAAACTTTGTTTAAGGATACGATTTTTGTTTTCTTATTACTCACGTATTATTTTTTTGTATTCTACATTTAAGTTTACAATTTTTACTTATGTATTCTCCTTATGAACAGGTCATTCTAGGTCTTTAGGATAAAACGATTCATTCGAAATTCCCTATGTTTTTTTTATTTAAAATTTATATAATGTATTTAATTTATCGTTCTTTTACTTAAGTTTAATGATTCAAAAAAGTTATATATTTAGGATGCGATTTTTATGTTATTAATATTTACTTATTTTTCTATTATCCAATTATGCTATGTATTTATTATAATAAATGTGCGATGATAATATTACTTTATGTTGTTTATGTCCTTTTAACTATGTACATATATGTATTTCCTTATGAATTGATAATTCTATGTCTTTAGGATAGAACGGTTCATTCGAAATTTACAAGTCTGTAGAATACCATTCATATATACGTATTTATTATACTACTTCTGATTTTATGTTTGCATATATGTATAATTGCTTATGGACCGATAATGCTATGTCTTTAGGATGGAACCCTTTATCTAAAATCTCCTACGTCTTTTTATTACACGATTATGTAATTTATTTATTCCACTGTTTTTATATATATTATTAATATTTCGACAAAACTTTGTTTTAGGATACGATTTTTGTTTTCTTATTACTCACGTATTATTTCTTTGATCTGAATATGCTATGTGTTAAGTATTCTACATTTAAGTTTACAATTTTTACTTATGTATACTCCTTATGAATAGATCATTCTATGTCTTTAGGATAAAACGATTCATTCGAAATTCCCTATGTTTTTTTTATTAAAAATTTATGTAATGTATTTAATTTATCGTTCTTTTACTTATGTTTAATGATTCATAAAATTATATATTTAGGATGCGATTTTTATATTATTAATATTTACTTATTTTTCTATTATCCAATTATGCTATGTATTTATTATAATAAATGTGCGATGATAATCTTACTTTATGTTTATGTCCTTTTAACTATGTACATATATGCATTTCCTTATGAATTGATAATTCTATGTATTTAGGATAGAACGGTTCATTCGAAATTTACAAGTCTGTAGAATACAATTCATATATACGTATTTATTATACTACTTCTGATTTTATGTGTGCATTTATGTATAATTGCTTATGGACCGATAATGCTATGTCTTTAGGATGGAACCCTTTATCTAAAATCCCTTACGTCTTTTTATTACACGGCTATGTAATTTATTTATTCCACTGTATTTATATTTATTATTAATATTTCGACAAAACTTTGTTTAAGGATACGATTTTTGTTTTCTTATTACTCACGTATTATTTATTTGATCTGAATATGCTATGTGTAAGGTATTCTACATCTAAGTTTACAATTTTTACTTATGTATACTCCTTATGAATAGATCATTCTATGTCTTTAGGATAAAACGATTCATTCGAAATTCCCTATGTTTTTTTTATTAAAAATTTATGTAATGTATTTAATTTATCGTTCTTTTACTTATGTTTAATGATTCAAAAAATTATATATTTAGGATGCGATTTTTATATTATTAATATTTACTTATTTTTCTATTATCCAATTATGCTATGTATTTATTATAATAAATGTGCGATGATAATCTTACTTTATGTTTATGTACATATATGTATTTCCTTATGAATTGATAATTCTATGTCTTTAGGATAAAACGGTTCATTCGAAATTTATAAGTCTGAAGAATATAATGCATATATACGTATTTATTATACTACTTCTGATTTTATGTTTGTATCTATGTATAATTGCTTATGGACCAATAATGCTATGTCTTTAGGATGGAACCCTTTATCTAAAATCCCCTACGTCTTTTTATTACACGATTATGTAATTTATTTATTCCAGTGTTTTTATATTTATTATTAATATTTCGACAAAACTTTGTTTAAGGATACGATTTTTGTTTTCTTATTACTCACGTATTATTTTTTTGTATTCTACATTTAAGTTTACAATTTTTACTTATGTATACTCCTTATGAATAGATCATTCTATGTCTTTAGGATAAAACGATTCATTCGAAATTCCCTATGTTTTTTTTATTTAAAATTTATATAATGTATTTAATTTATCGTTCTTTTACTTAAGTTTAATGATTCAAAAAAGTTATATATTTAGGATGCGATTTTTATGTTATAAATATTTACTTATTTTTCTATTATCAAATTATGCTATGTATTTATTATAATAAATGTGCGATGATAATATTACTTTATGTTGTTTATGTCCTTTTAACTATGTACATATATGTATTTCCTTATGAATTGATAATTCTATGTCTTTAGGATAGAACGGTTCATTCGAAATTTACAAGTCTGTAGAGTACAATTCATATATACGTATTTATTATACTACTTCTGATTTTATGTTTGCATATATGTATAATTGCTTATGGACCGATAATGCTATGTCTTTAGGATGGAACCCTTTATCTAAAATCTCTTACGTCTTTTTATTACACGATTATGTAATTTATTTATTCCACTGTTTTTATATTTATTATTAATATTTCGACAAAACTTTGTTTTAGGATACGATTTTTGTTTTCTTATTACTCACGTATTATTTCTTTGATCTGAATATGCTATGTGTTAAGTATTCTACATATAAGTTTACAATTTTTACTTATGTATACTCCTTATGAATAGATCATTCTATGTCTTTAGGATAAAACGATTCATTCGAAATTCCCTATGTTTTTTTTATTAAAAATTTATGTAATGTATTTAATTTATCGTTCTTTTACTTATGTTTAATGATTCAAAAAATTATATATTTAGGATGCGATTTTTATATTATTAATATTTACTTATTTTTCTATTATCCAATTATGCTATGTATTTATTATAATAAATGTGCGATGATAATCTTACTTTATGTTTATGTCCTTTTAACTATGTACATATATGTATTTCCTTATGAATTGATAATTCTATGTCTTTAGGATAAAAGGGTTCATTCTAGATTCATAAGTCTGTAGAATACAATGCTTACATACGTATTTGTTATACTACTTCTGATTTTATGTTTGTATCTATGTATAATTGCTTATGGACCAATAATGCTATGTCTTTACGATGGAACCCTTTATCTAAAATCTCTTATGTCTTTTTATTACACGATTATGTAATTTATTTAATCCACTGTTTTTATGTTTACTATTCGTATTTCGATAAAACTTTGTTTTAGGATACGATTTTTGTTTTCTTATTACTCACGTATTATTTCTTTGATCTGATCTAAGTTTACAATTTTTACTTATGTATATTTAATTATGAATAGATAATTCTATGTCTTTAGGATAGAACGGTTCATTCGAAATTTATAAGTCTGTAGAATACAATGCATGTATACGTATTTATTATACTACTTCTGATTTTATGTTTGCATCTATGTATAATTGCTTACGGACCGATAATGCTATATCTTTAGGATGGAACCCTTTATCTAAAATCCCCTACGTCTTTTTATTACACGATTATGTAATTTATTTATTCCACTGCTTTTATATTTATTATTAATTTTTCGACAAAGCTTTGTTTAAGGATACGATTTTTGTTTTCTTATTACTCACGTATTATTTTTTTGTATTCTACATTTAAGTTTACAATTTTTACTTATGTATACTCCTTATGAATAGATCATTCTATGTCTTTAGGATAAAACGATTCATTCGAAATTCCCTATGTTTTTTTTATTAAAAATTTATGTAATGTATTTAATTTATCGTTCTTTTACTTATGTTTAATGATTCAAAAAATTATATGTTTAGGATGCGATTTTTATATTATTAATATTTACTTATTTTTCTATTATTCAATTATGCTATGTATTTATTATAATAAATGTGCGATGATAATTTTACTTTATGTTTATGTCCTTTTAACTATGTACATATATGTATTTCCTTATGAATTGATAATTCTATGTCTTTAGGATAAAACGGTTCATTCGAAATTTATAAGTCTGTAGAATACAATGCATATATACGTATTTATTATACTACTTCTGATTTTATGTTTGCATCTATGTATAATTGCTTTTGGACCGATAATGCTATGTCTTTAGGATGGAACCCTTTATCTAAAATCCCTTACGTCTTTTTATTACACAACTATGTAATTTATTTATTCCACTGTTTTTATATTTATTATTAATATTTCGACAAAACTTTGTTTAAGGATACGATTTTTGTTTTCTTATTACTCACGTATTATTTTTTTGTATTCTACATTTAAGTTTACAATTTTTACTTATGTATTCTCCTTATGAACAGGTCATTCTAGGTCTTTAGGATAAAACGATTCATTCGAAATTCCCTATGTTTTTTTTATTTAAAATTTATATAATGTATTTAATTTATCGTTCTTTTACTTAAGTTTAATGATTCAAAAAAGTTATATATTTAGGATGCGATTTTTATGTTATTAATATTTACTTATTTTTCTATTATCCAATTATGCTATGTATTTATTATAATAAATGTGCGATGATAATATTACTTTATGTTGTTTATGTCCTTTTAACTATGTACATATATGTATTTCCTTATGAATTGATAATTCTATGTCTTTAGGATAGAACGGTTCATTCGAAATTTACAAGTCTGTAGAATACAATTCATATATACGTATTTATTATACTACTTCTGATTTTATGTTTGCATATATGTATAATTGCTTATGGACCGATAATGCTATGTCTTTAGGATGGAACCCTTTATCTAAAATCTCCTACGTCTTTTTATTACACGATTATGTAATTTATTTATTCCACTGTTTTTATATTTATTATTAATATTTCGACAAAACTTTGTTTTAGGATACGATTTTTGTTTTCTTATTATTCACGTATTATTTCTTTGATCTGAATATGCTATGTGTTAAGTATTCTACATTTAAGTTTACAATTTTTACTTATGTATACTCCTTATGAATAGATCATTCTATGTCTTTAGGATAAAACGATTCATTCGAAATTCCCTATGTTTTTTTTATTAAAAATTTATGTAATGTATTTAATTTATCGTTCTTTTACTTATGTTTAATGATTCAAAAAATTATATATTTAGGATGCGATTTTTATATTATTAATATTTACTTATTTTTCTATTATCCAATTATGCTATGTATTTATTATAATAAATGTGCGATGATAATCTTACTTTATGTTTATGTCCTTTTAACTATGTACATATATGTATTTCCTTATGAATTGATAATTCTATGTCTTTAGGATAAAACGGTTCATTCGAAATTTATAAGTCTGAAGAATATAATGCATATATACGTATTTATTATACTACTTCTGATTTTATGTTTGTATCTATGTATAATTGCTAATGGACCAATAATGCTATGTCTTTAGGATGGAACCCTTTATCTAAAATCTCTTATGTCTTTTTATTACACGATTATGTAATTTATTTAATCCACTATTTTTATATTTACTATTCGTATTTCGACAAAACTTTGTTTTAGGATACGATTTTTGTTTTCTTATTACTCACGTATTATTTCTTTGATCTGATCTAAGTTTACAATTTTTACTTATGTATATTTAATTATGAATAAATAATTCTATGTCTTTAGGATAGAACGGTTCATTCGAAATTTATAAGTCTGTAGAATATAATGCATGTATACGTATTTATTATACTACTTCTGATTTTATGTTTGCATCTATGTATAATTGCTTACGGACCGATAATGCTATGTCTTTAGGATGGAACCCTTTATCTAAAATCCCCTACGTCTTTTTATTACACGATTATGTAATTTATTTATTCCAGTGTTTTTATATTTATTATTAATATTTCGACAAAACTTTGTTTAAGGATACGATTTTTGTTTTCTTATTACTCACGTATTATTTTTTTGTATTCTACATTTAAGTTTACAATTTTTACTTATGTATTCTCCTTATGAACAGGTCATTCTAGGTCTTTAGGATAAAACGATTCATTCGAAATTCCCTATGTTTTTTTTATTTAAAATTTATATAATGTATTTAATTTATCGTTCTTTTACTTAAGTTTAATGATTCAAAAAAGTTATGTATTTAGGATGCGATTTTTATGTTATTAATATTTACTTATTTTTCTATTATCCAATTATGCTATGTATTTATTATAATAAATGTGCGATGATAATATTACTTTATGTTGTTTATGTCCTTTTAACTATGTACATATATGTATTTCCTTATGAATTGATAATTCTATGTCTTTAGGATAGAACGGTTCATTCGAAATTTACAAGTCTGTAGAATACAATTCATATATACGTATTTATTATACTACTTCTGATTTTATGTTTGCATATATGTATAATTGCTTATGGACCGATAATGCTATGTCTTTAGGATGGAACCCTTTATCTAAAATCTCCTACGTCTTTTTATTACACGATTATGTAATTTATTTATTCCACTGTTTCTATATTTATTATTAATATTTCGACAAAACTTTGTTTTAGGATACGATTTTTGTTTTCTTATTACTCACGTATTATTTCTTTGATCTGAATATGCTATGTGTTAAGTATTCTACATTTAAGTTTACAATTTTTACTTATGTATACTCCTTATGAATAGATCATTCTATGTCTTTAGGATAAAACGATTCATTCGAAATTCCCTATGTTTTTTTTATTAAAAATTTATGTAATATATTTAATTTATCGTTCTTTTACTTATGTTTAATGATTCAAAAAAGTTATATATTTAGGATGCGATTTTTATGTTATTAATATTTACTTATTTTTCTATTATCCAATTATGCTATGTATTTATTATAATAAATGTGCGATGATAATATTACTTTATGTTGTTTATGTCCTTTTAACAATGTACATATATGTATTTCCTTATGAATTGATAATTCTATGTCTTTAGGATAGAACGGTTCATTCGAAATTTATAAGTCTGTAGAATACAATGCATATATACGTATTTATTATACTACTTCTGATTTTATGTTTGCATCTATGTATAATTGCTTATGGACCGATAATGCTATGTCTTTAGGATGGAACCCTTTATCTAAAATCCCCTACGTCTTTTTATTACACGATTATGTAATTTATTTATTCCACTGTTTTTATATTTATTATTAATTTTTCGACAAAACTGTGTTTAAGGATACGATTTTTGTTTTCTTATTACTCACGTATTATTTTTTTGTATTCTACATTTAAGTTTACAATTTTTACTTATGTATACTCCTTATGAATAGATCATTCTATGTCTTTAGGATAAAACGATTCATTCGAAATTCCCTATGTTTTTTTTATTAAAAATTTATGTAATGTATTTAAATTATCGTTCTTTTACTTATGTTTAATAATTCAAAAAATTATATATTTAGGATGCGATTTTTATATTATTAATATTTACTTATTTTTCTATTATCCAATTATGCTATGTATTTATTATAATAAATGTGCGATGATAATCTTACTTTATGTTTATGTCCTTTTAACTATGTACATATATGTATTTCCTTATGAATTGATAATTCTATGTCTTTAGGATAAAAGGGTTCATTCTAGATTCATAAGTCTGTAGAATACAATGCTTACATACGTATTTGTTATACTACTTCTGGTTTTATGTTTGTATCTATGTATAATTGCTTATGGACCAATAATGCTATGTCTTTAGGATGGAACCCTTTATCTAAAATCTCTTATGTCTTTTTATTACACGATTATGTAATTTATTTAATCCACTGTTTTTATATTTACTATTCGTATTTCGATAAAACTTTGTTTTAGGATACGATTTTTGTTTTCTTATTACTCACGTATTATTTCTTTGATCTGATCTAAGTTTACAATTTTTACTTATGTATATTTAATTATGAATAGATAATTCTATGTCTTTAGGATAGAACGGTTCATTCGAAATTTATAAGTCTGTAGAATACAATGCATGTATACGTATTTATTATACTACTTCTGATTTTATGTTTGCATCTATGTATAATTGCTTACGGACCGATAATGCTATGTCTTTAGGATGGAACCCTTTATCTAAAATCCCCTACGTCTTTTTATTACACGATTATGTAATTTATTTATTCCAGTGTTTTTATATTTATTATTAATATTTCGACAAAACTTTGTTTAAGGATACGATTTTTGTTTTCTTATTACTCACGTATTATTTTTTTGTATTCTACATTTAAGTTTACAATTTTTACTTATGTATTCTCCTTATGAACAGGTCATTCTAGGTCTTTAGGATAAAACGATTCATTCGAAATTCCCTATGTTTTTTTTATTTAAAATTTATATAATGTATTTAATTTATCGTTCTTTTACTTAAGTTTAATGATTCAAAAAAGTTATATATTTAGGATGCGATTTTTATGTTATTAATATTTACTTATTTTTCTATTATCCAATTATGCTATGTATTTATTATAATAAATGTGCGATGATAATATTACTTTATGTTGTTTATGTCCTTTTAACTATGTACATATATGTATTTCCTTATGAATTGATAATTCTATGTCTTTAGGATAGAACGGTTCATTCGAAATTTACAAGTCTGTAGAATACAATTCATATATACGTATTTATTATACTACTTCTGATTTTATGTTTGCATATATGTATAATTGCTTATGGACCGATAATGCTATGTCTTTAGGATGGAACCCTTTATCTAAAATCTCCTACGTCTTTTTATTACACGATTATGTAATTTATTTATTCCACTGTTTTTATATATATTATTAATATTTCGACAAAACTTTGTTTTAGGATACGATTTTTGTTTTCTTATTACTCACGTATTATTTCTTTGATCTGAATATGCTATGTGTTAAGTATTCTACATTTAAGTTTACAATTTTTACTTATGTATACTCCTTATGAATAGATCATTCTATGTCTTTAGGATAAAACGATTCATTCGAAATTCCCTATGTTTTTTTTATTAAAAATTTATGTAATGTATTTAATTTATCGTTCTTTTACTTATGTTTAATGATTCATAAAATTATATATTTAGGATGCGATTTTTATATTATTAATATTTACTTATTTTTCTATTATCCAATTATGCTATGTATTTATTATAATAAATGTGCGATGATAATCTTACTTTATGTTTATGTCCTTTTAACTATGTACATATATGCATTTCCTTATGAATTGATAATTCTATGTATTTAGGATAGAACGGTTCATTCGAAATTTACAAGTCTGTAGAATACAATTCATATATACGTATTTATTATACTACTTCTGATTTTATGTGTGCATTTATGTATAATTGCTTATGGACCGATAATGCTATGTCTTTAGGATGGAACCCTTTATCTAAAATCCCTTACGTCTTTTTATTACACGGCTATGTAATTTATTTATTCCACTGTATTTATATTTATTATTAATATTTCGACAAAACTTTGTTTAAGGATACGATTTTTGTTTTCTTATTACTCACGTATTATTTATTTGATCTGAATATGCTATGTGTAAGGTATTCTACATCTAAGTTTACAATTTTTACTTATGTATACTCCTTATGAATAGATCATTCTATGTCTTTAGGATAAAACGATTCATTCGAAATTCCCTATGTTTTTTTTATTAAAAATTTATGTAATGTATTTAATTTATCGTTCTTTTACTTATGTTTAATGATTCAAAAAATTATATATTTAGGATGCGATTTTTATATTATTAATATTTACTTATTTTTCTATTATCCAATTATGCTATGTATTTATTATAATAAATGTGCGATGATAATCTTACTTTATGTTTATGTACATATATGTATTTCCTTATGAATTGATAATTCTATGTCTTTAGGATAAAACGGTTCATTCGAAATTTATAAGTCTGAAGAATATAATGCATATATACGTATTTATTATACTACTTCTGATTTTATGTTTGTATCTATGTATAATTGCTTATGGACCAATAATGCTATGTCTTTAGGATGGAACCCTTTATCTAAAATCCCCTACGTCTTTTTATTACACGATTATGTAATTTATTTATTCCAGTGTTTTTATATTTATTATTAATATTTCGACAAAACTTTGTTTAAGGATACGATTTTTGTTTTCTTATTACTCACGTATTATTTTTTTGTATTCTACATTTAAGTTTACAATTTTTACTTATGTATACTCCTTATGAATAGATCATTCTATGTCTTTAGGATAAAACGATTCATTCGAAATTCCCTATGTTTTTTTTATTTAAAATTTATATAATGTATTTAATTTATCGTTCTTTTACTTAAGTTTAATGATTCAAAAAAGTTATATATTTAGGATGCGATTTTTATGTTATAAATATTTACTTATTTTTCTATTATCAAATTATGCTATGTATTTATTATAATAAATGTGCGATGATAATATTACTTTATGTTGTTTATGTCCTTTTAACTATGTACATATATGTATTTCCTTATGAATTGATAATTCTATGTCTTTAGGATAGAACGGTTCATTCGAAATTTACAAGTCTGTAGAATACAATTCATATATACGTATTTATTATACTACTTCTGATTTTATGTTTGCATATATGTATAATTGCTTATGGACCGATAATGCTATGTCTTTAGGATGGAACCCTTTATCTAAAATCTCTTACGTCTTTTTATTACACGATTATGTAATTTATTTATTCCACTGTTTTTATATTTATTATTAATATTTCGACAAAACTTTGTTTTAGGATACGATTTTTGTTTTCTTATTACTCACGTATTATTTCTTTGATCTGAATATGCTATGTGTTAAGTATTCTACATATAAGTTTACAATTTTTACTTATGTATACTCCTTATGAATAGATCATTCTATGTCTTTAGGATAAAACGATTCATTCGAAATTCCCTATGTTTTTTTTATTAAAAATTTATGTAATGTATTTAATTTATCGTTCTTTTACTTATGTTTAATGATTCAAAAAATTATATATTTAGGATGCGATTTTTATATTATTAATATTTACTTATTTTTCTATTATCCAATTATGCTATGTATTTATTATAATAAATGTGCGATGATAATCTTACTTTATGTTTATGTCCTTTTAACTATGTACATATATGTATTTCCTTATGAATTGATAATTCTATGTCTTTAGGATAAAAGGGTTCATTCTAGATTCATAAGTCTGTAGAATACAATGCTTACATACGTATTTGTTATACTACTTCTGATTTTATGTTTGTATCTATGTATAATTGCTTATGGACCAATAATGCTATGTCTTTACGATGGAACCCTTTATCTAAAATCTCTTATGTCTTTTTATTACACGATTATGTAATTTATTTAATCCACTGTTTTTATGTTTACTATTCGTATTTCGATAAAACTTTGTTTTAGGATACGATTTTTGTTTTCTTATTACTCACGTATTATTTCTTTGATCTGATCTAAGTTTACAATTTTTACTTATGTATATTTAATTATGAATAGATAATTCTATGTCTTTAGGATAGAACGGTTCATTCGAAATTTATAAGTCTGTAGAATACAATGCATGTATACGTATTTATTATACTACTTCTGATTTTATGTTTGCATCTATGTATAATTGCTTACGGACCGATAATGCTATATCTTTAGGATGGAACCCTTTATCTAAAATCCCCTACGTCTTTTTATTACACGATTATGTAATTTATTTATTCCACTGCTTTTATATTTATTATTAATTTTTCGACAAAGCTTTGTTTAAGGATACGATTTTTGTTTTCTTATTACTCACGTATTATTTTTTTGTATTCTACATTTAAGTTTACAATTTTTACTTATGTATACTCCTTATGAATAGATCATTCTATGTCTTTAGGATAAAACGATTCATTCGAAATTCCCTATGTTTTTTTTATTAAAAATTTATGTAATGTATTTAATTTATCGTTCTTTTACTTATGTTTAATGATTCAAAAAATTATATGTTTAGGATGCGATTTTTATATTATTAATATTTACTTATTTTTCTATTATTCAATTATGCTATGTATTTATTATAATAAATGTGCGATGATAATTTTACTTTATGTTTATGTCCTTTTAACTATGTACATATATGTATTTCCTTATGAATTGATAATTCTATGTCTTTAGGATAAAACGGTTCATTCGAAATTTATAAGTCTGTAGAATACAATGCATATATACGTATTTATTATACTACTTCTGATTTTATGTTTGCATCTATGTATAATTGCTTTTGGACCGATAATGCTATGTCTTTAGGATGGAACCCTTTATCTAAAATCCCTTACGTCTTTTTATTACACAACTATGTAATTTATTTATTCCACTGTTTTTATATTTATTATTAATATTTCGACAAAACTTTGTTTAAGGATACGATTTTTGTTTTCTTATTACTCACGTATTATTTTTTTGTATTCTACATTTAAGTTTACAATTTTTACTTATGTATTCTCCTTATGAACAGGTCATTCTAGGTCTTTAGGATAAAACGATTCATTCGAAATTCCCTATGTTTTTTTTATTTAAAATTTATATAATGTATTTAATTTATCGTTCTTTTACTTAAGTTTAATGATTCAAAAAAGTTATATATTTAGGATGCGATTTTTATGTTATTAATATTTACTTATTTTTCTATTATCCAATTATGCTATGTATTTATTATAATAAATGTGCGATGATAATATTACTTTATGTTGTTTATGTCCTTTTAACTATGTACATATATGTATTTCCTTATGAATTGATAATTCTATGTCTTTAGGATAGAACGGTTCATTCGAAATTTACAAGTCTGTAGAATACAATTCATATATACGTATTTATTATACTACTTCTGATTTTATGTTTGCATATATGTATAATTGCTTATGGACCGATAATGCTATGTCTTTAGGATGGAACCCTTTATCTAAAATCTCCTACGTCTTTTTATTACACGATTATGTAATTTATTTATTCCACTGTTTTTATATTTATTATTAATATTTCGACAAAACTTTGTTTTAGGATACGATTTTTGTTTTCTTATTATTCACGTATTATTTCTTTGATCTGAATATGCTATGTGTTAAGTATTCTACATTTAAGTTTACAATTTTTACTTATGTATACTCCTTATGAATAGATCATTCTATGTCTTTAGGATAAAACGATTCATTCGAAATTCCCTATGTTTTTTTTATTAAAAATTTATGTAATGTATTTAATTTATCGTTCTTTTACTTATGTTTAATGATTCAAAAAATTATATATTTAGGATGCGATTTTTATATTATTAATATTTACTTATTTTTCTATTATCCAATTATGCTATGTATTTATTATAATAAATGTGCGATGATAATCTTACTTTATGTTTATGTCCTTTTAACTATGTACATATATGTATTTCCTTATGAATTGATAATTCTATGTCTTTAGGATAAAACGGTTCATTCGAAATTTATAAGTCTGAAGAATATAATGCATATATACGTATTTATTATACTACTTCTGATTTTATGTTTGTATCTATGTATAATTGCTAATGGACCAATAATGCTATGTCTTTAGGATGGAACCCTTTATCTAAAATCTCTTATGTCTTTTTATTACACGATTATGTAATTTATTTAATCCACTATTTTTATATTTACTATTCGTATTTCGACAAAACTTTGTTTTAGGATACGATTTTTGTTTTCTTATTACTCACGTATTATTTCTTTGATCTGATCTAAGTTTACAATTTTTACTTATGTATATTTAATTATGAATAAATAATTCTATGTCTTTAGGATAGAACGGTTCATTCGAAATTTATAAGTCTGTAGAATATAATGCATGTATACGTATTTATTATACTACTTCTGATTTTATGTTTGCATCTATGTATAATTGCTTACGGACCGATAATGCTATGTCTTTAGGATGGAACCCTTTATCTAAAATCCCCTACGTCTTTTTATTACACGATTATGTAATTTATTTATTCCAGTGTTTTTATATTTATTATTAATATTTCGACAAAACTTTGTTTAAGGATACGATTTTTGTTTTCTTATTACTCACGTATTATTTTTTTGTATTCTACATTTAAGTTTACAATTTTTACTTATGTATTCTCCTTATGAACAGGTCATTCTAGGTCTTTAGGATAAAACGATTCATTCGAAATTCCCTATGTTTTTTTTATTTAAAATTTATATAATGTATTTAATTTATCGTTCTTTTACTTAAGTTTAATGATTCAAAAAAGTTATGTATTTAGGATGCGATTTTTATGTTATTAATATTTACTTATTTTTCTATTATCCAATTATGCTATGTATTTATTATAATAAATGTGCGATGATAATATTACTTTATGTTGTTTATGTCCTTTTAACTATGTACATATATGTATTTCCTTATGAATTGATAATTCTATGTCTTTAGGATAGAACGGTTCATTCGAAATTTACAAGTCTGTAGAATACAATTCATATATACGTATTTATTATACTACTTCTGATTTTATGTTTGCATATATGTATAATTGCTTATGGACCGATAATGCTATGTCTTTAGGATGGAACCCTTTATCTAAAATCTCCTACGTCTTTTTATTACACGATTATGTAATTTATTTATTCCACTGTTTCTATATTTATTATTAATATTTCGACAAAACTTTGTTTTAGGATACGATTTTTGTTTTCTTATTACTCACGTATTATTTCTTTGATCTGAATATGCTATGTGTTAAGTATTCTACATTTAAGTTTACAATTTTTACTTATGTATACTCCTTATGAATAGATCATTCTATGTCTTTAGGATAAAACGATTCATTCGAAATTCCCTATGTTTTTTTTATTAAAAATTTATGTAATATATTTAATTTATCGTTCTTTTACTTATGTTTAATGATTCAAAAAAGTTATATATTTAGGATGCGATTTTTATGTTATTAATATTTACTTATTTTTCTATTATCCAATTATGCTATGTATTTATTATAATAAATGTGCGATGATAATATTACTTTATGTTGTTTATGTCCTTTTAACAATGTACATATATGTATTTCCTTATGAATTGATAATTCTATGTCTTTAGGATAGAACTGTTCATTCGAAATTTATAAGTCTGTAGAATACAATGCATATATACGTATTTATTATACTACTTCTGATTTTATGTTTGCATCTATGTATAATTGCTTATGGACCGATAATGCTATGTCTTTAGGATGGAACCCTTTATCTAAAATCCCCTACGTCTTTTTATTACACGATTATGTAATTTATTTATTCCACTGTTTTTATATTTATTATTAATTTTTCGACAAAACTGTGTTTAAGGATACGATTTTTGTTTTCTTATTACTCACGTATTATTTTTTTGTATTCTACATTTAAGTTTACAATTTTTACTTATGTATACTCCTTATGAATAGATCATTCTATGTCTTTAGGATAAAACGATTCATTCGAAATTCCCTATGTTTTTTTTATTAAAAATTTATGTAATGTATTTAAATTATCGTTCTTTTACTTATGTTTAATAATTCAAAAAATTATATATTTAGGATGCGATTTTTATATTATTAATATTTACTTATTTTTCTATTATCCAATTATGCTATGTATTTATTATAATAAATGTGCGACGATAATCTTACTTTATGTTTATGTCCTTTTAACTATGTACATATATGTATTTCCTTATGGACCGATAATGCTATGTCTTTAGGATGGAACCCTTTATCTAAAATCTCCTACGTTTTTTTATTACACGATTATGTAATTTATTTATTCCACTGTTTTTATATTTATTATTAATATTTCGACAAAACTTTGTTTTAGGATACGATTTTTGTTTTCTTATTACTCACGTATTATTTCTTTGATCTGAATATGCTATGTGTTAAGTATTCTACATTTAAGTTTACAATTTTTACTTATGTATACTCCTTATGAATAGATCATTCTATGTCTTTAGGATAAAACGATTCATTCGAAATTCCCTATGTTTTTTTTATTCAAAATTTATGTTATATATTTAATTTATCGTTCTTTTACTTATGTTTAATGATTCAAAAAAGTTATATATTTAGGATGCGATTTTTATGTTATTAATATTTACTTATTTTTCTATTATCCAATTATGCTATGTATTTATTATAATAAATGTGCGATGATAATATTACTTTATGTTGTTTATGTCCTTTTAACAATGTACATATATGTATTTCCTTATGAATTGATAATTCTATGTCTTTAGGATAGAACGGTTCATTCGAAATTTATAAGTCTGTAGAATACAATGCATATATACGTATTTATTATACTACTTCTGATTTTATGTTTGCATCTATGTATAATTGCTTATGGACCGATAATGCTATGTCTTTAGGATGGAACCCTTTATCTAAAATCCCCTACGTCTTTTTATTACACGATTATGTAATTTATTTATTCCACTGTTTTTATATTTATTATTAATTTTTCGACAAAACTTTGTTTAAGGATACGATTTTTGTTTTCTTATTACTCACGTATTATTTTTTTGTATTCTACATTTAAGTTTACAATTTTTACTTATGTATACTCCTTATGAATAGATCATTCTATGTCTTTAGGATAAAACGATTCATTCGAAATTCCCTATGTTTTTTTTATTAAAAATTTATGTAATGTATTTAATTTATCGTTCTTTTACTTATGTTTAATGATTCAAAAAAGTTATATATTTAGGATGCGATTTTTATATTATTAATATTTACTTATTTTTCTTTTATCCAATTATGCTATGTATTTATTATAATAAATGTGCGATGATAATCTTACTTTATGTTTATGTCCTTTTAACTATGTACATATATGTATTTCCTTATGAATTGATAATTCTATGTCTTTAGGATAAAACGGTTCATTCGAAATTTATAAGTCTGTAGAATACAATGCATATATACGTATTTATTATACTACTTCTGATTTTATGTTTGCATCTATGTATAATTGCTTTTGGACCGATAATGCTATGTCTTTAGGATGGAACCCTTTATCTAAAATCCCTTACGTCTTTTTATTACACAACTATGTAATTTATTTATTCCACTGTTTTTATATTTATTATTAATATTTCGACAAAACTTTGTTTAAGGATACGATTTTTGTTTTCTTATTACTCACGTATTATTTTTTTGTATTCTACATTTAAGTTTACAATTTTTACTTATGTATTCTCCTTATGAACAGGTCATTCTAGGTCTTTAGGATAAAACGATTCATTCGAAATTCCCTATGTTTTTTTTATTTAAAATTTATATAATGTATTTAATTTATCGTTCTTTTACTTAAGTTTAATGATTCAAAAAAGTTATATATTTAGGATGCGATTTTTATGTTATTAATATTTACTTATTTTTCTATTATCCAATTATGCTATGTATTTATTATAATAAATGTGCGATGATAATATTACTTTATGTTGTTTATGTCCTTTTAACTATGTACATATATGTATTTCCTTATGAATTGATAATTCTATGTCTTTAGGATAGAACGGTTCATTCGAAATTTACAAGTCTGTAGAATACAATTCATATATACGTATTTATTATACTACTTCTGATTTTATGTTTGCATATATGTATAATTGCTTATGGACCGATAATGCTATGTCTTTAGGATGGAACCCTTTATCTAAAATCCCTTACGTCTTTTTATTACACAACTATGTAATTTATTTATTCCACTGTTTTTATATTTATTATTAATATTTCGACAAAACTTTGTTTAAGGATACGATTTTTGTTTTCTTATTACTCACGTATTATTTTTTTGTATTCTACATTTAAGTTTACAATTTTTACTTATGTATTCTCCTTATGAACAGGTCATTCTAGGTCTTTAGGATAAAACGATTCATTCGAAATTCCCTATGTTTTTTTTATTAAAAATTTATGTAATGTATTTAATTTATCGTTCTTTTACTTATGTTTAATGATTCAAAAAAGTTATATATTTAGGATGCGATTTTTATATTATTAATATTTACTTATTTTTCTTTTATCCAATTATGCTATGTATTTATTATAATAAATGTGCGATGATAATCTTACTTTATGTTTATGTCCTTTTAACTATGTACATATATGTATTTCCTTATGAATTGATAATTCTATGTCTTTAGGATAGAACGGTTCATTCGAAATTTATAAGTCTGTAGAATACAATGCATATATACGTATTTATTATACTACTTCTGATTTTATGTTTGCATCTATGTATAATTGCTTATGGACCGATAATGCTATGTCTTTAGGATGGAACCCTTTATCTAAAATCCCCTACGTCTTTTTATTACACGATTATGTAATTTATTTATTCCACTGTTTTTATATTTATTATTAATTTTTCGACAAAACTTTGTTTAAGGATACGATTTTTGTTTTCTTATTACTCACGTATTATTTTTTTGTATTCTACATTTAAGTTTACAATTTTTACTTATGTATACTCCTTATGAATAGATCATTCTATGTCTTTAGGATAAAACGATTCATTCGAAATTCCCTATGTTTTTTTTATTAAAAATTTATGTAATGTATTTAATTTATCGTTCTTTTACTTATGTTTAATGATTCAAAAAAGTTATATATTTAGGATGCGATTTTTATATTATTAATATTTACTTATTTTTCTTTTATCCAATTATGCTATGTATTTATTATAATAAATGTGCGATGATAATCTTACTTTATGTTTATGTCCTTTTAACTATGTACATATATGTATTTTCTTATGAATTGATAATTCTATGTCTTTAGGATAAAACGGTTCATTCGAAATTTATAAGTCTGTAGAATACAATGCATATATACGTATTTATTATACTACTTCTGATTTTATGTTTGCATCTATGTATAATTGCTTTTGGACCGATAATGCTATGTCTTTAGGATGGAACCCTTTATCTAAAATCCCTTACGTCTTTTTATTACACAACTATGTAATTTATTTATTCCACTGTTTTTATATTTATTATTAATATTTCGACAAAACTTTGTTTAAGGATACGATTTTTGTTTTCTTATTACTCACGTATTATTTTTTTGTATTCTACATTTAAGTTTACAATTTTTACTTATGTATTCTCCTTATGAACAGGTCATTCTAGGTCTTTAGGATAAAACGATTCATTCGAAATTCCCTATGTTTTTTTTATTTAAAATTTATATAATGTATTTAATTTATCGTTCTTTTACTTAAGTTTAATGATTCAAAAAAGTTATATATTTAGGATGCGATTTTTATGTTATTAATATTTACTTATTTTTCTATTATCCAATTATGCTATGTATTTATTATAATAAATGTGCGATGATAATATTACTTTATGTTGTTTATGTCCTTTTAACTATGTACATATATGTATTTCCTTATGAATTGATAATTCTATGTCTTTAGGATAGAACGGTTCATTCGAAATTTACAAGTCTGTAGAATACAATTCATATATACGTATTTATTATACTACTTCTGATTTTATGTTTGCATATATGTATAATTGCTTATGGACCGATAATGCTATGTCTTTAGGATGGAACCCTTTATCTAAAATCTCCTACGTCTTTTTATTACACGATTATGTAATTTATTTATTCCACTGTTTTTATATTTATTATTAATATTTCGACAAAACTTTGTTTTAGGATACGATTTTTGTTTTCTTATTATTCACGTATTATTTCTTTGATCTGAATATGCTATGTGTTAAGTATTCTACATTTAAGTTTACAATTTTTACTTATGTATACTCCTTATGAATAGATCATTCTATGTCTTTAGGATAAAACGATTCATTCGAAATTCCCTATGTTTTTTTTATTAAAAATTTATGTAATGTATTTAATTTATCGTTCTTTTACTTATGTTTAATGATTCAAAAAATTATATATTTAGGATGCGATTTTTATATTATTAATATTTACTTATTTTTCTATTATCCAATTATGCTATGTATTTATTATAATAAATGTGCGATGATAATCTTACTTTATGTTTATGTCCTTTTAACTATGTACATATATGTATTTCCTTATGAATTGATAATTCTATGTCTTTAGGATAAAACGGTTCATTCGAAATTTATAAGTCTGAAGAATATAATGCATATATACGTATTTATTATACTACTTCTGATTTTATGTTTGTATCTATGTATAATTGCTAATGGACCAATAATGCTATGTCTTTAGGATGGAACCCTTTATCTAAAATCTCTTATGTCTTTTTATTACACGATTATGTAATTTATTTAATCCACTATTTTTATATTTACTATTCGTATTTCGACAAAACTTTGTTTTAGGATACGATTTTTGTTTTCTTATTACTCACGTATTATTTCTTTGATCTGATCTAAGTTTACAATTTTTACTTATGTATATTTAATTATGAATAAATAATTCTATGTCTTTAGGATAGAACGGTTCATTCGAAATTTATAAGTCTGTAGAATATAATGCATGTATACGTATTTATTATACTACTTCTGATTTTATGTTTGCATCTATGTATAATTGCTTACGGACCGATAATGCTATGTCTTTAGGATGGAACCCTTTATCTAAAATCCCCTACGTCTTTTTATTACACGATTATGTAATTTATTTATTCCAGTGTTTTTATATTTATTATTAATATTTCGACAAAACTTTGTTTAAGGATACGATTTTTGTTTTCTTATTACTCACGTATTATTTTTTTGTATTCTACATTTAAGTTTACAATTTTTACTTATGTATTCTCCTTATGAACAGGTCATTCTAGGTCTTTAGGATAAAACGATTCATTCGAAATTCCCTATGTTTTTTTTATTTAAAATTTATATAATGTATTTAATTTATCGTTCTTTTACTTAAGTTTAATGATTCAAAAAAGTTATGTATTTAGGATGCGATTTTTATGTTATTAATATTTACTTATTTTTCTATTATCCAATTATGCTATGTATTTATTATAATAAATGTGCGATGATAATATTACTTTATGTTGTTTATGTCCTTTTAACTATGTACATATATGTATTTCCTTATGAATTGATAATTCTATGTCTTTAGGATAGAACGGTTCATTCGAAATTTACAAGTCTGTAGAATACAATTCATATATACGTATTTATTATACTACTTCTGATTTTATGTTTGCATATATGTATAATTGCTTATGGACCGATAATGCTATGTCTTTAGGATGGAACCCTTTATCTAAAATCTCCTACGTCTTTTTATTACACGATTATGTAATTTATTTATTCCACTGTTTCTATATTTATTATTAATATTTCGACAAAACTTTGTTTTAGGATACGATTTTTGTTTTCTTATTACTCACGTATTATTTCTTTGATCTGAATATGCTATGTGTTAAGTATTCTACATTTAAGTTTACAATTTTTACTTATGTATACTCCTTATGAATAGATCATTCTATGTCTTTAGGATAAAACGATTCATTCGAAATTCCCTATGTTTTTTTTATTAAAAATTTATGTAATATATTTAATTTATCGTTCTTTTACTTATGTTTAATGATTCAAAAAAGTTATATATTTAGGATGCGATTTTTATGTTATTAATATTTACTTATTTTTCTATTATCCAATTATGCTATGTATTTATTATAATAAATGTGCGATGATAATATTACTTTATGTTGTTTATGTCCTTTTAACAATGTACATATATGTATTTCCTTATGAATTGATAATTCTATGTCTTTAGGATAGAACGGTTCATTCGAAATTTATAAGTCTGTAGAATACAATGCATATATACGTATTTATTATACTACTTCTGATTTTATGTTTGCATCTATGTATAATTGCTTATGGACCGATAATGCTATGTCTTTAGGATGGAACCCTTTATCTAAAATCCCCTACGTCTTTTTATTACACGATTATGTAATTTATTTATTCCACTGTTTTTATATTTATTATTAATTTTTCGACAAAACTGTGTTTAAGGATACGATTTTTGTTTTCTTATTACTCACGTATTATTTTTTTGTATTCTACATTTAAGTTTACAATTTTTACTTATGTATACTCCTTATGAATAGATCATTCTATGTCTTTAGGATAAAACGATTCATTCGAAATTCCCTATGTTTTTTTTATTAAAAATTTATGTAATGTATTTAATTTATCGTTCTTTTACTTACGTTTAATGATTCAAAAAAGTTATATATTTAGGATGCGATTTTTATATTATTAATATTTACTTATTTTTCTATTATCCAATTATGCTATGTATTTATTATAATAAATGTGCGATGATAATATTACTTTATGTTGTTTATGTCCTTTTAACTATGTACATATATGTATTTCCTTATGAATTGATAATTCTATGTCTTTAGGATAGAACGGTTCATTCGAAATTTACAAGTCTGTAGAATACAATTCATATATACGTATTTATTATACTACTTCTGATTTTATGTTTGCATATATGTATAATTGCTTATGGACCGATAATGCTATGTCTTTAGGATGGAACCCTTTATCTAAAATCTCCTACGTCTTTTTATTACACGATTATGTAATTTATTTATTCCACTGTTTCTATATTTATTATTAATATTTCGACAAAACTTTGTTTTAGGATACGATTTTTGTTTTCTTATTACTCACGTATTATTTCTTTGATCTGAATATGCTATGTGTTAAGTATTCTACATTTAAGTTTACAATTTTTACTTATGTATACTCCTTATGAATAGATCATTCTATGTCTTTAGGATAAAACGATTCATTCGAAATTCCCTATGTTTTTTTTATTAAAAATTTATGTAATATATTTAATTTATCGTTCTTTTACTTATGTTTAATGATTCAAAAAAGTTATATATTTAGGATGCGATTTTTATGTTATTAATATTTACTTATTTTTCTATTATCCAATTATGCTATGTATTTATTATAATAAATGTGCGATGATAATATTACTTTATGTTGTTTATGTCCTTTTAACAATGTACATATATGTATTTCCTTATGAATTGATAATTCTATGTCTTTAGGATAGAACGGTTCATTCGAAATTTATAAGTCTGTAGAATACAATGCATATATACGTATTTATTATACTACTTCTGATTTTATGTTTGCATCTATGTATAATTGCTTATGGACCGATAATGCTATGTCTTTAGGATGGAACCCTTTATCTAAAATCCCCTACGTCTTTTTATTACACGATTATGTAATTTATTTATTCCACTGTTTTTATATTTATTATTAATTTTTCGACAAAACTGTGTTTAAGGATACGATTTTTGTTTTCTTATTACTCACGTATTATTTTTTTGTATTCTACATTTAAGTTTACAATTTTTACTTATGTATACTCCTTATGAATAGATCATTCTATGTCTTTAGGATAAAACGATTCATTCGAAATTCCCTATGTTTTTTTTATTAAAAATTTATGTAATGTATTTAAATTATCGTTCTTTTACTTATGTTTAATAATTCAAAAAATTATATATTTAGGATGCGATTTTTATATTATTAATATTTACTTATTTTTCTATTATCCAATTATGCTATGTATTTATTATAATAAATGTGCGACGATAATCTTACTTTATGTTTATGTCCTTTTAACTATGTACATATATGTATTTCCTTATGGACCGATAATGCTATGTCTTTAGGATGGAACCCTTTATCTAAAATCTCCTACGTCTTTTTATTACACGATTATGTAATTTATTTATTCCACTGTTTTTATATTTATTATTAATATTTCGACAAAACTTTGTTTTAGGATACGATTTTTGTTTTCTTATTACTCACGTATTATTTCTTTGATCTGAATATGCTATGTGTTAAGTATTCTACATTTAAGTTTACAATTTTTACTTATGTATACTCCTTATGAATAGATCATTCTATGTCTTTAGGATAAAACGATTCATTCGAAATTCCCTATGTTTTTTTTATTCAAAATTTATGTTATATATTTAATTTATCGTTCTTTTACTTATGTTTAATGATTCAAAAAAGTTATATATTTAGGATGCGATTTTTATGTTATTAATATTTACTTATTTTTCTATTATCCAATTATGCTATGTATTTATTATAATAAATGTGCGATGATAATATTACTTTATGTTGTTTATGTCCTTTTAACAATGTACATATATGTATTTCCTTATGAATTGATAATTCTATGTCTTTAGGATAGAACGGTTCATTCGAAATTTATAAGTCTGTAGAATACAATGCATATATACGTATTTATTATACTACTTCTGATTTTATGTTTGCATCTATGTATAATTGCTTATGGACCGATAATGCTATGTCTTTAGGATGGAACCCTTTATCTAAAATCCCCTACGTCTTTTTATTACACGATTATGTAATTTATTTATTCCACTGTTTTTATATTTATTATTAATTTTTCGACAAAACTTTGTTTAAGGATACGATTTTTGTTTTCTTATTACTCACGTATTATTTTTTTGTATTCTACATTTAAGTTTACAATTTTTACTTATGTATACTCCTTATGAATAGATCATTCTATGTCTTTAGGATAAAACGATTCATTCGAAATTCCCTATGTTTTTTTTATTAAAAATTTATGTAATGTATTTAAATTATCGTTCTTTTACTTATGTTTAATAATTCAAAAAATTATATATTTAGGATGCGATTTTTATATTATTAATATTTACTTATTTTTCTATTATCCAATTATGCTATGTATTTATTATAATAAATGTGCGATGATAATCTTACTTTATGTTTACGTACATATATGTATTTCCTTATGAATTGATAATTCTATGTCTTTAGGATAAAACGGTTCATTCGAAATTTATAAGTCTGAAGAATATAATGCATATATACGTATTTATTATACTACTTCTGATTTTATGTTTGTATCTATGTATAATTGCTTATGGACCGATAATGCTATGTCTTTAGGATGGAACCCTTTATCTAAAATCTCCTACGTCTTTTTATTACACGATTATGTAATTTATTTATTCCACTGTTTTTATATTTATTATTAATATTTCGACAAAACTTTGTTTTAGGATACGATTTTTGTTTTCTTATTACTCACGTATTATTTCTTTGATCTGAATATGCTATGTGTTAAGTATTCTACATTTAAGTTTACAATTTTTACTTATGTATACTCCTTATGAATAGATCATTCTATGTCTTTAAGATAAAACGATTCATTCGAAATTCCCTATGTTTTTTTTATTAAAAATTTATGTAATGTATTTAATTTATCGTTCTTTTACTTATGTTTAATGATTCAAAAAATTATATATTTAGGATGCGATTTTTATATTAGTAATATTTACTTATTTTTCTATTATCCAATTATGCTATGTATTTATTATAATAAATGTGCGATGATAATCTTACTTTATGTTTATGTCCTTTTAACTATGTACATATATGTATTTCCTTATGAATTGATAATTCTATGTCTTTAGGATAAAACGGTTCATTCGAAATTTATAAGTCTGTAGAATACAATGCATATATACGTATTTATTATACTACTTCTGATTTTATGTTTGCATCTATGTATAATTGCTTATGGACCGATAATGCTATGTATTTAGGATGGAACCCTTTATCTAAAATCCCTTACGTCTTTTTATTACACGACTATGTAATTTATTTATTCCACTGTTTTTATATTTATTATTAATATTTCGACAAAACTTTGTTTTAGGATACGATTTTTGTTTTCTTATTACTCACGTATTATTTATTTGATCTGAATATGCTATGTGTAAGGTATTCTACATCTAAGTTTACAATTTTTACTTATGTATACTCCTTATGAATAGATCATTCTATGTCTTTAGGATAAAACGATTCATTCGAAATTCCCTATGTTTTTTTTATTAAAAATTTATGTAATGTATTTAATTTATCGTTCTTTTACTTATGTTTAATGATTCAAAAAATTATATATTTAGGATGCGATTTTTATATTATTAATATTTACTTATTTTTCTTTTATCCAATTATGCTATGTATTTATTATAATAAATGTGCGATGATAATCTTACTTTATGTTTATGTCCTTTTAACTATGTACATATATGTATTTCCTTATGAATTGATAATTCTATGTCATTAGGATAAAAGGGTTCATTCTAGATTCATAAGTCTGTAGAATACAATGCTTACATACGTATTTGTTATACTACTTCTGATTTTATGTTTGTATCTATGTATAATTGCTTATGGACCAATAATGCTATGTCTTTAGGATGGAACCCTTTATCTAAAATCTCTTATGTCTTTTTATTACACGATTATGTAATTTATTTAATCCACTGTTTTTATATTTACTATTCGTATTTCGATAAAACTTTGTTTTAGGATACGATTTTTGTTTTCTTATTACTCACGTATTATTTCTTTGATCTGATCTAAGTTTACAATTTTTACTTATGTATATTTAATTATGAATAGATAATTCTATGTCTTTAGGATAGAACGGTTCATTCGAAATTTATAAGTCTGTAGAATACAATGCATGTATACGTATTTATTATACTACTTCTGATTTTATGTTTGCATCTATGTATAACTGCTTACGGACCGATAATGCTATGTCTTTAGGATGGAACCCTTTATCTAAAATCCCCTACGTCTTTTTATTACACGATTATGTAATTTATTTATTCCAGTGTTTTTATATTTATTATTAATATTTCGAAAAAACTTTGTTTAAGGATACGATTTTTGTTTTCTTATTACTCACGTATTATTTTTTTGTATTCTACATTTAAGTTTACAATTTCTACTTATGCATTCTCCTTATGAACAGGTCATTCTAGGTCTTTAGGATAAAACGATTCATTCGAAATTCCCTATGTTTTTTTTATTTAAAATTTATATAATGTATTTAATTTATCGTTCTTTTACTTAAGTTTAATGATTCAAAAAAGTTATATATTTAGGATGCGATTTTTATGTTATTAATATTTACTTATTTTTCTATTATCCAATTATGCTATGTATTTATTATAATAAATGTGCGATGATAATATTACTTTATGTTGTTTATGTCCTTTTAACTATGTACATATATGTATTTCCTTATGAATTGATAATTCTATGTCTTTAGGATAGAACGGTTCATTCGAAATTTATAAGTCTGTAGAATACAATTCATATATACGTATTTATTATACTACTTCTGATTTTATGTTTGCATATATGTATAATTGCTTATGGACCGATAATGCTATGTCTTTAGGATGGAACCCTTTATCTAAAATCTCCTACGCCTTTTTATTACACGATTATGTAATTTATTTATTCCACTGTTTTTATATTTATTATTAATATTTCGACAAAACTTTGTTCTAGGATACGATTTTTGTTTTCTTATTACTCACGTATTATTTCTTTGATCTGAATATGCTATGTGTAAAGTATTCTACATTTAAGTTTACAATTTTTACTTATGTATACTCCTTATGAATAGATCATTCTATGTCTTTAGGATAAAACGATTCATTCGAAATTCCCTATGTTTTTTTTATTAAAAATTTATGTAATGTATTTAATTTATCGTTCTTTTACTTATGTTTAATGATTCAAAAAATTATATATTTAGGATACGATTTTTATATTATTAATATTTACTTATTTTTCTATTATCCAATTATGCTATGTATTTATTATAATAAATGTGCGATGATAATCTTACTTTATGTTTATGTCCTTTTAACTATTTACATATATGTATTTCCTTATGGACCGATAATGCTATGTCTTTAGGATGGAACCCTTTATCTAAAATCTCCTACGTCTTTTTATTACACGATTATGTAATTTATTTATTCCACTGTTTTTATATTTATTATTAATATTTCGACAAAACTTTGTTTTAGGATACGATTTTTGTTTTCTTATTACTCACGTATTATTTCTTTGATCTGAATATGCTATGTGTAAAGTATTCTACATTTAAGTTTACAATTTTTACTTATGTATACTCCTTATGAATAGATCATTCTATGTCTTTAGGATAAAACGATTCATTCGAAATTCCCTATTTTTTTATTAAAATTTTATGTAATGTATTTAATTTATCGTTCTTTTACTTATGTTTAATGATTCAAAAAATTATATATTTAGGATGCGATTTTTATATTATTAATATTTACTTATTTTTCTATTATCCAATTATGCTATGTATTTATTATAATAAATGTGCGATGATAATCTTACTTTATGTTTATGTCCTTTTAACTATGTACATATATGTATTTCCTTATGAATTGATAATTCTATGTCTTTAGGATAAAACGGTTCATTCGAAATTTATAAGTCTGTAGAATACAATGCATATATACGTATTTATTATACTACTTCTGATTTTATGTTTGCATCTATGTATAATTGCTTATGGACCGATAATGCTATGTTTTTGGGATGGAACCCTTTATCTAAAATCCCCTACGTCTTTTTATTACACGATTATGTAATTTATTTATTCCACTGTTTTTATATTTATTATTAATTTTTCGACAAAACTTTGTTTAAGGATACGATTTTTGTTTTCTTATTACTCACGTATTATTTTTTTGTATTCTACATTTAAGTTTACAATTTTTACTTATGTATACTCCTTATGAATAGATCATTCTATGTCTTTAGGATAAAACGATTCATTCGAAATTCCCTATGTTTTTTTTATTAAAAATTTATGTAATGTATTTAATTTATCGTTCTTTTACTTATGTTTAATGATTCAAAAAATCATATATTTAGAATGCAATTTTTATATTATTAATATTTACTTATTTTTCTATTATCCAATTATGCTATGTATTTATTATAATAAATGTGCGATGATAATCTTACTTTATGTTTATGTACATATATGTATTTCCTTATGAATTGATAATTCTATGTCTTTAGGATAAAACGGTTCATTCGAAATTTATAAGTCTGAAGAATATAATGCATATATACGTATTTATTATACTACTTCTGATTTTATGTTTGTATCTATGTATAATTGCTTATGGACCAATAATGCTATGTCTTTAGGATGGAACCCTTTATCTAAAATCTCTTATGTCTTTTTATTACACGATTATGTAATTTATTTAATCCACTGTTTTTATATTTACTATTCGTATTTCGACAAAACTTTGTTTTAGGATACGATTTTTGTTTTCTTATTACACACGTATTATTTCTTTGATCTGATCTAAGTTTACAATTTTTACTTATGTATATTTAATTATGAATAGATAATTCTATGTCTTTAGGATAGAACGGTTCATTCGAAATTTATAAGTCTGTAGAATACAATGCATGTATACGTATTTATTATACTACTTCTGATTTTATGTTTGCATCTATGTATAATTGCTTACGGACCGATAATGCTATGTCTTTAGGATGGAACCCTTTATCTAAAATCCCCTACGTATTTTTATTACACGATTATGTAATTTATTTATTCCACTGTTTTTATATTTATTATTAATATTTCGACAAAACTTTGTTTAAGGATACGATTTTTGTTTTCTTATTACTCACGTATTATTTTTTTGTATTCTACATTTAAGTTTACAATTTTTACTTATGTATACTCCTTATGAATATTTATTATTAATATTTCGACAAAACTTTGTTTTAGGATACGATTTTTGTTTTCTTATTACTCACGTATTATTTCTTTGATCTGAATATGCTATGTGTTAAGTATTCTACATTAAAGTTTACAGTTTTTACTTATGTATACTCCTTATGAATAGATCATTCTATGTCTTTAGGATAAAACGATTCATTCGAAATTCCCTATGTTTTTTTTATTAAAAATTTATGTAATGTATTTAATTTATCGTTCTTTTACTTATGTTTAATGATTCAAAAAAGTTATATATTTAGGATGCGGTTTTTATATTATTAATATTTACTTATTTTTCTATTATCCAATTATGCTATGTATTTATTATAATAAATGTGCGATGATAATCTTACTTTATGTTTATGTCCTTTTAACTATGTACATATATGTATTTCCTTATGAATTGATAATTCTATGTCTTTAGGATAAAAGGGTTCATTCTAGATTCATAAGTCTGTAGAATACAATGCTTACATACGTATTTGTTATACTACTTCTGATTTTATGTTTGTATCTATGTATAATTGCTTATGGACCAATAATGCTATGTCTTTCGGATGGAACCCTTTATCTAAAATCTCTTATGTCTTTTTATTACACGATTATGTTATTTATTTAATCCACTGTTTTTATATTTACTATTCCAATTTCGATAAAACTTTGTTTTAGGATACGATTTTTGTTTTCTTATTACTCACGTATTATTTCTTTGATCTGATCTAAGTTTACAATTTTTACTTATGTATATTTAATTATGAATAGATAATTCTATGTCTTTAGGATAGAACGGTTCATTCGAAATTTATAAGTCTGTAGAATACAATGCATGTATACGTATTTATTATACTACTTCTGATTTTATGTTTGCATCTATGTATAATTGCTTACGGACCGATAATGCTATGTCTTTAGGATGGAACCCTTTATCTAAAATCCCCTACGTCTTTTTATTACACGATTATGTAATTTATTTATTCCAGTGTTTTTATATTTATTATTAATATTTCGACAAAACTTTGTTTAAGGATACGATTTTTGTTTTCTTATTACTCACGTATTATTTTTTTGTATTCTACATTTAAGTTTACAATTTTTACTTATGTATACTCCTTATGAATAGATCATTCTATGTCTTTAGGATAAAACGATTCATTCGAAATTCCCTATGTTTTTTTTATTAAAAATTTATGTAATGTATTTAATTTATCGTTCTTTTACTTATGTTTAATGATTCAAAAAATCATATATTTAGAATGCGATTTTTATATTATTAATATTTACTTATTTTTCTATTATCCAATTATGCTATGTATTTATTATAATAAATGTGCGATGATAATCTTACTTTATGTTTACGTACATATATGTATTTCCTTATGAATTGATAATTCTATGTCTTTAGGATAAAACGGTTCATTCGAAATTTATAAGTCTGAAGAATATAATGCATATATACGTATTTATTATACTACTTCTGATTTTATGTTTGTATCTATGTATAATTGCTTATGGACCGATAATGCTATGTCTTTAGGATGGAACCCTTTATCTAAAATCTCCTACGTCTTTTTATTACACGATTATGTAATTTATTTATTCCACTGTTTTTATATTTATTATTAATATTTCGACAAAACTTTGTTCTAGGATACGATTTTTGTTTTCTTATTACTCACGTATTATTTCTTTGATCTGAATATGCTATGTGTTAAGTATTCTACATTTAAGTTTACAATTTTTACTTATGTATACTCCTTATGAATAGATCATTCTATGTCTTTAGGATAAAACGATTCATTCGAAATTCCCTATGTTTTTTTTATTAAAAATTTATGTAATGTATTTAATATATCGTTCTTTTACTTATGTTTAATGATTCAAAAAAGTTATATATTTAGGATGCGATTTTTATGTTATTAATATTTACTTATTTTTCTATTATCCAATTATGCTATGTATTTATTATAATAAATGTGCGATGATAATATTACTTTATGTTGTTTATGTCCTTTTAACTATGTACATATATGTATTTCCTTATGAATTGATAATTCTATGTCTTTAGGATAGAACGGTTCATTCGAAATTTATAAGTCTGTAGAATACAATGCATATATACGTATTTATTATACAACTTCTGACTTTATGTTTGCATCTATGTATAATTGCTTATGGACCGATAATGCTATGTCTTTAGGATGGAACCCTTTTATCTAAAATCCCCTACGTCTTTTTATTACACGATTATGTAATTTATTTATTCCACTGTTTTTATATTTATTATTAATATTTCGACAAAACTTTGTTTTAGGATACGATTTTTGTTTTCTTATTACTCACGTATTATTTCTTTGATCTGAATATGCTATGTGTTAAGTATTCTATATTTAAGTTTACAATTTTTACTTATGTATACTCCTTATGAATAGATCATTCTATGTCTTTAGGATAAAACGATTCATTCGAAATTTCCTATGTTTTTTTTTATTAAAAATTTATGTAATGTATTTAATTTATCGTTCTTTTACTTATGTTTAATGATTCAAAAAATTATATATTTAGGATGCGATTTTTATATTATTAATATTTACTTATTTTTCTATTATCCAATTATGCTATGTATTTATTATAATAAATGTGCGATGATAATTTTACTTTATGTTTATGTACATATATGTATTTCCTTATGAATTGATAATTCTATGTCTTTAGGATAAAACGGTTCATTCGAAATTTATAAGTCTGAAGAATATAATGCAGATATACGTATTTATTATACTACTTCTGATTTTATGTTTGTATCTATGTATTATTGCTTATGGACCAATAATGCTATGTCTTTAGGATGGAACCCTTTATCTAAAATCTCTTATGTCTTTTTATTACACGATTATGTAATTTATTTAATCCACTGTTTTTATATTTACTATTCGTATTTCGACAAAACTTTGTTTTAGGATACGATTTTTGTTTTCTTATTACACACGTATTATTTCTTTGATCTGATCTAAGTTTACAATTTTTACTTATGTATATTTAATTATGAATAGATAATTCTATGTCTTTAGGATAGAACGGTTCATTCGAAATTTATAAGTCTGTAGAATACAATGCATGTATACGTATTTATTATACTACTTCTGATTTTATGTTTGCATCTATGTATAATTGCTTACGGACCGATAATGCTATGTCTTTAGGATGGAACCCTTTATCTAAAATCCCCTACGTCTTTTTATTACACGATTATGTAATTTATTTATTCCACTGCTTTTATATTTATTATTAATTTTTCGACAAAACTTTGTTTAAGGATACGATTTTTGTTTTCTTATTACTCACGTATTATTTTTTTGTATTCTACATTTAAGTTAACAATTTTTACTTATGTATACTCCTTATGAATAGATCATTCTATGTCTTTAGGATAAAACGATTCATTCGAAATTCCCTATGTTTTTTTTTTATTAAAAATTTATGTAATGTATTTAATTTATCGTTCTTTTACTTATGTTTAATGATTCAAAAAATTATATATTTAGGATGCGATTTTTATATTATTAATATTTACTTATTTTTCTATTATCCAATTATGCTATGTATTCATTATAATAAATGTGCGATGATAATCTTACTTTATGTTTATGTCCTTTTAACTATGTACATATATGTATTTCCTTATGAATTGATAATTCTATGTCTTTAGGATAAAAGGGTTCATTCTAGATTCATAAGTCTGTAGAATACAATGCTTTCATACGTATTTGTTATACTACTTCTGATTTTATGTTTGTATCTATGTATAATTGCTTATGGACCAATAATGCTATGTCTTTAGGATGGAACCCTTTATCTAAAATCTCTTATGTCTTTTTATTACACGATTATGTAATTTATTTAATCCACTGTTTTTATATTTACTATTCGTATTTCGATAAAACTTTGTTTTAGGATACGATTTTTGTTTTCTTATTACTCACGTATTATTTCTTTGATTTGATCTAAGTTTACAATTTTTACTTATGTATATATAATTATGAACAGATAATTCTATGTCTTTAGGATAGAACGGTTCATTCGAAATTTATAAGTCTGTAGAATACAATGCATGTATACGTATTTATTATACTACTTCTGATTTTATGTTTGCATCTATGTATAATTGCTTACGGACCGATAATGCTATGTCTTTAGGATGGAACCCTTTATCTAAAATCCCCTACGTCTTTTTATTACACGATTATGTAATTTATTTATTCCAGTGTTTTTATATTTATTATTAATATTTCGACAAAACTTTGTTTAAGGATACGATTTTTGTTTTCTTATTACTCACGTTTTATTTTTTTGTATTCTACATTTAAGTTTACAATTTTTACTTATGTATTCTCCTTATGAACAGGTCATTCTAGGTCTTTAGGATAAAACGATTCATTCGAAATTCCCTATGTTTTTTTTATTTAAAATTTATATAATGTATTTAATTTATCGTTCTTTTACTTAAGTTTAATGATTCAAAAAAGTTATATATTTAGGATGCGATTTTTATGTTATTAATATTTACTTATTTTTCTATTATCCAATTATGCTATGTATTTATTATAATAAATGTGCGATGATAATATTACTTTATGTTGTTTATGTCCTTTTAACTATGTACATATATGTATTTCCTTATGAATTGATAATTCTATGTCTTTAGGATAGAACGGTTCATTCGAAATTTATAAGTCTGTAGAATACAATGCATATATACGTATTTATTATACAACTTCTGACTTTATGTTTGCATCTATGTATAATTGCTTATGGACCGATAATGCTATGTCTTTAGGATGGAACCCTTTTATCTAAAATCCCCTACGTCTTTTTATTACACGATTATGTAATTTATTTATTCCACTGTTTTTATATTTATTATTAATATTTCGACAAAACTTTGTTTTAGGATACGATTTTTGTTTTCTTATTACTCACGTATTATTTCTTTGATCTGAATATGCTATGTGTTAAGTATTCTATATTTAAGTTTACAATTTTTACTTATGTATACTCCTTATGAATAGATCATTCTATGTCTTTAGGATAAAACGATTCATTCGAAATTTCCTATGTTTTTTTTTATTAAAAATTTATGTAATGTATTTAATTTATCGTTCTTTTACTTATGTTTAATGATTCAAAAAATTATATATTTAGGATGCGATTTTTATATTATTAATATTTACTTATTTTTCTATTATCCAATTATGCTATGTATTTATTATAATAAATGTGCGATGATAATTTTACTTTATGTTTATGTACATATATGTATTTCCTTATGAATTGATAATTCTATGTCTTTAGGATAAAACGGTTCATTCGAAATTTATAAGTCTGAAGAATATAATGCAGATATACGTATTTATTATACTACTTCTGATTTTATGTTTGTATCTATGTATTATTGCTTATGGACCAATAATGCTATGTCTTTAGGATGGAACCCTTTATCTAAAATCTCTTATGTCTTTTTATTACACGATTATGTAATTTATTTAATCCACTGTTTTTATATTTACTATTCGTATTTCGACAAAACTTTGTTTTAGGATACGATTTTTGTTTTCTTATTACACACGTATTATTTCTTTGATCTGATCTAAGTTTACAATTTTTACTTATGTATATTTAATTATGAATAGATAATTCTATGTCTTTAGGATAGAACGGTTCATTCGAAATTTATAAGTCTGTAGAATACAATGCATGTATACGTATTTATTATACTACTTCTGATTTTATGTTTGCATCTATGTATAATTGCTTACGGACCGATAATGCTATGTCTTTAGGATGGAACCCTTTATCTAAAATCCCCTACGTCTTTTTATTACACGATTATGTAATTTATTTATTCCACTGCTTTTATATTTATTATTAATTTTTCGACAAAACTTTGTTTAAGGATACGATTTTTGTTTTCTTATTACTCACGTATTATTTTTTTGTATTCTACATTTAAGTTAACAATTTTTACTTATGTATACTCCTTATGAATAGATCATTCTATGTCTTTAGGATAAAACGATTCATTCGAAATTCCCTATGTTTTTTTTTTATTAAAAATTTATGTAATGTATTTAATTTATCGTTCTTTTACTTATGTTTAATGATTCAAAAAATTATATATTTAGGATGCGATTTTTATATTATTAATATTTACTTATTTTTCTATTATCCAATTATGCTATGTATTCATTATAATAAATGTGCGATGATAATCTTACTTTATGTTTATGTCCTTTTAACTATGTACATATATGTATTTCCTTATGAATTGATAATTCTATGTCTTTAGGATAAAAGGGTTCATTCTAGATTCATAAGTCTGTAGAATACAATGCTTTCATACGTATTTGTTATACTACTTCTGATTTTATGTTTGTATCTATGTATAATTGCTTATGGACCAATAATGCTATGTCTTTAGGATGGAACCCTTTATCTAAAATCTCTTATGTCTTTTTATTACACGATTATGTAATTTATTTAATCCACTGTTTTTATATTTACTATTCGTATTTCGATAAAACTTTGTTTTAGGATACGATTTTTGTTTTCTTATTACTCACGTATTATTTCTTTGATCTGATCTAAGTTTACAATTTTTACTTATGTATATATAATTATGAACAGATAATTCTATGTCTTTAGGATAGAACGGTTCATTCGAAATTTATAAGTCTGTAGAATACAATGCATGTATACGTATTTATTATACTACTTCTGATTTTATGTTTGCATCTATGTATAATTGCTTACGGACCGATAATGCTATGTCTTTAGGATGGAACCCTTTATCTAAAATCCCCTACGTCTTTTTATTACACGATTATGTAATTTATTTATTCCAGTGTTTTTATATTTATTATTAATATTTCGACAAAACTTTGTTTAAGGATACGATTTTTGTTTTCTTATTACTCACGTTTTATTTTTTTGTATTCTACATTTAAGTTTACAATTTTTACTTATGTATTCTCCTTATGAACACGTCATTCTAGGTCTTTAGGATAAAACGATTCATTCGAAATTCCCTATGTTTTTTTTATTTAAAATTTATATAATGTATTTAATTTATCGTTCTTTTACTTAAGTTTAATGATTCAAAAAAGTTATATATTTAGGATGCGATTTTTATGTTATTAATATTTACTTATTTTTCTATTATCCAATTGTGCTATGTATTAATTATAATAAATGTGCGATGATAATATTACTTTATGTTGTTTATGTCCTTTTAACTATGTACATATATGTGTTTCCTTATGAATTGATAATTCTATGTCTTTAGGATAGAACGGTTCATTCGAAATTTACAAGTCTGTAGAATACAATTCATATATACGTATTTATTATACTACTTCTGATTTTATGTTTGCATATATGTATAATTGCTTATGGACCGATAATGCTATGTCTTTAGGATGGAACCCTTTATCTAAAATCTCCTACGTCTTTTTATTACACGATTATGTAATTTATTTATTCCACTGTTTTTATATTTATTATTAATATTTCGACAAAACTTTGTTTTAGGATACGATTTTTGTTTTCTTATTACTCACGTATTATTTCTTTGATCTGAATATGCTATGTGTTAAGTATTCTACATATAAGTTTACAATTTTTACTTATGTATACTCCTTATGAATAGATCATTCTATGTCTTTAGGATAAAACGATTCATTCGAAATTCCCTATGTTTTTTTTATTAAAAATTTATGTAATGTATTTAATTTATCGTTCTTTTACTTATGTTTAATGATTCAAAAAATTATATATTTAGGATGCGATTTTTATATTATTAATATTTACTTATTTTTCTATTATCCAATTATGCTATGTATTTATTATAATAAATGTGCGATGATAATCTTACTTTATGTTTATGTCCTTTTAACTATGTACATATATGTATTTCCTTATGAATTGATAATTCTATGTCTTTAGGATAAAAGGGTTCATTCTAGATTCATAAGTCTGTAGAATACAATGCTTACATACGTATTTGTTATACTACTTCTGATTTTATGTTCGTATCTATGTATAATTGCTTATGGACCAATAATGCTATGTCTTTAGGATGGAACCCTTTATCTAAAATCTCTTATGTCTTTTTATTACACGATTATGTAATTTATTTAATCCACTGTTTTTATATTTACTCACGTATTATTTTTTTGTATTCTACATTTAAGTTTACAATTTTTACTTATGTATACTCCTTATGAATATTTATTATTAATATTTCGACAAAACTTTGTTTTAGGATACGATTTTTATTTTCTTATTACTCACGTATTATTTCTTTGATCTGAATATGCTATGTGTTAAGTATTCTACATTAAAGTTTACAGTTTTTACTTATGTATACTCCTTATGAATAGATCATTCTATGTCTTTAGGATAAAACGATTCATTCGAAATTCCCTATGTTTTTTTTATTAAAAATTTATGTAATGTATTTAATTTATCGTTCTTTTACTTATGTTTAATGATTCAAAAAAGTTATATATTTAGGATGCGGTTTTTATATTATTAATATTTACTTATTTTTCTATTATCCAATTATGCTATGTATTTATTATAATAAATGTGCGATGATAATCTTACTTTATGTTTATGTCCTTTTAACTATGTACATATATGTATTTCCTTATGAATTGATAATTCTATGTCTTTAGGATAAAAGGGTTCATTCTAGATTCATAAGTCTGTAGAATACAATGCTTACATACGTATTTGTTATACTACTTCTGATTTTATGTTTGTATCTATGTATAATTGCTTATGGACCAATAATGCTATGTCTTTAGGATGGAACCCTTTATCTAAAATCTCTTATGTCTTTTTATTACACGATTATGTAATTTATTTAATCCACTGTTTTTATATTTACTATTCGTATTTCGATAAAACTTTGTTTTAGGATACGATTTTTGTTTTCTTATTACTCACGTATTATTTCTTTGATCTGATCTAAGTTTACAATTTTTACTTATGTATATTTAATTATGAATAGATAATTCTATGTCTTTAGGATAGAACGGTTCATTCGAAATTTATAAGTCTGTAGAATACAATGCATGTATACGTATTTATTATACTACTTCTGATTTTATGTTTGCATCTATGTATAATTGCTTACGGACCGATAATGCTATGTCTTTAGGATGGAACCCTTTATCTAAAATCCCCTACGTCTTTTTATTACACGATTATGTAATTTATTTATTCCAGTGTTTTTATATTTATTATTAATATTTCGACAAAACTTTGTTTAAGGATACGATTTTTGTTTTCTTATTACTCACGTATTATTTTTTTGTATTCTACATTTAAGTTTACAATTTTTACTTATGTATTCTCCTTATGAACAGGTCATTCTAGGTCTTTAGGATAAAACGATTCATTCGAAATTCCCTATGTTTTTTTTATTTAAAATTTATATAATGTATTTAATTTATCGTTCTTTTACTTAAGTTTAATGATTCAAAAAAGTTATATATTTAGGATGCGATTTTTATGTTATTAATATTTACTTATTTTTCTATTATCCAATTATGCTGTGTATTTATTATAATAAATGTGCGATGATAATATTACTTTATGTTGTTTATGTCCTTTTAACTATGTACATATATGTATTATATAAGTCTGTAGAATACAATGCATGTATACGTATTTATTATACTACTTCTGATTTTATGTTTGCATATATGTATAATTGCTTATGGACCGATAATGCTATGTCTTTAGGATGGAACCCTTTATCTAAAATCTCCTACGTCTTTTTATTACACGATTATGTAATTTATTTATTCCACTGTTTTTATATTTATTATTAATATTTCGACAAAACTTTGTTTTAGGATACGATTTTTGTTTTCTTATTACTCACGTATTATTTCTTTGATCTGAATATGCTATGTGTAAAGTATTCTACATTTAAGTTTACAATTTTTACTTATGTATACTCCTTATGAATAGATCATTCTATGTCTTTAGGATAAAACGATTCATTCGAAATTCCCTGTTTTTTTTATTAAAATTTTATGTAATGTATTTAATTTATCGTTCTTTTACTTATGTTTAATGATTCAAAAAATTATATATTTAGGATGCGATTTTTATATTATTAATATTTACTTATTTTTCTATTATCCAATTATGCTATGTATTTATTATAATAAATGTGCGATGATAATCTTACTTTATGTTTACGTACATATATGTATTTCCTTATGAATTGATAATTCTATGTCTTTAGGATAAAACGGTTCATTCGAAATTTATAAGTCTGAAGAATATAATGCATATATACGTATTTATTATACTACTTCTGATTTTATGTTTGTATCTATGTATAATTGCTTATGGACCGATAATGCTATGTCTTTAGGATGGAACCCTTTATCTAAAATCTCCTACGTCTTTTTATTACACGATTATGTAATTTATTTATTCCACTGTTTTTATATTTATTATTAATATTTCGACAAAACTTTGTTCTAGGATACGATTTTTGTTTTCTTATTACTCACGTATTATTTCTTTGATCTGAATATGCTATGTGTTAAGTATTCTACATTTAAGTTTACAATTTTTACTTATGTATACTCCTTACGAATAGATCATTCTATGTCTTTAGGATAAAACGATTCATTCGAAATTCCCTATGTTTTTTTTATTAAAAATTTATGTAATGTATTTAATATATCGTTCTTTTACTTATGTTTAATGATTCAAAAAAGTTATATATTTAGGATGCGATTTTTATGTTATTAATATTTACTTATTTTTCTATTATCCAATTATGCTATGTATTTATTATAATAAATGTGCGATGATAATATTACTTTATGTTGTTTATGTCCTTTTAACTATGTACATATATGTATTTCCTTATGAATTGATAATTCTATGTCTTTAGGATAGAACGGTTCATTCGAAATTTATAAGTCTGTAGAATACAATGCATATATACGTATTTATTATACAACTTCTGACTTTATGTTTGCATCTATGTATAATTGCTTATGGACCGATAATGCTATGTCTTTAGGATGGAACCCTTTATCTAAAATCCCCTACGTCTTTTTATTACACGATTATGTAATTTATTTATTCCACTGTTTTTATATTTATTATTAATATTTCGACAAAACTTTGTTTTAGGATACGATTTTTGTTTTCTTATTACTCACGTATTATTTCTTTGATCTGAATATGCTATGTGTTAAGTATTCTATATTTAAGTTTACAATTTTTACTTATGTATACTCCTTATGAATAGATCATTCTATGTCTTTAGGATAAAACGATTCATTCGAAATTCCCTATGTTTTTTTTATTAAAAATTTATGTAATGTATTTAATTTATCGTTCTTTTACTTATGTTTAATGATTCAAAAAATTATATATTTAGGATGCGATTTTTATATTATTAATATTTACTTATTTTTCTATTATCCAATTATGCTATGTATTTATTATAATAAATGTGCGATGATAATTTTACTTTATGTTTATGTACATATATGTATTTCCTTATGAATTGATAATTCTATGTCTTTAGGATAAAACGGTTCATTCGAAATTTATAAGTCTGAAGAATATAATGCAGATATACGTATTTATTATACTACTTCTGATTTTATGTTTGTATCTATGTATTATTGCTTATGGACCAATAATGCTATGTCTTTAGGATGGAACCCTTTATCTAAAATCTCTTATGTCTTTTTATTACACGATTATGTAATTTATTTAATCCACTGTTTTTATATTTACTATTCGTATTTCGACAAAACTTTGTTTTAGGATACGATTTTTGTTTTCTTTTTACACACGTATTATTTCTTTGATCTGATCTAAGTTTACAATTTTTACTTATGTATATTTAATTATGAATAGATAATTCTATGTCTTTAGGATAGAACGGTTCATTCGAAATTTATAAGTCTGTAGAATACAATGCATGTATACGTATTTATTATACTACTTCTGATTTTATGTTTGCATCTATGTATAATTGCTTACGGACCGATAATGCTATGTCTTTAGGATGGAACCCTTTATCTAAAATCCCCTACGTCTTTTTATTACACGATTATGTAATTTATTTATTCCACTGCTTTTATATTTATTATTAATTTTTCGACAAAACTTTGTTTAAGGATACGATTTTTGTTTTCTTATTACTCACGTATTATTTTTTTGTATTCTACATTTAAGTTTACAATTTTTACTTATGTATACTCCTTATGAATAGATCATTCTATGTCTTTAGGATAAAACGATTCATTCGAAATTCCCTATGTTTTTTTTTTATTAAAAATTTATGTAATGTATTTAATTTATCGTTCTTTTACTTATGTTTAATGATTCAAAAAATTATATATTTAGGATGCGATTTTTATATTATTAATATTTACTTATTTTTCTATTATCCAATTATGCTATGTATTCATTATAATAAATGTGCGATGATAATCTTACTTTATGTTTATGTCCTTTTAACTATGTACATATATGTATTTCCTTATGAATTGATAATTCTATGTCTTTAGGATAAAAGGGTTCATTCTAGATTCATAAGTCTGTAGAATACAATGCTTACATACGTATTTGTTATACTACTTCTGATTTTATGTTTGTATCTATGTATAATTGCTTATGGACCAATAATGCTATGTCTTTAGGATGGAACCCTTTATCTAAAATCTCTTATGTCTTTTTATTACACGATTATGTAATTTATTTAATCCACTGTTTTTATATTTACTATTCGTATTTCGATAAAACTTTGTTTTAGGATACGATTTTTGTTTTCTTATTACTCACGTATTATTTCTTTGATCTGATCTAAGTTTACAATTTTTACTTATGTATATATAATTATGAACAGATAATTCTATGTCTTTAGGATAGAACGGTTCATTCGAAATTTATAAGTCTGTAGAATACAATGCATGTATACGTATTTATTATACTACTTCTGATTTTATGTTTGCATCTATGTATAATTGCTTACGGACCGATAATGCTATGTCTTTAGGATGGAACCCTTTATCTAAAATCCCCTACGTCTTTTTATTACACGATTATGTAATTTATTTATTCCAGTGTTTTTATATTTATTATTAATATTTCGACAAAACTTTGTTTAAGGATATGATTTTTGTTTTCTTATTACTCACGTATTATTTTTTTGTATTCTACATTTAAGTTTACAATTTTTACTTATGTATTCTCCTTATGAACAGGTCATTCTAGGTCTTTAGGATAAAACGATTCATTCGAAATTCCCTGTTTTTTTTATTTAAAATTTATATAATGTATTTAATTTATCGTTCTTTTACTTAAGTTTAATGATTCAAAAAAGTTATATATTTAGGATGCGATTTTTATGTTATTAATATTTACTTATTTTTCTATTATCCAATTGTGCTATGTATTAATTATAATAAATGTGCGATGATAATATTACTTTATGTTGTTTATGTCCTTTTAACTATGTACATATATGTGTTTCCTTATGAATTGATAATTCTATGTCTTTAGGATAGAACGGTTCATTCGAAATTTACAAGTCTGTAGAATACAATTCATATATACGTATTTATTATACTACTTCTGATTTTATGTTTGCATATATGTATAATTGCTTATGGACCGATAATGCTATGTCTTTAGGATGGAACCCTTTATCTAAAATCTCCTACGTCTTTTTATTACACGATTATGTAATTTATTTATTCCACTGTTTTTATATTTATTATTAATATTTCGACAAAACTTTGTTTTAGGATACGATTTTTGTTTTCTTATTACTCACGTATTATTTCTTTGATCTGAATATGCTATGTGTTAAGTATTCTACATATAAGTTTACAATTTTTACTTATGTATACTCCTTATGAATAGATCATTCTATGTCTTTAGGATAAAACGATTCATTCGAAATTCCCTATGTTTTTTTTATTAAAAATTTATGTAATGTATTTAATTTATCGTTCTTTTACTTATGTTTAATGATTCAAAAAATTATATATTTAGGATGCGATTTTTATATTATTAATATTTACTTATTTTTCTATTATCCAATTATGCTATGTATTTATTATAATAAATGTGCGATGATAATCTTACTTTATGTTTATGTCCTTTTAACTATGTACATATATGTATTTCCTTATGAATTGATAATTCTATGTCTTTAGGATAAAAGGGTTCATTCTAGATTCATAAGTCTGTAGAATACAATGCTTACATACGTATTTGTTATACTACTTCTGATTTTATGTTTGTATCTATGTATAATTGCTTATGGACCAATAATGCTATGTCTTTAGGATGGAACCCTTTATCTAAAATCTCTTATGTCTTTTTATTACACGATTATGTAATTTATTTAATCCACTGTTTTTATATTTACTATTCGTATTTCGATAAAACTTTGTTTTAGGATACGATTTTTGTTTTTTTATTACTCACGTATTATTTCTTTGATCTGATCTAAGTTTACAATTTTTACTTATGTATATTTAATTATGAATAGATAATTCTATGTCTTTAGGATAGAACGGTTCATTCGAAATTTATAAGTCTGTAGAATACAATGCATGTATACGTATTTATTATACTACTTCTGATTTTATGTTTGCATCTATGTATAATTGCTTACGGACCGATAATGCTATGTCTTTAGGATGGAACCCTTTATCTAAGATCCCCTACGTCTTTTTATTACACGATTATGTAATTTATTTATTCCAGTGTTTTTATATTTATTATTAATATTTCGACAAAACTTTGTTTAAGGATACGATTTTTGTTTTCTTATTACTCACGTATTATTTTTTTGTATTCTACATTTAAGTTTACAATTTTTACTTATGTATTCTCCTTATGAACAGGTCATTCTAGGTCTTTAGGATAAAACGATTCATTCGAAATTCCCTATGTTTTTTTTATTTAAAACTTATATAATGTATTTAATTTATCGTTCTTTTACTTAAGTTTAATGATTCAAAAAAGTTATATATTTAGGATGCGATTTTTATGTTATTAATATTTACTTATTTTTCTATTATCCAATTATGCTATGTATTTATTATAATAAATGTGCGATGATAATATTACTTTATGTTGTTTATGTCCTTTTAACTATGTACATATATGTGTTTCCTTATGAATTGATAATTCTATGTCTTTAGGATAGAACGGTTCATTCGAAATTTACAAGTCTGTAGAATACAATTCATATATACGTATTTATTATACTACTTCTGATTTTATGTTTGCATATATGTATAATTGCTTATGGACCGATAATGCTATGTCTTTAGGATGGAACCCTTTATCTAAAATCTCCTACGTCTTTTTATTACACGATTATGTAATTTATTTATTCCACTGTTTTTATATTTATTATTAATATTTCGACAAAACTTTGTTCTAGGATACGATTTTTATTTTCTTATTACTCACGTATTATTTCTTTGATCTGAATATGCTATGTGTTAAGTATTCTACATTTAAGTTTACAATTTTTACTTATGTATACTCCTTATGAATAGATCATTCTATGTCTTTAGGATAAAACGATTCATTCGAAATTCCCTATGTTTTTTTTATTAAAAATTTATGTAATGTATTTAATATATCGTTCTTTTACTTATGTTTAATGATTCAAAAAAGTTATATATTTAGGATGCGATTTTTATGTTATTAATATTTACTTATTTTTCTATTATCCAATTATGCTATGTATTTATTATAATAAATGTGCGATGATAATATTACTTTATGTTGTTTATGTCCTTTTAACTATGTACATATATGTATTTCCTTATGAATTGATAATTCTATGTCTTTAGGATAGAACCGTTCATTCGAAATTTATAAGTCTGTAGAATACAATGCATATATACGTATTTATTATACAACTTCTGATTTTATGTTTGCATCTATGTATAATTGCTTATGGACCGATAATGCTATGTCTTTAGGATGGAACCCTTTATCTAAAATCCCCTACGTCTTTTTATTACACGATTATGTAATTTATTTATTCCACTGTTTTTATATTTATTATTAATATTTCGACAAAACTTTGTTTTAGGATACGATTTTTGTTTTCTTATTACTCACGTATTATTTCTTTGATCTGAATATGCTATGTGTTAAGTATTCTATATTTAAGTTTACAATTTTTACTTATGTATACTCCTTATGAATAGATCATTCTATGTCTTTAGGATAAAACGATTCATTCGAAATTCCCTATGTTTTTTTTATTAAAAATTTATGTAATGTATTTAATTTATCGTTCTTTTACTTATGTTTAATGATTCAAAAAATTATATATTTAGGATGCGATTTTTATATTATTAATATTTACTTATTTTTCTATTATCCAATTATGCTATGTATTTATTATAATAAATGTGCGATGATAATCTTACTTTATGTTTATGTACATATATGTATTTCCTTATGAATTGATAATTCTATGTCTTTAGGATAGAACGGTTCATTCGAAATTTATAAGTCTGAAGAATATAATGCAGATATACGTATTTATTATACTACTTCTGATTTTATGTTTGTATCTATGTATAATTGCTTATGGACCAATAATGCTATGTCTTTAGGATGGAACCCTTTATCTAAAATCTCTTATGTCTTTTTATTACACGATTATGTAATTTATTTAATCCACTGTTTTTATATTTACTATTCGTATTTCGACAAAACTTTGTTTTAGGATACGATTTTTGTTTTCTTATTACACACGTATTATTTCTTTGATCTGATCTAAGTTTACAATTTTTACTTATGTATATTTAATTATGAATAGATAATTCTATGTCTTTAGGATAGAACGGTTTATTCGAAATTTATAAGTCTGTAGAATACAATGCATGTATACGTATTTATTATACTACTTCTGATTTTATGTTTGCATCTATGTATAATTGCTTACGGACCGATAATGCTATGTCTTTAGGATGGAACCCTTTATCTAAAATCCCCTACGTCTTTTTATTACACGATTATGTAATTTATTTATTCCAGTGTTTTTATATTTATTATTAATATTTCGACAAAACTTTGTTTAAGGATACGATTTTTGTTTTCTTATTACTCACGTATTATTTTTTTGTATTCTATATTTAAGTTTACAATTTTTACTTATGTATTCTCCTTATGAACAGGTCATTCTAGGTCTTTAGGATAAAACGATTCATTCGAAATTCCCTATGTTTTTTTTATTTAAAATTTATATAATGTATTTAATTTATCGTTCTTTTACTTAAGTTTAATGATTCAAAAAAGTTATATATTTAGGATGCGATTTTTATGTTATTAATATTTACTTATTTTTCTATTATCCAATTATGCTATGTATTTATTATAATAAATGTGCGATGATAATATTACTTTATGTTGTTTATGTCCTTTTAACTATGTACATATATGTATTTCCTTATGAATTGATAATTCTATGTCTTTAGGATAGAGCGGTTCATTCGAAATTTACAAGTCTGTAGAATACAATTCATATATACGTATTTATTATACTACTTCTGATTTTATGTTTGCATCTATGTATAATTGCTTATGGACCGATAATGCTATGTCTTTAGGATGGAACCCTTTATCTAAAATCCCCTACGTCTTTTTATTACACGATTATGTAATTTATTTATTCCACTGTTTTTATATTTATTATTAATTTTTCGACAAAACTTTGTTTAAGGATACGATTTTTGTTTTCTTATTACTCACGTATTATTTTTTTGTATTCTACATTTAAGTTTACAATTTTTACTTATGTATACTCCTTATGAATAGATCATTCTATGTCTTTAGGATAAAACGATTCATTCGAAATTCCCTATGTTTTTTTTATTTAAAATTTATATAATGTATTTAATTTATCGTTCTTTTACTTAAGTTTAATGATTCAAAAAAGTTATATATTTAGGGTGCGATTTTTATGTTATTAATATTTACTTATTTTTCTATTATCAAATTATGCTATGTATTTATTATAATAAATGTGCGATGATAATATTACTTTATGTTGTTTATGTCCTTTTAACTATGTACATATATGTATTTCCTTATGAATTGATAATTTTATGTCTTTAGGATAGAACGGTTCATTCGAAATTTACAAGTCTGTAGAATACAATTCATATATACGTATTTATTATACTACTTCTGATTTTATGTTTGCATATATGTATAATTGCTTATTGACCGATAATGCTATGTCTTTAGGATGGAACCCTTTATCTAAAATCTCCTACGTCTTTTTATTACACGATTATGTAATTTATTTATTCCACTGTTTTTATATTTATTATTAATATTTCGACAAAACTTTGTTTTAGGATACGATTTTTGTTTTCTTATTACTCACGTATTATTTCTTTGATCTGAATATGCTATGTGTTAAGTATTCTACAATTAAGTTTACAATTTTTACTTATGTATACTCCTTATGAATAGATCATTCTATGTCTTTAGGATAAAACGATTCATTCGAAATTCCCTATGTTTTTTTATTAAAAATTTATGTAATGTATTTAATTTATCGTTCTTTTACTTATGTTTAATGATTCAAAAAAGTTATATATTTAGGATGCGGTTTTTATATTATTAATATTTACTTATTTTTCTATTATCCAATTATGCTATGTATTTATTATAATAAATGTGCGATGATAATCTTACTTTATGTTTATGTCCTTTTAACTATGTACATATATGTATTTCCTTATGAATTGATAATTCTATGTCTTTAGGATAAAAGGGTTCATTCTAGATTCATAAGTCTGTAGAATACAATGCTTACATACGTATTTGTTATACTACTTCTGATTTTATGTTTGTATCTATGTATAATTGCTTATGGACCAATAATGCTATGTCTTTAGGATGGAACCCTTTATCTAAAATCTCTTATGTCTTTTTATTACACGATTATGTAATTTATTTAATCCACTGTTTTTATATTTACTATTCGTATTTCGATAAAACTTTGTTTTAGGATACGATTTTTGTTTTCTTATTACTCACGTATTATTTCTTTGATCTGATCTAAGTTTACAATTTTTACTTATGTATATTTAATTATGAATAGATAATTCTATGTCTTTAGGATAGAACGGTTCATTCGAAATTTATAAGTCTGTAGAATACAATGCATGTATACGTATTTATTATACTACTTCTGATTTTATGTTTGCATCTATGTATAATTGCTTACGGACCGATAATGCTATGTCTTTAGGATGGAACCCTTTATCTAAAATCCCCTACGTCTTTTTATTACACGATTATGTAATTTATTTATTCCAGTGTTTTTATATTTATTATTAATATTTCGACAAAACTTTGTTTAAGGATACGATTTTTGTTTTCTTATTACTCACGTATTATTTTTTTGTATTCTACATTTAAGTTTACAATTTTTACTTATGTATTCTCCTTATGAACAGGTCATTCTAGGTCTTTAGGATAAAACGATTCATTCGAAATTCCCTATGTTTTTTTTATTTAAAATTTATATAATGTATTTAATTTATCGTTCTTTTACTTAAGTTTAATGATTCAAAAAAGTTATATATTTAGGATGCGATTTTTATGTTATTAATATTTACTTATTTTTCTATTATCCAATTATGCTGTGTATTTATTATAATAAATGTGCGATGATAATATTACTTTATGTTGTTTATGTCCTTTTAACTATGTACATATATGTATTATATAAGTCTGTAGAATACAATGCATGTATACGTATTTATTATACTACTTCTGATTTTATGTTTGCATATATGTATAATTGCTTATGGACCGATAATGCTATGTCTTTAGGATGGAACCCTTTATCTAAAATCTCCTACGTCTTTTTATTACACGATTATGTAATTTATTTATTCCACTGTTTTTATATTTATTATTAATATTTCGACAAAACTTTGTTTTAGGATACGATTTTTGTTTTCTTATTACTCACGTATTATTTCTTTGATCTGAATATGCTATGTGTAAAGTATTCTACATTTAAGTTTACAATTTTTACTTATGTATACTCCTTATGAATAGATCATTCTATGTCTTTAGGATAAAACGATTCATTCGAAATTCCCTGTTTTTTTTATTAAAATTTTATGTAATGTATTTAATTTATCGTTCTTTTACTTATGTTTAATGATTCAAAAAATTATATATTTAGGATGCGATTTTTATATTATTAATATTTACTTATTTTTCTATTATCCAATTATGCTATGTATTTATTATAATAAATGTGCGATGATAATCTTACTTTATGTTTACGTACATATATGTATTTCCTTATGAATTGATAATTCTATGTCTTTAGGATAAAACGGTTCATTCGAAATTTATAAGTCTGAAGAATATAATGCATATATACGTATTTATTATACTACTTCTGATTTTATGTTTGTATCTATGTATAATTGCTTATGGACCGATAATGCTATGTCTTTAGGATGGAACCCTTTATCTAAAATCTCCTACGTCTTTTTATTACACGATTATGTAATTTATTTATTCCACTGTTTTTATATTTATTATTAATATTTCGACAAAACTTTGTTCTAGGATACGATTTTTGTTTTCTTATTACTCACGTATTATTTCTTTGATCTGAATATGCTATGTGTTAAGTATTCTACATTTAAGTTTACAATTTTTACTTATGTATACTCCTTATGAATAGATCATTCTATGTCTTTAGGATAAAACGATTCATTCGAAATTCCCTATGTTTTTTTTATTAAAAATTTATGTAATGTATTTAATATATCGTTCTTTTACTTATGTTTAATGATTCAAAAAAGTTATATATTTAGGATGCGATTTTTATGTTATTAATATTTACTTATTTTTCTATTATCCAATTATGCTATGTATTTATTATAATAAATGTGCGATGATAATATTACTTTATGTTGTTTATGTCCTTTTAACTATGTACATATATGTATTTCCTTATGAATTGATAATTCTATGTCTTTAGGATAGAACGGTTCATTCGAAATTTATAAGTCTGTAGAATACAATGCATATATACGTATTTATTATACAACTTCTGACTTTATGTTTGCATCTATGTATAATTGCTTATGGACCGATAATGCTATGTCTTTAGGATGGAACCCTTTATCTAAAATCCCCTACGTCTTTTTATTACACGATTATGTAATTTATTTATTCCACTGTTTTTATATTTATTATTAATATTTCGACAAAACTTTGTTTTAGGATACGATTTTTGTTTTCTTATTACTCACGTATTATTTCTTTGATCTGAATATGCTATGTGTTAAGTATTCTATATTTAAGTTTACAATTTTTACTTATGTATACTCCTTATGAATAGATCATTCTATGTCTTTAGGATAAAACGATTCATTCGAAATTCCCTATGTTTTTTTTATTAAAAATTTATGTAATGTATTTAATTTATCGTTCTTTTACTTATGTTTAATGATTCAAAAAATTATATATTTAGGATGCGATTTTTATATTATTAATATTTACTTATTTTTCTATTATCCAATTATGCTATGTATTTATTATAATAAATGTGCGATGATAATTTTACTTTATGTTTATGTACATATATGTATTTCCTTATGAATTGATAATTCTATGTCTTTAGGATAAAACGGTTCATTCGAAATTTATAAGTCTGAAGAATATAATGCAGATATACGTATTTATTATACTACTTCTGATTTTATGTTTGTATCTATGTATTATTGCTTATGGACCAATAATGCTATGTCTTTAGGATGGAACCCTTTATCTAAAATCTCTTATGTCTTTTTATTACACGATTATGTAATTTATTTAATCCACTGTTTTTATATTTACTATTCGTATTTCGACAAAACTTTGTTTTAGGATACGATTTTTGTTTTCTTTTTACACACGTATTATTTCTTTGATCTGATCTAAGTTTACAATTTTTACTTATGTATATTTAATTATGAATAGATAATTCTATGTCTTTAGGATAGAACGGTTCATTCGAAATTTATAAGTCTGTAGAATACAATGCATGTATACGTATTTATTATACTACTTCTGATTTTATGTTTGCATCTATGTATAATTGCTTACGGACCGATAATGCTATGTCTTTAGGATGGAACCCTTTATCTAAAATCCCCTACGTCTTTTTATTACACGATTATGTAATTTATTTATTCCAGTGTTTTTATATTTATTATTAATATTTCGACAAAACTTTGTTTAAGGATATGATTTTTGTTTTCTTATTACTCACGTATTATTTTTTTGTATTCTACATTTAAGTTTACAATTTTTACTTATGTATTCTCCTTATGAACAGGTCATTCTAGGTCTTTAGGATAAAACGATTCATTCGAAATTCCCTATGTTTTTTTTATTTAAAATTTATATAATGTATTTAATTTATCGTTCTTTTACTTAAGTTTAATGATTCAAAAAAGTTATATATTTAGGATGCGATTTTTATGTTATTAATATTTACTTATTTTTCTATTATCCAATTGTGCTATGTATTAATTATAATAAATGTGCGATGATAATATTACTTTATGTTGTTTATGTCCTTTTAACTATGTACATATATGTGTTTCCTTATGAATTGATAATTCTATGTCTTTAGGATAGAACGGTTCATTCGAAATTTACAAGTCTGTAGAATACAATTCATATATACGTATTTATTATACTACTTCTGATTTTATGTTTGCATATATGTATAATTGCTTATGGACCGATAATGCTATGTCTTTAGGATGGAACCCTTTATCTAAAATCTCCTACGTCTTTTTATTACACGATTATGTAATTTATTTATTCCACTGTTTTTATATTTATTATTAATATTTCGACAAAACTTTGTTTTAGGATACGATTTTTGTTTTCTTATTACTCACGTATTATTTCTTTGATCTGAATATGCTATGTGTTAAGTATTCTACATATAAGTTTACAATTTTTACTTATGTATACTCCTTATGAATAGATCATTCTATGTCTTTAGGATAAAACGATTCATTCGAAATTCCCTATGTTTTTTTTATTAAAAATTTATGTAATGTATTTAATTTATCGTTCTTTTACTTATGTTTAATGATTCAAAAAATTATATATTTAGGATGCGATTTTTATATTATTAATATTTACTTATTTTTCTATTATCCAATTATGCTATGTATTTATTATAATAAATGTGCGATGATAATCTTACTTTATGTTTATGTCCTTTTAACTATGTACATATATGTATTTCCTTATGAATTGATAATTCTATGTCTTTAGGATAAAAGGGTTCATTCTAGATTCATAAGTCTGTAGAATACAATGCTTACATACGTATTTGTTATACTACTTCTGATTTTATGTTTGTATCTATGTATAATTGCTTATGGACCAATAATGCTATGTCTTTAGGATGGAACCCTTTATCTAAAATCTCTTATGTCTTTTTATTACACGATTATGTAATTTATTTAATCCACTGTTTTTATATTTACTATTCGTATTTCGATAAAACTTTGTTTTAGGATACGATTTTTGTTTTTTTATTACTCACGTATTATTTCTTTGATCTGATCTAAGTTTACAATTTTTACTTATGTATATTTAATTATGAATAGATAATTCTATGTCTTTAGGATAGAACGGTTCATTCGAAATTTATAAGTCTGTAGAATACAATGCATGTATACGTATTTATTATACTACTTCTGATTTTATGTTTGCATCTATGTATAATTGCTTACGGACCGATAATGCTATGTCTTTAGGATGGAACCCTTTATCTAAGATCCCCTACGTCTTTTTATTACACGATTATGTAATTTATTTATTCCAGTGTTTTTATATTTATTATTAATATTTCGACAAAACTTTGTTTAAGGATACGATTTTTGTTTTCTTATTACTCACGTATTATTTTTTTGTATTCTACATTTAAGTTTACAATTTTTACTTATGTATTCTCCTTATGAACAGGTCATTCTAGGTCTTTAGGATAAAACGATTCATTCGAAATTCCCTATGTTTTTTTTACTTAAAACTTATATAATGTATTTAATTTATCGTTCTTTTACTTAAGTTTAATGATTCAAAAAAGTTATATATTTAGGATGCGATTTTTATGTTATTAATATTTACTTATTTTTCTATTATCCAATTATGCTATGTATTTATTATAATAAATGTGCGATGATAATATTACTTTATGTTGTTTATGTCCTTTTAACTATGTACATATATGTGTTTCCTTATGAATTGATAATTCTATGTCTTTAGGATAGAACGGTTCATTCGAAATTTACAAGTCTGTAGAATACAATTCATATATACGTATTTATTATACTACTTCTGATTTTATGTTTGCATATATGTATAATTGCTTATGGACCGATAATGCTATGTCTTTAGGATGGAACCCTTTATCTAAAATCTCCTACGTCTTTTTATTACACGATTATGTAATTTATTTATTCCACTGTTTTTATATTTATTATTAATATTTCGACAAAACTTTGTTCTAGGATACGATTTTTATTTTCTTATTACTCACGTATTATTTCTTTGATCTGAATATGCTATGTGTTAAGTATTCTACATTTAAGTTTACAATTTTTACTTATGTATACTCCTTATGAATAGATCATTCTATGTCTTTAGGATAAAACGATTCATTCGAAATTCCCTATGTTTTTTTTATTAAAAATTTATGTAATGTATTTAATATATCGTTCTTTTACTTATGTTTAATGATTCAAAAAAGTTATATATTTAGGATGCGATTTTTATGTTATTAATATTTACTTATTTTTCTATTATCCAATTATGCTATGTATTTATTATAATAAATGTGCGATGATAATATTACTTTATGTTGTTTATGTCCTTTTAACTATGTACATATATGTATTTCCTTATGAATTGATAATTCTATGTCTTTAGGATAGAACCGTTCATTCGAAATTTATAAGTCTGTAGAATACAATGCATATATACGTATTTATTATACAACTTCTGATTTTATGTTTGCATCTATGTATAATTGCTTATGGACCGATAATGCTATGTCTTTAGGATGGAACCCTTTATCTAAAATCCCCTACGTCTTTTTATTACACGATTATGTAATTTATTTATTCCACTGTTTTTATATTTATTATTAATATTTCGACAAAACTTTGTTTTAGGATACGATTTTTGTTTTCTTATTACTCACGTATTATTTCTTTGATCTGAATATGCTATGTGTTAAGTATTCTATATTTAAGTTTACAATTTTTACTTATGTATACTCCTTATGAATAGATCATTCTATGTCTTTAGGATAAAACGATTCATTCGAAATTCCCTATGTTTTTTTTATTAAAAATTTATGTAATGTATTTAATTTATCGTTCTTTTACTTATGTTTAATGATTCAAAAAATTATATATTTAGGATGCGATTTTTATATTATTAATATTTACTTATTTTTCTATTATCCAATTATGCTATGTATTTATTATAATAAATGTGCGATGATAATCTTACTTTATGTTTATGTACATATATGTATTTCCTTATGAATTGATAATTCTATGTCTTTAGGATAGAACGGTTCATTCGAAATTTATAAGTCTGAAGAATATAATGCAGATATACGTATTTATTATACTACTTCTGATTTTATGTTTGTATCTATGTATAATTGCTTATGGACCAATAATGCTATGTCTTTAGGATGGAACCCTTTATCTAAAATCTCTTATGTCTTTTTATTACACGATTATGTAATTTATTTAATCCACTGTTTTTATATTTACTATTCGTATTTCGACAAAACTTTGTTTTAGGATACGATTTTTGTTTTCTTATTACACACGTATTATTTCTTTGATCTGATCTAAGTTTACAATTTTTACTTATGTATATTTAATTATGAATAGATAATTCTATGTCTTTAGGATAGAACGGTTCATTCGAAATTTATAAGTCTGTAGAATACAATGCATGTATACGTATTTATTATACTACTTCTGATTTTATGTTTGCATCTATGTATAATTGCTTACGGACCGATAATGCTATGTCTTTAGGATGGAACCCTTTATCTAAAATCCCCTACGTCTTTTTATTACACGATTATGTAATTTATTTATTCCAGTGTTTTTATATTTATTATTAATATTTCGACAAAACTTTGTTTAAGGATACGATTTTTGTTTTCTTATTACTCACGTATTATTTTTTTGTATTCTACATTTAAGTTTACAATTTTTACTTATGTATTCTCCTTATGAACAGGTCATTCTAGGTCTTTAGGATAAAACGATTCATTCGAAATTCCCTATGTTTTTTTTATTTAAAATTTATATAATGTATTTAATTTATCGTTCTTTTACTTAAGTTTAATGATTCAAAAAAGTTATATATTTAGGATGCGATTTTTATGTTATTAATATTTACTTATTTTTCTATTATCCAATTATGCTATGTATTTATTATAATAAATGTGCGATGATAATATTACTTTATGTTGTTTATGTCCTTTTAACTATGTACATATATGTATTTCCTTATGAATTGATAATTCTATGTCTTTAGGATAGAGCGGTTCATTCGAAATTTACAAGTCTGTAGAATACAATTCATATATACGTATTTATTATACTACTTCTGATTTTATGTTTGCATCTATGTATAATTGCTTATGGACCGATAATGCTATGTCTTTAGGATGGAACCCTTTATCTAAAATCCCCTACGTCTTTTTATTACACGATTATGTAATTTATTTATTCCACTGTTTTTATATTTATTATTAATTTTTCGACAAAACTTTGTTTAAGGATACGATTTTTGTTTTCTTATTACTCACGTATTATTTTTTTGTATTCTACATTTAAGTTTACAATTTTTACTTATGTATACTCCTTATGAATAGATCATTCTATGTCTTTAGGATAAAACGATTCATTCGAAATTCCCTATGTTTTTTTTATTTAAAATTTATATAATGTATTTAATTTATCGTTCTTTTACTTAAGTTTAATGATTCAAAAAAGTTATATATTTAGGGTGCGATTTTTATGTTATTAATATTTACTTATTTTTCTATTATCAAATTATGCTATGTATTTATTATAATAAATGTGCGATGATAATATTACTTTATGTTGTTTATGTCCTTTTAACTATGTACATATATGTATTTCCTTATGAATTGATAATTTTATGTCTTTAGGATAGAACGGTTCATTCGAAATTTACAAGTCTGTAGAATACAATTCATATATACGTATTTATTATACTACTTCTGATTTTATGTTTGCATATATGTATAATTGCTTATTGACCGATAATGCTATGTCTTTAGGATGGAACCCTTTATCTAAAATCTCCTACGTCTTTTTATTACACGATTATGTAATTTATTTATTCCACTGTTTTTATATTTATTATTAATATTTCGACAAAACTTTGTTTTAGGATACGATTTTTGTTTTCTTATTACTCACGTATTATTTCTTTGATCTGAATATGCTATGTGTTAAGTATTCTACATTTAAGTTTACAATTTTTACTTATGTATACTCCTTATGAATAGATCATTCTATGTCTTTAGGATAAAACGATTCATTCGAAATTCCCTATGTTTTTTTATTAAAAATTTATGTAATGTATTTAATTTATCGTTCTTTTACTTATATTTAATGATTCAAAAAATTATATATTTAGGATGCGATTTTTATATTATTAATATTTACTTATTTTTCTATTATCCAATTATGCTATGTATTTATTATAATAAATGTGCGATGATAATCTTACTTTATGTTTATGTCTTTTAAATAAGTACATATATGTATTTCCTTATGAATTGATAATTCTATGTCTTTAGGATAAAAGGGTTCATTCTAGATTCATAAGTCTGTAGAATACAATGCTTACATACGTATTTGTTATACTACTTCTGATTTTATGTTTGTATCTATGTATAATTGCTTATGGACCAATAATGCTATGTCTTTAGGATGGAACCCTTTATCTAAAATCTCTTATGTCTTTTTATTACACGATTATGTAATTTATTTAATCCACTGTTTTTATATTTACTATTCGCATTTCGATAAAACTTTGTTTTAGGATACGATTTTTGTTTTCTTATTACTCACATATTATTTCTTTGATCTGATCTAAGTTTACAATTTTTACTTATGTATATTTAATTATGAATAGTTAATTCTATGTCTTTAGGATAGAACGGTTCATTCGAAATTTATAAGTCTGTAGAATACAATGCATGTATACGTATTTATTATACTACTTCTGATTTTATGTTTGCATCTATGTATAATTGCTTACGGACCGATAATGCTATGTCTTTAGGATGGAACCCTTTATCTAAAATCCCCTACGTCTTTTTATTACACGATTATGTAATTTATTTATTCCAGTGTTTTTATATTTATTATTAATATTTCGACAAAACTTTGTTTAAGGATACGATTTTTGTTTTCTTATTACTCACGTATTATTTTTTTGTATTCTACATTTAAGTTTACAATTTTTACTTATGTATTCTCCTTATGAACAGGTCATTCTAGGTCTTTAGGATAAAACGATTCATTCGAAATTCCCTATGTTTTTTTTATTTAAAATTTATATAATGTATTTAATTTATCGTTCTTTTACTTAAGTTTAATGATTCAAAAAAGTTATATATTTAGGATGCGATTTTTATGTTATTAATATTTACTTATTTTTCTATTATCCAATTATGCTATGTATTTATTATAATAAATGTGCGATGATAATATTACTTTATGTTGTTTATGTCCTTTTAACTATGTACATATATGTATTTCCTTATGAATTGATAATTCTATGTCTTTAGGATAGAGCGGTTCATTCGAAATTTACAAGTCTGTAGAATACAATTCATATATACGTATTTATTATACTACTTCTGATTTTATGTTTGCATCTATGTATAATTGCTTATGGACCGATAATGCTATGTCTTTAGGATGGAACCCTTTATCTAAAATCCCCTACGTCTTTTTATTACACGATTATGTAATTTATTTATTCCACTGTTTTTATATTTATTATTAATTTTTCGACAAAACTTTGTTTAAGGATACGATTTTTGTTTTCTTATTACTCACTTATTATTTTTTTGTATTCTACATTTAAGTTCACAATTTTTACTTATGTATACTCCTTATGAATAGATCATTCTATGTCTTTAGGATAAAACGATTCATTCGAAATTCCCTATGTTTTTTTTATTTAAAATTTATATAATGTATTTAATTTATCGTTCTTTTACTTAAGTTTAATGATTCAAAAAAGTTATATATTTAGGATGCGATTTTTATGTTATTAATATTTACTTATTTTTCTATTATCAAATTATGCTATGTATTTATTATAATAAATGTGCGATGATAATATTACTTTATGTTGTTTATGTCCTTTTAACTATGTACATATATGTATTTCCTTATGAATTGATAATTCTATGTCTTTAGGATAGAACGGTTCATTCGAAATTTACAAGTCTGTAGAATACAATTCATATATACGTATTTATTATACTACTTCTGATTTTATGTTTGCAAATATGTATAATTGCTTATGGACCGATAATGCTATGTCTTTAGGATGGAACCCTTTATCTAAAATCTCCTACGTCTTTTTATTACACGATTATGTAATTTATTTATTCCACTGTTTTTATATTTATTATTAATATTTCGACAAAACTTTGTTTTAGGATACGATTTTTGTTTTCTTATTACTCACGTATTATTTCTTTGATCTGAATATGCTATGTGTTAAGTATTCTACATTTAAGTTTACAATTTTTACTTATGTATACTCCTTATGAATAGATCATTCTATGTCTTTAGGATAAAACGATTCATTCGAAATTCCCTATGTTTTTTTTATTAAAAATTTATGTAATGTATTTAATTTATCGTTCTTTTACTTATGTTTAATGATTCAAAAAATTATATATTTAGGATGCGATTTTTATATTATTAATATTTACTTATTTTTCTATTATCCAATTATGCTATGTATTTATTATAATAAATGTGCGATGATAATCTTACTTTAAGTTTATGTCCTTTTAACTATGTACATATATGTATTTCCTTATGAATTGATAATTCTATGTCTTTAGGATAAAAGGGTTCATTCTAGATTCATAAGTCTGTAGAATACAATGCTTACATACGTATTTGTTATACTACTTCTGATTTTATGTTTGTATCTATGTATAATTGCTTATGGACCAATAATGCTATGTCTTTAGGATGGAACCCTTTATCTAAAATCTCTTATGTCTTTTTATTACACGATTATGTAATTTATTTAATCCACTGTTTTTATATTTACTATTCGTATTTCGATAAAACTTTGTTTTAGGATACGATTTTTGTTTTCTTATTACTCACGTATTATTTCTTTGATCTGATCTAAGTTTAAAATTTTTACTTATGTATATTTAATTATGAATAGTTAATTCTATGTCTTTAGGATAGAACGGTTCATTCGAAATTTATAAGTCTGTAGAATACAATGCATGTATACGTATTTATTATACTACTTTTGATTTTATGTTTGCATCTATGTATAATTGCTTACGGACCGATAATGCTATGTCTTTAGGATGGAACCCTTTATCTAAAATCCCCTACGTCTTTTTATTACACGATTATGTAATTTATTTATTCCAGTGTTTTTATATTTATTATTAATATTTCGACAAAACTTTGTTTAAGGATACGATTTTTGTTTTCTTATTACTCACGTATTATTTTTTTGTATTCTACATTTAAGTTTACAATTTTTACTTATGTATTCTCCTTATGAATAGGTCATTCTAGGTCTTTAGGATAAAACGATTCATTCGAAATTCCCTATGTTTTTTTTATTTAAAATTTATATAATGTATTTAATTTATCGTTCTTTTACTTAAGTTTAATGATTCAAAAAAGTTATATATTTAGGATGCGATTTTTATGTTATTAATATTTACTTATTTTTCTATTATCAAATTATTCTATGTATTTATTATAATAAATGTGCGATGATAATATTACTTTATGTTGTTTATGTCCTTTTAACTATGTACATATATGTATTTCCTTATGAATTGATAATTCTATGTCTTTAGGATAGAACGGTTCATTCGAAATTTACAAGTCTGTAGAATACAATTCATATATACGTATTTATTATACTACTTCTGATTTTATGTTTGCATATATGTATAATTGCTTATGGACCGATAATGCTATGTCTTTAGGATGGAACCCTTTATCTAAAATCTCTTATGTCTTTTTATTACACGATTATGTAATTTATTTATTCCACTGTTTTTATATTTATTATTAATATTTCGACAAAACTTTGTTTTAGGATACGATTTTTGTTTTCTTATTACTCACGTATTATTTCTTTGATCTGAATATGCTATGTGTTATGTATACTCCTTATGAATAGATCATTCTATGTCTTTAGGATAAAACGATTCATTCGAAATTCCCTATGTTTTTTTTTATTAAAAATTTATGTAATGTATTTAATTTATCGTTCTTTTACTTATGTTTAATGATTCAAAAAAGTTATATATTCAGGATGCGATTTTTATGTTATTAATATTTACTTATTTTTCTATTATCCAATTATGCTATGTATTTATTATAATAAATGTGCGATGATAATATTACTTTATGTTGTTTATGTCCTTTTAACTATGTACATATATGTATTTCCTTATGAATTGATAATTCTATGTCTTTAGGATAGAACGGTTCATTCGAAATTTATAAGTCTGTAGAATACAATGCATATATACGTATTTATTATACTACTTCTGATTTTATGTTTGCATCTATGTATAATTGCTTATGGACCGATAATGCTATGTCTTTAGGATGGAACCCTTTATCTAAAATCCCCTACGTCTTTTTATTACACGATTATGTAATTTATTTATTCCACTGTTTTTATATTTATTATTAATTTTTCGACAAAACTTTGTTTAAGGATACGATTTTTGTTTTCTTATTACTCACGTATTATTTTTTTGTATTCTACATTTAAGTTTACAATTTTTACTTATGTATTCTCCTTATGAACAGGTCATTCTAGGTCTTTAGGATAAAACGATTCATTCGAAATTCCCTATGTTTTTTTTATTTAAAATTTATATAATGTATTTAATTTATCGTTCTTTTACTTAAGTTTAATGATTCAAAAAAGTTATATATTTAGGATGCGATTTTTATGTTATTAATATTTACTTATTTTTCTATTATCCAATTATGCTATGTATTTATTATAATAAATGTGCGATGATAATATTACTTTATGTTGTTTATGTCCTTTTAACTATGTACATATATGTATTTCCTTATGAATTGATAATTCTATGTCTTTAGGATAAAACGGTTCATTCGAAATTTATAAGTCTGTAGAATACAATGCATATATACGTATTTATTATACTACTTCTGATTTTATGTTTGCATCTATGTATAATTGCTTATGGACCGTTAATGCTATGTCTTTAGGATGGAACCCTTTATCTAAAATCCCCTACGTCTTTTTATTACACGATTATGTAATTTATTTATTCCACTGTTTTTATATTTATTATTAATTTTTCGACAAAACTTTGTTTAAGGATACGAGTTTTGTTTTCTTATTACTCACGTATTATTTTTTTGTATTCTACATTTAAGTTTACAATTTTTACTTATGTATACTCCTTATGAATAGATCATTCTATGTCTTTAGGATAGAACGGTTCATTCGAAATTTACAAGTCTGTAGAATACAATTCATATATACGTATTTATTATACTACTTCTGATTTTATGTTTGCATATATGTATAATTGCTTATGGACCGATAATGCTATGTCTTTAGGATGGAACCCTTTATCTAAAATCTCCTACGTCTTTTTATTACACGATTATGTAATTTATTTATTCCACTGTTTTTATATTTATTATTAATATTTCGACAAAACTTTGTTTTAGGATACGATTTTTGTTTTCTTATTACTCACGTATTATTTCTTTGATCTTAATATGCTATGTGTTAAGTATTCTACATTTAAGTTTACAATTTTTACTTATGTATACTCCTTATGAATAGATCATTCTATGTCTTTAGGATAAAACGATTCATTCGAAATTCCCTATGTTTTTTTTATTAAAAATTTATGTAATGTATTTAATTTATCGTTCTTTTACTTATGTTTAATGATTCAAAAAATTATATATTTAGGATGCGATTTTTATATTATTAATATTTACTTATTTTTCTATTATCCAATTATGCTATGTATTTATTATAATAAATGTGCGATGATAATCTTACTTTATGTTTATGTCCTTTTAACTATGTACATATATGTATTTCCTTATGAATTGATAATTCTATGTCTTTAGGATAAAACGGTTCATTCGAAATTTATAAGTCTGTAGAATACAATGCATGTATACGTATTTATTATACTACTTCTGATTTTATGTTTGCATCTATGTATAATTGCTTATGGACCGATAATGCTATGTCTTTAGGATGGAACCCTTTATCTAAAATCCCTTACGTCTTTTTATTACACGACTATGTAATTTATTTATTCCACTGTTTTTATATTTATTATTAATATTTCGACAAAACTTTGTTTTAGGATACGATTTTTGTTTTCTTATTACTCACGTATTATTTATTTGATCTGAATATGCTATGTGTAAGGTATTCTACATCTAAGTTTACAATTTTTACTTATGTATACTCCTTATGAATAGATCATTCTATGTCTTTAGGATAAAACGATTCATTCGAAATTCCCTATGTTTTTTTTATTAAAAATTTATGTAATGTATTTAATTTATCGTTCTTTTACTTAAGTTTAATGATTCAAAAAAGTTATATATTTAGGATGCGATTTTTATGTTATTAATATTTACTTATTTTTCTATTATCCAATTATGCTATGTATTTATTATAATAAATGTGCGATGATAATATTACTTTATGTTGTTTATGTCCTTTTAACTATGTACATATATGTATTTCCTTATGAATTGATAATTCTATGTCTTTAGGATAAAACGGTTCATTCGAAATTTATAAGTCTGTAGAATACAATGCATATATACGTATTTATTATACTACTTCTGATTTTATGTTTGCATCTATGTATAATTGCTTATGGACCGTTAATGCTATGTCTTTAGGATGGAACCCTTTATCTAAAATCCCCTACGTCTTTTTATTACACGATTATGTAATTTATTTATTCCACTGTTTTTATATTTATTATTAATTTTTCGACAAAACTTTGTTTAAGGATACGATTTTTGTTTTCTTATTACTCACGTATTATTTCTTTGATCTTAATATGCTATGTGTTAAGTATTCTACATTTAAGTTTACAATTTTTACTTATGTATACTCCTTATGAATAGATCATTCTATGTCTTTAGGATAAAACGATTCATTCGAAATTCCCTATGTTTTTTTTATTAAAAATTTATGTAATGTATTTAATTTATCGTTCTTTTACTTAAGTTTAATGATTCAAAAAAGTTATATATTTAGGATGCGATTTTTATGTTATTAATATTTACTTATTTTTCTATTATCCAATTATGCTATGTATTTATTATAATAAATGTGCGATGATAATATTACTTTATGTTGTTTATGTCCTTTTAACTATGTACATATATGTATTTCCTTATGAATTGATAATTCTATGTCTTTAGGATAAAACGGTTCATTCGAAATTTATAAGTCTGTAGAATACAATGCATATATACGTATTTATTATACTACTTCTGATTTTATGTTTGCATCTATGTATAATTGCTTATGGACCGTTAATGCTATGTCTTTAGGATGGAACCCTTTATCTAAAATCCCCTACGTCTTTTTATTACACGATTATGTAATTTATTTATTCCACTGTTTTTATATTTATTATTAATTTTTCGACAAAACTTTGTTTAAGGATACGATTTTTGTTTTCTTATTACTCACGTATTATTTTTTTGTATTCTACATTTAAGTTTACAATTTTTACTTATGTATACTCCTTATGAATAGATCATTCTATGTCTTTAGGATAGAACGGTTCATTCGAAATTTACAAGTCTGTAGAATACAATTCATATATACGTATTTATTATACTACTTCTGATTTTATGTTTGCATATATGTATAATTGCTTATGGACCGATAATGCTATGTCTTTAGGATGGAACCCTTTATCTAAAATCTCCTACGTCTTTTTATTACACGATTATGTAATTTATTTATTCCACTGTTTTTATATTTATTATTAATATTTCGACAAAACTTTGTTTTAGGATACGATTTTTGTTTTCTTATTACTCACGTATTATTTCTTTGATCTTAATATGCTATGTGTTAAGTATTCTACATTTAAGTTTACAATTTTTACTTATGTATACTCCTTATGAATAGATCATTCTATGTCTTTAGGATAAAACGATTCATTCGAAATTCCCTATGTTTTTTTTATTAAAAATTTATGTAATGTATTTAATTTATCGTTCTTTTACTTAAGTTTAATGATTCAAAAAAGTTATATATTTAGGATGCGATTTTTATGTTATTAATATTTACTTATTTTTCTATTATCCAATTATGCTATGTATTTATTATAATAAATGTGCGATGATAATATTACTTTATGTTGTTTATGTCCTTTTAACTATGTACATATATGTATTTCCTTATGAATTGATAATTCTATGTCTTTAGGATAAAACGGTTCATTCGAAATTTATAAGTCTGTAGAATACAATGCATATATACGTATTTATTATACTACTTCTGATTTTATGTTTGCATCTATGTATAATTGCTTATGGACCGTTAATGCTATGTCTTTAGGATGGAACCCTTTATCTAAAATCCCCTACGTCTTTTTATTACACGATTATGTAATTTATTTATTCCACTGTTTTTATATTTATTATTAATTTTTCGACAAAACTTTGTTTAAGGATACGATTTTTGTTTTCTTATTACTCACGTATTATTTTTTTGTATTCTACATTTAAGTTTACAATTTTTACTTATGTATACTCCTTATGAATAGATCATTCTATGTCTTTAGGATAGAACGGTTCATTCGAAATTTACAAGTCTGTAGAATACAATTCATATATACGTATTTATTATACTACTTCTGATTTTATGTTTGCATATATGTATAATTGCTTATGGACCGATAATGCTATGTCTTTAGGATGGAACCCTTTATCTAAAATCTCCTACGTCTTTTTATTACACGATTATGTAATTTATTTATTCCACTGTTTTTATATTTATTATTAATATTTCGACAAAATTTTGTTTTAGGATACGATTTTTGTTTTCTTATTACTCACGTATTATTTCTTTGATCTTAATATGCTATGTGTTAAGTATTCTACATTTAAGTTTACAATTTTTACTTATGTATACTCCTTATGAATAGATCATTCTATGTCTTTAGGATAAAACGATTCATTCGAAATTCCCTATGTTTTTTTTATTAAAAATTTATGTAATGTATTTAATTTATCGTTCTTTTACTTATGTTTAATGATTCAAAAAATTATATATTTAGGATGCGATTTTTATATTATTAATATTTACTTATTTTTCTATTATCCAATTATGCTATGTATTTATTATAATAAATGTGCGATGATAATCTTACTTTATGTTTATGTCCTTTTAACTATGTACATATATGTATTTCCTTATGAATTGATAATTCTATGTCTTTAGGATAAAACGGTTCATTCGAAATTTATAAGTCTGTAGAATACAATGCATGTATACGTATTTATTATACTACTTCTGATTTTATGTTTGCATCTATGTATAATTGCTTATGGACCGATAATGCTATGTCTTTAGGATGGAACCCTTTATCTAAAATCCCTTACGTCTTTTTATTACACGACTATGTAATTTATTTATTCCACTGTTTTTATATTTATTATTAATATTTCGACAAAACTTTGTTTTAGGATACGATTTTTGTTTTCTTATTACTCACGTATTATTTCTTTGATCTTAATATGCTATGTGTTAAGTATTCTACATTTAAGTTTACAATTTTTACTTATGTATACTCCTTATGAATAGATCATTCTATGTCTTTAGGATAAAACGATTCATTCGAAATTCCCTATGTTTTTTTTATTAAAAATTTATGTAATGTATTTAATTTATCGTTCTTTTACTTATGTTTAATGATTCAAAAAATTATATATTTAGGATGCGATTTTTATATTATTAATATTTACTTATTTTTCTATTATCCAATTATGCTATGTATTTATTATAATAAATGTGCGATGATAATCTTACTTTATGTTTATGTCCTTTTAACTATGTACATATATGTATTTCCTTATGAATTGATAATTCTATGTCTTTAGGATAAAACGGTTCATTCGAAATTTATAAGTCTGTAGAATACAATGCATGTATACGTATTTATTATACTACTTCTGATTTTATGTTTGCATCTATGTATAATTGCTTATGGACCGATAATGCTATGTCTTTAGGATGGAACCCTTTATCTAAAATCCCTTACGTCTTTTTATTACACGACTATGTAATTTATTTATTCCACTGTTTTTATATTTATTATTAATATTTCGACAAAACTTTGTTTTAGGATACGATTTTTGTTTTCTTATTACTCACGTATTATTTATTTGATCTGAATATGCTATGTGTAAGGTATTCTACATCTAAGTTTACAATTTTTACTTATGTATACTCCTTATGAATAGATCATTCTATGTCTTTAGGATAAAACGATTCATTCGAAATTCCCTATGTTTTTTTTATTAAAAATTTATGTAATGTATTTAATTTATCGTTCTTTTACTTATGTTTAATGATTCAAAAAATTATATATTTAGGATGCGATTTTTATATTATTAATATTTACTTATTTTTCTATTATCCAATTATGCTATGTATTTATTATAATAAATGTGCGATGATAATCTTACTTTATGTTTATGTCCTTTTAACTATGTACATATATGTATTTCCTTATGAATTGATAATTCTATGTCTTTAGGATAAAAGGGTTCATTCTAGATTCATAAGTCTGTAGAATACAATGCTTACATACGTATTTGTTATACTACTTCTTATTTTATGTTTGTATCTATGTATAATTGCTTATGGACCAATAATGCTATGTCTTTAGGATGGAACCCTTTATCTAAAATCTCCTATGTCTTTTTATTACACGATTATGTAATTTATTTAATCCACTGTTTTTATATTTACTATTCGTATTTCGACAAAACTTTGTTTTAGGATACGATTTTTGTTTTCTTATTACTCACGTATTATTTCTTTGATCTGATCTAAGTTTACAATTTTTACTTATGTATATTTAATTATGAATAGATAATTCTATGTCTTTAGGATAGAACGGTTCATTCGAAATTTATAAGTCTGTAGAATACAATGCATGTATACGTATTTATTATACTACTTCTGATTTTATGTTTGCATCTATGTATAATTGCTTACGGACCGATAATGCTATGTCTTTAGGATGGAACCCTTTATCTAAAATCCCCTACGTCTTTTTATTACACGATTATGTAATTTATTTATTCCACTGTTTTTATATTTATTATTAATATTTCGACAAAACTTTGTTTAAGGATACGATTTTTGTTTTCTTATTACTCACGTATTATTTTTTTGTATTCTACATTTAAGTTTACAATTTTTACTTATGTATACTCCTTATGAACAGGTCATTCTAGGTCTTTAGGATAAAACGATTCATTCGAAATTCCCTATGTTTTTTTTATTTAAAATTTATATAATGTATTTAATTTATCGTTCTTTTACTTAAGTTTAATGATTCAAAAAAGTTATATATTTAGGATGCGATTTTTATGTTATTAATATTTACTTATTTTTCTATTATCCAATTATGCTATGTATTTATTATAATAAATGTGCGATGATAATATTACTTTATGTTGTTTATGTCCTTTTAACTATGTACATATATGTATTTCCTTATGAATTGATAATTCTATGTCTTTAGGATAGAACGGTTCATTCGAAATTTACAAGTCTGTAGAATACAATTCATATATACGTATTTATTATACTACTTCTGATTTTATGTTTGCATATATGTATAAATGCTTATGGACCGATAATGCTATGTCTTTAGGATGGAACCCTTTATCTAAAATCTCCTACGTCTTTTTATTACACGATTATGTAATTTATTTATTCCACTGTTTTTATATTTATTATTAATATTTCGACAAAACTTTGTTTTAGGATACGATTTTTGTTTTCTTATTACTCACGTATTATTTCTTTGATCTGAATATGCTATGTGTTAAGTATTCTACATTTAAGTTTACAATTTTTACTTACGTATACTCCTTATGAATAGATCATTCTATGTCTTTAGGATAAAACGATTCATTCGAAATTCCCTATGTTTTTTTTATTAAAAATTTATGTAATGTATTTAATTTATCGTTCTTTTACTTATGTTTAATGATTCAAAAAAGTTATATATTCAGGATGCGATTTTTATGTTATTAATATTTACTTATTTTTCTATTATCCAATTATGCTATGTATTTATTATAATAAATGTGCGATGATAATCTTACTTTATGTTTATGTCCTTTTAACTATATACATATATGTATTTCCTTATGGACCGATAATGCTATGTCTTTAGGATGGAACCCTTTATCTAAAATCTCCTACGTCTTTTTATTACACGATTATGTAATTTATTTATTCCACTGTTTTTATATTTATTATTAATATTTCGACAAAACTTTGTTTTCGGATACGATTTTTGTTTTCTTATTACTCACGTATTATTTCTTTGATCTGAATATGCTATGTGTTAAGTATTCTACATTTAAGTTTACAATTTTTACTTACGTATACTCCTTATGAATAGATCATTCTATGTCTTTAGGATAAAACGATTCATTCGAAATTCCCTATGTTTTTTTTATTAAAAATTTATGTAATGTATTTAATTTATCGTTCTTTTACTTAAGTTTAATGATTCAAAAAAGTTATATATTTAGGATGCGATTTTTATGTTATTAATATTTACTTATTTTTCTATTATCCAATTATGCTATGTATTTATTATAATAAATGTGCGATGATAATATTACTTTATGTTGTTTATGTCCTTTTAACTATGTACATATATGTATTTCCTTATGAATTGATAATTCTATGTCTTTAGGATAGAACGGTTCATTCGAAATTTACAAGTCTGTAGAATACAATTCATATATACGTATTTATTATACTACTTCTGATTTTATGTTTGCATATATGTATAAATGCTTATGGACCGATAATGCTATGTCTTTAGGATGGAACCCTTTATCTAAAATCTCCTACGTCTTTTTATTACACGATTATGTAATTTATTTATTCCACTGTTTTTATATTTATTATTAATATTTCGACAAAACTTTGTTTTAGGATACGATTTTTGTTTTCTTATTACTCACGTATTATTTCTTTGATCTGAATATGCTATGTGTTAAGTATTCTACATTTAAGTTTACAATTTTTACTTACGTATACTCCTTATGAATAGATCATTCTATGTCTTTAGGATAAAACGATTCATTCGAAATTCCCTATGTTTTTTTTATTAAAAATTTATGTAATGTATTTAATTTATCGTTCTTTTACTTATGTTTAATGATTCAAAAAAGTTATATATTCAGGATGCGATTTTTATGTTATTAATATTTACTTATTTTTCTATTATCCAATTATGCTATGTATTTATTATAATAAATGTCTCCTAAATATGTCTTTAGGATAAAACGGCTTATTCGAAATTTATAAGTCTGTAGAATACAATGCATATATACGTATTTATTATACTACTTCTGATTTTATGTTTGCATCTATGTATAATTGCTTTTGGACCGATAATGCTATGTCTTTAGGATGGAACCCTTTATCTAAAATCCCTTACGTCTTTTTATTACACGACTATGTAATTTATTTATTCCACTGTTTTTATATTTATTATTAAGATTTCGACAAAACTTTGTTTTAGGATACGATTTTTGTTTTCTTATTACTCACGTATTATTTATTTGATCTGAATATGCTATGTGTAAGGTATTCTACATCTAAGTTTACAATTTTAATTATGTATACTCCTTATGAATAGATCATTCTATGTCTTTAGGATAAAACGATTCATTCGAAATTCCCTATGTTTTTTTTATTAAAAAGTTATGTAATGTATTTAATTTATCGTTCTTTTACTTATGTTTAATGATTCAAAAAAGTTATATATTTAGGATGCGATTTTTATATTATTAATATTTACTTATTTTTCTATTATCCAATTATGCGATGTATTTATTATAATAAATGTGCGATGATAATCTTACTTTATGTTTATGTCCTTTTAACTATGTACGTATTTGTATTTCCTTATGAATTGATAATTCTGTGTCTTTAGGATAAAACGGTTCATTCGAAATTTATAAGTCTGTAGAATACAATGCATATATACATATTTATTATACTACTTCTGATTTAATGTTTGTATCTATGTATAATTGCTTATGGACCGATAATGCTATGTCTTTAGGATGGAACCCTTTATCTAAAATACCCTACGTCTTTTTATAGCACGATTATGTAATTTATTTATTCCACTGTTTTTATATTTATTATTAATATTTCGACAAAACTTTGTTTTAGGATACGATTTTTGTTTTGTTATTACTCACGTATTATTTCTTTGTATTCTACATTTAAGTTTACAATTTTTACTTATGTATACACCTTATGAATAGATCATTCTATGTCTTTAGGATAAAACGATTCATTCGAAATTCCCTATGTTTTTTTTATTAAAAAGTTATGTAATGTATTTAATTTATCGTTCTTTTACTTATGTTTAATGATTCAAAAAAGTTATATATTTAGGATGCGATTTTTATATTATTAATATTTATTTATCTTTCTATTATCCAATTATGCTATGTATTTATTATAATAAATGTGCGTTGATAATCTTACTTTATGTTTATGTCCTTTTAACTATGTACATATATGTATTTCCTTATGAATTGATAATTCTGTGTCTTTAGGATAAAACGGTTCATTCGAAATTTATAAGTCTGTAGAATACAATGCATATATACATATTTATTATACTACTTCTGATTTTATGTTTGTATCTATGTATAATTGCTTATGGACCGATAATGCTATGTCTTTAGGATGGAACCCTTTATCTAAAATCCCCTACGTCTTTTTATAACACGATTATGTAATTTATTTATTCCACTGTTTTTATATTTATTATTAATATTTCGACAAAACTTTGTTTTAGGATACGATTTTTGTTTTGTTATTACTCACGTATTATTTCTTTGTATTCTACATTTAAATTTACAATTTTTACTTATGTATACACCTTATGAATAGATCATTCTATGTCTTTAGGATAAAACGATTCATTCGAAATTCCCTATGTTTTTTTATTAAAAAGTTATGTAATGTATTTAATTTATCGTTCTTTTACTTATGTTTAATGATTCCAAAAAGTTATATATTTAGGATGCGATTTTTATATTATTAATATTTACTTATTTTTTTATTATCCAATTATGCTATGTATTTATTATAATAAATGTGCGATGATAATCTTACTTTATGTTTAGGTACATATATGTATTTCCTTATGAATTGATAATTCTATGTCTTTAGGATAAAACGGTTCATTCGAAATTTATAAGTCTGAAGAATATAATGCATATATACGTATTTACTATACTACTTCTGATTTTCTGTTTGTATCTATGTATAATTGCTTATGGACCGATAATGCTATGTCTTTAGGATGGAACCCTTTATATAAAATCCCCTACATCTTTTTATTACACGATCATGTAATTTATTTAATCCACTGTTTTTATATTTACTATTCGTATTTCGACAAAACTTTGTTTTAGGATACGATTTTTGTTTTCTTATTACTTACGTATTATTTCTTTGATTTGATCTAAGTTTACAATTTTTACTTATGTATATTTCCTTATGAATAGATAATTCTATGTCTTTAGGATAAAAAAATTCATTCGAAGTTCCCCGTTTTTTTTTATTGAAAGTTTGTATAATGTATTTAATTCATCGTTCTTTTAATTAAGTTTAATGATTCAAGAAAGTTACATATTTAGAATGGGATTTTTATTTTATTAATATTTACTTATTTTTCTATTATCCATTTATGCTATGTATTTATTATAATAAATGTGCGATGATAATCTTACTTTATGTTTATGTCCTCTTAACTATGTACATATATGTATTTCCTTATGAATTGATAATTCTATGTCTTTAGGATAAAACGGTTCATTCTAGATTTATAAGTCTGTAGAATACAATGCTTACATACGTGTTTGTTATACTACTTCTGATTTTATGTGTGCATTTATGTATAATTGCTTATGGACCGATAATGCTATGTCTTTAGGATGGAACCCTTTATCTAAAATCTGCTACGTCTTTTTATTACACGATTATGTAATTTATTTATTCCACTGTTTTTATATTTATTATTAATATTTCGACAAAACTTTGTTTTAGGATACGATTTTTGTTTTCTTATTAGTCACGTATTATTTCTTTGTATTCTACATTTAAGTTTACAATTTTTACTTATGTATACTCCTTATGAATAGGTCATTCTAGGTCTTTAGGATAAAACGATTCATTCGAAAGTCCCTATGTTTTTTTTATTTAAAATTTATATAATGTATTTAATTTATCGTTCTTTTACTTAAGTTTAATGATTCAAAAAAGTTATATATTTAGGATGCGATTTTTATGTTATTAATATTTACTTATTTTTCTATTATCCAATTATGCTATGTATTTATTATAATAAATGTGCGATGATAATCTTACTTTATGTTTATGTCCTTTTAACTATGTACATATATGTATTTCCTTATGAATTGATAACTCTATGTCTTTAGGATAAAACGGTTCATTCGAAATTTATAAGTCTGTAGAATACAATGCATATATACGTATTTGTTATACTACTTCTGATTTTATATTTGTATCTATGTATAATTGCTTATGGACCGATAATGCTATGTCTTTAGGATGGAACCCTTTATCTAAAATCCCTTACGTCTTTTTATTACACGATTATGTAATTTATTTATTCCACTGTTTTTATATTTATTATTAATATTTCAACAAAACTTTGTTTTAGGATACGATTTTTGTTTTCTTATTACTCACGTATTATTTCTTTGATCTGAATATGCTATGTGTTAAGTATTCTACATTTAAGTTTACAATTTTTACTTATGTATACTCCTTATGAATAGATCATTCTATGTCTTTAGGATAAAACGATTCATTGGAAATTCCCTATGTTTTTTTTATTAAAAATTTATGTAATGTATTTAATTTATCGTTCTTTTACTTATGTTTAATGATTCAAAAAATTATATATTTAGGATGCGATTTTTATATTATTAATATTTACTTATTTTTCTATTATCCAATTTTGCTATGTATTTATTATAACAAATGTGCGATGATAATCTTACTTTATGTTTATGTCCTTTTAACTATGTACATATATGTATTTCCTTATGAATTGATAATTCTATGTCTTTAGGATAAAACGGTTCATTCGAAATTTATAAGTCTGTAGAATACAATGCATATATACGTATTTATTATACTACTTCTGATTTTATGTTTGCATCTATGTATAATTGCTTATGGACCGATAATGCTATGTCTTTAGGATGGAACCCTTTATCTAAAATCCCCTACGTCTTTTTATTACACGATTATGTAATTTATTTATTCCACTGTTTTTATATTTATTATTAATTTTTCGACAAAACTTTGTTTTAGGATACGTTTTTTGTTTTCTTATTACTCACGTATTATTTCTTTGATCGGAATATTAATATAAGTTTACAATTTTTACTTATGTATACTCCTTATGAATAGATCATTCTATGTCTTTAGGAAAAAAAGATTCATTCGAAATTCCCTATGTTTTTTTTATTTAAAATTTATATAATGTATTTAATTTATCGTTCTTTTACTTAAGTTTAATGATTCAAAAAAGTTATATATTTAGGTTGCGATTTTTATATTATTAATATTTACTTATTTTTCTATTATCCAATAATGCTATGTATTTATTATAATAAATGTGCGATGATAATCTTACATTATGTTTATATAATTTTAACTATGTACATATATGTATTAAGTTATGAATTGATAATTCTATGTCTTTAGGATAAAACGGTTCATTCTAGATTTATAAGTCTGTATAATACAATGCTGACATACGTATTTATTATACTACATATTTCGACAAAACTTTGTTTTAGGATACGATTTTTGTTTTCTTATTGTTCACGTATTATTTCTTTGATCTGATCTAAGTTTACAATTTTTACTTATGTATATTTCCTTATGAATAGATAATTCTATGTCTGTAGGATAAAACGATTCATTCGAAATTCCCTACGTTTTTTTTATTAAAAATTTATATAATGTATTTAATTTATCGTTCTTTTACTTAAGTTTACTGATTCAAAAAAGTTATATATTTAGGATGCGATGTTAATTTTATTAATATTTACTTTTTTTTCTATTATCCTATTATGCTGTGTATTTATTATAATAAATATGCGATGATAATCTTACTTTATGTTTATTTCCTTACGAGCGTATAATGCTATGTCCTTAGGATACATTTACCACGTATTATTTCACGTCTCTTTATTGAGAAATTGCATAATATTTTTAATTCTTGGTTTTTATTGTAAATTTTATGATCTTACTATGTTTTACTATATGTATTTTGTATTATTAATGTTCGCTTATTATTGATCGTTTTTATTAATGTATATTTCTTTACGAACAGATAATTCTAAGTCTAAGTAACGAATTTACTACATACATACGTATTTATATGTTTAGAAGAGTTTATATTTTTATCTCTGTATAATTCTTTATGGACCGATAATGCTATGTGTTTAGGATGCACAGCTTAATTTAAAATCCGTCATGTCTTTTTTACACGATTATGTAATGTATTTATTCCACTGTTTTTATATATATTATATAATCGTATCTTAGGATACGATTTTTATTGTCTTATATGCTGTATTTAGTATTCTACATTTGAGTTTCTATTTTTTGCATATATATATGTATTTCCTTATGAACGGGCAATGTTAGGTGTTTGGGATACAATGATTTGTTTCACACTCCACATATATTTTGATCGAATAACTATAAAATATATTTAACTAATTTTTATTTATGTTTCATAATTCGACAAAACTAGTTTTAGGTTATGTGTGTATTGCTTTATGTCTTGATAATGCTACTTATTTAGGATACAACCATACATTCAAAATTTCCCATTTTTTATTTTTTTATTTTTATTGATTGTCTATAAAATTTATTTAATTCGTCGTTATTTTATTTATTCTTTATGATTTGAAAAGACTGTTTCTTTGGATACAATTCTTATTTTATTAATATTTTTGTATTATTTCTTTTATCCGATTATGATATGTATTCATAATTCTACATTTTTATTAATAATTTTTACCTATGTATATATGCGTACAAACGGATAACGGTATGTCTTTTTGATACAAAGATTTATTAAAAATTCTACATGTCTTTTTATTGGGCGCTTAAGTAGTATATAGTAGTTTTGGATTTATGTTTCATTATTTGACAATACTGTGTTTTTTTTTGGTTTGATTTTTGTTTTATTAATACTTACGTATTTTCTCTGTTATACTAGTACAATAATGCTATGTATTTATAATCCTACATTTGAGTTAATTCTTAAAATTTATGCATATTTTCTTATGAACGATTTCCTTAAATTCCTTTACGTCTTTTTGTTACACGATTATGTAATATACGAGTATTTATTCTACTGTTTTTATATATACATATATTTTATGTTTTGACAAAACTTTGCTTTAGGGTACGATTTTTGTTTTATTAACACTCACGTAATATTTCCTTTTTACGAATATGCTATGTATTTGTATTATATATTTCCTTATAAACCGATAATTCGATGTCTTTATGATACAACGATTTATATCAAATAAATAAATGAAAAATGAAAATGTAAATGAAAATTAAATGAATTATTGAGCGACTACGTAATGTATTTAATTCATGCTTTTTATATTTATTTTTTATGATTCGGTAAAGCTATGCGTTTATTAATGCTTTATTAATGCCCACATATTATTTCTATTATCCGATTATTAAATGTGTTTATATTTCTACATTTGTGCTGATAAATTTTTTTGTTTTTTCTTGTCAACGGATGATGCTATTGTATGTCCTTAGGATACAACGATTTATTCAAAATTATCCATGTCTTTGAATTGGGCTTGATGCTTGATCATTCGCCAATGGGTACAAGAATTTGCTCATCATCATGACTTGTTAATGAGCAATTATGTATACAAAGCTGTACTCGTATTTTTGGGATGTGATTTTTGTTTGATTATCAGAGCATGATGGTATTACTCAATTACACCTACACAGTTAAACTGATTGCTACGATCTTCACGATGGTGGCATCATCGGTTCTTAGTTGATATTTTCGAAAATGAGGCCAGAGCTTAAGTTACAGTCAACGGCAAACGTAAACCGTTCAATGATCAGTGATTTTTTCTTTGAAAATATGAACGACATTGATCCAGACGATATGTACATCGAGAAGGATGGCGCTATATTATGCTGCACTATTGACTTACTAAGGTGTTTCAAAGACAATATTAAATACCGAAGAGGTCCAGTGAGTTTTTGTCGTAATTGTTTATTTTTTAGCCCTTAAAAAACACCGTTTATTAATTTCTTTATGATTTGATTATGATGTATTCAATAATACGACTATTTACCTAATGTCCTCTCATTATTTTTGTCACTGGTTTATGCTTTGTATACATGCTTTTTTACATTTAAGTTCTAGATTTTTTTTATTTAATTATCTCTTTATGAAACGATTGTAATTGTGTCTTTGCCCTCAAAAACCATTTATGCAATATACCTCTAAACTAACATATGTATAGTTTATACGAAAATGTTTTATAATTAAAGGTATCAAAGAGTTTTATTTTGTCAATAAAAAGAGCCGCGGTTAGATTTATTTTGTTTAAACCATATTATACATTAAAACAAAAATTCAATAAGTCTCCTTCAGTTAAAGATGCGGTACGAAATTCAAACTGACACACACAACGAAAGTTCTTTCTAAAAAAAATCTTCAAAAATATCGAAATCAAAGTGATAGGCCTAAAATTATAATTTAATGTTCTATCCCTCTTCTTATATAAAGGCATTGCTGCGGTTTGTTTTGAATATTTTAGGAAAACACATTATATTATTTATATTTATTGTTTTATGTGTTTAAAGAACAAACAAGGTATTGCATTGCTGTTGTGGAGAAATATTATTATTATTATTATTATTATTATTATTATTATTATTATTATTATTATTATTATTATAGATATTAATTACAAGAATATATTCAAAAAAATATGATTTTATATGAAATTTAATGATAATATATGAAACAAAATCATTACAATGCTTATATTTTAAATATTTCAACGAGCATGTTCTTCATGGTTTGCCCGTATCTATAAACAACAATTACCGTTTGCAATTTGCACTTTTAAGAGGGTCTTATTTGTAAGGACTCTTTATAAAAGTTTTTTTCCCTCAAAAAGGAATATCTTATTTAGTTTAAAAGTTCAAAGTATTACATATTTTGAGTTCACAAGAAAGTAATTTCAGTTTTTTAATGTGGGAGTAAACATTGTTTTATACAATTAATAAACTTTATTCAATTATACAATACATATTTCCTATTTTGTTCGATGACTTTCTGTCATTCTTCTGGCAACTTTAAGATTTCGTGGTCATAGAAAATCTATTTCTTATTAGCCTCTAATTAGATTTGAAGTTACCATCATTGGTGAATATTTAACCAATCAAATAGTTGCGCAAGCTTTAAGCTTTGAGTCTGGCATTGTTATGGTAATATTGGCAGTTTGCCAATACTGACCGTTTTCGTTTGATAACTTCCTCAATTTCAAGAACACAGTACAATAAACATCTAAATTGATCGCATGATTCTGTGGAAACAGCTCAACATACGCGATATCTTTATAATTCCACCAAATTGACAACATAACATTCTTTGAATGCAACCCAGCTATCGATGCGGTTCTCTGGTACATCACGCTTAGACTATGATCATTTTCGATCGATGATGTTTTAGACTATCCATTTTTTATCAACAGTGATGATTCGTTTCAAATTTCAAAGGTTCAATTCCATTGGGTTTGAGATATATCGCAAATATTGATTCGTTATGTTAAGAAAATGCTTGATTGAATGTGGAACCCAAATGTTGACCCTTTTTACGTTTTAAGTGATTTTTAGTTGTTTTGTATGATGTATTTTACCCTCTTTAAAATTTTTCGCGAAGTCATGAGACGATCTGATTCAATTTGATTTAGTCATCCTTAACTTCAGTTGGTATATCATAAACTTGGTCAGCTCCTAGTAAAAATTCTCAGGATGGAATTTCTTAAACCAAACATGACATGTGCGTTCTGTTATGAAGTCAACACCAGAAACGTCACATACATAAGTTATGTGTCTTTTTGTAGTTCCTTAGCAGCTTTTTTTTCTTTACGAAAATAAAAAAGCAAAATATAATATATCAAAAATGTTCATTTTTGTACTTTTAATTTTAAAATTGACTCTTTACTAACAAATTACACAAGTTCAAACTCGATTTGATTCTAAAATAAGCTTAAAGTGATAACTTCTAAATGTCGAAGGAACAAAAATAACATTGACAAAGCCGAGAATCTACAAACATATCGGAATCTACCTCTAAAAACGAAACTATTTTCTTGTCAACCCAGTATCTTATGGTAAGTAATTTACCTTTGGAATGCACAATACTTGGGCTTGGGCAAAATAAACGGTCAAAAGATGATTAGGTACAGTATTTTTTTAAATTAAGGCAGTACAACTAATTATTTTTTTCAAATATAAACATACGTCTCTGCAAAATCATTATCCTATGGAAGATGCTCCCGTCTTTTCAAATGGCATCTTATGCTATCTCGACATAATTTGACAGACATCGCCTTAACGATTTATAGAAGAAAAAAAGAGAAAAAAAATTTCAATGTCTAAACAGATATAATAGAACATTATGGTTCATTTCATTCACTAATAGAATATATGTTACTGCTTTAAGAATTTGGGTAAACACATTTATCTCTATACAAAAGACACTGTTTATATTATTTATATGTATACCATTTAAAAAAAAAAAATAATTACTTGAACTGAATTGATACGAATAGTAGATATGAAAACAATCATATAATATATTTTAAACCAACGTTATGTAGTGTTATGTATGTCTACCATATACCGTATGTATGAATACTTTTATATCTTAAATTGATTGCCTTAAATAATTTGGAGCAACATATTAACCAACATTATAAAATATGTATATATTTTCTTTATATCTACATACCTGTGTGCATATATTGTTTGGCTACTATATTATAAAAGTTCGAAGAAAGTTAATAAAAATAAAAATGTCACATCAAATGCAAAATTTGGTTCGATTTATTTTTGTATAATTCAAATAATATTTTTATATAATATTTGGCAATTATGAGTGTGTTTTGTGTTATGTTTTGCTATTTAAATCGATATAGTATTAAGAACTTTAGAATTTTTTGGATTTCTAAAAATAAACATTTAAATATGTATTTATATTAAAAACTGTCTTAGACGGACATTAGATTGCGCAAGTTAGACGTAATATTCCTTTCATCCTAGAGATGCACTAATTTGAACTCCCGGTGGGATTTGAAACCTTTTAAAATAAAATTACAATAACCCATTCCCTTTCCCTACACTTTTGTCTTTTTAAAGACAGAGCGTGCAAATCCTACCTCCACAAATTTAACTAAGAGATAATAAATCGATTCCAAAACTATAAAAAAGGATAAAAGTATTAATAAATAAATAAAAATACGCTAAAAATTTTTATTTTTATTTTTTTCAAATCCATATTATTATCATAGAAAAATACCAACTTTTGGCAGAGGAAAGCAGACGAAATTGAACAACAGAAAACTTAAAAAAAGTACTCCGTCGAAGTAGAGTTGTTAATATTAGAAAAAATAAAAGCTTGTAGAAAACTGCAAGACACAAGCTTCACAGGTGATAGGACTGTGTTTAACCGGCTTAGAAATGAACTAATAAAACAAATCAATGACTACAAACAAATTATTCACTTAGTATATTGCTACAACGAATGGTCTATCATCTAATCATTGTGAAAAGCACCAGATAAAAAGTGGTTATGGTTGGAACTCCAACGAAAATTCCCAAACAAATTAATATCCAGAACTTCTGCTACTTCCCAAGGTCACTTGACCTGACTGCATCAGACTTTATGTACTTATTTAGGTTATGTCAAGCTAGAGGTGTACAAAACGAAACCAAGGAATTCGACTCAATTGAAGCAGTCCATTAAAACAATAATTGAGGCGATCCCGATTTCAACTCCAGGCCGCAATGAATAATTTTCTGATCAGGTGTTGCAAATACGTGGATGAGCGTGGAGGTCATTTACGGTATACCATCTTTAAAAATAATTAGTTACATAAAATAAAATTTAAAAAATAAACGAAATACATTGATTGGTTCGCCACCCTGTATACTGTGTAAAAGACCTTAAGGAAAGATTCTTGTACTTATTTTGAAAAAAAAAAAAAAAAATAGGAAATACACCTCCAACCAGATGCAAGAGTTTTAAGCAAAACCCAACAATGCTCTGTTTTGACTCGTATTGAAAACAACATCTTTGAAATGTATGCGTGTATGGTAACAAATGGGGTATCGTTAAACTCGTAATTATGAGTACTTTAATTGTGTCAAAGTTAATGTTGCCTAAAATTAATTTGAAGACCAACTTGACTTTTTTTAAACTTAAAATTTTGATTTTATAATAATTTTTTTCGGTATAATGTCTTTAATTTTGCAACTTTGAAACATGTACCTAGTATTTAAAAACAAAACAAAAAGGTTCTTGATATATAGGTAGATATTTCATTAGTTTCAATTTTCAATTTCCAAAAAGTTTAATGCAATTATTTTAAGAAATAACTTAAAGCCATGTGTCCGAGTTCTACGAAGTTTAAACCTTTAAAAAGACTCTTCAATTATCGCCCTTGATTCTGGCTATATTTTGAAGCTACGTTCCTGCTATCGCTCAAATGGCCACCTTGGCTTTACTGGCTGTGCTCTAAGCGGTCGGTCCAATTTTTCAGGATTCGGTCCATTATGTTATTCCACGACGTTGTTCCGGCAATAGTGTGCGAATGTTGGCCTCGAGCTCTTCCACAGTGGTTGGCTTGCTACCGTAAGCTAAGGACTTCATGTAGCCCCAAAGATAATAATCGGTGTCAAATTACAAGATCGCGGCGGCCAATTGATGAACGCTTGTCATGAGATGACCCAGTCTCCAAATTTCTTCTTTACAACTTCGAACGTTGCGTCGCTTGTATGACATGTAGCGCCGTCTTGTTGGAACCACCCTTCGGATATATTGATGTTGTCGAGCTCTGACCACAGAAAGTCAATTAACATCGCTTTATACCTGAGACCATCGGCGGTCTTTCCTCATTTAGAAAGAAATAAGGTCCGATAAAAATAACGGCAATTTTGCTTGTTGACATAGCTTGTTGAATGGCCTCATCCAAGAAGATGAACTAAAATCCAAATCTCCGGGCAAAATTCTCTGCGCCAAAATTCTGTAAGCCTCACTTCAATTTTCGCATTTCCTTTCTTCATATACATACTGTAAATACCCATGACTTTTGTTCATATCATACGTTCACACACTCTATTCTGCTAAGTAATCAGGTTCTGTTCCCATCGAATATTCTGCTGACGTGTGGATTTTGTTCGCACCTGTAATATCAATACAAGATTAGGTCACAATGCCCAGACGTAATAGAATACGCCTATACCATAGTATTACATTTTTGTTTGTTAAGTGCTTCAGAGTCCAAGCGGTTTAACAATGGAAGGATTTTCGCGATCCCTACCTGCAGCTTATACATCAACAACCGATGAGTAAGGCAAAGAAAATAATCTATCTGAAGGCTAATTTTCTGGAGAAACGACCAAGATAATTCAACACCTTCAGGTATCAGAAGACAACTACCATTCGACAATAAGCGATTACTACTTCCAGCATTTCTCAATAAGCTGTTAGGACAACCAGTCATTATAGGAGACTTGGCCACAGCAATTAAACGACTACACCACACCTCAAAGGAGTGTCCCTTCGGAATCAGAAACCTGGTCATTCCTATTTATAACGGACGAATGGAATCTCTTTGCATACTTCAACATGTCGACCTACTGGAATGAGTATGAAAGATTGAAAAAAGGCATCCAGGGGCTAAGAAAAAAGTGTGAGACACTGAGACAATCGCAAACAAACTTTTTGGTTTTCTCGACTTAGACTAACGCACAACACATCGAAAACAGAATTGAAGAAGTCAACAGAAACGAAGAATATCTACTTCATTTAAGCGAAAACCAAACACCGATGGTAGCATCAATCTTAAACGTTCTTAACAAATCAATGTCCTCAATTAAAGAGCGTTTTGGTAAATAATAATAAGTTAACAAAGGTCTATCAGTCCGCCAAAGAGCTTAACTACGCAACAATCGAGGCAGAAACTTTTAACTACATTGCAATATATATAGGTATATCTCAAATAATGTCGATTTTCCAGCGGACTCAACTAGCTATACTCGAGACCATTACTGATACTTATCAAGGAAGAATCAGTTCCCTACTTCCACACCAAGTCAACTACTGAAAGAAATCGACAACATACATAAGCACATACCACCCACCTTAACTCTGCACAATAGTCAAGTAGTAGTCAAGTATTCCAACATAGTGATTCCTTTATATTCATTCAGCCAATTATGTTGCAGCTCGAACGGAGGAACAGAAAAATATATATTTTATTTATTTGAACTCTATTACAAAAAACGATCTTAACGCTAGGTATAATGGATTGAACAAGTGTCTGTCTGACAACGGAGTGTGTCTCTGAACCTTTCCACAGGTGTATTTATAAATTCTAAAAATGATTTCTCTACAGTCTGCATCAAGCTTCCTCCCGTGGGAATGGAATGCAGCTTGTTTGTGCAGGTGTCAAATGGATGGCGCGTGTGGAGGATATTGAGTTGAGCGTCTTGCTAATTGCGCAAAAATGGTTGCTCGTGTTCTATTGGTGCATGTGGCTTTCACATGATCAATCCGGGTTTATAGGAGGATTTAATGGTAAAAGGGAAAGAAAGGTCAATAGTGACGTAACTCCTCCCCACTTAGGATTCTGCTCCGAAGAATCAACGGTCTTTATATCAACTTTAATTTTGGTTTGATTATTTTTATGTTTAAAAATAGAAATAAAAATTTTAATGAAAATATTAACTATCATGGAAGCAATTCCAAGATTTATATATTCATGCGCGTTTATCCTTGAGTTAATAAGTTCAATTAATTTACGGTTTTCAATATTATTGAGGTGAATTGCCTCTGTGGAAAAGTTCATCACAATTTTATTAATTGTGATATTATTAAAATGAGGTATTACAAAGTTATCATATTCGATAAAATTTTCGTATCTTATATTATTTATTTCTATTTTACAATTTTCAAATCTTATTAGGTTATTTCCCACAACATTAAAAGTAAAATTATTACAATTATTAACAATTGGCGTATATGGAATATTTTTAGTAATAATAATATTATCGTGTATTTGTTTAACTAATATATCTTTATTTTTTTTTAAATTTCATATGGGATTTTTATCAAATCTCTTAGATATACAATTGTCGTTTATAATTTGTAAATCTTTAAGTTTTATAGGTGTCTGATTCATATATCTATAGATAACATTATCACCTCTTATAAATTCGTTACATGGGGTTAATAATTCTAAATTGTTCTTGTTAGGCATTGCTTCTAAGAGTATTTTAAAAAATTGAACGTTTGTATAAATTGGGATAAGTAAAACAAAAATTACTTTATCGTCGTGTATAATAACACTGCTTTTGAAATCTTTTAGCTTGCTTATTGTTATATTAAAAGTAGATATTTAATTTGGTGACAGAATATTCTTACCTAAAACTCCTAATTTGCTAAGAAGTAAATTTTCCTTAACTTTTTTAACTTGTTCTCTCAATAACTGTATATCATATTGGATTTGAAATATATGCTGCATATGAGCTATTTTAGAAAACTCTTGATTAATTACATTTCCTAGTGTAGATAACTGTTTTTTTATTTTTAGCTGTTGTCTATTGATATGTTATGTAATGTTATTTATAACTTCATTAAAGTGATTTCTAACTTATACTTGGTCATTTAGTCCTTTAATTAGTCTGTTATTATTTTGTTCGTATAGTCCATAGTTCCTGTAAGATATTTGAGTCCTATTCCAACTATATTTATTAGTTCTCTTTTGACTTTGTAATGCTGATTTCCTGAAAGGCGTTCTATCTCTTTGGTTAATAAATTAAAGCTATGTACTATTGTGGGATATTTGTTCTTATAATTAAGTCTATTTATATTATGTTCGATAATTTCTAAACTAGTTGATCATGCGGTTGTGTTACCGCTGTGAAGAAATTTACTATAGGGTTTTCCAATAGGGACTTGACAACTTTGAATTTAATTTGTGAACGCACTCTTTCACTAATCATCAAACTGTCACTGTCAATTTATTCAGTAAACTCAACATTTTCAACAAGTACAATAACGAGCACCGTCTGCAAATTATAAAAATTTACTCGTAATTCTCGCCCTAGTAGACAGGCAATAACAAGTTTAGTGCAAAAATTTGAGTCTACATATTCGTTGTGTGATGTTGGCGTGTCAGTGAGACAACGGGTTGGTCGAAGTGTCGAAAATATCGCTGACGTCCAGACGTCCGTAGCAAACGATCCAAATCAGTCAATTCCACGGCGTTCTCGAGAATTGGGCATCGCTCAGACCATATTATGGCGTATTTTGTGTAAGGTTCTTGGTTTACACCCATTAAAGATCAAGCTGACTCAAGAATTAAAGCCTATGGACCATTTGAAGCGACGTACGTTCTCCGATTGGGTTCTGGAGAAGATGCGCCAAGATGATGAATTTCATCTCAAAATCATCTTCAGTGACGAAGCTTATTTTTGGCTCAATGGATTCGTCAATAAGCAAAATACGCATTATTGGTCGGGTGAAAACCAACATGTGCTTCATGAATCACCACTTCATCAACAAAAAATAACTGTTTGGTGCGGTTTGCATGCCGGCGGCGTTATTGGGCCATATTTTTTCGTCGACGATAACGATCGTCACGTTACTGTGAATGGTCAGCGTTATCGCGTCATTATCACCGATGATTTTTGGCCCGAATTGGAAGATATGGACTTGGATGACATGTGGTTTTAACAGGATGGTGCCACAAGCCACACAGCACACGCTACAATCGATTTATTGGATAGTAAGTATGGTGAGCGTGTTATCTCAAGACATGGGCCAGTCGATTAGCCACCTCGTTCGTGCGATTTAACGCCGCTTGACTATTTTCTGTGGGACTACGTTAAGTCATTGGTTTATGCCAACATGCCGACGACGTTGGAAGAGCTCAGGGCCAACATTGAACGCGAAATAGCGGCCGTTTTGGCCGAAATGTGTGGCCGAGTCGTTGAAAATTGGGTCCAACGAATCGACCGCTGCAAACGTGACCGCAGTGGCCATATGAACGAAGTCGAGTTCCATTCATAAATGTTTTGATTGTACTTCAAGCCAATAATAAAGTTTTTAAAATATCTCAAATGGTTTGCCTTTTATTTAAAAAAAAAGTTGTCAAGTCGTTATAAGAAAACCCTATATATCCGGTAATAATTTGTAGTTGTTCATCCTTTACTGTTACACATCCTTGTCCATTATTTAGGTCTCGAACGTCAATTCGTCCATGTAGTAGTAATGGTCAATGTCAACATCAAAATCTGAAATTAATTGTCTTCGTATTTGTAAATTGTTTTAACTTGACTCTTATGAAACTTACTTCTTACGTGGTCACCATCTTATGTCCTCTTCAGAACCTTGTGACTTTTGTCTGAAACATATATATCGCGTATTTTTCGAGTAATTTGGATGTCTCAAGTTAAAAAACTCACCCTATATGTATATTAGCACAACTGATAAATACTCTAAATATTGTTGCATACGCGAAATCCCGAGTAAAAAGAATGTACATAATGACGAAATCTTATCACAAATTTACCCCAACGCAAAATTCATAATGACCGATAACGAATTAGCATTCACAAGTATATGCCGCAAACAAGTATATGAAAAACTACAAATTGTGCACACAGTAACACCAACATTCCATTCGGTAACCAACGGTCATGTTGAGAGTACACACAGCACTCTAATTGAACTCATTAGACTCCTAACACAAGAAAATAATTCTTCACCAGGAGAGGAAATTTGCAACGCGGTACGACAATACAATAAAACTATCCATTCAATGACAGAAGAAAAACCCGAGCACGTGTTTTATAATCCTGACATCAAACAAAAAGTAGAAAAAAACCAAAATAAGGCACTTTCATACCATTATAAAAAACACAAACATACACATACAAAAAAGGAGACATTGTTTACTCCAAAACACACCGTCGAAACAAAAACGTGCCGAAATACGCCAAACTCATTGTAAACGAAGATAGGGGTAATACTATACTTACAAACCACGGTACAATTATACATAAGGATAAGCATGCAAAGAATGATAATTTTATTTTTTATCTCTACTGCCTTCTCCGACAATCTAACCGATCTACGAAACAGAAAATACGTAGTGATAGAAACAGATCCTGTATACGTTTTTCAGGACACTACATTTCTATACCATACTCGTATAGCAAACTTTTCCAAATTCTAGCATATGGATAAATAATATAATATATGAAAATATAGCGAAATTCGCATATAAAAATTAAACAGAACCAATATTAATAAACAAAATAGAAATGCTTAAATCACAATTACTCCCAAACATCATTAGAACTAAACGATCACTTAACTCTCCAGGATCAGCTCTTAAATTTATAACAGGTATATTATACCCGATCACGATGACTTAATTTAAATCAAGACAAAATTAAATATGATAATAGAAAACAAGAATAAACAAAAGATAAATTCACAATTTGAGAAAATACTATTGCAGAAACTCTCGAACCTAAAGCCATAATATTTTAGACGACCTATTTCTTACAGAAGTATACAAGGAAATAAATTCTTTTGCTAATACAATAAATTTTGCTTAAAATGGAAATTTTTATTCAGGTGCTTTAAATTTAAAAGATATTTAACAAATAACATCTAATGAAGCATTGGACTTACCTATTATAAATATTTAAGTATATTATTAAGAATATAAGAATGCAATCATAACTATCTATAAATATCCACTATTAAAATTGAAATGTAATTTTTTCAATCTATATCCACTAGCACTTAAGCAAGGGAAATTTTTCTTAGATCATAAGATATCAAAATGTAGCAATATATTTACTCGTATCGAAAAATGTAAAAATTACATAGGAAACTATATATGTAAAATTAAGACTCCAGACAATTGTACTATTAATATATGTATATTTTTTCTCTCTCTTTCTTTATTTTCTTTAAAAACGTTATAATAATTTAAGTTACCCGCAAAGCATGTTGCTTATTTGCATGTGATTGATCTTTTACAATAGTTTTTAAACATTTATCGGTTGTGAAACTTATTTAAATAATTCAAATTTTGGTTTTAGTTCAGTTGACTTTAGTTTTAAAAAATTAAAAAAAAAAAAGAAATAATTACGATTCAGCAAAATTATTTTTTTTAGTATTTTAAGTTACACAATACAGATTAAGGAAATGAAGTTTTAATACTTTTCTACATTTTTTGAAATTCACTATGTTTTTTTTATATTTGCTGGTAAGTCATTCATCACTTGTGTTATGGCGTAGATTGGATGTCTTCTCCCATAGTTGTTAAAAGTTTCAGGAATTTCCAGAATTCCCTAAGCTCGTCTTCTTATATTCTGATTATGACGTTTTCTTTATTGGTAGCGTTGATATTCATAATTTTCAATAATCGATGCTGGAGATATATAGTAATATCCTATCGATATGTGTTTTGGATGCATTTTCCCACGCTAATACTCCGTATCTTAAACGGGATTCCGCAAGTGAAAGGTACACCTGCTTCTGCACTTCTACGCTTGTGTATCTTTTGAGGTACACCATCTCAAAAACCGCATTTTAAAGTTGCACCCGTATCTTATTGACTTGTTCATGCCATAAGAAGCGATCATCAATTACAACTCCCAGATACTTTATAGTCTTAACTACTTCAATAGCATCACTTTTCGTTGTCGTTGGGCAGTCTACGTTTTGATGATATATGCTGATGGAAACTTTGGGCTGCTGCGGCATACGTATGTGCATTAGTTTCGTTTTTACAGCATTAATCACAAGTCCTTGATCGTGACACCATCCTTGCACTATCGAGATCGCAGTATTAATGCATTTGTGTTTAACAATTATTGCTAGGTCATCGGCGTATGAAAAGACTGTACTTTTGTTAAGCACACGAAGAAGCTCGTTAGTATACAAGATAAAGAGGGTTGGGCCCAGTTTTAAACCTTGTGGTACACCATACAGAATTTGTTTTTCTTGGCTCAGTGTATTTCTTACTTTTACCCTTATATTTCTTCCCGATAGGTAAATCTCTACCCACTTTTCCAAGGTCCCTCTTACGCCAATTCGGTTGAGGCTTTCGGTGATTTTCTCATAGCTTAATGTATCAAAGGCCTTGCTGAAGTCTAAGTCTAAGAATATGACTAGAACATGGTGGTTTTTGTTTAGACCTGCGTTAATCACATTTGAGAGATTTCCCAGTAGTAACCCAGTGCTCTTATTTTTTTGGAATCCATATAGGTTTGGCTGTAAAACTCTATGTTTTGCTGTGAAATTTTTTAGTCTTCATACTATTATTTCCTCCAGGCATTTTTTTTACAACAGGCAGAATTGCGATGGGCTTATAGTTTTCTATATGGTTTTTCACTCCCCCCTTGTATATAGGACGTATTATCGACGTTTTTAATAACTTCGGAGCACAAGATTGACTTATTTTTTGGTTGATAATTGTTCTAATTATTGGAGTCAAAGACAAAGCATTTAGTTTGAGATCGATCGGTCTAATATTATCTGCTCCTGGTCCCTTGTCGGTTTTTAAACAGCACAACATTCTGTAAACTTCTGCTTCGCTGTCTTCCTTTACATAGATTGATTGTGCGAGATGTATATTTTCATGGGAAGAGGTTTTGTGAGAGCATCTATGCACTATCTTGGATGCTTGACTAGAGAATTGTTCCGCTAATTTCTCTACTAAGTTCGTTAGTTCCGTATTCACCGGAAAATTGTTCATAACTATCTCATCTATCGATCTCCTTTTTCGCCCCATTAGTTCATTGTATATTTTTCTCGGGTCATTTTTGGAGTTTGAAATTCTTTTTTTTTAGAAGTTAGTCTTAGTTATTACAATATTTTTATTCACAACATTTCTATATTTTTTATACTCAGTTTCATATCCTCGGTTAAGTGGGTTGTTTTTCCACTTCCTATAGAGCTCGTCTCTTCTTTTACATATTCTAGCTACATCAGGAGTCATCCATGATTTTGGTTTGCGATTTTTCGTATTTTTATATTTGTTGTTTGCGTGTATATATCGTAGTAAATGAATCCCTGAAGATGATTCATCAAAAACAACGTGGACGGGAAGCCTGAGCCTCCCATCAACGCTCCGACTTACTATCTCGAAACAATTTTATTATTCTTTTAATATTTCTTTATTCGACGTGTCCAAACTTAAACTAAACTTAGAGCTTAACTTAAACTTAGTGTAACTACTTTACAACTGTAGATGGAAAACAATATTTCAACCATCAACAAGAATTCAAAAATGCCATACTCAAAAAACATGATGAAAAACTAGACGTTCTGCGCATAATTGAACCATATGCCGATTACAAATTCAGCAACATCAAAAAAAAAATCAACTTTCCTGATACCAGTCGAAGAACATCCCATACAATATTTAATTTATATCATGCTTGGGCTATGCAGGTTATGTTCCCCATAAAATCTGACATATCATCCAATTTTTCCCTTTCCACATAACTTCAAATAAAATGTTTTCCCACACGTTCCGCGATCACGGCAATCTAATATCAGAAACAATGTTGCAAAGAAAGTTCACACGCGATGCTTTAAAAATAGCTGAGATAGCAATATGAGAATTTATATAAGGGAGTGACGAATGGTCACCAGTTAGTTACTAAGTTTCAGCCAAAATAAAAGTTCTCTTCTGATTTAAAAAGTTGTATCTTTTTTTTTTTTTTTTGATTCTTTTCGCAAATAATTATTTAAGTGGCGCAGTCGATATGATTCTTCTATACAGGAAGAATCCATAAGAGAACGGGCAGTACGCGTGTTCTGAAAGTGTTAAAAGAGGTTAACTTGAAAAACCCAAAGAAAAACGATTTATGACTTATAAATGTTAAAAAGTGCTAAGAATGAGCAAAAGAAAACAACGAAATAAGTGCAAAAAAAATGTTAAGAATCAACAAAAGAAGAAAACTAAATAAGTGCAAAATAGTGCTTAAAATCGGGAGGAGACGAACTTACTAACTCAAGAAAAAAAAAAATAAAATAAAAAATTCTCAACATTAACCGAGATAAAATATCAAAATATATTTTGGAAACAAAATTAAGAAGGAAATGGAAGCAGCCTTGGTAAAAAGACTAACATTGGCTTAAGAAGCCCGATGCAAAGCCGAGCCGTAACAATTATGAAGGAAATAGCATATATGTGGTACAAATTCAGTAGAGTAGAGGACAATGTTCGAAATGAATTGTGGCAGACGATTTTAAATACAAAAATCGGAGGACAGGCAAAGGAACTTCTACTAGACAACAAATGCAAAAACCTAACAGATAAAAAAATTCCAGTAGTCCACCCAAAAAAGCCAACATTCTCAGTCAGGTTATCAAAATAGGATCAATAACAATGATTGGAAAAAAGTATGACAAAATAGAAAATACCAAAGAAATACACCGCAGAATAACTCAGGTCAGTACTAACAAAACAATCATAGAACAAATTTAAGTACAGGACAAAACCCCAACCGGTTTTTAATAGATCAGGGCAATTTAAAAACGCACAACAACACGTACAACCTATGGATGTAGGACAACTTTTACACAAAGAAAACGGAGGTGAAGAACCCATTAAAGAGGCAGCCTTTTTTCTAAGTCAAGCCTCGGAAATAAGATATTTGCAGATTTGACCATTGATGGGCATAAATACGTAGGACTTATTGACACAGGTTCAACGATGAGTATTATTAATTCCAGGAAGAAAGATTGTAGGAAAATTTACGAAAGAGATAACCTGAGACTCTAAACTATTAATAGTGCAACAATTAAACCGGAAGAATTAAATTACAATAAAAAAGGTGCTACACGGTAGTACAAGAGGGATCTAAGCGACAAGTCTTATCATCTTCTAGTAGGTATGGACTTACTAAATGAGATTGTTAAAACGCTTGATTTTAACAATAAGTGTCTTATCCTAAAAAATGAGACGATAATACCCATTTATCCAGCTTAAAAAGAAACAGATCTAAACCACCTGAACGAAGAAGAACAAAAGGAAATTAAAAAAAATATTACAACAATTCAACAATCTTATCTACAAGGATGGTGATTTACTAACTAACACAGACACTATAACACATGAAATCCGGACAAACACGGATCAACGGATCAATGCGAAGCTGTATAGACTTCCACCGATATACGAAGAGGAAGTACGCCGGCAAGTAAAAGAAATGGAGGTACAGGGCATTATACGGAAATTCAACAGTAGATACGCATCATCGATTGTAGTTGTATTAAAGAAAATGGATAATTCCGGAAAACAAAAGTTCCGACTTTGCGTGGACTACCGCAAACTGAACGAAATTACTATCGATGAATATTGAAGGAATCTTAGATAAACTCGGTAGAGCACAGTATTTCTCATCCTTAGACTTTGCAAAAGGATATCATCAAATCATTATGAATCCAAACGACATTCCAAAAACTGCATTCGTTACACCCTGTGGACTATATGAATACGTCCGTATGCCATTAGGACTAAAAAATGCACCGGCGACATTTCAGCGTTTGATGAATGACATCCTAAGGGATTACATTAATAAAATATGTGTCGTCTACCTTGAAGATATCCTTATATTTTCAACTAGCTTACAAGGACATATTAATTCTAAGTACAATATTTAGTAAACTGTCCGAACACAATCTCAAAGTACAATTTGATAAGTGCTCTTTTATGAAAAAAAAAACCCGCATTCTTAGGTCATGTCTTGACATTCGAGGGCATGAAACCCAACCCAAAAAAAGTCAAATGTATCCAAGATTATCCCCTTGGAGCAACGGGATATTATAGGAAATTTATAAAAGATTACGCCAAAATTGCTAATCCTATGATAAAATATCTTAAAAAAGACAATAAGATAAACACGTGTGATCCAGAGTACATTCAGGCCTTCGGAGCTCTGAAATTAAATATAATTAAACACCCCATCTTAAAATTTCCCGATTTTACTAAAAACTTTACACTATTCACAGATGCAAGCAATTATGCAATTAGAGCGGTTTTAACACAAGATGGTCAGCACGTATGTTACGCTTTTAGATCACTTAACGATCACGAGAAAAACGTATTTTAGGCCTTACTTATGGGGAAAAAGTACTTACCGATAAAATATTTAAATTTAATTTAAAAGTTTTCAGGAAAAGAACTTAGTCAAGCAAAGATGGTTACTCAAGCTACAAGAACATCAATTTGATATAGAAAATCTTAAAGGCAATGAAAACAAAGTAGCAGATTTTCTAAGTAGAATCCCTGAGAATCACAAGGAGGAAGAAGTTAGCAATAACCAATCAATAAATAATTTATCCGATAATGCAACCACACATTCATAAGATGAACAACAGCTTGACCATATACCAATAAAAGAAGCAATAGTCAACATTTATAAAATTTCACTAATACTTACAAACGACCCTAACAAAGAAATAGAAGTGGTACATAATAGAAAGATAATTTACAATAGACACGACGAGAGAACGAGTAATAATAACGACTTATTACGTAGATATATTAAGCCAAGTATCATAGGAATTTACACTGAACTTTCATACCATGAAGTTAACAAAATACAACAACTTCTAATTGAACTTTTCAGCCATGAAAAAAATAAAATAAAATTCGTGAAAACAACTCTTAGGACCAGGAAAATAGGTACTTTAGAAGAAGCTCATAAACAAATTTCATTTTATCACACGAAAGACAGTTTACATAGTGGCATTATTGAAACATACCATAGTTTAAAAAAACAAAATTTACTATCCCAACTTAGTTAAGGAAATCACAAAAATTATAAACAATTGTAAAACGTGTCTTGAAATCAGGTATGAAAGAAAGCCAATTAAACTGAAATACGAAGCTAGCGAAACACCTTCTAGACCAAACGAAATTCTGCACATGGACGTTTATTATTTCACGAAGCAAGCATTTCTAACCTTGATAGATAAATTAATCAAGAAAGCTTACGTTTATTACCTAGCCAATAGAAACTGGATAAAAAAAATTGAAACCTTAGAAGAACACTTCTCAAAATTTGGAAAACCTTCAAAATTAGTTACAGACAACGAATTTAAATCCGAAAGTATTAAAACGTATTTAATAGAACAACAGGTAGACTTACATTTAACCAAAGCGAACACACATAGGGAATAGCGACAGTGAAAGGTTTCACTCCACCCTTCAGGAAAAATTGGTAACAATAAGAAACGAGGATTTAACACTAATTCAAAAAATGCATAGGGTAGTAAACAATTTCGGATTTCGCAACATTTGCTAATATATTGTAATAAAACTTCAAAAAGAAAAATACAGGGTGAGTTTTTTAACTTGAGACATCCAAATTACTTGAAAAATACGCGATATCGCGAAAAATGTTTCAGACAAAAGTCACAAGGTTCTGAAGGGGAGATAAGATGGTGACCACGAGTTTGACCTTGATACCCGTTTTCAAGGTTAAGCGAAGGTCACTTTTGATTTTTCAAATGATAATTCCTGATTTTCATTGCTCAGTCGTATTTCCAATGGGGCGCACGACTTTGTCTCAAAGGTCTTATTCATTCAGTGCTAGATACCACTGCACTGGCACGCCTAAATCATTAATCGGTTTCCAACGTTGTTAGAGTGTTAGAAGATCGAGATTTGTTTTGAGGAAGTCATTTTTGCCTCGAGTGAAGTTAAAACTCAAAGAAATTTCAGATAGAGACAAATTGTCCTAAACTAAACGGAACTGTACTTCATTTAGAAGTTCGTTATTTTGAGGAACTGATTATTATTAGTAACGTTTTCCAGATTATTAATGCAGGCTATTTCAATTCAAAAAAAAATTGAAATGATATTGATTTATGGAGAAAGTGGAAGGAACATCGATGGTGCTTTTGCTCTTTACGCCCAACGTTTTCCAGACCAGATAACAATTCACTGGTGAAGAAAGTGTGCAACCAAAGAAAAGGAATCGGTCAGATAGGGTGGCTGTTGAGGACAATAAAATAGCAGTGTTAGCTGCCATTGCACACGATCCTCACATTAGCACTCGCCAAATAAGTCGTGAATCAGGAATTTCTCAAACGACTGTCTGTAAGATATTACATCGGCATAAATACCATCCTTACCATGTTTCAATGCATCAAGAACTTTCTAGTGAGGATTTTCGCAACCGGGTTTCCTTTTGTCAATGGGCACTTCAGCAAATTGAACGAGACCCCCTTTTCTTCACCAAGGTGTTATTCTCTGATGAGTCGACTTTCACCAATCACGGTAAGGTCAATCGACATAATATGCAATACTGGGCTACCGACAAGTTGCGACAAGTTGAACGCCATCACCTTTGGAATGTTAATTTTTTGGCGGGAATTATTGGGGATAAATGTATAGGTCCATATTTTATTGAAGGCAACTTGAATGGCGAATAGTATGCAAACTTCTTGCGGGACCATCTTCCAGTATTACTAGAAGAACTGACATTGGAGTTGCGATAAAAAAATGTGGTTTCAACATGATGGTTGTCCAGCCCATTATTCCCAAGTAGCCCGGGGCGTATTAAACAATGTTTACCATCAACGATGGATCGGACTAGGGGATCCAAGGCAAAGGCCTGCTAGATCACCTGATCTTACGTCACTTGATTTCTTCTTGTGGGGCTACTTAAAAAGTGAGGTTTACAGAAAAAAGCCAACAACATGTGAGGACATGAATGGACGAATAACTGCCGGAAGATTACGCCAGAAATACTTCTCAGTTCTGTTGGTTCATTTAGAGCGTATACAAGTGTATTGAAGTGAATGGTCACATTTTCGGGCATTTGTGGAAATAGTCTCGGGAAATAAACGTCGAAATGGGAAGAATTCAATGATTCAACAGTGGTTGGCAAGGGGACCCACTCTAATTAAGCAACCCGAAGGAAACAAAATACTGCTACGTCCACGTCGTTGTTTCTGGGTTATGCTAAACGCAGTATGTAAAAACAAATGACAAGCCTACGAGCAATACGACTGAGCAATGAAAATCAGGAATTATCATTTGAAAAATCAAATGTGACCTTCGTTTGACCTTGGAACGGGGCTCAAGGTAAAACTCGTGGTCACCATATTATCTCCCCTTCAGAACCTTGTGACTTTTGTCTGAAACTTTTTCGCGATATCGCGTTTTTTTCGAGTAATTTGGATGTCTCAAGTTAAAAAACTCACCCTGTATATTAGTAAACTAAATAAGGATAGGCAAGAGTATAAAGGAAATATAAGAATAAGAAATATAAGAATAAGAGAAATTATTACAAAAATGAACTTAGATTTCGATTAAGGACAATAGATAAAGAACACCCAGTAAACATTAAACCATCTCGTAAATTCGCAGATGACGACCTTAGTGTTTCTCAATAATGACGAGAACATCAACAGCAACGTTAACGATTGATAGAATAGCAACAGACAACCGATACGTAGAAATTAATATGGAACAGACTCAAATAGTGCAAGATACAAAGACCATTTAACACATCATCAGTACTACAGAAATAAGACAGACGATTAAGCTGATCGAGCAAAATACACAAGAACTACAAATTTTTAGTGATCCAATGATAAGGACTGAGTTAGTTAAAGATGTTCGCACCGCAACATCTAAAAAAATACCCACGGGCTTCGGCGAACGACCAACCGTTCGTTCAAATAAAACACGGACTTTAAATTAAACAATTAAACTTCGACTTTATTCTCTGATTCCAGAATTAGACTAAAAACTAAACTTTAACTTATCCTACTCCACACCTTCGTATCGTCGTATTTGGTGTATAGCGCGTGCAAGGGTTTTATATTGCATCAGCAATTTCCCAGTTTGAGTCGTGGGAAACAATTGTTAGTTTCCGTCACACGCTTCGGGTTACGGCGACTTACGATGGGTGGTGAAATACAGTGTCCACAAGTGCATGCATGAAGTCAAGGTGACTTCTCATCTTTCGACTTGTGGAATCGTGGCGCGTTAACTGAGTTACAAACCCTTTACGCCAAGTTAACAACAATTGAACCAAATAAACAAACGAGGAAAAAGCGGGGGCTTATTAATGTTATAGGTACAGCAAAGAAATAGCTGTTCGCGACAATGGACGACAACGACAGACAAGAAATTTCGGACCATATCAAGCAAATAGAAAATAATAATCAAAATACAATAGGTAATTTAGACAAACAGGTAGAAATCAATTCGCACTTTAATGAAAGTATATTCTACTTAAAAAGTATAATAAAACTAGATAGGAAAGAAATAACTAAAATATTTGCAGAATTATCAGCAAATGGAAAAAGGGTTATATTAAAGCAACTTAAATTAGACCAATTATTAAGACTTAGGAAGTTAGAAGAAAAATTAGACCAGATACTAGATAACATAGCATCGGTAAAACACGGAATAGTACACCCTAGCATGTTGACCATAACAGAAATCAACGAACAGAACTTGACTTTTATAAACTTCAAAATATTAAAGTAGAAGTACTGAAATATGACAAAGACAGAATAATATTGGCATTAAAGGTACCGTTTTCATATAAACTTGTAAATTATAACTTTATCACACCCATATGATGGGTTATGATAGATCAATATGTAATTTGTAGAATTCAATAAAACAAAGTATAAATACAATAGCAATAAAATTTAATATGTAAGTGATCTAGAACATATAAATAATTGTTTACAGAAAATAGTTGTAAGCTAAGAAAGAATAAACTTTTAGAAATAAAGAAATTAGATGACAGAACTTTAATATGTAAGAATTTAAGAAATACTTCAGTCATAAATTATTGTGATGACAAAAAAATAAAGTTATCTGGAAATTACTTATTTATAATTAACAATTGTTCAATCGAAATATTAAATATTTAGTAACAAAAAAAATTTTGAATTTATAGATAGATTTTATTACAATGAAGATGTAATATATACAATTTTACAAAATCATTAAACTTTGAACACATTGTCATTAAAAATTTTGAAAATCTAAAAAATTTAAAAACACTGGAATTTCATAAAAATGTAATTTATACTGCTTTCTTAGCTATTATATTCGTATTTGAAACAAAGGTTTCAAAGTTTCCATTCAAAATATACATAATTGCAAAAATTCAGGGGAATTTAAAATCTAACGGGGGAGAGCTTAATAATAAAATCTGACACATCATCCATTTTTTCCCTTTCCACATAACTTCAAATAAAGTATTTTACCACACGTTTCGCGATCAAGGAAAACTAATATCAGCAACAATGTTGCAAAGAAAGTGTCCAATGTCGCAAAATATAAAAGGGAGTGACGAATGGTCACCAGTTAGTTAGTAAGTTTCAGCCAAAATATATATATTTTTTTTCTTCGTGAATAATTATTTTAGTTGAATAATGGCATTGCTCACCCATGACGCATCCAAAATCTGAATGCTACAAAGTAAAATGAGCAGTAGCAAAAAGACAAAGAATCAACGAAATATACGAAGCAGAACTTTTAAGACTCCGACAAGAAAGAAATTTAATCTAAAGCGATGACGCTTCATTTTAAGAAGCTACAAATTACAAACGTAAACAACAACATGTTTGTTATCTCTAACTACAAACGTAAACAAAGACATGTTTTAACAAGCAAAAACAGTAACTTGTAATTCGAAAACACGTAAACAACGATAACATGCTTCATTATCTTGCAATACGGAACACATACTTCAACACAATTATCCGATGCGTTTGCATTATCGGCATAAACAACAATACGATGACAACCACATGCTAGTTAGTATAAATAGCAGTAAGATCGAATAATGTAATCAGTCTTAAGAATATAAATAGACTGCACGCAAAAATAAAAAACTAGTTGCCCTAGTTGCTTTCTATGGCGATACACTGATTGAAACGATTTTTCAATATTTCGATACCAGTTTTGTAGTACGATTTCGGTTTAGCCTCAAAATAGGCCTCTGTTTCGGCGATTACTTCTTCATCGGTCTTAAATCTCTTTCCGGCGAGCTTTCTTTTGAGGTCTGCGAACAGGAAATAGTCGCTGGGGGCCAAATCTGGAGAATATGGTGGATGGGGAAGCAATTCATAGCCGAATTCATTCAATTATGCCATCGTTTTCATCGACCTGTGACACGGTGCATTGTCTTGATGAAACAGCACTTTTTTTTTTCTTCAAATGCGGCCGTTTTTATGCGATTTCGTCCTTCAAACGCTCCAACAACGCAATGTAGTAGTCGCTGTTGATAGTCTGACCCTTTTGGAGATAGTCGATGAAAATTATTCCATGTGTATCCCAAAATACGGATGCCATAATCTTGCCAGCCGACTGTTGAGTTTTTGGCCGTTTTGGACGAGGTTCGTTGCCTGCTCGCCACTCAGCTGACTGCCGACTTGACTCTGGTGCGAAGTGATGGAGCCAAGTTCGGCTTTATTGCGGTTGAACAGCTTTAAACACTCCTCTGAATCATCAACAGCTTGTTGTTTTTGGTCGACTGTGAACAAACGCGGCACCCACTTTGAACAGAGCTTTCGCATGTACAAATATTCGTCTATGATATATCCAACACGCTCTTTTGATATCTTCAGAGCCTCAGCTATTTCGATCAACTTCACTTTACGGTCATTCGTAATCATTTCGTGGACTTTTTTGATGTTTTCATCTGAAACAGCCTCTGCGTGCATCATCTTCGGTGCTTGTATGACCACTTTCAAATTTTTCAATCCACTTGCGGATGATTCGTTCGGCTGGTGCAGAGTCCGGGTAACACCTATCAAGCCATTTCTTTGCATCGGCTGCATTTTTTCCCATCAAAAATCAATGATAAATCAACACACGAAATTGCTCTGAATCCATTTTTTTACAATAACAACGCTATATCTCGAGAACTAATCGTCCGATAGTTGTCAAATTTATACACGTATATTTTGAAGGTTGGTACTAACTAATTCATGGATGGATTTAATTCAAGTGGTGCCCTCTTTTAGAAACCATGTATTACATTAACTCGCGACATGACTTTCACTCCCATGCTAATGTAGAAAGGCACATAGGCCCGAATTTTTCTTAGTTTTATTCCCTCGCGCAATTTCATCAGGTTATGGGCTCAGAAGCGCCTGTGGAAATAGAATAAAATATTTAGTAAGAATTAACACGAAATTAATCTCCGATAAAAATCGCACGATCGCGATTTAAAAAAAAAAAATTACCGCCAAAGAAGTATAGGATAACTTCGAAAAGCATTCAAAGATTCTGAACTAACTCGCTAAGTGAGTTTGTTGTTGAGAAGTCTCATAATGACAAGACTAGATGAAAGCGATACCGTCGAAAATGTATATACGACTCACAAACTAATGTGTAGTAATGGCTATTTGGAACTTTGCCGCTGGTTTTTCGGACATGTGCGAACCCATAATAATGGGTATAGAAAGTTCAGGGGTTGAAATTTTATCCGATGCAATTAAAACGAAGCTACTTCAGGACGTGACTGCCAGAAGTTGTACCGCGACTTTATGAATGCAAAAGCAGACAAAATCAGTTCTTGTTGTTTCGCTTTTAGCAAACAAAACTGATTCCAACAGAAGGTAGAGTGGTTAATAAATTATAGTTAAAAAAAAACACGCTTTTATAGCAAATTGAACTTGAAAGCAGAAAACAATTTTTAATTATTGATATTTAATTCAATAGCCATAGAAAGTCTACTAACTCAATATACTTCAATCATTTTCAATGATTCTAAAATAAAAATAAAGTGATAAAAAGAAAATTAATTTCATTGTAAAAAAAGAGTGGCGGGTTTTTTATTATATTTTTATAAAAACTCTACTTTTACTCATAAACCCCACGCTTTTTTTTACATTGAAATTAATTTTCTTTTTATTTATTTGTGGATGGAGTAAATTTTGCTGCCAGTAAAGTCAAGGAGCCGTTTATTATCTGTTTAAAAGGTAAGCAAACCCCTAATGCCTTTTAAAACAAAGAGGACACGTGCTCCAGAGCAGCTCAGACGATTTCAACAGAAAGACTTTTATCTATTTAATTGTTTCAAAAACCGAGGTTAAACAAAAGTTCAATGAGTTTAAACGGCTATCAGAAAATCACACTGGGAAAAAGATTAAGATTGTGAGATCTGATAATAACATGAAATACTGCAACCAAGAGTTCCTGCATTACTTAACAACCAATGGCATTATTCATCAAACAAAAGCACCATACAATCCCGAACAGAACGGGTTGTCAGAAAGGATGAAAAGGCCAAATAAATAAATAAATGTTGCTCGTTGCTGTTTCAACCGCAGTATAAGTATATCATAATCAATTCACGGAGTTTGTCTATTGAAAAGACACCTCAAGAAATGTGGTCCGGTAAAAAACAAATCTGGGGCACTTTCGTGTATTTTGATAAAAAGCAATGGTCCATATCCCACAAAGAGAGAAATAATCATCTGCAGAGATCTCGTTGTCTTTGAGTACAATACTAGAGATCGTCAAGTAAATCAGGTAAATAAGTCAAAGGATACTACTAATACTTTCAGTTTTTATTCGATGTATCCTGATTCTTACAATATAATTGAAGGAGTATCCGTATCTGATGAACCTTATTCGTATGAATCACAGTTTGACAGTTTGACAACCAGTGAGAAATTATTCAACAGCGCTTCTTGATGAGCTTGGCAGTGAAGATGAATCTTAACAACACAAACGGACGTGTTACATACTTGGAATAAGAATCAGTTTCAGTTGGCCATGCTCAATACATTCAAGAGATTTTTATCTATTTCGGTATGCATGATCTTGTTTGCGTCTCAAGTAACAACACCGGCTTTATGTTCTGTTATCAGTGAAGTAAGGAAATACAATTCAAGCCCAAAAAAGGTACATTGGTTAGCTCTAAGAATAATTTTGAGATATCTTAAAGGAGTATAATAGCTTTTCCAACTACGGAAGCTGAATACCATATACCATGTCTCTGACTGCGGTAACTCAGGAGGCTCTCTGGCTTAAATGTCTTCAAATTAAACTAGCAAGTAATAGCAAAGATGTTATTAAAATAAACTTCGATAATAAAAGTGCAATACAATGATGGCATCCGTATTTTGGGATACACATGGAATAATTTTCATCGACTATCTTCAAAAGGGGCAGACTATCAACAGCGACTATTACATTGCGTTGTTGGAGCGTTTGAATGACGAAATCGCAAAAAAACGGCCGCATTTGAACAAAAAGAAAGTGCTGTTTCATCAAGACAATGCACCATGTCACAGGTCGATGAAAACGATGGCATAATTGAATGAATTCGGCTATGAATTGCTTCCCCACCCACCGTATTCTCCAGATTTGGCCACCAGCGACTATTTCCTGTTCGCAGACCTCAAAAGAATGCTCGCCGGAAAGAGATTTAAGACCGATGAAGAAGTAATCGCCGAAACAGAGGCCTATTTTGAGGCTAAACCGAAACCTACAAAATTACAAAACTGGTACCGAAAGATTGAAAAATCGTTTCAATCAGAGTATCGCCCTCGAAGGCAACTAAATTGATAAATAAAATTGAATTTTGAAAAAAATTTGTGTTTTACTATAAAACGGCACTGACTTTTCAGCCCATGTGTTACCAAGCATATTGACATAAGGCATGGATGAAAAATCCAAACTCCACAATTTATTCGACCGACATGTGGTGTACTATTGTTTTTTTCGACAACCGGCATACATGTTTTCGTTTTTGTGATGTCAATTGTGATAACTAAAAACTAAAATTAAAATTTATTATCGTGAAAATAAATTGCTTCTTTTGGAAAAGTTAAAATAAATAAAAAAAATGTTAAATATTGAGAACTTTAACAGTGGTAGCGAAAACGAATGTTGCGTTTAAGTAAGAAAACGCTGCGAACTAAATCAAATCTCAAACACGAAGTCTGGTAAATTTTTATATTAAATAGTAAAAGCAAATATAACTCTTCAATACAACGTTTAAAGTAATTCATGCAACACTTCTGGCTTGCAAAAGAATCATTTGCTTTTATTCTCCAGCAGGTAGAAGGCACACTGATTTTGAAGAGAATTCCGTCGATACCTCCTACAATAAAGTTGGCTACTGCTTTAAGAATATTTGCTGAGGGTGAATATCAACACGGTGTGGGAAATGATTTGAACCTGGGATTGGCACACTCCACCGTCTGTAAAATTGTTAAGGAAGTCTGCAACGTTTAAGAGACCGAGCTGTATCTCAAGGAGATGTCTTGAATCACATCGAAACAGGAGAAAGAAGAACTGGAACTATCCTTGAAAATCGATAAAAGGATTTTGGTCACAACACGAACAAATTAAATTAAAAAAAGGGCGGAGCAAAATGGAAAGCGTCCGCTTCCTTTGCTTATCAATTTTATTGTGTTTTATCCCCAGAAAGTATGCAATATACTGGGTCTTAATTATAATCATTTATAATGGGATTGGCATTATTATTGATAATGCAGTGGACTACCAGTGTTTTACATTTCCCCTTTTACATATATTATATTTTACATTATCATATATTTTTTACATATAATTAATTGTTCTAATTTTAATCTCGAACTATCCTATTTCGAACATGATGGTTTCCTAGGAGTATTTGTATGTGTTGATGGTACCCATGTATCGATAATCACTCCAAATAAAGAACAACAGCATCTGTTTTTAAATAGAAAGGCCTTTGTTTAGCCCTAATTTTATGATGGCAAGTGTGTTTTTTTTCATGGAAATTGTTTAAAAATAAAAATTAAAGTATGTGACCATAAGAGTCGTAGATGCCAGGTTTCCTGGAAGTTGCCATAACGTATACATTTAGAGCTTTATTGGTATATGGCGAATTATGCGCGGTAAATTTGAAAATGAAAGAAGTACTTGGCTACTCGGTATAGAAAATCCTATATTTTATATTATGAATGCTGATTTTATATTGGTTATTTTTATCTAAAAAGATTTTTTTAGTTGGAGCAGGACAATTCATATATGTAAGTACTACAAAAATCAAGTTACCTTATTTTTATTTTGTTATTTTAACAAAAATTAGCTCCCTAGCACATTAAAAAAAAGAATAAAAATAAAAACTCTTGAAACACATTTAAAAATAAGGAAACAATTTACTGACTTGTGATAAAATGCCTACAGTACTAGCACCCAGTATGTAAGAGCCGGGAAACTGCAGCCTGAGGCGAACCTAGACCGGACATTCATAGAGCCACTCCTTCGGGATATCATTGTTGAATTCCTTAATACAGTACTGCAATTTCAAGCGTTTCGTAATGCAACATTACTGAAGTGATACAACGCATGATGTTTCAAATTACAGCATAAACGCATATACTACTCAAGCAAAAAAAACCTTTGCATCACAAACAAATCTGAAGCAATATTTTTGCTGTAATCAGGTCATATGCTCAACAGTTTGAAAATTATACACCATGGATACTACGCCGAACTCGTAAGTAATTCTTCTTATTTTATATTGGCTTGACTCATCTTTGCGATTTTGTCAATTTAAAATATCAGCTAAGAATATGTGTAAATGGTGTTTCAAAACATCATTGATGCATTGCAGTGGAAAGAAAGTTACCAGCGCCGCATCCATATTTGGAGGCATCCGTAAAGACCCCACTACATTCCATTACTGATTTAGGTTCTGGTCGAAACCATTCCTGGGCAGAGGTAAGTTCTGGAGTCATTGCATCATAAGACCAGAGTCAAAAGAAGGTCAGCAAACAAGTTCATCACATCTCCAGTGCGTGACTTACCAAAGACCACAGCAGTGAAGTATGGTATTTTCATCCATCCACTGTAGATCCACAGTACCGTCCTTGGTGACAGGCCCAATGCCAGAAGACCGACAGTACATTAGAGGCTTTCGACGTAAGAAATATATTAAATGTTCACAAAACAGTAACTCAATTTTATTTATTTAAATATATCTCTTTTTTAAAATTTTATTTTTTTATTTAGTTTCCCTTAACACATGCTTTTCTGTGAATTTTGTTCATGCTAACACCTTCGTAAAACAGTCCCATCTTCATTCAATCCTACGGCACCTCAAGCCTCAATGCTTTAGGAAATGCAAAGTGTTCGGCTTTTTGAATTCTTTGAGCTAATGTTTCTGTTGTATCTTCGGGTAGAATTGGGACACTTTCCTGAACTATTATTCCTCCCGTATCGACACCCTATATTAACACTGCAAATAAATAGTAAAAACGACAATTTACGTGAATATTTTAACCCACCTCATCCACAAAGTGAACAGTGCACCCAGATATTGAATCGCCAGCATCTATAGAATTTAATGAGCTTAACATATGCTGCCGTTCCCGTTCTACAGCCGAAGAGCAGAGACATGAAAAGCAGAGAGTACTATCGTCAGCAAAGGAATACCATATACTAGGTGGGGTGAATTTTTGTTTTATTTTATTCAATATATTCCCCTTTTAGTTTGATACACTAATTCTAGCGATTTTCCAACTTCTTGATCCCGTCCGAAAAGTAATTTTCCGGAAGGTCTGCAAAATACTCCTCTGTGGCGTCGATGATTTAATCGCGTGTACTGAATTTTTTATTGATGAGCTATCTTTTAAGGTTTGGGTAGAGATAATAGTCCGAGGGAGCCAAACCGGGCGAATACGGTGGCTGCGACAGCAATTGGAGCCGTAAGTCATTTATTTTACCCGTGGTTGCGATGCTCTTGTGCGCAAGTGCATTGTCTTGCAAAAACAAAATTTTTTTTCGCTTCATGTAAAGCCGTTTTGCAGCGATTTCGGCCTTCAATCGCTCCAATGATGCGCAGTTATACTCGCTGTTGAAGGTTTTTCCTTTTTCGAGGTAGTCCACGAAGAGTATGCCATGACAATCCCAGAAAACCGACGCCATAATCTTTCCGACCCATCGAACTTCCCTCGGCCGCTTCGGAGTCAATCGACGCCAAAAGTCTGCCCGATTCCGCATCAGCAAGTCCAAACACTCTTTCGAAGTGCTCTCGCATTCGTGTTTTTGGTCAAGAGTGAGTATGCGCGGCACCCAGCGGCTGGATAACTTTTTCATATGCAGAATATTATCCAAAATATGGCGAGTGCGCTCAGTACTAAACTCTGTGGTATCTGCTAGCTCGCGCACCTTCACTTTCCGGTCAGCCAACACCATTTCATGTATTTTTTGACATTGTCCTCAGTAACCGCATCGGAGGGCCTGCCGCTGTGGACTTGATAGGTAGTGGAGTTGCGGCCACCACGAAACTCTCGAAACCAACATTTAACGGTGTGATCTGACGGAGCATTAGCCCCATAATATTTATCTACTACTTTTTACTCCACCTAGTACTTTATTTGCTGTCAGGCAATCCATTTTTCTTCGTGTTATTTTAAAGAAACCAACCTTTTGGCAGGTACAATCATGAGGATTGTTCAGCAAATTTTGTTTTTTTTTTTTAAATTTGTTCATTCTTAACTGTAATGTTATTCGGTTAATGTCACCTAATAGTTTTGTTCACCATCTATCTGCATCTTTTTCTTCAACGTAGATGAGTGTGTCATGTATAATTCATTCACATATAATTTCTGGCATATCTTTAATGTATATTATAAAATTGACGATTGTGGAATTCCTATGCCGACTTCTATCGCATTTTATTGTTGACCTTGGTGTGTGAAAGGGTTTAAACCATTCGAGCTCTTTGTCTTTTTTCCCATATCTTGACATGTTTCCCAGTAGAATATTCAGATCTATTGTTTCAAAGGCCATTTTGAAATATAGGAGTAGTGCGATATTCATATTTTGCTTTTCCATCCATTTATTACAAGGTTAAATGCCGCTTTACAAGAGTAATTTTATATAAATTCCGATTGGAAGGCAAAAAATATATTATTTTTTTCCATATACGCTATAAGCTGTTGTTTTACTACACTTTCAAGCTTTTGTCATACGTTCTTAATGTCTAACTCGGACGAAATTCTTTGTAATTTTTTTGTATTATGGAGTTTTTCCTTCCGTTTATTCGGAAATTCTTCCCATTGTAATAAAAAACTATTTCAAGTTTAGTAAAGCCTTATGTACTCCAATTATCAAGGATTTATTGGGGAGTAATTTTGCTTTATTTTTTAAATCTTTGCATACTTCTTTCTAATGTAAATTGGTGAAATTGAAATTTGCATTCGTATTATATGTATAATATGGTTTGCATATTCCATATACTATATTCGAGATCGATTTCATCATTCATCATTCGTGCAGTTGGCCTCTTTTTTATATAATTTGTTGTTTGTGATTTATTTTGTTTTAACACCAAATTCTTTATAGTTTTCCACATTTGCTATAGCCCATTTACGGTATTGATTGTAAAACTTATAAATTAGCATTTTGCTTCATTTATTTAATCCTAGATATAATTCCTTATGATTTTGTATTCAACCCAGCTATTTTTGTCATTTATAGCTCTAGCACTGTGGTGTTTTAAAATTGTTTTATTACTTAAAACTTCCAGCTCATTACTAAGTATGCCAAAGGAAATATTCTCCGACAAGGGACAAATATGGCTTCGGCAGGGGAGTTCGAGATGCAGTTTAAGTGGAATTTCATACCATCTCCTGACATGGGTGGAAGTTGGGAGCGTTTAATACGCTCTATGAAAAAGACACTCAGCGAGATTTCTCCGACTAGCAATCCGGGTGATGAACTTCTGCTTAGTATGATGGCGGAGGTAGAAAGTATAGTAAATTCACTACCACTTACCTATGTTCCAAACGAAAACAATAACGATGAGGCTCTCACACCGAACTATTTTTTACTAGGCTGATCAGGCAGATTCAAAATAAGGGGCGAGATATTTAACGATGGTGCGACGATTAAAAAGAACTGCCTTCTGAGCGAAAGATATGCAAACTCCTCCTGGAACTGATTGATTCGCCAATATTTGCCGTATTTGACGCGTCGAAGTAAATGGTTAAGCTTACCCCCCCAATAAAGGAAGGCGACATCGTAATTATAGTGGACCCGAACAATCCACAAAGCACCTGGAGATGGGAAAGGTTCTCAAAGCCATAAGTAGTGACGATAGGGCCGTACGAAGCGCAGTTGTGTAAACGTCATCTTGGCAGCACACGCCTACATGGGCAAATGGCAGCACTGTAGTAGACTTGCGGGTGGCATTACAGTGGCACGTGGCTAATAGTGACCATTTCCAGCACCAAGATGAATCACCGATAAAAGCGTATATTCAGAAGAAGGTATTCATTGATTGACTCGATCTTTGTAAACTAGGTATTTAAGATTAAATTAAAACCAATATGGTCCTTATTTTCGAAGAAATAATTACTTATAATTTTCAGGTAATGTTGGTCATTGCCTATAATATAAGCTCTAGCTCCATTTTTAAAAATATCGTATATGGACCGATGATTCCAAAAACGTGAAGACTACACTATTTCTATGAATATGAATTTGCCTTACTCCTGAACTGCAATTTTGCTTGTTCAAACGAGCCAAAGGTCAGAAAAAAGTCTCTCACATCTCTCACAAGCAACGATGAATAAGCGGGTGCATTATAGTGATGCAAATGTCATGATTTGTTTTTCCACAATTTCGGACGTTTTTTTCGTATTGCTTCTCGCAAACGGTGCAAATCTTCAAGGTACAGAGTACGACCACGGTAATCGAAAAAAAAACAGTGATCAAAACTATGCGTGTGATCAAACTTGGCGTGCTTTTTTCGGTCTTGGCTTCTCCTGGCTTCCATTGGGACTAGGCTTTATATACCCATGGTTCCACACCAGTTATAACCCTTTTGAGCAAGTCAGGATCATCATTAGCGTACGTTGCCCGCGAAATTTTAAAAGCCACACCTCGTATTTGAGTTTTCATAAATCTACTTTTTCATTCTTAGAATACATATGATAGCAATGAAGAAGTCCAATCAAAGCAAAATTCCACTGAATGATTGATATACAAATATAATTATATAAGGTCTGTTACAGGACTGCAAATTTGCACCCTGCCAATTCTTACAAATTTCTACACGAGATTTTCCTTTAGGCATGAATTGTAAAAAACGTCAAATCAATTGAATTTGAAAAGAACTGTCAAATTTATAAAAGTTTAAATTTGTGTGAATATAACAAATAACATAAAATAAGACTTGGACATCAATAAAATAGTATTGTAATAATAACCAATCTAAAATCTTTCCTTACTTGCAATTTCTTTTTTGTTTTAATTTTACCTGTTACCTTTGACGTTCGAAACACATTTTACAAAAAAGTGTTCCCACGACATTTTGGGTTTAAGACAGAATTTGTTCCTACTCCTGTAACTTATGGAAAAAATTCCCTTTTACAAATTAACCTATACTATAGATTTCAAATACTATTACTTCATCCGTATAGAAATATAAATATATCAGTGCAAAATTTCTTTAACCTGAGAAACAAAAAACCTAGAAGAATTGTACAATATTTTTTTTTATTTTTTGAAAAATGTATGCAAACTTGGTTTTAATATAATTAAAAATAATTTAAACTTCCTGATAGGGAAGTTCATGCATTCACCCCAAAAATCAAATATGAAAATTTGGTGATAAGTTTCCGTTTTAAGTTGTCTATAATGTTTTGAAACAGATATGTGCACGTGTGTATGTATGTATGTCCGTTTGTGTAAATTTGTGGGGCAAGATAATGCGTATTTATGTAAAATCTATATCTATTAATATAGCACACACTTAACGAAAATTTGTAAAAAAAAAGTCGGACCAAAATCATCTAAGTTATGCAAGGAATAGTAATAATTTTGAACCGCAAATACAGTACAATTAAGGGTCGTAAATACAAAATATCCTAGACCTTACCTTATATTCTTAACAAAATTTAATTATTCTTTCTTTGAATAGAACAAAACCTGAATCAATCACTGAAACATCAACCTCTATATATTGTACATTCATTAAAAGAAATATATATATTAATCTTGAGTTAATGATCTCAAGCTTTTGGATTAGGTCCTGCAACTTTTTTCTAACATACTTCAAGTATGTATTCAACCCTTTCTTGCTCGGTGAGGAGGGGAGATAAACCCTTCAACCAAAATTTTTTTGTTACTGTCTTTACCAAACCCTTCAAGCTTAACCGTTTAGGCTTTAACTTTTTTTTAACGATATGTACTTTCTAGTCTCGAGAAGTATTCGACCGATTTACATTTTTTTTTTTTTTTTTTTTTGTTATGGTCTCTGGAAGGTTTGAGGTATAGTTTGTTTTGAAAATGAGACGTTGGTAGATAAAAATGAGATAAAAACAAATGTCAATATAAAAGAATAACGAGGCGGTACATTTTTCTTCAGAAATGCATACAAGTGTTACTACACAACTCCTTCAATAACCCTCAGGTAAGTGTACTTACCCCATCAGTGAATATCCAAGAAGAAACAACAGCCACATGGACAAATTTTACAGCGTTCAGCGCTGCATTCAAAAAACAAGATTTGTTTTGTTCTGAGTGGTTTAAAACTCAATTTGTGAGCATCGGTTAAAAGTACTTTCTTTCATGATTCTTTTTTCGTTAAAAAAAAAATTGTATTTGGACTAGCTAAAATTCCAAAAAAATCTGTCCAAAAAGGTAGAACTCAAAGTGAACGACTTGAAAATTTAAAAAAAAGTAAACTTATTCGGCCGACGTTTGATTAAAAAAGACATTTAATATCCGAGGTATCCGTGCAAAGGCGGAATATTTAGCACCTTAATACTACCCACAAGTGTGCTTGCGAGTCTGTGGGTTGACACAACAGGAGATTCCCGGTGTCGCAAATCGGAGCTACCTTAAATACAAATATCGCGCTGATTCTAATCTCAGTTCTCTCATTGTGTACTCTACAATCCGAACATAACCCAATTTTTGTACGGTATAATCCGAATTTCAACTTCAAAAAAAACATACAAATGCATTGGTTTTGACAGTAGTTTGGTTAATGGATACTTTGTTCGTTAGTAGATATTCTCATTGTACAATCTTGATTCCCACCTTTTGCAGACATTGAGATCTTTTTCTTGGCGGTTAAACAAGTCTCTAGACGTTTAGTCAAGGTAGTACTAATTGTTATAATTTTGTTTAGAAATGGCCAATAAAAGAAAGTATATGTTTATATTACACTTTCTTAAATTTTAAGCAGCAACAAATATGAATTGTTTTGATTAAATAATTAGCTAGTTTTTTCCTCTTCGTTTTGTATTCATAAGTCCCAATAATTCGATAATCCGAATATACACCATTGCAATAATTGATTTGGATTAGCGAGATATGTCCAACATATCTCAGATATCAATTTTTATCACAATCGTAGGAGAAGTTTTCGAAGGAACTTTTTTCTATGTGGCCCGTAGTTAACTACTCCTAATTTTATAGTTAAAACTAAAATTTAAGTTTCTCCTTTACTGCAAAATTATCGATTTTCCTCCCGCTAACAAAAATTATATTTTTTCACCGCCCAGATATTTTGTAAGATGATCGCGAAAAAATAGTTTCCGCCCTCGATGTAGGTATTATCAATTTGTACATATCAGCTATATGTACATGTTCCCATGTTCCCCTAAAAATAGGATCCAGTTTATCCTAAACAAAACAAAACGATTTGAAGCACCAATAGCGGTACAACAACAATAACTACATCACACAAGGTCAAGTCCAACATACAAAGGAAATTGACAAAACAAGAAAATTTTATGTTCGACTATACACCATTCTTTAATATCCTTTATGTTGCAAGTAATTTATACGAGCTATTTTGTGATAGATGCTGGTTTTGGGATTTGTGTATGCTGGTTTCAAATTATTTGTTCTCTTCTATTCTCTTGTATTCTCTTATCCATTGTTTGGTGTAAGCTAATGAATTAGTTTTAAAAACTAATTTAATTTATATATAGCAATAATACTCTTCGGGGAACACCAATGTCAGCACTTAATTCAGACAGCAGACAAACCTAGCCGCAACGAATTACGATCATTGATACAACACAAACAAGATATCAAAACAAGGGATTAATCAGACGTTCCCATGGCAAGTACATGTTACCTTGATCAAAAAGTTCCCGGGTGGAACCACCGTGTGGCGCGCTCCCAACGATTTTTGTTTTCTTATTACTCACGTATTATTACTTTGATCTGAATATGCTATGTGTTAAGTATTCTACATTTAAGTTTACAATTTTTAACTATGTATATTTCCTTATGAACTGATAATTCTATGTCTTTAGGATAAAACGATTCATTCGAAGTTCCTGTTTTTTTATTGAAAGTTTATATAATGTATTTAATTCATCGTTCTTTTTCTTATGTTTAATGATTCAAGAAAGTTATATATTTAGGATGCGATTTTTATTTTATTAATATTTATTTATTTTTCTATTATCCAATTATGATATGTATTTATTATAATAAATGTGCGATGATAACCTTACTTTATGTTTATTTCCTTTTAACTATGTACATACACTTAATGAGTTCTCAAAAAATGCCTAATTACATCAGATCGTAAGGGTTTTTCCCACACTAATGAAGGCTATTCCCCGTAGCGGAGTTCGGCCTCGTATTCAGTGCAAAAAAATCAGTTTGAATTTAGTTGTGACGGTGAAAAGTAAAAAAAAATGAAATGCCTGATAAATATCATCAACTGACTCGGGACGAAAAAGTTCAAATATTGACTTTAGTCGAAGAAGTTCTTGGCTATCGTCAGATTGCGGTTAAGATAGGATGCTGTCATTCAACTATCGTACGACTGATGAAGAAAAAAGAAAATTTGGATCCACTGGAAAGAAAAAAAGGCTCAGGACGAAAACGTAAAACAACCCAGAAGACAAACAACGTATTACAACGTATTACAACGTATTACAACGAATTAGCATGAAAGATCGCTTTAAAAGTGCTGTCCGTATAAGAGCAGAGCTGAGTGAATTTTATCAACTTGATCTAACCGCCGAAACCATACGCCGACGGCTACGGGAGTTAGGTTTATATGGAAGACGACCAGCGAAAAAACCTTTTCTAACCACAAAAATGAAAAAAGCTCGCTTGACGTGGGCAAAAAAGTACGAAGATTGGACGCAGGATGATTGGCGATGTGTGATATGGTCCGATGAAAGTAAATTTAATTTGTTGTGTGCCGACAATTTGCCATACGTACGACGGTCAGCAGATGAAAGGTTCAAGGACGAGTGCATAGTCAAAACAGTGAAGTTTCCTCAAAGAAAGATGGTTTGGGGATGTTTTTCTTTTTAAGTTTTGGGCACTTTGCACTTTGTTATTGGAACTATGAACGCTCAAAAGATAGTAGTAAATAAATTTTTGGTACCAGCAATTGAACAGCATCATTCGTATACTGACAAGTGCATTTTTCAAGATGATTCTGCACCTTGCCACCGCGCCAAATCCGTAAGTAAAGTGTTATAAATCAACTCCTAGATATCTACTTTATAAATAATAAGCAGACAAGTACTAGAGTCTTTCAATAATTTTCAGCTCAAGACAACGTTTGATGACCTCGGAATTACCAGACTAGACAATCGAACACTTGTGGCATGTAATGAAACGTAAGGTGGCTGAACATAAACTAAAGAGTAAAAAAAAGCTAAATGAAGTTCTCGAACATGTATGGAATACTGAAATTTCAAGGGGTATTACTGAACTTCTAGTAAACTCGATGCCTTCTAGAATATAAGCGGTTCTAACCGCCAAAGGAGGAGCAACTCGATATTGATATTTTTTTGGTAAAAGTGGCATATCTAAACATCTTATATACACATACGTAAAAAATGTATCGTTTGATTTTTTTAACCAATGACTGTATTAAAATATTTTAAAAAAATAATTAAATTAACTGGTTTTTCTTTCTTTGTTAATATCTTTTTTTAAACATTCAATAAACAGATGGAAATATATAAACTACTGCGAAGTACTCAACAAAAATTTCATTTCATTATAAAAATTATTATCGTAGTTATTAAAATTTTTCAATCATTTTGATATGGTGCGGTTTTTATGACCGCAAGTGTAGTAGTGCCCTTCCTTCTTTACATAAGATCCTTTATTTTAAAAACCAAAAAAAAAAAAAACAGAACACAGAACAAGAACAATCCAGAAAATCCAAAAAAAACATAACTTAGTGACCCACCCCTATAAAAATTCTTCTATAGTCGCTCGAAGGGTCCTGTTGGCGCCTTTCTCAGTTGAGTGCTCTGTCGCGGGGTGCGTTCTTACATTTGCAAAATACTTTGGTTTAGCCTTCGGCGTCTGAACGGCGCACAGTAGGGCAGAATAGGTTCAAAGTTGGCATCAAATCATCCGATAAAGCTAGGAGCCTGAAATTTCGTCTGATGATTACTGAAACTTTGTATAAGAAAATATCCAGTCCACTCATGGCCACGCCCACAAAAACGCCTCATATGATGAAAAAACACTGCTTCAGTTATAATTTTGTATAAAATCGATTTATTAATGTTATCTATGTACTATATATGCATATATATTATTATTATTTATTATAATTTGTAACGAAATCTTCATGTTCATCTTCACTATTGTCAACTTCGTCATCATCACTGCTTTCTTGGACTGGGGAAGCTTTATGTAAATACAATGCTTTCTCGGGTAGGTGTTGATGTTTTTTGTTGGGTAGTTTCCTCTCGCTGGTGATTATTGGATCGGAACTTATTTAAAAGAGTTAAAAACATCTATATTCGTTTTTTCACGACAAGGCTTTCGCGAATGATAATAAAGCATGCGATATTATTTCTGGTCCATATACCAGGGATACTTCTCAACATAATATCTGGCTATATCATGCGAAAATTTCCTGAACTTTCTGACATCAATTTCAAAGCCACTAGATACAGCTACCATAATAATGTGCATCTTTTTTAATCAGCTGTACATCATCTTTGGTTATGCCTGCAAAAGTTTCTGGATTATAAAAAAAAACGTCTGGCTGTATTTCCGTCGTTTAAATTACCATATCCGGGCTTTGGTTTGTCTACTATCAGGCCACATCTATCTCTGAATGCTTTTTGGATCCGCGCTTTATTTTCCGCAACAATGGCTATGTCATTATCCCCTCGAGCTAGCCACTTTCTGAGAGGTAATTTATAAGACAAATGTAGCAAATTTTCGAAAAATCGTATCCAGCCATGAAGAACGGATAGGCCAAACTCCAAGCTCTCGGTTTCAACTTTTCGTGCAATCATATCCTCTATATAATTGAACTGTTTAGAAGTTGCGCCACACAAATAGCATTTTTGTGTTGATGACGTCTCCGTAAGAGCATTGCACACTTTACCGTCAATCATAGTAAAAACTAAGTTATGACTAACAAGCAGCGATCTTCCTCAATCTTCCCTCATGTCTTTTGCAAGTTTTTTATTTGCTGATCTACTTTGTTCTTTTCTGCAATGGATTTTTCTGGTGACTTTTTTACGAAATCGATTTTTAAAGGCCTGCAGTATCTTGTAGAAGCCGGTCTCGGATTTTTGCATCACAGGTTAGTCGAAGTGGAACAACACAGGTTATGAAGACAGACGAATCAGATATTTCAAAACCATGAAAAGCCTGTTTGTAGGAACTTTGTCCCGAGCATCCGTCAAACCCCCACTTTGAAAACAGGCACAGTTTATCTAATTCTTCATTTTTTAGTAAGAGAATGACATCTTTTTGTGATTGCAACAAACGCTGTATAGTGTGGTCAAGTAAGGCTTGCAGAGTAACATCTACCGGAGTTGCGGTAATTGCAATGTGCTCGGAAGGGGGATAGCATTCTTGTTTTGCAGCTTGAATAATTTTATAAGGAAATTTTTCTGGTAATGCAAGTGCAAGTTCACCTGACATCTTCAAAGAATTTGTTTTCAACGACTTCTTCCGCAAGTCAATTTACGCACACAGACAACGTTTGAGCAAAAGTCTGCAGAGGATTCAACAGAGGACATTAAACTCGGTCAACGAAGATTACCAAATCGTTCTTTCGCAACTACGGTGCACAAATACAATGTTCGCGCAAGCGGTGAAATACCACAGGGATCTCATTTTTGCCAGGCCCTAATGCCTTCAAAAAAATCAACTCCATCATTGGAAAATCAAGAGTTGACACAACTCCCCAAAAGAAGGCCGAAGATTTGCCAACCATTTCGAAGAAAATTTTAAAGATCGGATCCTATTCCGTTCGCCTTTATTTACCAGAGAAGTGAATTCTCGCGTTCAAGAAGTTCTCTCAAATTCGAATTGCATCACATCCTTCAGTAGCGACAACCATAATGAACCAGTACTGGTTGATGGGTTTACAACCTACAGGGAGCTAACTGACTTTATCCAAACCAGCAATGCAAAGAAGTCAGCCGGGACAGACAGGATATCTAATCATATTCTGAAGAAAATTCCAAGTCTTGCAGTTCTCTTCCTCACTATTGTCTTCAATAATTGTATAAACAATATCTATTTTCCTAAAAACTGAAAAATAACCAAAATAATACCGATCCCAAAAAAACCAACCACGTCAATGTCGATGGATATAGACCAATCGCCTTACTCTGCTGTATAAGCAAGATATTTGAGTCAGTCGTAATGAAGAAGATAAACTATTTCTGCACAGAAAATTGAATTATCCCTTCATTCCAATATGTCTTCCGGGCCTTTCACTCCTCTGTTCATCCACTCCGTCTCCAAAAGCCTTAATAAAAAGAAAAAAAAAACTGTAGCTTGCTTATTGGATATGGAAAAAGCCTTTGACAGCGTTTGGATTAAAGGATTATTATTTAAACTAATAACATTTGGATTTCCACATCACTTGGTAAGATTTATTAAAAGTTTCCTTAACAGTAGATACTTTTTCCTGCAGATTCACAACACGATGTCGTCAACTAAACAGATTTGTGCTGAAATACCTCAAGGATCGAGACTGGAACCAATTCTCTTCAACATTATGACTGCAAATCAGCCAGAAAACATAGAATCAACAAGAACATCCTTGTATGCAGATGACTGTATAACATACGCCAGCTCTATTTCGCCTGAACAAGCTGCCTCCAGAGTTGAACAACATGTGAGAAACCTCTGTGACTATTACCTCAAATGGGGATTAAAAATCAATCTTTTTAAAACAAAACAAGAATATTTCAGTCAAACTACTTGATAAAAACGTTATTTACAGTAAACCTCACACAAGATACTTAGGTATAGATTTCCATGAAAGATTTAAATTCAATAAACATGTGGAAACGACCCTAAGAAAGGAAAACTTCTTTCTTCATTTAGTTCATGCACTCCTAAAGAAACGGACTGGGCTGAGCGAAAGGACAAAACTTTTAATTTATAAATAGTTAATATGTCCTGTCATAACTTAGGGATGTCCAATATGGTACACAATGTCTCCGTCCAAGATGAAACAATTACTCATTTTTGAACGAAAAGTCCTCCGGATTTGCACAGGACTATACCGACGGGCTAACTCTCACAAATTCTTCAAAAACGAAACATTATATTAAAGAGCATCTATTATACCTCTGGACAAATACATGGTAAATCTTTCTAAACGCATCCTACAAAGTTTAACAGACCACCCCAACGAGGAAATACAGCGCATTTTAGAGGAGCCTATTGAACCACTTCATCGATACCTGAGCACTCGGGCAATGATTGATCCACGATATGACCGTACTTTATTATACTTTAAAAACTCTATAACATTCATAATTGTTTGTAACAAATTAATATAAAATAACATGTACCAGATTAAGATAACATATACATAGTTTCATGAATTACAAAAAAAAAAAAAAAATAAATTCAAAATAGAAATAAGTCAGGCCCTTGTTGTTGAGCTGACCTTTTAATTTTAGTTATAAGTCTAGTAATAAGTCATATTGTTTATACATCTTAGACATATTAATAAAAATCGAATCAAATCGCTAACTTAGATGCACTGAAACCTGGTACGATGAATGTTACAATAATTTACAACTAAATGCACTAAATGACTAAATGCACTAAATGCGTTTGATGGCTCCATATTAAAAATTTTAACAATCTTCAAGTTTTCAGAAAATTTTTACAAACAAAAAATACTACAAACTTTTATTTAACTAGGCACTTACTATCAGTGAACATGTATCGCTGGTACTGTGCATTTTTAATGGTATGTGACTAAGATAATGGTATAGGACAGTTAGTTTGTGATGAGTGTGATATTTAAGTACTCGAAAGTAAAACAAACGGACCCAGAGAGAGAATTTCAATTTTTGATTTATTGCCAACTTTTTGACTATTCTGCCGCACAGTGCGGCGGTCCATATGTGTCGAATTTCATTATCCAGACAAAATGCCTCAAACTCTTTGGCAGTAAAAGCACTTCCCCGATCGCTGATAATGATATCCGTCAAACCGATATAAGCCGTCAGAACGTTTAGCATTTCGATCACAGGCTTCGTTCTCGTGTCCCTTACTACTTTAACAATTATGTACTTACTGAAAGCATCGGCAACACCGATGATGTAGGCTTTACTTCGTCGACTTCGTGGAAAAGGACCCAAGTGATCCACGTGAATCGTCCTAAATGGGATGGGAGTGATAACAACATTCGATGCATGCGGATATGGAAAATTTAACGAAGTTCCGCATTCGTCTGAACCACAAGTTGTCTTTAATTCATTGCAGAACTTTTCCACACCTAAATGTCCCAAGTCGGCATGGAAATACTTGACGATTCGCCATCGTACGGCTGATGGCACGTACAGTTTAGTTTTCCTTCGTCTTTCCGGAATAAATGGCCGCCCTTCAAGCAGAATTGTTGTTGTAACTGCACACTTCCGTCAATCCCTTGACGCCCTTGCAATGCCTCGACCATGATCGCAAGCCTTAGATCTTGATGTTGCATTCTGCCGATCCAGTCAGTCGGTCTTCTTTCCAACTTCAACAGCGTCCACATGAGTCATTCTATTTGCACATCGATGAACTATCGTGAAATCATATTCCTGCAGACGAAACCACCATCTGGAATAATCGATGACGTGGCTTTTATTGCGCTCACAGCTCAGCAATCCGTGACGATACAAAATTTTCGACCGAGGAGGTACATGCCAAAGCGTTCTAAATTCTCCATCACTTCAAATACTTCGAGATCGTAGCTTGAATATTTTGTCTTGGCTGGTGTGCATGTGCGGCTGTAGTAAAAAAACGGGCTTACGTTAGGCAGAATCACTTATCGCTTGAAACAGTATTCCAGCTAATTCCTATGAGCTGGCGTCGGAGTGGAGTTCATGAATTTTCCCTGGATTATAAACTTGACGAATCGGCTCGCTGCATAACATTTTCTTTAACTTCGCGAATGAATCGGTGTGCTCATCCTCCCAACGGAACGGTGATACTACAAGCTCTTTCTTCAACATCGATGTCAACGGTTTGGCAATGATTGCAAAGACCTGAACAAATTTTCTAAAATAACTCACCAAACCCAAAAATCTTCTCAATTCGGTGGAGTTTGTAGGTCGTAGAAAATCGTAGATGATATTTATATATATTCGATGGCCTAGGAAAGTAATTTTGGTCGCTAGGAACAAACGTTTGCTAATTCGAAGAGTTAACCCTGCTTTTTTAGTAGCTGTAGAAATTCTTTTAGGCTACTAAGTCCTTCGATCCTACGCTGCATTTCGAAATGATGATCTCGTTCACGTAGCTAAGTGCTCTTCCTTTCATCGGTCTTACAAGTTTGGAGATTGCTTCGGAAAACGAACATGGTGCATATACCAAACCAAACGGCATTCGATTAAATTCATACCGACCTGAGTGTGTGATAAAAGCGGTGTAATGTCGGCAAGTTTTGTCGATCGGGATCTGATAGTAGCCCGACATGAGATCTAGTACCGTTAAATAATTTTTTCCTACAGTCATTGAAGAATTTCCTCCACCGTTGGCATTGGGTATGGCTTCTTCAGCGTGATGGCATTCAGTGCTCTAAAATCGGTATTCTCTTGATGACTTCTTCACCAGCATGACAGGTGATGAGTAGACAGATGTACTAGGGCGAATCACATTGTACTTCATCAATTCTTCAGTGACGTTATCAATTGCTTCCCTTTTCGCAAATGGTACAAGATATGGCTTCTTCTCAATAGGCGTCTTGGACGTAAGCGTGATGTTCATCATAGTTGTGGTGCAGAGTCAAGGGCGGATCCAGGATTTATTTCTGGTTGGGACACAAAGGCCAGATACAATAGATAAAGAGTGTACCGTAGCATTGCAATTTGTCGCTGGGATTCATTCTTTATCAATGACATACGTCTTCAGGTTTGATTTTCAATAGGCTTTTTTGACAGATCACGCCTGACTCCTATCAAACTGCTTCATCATTTTTCTTCAGAATCGTTTGGCAAGTCATCGTGGAAAATCTCACACCACAACAGCGTCTTCAAATTGTTCAGTTTAGGAGGTGGCCGTGGTGTAGTGGTATATGTATAGACTCCTCAAGCACAGGGTCACGGGTTCGAATCGAATATACGACCTACTGAAACCACTATTGCCAATACCATTCACAAATTTGAATCCCAGTTTACATTAGTGGATGCTACTAGACCGGTTAGATCACATCCACCAGCACGTAGTAAAAAGACTATAGCAGCTGAAGCTGAAATTGTACGCGAAGACCGTGACGAATCGATTCATCGTCGTTCTCAGCAGCTTGGTTTGGCGTATTTTACGTGAGAATCTCGGCCTAAAAATGTACAAAATTCAACTTGTGCAAGAATTGAAGCCAGGCGACTTGAATTTACGTCATATTTTCAGTGAATGGGCTGTGGAAAAACACAGTGAAAATCCGGTGTTTTATCGTAAAATTTTGTTCAGTGATGAAGCTCATTTCTGATGAGCAACCCGAAGAGTACCAAGAGCGACCGTTACATCCATTAAAAACAACGGTATAGTGTGGTTTATGGGTTGGTTTAATCATTGGTCCATATTTCTTCAAAAATGAGACAAATCAGAATGTTACCGTTAATGGTAACCGTTATCGCGCTATGTTAACGGATTAGGTACTTCCTGAAATTCAAGCACATGGTGTCGGCAAGCTCTGGTTTCAACAAGACGGTGCTACTAGCCATAAAACACGTGAAAAAATGGGCTTGTTAAGAAATCATTTTAGTGAGCGCTTAATTTCACGTTTTGCTATGGTAAATTGGCTGCCTAGATCGTGCGATATCACACCTTTGGACTATTTTCTTTGAGGATATGTAAATTCTCAGGTTTTCAGGAATAAGCCAGCTACGATTGACGCTTTGGAAGCCAACATTGCTCGTGTTATCCGCGAGATACCAGTCGCTATGCTCAAACGAGTCACCCAAAATTGGACCTTCCGAATAGACCACTTCAGATGTAGTAAATGGCCAACATTTACATGACATTATTTTCAAAAAGTAAATGCTATGAATTTTTCTTTTAACCGATAATAAAAATTTTAAGTTCTTTTTCAAATTTATGAGTTTTATCTTACATTATAAATTAAACATCACTATGAGTCACTCTATGTAAAAAATACTTTTTACAAAAGTTTAATAATGAAAAATTATATATTTAATAATGATAGTTTCCTTTTATGTTTTCTGCTGATGATATTCAGTTCTTCTTCCGGGTTTATCTTTGAAGCAATGTCTTAATGGATATGCATTAAGGCTAGTCCATTCAGGCGATCATCTCTCACATTGCTGCGAAGATATGTCTTTAACAGGCGTAAGGTGGAAAAAGATCGTTCGGCAGTGCTGGTCGTCATAGGAAATGTGCAGAATAATTGACATAGGGTTCTTATATTTGGCCGAGCCCTTGCTTTTTTATAAGCCTTTGCTGGTGACTTAGGAATATTTTCTTTCTTCTCTTGCCAAATTTGCAACTCTCCCTTCAAAGCTAAATTACAAAGTAGATCCTCTTTATATACTTCAGCGCCTTGCAAAACTTCACCTATATTATCATCTTTTAAGTTATTAGAATGGGATAGTAACTTTTGCGAATTTCCTGTTCTTTTCAGGAAACCTAAAAGACATTTCATTTAATATATAACCAAGAAAAGGCTATTCTACGGACTGTGATTTCTATTTCAATTTCGTTAGCGAGGGCTTCAACCTTATCGAAATTTTTTTTAAATGCGTCCGTGGTAGTATCTCGTTCGTTCTTCAGACTCTCTGTGGTCGTATCGACAAGCTCAGTTGCAGAAAGAACATCAACTTCAATGGCTTGTAATGATCGAGATAAAATGAGTGTGATTCCCAAAATATCAGCGAGGATTGCCAAACTCACAAGAAATTCCAATAACATTATAGCTTGGAGCAGTGAAAACGCATTAGTAGTACGACTGTCTCCTTGATCAGCCATTTTCTGCAAAACTCCAGACAGACATGGCAAAACGTTCAACAATGACAAAACCGCTCCATGTCTTTTTACCCATCTAGTTTAATTTTTTTTTTTTTTTTTTAAATATATTTTGTTTTTCTTTTGGCACTTGACTCACGAAAGAATGTTGCTACATTTAAGATAACCCCCACAGCATCTCTATAGCTAAGTTGAGTCGTTGGCTAGCACAATGGGTGAAGAAAACTAAAGGCAGAATGTTGGCTATGCACGCTTGTACACCTCTTATTTTTCCACTAATGTTAGTACCTTCATCGTATGCTTGACCCCGGCACAATGTTATGTCCAGGTTTAGGTTTTCCAACTCCTGCATAATATGGTTAACAATATTTTTGTCAGTAAGCTTCACAACTTCGACAAACTTCAGAAAATGTTCTTGGATCTCATTTGTATCTATGCTATATTGAAATAACGAATACAAATTGTCAGCTGTTCATAAATAGAAACATCTGCAGTCTCATCAGCTATAATAGTAAAAAATTCGGCTTTTTTAATTTTGTTCTTTCTTTTGTTTGTGATTAATATAATTCTCCACAGCATTCAATCGAGTCATTTTGTGTCGATTTGCTATTGTAGGAAGAGTTTTTAGCACATTTGTTTACATGTTCGAGCAGAATCTCATCTTCAGCATCGATTCAAAACTTTAACAATGCTCTAAAATTGCCTTCTCCAAAAGAACTTTCCAATTATAAATAACCGACATCCCTGTGTCCTCGAAATGCTATGTTTTGCATTCCACATAATATAACTGTTTTAATAAAAGGTATAAGTTTTCTACTATTTTCTTCTACAGTTTTTCTTTCTTGTGATCTCATTTTTACAACAACATCCATTGGTTTTCCTTCAATTATCATCTTAAAATTTTTATGAGGGCTGTAAGTTTTTATTCACAGACGGTTCTTTTAACCAACACAACTCCACATTTGCAGTTGCATCAAAAGAAGGAAATACTATTCTATAGGGTATTTTACCAAATATAACGTCTATTTTTACTGCGGAAGCTGTGAGAATATTTGAAGCAATAAAAAAATGTTCCAATACATCAGGCAAATGGACGATCTGCTCCGATAGCCTCTCAGTTTTTAAAGTCATCCTCAACCCTCTTTAATCATATCCAAAATAAGAAATACACATTATAATCTCAAAATCTTCCAAGCTAAAGTTATTGTTTACTCCCGGACATGTGGGCATATGGGGCAACGAACTGGCCGATAAAGCTGCAAATGACGTTCATATGGCTCCAGTATATACATTTGACCAATTATCCCAACGTGACATAAAGATGTCGATACAGAATAAATTTCATAAATTTCATGGAATGAATGAAAACAGTATTATTCATCAAAAAACGAACAAAAAAATCCCAATATATACAAAATTCCAAGGAAATGAAAACGAACTTTGTTCGTCTCCGAATTGGTCATACCTGTATGAACACAAACTCCGCACAGCAGGAGTATTTTTACAATTATGAACTCACTCAAACCCTCTGTTTCACTGCATAAATATTTTCATCTGTATGTGGACAACACTGTTCGGTAACAGTTGTCTTTAATTCATTTCCCAGTATATTCAAAGTGTTAAAGTTAATGTACGCTATATCTTTGACTTGCTTGGCATATGATTAACACCAAATAAATCATCCAATTTTCTACAAGTATTAATAATTGCACAATTACTGAAGTAAAAAGTTTTCATAATTTATGCATGTTGTGTCATGCCATGGTGAAAACTTCACAATAAATTATTATTGATCACTTCCTACGACTGTCAAATATGGGCTAAAAATGAAACACAACGTGTATTATGTCCAGTTAGATGATTTTCAAGAAGAACTTACCCTTCCTTTTTAGTGGACTGCAAATCTGCGCAGGCTGGCATTGCAATAAATAAGTGCCTTTTATTCCTCATCGTTTTATGCAGTTTAAACGGCTGGAATTGCATCAGGCATATTCTGCTAATCGACGCCCAAGATGATGTTACAAATTGAGCTCGCATTCGTTCATTTCTAGAAATGCTACCGTATTCTTGAGTTGGTGAAGAAAGTTCACGTAGATAGTGGACATTAAAAAGTATCTGCGCAACGATTCCAGGAAGTGTACAAAGCCTTTAAAGTACTTCAAGAAAAATTTGCCAAGAATCGACGGGACATATTTGAAGAAGAGGAAGGATATTGTGTGGGTAATCCGCTTCAGCGGAAAAAACAATACCATCAAGTGAAAGCGATGGAAGCACAAGAGAAAGTCCTAAATCATCACCTAGAAAGGGCTCAAGCTGGCCAGAAATCTTTAATGAAAAAAGCTCCTTCTAAAAAAAATCATGCAATCAAAACCAAGTACGGTTTTGGTCGTGTCGTAAAAGATTGAGTCCAAGAACCAATGGTTAGAGGAGACTTTAATAACCTTTCTGGTACAGAAGAATCAAAATCGACACAAACACCACAGAATTTAAATCGAATTTTCTCTCTCTTTTTGGTTCTTTATTTTAGTTTACAAATGTGTTTTGATTTAGATTTTCCATCTCTGTAAATGTATATAAATATTCTATTATTCTGAGCGTTTAACTCTTGAACAAGGTTTCGTTGCACATTCGGATCGATTTGAACTGGAATTATTCTTAAACACAGGTCAAGAAATTAGTATCTTAATGTGAAATTAAGTAGATCCCTAATGTTTTTTTTTTTTTTCTCCTCTGATTCTGTACCCCTCAGTGTTATTTAAAATTAACTTGATCCTAGTATAGTGGTCATAGACCTATATGAATAATATTAGCGTAGCATAGACATGCTGTTCTTTTTACTCTTTGTTGTAGTTGACTGCAATGTCTTAGGCCGTCCACCAGACAACAACACCGTATTTGAATATCAGTTTTATGACCGAGATGTATATCCAGTGGGTTATTCAAGATTGAAGACCCTATTTGTTTCAGGGTTTTTTTTTAGCTTAGTTTCCTGTCAAAAAATGAGACCCATTTACCATACCTAATCATTATTTCTAATCTCTTACTTGTTGTTTTCTTTGATCAATTATAGTTCGATGTTTCTGACCATGATTTACTCTTTTGAACCTATGATGTGAATTTATAAAAAATTCTTAGTGAAGATACCTTTACCTTTAATGATTTTAGTTCCATTGATATAAATGTCCTCCAAATCACAATTTTCTCCGCCGATTGGGAGCTAGTTTATGCCCTTATCCGAATGACCAATAGTCCCCAACAAAATGATTAACATAGAAAAAAAAAGTATGTTTACGTCTGAAGTACTCGTAGTTACCTCTATAAAAATTTGGAATAAAAAAGAAGCATGTACCTACCAATGCTAACTTTTTAGAGTACAAAGCGAAGCGTTATTTAGCAATGTAAATAGCAATGTTTTAAATAGTTCCAAGAATAATTGTAAGACATCTAATCTAAGAAATTCACTTCCCGCAAAGAAATTTCGGAGCAACGAACGTAAAAAACTTAACTTTTTTCCTGTTGATGATTCCACAACTTGTGATTTTAATCAACATCGAGCTGATAATCTTTCACGTGATACCTAGACTGAATGATTTTGATGTAACAACCGAACGTGCAATTTTAAAATGTATAACAGCTATTAACATTCCAATACATTTAATTAACTTTTTATTACTTCACTGATATAAATAACTAATAACAAATTTACTTTTCCTTTGGAAAATTGCAAAAGATTTGCTCATAACAAAGAAAGTAAATCCATTATCAATTTCATTCTACTTTGTTTGTCAAAGGACAAAGATTATTATAAACATGTTAAAAAAAGCACTGATCACTTGACTGTTGCTGACTGATCAACAACCGAGTTTTAACTTACATACTTGCGATAGCGGCTATGTTTAATGCCTTCGTATGCTGGATTTATTGAGTTCATTTAATAAATTAAATCATATAATCTGAAGTCGGTAAGAGTTGTTCTTGTCTAAGGAGTTCAAGCAAGATGAAATGGCCTGCCCTTATTTTTGTAAATACTAGGTACATAATTTTAACTTGCGAAAAGTTGGGAATCAACAATTTTAAGTTAAAAAAAAATCACTTTTGATCTTCAATAACTTTTGACACATTTATTTTGCTCAAAACTTTTCAATAAAATGCTTTATTTTATTAATTTATTTTATTTTATTAATTCTTAGAGTATACAGTATAGAGTTATGTATGGAATATCATATCATTTGTCGAAATTGTTCATGACAGTTTTGCATAAATGTATCTGAATTTTTAATACAACACTGAATTTGTTTCTTCAAGGCGTGGGTGCTCGTGGACTTTGTTGGCATAAACCTTAAACTTCAAAAATCCCCAAAGATAAAAGTCAAACGGTATAAATCGCTTGATCTTGGCGGCCAATTCTGATTATCAAAATGGAAAATTACACAACCAGAAAATAACTCATGCAGTAATTGAATGGCATGTGGCACTTGTTAAAAGCACATGCCTTTCACATCTACATCTTGTTATTTAGACTAAAAAAACTGGATTAATTTCAATTCAGAGAAGATGGGTACGATAATGCCTCAAGCACAAAATCCACACCACTCGTGGATAGTCTGATCCCCAAATTCGTCAACTCTGACGATTAACAAACCCATCTAGTTGAAATGTGAATCATCATATTTTGTACAAATATTGCGAACTGTAATTGTCAAACTTTCATTAATTTTAATTGCTTTCATTAATTGCTCAACAATTGCAAAACAACGCATTGTTCTCTTGTGTAGCGCTCCATTTTTAATAACCCTCAACAGTTAGATGGAACGCTGTCTTTTTTCTTCGTTTGCAACACTTTTTCACATAAATCGGGCGCAATTTTATATTTTGCCCAAATTTTGGAACACCATTTACGATCAACTGAAGTTGTAGTAAAAGCTCATTTTATCCTTGGAAAAGTGTCCCAACACAAAAAAAAAAATCTAAATACATAATATTGTACCTCTAGTTTTTATGTTTTTGTTTTGTTTTCTTTATTTCAACACATTTAATTTGTATTGGAACACTTCTGCTTGATTAAAATCAAATTCGAACGTAACTTGTCATTGACGCACATACCGAGAATAGAAATCTTTTTGGTTTCGACGATGCATGTACCACTCATGGATTATGACTGGGTGTTTGGATTTCGCTTTAACGACAGCAAATAGCATTGTGTTTTGGAAACATTAATACCTACTCTGTTCAATAGTTTCCCAGTTGGTTGTGCTGTTAATATTGGAATTTAATGAGCTTAATATACGCTGCAGTTCCCGCTTTACAGTCGAAGAGCAGAGATGTGAATCAGTGAACGAATATAAAAAGCAGAGAGTACTGTCGTTAGCAAAGGAATATATTAGAAGAGAAGTAGCAGACAAGAGATATTTGATGAAAATTAAAAAGAGTATCGGAGACAGAACGAAACCCTAGTTCATACTAGCATTAATTTTGTGAATATCAGAAAATCCAATGAATTGAATTTTCCAAAACGTAATTTCTAATCTATTGGAAAAGAGAGTCGTCGATCCGACAAAAGAGCCTGTCGGATCTGTCAAATGCCTTCGAAATATCAAGTGCAATTTTCGTACTTTCGCCACACTGGTGTGAACTATGGTTCCAATTTTCAGTGATACAAGCCATCACATCACCAGTGGGCCTGTCGTCACGAAAACCATAGTCATAAATTAACAAAATAGCTAAATGTATTGGATATAATAAACTAATATATATCTCGATATAAAAATGAAACAAAAAAATAAAACTGATATTACATATTTATTAACATTAAATAAAGAATGAATCCAAAAAATCAGCTCGACAGAATAAAACTAAAGTATGAAAGGAGCCTTAGGTACAGTTAATCGATACTCGAATAGTCATGTGAAATCTCTGCGCTTTCCCTACTAAATATAATTCTATTGCGTAGATACATCACTGGCTATAAATATGAGTGTTTATTCCAAATGTGAGTCATTCAGCAGTAGGAAGTGGTCAGTTGGAGCGGTTCGTGCTGGGAATGAAGATTAGTGATGGGAATAAGAGAAATGGAGAAAATGGCTGCACATCGTGGATCCGTCGCGTTGGATTGGAAAATCTTTGGTGAACACTTTTTAATCGCAAAGTTTGATCCTGGTTGAGACTTAATTAACCCACAAATCATTGAGCATTCATTCTTGACGTATTTTCAAAACAACGTACCTAATAGTTTTGTTGGTAAATTTCCAGTAAATATGCAGGGTGACGCCCCAGGAGGTCAAACAACGCATCGGTGTATAGAAACATTTTCATAGGAAGGTAATTTTAAATTTATAGAAAACCTAGGAATAAAAATTAAAGTGTACAAATTGTAATGAAAATATTAATTTCTGAATAGTCTTGATTTGTTTAAATTATTAAACATGTGTGCGTGTGTATAATTTTGTTTCATCAAAAATGGCGTATTTTATTGTGTAATTTTCTACTTGATTTGTTTTATTTCACACGCCTGTGCAAGTACTATACAAATTGTACAGGAAACGATTTTCCTGTGTTCTAACTACAAATAAATAATTTTCTTAAAATCAATGTTTATTTTAAAAGTCCCCTACGCATATCAGAATGATTAAATTTTTCTATGAAAAAAAAAGAAAATGGCTAACTATTGTGTAGTCATTGATTTTAATTATTCATATATATATATATGTACACATATTTTTTTTTTTACACTTACGTGCACTCTGAAATTAAAAGAAGAAATGTACAGAAAAAAATATTCGTATTTTGTAAATCAAATTTGTAAACATTTACTTGTTTATCTAATAACAGATGCGAAGAAATGCATGTTTTACTACATTATTTTCAGTGCTTATGTGATACATTATCAGATGTAATGATGACCTAATTTTATACTTAATCTTTCAAGGCCATTGTGTTTTCTTCTACCACATATTCTAGTCACTAATTCAAAATTATTTAATGAAAAACCAATCTGGTAATATTTTTTTTATACTATAGTAATTTTCACTAAGTGGCTTAAGGCATCACTGCGAAGCTTTTAATACATATATCGTATATTGTCCATTGTTATTTCTTAAAAGAGAAATTTGGCTTGGAAGATTGATTATTTTTTTTAAATCTTAACATCTAAGCTATTTTAGTTTAATAGTATATTTTTGTAAAACTCTCAGTACATCAGTTCATACAACGAGTTTTTGCTGCTAAAAAACGGGGAAAAAATTCTCAATCTAAGTTAATATCTAAACTTTCTTTCTTTAGCATTATACATATTTAGTTCTTGTTAATAAAACTTAAGTATGTGTATTTTTAATATACATACGTATTTAAACAAAATTATAATTAACTTATGTAATCGTTTTATATGTATACATAATATCGCTTGTTTGCCAAGACAAATTAATGAATCATATATCTAGTTTTTCAATTTTCAGTTCATTTCCAGGGGTTTAAAAATATAAATTTATCCAATTCAAACTTTCTATATTCAATTATTTAAAAAAAAAAAAATAAAAATAAAAATAAAAAAAATTCCCGCAGCGCTTTCATTTTATAATTTATTTGGGAAAAAGTTAAAAAACAATTTTTCTAATGTATTTGCTTTAGCTTCGCCACTGTTGAATTATCTTGGGGGGGCTAATTAAATAAACAAACTAGTTGGTAGTTATTGATTTATTTACTTTAAACTCTTCAGTTTTTTTTTTTTTTTTTTTTTTTTGTTATATTTTATCTATACTATTATCAATTTTTTTTTAACCTAAAGCAAAACTGTTGTATTGGTTATCTAACAAAAAAAACATTTCTTTCTTTTTATTAATTTATAGTTCCGCCTTGTAGCGTTGCTGAATATGAATAAAAATATATGTAACCAATTCAAGATTATTTAAGATTATGTGTAAGAACTAAGTATTGCTTGCAATTCTATTGCTCAACAAACAACGCAGTCAAACAAAACAAAAGCAATATTTTTTTTATAACAATAAGAGGACCAAACAAAGACTATTCAATCGATTATTTTATTATTATTCTCTTTTTCACTTAGTCCACACTCAAAGTTATAAAATTCTACAATTTATTCAATATTTTATATGTTATTTATTTATGAGAACTTGTAATTTTTTTGTAGTGATCTTTTAATACTTAAACTTGTACATTAATAAAACAATCTATATAGATTTCATTAGTGTACATTTTAAACAATTATTTATGTTATGTAAAAAGAATTTATTTTATTAATAAAAAAGAAACAAAAAAGAATAATATATAACAAAATAAATATTTAAGCAAAAATAAATTATTTCATTCATTTTTTATTTACGTTTGTATATAAAAGTTTTTAGGCATACCGTCAACAAAAATATAAAAAAAATATAATATTCTTCAGTTTGATGTCCGGAAAGTAAGTTAAGTATGTTTGAATTCTGTTTACTTATAAGTGAACAAGTATTACGTTTTCGGAGAGTGTTAGAAATTTATGCACATTTTGCATTATATAAGTAAGTATAGAAATTTTCTCTATTTAATGAGGGAGCTTTTCATTTTGGTTAATTTCATTTTAACTAAAATCGGCAAACAGCCATTGGCTCCACTATGTAAGCAAATATTTGATTTTTGTTTTTCTTTTTTAATCTTTTAGTTTCTAATTTAAAAAAAAAAAAAAAAAAAAATTGCTTATGCCTTCCAACATATAAGACTGCTTTTGAATACTCATACGTTCGAGTACAGTGATATAAGAATTATATGTTTAGGTAACCGTAAGTAAAAAACTAAGTAAAATCTGGTGAACTCGTAAAGTAAAAAGTCGAAAAGTTAACGCAACAAAAGGCTAAAATTAGTATGCCATCAAAATAACTACGAATATATATATGTTACCCAAAAACACTAATAATAATACTAAGTACAAATTTAGTATTCTTCATTTGAATAGATAATTTTTGAATATGTATATCTCCGTATGCACGGATAATGATTTGTCTTTAAAATACAACGATTTATTCACAATTCATCATATCTTTTTATTGAGCAATTCAATTCATTGTTATTATATTCTACGGATTGTTTTGATGTTTTTTTTGTTTTATTAATATCCACATAATGTTTCTATTATCCAGATATTTTTATACTACATTTAAGTTGATATTTGTTGTGTATGTGTATTTCTCCATGAACGGATAATGTTAAGTTTTAAAAACAACGTTTTATATAAAATTTCTTGTTTTTTTACTGGCGACTGTATAACGTATTTATTCCACTGTTTTTATATTTATTGTTCATATTTCGACAAAACTTTGTTTTAGGATACGATTTTTGTTTTCTTATTACTCAAGTATTGTTTATTTGATCTGAATATGCTATGTGTTTAATATTCTGCATTTAAGTTTACAATTGTTAACTATGTATATTTCCTTATGAATAGATAATTCTATGTTTTTGGGATAAAACGATTCGTTCGAAATTCCCTATATTTTTTTTATTATTATATTATTGTCTTATTTTAACTTTCATAATGTATTTAAATCATCGTTCTTTTACTTATGTTTAATGATTCAAGAATGTTATATATTAAGGATGCGATATTAATTTTATTAATATTTACTTTTTTTTCTATTATCCTTTTATGCGACTTATTTATTATAATAAATGTGCGATGATAATCTTACTTTATGTTTACTTCCTTACGAGCGTATAATGCTATGTCTTTAGGATACATCTACCACGTATTATTTCACGTCTCTTTATTAAGCCATTGCATAATGTTTTTATTTCTTGGTTTTTATTGTAAACTTTATGATCTTGCTATGTTTTAGGACACGTTTTTTGTATTATTATTATTATTATTATTATTATTATTATTATTATTATTATTATTATTATTATTATTATTATTATTATTATTATTGATCGTTTTTATTAATGTATACGTCTTTACGAACAGATAATGCTAAGTCTGCAGAATACAGTTCATTCAATACATACATACGTATTAATAATTTTACTTCTGAGTTTACGTTTGTATCTATGTAAAATTCCTTATGGACCGATAATGCTATGTCTTTAGGATGGAATCCTTTATTTAAAATGCATTATGTCTTTTTATTACACGATTATGTAATGTATTTATTCCACTGTTTTTATATTTATAATTCATATTTCGACAAAACTTTATTTTAGGATACGATTTTTGTTTTCTTATTACTCAAGTATTGTTTATTTGATCTGAATATGCTATGTGTTTAATATTCTGCATTTAAGTTTACAATTGTTAACTATGTATATTTCCTTGTGAATAGATAATTCTATGTCTTTGGGATAAAACGATTCGTTCGAAATTCCCTATATTTTTTTTATTATTATATTATCGTCTTATTTTAACTTTCATAATGTATTTAAATCATCGTTCTTTTACTTATGTTTAATGATTCAAGAATGTTATATATTAAGGATGCGATATTAATTTTATTAATATTTACTTTTTTTTCTATTACCCTTTTATGCGACGTATTTATTATAATGAATGTGCGATGATAATCTTACTTTATGTTTATTTCCTTACGAGCGTATAATGCTATGTCTTTAGGATACATCTATCACGTATTATTTCAAGTCTCTTTATTGAGCAATTGCATAATATTTTTAATTCTTGGTTTTTATTGTAAACTTTATGATCTTGCTATGTTTTAGGATACGTTTTTTGTATTTTTATTATTATTATTATTATTATTACTGATCGTTTTTATTAATGTATATGTCTTTACGAACAGATAATGCTAAGTCTGCAGAATACAGTTCATTCAATACATACATACGTATTAATTATTTTACTTCTGAGTTTACGTTTGTATCTATGTATAATTCCTTATGGACCGATTATGCTATGTCTTTAGGTTCGACTCCTTTATTTAAAATGTCTTATGTGTTTTTATTACACGATTACGTAATGTATTTATTCCAATGTTTTTATATTTATAATTCATATTTCGACAAAACTTTGTTTTAGGATACGATTTTTGTTTTCTTATTACTCAAGTATTGTTTATTTGATCTGAATATGCTATGTGTTTAATATTCTGCATTTAAGTTTACAATTGTTAACTATGTATATTTCCTTATGAATAGATAATTCTATGTCTTTGGGATAAAACCATTCGTTCGAAATTCCCTATATATTTTTTTATTATTATATTATTGTCTTATATTAACTTTCATAATGTATTTAAATCATCGTTCGTTTACTTCTGTTTAATGATTCAAGAATGTTATATATTAAGGATGCGATATTAATTTTATTAATATTTACTTTTTTTTCTATTATCTTTTTATGCGACGTATTTATTATAATAAATGTGCGATGATAATCTTACTTTATGTTTATTTCCTTACGAGCGTATAATGCTATGTCTTTAGGATACATCTACCACGTATTATTTCAAGTCTCTTTATTGAGCAATTGCATAATATTTTTAATTCTTGGTTTTTATTGTAAACTTTATGATCTTAGTATGTTTTAGGATACGTTTTTTGTATTATTATTAATATTATTATTATTATTATTATTATTATTATTATTATTGATCGTTTTTATTAATGTATATGTCTTTACGAACAGATAATGCTAAGTCTGCAGAATACAGTTCATTCAATACATACATACGTATTAATAATTTTACTTCTGAGTTTACGTTTGTATCTATGTAAATTTCCTTATGGACCGATAATGCTATGTCTTTAGGATGGAATCCTTTATTTAAAATGCATTATGTCTTTTTATTACACGATTATGTAATGTATTTATTCCACTGTTTTTTTTATTTATAATTCATATTTCGACAAAACTTTGTTTTAGGATACGATTTTTGTTTTCTTATTACTCAAGTATTGTTTATTTGATCTGAATATGCTATGTGTTTAATATTCTGCATTTAAGTTTACAATTGTTAACTATGTATATTTCCTTGTGAATAGATAATTCTATGTCTTTGGGATAAAACGATTCGTTCGAAATTCCCTATAATTTTTTTATTATTATATTATTGTCTTATTTTAACTTTCATAATGTATTTAAATCATCGTTCTTTTACTTATGTTTAATGATTCAAGAATGTTATATATTAAGGATGCGATATTAATTTTATTAATATTTACTTTTTTTCTATTATCTTTTTATGCGACGTATTTATTATAATAAATGTTCGATGATAATCTTACTTTATGTTTATTTCCTTACGAGCGTATAATGCTATGTCTTTAGGATACATCTACCACGTATTATTTCAAGTCTCTTTATTGAGCAATTGCATAATATTTTTAATTCTTGGTTTTTATTGTAAACTTTATGATCTTAGTATGTTTTAGGATACGTTTTTTGTATTATTATTATTATTATTATTATTATTGATCATTTTTATTAATTTATATGTCTTTACGAACAGATAATGCTAAGTCTGCAGAATACAGTTCATTCAATACATACATACGTATTAATAATTTTACTTCTGAGTTTACGTTTGTATCTATGTAAAATTCCTTATGGACCGATAATGCTATGTCTTTAGGATGGACTCCTTTATTTAAAATGCATTATGTCTTTTTATTACATGATTATGTTATGTATTTATTCCACTGTTTTTATATTTATAATTCATATTTCGACAAAACTTTGTTTTAGGATACGATTTTTGTTTTCTTATTACTCAAGTATTGTTTATTTAATCTGAATATGCTGTGTTTAATATTCTGCATTTAAGTTTACAATTGTTAATTATGTATATTTCCTTATGAATAGATAATTCTATGTCTTTGGGATAAAACGATTCGTTCGAAATTCCCTATATTTTTTTTATTATTATATTATTGTCTTATTTTAACTTTCATAATGTATTTAAATCATCGTTCTTTTACTTATGTTTAATGATTCAAGAATGTTATATATTAAGGATGCGATATTAATTTTATTAATATTTACTTTTTTTCTATTATCCTTTTATGCGACGTATTTATTATAATAAATGTGCGATGATAATCTTACTTAATGTTTATTTCCTTACGAGCGTATAATGCTATGTCTTTAGGATACATCTACCACGTATTATTTCAAGTCTCTTTATTGAGCAATTGCATAATATTTTTAATTCTTGGTTTTTATTGTAAACTTTATGATCTTGCTATGTTTTAGGATACGTTTTTTGTATTATTATTATTATTATTATTATTTTTATTATTATTATTATTATTATTATTATTATTACTATTATTATTATTATTGATCGTTTTTATTAATGTATATGTCTTTACGAACAGATAATGCTAAGTCTGCAGAATACAGTTCATTCAATACATACATACGTATTAATAATTTTACTTCTGAGTTTACGTTTGTATCTATGTAAAATTCCTTATGGACCGATAATGCTATGTCTTTAGGATGGACTCCTTTATTTAAAATGCATTATGTCTTTTTATTACATGATTATGTTATGTATTTATTCCACTGTTTTTATATTTATAATTCATATTTCGACAAAACTTTGTTTTAGGATACGATTTTTGTTTTCTTATTACTCAAGTATTGTTTATTTAATCTGAATATGCTGTGTTTAATATTCTGCATTTAAGTTTACAATTGTTAATTATGTATATTTCCTTATGAATAGATAATTCTATGTCTTTGGGATAAAACGATTCGTTCGAAATTCCCTATATTTTTTTTATTATTATATTATTGTCTTATTTTAACTTTCATAATGTATTTAAATCATCGTTCTTTTACTTATGTTTAATGATTCAAGAATGTTATATATTAAGGATGCGATATTAATTTTATTAATATTTACTTTTTTTCTATTATCCTTTTATGCGACGTATTTATTATAATAAATGTGCGATGATAATCTTACTTAATGTTTATTTCCTTACGAGCGTATAATGCTATGTCTTTAGGATACATCTACCACGTATTATTTCAAGTCTCTTTATTGAGCAATTGCATAATATTTTTAATTCTTGGTTTTTATTGTAAACTTTATGATCTTGCTATGTTTTATTATTATTATTATTATTATTATTATTATTATTATTATTATTATTATTATTATTATTATTATTATTATTATTATTATTATTATTGATCGTTTTTATTAATGTATATGTCTTTACGAACAGATAATGCTAAGTCTGCAGAATACAGTTCATTCAATACATACATACGTATTAATTATTTTACTTCTGAGTTTACGTTTGTATCTATGTATAATTCCTTATGGACCGATTATGCTATGTCTTTAGGATCGACTCCTTTATTTAAAATGTCTTATGTGTTTTTATTACACGATTACGTAATGTATTTATTCCAATGTTTTTATACTTATAATTCATATTTCGACAAAACTTTGTTTTAGGATACGATTTTTGTTTTCTTATTACTCAAGTATTGTTTATTTGATCTGAATATGCTATGTGTTTAATATTCTGCATTTAAGTTTACAATTGTTAACTATGTATATTTCCTTATGAATAGATAATTCTATGTCTTTGGGATAAAACCATTCGTTCGAAATTCCCTATATATTTTTTATTATTATATTATTGTCTTATATTAACTTTCATAATGTATTTAAATCATCGTTCGTTTACTTATGTTTAATGATTCAAGAATGTTATATATTAAGGATGCGATATTAATTTTATTAATATTTACTTTTTTTTCTATTATCTTTTTATGCTATGTATTTATTGTAATAAATGTGCGATGATAATCTTACTTTATGTTTATTTCCTTACGAGCGTATAATGCTATGTCTTTAGGATACATATACCACGTATTATTTCACGTCTCTTTATCGAGCAATTGCATAATATTTTTAATTCTTGGTTTTTATTGTAAACTTTATGATCTTAGTATGTTTTAGGATACGTTTTTTGTATTATTATTAATATTATTATTATTATTATTATTATTATTATTGATCGTTTTTATTAATGTATATGTCTTTACGAACAGATAATGCTAAGTCTGCAGAATACAGTTCATTCAATACATACATACGTATTAATAATTTTACTTCTGAGTTTACGTTTGTATCTATGTAAAATTCCTTATGGACCGATAATGCTATGTCTTTAGGATGGACTCCTTTATTTAAAATGCATTATGTCTTTTTATTACATGATTATGTTATGTATTTATTCCACTGTTTTTATATTTATAATTCATATTTCGACAAAACTTTGTTTTAGGATACGATTTTTGTTTTCTTATTACTCAAGTATTGTTTATTTAATCTGAATCTGCTGTGTTTAATATTCTGCATTTAAGTTTACAATTGTTAATTATGTATATTTCCTTATGAATAGATAATTCTATGTCTTTGGGATAAAACGATTCGTTCGAAATTCCCTTTATTTTTTTTTTATTATTGTATTATTGTCTTATATTAACTTTCGTAATGTATTTAAATCATCGTTCTTTTACTTATGTTTAATGATTCAAGAATGTTATATATTAAGGATGCGATATTAATTTTTACTTTTTTTTCTATTATCTTTTTATGCTATGTATTTATTATAATAAATGTTGCGATGATAATCTTACTTTATGTTTATTTCCTTACGAGCGTATAATGCTATGTCTTTAGGATACATCTACCACGTATTATTTCAAGTCTCTTTATTGAGCAATTGCATAATATTTTTAATTCTTGGTTTTTATTGTAAACTTTATGATCTTACTATGTTTTAGGATACGTTTTTTGTATTATTATTATTATTATTATTATTATTGTTATTGATCGTTTTTATTAATGTATATGTCTTTACGAACAGATAATGCTAAGTCTGCAGAATACAGTTCATTCAATACATACATACGTATTAATAATTTTACTTCTGAGTTTACGTTTGTATCTATGTAAAATTCCTTATGGACCGATAATGCTATGTCTTTAGGATGGACTCCTTTATTTAAAATGCATTATGTCTTTTTATTACATGATTATGTTATGTATTTATTCCACTGTTTTTATATTTATAATTCATATTTCGACAAAACTTTGTTTTAGGATACGATTTTTTTTTCTTATTACTCAAGTATTGTTTATTTAATCTGAATATGCTGTGTTTAATATTCTGCATTTAAGTTTACAATTGTTAATTATGTATATTTCCTTATGAATAGATAATTCTATGTCTTTGGGATAAAACGATTCGTTCGAAATTCCCTATATTTTTTTTATTATTATATTATTGTCTTATTTTAACTTTCATAATGTATTTAAATCATCGTTCTTTTACTTATGTTTAATGATTCAAGAATGTTATATATTAAGGATGCGATATTAATTTTATTAATATTTACTTTTTTTCTATTATCCTTTTATGCGACGTATTTATTATAATAAATGTGCGATGATAATCTTACTTAATGTTTATTTCCTTACGAGCGTATAATGCTATGTCTTTAGGATACATCTACCACGTATTATTTCAAGTCTCTTTATTGAGCAATTGCATAATATTTTTAATTCTTGGTTTTTATTGTAAACTTTATGATCTTACTATGTTTTAGGATACGTTTTTTGTATTATTATTATTATTATTATTATTATTATTATTGATCGTTTTTATTAATGTATATGTCTTTACGAACAGATAATGCTAAGTCTGCAGAATACAGTTCATTCAATACATACATACGTATTAATAATTTTACTTCTGAGTTTACGTTTGTATCTATGTAAATTTCCTTATGGACCGATAATGCTATGTCTTTAGGATGGAATCCTTTATTTAAAATGCATTATGTCTTTTTATTACACGATTATGTAATGTATTTATTCCACTGTTTTTATATTTATAATTCATATTTCGACAAAACTTTGTTTTAGGATACGATTTTTGTTTTCTTATTACTCAAGTATTGTTTATTTGATCTGAATATGCTATGTGTTTAATATTCTGCATTTAAGTTTACAATTGTTAACTATGTGTATTTCCTTGTGAATAGATAATTCTATGTCTTTGGGATAAAACGATTCGTTCGAAATTCCCTATATTTTTTTTATTATTATATTATTGTCTTATATTAACTTTCATAATGTATTTAAATCATCGTTCTTTTACTTATGTTTAATGATTCAAGAATGTTATATATTAAGGATGCGATTTAATTTTATTAATATTTACTTTTTTTTCTATTATCTTTTTATGCTATGTATTTATTATAATAAATGTGCGATGATAATCTTACTTTATGTTTATTTCCTTACGAGCGTATAATGCTATGTCTTTAGGATACATATACCACGTATTATTTCACGTCTCTTTATCGAGCAATTGCATAATATTTTTATTTCTTGGTTTTTATTATAAACTTTATGATCTTAGTATGTTTTAGGATACGTTTTTTGTATAATTATTAATATTATTTTTATTATTATTATTGATCGTTTTTATTAATGTATATGTTTTTACGAACAGATAATGCTAAGTCTGCAGAATACAGTTCATTCAATACATACATACGTATTAATAATTTTACTTCTGAGTTTACGTTTGTATCTATGTAAATTTCCTTATGGACCGATAATGCTATGTCTTTAGGATGGAATCCTTTATTTAAAATGCATTATGTCTTTTTATTACACGATTATGTAATGTATTTATTCCACTGTTTTTATATTTATAATTCGTATTTCGACAAAACTTTGTTTTAGGATACGATTTTTGTTTTCTTATTACTCAAGTATTGTTTATTTGATCTGAATATGCTATGTGTTTAATATTCTGCATTTAAGTTTACAATTGTTAACTATGTATATTTCCTTATGAATAGATAATTCTATGTCTTTGGGATAAAATTCGTTCGAAATTCCCTATATTTTTTTTATTATTATATTATTGTCTCATATTAACTTTCATAATGTATTTAAATCATCGTTCTTTTACTTATGTTTAATGATTCAAGAATGTTATATATTAAGGTTGCGATATTAATTTTATTAATATTTACTTTTTTTCTATTATCCTTTTATGCGACGTATTTATTATAATAAATGTGCGATGATAATCTTACTTTATGTTTATTTCCTTACGAGCGTATAATGCTATGTCTTTAGGATACATCTACCACGTATTATTTCAAGTCTCTTTATTGAGCAATTGCATAATATTTTTAATTCTTGGTTTTTATTGTAAACTTTATGATCTTACTATGTTTTAGGATACGTTTTTTGTATTTTTATTATTATTATTATTATTATTACTGATCGTTTTTATTAATGTATATGTCTTTACGAACAGATAATGCTAAGTCTGCAGAATACAGTTCATTCAATACATACATACGTATTAATTATTTTACTTCTGAGTTTATGTTTGTATCTATGTAAAATTCCTTATGGACCGATAATGCTATGTCTTTAGGATGGAATCCTTTATTTAAAATGCATTATGTCTTTTTATTACACGATTATGTAATGTATTTATTCCACTGTTTTTTTATTTATAATTCATATTTCGACAAAACTTTGTTTTAGGATACGATTTTTGTATTCTTATTACTCAAGTATTGTTTATTTGATCTGAATATGCTATGTGTTTAATATTCTGCATTTAAGTTTACAATTGTTAACTATGTATATTTCCTTGTGAATAGATAATTCTATGTCTTTGGGATAAAACGATTCGTTCGAAATTCCCTATATTTTTTTTATTATTATATTATTGTCTTATATTAACTTTCATAATGTATTTAAATCATCGTTCTTTTACTTATGTTTAATGATTCAAGAATGTTATATATTAAGGATGCGATATTAATTTTATTAATATTTACTTTTTTTCTATTATCTTTTTATGCTATGTATTTATTATAATAAATGTGCGATGATAATCTTACTTTATGTTTATTTCCTTACGAGCGTATAATGCTATGTCTTTAGGATACATCTACCACGTATTATTTCACGTCTCTTTATTAAGCAATTGCATAATATTTTTAATTCTTGGTTTTTATTGTAAACTTTATGATCTTGCTATGTTTTAGGATACGTTTTTTGTATTATTATTATTATTATTATTATTATTATTATTATTATTATTATTATTATTATTATTATTATTATTATTATTATTATTATTATTATTATTATTATTATTATTATTATTATTGATCGTTTTTATTAATGTATATGTCTTTACGAACAGATAATGCTAAGTCTGCAGAATACAGTTCATTCAATACATACATACGTATTAATTATTTTACTTCTGAGTTTACGTTTGTATCTATGTATAATTCCTTATGGACCGATTATGCTATGTCTTTAGGATCGACTCCTTTATTTAAAATGTCTTATGTGTTTTTATTACACGATTACGTAATGTATTTATTCCAATGTTTTTATACTTATAATTCATATTTCGACAAAACTTTGTTTTAGGATACGATTTTTGTTTTCTTATTACTCAAGTATTGTTTATTTGATCTGAATATGCTATGTGTTTAATATTCTGCATTTAAGTTTACAATTGTTAACTATGTATATTTCCTTATGAATAGATAATTCTATGTCTTTGGGATAAAACCATTCGTTCGAAATTCCCAATGTATTTTTTTATTATTATATTATTGTCTTATATTAACTTTCATAATGTATTTAAATCATCGTTCGTTTACTTATGTTTAATGATTCAAGAATGCTATATATTAAGGATGCGATATTAATTTTATTAATATTTACTTTTTTTTCTATTATCTTTTTATGCTATGTATTTATTATAATAAATGTGCGATGATAATCTTACTTTATGTTTATTTCCTTACGAGCGTATAATGCTATGTCTTTAGGATACATATACCACGTATTATTTCACGTCTCTTTATCGAGCAATTGCATAGTATTTTTAATTCTTGGTTTTTGTTGTAAACTTCATGATCTTAGTATGTTTTAGGATACGTTTTTTGTATTATTATTATTATTATTATTATTATTATTATTATTATTATTATTATTATTATTATTATTGATCGTTTTTATTAATGTATATGTCTTTACGAACAGATAATGCTAAGTCTGCAGAATACAGTTCATTCAATACATACATACGTATTAATAATTTTACTTCTGAGTTTACGTTTGTATCTATGTAAATTTCCTTATGGACCGATAATGCTATGTCTTTAGGATGGAATCCTTTATTTAAAATGCATTATGTCTTTTTATTACACGATTATGTAATGTATTTATTCCACTGTTTTTATATTTATAATTCATATTTCGACAAAACTTTGTTTTAGGATACGATTTTTGTTTTCTTATTACTCAAGTATTGTTTATTTGATCTGAATATGCTATGTGTTTAATATTCTGCATTTAAGTTTACAATTGTTAACTATGTATATTTCCTTGTGAATAGATAATTCTATGTCTTTGGGATAAAACGATTCGTTCGAAATTCCCTATATTTTTTTTATTATTATATTATTGTCTTATTTTAACTTTCATAATGTATTTAAATCATCGTTCTTTTACTTATGTTTAATGATTCAAGAATGTTATATATTAAGGATGCGATTTAATTTTATTAATATTTACTTTTTTTTCTATTATCTTTTTATGCTATGTATTTATTATAATAAATGTGCGATGATAATCTTACTTTATGTTTATTTCCTTACGAGCGTATAATGCTATGTCTTTAGGATACATATACCACGTATTATTTCACGTCTCTTTATCGAGCAATTGCATAATATTTTTATTTCTTGGTTTTTATTATAAACTTTATGATCTTAGTATGTTTTAGGATACGTTTTTTGTATAATTATTAATATTATTTTTATTATTATTATTGATCGTTTTTATTAATGTATATGTTTTTACGAACAGATAATGCTAAGTCTGCAGAATACAGTTCATTCAATACATACATACGTATTAATAATTTTACTTCTGAGTTTACGTTTGTATCTATGTAAATTTCCTTATGGACCGATAATGCTATGTCTTTAGGATGGAATCCTTTATTTAAAATGCATTATGTCTTTTTATTACACGATTATGTAATGTATTTATTCCACTGTTTTTATATTTATAATTCGTATTTCGACAAAACTTTGTTTTAGGATACGATTTTTGTTTTCTTATTACTCAAGTATTGTTTATTTGATCTGAATATGCTATGTGTTTAATATTCTGCATTTAAGTTTACAATTGTTAACTATGTATATTTCCTTATGAATAGATAATTCTATGTCTTTGGGATAAAATTCGTTCGAAATTCCCTATATTTTTTTTATTATTATATTATTGTCTCATATTAACTTTCATAATGTATTTAAATCATCGTTCTTTTACTTATGTTTAATGATTCAAGAATGTTATATATTAAGGATGCGATATTAATTTTATTAATATTTACTTTTTTTTCTATTATCTTTTTATGCCATGTATTTATTATAATAAATGTGCGATGATAATCTTACTTTATGTTTATTTCCTTACGAGCGTATAATGCTATGTCTTTAGGATACATCTACCACGTATTATTTCAAGTCTCTTTATTGAGCAATTGCATAATATTTTTAATTCTTGGTTTTTATTATAAACTTTATGATCTTACTATGTTTTAGGATACGTTTTTTGTATTTTTATTATTATTATTATTATTATTACTGATCGTTTTTATTAATGTATATGTCTTTACGAACAGATAATGCTAAGTCTGCAGAATACAGTTCATTCAATACATACATACGTATTAATTATTTTACTTCTGAGTTTACGTTTGTATCTATGTAAAATTCCTTATGGACCGATAATGCTATGTCTTTAGGATGGAATCCTTTATTTAAAATGCATTATGTCTTTTTATTACACGATTATGTAATGTATTTATTCCACTGTTTTTTTATTTATAATTCATATTTCGACAAAACTTTGTTTTAGGATACGATTTTTGTTTTCTTATTACTCAAGTATTGTTTATTTGATCTGAATATGCTATGTGTTTAATATTCTGCATTTAAGTTTACAATTGTTAACTATGTATATTTCCTTGTGAATAGATAATTCTATGTCTTTGGGATAAAACGATTCGTTCGAAATTCCCTATATTTTTTTTATTATTATATTATTGTCTTATATTAACTTTCATAATGTATTTAAATCATCGTTCTTTTACTTATGTTTAATGATTCAAGAATGTTATATATTAAGGATGCGATATTAATTTTATTAATATTTACTTTTTTTCTATTATCCTTTTATGCGACGTATTTATTATAATAAATGTGCGATGATAATCTTACTTTATGTTTATTTCCTTACGAGCGTATAATGCTGTCTTTAGGATACATCTACCACCTATTATTTCACGTCTCTTTACTAAGCAATTGCATAATATTTTTAATTCTTGGTTTTTATTGTAAACTTTATGATCTTGCTATGTTTTAGGATACGTTTTTTGTATTATTATTATTATTATTATTATTATTATTATTATTATTATTATTATTATTATTATTATTATTGATCGTTTTTATTAATGTATATGTCTTTACGAACAGATAATGCTAAGTCTGCAGAATACAGTTCATTCAATACATACATACGTATTAATAATTTTACTTCTGAGTTTACGTTTGTATCTATGTAAATTTCCTTATGGACCGATAATGCTATGTCTTTAGGATGGAATCCTTTATTTAAAATGCATTATGTCTTTTTATTACACGATTATGTAATGTATTTATTCCACTGTTTTTATATTTATAATTCATATTTCGACAAAACTTTGTTTTAGGATACGATTTTTGTTTTCTTATTACTCAAGTATTGTTTATTTGATCTGAATATGCTATGTGTTTAATATTCTGCATTTAAGTTTACAATTGTTAACTATGTATATTTCCTTGTGAATAGATAATTCTATGTCTTTGGGATAAAACGATTCGTTCGAAATTCCCTATATTTTTTTTATTATTATATTATTGTCTTATTTTAACTTTCATAATGTATTTAAATCATCGTTCTTTTACTTATGTTTAATGATTCAAGAATGTTATATATTAAGGATGCGATTTAATTTTATTAATATTTACTTTTTTTTCTATTATCTTTTTATGCTATGTATTTATTATAATAAATGTGCGATGATAATCTTACTTTATGTTTATTTCCTTACGAGCGTATAATGCTATGTCGTTACGATACATATACCACGTATTATTTCACGTCTCTTTATCGAGCAATTGCATAATATTTTTATTTCTTGGTTTTTATTATAAACTTTATGATCTTAGTATGTTTTAGGATACGTTTTTTGTATAATTATTAATATTATTTTTATTATTATTATTGATCGTTTTTATTAATGTATATGTTTTTACGAACAGATAATGCTAAGTCTGCAGAATACAGTTCATTCAATACATACATACGTATTAATAATTTTACTTCTGAGTTTACGTTTGTATCTATGTAAATTTCCTTATGGACCGATAATGCTATGTCTTTAGGGTGGAATCCTTTACTTAAAATGCATTATGTCTTTTTATTACACGATTATGTAATGTATTTATTCCACTGTTTTTATATTTATAATTCGTATTTCGACAAAACTTTGTTTTAGGATACGATTTTTGTTTTCTTATTACTCAAGTATTGTTTATTTGATCTGAATATGCTATGTGTTTAATATTCTGCATTTAAGTTTACAATTGTTAACTATGTATATTTCCTTATGAATAGATAATTCTATGTCTTTGGGATAAAATTCGTTCGAAATTCCCTATATTTTTTTTATTATTATATTATTGTCTTATATTAACTTTCATAATGTATTTAAATCATCGTTCTTTTACTTATGTTTAATGATTCAAGAATGTTATATATTAAGGATGCGATATTAATTTTATTAATATTTACTTTTTTTCTATTATCCTTTTATGCGACGTATTTATTATAATAAATGTGCGATGATAATCTTACTTTATGTTTATTTCCTTACGAGCGTATAATGCTATGTCTTTAGGATACATCTACCACGTATTATTTCAAGTCTCTTTATTGAGCAATTGCATAATATTTTTAATTCTTGGTTTTTATTATAAACTTTATGATCTTACTATGTTTTAGGATACGTTTTTTGTATTTTTATTATTATTATTATTATTATTACTGATCGTTTTTATTAATGTATATGTCTTTACGAACAGATAATGCTAAGTCTGCAGAATACAGTTCATTCAATACATACATACGTATTAATTATTTTACTTCTGAGTTTACGTTTGTATCTATGTAAAATTCCTTATGGACCGATAATGCTATGTCTTTAGGATGGAATCCTTTATTTAAAATGCATTATGTCTTTTTATTACACGATTATGTAATGTATTTATTCCACTGTTTTTTTATTTATAATTCATATTTCGACAAAACTTTGTTTTAGGATACGATTTTTGTTTTCTTATTACTCAAGTATTGTTTATTTGATCTGAATATGCTATGTGTTTAATATTCTGCATTTAAGTTTACAATTGTTAACTATGTATATTTCCTTGTGAATAGATAATTCTATGTCTTTGGGATAAAACGATTCGTTCGAAATTCCCTATATTTTTTTTATTATTATATTATTGTCTTATATTAACTTTCATAATGTATTTAAATCATCGTTCTTTTACTTATGTTTAATGATTCAAGAATGTTATATATTAAGGATGCGATATTAATTTTATTAATATTTACTTTTTTTCTATTATCCTTTTATGCGACGTATTTATTATAATAAATGTGCGATGATAATCTTACTTTATGTTTATTTCCTTACGAGCGTATAATGCTGTCTTTAGGATACATCTACCACCTATTATTTCACGTCTCTTTACTAAGCAATTGCATAATATTTTTAATTCTTGGTTTTTATTGTAAACTTTATGATCTTGCTATGTTTTAGGATACGTTTTTTGTATTATTATTATTATTATTATTATTATTATTATTGATCGTTTTTATTAATGTATATGTCTTTACGAACAGATAATGCTAAGTCTGCAGAATACAGTTCATTCAATACATACATACGTATTAATAATTTTACTTCTGAGTTTACGTTTGTATCTATGTAAATTTCCTTATGGACCGATAATGCTATGTCTTTAGGATGGAATCCTTTATTTAAAATGCATTATGTCTTTTTATTACACGATTATGTAATGTATTTATTCCACTGTTTTTATATTTATAATTCATATTTCGACACAACTTTGTTTTAGGATACGATTTTTGTTTTCTTATTACTCAAGTATTGTTTATTTGATCTGAATATGCTATGTGTTTAATATTCTGCATTTAAGTTTACAATTGTTAACTATGTATATTTCCTTGTGAATAGATAATTCTATGTCTTTGGGATAAAACGATTCGTTCGAAATTCCCTATATTTTTTTTATTATTATATTATTGTCTTATTTTAACTTTCATAATGTATTTAAATCATCGTTCTTTTACTTATGTTTAATGATTCAAGAATGTTATATATTAAGGATGCGATATTAATTTTATTAATATTTACTTTTTTTTCTATTATCTTTTTATGCCATGTATTTATTATAATAAATGTGCGATGATAATCTTACTTTATGTTTATTTCCTTACGAGCGTATAATGCTATGTCTTTAGGATACATCTACCACGTATTATTTCAAGTCTCTTTATTGAGCAATTGCATAATATTTTTAATTCTTGGTTTTTATTATAAACTTTATGATCTTACTATGTTTTAGGATACGTTTTTTGTATTTTTATTATTATTATTATTATTATTACTGATCGTTTTTATTAATGTATATGTCTTTACGAACAGATAATGCTAAGTCTGCAGAATACAGTTCATTCAATACATACATACGTATTAATTATTTTACTTCTGAGTTTACGTTTGTATCTATGTAAAATTCCTTATGGACCGATAATGCTATGTCTTTAGGATGGAATCCTTTATTTAAAATGCATTATGTCTTTTTATTACACGATTATGTAATGTATTTATTCCACTGTTTTTTTATTTATAATTCATATTTCGACAAAACTTTGTTTTAGGATACGATTTTTGTTTTCTTATTACTCAAGTATTGTTTATTTGATCTGAATATGCTATGTGTTTAATATTCTGCATTTAAGTTTACAATTGTTAACTATGTATATTTCCTTGTGAATAGATAATTCTATGTCTTTGGGATAAAACGATTCGTTCGAAATTCCCTATATTTTTTTTATTATTATATTATTGTCTTATATTAACTTTCATAATGTATTTAAATCATCGTTCTTTTACTTATGTTTAATGATTCAAGAATGTTATATATTAAGGATGCGATATTAATTTTATTAATATTTACTTTTTTTCTATTATCCTTTTATGCGACGTATTTATTATAATAAATGTGCGATGATAATCTTACTTTATGTTTATTTCCTTACGAGCGTATAATGCTGTCTTTAGGATACATCTACCACCTATTATTTCACGTCTCTTTACTAAGCAATTGCATAATATTTTTAATTCTTGGTTTTTATTGTAAACTTTATGATCTTGCTATGTTTTAGGATACGTTTTTTGTATTATTATTATTATTATTATTATTATTATTATTATTATTATTATTATTATTATTATTATTATTATTATTATTGATCGTTTTTATTAATGTATATGTCTTTACGAACAGATAATGCTAAGTCTGCAGAATACAGTTCATTCAATACATACATACGTATTAATAATTTTACTTCTGAGTTTACGTTTGTATCTATGTAAATTTCCTTATGGACCGATAATGCTATGTCTTTAGGATGGAATCCTTTATTTAAAATGCATTATGTCTTTTTATTACACGATTATGTAATGTATTTATTCCACTGTTTTTATATTTATAATTCATATTTCGACAAAACTTTGTTTTAGGATACGATTTTTGTTTTCTTATTACTCAAGTATTGTTTATTTGATCTGAATATGCTATGTGTTTAATATTCTGCATTTAAGTTTACAATTGTTAACTATGTATATTTCCTTGTGAATAGATAATTCTATGTCTTTGGGATAAAACGATTCGTTCGAAATTCCCTATATTTTTTTTATTATTATATTATTGTCTTATTTTAACTTTCATAATGTATTTAAATCATCGTTCTTTTACTTATGTTTAATGATTCAAGAATGTTATATATTAAGGATGCGATTTAATTTTATTAATATTTACTTTTTTTTCTATTATCTTTTTATGCTATGTATTTATTATAATAAATGTGCGATGATAATCTTACTTTATGTTTATTTCCTTACGAGCGTATAATGCTATGTCGTTACGATACATATACCACGTATTATTTCACGTCTCTTTATCGAGCAATTGCATAATATTTTTATTTCTTGGTTTTTATTATAAACTTTATGATCTTAGTATGTTTTAGGATACGTTTTTTGTATAATTATTAATATTATTTTTATTATTATTATTGATCGTTTTTATTAATGTATATGTTTTTACGAACAGATAATGCTAAGTCTGCAGAATACAGTTCATTCAATACATACATACGTATTAATAATTTTACTTCTGAGTTTACGTTTGTATCTATGTAAATTTCCTTATGGACCGATAATGCTATGTCTTTAGGGTGGAATCCTTTACTTAAAATGCATTATGTCTTTTTATTACACGATTATGTAATGTATTTATTCCACTGTTTTTATATTTATAATTCGTATTTCGACAAAACTTTGTTTTAGGATACGATTTTTGTTTTCTTATTACTCAAGTATTGTTTATTTGATCTGAATATGCTATGTGTTTAATATTCTGCATTTAAGTTTACAATTGTTAACTATGTATATTTCCTTATGAATAGATAATTCTATGTCTTTGGGATAAAATTCGTTCGAAATTCCCTATATTTTTTTTATTATTATATTATTGTCTTATATTAACTTTCATAATGTATTTAAATCATCGTTCTTTTACTTATGTTTAATGATTCAAGAATGTTATATATTAAGGATGCGATATTAATTTTATTAATATTTACTTTTTTTCTATTATCCTTTTATGCGACGTATTTATTATAATAAATGTGCGATGATAATCTTACTTTATGTTTATTTCCTTACGAGCGTATAATGCTATGTCTTTAGGATACATCTACCACGTATTATTTCAAGTCTCTTTATTGAGCAATTGCATAATATTTTTAATTCTTGGTTTTTATTATAAACTTTATGATCTTACTATGTTTTAGGATACGTTTTTTGTATTTTTATTATTATTATTATTATTATTACTGATCGTTTTTATTAATGTATATGTCTTTACGAACAGATAATGCTAAGTCTGCAGAATACAGTTCATTCAATACATACATACGTATTAATTATTTTACTTCTGAGTTTACGTTTGTATCTATGTAAAATTCCTTATGGACCGATAATGCTATGTCTTTAGGATGGAATCCTTTATTTAAAATGCATTATGTCTTTTTATTACACGATTATGTAATGTATTTATTCCACTGTTTTTTTATTTATAATTCATATTTCGACAAAACTTTGTTTTAGGATACGATTTTTGTTTTCTTATTACTCAAGTATTGTTTATTTGATCTGAATATGCTATGTGTTTAATATTCTGCATTTAAGTTTACAATTGTTAACTATGTATATTTCCTTGTGAATAGATAATTCTATGTCTTTGGGATAAAACGATTCGTTCGAAATTCCCTATATTTTTTTTATTATTATATTATTGTCTTATATTAACTTTCATAATGTATTTAAATCATCGTTCTTTTACTTATGTTTAATGATTCAAGAATGTTATATATTAAGGATGCGATATTAATTTTATTAATATTTACTTTTTTTCTATTATCCTTTTATGCGACGTATTTATTATAATAAATGTGCGATGATAATCTTACTTTATGTTTATTTCCTTACGAGCGTATAATGCTGTCTTTAGGATACATCTACCACCTATTATTTCACGTCTCTTTACTAAGCAATTGCATAATATTTTTAATTCTTGGTTTTTATTGTAAACTTTATGATCTTGCTATGTTTTAGGATACGTTTTTTGTATTATTATTATTATTATTATTATTATTATTATTGATCGTTTTTATTAATGTATATGTCTTTACGAACAGATAATGCTAAGTCTGCAGAATACAGTTCATTCAATACATACATACGTATTAATAATTTTACTTCTGAGTTTACGTTTGTATCTATGTAAATTTCCTTATGGACCGATAATGCTATGTCTTTAGGATGGAATCCTTTATTTAAAATGCATTATGTCTTTTTATTACACGATTATGTAATGTATTTATTCCACTGTTTTTATATTTATAATTCATATTTCGACACAACTTTGTTTTAGGATACGATTTTTGTTTTCTTATTACTCAAGTATTGTTTATTTGATCTGAATATGCTATGTGTTTAATATTCTGCATTTAAGTTTACAATTGTTAACTATGTATATTTCCTTATGAATAGATAATTCTATGTCTTTGGGATAAAATTCGTTCGAAATTCCCTATATTTTTTTTATTATTATATTATTGTCTTATATTAACTTTCATAATGTATTTAAATCATCGTTCTTTTACTTATGTTTAATGATTCAAGAATGTTATATATTAAGGATGCGATATTAATTTTATTAATATTTACTTTTTTTCTATTATCAACACATATGCTATGTGTTTAATATTCTGCATTTAAGTTTACAATTGTTAACTATGTATATTTCCTTATGAATAGATAATTCTATGTCTTTGGGATAAAATTCGTTCGAAATTCCCTATATTTTTTTTATTATTATATTATTGTCTTATATTAACTTTCATAATGTATTTAAATCATCGTTCTTTTACTTATGTTTAATGATTCAAGAATGTTATATATTAAGGATGCGATATTAATTTTATTAATATTTACTTTTTTTCTATTATCCTTTTATGCGACGTATTTATTATAATAAATGTGCGATGATAATCTTACTTTATGTTTATTTCCTTACGAGCGTATAATGCTATGTCTTTAGGATACATCTACCACGTATTATTTCAAGTCTCTTTATTGAGCAATTGCATAATATTTTTAATTCTTGGTTTTTATTATAAACTTTATGATCTTACTATGTTTTAGGATACGTTTTTTGTATTTTTATTATTATTATTATTATTATTACTGATCGTTTTTATTAATGTATATGTCTTTACGAACAGATAATGCTAAGTCTGCAGAATACAGTTCATTCAATACATACATACGTATTAATTATTTTACTTCTGAGTTTACGTTTGTATCTATGTAAAATTCCTTATGGACCGATAATGCTATGTCTTTAGGATGGAATCCTTTATTTAAAATGCATTATGTCTTTTTATTACACGATTATGTAATGTATTTATTCCACTGTTTTTTTATTTATAATTCATATTTCGACAAAACTTTGTTTTAGGATACGATTTTTGTTTTCTTATTACTCAAGTATTGTTTATTTGATCTGAATATGCTATGTGTTTAATATTCTGCATTTAAGTTTACAATTGTTAACTATGTATATTTCCTTGTGAATAGATAATTCTATGTCTTTGGGATAAAACGATTCGTTCGAAATTCCCTATATTTTTTTTATTATTATATTATTGTCTTATATTAACTTTCATAATGTATTTAAATCATCGTTCTTTTACTTATGTTTAATGATTCAAGAATGTTATATATTAAGGATGCGATATTAATTTTATTAATATTTACTTTTTTTCTATTATCCTTTTATGCGACGTATTTATTATAATAAATGTGCGATGATAATCTTACTTTATGTTTATTTCCTTACGAGCGTATAATGCTGTCTTTAGGATACATCTACCACCTATTATTTCACGTCTCTTTACTAAGCAATTGCATAATATTTTTAATTCTTGGTTTTTATTGTAAACTTTATGATCTTGCTATGTTTTAGGATACGTTTTTTGTATTATTATTATTATTATTATTATTATTATTATTGATCGTTTTTATTAATGTATATGTCTTTACGAACAGATAATGCTAAGTCTGCAGAATACAGTTCATTCAATACATACATACGTATTAATAATTTTACTTCTGAGTTTACGTTTGTATCTATGTAAATTTCCTTATGGACCGATAATGCTATGTCTTTAGGATGGAATCCTTTATTTAAAATGCATTATGTCTTTTTATTACACGATTATGTAATGTATTTATTCCACTGTTTTTATATTTATAATTCATATTTCGACACAACTTTGTTTTAGGATACGATTTTTGTTTTCTTATTACTCAAGTATTGTTTATTTGATCTGAATATGCTATGTGTTTAATATTCTGCATTTAAGTTTACAATTGTTAACTATGTATATTTCCTTGTGAATAGATAATTCTATGTCTTTGGGATAAAACGATTCGTTCGAAATTCCCTATATTTTTTTTATTATTATATTATTGTCTTATTTTAACTTTCATAATGTATTTAAATCATCGTTCTTTTACTTATGTTTAATGATTCAAGAATGTTATATATTAAGGATGCGATTTAATTTTATTAATATTTACTTTTTTTTCTATTATCTTTTTATGCTATGTATTTATTATAATAAATGTGCGATGATAATCTTACTTTATGTTTATTTCCTTACGAGCGTATAATGCTATGTCTTTAGGATACATATACCACGTATTATTTCACGTCTCTTTATCGAGCAATTGCATAATATTTTTATTTCTTGGTTTTTATTATAAACTTTATGATCTTAGTATGTTTTAGGATACGTTTTTTGTATAATTATTAATATTATTTTTATTATTATTATTGATCGTTTTTATTAATGTATATGTTTTTACGAACAGATAATGCTAAGTCTGCAGAATACAGTTCATTCAATACATACATACGTATTAATAATTTTACTTCTGAGTTTACGTTTGTATCTATGTAAATTTCCTTATGGACCGATAATGCTATGTCTTTAGGATGGAATCCTTTATTTAAAATGCATTATGTCTTTTTATTACACGATTATGTAATGTATTTATTCCACTGTTTTTATATTTATAATTCGTATTCGTACGATTTTTGTTTTCTTATTACTCAAGTATTGTTTATTTGATCTGAATATGCTATGTGTTTAATATTCTGCATTTAAGTTTACAATTGTTAACTATGTATATTTCCTTATGAATAGATAATTCTATGTCTTTGGGATAAAATTCGTTCGAAATTCCCTATATTTTTTTTATTATTATATTATTGTCTCATATTAACTTTCATAATGTATTTAAATCATCGTTCTTTTACTTATGTTTAATGATTCAAGAATGTTATATATTAAGGATGCGATATTAATTTTATTAATATTTACTTTTTTTCTATTATCCTTTTATGCGACGTATTTATTATAATAAATGTGCGATGATAATCTTACTTTATGTTTATTTCCTTACCACGTATTATTTCAAGTCTCTTTATTGAGCAATTGCATAATATTTTTAATTCTTGGTTTTTATTGTAAACTTTATGATCTTACTATGTTTTAGGATACGTTTTTTGTATTTTTATTATTATTATTATTATTATTACTGATCGTTTTTATTAATGTATATGTCTTTACGAACAGATAATGCTAAGTCTGCAGAATACAGTTCATTCAATACATACATACGTATTAATTATTTTACTTCTGAGTTTATGTTTGTATCTATGTAAAATTCCTTATGGACCGATAATGCTATGTCTTTAGGATGGAATCCTTTATTTAAAATGATTATGTGCAATAATCGTGTAATAGATTATGTAATGTATTTATTCCACTGTTTTTTTATTTATAATTCATATTTCGACAAAACTTTGTTTTAGGATACGATTTTTGTTTTCTTATTACTCAAGTATTGTTTATTTGATCTGAATATGCTATGTGTTTAATATTCTGCATTTAAGTTTACAATTGTTAACTATGTATATTTCCTTGTGAATAGATAATTCTATGTCTTTGGGATAAAACGATTCGTTCGAAATTCCCTATATTTTTTTTATTATTATATTATTGTCTTATATTAACTTACATAATGTATTTAAATCATCGTTCTTTTACTTATGTTTAATGATTCAAGAATGTTATATATTAAGGATGCGATATTAATTTTATTAATATTTACTTTTTTTCTATTATCCTTTTATGCGACGTATTTATTATAATAAATGTGCGATGATAATCTTACTTTATGTTTATTTCCTTACGAGCGTATAATGCTGTCTTTAGGATACATCTACCACCTATTATTTCACGTCTCTTTACTAAGCAATTGCATAATATTTTTAGTTCTTGGTTTTTATTGTAAACTTTATGATCTTGCTATGTTTTAGGATACGTTTTTTGTATTATTATTATTATTATTATTATTATTATTATTATTATTATTATTATTATTATTATTATTATTGATCGTTTTTATTAATGTATATGTCTTTACGAACAGATAATGCTAAGTCTGCAGAATACAGTTCATTCAATACATACATACGTATTAATAATTTTACTTCTGAGTTTACGTTTGTATCTATGTAAATTTCCTTATGGACCGATAATGCTATGTCTTTAGGATGGAATCCTTTATTTAAAATGCATTATGTCTTTTTATTACACGATTATGTAATGTATTTATTCCACTGTTTTTATATTTATAATTCATATTTCGACAAAACTTTGTTTTAGGATACGATTTTTGTTTTCTTATTACTCAAGTATTGTTTATTTGATCTGAATATGCTATGTGTTTAATATTCTGCATTTAAGTTTACAATTGTTAACTATGTATATTTCCTTGTGAATAGATAATTCTATGTCTTTGGGATAAAACGATTCGTTCGAAATTCCCTATATTTTTTTTATTATTATATTATTGTCTTATTTTAACTTTCATAATGTATTTAAATCATCGTTCTTTTACTTATGTTTAATGATTCAAGAATGTTATATATTAAGGATGCGATTTAATTTTATTAATATTTACTTTTTTTTCTATTATCTTTTTATGCTATGTATTTATTATAATAAATGTGCGATGATAATCTTACTTTATGTTTATTTCCTTACGAGCGTATAATGCTATGTCGTTACGATACATATACCACGTATTATTTCACGTCTCTTTATCGAGCAATTGCATAATATTTTTATTTCTTGGTTTTTATTATAAACTTTATGATCTTAGTATGTTTTAGGATACGTTTTTTGTATAATTATTAATATTATTTTTATTATTATTATTGATCGTTTTTATTAATGTATATGTTTTTACGAACAGATAATGCTAGGTCTGCAGAATACAGTTCATTCAATACATACATACGTATTAATAATTTTACTTCTGAGTTTACGTTTGTATCTATGTAAATTTCCTTATGGACCGATAATGCTATGTCTTTAGGGTGGAATCCTTTACTTAAAATGCATTATGTCTTTTTATTACACGATTATGTAATGTATTTATTCCACTGTTTTTATATTTATAATTCGTATTTCGACAAAACTTTGTTTTAGGATACGATTTTTGTTTTCTTATTACTCAAGTATTGTTTATTTGATCTGAATATGCTATGTGTTTAATATTCTGCATTTAAGTTTACAATTGTTAACTATGTATATTTCCTTATGAATAGATAATTCTATGTCTTTGGGATAAAATTCGTTCGAAATTCCCTATATTTTTTTTTATTATTATATTATTGTCTTATATTAACTTTCATAATGTATTTAAATCATCGTTCTTTTACTTATGTTTAATGATTCAAGAATGTTATATATTAAGGATGCGATATTAATTTTATTAATATTTACTTTTTTTCTATTATCCTTTTATGCGACGTATTTATTATAATAAATGTGCGATGATAATCTTACTTTATGTTTATTTCCTTACGAGCGTATAATGCTATGTCTTTAGGATACATCTACCACGTATTATTTCAAGTCTCTTTATTGAGCAATTGCATAATATTTTTAATTCTTGGTTTTTATTATAAACTTTATGATCTTACTATGTTTTAGGATACGTTTTTTGTATTTTTATTATTATTATTATTATTATTACTGATCGTTTTTATTAATGTATATGTCTTTACGAACAGATAATGCTAAGTCTGCAGAATACAGTTCATTCAATACATACATACGTATTAATTATTTTACTTCTGAGTTTACGTTTGTATCTATGTAAAATTCCTTATGGACCGATAATGCTATGTCTTTAGGATGGAATCCTTTATTTAAAATGCAATATGTCTTTTTATTACACGATTATGTAATGTATTTATTCCACTGTTTTTTTATTTATAATTCATATTTCGACAAAACTTTGTTTTAGGATACGATTTTTGTTTTCTTATTACTCAAGTATTGTTTATTTGATCTGAATATGCTATGTGTTTAATATTCTGCATTTAAGTTTACAATTGTTAACTATGTATATTTCCTTGTGAATAGATAATTCTATGTCTTTGGGATAAAACGATTCGTTCGAAATTCCCTATATTTTTTTTATTATTATATTATTGTCTTATATTAACTTTCATAATGTATTTAAATCATCGTTCTTTTACTTATGTTTAATGATTCAAGAATGTTATATATTAAGGATGCGATATTAATTTTATTAATATTTACTTTTTTTCTATTATCCTTTTATGCGACGTATTTATTATAATAAATGTGCGATGATAATCTTACTTTATGTTTATTTCCTTACGAGCGTATAATGCTGTCTTTAGGATACATCTACCACCTATTATTTCACGTCTCTTTACTAAGCAATTGCATAATATTTTTAATTCTTGGTTTTTATTGTAAACTTTATGATCTTGCTATGTTTTAGGATACGTTTTTTGTATTATTATTATTATTATTATTATTATTATTATTGATCGTTTTTATTAATGTATATGTCTTTACGAACAGATAATGCTAAGTCTGCAGAATACAGTTCATTCAATACATACATACGTATTAATAATTTTACTTCTGAGTTTACGTTTGTATCTATGTAAATTTCCTTATGGACCGATAATGCTATGTCTTTAGGATGGAATCCTTTATTTAAAATGCATTATGTCTTTTTATTACACGATTATGTAATGTATTTATTCCACTGTTTTTATATTTATAATTCATATTTCGACACAATTTTGTTTTAGGATACGATTTTTGTTTTCTTATTACTCAAGTATTGTTTATTTGATCTGAATATGCTATGTGTTTAATATTCTGCATTTAAGTTTACAATTGTTAACTATGTATATTTCCTTGTGAATAGATAATTCTATGTCTTTGGGATAAAACGATTCGTTCGAAATTCCCTATATTTTTTTTATTATTATATTATTGTCTTATTTTAACTTTCATAATGTATTTAAATCATCGTTCTTTTACTTATGTTTAATGATTCAAGAATGTTATATATTAAGGATGCGATTTAATTTTATTAATATTTACTTTTTTTTCTATTATCTTTTTATGCTATGTATTTATTATAATAAATGTGCGATGATAATCTTACTTTATGTTTATTTCCTTACGAGCGTATAATGCTATGTCTTTAGGATACATATACCACGTATTATTTCACGTCTCTTTATCGAGCAATTGCATAATATTTTTATTTCTTGGTTTTTATTATAAACTTTATGATCTTAGTATGTTTTAGGATACGTTTTTTGTATAATTATTAATATTATTTTTATTATTATTATTGATCGTTTTTATTAATGTATATGTTTTTACGAACAGATAATGCTAAGTCTGCAGAATACAGTTCATTCAATACATACATACGTATTAATAATTTTACTTCTGAGTTTACGTTTGTATCTATGTAAATTTCCTTATGGACCGATAATGCTATGTCTTTAGGATGGAATCCTTTATTTAAAATGCATTATGTCTTTTTATTACACGATTATGTAATGTATTTATTCCACTGTTTTTATATTTATAATTCGTATTTCGACAAAACTTTGTTTTAGGATACGATTTTTGTTTTCTTATTACTCAAGTATTGTTTATTTGATCTGAATATGCTATGTGTTTAATATTCTGCATTTAAGTTTACAATTGTTAACTATGTATATTTCCTTATGAATAGATAATTCTATGTCTTTGGGATAAAATTCGTTCGAAATTCCCTATATTTTTTTTATTATTATATTATTGTCTCATATTAACTTTCATAATGTATTTAAATCATCGTTCTTTTACTTATGTTTAATGATTCAAGAATGTTATATATTAAGGATGCGATATTAATTTTATTAATATTTACTTTTTTTCTATTATCCTTTTATGCGACGTATTTATTATAATAAATGTGCGATGATAATCTTACTTTATGTTTATTTCCTTACGAGCGTATAATGCTATGTCTTTAGGATACATCTACCACGTATTATTTCAAGTCTCTTTATTGAGCAATTGCATAATATTTTTAATTCTTGGTTTTTATTGTAAACTTTATGATCTTACTATGTTTTATTAATGTATATGTCTTTACGAACAGATAATGCTAAGTCTGCAGAATACAGTTCATTCAATACATACATACGTATTAATTATTTTACTTCTGAGTTTATGTTTGTATCTATGTAAAATTCCTTATGGACCGATAATGCTATGTCTTTAGGATGGAATCCTTTATTTAAAATGCATTATGTCTTTTTATTACACGATTATGTAATGTATTTATTCCACTGTTTTTTTATTTATAATTCATATTTCGACAAAACTTTGTTTTAGGATACGATTTTTGTTTTCTTATTACTCAAGTATTGTTTATTTGATCTGAATATGCTATGTGTTTAATATTCTGCATTTAAGTTTACAATTGTTAACTATGTATATTTCCTTGTGAATAGATAATTCTATGTCTTTGGGATAAAACGATTCGTTCGAAATTCCCTATATTTTTTTTATTATTATATTATTGTCTTATATTAACTTTCATAATGTATTTAAATCATCGTTCTTTTACTTATGTTTAATGATTCAAGAATGTTATATATTAAGGATGCGATATTAATTTTATTAATATTTACTTTTTTTCTATTATCCTTTTATGCGACGTATTTATTATAATAAATGTGCGATGATAATCTTACTTTATGTTTATTTCCTTACGAGCGTATAATGCTGTCTTTAGGATACATCTACCACCTATTATTTCACGTCTCTTTACTAAGCAATTGCATAATATTTTTAATTCTTGGTTTTTATTGTAAACTTTATGATCTTGCTATGTTTTAGGATACGTTTTTTGTATTATTATTATTATTATTATTATTATTATTATTATTATTGATCGTTTTTATTAATGTATATGTCTTTACGAACAGATAATGCTAAGTCTGCAGAATACAGTTCATTCAATACATACATACGTATTAATAATTTTACTTCTGAGTTTACGTTTGTATCTATGTAAATTTCCTTATGGACCGATAATGCTATGTCTTTAGGATGGAATCCTTTATTTAAAATGCATTATGTCTTTTTATTACACGATTATGTAATGTATTTATTCCACTGTTTTTATATTTATAATTCATATTTCGACACAACTTTGTTTTAGGATACGATTTTTGTTTTCTTATTACTCAAGTATTGTTTATTTGATCTGAATATGCTATGTGTTTAATATTCTGCATTTAAGTTTACAATTGTTAACTATGTATATTTCCTTGTGAATAGATAATTCTATGTCTTTGGGATAAAACGATTCGTTCGAAATTCCCTATATTTTTTTTATTATTATATTATTGTCTTATATTAACTTTCATAATGTATTTAAATCATCGTTCTTTTACTTATGTTTAATGATTCAAGAATGTTATATATTAAGGATGCGATATTAATTTTATTAATATTTACTTTTTTTCTATTATCCTTTTATGCGACGTATTTATTATAATAAATGTGCGATGATAATCTTACTTTATGTTTATTTCCTTACGAGCGTATAATGCTGTCTTTAGGATACATCTACCACCTATTATTTCACGTCTCTTTACTAAGCAATTGCATAATATTTTTAATTCTTGGTTTTTATTGTAAACTTTATGATCTTGCTATGTTTTAGGATACGTTTTTTGTATTATTATTATTATTATTATTATTATTATTATTGATCGTTTTTATTAATGTATATGTCTTTACGAACAGATAATGCTAAGTCTGCAGAATACAGTTCATTCAATACATACATACGTATTAATAATTTTACTTCTGAGTTTACGTTTGTATCTATGTAAATTTCCTTATGGACCGATAATGCTATGTCTTTAGGATGGAATCCTTTATTTAAAATGCATTATGTCTTTTTATTACACGATTATGTAATGTATTTATTCCACTGTTTTTATATTTATAATTCATATTTCGACACAACTTTGTTTTAGGATACGATTTTTGTTTTCTTATTACTCAAGTATTGTTTATTTGATCTGAATATGCTATGTGTTTAATATTCTGCATTTAAGTTTACAATTGTTAACTATGTATATTTCCTTGTGAATAGATAATTCTATGTCTTTGGGATAAAACGATTCGTTCGAAATTCCCTATATTTTTTTTATTATTATATTATTGTCTTATATTAACTTTCATAATGTATTTAAATCATCGTTCTTTTACTTATGTTTAATGATTCAAGAATGTTATATATTAAGGATGCGATATTAATTTTATTAATATTTACTTTTTTTCTATTATCCTTTTATGCGACGTATTTATTATAATAAATGTGCGATGATAATCTTACTTTATGTTTATTTCCTTACGAGCGTATAATGCTATGTCTTTAGGATACATCTACCACGTATTATTTCAAGTCTCTTTATTGAGCAATTGCATAATATTTTTAATTCTTGGTTTTTATTATAAACTTTATGATCTTACTATGTTTTAGGATACGTTTTTTGTATTTTTATTATTATTATTATTATTATTACTGATCGTTTTTATTAATGTATATGTCTTTACGAACAGATAATGCTAAGTCTGCAGAATACAGTTCATTCAATACATACATACGTATTAATTATTTTACTTCTGAGTTTACGTTTGTATCTATGTAAAATTCCTTATGGACCGATAATGCTATGTCTTTAGGATGGAATCCTTTATTTAAAATGCATTATGTCTTTTTATTACACGATTATGTAATGTATTTATTCCACTGTTTTTTTATTTATAATTCATATTTCGACAAAACTTTGTTTTAGGATACGATTTTTGTTTTCTTATTACTCAAGTATTGTTTATTTGATCTGAATATGCTATGTGTTTAATATTCTGCATTTAAGTTTACAATTGTTAACTATGTATATTTCCTTGTGAATAGATAATTCTATGTCTTTGGGATAAAACGATTCGTTCGAAATTCCCTATATTTTTTTTATTATTATATTATTGTCTTATATTAACTTTCATAATGTATTTAAATCATCGTTCTTTTACTTATGTTTAATGATTCAAGAATGTTATATATTAAGGATGCGATATTAATTTTATTAATATTTACTTTTTTTCTATTATCCTTTTATGCGACGTATTTATTATAATAAATGTGCGATGATAATCTTACTTTATGTTTATTTCCTTACGAGCGTATAATGCTGTCTTTAGGATACATCTACCACCTATTATTTCACGTCTCTTTACTAAGCAATTGCATAATATTTTTAATTCTTGGTTTTTATTGTAAACTTTATGATCTTGCTATGTTTTAGGATACGTTTTTTGTATTATTATTATTATTATTATTATTATTATTATTGATCGTTTTTATTAATGTATATGTCTTTACGAACAGATAATGCTAAGTCTGCAGAATACAGTTCATTCAATACATACATACGTATTAATAATTTTACTTCTGAGTTTACGTTTGTATCTATGTAAATTTCCTTATGGACCGATAATGCTATGTCTTTAGGATGGAATCCTTTATTTAAAATGCATTATGTCTTTTTATTACACGATTATGTAATGTATTTATTCCACTGTTTTTATATTTATAATTCATATTTCGACACAACTTTGTTTTAGGATACGATTTTTGTTTTCTTATTACTCAAGTATTGTTTATTTGATCTGAATATGCTATGTGTTTAATATTCTGCATTTAAGTTTACAATTGTTAACTATGTATATTTCCTTGTGAATAGATAATTCTATGTCTTTGGGATAAAACGATTCGTTCGAAATTCCCTATATTTTTTTTATTATTATATTATTGTCTTATATTAACTTTCATAATGTATTTAAATCATCGTTCTTTTACTTATGTTTAATGATTCAAGAATGTTATATATTAAGGATGCGATATTAATTTTATTAATATTTACTTTTTTTTCTATTATCTTTTTATGCCATGTATTTATTATAATAAATGTGCGATGATAATCTTACTTTATGTTTATTTCCTTACGAGCGTATAATGCTATGTCTTTAGGATACATCTACCACGTATTATTTCAAGTCTCTTTATTGAGCAATTGCATAATATTTTTAATTCTTGGTTTTTATTATAAACTTTATGATCTTACTATGTTTTAGGATACGTTTTTTGTATTTTTATTATTATTATTATTATTATTACTGATCGTTTTTATTAATGTATATGTCTTTACGAACAGATAATGCTAAGTCTGCAGAATACAGTTCATTCAATACATACATACGTATTAATTATTTTACTTCTGAGTTTACGTTTGTATCTATGTAAAATTCCTTATGGACCGATAATGCTATGTCTTTAGGATGGAATCCTTTATTTAAAATGCATTATGTCTTTTTATTACACGATTATGTAATGTATTTATTCCACTGTTTTTTTATTTATAATTCATATTTCGACAAAACTTTGTTTTAGGATACGATTTTTGTTTTCTTATTACTCAAGTATTGTTTATTTGATCTGAATATGCTATGTGTTTAATATTCTGCATTTAAGTTTACAATTGTTAACTATGTATATTTCCTTGTGAATAGATAATTCTATGTCTTTGGGATAAAACGATTCGTTCGAAATTCCCTATATTTTTTTTATTATTATATTATTGTCTTATATTAACTTTCATAATGTATTTAAATCATCGTTCTTTTACTTATGTTTAATGATTCAAGAATGTTATATATTAAGGATGCGATATTAATTTTATTAATATTTACTTTTTTTCTATTATCCTTTTATGCGACGTATTTATTATAATAAATGTGCGATGATAATCTTACTTTATGTTTATTTCCTTACGAGCGTATAATGCTGTCTTTAGGATACATCTACCACCTATTATTTCACGTCTCTTTACTAAGCAATTGCATAATATTTTTAATTCTTGGTTTTTATTGTAAACTTTATGATCTTCCTATGTTTTAGGATACGTTTTTTGTATTATTATTATTATTATTATTATTATTGATCGTTTTTATTAATGTATATGTCTTTACGAACAGATAATGCTAAGTCTGCAGAATACAGTTCATTCAATACATACATACGTATTAATAATTTTACTTCTGAGTTTACGTTTGTATCTATGTAAATTTCCTTATGGACCGATAATGCTATGTCTTTAGGATGGAATCCTTTATTTAAAATGCATTATGTCTTTTTATTACACGATTATGTAATGTATTTATTCCACTGTTTTTATATTTATAATTCATATTTCGACACAACTTTGTTTTAGGATACGATTTTTGTTTTCTTATTACTCAAGTATTGTTTATTTGATCTGAATATGCTATGTGTTTAATATTCTGCATTTAAGTTTACAATTGTTAACTATGTATATTTCCTTGTGAATAGATAATTCTATGTCTTTGGGATAAAACGATTCGTTCGAAATTCCCTATATTTTTTTTATTATTATATTATTGTCTTATATTAACTTTCATAATGTATTTAAATCATCGTTCTTTTACTTATGTTTAATGATTCAAGAATGTTATATATTAAGGATGCGATATTAATTTTATTAATATTTACTTTTTTTCTATTATCCTTTTATGCGACGTATTTATTATAATAAATGTGCGATGATAATCTTACTTTATGTTTATTTCCTTACGAGCGTATAATGCTGTCTTTAGGATACATCTACCACCTATTATTTCACGTCTCTTTACTAAGCAATTGCATAATATTTTTAATTCTTGGTTTTTATTGTAAACTTTATGATCTTGCTATGTTTTAGGATACGTTTTTTGTATTATTATTATTATTATTATTATTATTATTATTATTATTGATCGTTTTTATTAATGTATATGTCTTTACGAACAGATAATGCTAAGTCTGCAGAATACAGTTCATTCAATACATACATACGTATTAATAATTTTACTTCTGAGTTTACGTTTGTATCTATGTAAATTTCCTTATGGACCGATAATGCTATGTCTTTAGGATGGAATCCTTTATTTAAAATGCATTATGTCTTTTTATTACACGATTATGTAATGTATTTATTCCACTGTTTTTATATTTATAATTCATATTTCGACACAACTTTGTTTTAGGATACGATTTTTGTTTTCTTATTACTCAAGTATTGTTTATTTGATCTGAATATGCTATGTGTTTAATATTCTGCATTTAAGTTTACAATTGTTAACTATGTATATTTCCTTGTGAATAGATAATTCTATGTCTTTGGGATAAAACGATTCGTTCGAAATTCCCTATATTTTTTTTATTATTATATTATTGTCTTATATTAACTTTCATAATGTATTTAAATCATCGTTCTTTTACTTATGTTTAATGATTCAAGAATGTTATATATTAAGGATGCGATATTAATTTTATTAATATTTACTTTTTTTTCTATTATCTTTTTATGCCATGTATTTATTATAATAAATGTGCGATGATAATCTTACTTTATGTTTATTTCCTTACGAGCGTATAATGCTATGTCTTTAGGATACATCTACCACGTATTATTTCAAGTCTCTTTATTGAGCAATTGCATAATATTTTTAATTCTTGGTTTTTATTATAAACTTTATGATCTTACTATGTTTTAGGATACGTTTTTTGTATTTTTATTATTATTATTATTATTATTACTGATCGTTTTTATTAATGTATATGTCTTTACGAACAGATAATGCTAAGTCTGCAGAATACAGTTCATTCAATACATACATACGTATTAATTATTTTACTTCTGAGTTTACGTTTGTATCTATGTAAAATTCCTTATGGACCGATAATGCTATGTCTTTAGGATGGAATCCTTTATTTAAAATGGATTATGTCTTTTTATTACACGATTATGTAATGTATTTATTCCACTGTTTTTTTATTTATAATTCATATTTCGACAAAACTTTGTTTTAGGATACGATTTTTGTTTTCTTATTACTCAAGTATTGTTTATTTGATCTGAATATGCTATGTGTTTAATATTCTGCATTTAAGTTTACAATTGTTAACTATGTATATTTCCTTGTGAATAGATAATTCTATGTCTTTGGGATAAAACGATTCGTTCGAAATTCCCTATATTTTTTTTATTATTATATTATTGTCTTATATTAACTTTCATAATGTATTTAAATCATCGTTCTTTTACTTATGTTTAATGATTCAAGAATGTTATATATTAAGGATGCGATATTAATTTTATTAATATTTACTTTTTTTCTATTATCCTTTTATGCGACGTATTTATTATAATAAATGTGCGATGATAATCTTACTTTATGTTTATTTCCTTACGAGCGTATAATGCTGTCTTTAGGATACATCTACCACCTATTATTTCACGTCTCTTTACTAAGCAATTGCATAATATTTTTAATTCTTGGTTTTTATTGTAAACTTTATGATCTTGCTATGTTTTAGGATACGTTTTTTGTATTATTATTATTATTATTATTATTATTATTATTGATCGTTTTTATTAATGTATATGTCTTTACGAACAGATAATGCTAAGTCTGCAGAATACAGTTCATTCAATACATACATACGTATTAATAATTTTACTTCTGAGTTTACGTTTGTATCTATGTAAATTTCCTTATGGACCGATAATGCTATGTCTTTAGGATGGAATCCTTTATTTAAAATGCATTATGTCTTTTTATTACACGATTATGTAATGTATTTATTCCACTGTTTTTATATTTATAATTCATATTTCGACACAACTTTGTTTTAGGATACGATTTTTGTTTTCTTATTACTCAAGTATTGTTTATTTGATCTGAATATGCTATGTGTTTAATATTCTGCATTTAAGTTTACAATTGTTAACTATGTATATTTCCTTGTGAATAGATAATTCTATGTCTTTGGGATAAAACGATTCGTTCGAAATTCCCTATATTTTTTTTATTATTATATTATTGTCTTATATTAACTTTCATAATGTATTTAAATCATCGTTCTTTTACTTATGTTTAATGATTCAAGAATGTTATATATTAAGGATGCGATATTAATTTTATTAATATTTACTTTTTTTCTATTATCCTTTTATGCGACGTATTTATTATAATAAATGTGCGATGATAATCTTACTTTATGTTTATTTCCTTACGAGCGTATAATGCTATGTCTTTAGGATACATCTACCACGTATTATTTCAAGTCTCTTTATTGAGCAATTGCATAATATTTTTAATTCTTGGTTTTTATTATAAACTTTATGATCTTACTATGTTTTAGGATACGTTTTTTGTATTTTTATTATTATTATTATTATTATTATTATTACTGATCGTTTTTATTAATGTATATGTCTTTACGAACAGATAATGCTAAGTCTGCAGAATACAGTTCATTCAATACATACATACGTATTAATTATTTTACTTCTGAGTTTACGTTTGTATCTATGTAAAATTCCTTATGGACCGATAATGCTATGTCTTTAGGATGGAATCCTTTATTTAAAATGCATTATGTCTTTTTATTACACGATTATGTAATGTATTTATTCCACTGTTTTTTTATTTATAATTCATATTTCGACAAAACTTTGTTTTAGGATACGATTTTTGTTTTCTTATTACTCAAGTATTGTTTATTTGATCTGAATATGCTATGTGTTTAATATTCTGCATTTAAGTTTACAATTGTTAACTATGTATATTTCCTTGTGAATAGATAATTCTATGTCTTTGGGATAAAACGATTCGTTCGAAATTCCCTATATTTTTTTTATTATTATATTATTGTCTTATATTAACTTTCATAATGTATTTAAATCATCGTTCTTTTACTTATGTTTAATGATTCAAGAATGTTATATATTAAGGATGCGATATTAATTTTATTAATATTTACTTTTTTTCTATTATCCTTTTATGCGACGTATTTATTATAATAAATGTGCGATGATAATCTTACTTTATGTTTATTTCCTTACGAGCGTATAATGCTGTCTTTAGGATACATCTACCACCTATTATTTCACGTCTCTTTACTAAGCAATTGCATAATATTTTTAATTCTTGGTTTTTATTGTAAACTTTATGATCTTGCTATGTTTTAGGATACGTTTTTTGTATTATTATTATTATTATTATTATTATTATTATTGATCGTTTTTATTAATGTATATGTCTTTACGAACAGATAATGCTAAGTCTGCAGAATACAGTTCATTCAATACATACATACGTATTAATAATTTTACTTCTGAGTTTACGTTTGTATCTATGTAAATTTCCTTATGGACCGATAATGCTATGTCTTTAGGATGGAATCCTTTATTTAAAATGCATTATGTCTTTTTATTACACGATTATGTAATGTATTTATTCCACTGTTTTTATATTTATAATTCATATTTCGACACAACTTTGTTTTAGGATACGATTTTTGTTTTCTTATTACTCAAGTATTGTTTATTTGATCTGAATATGCTATGTGTTTAATATTCTGCATTTAAGTTTACAATTGTTAACTATGTATATTTCCTTGTGAATAGATAATTCTATGTCTTTGGGATAAAACGATTCGTTCGAAATTCCCTATATTTTTTTTATTATTATATTATTGTCTTATTTTAACTTTCATAATGTATTTAAATCATCGTTCTTTTACTTATGTTTAATGATTCAAGAATGTTATATATTAAGGATGCGATATTAATTTTATTAATATTTACTTTTTTTTCTATTATCTTTTTATGCCATGTATTTATTATAATAAATGTGCGATGATAATCTTACTTTATGTTTATTTCCTTACGAGCGTATAATGCTATGTCTTTAGGATACATCTACCACGTATTATTTCAAGTCTCTTTATTGAGCAATTGCATAATATTTTTAATTCTTGGTTTTTATTATAAACTTTATGATCTTACTATGTTTTAGGATACGTTTTTTGTATTTTTATTATTATTATTATTATTATTACTGATCGTTTTTATTAATGTATATGTCTTTACGAACAGATAATGCTAAGTCTGCAGAATACAGTTCATTCAATACATACATACGTATTAATTATTTTACTTCTGAGTTTACGTTTGTATCTATGTAAAATTCCTTATGGACCGATAATGCTATGTCTTTAGGATGGAATCCTTTATTTAAAATGCATTATGTCTTTTTATTACACGATTATGTAATGTATTTATTCCACTGTTTTTTTATTTATAATTCATATTTCGACAAAACTTTGTTTTAGGATACGATTTTTGTTTTCTTATTACTCAAGTATTGTTTATTTGATCTGAATATGCTATGTGTTTAATATTCTGCATTTAAGTTTACAATTGTTAACTATGTATATTTCCTTGTGAATAGATAATTCTATGTCTTTGGGATAAAACGATTCGTTCGAAATTCCCTATATTTTTTTTATTATTATATTATTGTCTTATATTAACTTTCATAATGTATTTAAATCATCGTTCTTTTACTTATGTTTAATGATTCAAGAATGTTATATATTAAGGATGCGATATTAATTTTATTAATATTTACTTTTTTTCTATTATCCTTTTATGCGACGTATTTATTATAATAAATGTGCGATGATAATCTTACTTTATGTTTATTTCCTTACGAGCGTATAATGCTGTCTTTAGGATACATCTACCACCTATTATTTCACGTCTCTTTACTAAGCAATTGCATAATATTTTTAATTCTTGGTTTTTATTGTAAACTTTATGATCTTGCTATGTTTTAGGATACGTTTTTTGTATTATTATTATTATTATTATTATTATTATTATTGATCGTTTTTATTAATGTATATGTCTTTACGAACAGATAATGCTAAGTCTGCAGAATACAGTTCATTCAATACATACATACGTATTAATTATTTTACTTCTGAGTTTACGTTTGTATCTATGTAAAATTCCTTATGGACCGATAATGCTATGTCTTTAGGATGGAATCCTTTATTTAAAATGCATTTTGTCTTTTTATTACACGATTATGTAATGTATTTATTCCACTGTTTTTTTATTTATAATTCATATTTCGACAAAACTTTGTTTTAGGATACGATTTTTGTTTTCTTATTACTCAAGTATTGTTTATTTGATCTGAATATGCTATGTGTTTAATATTCTGCATTTAAGTTTACAATTGTTAACTATGTATATTTCCTTGTGAATAGATAATTCTATGTCTTTGGGATAAAACGATTCGTTCGAAATTCCCTATATTTTTTTTATTATTATATTATTGTCTTATATTAACTTTCATAATGTATTTAAATCATCGTTCTTTTACTTATGTTTAATGATTCAAGAATGTTATATATTAAGGATGCGATATTAATTTTATTAATATTTACTTTTTTTCTATTATCCTTTTATGCGACGTATTTATTATAATAAATGTGCGATGATAATCTTACTTTATGTTTATTTCCTTACGAGCGTATAATGCTGTCTTTAGGATACATCTACCACCTATTATTTCACGTCTCTTTACTAAGCAATTGCATAATATTTTTAATTCTTGGTTTTTATTGTAAACTCTATGATCTTGCTATGTTTTAGGATACGTTTTTTGTATTATTATTATTATTATTATTATTATTATTATTGATCGTTTTTATTAATGTATATGTCTTTACGAACAGATAATGCTAAGTCTGCAGAATACAGTTCATTCAATACATACATACGTATTAATAATTTTACTTCTGAGTTTACGTTTGTATCTATGTAAATTTCCTTATGGACCGATAATGCTATGTCTTTAGGATGGAATCCTTTATTTAAAATGCATTATGTCTTTTTATTACACGATTATGTAATGTATTTATTCCACTGTTTTTATATTTATAATTCATATTTCGACACAACTTTGTTTTAGGATACGATTTTTGTTTTCTTATTACTCAAGTATTGTTTATTTGATCTGAATATGCTATGTGTTTAATATTCTGCATTTAAGTTTACAATTGTTAACTATGTATATTTCCTTGTGAATAGATAATTCTATGTCTTTGGGATAAAACGATTCGTTCGAAATTCCCTATATTTTTTTTATTATTATATTATTGTCTTATATTAACTTTCATAATGTATTTAAATCATCGTTCTTTTACTTATGTTTAATGATTCAAGAATGTTATATATTAAGGATGCGATATTAATTTTATTAATATTTACTTTTTTTTCTATTATCTTTTTATGCCATGTATTTATTATAATAAATGTGCGATGATAATCTTACTTTATGTTTATTTCCTTACGAGCGTATAATGCTATGTCTTTAGGATACATCTACCACGTATTATTTCAAGTCTCTTTATTGAGCAATTGCATAATATTTTTAATTCTTGGTTTTTATTATAAACTTTATGATCTTACTATGTTTTAGGATACGTTTTTTGTATTTTTATTATTATTATTATTATTATTACTGATCGTTTTTATTAATGTATATGTCTTTACGAACAGATAATGCTAAGTCTGCAGAATACAGTTCATTCAATACATACATACGTATTAATTATTTTACTTCTGAGTTTACGTTTGTATCTATGTAAAATTCCTTATGGACCGATAATGCTATGTCTTTAGGATGGAATCCTTTATTTAAAATGCATTATGTCTTTTTATTACACGATTATGTAATGTATTTATTCCACTGTTTTTTTATTTATAATTCATATTTCGACAAAACTTTGTTTTAGGATACGATTTTTGTTTTCTTATTACTCAAGTATTGTTTATTTGATCTGAATATGCTATGTGTTTAATATTCTGCATTTAAGTTTACAATTGTTAACTATGTATATTTCCTTGTGAATAGATAATTCTATGTCTTTGGGATAAAACGATTCGTTCGAAATTCCCTATATTTTTTTTATTATTATATTATTGTCTTATATTAACTTTCATAATGTATTTAAATCATCGTTCTTTTACTTATGTTTAATGATTCAAGAATGTTATATATTAAGGATGCGATATTAATTTTATTAATATTTACTTTTTTTCTATTATCCTTTTATGCGACGTATTTATTATAATAAATGTGCGATGATAATCTTACTTTATGTTTATTTCCTTACGAGCGTATAATGCTGTCTTTAGGATACATCTACCACCTATTATTTCACGTCTCTTTACTAAGCAATTGCATAATATTTTTAATTCTTGGTTTTTATTGTAAACTTTATGATCTTGCTATGTTTTAGGATACGTTTTTTGTATTATTATTATTATTATTATTATTATTATTATTGATCGTTTTTATTAATGTATATGTCTTTACGAACAGATAATGCTAAGTCTGCAGAATACAGTTCATTCAATACATACATACGTATTAATAATTTTACTTCTGAGTTTACGTTTGTATCTATGTAAATTTCCTTATGGACCGATAATGCTATGTCTTTAGGATGGAATCCTTTATTTAAAATGCATTATGTCTTTTTATTACACGATTATGTAATGTATTTATTCCACTGTTTTTATATTTATAATTCATATTTCGACACAACTTTGTTTTAGGATACGATTTTTGTTTTCTTATTACTCAAGTATTGTTTATTTGATCTGAATATGCTATGTGTTTAATATTCTGCATTTAAGTTTACAATTGTTAACTATGTATATTTCCTTGTGAATAGATAATTCTATGTCTTTGGGATAAAACGATTCGTTCGAAATTCCCTATATTTTTTTTATTATTATATTATTGTCTTATATTAACTTTCATAATGTATTTAAATCATCGTTCTTTTACTTATGTTTAATGATTCAAGAATGTTATATATTAAGGATGCGATATTAATTTTATTAATATTTACTTTTTTTTCTATTATCTTTTTATGCCATGTATTTATTATAATAAATGTGCGATGATAATCTTACTTTATGTTTATTTCCTTACGAGCGTATAATGCTATGTCTTTAGGATACATCTACCACGTATTATTTCAAGTCTCTTTATTGAGCAATTGCATAATATTTTTAATTCTTGGTTTTTATTATAAACTTTATGATCTTACTATGTTTTAGGATACGTTTTTTGTATTTTTATTATTATTATTATTATTATTACTGATCGTTTTTATTAATGTATATGTCTTTACGAACAGATAATGCTAAGTCTGCAGAATACAGTTCATTCAATACATACATACGTATTAATTATTTTACTTCTGAGTTTACGTTTGTATCTATGTAAAATTCCTTATGGACCGATAATGCTATGTCTTTAGGATGGAATCCTTTATTTAAAATGCATTATGTCTTTTTATTACACGATTATGTAATGTATTTATTCCACTGTTTTTTTATTTATAATTCATATTTCGACAAAACTTTGTTTTAGGATACGATTTTTGTTTTCTTATTACTCAAGTATTGTTTATTTGATCTGAATATGCTATGTGTTTAATATTCTGCATTTAAGTTTACAATTGTTAACTATGTATATTTCCTTATGAATAGATAATTCTATGTCTTTGGGATAAAATTCGTTCGAAATTCCCTATATTTTTTTTATTATTATATTATTGTCTTATATTAACTTTCATAATGTATTTAAATCATCGTTCTTTTACTTATGTTTAATGATTCAAGAATGTTATATATTAAGGATGCGATATTAATTTTATTAATATTTACTTTTTTTCTATTATCCTTTTATGCGACGTATTTATTATAATAAATGTGCGATGATAATCTTACTTTATGTTTATTTCCTTACGAGCGTATAATGCTATGTCTTTAGGATACATCTACCACGTATTATTTCAAGTCTCTTTATTGAGCAATTGCATAATATTTTTAATTCTTGGTTTTTATTATAAACTTTATGATCTTACTATGTTTTAGGATACGTTTTTTGTATTTTTATTATTATTATTATTATTATTACTGATCGTTTTTATTAATGTATATGTCTTTACGAACAGATAATGCTAAGTCTGCAGAATACAGTTCATTCAATACATACATACGTATTAATTATTTTACTTCTGAGTTTACGTTTGTATCTATGTAAAATTCCTTATGGACCGATAATGCTATGTCTTTAGGATGGAATCCTTTATTTAAAATGCATTATGTCTTTTTATTACACGATTATGTAATGTATTTATTCCACTGTTTTTTTATTTATAATTCATATTTCGACAAAACTTTGTTTTAGGATACGATTTTTGTTTTCTTATTACTCAAGTATTGTTTATTTGATCTGAATATGCTATGTGTTTAATATTCTGCATTTAAGTTTACAATTGTTAACTATGTATATTTCCTTGTGAATAGATAATTCTATGTCTTTGGGATAAAACGATTCGTTCGAAATTCCCTATATTTTTTTTATTATTATATTATTGTCTTATATTAACTTTCATAATGTATTTAAATCATCGTTCTTTTACTTATGTTTAATGATTCAAGAATGTTATATATTAAGGATGCGATATTAATTTTATTAATATTTACTTTTTTTCTATTATCCTTTTATGCGACGTATTTATTATAATAAATGTGCGATGATAATCTTACTTTATGTTTATTTCCTTACGAGCGTATAATGCTGTCTTTAGGATACATCTACCACCTATTATTTCACGTCTCTTTACTAAGCAATTGCATAATGTTTTTATTTCTTGGTTTTTATTGTAAACTTTATGATCTTGCTATGTTTTAGGATACGTTTTTTGTATTATTATTATTATTATTATTATTATTGATCATTTTTATTAATTTATATGTCTTTACGAACAGATAATGCTAAGTCTGCAGAATACAGTTCATTCAATACATACATACGTATTAATAATTTTACTTCTGAGTTTACGTTTGTATCTATGTAAATTTCCTTATGGACCGATAATGCTATGTCTTTAGGATGGAATCCTTTATTTAAAATGCATTATGTCTTTTTATTACACGATTATGTAATGTATTTATTCCACTGTTTTTATATTTATAATTCATATTTCGACACAACTTTGTTTTAGGATACGATTTTTGTTTTCTTATTACTCAAGTATTGTTTATTTGATCTGAATATGCTATGTGTTTAATATTCTGCATTTAAGTTTACAATTGTTAACTATGTATATTTCCTTGTGAATAGATAATTCTATGTCTTTGGGATAAAACGATTCGTTCGAAATTCCCTATATTTTTTTTATTATTATATTATTGTCTTATTTTAACTTTCATAATGTATTTAAATCATCGTTCTTTTACTTATGTTTAATGATTCAAGAATGTTATATATTAAGGATGCGATATTAATTTTATTAATATTTACTTTTTTTTCTATTATCTTTTTATGCCATGTATTTATTATAATAAATGTGCGATGATAATCTTACTTTATGTTTATTTCCTTACGAGCGTATAATGCTATGTCTTTAGGATACATCTACCACGTATTATTTCAAGTCTCTTTATTGAGCAATTGCATAATATTTTTAATTCTTGGTTTTTATTATAAACTTTATGATCTTACTACGTTTTAGGATACGTTTTTTGTATTTTTATTATTATTATTATTATTATTACTGATCGTTTTTATTAATGTATATGTCTTTACGAACAGATAATGCTAAGTCTGCAGAATACAGTTCATTCAATACATACATACGTATTAATTATTTTACTTCTGAGTTTACGTTTGTATCTATGTAAAATTCCTTATGGACCGATAATGCTATGTCTTTAGGATGGAATCCTTTATTTAAAATGCATTATGTCTTTTTATTACACGATTATGTAATGTATTTATTCCACTGTTTTTTTATTTATAATTCATATTTCGACAAAACTTTGTTTTAGGATACGATTTTTGTTTTCTTATTACTCAAGTATTGTTTATTTGATCTGAATATGCTATGTGTTTAATATTCTGCATTTAAGTTTACAATTGTTAACTATGTATATTTCCTTGTGAATAGATAATTCTATGTCTTTGGGATAAAACGATTCGTTCGAAATTCCCTATATTTTTTTTATTATTATATTATTGTCTTATATTAACTTTCATAATGTATTTAAATCATCGTTCTTTTACTTATGTTTAATGATTCAAGAATGTTATATATTAAGGATGCGATATTAATTTTATTAATATTTACTTTTTTTCTATTATCCTTTTATGCGACGTATTTATTATAATAAATGTGCGATGATAATCTTACTTTATGTTTATTTCCTTACGAGCGTATAATGCTGTCTTTAGGATACATCTACCACCTATTATTTCACGTCTCTTTACTAAGCAATTGCATAATATTTTTAATTCTTGGTTTTTATTGTAAACTTTATGATCTTGCTATGTTTTAGGATACGTTTTTTGTATTATTATTATTATTATTATTATTATTATTATTGATCGTTTTTATTAATGTATATGTCTTTACGAACAGATAATGCTAAGTCTGCAGAATACAGTTCATTCAATACATACATACGTATTAATAATTTTACTTCTGAGTTTACGTTTGTATCTATGTAAATTTCCTTATGGACCGATAATGCTATGTCTTTAGGATGGAATCCTTTATTTAAAATGCATTATGTCTTTTTATTACACGATTATGTAATGTATTTATTCCACTGTTTTTATATTTATAATTCATATTTCGACACAACTTTGTTTTAGGATACGATTTTTGTTTTCTTATTACTCAAGTATTGTTTATTTGATCTGAATATGCTATGTGTTTAATATTCTGCATTTAAGTTTACAATTGTTAACTATGTATATTTCCTTGTGAATAGATAATTCTATGTCTTTGGGATAAAACGATTCGTTCGAAATTCCCTATATTTTTTTTATTATTATATTATTGTCTTATTTTAACTTTCATAATGTATTTAAATCATCGTTCTTTTACTTATGTTTAATGATTCAAGAATGTTATATATTAAGGATGCGATATTAATTTTATTAATATTTACTTTTTTTTCTATAATCTTTTTATGCCATGTATTTATTATAATAAATGTGCGATGATAATCTTACTTTATGTTTATTTCCTTACGAGCGTATAATGCTATGTCTTTAGGATACATCTACCACGTATTATTTCAAGTCTCTTTATTGAGCAATTGCATAATATTTTTAATTCTTGGTTTTTATTATAAACTTTATGATCTTACTATGTTTTAGGATACGTTTTTTGTATTTTTATTATTATTATTATTATTATTACTGATCGTTTTTATTAATGTATATGTCTTTACGAACAGATAATGCTAAGTCTGCAGAATACAGTTCATTCAATACATACATACGTATTAATTATTTTACTTCTGAGTTTACGTTTGTATCTATGTAAAATTCCTTATGGACCGATAATGCTATGTCTTTAGGATGGAATCCTTTATTTAAAATGCATTATGTCTTTTTATTACACGATTATGTAATGTATTTATTCCACTGTTTTTATATTTATAATTCATATTTCGACACAACTTTGTTTTAGGATACGATTTTTGTTTTCTTATTACTCAAGTATTGTTTATTTGATCTGAATATGCTATGTGTTTAATATTCTGCATTTAAGTTTACAATTGTTAACTATGTATATTTCCTTGTGAATAGATAATTCTATGTCTTTGGGATAAAACGATTCGTTCGAAATTCCCTATATTTTTTTTATTATTATATTATTGTCTTATATTAACTTTCATAATGTATTTAAATCATCGTTCTTTTACTTATGTTTAATGATTCAAGAATGTTATATATTAAGGATGCGATATTAATTTTATTAATATTTACTTTTTTTTCTATTATCTTTTTATGCCATGTATTTATTATAATAAATGTGCGATGATAATCTTACTTTATGTTTATTTCCTTACGAGCGTATAATGCTATGTCTTTAGGATACATCTACCACGTATTATTTCAAGTCTCTTTATTGAGCAATTGCATAATATTTTTAATTCTTGGTTTTTATTATAAACTTTATGATCTTACTATGTTTTAGGATACGTTTTTTGTATTTTTATTATTATTATTATTATTATTACTGATCGTTTTTATTAATGTATATGTCTTTACGAACAGATAATGCTAAGTCTGCAGAATACAGTTCATTCAATACATACATACGTATTAATTATTTTACTTCTGAGTTTACGTTTGTATCTATGTAAATTTCCTTATGGACCGATAATGCTATGTCTTTAGGATGGAATCCTTTATTTAAAATGCATTATGTCTTTTTATTACACGATTATGTAATGTATTTATTCCACTGTTTTTATATTTATAATTCATATTTCGACACAACTTTGTTTTAGGATACGATTTTTGTTTTCTTATTACTCAAGTATTGTTTATTTGATCTGAATATGCTATGTGTTTAATATTCTGCATTTAAGTTTACAATTGTTAACTATGTATATTTCCTTGTGAATAGATAATTCTATGTCTTTGGGATAAAAGGATTCGTTCGAAATTCCCTATATTTTTTTTATTATTATATTATTGTCTTATATTAACTTTCATAATGTATTTAAATCATCGTTCTTTTACTTATGTTTAATGATTCAAGAATGTTATATATTAAGGATGCGATATTAATTTTATTAATATTTACTTTTTTTCTATTATCCTTTTATGCGACGTATTTATTATAATAAATGTGCGATGATAATCTTACTTTATGTTTATTTCCTTACGAGCGTATAATGCTATGTCTTTAGGATACATCTACCACGTATTATTTCAAGTCTCTTTATTGAGCAATTGCATAATATTTTTAATTCTTGGTTTTTATTATAAACTTTATGATCTTACTATGTTTTAGGATACGTTTTTTGTATTTTTATTATTATTATTATTATTATTACTGATCGTTTTTATTAATGTATATGTCTTTACGAACAGATAATGCTAAGTCTGCAGAATACAGTTCATTCAATACATACATACGTATTAATTATTTTACTTCTGAGTTTACGTTTGTATCTATGTAAAATTCCTTATGGACCGATAATGCTATGTCTTTAGGATGGAATCCTTTATTTAAAATGCATTATGTCTTTTTATTACACGATTATGTAATGTATTTATTCCACTGTTTTTTTATTTATAATTCATATTTCGACAAAACTTTGTTTTAGGATACGATTTTTGTTTTCTTATTACTCAAGTATTGTTTATTTGATCTGAATATGCTATGTGTTTAATATTCTGCATTTAAGTTTACAATTGTTAACTATGTATATTTCCTTGTGAATAGATAATTCTATGTCTTTGGGATAAAACGATTCGTTCGAAATTCCCTATATTTTTTTTATTATTATATTATTGTCTTATATTAACTTTCATAATGTATTTAAATCATCGTTCTTTTACTTATGTTTAATGATTCAAGAATGTTATATATTAAGGATGCGATATTAATTTTATTAATATTTACTTTTTTTCTATTATCCTTTTATGCGACGTATTTATTATAATAAATGTGCGATGATAATCTTACTTTATGTTTATTTCCTTACGAGCGTATAATGCTGTCTTTAGGATACATCTACCACCTATTATTTCACGTCTCTTTACTAAGCAATTGCATAATATTTTTAATTCTTGGTTTTTATTGTAAACTTTATGATCTTGCTATGTTTTAGGATACGTTTTTTGTATTATTATTATTATTATTATTATTATTATTATTATTGATCGTTTTTATTAATGTATATGTCTTTACGAACAGATAATGCTAAGTCTGCAGAATACAGTTCATTCAATACATACATACGTATTAATAATTTTACTTCTGAGTTTACGTTTGTATCGATGTAAATTTCCTTATGGACCGATAATGCTATGTCTTTAGGATGAAATCCTTTATTTAAAATGCATTATGTCTTTTTATTACACGATTATGTAATGTATTTATTCCACTGTTTTTATATTTATAATTCATATTTCGACACAACTTTGTTTTAGGATACGATTTTTGTTTTCTTATTACTCAAGTATTGTTTATTTGATCTGAATATGCTATGTGTTTAATATTCTGCATTTAAGTTTACAATTGTTAACTATGTATATTTCCTTGTGAATAGATAATTCTATGTCTTTGGGATAAAACGATTCGTTCGAAATTCCCTATATTTTTTTTATTATTATATTATTGTCTTATTTTAACTTTCATAATGTATTTAAATCATCGTTCTTTTACTTATGTTTAATGATTCAAGAATGTTATATATTAAGGATGCGATATTAATTTTATTAATATTTACTTTTTTTTCTATTATCTTTTTATGCCATGTATTTATTATAATAAATGTGCGATGATAATCTTACTTTATGTTTATTTCCTTACGAGCGTATAATGCTATGTCTTTAGGATACATCTACCACGTATTATTTCAAGTCTCTTTATTGAGCAATTGCATAATATTTTTAATTCTTGGTTTTTATTATAAACTTTATGATCTTACTATGTTTTAGGATACGTTTTTTGTATTTTTATTATTATTATTATTATTATTACTGATCGTTTTTATTAATGTATATGTCTTTACGAACAGATAATGCTAAGTCTGCAGAATACAGTTCATTCAATACATACATACGTATTAATTATTTTACTTCTGAGTTTACGTTTGTATCTATGTAAAATTCCTTATGGACCGATAATGCTATGTCTTTAGGATGGAATCTTTTATTTAAAATGCATTATGTCTTTTTATTACACGATTATGTAATGTATTTATTCCACTGTTTTTTTATTTATAATTCATATTTCGACAAAACTTTGTTTTAGGATACGATTTTTGTTTTCTTATTACTCAAGTATTGTTTATTTGATCTGAATATGCTATGTGTTTAATATTCTGCATTTAAGTTTACAATTGTTAACTATGTATATTTCCTTGTGAATAGATAATTCTATGTCTTTGGGATAAAACGATTCGTTCGAAATTCCCTATATTTTTTTTATTATTATATTATTGTCTTATTTTAACTTTCATAATGTATTTAAATCATCGTTCTTTTACTTATGTTTAATGATTCAAGAATGTTATATATTAAGGATGCGATATTAATTTTATTAATATTTACTTTTTTTTCTATTATCTTTTTATGCCATGTATTTATTATAATAAATGTGCGATGATAATCTTACTTTATGTTTATTTCCTTACGAGCGTATAATGCTATGTCTTTAGGATACATCTACCACGTATTATTTCAAGTCTCTTTATTGAGCAATTGCATAATATTTTTAATTCTTGGTTTTTATTATAAACTTTATGATCTTACTATGTTTTAGGATACGTTTTTTGTATTTTTATTATTATTATTATTATTATTACTGATCGTTTTTATTAATGTATATGTCTTTACGAACAGATAATGCTAAGTCTGCAGAATACAGTTCATTCAATACATACATACGTATTAATTATTTTACTTCTGAGTTTACGTTTGTATCTATGTAAAATTCCTTATGGACCGATAATGCTATGTCTTTAGGATGGAATCCTTTATTTAAAATGCATTATGTCTTTTTATTACACGATTATGTAATGTATTTATTCCACTGTTTTTTTATTTATAATTCATATTTCGACAAAACTTTGTTTTAGGATACGATTTTTGTTTTCTTATTACTCAAGTATTGTTTATTTGATCTGAATATGCTATGTGTTTAATATTCTGCATTTAAGTTTACAATTGTTAACTATGTATATTTCCTTGTGAATAGATAATTCTATGTCTTTGGGATAAAACGATTCGTTCGAAATTCCCTATATTTTTTTTATTATTATATTATTGTCTTATATTAACTTTCATAATGTATTTAAATCATCGTTCTTTTACTTATGTTTAATGATTCAAGAATGTTATATATTAAGGATGCGATATTAATTTTATTAATATTTACTTTTTTTCTATTATCCTTTTATGCGACGTATTTATTATAATAAATGTGCGATGATAATCTTACTTTATGTTTATTTCCTTACGAGCGTATAATGCTGTCTTTAGGATACATCTACCACCTATTATTTCACGTCTCTTTACTAAGCAATTGCATAATATTTTTAATTCTTGGTTTTTATTGTAAACTTTATGATCTTGCTATGTTTTAGGATACGTTTTTTGTATTATTATTATTATTATTATTATTATTATTATTGATCGTTTTTATTAATGTATATGTCTTTACGAACAGATAATGCTAAGTCTGCAGAATACAGTTCATTCAATACATACATACGTATTAATAATTTTACTTCTGAGTTTACGTTTGTATCTATGTAAACTTCCTTATGGACCGATAATGCTATGTCTTTAGGATGGAATCCTTTATTTAAAATGCATTATGTCTTTTTATTACACGATTATGTAATGTATTTATTCCACTGTTTTTATATTTATAATTCATATTTCGACACAACTTTGTTTTAGGATACGATTTTTGTTTTCTTATTACTCAAGTATTGTTTATTTGATCTGAATATGCTATGTGTTTAATATTCTGCATTTAAGTTTACAATTGTTAACTATGTATATTTCCTTGTGAATAGATAATTCTATGTCTTTGGGATAAAACGATTCGTTCGAAATTCCCTATATTTTTTTTATTATTATATTATTGTCTTATTTTAACTTTCATAATGTATTTAAATCATCGTTCTTTTACTTATGTTTAATGATTCAAGAATGTTATATATTAAGGATGCGATATTAATTTTATTAATATTTACTTTTTTTTCTATTATCTTTTTATGCCATGTATTTATTATAATAAATGTGCGATGATAATCTTACTTTATGTTTATTTCCTTACGAGCGTATAATGCTATGTCTTTAGGATACATCTACCACGTATTATTTCACGTCTCTTTATTAAGCAATTGCATAATATTTTTAATTCTTGGTTTTTATTGTAAACTTTATGATCTTGCTATGTTTTAGGATACGTTTTTTGTATTATTATTATTATTATTATTATTATTATTATTATTATTGATCGTTTTTATTAATGTATATGTCTTTACGAACAGATAATGCTAAGTCTGCAGAATACAGTTCATTCAATACATACATACGTATTAATTATTTTACTTCTGAGTTTACGTTTGTATCTATGTAAAATTCCTTATGGACCGATAATGCTATGTCTTTAGGATGGACTCCTTTATTTAAAATGCCTTATGTCTTTTTATTACACGATTATGTAATGTATTTATTCCACTGTTTTTATATTTATAATACATATTTCGACAAAACTTTGTTTTAGGATACGATTTTTGTTTTGTTATTACTCAAGTATTGTTTATTTGATCTGAATATGCTATGTGTTTAATATTCTGCATTTAAGTTTACAATTGTTAACTATGTATATTTCCTTGTGAATAGATAATTCTATGTCTTTGGGATAAAACTATTCGTTCGAAATTCCCTATATTTTTTTTATTATTATATTATTGTCTTATTTTAACTTTCATAATGTATTTAATTCATCGTTCTTTTACTTATGTTTAATGATTCAAGAATGTTATATATTAAGGATGCGATATTAATTTTATTAATATTTACTTTTTTTTCTATTATCTTTTTATGCTATGTATTTATTATAATAAATGTGCGATGAAAATCTTACTTTATGTTTATTTCCTTACGAGCGTATAATGCTATGTCTTTAGGATACATATACCACGTATTATTTCACGTCTCTTTATTTGCATAATAATTGCATAATATTTTTATTTCTTGGTTTTTATTATAAACTTTATGATCTTAGTATGTTTTAGGATACGTTTTTTGTATAATTATTAATATTATTTTTATTATTACTATTGATCGTTTTTATTAATGTATATGTTTTTACGAACAGATAATGCTAAGTCTGCAGAATACAGTTCATTCAATACATACATACGTATTAATAATTTTACTTCTGAGTTTACGTTTGTATCTATGTAAATTTCCTTATGGACCGATAATGCTATGTCTTTAGGATGGAATCCTTTATTTAAAATGCATTATGTCTTTTTATTACACGATTATGTAATGTATTTATTCCACTGTTTTTATATTTATAATTCGTATTTCGACAAAACTTTGTTTTAGGATACGATTTTTGTTTTCTTATTACTCAAGTATTGTTTATTTGATCTGAATATGCTATGTGTTTAATATTCTGCATTTAAGTTTACAATTGTTAACTATGTATATTTCCTTATGAATAGATAATTCTATGTCTTTGGGATAAAATTCGTTCGAAATTCCCTATATTTTTTTTATTATTATATTATTGTCTTATATTAACTTTCATAATGTATTTAAATCATCGTTCTTTTACTTATGTTTAATGATTCAAGAATGTTATATATTAAGGATGCGATATTAATATATAAATATTACTTTTTTTCTATTATCCTTTTATGCGACGTATTTATTATAATAAATGTGCGATGATAATCTTACTTTATGTTTATTTCCTTACGAGCGTATAATGCTATGTCTTTAGGATACATCTACCACGTATTATTTCAAGTCTCTTTATTGAGCAATTGCATAATATTTTTAATTCTTGGTTTTTATTGTAAACTTTATGATCTTACTATGTTTTAGGATACGTTTTTTGTATTTTTATTATTATTATTATTATTATTACTGATCGTTTTTATTAATGTATATGTCTTTACGAACAGATAATGCTAAGTCTGCAGAATACAGTTCATTCAATACATACATACGTATTAATTATTTTACTTCTGAGTTTACGTTTGTATCTATGTAAAATTCCTTATGGACCGATAATGCTATGTCTTTAGGATGGAATCCTTTATTTAAAATGCATTATGTCTTTTTATTACACGATTATGTAATGTATTTATTCCACTGTTTTTTTATTTATAATTCATATTTCGACAAAACTTTGTTTTAGGATACGATTTTTGTTTTCTTATTACTCAAGTATTGTTTATTTGATCTGAATATGCTATGTGTTTAATATTCTGCATTTAAGTTTACAATTGTTAACTATGTATATTTCCTTGTGAATAGATAATTCTATGTCTTTGGGATAAAACGATTCGTTCGAAATTCCCTATATTTTTTTTATTATTATATTGTCTTATTTTAACTTTCATAATGTATTTAAATCATCGTTCTTTTACTTATGTTTAATGATTCAAGCATGTTATATATTAAGGATGCGATATTAATTTTATTAATATTTACTTTTTTTCTATTATCCTTTTATGCGACGTATTTATTATAATAAATGTGCGATGATAATCTTACTTTATGTTTATTTCCTTACGAGCGTATAATGCTATGTCTTTAGGATACATCTACCACGTATTATTTCAAGTCTCTTTATTGAGCAATTGCATAATATTTTTAATTCTTGGTTTTTATTATAAACTTTATGATCTTACTATGTTTTAGGATACGTTTTTTGTATTTTTATTATTATTATTATTATTATTACTGATCGTTTTTATTAATGTATATGTCTTTACGAACAGATAATGCTAAGTCTGCAGAATACAGTTCATTCAATACATACATACGTATTAATTATTTTACTTCTGAGTTTACGTTTGTATCTATGTAAAATTCCTTATGGACCGATAATGCTATGTCTTTAGGATGGAATCCTTTATTTAAAATGCATTATGTCTTTTTATTACACGATTATGTAATGTATTTATTCCACTGTTTTTTTATTTATAATTCATATTTCGACAAAACTTTGTTTTAGGATACGATTTTTGTTTTCTTATTACTCAAGTATTGTTTATTTGATCTGAATATGCTATGTGTTTAATATTCTGCATTTAAGTTTACAATTGTTAACTATGTATATTTCCTTGTGAATAGATAATTCTATGTCTTTGGGATAAAACGATTCGTTCGAAATTCCCTATATTTTTTTTATTATTATATTATTGTCTTATATTAACTTTCATAATGTATTTAAATCATCGTTCTTTTACTTATGTTTAATGATTCAAGAATGTTATATATTAAGGATGCGATATTAATTTTATTAATATTTACTTTTTTTCTATTATCCTTTTATGCGACGTATTTATTATAATAAATGTGCGATGATAATCTTACTTTATGTTTATTTCCTTACGAGCGTATAATGCTGTCTTTAGGATACATCTACCACCTATTATTTCACGTCTCTTTACTAAGCAATTGCATAATATTTTTAATTCTTGGTTTTTATTGTAAACTTTATGATCTTGCTATGTTTTAGGATACGTTTTTTGTATTATTATTATTATTATTATTATTATTATTATTGATCGTTTTTATTAATGTATATGTCTTTACGAACAGATAATGCTAAGTCTGCAGAATACAGTTCATTCAATACATACATACGTATTAATAATTTTACTTCTGAGTTTACGTTTGTATCTATGTAAATTTCCTTATGGACCGATAATGCTATGTCTTTAGGATGGAATCCTTTATTTAAAATGCATTATGTCTTTTTATTACACGATTATGTAATGTATTTATTCCACTGTTTTTATATTTATAATTCATATTTCGACACAACTTTGTTTTAGGATACGATTTTTGTTTTCTTATTACTCAAGTATTGTTTATTTGATCTGAATATGCTATGTGTTTAATATTCTGCATTTAAGTTTACAATTGTTAACTATGTATATTTCCTTGTGAATAGATAATTCTATGTCTTTGGGATAAAACGATTCGTTCGAAATTCCCTATATTTTTTTTATTATTATATTATTGTCTTATTTTAACTTTCATAATGTATTTAAATCATCGTTCTTTTACTTATGTTTAATGATTCAAGAATGTCATATATTAAGGATGCGATATTAATTTTATTAATATTTACTTTTTTTTCTATTATCTTTTTATGCCATGTATTTATTATAATAAATGTGCGATGATAATCTTACTTTATGTTTATTTCCTTACGAGCGTATAATGCTATGTCTTTAGGATACATCTACCACGTATTATTTCAAGTCTCTTTATTGAGCAATTGCATAATATTTTTAATTCTTGGTTTTTATTATAAACTTTATGATCTTACTATGTTTTAGGATACGTTTTTTGTATTTTTATTATTATTATTATTATTATTATTACTGATCGTTTTTATTAATGTATATGTCTTTACGAACAGATAATGCTAAGTCTGCAGAATACAGTTCATTCAATACATACATACGTATTAATTATTTTACTTCTGAGTTTACGTTTGTATCTATGTAAAATTCCTTATGGACCGATAATGCTATGTCTTTAGGATGGAATCCTTTATTTAAAATGCATTATGTCTTTTTATTACACGATTATGTAATGTATTTATTCCACTGTTTTTTTATTTATAATTCATATTTCGACAAAACTTTGTTTTAGGATACGATTTTTGTTTTCTTATTACTCAAGTATTGTTTATTTGATCTGAATATGCTATGTGTTTAATATTCTGCATTTAAGTTTACAATTGTTAACTATGTATATTTCCTTGTGAATAGATAATTCTATGTCTTTGGGATAAAACGATTCGTTCGAAATTCCCTATATTTTTTTTATTATTATATTATTGTCTTATATTAACTTTCATAATGTATTTAAATCATCGTTCTTTTACTTATGTTTAATGATTCAAGAATGTTATATATTAAGGATGCGATATTAATTTTATTAATATTTACTTTTTTTCTATTATCCTTTTATGCGACGTATTTATTATAATAAATGTGCGATGATAATCTTACTTTATGTTTATTTCCTTACGAGCGTATAATGCTGTCTTTAGGATACATCTACCACCTATTATTTCACGTCTCTTTACTAAGCAATTGCATAATATTTTTAATTCTTGGTTTTTATTGTAAACTTTATGATCTTGCTATGTTTTAGGATACGTTTTTTGTATTATTATTATTATTATTATTATTATTATTATTGATCGTTTTTATTAATGTATATGTCTTTACGAACAGATAATGCTAAGTCTGCAGAATACAGTTCATTCAATACATACATACGTATTAATAATTTTACTTCTGAGTTTACGTTTGTATCTATGTAAATTTCCTTATGGACCGATAATGCTATGTCTTTAGGATGGAATCCTTTATTTAAAATGCATTATGTCTTTTTATTACACGATTATGTAATGTATTTATTCCACTGTTTTTATATTTATAATTCATATTTCGACACAACTTTGTTTTAGGATACGATTTTTGTTTTCTTATTACTCAAGTATTGTTTATTTGATCTGAATATGCTATGTGTTTAATATTCTGCATTTAAGTTTACAATTGTTAACTATGTATATTTCCTTGTGAATAGATAATTCTATGTCTTTGGGATAAAACGATTCGTTCGAAATTCCCTATATTTTTTTTATTATTATATTATTGTCTTATTTTAACTTTCATAATGTATTTAAATCATCGTTCTTTTACTTATGTTTAATGATTCAAGAATGTTATATATTAAGGATGCGATATTAATTTTATTAATATTTACTTTTTTTTCTATTATCTTTTTATGCCATGTATTTATTATAATAAATGTGCGATGATAATCTTACTTTATGTTTATTTCCTTACGAGCGTATAATGCTATGTCTTTAGGATACATCTACCACGTATTATTTCAAGTCTCTTTATTGAGCAATTGCATAATATTTTTAATTCTTGGTTTTTATTATAAACTTTATGATCTTACTATGTTTTAGGATACGTTTTTTGTATTTTTATTATTATTATTATTATTATTACTGATCGTTTTTATTAATGTATATGTCTTTACGAACAGATAATGCTAAGTCTGCAGAATACAGTTCATTCAATACATACATACGTATTAATTATTTTACTTCTGAGTTTACGTTTGTATCTATGTAAAATTCCTTATGGACCGATAATGCTATGTCTTTAGGATGGAATCCTTTATTTAAAATGCATTATGTCTTTTTATTACACGATTATGTAATGTATTTATTCCACTGTTTTTTTATTTATAATTCATATTTCGACAAAACTTTGTTTTAGGATACGATTTTTGTTTTCTTATTACTCAAGTATTGTTTATTTGATCTGAATATGCTATGTGTTTAATATTCTGCATTTAAGTTTACAATTGTTAACTATGTATATTTCCTTATGAATAGATAATTCTATGTCTTTGGGATAAAATTCGTTCGAAATTCCCTATATTTTTTTTATTATTATATTATTGTCTTATATTAACTTTCATAATGTATTTAAATCATCGTTCTTTTACTTATGTTTAATGATTCAAGAATGTTATATATTAAGGATGCGATATTAATTTTATTAATATTTACTTTTTTTCTATTATCCTTTTATGCGACGTATTTATTATAATAAATGTGCGATGATAATCTTACTTTATGTTTATTTCCTTACGAGCGTATAATGCTATGTCTTTAGGATACATCTACCACGTATTATTTCAAGTCTCTTTATTGAGCAATTGCATAATATTTTTAATTCTTGGTTTTTATTATAAACTTTATGATCTTACTATGTTTTAGGATACGTTTTTTGTATTTTTATTATTATTATTATTATTATTACTGATCGTTTTTATTAATGTATATGTCTTTACGAACAGATAATGCTAAGTCTGCAGAATACAGTTCATTCAATACATACATACGTATTAATTATTTTACTTCTGAGTTTACGTTTGTATCTATGTAAAATTCCTTATGGACCGATAATGCTATGTCTTTAGGATGGAATCCTTTATTTAAAATGCATTATGTCTTTTTATTACACGATTATGTAATGTATTTATTCCACTGTTTTTTTATTTATAATTCATATTTCGACAAAACTTTGTTTTAGGATACGATTTTTGTTTTCTTATTACTCAAGTATTGTTTATTTGATCTGAATATGCTATGTGTTTAATATTCTGCATTTAAGTTTACAATTGTTAACTATGTATATTTCCTTGTGAATAGATAATTCTATGTCTTTGGGATAAAACGATTCGTTCGAAATTCCCTATATTTTTTTTATTATTATATTATTGTCTTATATTAACTTTCATAATGTATTTAAATCATCGTTCTTTTACTTATGTTTAATGATTCAAGAATGTTATATATTAAGGATGCGATATTAATTTTATTAATATTTACTTTTTTTCTATTATCCTTTTATGCGACGTATTTATTATAATAAATGTGCGATGATAATCTTACTTTATGTTTATTTCCTTACGAGCGTATAATGCTGTCTTTAGGATACATCTACCACCTATTATTTCACGTCTCTTTACTAAGCAATTGCATAATATTTTTAATTCTTGGTTTTTATTGTAAACTTTATGATCTTGCTATGTTTTAGGATACGTTTTTTGTATTATTATTATTATTATTATTATTATTATTATTATTGATCGTTTTTATTAATGTATATGTCTTTACGAACAGATAATGCTAAGTCTGCAGAATACAGTTCATTCAATACATACATACGTATTAATAATTTTACTTCTGAGTTTACGTTTGTATCTATGTAAATTTCCTTATGGACCGATAATGCTATGTCTTTAGGATGGAATCCTTTATTTAAAATGCATTATGTCTTTTTATTACACGATTATGTAATGTATTTATTCCACTGTTTTTATATTTATAATTCATATTTCGACACAACTTTGTTTTAGGATACGATTTTTGTTTTCTTATTACTCAAGTATTGTTTATTTGATCTGAATATGCTATGTGTTTAATATTCTGCATTTAAGTTTACAATTGTTAACTATGTATATTTCCTTGTGAATAGATAATTCTATGTCTTTGGGATAAAACGATTCGTTCGAAATTCCCTATATTTTTTTTATTATTATATTATGGTCTTATTTTAACTTTCATAATGTATTTAAATCATCGTTCTTTTACTTATGTTTAATGATTCAAGAATGTTATATATTAAGGATGCGATATTAATTTTATTAATATTTACTTTTTTTTCTATTATCTTTTTATGCCATGTATTTATTATAATAAATGTGCGATGATAATCTTACTTTATGTTTATTTCCTTACGAGCGTATAATGCTATGTCTTTAGGATACATCTACCACGTATTATTTCAAGTCTCTTTATTGAGCAATTGCATAATATTTTTAATTCTTGGTTTTTATTATAAACTTTATGATCTTACTATGTTTTAGGATACGTTTTTTGTATTTTTATTATTATTATTATTATTATTACTGATCGTTTTTATTAATGTATATGTCTTTACGAACAGATAATGCTAAGTCTGCAGAATACAGTTCATTCAATACATACATACGTATTAATTATTTTACTTCTGAGTTTACGTTTGTATCTATGTAAAATTCCTTATGGACCGATAATGCTATGTCTTTAGGATGGAATCCTTTATTTAAAATGCATTATGTCTTTTTATTACACGATTATGTAATGTATTTATTCCACTGTTTTTTTATTTATAATTCATATTTCGACAAAACTTTGTTTTAGGATACGATTTTTGTTTTCTTATTACTCAAGTATTGTTTATTTGATCTGAATATGCTATGTGTTTAATATTCTGCATTTAAGTTTACAATTGTTAACTATGTATATTTCCTTGTGAATAGATAATTCTATGTCTTTGGGATAAAACGATTCGTTTCGAAATTCCCTATATTTTTTTTATTATTATATTATTGTCTTATTTTAACTTTCATAATGTATTTAAATCATCGTTCTTTTACTTATGTTTAATGATTCAAGAATGTTATATATTAAGGATGCGATATTAATTTTATTAATATTTACTTTTTTTCTATTATCCTTTTATGCGACGTATTTATTATAATAAATGTGCGATGATAATCTTACTTTATGTTTATTTCCTTACGAGCGTATAATGCTGTCTTTAGGATACATCTACCACCTATTATTTCACGTCTCTTTACTAAGCAATTGCATAATATTTTTAATTCTTGGTTTTTATTGTAAACTTTATGATCTTGCTATGTTTTAGGATACGTTTTTTGTATTATTATTATTATTATTATTATTATTATTATTATTGATCGTTTTTATTAATGTATATGTCTTTACGAACAGATAATGCTAAGTCTGCAGAATACAGTTCATTCAATACATACATACGTATTAATAATTTTACTTCTGAGTTTACGTTTGTATCTATGTAAATTTCCTTATGGACCGATAATGCTATGTCTTTAGGATGGAATCCTTTATTTAAAATGCATTATGTCTTTTTATTACACGATTATGTAATGTATTTATTCCACTGTTTTTATATTTATAATTCATATTTCGACACAACTTTGTTTTAGGATACGATTTTTGTTTTCTTATTACTCAAGTATTGTTTATTTGATCTGAATATGCTATGTGTTTAATATTCTGCATTTAAGTTTACAATTGTTAACTATGTATATTTCCTTGTGAATAGATAATTCTATGTCTTTGGGATAAAACGATTCGTTCGAAATTCCCTATATTTTTTTTATTATTATATTATGGTCTTATTTTAACTTTCATAATGTATTTAAATCATCGTTCTTTTACTTATGTTTAATGATTCAAGAATGTTATATATTAAGGATGCGATATTAATTTTATTAATATTTACTTTTTTTTCTATTATCTTTTTATGCCATGTATTTATTATAATAAATGTGCGATGATAATCTTACTTTATGTTTATTTCCTTACGAGCGTATAATGCTATGTCTTTAGGATACATCTACCACGTATTATTTCAAGTCTCTTTATTGAGCAATTGCATAATATTTTTAATTCTTGGTTTTTATTATAAACTTTATGATCTTACTATGTTTTAGGATACGTTTTTTGTATTTTTATTATTATTATTATTATTATTACTGATCGTTTTTATTAATGTATATGTCTTTACGAACAGATAATGCTAAGTCTGCAGAATACAGTTCATTCAATACATACATACGTATTAATTATTTTACTTCTGAGTTTACGTTTGTATCTATGTAAAATTCCTTATGGACCGATAATGCTATGTCTTTAGGATGGAATCCTTTATTTAAAATGCATTATGTCTTTTTATTACACGATTATGTAATGTATTTATTCCACTGTTTTTTTATTTATAATTCATATTTCGACAAAACTTTGTTTTAGGATACGATTTTTGTTTTCTTATTACTCAAGTATTGCTTATTTGATCTGAATATGCTATGTGTTTAATATTCTGCATTTAAGTTTACAATTGTTAACTATGTATATTTCCTTGTGAATAGATAATTCTATGTCTTTGGGATAAAACGATTCGTTTCGAAATTCCCTATATTTTTTTTATTATTATATTATTGTCTTATTTTAACTTTCATAATGTATTTAAATCATCGTTCTTTTACTTATGTTTAATGATTCAAGAATGTTATATATTAAGGATGCGATATTAATTTTATTAATATTTACTTTTTTTCTATTATCCTTTTATGCGACGTATTTATTATAATAAATGTGCGATGATAATCTTACTTTATGTTTATTTCCTTACGAGCGTATAATGCTGTCTTTAGGATACATCTACCACCTATTATTTCACGTCTCTTTACTAAGCAATTGCATAATATTTTTAATTCTTGGTTTTTATTGTAAACTTTATGATCTTGCTATGTTTTAGGATACGTTTTTTGTATTATTATTATTATTATTATTATTATTATTATTGATCGTTTTTATTAATGTATATGTCTTTACGAACAGATAATGCTAAGTCTGCAGAATACAGTTCATTCAATACATACATACGTATTAATAATTTTACTTCTGAGTTTACGTTTGTATCTATGTAAATTTCCTTATGGACCGATAATGCTATGTCTTTAGGATGGAATCCTTCATTTAAAATGCATTATGTGTTTTTATTACACGATTATGTAATGTATTTATTCCACTGTTTTTATATTTATAATTCATATTTCGACACAACTTTGTTTTAGGATACGATTTTTGTTTTCTTATTACTCAAGTATTGTTTATTTGATCTGAATATGCTATGTGTTTAATATTCTGCATTTAAGTTTACAATTGTTAACTATGTATATTTCCTTGTGAATAGATAATTCTATGTCTTTGGGATAAAACGATTCGTTCGAAATTCCCTATATTTTTTTTATTATTATATTATTGTCTTATTTTAACTTTCATAATGTATTTAAATCATCGTTCTTTTACTTATGTTTAATGATTCAAGAATGTTATATATTAAGGATGCGATATTAATTTTATTAATATTTACTTTTTTTTCTATTATCTTTTTATGCCATGTATTTATTATAATAAATGTGCGATGATAATCTTACTTTATGTTTATTTCCTTACGAGCGTATAATGCTATGTCTTTAGGATACATCTACCACGTATTATTTCAAGTCTCTTTATTGAGCAATTGCATAATATTTTTAATTCTTGGTTTTTATTATAAACTTTATGATCTTACTATGTTTTAGGATACGTTTTTTGTATTTTTATTATTATTATTATTATTATTACTGATCGTTTTTATTAATGTATATGTCTTTACGAACAGATAATGCTAAGTCTGCAGAATACAGTTCATTCAATACATACATACGTATTAATTATTTTACTTCTGAGTTTACGTTTGTATCTATGTAAAATTCCTTATGGACCGATAATGCTATGTCTTTAGGATGGAATCCTTTATTTAAAATGCATTATGTCTTTTTATTACACGATTATGTAATGTATTTATTCCACTGTTTTTTTATTTATAATTCATATTTCGACAAAACTTTGTTTTAGGATACGATTTTTGTTTTCTTATTACTCAAGTATTGTTTATTTGATCTGAATATGCTATGTGTTTAATATTCTGCATTTAAGTTTACAATTGTTAACTATGTATATTTCCTTGTGAATAGATAATTCTATGTCTTTGGGATAAAACGATTCGTTTCGAAATTCCCTATATTTTTTTTATTATTATATTATTGTCTTATTTTAACTTTCATAATGTATTTAAATCATCGTTCTTTTACTTATGTTTAATGATTCAAGAATGTTATATATTAAGGATGCGATATTAATTTTATTAATATTTACTTTTTTTCTATTATCCTTTTATGCGACGTATTTATTATAATAAATGTGCGATGATAATCTTACTTTATGTTTATTTCCTTACGAGCGTATAATGCTGTCTTTAGGATACATCTACCACCTATTATTTCACGTCTCTTTACTAAGCAATTGCATAATATTTTTAATTCTTGGTTTTTATTGTAAACTTTATGATCTTGCTATGTTTTAGGATACGTTTTTTGTATTATTATTATTATTATTATTGATCGTTTTTATTAATGTATATGTCTTTACGAACAGATAATGCTAAGTCTGCAGAATACAGTTCATTCAATACATACATACGTATTAATAATTTTACTTCTGAGTTTACGTTTGTATCTATGTAAATTTCCTTATGGACCGATAATGCTATGTCTTTAGGATGGAATCCTTTATTTAAAATGCATTATGTCTTTTTATTACACGATTATGTAATGTATTTATTCCACTGTTTTTATATTTATAATTCATATTTCGACACAACTTTGTTTTAGGATACGATTTTTGTTTTCTTATTACTCAAGTATTGTTTATTTGATCTGAATATGCTATGTGTTTAATATTCTGCATTTAAGTTTACAATTGTTAACTATGTATATTTCCTTGTGAATAGATAATTCTATGTCTTTGGGATAAAACGATTCGTTCGAAATTCCCTATATTTTTTTTATTATTATATTATTGTCTTATTTTAACTTTCATAATGTATTTAAATCATCGTTCTTTTACTTATGTTTAATGATTCAAGAATGTTATATATTAAGGATGCGATATTAATTTTATTAATATTTACTTTTTTTTCTATTATCTTTTTATGCCATGTATTTATTATAATAAATGTGCGATGATAATCTTACTTTATGTTTATTTCCTTACGAGCGTATAATGCTATGTCTTTAGGATACATCTACCACGTATTATTTCACGTCTCTTTATTAAGCAATTGCATAATATTTTTAATTCTTGGTTTTTATTGTAAACTTTATGATCTTGCTATGTTTTAGGATACGTTTTTTGTATTATTATTATTATTATTATTATTATTATTATTATTATTATTATTATTGATCGTTTTTATTAATGTATATGTCTTTACGAACAGATAATGCTAAGTCTGCAGAATACAGTTCATTCAATACATACATACGTATTAATTATTTTACTTCTGAGTTTACGTTTGTATCTATGTAAAATTCCTTATGGACCGATAATGCTATGTCTTTAGGATGGACTCCTTTATTTAAAATGCCTTAGGTCTTTTTATTACACGATTATGTAATGTATTTATTCCACTGTTTTTATATTTATAATACATATTTCGACAAAACTTTGTTTTAGGATACGATTTTTGTTTTGTTATTACTCAAGTATTGTTTATTTGATCTGAATATGCTATGTGTTTAATATTCTGCATTTAAGTTTACAATTGTTAACTATGTATATTTCCTTGTGAATAGATAATTCTATGTCTTTGGGATAAAACGATTCGTTTCGAAATTCCCTATATTTTTTTTATTATTATATTATTGTCTTATTTTAACTTTCATAATGTATTTAAATCATCGTTCTTTTACTTATGTTTAATGATTCAAGAATGTTATATATTAAGGATGCGATATTAATTTTATTAATATTTACTTTTTTTCTATTATCCTTTTATGCGACGTATTTATTATAATAAATGTGCGATGATAATCTTACTTTATGTTTATTTCCTTACGAGCGTATAATGCTGTCTTTAGGATACATCTACCACCTATTATTTCACGTCTCTTTACTAAGCAATTGCATAATATTTTTAATTCTTGGTTTTTATTGTAAACTTTATGATCTTGCTATGTTTTAGGATACGTTTTTTGTATTATTATTATTATTATTATTATTATTATTATTGATCGTTTTTATTAATGTATATGTCTTTACGAACAGATAATGCTAAGTCTGCAGAATACAGTTCATTCAATACATACATACGTATTAATAATTTTACTTCTGAGTTTACGTTTGTATCTATGTAAATTTCCTTATGGACCGATAATGCTATGTCTTTAGGATGGAATCCTTCATTTAAAATGCATTATGTGTTTTTATTACACGATTATGTAATGTATTTATTCCACTGTTTTTATATTTATAATTCATATTTCGACACAACTTTGTTTTAGGATACGATTTTTGTTTTCTTATTACTCAAGTATTGTTTATTTGATCTGAATATGCTATGTGTTTAATATTCTGCATTTAAGTTTACAATTGTTAACTATGTATATTTCCTTGTGAATAGATAATTCTATGTCTTTGGGATAAAACGATTCGTTCGAAATTCCCTATATTTTTTTTATTATTATATTATTGTCTTATTTTAACTTTCATAATGTATTTAAATCATCGTTCTTTTACTTATGTTTAATGATTCAAGAATGTTATATATTAAGGATGCGATATTAATTTTATTAATATTTACTTTTTTTTCTATTATCTTTTTATGCCATGTATTTATTATAATAAATGTGCGATGATAATCTTACTTTATGTTTATTTCCTTACGAGCGTATAATGCTATGTCTTTAGGATACATCTACCACGTATTATTTCAAGTCTCTTTATTGAGCAATTGCATAATATTTTTAATTCTTGGTTTTTATTATAAACTTTATGATCTTACTATGTTTTAGGATACGTTTTTTGTATTTTTATTATTATTATTATTATTATTACTGATCGTTTTTATTAATGTATATGTCTTTACGAACAGATAATGCTAAGTCTGCAGAATACAGTTCATTCAATACATACATACGTATTAATTATTTTACTTCTGAGTTTACGTTTGTATCTATGTAAAATTCCTTATGGACCGATAATGCTATGTCTTTAGGATGGAATCCTTTATTTAAAATGCATTATGTCTTTTTATTACACGATTATGTAATGTATTTATTCCACTGTTTTTTTATTTATAATTCATATTTCGACAAAACTTTGTTTTAGGATACGATTTTTGTTTTCTTATTACTCAAGTATTGTTTATTTGATCTGAATATGCTATGTGTTTAATATTCTGCATTTAAGTTTACAATTGTTAACTATGTATATTTCCTTGTGAATAGATAATTCTATGTCTTTGGGATAAAACGATTCGTTTCGAAATTCCCTATATTTTTTTTATTATTATATTATTGTCTTATTTTAACTTTCATAATGTATTTAAATCATCGTTCTTTTACTTATGTTTAATGATTCAAGAATGTTATATATTAAGGATGCGATATTAATTTTATTAATATTTACTTTTTTTCTATTATCCTTTTATGCGACTTATTTATTATAATAAATGTGCGATGATAATCTTACTTTATGTTTATTTCCTTACGAGCGTATAATGCTGTCTTTAGGATACATCTACCACCTATTATTTCACGTCTCTTTACTAAGCAATTGCATAATATTTTTAATTCTTGGTTTTTATTGTAAACTTTATGATCTTGCTATGTTTTAGGATACGTTTTTTGTATTATTATTATTATTATTATTGATCGTTTTTATTAATGTATATGTCTTTACGAACAGATAATGCTAAGTCTGCAGAATACAGTTCATTCAATACATACATACGTATTAATAATTTTACTTCTGAGTTTACGTTTGTATCTATGTAAATTTCCTTATGGACCGATAATGCTATGTCTTTAGGATGGAATCCTTTATTTAAAATGCATTATGTCTTTTTATTACACGATTATGTAATGTATTTATTCCACTGTTTTTATATTTATAATTCATATTTCGACACAACTTTGTTTTAGGATACGATTTTTGTTTTCTTATTACTCAAGTATTGTTTATTTGATCTGAATATGCTATGTGTTTAATATTCTGCATTTAAGTTTACAATTGTTAACTATGTATATTTCCTTGTGAATAGATAATTCTATGTCTTTGGGATAAAACGATTCGTTCGAAATTCCCTATATTTTTTTTATTATTATATTATTGTCTTATTTTAACTTTCATAATGTATTTAAATCATCGTTCTTTTACTTATGTTTAATGATTCAAGAATGTTATATATTAAGGATGCGATATTAATTTTATTAATATTTACTTTTTTTTCTATTATCTTTTTATGCCATGTATTTATTATAATAAATGTGCGATGATAATCTTACTTTATGTTTATTTCCTTACGAGCGTATAATGCTATGTCTTTAGGATACATCTACCACGTATTATTTCACGTCTCTTTATTAAGCAATTGCATAATATTTTTAATTCTTGGTTTTTATTGTAAACTTTATGATCTTGCTATGTTTTAGGATACGTTTTTTGTATTATTATTATTATTATTATTATTATTATTATTATTATTGATCGTTTTTATTAATGTATATGTCTTTACGAACAGATAATGCTAAGTCTGCAGAATACAGTTCATTCAATACATACATACGTATTAATTATTTTACTTCTGAGTTTACGTTTGTATCTATGTAAAATTCCTTATGGACCGATAATGCTATGTCTTTAGGATGGACTCCTTTATTTAAAATGCCTTAGGTCTTTTTATTACACGATTATGTAATGTATTTATTCCACTGTTTTTATATTTATAATACATATTTCGACAAAACTTTGTTTTAGGATACGATTTTTGTTTTGTTATTACTCAAGTATTGTTTATTTGATCTGAATATGCTATGTGTTTAATATTCTGCATTTAAGTTTACAATTGTTAACTATGTATATTTCCTTGTGAATAGATAATTCTATGTCTTTGGGATAAAACTATTCGTTCGAAATTCCCTATATTTTTTTTATTATTATATTATTGTCTTATTTTAACTTTCATAATGTATTTAAATCATCGTTCTTTTACTTATGTTTAATGATTCAAGAATGTTATATATTAAGGATGCGATATTAATTTTATTAATATTTACTTTTTTTTCTATTATCTTTTTATGCTATATATTTATTATAATAAATGTGCGATGATAATCTTACTTTATGTTTATTTCCTTACGAGCGTATAATGCTATGTCTTTAGGATACATATACCACGTATTATTTCACGTCTCTTTATTTGCATAATAATTGCATAATATTTTTATTTCTTGGTTTTTATTATAAACTTTATGATCTTAGTATGTTTTAGGATACGTTTTTTGTATAATTATTAATATTATTTTTATTATTACTATTGATCGTTTTTATTAATGTATATGTTTTTACGAACAGATAATGCTAAGTCTGCAGAATACAGTTCATTCAATACATACATACGTATTAATAATTTTACTTCTGAGTTTACGTTTGTATCTATGTAAATTTCCTTATGGACCGATAATGCTATGTCTTTAGGATGGAATCCTTTATTTAAAATGCATTATGTCTTTTTATTACACGATTATGTAATGTATTTATTCCACTGTTTTTATATTTATAATTCGTATTTCGACAAAACTTTGTTTTAGGATACGATTTTTGTTTTCTTATTACTCAAGTATTGTTTATTTGATCTGAATATGCTATGTGTTTAATATTCTGCATTTAAGTTTACAATTGTTAACTATGTATATTTCCTTATGAATAGATAATTCTATGTCTTTGGGATAAAATTCGTTCGAAATTCCCTATATTTTTTTTATTATTATATTATTGTCTTATATTAACTTTCATAATGTATTTAAATCATCGTTCTTTTACTTATGTTTAATGATTCAAGAATGTTATATATTAAGGATGCGATATTAATTTTATTAATATTTACTTTTTTTCTATTATCCTTTTATGCGACGTATTTATTATAATAAATGTGCGATGATAATCTTACTTTATGTTTATTTCCTTACGAGCGTATAATGCTATGTCTTTAGGATACATCTACCACGTATTATTTCAAGTCTCTTTATTGAGCAATTGCATAATATTTTTAATTCTTGGTTTTTATTGTAAACTTTATGATCTTACTATGTTTTAGGATACGTTTTTTGTATTTTTATTATTATTATTATTATTATTACTGATCGTTTTTATTAATGTATATGTCTTTACGAACAGATAATGCTAAGTCTGCAGAATACAGTTCATTCAATACATACATACGTATTAATTATTTTACTTCTGAGTTTACGTTTGTATCTATGTAAAATTCCTTATGGACCGATAATGCTATGTCTTTAGGATGGAATCCTTTATTTAAAATGCATTATGTCTTTTTATTACACGATTATGTAATGTATTTATTCCACTGTTTTTTTATTTATAATTCATATTTCGACAAAACTTTGTTTTAGGATACGATTTTTGTTTTCTTATTACTCAAGTATTGTTTATTTGATCTGAATATGCTATGTGTTTAATATTCTGCATTTAAGTTTACAATTGTTAACTATGTATATTTCCTTGTGAATAGATAATTCTATGTCTTTGGGATAAAACGATTCGTTCGAAATTCCCTATATTTTTTTTATTATTATATTATTGTCTTATTTTAACTTTCATAATGTATTTAAATCATCGTTCTTTTACTTATGTTTAATGATTCAAGAATGTTATATATTAAGGATGCGATATTAATTTTATTAATATTTACTTTTTTTCTATTATCCTTTTATGCGACGTATTTATTATAATAAATGTGCGATGATAATCTTACTTTATGTTTATTTCCTTACGAGCGTATAATGCTATGTCTTTAGGATACATCTACCACGTATTATTTCAAGTCTCTTTATTGAGCAATTGCATAATATTTTTAATTCTTGGTTTTTATTATAAACTTTATGATCTTACTATGTTTTAGGATACGTTTTTTGTATTTTTATTATTATTATTATTATTATTACTGATCGTTTTTATTAATGTATATGTCTTTACGAACAGATAATGCTAAGTCTGCAGAATACAGTTCATTCAATACATACATACGTATTAATTATTTTACTTCTGAGTTTACGTTTGTATCTATGTAAAATTCCTTATGGACCGATAATGCTATGTCTTTAGGATGGAATCCTTTATTTAAAATGCATTATGTCTTTTTATTACACGATTATGTAATGTATTTATTCCACTGTTTTTTTATTTATAATTCATATTTCGACAAAACTTTGTTTTAGGATACGATTTTTGTTTTCTTATTACTCAAGTATTGTTTATTTGATCTGAATATGCTATGTGTTTAATATTCTGCATTTAAGTTTACAATTGTTAACTATGTATATTTCCTTGTGAATAGATAATTCTATGTCTTTGGGATAAAACGATTCGTTCGAAATTCCCTATATTTTTTTTATTATTATATTATTGTCTTATATTAACTTTCATAATGTATTTAAATCATCGTTCTTTTACTTATGTTTAATGATTCAAGAATGTTATATATTAAGGATGCGATATTAATTTTATTAATATTTACTTTTTTTCTATTATCCTTTTATGCGACGTATTTATTATAATAAATGTGCGATGATAATCTTACTTTATGTTTATTTCCTTACGAGCGTATAATGCTGTCTTTAGGATACATCTACCACCTATTATTTCACGTCTCTTTACTAAGCAATTGCATAATATTTTTAATTCTTGGTTTTTATTGTAAACTTTATGATCTTGCTATGTTTTAGGATACGTTTTTTGTATTATTATTATTATTATTATTATTATTATTATTATTATTATTATTATTATTATTATTATTATTGATCGTTTTTATTAATGTATATGTCTTTACGAACAGATAATGCTAAGTCTGCAGAATACAGTTCATTCAATACATACATACGTATTAATAATTTTACTTCTGAGTTTACGTTTGTATCTATGTAAATTTCCTTATGGACCGATAATGCTATGTCTTTAGGATGGAATCCTTTATTTAAAATGCATTATGTCTTTTTATTACACGATTATGTAATGTATTTATTCCACTGTTTTTATATTTATAATTCGTATTTCGACAAAACTTTGTTTTAGGATACGATTTTTGTTTTCTTATTACTCAAGTATTGTTTATTTGATCTGAATATGCTATGTGTTTAATATTCTGCATTTAAGTTTACAATTGTTAACTATGTATATTTCCTTATGAATAGATAATTCTATGTCTTTGGGATAAAATTCGTTCGAAATTCCCTATATTTTTTTTATTATTATATTATTGTCTTATATTAACTTTCATAATGTATTTAAATCATCGTTCTTTTACTTATGTTTAATGATTCAAGAATGTTATATATTAAGGATGCGATATTAATTTTATTAATATTTACTTTTTTTCTATTATCCTTTTATGCGACGTATTTATTATAATAAATGTGCGATGATAATCTTACTTTATGTTTATTTCCTTACGAGCGTATAATGCTATGTCTTTAGGATACATCTACCACGTATTATTTCAAGTCTCTTTATTGAGCAATTGCATAATATTTTTAATTCTTGGTTTTTATTGTAAACTTTATGATCTTACTATGTTTTAGGATACGTTTTTTGTATTTTTATTATTATTATTATTATTATTACTGATCGTTTTTATTAATGTATATGTCTTTACGAACAGATAATGCTAAGTCTGCAGAATACAGTTCATTCAATACATACATACGTATTAATTATTTTACTTCTGAGTTTACGTTTGTATCTATGTAAAATTCCTTATGGACCGATAATGCTATGTCTTTAGGATGGAATCCTTTATTTAAAATGCATTATGTCTTTTTATTACACGATTATGTAATGTATTTATTCCACTGTTTTTTTATTTATAATTCATATTTCAACAAAACTTTGTTTTAGGATACGATTTTTGTTTTCTTATTACTCAAGTATTGTTTATTTGATCTGAATATGCTATGTGTTTAATATTCTGCATTTAAGTTTACAATTGTTAACTATGTATATTTCCTTGTGAATAGATAATTCTATGTCTTTGGGATAAAACGATTCGTTCGAAATTCCCTATATTTTTTTTATTATTATATTATTGTCTTATTTTAACTTTCATAATGTATTTAAATCATCGTTCTTTTACTTATGTTTAATGATTCAAGAATGTTATATATTAAGGATGCGATATTAATTTTATTAATATTTACTTTTTTTCTATTATCCTTTTATGCGACGTATTTATTATAATAAATGTGCGATGATAATCTTACTTTATGTTTATTTCCTTACGAGCGTATAATGCTATGTCTTTAGGATACATCTACCACGTATTATTTCAAGTCTCTTTATTGAGCAATTGCATAATATTTTTAATTCTTGGTTTTTATTATAAACTTTATGATCTTACTATGTTTTAGGATACGTTTTTTGTATTTTTATTATTATTATTATTATTATTACTGATCGTTTTTATTAATGTATATGTCTTTACGAACAGATAATGCTAAGTCTGCAGAATACAGTTCATTCAATACATACATACGTATTAATTATTTTACTTCTGAGTTTACGTTTGTATCTATGTAAAATTCCTTATGGACCGATAATTCTATGTCTTTAGGATGGAATCCTTTATTTAAAATGCATTATGTCTTTTTATTACACGATTATGTAATGTATTTATTCCACTGTTTTTTTATTTATAATTCATATTTCGACAAAACTTTGTTTTAGGATACGATTTTTGTTTTCTTATTACTCAAGTATTGTTTATTTGATCTGAATATGCTATGTGTTTAATATTCTGCATTTAAGTTTACAATTGTTAACTATGTATATTTCCTTGTGAATAGATAATTCTATGTCTTTGGGATAAAACGATTCGTTCGAAATTCCCTATATTTTTTTTATTATTATATTATTGTCTTATATTAACTTTCATAATGTATTTAAATCATCGTTCTTTTACTTATGTTTAATGATTCAAGAATGTTATATATTAAGGATGCGATATTAATTTTATTAATATTTACTTTTTTTCTATTATCCTTTTATGCGACGTATTTATTATAATAAATGTGCGATGATAATCTTACTTTATGTTTATTTCCTTACGAGCGTATAATGCTGTCTTTAGGATACATCTACCACCTATTATTTCACGTCTCTTTACTAAGCAATTGCATAATATTTTTAATTCTTGGTTTTTATTGTAAACTTTATGATCTTGCTATGTTTTAGGATACGTTTTTTGTATTATTATTATTATTATTATTATTATTATTATTGATCGTTTTTATTAATGTATATGTCTTTACGAACAGATAATGCTAAGTCTGCAGAATACAGTTCATTCAATACATACATACGTATTAATAATTTTACTTCTGAGTTTACGTTTGTATCTATGTAAATTTCCTTATGGACCGATAATGCTATGTCTTTAGGATGGAATCCTTTATTTAAAATGCATTATGTCTTTTTATTACACGATTATGTAATGTATTTATTCCACTGTTTTTATATTTATAATTCATATTTCGACACAACTTTGTTTTAGGATACGATTTTTGTTTTCTTATTACTCAAGTATTGTTTATTTGATCTGAATATGCTATGTGTTTAATATTCTGCATTTAAGTTTACAATTGTTCACTATGTATATTTCCTTGTGAATAGATAATTCTATGTCTTTGGGATAAAACGATTCGTTCGAAATTCCCTATATTTTTTTTATTATTATATTATTGTCTTATTTTAACTTTCATAATGTATTTAAATCATCGTTCTTTTACTTATGTTTAATGATTCAAGAATGTTATATATTAAGGATGCGATATTAATTTTATTAATATTTACTTTTTTTTCTATTATCTTTTTATGCCATGTATTTATTATAATAAATGTGCGATGATAATCTTACTTTATGTTTATTTCCTTACGAGCGTATAATGCTATGTCTTTAGGATACATCTACCACGTATTATTTCACGTCTCTTTATTAAGCAATTGCATAATATTTTTAATTCTTGGTTTTTATTGTAAACTTTATGATCTTGCTATGTTTTAGGATACGTTTTTTGTATTATTATTATTATTATTATTATTATTATTATTATTATTGATCGTTTTTATTAATGTATATGTCTTTACGAACAGATAATGCTAAGTCTGCAGAATACAGTTCATTCAATACATACATACGTATTAATTATTTTACTTCTGAGTTTACGTTTGTATCTATGTAAAATTCCTTATGGACCGATAATGCTATGTCTTTAGGATGGACTCCTTTATTTAAAATGCCTTATGTCTTTTTATTACACGATTATGTAATGTATTTATTCCACTGTTTTTATATTTATAATACATATTTCGACAAAACTTTGTTTTAGGATACGATTTTTGTTTTGTTATTACTCAAGTATTGTTTATTTGATCTGAATATGCTATGTGTTTAATATTCTGCATTTAAGTTTACAATTGTTAACTATGTATATTTCCTTGTGAATAGATAATTCTATGTCTTTGGGATAAAACTATTCGTTCGAAATTCCCTATATTTTTTTTATTATTATATTATTGTCTTATTTTAACTTTCATAATGTATTTAAATCATCGTTCTTTTACTTATGTTTAATGATTCAAGAATGTTATATATTAAGGATGCGATATTAATTTTATTAATATTTACTTTTTTTTCTATTATCTTTTTATGCTATGTATTTATTATAATAAATGTGCGATGATAATCTTACTTTATGTTTATTTCCTTACGAGCGTATAATGCTATGTCTTTAGGATACATATACCACGTATTATTTCACGTCTCTTTATTTGCATAATAATTGCATAATATTTTTATTTCTTGGTTTTTATTATAAACTTTATGATCTTAGTATGTTTTAGGATACGTTTTTTGTATAATTATTAATATTATTTTTATTATTATTATTGATCGTTTTTATTAATGTATATGTTTTTACGAACAGATAATGCTAAGTCTGCAGAATACAGTTCATTCAATACATACATACGTATTAATAATTTTACTTCTGAGTTTACGTTTGTATCTATGTAAATTTCCTTATGGACCGATAATGCTATGTCTTTAGGATGGAATCCTTTATTTAAAATGCATTATGTCTTTTTATTACACGATTATGTAATGTATTTATTCCACTGTTTTTATATTTATAATTCGTATTTCGACAAAACTTTGTTTTAGGATACGATTTTTGTTTTCTTATTACTCAAGTATTGTTTATTTGATCTGAATATGCTATGTGTTTAATATTCTGCATTTAAGTTTACAATTGTTAACTATGTATATTTCCTTATGAATAGATAATTCTATGTCTTTGGGATAAAATTCGTTCGAAATTCCCTATATTTTTTTTTATTATTATATTATTGTCTTATATTAACTTTCATAATGTATTTAAATCATCGTTCTTTTACTTATGTTTAATGATTCAAGAATGTTATATATTAAGGATGCGATATTAATTTTATTAATATTTACTTTTTTTCTATTATCCTTTTATGCGACGTATTTATTATAATAAATGTGCGATGATAATCTTACTTTATGTTTATTTCCTTACGAGCGTATAATGCTGTCTTTAGGATACATCTACCACCTATTATTTCACGTCTCTTTACTAAGCAATTGCATAATATTTTTAATTCTTGGTTTTTATTGTAAACTTTATGATCTTGCTATGTTTTAGGATACGTTTTTTGTATTATTATTATTATTATTATTATTATTATTATTGATCGTTTTTATTAATGTATATGTCTTTACGAACAGATAATGCTAAGTCTGCAGAATACAGTTCATTCAATACATACATACGTATTAATAATTTTACTTCTGAGTTTACGTTTGTATCTATGTAAATTTCCTTATGGACCGATAATGCTATGTCTTTAGGATGGAATCCTTTATTTAAAATGCATTATGTCTTTTTATTACACGATTATGTAATGTATTTATTCCACTGTTTTTATATTTATAATTCATATTTCGACACAACTTTGTTTTAGGATACGATTTTTGTTTTCTTATTACTCAAGTATTGTTTATTTGATCTGAATATGCTATGTGTTTAATATTCTGCATTTAAGTTTACAATTGTTCACTATGTATATTTCCTTGTGAATAGATAATTCTATGTCTTTGGGATAAAACGATTCGTTCGAAATTCCCTATATTTTTTTTATTATTATATTATTGTCTTATTTTAACTTTCATAATGTATTTAAATCATCGTTCTTTTACTTATGTTTAATGATTCAAGAATGTTATATATTAAGGATGCGATATTAATTTTATTAATATTTACTTTTTTTTCTATTATCTTTTTATGCCATGTATTTATTATAATAAATGTGCGATGATAATCTTACTTTATGTTTATTTCCTTACGAGCGTATAATGCTATGTCTTTAGGATACATCTACCACGTATTATTTCACGTCTCTTTATTAAGCAATTGCATAATATTTTTAATTCTTGGTTTTTATTGTAAACTTTATGATCTTGCTATGTTTTAGGATACGTTTTTTGTATTATTATTATTATTATTATTATTATTATTATTATTATTGATCGTTTTTATTAATGTATATGTCTTTACGAACAGATAATGCTAAGTCTGCAGAATACAGTTCATTCAATACATACATACGTATTAATTATTTTACTTCTGAGTTTACGTTTGTATCTATGTAAAATTCCTTATGGACCGATAATGCTATGTCTTTAGGATGGACTCCTTTATTTAAAATGCCTTATGTCTTTTTATTACACGATTATGTAATGTATTTATTCCACTGTTTTTATATTTATAATACATATTTCGACAAAACTTTGTTTTAGGATACGATTTTTGTTTTGTTATTACTCAAGTATTGTTTATTTGATCTGAATATGCTATGTGTTTAATATTCTGCATTTAAGTTTACAATTGTTAACTATGTATATTTCCTTGTGAATAGATAATTCTATGTCTTTGGGATAAAACTATTCGTTCGAAATTCCCTATATTTTTTTTATTATTATATTATTGTCTTATTTTAACTTTCATAATGTATTTAAATCATCGTTCTTTTACTTATGTTTAATGATTCAAGAATGTTATATATTAAGGATGCGATATTAATTTTATTAATATTTACTTTTTTTTCTATTATCTTTTTATGCTATGTATTTATTATAATAAATGTGCGATGATAATCTTACTTTATGTTTATTTCCTTACGAGCGTATAATGCTATGTCTTTAGGATACATATACCACGTATTATTTCACGTCTCTTTATTTGCATAATAATTGCATAATATTTTTATTTCTTGGTTTTTATTATAAACTTTATGATCTTAGTATGTTTTAGGATACGTTTTTTGTATAATTATTAATATTATTTTTATTATTATTATTGATCGTTTTTATTAATGTATATGTTTTTACGAACAGATAATGCTAAGTCTGCAGAATACAGTTCATTCAATACATACATACGTATTAATAATTTTACTTCTGAGTTTACGTTTGTATCTATGTAAATTTCCTTATGGACCGATAATGCTATGTCTTTAGGATGGAATCCTTTATTTAAAATGCATTATGTCTTTTTATTACACGATTATGTAATGTATTTATTCCACTGTTTTTATATTTATAATTCGTATTTCGACAAAACTTTGTTTTAGGATACGATTTTTGTTTTCTTATTACTCAAGTATTGTTTATTTGATCTGAATATGCTATGTGTTTAATATTCTGCATTTAAGTTTACAATTGTTCACTATGTATATTTCCTTGTGAATAGATAATTCTATGTCTTTGGGATAAAACGATTCGTTCGAAATTCCCTATATTTTTTTTATTATTATATTATTGTCTTATTTTAACTTTCATAATGTATTTAAATCATCGTTCTTTTACTTATGTTTAATGATTCAAGAATGTTATATATTAAGGATGCGATATTAATTTTATTAATATTTACTTTTTTTTCTATTATCTTTTTATGCCATGTATTTATTATAATAAATGTGCGATGATAATCTTACTTTATGTTTATTTCCTTACGAGCGTATAATGCTATGTCTTTAGGATACATCTACCACGTATTATTTCACGTCTCTTTATTAAGCAATTGCATAATATTTTTAATTCTTGGTTTTTATTGTAAACTTTATGATCTTGCTATGTTTTAGGATACGTTTTTTGTATTTTTATTATTATTATTATTATTATTACTGATCGTTTTTATTAATGTATATGTCTTTACGAACAGATAATGCTAAGTCTGCAGAATACAGTTCATTCAATACATACATACGTATTAATAATTTTACTTCTGAGTTTACGTTTGTATCTATGTAAATTTCCTTATGGACCGATAATGCTATGTCTTTAGGATGGAATCCTTTATTTAAAATGCATTATGTCTTTTTATTACACGATTATGTAATGTATTTATTCCACTGTTTTTATATTTATAATTCGTATTTCGACAAAACTTTGTTTTAGGATACGATTTTTGTTTTCTTATTACTCAAGTATTGTTTATTTGATCTGAATATGCTATGTGTTTAATATTCTGCATTTAAGTTTACAATTGTTAACTATGTATATTTCCTTATGAATAGATAATTCTATGTCTTTGGGATAAAATTCGTTCGAAATTCCCTATATTTTTTTTATTATTATATTATTGTCTTATATTAACTTTCATAATGTATTTAAATCATCGTTCTTTTACTTATGTTTAATGATTCAAGAATGTTATATATTAAGGATGCGATATTAATTTTATTAATATTTACTTTTTTTCTATTATCCTTTTATGCGACGTATTTATTATAATAAATGTGCGATGATAATCTTACTTTATGTTTATTTCCTTACGAGCGTATAATGCTATGTCTTTAGGATACATCTACCACGTATTATTTCAAGTCTCTTTATTGAGCAATTGCATAATATTTTTAATTCTTGGTTTTTATTATAAACTTTATGATCTTACTATGTTTTAGGATACGTTTTTTGTATTTTTATTATTATTATTATTATTATTACTGATCGTTTTTATTAATGTATATGTCTTTACGAACAGATAATGCTAAGTCTGCAGAATACAGTTCATTCAATACATACATACGTATTAATTATTTTACTTCTGAGTTTACGTTTGTATCTATGTAAAATTCCTTATGGACCGATAATGCTATGTCTTTAGGATGGAATCCTTTATTTAAAATGCATTATGTCTTTTTATTACACGATTATGTAATGTATTTATTCCACTGTTTTTTTATTTATAATTCATATTTCGACAAAACTTTGTTTTAGGATACGATTTTTGTTTTCTTATTACTCAAGTATTGTTTATTTGATCTGAATATGCTATGTGTTTAATATTCTGCATTTAAGTTTACAATTGTTAACTATGTATATTTCCTTGTGAATAGATAATTCTATGTCTTTGGGATAAAACGATTCGTTCGAAATTCCCTATATTTTTTTTATTATTATATTATTGTCTTATATTAACTTTCATAATGTATTTAAATCATCGTTCTTTTACTTATGTTTAATGATTCAAGAATGTTATATATTAAGGATGCGATATTAATTTTATTAATATTTACTTTTTTTCTATTATCCTTTTATGCGACGTATTTATTATAATAAATGTGCGATGATAATCTTACTTTATGTTTATTTCCTTACGAGCGTATAATGCTGTCTTTAGGATACATCTACCACCTATTATTTCACGTCTCTTTACTAAGCAATTGCATAATATTTTTAATTCTTGGTTTTTATTGTAAACTTTATGATCTTGCTATGTTTTAGGATACGTTTTTTGTATTATTATTATTGTTATTATTATTATTGATCGTTTTTATTAATGTATATGTCTTTACGAACAGATAATGCTAAGTCTGCAGAATACAGTTCATTTAATACATACATACGTATTAATAATTTTACTTCTGAGTTTACGTTTGTATCTATGTAAATTTCCTTATGGACCGATAATGCTATGTCTTTAGGATGGAATCCTTTATTTAAAATGCATTATGTCTTTTTATTACACGATTATGTAATGTATTTATTCCACTGTTTTTATATTTATAATTCATATTTCGACACAACTTTGTTTTAGGATACGATTTTTGTTTTCTTATTACTCAAGTATTGTTTATTTGATCTGAATATGCTATGTGTTTAATATTCTGCATTTAAGTTTACAATTGTTAACTATGTATATTTCCTTGTGAATAGATAATTCTATGTCTTTGGGATAAAACGATTCGTTCGAAATTCCCTATATTTTTTTTATTATTATATTATTGTCTTATATTAACTTTCATAATGTATTTAAATCATCGTTCTTTTACTTATGTTTAATGATTCAAGAATGTTATATATTAAGGATGCGATATTAATTTTATTAATATTTACTTTTTTTCTATTATCCTTTTATGCGACGTATTTATTATAATAAATGTGCGATGATAATCTTACTTTATGTTTATTTCCTTACGAGCGTATAATGCTGTCTTTAGGATACATCTACCACCTATTATTTCACGTCTCTTTACTAAGCAATTGCATAATATTTTTAATTCTTGGTTTTTATTGTAAACTTTATGATCTTGCTATGTTTTAGGATACGTTTTTTGTATTATTATTATTGTTATTATTATTATTGATCGTTTTTATTAATGTATATGTCTTTACGAACAGATAATGCTAAGTCTGCAGAATACAGTTCATTTAATACATACATACGTATTAATAATTTTACTTCTGAGTTTACGTTTGTATCTATGTAAATTTCCTTATGGACCGATAATGCTATGTCTTTAGGATGGAATCCTTTATTTAAAATGCATTATGTCTTTTTATTACACGATTATGTAATGTATTTATTCCACTGTTTTTATATTTATAATTCATATTTCGACACAACTTTGTTTTAGGATACGATTTTTGTTTTCTTATTACTCAAGTATTGTTTATTTGATCTGAATATGCTATGTGTTTAATATTCTGCATTTAAGTTTACAATTGTTAACTATGTATATTTCCTTGTGAATAGATAATTCTATGTCTTTGGGATAAAACGATTCGTTCGAAATTCCCTTTATTTTTTTTATTATTATATTATTGTCTTATATTAACTTTCATAATGTATTTAAATCATCGTTCTTTTACTTATGTTTAATGATTCAAGAATGTTATATATTAAGGATGCGATATTAATTTTATTAATATTTACTTTTTTTTCTATTATCTTTTTATGCCATGTATTTATTATAATAAATGTGCGATGATAATCTTACTTTATGTTTATTTCCTTACGAGCGTATAATGCTATGTCTTTAGGATACATCTACCACGTATTATTTCACGTCTCTTTATTAAGCAATTGCATAATATTTTTAATTCTTGGTTTTTATTGTAAACTTTATGATCTTGCTATGTTTTAGGATACGTTTTTTGTATTATTATTATTATTATTATTATTATTATTATTATTATTGATCGTTTTTATTAATGTATATGTCTTTACGAACAGATAATGCTAAGTCTGCAGAATACAGTTCATTCAATACATACATACGTATTAATTATTTTACTTCTGAGTTTACGTTTGTATCTATGTAAAATTCCTTATGGACCGATAATGCTATGTCTTTAGGATGGACTCCTTTATTTAAAATGCCTTATGTCTTTTTATTACACGATTATGTAATGTATTTATTCCACTGTTTTTATATTTATAATACATATTTCGACAAAACTTTGTTTTAGGATACGATTTTTGTTTTGTTATTACTCAAGTATTGTTTATTTGATCTGAATATGCTATGTGTTTAATATTCTGCATTTAAGTTTACAATTGTTAACTATGTATATTTCCTTGTGAATAGATAATTCTATGTCTTTGGGATAAAACTATTCGTTCGAAATTCCCTATATTTTTTTTATTATTATATTATTGTCTTATTTTAACTTTCATAATGTATTTAAATCATCGTTCTTTTACTTATGTTTAGATTCAAGAATGTTATATATTAAGGATGCGATATTAATTTTATTAATATTTACTTTTTTTTCTATTATCTTTTTATGCTATGTATTTATTATAATAAATGTGCGATGATAATCTTACTTTATGTTTATTTCCTTACGAGCGTATAATGCTATGTCTTTAGGATACATATACCACGTATTATTTCACGTCTCTTTATTTGCATAATAATTGCATAATATTTTTATTTCTTGGTTTTTATTATAAACTTTATGATCTTAGTATGTTTTAGGATAGGTTTTTTGTATAATTATTAATATTATTTTTATTATTATTATTGATCGTTTTTATTAATGTATATGTTTTTACGAACAGATAATGCTAAGTCTGCAGAATACAGTTCATTCAATACATACATACGTATTAATAATTTTACTTCTGAGTTTACGTTTGTATCTATGTAAATTTCCTTATGGACCGATAATGCTATGTCTTTAGGATGGAATCCTTTATTTAAAATGCATTATGTCTTTTTATTACACGATTATGTAATGTATTTATTCCACTGTTTTTATATTTATAATTCGTATTTCGACAAAACTTTGTTTTAGGATACGATTTTTGTTTTCTTATTACTCAAGTATTGTTTATTTGATCTGAATATGCTATGTGTTTAATATTCTGCATTTAAGTTTACAATTGTTAACTATGTATATTTCCTTATGAATAGATAATTCTATGTCTTTGGGATAAAATTCGTTCGAAATTCCCTATATTTTTTTTATTATTATATTATTGTCTTATATTAACTTTCATAATGTATTTAAATCATCGTTCTTTTACTTATGTTTAATGATTCAAGAATGTTATATATTAAGGATGCGATATTAATTTTATTAATATTTACTTTTTTTCTATTATCCTTTTATGCGACGTATTTATTATAATAAATGTGCGATGATAATCTTACTTTATGTTTATTTCCTTACGAGCGTATAATGCTATGTCTTTAGGATACATCTACCACGTATTATTTCAAGTCTCTTTATTGAGCAATTGCATAATATTTTTAATTCTTGGTTTTTATTGTAAACTTTATGATCTTACTATGTTTTAGGATACGTTTTTTGTATTTTTATTATTATTATTATTATTATTACTGATCGTTTTTATTAATGTATATGTCTTTACGAACAGATAATGCTAAGTCTGCAGAATACAGTTCATTCAATACATACATACGTATTAATTATTTTACTTCTGAGTTTACGTTTGTATCTATGTAAAATTCCTTATGGACCGATAATGCTATGTCTTTAGGATGGAATCCTTTATTTAAAATGCATTATGTCTTTTTATTACACGATTATGTAATGTATTTATTCCACTGTTTTTTTATTTATAATTCATATTTCGACAAAACTTTGTTTTAGGATACGATTTTTGTTTTCTTATTACTCAAGTATTGTTTATTTGATCTGAATATGCTATGTGTTTAATATTCTGCATTTAAGTTTACAATTGTTAACTATGTATATTTCCTTGTGAATAGATAATTCTATGTCTTTGGGATAAAACGATTCGTTCGAAATTCCCTATATTTTTTTTATTATTATATTATTGTCTTATTTTAACTTTCATAATGTATTTAAATCATCGTTCTTTTACTTATGTTTAATGATTCAAGAATGTTATATATTAAGGATGCGATATTAATTTTATTAATATTTACTTTTTTTTCTATTATCTTTTTATGCTATGTATTTATTATAATAAATGTGCGATGATAATCTTACTTTATGTTTATTTCCTTACGAGCGTATAATGCTATGTATTTAGGATACATCTACCACGTATTATTTCAAGTCTCTTTATTGAGCAATTGCATAATATTTTTAATTCTTGGTTTTTATTGTAAACTTTATGATCTTACTATGTTTTAGGATACGTTTTTTGTATTATTATTATTATTATTATTATTATTATTATTATTATTATTATTATTGATCGTTTTTATTAATGTATATGTCTTTACGAACAGATAATGCTAAGTCTGCAGAATACAGTTCATTCAATACATACATACGTATTAATAATTGTACTTCTGAGTTTACGTTTGTATCTATGTAAAATTCCTTATGGACCGATAATGCTATGTCTTTAGGATGGAATCCTTTATTTAAAATGCATTATGTCTTTTTATTACACGATTATGTAATGTATTTATTCCACTGTTTTTTTATTTATAATTCATATTTCGACAAAACTTTGTTTTAGGATACGATTTTTGTTTTCTTATTACTCAAGTATTGTTTATTTGATCTGAATATGCTATGTGTTTAATATTCTGCATTTAAGTTTACAATTGTTAACTATGTATATTTCCTTGTGAATAGATAATTCTATGTCTTTGGGATAAAACGATTCGTTCGAAATTCCCTATATTTTTTTTATTATTATATTATTGTCTTATATTAACTTTCATAATGTATTTAAATCATCGTTCTTTTACTTGTGTTTAATGATTCAAGAATGTTATATATTAAGGATGCGATATTAATTTTATTAATATTTACTTTTTTTCTATTATCCTTTTATGCGACGTATTTATTATAATAAATGTGCGATGATAATCTTACTTTATGTTTATTTCCTTACGAGCGTATAATGCTATGTCTTTAGGATACATCTACCACGTATTATTTCAAGTCTCTTTATTGAGCAATTGCATAATATTTTTAATTCTTGGTTTTTATTGTAAACTTTATGATCTTACTATGTTTTAGGATACGTTTTTTGTATTTTTATTATTATTATTATTATTATTACTGATCGTTTTTATTAATGTATATGTCTTTACGAACAGATAATGCTAAGTCTGCAGAATACAGTTCATTCAATACATACATACGTATTAATTATTTTACTTCTGAGTTTACGTTTGTATCTATGTAAAATTCCTTATGGACCGATAATGCTATGTCTTTAGGATGGAATCCTTTATTTAAAATGCATTATGTCTTTTTATTACACGATTATGTAATGTATTTATTCCACTGTTTTTTTATTTATAATTCATATTTCGACAAAACTTTGTTTTAGGATACGATTTTTGTTTTCTTATTACTCAAGTATTGTTTATTTGATCTGCATATGCTATGTGTTTAATATTCTGCATTTAAGTTTACAATTGTTAACTATGTATATTTCCTTGTGAATAGATAATTCTATGTCTTTGGGATAAAACGATTCGTTCGAAATTCCCTATATTTTTTTTATTATTATATTATTGTCTTATATTAACTTTCATAATGTATTTAAATCATCGTTCTTTTACTTGTGTTTAATGATTCAAGAATGTTATATATTAAGGATGCGATATTAATTTTATTAATATTTACTTTTTTTCTATTATCCTTTTATGCGACGTATTTATTATAATAAATGTGCGATGATAATCTTACTTTATGTTTATTTCCTTACGAGCGTATAATGCTGTCTTTAGGATACATCTACCACCTATTATTTCACGTCTCTTTACTAAGCAATTGCATAATATTTTTAATTCTTGGTTTTTATTGTAAACTTTATGATCTTGCTATGTTTTAGGATACGTTTTTTGTATTATTATTATTATTATTATTATTATTGATCGTTTTTATTAATGTATATGTCTTTACGAACAGATAATGCTAAGTCTGCAGAATACAGTTCATTCAATACATACATACGTATTAATAATTTTACTTCTGAGTTTACGTTTGTATCTATGTAAATTTCCTTATGGACCGATAATGCTATGTCTTTAGGATGGAATCCTTTATTTAAAATGCATTATGTCTTTTTATTACACGATTATGTAATGTATTTATTCCACTGTTTTTATATTTATAATTCATATTTCGACAAAACTTTGTTTTAGGATACGATTTTTGTTTTCTTATTACTCAAGTATTGTTTATTTGATCTGAATATGCTATGTGTTTAATATTCTGCATTTAAGTTTACAATTGTTGACTATGTATATTTCCTTGTGAATAGATAATTCTATGTCTTTGGGATAAAACGATTCATTCGAAATTCCCTATATTTTTTTTATTATTATATTATTGTCTTATTTTAACTTTCATAATGTATTTAAATCATCGTTCTTTTACTTATGTTTAATGATTCAAGAATGTTATATATTAAGGATGCGATATTAATTTTATTAATATTTACTTTTTTTTCTATTATCTTTTTATGCTATGTATTTATTATAATAAATGTGCGATGATAATCTTACTTTATGTTTATTTCCTTACGAGCGTATAATGCTATGTATTTAGGATACATATACCACGTATTATTTCACGTCTCTTTATCGAGCAATTGCATAATATTTTTATTTCTTGGTTTTTATTATAAACTTTATGATCTTAGTAAGTTTTAGGATACGTTTTTTGTATAATTATTAATATTATTTTTATTATTATTATTGATCGTTTTTATTAATGTATATGTTTTTACGAACAGATAATGCTAAGTCTGCAGAATACAGTTCATTCAATACATACATACGTATTAATAATTTTACTTCTGAGTTTACGTTTGTATCTATGTAAATTTCCTTATGGACCGATAATGCTATGTCTTTAGGATGGAATCCTTTATTTAAAATGCATTATGTCTTTTTATTACACGATTATGTAATGTATTTATTCCACTGTTTTTATATTTATAATTCGTATTTCGACAAAACTTTGTTTTAGGATACGATTTTTGTTTTCTTATTACTCAAGTATTGTTTATTTGATCTGAATATGCTATGTGTTTAATATTCTGCATTTAAGTTTACAATTGTTAACTATGTATATTTCCTTATGAATAGATAATTCTATGTCTTTGGGATAAAATTCGTTCGAAATTCCCTATATTTTTTTTTATTATTATATTATTGTCTTATATTAACTTTCATAATGTATTTAAATCATCGTTCTTTTACTTATGTTTAATGATTCAAGAATGTTATATATTAAGGATGCGATATTAATTTTATTAATATTTACTTTTTTTCTATTATCCTTTTATGCGACGTATTTATTATAATAAATGTGCGATGATAATCTTACTTTATGTTTATTTCCTTACGAGCGTATAATGCTATGTCTTTAGGATACATCTACCACGTATTATTTCAAGTCTCTTTATTGAGCAATTGCATAATATTTTTAATTCTTGGTTTTTCTAGTAAACTTTATGATCTTGCTATGTTTTAGGATACGTTTTTTGTATTATTATTATTATTATTATTATTATTACTGATCGTTTTTATTAATGTATATGTCTTTACGAACAGATAATACTAAGTCTGCAGAATACAGTTCATTCAATACATACATACGTATTAATAATTTTACTTCTGAGTTTACGTTTGTATCTATGTAAATTTCCTTATGGACCGATAATGCTATGTCTTTAGGATGGAATCCTTTATTTAAAATGCATTATGTCTTTTTATTACACGATTATGTAATGTATTTATTCCACTGTTTTTATATTTATAATTCATATTTCGACAAAACTTTGTTTTAGGATACGATTTTTGTTTTCTTATTACTCAAGTATTGTTTATTTGATCTGAATATGCTATGTGTTTAATATTCTGCATTTAAGTTTACAATTGTTAACTATGTATATTACCTTGTGAATAGATAATTCTATGTCTTTGGGATAAAATTCGTTCGAAATTCCCTATATTTTTTTGATTATTATATTATTGTCTTATATTAACTTTCATAATGTATTTAAATCATCGTTCTTTTACTTATGTTTAATGATTCAAGAATGTTATATATTAAGGATGCGATATTAATTTTATTAATATTTACTTTTTTTTCTATTATCTTTTTATGCTATGTATTTATTATAATAAATGTGCGATGATAATCTTACTTTATGTTTATTTCCTTACGAGCGTATAATGCTATGTCTTTAGGATACATATACCACGTATTATTTCACGTCTCTTTATCGAGCAATTGCATAATATTTTTATTTCTTGGTTTTTATTATAAACTTTATGATCTTGCTATGTTTTAGGATACGTTTTTTGTATAATTATTAATATTATTTTTATTATTATTATTGATCGTTTTTATTAATGTATATGTTTTTACGAACAGATAATGCTAAGTCTGCAGAATACAGTTCATTCAATACATACATACGTATTAATAATTTTACTTCTGAGTTTACGTTTGTATCTATGTAAATTTCCTTATGGACCGATAATGCTATGTCTTTAGGATGGAATCCTTTATTTAAAATGCATTATGTCTTTTTATTACACGATTATGTAATGTATTTATTCCACTGTTTTTATATTTATAATTCGTATTTCGACAAAACTTTGTTTTAGGATACGATTTTTGTTTTCTTATTACTCAAGTATTGTTTATTTGATCTGAATATGCTATGTGTTTAATATTCTGCATTTAAGTTTACAATTGTTAACTATGTATATTTCCTTATGAATAGATAATTCTATGTCTTTGGGATAAAATTCGTTCGAAATCCCCTATATTTTTTTTATTATTATATTATTGTCTTATATTAACTTTCATAATGTATTTAAATCATCGTTCTTTTACTTATGTTTAATGATTCAAGAATGTTATATATTAAGGATGCGATATTAATTTTATTAATATTTACTTTTTTTCTATTATCCTTTTATGCGACGTATTTATTATAATAAATGTGCGATGATAATCTTACTTTATGTTTATTTCCTTACGAGCGTATAATGCTATGTCTTTAGGATACATCTACCACGTATTATTTCAAGTCTCTTTATTGAGCAATTGCATAATATTTTTAATTCTTGGTTTTTCTAGTAAACTTTATGATCTTGCTATGTTTTAGGATACGTTTTTTGTATTATTATTATTATTATTATTATTATTACTGATCGTTTTTATTAATGTATATGTCTTTACGAACAGATAATACTAAGTCTGCAGATTACAGTTCATTCAATACATACATACGTATTAATAATTTTACTTCTGAGTTTACGTTTGTATCTATGTAAATTTCCTTATGGACCGATAATGCTATGTCTTTAGGATGGAATCCTTTATTTAAAATGCATTATGTCTTTTTATTACACGATTATGTAATGTATTTATTCCACTGTTTTTATATTTATAATTCATATTTCGACAAAACTTTGTTTTAGGATACGATTTTTGTTTTCTTATTACTCAAGTATTGTTTATTTGATCTGAATATGCTATGTGTTTAATATTCTGCATTTAAGTTTACAATTGTTAACTATGTATATTACCTTGTGAATAGATAATTCTATGTCTTTGGGATAAAATTCGTTCGAAATTCCCTATATTTTTTTGATTATTATATTATTGTCTTATATTAACTTTCATAATGTATTTAAATCATCGTTCTTTTACTTATGTTTAATGATTCAAGAATGTTATATATTAAGGATGCGATATTAATTTTATTAATATTTACTTTTTTTTCTATTATCTTTTTATGCTATGTATTTATTATAATAAATGTGCGATGATAATCTTACTTTATGTTTATTTCCTTACGAGCGTATAATGCTATGTCTTTAGGATACATATACCACGTATTATTTCACGTCTCTTTATCGAGCAATTGCATAATATTTTTATTTCTTGGTTTTTATTGTAAACTTTATGATCTTGCTATGTTTTAGGATACGTTTTTTGTATTATTATTATTATTATTATTATTATTATTATTATTATTGATCGTTTTTATTAATGTATATGGCTTTACGAACAGATAATGCTAAGTCTGCAGAATACAGTTCATTCAATACATACATACGTATTAATTATTTTACTTCTGAGTTTACGTTTGTATCTATGTAAAATTCCTTATGGACCGATAATGCTATGTCTTTAGGATGGACTCCTTTATTTAAAATGCCTTATGTCTTTTTATTACACGATTATGTAATGTATTTATTCCACTGTTTTTATATTTATAATTCATATTTCGACAAAACTTTGTTTTAGGATACGATTTTTGTTTTGTTATTACTCAAGTATTGTTTATTTGATCTGAATATGCTGTGTTTAATATTCTGCATTTAAGTTTACAATTGTTAACTATGTATATTACCTTGTGAATAGATAATTCTATGTCTTTGGGATAAAACGATTCGTTCGAAATTCCCTATATTTTTTTTATTATTATATTATTGTCTTATTTTAACTTTCATAATGTATTTAAATCATCGTTCTTTTACTTATGTTTAATGATTCAAGAATGTTATATATTAAGGATGCGATATTAATTTTATTAATATTTACTTATTTTTCTATTATCTTTTTATGCTATGTATTTATTATAATAAATGTGCGATGATAATCTTACTTTATGTTTATTTCCTTACGAGCGTATAATGCTATGTCTTTAGGATACATATACCACGTATTATTTCACGTCTCTTTATCGAGCAATTGCATAATATTTTTATTTCTTGGTTTTTATTATAAACTTTATGATCTTAGTAAGTTTTAGGATACGTTTTTTGTATAATTATTAATATTATTTTTATTATTATTATTGATCGTTTTTATTAATGTATATGTTTTTACGAACAGATAATGCTAAGTCTGCAGAATACAGATCATTCAATACATACATACGTATTAATAATTTTACTTCTGAGTTTACGTTTGTATCTATGTAAATTTCCTTATGGACCGATAATGCTATGTCTTTAGGATGGAATCCTTTATTTAAAATGCATTATGTCTTTTTATTACACGATTATGTAATGTATTTATTCCACTGTTTTTATATTTATAATTCGTATTTCGACAAAACTTTGTTTTAGGATACGATTTTTGTTTTCTTATTACTCAAGTATTGTTTATTTGATCTGAATATGCTATGTGTTTAATATTCTGCATTTAAGTTTACAATTGTTAACTATGTATATTTCCTTATGAATAGATAATTCTATGTCTTTGGGATAAAATTCGTTCGAAATTCCCTATATTTTTTTTTATTATTATATTATTGTCTTATATTAACTTTCATAATGTATTTAAATCATCGTTCTTTTACTTATGCTTAATGATTCAAGAATGTTATATATTAAGGATGCGATATTAATTTTATTAATATTTACTTTTTTTCTATTATCCTTTTATGCGACGTATTTATTATAATAAATGTGCGATGATAATCTTACTTTATGTTTATTTCCTTACGAGCGTATAATGCTATGTCTTTAGGATACATCTACCACGTATTATTTCAAGTCTCTTTATTGAGCAATTGCATAATATTTTTAATTCTTGGTTTTTCTAGTAAACTTTATGATCTTGCTATGTTTTAGGATACGTTTTTTGTATTATTATTATTATTATTATTATTATTACTGATCGTTTTTATTAATGTATATGTCTTTACGAACAGATAATACTAAGTCTGCAGAATACAGTTCATTCAATACATACATACGTATTAATAATTTTACTTCTGAGTTTACGTTTGTATCTATGTAAATTTCCTTATGGACCGATAATGCTATGTCTTTAGGATGGAATCCTTTACTTAAAATGCATTATGTCTTTTTATTACACGATTATGTAATGTATTTATTCCACTATTTTTATATTTATAATTCGTATTTCGACAAAACTTTGTTTTAGGATACGATTTTTGTTTTCTTATTACTCAAGTATTGTTTATTTGATCTGAATATGCTATGTGTTTAATATTCTGCATTTAAGTTTACAATTGTTAACTATGTATATTTCCTTATGAATAGATAATTCTATGTCTTTGGGATAAAATTCGTTCGAAATTCCCTATATTTTTTTGATTATTATATTATTGTCTTATATTAACTTTCATAATGTATTTAAATCATCGTTCTTTTACTTATGTTTAATGATTCAAGAATGTTATATATTAAGGATGCGATATTAATTTTATTAATATTTACTTTTTTTTCTATTATCTTTTTATGCTATGTATTTATTATAATAAATGTGCGATGATAATCTTACTTTATGTTTATTTCCTTACGAGCGTATAATGCTATGTCTTTAGGATACATATACCACGTATTATTTCACGTCTCTTTATCGAGCAATTGCATAATATTTTTATTTCTTGGTTTTTATTATAAACTTTATGATCTTAGTAAGTTTTAGGATACGTTTTTTGTATAATTATTAATATTATTTTTATTATTATTATTGATCGTTTTTATTAATGTATATGTTTTTACGAACAGATAATGCTAAGTCTGCAGAATACAGTTCATTCAATACATACATACGTATTAATAATTTTACTTCTGAGTTTACGTTTGTATCTATGTAAATTTCCTTATGGACCGATAATGCTATGTCTTTAGGATGGAATCCTTTATTTAAAATGCATTATGTCTTTTTATTACACGATTATGTAATGTATTTATTCCACTGTTTTTATATTTATAATTCGTATTTCGACAAAACTTTGTTTTAGGATACGATTTTTGTTTTCTTATTACTCAAGTATTGTTTATTTGATCTGAATATGCTATGTGTTTAATATTCTGCATTTAAGTTTACAATTGTTAACTATGTATATTTCCTTATGAATAGATAATTCTATGTCTTTGGGATAAAATTCGTTCGAAATTCCCTATATTTTTTTGATTATTATATTATTGTCTTATATTAACTTTCATAATGTATTTAAATCATCGTTCTTTTACTTATGTTTAATGATTCAAGAATGTTATATATTAAGGATGCGATATTAATTTTATTAATATTTACTTTTTTTCTATTATCCTTTTATGCGACGTATTTATTATAATAAATGTGCGATGATAATCTTACTTTATGTTTATTTCCTTACGAGCGTATAATGCTATGTCTTTAGGATACATCTACCACGTATTATTTCATGTCTCTTTATTAAGCAATTGCATAATATTTTTAATTCTTGGTTTTTATTGTAAACTTTATGATCTTGCTATGTTTTAGGATACGTTTTTTGTATTATTATTATTATTATTATTATTATTATTATTGATCGTTTTTATTAATGTATATGTCTTTACGAACAGATAATGCTAAGTCTGCAGAATACAGTTCATTCAATACATACATACGTATTAATTATTTTACTTCTGAGTTTACGTTTGTATCTATGTAAAATTCCTTATGGACCGATAATGCTATGTCTTTAGGATGGACTCCTTTATTTAAAATGCCTTATGTCTTTTTATTACACGATTATGTAATGTATTTATTCCACTGTTTTTATTTATATAATTCATATTTCGACAAAACTTTGTTTTAGGAAACGATTTTTGTTTTCTTATTACTCAAGTATTGTTTATTTGATCTGAATATGCTATGTGTTTAATATTCTCCATTTAAGTTTACAATTGTTAACTATGTATATTTCCTTGTGAATAGATAATTCTATGTCTTTGGGATAAAACGATTCGTTCGAAATTCCCTTTATTTTTTTTATTATTATATTATTGTCTTATATTAACTTTCATAATGTATTTAAATCATCGTTCTTTTACTTATGTTTAATGATTCAAGAATGTTATATATTAAGGATGCGATATTAATTTTATTAATATTTACTTTTTTTATTATGCTATGTATTTATTATAATAAATGTGCGATGATAATCTTACTTTATGTTTATTTCCTTACGAGCGTATAATGCTATGTCTTTAGGATACATCTACCACCTATTATTTCAAGTCTCTTTATTGAGCAATTGCATAATATTTTTAATTCTTGGTTGTTATTGTAAACTTTATGGTCTTGCTATGTTTTAGGATACGTTTTTTGTATTATTATTATTATTATTATTATTATTGATCGTTTTTATTAATGTATATGTCTTTACGAACAGATAATGCTAAGTCTGCAGAATACAGTTCATTCAATACATACATACGTATTAATAATTTTACTTCTGAGTTTACGTTTGTATCTATGTAAATTTCCTTATGGACCGATAATGCTATGTCTTTAGGATGGAATCCTTTATTTAAAATGCATTATGTCTTTTTATTACACGATTATGTAATGTATTTATTCCACTGTTTTTATATTTATAATTCGTATTTCGACAAAACTTTGTTTTAGGATACGATTTTTGTTTTCTTATTACTCAAGTATTGTTTATTTGATCTGAATATGCTATGTGTTTAATATTCTGCATTTAAGTTTACAATTGTTAACTATGTATATTTCCTTATGAATAGATAATTCTATGTCTTTGGGATAAAATTCGTTCGAAATTCCCTATATTTTTTTTATTATTATATTATTGTCTTATATTAACTTTCATAATGTATTTAAATCATCGTTCTTTTACTTATGTTTAATGATTCAAGAATGTTATATATTAAGGATGCGATATTAATTTTATTAATATTTACTTTTTTTCTATTATCCTTTTATGCGACGTATTTATTATAATAAATGTGCGATGATAATCTTACTTTATGTTTATTTCCTTACGAGCGTATAATGCTATGTCTTTAGGATACATCTACCACGTATTATTTCAAGTCTCTTTATTGAGCAATTGCATAATATTTTTAATTCTTGGTTTTTCTAGTAAACTTTATGATCTTACTATGTTTTAGGATACGTTTTTTGTATTTTTATTATTATTATTATTATTATTACTGATCGTTTTTATTAATGTATATGTCTTTACGAACAGATAATGCTAAGTCTGCAGAATACAGTTCATTCAATACATACATACGTATTAATTATTTTACTTCTGAGTTTACGTTTGTATCTATGTAAAATTCCTTATGGACCGATAATGCTATGTCTTTAGGATGGAATCCTTTATTTAAAATGCATTATGTCTTTTTATTACACGATTATGTAATGTATTTATTCCACTGGTTTTTTATTTATAATTCATATTTCGACAAAACTTTGTTTTAGGATACGATTTTTGTTTTCTTATTACTCAAGTATTGTTTATTTGATCTGAATATGCTATGTGTTTAATATTCTGCATTTAAGTTTACAATTGTTAACTATGTATATTTCCTTGTGAATAGATAATTCTATGTCTTTGGGATAAAACGATTCGTTCGAAATTCCCTATATTTTTTTTATTATTATATTATTGTCTTATATTAACTTTCATAATGTATTTAAATCATCGTTCTTTTACTTATGTTTAATGATTCAAGAATGTTATATATTAAGGATGCGATATTAATTTTATTAATATTTACTTTTTTTCTATTATCCTTTTATGCGACGTATTTATTATAATAAATGTGCGATGATAATCTTACTTTATGTTTATTTCCTTACGAGCGTATAATGCTATGTCTTTAGGATACATCTACCACGTATTATTTCACGTCTCTTTATTAAGCAATTGCATAATATTTTTAATTCTTGGTTTTTATTGTAAACTTTATGATCTTGCTATGTTTTAGGATACGTTTTTTGTATTATTATTATTATTATTATTATTATTATTATTATTATTGATCGTTTTTATTAATGTATATGTCTTTACGAACAGATAATGCTAAGTCTGCAGAATACAGTTCATTCAATACATACATACGTATTAATAATTTTACTTCTGAGTTTGCGTTTGTATCTATGTAAATTTCCTTATGGACCGATAATGCTATGTCTTTAGGATGGAATCCTTTATTTAAAATGCATTATGTCTTTTTATTACACGATTATGTAATGTATTTATTCCACTGTTTTTATATTTATAATTCGTATTTCGACAAAACTTTGTTTTAGGATACGATTTTTGTTTTCTTATTACTCAAGTATTGTTTATTTGATCTGAATATGCTATGTGTTTAATATTCTGCATTTAAGTTTACAATTGTTAACTATGTATATTTCCTTATGAATAGATAATTCTATGTCTTTGGGATAAAATTCGTTCGAAATTCCCTATATTTTTTTGATTATTATATTATTGTCTTATATTAACTTTCATAATGTATTTAAATCATCGTTCTTTTACTTATGTTTAATGATTCAAGAATGTTATATATTAAGGATGCGATATTAATTTTATTAATATTTACTTTTTTTCTATTATCCTTTTATGCGACGTATTTATTATAATAAATGTGCGATGATAATCTTACTTTATGTTTATTTCCTTACGAGCGTATAATGCTATGTCTTTAGGATACATCTACCACGTATTATTTCACGTCTCTTTATTAAGCAATTGCATAATATTTTTAATTCTTGGTTTTTATTGTAAACTTTATGATCTTGCTATGTTTTAGGATACGTTTTTTGTATTATTATTATTATTATTATTATTATTATTATTATTATTGATCGTTTTTATTAATGTATATGTCTTTACGAACAGATAATGCTAAGTCTGCAGAATACAGTTCATTCAATACATACATACGTATTAATTATTTTACTTCTGAGTTTACGTTTGTATCTATGTAAAATTCCTTATGGACCGATAATGCTATGTCTTTAGGATGGACTCCTTTATTTAAAATGCCTTATGTCTTTTTATTACACGATTATGTAATGTATTTATTCCACTGTTTTTATTTATATAATTCATATTTCGACAAAACTTTGTTTTAGGAAACGATTTTTGTTTTCTTATTACTCAAGTATTGTTTATTTGATCTGAATATGCTATGTGTTTAATATTCTCCATTTAAGTTTACAATTGTTAACTATGTATATTTCCTTGTGAATAGATAATTCTATGTCTTTGGGATAAAACGATTCGTTCGAAATTCCCTTTATTTTTTTTATTATTATATTATTGTCTTATATTAACTTTCATAATGTATTTAAATCATCGTTCTTTTACTTATGTTTAATGATTCAAGAATGTTATATATTAAGGATGCGATATTAATTTTATTAATATTTACTTTTTTTATTATGCTATGTATTTATTATAATAAATGTGCGATGATAATCTTACTTTATGTTTATTTCCTTACGAGCGTATAATGCTATGTCTTTAGGATACATCTACCACGTATTATTTCAAGTCTCTTTATTGAGCAATTGCATAATATTTTTAATTCTTGGTTGTTATTGTAAACTTTATGGTCTTGCTATGTTTTAGGATACGTTTTTTGTATTATTATTATTATTATTATTATTATTGATCGTTTTTATTAATGTATATGTCTTTACGAACAGATAATGCTAAGTCTGCAGAATACAGTTCATTCAATACATACATACGTATTAATAATTTTACTTCTGAGTTTACGTTTGTATCTATGTAAATTTCCTTATGGACCGATAATGCTATGTCTTTAGGATGGAATCCTTTATTTAAAATGCATTATGTCTTTTTATTACACGATTATGTAATGTATTTATTCCACTGTTTTTATATTTATAATTCGTATTTCGACAAAACTTTGTTTTAGGATACGATTTTTGTTTTCTTATTACTCAAGTATTGTTTATTTGATCTGAATATGCTATGTGTTTAATATTCTGCATTTAAGTTTACAATTGTTAACTATGTATATTTCCTTATGAATAGATAATTCTATGTCTTTGGGATAAAATTCGTTCGAAATTCCCTATATTTTTTTTATTATTATATTATTGTCTTATATTAACTTTCATAATGTATTTAAATCATCGTTCTTTTACTTATGTTTAATGATTCAAGAATGTTATATATTAAGGATGCGATATTAATTTTATTAATATTTACTTTTTTTCTATTATCCTTTTATGCGACGTATTTATTATAATAAATGTGCGATGATAATCTTACTTTATGTTTATTTCCTTACGAGCGTATAATGCTATGTCTTTAGGATACATCTACCACGTATTATTTCAAGTCTCTTTATTGAGCAATTGCATAATATTTTTAATTCTTGGTTTTTCTAGTAAACTTTATGATCTTACTATGTTTTAGGATACGTTTTTTGTATTTTTATTATTATTATTATTATTATTACTGATCGTTTTTATTAATGTATATGTCTTTACGAACAGATAATGCTAAGTCTGCAGAATACAGTTCATTCAATACATACATACGTATTAATTATTTTACTTCTGAGTTTACGTTTGTATCTATGTAAAATTCCTTATGGACCGATAATGCTATGTCTTTAGGATGGAATCCTTTATTTAAAATGCATTATGTCTTTTTATTACACGATTATGTAATGTATTTATTCCACTGGTTTTTTATTTATAATTCATATTTCGATAAAACTTTGTTTTAGGATACGATTTTTGTTTTCTTATTACTCAAGTATTGTTTATTTGATCTGAATATGCTATGTGTTTAATATTCTGCATTTAAGTTTACAATTGTTAACTATGTATATTTCCTTGTGAATAGATAATTCTATGTCTTTGGGATAAAACGATTCGTTCGAAATTCCCTATATTTTTTTTATTATTATATTATTGTCTTATATTAACTTTCATAATGTATTTAAATCATCGTTCTTTTACTTGTGTTTAATGATTCAAGAATGTTATATATTAAGGATGCGATATTAATTTTATTAATATTTACTTTTTTTCTATTATCCTTTTATGCGACGTATTTATTATAATAAATGTGCGATGATAATCTTACTTTATGTTTATTTCCTTACGAGCGTATAATGCTGTCTTTAGGATACATCTACCACCTATTATTTCACGTCTCTTTACTAAGCAATTGCATAATATTTTTAATTCTTGGTTTTTATTGTAGACTTTATGATCTTGCTATGTTTTAGGATACGTTTTTTGTATTATTATTATTATTATTATTATTATTATTATTATTATTATTATTGATCGTTTTTATTAATGTATATGTCTTTACGAACAGATAATGCTAAGTCTGCAGAATACAGTTCATTCAATACATACATACGTATTAATAATTTTACTTCTGAGTTTACGTTTGTATCTATGTAAATTTCCTTATGGACCGATAATGCTATGTCTTTAGGATGGAACCCTTTATTTAAAATGCATTATGTCTTTTTATTACACGATTATGTAATGTATTTATTCCACTGTTTTTATATTTATAATTCATATTTCGACAAAACTTTGTTTAAGGATACGATTTTTGTTTTCTTATTACTCAAGTATTGTTTATTTGATCTGAATATGCTATGTGTTTAATATTCTGCATTTAAGTTTACAATTGTTAACTATGTATATTTCCTTGTGAATAGATAATTCTATGTCTTTGGGATAAAACGATTCGTTCGAAATTCCCTATATTTTTTTTATTATTATATTATTGTCTTATTTTAACTTTCATAATGTATTTAAATCATCGTTCTTTTACTTATGTTTAATGATTCAAGAATGTTATATATTAAGGATGCGATATTAATTTTATTAATATTTACTTTTTTTCTATTATCCTTTTATGCGACGTATTTATTATAATAAATGTGCGATGATAATCTTACTTAATGTTTATTTCCTTACGAGCGTATAATGCTATGTCTTTAGGATACATCTACCACGTATTATTTCAAGTCTCTTTATTGAGCAATTGCATAATATTTTTAATTCTTGGTTTTTATTGTAAACTTTATGATCTTACTATGTTTTAGGATACGTTTTTTGTATTATTATTATTATTATTATTATTATTATTATTGATCGTTTTTATTAATGTATATGTCTTTACGAACAGATAATGCTAAGTCTGCAGAATACAGTTCATTCAATACATACATACGTATTAATTATTTTACTTCTGAGTTTACGTTTGTATCTATGTAAAATTCCTTATGGACCGATAATGCTATGTCTTTAGGATGGACTCCTTTATTTAAAATGCCTTATGTCTTTTTATTACACGATTATGTAATGTATTTATTCCACTGTTTTTATATTTATAATACATATTTCGACAAAACTTTGTTTTAGGATACGATTTTTGTTTTGTTATTACTCAAGTATTGTTTATTTGATCTGAATATGCTATGTGTTTAATATTCTGCATTTAAGTTTACAATTGTTAACTATGTATATTTCTTTATGAATAGATAATTCTATGTCTTTGGGATAAAACGATTCGTTCGAAATTCCCTATATTTTTTTTATTATTATATTATTGTCTTATTTTAACTTTCATAATGTATTTAAATCATCGTTCTTTTACTTATGTTTAATGATTTAAGAATGTTATATATTAAGGATGCGATATTAATTTTATTAATATTTACTTTTTTTTCTATTATCTTTTTATGCCATGTATTTATTATAATAAATGTGCGATGATAATCTTACTTTATGTTTATTTCCTTACGAGCGTATAATGCTATGTCTTTAGGATACATCTATCACGTATTATTTCACGTCTCTTTATTAAGCAATTGCATAATATTTTTAATTCTTGGTTTTTATTGTAAACTTTATGATCTTGCTATGTTTTAGGATACGTTTTTTGTATTATTATTATTATTATTATTATTATTATTGATTGTTTTTATTAATGTATATGTCTTTACGAACAGATAATGCTAAGTCTGCAGAATACAGTTCATTCAATACATACATACGTATTAATTATTTTACTTCTGAGTTTACGTTTGTATCTATGTAAAATTCCTTATGGACCGATAATGCTATGTCTTTAGGATGGACTCCTTTATTTAAAATGCCTTATGTCTTTTTATTACACGATTATGTAATGTATTTATTCCACTGTTTTTATATTTATAATACATATTTGGACAAAACTTTGTTTTAGGATACGATTTTTGTTTTGTTATTACTCAAGTATTGTTTATTTGATCTGAATATGCTATGTGTTTAATATTCTGCATTTAAGTTTACAATTGTTAACTATGTATATTTCTTTATGAATAGATAATTCTATGTCTTTGGGATAAAACGATTCGTTCGAAATTCCCTATATTTTTTTTATTATTATATTATTGTCTTATTTTAACTTTCATAATGTATTTAAATCATCGTTCTTTTACTTATGTTTAATGATTCAAGAATGTTATATATTAAGGATGCGATATTAATTTTATTAATATTTACTTTTTTTTCTATTATCTTTTTATGCTATGTATTTATTATAATAAATGTGCGATGATAATCTTTCTTTATGTTTATTTCCTTACGAGCGTATAATCCTATGTCTTTAGGATACATCTACCACGTATTATTTCACGTCTCTTTATTAAGCAATTGCATAATATTTTTAATTCTTGGTTTTTATTGTAAACTTTATGATTTACGTATGTAAATTTCCTTATGGACCGATAATGCTATGTCTTTAGGATGGAATCCTTTATTTAAAATGCATTATGTCTTTTTATTACACGATTATGTAATGTATTTATTCCACTGTTTTTATATTTATAATTCATATTTCGACAAAACTTTTTTTTAGGATACGATTTTTGTTTTCTTATTACTCAAGTATTGTTTATTTGATCTGAATATGCTATGTGTTTAATATTCTGCATTTAAGTTTACAATTGTTAACTATGTATATTTCCTTATGAATAGATAATTCTATGTCTTTGGGATAAAACGATTCGGTAGAAATTCACTATATTTTTTTTATTATTATATTATTGTCTTATATTAACTTTCATAATGTATTTAAATCATCGTTCTTTTACTTATGTTTAATGATTCAAGAATGTTATATATTAAGGATGCGATATTAATTTTATTAATATTTACTTTTTTTTCTATTATCTTTTTATGCTATGTATTTATTATAATAAATGTGCGATGATAATCTTTCTTTATGTTTATTTCCTTACGAGCGTATAATCCTATGTCTTTAGGATACATCTACCACGTATTATTTCACGTCTCTTTATAAAGCAATTGCATAATATTTTTAATTCTTGGTTTTTATTGTAAACTTTATGATCTTGCTATGTTTTAGGACACGTTTTTTGTATTATTATTATTATTATTATTATTATTGATCGTTTTTATTAATGTATATGTCTTTACGAACAGATAATGCTAAGTCTGCAGAATACAGTTCATTCAATACATACATACGTATTAATTATTTTACTTCTGAGTTTACGTTTGTATCTATGTAAAATTCCTTATGGACTGATAATGCTATGTCTTTAGGATGGAATCCTTTATTTAAAATGCATTATGTCTTTTTATTACACGATTATGTAATGTATTTATTCCACTGTTTTTATATTTATAATTCGTATTTCGACAAAACTTTGTTTTAGGATACGATTTTTGTTTTCTTATTACTCAAGTATTGTTTATTTGATCTGAATATGCTATGTGTTTAATATTCTGCATTTAAGTTTACAATTGTTAACTATGTATATTTCCTTATGAATAGATAATTCTATGTCTTTGGGATAAAAATCGTTCGAAATTCCCTATATTTTTTTTATTATTATATTATTGTCTTATATTAACTTTCATAATGTATTTAAATCATCGTTCTTTTACTTATGTTTAGTGATTCAAGAATGTTATATATTAAGGATGCGATATCAATTTTATTAATATTTACTTTTTTTTCTATTATCTTTTTATGCTATGTATTTATTATAATAAATGTGCGATGATAATCTTTCTTTATGTTTATTTCCTTACGAGCGTATAATGCTATGTCTTTAGGATACATCTACCACGTATTATTTCACGTCTCTTTATTAAGCAATTGCATAATATTTTTAATTCTTGGTTTTTATTGTAAACTTTATGATCTTGCTATGTTTTAGGACACGTTTTTTGTATTATTATTATTATTATTATTATTATTATTATTACTGATCGTTTTTATTAATGTATATGTCTTTACGAACAGATAATGCTAAGTCTGCAGAATACAGTTCATTCAATACATACATACGTATTAATAATTTTACTTCTGAGTTTACGTTTGTATCTATGTAAATTTCCTTATGGACCGATAATGCTATGTCTTTAGGATGGAATCCTTTATTTAAAATGCATTATGTCTTTTTATTACACGATTATGTAATGTATTTATTCCACTGTTTTTATATTTATAATTCATATTTCGACAAAACTTTGTTTTAGGATACGATTTTTGTTTTCTTATTACTCAAGTATTGTTTATTTGATCTGAATATGCTATGTGTTTAATATTCTGCATTTAAGTTTACAATTGTTAACTATGTATATTTCCTTGTGAATAGATAATTCTATGTCTTTGGGATAAAACGATTCGTTCGAAATTCCCTATATTTTTTTTATTATTATATTATTGTCTTATTTTAACTTTCATAATGTATTTAAATCATCGTTCTTTTACTTATGTTTAATGATTCAAGAATGTTATATATTAAGGATGCGATATTAATTTTATTAATATTTACTTTTTTTTCTATTATCTTTTTATGCCATGTATTTATTATAATAAATGTGCGATGATAATCTTACTTTATGTTTATTTCCTTACGAGCGTATAATGCTATGTCTTTAGGATACATCTACCACGTATTATTTCACGTCTCTTTATTAAGCAATTGCATAATATTTTTAATTCTTGGTTTTTATTGTAAACTTTATGATCTTGCTATGTTTTAGGATACGTTTTTTGTATTATTATTATTATTATTATTATTATTATTATTGATCGTTTTTATTAATGTATATGTCTTTACGAACAGATAATGCTAAGTCTGCAGAATACAGTTCATTCAATACATACATACGTATTAATTATTTTACTTCTGAGTTTACGTTTGTATCTATGTAAAATTCCTTATGGACCGATAATGCTATGTCTTTAGGATGGACTCCTTTATTTAAAATGCCTTATGTCTTTTTATTACACGATTATGTAATGTATTTATTCCACTGTTTTTATATTTATAATACATATTTCGACAAAACTTTGTTTTAGGATACGATTTTTGTTTTGTTATTACTCAAGTATTGTTTATTTGATCTGAATATGCTATGTGTTTAATATTCTGCATTTAAGTTTACAATTGTTAACTATGTATATTTCCTTGTGAATAGATAATTCTATGTCTTTGGGATAAAAATCGTTCGAAATTCCCTATATTTTTTTTATTATTATATTATTGTCTTATATTAACTTTCATAATGTATTTAAATCATCGTTCTTTTACTTATGTTTAGTGATTCAAGAATGTTATATATTAAGGATGCGATATTAATTTTATTAATATTTACTTTTTTTCTATTATCTTTTTATGCTATGTATTTATTATAATAAATGTGCGATGATAATCTTACTTTATGTTTATTTCCTTACGAGCGTATAATGCTATGTCTTTAGGATACATCTACCACGTATTATTTCACGTCTCTTTATTAAGCAATTGCATAATATTTTTAATTCTTGGTTTTTATTGTAAACTTTATGATCTTGCTATGTTTTAGGATACGTTTTTTGTATTATTATTATTACTATTATTATTATTATTGATCGTTTTTATTAATGTATATGTCTTTACGAACAGATAATGCTAAGTCTGCAGAATACAGTTCATTCAATACGTACATACGTATTAATTATTTTACTTCTGAGTTTACGTTTGTATCTATGTAAAATTCCTTATGGACCGATAATGCTACGTCTTTAGGATGGAATCCTTTATTTAAAATGCATTATGTCTTTTTATTACACGATTATGTAATGTATTTATTCCACTGTTTTTATATTTATAATTCATATTTCGACAAAACTTTGTTTTAGGATACGATTTTTGTTTTCTTATTACTCAAGTATTGTTTATTTGATCTGAATATGCTATGTGTTTAATATTCTGCATTTAAGTTTACAATTGTTAACTATGTATGTTTCCTTATGAATAGATAATTCTATGTCTTTTGGATAAAACGATTCGTTCGAAATTCCCTATATTTTTTTTATTATAATTTTATTGTCTCATATTAACTTCCATAATGTATTTAAATCATCGTTCTTTTACTTATGTTTAATGATTAAAGAATGTTATATATTAAGGATGCGATATTAATTTTATTAATATTTACTTTTTTTCTATTATCCTTTTATTCGACGTATTTATTATAATAAATGTGCGATGATAATCTTACTTTATGTTTATTTCCTTACGAGCGTATAATGCTGTCTTTAGGATACATCTACCACGTATTATTTCACGTCTCTTTACTAAGCAATTGCATAATGTTTTTAATTCTTGGTTTTTATTGTAAACTTTCTGATCTTGCTATGTTTTAGGATACGTTTTTTGTATTATTATTATTATTATTATTATTGATCGTTTTTATTAATGTATATGGCTTTACGAACAGATAATGCTAAGTCTGCAGAATACAGTTCATTCAATACATACATACGTATTAATTATTTTACTTCTGAGTTTACGTTTGTATCTATGTAAAATTCCTTATGGACCGATAATGCTACGTCTTTAGGATGGAATCCTTTATTTAAAATGCATTATGTCTTTTTATTACACGATTATGTAATGTATTTATTCCACTGTTTTTATTTATATAATTCATATTTCGACAAAACTTTGTTTTAGGATACGATTTTTGTTTTCTTATTACTCAAGTATTGTTTATTTGATCTGAATATGCTATGTGTTTAATATTCTCCATTTAAGTTTACAATTGTTAACTATGTATATTTCCTTGTGAATAGATAATTCTATGTCTTTGGGATAAAACGATTCGTTCGAAATTCCCTTTATTTTTTTATTATTATATTATTGTCTTATATTAACTTTCATAATGTATTTAAATCATCGTTCTTTTACTTATGTTTAATGATTCAAGAATGTTATATATTAAGGATGCGATATTAATTTTATTAATATTTACTTTTTTTTCTATTATATTTTTATGCTATGTATTTATTATAATAAATGTGCGATGATAATCTTACTTTATGTTTATTTCCTTACGAGCGTATAATGCTATGTCTTTAGGATACATCTACCACGTATTATTTCACGTCTCTTTATTAAGCCATTGCATAATATTTTTAATTCTTGGTTTTTATTGTAAACTTTATGATCTTGCTATGTTTTAGGACACGTTTTTTGTATTATTATTATTATTATTATTATTATTATTATTATTATTATTATTATCATTATTATTATTATTATTATTACTGATCTTTTTTTTATTAATGTATATGTCTTTACGAACAGATAACGCTAAGTCTGCAGAATACAGTTCATTCAATACATACATACGTATTAATTATTTTACTTCTGAGTTTACGTTTGTATCTATGTAAAATTCCTTATGGACCGATAATGCTACGTCTTTAGGATGGAATCCTTTATTTAAAATGCATTATGTCTTTTTATTACACGATTATGTAATGTATTTATTCCACTGTTTTTATATTTATAATTCATATTTCGACAAAACTTTGTTTTAGGATACGATTTTTGTTTTCTTATTACTCAAGTATTGTTTATTTGATCTGAATATGCTATGTGTTTAATATTCTGCATTTAAGTTTACAATTGTTAACTATGTATGTTTCCTTATGAATAGATAATTCTATGTCTTTTGGATAAAACGATTCGTTCGAAATTCCCTATATTTTTTTTATTATAATTTTATTGTCTCATATTAACTTCCATAATGTATTTAAATCATCGTTCTTTTACTTATGTTTAATGATTAAAGAATGTTATATATTAAGGATGCGATATTAATTTTATTAATATTTACTTTTTTTCTATTATCCTTTTATTCGACGTATTTATTATAATAAATGTGCGATGATAATCTTACTTTATGTTTATTTCCTTACGAGCGTATAATGCTGTCTTTAGGATACATCTACCACGTATTATTTCACGTCTCTTTACTAAGCAATTGCATAATGTTTTTAATTCTTGGTTTTTATTGTAAACTTTCTGATCTTGCTATGTTTTAGGATACGTTTTTTGTATTATTATTATTATTATTATTGATCGTTTTTATTAATGTATATGGCTTTACGAACAGATAATGCTAAGTCTGCAGAATACAGTTCATTCAATACATACATACGTATTAATTATTTTACTTCTGAGTTTACGTTTGTATCTATGTAAAATTCCTTATGGACCGATAATGCTACGTCTTTAGGATGGAATCCTTTATTTAAAATGCATTATGTCTTTTTATTACACGATTATGTAATGTATTTATTCCACTGTTTTTATTTATATAATTCATATTTCGACAAAACTTTGTTTTAGGATACGATTTTTGTTTTCTTATTACTCAGGTATTGTTTATTTGATCTGAATATGCTATGTGTTTAATATTCTCCATTTAAGTTTACAATTGTTAACTATGTATATTTCCTTGTGAATAGATAATTCTATGTCTTTGGGTAAAACGATTCGTTCGAAATTCCCTTTATTTTTTTATTATATTATTGTCTTATATTAACTTTCATAATGTATTTAAATCATCGTTCTTTTACTTATGTTTAATGATTCAAGAATGTTATATATTAAGGATGCGATATTAATTTTATTAATATTTACTTTTTTTCTATTATCCTTTTATTCGACGTATTTATTATAATAAATGTGCGATGATAATCTTACTTTATGTTTATTTCCTTACGAGCGTATAATGCTATGTCTTTAGGATACATCTACCACGTATTATTTCACGTCTCTTTATTAAGCCATTGCATAATATTTTTAATTCTTGGTTTTTATTGTAAACTTTATGATCTTGCTATGTTTTAGGACACGTTTTTTGTATTTTTATTATTATTATTATTATTATTATTATTATTATTATTATTATTATTATTATTATTATTATTATTATTATTATTATTATTATTACTGATCTTTTTTTTATTAATGTATATGGCTTTACGAACAGATAACGCTAAGTCTGCAGAATACAGTTCATTCAATACATACATACGTATTAATTATTTTACTTCTGAGTTTACGTTTGTATCTATGTAAAATTCCTTATGGACCGATAATGCTACGTCTTTAGGATGGAATCCTTTATTTAAAATGCATTATGTCTTTTTATTACACGATTATGTAATGTATTTATTCCACTGTTTTTATATTTATAATTCATATTTCGACAAAACTTTGTTTTAGGATACGATTTTTGTTTTCTTATTACTCAAGTATTGTTTATTTGATCTGAATATGCTATGTGTTTAATATTCTGCATTTAAGTTTACAATTGTTAACTATGTATGTTTCCTTATGAATAGATAATTCTATGTCTTTTGGATAAAACGATTCGTTCGAAATTCCCTATATTTTTTTTATTATAATTTTATTGTCTCATATTAACTTCCATAATGTATTTAAATCATCGTTCTTTTACTTATGTTTAATGATTAAAGAATGTTATATATTAAGGATGCGATATTAATTTTATTAATATTTACTTTTTTTTCTATTATATTTTTATGCTATGTATTTATTATAATAAATGTGCGATGATAATCTTACTTTATGTTTATTTCCTTACGAGCGTATAATGCTGTCTTTAGGATACATCTACCACGTATTATTTCACGTCTCTTTACTAAGCAATTGCATAATGTTTTTAATTCTTGGTTTTTATTGTAAACTTTCTGATCTTGCTATGTTTTAGGATACCTTTTTTGTATTATTATTATTATTATTATTGATCGTTTTTATTAATGTATATGACTTTACGAACAGATAATGCTAAGTCTGCAGAATACAGTTCATTCAATACATACATACGTATTAATTATTTTACTTCTGAGTTTACGTTTGTATCTATGTAAAATTCCTTATGGACCGATAATGCTACGTCTTTAGGATGGAATCCTTTATTTAAAATGCATTATGTCTTTTTATTACACGATTATGTAATGTATTTATTCCACTGTTTTTATTTATATAATTCATATTTCGACAAAACTTTGTTTTAGGATACGATTTTTGTTTTCTTATTACTCAGGTATTGTTTATTTGATCTGAATATGCTATGTGTTTAATATTCTCCATTTAAGTTTACAATTGTTAACTATGTATATTTCCTTGTGAATAGATAATTCTATGTCTTTGGGATAAAACGATTCGTTCGAAATTCCCTTTATTTTTTTATTATATTATTGTCTTATATTAACTTTCATAATGTATTTAAATCATCGTTCTTTTACTTATGTTTAATGATTCAAGAATGTTATATATTAAGGATGCGATATTAATTTTATTAATATTTACTTTTTTTCTATTATCCTTTTATTCGACGTATTTATTATAATAAATGTGCGATGATAATCTTACTTTATGTTTATTTCCTTACGAGCGTATAATGCTATGTCTTTAGGATACATCTACCACGTATTATTTCACGTCTCTTTATTAAGCCATTGCATAATATTTTTAATTCTTGGTTTTTATTGTAAACTTTATGATCTTGCTATGTTTTAGGACACGTTTTTTGTATTTTTATTATTATTATTATTATTATTATTATTATTATTATTATTATTATTATTATTATTATTATTATTATTATTATTATTATTATTATTATTATTATTATTATTACTGATCTTTTTTTTATTAATGTATATGTCTTTACGAACAGATAACGCTAAGTCTGCAGAATACAGTTCATTCAATACATACATACGTATTAATTATTTTACTTCTGAGTTTACGTTTGTATCTATGTAAAATTCCTTATGGACCGATAATGCTACGTCTTTAGGATGGAATCCTTTATTTAAAATGCATTATGTCTTTTTATTACACGATTATGTAATGTATTTATTCCACTGTTTTTATATTTATAATTCATATTTCGACAAAACTTTGTTTTAGGATACGATTTTTGTTTTCTTATTACTCAAGTATTGTTTATTTGATCTGAATATGCTATGTGTTTAATATTCTGCATTTAAGTTTACAATTGTTAACTATGTATGTTTCCTTATGAATAGATAATTCTATGTCTTTTGGATAAAACGATTCGTTCGAAATTCCCTATATTTTTTTTATTATAATTTTATTGTCTCATATTAACTTCCATAATGTATTTAAATCATCGTTCTTTTACTTATGTTTAATGATTAAAGAATGTTATATATTAAGGATGCGATATTAATTTTATTAATATTTACTTTTTTTCTATTATCCTTTTATTCGACGTATTTATTATAATAAATGTGCGATGATAATCTTACTTTATGTTTATTTCCTTACGAGCGTATAATGCTGTCTTTAGGATACATCTACCACGTATTATTTCACGTCTCTTTACTAAGCAATTGCATAATGTTTTTAATTCTTGGTTTTTATTGTAAACTTTCTGATCTTGCTATGTTTTAGGATACGTTTTTTGTATTATTATTATTATTATTATTATTATTGATCGTTTTTATTAATGTATATGGCTTTACGAACAGATAATGCTAAGTCTGCAGAATACAGTTCATTCAATACATACATACGTATTAATTATTTTACTTCTGAGTTTACGTTTGTATCTATGTAAAATTCCTTATGGACCGATAATGCTACGTCTTTAGGATGGAATCCTTTATTTAAATTGCATTATGTCTTTTTATTACACGATTATGTAATGTATTTATTCCACTGTTTTTATTTATATAATTCATATTTCGACAAAACTTTGTTTTTGGATACGATTTTTGTTTTCTTATTACTCAAGTATTGTTTATTTGATCTGAATATGCTATGTGTTTAATATTCTCCATTTAAGTTTACAATTGTTAACTATGTATATTTCCTTGTGAATAGATAATTCTATGTCTTTGGGATAAAACGATTCGTTCGAAATTCCCTTTATTTTTTTATTATTATATTATTGTTTTATATTAACTTTCATAATGTATTTAAATCATCGTTCTTTTACTTATGTTTAATGATTCAAGAATGTTATATATTAAGGATGCGATATTAATTTTATTAATATTTACTTTTTTTTCTATTATATTTTTATGCTATGTATTTATTATAATAAATGTGCGATGATAATCTTACTTTATGTTTATTTCCTTACGAGCGTATAATGCTATGTCTTTAGGATACATCTACCACGTATTATTTCACGTCTCTTTATTAAGCCATTGCATAATATTTTTAATTCTTGGTTTTTATTGTAAACTTTATGATCTTGCTATGTTTTAGGACACGTTTTTTGTATTATTATTATTATTATTATTATTATTATTATTATTATTATTATTATCATTATTATTATTATTATTATTACTGATCTTTTTTTTATTAATGTATATGTCTTTACGAACAGATAACGCTAAGTCTGCAGAATACAGTTCATTCAATACATACATACGTATTAATTATTTTACTTCTGAGTTTACGTTTGTATCTATGTAAAATTCCTTATGGACCGATAATGCTACGTCTTTAGGATGGAATCCTTTATTTAAAATGCATTATGTCTTTTTATTACACGATTATGTAATGTATTTATTCCACTGTTTTTATATTTATAATTCATATTTCGACAAAACTTTGTTTTAGGATACGATTTTTGTTTTCTTATTACTCAAGTATTGTTTATTTGATCTGAATATGCTATGTGTTTAATATTCTGCATTTAAGTTTACAATTGTTAACTATGTATGTTTCCTTATGAATAGATAATTCTATGTCTTTTGGATAAAACGATTCGTTCGAAATTCCCTATATTTTTTTTATTATAATTTTATTGTCTCATATTAACTTCCATAATGTATTTAAATCATCGTTCTTTTACTTATGTTTAATGATTAAAGAATGTTATATATTAAGGATGCGATATTAATTTTATTAATATTTACTTTTTTTCTATTATCCTTTTATTCGACGTATTTATTATAATAAATGTGCGATGATAATCTTACTTTATGTTTATTTCCTTACGAGCGTATAATGCTGTCTTTAGGATACATCTACCACGTATTATTTCACGTCTCTTTACTAAGCAATTGCATAATGTTTTTAATTCTTGGTTTTTATTGTAAACTTTCTGATCTTGCTATGTTTTAGGATACGTTTTTTGTATTATTATTATTATTATTATTGATCGTTTTTATTAATGTATATGGCTTTACGAACAGATAATGCTAAGTCTGCAGAATACAGTTCATTCAATACATACATACGTATTAATTATTTTACTTCTGAGTTTACGTTTGTATCTATGTAAAATTCCTTATGGACCGATAATGCTACGTCTTTAGGATGGAATCCTTTATTTAAAATGCATTATGTCTTTTTATTACACGATTATGTAATGTATTTATTCCACTGTTTTTATTTATATAATTCATATTTCGACAAAACTTTGTTTTAGGATACGATTTTTGTTTTCTTATTACTCAGGTATTGTTTATTTGATCTGAATATGCTATGTGTTTAATATTCTCCATTTAAGTTTACAATTGTTAACTATGTATATTTCCTTGTGAATAGATAATTCTATGTCTTTGGGTAAAACGATTCGTTCGAAATTCCCTTTATTTTTTTATTATATTATTGTCTTATATTAACTTTCATAATGTATTTAAATCATCGTTCTTTTACTTATGTTTAATGATTCAAGAATGTTATATATTAAGGATGCGATATTAATTTTATTAATATTTACTTTTTTTCTATTATCCTTTTATTCGACGTATTTATTATAATAAATGTGCGATGATAATCTTACTTTATGTTTATTTCCTTACGAGCGTATAATGCTATGTCTTTAGGATACATCTACCACGTATTATTTCACGTCTCTTTATTAAGCCATTGCATAATATTTTTAATTCTTGGTTTTTATTGTAAACTTTATGATCTTGCTATGTTTTAGGACACGTTTTTTGTATTTTTATTATTATTATTATTATTATTATTATTATTATTATTATTATTATTATTATTATTATTATTATTATTATTATTATTATTATTATTATTATTATTATTATTATTATTACTGATCTTTTTTTTATTAATGTATATGGCTTTACGAACAGATAACGCTAAGTCTGCAGAATACAGTTCATTCAATACATACATACGTATTAATTATTTTACTTCTGAGTTTACGTTTGTATCTATGTAAAATTCCTTATGGACCGATAATGCTACGTCTTTAGGATGGAATCCTTTATTTAAAATGCATTATGTCTTTTTATTACACGATTATGTAATGTATTTATTCCACTGTTTTTATATTTATAATTCATATTTCGACAAAACTTTGTTTTAGGATACGATTTTTGTTTTCTTATTACTCAAGTATTGTTTATTTGATCTGAATATGCTATGTGTTTAATATTCTGCATTTAAGTTTACAATTGTTAACTATGTATGTTTCCTTATGAATAGATAATTCTATGTCTTTTGGATAAAACGATTCGTTCGAAATTCCCTATATTTTTTTTATTATAATTTTATTGTCTCATATTAACTTCCATAATGTATTTAAATCATCGTTCTTTTACTTATGTTTAATGATTAAAGAATGTTATATATTAAGGATGCGATATTAATTTTATTAATATTTACTTTTTTTTCTATTATATTTTTATGCTATGTATTTATTATAATAAATGTGCGATGATAATCTTACTTTATGTTTATTTCCTTACGAGCGTATAATGCTGTCTTTAGGATACATCTACCACGTATTATTTCACGTCTCTTTACTAAGCAATTGCATAATGTTTTTAATTCTTGGTTTTTATTGTAAACTTTCTGATCTTGCTATGTTTTAGGATACCTTTTTTGTATTATTATTATTATTATTATTGATCGTTTTTATTAATGTATATGACTTTACGAACAGATAATGCTAAGTCTGCAGAATACAGTTCATTCAATACATACATACGTATTAATTATTTTACTTCTGAGTTTACGTTTGTATCTATGTAAAATTCCTTATGGACCGATAATGCTACGTCTTTAGGATGGAATCCTTTATTTAAAATGCATTATGTCTTTTTATTACACGATTATGTAATGTATTTATTCCACTGTTTTTATTTATATAATTCATATTTCGACAAAACTTTGTTTTAGGATACGATTTTTGTTTTCTTATTACTCAGGTATTGTTTATTTGATCTGAATATGCTATGTGTTTAATATTCTCCATTTAAGTTTACAATTGTTAACTATGTATATTTCCTTGTGAATAGATAATTCTATGTCTTTGGGATAAAACGATTCGTTCGAAATTCCCTTTATTTTTTTATTATATTATTGTCTTATATTAACTTTCATAATGTATTTAAATCATCGTTCTTTTACTTATGTTTAATGATTCAAGAATGTTATATATTAAGGATGCGATATTAATTTTATTAATATTTACTTTTTTTCTATTATCCTTTTATTCGACGTATTTATTATAATAAATGTGCGATGATAATCTTACTTTATGTTTATTTCCTTACGAGCGTATAATGCTATGTCTTTAGGATACATCTACCACGTATTATTTCACGTCTCTTTATTAAGCCATTGCATAATATTTTTAATTCTTGGTTTTTATTGTAAACTTTATGATCTTGCTATGTTTTAGGACACGTTTTTTGTATTTTTATTATTATTATTATTATTATTATTATTATTATTATTATTATTATTATTATTATTATTATTATTATTATTATTATTATTATTATTATTATTATTATTACTGATCTTTTTTTTATTAATGTATATGTCTTTACGAACAGATAACGCTAAGTCTGCAGAATACAGTTCATTCAATACATACATACGTATTAATTATTTTACTTCTGAGTTTACGTTTGTATCTATGTAAAATTCCTTATGGACCGATAATGCTACGTCTTTAGGATGGAATCCTTTATTTAAAATGCATTATGTCTTTTTATTACACGATTATGTAATGTATTTATTCCACTGTTTTTATATTTATAATTCATATTTCGACAAAACTTTGTTTTAGGATACGATTTTTGTTTTCTTATTACTCAAGTATTGTTTATTTGATCTGAATATGCTATGTGTTTAATATTCTGCATTTAAGTTTACAATTGTTAACTATGTATGTTTCCTTATGAATAGATAATTCTATGTCTTTTGGATAAAACGATTCGTTCGAAATTCCCTATATTTTTTTTATTATAATTTTATTGTCTCATATTAACTTCCATAATGTATTTAAATCATCGTTCTTTTACTTATGTTTAATGATTAAAGAATGTTATATATTAAGGATGCGATATTAATTTTATTAATATTTACTTTTTTTCTATTATCCTTTTATTCGACGTATTTATTATAATAAATGTGCGATGATAATCTTACTTTATGTTTATTTCCTTACGAGCGTATAATGCTGTCTTTAGGATACATCTACCACGTATTATTTCACGTCTCTTTACTAAGCAATTGCATAATGTTTTTAATTCTTGGTTTTTATTGTAAACTTTCTGATCTTGCTATGTTTTAGGATACGTTTTTTGTATTATTATTATTATTATTATTATTATTGATCGTTTTTATTAATGTATATGGCTTTACGAACAGATAATGCTAAGTCTGCAGAATACAGTTCATTCAATACATACATACGTATTAATTATTTTACTTCTGAGTTTACGTTTGTATCTATGTAAAATTCCTTATGGACCGATAATGCTACGTCTTTAGGATGGAATCCTTTATTTAAATTGCATTATGTCTTTTTATTACACGATTATGTAATGTATTTATTCCACTGTTTTTATTTATATAATTCATATTTCGACAAAACTTTGTTTTTGGATACGATTTTTGTTTTCTTATTACTCAAGTATTGTTTATTTGATCTGAATATGCTATGTGTTTAATATTCTCCATTTAAGTTTACAATTGTTAACTATGTATATTTCCTTGTGAATAGATAATTCTATGTCTTTGGGATAAAACGATTCGTTCGAAATTCCCTTTATTTTTTTATTATTATATTATTGTTTTATATTAACTTTCATAATGTATTTAAATCATCGTTCTTTTACTTATGTTTAATGATTCAAGAATGTTATATATTAAGGATGCGATATTAATTTTATTAATATTTACTTTTTTTTCTATTATATTTTTATGCTATGTATTTATTATAATAAATGTGCGATGATAATCTTACTTTATGTTTATTTCCTTACGAGCGTATAATGCTATGTCTTTAGGATACATCTACCACGTATTATTTCACGTCTCTTTATTAAGCCATTGCATAATATTTTTAATTCTTGGTTTTTATTGTAAACTTTATGATCTTGCTATGTTTTAGGACACGTTTTTTGTATTATTATTATTATTATTATTATTATTATTATTATTATTATTATTATTATTATTATTACTGATCTTTTTTTTATTAATGTATATGTCTTTACGAACAGATAACGCTAAGTCTGCAGAATACAGTTCATTCAATACATACATACGTATTAATTATTTTACTTCTGAGTTTACGTTTGTATCTATGTAAAATTCCTTATGGACCGATAATGCTACGTCTTTAGGATGGAATCCTTTATTTAAAATGCATTATGTCTTTTTATTACACGATTATGTAATGTATTTATTCCACTGTTTTTATATTTATAATTCATATTTCGACAAAACTTTGTTTTAGGATACGATTTTTGTTTTCTTATTACTCAAGTATTGTTTATTTGATCTGAATATGCTATGTGTTTAATATTCTGCATTTAAGTTTACAATTGTTAACTATGTATGTTTCCTTATGAATAGATAATTCTATGTCTTTTGGATAAAACGATTCGTTCGAAATTCCCTATATTTTTTTTATTATAATTTTATTGTCTCATATTAACTTCCATAATGTATTTAAATCATCGTTCTTTTACTTATGTTTAATGATTAAAGAATGTTATATATTAAGGATGCGATATTAATTTTATTAATATTTACTTTTTTTTCTATTATATTTTTATGCTATGTATTTATTATAATAAATGTGCGATGATAATCTTACTTTATGTTTATTTCCTTACGAGCGTATAATGCTATGTCTTTAGGATACATATACCACGTATTATTTCACGTCTCTTTATCGAGCAATTGCATAATATTTTTATTTCTTGGTTTTTATTATAAACTTTATGATCTTGCTATGTTTTAGGATACGTTTTTTGTATTATTATTATTATTATTATTATTATTATTATTATTATTGATCGTTTTTATTAATGTATATGTTTTTACGAACAGATAATGCTAAGTCTGCAGAATACAGTTCATTCAATACATACATACGTATTAATAATTTTACTTCTGAGTTTACGTTTGTATCTATGTAAAATTCCTTATGGACCGATAATGCTATGTCTTTCGGATGGACTCCTTCATTTAAAATGCATTATGTCTTTTTATTACATGATTATGTTATGTATTTATTCCACTGTTTTTATATTTATAATTCATATTTCGACAAAACTTTGTTTTAGGATACGATTTTTGTTTTCTTATTACTCAAGTATTGTTTATTTGATCTGAATATGCTATGTGTTTAATATTCTGCATTTAAGTTTACAATTGTTAACTATGTATATTTCCTTGTGAATAGATAATTCTATGTCTTTTGGATAAAACGATTCGTTCGAAATTCCCTATATTTTTTTTATTATAATTTTATTGTCACATATTAACTTCCATAATGTATTTAAATCATCGTTCTTTTACTTATGTTTAATGATTAAAGAATGTTATATATTAAGGATGCGATATTAATTTTATTAATATTTACTTTTTTTCTATTATCCTTTTATTCGACGTATTTATTATAATAAATGTGCGATGATAATCTTACTTTATGTTTATTTCCTTACGAGCGTATAATGCTGTCTTTAGGATACATCTACCACGTATTATTTCACGTCTCTTTACTAAGCAATTGCATAATGTTTTTAATTCTTGGTTTTTATTGTAAACTTTCTGATCTTGCTATGTTTTAGGACACGTTTTTTGTATTATTATTATTATTATTATTATTATTATTATTATTATTATTATTATTATTATTATTATTATTACTGATCTTTTTTTTATTAATGTATATGTCTTTACGAACAGATAACGCTAAGTCTGCAGAATACAGTTCATTCAATACATACATACGTATTAATTATTTTACTTCTGAGTTTACGTTTGTATCTATGTAAAATTCCTTATGGACCGATAATGCTACGTCTTTAGGATGGAATCCTTTATTTAAAATGCATTATGTCTTTTTATTACACGATTATGTAATGTATTTATTCCACTGTTTTTATATTTATAATTCATATTTCGACAAAACTTTGTTTTAGGATACGATTTTTGTTTTCTTATTACTCAAGTATTGTTTATTTGATCTGAATATGCTATGTGTTTAATGTTCTGCATTTAAGTTTACAATTGTTAACTATGTATGTTTCCTTATGAATAGATAATTCTATGTCTTTTGGATAAAACGATTCGTTCGAAATTCCCTATATTTTTTTTATTATAATTTTATTGTCTCATATTAACTTCCATAATGTATTTAAATCATCGTTCTTTTACTTATGTTTAATGATTAAAGAATGTTATATATTAAGGATGCGATATTAATTTTATTAATATTTACTTTTTTTTCTATTATATTTTTATGCTATGTATTTATTATAATAAATGTGCGATGATAATCTTACTTTATGTTTATTTCCTTACGAGGATACATCTACCACGTATTATTTCACGTCTCTTTATTAAGCAATTGCATAATATTTTTAATTCTTGGTTTTTATTGTAAACTTTATGATCTTGCTATGTTTTAGGACACGTTTTTTGTATTATTATTATTATTATTATTATTATTATTATTATTATTATTACTGATCTTTTTTTTATTAATGTATATGTCTTTACGAACAGATAACGCTAAGTCTGCAGAATACAGTTCATTCAATACATACATACGTATTAATTATTTTACTTCTGAGTTTACGTTTGTATCTATGTAAAATTCCTTATGGACCGATAATGCTACGTCTTTAGGATGGAATCCTTTATTTAAAATGCATTATGTCTTTTTATTACACGATTATGTAATGTATTTATTCCACTGTTTTTATATTTATAATTCATATTTCGACAAAACTTTGTTTTAGGATACGATTTTTGTTTTCTTATTACTAAAGTATTGTTTATTTGATCTGAATATGCTATGTGTTTAATATTCTCCATTTAAGTTTACAATTGTTAACTATGTATATTTCCTTGTGAATAGATAATTCTATGTCTTTGGGATAAAACGATTCGTTCGAAATTCTCTTTATTTTTTTTATTATTATATTATTGTCTTATATTAACTTTCATAATGTATTTAAATCATCGTTCTTTTACTTATGTTTAATGATTCAAGAATGTTATATATTAAGGATGCGATATTAATTTTATTAATATTTACTTTTTTTTCTATTATATTTTTATGCTATGTATTTATTATAATAAATGTGCGATGATAATCTTACTTTATGTTTATTTCCTTACGAGCGTATAATGCTATGTCTTTAGGATACATCTACCACGTATTATTTCACGTCTCTTTAGTAAGCCATTGCATAATATTTTTAATTCTTGGTTTTTATTGTAAACTTTATGATCTTGCTATGTTTTAGGACACGTTTTTTGTATTATTATTATTATTATTATTATTATTATTATTACTGATCTTTTTTTTATTAATGTATATGTCTTTACGAACAGATAACGCTAAGTCTGCAGAATACAGTTCATTCAATACATACATACGTATTAATTATTTTACTTCTGAGTTTACGTTTGTATCTATGTAAAATTCCTTATGGACCGATAATGCTACGTCTTTAGGACGGAATCCTTTATTTAAAATGCATTATGTCTTTTTATTACACGATTATGTAATGTATTTATTCCACTGTTTTTATATTTATAATTCATATTTCGACAAAACTTTGTTTTAGGATACGATTTTTGTTTTCTTATTACTCAAGTATTGTTTATTTGATCTGAATATGCTATGTGTTTAATATTCTGCATTTAAGTTTACAATTGTTAACTATGTATGTTTCCTTATGAATAGATAATTCTATGTCTTTTGGATAAAACGATTCGTTCGAAATTCCCTATATTTTTTTTATTATAATTTTATTGTCTCATATTAACTTCCATAATGTATTTAAATCATCGTTCTTTTACTTATGTTTAATAATTAAAGAATGTTATATATTAAGGATGCGATATTAATTTTATTAATATTTACTTTTTTTCTATTATCCTTTTATTCGACGTATTTATTATAATAAATGTGCGATGATAATCTTACTTTATGTTTATTTCCTTACGAGCGTATAATGCTGTCTTTAGGATACATCTACCACGTATTATTTCACGTCTCTTTACTAAGCAATTGCATAATGTTTTTAATTCTTGGTTTTTATTGTAAACTTTCTGATCTTGCTATGTTTTAGGATACGTTTTTTGTATTATTATTATTATTATTATTGATCGTTTTTATTAATGTATATGGCTTTACGAACAGATAATGCTAAGTCTGCAGAATACAGTTCATTCAATACATACATACGTATTAATTATTTTACTTCTGAGTTTACGTTTGTATCTATGTAAAATTCCTTATGGACCGATAATGCTACGTCTTTAGGATGGAATCCTTTATTTAAAATGCATTATGTCTTTTTATTACACGATTATGTAATGTATTTATTCCACTGTTTTTATTTATATAATTCATATTTCGACAAAACTTTGTTTTAGGATACGATTTTTGTTTTCTTATTACTCAAGTATTGTTTATTTGATCTGAATATGCTATGTGTTTAATATTCTCCATTTAAGTTTACAATTGTTAACTATGTATATTTCCTTGTGAATAGATAATTCTATGTCTTTGGGATAAAACGATTCGTTCGAAATTCCCTTTATTTTTTTTATTATTATATTATTGTCTTATATTAACTTTCATAATGTATTTAAATCATCGTTCTTTTACTTATGTTTAATGATTCAAGAATGTTATATATTAAGGATGCGATATTAATTTTATTAATATTTACTTTTTTTTCTATTATATTTTTATGCTATGTATTTATTATAATAAATGTGCGATGATAATCTTACTTTATGTTTATTTCCTTACGAGCGTATAATGCTATGTCTTTAGGATACATCTACCACGTATTATTTCACGTCTCTTTATTAAGCCATTGCATAATATTTTTAATTCTTGGTTTTTATTGTAAACTTTATGATCTTGCTATGTTTTAGGACACGTTTTTTGTATTATTATTATTATTATTATTATTATTATTATTATTATTATTATTATTATTACTGATCTTTTTTTTATTAATGTATATGTCTTTACGAACAGATAACGCTAAGTCTGCAGAATACAGTTCATTCAATACATACATACGTATTAATTATTTTACTTCTGAGTTTACGTTTGTATCTATGTAAAATTCCTTATGGACCGATAATGCTACGTCTTTAGGATGGAATCCTTTATTTAAAATGCATTATGTCTTTTTATTACACGATTATGTAATGTATTTATTCCACTGTTTTTATATTTATAATTCATATTTCGACAAAACTTTGTTTTAGGATACGATTTTTGTTTTCTTATTACTCAAGTATTGTTTATTTGATCTGAATATGCTATGTGTTTAATATTCTGCATTTAAGTTTACAATTGTTAACTATGTATGTTTCCTTATGAATAGATAATTCTATGTCTTTTGGATAAAACGATTCGTTCGAAATTCCCTATACTTTTTTTATTATAATTTTATTGTCTCATATTAACTTTCATAATGTATTTAAATCATCGTTCTTTTACTTATGTTTAATGATTAAAGAATGTTATATATTAAGGATGCGATATTAATTTTATTAATATTTACTTTTTTTCTATTATATTTTTATGCTATGTATTTATTATAATAAATGTTCGATGATAATCTTACTTTATGTTTATTTCCTTACGAGGATACATCTACCACGTATTATTTCACGTCTCTTTATTAAGCAATTGCATAATATTTTTAATTCTTGGTTTTTATTGTAAACTTTATGATCTTGCTATGTTTTAGGACACGTTTTTTGTATTATTATTATTATTATTATTATTATTATTACTGATCTTTTTTTTATTAATGTATATGTCTTTACGAACAGATAACGCTAAGTCTGCAGAATACAGTTCATTCAACACATACATACGTATTAATTATTTTACTTCTGAGTTTACGTTTGTATCTATGTAAAATTCCTTATGGACCGATAATGCTACGTCTTTAGGATGGAATCCTTTATTTAAAATGCATTGCCTTTTTATTACACGATTATGTAATGTATTTATTCCACTGTTTTTATATTTATAATTCATATTTCGACAAAACTTTGTTTTAGGATACGATTTTTGTTTTCTTATTACTCAAGTATTGTTTATTTGATCTGAATATGCTATGTGTTTAATATTCTGCATTTAAGTTTACAATTGTTAACTATGTATGTTTCCTTATGAATAGATAATTCTATGTCTTTTGGATAAAACGATTCGTTCGAAATTCCCTATATTTTTTTTATTATAATTTTATTGTCTCATATTAACTTCCATAATGTATTTAAATCATCGTTCTCTTACTTATGTTTAATGATTAAAGAATGTTATATATTAAGGATGCGATATTAATTTTATTAATATTTACTTTTTTTCTATTATCCTTTTATTCGACGTATTTATTATAATAAATGTGCGATGATAATCTTACTTTATGTTTATTTCCTTACGAGCGTATAATGCTGTCTTTAGGATACATCTACCACGTATTATTTCACGTCTCTTTACTAAGCAATTGCATAATGTTTTTAATTCTTGGTTTTTATTGTAAACTTTCTGATCTTGCTATGTTTTAGGATACCTTTTTTGTATTATTATTATTATTATTATTGATCGTTTTTATTAATGTATATGGCTTTACGAACAGATAATGCTAAGTCTGCAGAATACAGTTCATTCAATACATACATACGTATTAATTATTTTACGTAGGATGGAATCCTTTATTTAAAATGCATTATGTCTTTTTATTACACGATTATGTAATGTATTTATTCCACTGTTTTTATATTTATAATTCATATTTCGACAAAACTTTGTTTTAGGATACGATTTTTGTTTTCTTATTACTCAAGTATTGTTTATTTGATCTGAATATGCTATGTGTTTAATATTCTGCATTTAAGTTTACAATTGTTAACTATGTATGTTTCCTTATGAATAGATAATTCTATGTCTTTTGGATAAAACGATTCGTTCGAAATTCCCTATATTTTTTTTATTATAATTTTATTGTCTCATATTAACTTCCATAATGTATTTAAATCATCGTTCTTTTACTTATGTTTAATGATTAAAGAATGTTATATATTAAGGATGCGATATTAATTTTATTAATATTTACTTTTTTTTCTATTATATTTTTATGCTATGTATTTATTATAATAAATGTGCGATGATAATCTTACTTTATGTTTATTTCCTTACGAGGATACATCTACCACGTATTATTTCACGTCTCTTTATTAAGCAATTGCATAATATTTTTAATTCTTGGTTTTTATTGTAAACTTTATGATCTTGCTATGTTTTAGGACACGTTTTTTGTATTATTATTATTAATATTATTATTATTATTATTATTATTATTATTATTATTATTATTATTACTGATCTTTTTTTTATTAATGTATATGTCTTTACGAACAGATAACGCTAAGTCTGCAGAATACAGTTCATTCAATACATACATACGTATTAATTATTTTACTTCTGAGTTTACGTTTGTATCTATGTAAAATTCCTTATGGACCGATAATGCTACGTCTTTAGGATGGAATCCTTTATTTAAAATGCATTATGTCTTTTTATTACACGATTATGTAATGTATTTATTCCACTGTTTTTATATTTATAATTCATATTTCGACAAAACTTTGTTTTAGGATACGATTTTTGTTTTCTTATTACTCAAGTATTGCTTATTTGATCTGAATATGCTATGTGTTTAATATTCTGCATTTAAGTTTACAATTGTTAACTATGTATGTTTCCTTATGAATAGATAATTCTATGTCTTTTGGATAAAACGATTCGTTCGAAATTCCCTATATTTTTTTTATTATAATTTTATTGTCTCATATTAACTTCCATAATGTATTTAAATCATCGTTCTTTTACTTATGTTTAATGATTAAAGAATGTTATATATTAAGGATGCGATATTAATTTTATTAATATTTACTTTTTTTTCTATTATATTTTTATGCTATGTATTTATTATAATAAATGTGCGATGATAATCTTACTTTATGTTTATTTCCTTACGAGCGTATAATGCTGTCTTTAGGATACATCTACCACGTATTATTTCACGTCTCTTTACTAAGCAATTGCATAATGTTTTTAATTCTTGGTTTTTATTGTAAACTTTCTGATCTTGCTATGTTTTAGGATACCTTTTTTGTATTATTATTATTATTATTATTGATCGTTTTTATTAATGTATATGACTTTACGAACAGATAATGCTAAGTCTGCAGAATACAGTTCATTCAATACATACATACGTATTAATTATTTTACTTCTGAGTTTACGTTTGTATCTATGTAAAATTCCTTATGGACCGATAATGCTACGTCTTTAGGATGGAATCCTTTATTTAAAATGCATTATGTCTTTTTATTACACGATTATGTAATGTATTTATTCCACTGTTTTTATTTATATAATTCATATTTCGACAAAACTTTGTTTTAGGATACGATTTTTGTTTTCTTATTACTCAAGTATTGTTTATTTGATCTGAATATGCTATGTGTTTAATATTCTCCATTTAAGTTTACAATTGTTAACTATGTATATTTCCTTGTGAATAGATAATTCTATGTCTTTGGGATAAAACGATTCGTTCGAAATTCCCTTTATTTTTTTTATTATTATATTATTGTCTTATATTAACTTTTATAATGTATTTAAATCATCGTTCTTTTACTTATGTTTAATGATTCAAGAATGTTATATATTAAGGATGCGATATTAATTTTATTAATATTTACTTTTTTTTCTATTATATTTTTATGCTATGTATTTATTATAATAAATGTGCGATGATAATCTTACTTTATGTTTATTTCCTTACGAGCGTATAATGCTATGTCTTTAGGATACATCTACCACGTATTATTTCACGTCTCTTTATTAAGCCATTGCATAATATTTTTAATTCTTGGTTTTTATTGTAAACTTTATGATCTTGCTATGTTTTAGGACACGTTTTTTGTATTATTATTATTATTATTATTATTATTATTATTATTATTATTATTATTATTATTATTATTATTATTACTGATCTTTTTTTTATTAATGTATATGTCTTTACGAACAGATAACGCTAAGTCTGCAGAATACAGTTCATTCAATACATACATACGTATTAATTATTTTACTTCTGAGTTTACGTTTGTATCTATGTAAAATTCCTTATGGACCGATAATGCTACGTCTTTAGGATGGAATCCTTTATTTAAAATGCATTATGTCTTTTTATTACACGATTATGTAATGTATTTATTCCACTGTTTTTATATTTATAATTCATATTTCGACAAAACTTTGTTTTAGGATACGATTTTTGTTTTCTTATTACTCAAGTATTGTTTATTTGATCTGAATATGCTATGTGTTTAATATTCTGCATTTAAGTTTACAATTGTTAACTATGTATGTTTCCTTATGAATAGATAATTCTATGTCTTTTGGATAAAACGATTCGTTCGAAATTCCCTATATTTTTTTTATTATAATTTTATTGTCTCATATTAACTTCCATAATGTATTTAAATCATCGTTCTTTTACTTATGTTTAATGATTAAAGAATGTTATATATTAAGGATGCGATATTAATTTTATTAATATTTACTTTTTTTTCTATTATATTTTTATGCTATGTATTTATTATAATAAATGTGCGATGATAATCTTACTTTATGTTTATTTCCTTACGAGGATACATCTACCACGTATTATTTCACGTCTCTTTATTAAGCAATTGCATAATATTTTTAATTCTTGGTTTTTATTGTAAACTTTATGATCTTGCTATGTTTTAGGACACGTTTTTTGTATTGTTATTATTATTATTATTATTATTATTATTATTATTATTATTATTATTATTATTATTATTATTATTACTGATCTTTTTTTTATTAATGTATATGTCTTTACGAACAGATAACGCTAATTCTGCAGAATACAGTTCATTCAATACATACATACGTATTAATTATTTTACTTCTGAGTTTACGTTTGTATCTATGTAAAATTCCTTATGGACCGATAATGCTACGTCTTTAGGATGGAATCCTTTATTTAAAATGCATTATGTCTTTTTATTACACGATTATGTAATGTATTTATTCCACTGTTTTTATATTTATAATTCATATTTCGACAAAACTTTGTTTTAGGATACGATTTTTGTTTTCTTATTACTCAAGTATTGTTTATTTGATCTGAATATGCTATGTGTTTAATATTCTGCATTTAAGTTTACAATTGTTAACTATGTATGTTTCCTTATGAATAGATAATTCTATGTCTTTTGGATAAAACGATTCGTTCGAAATTCCCTATATTTTTTTTATTCTAATTTTATTGTCTCATATTAACTTCCATAATGTATTTAAATCATCGTTCTTTTACTTATGTTTAATGATTAAAGAATGTTATATATTAAGGATGCGATATTAATTTTATTAATATTTACTTTTTTTTCTATTATATTTTTATGCTATGTATTTATTATAATAAATGTGCGATGATAATCTTACTTTATGTTTATTTCCTTACGAGGATACATCTACCACGTATTATTTCACGTCTCTTTATTAAGCAATTGCATAATATTTTTAATTCTTGGTTTTTATTGTAAACTTTATGATCTTGCTATGTTTTAGGACACGTTTTTTGTATTATTATTATTATTATTATTATTACTGATCTTTTTTTTTATTAATGTATATGTCTTTACGAACAGATAACGCTAAGTCTGCAGAATACAGTTCATTCAATACATACATACGTATTAATTATTTTACTTCTGAGTTTACGTTTGTATCTATGTAAAATTCCTTATGGACCGATAATGCTACGTCTTTAGGATGGAATCCTTTATTTAAAATGCATTATGTCTTTTTATTACACGATTATGTAATGTATTTATTCCACTGTTTTTATATTTATAATTCATATTTCGACAAAACTTTGTTTTAGGATACGATTTTTGTTTTCTTATTACTCAAGTATTGTTTATTTGATCTGAATATGCTATGTGTTTAATATTCTGCATTTAAGTTTACAATTGTTAACTATGTATGTTTCCTTATGAATAGATAATTCTATGTCTTTTGGATAAAACGATTCGTTCGAAATTCCCTATATTTTTTTTATTATAATTTTATTGTCTCATATTAACTTCCATAATGTATTTAAATCATCGTTCTTTTACTTATGTTTAATGATTAAAGAATGTTATATATTAAGGATGCGATATTAATTTTATTAATATTTACTTTTTTTTCTATTATATTTTTATGCTATGTATTTATTATAATAAATGTGCGATGATAATCTTACTTTATGTTTATTTCCTTACGAGGATACATCTACCACGTATTATTTCACGTCTCTTTATTAAGCAATTGCATAATATTTTTAATTCTTGGTTTTTATTGTAAACTTTATGATCTTGCTATGTTTTAGGACACGTTTTTTGTATTATTATTATTATTATTATTATTATTATTATTATTATTATTACTGATCTTTTTTTTATTAATGTATATGTCTTTACGAACAGATAACGCTAAGTCTGCAGAATACAGTTCATTCAATACATACATACGTATTAATTATTTTACTTCTGAGTTTACGTTTGTATCTATGTAAAATTCCTTATGGACCGATAATGCTACGTCTTTAGGATGGAATCCTTTATTTAAAATGCATTATGTCTTTTTATTACACGATTATGTAATGTATTTATTCCACTGTTTTTATATTTATAATTCATATTTCGACAAAACTTTGTTTTAGGATACGATTTTTGTTTTCTTATTACTCAAGTATTGTTTATTTGATCTGAATATGCTATGTGTTTAATATTCTGCATTTAAGTTAACAATTGTTAACTATGTATGTTTCCTTATGAATAGATAATTCTATGTCTTTTGGATAAAACGATTCGTTCGAAATTCCCTATATTTTTTTTATTATAATTTTATTGTCTCATATTAACTTCCATAATGTATTTAAATCATCGTTCTTTTACTTATGTTTAATGATTAAAGAATGTTATATATTAAGGATGCGATATTAATTTTATTAATATTTACTTTTTCTCTATTATCCTTTTATTCGACGTATTTTATATAATAAATGTGCGATGATAATCTTACTTTATGTTTATTTCCTTACGAGCGTATAATGCTGTCTTTAGGATACATCTACCACGTATTATTTCACGTCTCTTTACTAAGCAATTGCATAATGTTTTTAATTCTTGGTTTTTATTGTAAACTTTCTGATCTTGCTATGTTTTAGGATACGTTTTTTGTATTATTATTATTATTATTATTATTATTGATCGTTTTTATTAATGTATATGTCTTTACGAACAGATAATGCTAAGTCTGCAGAATACAGTTCATTCAATACATACATACGTATTAATTATTTTACTTCTGAGTTTACGTTTGTATCTATGTAAAATTCCTTATGGACCGATAATGCTACGTCTTTAGGATGGAATCCTTTATTTAAAATGCATTATGTCTTTTTATTACACGATTATGTAATGTATTTATTCCACTGTTTTTATATTTATAATTCATATTTCGACAAAATTTTATTTTAGGATACGATTTTTGTTTTCTTATTACTCAAGTATTGTTTATTTGATCTGAATATGCTATGTGTTTAATATTCTGCATTTAAATTTACAATTGTTAACTATGTATATTTCCTTATGAATAGATAATTCTATGTCTTTGGGATAAAACGATTCGTTCGAAATTCCCTATATTTTTTTTATTATTATATAATTGTCTTATATTAACTTTCATAATGTATTTAAATCATCGTTCTTTTACTTATGTTTAATGATTCAAGAATGTTATATATTAAGGATGCGATATTAATATGTATTTATTATAATAAATGTGCGATGATAATCTTACTTTATGTTTATTTCCTTACGAGCGTATAATGCTATGTCTTTAGGATACATCTACCACGTATTATTTCACGTCTCTTTATTAAGCAATTGCATAATATTTTTAATTCTTGGTTTTTATTGTAAGCTTTATGATCTTGCTATGTTTTAGGATACGTTTTTTGTATTATTATTATTATTATTATTATTATTACTGATCGTTTTTATTAATGTATATGTCTTTACGAACAGATAATACTAAGTCTGCAGAATACAGTTCATTCAATACATACATACGTATTAATTATTTTACCTCTGAGTTTACGTTTGTATCTATGTAAAATTCCTTATGGACCGATAATGCTATGTCTTTAGGTTGGAATCCTTTATTTAAAATGCATTATGTCTTTTTATTACACGATTATGTAATGTATTTATTCCACTGTTTTTATTTATATAATTCATATTTCGACAAAACTTTGTTTTAGGATACGATTTTTGTTTTCTTATTACTCAAGTATTGTTTATTTGATCTGAATATGCTATGTGTTTAATATTCTCCATTTAAGTTTACAATTGTTAACTATGTATATTTCCTTGTGAATAGATAATTCTATGTCTTTGGGATAAAACGATTCGTTCGAAATTCCTTTTATTTTTTTTATTATTATATTATTGTCTTATATTAACTTTCATAATGTATTTAAATCATCGTTCTTTTACTTATGTTTAATGATTCAAGAATGTTATATATTAAGGATGCGATATTAATTTTATTAATATTTACTTTTTTTTCTATTATATTTTTATGCTACGTATTTATTATAATAAATGTGCGATGATAATCTTACTTTATGTTTATTTCCTTACGAGCGTATAATGCTATGTCTTTAGGATACATCTACCACGTATTATTTCACGTCTCTTTATTAAGCAATTGCATAATATTTTTAATTCTTGGTTTTTATTGTAAGCTTTATGATCTTGCTATGTTTTAGGATACGTTTTTTGTATTATTATTATTATTATTATTATTATTACTGATCGTTTTTATTAATGTATATCTCTTTACGAACATATAATACTAAGTCTGCAGAATACAGTTCATTCAATACATACATACGTATTAATTATTTTACCTCTGAGTTTACGTTTGTATCTATGTAAAATTCCTTATGGACCGATAATGCTATGTCTTTAGGATGGACTCCTTTATTTAAAATGCCTTATGTCTTTTTATTACACGATTATGTAATGTATTTATTCCACTGTTTTTATATTTATAATACATATTTCGACAAAACTTTGTTTTAGGATACGATTTTTGTTTTGTTATTACTCAAGTATTGTTTATTTGATCTGAATATGATATGTGTTTAATATTCTGCATTTAAGTTTACAATTGGTAACTATGTATATTTCTTTATGAATAGATAATTCTATACTTTGGGATAAAACGATTCGTTCGAAATTCCCTATATTTTTTTTATTATTATATTATTGTCTTATTTCAACTTTCATAATGTATTTAAATCATCGTTCTTTTACTTATGTTTAATGATTCAAGAATGTTATATATTAAGGATGCGATATAAATTTTATTAATATTTACTTTTTTTTCTATTATATTTTTATGCTATGTATTTATTATAATAAATGTGCGATGATAATCTTTCTTTATATTTATTTCCTTACGAACGTATAATGCTGTCTTTAGGATACATCTACCACGTATTATTTCACGTCTCTTTATTAAGCAATTGCATAATATTTTTAATTCTTGGTTTTTATTGTAAGCTTTATGATCTTGCTATGTTTTAGGATAAGTTTTTTTTTTTTTTATTATTATTATTATTATTATTATTACTGATCGTTTTTATTAATGTATAGTCTTTACGAACAGATAATGCTAAGTCTGCAGAATACAGTTCATTCAATCCATACATACGTATTAATTATTTTACCTCTGAGTTTACGTTTGTATCTATGTAAAATTCCTTATGGACCGATAATGCTATGTCTTTAGGTTGGAATCCTTTATTTAAAATGCATAATGTCTTTTTATTACACGATTATGTAATGTATTTATTCCACTGTTTTTATTTATATAATTCATATTTCGACAAAACTTTGTTTAAGGATACGATTTTTGTTTTCTTATTACTCAAGTATTGTTTATTTGATCTGAATATGCTATGTGTTTAATATTCTCCATTTAAGTTTACAATTGTTAACTATGTATATTTCCTTGTGAATAGATAATTCTATGTCTTTGGGATAAAACGATTCGTTCGAAATTCCCTATATTTTTTTTATTATAATTTTATTGTCTCATATTAACTTCCATAATGTATTTAAATCATCGTTCTTTTACTTATGTTTAATGATTAAAGAATGTTATATATTAAGGATGCGATATTAATTTTATTAATATTTACTTTTTTTTCTATTATATTTTTATGCTATGTATTTATTATAATAAATGTGCGATGATAATCTTACTTTATGTTTATTTCCTTACGAGCGTATAATGCTATGTCTTTACGATACATCTACCACGTATTATTTCACGTCTCTTTATTAAGCCATTGCATAATATTTTTAATTCTTGGTTTTTATTGTAAACTTTATGATCTTGCTATGTTTTAGGACACGTTTTTTGTATTATTATTATTATTATTATTATTATTATTATTATTATTATTATTACTGATCTTTTTTTTATTAATGTATATGTCTTTACGAACAGATAACGCTAAGTCTGCAGAATACAGTTCATTCAATACATACATACGTATTAATTATTTTACTTCTGAGTTTACGTTTGTATCTATGTAAAATTCCTTATGGACCGATAATGCTACGTCTTTAGGATGGAATCCTTTATTTAAAATGCATTATGTCTTTTTATTACACGATTATGTAATGTATTTATTCCACTGTTTTTATATTTATAATTCATATTTCGACAAAACTTTGTTTTAGGATACGATTTTTGTTTTCTTATTACTCAAGTATTGTTTATTTGATCTGAATATGCTATGTGTTTAATATTCTGCATTTAAGTTTACAATTGTTAACTATGTATGTTTCCTTATGAATAGATAATTCTATGTCTTTTGGATAAAACGATTCGTTCGAAATTCCCTATATTTTTTTTATTATAATTTTATTGTCTCATATTAACTTCCATAATGTATTTAAATCATCGTTCTTTTACTTATGTTTAATGATTAAAGAATGTTATATATTAAGGATGCGATATTAATTTTATTAATATTTACTTTTTTTCTATTATCCTTTTATTCGACGTATTTATTATAATAAATGTGCGATGATAATCTTACTTTATGTTTATTTCCTTACGAGCGTATAATGCTGTCTTTAGGATACATCTACCACGTATTATTTCACGTCTCTTTACTAAGCAATTGCATAATGTTTTTAATTCTTGGTTTTTATTGTAAACTTTCTGATCTTGCTATGTTTTAGGATACGTTTTTTTTATTATTATTATTATTATTGATCGTTTTTATTAATGTATATGTCTTTACGAACAGATAATGCTAAGTCTGCAGAATACAGTTCATTCAATACATACATACGTATTAATTATTTTACTTCTGAGTTTACGTTTGTATCTATGTAAAATTCCTTATGGACCGATAATGCTATGTCTTTAGGATGGACTCCTTTATTTAAAATGCCTTATGTCTTTTTATTACACGATTATGTAATGTATTTATTCCACTGTTTTTATATTTATAATTCGTATTTCGACAAAACTTTGTTTTAGGATACGATTTTTGTTTTCTTATTACTCAAGTATTGTTTATTTGATCTGAATATGCTATGTGTTTAATATTCTGCATTTAAGTTTACAATTGTTAACTATGTATATTTCCTTATGAATAGATAATTCTATGTCTTTTGGATAAAACGATTCGTTCGAAATTCCCTATATTTTTTTTATTATAATTTTATTGTCTCATATTAACTTCCATAATGTATTTAAATCATCGTTCTTTTACTTATGTTTAATGATTAAAGAATGTTATATATTAAGGATGCGATATTAATTTTATTAATATTTACTTTTTTTCTATTATCCTTTTATTCGACGTATTTATTATAATAAATGTGCGATGATAATCTTACTTTATGTTTATTTCCTTACGAGCGTATAATGCTGTCTTTAGGATACATCTACCACGTATTATTTCACGTCTCTTTACTAAGCAATTGCATAATGTTTTTAATTCTTGGTTTTTATTGTAAACTTTCTGATCTTGCTATGTTTTAGGATACGTTTTTTGTATTATTATTATTATTATTATTGATCGTTTTTATTAATGTATATGGCTTTACGAACAGATAATGCTAAGTCTGCAGAATACAGTTCATTCAATACATACATACGTATTAATTATTTTACTTCTGAGTTTACGTTTGTATCTATGTAAAATTCCTTATGGACCGATAATGCTACGTCTTTAGGATGGAATCCTTTATTTAAAATGCATTATGTCTTTTTATTACACGATTATGTAATGTATTTATTCCACTGTTTTTATTTATATAATTCATATTTCGACAAAACTTTGTTTTAGGATACGATTTTTGTTTTCTTATTACTCAAGTATTGTTTATTTGATCTGAATATGCTATGTGTTTAATATTCTCCATTTAAGTTTACAATTGTTAACTATGTATATTTCCTTGTGAATAGATAATTCTATGTCTTTGGGATAAAACGATTCGTTCGAAATTCCCTTTATTTTTTTTAATATTATATTATTGTCTTATATTAACTTTCATAATGTATTTAAATCATCGTTCTTTTCCTTATGTTTAATGATTCAAGAATGTTATATATTAAGGATGCGATATTAATTTTATTAATATTTACTTTTTTTCTATTATCTTTTTATGCCATGTATTTATTATAATAAATGTGCGATGATAATCTTACTTTATGTTTATTTCCTTACGAGCGTATAATGCTATGTCTTTAGGATATATCTACCAGGTATTATTTCACGTCCCTTTATTAAGCAATTGCATAATATTTTTAATTCTTGGTTTTTATTGTAAACTTTATGGTCTTGCTATGTTTTAGGATACGTTTTTTGTATTATTATTATTATTATTATTATTATTATTATTATTATTGATCGTTTTTATTAATGTATATGTCTTTACGAACAGATAATGCTAAGTCTGCAGAATACAGTTCATTCAATACATACATACGTATTAATTATTTTACTTCTGAGTTTACGTTTGTATCTATGTAAAATTCCTTATGGACCGATAATGCTATGTCTTTAGGATGGATTCCTTTATTTAAAATGCCTTATGTGTTTTTATTACACGATTATGTAATGTATTTATTCCACTGTTTTTATATTTATAATACATATTTCGACAAAACTTTGTTTTAGGATACGATTTTTGTTTTGTTATTACTCAAGTATTGTTTATTTGATCTGAATATGCTATGTGTTTAATATTCTGCATTTAAGTTTACAATTGTTAACTATGTATATTTCTTTATGAATAGATAATTCTATACTTTGGGATAAAACGATTCGTTCGAAATTCCCTATATTTTTTTTATTATTATATTATTGTCTTATTTCAACTTTCATAATGTATTTAAATTATCGTTCTTTTACTTATGTTTAATGATTCAAGAATGTTATATATTAAGGATGCGATATTAATTTTATTAATATTTACTTTTTTTTCTATTATCTTTCTTTATATTTATTTCCTTACGAACGTATAATGCTGTCTTTAGGATACATCTACCACGTATTATTTCACGTCTCTTTATTAAGCAATTGCATAATATTTTTAATTCTTGGTTTTTATTGTAAGCTTTATGATCTTGCTATGTTTTAGGATAAGTTTTTTTTTTATTATTATTATTATTATTATTATTACTGATCGTTTTTATTAATGTATAGTCTTTACGAACAGATAATGCTAAGTCTGCAGAATACAGTTCATTCAATACATACATACGTATTAATTATTTTACCTCTGAGTTTACGTTTGTATCTATGTAAAATTCCTTATGGACCGATAATGCTATGTCTTTAGGTTGGAATCCTTTATTTAAAATGCATAATGTCTTTTTATTACACGATTATGTAATGTATTTATTCCACTGTTTTTATTTATATAATTCATATTTCGACAAAACTTTGTTTAAGGATACGATTTTTGTTTTCTTATTACTCAAGTATTGTCTATTTGATCTGAATATGCTATGTGTTTAATATTCTCCATTTAAGTTTACAATTGTTAACTATGTATATTTCCTTGTGAATAGATAATTCTATGTCTTTGGGATAAAACGATTCGTTCGAAATTCCCTTTATTTTTTTTATTATTATATTATTGTCTTATATTAACTTTCATAATGTATTTAAATCATCGTTCTCTTACTTATGTTTAATGATTCAAGAATGTTATATATTAAGGATGCGATATTAATTTTATTAATATTTACTTTTTTTTCTATTATATTTTTATGCTATGTATTTATTATAATAAATGTGCGATGATAATCTTACTTTATGTTTATTTCCTTACGAGCGTATAATGCTATGTCTTTAGGATACATCTACCACGTATTATTTCACGTCTCTTTATTAAGCCATTGCATAATATTTTTAATTCTTGGTTTTTATTGTAAACTTTATGATCTTGCTATGTTTTAGGACACGTTTTTTGTATTATTATTATTATTATTATTATTATTATTATTATTATTATTATTATTATTATTACTGATCTTTTTTTTATTAATGTATATGTCTTTACGAACAGATAACGCTAAGTCTGCAGAATACAGTTCATTCAATACATACATACGTATTAATTATTTTACTTCTGAGTTTACGTTTGTATCTATGTAAAATTCCTTATGGACCGATAATGCTACGTCTTTAGGATGGAATCCTTTATTTAAAATGCATTATGTCTTTTTATTACACGATTATGTAATGTATTTATTCCACTGTTTTTATATTTATAATTCATATTTCGACAAAACTTTGTTTTAGGATACGATTTTTGTTTTCTTATTACTCAAGTATTGTTTATTTGATCTGAATATGCTATGTGTTTAATATTCTGCATTTAAGTTTACAATTGTTAACTATGTATGTTTCCTTATGAATAGATAATTCTATGTCTTTTGGATAAAACGATTCGTTCGAAATTCCCTATATTTTTTTTATTATAATTTTATTGTCTCATATTAACTTCCATAATGTATTTAAATCATCGTTCTTTTACTTATGTTTAATGATTAAAGAATGTTATATATTAAGGATGCGATATTAATTTTATTAATATTTACTTTTTTTCTATTATCCTTTTATTCGACGTATTTATTATAATAAATGTGCGATGATAATCTTACTTTATGTTTATTTCCTTACGAGCGTATAATGCTGTCTTTAGGATACATCTACCACGTATTATTTCACGTCTCTTTACTAAGCAATTGCATAATGTTTTTAATTCTTGGTTTTTATTGTAAACTTTCTGATCTTGCTATGTTTTAGGATACGTTTTTTTTATTATTATTATTATTATTGATCGTTTTTATTAATGTATATGTCTTTACGAACAGATAATGCTAAGTCTGCAGAATACAGTTCATTCAATACATACATACGTATTAATTATTTTACTTCTGAGTTTACGTTTGTATCTATGTAAAATTCCTTATGGACCGATAATGCTATGTCTTTAGGATGGAATCCTTTATTTAAAATGCATTATGTCTTTTTATTACACGATTATGTAATGTATTTATTCCACTGTTTTTATATTTATAATTCATATTTCGACAAAACTTTGTTTTAGGATACGATTTTTGTTTTGTTATTACTCAAGTATTGTTTATTTGATCTGAATATGCTATGTGTTTAATATTCTGCATTTAAGTTTACAATTGTTAACTATGTATATTTCTTTATGAATAGAAAATTCTATACTTTGGGATAAAACGATTCGTTCGAAATTCCCTATATTTTTTTTATTATTATATTATTGTCTTATTTCAACTTTCATAATGTATTTAAATCATCGTTCTTTTACTTATGTTTAATGATTCAAGAATGTTATATATTAAGGATGCGATATTAATTTTATTAATATTTACTTTTTTTTTCTATTATCTTTTTATGCTATGTATTTATTATAATAAATGTGCGATGATAATCTTTCTTTATATTTATTTCCTTACGAACATATAATGCTGTCTTTTGGATACATCTACCACGTATTATTTCACGTCTCTTTACTAAGCAATTGCATAATGTTTTTAATTCTTGGTTTTTATTGTAAACTTTCTGATCTTGCTATGTTTTAGGATACGTTTTTTTTATTATTATTATTATTATTGATCGTTTTTATTAATGTATATGTCTTTACGAACAGATAATGCTAAGTCTGCAGAATACAGTTCATTCAATACATACATACGTATTAATTATTTTACTTCTGAGTTTACGTTTGTATCTATGTAAAATTCCTTATGGACCGATAATGCTATGTCTTTAGGATGGAATCCTTTATTTAAAATGCATTATGTCTTTTTATTACACGATTATGTAATGTATTTATTCCACTGTTTTTATATTTATAATTCATATTTCGACAAAACTTTGTTTTAGGATACGATTTTTGTTTTCTTATTACTCAAGTATTGTTTATTTGATCTGAATATGCTATGTGTTTAATATTCTGCATTTAAGTTTACAATTGTTAACTATGTATGTTTCCTTATGAATAGATAATTCTATGTCTTTTGGATAAAACGATTCGTTCGAAATTCCCTATATTTTTTTTATTATAATTTTATTGTCTCATATTAACTTCCATAATGTATTTAAATCATCGTTCTTTTACTTATGTTTAATGATTAAAGAATGTTATATATTAAGGATGCGATATTAATTTTATTAATATTTACTTTTTTTCTATTATCCTTTTATTCGACGTATTTATTATAATAAATGTGCGATGATAATCTTACTTTATGTTTATTTCCTTACGAGCGTATAATGCTGTCTTTAGGATACATCTACCACGTATTATTTCACGTCTCTTTACTAAGCAATTGCATAATGTTTTTAATTCTTGGTTTTTATTGTAAACTTTCTGATCTTGCTATGTTTTAGGATACGTTTTTTGTATTATTATTATTATTATTATTGATCGTTTTTATTAATGTATATGGCTTTACGAACAGATAATGCTAAGTCTGCAGAATACAATTCATTCAATACATACATACGTATTAATTATTTTACTTCTGAGTTTACGTTTGTATCTATGTAAAATTCCTTATGGACCGATAATGCTACGTCTTTAGGATGGAATCCTTTATTTAAAATGCATTATGTCTTTTTATTACACGATTATGTAATGTATTTATTCCACTGTTTTTATTTATATAATTCATATTTCGACAAAACTTTGTTTTAGGATACGATTTTTGTTTTCTTATTACTCAAGTATTGTTTATTTGATCTGAATATGCTATGTGTTTAATATTCTCCATTTAAGTTTACAATTGTTAACTATGTATATTTCCTTGTGAATAGATAATTCTATGTCTTTGGGATAAAACGATTCGTTCGAAATTCCCTTTATTTTTTTTAATATTATATTATTGTCTTATATTAACTTTCATAATGTATTTAAATCATCGTTCTTTTCCTTATGTTTAATGATTCAAGAATGTTATATATTAAGGATGCGATATTAATTTTATTAATATTTACTTTTTTTCTATTATCCTTTTATTCGACGTATTTATTATAATAAATGTGCGATGATAATCTTACTTTATGTTTATTTCCTTACGAGCGTATAATGCTGTCTTTAGGATACATCTACCACGTATTATTTCACGTCTCTTTACTAAGCAATTGCATAATGTTTTTAATTCTTGGTTTTTATTGTAAACTTTCTGATCTTGCTATGTTTTAGGATACGTTTTTTGTATTATTATTATTATTATTATTGATCGTTTTTATTAATGTATATGGCTTTACGAACAGATAATGCTAAGTCTGCAGAATACAGTTCATTCAATACATACATACGTATTAATTATTTTACTTCTGAGTTTACGTTTGTATCTATGTAAAATTCCTTATGGACCGATAATGCTACGTCTTTAGGATGGAATCCTTTATTTAAAATGCATTATGTCTTTTTATTACACGATTATGTAATGTATTTATTCCACTGTTTTTATTTATATAATTCATATTTCGACAAAACTTTGTTTTAGGATACGATTTTTGTTTTCTTATTACTCAAGTATTGTTTATTTGATCTGAATATGCTATGTGTTTAATATTCTGCATTTAAGTTTACAATTGTTAACTATGTATGTTTCCTTATGAATAGATAATTCTATGTCTTTTGGATAAAACGATTCGTTCGAAATTCCCTATATTTTTTTTATTATAATTTTATTGTCTCATATTAACTTCCATAATGTATTTAAATCATCGTTCTTTTACTTATGTTTAATGATTAAAGAATGTTATATATTAAGGATGCGATATTAATTTTATTAATATTTACTTTTTTTCTATTATCCTTTTATTCGACGTATTTATTATAATAAATGTGCGATGATAATCTTACTTTATGTTTATTTCCTTACGAGCGTATAATGCTGTCTTTAGGATACATCTACCACGTATTATTTCACGTCTCTTTACTAAGCAATTGCATAATGTTTTTAATTCTTGGTTTTTATTGTAAACTTTCTGATCTTGCTATGTTTTAGGATACGTTTTTTTTATTATTATTATTATTATTGATCGTTTTTATTAATGTATATGTCTTTACGAACAGATAATGCTAAGTCTGCAGAATACAGTTCATTCAATACATACATACGTATTAATTATTTTACTTCTGAGTTTACGTTTGTATCTATGTAAAATTCCTTATGGACCGATAATGCTATGTCTTTAGGATGGAATCCTTTATTTAAAATGCATTATGTCTTTTTATTACACGATTATGTAATGTATTTATTCCACTGTTTTTATTTATATAATTCATATTTCGACAAAACTTTGTTTTAGGATACGATTTTTGTTTTCTTATTACTCAAGTATTGTTTATTTGATCTGAATATGCTATGTGTTTAATATTCTGCATTTAAGTTTACAATTGTTAACTATGTATATTTCCTTATGAATAGATAATTCTATGTCTTTTGGATAAAACGATTCGTTCGAAATTCCCTATATTTTTTTTATTATAATTTTATTGTCTCATATTAACTTCCATAATGTATTTAAATCATCGTTCTTTTACTTATGTTTAATGATTAAAGAATGTTATATATTAAGGATGCGATATTAATTTTATTAATATTTACTTTTTTTCTATTATCCTTTTATTCGACGTATTTATTATAATAAATGTGCGATGATAATCTTACTTTATGTTTATTTCCTTACGAGCGTATAATGCTGTCTTTAGGATACATCTACCACGTATTATTTCACGTCTCTTTACTAAGCAATTGCATAATGTTTTTAATTCTTGGTTTTTATTGTAAACTTTCTGATCTTGCTATGTTTTAGGATACGTTTTTTGTATTATTATTATTATTATTATTGATCGTTTTTATTAATGTATATGGCTTTACGAACAGATAATGCTAAGTCTGCAGAATACAGTTCATTCAATACATACATACGTATTAATTATTTTACTTCTGAGTTTACGTTTGTATCTATGTAAAATTCCTTATGGACCGATAATGCTACGTCTTTAGGATGGAATCCTTTATTTAAAATGCATTATGTCTTTTTATTACACGATTATGTAATGTATTTATTCCACTGTTTTTATTTATATAATTCATATTTCGACAAAACTTTGTTTTAGGATACGATTTTTGTTTTCTTATTACTCAAGTATTGTTTATTTGATCTGAATATGCTATGTGTTTAATATTCTCCATTTAAGTTTACAATTGTTAACTATGTATATTTCCTTGTGAATAGATAATTCTATGTCTTTGGGATAAAACGATTCGTTCGAAATTCCCTTTATTTTTTTTAATATTATATTATTGTCTTATATTAACTTTCATAATGTATTTAAATCATCGTTCTTTTCCTTATGTTTAATGATTCAAGAATGTTATATATTAAGGATGCGATATTAATTTTATTAATATTTACTTTTTTTCTATTATCTTTTTATGCCATGTATTTATTATAATAAATGTGCGATGATAATCTTACTTTATGTTTATTTCCTTACGAGCGTATAATGCTATGTCTTTAGGATATATCTACCAGGTATTATTTCACGTCCCTTTATTAAGCAATTGCATAATATTTTTAATTCTTGGTTTTTATTGTAAACTTTATGGTCTTGCTATGTTTTAGGATACGTTTTTTGTATTATTATTATTATTATTATTATTATTATTATTATTATTGATCGTTTTTATTAATGTATATGTCTTTACGAACAGATAATGCTAAGTCTGCAGAATACAGTTCATTCAATACATACATACGTATTAATTATTTTACTTCTGAGTTTACGTTTGTATCTATGTAAAATTCCTTATGGACCGATAATGCTATGTCTTTAGGATGGACTCCTTTATTTAAAATGCCTTATGTGTTTTTATTACACGATTATGTAATGTATTTATTCCACTGTTTTTATATTTATAATACATATTTCGACAAAACTTTGTTTTAGGATACGATTTTTGTTTTGTTATTACTCAAGTATTGTTTATTTGATCTGAATATGCTATGTGTTTAATATTCTGCATTTAAGTTTACAATTGTTAACTATGTATATTTCTTTATGAATAGATAATTCTATACTTTGGGATAAAACGATTCGTTCGAAATTCCCTATATTTTTTTTATTATTATATTATTGTCTTATTTCAACTTTCATAATGTATTTAAATTATCGTTCTTTTACTTATGTTTAATGATTCAAGAATGTTATATATTAAGGATGCGATATTAATTTTATTAATATTTACTTTTTTTTCTATTATCTTTCTTTATATTTATTTCCTTACGAACGTATAATGCTGTCTTTAGGATACATCTACCACGTATTATTTCACGTCTCTTTATTAAGCAATTGCATAATATTTTTAATTCTTGGTTTTTATTGTAAGCTTTATGATCTTGCTATGTTTTAGGATAAGTTTTTTTTTTTATTATTATTATTATTATTATTATTACTGATCGTTTTTATTAATGTATAGTCTTTACGAACAGATAATGCTAAGTCTGCAGAATACAGTTCATTCAATACATACATACGTATTAATTATTTTACCTCTGAGTTTACGTTTGTATCTATGTAAAATTCCTTATGGACCGATAATGCTATGTCTTTAGGTTGGAATCCTTTATTTAAAATGCATAATGTCTTTTTATTACACGATTATGTAATGTATTTATTCCACTGTTTTTATTTATATAATTCATATTTCGACAAAACTTTGTTTAAGGATACGATTTTTGTTTTCTTATTACTCAAGTATTGTCTATTTGATCTGAATATGCTATGTGTTTAATATTCTCCATTTAAGTTTACAATTGTTAACTATGTATATTTCCTTGTGAATAGATAATTCTATGTCTTTGGGATAAAACGATTCGTTCGAAATTCCCTTTATTTTTTTTATTATTATATTATTGTCTTATATTAACTTTCATAATGTATTTAAATCATCGTTCTCTTACTTATGTTTAATGATTCAAGAATGTTATATATTAAGGATGCGATATTAATTTTATTAATATTTACTTTTTTTTCTATTATATTTTTATGCTATGTATTTATTATAATAAATGTGCGATGATAATCTTACTTTATGTTTATTTCCTTACGAGCGTATAATGCTATGTCTTTAGGATACATCTACCACGTATTATTTCACGTCTCTTTATTAAGCCATTGCATAATATTTTTAATTCTTGGTTTTTATTGTAAACTTTATGATCTTGCTATGTTTTAGGACACGTTTTTTGTATTATTATTATTATTATTATTATTATTATTATTATTATTATTATTATTATTATTACTGATCTTTTTTTTATTAATGTATATGTCTTTACGAACAGATAACGCTAAGTCTGCAGAATACAGTTCATTCAATACATACATACGTATTAATTATTTTACTTCTGAGTTTACGTTTGTATCTATGTAAAATTCCTTATGGACCGATAATGCTACGTCTTTAGGATGGAATCCTTTATTTAAAATGCATTATGTCTTTTTATTACACGATTATGTAATGTATTTATTCCACTGTTTTTATATTTATAATTCATATTTCGACAAAACTTTGTTTTAGGATACGATTTTTGTTTTCTTATTACTCAAGTATTGTTTATTTGATCTGAATATGCTATGTGTTTAATATTCTGCATTTAAGTTTACAATTGTTAACTATGTATGTTTCCTTATGAATAGATAATTCTATGTCTTTTGGATAAAACGATTCGTTCGAAATTCCCTATATTTTTTTTATTATAATTTTATTGTCTCATATTAACTTCCATAATGTATTTAAATCATCGTTCTTTTACTTATGTTTAATGATTAAAGAATGTTATATATTAAGGATGCGATATTAATTTTATTAATATTTACTTTTTTTCTATTATCCTTTTATTCGACGTATTTATTATAATAAATGTGCGATGATAATCTTACTTTATGTTTATTTCCTTACGAGCGTATAATGCTGTCTTTAGGATACATCTACCACGTATTATTTCACGTCTCTTTACTAAGCAATTGCATAATGTTTTTAATTCTTGGTTTTTATTGTAAACTTTCTGATCTTGCTATGTTTTAGGATACGTTTTTTTTATTATTATTATTATTATTGATCGTTTTTATTAATGTATATGTCTTTACGAACAGATAATGCTAAGTCTGCAGAATACAGTTCATTCAATACATACATACGTATTAATTATTTTACTTCTGAGTTTACGTTTGTATCTATGTAAAATTCCTTATGGACCGATAATGCTATGTCTTTAGGATGGAATCCTTTATTTAAAATGCATTATGTCTTTTTATTACACGATTATGTAATGTATTTATTCCACTGTTTTTATATTTATAATTCATATTTCGACAAAACTTTGTTTTAGGATACGATTTTTGTTTTGTTATTACTCAAGTATTGTTTATTTGATCTGAATATGCTATGTGTTTAATATTCTGCATTTAAGTTTACAATTGTTAACTATGTATATTTCTTTATGAATAGAAAATTCTATACTTTGGGATAAAACGATTCGTTCGAAATTCCCTATATTTTTTTTATTATTATATTATTGTCTTATTTCAACTTTCATAATGTATTTAAATCATCGTTCTTTTACTTATGTTTAATGATTCAAGAATGTTATATATTAAGGATGCGATATTAATTTTATTAATATTTACTTTTTTTTTCTATTATCTTTTTATGCTATGTATTTATTATAATAAATGTGCGATGATAATCTTTCTTTATATTTATTTCCTTACGAACATATAATGCTGTCTTTTGGATACATCTACCACGTATTATTTCACGTCTCTTTACTAAGCAATTGCATAATGTTTTTAATTCTTGGTTTTTATTGTAAACTTTCTGATCTTGCTATGTTTTAGGATACGTTTTTTTTATTATTATTATTATTATTGATCGTTTTTATTAATGTATATGTCTTTACGAACAGATAATGCTAAGTCTGCAGAATACAGTTCATTCAATACATACATACGTATTAATTATTTTACTTCTGAGTTTACGTTTGTATCTATGTAAAATTCCTTATGGACCGATAATGCTATGTCTTTAGGATGGAATCCTTTATTTAAAATGCATTATGTCTTTTTATTACACGATTATGTAATGTATTTATTCCACTGTTTTTATATTTATAATTCATATTTCGACAAAACTTTGTTTTAGGATACGATTTTTGTTTTCTTATTACTCAAGTATTGTTTATTTGATCTGAATATGCTATGTGTTTAATATTCTGCATTTAAGTTTACAATTGTTAACTATGTATGTTTCCTTATGAATAGATAATTCTATGTCTTTTGGATAAAACGATTCGTTCGAAATTCCCTATATTTTTTTTATTATAATTTTATTGTCTCATATTAACTTCCATAATGTATTTAAATCATCGTTCTTTTACTTATGTTTAATGATTAAAGAATGTTATATATTAAGGATGCGATATTAATTTTATTAATATTTACTTTTTTTCTATTATCCTTTTATTCGACGTATTTATTATAATAAATGTGCGATGATAATCTTACTTTATGTTTATTTCCTTACGAGCGTATAATGCTGTCTTTAGGATACATCTACCACGTATTATTTCACGTCTCTTTACTAAGCAATTGCATAATGTTTTTAATTCTTGGTTTTTATTGTAAACTTTCTGATCTTGCTATGTTTTAGGATACGTTTTTTGTATTATTATTATTATTATTATTGATCGTTTTTATTAATGTATATGGCTTTACGAACAGATAATGCTAAGTCTGCAGAATACAGTTCATTCAATACATACATACGTATTAATTATTTTACTTCTGAGTTTACGTTTGTATCTATGTAAAATTCCTTATGGACCGATAATGCTACGTCTTTAGGATGGAATCCTTTATTTAAAATGCATTATGTCTTTTTATTACACGATTATGTAATGTATTTATTCCACTGTTTTTATATTTATAATTCATATTTCGACAAAACTTTGTTTTAGGATACGATTTTTGTTTTCTTATTACTCAAGTATTGTTTATTTGATCTGAATATGCTATGTGTTTAATATTCTGCATTTAAGTTTACAATTGTTAACTATGTATGTTTCCTTATGAATAGATAATTCTATGTCTTTTGGATAAAACGATTCGTTCGAAATTCCCTATATTTTTTTTATTATAATTTTATTGTCTCATATTAACTTCCATAATGTATTTAAATCATCGTTCTTTTACTTATGTTTAATGATTAAAGAATGTTATATATTAAGGATGCGATATTAATTTTATTAATATTTACTTTTTTTCTATTATCCTTTTATTCGACGTATTTATTATAATAAATGTGCGATGATAATCTTACTTTATGTTTATTTCCTTACGAGCGTATAATGCTGTCTTTAGGATACATCTACCACGTATTATTTCACGTCTCTTTACTAAGCAATTGCATAATGTTTTTAATTCTTGGTTTTTATTGTAAACTTTCTGATCTTGCTATGTTTTAGGATACGTTTTTTTTATTATTATTATTATTATTGATCGTTTTTATTAATGTATATGTCTTTACGAACAGATAATGCTAAGTCTGCAGAATACAGTTCATTCAATACATACATACGTATTAATTATTTTACTTCTGAGTTTACGTTTGTATCTATGTAAAATTCCTTATGGACCGATAATGCTATGTCTTTAGGATGGAATCCTTTATTTAAAATGCATTATGTCTTTTTATTACACGATTATGTAATGTATTTATTCCACTGTTTTTATATTTATAATTCATATTTCGACAAAACTTTGTTTTAGGATACGATTTTTGTTTTGTTATTACTCAAGTATTGTTTATTTGATCTGAATATGCTATGTGTTTAATATTCTGCATTTAAGTTTACAATTGTTAACTATGTATATTTCTTTATGAATAGAAAATTCTATACTTTGGGATAAAACGATTCGTTCGAAATTCCCTATATTTTTTTTATTATTATATTATTGTCTTATTTCAACTTTCATAATGTATTTAAATCATCGTTCTTTTACTTATGTTTAATGATTCAAGAATGTTATATATTAAGGATGCGATATTAATTTTATTAATATTTACTTTTTTTTTCTATTATCTTTTTATGCTATGTATTTATTATAATAAATGTGCGATGATAATCTTTCTTTATATTTATTTCCTTACGAACATATAATGCTGTCTTTTGGATACATCTACCACGTATTATTTCACGTCTCTTTATTAAGCAATTGCATAATATTTTTAATTCTTGGTTTTTATTGTAAGCTTTATGATCTTGCTATGTTTTAGGATAAGTTTTTTTTTTTATTATTATTATTATTATTATTATTACTGATCGTTTTTATTAATGTATAGTCTTTACGAACAGATAATGCTAAGTCTGCAGAATACAGTTCATTCAATACATACATACGTATTAATTATTTTACCTCTGAGTTTACGTTTGTATCTATGTAAAATTCCTTATGGACCGATAATGCTATGTCTTTAGGTTGGAATCCTTTATTTAAAATGCATTATGTCTTTTTATTACACGATTATGTAATGTATTTATTCCACTGTTTTTATTTATATAATTCATATTTCGACAAAACTTTGTTTTAGGAAACGATTTTTGTTTTCTTATTACTCAAGTATTGTTTATTTGATCTGAATATGCTATGTGTTTAATATTCTCCATTTAAGTTTACAATTGTTAACTATGTATATTTCCTTGTGAATAGATAATTCTATGTCTTTGGGATAAAACGATTCGTTCGAAATTCCCTTTATTTTTTTTATTATTATATTATTGTCTTATATTAACTTTCATAATGTATTTAAATCATCGTTCTTTTACTTATGTTTAATGATTCAAGAATGTTATATATTAAGGATGCGATATTAATTTTATTAATATTTACTTTTTTTATTATGCTATGTATTTATTATAATAAATGTGCGATGATAATCTTACTTTATGTTTATTTCCTTACGAGCGTATAATGCTATGTCTTTAGGATACATCTACTACGTATTATTTCAAGTCTCTTTATTGAGCAATTGCATAATATTTTTAATTCTTGGTTGTTATTGTAAACTTTATGGTCTTGCTATGTTTTAGGATACGTTTTTTGTATTATTATTATTATTATTATTATTATTATTATTATTGATCGTTTTTATTAATGTATATGTCTTTACGAACAGATAATGCTAAGTCTGCAGAATACAGTTCATTCAATACATACATACGTATTAATTATTTTACTTCTGAGTTTACGTTTGTATCTATGTAAAATTCCTTATGGACCGATAATGCTATGTCTTTAGGATGGACTCCTTTATTTAAAATGCCTTATGTCTTTTTATTACACGATTATGTAATGTATTTATTCCACTGTTTTTATATTTATAATACATATTTCGACAGAACTTTGTTTTAGGATACGATTTTTGTTTTGTTATTACTCAAGTATTGTTTATTTGATCTGAATATGATATGTGTTTAATATTCTGCATTTAAGTTTACAATTGTTAACTATGTATATTTCTTTATGAATAGATAATTCTATACTTTGGGATAAAACGATTCGTTCGAAATTCCCTATATTTTTTTTATTATTATATTATTGTCTTATTTCAACTTTCATAATGTATTTAAATCATCGTTCTTTTACTTATGTTTAATGATTCAAGAATGTTATATATTAAGGATGCGATATTAATTTTATTAATATTTACTTTTTTTTCTATTATATTTTTATGCTATGTATTTATTATAATAAATGTGCGATGATAATCTTTCTTTATATTTATTTCCTTACGAACGTATAATGCTGTCTTTAGGATACATCTACCACGTATTATTTCACGTCTCTTTATTAAGCAATTGCATAATATTTTTAATTCTTGGTTTTTATTGTAAGCTTTATGATCTTGCTATGTTTTAGGATAAGTTTTTTTTTTATTATTATTATTATTATTATTATTATTACTGATCGTTTTTATTAATGTATAGTCTTTACGAACAGATAATGCTAAGTCTGCAGAATACAGTTCATTCAATACATACATACGTATTAATTATTTTACCTCTGAGTTTACGTTTGTATCTATGTAAAATTCCTTATGGACCGATAATGCTATGTCTTTAGGTTGGAATCCTTTATTTAAAATGCATAATGTCTTTTTATTACACGATTATGTAATGTATTTATTCCACTGTTTTTATTTATATAATTCATATTTCGACAAAACTTTGTTTAAGGATACGATTTTTGTTTTCTTATTACTCAAGTATTGTTTATTTGATCTGAATATGCTATGTGTTTAATATTCTCCATTTAAGTTTACAATTGTTAACTATGTATATTTCCTTGTGAATAGATAATTCTATGTCTTTGGGATAAAACGATTCGTTCGAAATTCCCTTTATTTTTTTTATTATTATATTATTGTCTTATATTAACTTTCATAATGTATTTAAATCATCGTTCTTTTACTTATGTTTAATGATTCAAGAATGTTATATATTAAGGATGCGATATTAATTTTATTAATATTTACTTTTTTTTCTATTATATTTTTATGCTATGTATTTATTATAATAAATGTGCGATGATAATCTTACTTTATGTTTATTTCCTTACGAGCGTATAATGCTATGTCTTTAGGATACATCTACCACGTATTATTTCACGTCTCTTTATTAAGCAATTGCATAATATTTTTAATTCTTGGTTTTTATTGTAAACTTTTTGATCTTGCTATGTTTTAGGACACGTTTTTTGTATTATTATTATTATTATTATTATTATTATTAATATTATTATTATTATTATTATTATTATTATTATTACTGATCTTTTTTTAATTAATGTATATGTCTTTACGAACAGATAACGCTAAGTCTGCAGAATACAGTTCATTCAATACATACGTACGTATTAATTATTTTACTTCTGAGTTTACGTTTGTATCTATGTAAAATTCCTTATGGACCGATAATGCTACGTCGTTAGGATGGAATCCTTTATTTAAAATGCATTATGTCTTTTTATTACACGATTATGTAATGTATTTATTCCACTGTTTTTATATTTATAATTCATATTTCGACAAAACTTTGTTTTAGGATACGATTTTTGTTTTCTTATTACTCAAGTATTGTTTATTTGATCTGAATATGCTATGTGTTTAATATTCTGCATTTAAGTTTACAATTGTTAACTATGTATGTTTCCTTATGAATAGATAATTCTATGTCTTTTGGATAAAACGATTCGTTCGAAATTCCCTATATTTTTTTTATTATAATTTTATTGTCTCTTATTAACTTCCATAATGTATTTAAATCATCGTTCTTTTACTTATGTTTAATGATTCAAAAATGTTATATATTAAGGATGCGATATTAATTTTAATAATATTTACTTTTTTTTCCTATTATCCTATTATGCTATGTATTTGTTATAATAAATGTGCGATGATAATCTTACTTTATTTTTATTTCCTTACGAGCGTATAATGCTATGTCTTTAGGATACATCTACCACGCATTATTTCACGTCTCTTTACTGAGCAATTGCATATTTTTAATTCTTGGTTTTTATTGTAAACTTTATGATCTTACTATGTTTTACTATATGTATTTTGTATTATTAATGTTCGCTTATTAATGATCGTTTTTATTAATGTATATTTCTTTACGAACAGATAATTCTAAGTCTGTAAAATACAACGAATTTACTACATACATACGTATTTGTATGTTTAGAAGAGTTTATATTTTATCAATGTAAAATGTGGACCGATAATGCTATGTGTTTAGGGTGCAAAGCTTAATTTAAAATCCGTCATGCTTTTTTTTGAAACGATTATGTAATGTATTTATTCCACTGTTTTTATATATATTATATAATCGTATCTTAGGATACGATTTTTATTGCCTTATTACTTCCTATATGTATTTCCTTATGAACGGGCAATGCTAGGTGTTTAGGATACAATGATTTGTTTCACACTCCACATATATTTTGATCGAATAGCTATAAAATATATTTAACTAATTTTTATTTATGTTTCATAATTCGACAAAGCTAGTTTTAGGATATGATTTTTATTTTATTAATGTTTACTTATTCTTCTCCTATCTGATTAGCTGTTTTTATTATTTTACATTTAAGTTTATATTTTTTATGGTTATGTATGTATTGCTTTATGAACTGATAATGCTTCTTATTTAGGATACAACCATACATTCAAAATTTCCCTTTTTTTGTTTTTATTGATCGTCTATAAAATGTATTCAATTCGTCGTTATTTTATTTATTCTTTATGATTTGAAAAGACTTTGTTTCTTTGGATACAATTCTTATATTATTAATATTCTTGTATTATTTCTTTTATCCGCTTATGATATGTATTCATTATTCTACATTTTTATTAATAATTTTTACCTATGTATATATGCGTACAAACGGATAACGCTATGTCTTTTTGATACAAAGATTTATTAAAAATTCTACATGTCTTTTTATTGGGCGCTTAAGTAGTATATAGTAGTTTTGGATTTATGTTTCATTATTTGACAATACTGTGTTTTTTTTTTGGTTTGATTTTTGTTTTATTAATACTTACGTATTTTCTCTGTTATACTAGTACAATAATGCTATGTATTTATCATCCTACATTTGAGTTAATTCTTAAAATTTATGCATATTTTCTTATGAACGATTTCCTTAAATTCCTTCACGTCTTTTTGTTACACGATTATGTAATATACGAGTATTTATTCTACTGTTTTTATATATACATATATTTTATGTTTTGACAAAACTTTGCTTTAGGGTACGATTTTTGTTTTATTAACACTCACGTAATATTTCCTTTTTACGAATATGCTATGTATTTGTTATTCTATATTTGTATTTATAATTTTCTTATATGTATTATATATTTCCTTATAAACCGATAATTCGATGTCTTTATGATACAACGATTTATATCAAAAAAATAAATGAAAAATGAAAATGAAATGAATTATTGAGCGCCTATGTAATGTATTTAATTCATGCTATTTATATATGTTTTTTATGATTCGGTAAAGCTATGCGTTTAAGGTACGAGTTTTGCTTTATTATTGCTTTAATATTTGCCCACATATTATTTCTATTATCCGATTATTCAATGTGTTTATATTTCTACATTTGTGTTGATAATTTTTTTGTTTTTTCTTGTCAGCGGATAATGCTATTGTATGTATTTAGGATACAACGATTTATTCAAAATTTCCCATGTCTTTGAATTGGGCTTTATGCTTGATCTTTCGCCAATGGGTACAAGGATTTGCTCATCATCATGACTTGTTATTGAGCAATTATGTATACAAAGCTATACTCGTATTTTTGGGATGTGATTTTTGTTTGATTATCAGAGTATGATGGTATTACTCAATTACACCTACACAGATAAACTGATTGCTACGATCTTCACGATGGTGGCATCATCGGTCCTTAGTTGATATTTTCGAAAATGAGGCCAGAGCTTAAGTTACAGTCAACGGCAAACGTAAACCGTTCAATGATTAGTGATTTTTTCTTTGAAAATATGAACGACATTGATCCAGACGATATGTACATCGAGAAGGATGGCGCTATATTATGCTGCACTATTGACTTACTAAGGTCTTACAAAGACAACAATAAATACCGAAAAGGTCCAGTGAATTTTTATTGTTATTGTTTATTTTTTAGCCCTTAAAAAAACACCGTTTATTAATTTCTTTATGATTTGATTATGATGTATTTAATAATACGACTATTTACTATTAAGAAAATTTTTGTCATTGGTTTATGCTTTGTATACATGCTTTTTCACATTTAAATTCTTGATTTTTTTTTTATTTAATTATCTCTTTATGAAGCGATTGTAATTGTGATTGTGTCTTTGCCCTCAAAAACCATTTATGCTCACATTTATATAGTTTACACGAAAATATTTTATAATTAAAGGTATCAAAGAGTTTTATTTTTTCTTTATTTTTATTTTGTTTAAACCATATTATACATTAAAAACAAAAATTCAATAAGTCTCTTTCAGTTAAAGATGCGGAACGAAATGCAAACTGACACACACAACGAAAGTTCTTTCTAAAAAAAATCTTCAAAAATGTCGAAATCAAAGTGATAGGTCTAAAATTATAATTTAATGTTCATCCCTCTTCTTATATAAAGGCATTGCTGCGGTTTGTTTTGAATATTTTAGGAAAACACTATTATATTATTTATATTTTTTGTTTTATGTGTTTAAAGAACAAGGTATTGTATTGCTGTTGTTGTGAAGAAATATTATTATTATTATTATTATTATAGATATTAATTACAAGAATATATTCAAAATACTATGATTTTATATGAAATTTAATTATATATGAAACAAAATCATTATAATGCTTATATTTTAAATATTTCAACGAGCATGTTCTTCATGGTTTGCCCATGAACAACATGGGCAATTTGCAATTTGTACTTTTAAGATTGTCTTATTTGTAAGGACTCATTATAAAATTTTTTTTCCCCCAAAAAGCAATATCTTATTTAGTTTAAAAGTTCAAAGTATTACATATTTTGAGTTCACAAGAAAGTAATTTCAGTTTTTTAATGTGGGAGTAAACATTGTTTTATACAATTAATAAACTTTATTCAATTATACAATACATATTTCCTATTTTGTTCGATGACTTTCTGTCATTCTTTTGGCAACTTTAAGATTTCGTGGTCATAGAAAATCTATTTCGTATTAGCCTCTAATTAGATTTGAAGTTATCATCATTGGTGAATATTTAACCATTCAAATAGTTGCGCAAGCTTTAAGCTTTGAGTCTGGCATTGTTATGGTAATATTGGCAGTTTGCCAATACTGACCTTTTTCGTTTGATAACTTCCTCAATTTCAAGAACATACAGTATAATAAACATCTAAATTGATCGCATGATTCTGTGGAAACAGCTCAACATACGCGATATCTTTATAATTCCACCAACATTCTTTAAATGCAACCCAGCTATCGATGCGGTTCTCTGGTACATCACGCTTAGACTATGATCGTTTTCGATCGATGATGTTTTAGACTATCCATTTTTTATCAACAGTGATGATTCGTTTCAAATTTCAAAGGTTTAATTCTATTAGGTTTGAGATATATCGCAAATATTGATTCGTTATTTTAAGAAAATGCTTGATTGAATGTGGAACCCAAATGTTGACCCTTTTTACGTTTTCAGTGATTTTTAGTTTTTTTGTATGATGTATTTAACCTCTTTAAAATTTTTCGCGAAGTCATAAGACGATCTGATTCAATTTGATTTAGTCATCCTTAACTTCAGTTGGTATATCATAAACTTGGTCATCTCCTAGTAAAAATTCTCAGGACGGAATTTCTTAAACCAAACATGACATGTGCGTTCTGTTATGAAGTCAACACCAGAAACGTCACATACATAAGTTATGTGTCTTTACGAAAATAAAAAAGCAAAATATAATATATCAAAAATGTTCGTTTTTGTACTTTTAATTTTAAAATTGACTCTTTACTAACAAATTACACAAGTTCAAACTCGATTTGATTCTAAAATAAGCTTAAAGTGATAACTTCTAAATGTCGAAGGAACAAAAATAACATTGACAAAGCCGAGAATCTACAAACATATCGGAATCTACCTCTAAAAACGAAACTATTTTCTTGTCAACCCAGTATCTTATGGTAAGTAATTTACCTTTGGAATGCACAATGCTGTAATAGCGGCTTGGGCAAAATAAACGGTCAAAAGATGATTAGGTACAATATTTTTTTAAATTAAGGCAGTACAACTAATTATTTTTTTCAAATATAAACAGACGTCTCTGCAAAATCATTATCCTATGGAAGATGCTCCCGTCTTTTCAAATGGCATCTTATGCTATCTCGACATAATTTGACAGACATCGCCTTAACGATATATAGAAGAAAAAAAGAGAAAAAAAATTTCAATGTCTAAACAGATATAATAGAACATTATGGTTCATTTCATTCACTAATAGGATATATGTTACTGCTTTAAGAATTTGAGTAAACACATTTATCTCTATACAAAAGACACTGTTTATATTATTTATATGTATACCATTTAAAAAAAAAAAAAATAATTACTTGAACTGAATTGATACGAATAGTAGATATGAAAACAATCATATAATATATTTTAAACCAACGTTATGTAGTGTTATGTATGTCTACCATATACCGTATGTATGAATACTTTTATATCTTAAATTGATTGCCTTAAATAATTTGGAGCAACATATTAATCAACATTATAAAATATGTATATATTTTCTTTATATCTACATACCTGTGTGCATATATTGTTTGGCTACTATATTATAAAAGGTCGAAGAAAGTTAATAAAAATAAAAATATCACATCAAATGCAAAATTATACGTAAATATTTATTCATAAACAAATATGAGCCGCTTAGGTGTCTTTTTGCTTTATAAGGTTCGATTTATTTTTGTATAATTCAAATAATCTTTTTATAAATATTTGGCAAATATGAGTGTGTTTTGTGTGTTATGTTTTGCTATTGTTTGAATCGATATAGTATTACGAACTTTAGAATTTTTTGGATTTCTAAAAATAAACATTTAAATATGTATTTATATTAAAAACTGTCTTAGACGGACATTAGATTGCGCAAGTTAGACGTAATATTCCTTTCATCCTAGAGATGCACTAATTTGAACTCCCGGTGGGATTTGAAACCTTTTAAAATAAAATTACAATAACCCATTCCCTTTCCCTACACTTTTGTCTTTTTAAAGACAGAGCGTGCAAATCCTACCTCCACAAATTTAACTAAGAGATAATAAATCGATTCCAAAACTATAAAAAAGGATAAAAGTATTAATAAATAAATAAAAATACGCTAAAAATTTTTATTTTTATTTTTTTCAAATCCATATTATTATCATAGAAAAATACCAACTTTTGGCAGAGGAAAGCAGACGAAATTGAACAACAGAAAACTTAAAAAAGTACTCCGTCGAAGTAGAGTTGTTAATATTAGAAAAAATAAGAGCTTGTAGAAAATTGCAAAACACAAGCTTCACAGGTGATAGGACTGTGCTTAACGGGCTTAGAAATGAACTAATAAAACAAATCAATGACTACAAACAAATTATTCACTTAGTACATTGCTACAACGAATGGTCTATCATCTAATCATTGTGGATTAAAAATTGAGAATAAATTTAAGAGACCCACGTAGTAGACTGGTCAACTGCTTTGAATAGCACTATACTTTTCGAAGACCTTTCAAAAACAAAATCTAGTTAGAAGAGCATGTACTGACGCCTATCTGGACTTATGTTATTCAATGGCAACAAACCTCCAACATACAATACAGGGTAGTGCACGAATCGTGCTACAAAAATAAAACGTAATTACTTTTTTTCTGTGTGAGTAATCGGCTTTTTTTTTAGTTTGCAGGTTACTATTTAGATTTATTAAAATGAATACTTGGGATACCGAAAAGAGGATTTGGATAGTGCAGCGGTACCATGCTTCGCAGTCCTTCATTTTCGTCCAAAGAGAACTTAAGCGGGAGTTTGGCTGCATTGCTCCGAGTAGATGGAGCATTATGAGGCTGGTAAACATGTTTGTCGAGCCTAGAATCATCGCACGAAGACCGTACCATCGAGATCTCTATGTTCGGGTTCAAGACACAATCGCGGCTGTAACATCGTCATCTGATGAAAATAACGGCAATTTTGTTTGCTGACATAGCTTGTTGATTGGCCCCATCCAAGAAGATGATTTTTTTAACCAAATCATATCATCCGTTCACACACTATTACCAACTGTTCGGGACTTACAAAGTGTGTACATATGACAAACATACATAACTTATTATATTTTGATTTTTGTAACCTGTTTAATATTTCAATCGCTATTTGCTGTATATTAACATATGTTAACTTAAAATTGTACTCACTCCATATGTCGTATAAGAGTATTAACTGACAAGCGCATATCATTTCTTTATTCTTATACTCCTCAGTCTCAGTCTCTTCAACCATCGGAACGTAAGCATCTGCTATCAAAGGTATACCATAATTAAAACAATATAAATTAATTTGCTGTAGTAAGAAAAATAAACTAATGTTTATATTTGCCATTTGATATTTCGAATTTCATTCGCTCAATAATAATGCTTTTATTCAAACCACCAACCAAAGATTCTGTTTTGTTCGCACCTGCAATATCAAATACAGGATAAGGTCACAATGCCCAGACAGAATACGCCTATACCATGGTATTACATTTTTGTTTAAGTACTTAAAATATTAATAGACGTCACTTGCGATCCAAACGTGTTGTTTACCTTTAGATCAAAAGATATATTTTTGGTGACACCAACGTGATCCCCCTGAGAAAAAAAAAAAAAAAATAAACAATGGAAGCCCTTATCAAGGAACAGGCAGTCGCAGCCGTAAAAATAACAAAGTTATTCTCAAACTTTAAGAAGGACGGAGCAGGCAGGCAGACTTAACCATACTTGGAGCGCCTTGACTTCAAATGGAGTGAGTTAAAAAGCAGAGACATCAAGTTACAAGCATACCGTACAGAGCGGCCAGAGAGCAGCTTCTTCGATAGGCATCCAGGAGCTAAGAAAAAAGTGTGAGACACTGAGACAGAACCAAAACAACTACTGTCAAGAAGTTGTGAAGCAACTCGAACACCAAATCCGGGAAACAGAAAGGCTGAATGAAATTTTGAAGTATAAAAATGGAATCGCAATACGAAGAAAGAGATCTCCTTTTGATATTATTGTACAATCGCAAACAAACTTTTTGGTATTCTCGACTAAGACACAACGTAACAACGCACAACACATCGAAAAAACAATTGAAGAAGTCAACAGAAATAAGGTATATCTACTTCATTTAAACGAAAACCAAACATCGAAGGTAGCATCTTAACAAATCAATGTCCTCAATTAAAGAGCGTTTTGGTAAATAATAATAAGTTAAGAAAGGTCTATCAGTCCACCAAAAAGCTTAACTACGCAACAATCGAGGCAGAAATGTTTAATTATATTGCAATATGTATATGTTAGGTATATCTTAAATAATAGGCAGTTTCCAGCGGACTCAACTAGCTATACTTGAGACCATTACTGATACTTATCAAGGAAGAATCAGTTCCCTACTTCCACACCAAGACAACTACTGAAAGAAATCGACAACATACATAAGCACATACCACCCACCTTAACTCTGCCGGGATATAACGAGCACAATCTACCTAAACTTTATGAGTTACTTAGAGTAAAAACGCGAGTAACCACATCCGTGATTCTATTTTTCGTCAAACTACCACTATGAAGCAATCAAGTGTTCCAGATCTTCAAGCTTATTCCACTACCGATCGAACAAAGTGATTCCTTCATATTCATTCAGCCATCAATAGCATTTCTAGCCATAAGCCCGTATCGAGACCAATATTTTCCATTATCCGACGATGAGTCAAAGGAATGCTTGAATGTAACTTTTACATACAAATTCTACTTCATCTCTTGTGCCAGTCTTAAATTTAACGAAATTTGACGAACCCTTTGTCAAAAATATTTTTTGAAAAATCTAAGACCAAGGACTTTCTGATCCGTGGCGACGAAGACTTGGCATCAACTGGAAAGGAAATTGTAGACTTAAAACCCAAACAAATATTATCGAAATCTATCACTCATCATGTGTGCACCAATATTCCATATTAGCTACCTATAACTGTTCTCCGTACTTGTCCTGATCATCATCTTCGTCATTCACAAAAGAAAGAGCATGAAAACAACGATGTTCAAATCATGAAAATGTCTTTGAGTTTCAGGATTTCAAGGCCAGAGAGGATGCTTAAACCTTAGTTTTTTGAATAAGTATTTTTTTTGTAAGCTTCACTATAATTTTTCCATTTCCTTTCTTTACTTACATACTCTAAATACCGATGATTACTTTTGTCTATATCATCCGTTCCCACACTATATTCTGCTAAATAATCAATTTTACCAATCAAAGTTTCTGTTCCCACCGAATATTCTGCTGACGCAAGGGTTTTGTTCGAACCTGCATTATCAAATACATAATGCCCCGACGTAACAGAATACGCCTATACCATAGTATTACATTTTTATTTGTTAAGTAGTATTTAAGGCACTAAACATTTTAATAAATGTCACTCGCAATCCAAACGTGTTGTTTAACTTTACCTAGATCAAAAGAGATCTAACAACAGATGTTGGCCAAAATCCAAACTTCAAATTAAGCCAGATTGACTGCCAATTTTTTTTATAATAGGCGCGCGCATAAGGGATTTTAATCGTATGTACCTTTAAAATTTTTGCACATAGCGCGGTCGAAAGGAAGTTAGGAAGTGAGAAAAGAGATATCGATTTGCGTTGGTTTCAAATGTTTGCAAGCTATACTGACTAGGAAATAAAGAGCTCGGCAGGGCATTCCATAAGAGAGTTTTACGGCCTAGAAAAGAATCACGATATTTTAGAATACGTCCGAAATTGGACCAGAAAGTGTACTGTTGAGCAAGTTTGTCGTATTGGCATCACCTATGAATTTTTTAGCACGATTTTGGATCATTTCTAACAAGAGGTATTAGAGGCACTTGACCAGATGTTTGCATTGTGCTATAATTTTGGGCTGATAAACGCCTTATATTGTATATTGTGGCCAGTTTAGAGGAGGTGTAATATTTCTTACATCGCTTAAGGAAACCTGGACATTGCACAGCATTCTTGCGACGTCGAATATGTGGTTATTCCAACGTAAGCTGTCAGTGACACACATACCGAGATTGGAAAGTTTTTCGGTTTCGACGAAGCAACTTAACCAGGGGCAGGAGATGAAAAATGTCCGCACTATGATTTCTGTTTATTTCTTTATTATTCTTATATTTTTATTTTTTTAAATTACTGCACCACACAGCTATTTTTCCCATAATGTGTTTATTTTATTTGATTTTTTTTTTTTTTTTGGTTGGTTTTTACGAGGGCACTGATGTCGCGTGTGCAGTCGGGGGTGGGCAGCTCGTCAGTCCAGCTGGTCGCCATCGACTCGACATTTATGGGTCTTCTTTGATACTGGCCGTTACGGCAGCTATGTTTTCTTTGATGCACACTGAAGCCCTGATGACGTCCGAACTCACTACAAAATTCACATTGAACATTTAAAATTGAGTCGGAATTTCGATTTTTTTTTTTAATAATTTCTGCACGTTCGGCAAGCGTTAAACGATGCATAATGAAATGGCAAGCCTTACTGAATATTTTGAAAGCTGGATATCATTAGTAACTTGACAGCTGCTGAGACATAACAATTGGAAAAACGATCATTACTATCTGGTCAACCGTTATATATTTGTCTAATCCAGTCTGTGCCATTTAAAATGTTTCTTATCTCCAATTCATCCAAACTCGTTTCCCAAAAACTTGGAGTCTTAACTCACTAAGTATAAGGCACCTACGCAAGAAGTGATAAATGTTCTTGCACTCATAAGTTACACCTACCTGAAGGCGGGTTCAGGATATTTCTGAAATGTTGTTCTATTTGCGCCGCGTTGATGTTTGGCCCAAATTTAAACTTTTCCCTAATTTTTTTATTGAGCAGTTCCCAGGCCCGCGCCCAATTACCAAGGCTTCGCCCATCAATAACGTAGAGTTGCAGGATACTGGAAACTGTAACCCTAAGATCAGCAAGAGGTTTTAGGTCGGCCTCGACCCTAAAGTGCTCATTATTCGGTTAAAATGTTGATGAGACCCGTTCCTTGTGTTAAAATTACCCGTTAGTAGGATATTTGTTTGTTAGTTCAGATTTAAAATCTATAGTCTTTGCAGGTCGAAAGCCCATTGCTGTGCTTGTAATTCATTTAGACTTGAATAAGGTAGTACTTAATACCTGGAGAGAGGGAAGCACGAACATTAAAGATGCTGTATCCAATTATTTCGTGAAACTCTATTTTGATATCTATTATGCTTTTTCTAAATCATATCATAAAAGATATGTTTCGAATAAATAGAAGAGTTTAAAATTATTTATATACTTGAAATAATCGGAAAATAAAGTTTAATATATAAACCGCTTGTGTTATAACTTAAAATTTTAAAGTTAACATTTTTCACAAAACTTTACTTAAAATTATATTTGGGAAAACGGAAATTTTTTACAGTATTGACACTCCGTAAAGTGCTTTCAGCGTCTCTTGGAGGAATTTTTTTTACCCACATCGCTCGACTGATTTCAGACAGCTCGTTGTCGGCAGCAAAGTCATATGCAAAGATTAATTTTGATGTGGAATTAAATAAATAAATTAGTTAAAAAATGTATTTTTGTTTAAAAAGTATTAAGTTAAAATGTCGAGAAAAAATACGTAAGTTTTGAAATAAATGCTTCTGAAGTATTAAGATGGGTTCGTTTAAATAGAATCGTGCTTTAAAAAATTTAAACAAAGCACTTGTGAAACACGAAGAAATTGTTGTGTTATTTTCCATTAAATATTTAGTGAATACTGTGCAATATAGTGTTTTTTTTTTGTTAATATATGGTTAAACAAATCAATAGAGACAGTGAAATGCGATTGAAAATTTGCACAGATCGAATCCTGCCCATATATGTGGATATGTATATACTACTAGCAGGATACTTCAAAAAGATGATTTCGCCTGAAAGTGAAAAAATGCTGATAGCTGATTGTAATTACTCTCTTGTACTTGATTCAGCTTCAATTACAGATTAAGAATCTAGCCAATTTCCACCAACTTTCCACTTTCACTAGCTAAAATATTCCCTTTGAAATATTCTGCTATAATATTAAAAGGATTCCATCTATAAAAGTTGTATTTCACTGTCTTTGTTGACTTGTTTAATAATATACTATAATAAATAAACATTTTATTATATTCAAGTAAACGAGTCCCTAAAGGGGATTCATAAAAAAAACGCGGACGTGGTGGCTGAGGCTCCCCTCAACGGTCCGACTTACTATCTCGAAACAACCTTGTTAGTTTTTTAATATTATTTTTTTATTGAACCGAATTCTCACAAGTCAAAACTTAAACTAAACTTAGAGCTACTTCGCTTCATATGGGAAGCCGCCGTTCTCATCGCCCACTATGCAGACTCGTCAGTTTCATGTCGGCGCGTGTATCTGGAGCGACGCAACGTGATCCCATGCAATACCATTCAGTTGTCGTGGGAACAAATATGCTCCTGAACAAACTGTGTCAGCAATTCTCGTACAGTCTATTACCTTCCACTGGGTTCAGGGTCAAGTGCGTCGTGTTAACTTTCACTATGGACTTAATATTGAAAAGAAAAATAACAACAAAAGCAATTTCTTCGTGTTTCACAAGCACGATTTTATTTAAACTAAGATATCGAAACATTCTACAAACACCCACTACCTTGATTAAAAAGTTCCCGTATTGTATTCAAAAAATTAAAAATACAATTTTATTCATCTAAATCTATATTGTCCCCTTTAAAATAATCCCTATCGACTGCAACACACTTATGCCAGCGCTTGATCCAATCCTCGAAACACTTTCTATATTCGGTTTTCGGTATGTCCATCAGTGCTTCCTGCAATTTTTCCATTACCTCCTCTCGGCTGCTGAAACGCTTTCCCCGTGGTGGTTTTTTAACTCAATTGAACAGAAAGGTGAATTCGGATGGTATTTGTTGCATTTTTCGTCAAAAAATTATGTCGCACTCTGCGACGGTGCGTTATCATGGTGCAAAATTCACGAGTGTTCTGCCCACAATTCTGGTCTATTTCGGCGAATTGCTTCACGCAAACGTCTCATAACGACCAAATAATACTCTTTGTTAACTGTCTGGCCTTCTGGCAAAAATGATGCACTACTCCGTTATATATTAATCCATGAAAACAGTGAGCATTGTCTTCTTTTTTGACTGAAAACCACATGGTTTTTTGGTCTCGGCTCATTTGGTGAAAGCTATTCACTTGCCTGATGTCTGGATTGCGTGTCGTACTCATAAACGCATTTTACCCTATTAATCAAATTTTATTTTGATTCATATTAATAATTGTTATTCTATTAACATGAATTGGAGCACGACCTGTAGAAAACCCATACATCATTATTGGACAAATCTTAACTATTTTATACTTTATATACTACATAATTAATCCATTAATTTCTAAATGATGAGATAATTTATTAAATTAAAATTATAAGTTAATGAGCCAGTAATGATCCTTTTGATAAATGTGGGATCGGATTCAGTCTCACAAATTATCTCTTTTGCGACGTCAATACGGTCTCCTTTTTGCATGAATTTGAGGTCCTTTGGGACAAGCTTTACTGCTACACGACGGAAACCCAAATCATTAACCAAAACGTCTTGGACGGATCCATAGGCAATGTTCAAGTCCTTCGCTATCTCTCTGATGGTTAATTTGCGGTTATTGACCAACATGCCTTTTACTTCATCAATGTTTTCGTCGGTTTTCGATGTCGATGGTCTGCCACTGCGTTCATTATCTTCGATTGACTCACGACCACTTTTGAACCGCTCGTGCCACTGGTAAGCAACCGTTTTCTTTTGAGAACCGTTGCCGGAACACTTTTCCAATATTTCCAACGTTCGCGCACCATTAAATCAGTTTTTTACGCAAAATTTAATACAAGTTCGTTGTTGCAAATTTAAATCCATTTCTGAAATTGTGAAAAATCGCCAACACACACAGAGATAGATGTACTCTTGGCTACGCAACTTTTGCAAATGTCAAGCTATGACACTAAGATTAAGAGGGAACGTCAACAGCAGATGAACCAACTTTACAATAAAAACAGAACTCAAATTGGAACAATTTGGACGGTTATTCCGTCTGATCAAGAAGTATTTCAAAACTAACATATCTTTCTTCGGCATTTCAAGTCAATATGTATTTGAAAACAAAAATTTCTTTAGAAAATTTATAAACCTTATTCCGTACTGAATTTTATCTTCCCATAAGAATTTGTTCCAGCCAACGAACTGTTAGAAACTATTATGAGATTTTGAGTACAAAAAATATCCGCCAGAACTTTCGTACCGGGTGTCAATTGTTGTGTATCAGTGAAAACTCGGCTTTTACTATTTTTTAAATAGTTCGTGACTTTGCTAAACTGTATAACCGAGTCTTCACTTAGATTTATTGTGGAATATTTGTTGGCCAACTGGACTATTAACAGCCAGATATGTTTTGTGATGTTAACATTTTGACATGCTCCAATATTGTTTTCCATCATATTTGGCGCATTTCAATCCTCTATGAAAGCTCCATGTAAACCTTTTTACTTGGACTGCAAGTCGATTATCTTTGAGCAAACTTCAATATTTGGATTCCTCAGCTTAACTGACTTTTAAGTCAAATCGGGAATGGATGTGTCGATAAATGGCTACACCCGCTTCCCTTAGAGACTTTTATGTGCGAAAAATGTTTATTGCAGATGTTTTTTTCGCCAAAAAAAACCAATTTATTGAAAATTAAATTAAAAACTGTTAAAAATTGAAGGAAAAAAAAACAATTGCACATTTTTTTTTTATTTTTTTTTTTTTTTTATCACACCTTGTATGCACGCCAGAGCTCGTCCCTCCAATTCTTCGCAGATTTTCGCACTTGCAGCTATGGTTTAAGTCATCCAATGTTTTTATTTCTGATGAATAAGCGGAGTACGTCATCCGTTCCCATAAATAAAGCTGCATTGAGGTCAACTCCGGAGACTTTGGAGTCTACAGAATGGTTCCATCCCACCCTAGCTACGAATTTTCATACACGCGGTCTAACCACTCTTTAACTGCATGGTTATAATGAGCGGGGGCGCCATCTTGATAGTAGATACAAGGAATTTTTGATGAGTACCCGGATTGGAAGATAGATGGCGCTACTACCAAAATGAGTATATCATCATTTAGTATAACCCCTTTAAGCCTGCCTGACAAAATTTGGTGACACTCCGAAGCTTAGTTTTGTTTTCATTTCAAAACATCGTGTTAGTGTTTTTTGCGACCATGGAAAAAAAGCAGTATCGCTCCATGATCCGATTCTTGGTTTTGAGTGGCAAAACCTGCGAGGAAATCAAGCCCGTTCTCGATTATGTGTACGGGACCTATACACCTTCCTGTAGAACCGTTTACAATTGGTTCGCAGAGTTTCACCGTGGCCGCACGTCGGCCCAGGTGGCCCAAAAACGGTTACCACAGAGAAAACCGTGGAAAAAATCCATGATCTCGTATTGGCGGGTCGCCGAGAGAAAATTCGCGTGAGCCATATCCTGCGTGAGATTTTGGGCATGAGAAAGCTGTCCGCACGATGGGTGCCGCGTTTGCTCACACAGGAGAAAACCGTGGAAAAAATCCATGATCTCGTCTTGGCGGGTCGCCGAGAGAAAATTCGCGTAAGCCATATCCTGCGTGAGATTTTGGGCATCAGAAAGCTGTCCGCACGATGGGTGCCGCGTTTGCTCACACGGGATAACAAGCGCAATCGTGAGACCACTTCAAAAACGTGCTTGGCCCTGTTAAATCGAAATCCGGAAGAGTTTCTGCCTCGTTTCGATAAGACATGGATTTATTAGTACACACCAGTGGCCAAGAACAATCGAAACAATGGGATTTACCCGGTAAACGTGCTCCAATGTAGGCGAAGACCTTGCCGGAAAAGTGATGGGCACCGTTTTTTGGGACGCGTGAGATGCGATCCACTTTGACTGTTTGGATAAGAGAAAAATAATAACAGGAGCATACTATTTCATTTTATTGGATTCAACGCCGATTTGAAGAAAAAAACTACCATATTTGTGAAGAAAAAAGGGCTCTTCCACCACGATAACGCACCGGCTCAAACCTCTGCAGCCGCCACAGCCCAATCGACAGTCGAATTGGTCTTCGAATTGCTCCCCCATCCACCGAATTTGGTTCTCTGCGACTTCTTTTCGTTCACAAACCTTAAAAGATAGCTCGGCGGTAAGAAGTAGGGTCGAAAGAGGATGTCATTGCCAACGCGGAGGAGTGTTTTGCAGGACAACAGAAGTCGTACTATATGGAGGGGTTGAAAAAGTTGCAGCACCGCTGGGAAAAATTTATCGAGTTGAAAGGTGAAATTTATTGAAAAATAAATTATCAAAACCGAAAAAAGTTGCGTTGTCATTTCTACTGCGGGTATTCGTCAAACAGCCCTCGTAATGTTTCTTACAGTGGTATATCACCTAATAGTTTTTTGTTGAAAAGCTATCTGTTTTATGGTGTTTTCTTGTTTTCTCCCAAGTATGTATATTGTGGAAATTCACCATTCCTGGTGAATTGGGACTCATCCGTCAATTGAATACGGCCAATAAAGTTATCTTCCGCAAAGTGTCTGTCCGGAATGTAATTGCAGAATTTCAAACAGTTCTTTAAGTCCGCTGGTTGTAGCTCCTGCACTAGTATATGATTGGATGCATGCATCTTATCTAACATCTCGGTTAAAAGCTACAAACTGATTATACAAATAAATTTGATTTTTTTTTACTTTATTCCATAAGAGATCAACTTAATTTTTATTTCAGGTCAAATTTTTTTTTTTTTTTTTGACCTGAAAAAAATAGGCGATACTTACCCGAAGAAAAATCACTTTTGACCTTTAGTTGTTGAAGTTATTGACATATTAATTTAGGACAACATTAACTTAGAAACAATTAAAGACAATATATACTCATGATTAAGAGTGTTCAACAATACCTCTATTTGTTACCATTTACGCATCAAAAACAATGCAGTGTAATATTTTGATTAAAACTTCTGTATCTCAAAGGGAAAATATTAAAACCCCTCCCCCCCTCCCCCAACTAATCTACCATATTTAATTCATCATCATCATGTCAGAATTATGTGGAAGTGTGAATTGCTTTCAAATGATCCAAATGCAGTTATGATGATGTACTATACCATACATAGGTTTTGTTGCAAGTCGTTCCATGCTCTTTGTATTGACTTGAGTAAGAGATTTTTAAAAACAATTTTTTGTTAAATTGTGATGAGTGTACGGATATTACTCCATCCCACATTTCAATTGCAATTAAGTGTTTCAGTGATTCGGTCAGTAACTTTTCATCAGAAAACAACGATATCGTGAAAATAATTCACGGTCAATTCACCAAATACGATGACATTTTAAAATCTGTTGAAGATTTACCAATTTACCTCGAACAATCTGCGATCTATATTAAGAGTCAATATAGAAAGATTTCTATGCAGTTGGCTCAAAATATTCATTTATTAAACGAAACGATAAAAACGATATAAGTGAAGATTTCAAAAATGTTCTATCCATCAATTTTACATCCGCAATTAAATCTTACATCCCCGTAATAAATGACTTTTTAAGTTCTCTACGGTCTTCCCCAGATTTTTATCTTCAAGGTCCATCCAAAAGCAGCGTTAACTCTCCACCAAATAATGGTCAGTTGTTTATAAAAATCATGTGCTAAATGAGTGGTTGAGCAACGAGATTACTGAATCACACGAGGTGGTAAACGAAATTACACTTCCGGATAACTTCTTGTAAGAAGAATCTGAAAATGAAGTTAACGTGATTGCCACCGGTTTCAGCAAAGCCTGTGATAGAATTTCTCATAATACAATCCTTCTAAAATTAAAGGCCATTGGTTTCCAAATAAGCTTTATAACATGGGTTAAATCCTATTTAAATGAACGACATTGCTATGCTCTATTTAGATCCATAGTTTTTGACCCAATTAAAGGCTCCTCTGGTGTCCATCAAGGCAGGTACCTTGATCCCTTATTATTTATTCTGACTATTTATAATGTTGATTCCATCATTAAGATGATATGAAAATCTTTAGATATATAGAGAGTCTACTATTGCAGGAAGATCTAGACAGGTTTTGTTCTTGGTGTCAGAAGAATTTTCTTGAGTGTAACGTCAATAAGTGTCAGGGTATAACTTATACCCGCAGGCGCCCTCCTACTTCATCTCGCTGCTATCTAATCTTTAATCTGTCTGTTCCCAAAGTGAATAAATCGCGTGATTTAGGTGTTATCTGCGATAAGGAACTCAATTTCCGTTCTCACATTGATGAAATGATAAAAAGTCAACTCTGTCTTTGGCTTCATCAAGCGCTGGTCTAAGGAATTTTTCAATCCTTATGTTACCAAATCTCTTTACATAACATTTGTTAGTCCTCTTATTGAATATGCAAGCCAAGTTCGGTCACCCTACTACTCATCTCCTCCGAATAGAAGCTGTTTAACACAGACATTTACGATTTGCTTTACGTGGACTTTCCTGGGATGATAGCCATAACTTCATACATTACAATGATCGGCTGAAACTTATAAATTTACAACGGAACAGATAGTAATCAGAAGGTGCAAGGTCTGGAAAGTACGGTGGGTGCTGCATAACTTCCCAGCCAAATGAATTCAGCTTTTGTTTTGTCACTAAAACTGTGTGTGATCTGGCGTTGTCATGATGGAAAACAACGTCCTTCCTATTCGCCAACTCTGGTCTCCTACCTGCTTCAAAATATCCAGCTGAGAGCAATATTTAATGGCATTAATTGTCTGATTGCGTTGAAGAAACTCGAAGTAAAGGACATCTCGCCAGTTACATCAAATGCTCAACATGACCTTTTTGGGATGCATATCTTGCTTACCGACCGATTTCATGTTGTTGTAAACCACCCATTTTTCGTCTCCCGTAACCACTCTTTTCAGGAAAGCCTCAAGCGAATTCCATTTCTACAAAGAACTTTTAGGTCTCTGCGAAACGGTTGAATGGGCTATGTTAAACCGCTGAGCCATCTCCCATATCGTCAGAGTCTGTCGACGGTAATTGCAGACAAATTTTGATTGTCGTCTGTGGTTGGTGGACAGAAGATTTAATTCAAGATATTAACACATTTGCGACATACGAGTCCAATACCCAAGAAACCAAACACATTTTATGTACTATTAGTTAACCGTATAAAGCAAGTGGTATCAGGAATTTATCGAGGGAAATAAGAAATAAATGGGATATACACAAAATTAAAGAAATTTTATATACATATGTAGGTTATGACTATTATAATTTAGAAAAGGAATTTGTAACGCAGGATAGGCGGAGTACATCACACTCCAGTAACAATTATCAAAACAATAGGAATTCCGGTAGAAACAGTCAGAACTATCATAAAACCGATTCAGGGCAAGCTAGGCATAGTAACCAGGACAGACAAACGTTAGGCAGACTTCAACAAAATCACCATCACCAGGGACAATCAGGGACAACCCGTCTTTAATCAGTCAGGTCAGTTTAGGAACGCATCTCAACAGCCAGAATCAATGGAGGTAGAACAGATAACTCAGGATAGTCAGGTTAATATTCATGAAGAAGAAATACACAATATCGAGCCAGAGTTTATTCTGAACTAGGCCTCGAAAATAAAATCTTTTTAGACTTAACTAATGACGGAAAGAAATATAAAGGACTGATTGATAGAGGATCAACTATGAGTATAGTAAATTCTAACTCAGTTGATTGCAGTAGATTTAGAGTATATGAGAGGATTAATATGAAACTCAAAACCATAAAAAATATCACAACAGAAACAATAGAAAGAATCATAACAAGTATACCCGAAGAACTTGGTTATAACTCAAGAGGAGCCACAAGGTGGTACAAAAGAAATTTAGGTGATAAGCCGTATGACATCCTCATAGGGATGGATCTATTAAGTAAAATTGTCAAAACCCTTGATTTCGACAATAAAGTACTAACATTGAAAAACAATACAAAAATACCATTATATTCTTTGAAAGGCAAAGTAACTTTTGATTGCTTTGAACTTAAGGGAGACGAAAGAGAAGTGGATCTGAGCCACTTAAATGAAGAAGAAAGAAAGGGGATACAGATACTATTAGGTCAATTTAAACACTTAATATATCGAGAAGGCGATCAGTAAACCAACACTGAGTCTATAATGCATGAAATAAAAACCACAGTCGACCAACCAATTAACGCTAAACTATACAGGTTACCTCCGAAGCATGAGGAAGAAGTGAGGCGACAGGTAAAAGATATGGAACAACAAGGAATAATTAGGAAGTCCAATAGCAAAGTGTAGCAAAGTTGTTGTAGCAAAGAAAATTGATAATTCAGGCAAGCAAAAATTTCGTCTGTTCAACAGGAAGTTGAACGAAATAACAGTAGACGACAAGTATCCTTTACCAAATATCCAGAGCATACTAGATAAGCTGGGAAGGGCCCAGTATTTTTCATCAATCGATCTTGCAAAAGGTTACCATCAAATAAAGGTTCATCCAGCCGATATTTCGAAAACCGCGTTCGTAACTTCAAATGGCCTCTATGAATATCTTAGAATGCATTTTGGCCTGAAAAACGCGCCGGCAACCTTTTAAAGGTTAATGAACGATGTACTGAGAGACTACTTGAATAAAATTTGTGTTGTCTATCTAGACGACATTTTAATTTTTTCAACTAGTTTGAAAGAACACCTGCAATCGATAAAACTTATCTTCCAAAAACTTGCTGAAAACAACTTAAAAATCCAATTCGATAAATGTTCTTTCTTGAAACGAAATACAGAATTTCTAGGGCACGTGTTGACAGCAGAGGGGATGAAACCCAATCCTAACAAGATTGTATCTTGTAACCAGGAATATACATTACCTAAGACAGAAAAAACAGTTAAAAGGTTTTCTAGGAGCCACAGGCTATTACAAAAAATTCGTTAAAGATTACTCGAAAATAGCGCACCCAATGATAAGGTATCTAAAAAAAGAATATAGGCAAGCTTTCGAAACACTCAAATTAAACATTAGCAGACATCCAATATTAAAATTTCCAAACTTTGAAAAGCCATTTACTTTATTCACTGATGCAAGCAACTACGCTATAGGGGCAGTTTTAATGCAAGAAGGCCAACCAGTGTGTTATGCATCTAGGTCACTAAACGATCACGAAAAAAATTATTCTGTGACTGATAAGGAGTTCTTAGCGATCGTTTGGGCGGTAACTTATTACATACCCTACTTGTGGGGGAGAAAGTTTAAAATCATCACTGATCATTTACCTATCAAATACCTCAACAAAAAATATACAGGTACAGAATTTAGTCAGAGGAATCAGCGATGGCTTTTAAAACTACAGGAATACCAGTATGAGATAGAATATTTAAAGGGAAAAGAGAATAAAATAGCAGATTTTCTAAGCAGGATCCCACAAGAGAATAGTAAAAATATCATTTCAAATCAGTCAGTAAACAACTTGTCTGATAATGCAACAGTACATTCAGAAGATGAGCAACAATTAGATCATATATCCATTAAAGAAACTATAGTTAGTAAATATAAAACCCAGTTAATCTTATCAAATACTGCAGATAGAGAAATAGAAATACTACATGGAAGGATAATCATTTACATTGATATGACTAAAGGAAAAGAGAATTGGACGGACGTATTACGAAGGTATATTAAACCAGGTATTACAGGAATATTTACAGAGTTACCTTATCATGAATTTAACAAAATGCAACAATTATTGATAGAGTTATTCAGTCATTACAAACAAGTGAAATTTATTAAGGCAACCCTAAGAGCACAAGAAATAAAGAATATAGAAGAAGCACAGAAACAGATATCATTATACCACACTCACGAAAGTCTTCATAGCGGAATCGTTGAAACCTATCATAGTTTAAAAAATAAAATATATTTCCCACATTTAATCAAAGAAATAACCAAGGTTATAAATAACTGTAGAACGTGCATCGAAACAAAATACGATCGTAATCCAATTGAAACGAAGTTCGAAGTAAGTGAAACACCCACTAGGCCAAATCAGGTACTTCACATGGATATATATTACTTCATGAGGCAAGCTTTTTTGACTCTAATAGACAAACTAACTAAAAAAGCTTACGTATATCACTTACCCAATAGGAACTGGACTAAAAAGATAGAGATATTAGACGAGAACTTTTCGAAATTCGGGAAACCAAACAAAATTAACCCAGATAATGAGTTTAAAACAGAAAACTTTAGGGAATATTTAAGAGAACAAAAGGTAGAACTACATCTTACTAAACCAAATACACACACAGGTAACAGTGATATAGAGAGGTTTCACTCTACGCTACAAGAAAAATTAGTAACCCTAAGGAATTTAGACTTAACACTGATTCAAAAGATGCATAGGGCAGTAAATAACTACAAAACCAGGTACCACACCACACTAAAAATGACACCAGAAGAAGCAATGTTCGCGGATATGGTGACATTAGTGAATCATATAAAAAGAAAAAAAGAAAATAATATTAGGAAAATAAATTAGAACAGAGAAAAGTATGAGGAATCAAGACAGGTAATTCCAGTAAAAAATTATAAGCGTAACTATTATAAAAATCAGCCTAAAGATTTAAAGCATTAGAGAGAGAACACCCCATTAACATAAAACGTCCTCGAAAATTTGCAGATGATAACATTAGTGTGTCTCACACTAACAACACTGTTAACACATAAAACTACAGCGCCATTGACAATAAGCCAACTCACAACAGACAACGGATATACAACTATCAATATGGGGCAGACAGAGGTAATCAAGGATGCCAAAACTATATTACATATCGTCAATACTAGAGAAATAAGAGAAGTTGTCAACCAATTAAAGGAAAACATAAGAAAATTGCGAATAGACAATGACATAGTTATAAGAAAAGAGATAGAAACACTAAATGTAAAAATAACTGCAATAGAACCGGGAAACAATTCTAGACAAAAACGTGGATTAGTTAACTTCATTGGAACAACCCAAAAATGGCTTTTTGGTACAAGGGACGATACTGACCGACAAGACAAAAACAGACCATTTAAAGTTAATAGAAGAAAATGAAGAGAATGCAATAGGTAATCTAAACAGGCAAGTTGAAATCAATTCCTACTTCAATGAAAGTATAACACACCTTAGATATATCATAGACTTAGACAGAAAAGAATTAAATAAAGCATACGAAGAATTAACAGGAAACGAGAAAAGGGTTATACTACAACAGTTAAAATTAGACCAGTTAATGAAGATAAAAATGTTTGAAGAAAAAGTGAACCAAAGATAATGTAGTTTTAGTTAAGCATGGATTAGTTCACCCAAGTATGCTCACCGAAACGAAATTAGATTTTAATAAATTAAAAAACGTGAAGGTAGGACTTATAAAATATAATACAGACACATTAATAATAGCAATCAAAGTACCAAATAAATACCAATTAGTGGATTTGAAACTGATCACTGCAATACCCACAGAAAACAAAATGGAATATGTTGTAGAAATTAATCAAACAAAGTATGTGTATGAAAATAAAATTCAATATGAAAATGATTTGAAACCCATAAGTAATTGTATAACAGAAAAAAATTGTAAGCTTAAAGAAAACATGTTAATAGAAGTTAAGAAAATAGATGATAGTACCATTGTTTGTAAGAATATGAAAGAGCAAGAAGTAATAAATCAATGCGATGATCGTAAAATCAAACTAAATGGAAATTATTTGATAGTCGTTAATAATTGTACGATAAGAATATTGAATGAAACATTTAGCAATAGTAATATGGAGTTTAAGGAAAGATTCTATTACAGGGAAGAATTAAATTATAATTTTACAAAACAACCAAATTTTGAAGAAATTGTACTAGGAAATATTGCAAATGTAGAACATATAAAATTACTAAAATTCCATAAAAATATTAATTATATTACAAGCTCAACTGTCGCCTTCATCCTAATCATTATCATAGTAGTAGTTTTCAAATTAAAGCGTAGAAATAAAGAACTTAAAATATCACTTAGAACCATTGGTCAAGAATCTTCGATACCCTACAACATTCAGAAGAATTTTAATCAAAAGGGGGGAGATGTTACATATCCCATAGAGAACCCACGAAGTTCTACGAGTATTTTTTCTCTTTAAAATGTAACAATATCTTTTTGTTTTGTTGCCTGTTTTCCAAATGTAGAAACACGCGCGCCGGTAAATGCGCTGACGCTATCGAAGCAACATGTAAAATAGGTAAACGAATGCGACAGCTGCGCCTGCAAAAACCTTAGAAACTAAGAATAGATATAAGCAAGTAAAACGACTTTGTTAGGAGTCCGTAAGTTATTATCAAGAAATAAAGTACTCGCTCTTTGTTTTTTTTTTTTTTTTCTCCAATCAAATGAGAAAAATCTAAGTTATATTGTCTTGACTCATCTTTGCGATTTTGTCAATTTAAAATATCAGCTAAGAATATGTGTAAATGGCGTTTCAAAACATCAAAAATTTCAAAACATTATTGATGCATTGCAGTGGAAAGAAAGTCACCAGCGCCGCATCCATATTTGGAGGCATCCACAAAGACTCCGCTACATTCCATTATTGATTTAGGTTATTCACAAAACAGTAACTCAATTTTATTTATTTAAATATACCTTTTTTTTGAATTTTATTTTATTTTTTTTTTTATTTAGTTTCAGTTAACACATGCATTTCTGTGAATTTTGTTCATGCTAACACCTTCGTGAAACCGTCTCATCTTTATTCAACTCTATGGCACCTGTTGCCACAAGCTTTAATGCCTTAGGAAATGTATAGTGTTCGGCTTTATGAATTCTTTGAGCCAATGTTTCTGCTGTATCTTCGGGTGGTATTGGGACGCTTTCCTGAACTATTATTCCTCCCGTATCGACACCCGTATCGAAGTTGCAGAGATATAGCTTTAGGTTGCGGAACATACTTTCTTCTTCGGATAAAATAGATAAGGGTTACTGCCAATCCGGCCATTAGTAGTAGGATGCAGTTTCTCATGATGTTTACTTTGGAGCTTGGAGACCATGATTCTAATGTTGTCGTTCTTGAAGTCTTCTAATTTTGTTATTCAGTTCTAAGCGGGAGTAATTTAAGAAATTTCCAATAATTTCTGTTTGTTTATTGATTTGATTTGTTAAATTTTGAAACCTGTGTTGCATCTGAATGTTTTCTATGTTTTCCGAATTTGTTTTGCTTTCTCTGTTAAGGACGTCGATTTGTTTGTTTAGTTTAAGTGTATCGTCTGCGTTCATATTGCCTGAAATCGTTTTAATTATCGTACCTAGTCCGTTTATAAGTCCTCGTCGTGTTCGGATATTTGGCGAAACGCTATCAAGTTTATGCTCTAGTTTTTAATTTTTATATCAAGTATAGTTACAGAGCCTTTAAAATCATTGAGTTTTCTAAATGTTAAAAGTGAATTCCTTATTTTGTCAATGTTTGTTTGGTATTCCGGAAGTCTGGCAACATGAGTTAAGTTAATAAAATTTGTAATATTGGGTATGTAATTTAATTCGTGAGGTTTTTTTTTCAAAATTTGAACGTTTATTTAAGAAAAACATGTACAATAGCATTATTCAAAGTATTGCCCATCTGAAGCTGACTTTTACCCACCTTTCTGGCAATTTTTGGATTCCATCTCAAAAGAACTGCGCCGGCTTGGCAGCCAAGAATGAATCAAGCCAATTTTTGATATTCTGCTCTGATGTGAACCGTGAGGGCGTTCTACATCGACCGGAACAAATGGTAGTCAGAAGGGGCAAGGTCTGGGCTAAAAAGCGGGTGGGGTAAGACTTCTCATCCCCTGTTTTCCAAATAGTACTTAACCGGAATAGCAACGTGGGGCCGAGCGTTGTCATGATGGAAAATTATTGCCATGTGTCTAGTCGCATATTCCGGGCGTTTTTTCGGCTATTGCTCTCTTCAAACAGATTAATTGTGTTCGGTAGCGTTGTCCATTGATAGTTTCACCCGGTTTTACCAGCTCATACTACAGCACACCCATCTGATCCCACCAAATACAGACCATTACCTTCGCGCCATGGATATTCGGCTTTGCCGTTAATTTGGCTGGTTGGCCGGGTTTCAGATATGATTTTTTGCGCTTGGGGTTATCGTAATCGATCCATTTTTCATAACCAGCAACAATCCGATGCAAAAATGACTTCCTTTTGTGGCGTTCTAGCAGCATTTCGGACAAGCAAAACCGCCTTTCGACGTCTCTCGGCTTGAGTTCATGTGGAACCCAATTTCCTTGCTTTTGAATATATCCAGCTGCTCTTAAACGTTTTGAAATGACTGCTTAAATGACACCCAAAGATTCTGCGAGCTCTTGTGTCTGGCAACAATCTTCATAGAGAAATGCTTCCAGTTCTTCATCTTCAAACTTTTTGGCTACCCAGGACGTTCATCGTCTTCCAAGCCAAAATCACCACTTTTTGCACGTTCGCTCAGCTAGCGCATGTTCACCATAAACTTCCACCAAAATACGATGACTTTTGGCAGCAGTTTTCTTCATATTAAAGTAATGAAGAAGAACTCCCCGCAAAAACACTTTTTCAGGCACAAAGTTCGACATATTTGAGTGAAAAAAAATTATTGTTTACGCTTCAAATGAACGACATATACGGAAATGACGTACAATGACAGTAGCTTTCCAACGCATGTTCCAATGGAATAATAACAATGGAATAATACAAGTTACGCCATATCTTAGCAAATCGCACGAAGTTATAGACCCATTAATTTTGGCTTTACCAAGTTTCCTCTCCAGTATTCTATTGTTATTCGATGCTGATTAGCATAAACAATTTTGAGGAGAAGCTAATTGAAGCTGATTCGAACGCAGTATTTAACATAAGCAATTTGAGTTTGTCTATTGAAAATACACCTTAAGAAATATGGTCCGGTAAAAAACCAAATCTGGGGCACTTTCGTGTATTTGGATGCAAAGCAATGGTCTATATCAATCAAAGAGAGAAATAATTATCTGCAGATATGTTGTTTTCTTTGAATACAATACTAGAGATCATCCAGAATATCAGGTAAATAAATTAAGTTATATTACTAATACTTTCTGTTTTTATCCGAGGTATCTTGATTCAGTGGGGAAGAAAAGTTGCAGCCGCGAAACTTTGGAAAACTCTAACAATATTGTTGAAGGAGTATCTGTATCTGATAAACCTAATTCGTATGAATCACAGCTGATTGAAGGCAGTTTAAAACGTTAACAGATTCGATACGATTCTTGATGGCCTTGGCATTGAAGACGAATCTTAACAACAAAAACGGACGTGCTACGTACTTGGTATAAGAATCCTAAAAGAACGAGAAAAAGGCACCATTTCAGTCGGCCAAGCTCAATACATTCAAGAGATTTGGAGCCGAATGCCATATCAGGAAGCAGTAGGCAGCAGCTCGTTTGCGTCTCAAGAAACAACACCGGGTTTTTGTTTTGCTATCAGTGAAGTAAGCAGATACAATTCAAACCCAGAAAATGTGCACTGTGCACTGTGCAATGTGCTCTAAAATTTTTTTTGAGATATCTTAAAGGTACCTTTATATTGTAAGGCTAATTGGGCACTAGATGTAAACGAACGGCGATCTATAACAAGATATGTTTTCTTGTTGTATGGAGTTTGAAGAAGCAGCCGATAATAGCTTTGCCAAACATATTGACGTAATGCATAAATTAAAAATCTAAATACCATAATTTATTCGACTGACATGGGGTGTACTATTTTTTTTTTTTTTTTTTTTTTTTTTGTTCGATAACCGGCACACATGTTTTTATTTTATACATCACAATTAAAAATTAAAATTACAATTTATTATCGTGATAATTGTATTAGCGAAGATCTAAGTCAATTCTGTCGTGTCTGGTAAATATTTATATTAAATAGTTAAAGCAAATATAACTCTTAAATAGAATATTTAAAGTAAGTTCGTGCAATACTTCTGGCTTACAAAAGAATCATTTGCTTTTTTTCTTCAGCAGGTGAAAGGCAAATTGATTTCGAAGCGAATATAGTCTATACCTTCTACAATAAAGTTGGCTACTGCTTTGAGAATATTTGTTGAGGGTAAATATCAACATGGTGTGGGAAATGATTTTAACCTAGGATTGACACAATCCACCGTCTATAAAATTTTTAGGGAAGTTTGCAACGTTTTAAAGACCGACCTGTGTCTCAAGTGGATGTCTTGTATTACATTGAAACAAGAAAAAGAAGAACCAGAACTATCCTTCATCAAACATGATGGTTTTGCTGGTATTTGGATGCGTCGATGATACCCACGTAACGATAATCACTCCAAGTAAAGAACAACAGCCCCATGCAGTCGAGAGGGATTCTTCTTTGGATTCTGGTAAAACAGCAGCGAAATATTTTCATCGAAGCTTGTTCCACGGTAGATCCACAGGACCTTCTTCAGCTACAGGCCCAATGTCTTGCTGACAGCTTCTTTGCCCGGCCAGAAGACCGACAGCACGTTAGAGGCTTTCGACATATATTATATATTCATAAAAAAGTAATTCTATTTTATTTATTTAAATACATACTTTTTTTAAAAAAAAATATTTTTTATTTTATTTTTTTATTTAGTTTCTCTTAAAATTAGAAATGCTTTTTTCACCTTCGTGAAACAGACCCATCTTTATTCAATTTTACGGCTCCTGTTACCACAAGCCTTAATGCCTTAGGAAATGCATAGTGTTCGGCTTTTTGAATTCTTTGAGCCAATGTTTCTGCTGTATCTTCGGGTAGTATTGGGACGCTTTCCTGAACTATTATTCCTCCCGTATCCACACCCTGTATTAATATTGCAAATAAATAGTAAAAACGACAATTTACGGGAATATTTTAACTCACCTCATCCACAAAGTGAACAGTGCATCCAGATATTGAATCGCCAGCATCTATAGCTTTTTGTTGGACATGCAAACCTGGATGTTTTGGTAATAACGATGGATGGATATTCAAAATTTTACCCTTCCATTTGCAAACGAAGGTTTTTGTTAACACACGCATAAATCCGGCTAAACAAATAATATCCACTTTGTGTGCTTCTAATTGCCGTGATATTTCTAAATCAAAATCCTCTTTACTGCCAAAGTTCTTATGTGAAATTACAACTGATGGAACTCCTGCTTTGGATGCACGTTCTAGGCCATACACTCCATCCTTATTGCTAATAACAAAAGCAATTTCGCTATATAATCCCATTGCTGAATTGCGACTAGCATCAATTAAGGCCTGCAAATTTGTTCCTGAACCAGATATTAGGACAGCAACTCTTTTTCTTGGCAATTCTAAATGGCGTTGTACATTAAGCAAACACTCATCGAAATGTTCTACAACAACTTGAGGCGTGTTGGTAGATTTTCTTCTTATCACAATTCCAACTTTTTCTGCTCGATAAGTAAAGCGAAGCTGTTGTAAAATCTCCGTTTCATTCTTGGGATCTGTGACTAGAATCATGCCAAGCCCACAATTATACGTACGCTGTATTTCATAGCTCGTCACATGTCCTTTAGCTGCAAGCCAGGCAAACACAGGTGGAATAATGAAGGATTTTGTATTAATTCTCACACCTAAATCTTTGGTAAGGACACGGGGTATATTTTCAATAAGGCCACCGCCTGTGATGTGTGCTAATGCTTTAATAATTCCCTTGGATAGAAGAGGAGCAACAGCGTTTACATAGATCTGAGTTGGGATAAGTAGCTCTTCACCTAAATAAAACATTATGACACGTATTACAAAGTACCTACATTGAAAGCCAGTAATTCAACTTACCGAAAGTTTTATCACTGAAAGGTGTTTTATCAGAGAACGTTGCTCCAGCCACTTTCATAATAGCGTGTACTAAACTAAATCCATTACTGTGAACCCCGCTTGATGGAATACCAATAAGTATGTCGCCATCGCAAATTTCATGACTTCTCGGAAGAATACGACTTTTTTCCGCTATACCAAGAGAAAAGCCAGCCAAGTCGTATACTTTTGGTTGATAGAGCAAAGGAACCTCTACACAATGAATATCTAATATATATAAAAAAATAAATTTATATTGTAAAATATTGTTTAAAAATTCCATTATTAAACGATTTCAGAAAACCTCATCGTTTGGAATTTTATTTTTAAGCCAAAAGATGAAGTTAGAATACAATAACTAAATTAAAAAATCTCTCTCTTCGTATAAAATTGGAAGATATAATAGTAAAGATAGAAAACTTACAAGTATCCACAGACAGATTAAAATAAAAGCATGTGTTAAATAATGGCATATAAGTATCGTGTCTCAAAATCTGATAGTCTTAATATATGTATATTTGTAATATATATTATACACATAAGGCGAAAGGGGAAAGTGCTGTAGGAGCTCAAACAAATATGTTTAACCATAAAGAGCACGCCCAAAGCCGGAAAAACAGTTCAAACAAATGAAAAAGTATACTTTCGTAGAAGCATCTTTGAGGAAAAATAAACGTAAGCAGCGTATATACATATAGCTAGAATAATTTCGGATCAAGTGACAGAATCTAATTTCTTGACACGTTGAACAGCCTTTTAAGTCGAATGCTCCTTCATCGACCACCTTGCGGATCATAATTGAGCAATTCGCTGAGTACAGTTGATATCCATCTTCTTTTATTTTTTACATTTGCTTGCGAATCAATTGAACATTCAAAAATAGTTGTTCGATTGCTCGCAAACAAAAACGAAGCAAAATGTAGCTTCTGAAAAGGTGAAAAGCTCGCCAAGAGAACAGTAGACATGCACACTCTTCGGAATGCAAAACTAATCCTTCTGCTGGTCAATGGAATATACCAGCAAAGTATATGGTGTTTCATCATGAGTTTCGATTTATAATGCAAAATAAAACACATAAATTTGAAAGTGAACTTAAAATTTTTATTATCGGTTAAAAGAACAATTCAAGGCACTTACTTTTTAAAAATGATATCATGTAAATGTTGGCCTCGACTACGTCTGAGGTGGTCCATTCGGAAGGTCCAATTTTGGGCGACTCGTTCGAGCATAGCGACTGGTGTCTCATGGATTACATGAGTAACATTGGCTTCCAAAGCGTTAATCGTAGCTGGCTTATTCCTGAAAACCTGAGACTTTATATATCCCCACAGAAAATAGTCCAAAAGTGTGATATCGCATGATCTACGCGGCCAATTTACCGTAGCAAAACGTAAAATTAAGTGCTCACCAAAGTGATTTCTTAAAAAGCCAATTGTTTCACGCGCTGTATGGCTCGTAGCACCGTCTTGTTGAAACCAGAGTTCACCGAAACCATGTGCTTGAATTTCAGGAAGCACATAGTCCGTTTACATGGTGTGATAATGATTACCATTGACGGTAACATTTTGATTTGCCTCATTTTTGAAGAAATATGGACCAATTATTTCACCAGCCCATAAACCACACCATACCGTTGTTTTTAATGGATGTAATGGTAGCTCTTGGTACTCTTCGGGTTGCTCATCAGGCCAAATACGGCAATTTTGTTTATTAACGTATCCATTGACAGAAATGGGCTTCATCACTAAACGAAATCTCACGATAAAACACCGGATTTTCATTGAGTTTTTCCAAAGCCCATTCACTGAAAATATGACACAAATTCAAGTAGCCTGGCTTCAATTCTTGCACAAGTTGAATTTTGTACGCTTTTAGGCCGAGATCTTTACGTAAAATACGCCAAACTAAGCTGCTGAGAACGACGACGAATCGATTCGTCACGGTCTTCGCTACAGTCTCAGCTACAGCTACAGTCTCTTCACTACGTGTTGGATGTGGTCTAACCTGTCAAGTATAATCCACTAATGTAAACTGGGACTCAAATTTGCCAATGGTATTGGCAATAGTAGTTTCAGTAGGTCGATTGTGCGCACCGTAAATTCTCTAATCGCACGAAAAACATTTTTCACAGAACGCTGATTTTCGTAATACAGCTGAACAATTTTGAGACGCTGTTGTAGTGTGAGTCTTTCCATGATGACTTAAAAATTGATACTGAACAAAAATGATAAAAAAAGTGACAAGCATCATCACAAAGAAGCTAAAAACTGCATAAATATATTATCGTAGATGTTCTCGCAATATCTTAATGATCTTCTGGGCAAAATTTATGTATATCAAGGTTCTTATACAAATGTGTACAAATTTGCAGTCCTGGAACAGACCTCATATGTGTAGGTCAAAAATCAGTCGACGGAGGAGAAAATGACCATACATTAATCACATCTTGGACTCTAACTACCCAAACAGGTAGACGAGTGGGCCGCCCTGGCAGACATGAAGAATAGCAATCGCGGAGGAACCCAGATTTCGTGGATGACGAAATCCATGAGGATGACCCATGAGGGTCAGAGAACTTAAGCATAGATAGAGTAAAAGCTGAATCAGCGGTTAGGAATGTATTTTCACTGTTTTTCTCCATTGACAATAATGGAAATCGAAGTCTCAGCCCGAACCCATTACTATGATGTGGTCGTACTAACGAAAATATGCAATTATTTACCTTTTCAAACAAAAGTTTCAAATTTTAAGGGGGCTCTCAACAGACATTTATTATGTAGGATTGTGTCATTCAAAATATAAAACATCTGCTTGAAGAATCGACCGTAAATTGAAAATTATCGACCGATATTGACTAAGGAGTTAGGTACTAGTGAGTATTCTTAAAGGAGCAGCACATATTAGAAAAATTTTATTTACTAAATAAAAGGAACTGCTTACCAATTAAACTACAACCAGCTTGCTGAGATCCATTAGCTACACCTTTTACTACATTGGTGGCAGTTGATTGTTCGAAGCTTCCCCCTGCATAGTACGCAGAAAAGGTTAGTGGCTCAGCGCCATTACAAAGAATATCATTAACACACATGGCCACCAAATCAATTCCTACTGTTGAGTTAAACCCGGTCTCCTGTGCGATTTTTATTTTTGTACCAACTCCATCAGTTCCAATTATCAAAACTGGATCTTTAAAAATGTTAGGAACTCTAGTTAGGCGTTTTCCCTTTTTACATACAAATGACTCTGATCGATGCTGGATTTCATTTAATTGTTTTTTTTTATTAAATTTAATCTCGTTATCAGAATGTTTTGATAAAACTACCAATCCTGGTTTGCCATCATATTTGGCTGTTACTCTTTCCAAGGCAATATCAAAGTTAGATATCTGTATCAAGTCAAAACCTTTAGTCACTTTGATATGTCCAATCAAATTTGCATTTGATATTTTCTGCCAATCCTTGTTTTCCTTCGATAAAACAAACACAAGTCCCAATCCACAGTTGAGATTTTCTAGGAGTGTGCTACTTGATAATCCTAGCTTAGCTGTTAACCAACCAAACACATCAGGAACCTGAAGATTACCCAAATCAAGCTCTAACTTAAAGTTGGATGTTATAAGTTTTTCCATACAACTTTTCAAACCAGAAGATATGTGTGCAATGGATTTTATTGCACCAGTCCGAAGAAGTGGCAGTATATCTTTTACGTAAACTTTTGAAGGTTCTGCAAGTTGTTGTCCTTAAAAAAAAAAAAAAGGATTATTATATAGTTTAAAAAGAGTGATATAACAAGTTAATAACCTACCTAGCGTCCTACTTTGATCGCCGAATTCCGACAAATTATTCCACTTAACTCCAGTACTTTGCAGTTTTCTATAGATCGCATCGAAACTTCCACAGTGTAAGCCACTGGATGGTAGCCCAATAACCAAATCACCATCCGCATATTGCTCATACTTAGGAAGCTCTGAGCCTTCTTCTAAAATACCCAAACAGTATCCAGCAATATCATATTGTCCTATTTCATAAACTGAAGGCATTTCCGCTGTCTCCCCGCCTGCGATTGTGTACACTTTTACAGTTAAAAAATTATCATAATGTTTTCAACTTACCCAATAGTGCACAATTAGCATCACGACATCCTTCAGAAATTCCTTTAATTATCTGTGCGGCAAGTGGAACTTGTAGTTTGCCACAAGCTATATAATCGAGAAATGCTACTGGTTCTGCTCCAGATTCTAGAACATCATTTGCACACATGGCCAGCAAATCATAGCCGATACTCTCGTACATTTCATTATCTAGTGATAGTTTCATTTTAGAACCAACGCCATTCGTCCTTTCGCAAAGTACGGGATTTTTGTACGATAACTAATATAGAAGATAGAAATAAGAAAGGCAAGTAGTTTCAAAGTATTTTACTTAGTAGCTTACCTCGTTAAGGGAAAAAAGACCTCCAAAACCACCCAATCCACCCATTACACCTTTGCGATGAGTTCCGCGAGCTAGCGGCTTGATTCTTTGCACCAAATCGTCGCCAGCGTCAATATCCACACCACTGTCTCTATATGAAATTGGCTGACTGCAGGCAGACATATATAAAGGAATTAAATTTAAACCATAAACGTATATTGTCTAGATAAAAAAATATTAAATGGAAGTAGTAGCTTGGTATTATGACGTTATAACAGTTAATATAAAATTTATATTTATAGTAAGAACAACAAACACAGCTCGTTATTGACGAAAAAAGCATAAGCCAATAATCAAGACTTATAAAAGGTAACTGTGGTTAAATCTGCCAGAAACATATCCAATAAGTCTAGGCATAAGTGAATAATTTAAGAAAATTGTAATCTATCCATATGTAGGTACATATGAAAGCTTAAATTCATATCAATGGTTTTTACAAAACTTACGAAGAAGACCCCATGACTTAACACCTACCAGAACGAATTTTGAATAAATACGCCGTTTATCTTTGCAATGAAATGAAGCAAATAGCCTTATATTGCACATAAGGTTTAACAGCCGGGCGAGAATAAATTAATCCTTAACCATCCAAAATTATAATTTTCTTATATTATTATATATTATATATATATATATATATATATTATATATAAGTTTCGTAAGGTGCTAGTTTCGATCATATGCTATAGGACAAATTATATAGCTTTAAAGAATATAGAAGGGGACCTCAACCGGCTTGACTGGGCTAAAAAACTGGGCCACTTTTAATATAACAATATAGCATTAAATGCAGTAACGGAATCAGTTTATTCTGATAGCAGATAGTTTTTACATTTTAATATACCCAAATCACAGAGTTCTCCAATTCACTGGCTATCAAATGATCATTTAGAGATCAGTGTAAAACATTCTTCTAGTGTTCTAATATCCGAGCATTGTCTCGTTGGATGCGGTTATCTCAATTATCACTACACCAGTAAATACTTCTTGCTTTTATACATTGAAGCTTTTATAGTTATGACGAAATTCGGACTTTATTTGGCTGTAAATGTTCTTGTGTAGATCAAACAAAACTCAGTACTTTAATCTTCAAATGTATTAATACATATACAATATTTAACAAACCAAATGTCGTGTTCGATCTCGAATTAATTTATCTACAGATAAAGATTGTACAATACAATAATAGCTTATAAAGAGTGAGTGAACAGGCTTTGAAGATTTTGATCGGAAAAAAGGTAATTATACTATTAGTAAGTGAGCAATGAGAGCATTTTTTATCCTAATAAGACACTAAATAATGTAGTCTTATGAGTATACAATTACCAGCTAAACAAGGTATGAATTGTATTTGGTTTTGCAGTAAGTAATTTTAAATGCGAACAAAAACTTCTAAGACATTAAAGGCAAGTGCAATTTTATTGATTTAGTATGACTAAAGAATGTTGCATAATAAGTAATCATAAAGGCAGTAATGCATTTCAAAAATTACCTAGAAGTACAAATGAAATCAGCTTTATAAACGAAATAATTTTAGAACATATATGTTGAGCGTACATGTTACTTATTAACCTCAGCAATAAACTATAAATTATAATTCAATATATATTACAATTTAAATGCCTTCTGAGCAATATCTGTCCGATATTGAGCTCCTTTTCCAGAAAATTTTATCCTTTGGCATATTTTTGTGGCTTCTGCTGCAGCTACTTTAAGATCCGCACGAAGTGCAACTGCAATTAGAACGCGTCCGCCATTCGTTGTAAGCTTTCCTTCATCATTACTTGCTACACCACTATGAAAAACAATCTGATGTTCTGAGTTTTCCGGAATACCTAAAATAAACTATTACTTTAAGAAAAAAAAAACCAAACGATACCAATTGTACATCAAGTGAGCATACCGTCAATAACACACCCTTTTGTTGAGGTTTCTGGATATCCAGCACTAGCCATAACGACACCTACGGCTGAGAGATTTGTTTTCCACTTAAGCTCTACTTCGTTTAGCTTATTGTCACAACAAGAGCTCATAACATCATAAAGGTCGTTTTCTAATAATGGTAAAATTACTTGTGTTTCAGGATCACCGAAACGACAATTAAATTCCAATACTCTTGGTCCATTTGATGTCAACATTAATCCAGCATAAAGAACGCCACAATACTGAATGCCATCTGAGCGAAGACCATCAACAGCTTTCTGTAGAATTTGGTTTTTGACAATTTCCAAATCAGCCGTAGATATAAGCGGGCATGGACAATAAGCCCCCATACCACCAGTATTTGGCCCTTGATCTTTTTCCTTAAGACGCTTGTGGTCTTGTGCTGGAAGCATAGTACGTACACTTTTAGAATCAACGAAAGCAAGAACTGAAATTTCTTCTCCAACAAGCAGTTCTTCAATGACCAACACATCTCCAGCTGCGCCATATTTCTTTTGACCTAGGATCTCATCAACAGCTTGACAAGCTTCTTCTACGTTGGTTGCTACTACAACTCCTTTTCCAGCAGCTAAGCCACTAGCTTTGACGACAAGCGCATTATAGGTTGCACTGAATTAAATAAAATTTAATAAACTAGTAACTAAAAGATGATAAAAGTTTTACATATAAATGCCTTACCTCTTGACAAAGTGTTTGGCTCTCTCTGTTTCGGTAAATGATTCAAATCGAGCGGTTGGAATATTGTGACGGATCATAAAGTCTTTAGCCCATTTTTTGTCTGATTCAATTTGAGCTCCTTGCTGATGTGGTCCAAAACAACGTATATTAAATTTCTCGAGAACATCGCCCAAACCATTAGCAAGTGGATCTTCTGGTCCGACAATCACTAAATCAATGTAATGTTCTTTACACCATTTAACGATGGCCTTAAATTGAAAAGATATTCATTTAATTACTGTTAGGTTATGAAATTAATAGCGTCATAATGTAATAATAACGGAAGAAATCTATAAAAAAAAAAAAAAAATACTGAGAGGAAATAAACAAAAACAGGAAAAACTGCAAAGAAAGTACAACATTACTAGGAAACTCCACCACGGAATGAAAACCCTTTTGCGTTTGAAGTAGGTATTGTAGATAACCCATCCTTGTTCAAGAAAAATCGATCAAGGTGGCGTTTCTTAGCTAAATCATTGTGTTTGCCGCCGTCCATTTCATTAGCACATTTTTGTTCTACTGTATTTGATGGCATCTGGTCAACCAGTATTGCGTCTGATTACATATCCGAAAATAGCCATAACTGGTGATGTGTTCAAAAATACGCTGCCTTGCTCGACGGTTGGTTTCACGTTAATGTCGGCGGTGTTTGAAGGCACAGCAAATGGAGTTGGAATAGTAGGAGCTTGTGTCGAAGCCGAACCATTATCGAAAGTTTGAATGTTATTCAGCAGGCAGAAGCAAACACCATCACTACACAAACCATATCTGAGAAAAATATTACCTAGGGAAGTAGGTATTTTGGTTGAAATTTGACTTATTGAATTACCAGGAGCATATGATAACATTGGCTCTGCAGTTGGTGAAAGTTCTTTTGTCAGCAAACCAGTGGGTTAGAAGTTGCAGACAAGAGATTTATAATCAAAAATTAAAAAATTCTTAATAGCATTCAATAAACTTGGAAGAGCATTCCAAAAATTAATTATTAAAATTTGGCTTTCACTAAACTTTGGATCCATTTTTCGGTGAAACATGCTGACGGTTTATCAGCGTTTCAATGTCCTTGAAACAAAGGGACGGACTGGACTAAAGCTGTTTTCCATCTACCTGGAAAGAGTTCTCAGGATTTAGATTGATGGAAAAGCTTACGCATTTCTTTAGAAAAAATGGAGACATACTATCGGGACCAGAGGATTTGTGTACAAGTATGTTAAGATCTTTAAGTACTTTTGCTACTACACTAGTGCGAAATTGTATTCCAGATCCAACACATTAATAAAGTACGAGCTCTTTTTCGGGAGAAAAAACTTTTTAACTCTTTCCGATAATACCAGAAGTAACACATTTTTGTTTTTTTTGCAACAAACCAACTTTTTAATCGAGTTCTGCATGTTTTTTTGTAAAATTTAAATAGCATACTAAATCATTGAGATATCTTTGTTTTAATAAATGTGATTAATTTAATGAGGAAGTTAATTGAAAGTCAGGGTCAACCACAACATTGTCTATTTCAACAGACTAAATAATAGTGTTGGAGTTCTGAGGTTGCTCTGGTATAGTCAGTTCTTCTCTTTGATGATTCCATTTGTCTGCAGAAAGCAGATCCGGATACGTAGCTTTTTTTTTTAGTCTTAATAGTAGTACTTGTATTGTAGTAATTTATTTATTAATATAATAGAACTTTTAAAAAATTCTATTATTTTCTTTAACAAAATTAATACAAATTACTTTGAATAAACTAAAATTGTTTAGTTTGTTTGGCAATAAATTATATAAAAGTATTCCCTTATATAAAAGTGTGTTTTGAGCGGCTGATGAGTACTCTCATTACAGCTGCGCAATTGGCACGGTTGTGATTCACCTACGTATCTTATTGCACTTATTGGATAGTTTAGTGCAGCGCTGTTCTTTATTTTAAGGACTGCTATCGGCGTGATAGCTCCAATATTTCTTAAATGCTTATCCATTTAAGTTCATGCAGCATGCATCTTATTGGTGTGAGTCTATTACATCCTAATATGCTTCTCATTGCTTTATTCTGAAGTTTTGAAGTCTTTCTATTTTATTGCGGTTGCAACACGTGTATAAAATAGTCGAGCAATATTCAAAAGGAGGTTTAATGATAGTATTATATACTAGATGGGGTGAAAAGTAACCTCCTTGGGAATGAAAAAAATTTTTTTTTAAATGTTTTTTTTATTTTATTCAATATAGTCCCCTTTTATTTTGATACGCTTTATTCCAGCGACTTTCCAACTTCTTGATCCCGTCCGAAAAGTAATTTTCCGGAAGGTCTGCAAAATACTCCTCTGTGGCGTCGATGATTTAATCGCGTGAGCTGAATTTTCTATTGGTGGGCCACCATTTTAGGTTTGGGAAGAGATAATAGTCCGAGGGAGCCAAATCGGGCGAATACGGTGGATGCGACAGCAACTGGAGCCGTAAGTCATTGATTTAAGCCGTGGTTGCGATGCTCTTGTGCGCCGCTGCATTGTCTTGCAAAAACAAATTTTTTTTTCGTTTCATGTGAGGCCGTTTTGCAGCAATTTCGGCCTTCAATCGCTCCAATAATGCACAGTAATACTCGCTGTTGATGGTTTTTCTTTTTTCGAGGTAGTCCACGAAGAGTATGCCATGGTAATCCCAGAAAACCGACGCCATAAGCTTTTCGACCCATCGAGCCTCCCTCGGCCGCTTCGGAGTCAATCGACGCCAAAAGTCTGCCCGATTCCGCATCAGCAAGTCCAAACACTCTTTCGAAGTGCTCTCGCATTCGTGTTTTTGGTCAAGAGTGAGTATGCGCGGCACCCAGCGGCTGGATAACTTTTTTATATGCAGAATATTATTCAAAATATGGCGAGTGCGCTCAGTACTAAACTCTGTGGTATCTGCTAGCTCGCGCACCTTCACTTTCCGGTCAGCCAACACCATTTCATGTATTTTTTTGACATTGTCCTCTGTAACCGCATCGGAGGGCCTGCCGCTGTGGACTTGATGGGTAGTGGAGTTGCGGCCACCACGAAACTCTCGAAACCAATATTTAACGGTGTGATCTGACGGAGCATTAGCCCCATAATATTTATCTACTACTTTTTACTCCATCTAGTACTTTATTTGCTGTCAGGCAATCCATTTTTCTTCGTGTTATTTTAAAGAAACCAACCTTTTGGCAGGTACAATCATGAGGATTGTTCAGCAAATTTTGTTTTTTTTTTTTTAAATTTGTTCATTCTTAACTGTAATGTTATTCGGTTAATGTCACCTAATAGTTTTGTTCACCATCTATCTGCATCTTTTTCTTCAACGTAGATGAGTGTGTCATGTATAATTCATTCACATATAATTTCTGGCATATCTTTAATGTATATTATAAAATTGACGATTGTGGAATTCCTATGCCGACTTCTATCGCATTTTATTGTTGACCTTGGTGTGTGAAAGGGTTTAAACCATTCGAGCTCTTTGTCTTTTTTCCCATATCTTGACATGTTTCCCAGTAGAATATTCAGATCTATTGTTTCAAAGGCCATTTTGAAATATAGGAGTAGTGCGATATTCATATTTCGCTTTTCCATCCATTTATTACAAGGTTAAATGCCGCTTTACAAGAGTAATTTTATCTAAATTCCGATTGGAAGGCAAATAATGTATTATTTCTTTAAATATACGCTATAAGCTGTTGTTTTACTACACTTTCAAACTTTTGTCATACGTTCTTAATCTCTAAGTCGGACGAAATTCTTTGCAATTTTTTAGTATTATGTAATGAAAAACTATTTCAAGTTTAGTAAAGCCTTATGTACTCCAATTATCAAGGATTTATTGGTGAGTAATTTTGCTTTATTTTTTATATCTTTGCATACTTCTTTTAATCTTCTTAATGTTAATTGGTGAAATTGAAATTTGCATTCGTATTGTAAGTATAATATTATTTGCATATTCCATATATTTGAGATCGTTTCTTATTGTTTGTATAATTTCTATAAAATCCTTATTAAACTGAATTATACTGAGATTTCATCATTCGTGCAGTTGGCTTCTTTTTTATATAATTACTTGTTTGTGATTTATTTTGTTTTAACACCAAATTCTTTATAGTTTTTCACAGTTGCTATAGCCCATTTGTTGTATTTATTTTAAAACTTATAAATTAGCATTTTGCTTCATTTATTTAAGCCAAAGAATGGTTCCTTACGATTTTGCATTCATACAAACTGTTTTATTTTTTAAAACTTGGAAATCATTACTAAACCATTTACTTGATTGACTACTTATTTTTTGATATGGAATTTAGCTGTTATGTTTTTTTTTTTTTAATTTTTAAATTTATTCATTTTCATGAAGAATATTTTCTCTCTGATAATCGTTATACTTTCGTTATCTAATAATATTAATTAATATTTTTTAAATTTGTCAAATATTTCACACATATTATCACATTTGTCAACTATGGTGTAAGATTGTGACATATGTCTTGGGTTTTCTTAAATTTTTTGTTTCTCTTTTATAATTGCCATTTTTGCATTCAATGCTAATCGATTTTAAGGCCGCATATGACAGCATCTAAAGAGATTAGGTATACAGTCATGTCTAGCACTGGTATCTCTGCCAAACTCGTCAGACATTCTCTCCAAAATCCTTCATGTCAAAAAAGAATTAAGGCAAGATGAAGCACTGTCAAGAAAATGGTGCGAAACTCTCAATTTAACATCAGAGGCTGATTTTTCAAAAGTCTGTACAACATCTTGCATACGCTTATGATATTGACATTATTGGCAGAACTTAATGAGTAACTCGTACGTTTGCAAATATTGGAACAGAAAAGACAAAAATGGTCTGGCCGCGGTTACAAGGGTACATAGTCCCACACCCCACCACCTTCAATCTAATCTTATCTCATCTGGACTACCATTATAAATAAGTATTGTACTAGAAAAAAAAAACAGGTCTCTATAGTAATAGTCTTGGGATATTGTAGTATTTGTGTCACTCTTTCTTTTAAAGAACTTAACCCTCCAGTTAGACGTGTTTAGTATGATCGGCGATTTTCAATTATTATAAAAAAGGGAGTAAAGTATTCGCACCGCATTCGGTGAGTCTGCTCTTAGTGATAAAAAAAGGTTTAGAAGTGGTACAAGCTTTTCCAAGATGGCCGGAGATGTACGCCCAGCACATCAACAAAAGATGATAGCGTCGTTCTGCTCATGTCATGCAATTTTTTGGATGTTTTGAGCATGAGACGTGTGTCAGCGAAGTTTGATCCAAAACTTCTCAATTTTGATCACATCGCAGCTCTTGAATGACGTCAATGATGATCCTGACTTGCTCAAAAAGGTGACGAATAATGGATATATGGTCATGACATCGGAGAGCCATGACCAAAAAAGCACGACTCAGAAATTTTTTCCTCAAGGTAGTACGGTCAATAAAGAGTAATACCAGAAGATATGCGCCGTTTGCTGGAAGCAATACGAAAAAAACGTCCAGAATTGTGGAAAAACAATTCATGGCTTTTTCATCACGGTAATGCACCTGCTCATTCGTGGTTTCTTGTGAGAGATTTTTTGGCCAAAACAACACGACAATCATGCCTCAGCCACCGTATTAACCGGATCCACCATACGACTTTTTCATGTTTCCAAAACTGAAGAGACCTATAAAAGGATGGAGATTTGCAACGATTGAGGACACGGTATCGCTGGAAGAGAATTGGAAAAAGCGTTGGCAAAAGTGTATTATATCTGAGGGGGTTTACTTTGAATGGTACCTACATTAATATTGATGAATAAATAATTTTTTTTTATAAAAATATAAAGCCATCTTACTTTTTGAACACACCTCGTATAGATAAAAAATCAACGCATACTATTGTATGATTAAGGATTAAGAGATTGAGTACAGATAAACAATAGTCAACATTTGTTTTTTTCAAATTACTTATTAAAGCAATTTAAAGAAAAATTTATGTAAAAATAAAACTTTACATATTATTGTTTTTCTGTTATGATTTGTTTAGATGTTTTACTTAGTAGCGAGTGGGACCTCCTCTGTTCCGTATGCAATGTCTTCGTCTATCTGTTACGCTCTCAATGAGATTTATGTGCTCTTGTTTACTGTTGACATGGCTGTGGTTCTCTTTGAGGCTCCTTTTCAATTGCTCTATGGGGTTGAGGTTTGGGCTCATTGCTGGCCATGGCAAAACTGTAATATTGTCATCAGAAAGAGCTCTTTGTGTAATACGGGCCATATGCGGACGAGCATTGTCTTGCATAAGAACAAAATCAGCGTTCACTCTCTGTGAAAATGGAATCACAACAGGTCGTATTATTGTGTCAATATAACTGGCAGTGGTTACGGTACCCTCATCCAGAATTATGAGCTCTGTTTTGCCTAACAAGCTTCAAAACGGTCAGTTCCATGAATGCATGGGTCGGTAAAACGTTCACGTTATCTTCTCCACACGCGTACTCGTTTATCGCACCTAAAAAACTTGTAAAGAGTACATACCTCCAGTTGTCCATAATTCAGTCCGAATGCTCATGGGTGTAACTTAGGGGGGCTGCCCGATGTGCCCTTGTGGAGCCGATTACGTATGGTTTGATTACTTACTTGAGTACCATTAGATAACTGCAGTTGATTCTGTAACGCCCGGGCGATTACGGTACGCTCCTGACGTGCAATTATTCTTACGTATTGGTCTTCTTGCGCAGTTGTGACTCGGATTCTTTCTGATTTAGGTCTCCTTAGTACACCCCCGGTTTCTTGGAAGCGTTCCCAAACGTTTCGGATAGCTCGCCGCGATACACCGATACGAATTGCGACAGACCTTTGAGACTTTCTCTCCTGAAGCAATATTACCGCTCATCCGAATAAAGTTGAGATGAAGAAGAGGAAGTTTCTGCATTACTAGATCAAAATTTACAAGGGATCGTGGAAAGAGGAGAAAGTATAGAGATAACTCTTGATGAAAATATTATTGCGAAGGAAGAAGGGTAAGCGCCTTCCAGTATGATTGAGAATGGCAAGGAAAACTCGATTTGAAATCCCTTAAATGGAGATCTAGAAAGTTTGATGTTCCGGAAAGGGTTTGGAAAAGTAGTTCAAATTTGAGCGCAAATGACATAAAAAATTGGAATAAAATATTTTAAAATGTTTTTTGACACTGGAGCTTTCGCTTTCAAGCGCGTAAGGTAAATTCTTTCCGGATATTCCAAGGCCGGCAGTTTTCGCTTCCTACAATGAAAACATGGGTGGTGCCGACCTCTCTCAGATACTCTTGAAACTGTACAAAGTAACGTAAAATAAAAGAATGTTTTTCTGATGCCCATGACTATCCGTTGTAACTTGCTTAACCCTAAACAAAAGTATATGCCATTGATAAAATTTTAATTGGAAATACCTCATGCTATTTTCTTCTTTTTCAGCTATTGTTCAAAAGAAACGAGGTTGTCCTTTACCATCAACTATTGCCGCTCTGCTGATTTCTTCTCCTAGTTCTCCTTGAAACAATGATTGAACTTGATGAACAATGAACAATAATTGTAAAAAAAAACAAGTTTACACCGTCCCTTTTAATAAAAAGCGCTATGATCAAAATGAGAACTGGGGTGTGTGTGTTTGGCGAGAGGGGCGTTGTGAGCTACGTAAGACTGGAACTCCATTATCCATATGTCTAAAATGTGGTGCCCATATTTGTTGTAATAACCGCAAAGATAGTATTTGTCTTTTCGTGCATAACTTTAATCAGATGTGAATACAAATATAGTATTTCTTTCAGCAAAAAATTATAATTTTTAGATTTTTTTACACTATGATTGCCCAATGTTGCTCCTAACCAACTCTCTCTAGCCACCAAATAGAGGTGCGTACTACATAATTGAACCACAAACAAAAAAATTCAGACAACAGCAAAAATTGGGGGCGAAAAGGTTATAAAAAAATGAGAATAGCTTTTGACTCTTTATGTTGGGGATCAGATTGGTTTCTGTAAAATCATGGTAGTAAAATGAAAGAGGGAGTATGTTGTCTGAAGAAGTAGGAGAATATGGTAGTGACACAGACAAAGAAGGCAAGTTAGGAACGAAAAAAAATATCATGGTCAGCTTGGCTATGCTGAAGGTGAGAGACTCTTTCAGAGTATACATAGTTACGAAAAGCATAGAGGTCATCTCCCAAATTTTGGAGAGATGTTTTGAAAATTTCGTTGTAACTGTTGTTAATATACCTGGCACTAGTTTTCTTTAGTTTTTTTCCCTCAAAGCAAACAAAACCGGATTTGTCGTGGAGTTTGGCGAGAAAGAGACGTATATTCTCGTATATCTTTTTATCTCTAAGTCTGAAAAGTCCAGTCCTCTCAAAATTGTACTACCTTGGTAATTAGGGGTAGGTCAGATACAGATGCTTACACAGTAACGCAAGCAACGTATTACAATTTCTGACATTATTTGCGGCCTAAAAAAATTAAAATTTATACATTTATATAGAAAATGTACTCACTGGTACTAATGCAGTTGCATGTTAGCATTAAAAATATTATTATTACTATTATTATTTCTAATATTTCTACTAAAGTATTAAAAATAAGTTTATATTTAGATTGTAAGAAATGGAAAAAAATAAATCTATGGATGTGAAGACTCGAACCCTGTTTTTGCTATTGCACAAAATGTTTTAAAACAATGGTATATACTATCTAATACAATTTAGTATTTCAAGAAAAATGGAACCTTAGCTAAAATCTCTTCGAAACCTATAATGCGATCTACCGCAGATTGTCTAGACATATAGTGCGGCAAGTAAAAGGGAACCTCATTAAACAGCTGGATAAATAAGGAATGCAGTGTTTGGTGACAGTGGTAGCGGATATTCTATAGAAACAATTACACGACAATTACGAAAACCGGAACCTTTTAGCCGTATTACCTGAATAAAGCTATTTTCGACAAAACAAAATCAGGAAGAACGAATGAAGCTCACCATTGGGACAGAATAAAATATTCAACTTGGACGAAAACAGACATCATTTCCGTCCACCCGAACAGTATACGGTTAGGACAGCAATTTATAAGCTTAAGTCTAAAACAGCTGCTGGACCCAATTGCTAAACTGCCGAACTATTTAAATCAGCAGGTAATGATTGGATAAGTGTATCTTAATGTCATTTGGAAATGTCGCGAATATCCTATCACTTACGAAATATAATATAATTTTGAGAAACATCAAAGCAAATATACCACGTGTACCGATATGAAGTGAGCGTCAAGATACAAATGTCTCGATAGGGAACATTTATTGTGAATGGGCGTTAACTTTTTTTTTTTTTGTTTGGTTCCTATGACACCTGTCAAACATATTTAGTATATATCAAGTCATTGAGCAAACAACATCATATTTTTTCATCGTGTTAAATATGTCGAATTTTATACCAGAAAATGATGACTTGGGGAAAGCATTAATTTTTTGTTTTGATTTGAAGAAAAGTGATGTAGAGAACGTAGAAGACCACCAAAAAATTGTGAAGACGCCGAATTGCAAACAATATTGGATGAAGATGACACTTCAAGTCAGAAACAAACGGCAGAGATGTTAAATGTTGCATAACAAACAATTTCTGATCATTTAAAAGCTATGGGAAAGATTCAAAAGTCTGGAAAATGGGTGTCACATGAATTGAATGCAGGACAGATGGAAAACCGAAAAACCACTTCTGAAATTTTGCTTCAAAGACACGATAAAAAATCAGTTTTGCATCGAATTGTTACTGGCGATGAAAAATGGATTTATTTTCATTATCCTAAACGGAAAAAATCATGGGTTAATCCGGGACCACCATCAACTTCGACTGCAAAACCAGATCGATTCGGCAAGAAGACAATGATGTGTGTCTTGTGGGACCAGAAAAATGTGTGTACCATGTGTGTACCCGGTGAAACCGTTAATACAGATCGCTACCGACAAGAAATGATTAATTTGAACCATGCATTGATCGAAAAACGACCAGAATGGGCCAGAAGACACGGCAAGGTAATTTTGCTTCATGACAATGCACCTGCATACAGAGCAAGACTGATTCAGGATACAACCAAATCACTTGGCTAGGAGGTGCCACCCCACCCGCCGTATTCACCAGACTTGGCTCCTTCCGACTACCATTTGTTCTCATCGATGAGACCCGCACTAGCCGAGCAGCACTTCGAGTTCTACGAGGAAGTCGAAAATTGGGTGCCTTTTTGGTTTGCTTCAAAAGACGAACAGTTTTTTTGGTGTGGAATCCATAAATTGCCTGAATGATTGGAAAAATTTGTAGCTAGCAATGGACAATACTTTAAATATATTGGTTTTTACTTCCCTATTAAAAACTAGTGTTTTATATTCACAAAAAATGCTCACTTCAAGAAAAAAAGTTTAATTAAATTTCCAATTTTGAAAACAATTTTGTATTATTTATGTACGGAAGTAGTGGAATGGAAATGCTGTGTTTTTTTCCAAGTAGACTGCTCGACTTCTATTCGTGATACGTAGCTGTTTTTCTGGAAATTAAAAGAAAATATTACTCTTTTACATGCTTTAGAAATTTTACTCAAATTACGAAGGACGAAGCATGCGTACATTCGATAGCACGTTACCCCTCTGTTAAGTCAACGTGGTAACGTCTCTTGCATCCTGAGTATGCAATTTTAGCTTTCCATAGGAGAATGACATCTTACTGAGTTCGAGAAGAAATGTTGGTTAAATAATATACAATATAACACAAACTCATGACGCCTTTTACAAACAGCGAGAGAAAAAACACAGAAAAACCTGGTTATCAATAATAAACAACAAATGAACTCAATAAAATATCAGGTTAACAATTTATAGTATCTCAACCTATAAAAAAATTAACATATGGGCTGAAAAGTCAGTGCCGTTTTATAGTAAAACACAAAATTTTTGCAAAATTCAACTTTATTTATCAATATAGTTGCCTTCAAGGGCGATACACTGATTGAAACGATTTTTCAATCTTTCGATACTAGTTTTGTAGTACGATTTCGGTTTAGCTTCAAAATAGGCATCTGTTTAGGCGATTACTTCTTCATCGGTCTTAAATCTCTTTCCGGCGAGCATTCTTTTGAGGTCTGCGAACAGGAAATAGTCGCTGAGGACCAAATCTGGAGAATACGGTGGATGGGGAAGCAATTCGTAGCCGAATTCATTCAATTCATCGTTTTCATCGACTTGTGACATGGTGCAATGTCTTGATGAAACACCGTTTTCTTTTTCTTCAAATGCGGCAGTTTTTTTTGTGATTCGTCCTTCAAACGCTCCAACAACGCAACGTTATAGTTGCTGTTGATAGTTTGCCCCTTTTGGAGATAGTCGATGAAAATTATTCCATGTGTATCCCAAAATACGGATGCCATAATCTTGCCAGCCGACTGTTGAGTTTTTGGCCGTTTTGGACGAGGTTCGTTGCCTGCTCGCCACTCAGCTGACTGCCGACTTGACTCTGGTGCGAAGTGATGGAGCCAAGTTTCATCCATTGTCACATACCGACGCAAAAATTCGGCTTTATTGCGGTTGAACAGCTTTAAACACTCCTTTGAATCATCAACACGTTGTTTTTTTTGGTCGACTGTGAGCAAACGCGGCACCCACTTTGAACAGAGCTTTCGCATGTCCAAATATTCGTGCATAATATATCCAACACGCTCTTTTGATATCTTCAGAGCCTCAGCTATCTCGATCAACTTCACTTTACGGTCATTAGTAATCATTTTGTGGACTTTTTTGATGTTTTTATCTGAAACAGCGTCTTTTGGACGTCCACTGCGTGCATCATCTTCGGTGCTTGTACCTATGACCACTTTTAAATTTTTCAGTCCACTTGCGAATGGTTCGTTCGGCTGGTGCAGAGTCCGGGTAACACTTATCAATCCATTTCTTTGCATCGGCTGCATTTTTTCCCATCAAAAAGCAATGATAAATCAACACATGAAATTGCTTTGAATCCATTTTTTTTCACAATAACAAATGTTGCTTCACTCACAACGCTATATCTCGAGAACTAATCGTCCGACAGCTGTCAAATTTATACACGTATCTTTTGAAGGTTGGTACTAACTGAAAATGGCATGGATTTAATTTAAGTGGGGTCCTCTTTTAGAAACGGACTTTTCAGTCCAAGTGGCACAGAGGCTAAGCGGCAAAAAGCTGAGCGGCGAGCTAAGCGGCAAGTAGTCATTTACTAGAAAGTCGCTTTAAAATTCACGGAATTATCTTAAATTTATAAAAAAAAGAAGATTCGGTGTCCACGCTATAAGCCAAAAAAGATCAGATTATGGCGAATTTCGCCATTTGTATAATAATCTTCGACAACATGAAGACCGATTCAGGCAGTACCTTCGTATGTCGATACAATCATTTGCTGTTGGACAAAGTTCATTCTAAAATTACAAAACGAAGGAAACCAATTTCTGCAGAACATAAAATTGTTTTAACATTAAGGTAAATTAAAAGAAACACACGTTTATGGGGTTTAATTGATGATTTTTTATCGTTAATTGGATTTTAATTTGTCTAAAATAGTTTTTTGAAATTCTCCTCTGAGCTCGAGTTTTTGATTTCATTAAATTTTTCCATAAATGGTAACAAGCTTTCAAAATTTCATGTCTGCATTGTCGTTCGTTCTTCTTATGTCTTCTTTTAATATTTCGAGACGTTCTCTCTCTATACTAAGCAACTGTACGCCCACGTCTGTTTTTTTTTTTCGTTTGCGTTTCTTAATCGGGAAGAAGCTAGCCGAATTAGTAGTTGAGCAAGGGGTATCAACAAATCCTTAACAATATTTCAAAGATTGGCCTCTTGAGCGAATTCGTAGTCCTCCGGCTCGCGTAAATTGCCTTGGGTGGGATCCGAAGCAATGGTGTCTTTTATAAATGACATCATTTCAAAAAATGGCCATTTAATATAAAAATTAATAGCTTCGACATCCGATTTCATTGATAGCAATTTTTAAAGATTTTTTCTGTAGGTGTCCTTCAAATTCTTCCATATTCCTTTCGCTGTTGGTCCTGAAAATAAAAATTAAAGTTTTGTTCTGTTATTAACATATGTATAATTTTTAATGTTTGTAGGTTTCTCGTTACGAGATATTCATTTTGTGATCTGGCTTTCGCTTTTCGTATGAGCAGAAGCACAGTCAGTAACATTGTCTCAGAGACATGTGTCGTTATATGGGAAGAACTTGTCGAGGAGTATATGGCAAAACCAACTAACGAATATCTTAAAAAAGTTATAAATGGCTACTATAGGTGCTGGAAATTGGCCAACTGTTTTGGCAGCATTAATGGAAAACCCTGTCAAATAAAGTGCCCCCCGAATTCCGGCTCTCACTATTTTAATTACCTTCACTATTTTTCAATCGTACTGCAAGCGGTGGCCGATGCTGACAAAAAATTTATTAACATCGAAGTGGGCGGTAGGGAAAAGCAAAGTGGTGGTTTTGCTGGTTCAACTTTATTTAGAATGCTGGAAGCTGATAAATTTAATGTGCCTCCTTCACAATCATTGCCTGGATCAGATATAATTCTTCTAAATTTTTTAATTGGTGACGAAGCTTACCCTCTTAAAACTTATCTGTTAAGACCATATCATCGCAGAAATTTAAACGCACAAACAGAAAATTTTAATACACGACTTTCAACGGCAAGGAAATGCATTGAATGCGCATTTGGAATTATATCCCAAAAATGGCGGTTTCTGCAAAAAAGTATCGAGACAGCCAGATGGCAATAATGATCTTGATTACATCCAGGTAACAATGCAAATGAACAATGACGAAACTGTAGAAACATGTAAATTGTCCATGTAAATTGAATAAAAAAAATGTTAAAATAAATAAATTGAAACTCACCTGAACAATAAAATTTTTTCCCACTTCACTCCACAGTTTGTCCGCTTTATTTTTAATTTTAAAATCTTTTAATTTATCTTGCCATAATGCAGGACGGCTTTGTACCTCTAAAATTAAATTTTCAATGTTTATTTTTGCCATGATTTCTGTTTGCCGCTCAGCACAACACTAAAATAAAAGAACAGAATTGAAAGCTGAGCGACGTTGATCTGCCGCTCAGAAACGTCGCCTGCTGCTCTGAAACTGCGTGGCCACAACCATACAATTTTTTATGTTTGATTTTTTTTTTTGCCGCTCAGCTTTTAGCCGCTCTGCCGCTTGCCGCTTACTGCCTTAACCTAAGACTATAAACAATCGTAACACAGATGCAAACAAAATCATAATCCTAACCGTTTACTGAAACAGGTATATATTATATATCTATGCATACAGATACGATCAAAACCATAAGACAACCGAATATCGTTATAGACTTCATTAAAAAACTCAGATATTTAATAACGTTTCAAAAAATATTTCAATTGTTGAAGAACATCGAAAATTATTTATAAGAAAACTAAGGAAAACTCAAAATTTTATGAAAAATAAAAATTGTTTACAAGACAATAGGACCACAATACAAAATGTTAGAAATTCATTATATTATATAACAAACTCTGAACTTCGTGGAAACACCCTTTACTTTTCATTACAGCATGAACTGTTTTTGTGAAGAACTCGATCGTTGTGTGGTAAATGTTAGTCGTTATGGTGTACTTAGCTGCTTATGTTCTGCTGCCCAACTTCTTTTTATTTTTGAATTTTTCACCAAGAGACTTTCAAGAACTCCCATGCAATTCCCAGGGATTTGTAAGAGTAAGAGTTTTTCAAGTCACCTTTTTAGTTTGCCCGTTTAGTTTGTCTCGGGACGCCTGATCTATCTCTATTTATATATCAACTCTCGTTTGTTTCATTTATAAATTGGAACACCGCAATAAAAGAAGTAATGATTTATGAAATTATTTTTAAATTTCAAAATAACATGCGAGTTACCGGGCATTGATGGTTGTGCTGCCGGATTAACTGGCTAATTGGCGAACAAAAACAAAGACTTTCGGCTATGCACGTGAAACGTTTGGACCCTTAACAACAAGGGTCGAATAATCGGAATGCCTGCCGGAGCATAAATGAAGTACTATGAAAAAATTTAACGTCAAACGATTATATGTAGTTGTATGAGAATGAAAACAGGGAATCAGAGATTACCTGATGAACCAATGTATTTCAAACTGCGGGAGTTGATTTGATCTGAAAAAAATGTCACTAGTAAATACAATGCTAAATGAACGGTCCTAACCCTAAGTCAACAGTCTTATGAGTGTGATTTTAGGCCTCGTAAGTCCACTCTCAATCAGATATTCACCATATTTATTATTATATATTATTTACTGATTTTAAGGCTGCATGTAGAATGATAATATTCTCCATCCTCGCTGCCTCATTAAAGTCGTTTAAGTGGTTTCTTCAATAACATACTCGTATGTATTTTAAAGAAGAGTTTCTTTTGTAGTTTTTTTTCCCTTAAATCCGCAAATCTGAAATCCTACAATATATGTATTTTCACCCATTGAAATAGAGGGAAGCAAGAGTATTTGTATACGAGTATAATTATTCTTATCTCTTCTTGTTCCCTTTTTAAGAAAAAGTAACACGTAAGCAATTTATAATTTAATTGAAAAGATTCCAGTGGATACACTTAAATTAAAAATATGCGACAAAATATGAACTAGATTTAGAGCTATTTTCTTAAGGATGATATTAAAAAAAAGTTCCGTAATAAGTTGGTATAGCGTTGTTTCGTGAGAGTTTTTAGGAACTAAAGTTTTTCCAACGAATTTTATTGACCTTTAATTTTTTAATTATTTAAATTTGCTTTGGCAAAACTTTTTTGACTTTAAAATCAAAGACACGACTTTCAATTTTTTAATTAATTTCTTATTTCAATATGGTAATATGATGGTTCAACGGTTGGTCTTCGAATCTTTTTATCATTGATTCCAATTTTACAAAGTAGCTAATCGATCTCCTGGAGAAAGAGAATTTATTGGAAGGTGATTCTGAACACTACTTTTCGTTTGCAGATTTTGATACATTACAATCAATAATTCACAATAGATAAAATGGGTTGTAATTCAATTGTTGTTTTATACCAAGTATAAAAGAGACGTTAAGATATTTTAACATAATTATAAAAAAAAGTAAAGTTTTAACTTCAATAGCATGAACATCCTGGCCGCCTTAAAGTATCCGCAACATGTTACAGATACTTTAATCATTTATTGGTAGTGGAGCCAGTCGGTGAATAGCTCGACGGACAACTCCATTCCTCGTCTTCAGGTCCACGACACGAACTTTGCCATCTGCTGATATCACTGTTCTGATAATTTTACTCAGGAGCCATTGCTGAAGAGATGTATTGTCTTCAGAAATAAGAACGATAGTGCCAATTTTTACATTTTCGGATGACGCCTTCCATTTTGTTCTTCGCTGCAACTTTAAGAGATACTCTTTTGTCCATCGGATCCAGAAATGCTTTTTAATTTGAGCCAGCTGTCTCCACCTCTTTAAACCGTCCAACTCCGTCCACCGTCTGTACCTCTTGTTCTAGCGACGGTTCTGGAATGGCATTCAGAGGACCTCCATTCAAGAAATGTCCGGGTGTTAGAACTTGCTCATCACTCGACATCTGGCAGATTGGTTGAGAGTTTGTAATGGCTTCAACTTCTGTACCACTGTAGAAAGTTCTTCAAACGTCAAACTGGCTTGACCCAAAGTTCGCAACAAATGAGATTTCGCGAACTTTACAGCGGCCTCCCAAAGTCCTCCAAAATTAGGCGTTGGAGGCGGGATGTGATGAAAATTTATATGTTCTCCAGTACACCAGGCAGCGATTGCGTCTTGTCTTTGCTGTCGCAGGAATTGATCTTTGATCTCCTTCAGCTCGTTTCGTGCTTTAACAAAATTGGTTGCGTTGTCACAGAAAAGTTCTTGGCATAATTCTCGTCGAGCAACGAACCTTTTCAAAGCTGCGATAAAACCTTGACTGGTTAGGTCTGAGACCACCTTGAAATGAACCGCTTTGACCACAAAGCAGACAAAAACTGCAACGTAGGCAGATACGATGGCCACGAAGTTTTTATGTGACATAGAATGGCCCACAGAAATCAACTGCAGTCTTCAGGAATGGCCTGGCTGGTTGCACTCGGTCCGATGGCAAGTTTCCCATAATTTGCGTCATCAACCTGGGCCGATACCTGAAGCAGTGAACGCATCTTTCAACCACCTTCTTCGCCAGACTTCTAACGTCAAGTACCCAAAATTGTTGCCGTATTATCTCAATTAGCGCTTGTGGTTGTAGCATGGTAGTTTTTTCTATGTAAATAAAAACAATATTATAAATGAAAGGGTGGGACTTTGGAAGAAGAATAGGACATTTAGTGTAGTAAGAAATGTCTACGTTCTGCAAACGCCCACCAACTCTAAGGAGTTTTAAAGAGGTATCGTCTAGGAAAGGATTTAGATTTTTGACGAAACTCTTTGTGCTAATCGAATTATCTTTTGAATTTACCGCGCTGAATGTACCACAAGATACAGAGAAGTGCGTCGTCTATCTCTCTTACTATTAGTGGAATAACACCTTTTTTAGACCTTTTGGCAGCAAAAATCTTCGGGTCGAGTTGATCAATTTCTGCTTTCGAATTTCGCCTAGAGTGCTTATGTGCATTTATGAATTTCACTGCATATCTAAAAACTCTGCAAGTCCTTTGAATGTCCCTGTAATGCAAATACATATGCGAAATTTGCTGTAAAATGTTATTCGTCAATAAAACTGTCACTGTTTTGCGTCTTCCTGGTGCATTGTTGAGATTAGAAAAATCTTTTTGAACTGGCCACCGATCGGTTGAAAAGTACAGAAATTCTGGTCCCCGAAACCAAATACTCTTCTCCAACTCATCTGCGTATGACTCCCTAGAAATAATATCCGCTGGATTTTGTTTACCACTTACATGTCTCCAATTAGCTGCTGGTTGATTTGATTGTATCTTGGACACTCTGCGATAAAGACATCCCACGTTGAAGGATGCGCCTATAGCCAACTAGGATAGTTTCAGAGTCCGTGCAAAGAAATACCTGGTCAATAATCAGACGTAAAAGATGCGGTAACACTGTCCTCACTAGCATCTCTAACAGTTCCGTAGCACACAATTCTAACTTTGGCAAACATTGTGCTTTTTTGGGGCAACCCTTGACTTTGCAGCCAAAAGGTTGCATGACGCGTGCTCAGTTTTATCAGTTGTTCGAACATATGTACAACAACCATATGCTTTAAGCGATACATCTGCAAATATATGAATTTGAATCGTTTTGTAATATAAATCGTGAGACTTTAAGGTTGTCTAGTTCTCTAAGGCGGTGTCGAAATACCATCCATTCCTCATATATACGTGCCTGTACTGATTCATCCCAGTTTGTCGTCTGCATCCAAAGGTTTTGAAGTACAATTTTTCCCTTGACATTCACTGGATTAATCAGTGCCAATGGATCAAAAAAAATAGAGAGTTCCGAAAGGATGATTCTTTTGATAACGATATTTGAAGATGATGTCTGGTACAGGTGTTTAATTGGTATACCTTTAACTCTTCTGACGAATGAGATCTCCATAGAATACATTGATATTTCCGATCCTGCCGATCAACGAGTATTTGCCGATACATTTTTAAAATATCAGCAGTAAGAGCGACTCGAAAACAACGAAAATTGAAAAAAGTGTATCTTGAATTACCGTTGATTTCATCAAAATGTCATTCAAAGAGATTTCAGAAGAAGTACTGGCACTGCACCTGAAAACCAATCTTAACTTCGTTGTCGAAGAATCAGGCCTGACAACATATTGGTGAGGAGAAAAATATTCCATTTTGCAAATTTTATTCTGAGAAATCTCCTGCATGTGACCTAAATCCTCGTACTCCTTCATAAGTTTACAGTACTGTTCCTTAACTTCTGTCTTTCTATCCAATCTCTTTTCTAATGCATTAAGCCGTTTCCTAGCCATTTTGAGCGAGTCTCCCAACACTTTAGGGTTGTCTTTAAATGGTAACCTTACTATAAAATGGACTTACTTATTCCGCACGACAGTTTTCTTATCTCGCATGTAGTTTCTTCTTCGTTTAGAAATCTGCTCTTGCAACCCACATTTTCTATCTGCTCAACTATCTCGTTCAACTGCATTAACAAACCTAACTCTGTTTCAAAGTCTGAAATCCTCGACTTATATACCGCCTTGGTTTGAAAATGAATTTTTGAGACATTCTTTCCGATACTAACGATTTCCACATCCGCTTAAAATCCATTCAACCGTAGTCTTTTAGCCATATGCTCCGTAATAAAATTTAGCTGCGAAACAGTATCTAGAAGCGCACGCACTGGATGGTAAGCTTCTGACTGATCTCTGATTTCTATTAATACTGTCGCTAGAACAACTTGATTCGAAGTTCGGCCAAGCAACGTAGTAGGACGTGAAGGGTTTGACAACCTTGCTGTTTCTTCATTGACATTCGAGTTTGGGGAGAACCTATGTAAAAGCTGATGATGTGGGAGAAAACAGATACTGCATTTCGGCTTCGAACATCGCCTTACTGAATGCCCCTTCTCTAAACAATTTATACACAACACTAACTTTTTGGTCTCGTGAAACCTACTTGCTTCTGGCAATTTCTGGAACTCTGTACAACAACCTACTTGGTGACCTTCTAAACCACAAAATTCGCATTGCACTCTTTGTGTTATTAAAGCAGTGTGTCGTATACTCCGATCTCTATTACGAGGACGAGAATAATTTTTTTAAGTCGCTTTTTGGACAACCGATCTATCCGCATTTTGCCTTTGGGATTCCTTTGCCTTGAAGTTCTTGCAACGACGATCTAGAATCTTCGTAAATTCTTCCCACGATGGAAGCTTGTTATAATCCATCGCATCTTGACACTTGGAGTGCTTCCGAGTCTACTCGATCTAACGCCAAAGATATAAGTATGGCATGGCTGTTAAATGAGTGTTGAAGCTATCTTCCAAGTTGCGCAATGAGAAAGAAGTAGCTTTCGTAAAATTGGGAACCTCCAATAGTGAATTAATATGCTCCTGAAAAAGTAGGCATTTGTTGTCAAAACGATTAGCTAATCGTTCAAGTGCCTTCCTATAATTCGTACTGGTCATACCAAACTTCTGTATTGCCCCCAATGTAGCTCCTGTTAAAGACCTCTTTAAATAGTTAAACTTTTGTAAACTATCAAGCGCCTCGTTTTTATCTATCAGATTCTTAAACAGATCAATAAAATTCGGGTACTTGGAAAACTTTCCCGAAAATGTAGGCAATATTATTTGCTTAAACCTCGACCTCAAAATTGGCTGCGGGTGAAACAGAGTCGTGCTTAAATTTTCACCAGAGATCATACTGTCTTTCAACGCAGCTAAAAGCTCCATAATCTTTGCCTTCGAAGCAATATAAATATCTTCGATTTCTGATAGGAAAATGTCGTTGGCTGCTGCTTCCTCAACTATATTATATCGCTCTATTGATGTCTGCAAGTTCTGAATTTGCTTAAGATACGACTCTATGTAGTATACCTAGTCGGCATTCTAACTCAGTTGTCGATAACGAGTCTCCTTTTGAATCAGTAAGCGGTAGTAGCCCTTAACGTCTTCAGATTTTCTAACGTCTTCTGCCTACTATCAGCCGCCTGCTTAGCATCAGTAGAACCATCGATCTCTCCACTGCCATCAGCTGATACAATTGGTTGCAACATTCTAACAATTTACAACTATTATAAATAAGATTCAACGTAATCAAACTATATTGATAATTCTATTGGATTAATACGTAGTCTTGTCGCTGGTTATAGAAGGACGGTAGGTATACGAAACTAATGGTTTCCAGACCCTTTAGCAACAAGTTTCCAAACAACTTTGATAATGGAACTGAAAATGCCTATACAATTGATGTCTGTCCTCTGCAACTTTTCTAACCGGTTCCAAACCTTCCTTGACCAACGATATCCACCAATAAGTCATCAACAAAGGTCTTAGCAACACAGCAACTAATTACCGGCAACAAAATCGCTTGTCAACAATTTCTTTAAAGCTTAACTAGTCTTGTACTCGTATACAAATGTGGTGAAAACAAGATCAAAAATTTGAACTTACTTGTGTCTCTTCTTCCCAACTTTAATCCTCCGCACGTCATCAGATTTCCTCACAGCACAGCACCAAAACTTTCGGTCTGAGAAGTTGTTGCGTTGCTCTCTTGGTGATGGATAATGACCTAACACATGATTCTCTCGACGGTTGATAATGACGTATGTAACTGGCTCAGCAGTTGCAATGACGAGTATAAGCTTTTGGTCACAAGTACTATAAATCCACTCAGATACAAATCTACAAACGGCAAAATTTAAACAAATGATAATTTTACCACCTTCATCCAAGGTATTAGACGCAATGTAACTAACTATAGGCCAATTTCTCTCTCGTAAACCTACACGAAACTTTTTGAAAAGCTCCTTAAAGTCAAAATGTTAAAATTTTTTGAGCATAATGGCTTCTTTTCTTCTTTTCAGTTTGGTTTTCGGTCTGGTTAATCGACTGAGGACGCTATTTTAAGAGTGTGTTGTCAGTTACATGAGGGTTTGGATAATAATCAAACGACCATGGCTTTATTTTTAGATATGACCAAAGCCTTTGCTATGGTGAACGATCAGATATTACTTAATAAGTTGTACAACGGTGGATTTAGAGGAGCAATTTATAATTGGTTTATAACTTACTTAAAAGATAGAACTCAAAAAGTCAAAGTAAATGGCACTTTTAGTAAGCCTCGTACTTTAAAAAATGGCGTCCCATAACGTTCTGTACTTGGACCCCTTTTTTTTAACCAGAAGCTTAATGGGTTAGTTAATGCGTTCGCTGATGACATAACATTAACTTATGCATTTAAAAATTTATTTGATTGTTTTGTTAAGATTAGTGAAGACTTAGAGAAGCTTAGGCTATGGTTTGCCGCTCACCGATTAATTGTTAGCGAAAAAACAAAACTATTAATCCTTAAAATATCTAGTTGTGTCGCATCCGATTTAAACCTTTGTTTTTCATGGTCATGACTGTAGTAGATTCAGCTTACCGCTTCATACTTGTTATATAAACAATTTTTATTACAACCTATGTACTAATCTGTGTTTTAAAATCGAAGCAGTAAAAAACTTTAAATATCTGGGTGTCTTAGTTGATTTTAACCTAAACTGGAAGGATCATGTCCAACCAACAGAGACTCATATGAATTTAAAGTATTTATACCAACATTTAAAGAATAATTAATAATATATGGTATAAACCATATTGGCTCGTAAACTGTATCTCATTAAACCTTATTGCTCTAATAAGATTTTGTCTAAAATTTACTACGGTCTCGCGCACTCCAAGTTACTATATGGTATCGTCTGTTGGGGAGGATCGTATATGAATTCTCCTCGACCTATTTTGATCGCGCAGAAACATCTTATTCGTATTATTTCTTGTTGCAATCGTCGCACTCATAGTTGGCGACGTACTTAGAGAATTTTTTGAACAAAGCAGAAACAAACAAATTTACGATTTACGAATAAATAATATGGCCCTTGTCAACATACCAGTCGCACGTACAACTCATTTTTCTACCTTTTATAGCAGTTGAATCTTTATTATAAATCTCATCTTTAAAATGTTTGAATAAATTAACTTAGTTCTTTTCTTTTACTTGTCTATTATTATAATTGTATTTTTGAGATCACATATAGCAGAAAATATTGCAACTTTTAGTTACTGTTTGTCACCCCACATCAGAACTTTTAAATGTATGTTAATAGTAGACAAGTGTCGTTCGCCACTAATTTAGGAAAAATTGTTCTTTAAATAATAGAACGTCAACTTTTTATTCATTCCTTCTCCTCATTTATAATTGTTATTCTAGTTTTAGTTGCCATGAAATGAATAAAATTATATCTAAATCAAAATCAAATCAATCAACGATCAATGATCTGCTATGTATGTGATGATTTTGCTGGGATTTTCTCGGATATATTTTCATTGATCTTGAAAGATGTGGAAACAAAGCCAAATATCTAATTATTTCGGGTCTCGGCACCAAAATGTTTCATGAGAGTTTTCAGGAACTAAGTTTTTCCAACAAATTTGTCCTTTAATTTTTAAATTATTTCAATTTGCTTTAGCAAAACTTTTTTGACTTTACAATCCAAGACACTAATTTCAATTTTTTAATTAATTTTTTATTTCGATATGGTATATGCTGATGGTTCAACGGTTGGTCTTCGAATCCTTTTATCATCGATTCCAATTTTACAAAGTAGCTGCTCGATCTCCTGGAGAGCGAATTTATTGGAAGGAGATTCTGAACACTACTTTTAGTTTGCAGATTTTGATACATTACAATCAATAATTCGCAATAGATAAGATGGGTTGTAATTCAATTGCTGATTTATACCAAGTATAAAATAGACGTTAAGATATTTTAACATAATTATAAAAAATGTCAAAAATGTCAAGCTATGAAACTTCCAGTATAAGATGTATTATTCAGTGAAAAGGAATACACAGTTCGTATTACTACTACTTGAAGAGAACCAACGACGGAAAATAAGTTAATAAATATGTTGATAATTATTATAAAATCTACTATCTAAGCACCTCCTTCACGTAGTACAATTGGGTTTGGAGTACTTGTAGAATGCCATTTTTTATCTCCCACTCCTTTCTAGGCTAGAGTACTTTAAAAACACCAAAAATCTCTTTGTTACATCTATAGTGGATGTTTAAACACTTTTTTTTAAGAATTTTGTTTTAAGTCTAATATTTGTAAGTATTATACGACTTGGATTTTTTTTTATTTTTATACTACTGAACAGAATTTTAGTTATGGTTGATAGATGTTTCCTAAACATATCTTAAATATGATTATTATATAAAATATAAAAAAATAGCTCTCTACACTAAATGTTTTAAATATTGTAATATGTAAATTGTATTTTTACAAGCCAATACCATTAGCTTAATATATATTATAAAAGTTCTGTACTAGCATAAGCAATCGGCAAGCTGTCAGCGAAGGTCATTGAAGTAAAAGACGTGAAGATGGATTTAGTGCTAAATAAAGATAAAACAAAGTGTGTGTTGCGAATAAGAAAGAATAAACAATTTAAACGCATACCACTACTTTGAAGTTTTAGCACTTTGCCTTAAATCGCGGAAGTATTAGCTGTATGCCCTTAATAGCTCCAGAGAAAAGTTCTCCAAGTGATATAGATAAAGTAATACAAAAACATTAACATTGTCAAGGCTAGCCTTCATAGCTTAGATGGATTCGATATGCACACCAAATTAATGACCGAAAAAGAAGAAACAAAAAACCCTACCTTAGTTGGGCGGGCTCAAGTAAAATGAATTTCAAATGTGTGCAACTGAAGACGATTAGTGCAAGAATACGCTGCCTGAGGCTCATATCCAATCTGGAGTGCAGCACCTCCTAGAGCTAAAGTAATTATATTACATAAAAAGCGTTTACTCAGGAATAAAGAAAAATTCAGAAGAATTAAAAATCTTTATTCATTATGAAGAATTGTTCAGGATGCATGTTTTGAACACAACTTCAAGCATATGGTTTCATCGGATTTTTTTGACGGATCATTTGGGGCTCTCTTTCGATTACTTGGGGCTCTATCTCACAACCAACATGTTGAGTACTGACTTTGAATATCTGAATATTTTGCGCTGTATAAATCACTTATTTGCGATGTAATGTTTTTGTTGAATATACCTAGTTATCCGCAAGTCATTTGTCTCATAGATAACATAGTGCTTAACACAATCTTGCTGGAACTAAATATCGTCCAGATTAATATTGTCCATATTTTCGAAGAAATAATCACTTATAATTTTCCGAAAATGTTATGAGCTCTAGGCTCAATTTAGAAAATATCATATATGGACCGATGATGCCAAAAACGTGAAAACTACACCATTTCTCTGAATGTAAATTTGCCTTACTCCAGAACTGCAATTTTGCTTGTTCAAACAAGCCAAAGGTCAGCCTCTTCGTTAAACACAATTTTTCGACAAAAAATATGGGTTAACTTTGAGCTGCACAAGTACACAAACCGAGAACAACCCTCCCAAGCTATTCTCGTGCCTTGAATTTCTGAACAAGCTGGATCTTATACGGGTGAAGATCGAGATTATCTCATACAATTTTCCGCATAATGGACAGGCATACGAGATGTGTTCCACAAGTAAGCTGACTATATATTTTTTTCAGAAAAATATTGAAAATATATGAATGTTTGTCCTCTTTAAAGTAATCCCCCATAGATATAATACACTTGTGCCAACGCTTTTTCCAATCTTCATAGGTCTCTTGAGTTTAGGGAACAGAAAAAAAGCCGCATGGGGCCAAATGACCAGGTGCCTAATCGTGATGCAAAAGCCATGAATTGTTTTCCACAATGCCGGACGATTTTTTCGTATTGCTTTCAGCAAATACGCATTACTTCGAGGTAATACTCCTTATTGACCGTACGACATTGAGGTAAAAACTCCTGATGCTCTACGCCACGGTAGTGATCAAAACTTTGACATTTGCTCGAACTTGGCGTGCTTTTTTCGGTCTTGACTCTCCTGGCTTCCATTGGGACGATTAGGCTTTGGTGTCGAAGTCATAACCATATACCCATGATTCCTCACCAGTTATGTCCAATCAAAGCAAAATTCCACAGAATAATTAATTGACAAATATAATTATATAAGGTCTGTTATAGGACTGCAAGTTTGTACAAAATCCTGTTCCCACGAGAAAAAAGTTATAAAAGAGAACGCATTTAAGAGAGTAAGGCTCGTTTCACACTTATCCGGTTCCATTCGTTTTCGGTTTTCGTTAGGCTCGTATCACACGTATACGGTTTGGTTCTGTTTGGTTCGTGTTCGGTAGCCACCAAAAACGAATGAAAACTCTTTAAATAAAAACTCGATTAGTATTAGGTTTGATTTTACAACCGAATCATCAAATATGCAGTCGCCTTCTATGTCCACAATTCTCGCTATGGGAAAAAGACAAATTATTGCTATGTTGTCTGACCTCACTGGGTGCATTCTATCTTCATCAAACGGATGAGATTTGATGCATTTTATACCATTTTTCCGAAGTTAAGGGAGCACGAAGACAAATTTTCTAATTACTACGACATCATTCGATGTATTACATATGAAGCTGAAGGACTGTCTTCAACGCCAAGATACATTTATGCGAGAATGTATTCAACCAGTTCAGATGTTGGCCATAACTTTGAGGTAAGTTAGTAAGATCAATAATTCGAATAAAATTTATTTCGAGTTTAACAAATTAAACAAACAATGAAATAGAATATTATAATTTTACAATATATTGTTACATTATTCAATTTAAATTTGATCCAGATCCAGATTTCTTAGAAGCTTTAATTTTTTCTAGGGTTTCTCGGTACGAGTCTCTCACTTTCGTTTACTTCTTTAGAACGTGTTTACCTATAAGAAAGTATTATATTCTTAAATCCAAGAAAAACTATTATTTCACTGTTCAAAGTTCAGATTGATTATATTTTATCTATTTTAGATACTTATATTAGCTAGTGGTTGCACTTTCATGAATTTGCATTATACCTTTCTCCTCGGGGTTTCGATAGTCCATTTACTGCATTTGAATTATAATGCATATGAATTATAAAGGATATTCATCTACAGTTCTGATGACTGTAGCCGATGCAGATTACCGATTTGTTTACGCAAATGTTGGAGCGTATGGGAAGAACTGCGATTCTAATGTTTTTCAAAAATGTCAACTGTTATATATACAATTTATAAAATATTCAATACCTACGTACCAATATCATTTCTTTTTAAGTCTTCAAAATCTTCATAGCCGTCTATAATTTTCGTACAAACGGCTTTCCATACTTCCAGCGTCTTAAATTTATCTTTATATTTTGGATTTGTTTTGTCCCACTTTCATCAGTCAATCAATATCAATTTCAAATGAATCGTTCATTTTTCGAACAACAAAATTTCAAATGAGCAAATTAAAATGAAATAATATAATAATTTGCCCAACCGCAACGAGCCGAAACTAAACCGTATATGTGTGAACAACCAATTGCTTTTATAAACCCTGGACAAGAACTGAAACAGAATAGAAACCGAACGAAACCAATTCGTTTCGAGGGTGCTTTCGGTTCTATTAGGTTTCTGTTAGCAACCGAAGACAGACCAAATCACCGTTTCACACTTGTTCGGTGGCTACCATATACTCGTTTCACGCCTAATTCATGCAGAATTTGTAAAAAAACATCAAACCCGTTAGATTCGAAAAGAACTGCCAAATTCGGGAAAGTTTAAATTTGTGTGAATTGCGACAATTTAATGAAAAATAACTCAAAAGAAGACTTACTATAGACATGGACAAGGAGGAGAAATAAGAGCGTCATATTGAAGCGAATCGTTCGTCTAATACAATAGAACTTATTAAAGGCATAATACATAAATAAAAAAGTAATAATGACCAATATAAAAATCTTTCTTTTGCTTTGCAATTTCTTTTCTGTTTTGTTTTTACTTGTTACTTTTGACGTTTCAAACACATTTTACAGATATGTTTTCCCGCTAGATTTTGGCATTAAGAGAGAATTCAACTCTACTCCTCAAATTTAAGTTAAAAATTCTCTTTTACAAACTGTTACAAATTCGCGCAGGAACAGACCTTTGTACACTTTAGAGTTTGGTGTAAGCTAATGCATTAGGGTTAAGAACCAATTTGATTTACATAAAGTAACATTACTCTTCGGGGAGCACCATGTCAGCACTTGATGCAGACAGCGAACCTAACCGCAACGAAATGCGGTCACTGTCACAACACAAACAAGATATCAAAACAAGGGATTAATCAGGAGTTCCCATAGTATGGTTGCCTTTTTTCCCGAGACCTCGCCGGAACATTTTGGTGACAAGTAATTTTTATAGGTAATCAAGCAAAAACTGATGGCAACTTGGAAATTATTTAATTGATTAATTATTTATTTAATAATTACAAGATACATATATGTGGGAATGAAATACAATTATTCATTTTTATATTTATCAGATGATTTCACCTGAGATTTCCCTCTATAAAATTCTTCACAAGTTATGTTAAAATTAAATTTACATAGAAGAATAGCCTCCCAAGCGATTCCACTCGTACGTTCACTGCGCGGACATTAATGAAAATACGCGCTATACAGTTGCATTATGGCCGGGAATACTGAAAATGTATTGACAAATTTTCTTGAATTGATAAAGCTCGTGTGACGTTTCAGTCTCAAAAACTCATATTTTTTGTTTTCCATTCTTCGTTTTCTATGTTTCTTGCAACAATGTCCTTCAAGTGAATAAATTCAGGAAAACAGTAATCGCCGTTAATAGATGTCCCCTTTTCGTTTAAATATAAAATGCTCTCCTCTGTATTAATCCACTCCAGAACCTTGGTTAAATTCATCCAGTCGAATGATTTGAAATGATCGAAACCCATTTCTCAATATAATCGATAGCAATGTTGTAAAACTTTACCACCTCCTCTTCAAATTCTTTTACTCCAGTTTCTAGATCGGGAATTGTTGTTTTAAAACCATGTACTAATTGCTTAGCCATCATACCAATAAAATTTGAGACTTTACTCTCTTGGAGTATTTTTCTCATATTATCAATGAGCTCCTTGACCTCAATGATAGTAATGTCTGATTTTTCCACTTTTAATATCTGCTTATGAAAGAGAGAAGACTGGGAATGTATAAATACAAATAGATCTTCGCTAAAGGGTTTCTAAAAAAATCAATTAATAGATTTGGTGCATTTGTCTCATTCTAAAACAATTCTTGTTGTTGTGGTTCCCACATCTTTAAAATCCTATCGATGGCTGGCATCAGGGAGAGCCACCTGGTACGTAAATGAGATAATACTGTTTGGAATGAGACTTCTACAAATTCGCAAAAAGTTTTAAGCCTCTCTGTTTTGACTGTATGGATTGAGAAATATTTGAAAATCTAAATGACAGTTCACGCCTTTTATCTCTCTTTTAAGTTCTTTAATTTGTAAAACACATTGCACTGCCCACTTCTTTGAGCTTCACCAAAATTTGTATTAGTAATATCGCCACAGAAAGTCAATAGCTTCTTACTTTCGAAAATACATAGTTTTTCTGCTTTGTGGTTACTTGCATCAGTGCCGATTCCATAAAATGAGATAGATTCCAAATGCGAAACACACTGAGATAAAAAATAAGGTGGCAGAATATGGTTTATAATAGCAGTTGCTTTTGTTCGGGCCGTAGATTGTTTGGCTACTATTTTTGAATCTGGATACATTAAAGAATTCTGTTTGCTCAAACAGTCGAGTGATTTGAACGATTGATGATGGTAGATTATTTTGTATGCCGTTGTCAGTTCAGCTGCACATACTAACAAATGTTCACTCGAATCAGTTTTTACACAGAAACTGCCTATTTTGCGTGATGAGGATGCAGATGATATTTTAGTTTTGTGTCCAGTTATCTCATAATGATGCTTGATATCGCCTTTACCTCCGTGGCTCACGGAAATTTATCTCTTACAATTTGTGCAAAATGCCTCTTCGTTTTTCCTTCCTAAAGATCACTCTTTAGTGTAGTGATCGCTGAAATGGCATTTTCTTTTTGGTGGAGCCATTATTCACAATAATAAACACTTAATATGAATTTCAAACGACTAAGAATTAATAGGTACAAAATTACAAATAGTGATCGAACGAAACTTAAACACATGCAAAACAATACCGAGCGGCGAGCTAACTGGGTACATACAGTGTTATTGGTATGACACTTGGAAATTGTATGCACAACGGTACTCGCATTTGGTACTACACCTCGCAGATATAAATCAAATAATTTCGAAGCTATTAGAATTTGTCGGGACATTTAATAGATCATCGGGATGTCGAGACACCGCTGTTAATAATGGTGACATGTCCCGACATGTCGGGACGAATGGCAACACTACCATATTCGACAAATATGTAGATATGTAATATGCTTAGAGGATGTCAATACATACATACATATATATATGATCATGTACAATTCATACAAACAAATGCAAAATTTAAATTACAGATCAGTTGTGGAGTTTTATATCCATTATGAACTACATGGATGGAATGTACATAATTACGTACTTCATGCTCACTGCTTAGGATCTGTTTGGTTTGAACGTTTCTGATAATCAGCATCCCCGCAATGATAACTTTATTAACTATCGTGCATATGTAAATCCATAGATAACATATGTACATATAGGGTGATTCATCGTGAGGTTTGATTTTCAATAGGATTTTTTTGACAGATCACTCATAACTTCTATCAAACTGCTTTATCATTTTTCTTCAGTATAGTTTGGAAAGTCATCATGGGAAAACTCACACCACAGCAGCGTCTTTAAATTGTTCAGCTGTATTACGAAAATCAGCGTTCTGTGAGAAAGGTTTTTCGTGCGATTCGAGGAACTTGCGGTGCGAATAATCGATCTACTGAAACCACTATTGTCAATACCATTCACAAATTTGAGTCCCGGTTTACATTAGTGGATGATACTCGATCGGTTAAAAAACATCCAGTACGTAATGAAGAGACTATAGCAGCTATAACTGAGAGTGTACGCGAAGACCGTGACGAATCGATTCGTCGTCGTTCTCAGCAGCTTGGCTTGGCATATTCGACAACTTGGCGTATTTTACAACTTGGCGTATTTAGGATCTCGGACTAAAAGCGTACAAAATTTAACTTGTGCAAGAATTGAAGCCAGGCGACTTGAATTTACATCATATTTTCTGTGAATGGGCTCTGGAAAAACTCAATGAAAATCCGGTGTTTTATCGTGAAATTTCGTTCAGTAATGAAGCCCATTTCTGTCATGGTAAACGTTATCGCGCCATGTTAACGGACTATGTGCTTCCTGAAATTCAAGCACATGGTCTCGGTGAGCTCTGGTTTCAACAAGACGGCGCTACGGGCCATACAGCGCGTGAAACAATGGGCTTGTTAAGAAATCATTTTGGTGAGCACTTAAATTCACGTTTTGTTACGGCAAATTGGCCGCCTAGATTGTGCGATATCACACTTTTGGACTATTTTCTCTGGGGATATGTAAAGTCTCAGGTCTTCAGGAATAAGCCAGCTACGATTGACGCTTTGGAGGCCAAGATACCAGTCGCTATGCTCGAACGAGTCGCACAAAATTGGACCTTCCAAATGGACCACCTCAGATGTAGTCATAGCCAACATTCACATAATATCATTTTCAATAAGTAAATGCCAATTGATCTTTTAACCGATAATAAAAATTTTAAGTTCACTTTCAAATTTATGTATTTTATTTTACATTATAAATCAAACCTCACCATTATATTCATAAAAGATGGAAAAAGTATCTTTTTACTTACGGGAAAATCGTTCGCACTAATTCTCTTAAGGTTTTCACATTTATTTACTTGTTCAATGCCATAGCTACCGGGCAAAGCGTAGATCTTTTGCACTTTCGAACTCTGCGATAACTTCCAGCAAATTGCATGCTCCCGTCCACCACTACCGATTACTAATACTTGCCTTCCGGGCATCGTAAATTAAACAATAAATCTGCAGGTATAAATCTGTACGTTATTTAATTTAATACACAAATAAGGCAAAAGCAGTAGCAAGTGTTAAAATTGTTCTACTTTTGACAATATAAAATAACACTGAACCCACGTGTTCAAAGAACCCGTTATTTTGACACCCCACGAAGCAACCAACCAAATTCGATTGAAAGCACACGGCTAACTGAATTTAAATCTACTGCCAGCTTTTAATAGACTCTTCAATCTCCGCAGCGATAATAATCAAACCCACACTTCATTTAAACCGAATTGTCGGAAAGCGGGTCTCTCGGTTTCTCTCTAGAGATGATACTTATCAAGTGGATAAAAGTATAAAAAATTCAGTAAAGAAATAGGTATATGTAATCTACGCAAGTACACATACACAATTTTACTATAATCACAACCGTTTGAGCTTCAGGGCTTATCTGGAAAGATTTGTCGTGTCTCTGTTCTAAAAGAGTAGAACAGGGTATTCCTTCAAAACCTTAATATTTGATCGTATAAAATAGTAAGTACCTACATAAAAACGATAAAAAACTATCGTAGTAAGTTCTCTCCCTTGGTTTTCAGGTATAGATACATTTGAAATGTTTTGTATGTAGCTTCTCGGTTCGATAAAGATATCTTTAACATGACGTTTGACCGCAAGAAAAAACCGAAACCGTCTTGGTGGCTATCGGATTTTCTGTTATTATATAGGAAAAACATTTGCGAGTCCGGAACGACTTCTCATCTTTTCGACGATGACTGCGCTCTCTTAAGTAGCGAGCTGTAATTTTTAATAATTGCAAATCACTAGCAGATAACAAGTTCGAATTAAGACAAACTGACCAACTCAGCATCCTGACAAATATGTATCGTAGGCAAAAATGACAGACGAAAATGAAAAATTTTTGAACTTCAGCGAGTGTAAACGTGATCTAATGAGAGGATCCTGTACCCTCGAATGTCTTCACATTAAAAAATCGATAGTGGACAAACTTCAAACTGGAAAGATCGGCTAGTTTTGCTATGATCAAAGAAGTTCGTCGAAACCCGATTTAAAAAGCAATAGAGACTAAAATTCCAGCCATCGTTCTAAGAAAGGACAGAAAGAAAAATAATTGGATCACTCAAATGAAAAAACAACAGCAAACTTATGTGTGCGCCACATAGGATGTAGTTGTCATCTACTTCGTTGTCCCTTTGGATTAGTGTCGTATTGGTGAGTTTAAGGTAACATAGGTATATGGTATAAGCCGGATTATGCGGGCTTTTCAAACGAAATCGGCATCGCTATACCGACGATCCACTTCGCTGTTGAAACATCTTCTCCATTCTCCGCCGATGCAAACGCGACCGAAATCTATCCAAAAAAACTTTTCTCTCTTCCGCCCTAGAGCATTTTCAGCCGCTTTTCTCATAAAGCAAGATTGGTGTCTTGTATTATGTCCTTCTGGTTGCTCGAGAGAGGGCTTAACTACTCAATTGCCTTTTAAGCCCACAGAAGCAGCTATAAGAAAAGAGTGATTTATTGTATGATTTCCATGTTGGTGTCGTTGTCAGAGTTGATAAAGTCTGAAAGTTGAAGTTGTCCTATCTTTCTTTGTCGATAGTATTTGTATAGCTTGTTTTTCTTTCGTTGACAGCTAAACACTTCTCTGCCACTTCTGATTCAATAATCGCAAAAAATCGTTGTGTTCTTTTCATTACGTCAATAGGAGTAGCTGAACAGACTTTTAAAAGCTGATGCCTCTTGAGTTGACTTGTGAGTTTCAAACAATTTTTTCAAGTAGTGCCATTGTAAAAAAGAATAATCTGTTCCGGAATCCGGGTTCTTTTAGTAGAAAATCTTTCATGACATTGAAAATGGATGATATTTGTATAAATATTTGATATATTGTACAATACTTAAACTTAAATTTCGAGTTGCAATAATTTGTTTTCTTTTAAATGTCCTCATGCATATCGTAATATATAACATTCTTATAAGTATCAGTGCTTGGACACCATCTGTGACTCGGAATCATGTGAAAAGTGTTCTCTTCGTCGTCAAAAGACTTTCCTCCATCGTTATTGGCATGTCTTAAATAACTTTGTACTTGTTCTTTGATTGTAAAGAGACTTCCAGTATTGGACTATGTACCAGAAAATACGATGGTGTATCAATCATGCGGTTGCATCGACAGACCATGTTCACCAATTTTCAAACTAGTTCTAATATGATGCAGCATACATTTTTCGACAGGGAAAGAATATAATGGCACTTTTCAAATTGTAAGTATTGCTTCTGGTCATTGAAAATGTGGCCTGTACATGAGATTATTGGAAGAGGATTCGTTTTTAAAATTACATACGATCTCGAAGTATCTTCTTCTGAGCAAAAAACAAAAATAAATAAATAATGATGGATGCCAAGCACTGGAGAGTCATACAGAGCATAAAAACTAACAGTGTGCATCTATATATGCCCATAAGTGGCAGATAACTGAACCACCTAAAGGAAACGATATACAAGCAAAGCCATCTACCACATCCTTGTTGTGCGACTTACTATCAGAAACCATTAGAAGGAAACGAAGGCGATTTCAAAAACCGCTTATGCCGACAACATCGCCTAAAATAAGTACCACAATTGCAGGGTATCCTGCAGCAGACTTAAAGTATTTCGGACACGACTCATACCGGAAGCTTGGGTAAAAAAGACAAAACAAAGACCTTTCGAAACAAGTCTTATACTTAAAATTACTATTTACACTTCTGAAAAGTTTCTCATAGAGCTGAAAGTCCCATCAATTCTATGATATTGTTAATTATCTGACTTGTTATCTAAAACTTACTTAGCATAATACCTAAAAAAATACACAACATTATATAATGAAGAGTTGATTGTTAACAATTAACAATCATGTAGTTTTGCTTGCTTTGCTAATGCCGCTATTCCCAAACTAAATCAACCGATGTCACTGGAGTTATACTGTTGCTGGGCTATTCTTCTTGACATTGGCAAACAAAAGCCAAACAAGGATGACGATGTTGATGTTGTCCCTATGTACGTATTGCGTGAACTCAACCACGATGCCCCCTTTACCGCTCACGTTACCCCCTTCCGTTACGTTCCCTACTCCTACCTTCGCCTTTTCGTTCCTCACCCACATCTCATTCTAACAAAACTGCATTACCACGCGAGTTATGTTTGATATACATTATCTTAATTAAGAACACAGAGTTAAGTTTTAGCAATGTTTTATTTAATTTATACTGAGAGAAAACGATGTCTCTCGTCTTATGGTTTACTTACAACAACGCTCGATCTTTTGAGTCACCTATAATTTATACTTTATGATTTACACTTTAGGCTTATCTGCTAGTATTGAGACTGAGTTGATTTTATGATACGACTTCTTTTGTTTACATTATTATGGTTATTATGATTGTCTATTTTGTATTCGTTTTATGATACGTCAGCAATATTAATGTTTGCATTAAGTGGTTTCCGTTTAGGATGAGTGTTTATTTTATATTAAAAATACAATCTGGGTCATTAATATTCATGATAAAAATATCGATTTTACTGCAGCAGCAGTCATAGGAACTGCTGTGTTTGTGTTATTGCTTGGGTGGTCTGACTGTATCATAACTCGCGCGCTATCCCTTCTGCTATCTGTCGCTTTTCGGAATTTATTTAGAAAATTAAAAATACAAGTTTATTCATCTAAATCTATACTGTCCCCTTCAAAATAACCCCCATCGACTGCGACACACTTATGCCAGCGCTTAATCTTATCCTCGAAACATTTCTTATATTCGGTTTTCGGTATGTCCATCAGTGCTTCCTGCGATTTTTCCATTACTTCCTCCCGACTGCTGAAACGCGTTCCCCGTAGTTGGAACCAAATCAGGTGAATTCGGTGGCTGTTGGATGGCATTTGTTGCATTCACCCAGTCACTTAATGTTTTGAAAAATAGAACGAGCCCTGCAAAGTTAAACAGCTTTCTACATGTTAGTGTAAGTATGATATGTTCATTAGATGACGTGTTAAATAGTACCAGTTAACACATGGGCTGAAAAGTCCGTTTCTAACAGAGGGCACCACTTGAATTAAATCCATACCATTTTCAGTTAGTACCAACCTTCAAAAGATACGGGTATAAATTCGACAGCTGTCGAACACTTAGTTCTCGAGATATAACGTTTTGAATGAAGCAACTTTTGTTATTGTGAAAAAAAAAATGGATTCAAAGCAATTTCGTGTGTTGATTTATCATTGCTTTTTAATGGGAAAAAATGTAGTAGATGCAAAGAAATGGCTTGATAAGTGTTACCCGGACTCTCCACCAGCCGAACGAACCATTCGCAAGTGGATTGAAAAATTTAAAAGTGGTCATACAAGCACCGAAGATGATGCACGCAGTGGACGTCCAAAAGAGGCTGTTTCAGATGAAAACATCAAAAAAGTCCACGAAATGATTACGAATGACCGTAAAGTGAAGTTGACGAGATAGCTGAGGCTCTGAAGATATCAAAAGAGCGATGCAGATGAGTGTTTAAAGCTTTTCAACTGCAATAAAGCCGAATTTTTGCGTCGGTATGTGACAATGGATGAAACTTAGCTCCATCACTTCACACCAGAGTCAAGTCGGCAGTCAGCTGAGTGGCGAGCAGGCGAAGAACCTCGTCCAAAACGACCAAAAACTCAGCAGTCGGCTGGCAAGGTTATGGCATCCGTATTTTGGGATACACATGGAATAATTTTCATCGACTATCTCCAAAAGGGGCAGACTATCAACAGCGACTATTACTTTGCGTTGTTGGAGCGTTTGAAGGACGAAATCGCAGAAAAACGACCGCATTTGAAGAAAAAGAAAGTGCTGTTTCATCAAGACAATGCACCGTGTCACAAGTCGATGAAAACGATGGCAAAATTGAATGAATTCGGCTTAGAATTGCTTCCCCACCCACCCTATTCTCCATATTTGGCCCCCAGCGACTATTTCCTGTTCGCAGACCTCAAAAAAGAATGCTCGCCGGAAAGAGATTTAAGACCGATGAAGAAGTAATCGCCGAAACAGAGGCCTATTTTGAGGCTAAACCGAAATCGTACTACAAAACTGGTATCGAAAGATTGAAAAATCGTTTCAATCAGTGTATCACCCTCGAAGGCAACTATATTGATAAATAAAGTTGAATTTTGCAAAAAAAATAAACGGACTTTTCAGCCCATGTGTTAAAACAATCTTGTACCTACTTCATAGTACAAATATCAATAATTTTTCCATAGAAAAAACAAACCATTCCTTCCAACACACAAATGCATTTGCTTATCAAATCCACATTATTTTACGAAAACATGTTATCAACCATTCCAAATATAAAAATGTTTTCAACTGGTATGAGAATATTGATTTAGTTAATTCGAATCTGTCTGTAGGAGGTCAGGCTAAACTGATAACCCCTCGCATGGGGTATTAATTGTATATATTACAACGTCAATACGAAAAATCTATTGTAAGATATTGTTTTCGAATCAATCAAAACACAGATTTTGGTTTTGTTATTTCTTGTTTTAAACACAACTTAAAACATCATATTCTGGCAATATAAAGAGCTTCTTTGATATGCACGACTTTTATATGCGGTAAAGTTATCTTAATATACATTTTAGACTGATGGAAATACAAAACAACACCAGTAGCATAAAAAACTTTTAAGAGGTGGATGGTCTTTAAAAAACGATCTACCTGCACACGCTTCAAGAAGTGGAAAGAAAACTTGGGTACAGGTATTTGATTGTTTGGCATCGACGGTAAAAAAATTATGCAAGCAAGTTCAAATTCGTCCGTATATTACTCATATAACTGCAAGGATGTAAAAAGTATGAAAAATGCTTTATCGATCCGTTACAAAACTAGCTATTAAAACGGTTTTTGAAAGGAAGATTCAAAATCCCTACATAGCTTTTAGCTACACAGAGCTTAGAGGTGGAATAACTATGTGAAACGGGGACTCTAAATCGACCTTGGAAATTGACGGTCTTTGGCTTTGAGTTTTATCATAGATAACTAATTTCTTTAGACTAAACATTCCGCGTCGAAAACCTCCAAGGCATTATCGGTTTTCTAGCAGAGTGAGTTTTCGGTAAGTCATGGGCACTGCTTTGATAAGAAAAATATATCCTATTAGTCGGTTGGTTGAATCGGTTTAGACGCACTAACAAACGTCTACACAGGCCGGACTAAACAAACTTCAAAGACACGCCTATGTGTGAACTACGGGTGCAATAAGAGAGAACACCATCCACCGTAACATCAAAAGTTCTACTGAACCACCCACCTCCTCATCACTACATACAGAAAGATGCTTTGACAAACGCCGCCATGCTTATCTAAGTGGATAAGAATAACTCCAAAATAGTTCACCCTGAGCTTTTACTAGAAGCACAGACAAGAGATATATACAGGTGTAAAATATGGTGTACAACAAGTTTAAATCCGTTGTTGGCTCCACTTGTTCTGTTTTTCGTTTATTCTATGATCATTTAGGTATTATGTCGAAAAAATGCTCAATAACGAACCACATCGTACCAACCCCAACATTTATTTTGCTTACTTTTTGTATCTGGTACTATTCTGCATTCAGACTGATGATAGTGAAAGTTTAAGTGGATTTTTGCCTTTCTTTATCTGTCGGAACGCAACAAGTATAAGGGAACTGACAAAGCTAAATACAAAACACTTTGGCGAAAGCGTTGAATTTCCTTAATTAATTTTTCGTATGCAGTGCTAATCATAGATTAGCTAACATAGATGGCAAACTTTACAGTTATTGGAAAATCAGAATCGGTTTTCTACTGATTGCCTCTACCGTGTGACCCTGTCTGTGAATACGTGCGAATTGTCCTCAATTGCAATTTCCCTCCCTTTTTACCCAAAACCCGTCCATTTTACTCGAAAAAAGCCATCCACATGGTAATTTAGTTACAGTTTGTCTGCACGAAATTAGGGGTTTGCAAAATTTTAGTAGAGTTTGACATCTAGGTTAGTTAATCTATGGTGCAAATCAAGTTCTGATAACGCATGGTTATGGTTGCGGATGCATATTAAGAATTTTTTTGGGTTTAAGCATTCTGCTTTTTTTGTACTTTTCAACTTCCTCGAAATGTTTTAAACTAAACAATACGGGTACCGTGTTAAGTGTGGCGTAAATTCTTGGGGCGCCGACCCACACGAACATTTAGGCAGCTTCTTTTTAAAAAATGGCGTGACGTTGTAATTTTAAAGAGGAAATACGTACGAAAAAAATTGTATATATGTGAAATTCATTTTGAAAAAGTTTTGGTGTCGATTCAGAAATTAAAAAAAAGGTTCTGCTCCATCAATAAATGAATTATGTTTCAAATGGGATTGATAGTTTAAATCATAAAACCTATGCTTCTAAAAAAATGAGTCTGCCATCGATTTAAGTCTTGAAAAATTTGAAACCTTTTCAGATGCTTGTTTGAAGAAACCATCATATACCTACCTACTAACATTTTTGACGACAAAGACGTTCAGATTATAAATCTGAAATTTTTAAATTAAACAAAAAAATATATGATTTGGAAAAGTATATTAAACAAATGCGAAAAACAAATAATTTAAAACAAATCGCTTTAAGGCGTAGATTAAAAACATTAAAAATAGAAAGTTTGACAAATAAGATCAGAAAAAAGACCGCCTCAAAAAATTTGGATAATTTAATTGATTCATTCGTTGTCGGTAACGAAAATACTGCTCTACACACATTTTGGTGCCTAGGATTTAAGTCCTGTTTTTAAGTATATCTAATAAGATGATTTCAAAAATGTTAATGTTAATGTTTGTATCCAGTGTCTTGATTTTGCTCTACTGTCCCAGAGACAAATAAAAAAATTGATATTTTGTATAGCCACTTTGTTGACCAAAAAATTAACCATCACTTAACAATCGACACAGATCAACCATTTATGTTCGACATATTTCGTTTTCTGCAATAGAACTGAAATTACTTGATATTCTTCTTTCATACAAGTAGAGTTGGCAATTGGAATAGCTGCATGTTTATTGCCATTATGTAAAAAGACAGCCTTGAGACTTATTTTACTGCTGTGAATAAAGAGACGCTAATCACCAGAATTTCACCAGAAAATTGTAATAAGTTTTGTTCTCTTGTGCGATAGAAAGCAATTCGCACATCAAAGGCTAGGCAATTTTTTTCTTTTAACCTTGAATTAACCTTGAGCTACTAGCAGCTCAGTACGTTCCTTTGAAAGATCTAAGTCTCTGATGAGATCATTAAGCTTGTTTTGTGAAAATGTTTTAGGTTTCGATGTTTCAACAGAGCATTTAAAGTCATCACTTACTGGAGAAGCTCTAGATCCTTCAATCTCTTTCTCTTGACATTGTGGGAGCTGATAAAAAACTGGTATGAATGAGGAATTGTTCTTATTTCTGAAGAAATATTAGGATATTTCCATTTGTGGCGATGGTTTTTGTTCATGCCCACTATTCTTGTCATACAGAAGTAACAGTCGTTATGATTTTTTTGTTCTTGCCAAATCATGGGTACTCCAAATTTCAAAGATTTACGTGCGCCTTTTTCCCAGTTTCCCAAATGTTTAGTGCACATTTTACATACACTATGAGGCGCCCACGCTTTACCGTGATGGCAAATTTCAATATTGAAGTAAGCAAAATATAAGCGGATCACAGTGTTTTTTTTATTTAATTTTCGCTGATCTTTGAAAATATTGTATATTCTCCACAAATGTAACAAAAGTTACCAGGGACGTTAACACAACGTCTTAACTTACTAGCCATTATGAAATAATTAGATTTATTTTATCAGTGTTATTGCGAAATCGAATTAAGCTTAACACAAACTGAACTGCAAGAAAAGTCTCTATAGCAGTGCGTTTACAGAAGCTTAAAACTGCGAGGCGTCAACGCTGATATGCAAGAGGATAACGGATAACGGACTCAAGAAGTGTGAAGTAAATGCGTACTGGAACGGCCTCGCCGCACTGCAAGTAGCGGTTCCCATTAGAAAGCATTACCGAAATCAAGCAGTGTTGGGCGCGGTAAGAACCAAGATGGAGGAATTATATGCGAGTGAATATATGAAGCCTTTGCCAAGATTCTTTTAATTAATAATAAAACATACTCTAATGAGGAAAATGGATTTCTCAAAATTTGTATTTTAAAAATGCTGCGTTTTATAATTTTATGAGAAAAATTCTTGATTTCCATTTCCCTTATCCCACTTCTCTACGGGTTTTCAAGTAGAAGTTTTAACAAAAATCAAAGAAAAAGTTGATCAGCTGCCTGAAATAAGTAAAAATGTAGTACTAATTTTTGACGAAATCTCTATCGAAGAAAATATAACATATAATAATTTTAAGGACAGAATTGATGGCTTTATTGACTATGGTAATGGAAAGAGGACTAATAAGAGGAAAAACTATTTCTGTTTTCATAATAATTCCCCTTTTAAATATATATATTTAAAACTATATTGTTGGCTCGACATCCTATCCGGTTTTAGAACTAAAAGAATAGATCATCATCAAATGCTTAGATGTTTGTGAAAAACTTGAATTATTTGTGCGAGCACTTACATGTTACCAAGGCTCAACATACCGAAGCTTATTTTTAAAACTTGGACATAAAGGAGAGCAAGATAGTATTCAAAATACCATTTATAACTGGTTTGTTTACGAAGGCAAAAAGATCTATCTCTGTTTTGATGTAAATCATTTAGTGAAATCCATTAGAACAAATTTGATATCTTCTGACTTTTGTCTTTCTAATGGAGATATTATTAGCTGGAACGTATTAAGGGAATTATATGCTATTGATTCTTAAAACCTTGTAAGAGCTTGTCCAAAAATCAGCCAAGCACATGTGGACCCTACAAATTTTCAAAAAATGGCTGTAGGTTTAACAACACAAGTATTTTTACATAGTGTTTCTTCAGCCATAATATAAATGTTGGAAGCCTCGGTTGTTTTTTTCAAAAAAAGTAGAGAGTAAAGCCAAATCTACGTCAATTAAAAAAAAATAATAAAATGTTTGACATTTTAAATGGGCATCCACTATTAGTAAGAACAGCATAAGAAATGAAAGTTATTTTCTTTCTTAAAACTACAAGAAAACAACAGTTCATTGCCTTAAAAGGATGGTAATGACCATTACATCTTTTCTCTCTTTGGCTGATGACCATTTTACGGAACACTCAAATTTTTATTCTTTTTACTTAAATAAAATGAGCCAAGATTCCCTAGAAATTTTTTTTTTCAAATGTTCGTACCCGAAACGCAAATAAAAGAAATCCTAATCTTTTCCAGCTTCAATCAATTAATGCCAAAATTACTTCACTCAATCTACTACAATATTTACATCAAATTTCGCTTATTGTGAAAAAGACTTTGATGAATTACTTGATGTTGCCTGGTCTGCGATTATGAGTACAACAGCCTTACAGTGACACGCCAGGTTTTGTCAAATTAGTTGGACAGCCATCTGTTTTAATGACTTTCAAAAGTGTGTCTATTCGATACTTCTCATGGTACTGATATTATAAGCTGTTTAAGACCATGAACGAGCCCTGTCAATATAGTGCTCATTGATTGAAACGGATAAAACGCTAACCGATAACTCGGAATTTCTTATTCATCACAAGGCATACTTAAATTCAGAAACTGACTTTGGAAAATTATTTCCGTTTTCGAAAATTTTTTTGGAAATTTGCAAACTTCACAAAAATGTTTTTGAAAATATATATCGCAATAGCCCAGAAACTATTAACATAAATCACAAATAGTATCTATGCGCATTAAAGAAACAGATTTGTTTTGTTCTGAATGGTTTAAAGACTCAATTTGTGGTGAGCATCAGTTAAAAATACATTCTTTCATGATCCCTGTGTTGTTAAGTAAAAATTGTATTTGGACTAGCACATATACCAAAAACTTTGCCCAAAAAGGTAAAACTCAAAAGAAACGACTTAAAAATTAAATGAACGACTGGAGATTCCCGGTGTCGTAAATGAAAGCTACAGTAATGTATCGCTAATCCGAACCACCTTTAATACGAATATCGCTCTGATTCGAATCTCAATTTCCTCTCATTGTGTACTCTGCAATCCGAACCTGCCCCAATTTTTGTACGCTGTAATCCGGTAATCTGGTTTTTACAGTAATTTTTTTAATTGATACTTTTGTCGTTAGTTGACATTCTCATTGTTTAATCTTGCTTCCCTTCTTTTGCATGCATTGGGGTCTAGTTCTTGCCAGTTTGGTACGTGTTCATACGTTTAGTCAAGGTAGTACTCAACAGTTTTTATTGGTTAGTACAATCTTGATAAGAAATGGCCAATAAAAGGAAGCATATGTTAATATTGCATTTAATTAAATTTTAAGCAGCAAGAAATATTGTTTTTTTTTTTTTTTTTTTTTTTTTTTTTTTTTTTTGATTAAATAATCAGCTACTGTTTTCCTTATGTGTACCCCTTTCCAATAATTGGTTCGGATTAGCGAGATATTAATGTATATCCATTCCATGTATGTACATAGTACCCTTAGAATATAAACCAGTTTTTCTGATACAAAACAAAACCATTTGAAGCACCAAGAGCGGTATAACAACAATATCCACATCACACAAGATCAAGTCAAACACACAAAGGAAATTGGTAAAAAAGAAAATTTTTTGTTCGATTCAAACACCAATTTTTGATTTCCTTCATGTTGCAGGCATTTCATACGAGGTATTGTGTGGTAGATGCTGGTTTTTGGATTTGTGGATACTGGTTTCAAATTGTTTGTGTGACATGCTTTTGCTCTACCATTCTAAATCTATATATTTCTCTTGTCTGTTGTTTGGTGCAAGCTAATGTATTAGGGTTAAAAACCAATTTTATTTACATATAGCAACAATACTGTTCAGGGAACACCAATGTCAGCACTTAATTCAGAGAGCGAACAAACCTAACCGCAACAAAATGCAATCACTGTCACAACACAAACAAGATATCTATCAAAACAAGGGATTAATCAGACGTTCCCATAGCTAGAACATATGTAGATATGTAATGTGCTTAGAGGATTTTAATAGATACATACATATGCTTATGATGATCATGTACAATTCATAAAAACAAATGACAAAATTTATACTACAGATCAGTTATGGAGCAATATTGTTCCATTATGAACTACATGGATGGAATGTACATAATTACGTACTTTATGCTGACTGCTTAGGATCTGTTTGGTTTGAACGTTTCTGATAACCAAAATCCCCGCAATGAAAACTTTATTAACTATCGTTCATATGTAAATCCATAGATGGAAATGATTCCAAAGATAGAAAAAGTCTTTTTACTTACGGGAAAATCGTTCGCACTAATTCTCTTAAGGTTTTCACATTTATTTACTTGTTCAATGCCATAGCTACCGGGCAAAGCGTAGATCTTTTGCACTTTCGAACTCTGCGACAACTTCCAGCAAATTGCATGCTCCCGTCCACCACTACCGATTACTAATACTTGCCTTCCGGGCATTGTAAATTAAACAATAAGTCTGCACGTATATATCTGTACGTTATTTAATTTAAAACACAAATAAGGCAAAAGCAGTAGCAAGTGTTAAAATTGTTTACTACTTTTGACAATATAAAATAACACTGAACCCACGTGTTCAAAGAACCCGTTATATTGACACCCCACGAAGCAACAAACCAAATTCGATTGAAAGCACTAAGCTAACTGAATTTAAATCTACTGCCAGCTTTTAATAGAATCTTCAATCTCCACAGCGACAGAAATCAAACCCACACTTCATTTAAAACGAATTGTCAGAAAGCGGGTCTCTCGGTTTCTCTCTAGAGATGATACTTATGTGTTTGTGTGGATAAAATGTATAAGAAATTCAGTAAAAAAAAGTATATGAAATATACGCAAGTACCCATACACAATTTTACTTTAATCACAACGCTGGAGAGATTTGTTGTGTCTCTATTCTAAAAGAGTAGAACAGGGTATTCCTTCAAAAGCTTAGTATTTAAAATAGTAAGTACCTACATAAAAACGATAAAAAAAACTATCGTAATAAGTTCTTTCCCTTGGTTTTCAGTTATAGATACATTTGAAATGTTTTGTATGTCGCTTCTCGGTTCGATAATCTATATCTGTAACATGACGTTTAACCGCAAAAAAAACAAAACCGAAATTTTGCAAGTCCAAAACGTCTTCTCATCTTTTCGACGATAACTGCGTTCTCATAAGTAGCGAGCTGTAATTTTTAATAATTGCGAATCACTAGCAGATAACAAGTTCGAATTAACGCTAAACCGACAAACTCAGCATCCTGACAACTATGTATTGTAGGTATTTAGAATGAGTCATAGCGCCAAATTGTAAACAATTTAATTTAAATGAATTAAATTGAATAAAGGATGTCGCACAAAGAGGTAGCCTAGGGTGGCTTAAATGGCACAATAACTTCGCAGTATTTTGTGACATATTTGTATATTTAGCCTAAGCTTAAAGGTTTCTTATAGGCGACAGTCATTCTTCCGGCTTTAATATACATCGCAATACAGATTATACATGTACGAAGGCAAAATGACAAAGACGAAAATGAAAAATTTTCAAACTTCAGCGAGTATAAACGTGATCTAATAAGAAGATACCGTAGTTTTGAAAGTCTCCACATTAAAAAATCGGTAGTGGACAAACTTCAAACTGGGAAGATCGGCTAGTTTTGCTATGATCAAAGAAGTTCGTCGAAACCCGATTTAATATAAAAAGCAATAGAGACTAAAATTCTAGCCGTTGTTCCAAGAAGAGACAAAAAGAAAGATAATTGGATCACTCAAATGAAAAAACAACAGGAAACTTTTGTGTGTGCCACATAGGATTTATTTGTGTTTTATGTACTTCGATTTCCTTTGGATTTTAGTCGAAAACATTCCTTGTCGGAGCGCTGGTGCATATGCGTTTCAGGTAACGTAGGTATATAAACCGGATTATGTGGGCTTTTGAAATGAAATCGGCATCGCTGTACCGACCATCCAATTCGCTGTTGAAACGTCTTCTCCATTCTCCGCCGATGCAAATGCGACCAAAAACTATCCAAAGAACTTTTCTCTCGAAGCGCCCGAGGGCATTTTCATCCGCTTTTCTCAGTGTTCAAACTTTTGTGCCATTAATCAGGATTAAGATAATCAGTCTCTTGTATAATGTCTTTCTGGTTGCTGGAGAGAGGGCTTTACTACGCAATTGCGTTCTAACCCCAAAGAAGCAGCGATTAGAAAAGAGTAATTCATTGGATGATTTTCATGCTGTTGTTCTTTGATTGTAAAGAGACTTCCCAGTATTGGAATATGTACCGGAAAATAAGATGGTGTATCAATCATGCGGTTGCATCGACAGACCATGAATGCTGAGTAGAGATTACTCTCTTTGATCTCTCCAAACCCCCTCCTTTCTTCTTAACTTTCACCCATGTTCGAACTTTTCCCTAGTTCTAAGGTGATGCAAGATATATTCTTCGACGGGGAAAGAATATAATGAGACTTGGTAACTTTTTAAGCGGGCTTCAGATACGATTTAAGTCTGGTCGTTGAATTCTTTTTCCCAACTTGTCGTGATACATAGTCACAAGAAAATGTGGCCTGTACATGAGATTATTGAAAGAGGATTCGTTTCCAAATTACATACAATCTCAGAGTATCTTTTTATACAGAGCATAAAAACCAACAGTATGCATCTAACTATGCCCATTAGTGGCAGATTACTGAATTGCCTAAAGGAAATGAGATACAAGCAAAGTCATTTACCGCATCCTTGTTGTGCGGCTTACTATCAGAAACAATTAGAAGAAAACGAACAAACCGCTTATGCCGGTAACATCGCCTAAAATAAGTGAGGGCTAGAGTACCACAATTGCAGGGTATCCTGCAGCATGCTAAAAGTATGTATTTCGGACACGAATCATTCAGGAAGCCTGGGTAAAAAAAAACCCAAAACAATTAGCTTTCGAAACACGTCTTATAATTAAAATTACTATTTACGCTTCTGAAAAGATGCTCACAGAACTGCAAATACTATCAAGTCTATGATATTGTTAATTATCTTACGAATATAACCCAAGTTTACTGTCTTAAGTTATTGATATCCAGGTGTGTTAAGTGCTGCACGACTGATGACACGTACTGGGGATACTCTACTACAGAGGTAATCCCCATGTAAATTGTCATTTACATTTCGCCACACTTATGCGAAACCATCTATGACTCTATGTGTCTGTACTCGGGTCTATAGTACGGACACGGAATGAACCGTCGTTATTCCAGGGGCGAAATATGTATTTTGTCCAGCCCTTACAAATAAAACACAACTTATTTAAATAATATCTTATCGATGGCAGCACTTTTACCAATAGGTAATTGATCAGAGAATTCAGAGATATCACCAACCCAAAACACAGAACTATGTAGTTGTGCGACACTATACAGTTTAAAGGGCATATCTCCTTCAAGAGGACTGTCACTTATATTATTACCAAATCCTCGACTAGACCCTTATATATGGTACATACATATGTGTGCTCCAATTCATATAAAAAATTTAGGATATTCATTTATTCATTTCACTACCTACTGCTTCCCAGCAAAACCAAATAAAAAAAAAAAAAACATTAAAATATAACTTGTTCTATATAATTTATATTAATTAAATGAAGATTATTTAATACTTATTCATATATACGTATGTTGTATATTCACCCAGCCACTTAATGTTTTGAAAAATAGAACGAGGCCTACAAACTTGAACAACTTTCTACATGTTAGTGTATGATATGTTCATTAGATGACGTGTTAAATAGTACCAATTAAAACAATCTTGTACCTACTTCATAGTACAAATATCAATAATTTTTCCATAGAAAAAACAAACCATTCCTTCCAACACACAAATGCATTTGCTTATCAAATCCACATTATTTTACGAAAACATGTTATCAACCATTCCAAATATAAAAATGTTTTCAACTGGTATGAGAATATTGATTTAGTTAATTCGAATCTGTCTGTAGGAGGTCAGGCTATACTGATAACCCCTCGCATGGGGTATTAATTGTATATATTACAACGTCAATACGAAAAATCTATTGTAAGATATTGTTTTCGAATCAATCAAAACACAGATTTTGGTTTTGTTATTTCTTGTTTTAAACACAACTTAAAACATCATATTCTGGCAATATAAAGAGCTTCTTTGATATGCACGACTTTTATATGCGGTAAAGTTATCTTAATATACATTTTAGACTGATGGAAATACAAAACAACACCAGTAGCATAAAAAACTTTTAAGAGGTGGATGGTCTTTAAAAAACGATCTACCTGCACACGCTTCAAGAAGTGGAAAGAAAACTTGGGTACAGGTATTTGATTGTTTGGCATCGACGGTAAAAAAATTATGCAAGCAAGTTCAAATTCGTCCGTATATTACTCATATAACTGCAAGGATGTAAAAAGTATAAAAAATGCTTTATCGATCCGTTACAAAACTAGCAATTAAAACGGTTTTTGAAAGGAAGATTCAAAATCCCTACATAGCTTTTAGTTACACAGAGCTTAGAGGTGGAATAACTATGTGAAACGGAGACTCTAAATCGACCTTGGAAATTGACGGTCTTTGGTTTTGAGTTTTATCATAGATAACAAATTTCTTTAGACTAAACATTCCGCGTCGAAAACCTCCAAGGCATTATCGGCTTTCTAGCAGAGTAAATGAGTTTTCGTTAAGCCATGGGCACTGCTTTGATAAGACCAATATATCTTATTAGTCGGTTGGTTGAATCGGTTTAGTGGAGGAAACTTTCATTAAGTAAAATTACATGACTGGTGATTTTACGAGACTTTAAAGAACAGTCTGTCTTGGTTGCTCTAGACGCACTAACAAACGTCTACACAGGCCGGACTAAACAAACTTCAAATAAATTACGAATAATAATGTCGCGTTCGCGCTTTGACATACTTTATATACGCTTTATATCGAACTTACGATAACTTGCGTCAAAAGCATGAACTTGAAATTTTTCAATCCGGAATTTCGCTTCGGCGTTGAGCTGACAGATAAAGTATTGTTTCCTCAGATTTGTAATATATGAATTCGTTGCACGAGGTAGAGTATAAATATACTCTTCTTACTTTTATTAAAATTTAATTAGGAAATATAACTTCACAATGTATTTTAATAAATAAATAAAAGAAAAACAACAAACACATAGTTCAAATTACTATTTTGTGCAAGAAAAGAAAATAATCGCAAAACGATTTTACCCATTCGAAGTAAATACATTACATTATAACCTACCTTGTAGCTACAAATCGCATAAATCAACATATCGTGTAATGTCGGCTAATAGCGGGTAGTTGTCAAAAGCGCGATGAAGGGCTTTGATGTCGAGCTTACGATATTAACGATGAAAAGTGTCAGAAACGCCTGAGGTTACGTTTCGCGAATGCGCGAACGCGATATTGTGTTCACCCTGAGCTTTTACTAGAACTTAGAAGAAATGAACTATTAGGAGTTATTCTTGCAGACAACTGTCTGAAAAAGTAAAACTTCGACCACAACTTTAAGGTTACATTCTCTTAAATCCCTAGAGTGGTACATTGACGGATTCAAAACAGACGCAGGAGTAGGGACAGGTATATACGGAAAAACTACCTACTTGTTATCAACGCTTTTGAGATAACCTCAAGAACTGTCTAGGAATGCATTATAGTTCTTAAAGTCTATCTTATCTGGGTGCCAAGTCACAGTGGTTATGATGGTAATGAAAGAACAGGAGGATTGGCCAAAAAAAAAATTCGGCCTCAACATTAATGTTGCTACAACCATTCTGCGGGTTTCTAATTAACTCCATTAAAGCCATATAAATAACTCCCTAAAAACAAAGGCACTCCATTACTGGACGGAAACTTCAGTTTCAACCAATATATACTTGAATACTTGATATATTTCGAGAACAGAAATTGTAAGGTGGGATTAGTACTTTAGCAAAACAACGCACATATACATACACCAGCTCTTGTTAAAACTGAATCAAAAATATGGGAGTAGCCTTTAAGATGCCTGTATAGGGTATAAAGCAGAAAGCAAGGGTATGGTCAACGACCCAAAAGTAATATGGCACCTGTAAAGAACCTGTTTGCAGACATGTCAAAATAATATGGGTGAACCCGTTGATACAAGCAATCGTATCCTTATTTTTAACACACACCGCTTTTATGTGGCTGTTTTTCAGGGATTATCTTTGCAAACATAAATATGAGACTCCTCCGATCTGCATCTGCAGTGAAAACGTAGCACGTATTTTTCCAATGCCCACGTTATAAAATTGAAATATTTTGCAAAACAATCGCCTTCACCTAAAAATAGACTTAGCCATATGATTAGCAGTTTAGAAACCTAATCAGCGGTAAACTAAGCTGCGCCAAATATTCCCGCGATTTTTGACGCAAGAGGCCTATTTAATAGGAGTCTTTCTACTACTGAATTCATACATCTTTTTCCTGTAAACCAGACCAAGTTCCCAATTTTTGATATTCTGCTCTGATGTGAACCGTATTTCAGTGAGGGCGTTCTGCATCGACCGGAACAAATGGTAGTCAGAAGGGGCAAGGTCTGGGCTATAAGGCGGGTGGGGTAAGACTTCCAATCTACTGTTTTCCAAATAGTTCTTAACCGGAATAGCAACGTGGGGCCGAGAGTTGTCATGATGGAAAATTATTGCCTCGTGTCTGGTCGCATATTCCGGGTGTTTTTCGACTACTGCTCTCTTCAAACGGATTAATTGTGTTCGGTAGCGTTGTCCATTGATGGTTTCACCGGGTTTTAGCAGCTCATAATACAGCACACCCATCTGATCACACCAAATACAAAGCATTACCTTCGCGCCATGGATATTCGGCTTTGCCGTTGATTTGGTTTGTTGGCCGGGTTTCACATATGACTTTTGCGCTTGGGGTTGTCGTAATGGATCCATTTTTCATCACCAGTAACAATCCGATGCAAAAATGACTTCCTTTTGTGGCGGTCCAGCAGCATTTCGGACATGCAAAACCGCCTTTCGACGTCTCTCGGCTTGAGTTATGTGGAACCCAATTTCATTGCTTTTGAATATATCCAGCTGCTTTTAAACGTTTTGAAATGGCTGCTTGAGTGACACCCAAAGATTCTGCGGGCTCTTTTTGTGTTTGACAACAATCTTCAGAGTAATGCTTCCAGTTCTTCATCTTCAAACTTTTTTGGCTGCCCAGGACGTTCATCGTCTTCCAAGCCAAAATCACCATTTTTAAATTGTGCAAACCACTTTTGGCACGTTTGCCCAGCTATCGAATGTTCACCATAAACTTCCACCAAAATACGATGACTTTCGGGAGCAGTTTTCAGTAATGAAGAACTCCCCGCAATAACACTTTTTTAGGCACAAAGTTCGACATATTTGAGTGAAAAATTATGATTGTTGTATACGCTTCAAATGAATAACATATACTGAAATGATGTACAATGACAGTAGCTTTCCAACACATGTTCCAATGGAATAATAACAATGGAATAATACAAGTTATGCCATCTCTTAGCAATTAGCACGAATTAAGTTATAGACCCAATAGTCTATGTATTGTATATGTACAAAAGAGCATTGACTATAAAACTAATAGCAGTTTTCCATCAAACGTTCCAATTAGTTTAGCATAATCGATCGTCATTATCTATTAGTATACAGCATGCTAGACAAAGACCTCTGGTTCAAAAGAAAACCATTGGACTTAAACAACCAAAAGTATTTATTTTATGGGCTTTAACATTTCTTCAATGCGCACAAAGACATGTTCGTTAAATCGTCTTCTGTCTTTTGAAGGTGCAACTACAGCTTCTACGGACAATTTTGGTCGCCGTAAATTAGCAACCATTCAAAAACAAAATGTCTTATTCTTTTACAAACTTTGCTAAACGTACTTTAGAAATGAATATATTCAAGTTAATGCTTCTTGTAATACATACCTTGTTGTAGACAGAGAATGCAAAGATAATAGCCGAGATTTGGCACCATCCGTTCCAAATCCCCATCTTTGAAAGGCTGTCATTCTTCAAATTATTTATATGCCCATCAATAAACACAAGAAAGTGTTTGATTGCCAGTTTTCTTGGATAACTAATATAGATTATCTGCTGCTACTTATCATCAACCAATTCTTATAACAAAGTTTACAACTCGAGAGCACTTTAAGCTACATAAATAAGTAGTTTTTGCAAATAAACTTGTTGAAAGAAATTTAGACAAAGACCCAACAAAAGTTATACAACGGAACTAAAATTACTACATCTGACATACTTACTACTCTCTTATAAATGCATGCATTTTAGCCGTCGTTAATATAAGAGTTGCTTCACGTTTCCAACGAGCGCTAACTAAATTCGATGGAAAACTTAATAATAACAAATTTAAAATACACATTGTACATACACATCATTTTAACATTTAATTCCATTTATACAATTTTAGTAAAATTTATTTTCCACATTGGAATTATTTAGAAAAATAATTGTAATACCAAATCTGTACGCACCGCAACAGTTTGAAAGTTTACCTTCAATCACTATTCTATTCACTTTTCGAAGGAACGAAAACAGAAAACGAGGGCAGAACTTTTGATACAGAAATAATAATAGCATTCTGTTTTAATGCGGAGACTTTTTGTGTATAATTAAATTAGGAAAATAATAATAAAATAATATATAAATTGGAAAACAATAATCATAAAAAAAAAAATCATCGATCATCGCTGTGTTTGGGTGTCTATATGCTTTATCGCAGATACACTACCGCCGCATCTGAAATCCGGACGTCCCATCAGGACCTCTAGGCATACGTAGTACATTCTCGTTATACCGTATATTAACTCCACCCATTATCATCGATGACGTAGGGGAGTACATGTTAATTGGGAGACTATTACCACCGTTACTGCCACCACTTGCGCCAATACCAACTACAAAACTGACTGGCGAATTGGAATTATTCATTATCGCTGATGGTAATCGGGCATTTGACAATGATGTTCTACTGTTCATTTGTATAACCGTTAGTGCCTGTTGTTGTTGAAGTGATGGCTGTGAGCAAATGTTTGAAATATCCGCAGGAGACTTTAGATTCACTTTTGATATAACTGAAGGGTTAGCACCCGATGTCCTATAATCAATAAAAAATAAAAATGAAAGTATTAACTCTGAAATTTAAAATGAATAGGTACTCAGAAAAACTTACCCCATGTCATCTTCAGGATTCTTTGCTGAGCCTAATATCCTCAGTCTTGCTTCAGCATACTCCTGTTCCCGTTGCTGGAGAGTTTTTATCGGTTGTTTTGGTCTTATACCATTATCTCTGTTTGAACCAGAGTTCTGTTGTGCGGGCCTACGCAAAATTTTTACTGCTGGCATCGCTTGTGTAGTATAGTTTGATGATTTATATTCATTTTCGGTCTGTTGCATTACCATCATCATTGGAATACTATTTTGGAAGGACATTGCTGTTTCGCAAATATTATGCTCCTCTTGCTGATGTTCTAGCTGATTCTTGCTGGGCTCTTGCCGTTCTCTTTTGAGTTTGTCCAATTTGCTTTCAAGCTTTAAAACGCAATGAAAACAGGTAATTATTTTCAAAATTATGGATTTTGTTTCAAAAATTAGTTTAACGCAGACAAATATATACTCCTAGAAGGACCGCAGAAAACTATTTCTTACTGTTGAATCGAATCACATTAATTTTAATTAATTCAATAGATACACATTCTTTGAACCTAAATTCTAAAACTCGGCACGTTTCTGTATGTACATATGTACTCACAAATAGCATACCAGCATGGGTATAATGGCGATTTCCCAATTTTCTCTTATATGTACATTCTTTATTTACAAAATTGCGGCCAATAGTCAAAAACAGATAAAACAAAAGTATCGTAAGTTGATTATAAATTTCTGAATTGAGTTATTTGTAGTTTAACTATTTCAGATTAATTAAGATTTTAAAGAAGCACTTAGGAATATTTGATTTCATATGTAAAGTTCTAAGACAGCAAAAGAACAGATATATGTAGTTGGACAAATTTCATGGATAGAATAGCCCAACGTTTTCGGATAATTTAAACAAAATTTTAGAAGCGGGGCAACAATGCATCCCTGACGACTAATAAGCACAAGGAAAAGTAAGCAAATTTCTTTCTTGATTAACAGCAGAACCTAAGTACATGGTTAAATTTTTCGCACTTCAGCATGATGACTCCTTCTAAATAGATATCAGGAATTACGTCTGCCGTCGATTAATTCGAGAACCGTTATCTTCTAGCATCTTTCTCCAGTTAATAAGAGTTGCTTGTTGCTTATTGTTGCCTATAATAGCTCTATCATTGGGGAAAAGAAGAGAAGTAAAACAATAATGAAATACTGTGAGGAGATTTTATATTTAATGGCTGAATTCGCAACAACTTCCAGAAACATTGCGATCGCATATCTCGAACTCATTTTCAAGGTTTTTCTTTACAAATTGCATTAAGTGCTACAGGTTAGTTTCATCGACGCAAAGACACCGCAACTGATATGCAGATTTTTACCTGATCGCCTGTACAAAAATCTTGGTTTGATGAGGAAAACAAAATTTGATGCCTGATTACCATCGTTTGTCCGATTCACAAAAAATGAAACCTTCTAAACGGAGACAATTCAAGTAACATTAGTCTCCTTAATTATACGCGACAAAATGCCCGCAGTATTGTGTAAAAATCTGAAACCATTTGTAAACTTCCAGTGCTACTTTTATTTCAAAACCGCACATGACTTTATCTTTATAGATGAGCTATACAGGTACATATCTAGCTTTGGTATCTCTGCCAAAAAAAGCGATGTAAGGATGTATCCCGAGTGCGTAACTGTTTGTACTGAAATATCAAGGGCAATGTATTTGACAGTATAGAATATTTCAATTCTTAAATATGCAAAAAACAATAATTTTCCTTTACGTGTAGATACAATGTAACTCATGATGAATATACTGAACATTTGCTGTAAATTCTGGAACCTAAGTGTGAACTTAAGATGAACTTTCAGAAGCAGCAGCAAATACACGTGAAAGTTTTCATTGGGTAAAAATGCATAAAAATGTTGTTGCCATTAAAATTTAAAAAGAAAAAGCATTTAGAAACCAAAAGAGAAAGATCTTCACTATACGGTGGATCGTAAGTATGTAACTCAAAGTTCTTAGCAAAAATTATTTTGTTTGTTACTGTTACTTTGTTGAGGTTGATAAGTTTTGTACTGCCTATGTTTTTGGAAGCACCTTTCGCAAATAAAATACAATTTGACCACTTTTGATGGAATTGTTAGTTGGAAGGTAATTGAATACGTTTAAAATACAGAAAAAAATAATACTACCAAAATATGCCTAAAACTGACAGCGGCACATATTGACCCTACTGCATTTCAAAAGATGAACGTGAAGCTGGTTGCATAGGTTCTAAACAGATTTGTATCCTGTGGAATTGAAGCTTTAATAAAACTGAACAAATTTCCAGGCCATATAGCTCAATTTGCAAAATAGACAGCGTTTTGAATGGAAAACGATTATTGGAGGGTTGGGAGGATGGGGGTCGATGTTCTGCCACGTCCTCACTCGTGTCCCCTGGAAACTACGTGATTTAACTATAATTTGTCAAAAACATGTGATCAATTTTGTATTAATCAATGAAGGTATTACAATTTGTCACCTTCAAAGTAGTTTCCTTGAGAGCGTACACAGCGATTCCAACTATGCTGCCACTTTTCGTAGCAATGCTGGAAGCCAATTTCTAACATCGCCTTCAAAGCCTTGCTCGTAGTTTTTTACATTTTCTATCGTGCCGAACCCTTACTCTTAAGGTAAGTTTTGAATTTGGGGAATTAAAAAAGTCGCACGGAGCCAAGTCCGAATTCATTTAACAAAACCACTGATAAAAACATATTTCTTCTGGGATTGACTTGATTGAATCTATGGTAATCAGCCTGATTGGACCCTATCAGTGCAGATCCCATCCCACTTGTTCGCACCACTATATATTCGGCTGTTCCTTACTGCGTTGTCCCCGAGGCTCGAAATTGAGGATTTTCGATCGATCTTTATATAACTTAACACGAAATCGGTGATTTTCCCTGTGATTGTGCAAGACAACGCCTCCACGATCATCCGGTCATCCTTCATCCACATGATTTATTTGTCATTTCAGTGCACAAGTCGGCACATGACACCTTCCCATATTTCCCATGCACTCTGTGTTCCCATACCGAAATCTGCTGGTCCCAAACATTCCCTCACGATTGCGATGCTCCACATTAGAATAAGTTACGTGATAAGTCAAATTGTTAGTTTTTAAGTAGTCAGTTGTTGTTAAGTTACATCTGAATAAAGAGGGTAATCCTCCGAAAAAAAAACTTTTTATTTAAATGTTTTAACTGGCGCCTGAGCAGGGACCCAGAAATACAAGTCGCTAAAGTGAATGAGTTTATTTTCTTTTGGCATAATTGAATCGCGAGCTGTTAAAAGTCCTTAAGTAGCACAGACGTGTGTGGTGAAAGTGTAGCGGGAAAAGAAACAACACAAAGGCCCCCTAGTAGACGCAGGCAGATAATCCATCGCCCTACGGAAGAAAAGGGGACGGAAGAATCGTCAGCCGCACCACCATTAAATGTGAGAAACCAATGAATTTCCTCCATCCAAGAATATACTAAAGTGCAAAAGAGATCTACTATATTAAATTGAAGAATAACTTCCAAATAAGAAAATCATATTTAAACATATTTTATAAAAAAAATTAGTATTTTAAAAAAGTGAAAAGAAATTTAAATTTTAATTTTTAAGTGCCTACATATCAAAAATTAGATTTAAGATTATGTACAACAACTACATGAAACAAAAAAAAATTTTTTTTCAATTTTAACCGATTTGGGGTACACCAAAATACTTCGACATCCCCAGGCAACAAAATTGTTGGCGAAGCTGATGTAGACTTATAGTCATACATTGAATTAGCGTTGTATCTCTAGATGCCTTGTCATACACTATGCTGACGAAAGAGACTTAGGTACCCTCGAGATACCAACTCATGTCCCTCGTTCAAGGTAATAACTCAATAGAGGCGTTTTACCAAACCGTATATGGCCACTTGTCACTTATCTTTAAAACGATTGGTTGCCTTGACATTGGCAACGAGGCCATAGGACTCCCCAAGCAAAAATATCGAGACAAATCCCTCGATACATTCATTAGAGGCTTGAAGGGCGACCTTCCCAGCCTTCTCGCTATACGCGAACCCTCAGACCTAGCCCAAGCCTTACATTTATGTCTCAAACTTGAGAACCAGTATTTCAGAACTCACCACACCAAACAAAATGCGAACAAAAAGTCATCACAGCAGATCGGGAAAAAATCATATCCACAGCAAAACCCTAGCCCACAATAATCAACAAACTTTCAGACCACAATACAATCCTCGAGCTACTAATCCTTCTGCGACTCCAATGCAACCCAAGCTATAGCCTGTATATAAAGGTCCCAGCGCACAAGTAAAGACCCAATACCAGAGAGGTGTAACTCAGTTCAAGTAATCACAGTCACATAGACCAGTCCCTCACTATAATATAGAACTCGAACTCCTAGAATGCAACGAGGCATTCGAGTCAGAAAATAACAGTTCCGAGGAAACCCTTGACAATTATGAACAAATAGAATACCCCGAGCTCCCCAACGTCAAAGAAACACTTGATTTTACTGACGTCAATTTTTTAGACTAAATAATTCTTTGTTGCCTTATTTTATAAGCAGAAAGAAGAATGAAATTTTCATTAAAATTCTTATAGATACAGGTTCCACAAAAAACTACATCGAACCTTCTCTTATAAGTAACCCAACTCCGAATAAAGAATGTTTTTACGCTAACTCCATCGGAGGCAGTCTCAAGATAACTCACCTTGTGGAAACCAACGTGTTTGGATTAAAATATCCCAAAATCAAGTTTTTCCTTCTATCAACACTTAAGTCTTTCCATGCTATATTGGGCAACGATAGTCTTAAGGAACTATCTGCAATAATCCACATAGAGCACGATTACATGGAACTTAAGAATGACCTTAAAATAAAAATCAGACAACAACCTTCACAATCCGTAAACAATCTAAATTTGCGCACTGACCATATGAAACCTGATCACAAATCCGCCCTAAATGAACTCATAAGCAACGTAACTAATCTTTTCTCAGAACCCAACGGAAAGCTTACCTACATGACTAACGTTAAGTTAGAAATACGACCATCCTGCGAAACTCATGTCTTCTCTAGAAATTTCCCATATCCCTTGTCTTTGAAAGATGAAGTCGAGAGACAAATCAATCAACTTTTGGATGACGGCATTATAAGGAAATCAGAGTCCCCTATGGATCGTGTCAAAAAAACCCGACGCATCCAGAGGAAAAAAATACAGGTTAGTTATAGATAACAGAACGCTGAACGCCATAACTATAGCAGATCGTTATCCGATTCCGGGAATTAATGGAGTTCTTTCTTAACTCGGCCAGAACAAATGGTTCACGGTCCTCGACCTTAAGAGTGGTTTTCATCAGATTCCAATTAAAGAATCTAATATCGACAAAACTGCATTTTCCATAAATCATGGAAAATACGAATTCACCCGTCTCCCCTTTACTTAAGAACGCACCTTCCATATTTTAGCGTGCAATGGATAACATCCTTCGCGAACATAATGGCAAAACCTGTTTTATTTACATCGGCGACATTGTTATATTCGGTAAAGATGAGCAAACACATCTCGCTAAGCTAATGTTAAAATCCAACTCAATAAGTGCGAGTTTTTTAAGAACGAAGTCGAATTCCTCGGCCTCATAATATCAGAAAAGGAATTAAAACAAACCCAGCCAAAGTAAAAGCTATTTCAAATTTTCCTTGCCCCAAAACCTTACGAGACCTTCGATCTTTCCTTTGCCTTTCCGGCTATTATAGACAGTTCATAAAGGATTATGCCAAGGTGGCTAAGCCACTTACTTCCCTCCTTAGAGAAGGGGGCCGTATGTCTAAATATGCCTCAAATAAAACCATAATTAAACTCGACGCTAAAGGAATAGAATCATTCGTGAAATTAACAATCACATTAGTGTCAGAAGACACACTTTTAAAATATCCCGATTTCACAAAAGAATTTCAGCCTACTACTGACGCCTCAAACTTCGCGATTGGCGCTGTCCTTCAACAAAACCAAAAACCAATCACGTTTATTTCTAGAACCCTCAGCAAGACTGAGGAAAACTATGCGACAAACGAAAAGGAGATGTTGGCAATAGTTTGGGCCCTAGGGTCCCTGAGGAATTATCATCTAAGGTGGAAATAATAACAGATCACCAATCTTTGACATTCGCTCTAAGTAACAAGAATAATAACAGCAAAATGAAGCACTGAAAAGCCTTCCTTGAAGAGTATAATTACGAATTATTATACAAACCCGAAAAAACAAATGTCGTTGCAGATGCCCTTTCCCGTACTCCAAATTCATCCGAAGTCAACGAACTAGCATGCGCAGAAATTTCCACACAAGAACTAATTTCTTGCATATAAGCCCCAATAAATGCTTTCAAGACAAAAAAAATTCTTTTCATTAGGTCAGAAAATATCTATCAATTAGAAAATTCTTTCCAAATTACTTTAGGCATACATTCATTCAACCGACACATACCAAAGAAAATATTATATCCATATTCAGAAGATATTTAAATCCATTCGTTATAAACGGCTTAATGACTACCGAATGGGACAGATTCATGAAATATACACCTTATATGTTACTTTAAAAAATATAGTCAGATTTACCCAAACCAAGCTCGAAGATCTAAAAAAAAAAAAAAGAAGAGCAATAGGAGCAAATATTAAAAACTCACAACCGTGCTCATCGCAATGCCCGTGAGAACAAAACTCAGTTACTCGAAAATATCTACTTTCCTAAAATGACTTCAAAAATAAAAGCTCTCGTAAAACAATGTGTAGTATGTAAACGAAATAAATACGATAGATACCCTAATAAGCCATTATTACAAAAGACTATTCTTCAATGTCCACCTAAACATTTACATAACAGAAGGCCAATTAGTACTAACGGCAATAGACAAATTCTCTAAATATGCCCAAGTAAAAATTCTTCAATCTAGGGCAACAGAAGACATAAGGCAGCTGCTGAGAGAATTACTATTTTCCTTCCGACTCCCAGAGATAATGGTAATAGATAACGAAAAATTTTTGAACTCCGAATCCCTCAAATTCACAGTTCAAGATCAGCTAGGTTTACAAATTTACAAAGCCCCTCCTTATACTAGTTCCGTTAATGGACCCATTGAAAGGTTCGATTCCACCCTGTCCGAAATAATGCACTGTCTAAAAACAGACCGCATTCACAGAAAACTTCCAAGAATTACTAGAGCGTGGTATTTGCGAGTACAATTTCTCCATTCCCTCCTCTATGGAAAAAAAACCAATAGAACTATTTTTTGGAAGAAATGTAAGTTCTGACCAGACTCAATTCAAAAAGCTTAGAAAAGAAAACACTGAGAAACAAGAAGCCGATCTAAAAAACCACAATAAAAAACGACAACCAAAAAGAACCTATTCCCCAGGTGAAACAATATAGTATATGTTAAAATCAATAAACGACTTGGCTCAAAACATACTCCCAAATACAGAAAGGAAATAATGAAAGAAGATAGGAACACCCAAATACTAACCCAATCGAACAAAGTAGTTCATAAAAGCTATATTAAAAATCATAATCCTTCCCAATAGACTAACTACCGCCATGGTTACATCCGGCGAGTGCCGGAGACTTACTATGGTAAACCACAAGCAATAGCATAACGGCTCATTCAAATTAATTCACGAAATAGACCTAGATATTTACGAAAAGTTAATTGATGAAATATCAACATCCATTAGCACTAAAATCAAGAACTGTACCAAATCCAAAACCTTTTATATAGAATTAAACCTACTAGAGTAAAACGTTTACTGAAATTTATATGGAGCGCATGGAAATGGATAACAGGAAATCCTGACAATGACGACTTCAACGTTCTAAAGAAAAAAATTAATAATATAGTCGAAAATAACAACAGGCAAACAATAATAAACAAAGTTTCAGTTAAAAGAATAAATAAATTAAGCAATATTACTAACGAAATCCTGAACAAACTAAAAACCAATAGAATATTTGAAATAGACCTTGTTAATGTTATTCAATAAAAAACGAAATTACTAAAAGAAAAACTATTAAACGTAGAGTATGCCACACATTAAACAAAAAACAAGATAATAAACTCATTTTTTCTTTCTAAAACAGAATTAAATATAATAAAAAATATTTCAGACAATGAGAAATTCCCATATGAATCAATTAATAAAATCATGGAGTTTGCAGACATAAAAATCGCAACAAATCGCTAAATATTATTATTATTTACATTAAATTTAAGTTTACCTGCTTTTAGCCTAGAACCATGTGAAACTATTCTCATAAAAAATATTAAAACGAAAACTTATGTCAATAAAATTAATTATGAAAATATTTTGAAATGTCAAACTAAAATTTATGGTATTAAGTCAGCCTGCAAAAGTTTTAATGGTTTATCCATATGTAATAGCAATAACATAATAAATATAAGTTAAACATCGTGCATACCCAATCTCCTTAAAAGCATTCCTTCAAATTGCACTAAAATCAGCAATCAACAGATACCCACTATCGAACAAATACTCCCCGGAATCATCCTCTTAAACAACTTCAGTAGAACAACTTTCGCCAATAACGATCTTCTCAATCTCACTTGTACATTTTTGATAAAAATACAAAATTCCTCAGTCATTATTAGAAACACAACATATCTGTCAAGTTTCAAAGGCCGATATAAACCACTTTCATCTCTCATACAGCCTTAATTCAATACACTCTTTCGAAGAAATTCTGACACTCGAATTGCTAAAAGAAATTCACCTAAATAATACAGAAGTCATCAATGTCGTTGAAGCAAAAACAAAAATAGACTCGATCACTAATTTTGGACTGGTAACAACAATATCATTATTTGTTCAGTTTATCCTAGTAAAAACCACTTGTGCCAAGAAAATGCCACAAGTCAAAACTACCAACGAATTCCCCAAAATCGTAGTAACCCCGAATTCAATCCCAGAACCTACCAATAATCAAGATTGCAAAATACAAGAAGACAATAGTAAAAACCAAGAAGACCTACATCAAAAACAACCTGCTAAGCCATCCAAAATAAGCCAAATCCCATTCTTTTGAATTTGGGTCAAACAAGGACGTTTGATATTAAAAAAGTAGGAGTTAACACGAGATCGGTTATTTTCCCATACACCTAAGAATTCTTTATCCACATGATTTACTTGTCATTTCAGTGCTCAATTCGGTACATGACACTTTTTCATATTTCCCATGCACATCATTTACCACAGTGGATTCCACCACCTGAAACCCACTCTGTGTTCCCACACCGAAATCTGCTGATCCCACACATTCCCTCATGATAAGTCAAATTGTTAGTTTTTAAGTAGTCAGTTGTTGTTAAGTTACATCTGAATAAAGAGGGTAATCCTTCGAAAAAATATTTTTTTTTTAAAAACTTTTTAATTAAAGTTTTAACTTATACAAATATTTTGTGTATAGTTTTAAAAACTCCCTTATACACAACTTGAAAGAAAAGGGAGCAAATACTCGTAAATATACGAGGGCGGTCCCAGAAGTACCCGGCCCAAAAAAGATATAGCGGTAGTTGTTTGAAAATATCACTGTATTGGAAAGCACGCAGTCTATAAAGCGTATATCCACAAAGCGGTACTGGATGATCGTCGACTGAAAGTGCGCGAGTTAGCAGACATTGTAGGCATTTCAAAAAGTGCGGTACATCGCATATTATTTGAAAATTTAGACATGAAAAAACTGCGGCAAGAAACGTTTCATAACAATAGATGAAACATGGGTCCATCACTTTACACCCGAGACAAAAGAATAATCAAAACAATGGATTCAAAAGGTAGAACCGGCTCCAAAGAAGGCGAATGATATATTCTTATGGTTTTTGATAATATTGGGTCTATAACTTTCGTGTGTTCATTTCATATACATTTCAGTATATGCCATTCATTTGAAGCGTAAAAAACATTAATTTTTTTTCACTCAAATATGTCGAACTTTGTGCCTGAAAAAGTGTTTTTGCGGGGAGTTCTTCTTCATTACTTTAGTATGAAGAAAACTGCTGCCGAAAGTCATCGTATTTTGGTGGAAGTTTATGGTGAAGATGCGCTAGCTGAGCGAACGTGCAAAAAGTGGTTTGCACGATTTAAAAGTGGTGATTTTGGCTTGGAAGACGATGAACGTTCTGGGCAGCCAAAAAGTTTTTGAAGATGAAGAACTGGAAGCATTACACTGAAGATTGTTGCCAAACACAAGAGCTCGCAGAATCTTTGGGTGTCACTCAAGCAGCCATTTCAAAACGTTTAAGAGCAGCTGGATATATTCAAAAGCAAGGAAATTGGGTTCCACATGAACAAGCCAAGAGACGTCTAAAGGCGGTTGTGCTTGTCCGAAACGCTGCTAGAACGCCACAAAAGGAAGTCATTTTTGCATCGGATTGTTACTGGTTATGAAAAATGGATCCATTACGATAACCCCAAGCGCAAAAAATCAACGGCAAAGCCGAAAATCCATGGCGCGAAGGTAATGCTCTGTATTTGGTGGGATCAGATGGGTGTGCTGTATTATGAGCTGCTTAAACCGGGTGAAACCATTAATGGACAACGCTACCGAACACAATTAATCCGTTCGAAGAGAGCAGTAGCCGAAAAACGCCCGGAATATGCAACAAGACACGAGGCAATAATTTTTCCATCATGACAACGCTCGGCCCCACGTTGCTATTCCGGTTAAGAACTATTTGAAAAACAGTGGATGGGAAGTCTTACCCCACCCGCCTTATAGCCCAGACCTTGCCCCTTCTGACTACCATTTGTTTCGGTCGATGCAGAACGCCCTCACTATAATACGGTTCACATCAGAGCGGAATATCAAAAATTGGGTTGTTTCATTCTTGGCTGCCAAGCCGGCGCAGTTCTTTTGGGATGGGATCCACAAATTCCCAGAAAGATGGGAAAAAGTCATAGCTTCAGATGGGCAATACTTTAAATAATACTATTGTACATGTTTTTCTTAAATAAACGTTCAAATTTTGAAAAAAAAAACCGCACGAATTAAATTACATACCCAATAGGTTAATAAATTAAATTGTTGAAGAGACAAATTTGTATTCAATCCGAGAAAGCCACACAAATGGGGTTTTAAAATGTTTATCATGTGTGGAAAATCTGGCATTCTATATGACTTTGCACTATACGTTGAAAATGGAACTTGCCCTTATTATGGCTTAGGAATTTGCTCCGATATTGTTATTCACTTATTGAAGGATATACCACAGCACCAAAACTTTGAAGTTTTTTTTGACAATTGGTTCACGTCGATTCACTTGATGAAGGCTCTCAGGGATAAAGGTACTATGGCAACCGGAATAGCTAGCGGCAATCGTTTGGGAATGTGTAACCTAGATTCTGATGCAAAATTAAAAGCAAAAGGTCGCGGCTCATACGACTATAGAGTAGAATCGAAGCTTGGTCTAATAGCTGTGAAACGGTACGACAACAAAGCAATACAACTTTAGTCGAACGACTAGTATTGAACCAACATCTTCATGCCGTCGATTAAGCCAAAAGGATAAAAAGTTAATTGAAATTCCACTGCTAAACAAAGTTCAGCAATACAAACGTTTTATGGGAGGTGTGGACTTAGCAGATATGCTCTGTGAGTTATATAGGGTAAACCAACGGTCCCGAAAATATTATATGCGAATTTTCTTTTAGGTGCTTAACTCCGCAATATCCAATAGCTGGCTTTTATATAGGCGCCACTGTGAGCTTACCAACGTCTGCAAAAAAGAAACGTTAACTCTAATTCAGTTCCAAAAACAAATTGCGATTGGATTAATCCATAAAAACGCTTTAAGTCTAAGGAAACGTGGCCGTCCATCAAGTTCTCCACAAACGACTCCAACAACATCAGCGTAGGGCACCACTTTCCGTATTTCGAATTGAAGATGTTCAATACGATCAAATTGGCCATTTTCTATCGCGTTGCACAATTTTGTAAAAATTGTTTCATAAGTGCGACATGCACTAAATGTAATGTGTCACTTTGTTTTACGCCTAAAAGAAACTGTTTCACTAAGTATCATGTAAAGTAATTTAATTTAAGTATATTTTAAAAACATATTGCACCAGCTATTATTGCTTTCTAAATAAAACTATGCTTTGCTTTCTTTCGCAAAAAACGTTGCCCTTCTTACTCTGTTGATGCGCCATGTTGTATATGTACAACATTTTTTTAAAACTAGTGAAAGTAAGTCAATTAAAAAAACTAGGTTTTTTGTGTTATTTGAAGACAATATAGTGAGAAAATAACAAGCACACGTACATATGTAAACTCAAGCAAACCGGTTATACTGCGCAACGTCAACATATGATGTTGACATAGGAGTGATAGGAGGTTTGTAAGAACTAGCAGTTTTTTAAAAAGGCCTTTTTTTTAGCTCGATTTCATTTTCATGGTACACAACTTCCCATATGAATGAGAAGTTTTATATTTGTGAATATAGTTTACTGAATTTCAAAATGATTTTAGTAGGATTCTTCAACAACTTATTACGCAAATCGAGTTCTAAATAGATATAGTGAGCAGGGTTTTCTTAAAAATTTTAACAAAACTCAAAAAATCGACATTTGAGTGAGAGGAATATACGAGTTGGAGGAATACTCGTATATCGTATATATTCGTGACCGGATTCTCTATTTTTCTGTATATTAAACAATTTAAAAAAAAGTCTCTTAATCAGATACTAAAATTGTCATATCCATTAAAAGAAAGAAAGAAAGAAAGTAGTATTCACTTCACATTCAAGTTGTATGTGCCGGAAATATCTGCTTATTATACGAGTATGTAATTTAACTTTTTCGAAGCTGAAACGGGTTTACACATGCCAATTTTTTCCTTCCATCTTCAGGTTTAAAATTCTTTAAGCAAATAAAAAAAATACAATTTCAGTGGATTCACCCAAAATGGGAGAAGTACACAATCCCTGGAAAAAAAGAAAAAAGATAATAAAAAGCAAAAGCTGGTTCATCTGATCGATTAATTAACAACAAAAAACAAAAACGTTCTAACAGCAAAGGAAGAAGGTCAGAAAATAGTCGAGAGAGAGCCAAAGATTCACCAGCATCAACGATCGCAACTTAAAACAATACTTCGCAACACCAAATGAAGAGAATACTACGGCACTACCCAGGCCACGAGCAAGGTTAATAAGTATATAAGGGGAGGAAGGTAATGGATAAACACTTCTCTTAGTAAATCAAATAACATTTATCACTGGTAAAAATTATTATACAGATTCAAACAATACAGATGGCCCTCAGTCCTCGGCAGACCTTATATGGTCAGAGGGTGTTAAAAAACCCCGGTGGATATTTTAAAATTGGAACATTTAATGTTCGAGCAGGCAAACTAGAAAACATAACACAAGAAATAGATATAATAGAGAGGAATGGAACGGTTATAAAAGACGGGCACAAATTTGACTACCCATATTCGAATGCAACTCAAAATATAATAGATATTGCGTAGGATTACTCGTTTCGAAAAAAAATTGAAAATTGGTCATAGGAGTCTTAAATCTATCAGAGAAAGAGTAATGCTTATGCAGCCTAAAGCAAAACATACAATACATTAGTAAAGAAGAATTAAAGAATTTTACAACCAAGCAATGAAATTAACAAACAAAAAAAATATCACGTTAATCTTAGGCGATTTTAATGCAAAACTAGGGAAAGAATTGGGGCTGTTGTGGGTGACAAGAACGAAGGCTTAGTAAAATGAAAAATGAAAAAATGATAAATAAAATGAAAAACGACCTAATAATAATGAAAACCTGGTTCAATCTCCCACCAAGAAGGGTATATACCTAGACACACCCAGATTTCATAGCAAAAAACCAAGGAAACAAAAGATTCCGAAACTGCTTAAAATCAGCAATCTGCTACCCAAGTGATAACGTATGGTCAGACCGTATCTAGTTGTAGCAAAAATAAAAATATAAAATGGAAAAAAAAAAATCAAAAAAGGCTCACACAGAAAAAGTTAAAAACAAACCTACAATACTAAAAAATGAGGTAATACAAAATAACCTTAAGAGAGAGTTAAATGAAAAGTTGAACCACTTAAACACTAAGTGAATAGTCGTGAAAAATATAAAATATCAACTCAGATCAGAGGGATCTTAATGGAGGCGAGTCAAGAGCACTTCAGCAGAGGGATTCAACATCAGAAAAAACAATGGATGACAAACGAAATTTTGTCCTCAATGGAACAAAGCAGGGAAAATAGATCAAATCAAACCAGAAATAAACATATAGAAAAATTGATCAAATATAAAATCGAAGGCCAAGAACCGTTACATACAAGAACGGAAGAATGATATAACAGAAACAAATATAGTTTTAGACCCCATAAAAAATCAAAAGAAATCTGTGGTGTTGAACGTAAAAAAAGGTCTATTACTTTGAAAAACAAAGGACAATAAATATATAAATAAATAAGTGGAGGGACAGCCCGGTGTGGGCCAAGGCCTAGCTTCTCGCACTGATTTGTGTTTCTCACTTTGTAAATTTTTACACTCCTGAGCAGGGCCTACTTTTTTTTGCCGGTTCAGAACGGCTCTCCTAAGAAGCTTTTTCATAGGCAGAATTTGATTTTCGGAGGTTTGCCATTGCCGATTTTGAGAAATTTGCTCAATAATACATAACGGATCTTATTTGGGACGAAAGAGATCAACTAAACCCCTATACTGGGCCCGGAGGACCAGAAACAATAAAAAAAAAGTCGGAAACGCTTAAAGAGAAACGAAAAACCGAAAACTGACAGAACCTGATGGGATACCGAATGAACTCCTCAAACTGTTTGATAAAAAATATTCAAGCACTATTATACAGGGTGTCCCAAAAATCAACGTCAAGCCGGAAACGGGCAATAGGTCAGGTGGTGTCGGTTATCACAAACTTTTCTTCGACTTTTTTTTTTTTTGTCACGTAACCCTGAGTAACTCTTCTGTAAATTATGGTCCAAAATTGAAACAAACCTATATCGGTTTTAACTAAAGTGTTGCTTTTTTGTTCATCTATGTATCTGAAAATGATTAATCACCCAACTTGAACTGACTGTACTGACAAAAAAATGTACTATGCCATTTTGGCAAGTAACTTTAAAAAGTGGCATATTGCTAGACTAACGGTTAATGGAGGACTTACAGAAATATTTTGTTAAAGAAACCCGATTCAGTTTTTTTTCTTTATAATAAGTTAAAATGAGTACCAAGTGTGGGAGAGACAGTTGGTGACGCCGTGATTGAGAAGGATAAACATTTCGACTACTGTGAGTGAGTGAGTGTGAGTGAGGCAGATAGAGATGCCACTTTGTCATTTCATTTCATTTTTTTTTTCCAACACAGAGCACACAGAACACAGGATCGCTTTACACAACTGTTGTTTGTTGCGCGATTAAACGCCATCTACTGATCTTGTATCTTATAACAAATGTTCAAACTGTTTGTCTTCAGCGGTAATACAAGCTCTACATCTTCTTACAAATGAACTGGTTATAAGACGGGTATATCTTCTTTATTTGATGTCTTCCATGACTTCTGCAATTTTTTTGGCGCAGCTCATTTAAATTTTCTATCGGCTTAAAATAAACATTTTCTTTTACTGCTCCCCAGTTAAAAAATCGAGTGGATTTATTGTAAATCAGGTGAACGGGCTGGCCACGAAATTGTACCAGACCGCCCTATCCTCCTGTTGGGTATTCCCGATCGAGGAACTCTTTTACAGAGCGAGCATAAAGCGCTGGATAGCCATCTTATTAATACCACATGCATGCATAAATATTTAGTGGCACGCCTTCCAAGAAATTTGGTAAGTGGTTCTCCAAAATATCTAAATAAACCTTGGCATTCAAATTCTGCGGCAGCTCGAATGCGCCAATAATTCTACCATTCAAAATTCCCGTCCACTTATTTACTTTAAAACGGTACTGTGATCAAATGTGGATTTGCCACACGTGCAAATTGTGAAGGTTCGTGTAACCGTTCCTTTTAAAAGTTGGTTCGTCCGACCATAGTCTCGGATCTTCTCTGTACCTCTGCAACATCGTTTGACAAAATTGCACTATTTCTGGATAATATCGGAGTAGCAGACTTTGGACTTGTTGTACATGGTATGGATGCAGCTGGTTTTTCCTCGAAATCGATGTGCTGTACTTTTGGGCACCCCTATGTTTTCTTCAATTGCACGTACTGAGGTACTAGAGTCTTGTGCGATTGCTTGTAAGACTTCGTCCTCGTAGGTCTTCCCTAACTGACCATTAGATTTGGAAAGCGACCCTCTGAGAATGGCCGATGTACATTTAAAACCACTCGATGATCCGGATGACGCTGAGCATTTGGGTATCTCTCATAATAAAGTCTGGCTGCAGCACCAGTATTATAGTACACCTGCATTTCCCATAAATGAGATGCATGTGATCTTATTTCTGCGCAATGTATCGAGATAGCATGATGGCATTCACACTACACAATCACGGGATCAACGATCAACACTATTCTAGAAGAAATCCAGGTTAGATAGCAAATCAAATTCACAATACAACAAAGTCCAATAAAGAAAGAAAAAATTGTGAGCACGAAATAAAGGACTACAGTACTACAGTACGATGTGCCTATGTGTCACTGTTTGGCAAGGGTGTCATCTCTATCTGTCGAAATGGCGTGTTTATCCGTCTCAATCACGAAGTTTTTTTTATTTTTTTCTCGCTCACACTTCGTACTCATTTTACCTAATTAAAAATTGAAGAAAAGTAAAGATTTGTGGTCACATTACTGGAAAGTCTTCACAGGGTGCCAGATTTCGCGATTTTTTTTTTTGGGGGGGGGGGGGGGGGGGCAGATATTTTAAAAAGTACAATACTTAGATTTTTTTATAATTTTGTGATTGTGACCTATCACCCGTTTCCGGGTTGAGGTTGATTTTTGGGACACCCTGTATTTACAGATATGGCAAATTCCCGATGAATGGTTTAAAACAACGTTGATTACAGGACAATAAACTTGATGAGTCACAAGTTAAGTATATTCTTGAAAATCATACATAAAATGATTTACAATAAGCTCGAGGAAAACATAAATAACTCTCAATTTGGTTTCAGGAATTGATTTGAAATACGAAAAGCACAATTTGCATTCAACAAACAAATATAACGAAGCCTAGCCATAAACACAGTGCTTTTTGTGGGTTTCGTCGATTATGAAAGGGCTTTCGAAATAATAAAATGGTGGACATCCCGAGGAATAAATACATAAACAAAAAATATGTGAGAATGATTGAGAATCTTTACTGGAATCAAAAAGCGAACGTTTATTTAAAAAGAGACGAGTCAGAATAAATAGAAATTCACAGACATGCAGATGCCTTTTATCACCACTACTATTCAATATGTATTCCGAAAAAATTTCAGTAAACCCAGATGGAGGAATTCAAATAAGTTGTAATCAATAACATCAGACACGCAGATATGATGCAGCATAAACGAATTAAACGTCATTAAAAAGTTTGGATTAAAAATAAATGCAAGTAAAACAAAATTTATAGTGTTTTATACGTTTATTTGTTTATTTATTCTTATTTTTCATTTTTCTTTCCCTCTGCAAAAGCTTACAAGGCAGTTAAGATAAAGAGATATGCCTGAGAAGGAAAGATATGAATCTTCTGTAATTTTCAATTTTTATAACAATTGGCAGAGAATTCCATAGACGGATGGAACATACAAAGAAATTTCATTCTGATGTCTAGCAGAAGTATCTTAGTTTGACAAATGAATATGATCTTTGCGAAATTGGAAACTCCAATTTGCTATAAACATACTAGGGCTAACCTATTCCCTATAACACAAATTGCTTAAAAATTGGAATGTTTGTCAAGAGTGCAACAAAAAAAATTTAACTAATTGTTGAGATACATGATACATACAGATCATAACGTATAAGATTTTTATTTCTATAGGAAAAATACGAATTGCAGCGCAAGCTATTCCAATAGTTGCATTAAAATGGTCAATTCAGAATTTCATTAAAAACAAGCCCACGTTTTTTTTGCTGTTTGGGCATATGTAGTTTAAATTATTATCTTCCAATTTTATATAAGGCATTTGCATCTAATTTTGTTCTTGAGTTGGTCAGCGTTTTACATTTCGTAGATTGGAGGACGAAGCTTATTTTGGTGAGTTGTATTTGTTGCAAATCAAATCTAGAATAAAACTAATTTTGTTCTCAAGAGTTTTGTTCGTTATATTGTATTTGTAGTAAATCGTCATTCAAAGCTGTGGTTACATGAAAGAGTTCTGAAAAGGGTCAACTTATTAATATCTGTACATCATCGGCAAGGAATAGATGATAGAAGTTGGAGATCATTTATGTAGAGAATGAGGAAAATGCACACTGATATCTTCCTGTAATGTATGATCGAAATAGTTTGATTGTAGGTGACTAAGAACGATAATCGAAAGTAACGAAAGATTAACTGTGTCGAATGCCTTCCAAAAGGCTCACCTCTATCCTACCTGACTTTTGGTAATTTGTTAACCACATACAGAATCAAGGTTTTCCAATTTCGGTTTGATCTAAATCCTGAATGAACACTGTTAAGATTATTTATTTCTGAAAACAAAACCTTAAAACCGTTATCTCGAAAACCTTTGAAAGGAATGGTAAAATCGCTATTGGCCTATAATTTTCGTTTCCTTGAAATAATTTTAGCTTTATTCCATTCTATTGAAAACACAGATGTTGTTAGAATAGAGTTGTATAGATAGCAGAGGTACGGCAAAATGAACAGCAGCAACAATTTGAAAAATTTAAGATCCACGCTGTTCCAGCTTATGTAATTTGATTTTATAAACAAAGCCCCAACAACATTTTCATCGCTTAGTCTTACGGAGTTAAACGAGTTATTAATTTTTTCAGCCTTATCAAAATCTTCTGCACCTGATACTCCACATCTAATTTGTGGGGGCTAATAAATTTATAATAAATGATTTCGAAGGATGGAATAAATATTGTGTAACTGCTGAATTCTGCATCATTTCCACCGAGCGCACGCTTTATCTCTCTCTTTTATCAACTCTATATTTCTATTCATGTGACATATGTGTGACACTTGAAGTCTTAGGTTAAAAAGATCAAATTATGTAAAGGTGCAAAAAGTTGACTTTGAAGTAACATTTTACTACACCCTGACTGACTCGAACTGCAACCAACTTCAGACTGCCATAATTTCCAAACCGTTCATTACTGTAAGTTCAAATTTGGACACATGACAGATAATTTTATTATTTACAAGCCTTTTAAACGATTTACGTCTCAGTTGTGTTGACAATTTTTTATCCGAGATGGAATTCAAAGGTGATAATGTGATTGTTTATATTTGGCTGGAAAACCACAAGTAGCTATCGTTAGAGCCCTTCAGCACCTCAACGTGAATAAATCGTTTGTCTCGAACCATAGCTTGTTACTTTGATATTGGCAGCGTTGCAAAATGCCATGAAGGTGGTCATAAAAAAAAACAGCAGCATCGGCAGAAATGGTTCGGCGGTATACAGTATACAGTTCAAGTATAATCTCCACACTTTCCGAAATGGTTGTAGCTATAACGGATTCAAAAGTCAGCTTAAGGGTTAGTATGTAGCTAAATTTTAACGCACAAAAAGTTATTTCGAAATTCTAAAATATGACATTAACCAACAAAGTGATGCCAATATATAGGGTTTTCCAATAGGGACTTGACAACTTTGAATTTAATTTGTGAACGCACTCTTTCACTAATCGTCAAACTGTCACTGTCAATTTATTCAGTAAACAGATATTCGGAGTCGGTGACTGCAACTTTAAGAGCGTTAATTCCAATTTTCGGTCGTAGTTCTTGCCCTAGTAGACAGGCAATAACAAGTTTAATGTAAAAATTTGAGTCTACATATTCTTTGTGTTATATTGCCGTGTCAGTGAGACAACGGGTTGGTCGAAGTGTCGAAAATATCGCTGCCGTTCAGACGTCCGTTGCAGACGATCCAAATCAGTCAATTCTACGGCGTTCTCAAGAATTGGGCATCGCTCAGACCACATTATGGCGTATTTTGCGTAAGGATCTTGGTTTACACCCATACAAGATCAGCTGACTCAAGAATTGAAGACGATGGACCATTTGAAGCGACGTACGTTCTCCGATTGAGTTCTGAAGAAGATGCGCCAAGATGATGAATTTTATCGCAAAATCATTTTCAGTGACGAAGCTCATTTTTGACTCAATGGGTTCGTCAATAAGCAAAATATGCTTTATTGGTTGGGTAAAAACTCACATGTGCTTCATGAATCACCACTTCATCCACAAAAAATAACTATTTGGTGCGGTTTGCATGCCGGCGGCGTTATTGGGCCATATTTTTTCGTCGACGATAACGATCGTCACGTTACTGTGAATGGTCAGCGTTATCGCGCCATGATCACCGATTATTTTTGGCCCGAATTGGAAGATATGGACTTGGACGACATGTGGTTTCAACAGGATGGTGCCACAAGCCACACAGCACACGCTACAATCGATTTATTGAAGAGTAAGTATGATGAGCGTGTTATCTCAAAACATGGGCCAGTCGATTGGCCGCTCGTTCGTGCGATTTAACGCCGCTTAACTATTTCCTGTGGGGCTACGTTAAGTCATTGGTTTATGCCAACACGCCGACGACGTTGAAAGAGCTCAAAGCCAACATTGAACGCGAAATAGCGGCCGTTTCCGAAATGTGTGGCCGAGTCCTTGAAAATTAGGTTCAACGAATCGACCGCTGCAAACCTGCCCGCGGTGGCCATATGAACGAAGTCGAGTTCCATTCATAAATGTTTTGATTGTACTTCAAGCCAATAATAATTTTTTTGAAATATCTCAAATGGTTCGCCTTTTATTTAAAAAAAATGTATAGAAAACCCTATACTAACTTAACAGTAGAACAATACTAAAAAGGATCAGATTTGGTATCTAAAATACTAAAATGAATCGTAAAATGTGATTTGAATTTATTTTCATGAATTTTAAAAATTCCTTCACATTCATTATAATTTATCGAAATATATTAGTTTGCAGACCAAATTGGTAAAAATTCGTTTTTCGTGAATGCTTCATTAAAACAATTAAGTACTGCATACTTTATTATACAAAAATATTGATTAAATCTAGTTTACATTTACGAAGAAAAAAGGGAAACAACAAAGAGTATTAACTTCAGCACATTGGCATCAGCGTTATATATATATATAAACGAAGAAAACAGTCTCACCTGATGTTGATATTTTCACACGACTACAAAATAAATTCAAATTGAACCCTAGTATGGGGCTGAGGAGAAACGAAAATTTGCATACAAAATTTAAACACCGAAATCGTAAACGAAAATTTTCGTTTTGCAGTAGATATGCTGTTTTGTAACGAAATAATGTAAATAGTTTCTCTAGTACAATGATCGTACTAGACTAATATGCAGAAGTCTCCACTCACCTTTCGCAAACAATTATTTGTCCGGAACTTTTCGCTGGCTGTTTAGAGACCACGAACCAATTTCGTTTCAGGTGCATACTAGGCTTCAAATGCGAATATAAAACGTCAAATAAATGTTATGTAATAGATTCAATGAAAATATAGTAGATACTTTGAAGAAGTTTAAGTTAAAGCCGACTATTTAATTTGGTTATTATTATATTCTCATAGATTAAGGTTTTACAAAATATAGTACATACGAAACTTGCTCAAAAGATCTGACATTTAAAACATTTTTTAATCACTTTTAATTGAAAATATCTGAAGGACAATCTATGATTCTGTGAATAATTTTCTATGAATAATAATTTTTCATAAAAAGCTGACTATGAAAACATTATTGATACACTTATGTGTGTATTAATATTTAAGTCAATACCATTTCTTAAGTCACGACTAATGATTTTTGGTCCTTATCCCAATGTATCAAAATCTAAATGTAAGTCTATTAATAGTAACGATTTTAATGCGAATATTTTAGTTAATGACTCAAAAAGAATCCACAAATGTAATTCAACGAAATGTGCGCTAGTTGTTTATAACACAATTATCGTTCGCCATGTCAATGACTATTTTAAAATGTAGCAGATATATGGCTTTCACTGATATGTTACAATCACTCGAATGATTAAGTGTCACACAAGAGTTCATGTTTAATGTCTTAGTAACATTAACATTTAGCACAAATTATAACCCGATTATTTGCAGAAAAACGTAGAGTACACAACCAACGAGAGATATGTTTTAAAAAGTGCTGGTGATTCTTCGTTGCCTCTTAGCAAAAGAACGCAAGCACAAAACAACTTATTTTGCAAAGATATCTATCTATGTAATCGATTTCCTAGAGATGTAAAAATGCTAACAAACCTAAATTTGTTTAAATCAAAAATAAAACTAATATTAAAGAACACCGTTCACTGTAAATCTTATATGTAAACAGTTTTCTCAAAAAAAAAAAAATAAAACAACTGAAACTAAAACTAGTGTTCAACAAAAACTTGCTTATAAAAAACACAAAAGGGTAGGATTTCATTAAATCATTTTTGTTATTAAAGTTTGTACCAAAACGAATTGCGCAATTATGGCATCATCTAGTGCAACTTTCACTTAATTTTTTCGCACATTCTAAACTTAAGGCTCTCCAAATTATTTTATCGTTTATTTATCATTTCCCTTTAAGCCTCTACTTCAATAAATGCTATACATTTTCTAGAGTATGTAACAACTCCTTTGCAAAAAGTGTTTGGACGAAAGCATGATCACTTAGTATTCAAATGGAATCTAGCCTCTTATTTCCACAAGATCTTAAAAAAAAAAAAAAAACCTAAGAATTGCAGATCGATACCATTTAAAATCGCTTGGAAAAAATAATAAATTGGACTAATCTCTGTACTCTTTACGTCACTCGTCTTGCCATTTTGTGCACACAGGAACGCAACTATGGTCTTTTATCGATGCAAAGAAATTATTTTCCAATTTTTGGGTGCATGGCCCGAGTCGAACCTTATACATCCGCTTGACTTAAGCCCTACACCATGCCAATACAATCTCGTATTTTATTAATTGAGTCTACCTATACAGTTCTTGGTTTAGCTTACGCATACCGGCCAAACGACCAAGAACAAAGAGTGCACACAATCCGACAAAATTGGCAACAAATTTACAAACGCTTTTTAAGGCAGAAAAAAATTGTATAGGCTTATAAAATAAAAACTCGTCACAAGTTACATGAACGGTCTACCTTCTTACAATAAACACAATTGCGTGCATATGCTGTTGGCATTGTTTTAATCATAAGAATAAATCTAAAACCATGTTATCTACATACAAACATACAAATTTGACGTCCTCGTTAAGGTTTCGGTGATCCACAGGACCCGTGAAGCTTAAAAGAAACAAACGTTCGTTTACATTTAATGTTAGAAGATTCAAACAAAAGGGAACAAATGTTTCTTGTCTACACTTAGAAAAAAAAAAAAAAACTTCGCCCTTATCTTTCAATACAAAATGATAAACTTTACAAGCCCTTCTCTCTTATTTAGGGGTCATAAAATGATGAGTCATTTAATGGAGTCCAATGCCACAAAGTACTTTCCATTATTTGAGTGATGGTTTGCTGTTAACAGTGTGAAACATCTTTTTACGGTTGATCTTGAACTCACAAAACACAGGCCATAGACGTACAGCAAATAAAAATACTTCTATGCACGTCCCTTCGCATTGGTCGGGGAGAAGCTTTGCCATTGCAAATGCAAGTTCAGCAACAGATACTTTACCAAATCAATTAATTTCGTCATTAAATGATATATTTACGTCACGCCAACTTTGGGTAGAAAAAAAAAACATCTATTTGGAGTATCTTGTCCTATTATCAATCGAGAATAAACAAACCTGCTGCACCTACCCACCAACGCCTCGAATTTCTTCCACAAAGAGCATACGACTTTCGCCAACAATTTCTAAATTTAGTAACTTAGCTCTTCAGCTCTTCACATGAGTGAGGTTAAGACAATAATATCACCAACAAAAGTATGCGCTTCTTCAGCCCCCAGAAAACACACACAACACAGCCGTGAGCGATGATCCACGCAACAAATTTTCTTTTCCAGCTTCAACAGAATAAAAATAATGCAAACGTAAACAAATTCCATGTGCTTGATTTTAACAATTTGTTTGAACCATTTTTTTTTTTTTAAATCCAAGACAATACTGCGCAAACAAGTCGTTGCTACATTCTTAAACTCATAAAGCCACAAAACTACCACAAAACTGACATAAGAAACTAATCGCAAACGAGAATTCGATAATAAAAACACGATCATCTGCACGCGATAGGTAGCGAAAAGTTGGACTTACCCCAGCTTCGTCGATTTCTTCCCAGTTATCTAGCACATTGTCAGCATTGGACATTATTTTTCCAAAAGTCCACTAACTGATTATCGTACGGCACAGAATTATTCATAAATATTCCATATGGTTGTGTTGTTACTCGTGCAGCTGTAGTATTCCAGATTTGCTTGCAAATTGAATTCATGAACAAACCATTTGGATGGACTTCGTTTTTTTTTGCGGATTTGGATTTTTCCTTTTTTTTCTTGCTTTTTTTTTTGTTTCTACTTGAAAGTGGTGCTGCTGGTTCGAGAAGTCCCCTCTGCGTATATTTTGACAACTCTGGCATCGAAAAGAAAGATGTCGGTGGAAGATGGAGCGAGGCAAATGTAGAAGTTCGCTTGTTACATGCCTAGCTTCAGCATGAGGGCGCTGGTGTTGATAGAGAAGTTCGAAAAATAAGGTCGTAGTGACACTGCTAATATTTAACCCAAATGTATTTGATATGGAAAATGTGGTTGTAGAAAAATGATCGGGCGTTTTTCTGTTTATTTGAATTTAAAGTATCATAACATTAAAACGGTTTTTTTTTTAGCTAGTTATATTTATTTAGGATATCTTGCTTTTCAATATCAATAATACATTATATATACATATTCAAACTTAACCTTATGTGCAAAATTAATAATTAATATTTACTGCATACAATGCAAGCTTTAATATATGTAGAAAAGTGCATCTTACATAATTAGCTGTTATTTGCTTGAATCTTTTAATGTTAATTTCGTTTTTCAAGTTCAATGGTAGTAAGTTAAACAGTTGGCAACCTTTATATACAATGCTGTTTTGCGTAACAACTTTCCGATAAGCGGGAAACCTGAAGTCATCACCACTTCTTAAATTATAGGGTTGCGAGTCCATTGCATTTTAAAATTATTCGCATGGCCCTATTTTGCATACCTACGTTGTAACTTAATAATCATAGTGTCACATAAGAGATACAAAACTGATGAGCAGGACTCGAAGTGAGGTGTGATCATGACATATATTATATGTGTATTTAACTCGTAAACGGGATCTTACTTCTAATTCTATCAAAGAAACCTACTTTTTTTGCTATTTTTTTTTTAACAGTATACTCTTTATTTGGACTCAATATTCAATTATTCAATTATTTCATTTTCTATAGAGAGATGTACATTTACTTTATGTTTAAAACCATGCATTTTATTTTGCTAACATTTATTTTAAATTTATTTGCATATAGCCATACACTTAATCTATGTAAGTCCTCTTGTATTCGCCATTCACATTCCTCCAAGCTCTTTCTAGTTATAAATAAGAGAGAATCATCAGCAAATAAAGTTACCTGCGCGTATTTTAGCTGTTAATTTATGTCGTTGATGTATATTATGAAAAGCAGGGCCCCTAGAATTGATCCTTGGGGCACTCCTAAAGTTGTTCCAATGCTTCTCGATGATGCTCCATCAACCACTGTTCTCTGACACCTATTACTTAGAAACGATTTAAACTATTCCAACTCTTTGCCTCTAACATCGTATCTATGAAGTTTAGACACAAGTAAACTTGTGTTGATCGTTTCGAAAGCCCTCTTAAAATCCAAAAAGATTTTTTGCTGCTATCTCCTCTTTCCAGCATATCGAAACGCTATTTAGCACTGTCTCGCAGGAATTGTTTTTTACGAAACCCCGATTGGTTTTCAAGAAATAGGTTATTCGTTTCGAAATATTTCTCTAGTTGGATTTCAAATTTTTTTTCCAAAACTTTCTCAAATGTACACTGGTAGCAAATCGATTGGCCGAAAGTTTTCGGATTTGTAGCTTCCTTTGACTTTTTCAATGGGTGTAATCACCGATTCCTTCCAGAACTAGATAGATTTATTACTCACTCGATTTCGGGCCTGATTATCTCTATTCCGTCTAGCATCATTTTCGAGCTAATGTAGTTGAAATCTATCTTTTGATGTGACCGTAGGGCCCGTTTAATGCTTTGTTCGTTTATGAGTTCTTATTAAAACATCGTGTCTGTCATCTCCATACTCTGCGAAAACTGTGTATACGGAATTGATTTTGAATTGAATTCGTTAGCGATATTCTCGTCCCCTTTTATGCATGTGCTGTAAAAGTAAACATCCTTTGGCGATTGTCTTATTTTCTTTAAAACGCTTGTTTTTATCGCTTTCCACATGGCTTTTTGGTCTCTAGCTCGCTCAATTTGAAGTCAAATGGTATTGTTTTATATTCATTTCGTATAGCACGGTAACTTTCCCACGTAGACTCACTGTAAAAGATTGTAAATTCATGATAGCGAGCTAACTTTTGCCGTTTCAAGCTACATTGTACCATTGTACTACAAGTCCTACATTGTACCAGTTAATGTTACTGCCGCTGATTACTTTAATGCAGACTTGTGTTTTGGTTATTCGAACTAGTTCATTTTGCAGAATTCTTAGAATTAAATGTAGATCTTCGCTATATAAATTTATTTCGCTGAGTCTAAGTTGGTTCAAGAACGGTGATTTGTTGTATTTAAGAACCTTAATTTTGTTGCCTCTTATATTTTTGAAACGGTTTTTTAAGGTTAACGTGGATAAATAACGTTTCGTGGTCATTTATTTTGAGTTCGAGAATTACTTACAACAGTTGTGCTTGTATTTGTAACAACGTAATCTAAAAGCTTTTGTGTGGTGTTTGTCACCCTTGTCGGCTCAGTAATGACTTTTTCACAAAAATTTTCAATTTCGATTATGTTTTTTTAATTAACTTCTATATAAGTTCGATTCATCAAGCCAATCAATATTTATATCACATGTTAGTATAAATTTCTGGTCTAAAAGAACTAGCTCCTCTAACCATTCTTTAAACACGTCACAAAAAACTCGTCCAGATAAACTGTATGTCCGATATACTCCAACCAAATGTATTGACTGGTTATTGTTCATGATTTTTACCACAAGTATCCCCTATTACATCGAATAGTTGAGTGATATTCCTCCATCAAAATGTCATTGTAATCTATTTCAGGAGTTACGTGTGTTTCAGAAAATATAATAAAGTCTAATATTTTTCCAATGAAGTTTTGTTCTGCCTCTATTAAGTTGCCTGTATATTGCAATAAACACCTGTAATTTTATTTGGTTGTTTAATCTCAATTTTTTTTTTTTTTCGGATTGCAAAAGCTTTCTATATACCGCGCAGTTAATGTTGCAACTGTAGTGGTTTATTTCGAGATTAAGAGAGTACCTTTCATTATAACATACACAATTTTTGCATTTCAATTCGAGTACCTTATATCCTCTGGTATCATGCATGCCACCGCACTTGGCGCATTTGGTTGCATCTGTCAATTGAATTAAGTAGAATTTATGAGAAAATTTGATAATTTGATATACTTTACAATTTTACTACAATAAGTGAAACAAAAAGAAGCAGAGAAAAGTTTATGTTGTTCATGGTCAAGTTACTTTATCTTAAGTCTCATTTACAATGATCCGAGAGCCGATACATCGGAACTTATATACAATAGTACGTCAACTAGTAACAAAACAACTATCATTATGCCAAGGACAAGACGTCAAATTTTAGTTTGTGCGGCATTGGGATTAAATTAAATGTTCAATCTGTTCTACATTTAATTTTTGCATTAAAAATAAATAAATAAATGTACTATCGCACCAGCACTCACAAAAGGCAAAATTGAAATGAACAAAAGAACAATACTAACAACTGTCAGTTGATGTGTGCGTGCGATAGTTTTCCAAATTTTCGAAATTAGTTGCGATATCGGTCGTGATTAATCGTGTCATTGAAACACATGTTACGGAAATAATTTTGACAGTTCTTTTTCAAACACCGTACCGGATCTCGGAGCATTGTAAATGGAGCTTTAAGTTACTGCCAAGAGATGCTGTGCCCGGTTTCTTTCTGGAAATTTTGTTGTGATGATGTATCTTGCTTTGGTTGGCCTACCACTGAAAAAGTTGATGAAATCATGAAGGAAGATCAGCACATAAGCAGTCATGTTATCGCTAAGGCACTTAAAGTAACATTTACAATACTGCGAGATGCGATACGAGGGTCGCACTCAAATTCGAATGTTTACAATGATACGTTAAAACGCAACGAACAATTGTCAAGTGAAGTGCTAATTAAATGAAACACCACTCAAAAATCACAAATATTCGGAAATATCTTTTTCGAACAACGTATCACGTCTCGCAGTATTATAAATGGGACTTAATATCGACCACAAAACAGTTGCAAACGATTTGGAACGAGCTGGCTACAAAGAGAAGTTCGAAGTCTGAATCCATATGCGAATCACTGTTGAAATGGAAAAAAATGAGTTATTTTTGACGCAATTGGTAACGGGTGATAAAAATGGTCATATTTTCACAGCAGTTATGCAAAACCGGACTTGGTCGAAAAAATATAAAGGTTATGCACTCCTTGTTTTTTGAGTGAAATATGGGAGACGAGTTCAGTGATAGTAACTGTGTTAAAAATAAAGTACACAAGAATGATGAAATTACCATGTATAGTAGGATATGTGGGAAAATAATGCGCCGAAGTAAATCAATACGATTTGAATTTTATCGGTATTAATCCGTGAATAAACGTTATGTACGCCGATTGCTGTTGTTTGCTTAAAGACCTAAACAACCGGATCAATGAATTTGAAAATATAAGTTCTGAAATAAAAAAAAGACTTAAAATAATGAAAAACACCCAAAATACAAATTTTATGCAGCCACAAAAACGAAAGGCAACATACGCGTAGACGGTAAAAGAAAGAAATGAAATAATAATAGTAAAGGAAAACTAAAACCAAAACAATAAAAAAAAACAAGAACGGGTGTCATAATAATAATATTAATAATAATATAAGTTAAAGGAACGCTGAAGGCGTATCTTAAAAAAAATAAACGGGTTGAAGCCTGCGTGAACAACTATCCGTTCACTTAACTTATTTTTAATTTAAATTCCATTTATTTTGTCAACCTTTCGTTACAAAGTGAAAACTAAGGCTAAACTTAAAGCTAAATGTCTGTTACATTAAATGCTTCTATTCTGTCTTCCAGTTAGCTGATCTATGGCTCGACCTTGACCCTGACCTACACCGTATTAGTTTTGACAACCTGTCAAATGTCAAAACAATCTAAGTGAATACAATATTAAATGTGTTAAAACAATCCTCCAAACAAAAAAAGGGCTATAAAGCATTTACAGAAGTGGACAGAAGCGTAAAAGTATAACAAGATGTTTTAAATGTTATGGATATCAAAAAAATCATATATCAAAAAAATGTCGTAAACAACAAACATGTCTTTTGTGTGGAGAAAACTTTGATGTCATGGGATTCAAGAATGAAAACAGGAAATGTGTAAATTGTAGTATCGCCATTGTAGAGACAACTTAACCTTGAAATAAATGTTAATCATGTAGCGTCCGACGCAAACTGTCCTATTTTCCTGAAAAATAAAAGGTAGCTAAAGAACGAGCAGGTTGTTAGCAACAAAAATGCATTAAATGAGTCACTTAAATATTCAAAGCTTAATTAAAACATATGCTGAGACCTATATTACAGACAAACATGAAATCAACAGAGTTAATTTTAACAGGCTACAGATTATTTGACTGCAACAGTTATTCAAGCCATACTCGTGGTGTGATAATCTATGTCAAAAAAGTATTTCCCACTTTCTATGTCAGAAAATAGAAAATATTGGTTTCTCTGGGCAATATACCGACCCCATTTGTCATCTAAAAGTGAATTGTGAACTTTAAGCAATGGTTAGGCTTTCTACAAAAGTGCAATAGTAGCTTTTTTGTGCTCGGTGATAAAAATATTAACTGGCTGGATATAGCCGACACATACCAACGTCAAGTGGCAAACATAATATTAAGGACAGCGATCTGACGGTGCTTAACTCTTAGCCTACCAGAATAACACCAACTTCTAAAACAGTAATTAAATATGACCTAACTAACAGTAAGCATTTATATGACCCAAAGATTGTTCAAAAATTTAAAATTAGTGACCATGAATTCTTAGACGTATTAATTAAGTGTAAATATAAAGCCAAACCTAACAAAATAGTGATAAAATATTGCAAGTACACCAAAAACAATTTTATTCCGTTCCATCAGGTGTTACCCATTTTCTTCAAACTTTAATACAGAGGAGGCAGAGTAAAAAGTTTGCAGTGGAATTTCAATCAACAACAAATTCCGTGGTTGTAACAAAAACGATACCATACGACAATGCTGACTGGTTTAGTAATGAAATAAGAAATATTATATAAGATCTTATAAGGTTATTCTGTACTAACAACATACATGACTGGCTTGTAAATCGACAGTTTACCAACTAGCATTGAAAAAACGAAATATACATATAAACGTATAATCAATAGTTCCATCCCGGCTGGTTTTTTCACAATTTCTTGATAATAAGCTATAATTGTGCCAAAAAAAAGAGTTCCAAACGTAACTAAATGTAGTAAATTTCGACCAATTAATATGTTACCCCTATATGAAAAAATAATCCAAAAAGTAATAATGCCGCTACTTCAAGGACACATTGATTATCAAAATATACTAAGTGTTAAACAATCCAGATTTTGTCGAAACCATTCTTGTGACAAATGTGTCAATTATATTGTAAATAACTGGAAAAACATAATGAACAAAAAAAAAAAAAATATATTGGCTGTGTATTTCTTGATCTCAAACGCGCATTTGAAATGGTAAACCATGCAACTCTTATGCCAAAGCTAACTAAATATGGAGTGAAAGATCTTGAGCTAAAATGGCTTAAATGTTTTTTTTTTTTTTTACAAAAAAAAGTAATAGATGGCAAAAAATGTTTACATAGGAATTCCTCAAGAAACGGTGATCCGGGTACTCCTTTTCTTACTCTACATAAATGATATACAAAAGGTAATCAAGTACAGAAAATTTGTGCTTTTGGTGGATGATGTGCTACTCTATATTTCTATTACAAAAATAGAAAAAACGAAATTAATTATAAATTAATGTGTGTCCGCCCAATTAAACATACACCAACATATCTTTAATAAACAAATAACCATATCGACTATACCATATGCATGTGTAATAAATTATCCAAAAAAAATATCTGTTCTCAGAGAAGTCCGTAAAGATATTACAACATCAAGTACAATAAAAGTATAACATGTGACCGTGAAACCCTATTTTGAACACTGTGATAGCTTTTTATATTTGTGTAACACAGAAAACCAGATTCCAAAAACTACAAAATAAAGCAATGCGAATTTTATTTAAAAGTTACCGATACACCTTAACTTCAAACATGTTAAATAGACTAAATTGGTTTAATATTAAAAAGCAAATTTTCATGATGACAATGACTTATCCATATAAAATCATACATGCAATGTATGGCAATATATACGAACCAGCGTTTCTGAGAGAAGAATCTTCCCATAAGATCTAAGCAACAAGGAAGACTTTTTTTCAAAATAGTTGTTTCTCGATATACAAAAAATAAGATAATACAAATTTCTACATCTACACCTATCGTTCTGCAACGTAAAGCAGGGACATTAATTCAGCAACGTAAATGAAAATCAGAGACTGCCATCGTTAACAAAAGAAAATGCAGTAAAAATAAGAGATTATTAATGGAAATAAAAAAGAGTATATCAGCACTTTGAAATATACCTAACATTTTTTTACTACATCGATTGGATGAATTGAAATAAAAAAATATGCAAAGATGCCCATTTCTTATCACCTCACTTAAGAAACCCTCTAAATACACTGCTATAAATATATACAATATATAATTTTTTTTTTTTGAGAGCATATGGCAAATTTTTCCTCGCAAGCGATCAATTCTAAGTATATGGTGATTCATCGTGGGGTTTAATTTTCAATAGGCTTTTTTTTGACAGATCACGCGAAACTCATATCAAACTGCTTTGTCGTTTTCGTTCACTGTCGTTTGGCAAGTCATCATGAAAAAACTCACAACACAACAGCGTCTTCAAATTGTTCAGCTGTATTACGAAAATCAGCGTTCTACTACCACTATTTCCAATACCATTCGCAAATTTGTGTCCCAGCTTGCATAAGTGGATGATACTCGACTGGTTAGACCACATCTAGCACGTAATGAAGATACTATAGCAGCTGTAGCTGAGAGTGTACGCGAAGACTGTGACGAATTCGTGGTCGTTCTCATCAGCTTGGCTTGACGTATTTGACAACTTGGTGTATTTTACTTGAGTATCTCGGCCTAAAAGTGTACAAAATTCGACTTGTGCAAGAATTTTAACCAGGCGACTTGAATTTGCGTCATATTTTCAATGAATGGGCTCTGGAAAAACTCAATGAAAATCCGGTGTTTTATCGTGAAATTTTGTTCAGTGATGAAGACCATTTCTGGCTCAATGGATAAGTTAATAAACAATTGCCGTATTTGAGCTGATGAGCAACCCGAAGAGAATCAAGATCTACCATTACATCCATTAAAAACAATGGTATGGTGTAGTTTGTGGGCTGGTGGAATCATTGGTCCATATTTCTTCAAAAATGAGACAAATCAGAATGTTACCGTCAATGGTAACCGTTATCGCGCCATGTTAACGGACTATCTGCTTCCTGAAATTCAAGCACATGGTCTCGCTGAGCATACACTACGGCACGGCACAGCACTACGAGCCATACAGCGCGTGAAACAATGGGCTTGTTAAGAAATCATTTTGGTGAGAATTTAATTTCACGTTTTGCTACGGTAAATCGCCGCCAAGATCGGGCGATATCACACCTTTGGACTATTTTCGCTGGGGATATGTAAAGTCTCAGGTCTTCAGGAATAAGGCAGCTACGATTGACATTTGGAAGCCATAACATTACTCGCGTTATCCACGAGATACCAGTTGCTATGCTCGAACGAGTCGCCCAAATTTGACCTTCTCAATGGACCACCTCTGACGTTATCGTGGCCAAGATTTACATGATATCATTTCTGAAAAGTAAATGCCATGAATTGTTCTTTTAACTGATAATAAAAATTTTAAGTTCACTTACAAATTTATGTGTTTTATTTTACATTATAAATCAAAAATCATGATGGATTACCCTATATTATAGGGATATAGGATTATATATTACTCACCACGTATGTGAAGTGGGATTAATAAAAATTCAGAGCTTTAAAATTAAATTATGCTTTAGAGGCTAATTATTGTAATCTAGAACTGACCGGAAGTCTCTGTTAAAAAAGCAATTTATTACTTCATTGTGCTACATATGTTACAGTTTGCTTCCCTAGTTAAAATAAATTCGAAGATACTCTAATTCGTAATCCTACAAAGAAATTTTTTCTAGCAGTTCATTGTGTCCCCACCTTTATTTGTACAGCTGTCAAAACTCCATTATCCTGTCACCACCATACTAAATTTATCGTGTAAATAATCGGAATCGATATTATTTGATTTCTTAATTTTTCTGCATTTTGCATCAAAACAAATTGATCAAACGAGCAATCCACATCAATTTGCCTTCAAACTATTTGACCAAATAATTTGCATTTACTTCCCGCGCTTTAAACAATGGCATTCGTTGTAAACGACGTGGAAATAAGTCCCGACCCTAAAGATCTCTTCTATAGCAAACACGTCGAGTATATCGCTAACCATGGCAACGACCAAAACGATTTCGAGTATTGCATGACAGAATTCCTACGAATGTCGGGAATTTACTGGGGAGTTACTGCCCTTGATATCATGAACCAGCTTCCCCGACTAGACAAACAATCCATCATCGAGTTTATCAAAAAATGTCAATGCCCAACAACTGGTGGAATTTCGGCATGCAATGGACATGACCCACATATCCTATATACCCTCTCGGCAGTGCAAATATTATGTATCTATGATTGCATCAATGAAATCGACTGCGATGCAGTGGCGAAATATGTGGTGAGTCTACAACAACCCGACGGCAGTTTTTTTGGTGATAAATGGGGAGAAGTAGACACGAGATTCTCGTTTTGTGCTGTGGCTATCCTTACTCTCATCAACCAAATGGATGCTATTGATGTACCAAAAGCTGTGGATTTCGTTCTCTCGTGCTGTAATGCTGACGGTGGTTTTGGATCCAAACCAAGTGCTGAGTCGCATGCTGGTCTCATTTACTGCTGCGTAGGATTCCTGTCTATAACGCATCAACTGCATCGATTAGACTGTGATAAGTTGTCTTGGTGGTTATGCGAAAGACAACTTCCAAGCGGTGGACTTAATGGAAGACCGGAGAAGCTACCTGATGTCTGCTATTCATGGTGGGTTTTAGCATCGTTAACCATCATGGGACGTTTACATTGGATCAGTGCGGAAAAACTGAAGTGCTTTATACTGTCTTGTCAGGACTCGGAAACTGGTGGTTTCAGCGACCGCACAGGGAACTTACCGGATATATTCCACACTCTTTTCGGGCTGGGTGCCTTGTCGTTGCTCGGCTATCCGAATTTGAAACAGATCAATCCTACATTTTGTATGCCGCAGCAAGTTTTGGATCGCCTAAGCATTAAAGCTCAAATGCTGTGTCCTTGAGTGCTTAGTTGATTGGAAATGTTGCTGGATCTGAAACCGTGTGATTCTGCAGAGCATGTAATGTGAGAGAAATTTGAAACATCGTAAAGTAGCGAGAAATATATTTATTCTAAAAGACAAAGTGTGTGACGTGTTTTTTTATTTATCAGCATAAATTAAAAAGAGAATTACTAGTCTTAGTATTTCTAGATGAATTCAAATAATGCATGATTAATGCGTCTGATGACAGAAATAACCACTTTTCCTTTCCACAATTGTTTACTGGATAGTTGTGGTGGTTACACTAAATTGTTTTGATGGCAGTTCAACTGCATAATAATAAGTTTATAATACTTTTAATATATTAGTTCATTTTCTTTTGTAGTATTTATCGTTATTTTTTTCATTTCTCTTTAGTGGATTTAATTCCTCTTAAGATTGTACATATTTTCCTTGGAATAATAGTAATTGTTGCTATGTGATAGGTGATGTGCATATTCTCTTGAAACTCGGTATTATACCCAACTCGGTACATCCCAATTATGTTCCTTTAATATACATACAACTGAAATGGTACCTGAGGAGTAGGAGGCGTTCAATGACAAGAGTATTAAGTAAAAAAAATAGGGTTACAGGTGTGCCACCTGAAAGTAAATACTTCAGAAAATTGATGAGTTAAAGATTTGTTTAAAGGATTCAGAGTCTATTCAATCTGTGATTTCGAACATTGGCTTTCTAGTTAAATCGATAATTAGATAATACCTTGTCTTGTGTCTTATGGATATAAAAGACCATTTCGTGCCAATAGACATGAGTGAAAAGCAGGTGATGCGGCTGAATACGTGCGCGAAGGTATTAATTGCAATCCGAGGTGTGTATATACATTCCAAAGACCGGTAGTGACATTGAATTTGTGTTCGTTGATCTAGTATGCGTCGAAGCAAACTTATCGTGGAAAATGGGCACAGACCGGATAAAAACATAACTCTTGCGCCATTTTTCCAACTCCTGGAAGAATTATCTATCAGTGCTCCCAAACTTATACTTAATAGATTGATAAGAAACAATATCAGAGAAGCCAAGAAAGATACCTGCAAAAACAATGTGGGGAACTAGTAATACATTATAAAATTACGATTGCTTCAATCTACACACAAAAAAAGAAGAAATGTCTGATACTACAAATACGTACAATACCTACTTAGTACGAAAGACAAATTGGCCCGATAGCAAGAATATATCGAAGAGCTTTTCTATGATGACAGAGCCCAATTACAAGTCCGTTACGGATCCGAGGAACCATCGATCATGAAAGTTACGGAATCCAAAAACAGAAAAGCAACAAAACCAGACAAGGTACTAAATGAACTTTTGAAACTTGTAGACGAATAAAATATATATAATAAAATATATATAAATATATGGTTGGGTACAAACTGTCTTCGTAACACTACCGAAAAAAAATAACGCAATACATTGTGCTGATTATAAAATATAGAACAATAAGTTTAATGAGCCACGCTTTATAAATCTTCGTAAAAATGATCCATAAGGGAATACACAGGGTGTCCCCTAATTCGTCAAGGATAATTTGGGAAATGAATCTTGTGTATATTCTTAGAAAAAAATCGTTCCATAGTAAGGGTCTATCTCCAATGTCAACATCGTTTATCGAGGATTTAAGAAAAGGATAACTTTGATGTACTCTGACCCATTTTAACGTACAATAATTTGCTCTAATGGTAAAAACTTTGTTTAGGACTTTGTTTAGGACTTTGTTTTTAGAAGAAATACTACCCTTTTCAAGTGCGTTTAAATAAAGTTGATATTTTGTTTAAGTTTTCAGATATCCAATAGGGAAATTATTTACCAGAATTATTGGGGGACATTCCACTGATTCAACTAGCTTCATCTTATTTCCAACAGGATGGTGCTCCAGCCCACTATGGTCGTGGGGTTAAGAATTGACTAGATGAAGAATAAGGTAATCGTTGAAAGGGAAAAAAAGGACCAGTTCACTGGCCAGCAAGATCTCCTGAATTTTACAGTATGGGACTAGTTTGTATGGGGAACTATAAAAGAACCTGTTTATTCAACCGAAATAGCAACTTTAAGTGAATACGCTATCAAAATCAAAAATTAACACTGGAAAGAAAAATGGGACAGGGTTAGAAATTGGATATCTGAAGACACAAACAACCCTTTAACATGGGTCAGGGTACACCAAAGTAAGCCTCTTCTTAAACTTTTGAAAAATGGAGATAGAATCTTACTCAAGACCGATTTTTTCTTAGAATAAGCGGCAAGTGGGTTGTAGGGTTTAGGAACGAATCACGATATTTCAGAGTACGTTCGAAAGTGAAGGTATACTGGTGAGCATTGATAGCAAGACGAGTGTTACGGTTAAAAGTTTGAAGGGGCGGAATACTATTAGCAATTTCTATAGAGCACTGGTATTGGAAATAGCGATAAAACAAAGTGAGACAGGAGGCACTACGTCGGTGTTAAAGGGTGTCCATTGTTTGAGTGATATTAGTATCACCTATGAGTTTTATCGCACGGTTTTGAATCCTATCCTATCCTAGATGCAGAGATGTTTTAGGAGCACTTGACCAGATGTGGGCATAGTACTCTAATTTTGGACGGAGGAGTGCCTTATACCGGTCATATAAAAAGTCTCCGCGGTTTTTTGGTACATTTTTGAAAAAAAAATTTCTTTATTCAAAACCAATTTCAATCAAGTACATATATTATGGGCCATTATTATCTATTACCTTTTGCCATTTTTCGGGTAGCTTCATAATTTCATCGGTGTAGAACTTCTGTGGTTTATAAGCGAAAAATGTGGCAAAGTGATTTTTAGCCACTCTTCGGTCGGCAAATTTTTAACCATCAAGAGAGTTTTGCAAAGATTGAAACAAATGGTTATCAGAGGGTGCAAGGTCCGGGCTATACGTTAAATGCATCAAAAGTTCCGGGTCATCAAAGATGTGTGTGGCCTGGCATTGTCATGATGGAAGACAAGTCTCCTTCTGTTGGCCAATTCTGGTCGCTCTTTCTTGATAGCTTCAATCAAACGGTCGAACTGTGCATGAGGATCGGATTGACCGATTCGCCACGTTCTAGCAGCTCATAATAGACAATTCCCTTCAAATCAACCAAACACTAAACATACATAACCTTGTTTGTCGTCAATCCAGGCTTTGAAGTCGTTTGTGGTTGGTCACCGGCTTTTGACCATAATCGCTTGCGTTTGATATTCTCGTATTTAATCCATTTTTTATCGCCCGTAATGAATCGCTTCAAAAATGGTTCCATTTCGTTACGTTTCAGCAGCGTTTCACTGATGATTATTCTGTCAATTAAATTTCTTTTCGTTAATTCATGTGGCATCCAAACATCGAATTTCTTTGAGTAGCCTGCTCGTTTTAGGTGATTCCAAGCTGTCATACGGTTGATGTTTAGTGCCTCCGTTATCTCCAAACAGCTTCCGTACCGGTCTTGCTCCATAAGCTGCAAAATTTTATCGGCTTTTTCAGTGACAGGCTGACCAGTGCGAGGTGCATTTTTTACATCGAAATTTCCGGAACGGAATTGAACAAGGCACTCCTCGCTCCGGTGTTCACTCACAACATTCTTCATTTTGGCAGATAAGAGGAACTCTGGGACACACCAGCATTTATTTTGTGAATATCAGACTTGAAACCACCCAAGACAACTTGAATGGAACGCTCTGAAAGGAAATTTCTAATCCATTGAAGAAAAGAGCCATCGAACCCAAATGCAGGTGTTTTCAACAAAAGAGCCTGACTCTGTTAAATTCCTAAGTAATATCAAGTGAAACTATCTTGCTTTCACCAGATTTATGTATGCTTTGGTTCCACTTGTCGATGAGTGAGACATGCCATCACATCACCAGTGGACCTGTTACTACAAAAACCGTACTGCCGGTCAATAAGAAGATTTCGTGTTTCGAGATACTTCATGAGCTGAACCTTTTCCAGCGTTTCCATGACCTTGGAATAAGGGACGTTAGTACAATGGGTCTGTAGAAGAAAAGAGAAAAAGATTTGCCTTATTTGTTGACCGGCTGGACAAAAGCTATTTTCCATCCGGATAGAGTCCAAAAGAGTAGGTTTATTGAAAAGCTTACGCAGTGATTTTGCCAGTGTAGAAGAATACCTTTTCAAAAGAAGGGAAGGTATACCATCTGAACCAGCGGATTAGATTAAATTGAGATCTCTAAGTACCCTTGCTACTACACGAGTGCGAAAGTGGATTCGTCCCATTGAAGATTCGACGCACTCAAGTGTAGACGGGGACAAAGCACAATTTAAATGTGTTGAAATGGCCGCAAAATGTTCAGCAAGTAGATTGGCCTTGTCCAAAGAGCTGACAGCTGGAATGCAATTTCAAATGAGCGTTGGAAAAGAGGTTGACGCAGTATTTCTAATGTTTTTGACAAACGACCAAAAATGTTTACTACCATTGGGACATTGTAGTATGTATTACCTCAGTTTTTCGACTTTTTTCGGTTTTCCTCAGTGGGGTTGTTCTTGTAGGACCGAAAAAACATTTCTCTAACCTTGACAGCCTCTTTACACCTCAAGTCGTATCATGCCTTTTATTTTGGTTGGATACTCTTCATCCGATTAGGGATAAAGAATCTCATTCCAAAGAGAATGTTGTCTGTGATCATATTAGCAGCGGCATCCACGTCGTTATCAAGAAAATATAACGAACAGTTAAATCTCCTAAAGAAGCTGTTAAGTCTGCTCCAATTGGCTTTCTCGTATTGCCATACAGTTCTTTTATGAATACTTTCTCTAACTGTGTGGTCAATGTACGAGAAATTAGCTGATATGACACAGTGGTCCGGCGAGCCTAGAGGGAATATGACATTAACCTTGTATTTATCAGGATGAGAAGTTAAAAACAAGTCCAGGGTGATGGCGGTATGACTATCAATGTCTAGTATACGTGTGGGCTCATTTACAAGCTGGGTCAAGTTGTTTTCCGCAGCGAAGATCTCAACACACCGTTACATTTTGCTCTGTACTCTTCTATGGAGTTGAAACATGGACGTTACACAGAGCAACGATAAGAAAGATAAAGGCCTCCGATATGTGGATATAACGTAGAATATTGCGCATCTCCAGGGTATCCAGAATTACACGAACAGGGATGAAAAGATAGCTTCTGTACATAATATAATAAAGAAAACCGGAATACCTCGGGCACATTGTAAGAAACCGCAAATACGAACTTCTGCAACTTATTCTATAAGGGAAAATAAAAGGAAGAAGAACAAGCGAACTATAAAAATAATGATTTCCAACCTCCGGAGCGGAGATGAACTTAAAGAATCTGTTAATCCAAGCCATTTTTCCAAAAGTTGTAGTACTCTTTTGACTGAATATTTTGCTAGTGATATAAGACGTATATTGTCCAATGCAGAACCTGCCTTTTCAAGAAAAGACCTGATATATTTGACTTTTGATTTTGACCTGCAATGCACAGACATATCGTACACTTTTCAAGTTTTTAAAAGAATTGCCTACACTTCTTACACATACATATTTATTTTATGACATGTTCACATGATAAAAAAAAAACTGAATCTGAAAAACTGAAACTGAATCAAATATTGGCATAATTTTAAAGTTCTACGAAAAGCTCTGGTTTACATGCGGCTTGATAATCAAGTTAAAAATCTCTGGAAACACACACTGCAATGCACAGAAAAAAAGTTTGTCTATCCAAACCGATTAAATCAACCCACGAACGGACGGAAATTATAGAAAAATATACTGCAATCGGTATTGGGAAAAAAGAACAATAGCCTTAAAAACGTTGATTGAAACTCACTTAACCAGAACTTTGAAAGTTTACCATTCCAAGCTTTTGGAGGAGCATCCACGGTGCAAGTGAATATAGATAGGTATTCGGGTGCGAATCTCATTAACTCTACGGAAACTGCTTTGATTTCTCAGAACTCACCTATGTTATGACAGTGTTAATAGATGAAAGTGTTATATCTATATCCATAGAGGATAGGAATAAAGCGGTAATATTTAACTTTAAATACGAACATGTATTTAAAATGAAATACAAGCTAGTTCCTGCATAACTAACTTCTGGATTACATTCATTGATGAAAGCCGACCGTATAATATAAAATTTAATTATAATTTTTGATTCCAAATGAGAGACTCGATAATCCAAATCATGCTTTGTTGTCGTATAGTACACTAAAATTGTTTAATGAACTGCCCACAAAAATACAAAAAATGAGGTTGGCCTAGTAAGATTTAAATATAATAATTTTTTATTCTCATATTAGAGACACATTTGTATAAAAAATGTTTAGTTCTTTAATTTTATATATTTGCACATATATTTTACTGTAATAGTAATAGTTTAACTAATAAGCACATACAGTGAGATGCAAAACTGTCTGGATATTTTGCATCCCATGGTTAAATTGCCAATAAATACTTCGGACACTTTTGCACTTAAGTGATTTAAAAACAGTATTCCCTTGCATGCATGAATTACCGCAAGAATTTATCATTTCGATGTTGATAGTTTTTTTTATATAATGCACAGTTTGTTGCTTTACTGTGTAGATGTGAAAAATGTAGAAAAATGGAAAAAAAAAATTTGGTTAAATTTTAAATAAAAATAAAACTTAAAATGTTTTTAAAACTATTATTGGCTTACTCATTTTGATAACAAAACCATGGAAAGGCACGACATCCAGACAGTTTTGCTTCCCACTTGTAAAACCAAATGCAGTCGGAATCGCAGAAATTGATGCTACCTCATTTAAAAGTATTTTACCAATCATATTGTCTTATGTTTAATACAGTTTTGACAACTAGTCCTTAAACAGTTAATGGACTATGCCTAAACTGATACCAATTCCAAGACATCAAACTTACATATGAATGATTGAAAAACCCGAATCTTTTTATTTGCTGAGTTATTTATTGAAAACGTCTATTTGCCACACAATCTGGCACATCACTCTCTCCCGCTTCCTAAGTGCATCCTTCTTTTATTCTTCGCGATGACCTATGGTGAGTACCGCTCATTGCCATGGTTCGTTAATCAGCCCACCACAACGACCAATATCATGATGGTCGAAACCCAGCTGATTTGAAACATAACAAAAACTACATCTCTGGTTGAAATTGTAAGTGATTGCGGATTGGTGATTGCGTACTAAGTAGAAACCTTTAACTATTCAGTATTACTAGGTAATATAAAAAAAAACAAATTGTTTCTTAAATTAGTATACGGAACAAAAAATATTTTTGGTAACATTATTTTTTATCCTCTGCTCCACTTGGAACCAAAGACTGCGGAGTGAATGTTTGATAGTTTAGTCCGCCAGTTCTAAGTTAGTGATAGATCCATCGAGTTAACTTGTTTGCACGTTTGTTGTCTCCCGCTATGGTTAACCAAGTAAAATTACGAGCGATTTAAGACGACAATTGGTTTCTAACATCTTTAAGGAGCTTACAAGGTGGTTGGGTGTCACGCGCTTCAGGACGAGCCCATATCATTCGCAGGCGTAAAATGTTACTCTAGCGAAAACTGGTGCGACTTCCTGCCAGTTATATTTTTAGGCATACGCTCAACTGCAAAAAATGGAACAAAAATCACTTTACCGAGATGATTTTTGAAATGAAACTTAGGTTACCTGGAGGGTTTTCCACCAAAGTCTAATTAGTTCTACAGAATGTGAGTTTGTGAAATAATTTAAAAGACCGATGTCGAAGTCCTATTCCACCATAACACAAGGAAAAGCAAATGAAATTCATCCATTGTCAAAATCGGACATGGAAATTTTATATGGCCAGGGACCGAGTATAGATTGATACAAATTGATTAAAGCAAAAGCTTCAAGTGCTTTATGACAACGTTTCACGTGTTTGAAAACCTATCAATAAGCATGGTAATGTCCTTTTGAAATATTGTTGCTTATTTGAATGTATCTACCCCTTAAAAGCCAGTACTGTGGTCCAGAAGGCTAAGCGAACGTTTTACCATAAATTAAGATGGTCGCAATAAATGGTGTCGCAAAATTCACGCCAAAAATTTATTTTGATGGAAAACAAAAGTTTTTAACTAAAAATTATACTTTTTTATTGATTCATAGAGTATATTCGTACAGTACAGGGTTATGTATGGAATTGCATGTCAGATGAATTGCCCTCACGACGTTGCTGGCACATATGCACTCTTTTAGCGTAATTTGTTTCTTTTTTTACAAATGTTTCTGAATTGCTTTGATACAGCGACCAAATATCTTCTCGCACTACGCTTTAAACTGTGGATGGTCGTGCGCTTGTTGGCATAAACTTAGGCTTGAAAAAACCGCAAAGACAAAAGCCCAACGACGTTAAATCGCATATCTTGCAGTTTAGATAAAAAAAAAAGAATAATAATAATTATCATGTCGCGATAGCGAGCACTATTAACTGTGATTGCCTGACCAGCCGCATTTGCAATGAGAAATAGTCTGACGTTGTGGATTTGTTTCTCAACAATCACTCGTGGATTTTCTGAATTCGACAATTTTGACGATTAAAAAAGCTATCAAGATGAAAATGAAACTTATCATCCGCTTGTTGATGTTCCATAATCCATTCAACGAACTTTCCTCGCTGTGCATAGTCAATAGACTTCGGTTCCTGAGTCAAATTATACGTGAAGATGCTGATCTTTCGTGAGAATAAGCTATTGAGAGCTTCTTGAAATGCCCAATTCTTGACCAAGGAAAACTGATGTTCCTTTCCTCTCAGCAACACCCTCACAAGCTGTTTCGATGTTAAACGACCTGTTGAAGGACGAACGTGTCTAACGTCTCACATTGACAAAGTCTCTCTAAATTCTTGAATTAATCTCTTCATAGTTGATGAAGTTAATTCAGTATTCCGACCATATTTTGTACGAAAATTACGAATGGTAGCCAAACCTTCATTTTTAAAATAATTACTACTCAAATATTAAAACGCGTTGTTCTTTGAACTTGTTCTGAACTTTAAACGTCACGCTGTCTTTTTTGTTTTCGTTGGCTTCCATTTACCGCACAAATAGCACAAAATTCAAATCTCAGAATTTTGGGACCCTTAAGATATCATTTACGGTCTTTATCTCCATCTTTGACCTGTTCAGTTTATTAAAAAAAGTGGTAAAAAGGAAAAAAAAAATGTAACTATATGTAATTTTATTTAATATATACAAAATTTAGATTTTATGTCTTCTCTGTAGAAATGTATCAGTTTGAAATGCTGCTTTCTGCTATGGAGGAAAACGTCGATGTCGCTAGGGACTATGGTGTGATCTTGTTCAACAGTGACATTAAATGTTGTCCTGAACTTTGAACTGAATATATATGTAGTGAAGAGTGCAACTAGTATTTATAATTTGGGTCGTTTTCTTTGGTGTGTAGTTAAAATACTGCACCTAAAATACGCCTAAATCTTTTTTCTCAAACGCCAATAACTCCTTCAATGACATTCCTTGTTTTTGAATGTACATTGTTAAAAGCAGCTTGCATGCTTCCTTCTGCTGTACTACGAAATGGTGTTAGAAGGAAAGGTTCTAAAGGATATCCAGAATCTCCTAGAGAAAGCTATATTATTATATTATTAATTTTACATAATACTAGCCAGTTTTATGAACTTAACTTACCAAATAACCAACTGTTCCTTTCCCATCGACATATCTCTTTTGTAAGTGCTGCCTAAAATCATTTTTTGGTTATACAAAGGAGTCATGGCAAGACCCAGGATACTTTGCATCAATAAAACAGATTCGCATCTTGTGGGTCATATACCTTGCAACGAAAAGCAGCCACAAATTAAATATTTCAACTTACCAGCAGAACGTTAATGCTGTGGTAACCTTTCCTGTTGAAATAAAGGTGTTGCCTTTCTTTCTCTGGAGTGACAATTCGAATATGGGTGCCATTCATATTACTCCAGGAAAACCCGTCTTTACGTAGAAAGCCAGTTTCGCTTCTTCCTTTTCTTCTGGCGTCATAGTAAACGTAATCCATTTGTTCCATTTGTTCCTCAAATAAATCCAACAGTTCCCTAAGGATTATGGAAAACGTTGGCAAAGAAATCCCCAAGATGTATTCATTTCCAATGCCCGTTTAATAACTGTTTTCTTCGAAAAAATGCAGTCAATTTTAACAGATGGTACTGACGTCAAATGCACATAACTTTTTATAAACGGATTAATTTCTTCCAATAAGCATCTAAATGCCTCCTTAGACAGCCTAAATGACTTCAATGATTTTTGGTTAGTTTTGTACACACACAACATTTGAAAATATACTTGCCACGAATTTGGTAACTCCATTGGTTCATCACTAAAAAATACATAATTCTACCGAATTCATAATAATTGATTGTTTCAACCGAAAGCTTTTACTTTTGTGTTCACTACTAAGCTTATTTGTGATATGTATGGTTTGACATTTGACATGACATTTGCAAAACTGCATTGATACGTACGTATTTTGATGCGACTCTACATGCGAAAGAAAATGCGAATGGGCATACGACTTGCGTAATTGGGGTGAGTAGATTTGATTTTTGACAGCAGTCGCATGCAAAGCCACGCATTCGACTCTCGTTTTTATGTGTTATTACGGTATACTCGATCTGTCGTTTTATGGTCGTATTTCACTCAGACACAAATTTGGTTACGACGATGGAGGACTCGAGGATAATGGAAACAAAATCATTCAAACACCATGAAACAAAACTACTTTCATCGAAAACGCCGTGTTTTGATGTTTTTGGATTTGTTTTTATGTACATATATATTTTAAAGGAAGATTACGAGTTGTAACCAATTTGAAGCGCTGACTTCCGCGATGGCAGGAAAGGGTAGCGTCGCCATTGGCCATGGCAAGAGTGGAATTATAGAAGACAAAAACAATTTGGAGCATTCTTGGCATCATAAATAGTTTCAGACCACATAGTCGAAACAGCCTGGACCTATGTATTTTTATTTAGTATAGGATCAATGAATTTTTTGTATTTATTTTCAGATTTGAAATGATCAAAAATATGCTGTTAAGCAAAAACTAAAACACGACAAAGAACAAGAGGGACTGGAGGTGGCCCAAACAAGTCGCACAATTTCGCTGAAAGTTTTTCAACTATGATGCTTCATCTCCTCCCTCATTTAAAAATAATTCTATAGAATTCATGTTTTATTAAATATTTTTGTTTGTATTGAAATAAATTTAAAGGAAAACACATTTTTTTGTTTGTTTATATTTTTCCCTGTTCGCTTTAGTTTGACATTTGCAACAGCTGCGACGGTATGCGTTGTTTTTTTTTTTTTTTTTTGAAAGAGTCTGATACATCGCATACGAGTCGGAGAATGTAGATGTGAATTCGATACGACTTTTGTTAATTACTGCTTCTTTGGGTATATAAAGCTGTTTTGAGCAATGAAAAATGCATTGTACAAGAGGCTGATCATCTCAGTCTTGCTTTACAGCGCAGAAGCTTGGACACTGCTGAAAGCGGATGAAAATGCTTCGATAGAAAAGGCGTATCTATGTATTCATTCGACTTCAGCGATCTAAAAATAAGGCAAGTAGAGAAATAAGATGGGAAAATCTTTAAGCAACAGAAACTAATTTGATTGAAGTATGGGTGTTTTCAAAAACGTCATATTAAGAAAGAAGTGCATTAGTTGCCTTCAATAACGCAGATTTTCTTCAGAACTAAGTTAGTAAACTGCATTGCCCTTGTGTTCATAAACGTCAACATATCGTCATACTTGCGCAGATTAGTTAGGCATTTCAATTGAGTGCAGAAAAAGTTAGATTTAATTGCGGAATAGTTTTTTGATCAAAACATATAACCCTTCACTTTGACGATCGTGTTAAGATATGTCGACGCAATAACTGCGTTAAAAAAAAAAAAACACGAGAAAAGATCTGCGATTGCACTAAGATAGAAATGCTGACGTTTATGAACTCACTCTATTTCTGATGAATGGCATGTTAGCATTGTTTGTTCGATCCAGAGAAAATAAAATAGTGGTCTACAATTACAAAGATATTGGTCTGACACACCCTTCCTCAAGAAACCAAGATCAACTTTCGTCAGCAAATATTTTTTGGTTATCGATATTTTCGACGCAATGAGGCCATTCAACGCGTTTTGTTTTTCTGTTCTCTATAAGAATGTTCAGTACTAAAAAAAAAAACTCAAAATTTTTAACAAAAAGAGAATACGATTCTCTGTATATTTTCTTCTTTTATTTCAAAAAAAAAAAAAAAAATTCCTGAAATTTTACTAAGTTTTGACAAACAAAAAGTTAAACTTACAACTACACTAGAGCGCATTACAAATTAAGGTGTGCCCAAAACGATCACACTTAGACAACATTTATAAAATAGAAAGAAAACAGTTTAGTGAGGACTTACCAACACCTAATACAATCAATTTGTCATTTTTGTTGTTTTTTTTTCAGGACTTTTCTAAAAAGTCAATCACTTTACAATTAATTTAGAGATAAAATGGAATTCTTACAGTTAAACGAATACAACTGTTAGGAAATGAATGGATGCATGTGTGATAGGAAAGAATTTGTGGTAAAATACGAATGGTAGGTGCTTGTGCTTCGTTGTGTATTACGAACACCAGTTTTTACAAGGACAAGTCTTCTCCTGTTGTTGATTTGCGCACTGAATGAACAACAGTTGATGCAACTTCACTTCAAATAAGGCACCAATCGTATTGATTATTGTTTTAGATTTGTTTTGTTGTTCTGTTATTTTATTGTTACAAAAAACGTGAATATGATGAACAGTTGTTATTGTTTCCTTTAGTCTTTAATTTTGAAAGCGTTCATCGTTCGTCAGTACATTATAGGCGCATCCCAATGCCCATGATATTTCGTGATTGTCAATTTTTTTATATAACTGTAATGAAAGGTGAATACATTAGTTAAATTAATGATCGTCATATGCGCAATAATAACTAACCTTAATTTTCTTGGAGCCCGAAAGACCGAAGCCTTCTCGTAAAAGAACAGAAATGAACGTCAAGTCGAAGCACATGAATGGTTGATCGTCATTAGGAATAGCGCATATTTCTCTCGCTTTTTTACGGTAATCTTCCACCGTAATTTCTCCGCCCGCAAACGGATCAATTAAACCTGATTCAATTGCACGTTCGAAGTAGTAGCTGAAAGCTGCAATTGTATGTTGTTTAAGTGTAAAAGGTTTTGGTTTTATAAGAGGCATAACTTGACTCTTTACTAGTTCGAGACAATCTTCGAAGTCAACAACTGGATTTTCTAATGTTGATTTTGAATTATCCTTGCCACTAAAAAAACATAGAAAAAAAAACTTAGAGTTAACTAGATTTTACTCTTTACATTATCAAATCAAATCATATATTTTGGAAGTGACGCGGCTTTTGCGTTACAATAAGAGTACAAATCTTTGCAAAACACTATAAGCAAAAACAGGATTCGGCTAATTGATTTTAGAATGACACCATACATTTATACCAGATGGATGATAATATATCGAGCCTGTGGCAACTGATTTTCAACATCCGCCAAAAAAATATATATTTTATAAAATGCTGTTGCTAATTATTCATTTTGGTTAAAATTTTAAATTGGAATGAATATTTCTCAATTTAAAAATAGGCAGTCAAAAATAAAATATCATTTCCATTGCACTATAACGCATCTGAACTATAATACATGGGCCGTTTCTAACAGAGAGCACCACTTGAATTAAATCCATACTATTTTCAGTTAGTACCAACCTTCAAAAGATAAGTGTATAAATGACAGCTGTCGGACGATTAGTTCTCGAGATATAGCGTTGTGAGTGAAGCAACTTTTGTTATTGTGAAAAAAAAAATGGATTCAAAGCAATTTCGTGTGTTGATTTATCATTGCTTTTTGATGGGAAAAAATGCAGCCGATGCAAAGAAATGGCTTGATAAGTGTTACCCGGACTCTGCACCAGCCGAACGAATCATTCGCAAGTGGATTGAAAAATTTAAAAGTGGTCATATAAGCACCGAAGATGATGCACGCAGTGGACGTTCAAAAGAGGCTATTTCAGATAAAAACATCAAAAAAGTCCACAAAATGATTACGAATGACCGTAAAGTGAAGTTCATCGAGATAGCTGAGGCTCTGAAGATATCAAAAGAGCTTGCTGGATATATCATACACGAATATTTGGACATGCGAAAGCTCTGTTCAAAGTTTGTGCCGCGTTTGCTCACAGTTGACCAAAAACAACAACGTGTTAATGATTCAGAGGAGTGTTTAAAGCTGCTAAACCGCAATAAAGCCGAATTTTTGCGTCGGTATGTGACAATGAAACTTGGCTCCATCACTTCACACCTAAATCAAGTCGGCAGTCAGCTGAGTGGCGAGCAGGCGACAAACCTCCTCCAAAACGACCAAAAACCAAAAACAGTCGGCTGGCAAGGTTATGGCATCCGTAGTTTGGGATACACATGGAATAATTTTCATCGATTATCTCTAAAAGGGGCAGACTATCAACAGCGACTATTACATTACGTTGTTGGAGCGTTTGAAGGACGAAATCACAGAAAAACGGCCGCATTTGAAGAAAAGGAAAGTGCTGTTTCACCAAGAAAATGCACCATGTCACAAGTCGATGAAAACGATGGCAAAATTGAATGAATTCGGCTACGAATTGCTTTCCCACACACTGTATTCTCCAGATTTGGCCCCCAGCGACTATTTCTTGTTCGCAGACCCCAAAAGAATGCTCGCCGGAAAGAGATTTAAGACTGATGAAGAAGTAATCGCCGAAACAGAGGCCTATTTTGAGGCTAAACCGAAATCGTACTACAAAACTGGTATCGAAAGATTGAAAAATCGTTTCAATCAGTGTATTGCCCTCGAAGGCAACTATATTGATAAAGTTGAATTTTGCAAAAATTTTGTGTTTTACTATAAAACGGCACAGCCCATTTGTTATTTCAGCATTCTTATTCTTTAAAAAAATACAGATAGACCTCTCAAGGAGTTTCTGAGATCTTTAAAAATACTCTATGAGGTGTGTTCAGGTAATAACGGAAATTTTAATTTTTTGAACAAAATATTTATTTATTCGTCTATATTACGTTGTCACCTTCAAAAAAGTCCCCATTAGATATTATGCACTTGTGCCAGGGTTTCTTCCAATCCTCGAAACACTTCTCAAACTCGATCTTAGGGATAGCCTTGAGCTTTTCCAGCGATGCCATTTTTATTTGCTCAGTCGTTGCAAATCACGGTCCTTTTATACGTATCTTCAGTTTTGGAACAGAACCAGTTATTCGTTAGCAGTTATGACCCCCTTTTGAGCAATTAAGAATCATCATTGACGTCATTCAAGAGCTCCTAAGCGATGCTCATGCGACGGTTCTTCTGATAAAAATTTAGAAAGTTTCATAACGAACTTCGTTGACACACGTTTCATGCCCTAAATGTCCGACAAGATTGCATGACATAAGCCGACCGATACGCCAACATCGTCAGTAACTTCTCTTATGGTAATTCGACGATTTTCCAAAACAATTTTTTTTTATAGCTTCGACGTTATCATCTTTTATTAACGTGCTGGGGCGTAAAGAGCGAGTTTTTGTCATTGGCATCTTCTCGGCCATCTGAGAAGAGCTTGTTCCACTTGTAAACTTAGAGCAGACTCACCGTATGCCACTGTCAACATTTTATGTGTTTTAGAGCACTTGATTTAATTTTTTTACGCAAAATTTGATACAAATTCTTTGATCCACTTCTTTTAACAAACGAAAATCGTCGAGCTTATAAAAACACGTCTAACCTTAGCGGCTGCCACACACAAAGTAAACAATGAATGCAGCTGAAAATTCTATCATACTTCATGCCAATCGGATTTTCCAAGCCCGCGAAATTTAAAAATTCCCGTTATCTTCTGAACATATCTCGTATACTGTAATATACTAGACATTTACATGACTAGAAAGGGTTTATAAAACGTGTATATAGCAACCAAAGCAGAAATACCCAACTGTTAATATTATCTTCCAAAGTCTAAGTAAAGTCTAAGAAAAGCCTTCAAAACAGACCAGTAATGCCAAGGTTTTTGAAAAAAAAAAATAATAATAAAAACAGATGGCTTTTGAACGTCTTGTAACAATGGCCTAATCTGCTACAAGCCACCCGTTTCCCGGTCCACAAGTGATTAACACCGTTAACCTAAATAAATTAAATGTGCAGTATGTCAACTCCTGGTGTAATTATTAGAGACAAACTACTTTTGACTCTACATACAAATCCATATGCAAATGACTTTAGATAACATGCTGCATGTATAATAGATAATCTTGAAGAGCTGTGTAGATCTGCTCCACATTCCAGCGATAAGGAGAGAAATTAAGGTGATTTTCATACTCAAAAGTGGGAAAGGTTTTCTTCTTAGACCTATTAGTCCATCATCATTTCTTCTAAAAAAAAAAACTCAAAAACGACCGATCGATAATCCACATAGAAACATTAATACCCAACTCCAATTGAAAATGTTTATTACAATGGTAAACCAGTTTCAAAGTAATTGCTTATGCAGATAACTTTGCTATCTTGAGTTCAGAGTATCAGCGTAATACCTTGAATTTTACCTCATCTTTTCTATGATATAAATACATCAATATATCAATATTTTGATACTGCCTTTATTAATGATACGAGCATTTTGGGACAGAGCAAAATATTTAAGTCTTATTTTAGACAGAAAACAGTTTGAAACCTAACGTTTAAGAATTATAAAAAAGCTATAGAAGCACTCTTCTTTTGCATGACACCCACTGGATATAAATAAGGCTTACATTTCTGCATTACTCACTAATTGTATCTAATTGCATTCTTGGAGGACAAATCAATACATTTCTATATCTTGTGTAAAAGAACAGACGAAATAGGTAGGAAAAAAGGAGAGCAAATTTGGAGGAACACTTTTTAAGGAATACGGCAGGAGAGACCGTAAAGGTTGGCTTTAGATGACAGATATGCGGACACCTTTAACATACAAGTCAAAACGTTTGTGAATGAATACAAAATATAAGGTCTTGCCGCCATTTAAAGTACAGCAGTGCATAGAATGGCAAAATAGGTAACCCCACAAGCCTTGGAGCAGTAATATTGCTATAATGAGGATATATAGCATAAAATGTATTTGCACACGTTAAATAAATTAAAGAAGGATAGATCTCTTAACTAAGTTTAATACGAATTTTAAATAAATTATAGTTTAAAAAAATTAAAAAAACACGCTTTAATAGCAAATCAAATTAAAAAGCATCGAACTAATATCGATATTTTATTCAACAGCCGTAGAAAGTCTTGGGAGGTCAGTTAAATTTTTGTATTGTCATCGGTCTTTAATACATGTGCAAATTTTTAAATCAATTAGACGTCTTGAAGTGGGTGAGCTAATAAAAGTGTGTTAAAAAGGTAAGTAATGTTATGCTTTAACAATAAGCAAGCATTCGCCGAATATACCATACAACCTATACCTATACCACATTACTTATAAAAGAACAAAATAATACGCTTAAGATATTTGAAGACTTACCTCAATTTATACTCCACGTTAGCATATGTCCACGTTCTGTTATGAATTATGGGATTTAGACAAGAGCTTTCTAATATCGTTTCCTTCTTCTGATAGCCGCGAGTAAACACAGCATGTCTTATTGCCATCAATCCCAATCCCAAGTAACTGTGTGTGAACACATTTATCTGTTTATTTAGTGTTTGCACCGGGTGAATATATTTTTCATAAATTGGAACTTGCTCTGGATCTGCTGGTGAAAATGTAACTTGTGTACTACCTCCACCTAAATCCAAAGCGGCAGCTTGATTCGATTTCGACAATCGACGCAGGAGAAAATTCACAGTGAACCATGAGAAAATTCCTTCATCTGTGCCATCCATAATTTCAACTGCATGTTGATCAACATTGAATTCGGATTTTGCAAACAAATCCCGTACTGCATTAAGGAGATTTTCTGCTTTTACTTGAGGTAGCAACCTTAGTCCAGCTGTTGCTTTCAATACAAGTGGTGTATCTGACCATTTTTCTTTAGGTATGAATGCCTTTGCTTCATCCAACAAAAGTTTAATCGAGTGAGATCCTTTCAAAGGATTATCGGCAAATGAAGATAGTCCAGGTTTGCGTTCCTTAAAGATTTCTTCGTCTAAAACTAGTTTATTGTCTACAAAAACCAAAAAGGGAGTATAACATTTAAAAGGTCTGAAAATCAATGTATTCGATCTTATTTACCAATGAGACTTCTATGGAACCTATAAGCCAGCACTCTGCTGCCAGTCGATCCAGCGTCGATTACTACTGCATATTGAGCCTTATCATAACCAAATTTCGATGCGATTTTCTCAAAAATCGGACTCATTGAGTCCATATAGAAACCTGCAACGTTAAATACGATACTCGTGCATACAAAGAACTTAATTGCACTTCATATATGCACCTACTCAGTGCAAGTTCATACCTAAGACGAATAATATCAGAACCACTGACACTATGAGGCACAGAAACGACAGCTTTAGGCCGCTTGTAGCTCCTCCAGTATGAGTTTGAGACTTTCTCCTATTCGCCGACGATCTCTCTGTTTCCTCTGACTGAACGAGCTAAAAATAAAAATAAAACTTTTTTTTTTAAATAGTTACACAATAGACACAGGCTACTCGTAGTTACTAACCAACTGGTATTCCACCTTCATGACTAGATCCAGCGTTAATCTAATATTTTACTATTCAACTTGATTTTTTTACTATTTACACCTAATTGTCTATTTACTTTCAATTTATTTACATTTTACTAATAGTTTAACGATGAGACTCAGCTGAGAGAAATCACAGACTTTTAACGGAGATGTGTCAAAATAATTTGGTCCTATTAAATGTCACCAAAAAACGACAGAACAAAATAGTGAGTGAAGCTAACTTCAACCTAACTGAGAGCGATGAAAATAATGAAGGGAGAAATCTGTGTTTCTCTTGAGTGGAATGTGTTCCATTTCATTCGTTCTATTCTATACAAAAACTAAAATGGAGAATACGAGGGAAAATACTCGAAAGAGTATGACATTTTTTGATATCCGCGGGCATTGCTTTGGTTGGCTTTTAGAAGAAACTGGATTTACCGGCCGGTGACGATAGCCACATAGACTGGATTTATCTACTCGTGAATGAGGGGAGTGTTTGCCTGGTGCAATCACATCAGTATAAGTAGGTGAAATTCCAACGCTAAGTAACGAACAAACACATTTCGTTTTGCAAAGTTCATCTCATGCAAACATGTTGCTGTTGATGCACACATAGCCAACTACGTCAAACAATAGCTCCTATAAAAAAAAAAAAAACACATGACCTTCGAAATTTTTAATCAACACCATCGCTAGATTAAGCGTAGCGGTAATCTTGCCGAGTCATTGATGATCTCGCTCGCTCAAATGGCAGTTTTTTTTTTTTTTTTTTTTTTTTTTTTTTTTTTTTTTTTTTTTTTTTTTTGTAAAAAAAAACGACTTAAATAGTATTTAGTTTAAAACAGCAGACTTAGCTATAAGTGGGTTGTTCTAAGATGCTTGTACGAATTATTGGGATCATAAGCTACATAAAATGTGTTGCCATTGTTATAAAACGTTTGGTGGTATAACGATGAAAATGGAAGTCAGAGAATCGTGGGGGATCATCTTCTTTATTTCGGGACAACTCAGAGAAACGGAAAATTAATTTATTGATGCGTCTTCATACTCAGCATGCTGAACTCGACACTGAAAATGGAAAGATTCGATAAAACAAGGCCATTTCTTCTCCCTTTGTGAACTTGATCTGTCGAGACCAGTAAATCTAGGTACCTGAAGAATTAATTGCAACTTTATTTCCAACTTTCCTAATACCTTCAACATTCTAAGTACGTTGCTCCATCTGCTCTATATAAAGGGTGATTCATCGTGGGGTTTGATTTATAATGTAGAATGAAACACATAAATTTGAAAGTAAACTTAAAATTTTTGTTATCGGTTAAAAGAACAATTCATTGCATTTAATTTTTGAAAATAATATCATGTTCTATCTATTGCCCACGACTATGTCTGAGGTGGTTCATTCGGAAGGTCCAATTTTGGGCGACTCGTTCGAGCATAGCGACTGGTATCTCGCGGATAACACGAGTAATGTTGGCTACCAAAACGTCAATCGTAGCTGGCTTATTCTTGAAAACCTGACGCTTTATATATCCCTAGAGAAAGTAGGCCAAAGGTGTGATGTCGCATAATCTAGGCGACCATTTTACCGTATTAAAACGTGAAATTAAGTGCTCACAAAAATGATTTCTCAACAAGTACATTGTTTCACGCGCTGTATACATGGCTAGTAGCGCCGTCTTGTTGATGCGCTTGAATTTCAGGAAGCACATAGTACGTTAACATGGCGCGATAACGGTTACCATTGACGGTAACATTCTGATTTGCCACATTTTCGAAGAAATATGGACCAAGGATTCCACCAGTCCATAAACTACACCATACCGTTGTTTTAAACGGATGTAATGGTAGCTCTTGGTACTCTTCGGGTTGCTCATTAGCCCAAATAAGGCAATTTTGTTTATTAACATACCATTGAGCCAAAAATGGGCTTCATCACTGAACAAAATTTCACGATAAAACACCGGATTTTCATTGAGTTTTTCCAGAGTCCATTCACTGATCACGCGATCCTCACCTAAAATACGCCAAGTTGTCGAATACGCCAAGCTGCTGAGAACGACGACGAATCGATTCGTCACGGTCTTTATACACTCTCAGCTACAGCTGCTATAGTCTCTTCACTACGTGCTGGATGTGGTCTAACCGGTCGAGTATCATCCACTTAACGCATCTGTGGTTTCGGATGTTACACATCACTATATGACGAATTTGGACAATTTTGCAACTTGGATTTAGTTGCTACAGACATAAGCATCACAATACTGTGATTCAAGGAAACTGAGACTTATCATATGCTAACATATGAATGCTCAGAATACCTTGTGGGGCAGAAGCACATCTAACGTGAGAAATAATCATTTCTTAGCAAAATTTGTTTTGAAAGAAAAAATGTCTTTCGGGTGCAATTGGGATTTGAACAGTCCGATTTGGAAGCTAACACACAACCACTTGAGCACCTTGATGCAACATATCAACGAAATTAATCATGTGAGATTGAGCTGCAAAATCTGGTCGATAGAGATAAAGGATTGCGCGACAAGAAAGAGTAGGCTCTGGGTTTTTTGGTTGATATTGGGGGTGCTTTTGAAAACGCAACTTTTGAAGGAATATGTAACTCAGACAGACAATGCGGCGTAGAGGAATCAAGATTTGTGGATAAGAGCAATGCTGTGCAATATATATATATTTTTTTGATAATCCCTCGCGCGCATCAAGGGGATATGAATACCCTCTTACTGGCTTTTCTCTAGGGCGCGGGAGGGTGGTGTAGTAGTTTGAAAATCAGGTGTATAAGGTTTCGATATTTTTCTCAGAGGTGGTTGTCAAACTGGAGCCAGTGCATCCACAACCAGTGGGTCTTAATTCGTGCTAGTTGTTAGTTCGTTACGCTTAGGCCAGCTATCAACCACTCCAATATCAGTGTTATGCCTTCATGTCAGAGTTGACGCCGACGGGATTTTCATATAACTACATACAAATTCTATGAAGACTTTTTCAGAGAATTGCCTTGCACGGGATTCGAACCCGCGACCCTCTGCTTGAGGAGTCTATGCATATACCACTACATAACGGACACCCCTAAGGGTGGACCTTAATGGCGGATGTTTACTGCGTCCAATATGTAATAGCGGGGTTAAACAAAAGTTGCCCACAAAGCGGCATCTTTCACCAGCAGATCTAGCAACAGATCTAGCAGGCTCCGGCTTTGTCTTTTGGAGGACAACATACGATTAAGAAAAACCTGCACCTGTCTTTCAAGCGTAGATATACGCAGTCCTGATCGCGATGAACCGGGAGTATTTGGTATTGTGAAGAATAGGTGGAGGGGGAGAAGTATCTGCGCTTAAGGGCTTGAAGAGCCCTCCCACTACTTCCAATGTATGCAAGGCTTCCCTGAACGCAGTCGAAATTCTGAATTCACTTCTTGTTTGGGTTCCAAGTCACAATCGGCTCAAGCAAAATGGATGGCTCAAAGAATAATGCTTCCTGATATCTCTAAGAGTTCAGCAACTTTCCTTGTCTCCTTCAGTAGGAAAGACTGCTTACTGGTGACGTAACGAGACAACACTTTTTACTAATCAACTAAGCATACTAGACATAAGTGACACAACGGTATGTGATGATGCTGTTAGATTGAATACGAGCCATATCTATGAGAGTGTTAAGTCTACGCTTGCATCGGGCTCCAGGTACTCAGTGCTGATGTGTTAGGTTCTGGTTGAATCTTTTTTATTAAAGCGTTTACTCATCCTTTTACAAAAACCCGATATATTCCAGTAAAAGGAACATACAAGAAGTACATTGGACTTGCTCTTTATCGGAGTGCTCAGTTACGACAGAAGAAAAAAAGTATGTCAATGAAAATCAACGTTGGAAAGATGGAACGGATGCAGTCTCTATGAGGTCCGAAACTGAAATACAATGCTGACATTGTTAGCGTACTCCTTGTTATGTACTAGATCAAAGAACGCCGAGCTTAACAATTCATATTCATATCACGATCTAACTGGCACATTCAATTCACAACCACATTAGCGTAACATCTCTTCATTCAAACTCCTGTACACTTCATTTCACCGCCCGCGCTTTTATGATATTTCCTTTGGCATCCTGTCATTTAAAGTCTTTAGCCATATCACGCGTTCCTCTATGAAAGCTATTCAGTTTCATTTAAAGCCTAACTTGGGACATAACATGAAATACCAAAATTCCTTATTAAGCCATACAATGCGAATATGGAACACCTTACTCAATATCTATGTTTCCCAGTCATTATAGTCTACGATATCATTAAAAAAAAAAAAAAAAAAAAAACTAGCGGTATACTTAGTCTGCAATAAATCGGATATCATCCATCTAGAAAGTACGCCCGCATAAAAAATAACTGAAATATACACGTTGAACGGTGATTGTACTTTGAGTCTTTGAATTGTAACCCACCAAGTTGCATAACGTGATTTGTTACGTAATTTAACAGCACAACTTCGAATACTTGTTTTGGAACTTAAAGTACAGTCGCCGGCATAGTGCGAATTAACCTAAACGTATTATTATCCAGACATCACCGATCGACCCTAGCCCTAACGCGACTAAAAAATAGGTCGAACAAGTCTTTCTGCTGTCGACTAGAAAAAAATCCGTAGGACATCATCTGAAAGATTTATTATGGTATTATTGCCCATTACAACTTTGAGGTAGTTAAAAAGTTTGTCTACCTACGTTCTTCAAACGACACTTTGATGCTAATTCGACAGAGAACCATCGGACTGCCAAAACAGAAAGCCAGAGATATTGCTCTAAAAATCTTACCTTGTTCTATTTGCTACATCGGATAGAGTGTTGAAAAAAAAAAAAATCAGACAGCTTCGCTAGTATTAGGCACTTTCCAAATAAAAGCCGACCGTCGGATATTTGGTTATAGGGGGATGTGAAGATGTAACCGTGCATCTTATCTTTATTAGATGCACAAACATATAGATATAATTAGAAAGGAAAAAATCCGTCGATTAAAGCGCCTCTGCAAGGTCGATCAAATTGGCAGTAATGCTCCAGCAATGAGAATTTTGCATGGCTCATGCAATGCACCCGCATATTTAGTATAGGATTTTAACCAATGTTTAGTCCCACCATTCATCGTCCTGTCTGTCTTGTCATTTTTGTTCACACAAAGACTCCGGGAAACAAAATCAAAGCAACAGTTTTCACTTTCAAGGTTTGCTATTGCCCCGCAAGAGGATGGTGACATCAAAAATGATTTTATTCTTTTGATTGGGTATTGAACCCATACCTCTATCCTACCGACTTTGTGCTACATCGACCACCTTGACAGCCGTTGAAGTGTATTACATATACGGTTTTCCAATAAGGACTTGACAACTTTGACAACGCATTCTTTCACTAATCATCAAACTGTCACTCTCAATTTATTCAGTAAAGTCAACATTTTCATCATGGTAAAGTACACTAACGAGCTACGTTCTCCGATTGGGTTCTGGAGAAGATGCGCCAAGATGATGAATCTCCTCGCAAAATCATCTTCAGTGACGAAGCTCATTTTTGGCTCAATGGGTTCGTCAATAAGCAAAATATGCGTTATTGGTCGGGTGAAAACCCACATGTGCTTCATGAGTCACCACTTCATCCACAAAAAATAACTGTTTGGTGCAGTTTGCATGCCGGCGGCGTTATTGGGCCATATTTTTTCGTCGACGATAATGATCGTCACGGTACTGTGAATGGTCAGCGTTATCGCGCCATGATCACCGATTATTTTTGGCCCGAATTACAAGATATGGACTTGGACGACATGTGGTTTCAACAGGATGGTGCCACAAACCACACGCTACAATCGATTTATTGAAGAGTAAGTATGGTGAGCGTGTTATCTCAAGACATGGGCCAGTCGATTGGCCGCCTCGTTCGTGCGATTTAACGCCGCTTAACTATTTTCTGTGGGGCTACGTTAAGTCATTGGTTTATGCCAACTCGCCGACGTTTCGGCCGAAATGTGGGGCCGAGTCGTTGAAAATTGGGTACAACGAATCGACTGCTGCAAACGTGCCCGCGGTGGCCATATGAACGAAGTCGAGTTCCATTCATAAATGTTTTGATTGTACTTCAAGCCAATAATAAAGTTTTTGAAATATCTCAAACGGTTTGCCTTTTATTTAGAAAACCCTATATAACGTCTTAATTTTATTGATTCTACAATAATTTTCAACAGCATTAGCGTTTAATAAATTGATATATTATTTGATAATTTGTATCCACCAAAACAATAAATACTTAGTGCCAATAAAAAAAATAATTACTAAGAGTTTTATTACGTCGCATAACATATATGCCTAAGTGTAAAACAATGCTAAGCGGTTACCACTGTATGCAAATAGACTTCCAAATTATGGCAAAACCATGCACCACCATCAAGTCGAAACTAGTTACACGGTAAGGAGATTATCAAATTATTTGCCAAAAGCTGCTCACGGTGTCTAAAAAAACGTTCGCCTTCTGTGAAGTTTCGGAATATTTCCAGGAAAAATCAAAAATTTTCATTTAAGAAGGCTGTTTGATGAGTACCCGAATTGAAAGATAGGTGGTGCTACTGAGTATTGCATCATTTAGTATAACCTCTTTTAGCCCGCCTGCAAAATTTGGTGACAATCCGACGTTTAGTTTTGCTTTGGCACCCAATTTAAAACATCGTGTTAGTGTTTTTTGCGACATTGGAAAAAGAGCAGTATCGCTCCGTGATCCGATTCTTGGTTTTAAGTGGCAAAACCTGCATAAAAATCAAGCGCATTTTCGATGGTGTGTATGGGACCCATTCACCTTCCCGTATTTTATTTTTTTTTTTTTTTTTATAATACTGCGGGGACATGAATACCCTTTTACTGGCTTTTTCTCCAGGGCCCGGGCGGGTGGTGTAGTAGTTTGAAACTCAGGTGTATTAGGTTTCGATATTTTTCCCAGAGGTGGTTGTCAAACTGGACGGGACGAGCTAGTACATCCTCCTCAACCAGTGGGTCTTAAGTACGTTTTAGTTTTTAGTTCGTTACATTTAGTCCAGCCAGCAACCACTCCAATATCAGTGTTATGCCTTCATGTCAGTGTCGATGCCGACGGGATTTTCATATAACCACATACAAATTTTATGAAAAGACTTTTTCACAGAATTGCCTCGCAAGGGATTCGAACCCACGACCCTCTGCTTAAAGAATCTATGCATATACCACTACACCACGGCCACCCCGTAATTATTATTATTATATTACCAATATTTAAAATTCAATTTTGCAAAAGGTTTGTGTAAAGTTATATTTTCACAAATAAAAAGTCAAAATAATCATTAATAATTATCTATTAATACAATAATTGAATTATAATGCATATTATGTAGTTTCCATCTAATCTAATAATCCAATTTATTCATTAATTGTAATTTAATTTTTTTTTTTTATTATTATCTTAATTCAGTAAAACTTATTTCTTTTTTATTTTATAGGGCAATAAAAATGGGAAGAACAAGTAATACAGTTTAGGATGTAAGGCCAACATATTTTGGTACCGCCTTAGATGGAGGAAGTCAGGTAAGTTTATATTACGCATAGTAAGAATATTGTTAAGAAAATTAAATTCTATTTTTTCCTTGAAAATCGTCGCCTATTTCAATCAAATCTATTTAGGGGACATGGAGATACATGCACTGTAATAATCCCAAGAATGCTGTTTGCTACAGATAAGGTTTGTTATTATTTATATTTTCCACTAATATATACTTACGACCTATCGATTCTTTCTTTTTAATAGAAATTCTTCGCTTGCGAAACTGATTCCAATTATGAATACAAGGGAAAAGAACTAGGCGAATCACTTAACGAAAATGAGGAATCAAAGGATACCGATAACAAAAAAGGACCTGAACTCGCTGAAGCGTTTTTAGGTTAGTTATGTATTTGAAATGTTTTAAGCATCACCTCTAAGTCTGCATAGTAGTATTTACATCTTTCTTATTTTCTACACATTACATAATAAGTATTTACTAACGTAGACTATAAGTAGATCTTAAGGTTATGAATTCGCTCTCTCTTACTGTGACCGGCAATCAATAAAGTTGTTACTCCACCATAACTGCGTGTTTGACTTAACATTGGCGATAAGAATTTTTTTTAAGTAACCCAAATCTATATTATTCTATATTTTTCTTAAATCTTAAAATGTCACGTTTGGTGAGGTGTATTGAACCGTTTGTAACACGAGAAATTTCAAGGCATATAAATTCTGAAGTTTTTTAGGACACGTGGAAGGTGAATCAAAAGTTGGTAATGATAATAGGAAGGAAAAAGTTGGTGGCGTTGCTGTTCCTACGGGTATCTTCAGATACAAAGGCCGGAGTGTACAAGTCATATATACTAGACGAAGCGCTGACCGATCGCTTTATAATGGGCGTAAAAAGTGAGAAAATTCAAGAAGTATTGTTGGGAGACGATTCTTTGACGTTTAAGAAATGTTGCGCTAGAGAACTGAATATGGAATTATCCAAAAAAGCATCCAGATCTATTCAACCTATGTACCTAGCATGCAGTTTCTAATGACAACAAAAAATTCAATGTTAAACATAGGGAGTTAAGAGCACAATATTGGTATAAAAAAGGGGGAGTGACAAGAAGTGATCACGGAAAGAAACAGGAATGTGGTAGATGTGGTCGTACAGACCACGTTGAGTCAGGGTGTCCAGTCCGAAATTGGCAATGTTTCGTTTGTAATAAAAAGCCACATAGATGGTGCCTGCAGTGAAAACCCTTCCCAAGAGGTAAAGGTGGTGGCAAATGGTGTAGAGTTATCGATGGAGGTGGACACGGGAGCAGCAGCATTGATTATCAACGAGCAGGGGTATTTAGATAAATTAAAAAATGTAAAATTGATGAAAGCAAGTACTAATTTATTTTCGGTCACAGGTTCAAGGTTGAGAGAGCTAGGAATCATGTTCGTTGAGGTTAGTTCTGGCAGTCACATGGTGAAGTTACCATTAGTAGTGGTTCAAGAAGAAATGCCTAGAAAGGGTTTAATTGGACGCAAGAGTTAAATCACGCGATTGTGTGGTATGAGGCTGAAATAGTTCTTAAGCCCAATCAGATCCCTATTTTTCACATAAAGTAGAAGCAGAATTGAAAAGGTTAATTAAAGAAGATATTTCCAATGTTAATCGTCCCCAAAGGTGACGGCACTATTACGATATGCGTATATTGCAAGGTGACATTGAATCGATGCATAGAAACGCAATACTATCCATTTCCTCTAGCTGACGATTTTTTTTTTGCAGAGCTTGCATGTTGTACACACTTTGTAGTTATTGATCTGACAGGTGCTTATCAGCAATTAAGGGTGTCAGAAAAATCTCAAGATCTCTTTGCTCTGAATATATTTCGTGGTCTTTATAAGTGCACTCGTTGGATCTATGGGGTAAAATGTGCCCCTGCAATATTCCAGTCGGTAATGGATCGCATCCTAAAAGGATTGCGTAGAGCTTTCTGCTACTTAGATGATATTTTGATCGGAGGTTCATCCTCTAAAGAATGTGAAGAGTTGATGTTTGAAGTTTTGAGTCGTTTGGATGCACATAACATACACATCAATGTTAAAAATTTAAAATTCTTAGTAGATAGAGTTGATCATTTAGGGCACATAGTGTCGGCAAAAGGTATAAGCCCAAATGAGAAAAAGGTTGAAGCTTTTGTAGAAGCACCACCAACCAGTAATCTTCAACAACTTCAATCGTTTTTAGGCTTGTTAAATTATTATAACAAGTTCTTGCCAAATTTATGTAGTAAGGGATTTCGCTTCGATTGAACAGCTGAATGCCAATCAGCCTTCGAAAATTGTAAGAAATTGCTTTTAGAATAAAGTATTTTAGAGCGACCAAAAAAGGCTATTGTCGTAATTGCAGATGCTAGTCCGTATGGGGTTGGCGCAATTTTGTGCCATATAGTTGAAAGTGAGGAGAAACCAGTCTATTTTGCATCGTGCATCTTATCTTCGGCTGAACAAAATTACTCACAACTCCATAGAGAAGCGTTGGTAATCATTTTTGCCGTTAAAAAATTCCATACGTATATCTGTAGACATAATTTTCAGATATGTTCAGATCACCAAGCCCTCAAGGAAATTTTTCACCCTCAGAAGGGAAATTCGGAAGTCGCATTGGCGCGGCTTCAACGTTGGGCCATAATTCTATCTCAGTATGATTACTCTATTTCATTTAGAAAGGGTTCTAAAATGTCGAATGTTGATTGTCTTTCACGTTTACCTATTAAAGGAAATTCTGAGATAGAAGAAGCCACTACCACTACACCTCGGCCGGCCCCCCCTGAACTACCGTTTACTATTGGTTTGGCCGTGGCCGCACGTCGGTTTTTGATGAACCGCGCCCTGGTGGCCCAAAAACGGTTAAAAGAAAGGAAGACGTGGACAAAATCCATGATCATTTTGACAGATCGCCAAGTGAAAATTTGCGAGTTGGCTGAGATAGCAGACATCTCAACTGAACGCGTTAGTCATATCCTGCACGAGATTTTGGGGATGAGAAAACTGTCCGCGCGATAGGTGCCGCGTTTGCTCACACCGGATAACAAGCGCAATCGTGAGACCACTTCAAAGTGGTCGTTTCGTGGCCGTCGATATGACATGGATTCATTCGTAGACACCAGGGACCAAAGAACAATCGAAACAATTCGTGTTACCCGGTGAACGTTCTCCAAAGAAGGCGAAGACCGTGCCTTCGGAAGGAAGGAGATGGCCACCGTTTTTTGGGACGCGCGAGGTGTGATCCACGTTGACTATTTGGGGAAGGGTAAAACAATCACATGAGCAAACTACGTCGACTTATTGGGCAAATTCAATGTCGATTTTAAAAAAAAACCGACCACATTTGGCGAAGAAAAAAGTGCTCTTCTTCCACGATAACGCAACGGCTCACACCTCCGCAGTCGCCATAACCAATTTGTTCGAATTGCACTACGAGTTGCTCCCCCATCCTACGTATTCTCCGGATTTGGTTCCCTGCGACTTCTTTTTGTTCCCAAACCTTAAAACATCGCTCGCCGGAAGGAAGTACGGGTCAAATGAGGAAGTCATCGCCGCCGTGGAGGAGTATTTTGCAGGCCAACAAGGTCGTACTATGCGGAGGGGTTAAAAAAGTTGCAGCACCCCTGGAAAAAGTGTATCGTGTTGAATGGGGATTATATTGAAAAATAAATTTTCAAAACCTAAAAAAGTTGAGTTATCATTTCTAATCCGGGTATTCATCACACAACCCACGTATATACCGTTTAAGGGTTATCCGAAATAGATTATTTGAGTAATGTTATGTTATATATGACAAATTACAAATTATCAACCAAGGTTGGTAACAGTTTCTACAAATATAAGTTAATTTCCATGTAAAATTAGATCAGTTCAAATGAAGGTAATTTATAGGATATCGGCAAAACTTAAACTTAGATGAATTTAGAAGCAAAACAATGATTTTTGACCAGGATTGAATATTGATTCATTAGTATAACTTGCAAGCTCAGTAACATTAATTGATTGCTTGATTGATGATTGACACGCGTATAATTGCACGTACTGATCCGGAATAAATCGAATAAATAATGAAACGAAGCATATCCTTTACCAAAGTTTTGTCTTATATAATCTAGTTTTTGACTATAGGAATAGATCAGCTGTGCTGACTATTCTGTGATAAGATAAGTGATGGAAACCTGTTTTGCTGTGAGTTTCTCCAAGACTTCTGACGAGCACGGTAAAATGCTGATCGGTCTATATCTGCAACAGTTATAGGAAAAGGCTTTTTAGGAATTTAGGAAAAATTGATGATGTTATATTGGGTCCATAACTTAATTCGTGCGGTTTGCTAAGAGATGGCGTAACTTGTATTATTCGATTGTTATTATTTCATTGGAACTTGCGTTGGAAAGCTACTGTCATTGTACATCAATTCAGTATATGTCATTCATTTGAAGCGTAAACAGCAATATTTTTTTTTCACTCAAATATGTCGAACTTTGTGCCTGAAAAAGTGTTTTTGCGGGGAGTTCTTCTTCATTACTGAAAACTGCTCCCGAAAGTCGTCGTATTTTGGTGGAAGTTTATGGTGAACATGCGCTAGCTGATCGTTTACACGATTTAAAAGTGGTGATTTTGGCTTGGAAGACGATGAACGTCCTGGGCAGCCAAAAAAGTTTGAAGATGAAGAACTGGAAGCATTACTCTATTAAGATTGTTGCCGAACACAAGAAGAGCTCGCAGAATCTTTGAGTGTCACTCAAGCAGCCATTTCAAAAATAAAAAGATATATTCAAAAGCAAGCAAATTGGGTTCCACATGAACTCAAGCCGAGAGACGCCGAAAGGCGGTTTTGCATGTTCGAAATGCTGCTGGAACGCCACAAAAGGAAGTCATTTTTGCATCGGATTGTTACTGGTGATGAAAAATGGATTCATTACGACAACCCCAAGCGCAAAAAATCATATGTGAAACCCGGCCAACCAGCCAAAACAACGGCAAAGCCGAATATCCATGATGCGAAGGTAATGCTCTGTACTTGGTGGGATCAGATGGGTGTGCTGTATTATGGGCTGCTAAGACCGGGTGAAACCATGGACAACGCTACCGAACACAATTAATCCGTTTAAAGAGAGCAGTAGCCGAAAAACGCCCGGAATATGCGACCAGACAGGAGGCAATAATTTTCCATCATGCCCACGTTGCTATTCCGGTTAAGAACTATTTGGAAAACAGTGGATGGGATGGGATGGATGGGAAACTTTGCCCCTTCTGACTACCATTTGTTCCGGTCGATGCAGAACGCCCTCACTGAAATACGGTTCACATCAGAGCAGAATATCAAAAATTAGATTGATTCATTCTTGGCTGCCAAGCCGGCGCAGTTCTTTTGGGATGGGATCCAAAAATTGCCAGAAAGATAGGAAAAAGTCATAGCTTCAGATGGACAATACTTTGAATAATACTATTGTACGTTTTTCTTAAATAAACGTTCAAATTTTAAAGAAAAAAAAACCGCACGATTTAATTACATACCCAATACATTGGTTTAAAATGTGGGTTAACTATAACGTAACGAAGTTTCATCTAAATAAAACTCAACGGCATACCAATTTCCCCAATTGAGTACGATTAAATATAGGCAATGCAATTTAAAACATCATTTTCTGCACTGCAATTATTTAAAAAAATCTTATAGAAAACCAGGTTATATAGGGTGATTCATCGTGAGGTTTGATTTATAATGTAAAATAAAACACATAAATTTGAAAGTGAACTTAAAATTTTTATCGGTTAAAAAAACAATTCTTGGCATTTACTTTTTAAAAATGATATCATGTAAATGTTAGCCACGACTACGTCTGAGGTGGTCCATTCGGAAGTTCCAATTTTAGGCGACTCGTTCGAGCATAGCGACTGGTATCTCGCGGATAACACGAGTAATGTTATGGCTTCCAAATGTCAATCGTAGCTGCCTTATTCCTGAAGACCTGAGACTTATCCCCAGCGAAAATAGTCCAAAGGTGTGATATCGCACGATCTTGGCGGCCAATTTACCATAGCAAAACGTGAAATTGAGTGCTTACCAAAATGATTTTTCAACAAGTCAATTGTTTCACGCGCTGTATGGCTCATATCGCTGTCCTGTTAAAACCAGAGCTCAACGAGACCATGTACTTGAATTTCAGGAAGCACATAGTCCGTTAATATGGCGCGATAACGGTTACCATTGAAAGTAACATTCTGATTTGCCTCATTTTTGAAGAAATATGGACCAATGATTCCACCAGCCCATAAAACACACTACACCGTTGTTTCTAATGGATGTAATGGCAGCTTTTGGTACTCTTCGGGTTGCTCATCAGCCCAAATACGGCAATTTTGTTTATTAACGTATCCATTGAGCCAGAAATGGGCTTCATCACTGAACAAAATTTTACGATAAAACACTGGATTTTCATTGCGTTTTTCCAGAGCCAATTCGCTGGAAATAAGACGCAAATTCAAGTCGCCTGACTTCAATTATTTCTAACGTAAAATACGCCAACCCAGGCTGCTGAGAACGACGACGAATCGATTCGCCACGGTCTTCGCGTACATTGTCAGCTACAGCTGCTATAGTCTCTTCACTACGTGCTGGATGTAGTCTAACCGGTCGAGTATCATCCACTAATGTAAACTGGAATCAAATTTGCGAATGGTATTGGCAATAGTGCTTTCAGTAGGTCGATTATGCACACCGTAGGTTCCTCGAATCGCACGAAAAACATTTCATTTTCTCACAGAGCGCTGATTTTCGTAATACAGCTGAACAATTTGAAAACGCTGTTATGATGTGAGTCTTTCCATGATGACTTGCCAAACGATACTGAACAGAAATGACAAAGCAGTTTGATAGCAGTCACACGTGATCTGTCAAAAAAGCGTATTGAAAATAAAAAATTACGATGAATCACATTATACATTCATTCATACACTTTTTTTTTTTAAATGTTGTATTATACATATATGTTTTATTAGCTACCACTAAATTGAAAAATTGATAACATTAACAACATTAACAGATAATGTTAAATTTACTCTCAAGTATATAAGAAAAGCTTACTCTGCAAAAATAGCTTGCGGCGAATAGTAATGGGAATAACGGAGCAATATGATGTCGTGTAACAGTGCAGTATTAAATACAAATACAGTCTGCTTCGCCAGCTACAAATTTATACGAATAAGAGCCCAAACTCACTTGGTTTTCGAAGTATTCGTAGATATTCATAGTATGCAACAGACCTCATGCGATCAAAACTATAGCCCCCTGATTCCTGGAGAAACAAGACAAGGATACAGAAGGAATTAAGTTTACCATAACACAAGCTCATGTTTTGTTAAATTAGCTCCTTACTCGTTGTACCAGTTGGCAATTCAAATAACTGACTTCTAACTTGTGTGTTAGGCGAATCACTAAAATCGTTAATATATGATAGAACACTTTGAGATGAAGATCTCTTTTTTGGAGAGAGCAGAGCATATACAGAGAAAGTGGACTAGAAATCATTTTTTATACGTACAAGTATTGTAACTTTATCTACCAGAAGCCTAGAGTAGTAATTAAAAAATCGAGTACGAGTACCTATATAGTATATAGTACCTATAGTGAGCATACTTATTTCCGCTTACCTTTTTCATTCTACATGACAGCAAAACGTTAATTGAATTGCTTGGCGTTAAAAAGCGGAAAACTACAATTTCAAATTGATTTTCAACATTTCATCACTATCCTGATGACAGAAAACAAACCTTATCACTGCGTAAAACATGGGGCTTTTCAATTTAAGTAGTCAAAAGGAACACTTGCCAGCCGAAAAACTTATCAGAAAATAGATTTCGAAATTTTCACAATGACCTTACTATCCATACTTGATATCTCATTCTGCGAGCAGGTCTTCTGTTTTTAAGAACTGATAAGTTGAGATTCCGTCTAAAAACAAATTTACTAGTCGCCATTAACAAGTGTCATGATGAGGCAAAATAACATCGCCTGGTTACAAGCTACTTGAGAGCTTTTTAATAATTATCAAATCTTACTTCCCTCTTGGCTATCAAATTTTAAGCATTGTACTGTTCACCTCTGAAACTATGACCTTTGTATTGGGGCAAATTTCCTAAGTTTGCGTATCACTAAAAAAAGAAAAGAAAAAAAAAAAACTAAACAATCACCTTGTTGGAATGTGGGTAATGGGAGCTGAATGAATTATTGAAGTTTATTGAATTGTCAATGGTTTGATAGTTATCTTTCAATAGAAGACTTGTTCTTGAGTTTCGAAATATAATTTGTTCGTGTCTAATTTTAGATCTAGCAGCTTTGTTTACATGTTTTCTTCTTTTTCTAAGGTTTTTATCTAATCCAATTGCATTGCCTTGATTGCTTGGCGGAAACGAAATTGCAAATGTACTTACTTTACGTTTTCGAACATCTGCCGACGTCATGATTATATAAAAGTCAAGTTAATTAACTCAGGATAATGTAATCGAACGGAAAATCAATTCACTAACGAAACAATTTGACTGGGTAATTTACTATTTATGCAGAAACTACAAACATTTTACTCCAGTTTAAGCACGGAATTTCTACTTCCAGCTACAAAAAGCATAGGAGAATCACAACCAACCCGAAAAAACTTTTTTACAGAACTGCCACTTGACAATGACAATCGTTTTTGAAGCCCCGAAATGAGTAAAAATTGAGTGGGTTTTCAATAGAGCGATGTGGAATTAGAACGCTTGACATGTTCGAAGAGATAGTAAACAAAATGGTAATGCCACTTTGAGACGTCAACGAAGAACCTAAAGTCAGAGCTGTAATTAATATAATATGATACAAAGTAGTTTTTTGTTGTTCAGTTCAGTGTAGTAATCAAACTAAACGGTAAATTATACAAATTTGTCAATCTCGCTGATTAAATCTGGGTCTCATGGGATTATTTAATAAGATAATTAGCGCTGAAATATACATTTTACAGATGTTCAAGATATGCCTAAGATTGTATTGAATAAGAAGAATCTATTCAAACAAAGAACACAGTCTAAAGTTTTGAGCATACAATACAATCGTACCGAAAACGAAGTAACGTACCTTCGTCTAGTAGAATAATTGGTAAAGCATGTACTTTACTTCTCAAAGCTTATTAAATAGTCATGTTATAACAGAGTACATTATATCTACCATATGCTATTAGTTTTTAAAATTCGTTGAAGCAGACAAATGGTGAAGTTGCACTAAGCAAAAGAGCTATTATTGTCATCGTCAAAATGATGTTTTTAAGAGGCGATAAATTAAAATGTATATAGAAGAAGAAGTGTTTTCAATTGAGTTAATATATATGTATTATTTAAAAAAAAGTCCGCAAATAAGAAATCGTATCCTTTGAACCATTCAACCCTTTTTTACCTGTCTGCCTACCAAGGCAGGCTTATATGTTTTTATGTGGGATGGTTTGGTATTTTTTCCACGCGTATCTATTTTTTATTTCCTCATGTCATTCAAACGGCTGGATGGATTTTATAAAACGAGGTCTCATTAGATTCCTGTGAATCACGATAGTATATTAAGTATATTAAGTGTAAAAAATATATTTTAATATATATTATATTATAAAAATATATAATATTAATATGGGCCCGCTAATTGCGAACTAATTTTATTCTAATTGTAAATTTTTTTTATTTTTTTTGTTCGTGTCTTTTTAGTGCTCGGTATTTGTATATTTGTATTAATTATAAATTAATGTTAAATAACATCGGGCCTTTGGAAACGATGGAAACAAGATGAAATATAATAGAAGAATTAATATTCCTGTTCCTCTGTTTGAAATAGTCACGGTTCTCAGAACTGGGAATGGGATATTGGAAGGTGATGTAAATTTATGGTGGACTCTCTAAAATTCAACGAATCAAATGATAACATGCAGCCGGATGCATACATACGAGGTGTGTTCAGAAAATAACGGGAATTTTTAAATATCGCGAGTTTGTAGAGTCCGATTGTTATTATTATTTTTTTTTTATTATTATGTTGGTACACCATACATGCCTCTGAAGTATGATAAAATTTTCAGATGTATTCATTGCTTACTTTGTTTGTGGCAGCCGCTAAGGTTAGACGTATTTTTTTGAGATCGGCGATTCGTTTATTAAAAGAAATGGATCAAAGAATTTGTATCAAATTTTGCGTAAAAAAATTGCTTATGGTAAGTCTGCTATGAGTAAAACAAGAGTTTATGAGTGGCATCATCATCATCATCATCGTCATCCGCTGATGATGTTGGCATATCGATTGCCTCATACCATGAAACGTTTTCGAATGTTTTGTGTATAAAACGCGTGGCAGAAAATTAGTTCCAAAATTGCTCCATTTCCAAAATTAAAGAGAACATTAAAGGGCCGTCGTTTTACAAACATAGATGACATTAATATACATATACTATGTATTTTGAAGGCAACAAGAGTAATGTAGACGAATAAATTATTTTTTTTTTTTTTCAAAAAACTAAAATATCCGTTTTTTTTTTTACAAAGACGTCGTATAATATAAAAATATACGATCAGGTGTTAGGCAAATATACGATCATTATTATACTATTTCAGTCAACGCGGCTTTGTTGGGGATATTTAAAGTTTACTGATAATGATAGGAAAACGAAGTACCTGCATATAGTCTTAATCGATTTGGAAAAAGCATTAAATGGAGTTATAGAACTTTGATAAAATATAGAGATGTACGCGTGATTGTACGTACATTTATAAGAATAGTATAACGTTTGTACTTAAAAAGTAAGTTTTTAAAGTTAAAATGAAAGTAAAATGCACAGCTCATAAATTCCGTTGCTTTTTAATGTCAAACACTTAATAATAATGGATGAGCGCGTTAGAAGAAAATGAGTTACGAATCAGTCGTACATCAGTCGTGCATTGTCTTTTTTCTAAAGTCATCATTGAAATGCTTAGGCTCTGTCGTTAACGATCGATCATGATGTATGAAAAGTATGAAGACATTCGACGGAACGTTACGAATGAAAACAAACGCTACTTAGATCACAAAACGTGGTCTAATAAGATATATGTGTATTTATGGAACTCTCCAAATTAAGAAATCGAGAGTGGAAAATGTTTGGGAGGAGCATTTAAGCCACGTTTAATGAAGGCCGCCATAAAATCCTGTCTAAAAAATTATAGAGGTTCATGTTCCATCCAAGATTTGCAACAGGGGCCAAACGAAAAATAATTGGATCACTCAAATTCAAAAACACTAAATAACTATTGTTCTCAGATACGGGGTAATTCAGAATGGAGCGATTTTGTAAGATGACGCAAAGTTCAGGAAAGTTAGCCAATTCTACGAGCGGCGCAGAAGTAATGCAGGTATTTTGGAGAAAACAACATTAGATGTAATTATATGTGTTACAAATTTCAACTATCGGTAAGAAGTTGGTATCTAGACGTAAGAAATGTTTATGCAGGATTATTCTTAAAAACATGTATGTTTAGAGCATTCAAAGCAATGAAACAATTTTTTCTTATTTCTATGATTTTAATCATCTGCCATCAAGCCAAACAAAGAACTATCTATTTAAAAAAAAGTTTGATAATGTAGCAAGCTAAAAGAAAAATACATGTATATACATAAATTGGTAGCACTGAAAAATGAATAAATTGTAAATATATGATAGACTGCCCTGTTCCCACTAGATCACCGCAATCAAGCAGTGTTGGGCGCGGTAAGTAGGTAGGTGGAGGACCACATGGGAACTCAGTACTCTGCGTGCTGTTGACAAAACGCGCCACATAGGCATAGTACCCTGACGTTAAATCCCGGACCCTACAAATTAATTTGTATCGTTCCCTTAATAATAATAAATAAATGGAAGCCTGTCAGTAGGCAGAGTTCAGTTGTAAATTAGATTCAAAGTGAGACTGATGTGCGTAATAGAATAATAACATACAACAAAAGATTGCTGTAATTCCAATAAAGTGAAATATTAAGGGTTACTATAATTATAAATGTATGTAGTATATAGCAGGAATTCCGCATCTTTTTTTCTTGAACTTCATACTATTATAATTAATTATTATTATTATTATTAGCGTGATCTCTAACTGATCTCTCTAGTGCATACAAATGTTAAGCCAACTGGGCGGGTATGCACTGGTTTTACCAACGATTAAATTAAATTGTAAATAAAACATTCTAAATATATTTCTTTTATTTAATTTACATCAAAAAAGAATTATTCAGTATACAACACCTAGGGAGTACATAACTCAAATAAAATTTGAATTCGTGTTGAGATTAATTTTAATTTTTTTATTTAGTACACTCGCTATATTTTCACTGTGTTAATTTTGTGCGGATCCTTACATGTGACCAAGGAGTTTTCTCGCAGGCTAAATTAGATTTACTCCTCCTGGTTAAGCTTCAGATAAACGTTCCGCACCATTTCAAGTACAATATCACTCGAATGGGTTAACGATAACATCATCAATATAATCGGCTCGAAAGATTTTCAAGTTGTTCTCTTAGAATGTATTATCTATGAATCATTTAATGGCTGAAGCATTACATATTAAAAGTGGCATAACTGTAAACTGCCAAGACTTTTTGTAGTTAATTCAATTGTATATTATGTTGATCTGGAGCTGAGAGCAGAAATTGTCATTGATAGTAAGAGGAAGTCTGAGTTCTAGCTACGCAATATCCCGTGCTGTCATATTTCTTCTAAGCAAGGACCATCGGAGAAGCCTATTGAATTATCAACTCTTTAATCAGTACCTTGCAAATTAAGACTTGCTGCATGCATTTTTGACGACATCAAATATGTGGTCATTCCAATGTAGGTTGTTATTGACACACATAACAAGAATGGAAAGTTTTTTGGTTTCAACGATGCAAGTGTCATTAATGGATAATGGCTGGGTGTTTGGATTTTGCTTTAATGACAGCAGACTTCATTGTATTTTGGAAGCATTGAATTCCAATCTGTTAATTACTTCCTAATCGATGATGCTATTTATACCGGAAGTTAATGAGCTTAGCATACTCTGCTGTCCATTCTACAGCCGAAAAACCTGGACGTGAGTCCGGCAACGAATATGAAAAGCAGGGAGTATTGTCGTCAGCAAAGGAATATATGGGATTAGAAGTAGCAGACAATAGATCATTAATATAGTTTAAAAAGATTGTCAGAGACAGAACGGAGCCCATTACTGTTATATGCCTCAGACATATTTTTCTCTTATTTACTTTACGAGGGCTGTTTGATAAATACCCGGACTAGAAATGACAACGCAACTATTTTAGGTTTTGACAATTTATTTTTAATAAACAACTCGATACACATTTCCCAGCGGTGTTGCAACTTTTTTAAACCCTCCGTATAGAACGAGTTTTGTTGGCCTGCAAAATAATCCTCTGCGGCGGTGATACTTCTTTCCAGCGAGCGAGCTTTTAAGGCTGGGGAACAAAAATAAGTCACAGGGAGTCAAATCCGGGGAATAAGGAGGATGGGGTAGCAATTCGTAGTCTAATTCGACCAATTTGGCTGTGGCGACTGCGGATGTGTGAGCTGGTGCGTTATCATGGTGGAAGGGCACTTTTTTTTCGTCAAATGTAGTCGTTTTTTCTTCAAATCGGAGTTGAATCGGTCCAATAAATCGCCGTTTTTTCCTTTCTCCAAATAGCCACGTGAATCGCACCTCGCGCTTCACAAAAACCGGTGGCCATCATCATTCAAAGGCACGGTCTGTGCCTTCTTTGGAGAACGTTCACCGGGTAAAACCCATTGTTTCGATTGTTCTTTTGTCTCTTTTGTGTACCAATGAATCCATGTCCATCGACGGTCACGAAACGACGCAAAAACTTCTTCGGATTTAGATTAAACAGGACCAAGCTAGTCTTTAAAGTTTTTCCACGATTGGCAAACGTGGCACCCATCACGCGGATAGCTCTCTTATGTCCAGTTGAGATGCATGGATTTAGTCCACGGTTTCCCCTGTGGTAACCGTTTTCGGGACACCTGGGCGCGGTTTATCAAAAACCGACGTGGGGCCTCGGTGAAACTCTGCGAACCATTTGTAAACGGTTTAACGGGAAGGTGAATGGGTCTCATACACACCATTGAGAATGGGCTTGATTTTCGGGCATTTTTTGCCACTCATAAACCAGAATTGGATCACGGAGCGATACGCAAAAAACTATAACAATATGTTTTGAAATGGCTGTCAAAAAAAAAAAAATTATGCGTCGGGTTGTCACCAAATTTTGACAAGCGGGCTAGAAGAGGTAATATTAAATGATAGTAAAATTTTAGTGTACATTTTGGCTCAGTAGCTCTAGCTATCTTCAAATCCGAGTACTCATCAAACAGCCCTAGTAGTGTTTTGGAACTTAAACTCTTCACATCAACCATAGTGTTGATGTATATTGTAAAATGTTTATGTGGGTACAAATAATAGAACTTATACCTTTCAATACAATCGCTCTATTAAATACAATTACATTTTATAATTCAATCGCCTTGCTCAACCATGTTTGCTTTTCTTTATCTTTTATTTAAACCACTTTATCACTATTCATAATTTACATTTCAAATTCCACTTCAGAACTGACGTGCATATTATGGGACGCTGATATTTACACTCCCCTGGCATCTTTTATCAAATCTTTACCAATGATGTAATCGCCACATATATCAGCCACCAGAAATTCGTGAGAGAAGGTTATTCCGGCCAGTTGGACCGCTGACCGTTTTGCCAGCGAGTTCTGGATACTGGGGCCGCCGATTCTTGCTATCAATTTCTACCCGGCGAAGTTGGTGCTTAAGCATAAGTCGTTATTGCTTCCGAAAATTTGACCGATTTTTTGGTAACCGTTTCTGTCGGTTTCCTCTATTTGCCTTTGATGTTCTATTTCATTGCAATTCAAGGAGCGTATCCTCGTATTTTACAGGAAGTAGTTTTTTACTCAGCACTTCATATTTCTCTTCGCTGTTGCATTGTGCTTTTAAGCAGAATTTTCTAAATTTTCTACTTTAAGTTATCATTTAATCGTTTCTCAATGGCTTGCACCAATGCTCTGCAGTCTTGCTGTTGGATATAATGCAAAACAATTGTTAACGATGTGTACTTGTTTTGTTCTAAAGGGTTTTTCAAGAAGGACATACAATTTTTGTATTTTTATACAAACGCACCCTTAATTTTTTTATGATTTGTCAATGTCTAAACGTCAGTCAAGGCTTAGGAATTTAAGATATTTCTATCGAAATCCTGAGTCGATGGTCGCATCTTTGAGAGCACTTACTCCAATTTTCGGTCGTAATAATCGACCCATCAGAGAGGCTGTGTGTGCTATAGTGGATAGATTCGAGTCAACGTAATAACTAATCAACGTCCGAAAATTTCAGTCTAAACCCTTACAAGATCAAATTAAATTAAGAACTGATCAGTTGAAGCAGCAATACTTCTCCTATTGGGCTCTGCAAAAATTTGAAGAAAATTCTAAATTTAATCGAAAAATCATTTTCGGCGATGAAACAGCAACAAACCCAGATGTGCTTCAAAAGACTTCATTGTATCCACAAAGGTGACAGTATGGTGTTGATTTCATGCCGGAGGTGTGATTCGACCGTATTTTTCGTCGATGATACCCATGTTATGATCAATGGAGTTCGTTATCGTGCCATGTTGGAAGAATATTTGTGGCCTGAATTGGATGGACTTGACATCAATGGTATGTGGTTCTAACATGAACATGCCACATGATACACAGCTGCTCAAACAATTGATCTATTGAAGGGGAAGTTCGGTAATCGTGTAGTGTCGAGAAATGGTCCGGCTAAATGGCTACCTAGTTCATGCGACTGAACGCCGTTAAATTTCTTTTTCGGGGTTATGTTAAGACGTTGCTTTAATCCAACAATATTAGAAAAGCTCAGGAATAACAATGAACGCGAAATTGCCAACATTCCGGTCGATATGTGTGGAAGAGTGATTAAAAATTGGCTCCAAAAAAATCAACGCAATCGAGGTGATCATATGAACGAAATCGCATTCCTCACTTAAATTTAACATGTATACTATAACTGGAATGAATTTCAGCCCGATATCTCAATTATTCTGTGTTTTATTTAAATACATAATTGTTATGTCTGTATTGAAAAACCCAATGAATTGATGAAGACTCAACTCCTCTCTTCTCGGATCATTGAGCACTGCCAGAACAAACTGAAAGGTTTAGATTTTGTACATTTCCGAAACATATTTTACAAGAAGTTTTAGCTTCTTCTTTTCTTCTTTATTTTATTCTGCATTATACAATATTTGCACGAATTTCGATTTATTGAGTAAAAATCTTAAAATCTGTTCTGTTCTGTTACTTCGAATATCCCGAAGAAAAACAAATATGTTTACATTTAGCCAGCGTTACAGCGTTTCTAAAATGACCTCTCTTTTTTGGTATTGTTTACGGCCATACCAACAGCTTCTGTAAATTTTTAGTTATGATGACTCACTTAATGCATCCTCTCCGAGATACAAAGGTTTTAAGCAAAGCCTTACGCTGTTTTGACCCTAATTGAAAATAACATCTTTTAAATTGATGCGTGTACAGTAAAAAATTAATGGGGTATCATTGAACTCGTATGAGTACTTTAATTGTTTTAAAGTTAATGTTCCTTGAAAATTAATGTGTCAAAAGTTATCAGAGATCAAAAGTGATTTTCTTTAAAGCTTAAAATGTTGATTTTGTCAAAATTTTTTAAAGAAAAATATGTAATAAACCCCCACTTTTTGCTTGTACTTACAAGCAAAAAAAAAAAACTTGTCAGGTCAATTAATCTCAACTCAGAAGTCTTCAAGATACAACCCAAGTTCTTGAAACAGGTAAAACGTTAAATTAAGAATTGTTGAAAATTTAGGAAAAAAAAATACAAAAATATTAATTGCACATTTTTATTTCTATGACGCGAATAGAACTTATATATACTTACTACAAAGTTGTCTATCTTCTTTAAGTGGTAAGAAAATTTTGTCTGCAATATTATGCGATCTCCTGAAATCTAAATTTATGTTATATAGTGCACGCCGCTTATTATAATTACTTTAGGGCCAGAGCAAATTGATAAAAATAACCGATTGATAATATGATATTGTTCGATTTAAGAAATTCAAGCGAGAAGTACACATTTGTTGAAATAAGTTCATTTAAAAAATGTATTCATAAATACATAAGAAAACAAAAAAACTAAAGAAAACTGATTAATGAATACATAACACTCCCTTCATTGTATGTACGTGTGTATGCATATGTATGTATGTGTATGTACTCATATACATATTACACATTAAAATTAAGTAAAACTCTTTAAATTATGTTTGTATACAACTTTTTCTTAGTAAACCGTTGATAAAGTTTTTATACTCATATTGTTTTTCAAATTCGGTTGAACGTAGGTAAACTTCTCTACGTACAAGAAGATTCAACTTACTTGAACATACACATTGATCAATCTCCATCCAATACTCAAATTCAGCTTCACTCATATCAGACGGAATAAGGTCTGCACATGAGGATTCTTCAACTTGTTGATCATCGTTCACATCCTTGAAACAGACGTACTTGAAACAATTTTTAATTGTGACATTTGACACGCGGTCTCAAGAATAGGCTATGCGGTGAACTGCTTCCGAAAAATTCATTTTTTTGGCCAATTCATTTGCGCTAAATAGGCTCACACCTTCAATGTTTTCTAAGACCCGTGCTCGCATTTCTCCTCTGTAGTAAGTCTTTAAGGTTCGGATGATTCCTTGATCGCATGGCTGTATGAATGATGTCGTATTTGCGGGTAAAAATACGACTTTTATATTCTTTAAGGAACAGTTGATTTTTTGTTTACTTCGATGTCCCAGTTAACCAACCAGTTATTAAAAATTGATCCTGTCATCCAAGCATTAAAGTTAGCGTAATAATCCACTGGAAGTTTTTTCACGTTTTTGAAGCATCTTGGACTTTTACTTTTCCCAATTACCAAAAGCCTTTTTTTTCGACTACTATACTAGCACAACATAAAACTGTAACGTTCTTTTGAAATTTAACATCCATTTAAATTGTCACTTTTAAACAAATAAGTATGTTCGGGTAAAGTACGGAAATAAAGTCCTGTTTCATCCGCATGATAAATGTTAGAAGGCAACTCATTGTGAATCCAGGTATCAGCTCCTAAGACATCTGCACTTTTCTGCTCTCCATAAGTGCGTTTGTAAACAATGTTTTCAGGTTTTTTTTTCAGCGATGAAACCATCCCTCTGTTGCAACAAAGCTGTGTCTTCCCATTTTGCTAGGTAGATCTGCTTTCTGACGCATAAGTGGTCCATCGACACTAGCATCCTTTGCTCGGACATCAGTGAGACAACGTTTCAACGCTAATTCCACCCGACTGTCTTTTCCACTCCTGTTACGTTTAGATTCGAGGTTTTCAATGTCTATTTTTTAAAAGCCTGCATAGCAAGCGTTGTGAAATCTTTAGCTGAATCGCTGCATTACGCTGGCCCTTTTTTAGAAGTTTGTCAAACCGCACAAAGATGTCGAGTTTTTCTTTAATTTTTAAATCGTTGCGTTTTTTGTTTTTTAATCCCTCCATCACACAAAAACAAAAACGTACACAAAACAACTTTTATGCCAAGGTATGTATCCTTGAAAAAAAAATCAAATTGTTTCTTTTCCCTTACGTTTAAAGTGCACTAAAACATACATAAATTCAACTGTTGTTCACATTTCGCAGACATTTTACCGTTAATGTCGGCGGCAAAACAGTCTGCTTGGTAAAACCGCACACATGTAGGTATGCAATATAGCCGACCATTCTAAGTGTCAAACTCAGTAAGAAACATCTTTCACTTCAAGAGGGCGCAGAAGGCGCTTAAATAATTTAAAGGTTATGTTACATTGATTTTATATATACAATTAAAACCAAACGTAGTTCGTCTTCGCAAATTAAAATGGAAATTAATGTTATTGAAATATGGTATTGGGTTTCCATACGAATTGTCTCATTCTCGAAAATCTTTTTTGCAAGAAATTGGCAGCCCAACACATATGACAAACGTAATAATATAGATGTGTTCAGCTATGTAACAGTAATGTAACAATATATTTAAGGATTATAAAATATTTCGTTTACAAAAAATAAAAACAAAAACAATAAAACACTCTTATATCGTAATATCCAAAGCAAAAAAAAAAAAAAGTATTTCGTAAAGTAGCCCTGCTTTTTATAGCTACAGGACATCTTCGTTTCATTAAGGTAATCAAATCATTAATTATTTTTTTGTGTATCTCTTTGCATTCATTTTTAAATTCTGGTACAGTTCCTTTTTCTTTTTGAACCGTTTTCCAACAACGCATCTTTTAACAATCGAAAACAGGTTTTCAATAGGACTCAAGTCCGTGTATTGTGTCGGCCAACTTCGATGTGTGCTTCGGGTCGTTGTCATCTTGAACACATATCAAATTGGAATATTCCATTCTGCTTACGGGGTATCGTCTACATTTTTAAAATATTTTTCTTTTACATAAAACGATTCATAGTATCCTCTATTCCGAAAAAAGCGCAAATTCCATTAGACGAATAACATGTCCACACCATAACCCCACCATCGCCGTACTTTGCGGTAACCTTACAAACACAGTTATTAAGGTGCTAACCTTTATGTCGACTCATCTGAATTAATCTTATTATACCATATATGAATTCATTGCTAAAAAGGATAGTTTTGCATTTGTCCGCAGAGCATTTTCTTGTAAATTATTGTATAGTCTAGTTATAAAAAAAAACAATTTGTGGTAGGATAAGTAAAAGATTAATTTTTGGTTCAACCTATACTCGATGTTTAGTGTGTGGTGTTATATCATAAATTGAGAACCGTAGACAACTTCGAGTCGGGTCGGTCATGATAGAACATCGATATAGAGACCATAGATGAACTGACAGATGGCAAACTTTCCAGGTATTTGACAATTAAATTTCACTCAAGTTCATAAAAGGATCCTTTGGGACTAAATTTATCAGTTCCTTCTTTTGAATTCATTGTTATTGCGCTTCCGATTTTTTTGAAATTTTGAATTTTGAAGTCATCGCCAAACTATACACCGATTTATACCATATTTCTTAGCGAACTAGAACTTTGTGACATTCAGCTATTACATTCTTTTATTCAATCTGATTTCAATTCGTTGGTTATCACGGGCCATTGCTTTAAGACTAATATAATATAAATGCTCCAACCATTAAATTATTAAGTTAACTGATCGTTCTTCATTAGAGCTGAGAAAATAATCCACATTGGAAAATACTGGTATCATCATCCTTTTGTTGTAATAACTTACAATAATTGTTTCTTTTATTTTGCACACTTAGGTTTAACTATATTCTGTTGTTTTTGTTTTTACTTTTTATAAATGAAATATTTTTCAGTTTTGAAATATATCACTAAATAACTGTGTTAAAATGTTAAAAGTGTTAAAATAAATTAAATCAAAAATGTATGTCAAATTTGTCGACATAGCGGTCAAATAGGAATGATCCATCTCAGTCTTGCATTATGGTTCGGAAGCACATTATGTGGACGAAGAAATTATTAACTGCTTTATACGATAACCTTTCGCGAAATCCTCATAGTCAAATATGTAAGTATGTCTGGGCTATCCGAGAGTCCTAGCACATGGTTCGCATGAAAAGCATTGCTGCTTTCTAAATCCTGTACAAGGAAATGATGAGCAGATATGGCAGGTGCAGTTGAAAGAAGACATCAACTAATTCATCGGGTTGTAAGTCTTGAGACAGGTGGCTAATTAATGTCGCGTCGAGACCTAGTATTTTACCGAGTCGTATATTATAGAGTAATTCTAATTATAAAGATTTAGAAAAAAATTAATTTCATTGCTTATGACATGTAACTTGCCCATTAGAAGAACTCAGCCAACTAACTGCACACATACGCACATTTGTGTGCCGTCATTCATACCAAAGAATAAACGATGAAGCCTCATTACAACGCAAGCAGAGCAAAAGAGAATGCATCTAGATAGATACTAGAAAGAAACATATGTTACTGCATAGGAACGAAATGGTAATCGCAAAAAAGTGGCGTGACATACGAGAGTCCAATTGTATGAGCGGTCGTTCGCTTGAGTTATCTCTACTTTTTTGTTGCTTTTTTATACAATCAGCTAGTTCGTTTGGCTTACTTCCTTAGCATTATTGTTGTGCTCTTCTGAATTTTGTTGGCGATTGAATACGGTTCCCGTTAATCGAAAAAACTGACCAGTGACACCACTAGAAAACTTCAAAGTCAGTGTTTACGTTTTGTGGGTCGTCTCCACGTCGTCGCCGTCGTCGTTGTGTTGTAATGGAACCAAGCACTGATAAGAATTGGCCCCACTCTCTTTTTCGTTCTCTTTATCGGCACTTAACAGTATGTACAGTGCAGAAAGAGTAAACAAACTTAGTAGTCAAACGGAAATAAAAAAAATAAAAATCAAAAAATCGTGTGTCTTCAATAAAAAAAAACTCAATTGAGAAGTAATTTCTCGTATTCGTGAATTAGTTGTCCGAGTAAAAGGTTGTGCGAGCTGCCTTAAACTGAGAAAAAAAAAGAAATAAAGGTTTAAATAGTCGAGACAAGTTTCAATTAATATTTCGGTTTGAAGAAAAATTGCTGTTTTCCGTTTTTTTCATTTATTTGTGAAGATACATTAGTCCTTTTACTCGGTATTGGATTTTTGTGTGTGCTGTGAGGAGTTATAAGAGTTAGTCTACAAAATGAGTACAAACACAATTACTAATGGTAGTGTAGCTAAAGAAAACGAAATCCGTGTCTGGTGTGATGGATGGTAAGCTAAGGGGCAAGATGGCAAGATTTTTCTAATTGACTTTGAATTGTTTATGAATGCAACACGAACCAGAAAACAAGAATTTTACGAATGACTGGGTGAAAAATCAATAAATAGTTTTGGTTGAAGGGTATAATAATACTGAATAAAGCGCCGACAGGGGAATGAGTGTTTTATACCTCTACAGTGTTGCCAGGCTCGTTTTGTATCCAACTTGCTACGCAAATAGTACTAATATGTGAATTTGATTTCAATTTAATTATCACATTAAAAATATAAACCTTGGAATTTTAAAATTTAAAAGAGTGACTGTTGCGTTAAGAACCGAATTGATTTATTTATGACAGTTGGCGAGTTTGTTGCTTGCGAGTATAGATAAACCTTGACAAACTATAATGTGATTTCCAGTCGTCTGCGTTTAAAACGAAAAAGCAACCCAGTACAGGACATGAAGTTTTTCATAAAAATATTAAACTATACTTGTGTATACTCGTTTTTGATGATTATATTTGACAATCATACGATTTTTTAGTAAAATTTTTTTTTAAGTAAAAGTGTACGTTAGCTACACCTTTTTATTTCTATTTCATTTAATTATCGCTTTATATTTTTCATACATATTCCAGCATGTAGTAGTATTTTATTTATAATAACAATAATAATAATAATAATAATAATACTTCAAACAATCTTAGGAATATAAGTACAGGTATTGGGTTTTCTAATAATGACTTGACAATTTTTTTTTAAATAAAAGGCAAAACATTTGAGAAATTTAAAAAAACTTTATTATTGGCTTGAAGTACAATCAAAACATTTATGAATGGAACTCGACTTCGTTCATATGGCCACCGCGGGCACGCAGCGGCCGATTCGTTGGACTTGGCCACACATTTCGGCCGAAACGGCCGCTATTTCGGGTTGAATGTTGGCTCTGAACTATTCTAACGCCGTCGGCATGTTGGCATAAACCAATGACTTAACGTAGCCCTACAGAAAATAGTCAAGCGGCGTTAAATCGCACGAACAAGGCGGCCAATCGACTGGGCCATGTTTTGAGATAACACGCTCACCATACTTACTCTTCAAAAAATCGATTGTAGCGTGTGCTGTGTGGCTTGTGGCACCATCCTGTTGAAATCACATGTCGTCCAAGTCCATATCTTCCAATTCGAGCCAAATATAATCGGTGATCATTTTCAGTTTGTATGCATTTTTGTTGTATCACTTAATTTACTCTTACTTGCTAGACAAAAAAATTCTCAGGTCGCGACACCCTACCGCCCTACTGAACCGGAGACGCTCCGCACTGCCGTGTGCGACGTCTCTGTCGTAGTTGAGTCGCCTGTCCGCAGCTGTTTGAGCGACGTGGAAGATTAGCGGCACCGCCAATCTGTCCTGGATAATCGGTGATCATGGCGCGATAACGCTGACTATTCACAGTAACGTGACGATCGTTATCGTCGACGAAAAAATATGGCCCAATAACGCCGCCGGCATGCAAACCGCACCAAACAGTTATTTTTTTGTGGATGAAGTGGTGATTCATGAAGCACATGTGGGCTTTCACCCGATCAATAACGCATATTTTGCTTATTGACGAACCCATTGAGCCAAAAATGAGCTTCGTCACTGAAGATGATTTTGCGATGAAATTCGTCATCTTGGCGCATTTTCTCCAGAACCCAATCGGAGAACGTAGCTCGTTAGTGTATTTTACCATGATGAAAATGTTGAGTTGATGATTAGTGAAAGAGTGGGTTCACAAATTAAATTCAAAGTTGTCAAGTCCCTATTGGAAAATCCTATATAAATACAGTTTATAATATTATCTTAAATATAACCAATCTTAGGTATGTGGTCCTTCTTACAATAATTCAATTATTTATTTTGAATAATTTAAATTTTTTTCGTTTATTATATTTTTTGGTAAGTCATTATATAGAAGTATTCTCTTATGTAAGAATGTGTGTTGAGCGACTGTAGTACTCTGATGATAAACTCTGAAATCATTACAGCTGCGCAATTGTTATGGCTGTGGTTCATCTATGTATCTTATTGCACTTGTTATATAATTTAGTGAAGCAGCCTGCTTCATTTTGAAGACTGCTATCAGCGTGTTGAGTTCTTATCTTTCCCGTACGCTCAGCCCTTTAAGCTCATCCAACATGGTGAGATTTTTAAGGCTTTCTGAATGCGATTGCAACACGTGTATAAAATACTCGAGCAATATTCAGAAAATGTTCAGAAAATTTTAATTTTTTACAATGATTTTTTCTGGGAACTTTTTTACTTTTCCTTTTTTTTTATTATTTTATACTATTTTCAGTATTTATTTTTATATACGAAATTTTCGTTTTCTGTGCGTTTAATTTCAGAAATTATTTTATATTATTATTATTAATATTATTCGATTAATGTCACCGTCGTTGCACCGATCGGTAGTTGTTCTAGTGTCTTATTTACCTATAAAGAGTGGAGCCAGAGAGCTCTCTCTCTTTCTACTGGTTAAGAATTCGATCGCCTCTCATTTTTTTTTTTTTTAATAAATGAAATTATGTAATACTACATGTGTGTGGATATTTGTATTAGTGTATGCGCGGAACCAAATTTTTCATGGATTTTTCGCATAGATTGGCCCAAATTCCAGCAATTTTACGTCAAATGTTCGTCTGCAAGTTATCTTATCAAGACCAGAGACCGAATGCAGACCAAAGAAAAGGACCGCAAATTGACAAGGCTATTTTTGCCGATAAGACGATCACGAGACATTAGCTTGCAATAAGTCGATTGTGGCACGCGCAATGTCAAGTGCCACCGTCCTGTTAAAACCACAAAAAGCCTTTAGATTTCCACAGATCTTAAGAGTAGTGTTGTCTCTTTTAATCATTTTGAAAATGATTTCTTTCTTAAATAACTGCTTTTGTGTTACTTTATTTTACTGCGTATGTAATTTAATTCGTGCGGTTTTTTTTCTTCAAAATTTGAACGTTTATTTAAGAAAAATATGTACAATAGTATTATTCAAAGTATTGCCCATCTAAAGCTATGACTTATTCTCATCTTTCTGGCAGTTTGTGGATCCCATCCCAAAAGAACTGCGCCGGCTTGGCAGCCAAGAATGAATCAAGCCAATTTTTTATATTCTGCTCTGATGTGAACCGTATTTCAGTAAGGGCGTTCTGCATCGATCGGAACAAATGGTAGTCAGAAGGGGCAAGGTCTGGGCTATAATGCGGGTGGGGTAAGACTTCCCATCTACTGTTTTCCAAATAGTTCTTAACCGGAATAGCAACGTGGGGCCGAGCGTCATGTCATGATGGAGAATTATTGCCTCGTGTCTGGTCGCATATTCCGGGCGTTTTTCGGCTACTGCTCTCTTCAAACAGATTAATTGTGTTCGGTAGCGTTGTCCATTAATAGTTTCACCCGGTTTTAGCAGCTCATAATACAGCACACCCATCTGATCCCACCAAATACAGAGCATTACCTTCGCGTCATGGATATTCGGCTTTGCCGTTGATTTGGCTGGTTGGCCGGGTTTCACATATGATTTTTTGCGCTTGGGGTTGCAACATACCGATGCAAAAATGACTTCTTTTTGTGGCGTTCCAGCAGCATTTCGGACATGCAAAACCGCCTTTCGACATATCTCGGCTTAAGTTCATGTGGAACCCAATTTCCTTGCTTTTGAATATATCCAGCTGCTTTTAAACGTTTTTTAATGGCACTCCAGCTGCTTGAGTGACACCCAAAGATTCTGCGAGCTCTTCTTGTGTTTGGCAACAATCTTCATAGAGTAATGCTTCCGGTTCTTCATCTTCAAACTTTTTTGGCTGCCCAGGACGTTCATTGTCTTCCAAGCCAAAATCACCACTTTTAAATAGTGCAAACCACTTTTGGCTCGTTCGCTCAGCTAGTGCATGTTCACCATAAGCTTCCACCAAAATACGATGACTATCGGCAGCAGTTTTCTTCATATTAAAGCAATGAAGAAGAACTTCCCGCAAAAACACTTTTTCAGGCACAAAGTTCGACATATTTGAGTGAAAAAAAAATTATTGTTGTTTACGCTTTAAATTAATGACATATACTAAAATGAAGTACAATGACAGTAGCTTTCCAACGCATGTTCCAATGGAATAATAACAATGGAAGAATACAAGTTACGCCATCTCTTAGCAAACCGAATTAAGTTATAGACCCAATAAATTAAAACGTATATTGAACGAAATTATTGTAAAACGAATTTCGAATATAACAAGTGATCCTTGGTTTAATCGAACTCTAAGAGATATTAACAGAACAACAATATTTGTATTTATGTAACTGTGATAAGAAAGTGAGGCAATGACTGGAATACATATTAACTGATTAGAAATAAATATAAGCAAGCTGTTCATAGGATATTGTAGGAGAGGACATTTTAATCATCATCAATAAGTTCATTATAAATGGGATATTTCTGAACTTGTTCCAGGGGAAAAAATCGAAAATTTAAATGTTGCCACTAACTTAAGATCCATAAACATGTTACCAACACTGATAAAAATATTGGAAAAACCAGCAAGCAAACAGCTTACAAACTAGGTATATTCAAACCCATAACATTGTAATTAAACAACAATCTAAGTTTTAGAAGGGGTCATTTTCGTGAAACAGTTTTAATATGGGTAATATAGAATTGGAAAAAAGCTATTGACGTCGACCACAAATCGATAGCAATCTTTCTAGATATTAAATGTGCATTCGAGACGCACGTTAGAATGTAGCATGCAGAGTAAAAATTATTGAATTTAAATGAACCTTAGCAGGTGACCAAAGTAAAAGATAATTTTTCAACTGAAAAACTGATCAATGTTAGTGTGCCACAAGGGTATACATTGGGAGTTACCTAAGGAACTTAGAAAATTTGCCGGTTTATGAACAATATAAACAAAATAGGTACCCCTAAAACTAAATTAATGATTTTCAACTCTAATGAAAATATGAATCTTAAGATTGCTAATGAAAAATATTAACAAGTGCAATGTATTAAATATTTAGGAATGTAATACTGGTAATTACATTTTAAAGAGCACTCAAATTAGTTAAAAAAAAAAATGAATTTCTTTTCCGAATAAGAAAAATACTTAAATAGCTACATAAATGTGTGCTGTGCAACTGTGAAACAATTTTAAAAATGTACAATAATCAAACAAAAAATATACAGCAAATTTTACAAAAGTAGGCAATGCGTGCAAAAGATACTCTTCCATGCTCTGTATGTTGGAAATGGTAATGTGGCTAAATGTAAAGCAACGTTTAATGTTAAAAGACCTAATATTTGTGTTTACTTACATCGCAATCACTTATCTTCAAGCAAACGTTGAGGAAGTTCAATCATACAATTTATAAAAAGCAGCAAATTTTAGACTACCAAGTTTTAACAGAAGTGTAGTGCGATTCAAAACAGCTAACTGGTCTTCTGCGAAAATGTCTTAAATTTTCTCTCACAAAATTTCAAAAAATGAACTTTATTTACAACAATAAATATACGAAAACGATTGCTAAAAGAGTTAAAAAAAAAAAACGTGCACAACCATGCATTTTCATTCTCTGCGTATGTGACCGTTGATCAATTATTTTGAATCACACTATATCACACAAATTTTGAATACAAATACAATTGTACGAAGTCTTAAAATTTTTTAACTCTCTACCGCCAAACATTAAAGAGGAGACAAAGATTCATATTTTCAAGAAACTTACAACTATATGCATAGAATCGAATATAACATAAGCTATGATAGATTGTAATTATAGACATAATTCCTATTATAAATAAATTTGTTTTATACTACAATAGATTATAAATTGTAACGGTTATATCTTTAACTAATAAATTAATCAATCAATCAAACTTGTAAACTTCCATGTTGTCTGCTTTGTGTTATTCCTGCGTATTGTCGTCAATTAAATTAACCGATTGCAAGGAGGACACATCTTATAATTTTGAATTCTGTCCAATATTTGTACTCCTTGTTGTGGCCATCATAATGTCGAGGTATTTATTGAACGCTTCAGAGGCTTCTTGCTTGCTTATTACTTTCTCGTTTCGATGCTTCATCTCTAAGTTTTCATTGAGTTCATTTCATTTCATTTCACCTCTTAAATGCTGTAAATATATGATGTGTACGACGTAAGAGTACGGGAGTTCTCGAAATCGACAGAAAATTGTTAATAATATAATAATAATAATCCTACGTACTTATTTAGAAAATGATATTGTTAAAATTTGAAGTGAATTGGTTGACAATTGTTCCAGTTATGGTTGCGGACAACTTGAACTATTTAAGTTATAGAAAGTCAAACCTGCCGGCCTTGTACTATACTTTGAAAACCAAGTACTTCGAGATATTTCCTGGCCATAATCTTTTAAGATATCATTTTTGAGGTCCTAAGGGACCATGTATAATAGATTTTTTGAAAAACCTGAAAATAACTAGCCTCACAATATTATGTCTTAGCGCTTAAAGTACATAAGAACGTTTTTTCAATTTCTAAATTATTCATTGAACAGAATGAAAAATTAGAAAAACGCAAACTGGTTTTTATAACGTATTTTCCACTACTTAAGAATTTATCAATATTAATGTTTCTAATAGAATATAAATATAAAACCGATCCAAGTTCGGGTAATGTTAGAGATATTCTAACAAAAATAGATATTTCGCTGTTGTATAAGATAATGAATAAAAAATTTATCATGTGCAGTTCATTATACAAGTTGTTCACGTTCTGGGATGATAATATTGCAAATGACGCACTTAATGAACATGTTTTAACAAGTGTCATATTTTTTTTCTATATCACTCTATGATGCTGTAGTCAATTACTCTACCTGTAAACTATTTAAATAAACAAATTCTTCTTTCATTTCCAATGTGGAAAACACGTGAACATAGGAATATAATGTTTTTTTGTTTTCAAATCCGTTATTGAATTCTTTAATTTTAATTTATTTATTATTAAAGTGGGCAACCCATAAGCTTTTCTAGAATGTCAGTTTACATAATCTTATAATTTACGGTTTGTGTTTTATATATATTCACTTATTTTGAAATTGAATTTGAACTGGCCGCTATGATTTGCGTAGTGCTTAAATAAGATTACATTTTCAATGATGATATTGAGTAGCACAAATTGAACTGTTGTGTAATATGGTTTGTGCATAATATTTCCAAACTGCTTTATTAGTCCCGACAGCTATTTTATATTTCCATATTTAAGATTCAAGATTCAGTGGTAAAAAAAAAACTAGCAGTATAAACAAATGAATAATTCAATTAAACACATATTGCGTGCATTTTGTTCATATTTTGATAGTTTTATGAAAATTAAGGATTTGATTAGTAGTATATGATATATATATATGATATTGTATATACATGATGTACATAAGATATAAATGTACATATATAATAAATAAATTATATATATTCTAAATTTTGATGTCTGTAAAAAAAGTTGCAGTCAAAAAATAACAATACGATTAAAATATTCATCAAAACGTAAAAAAAGGAACAAGCAGTTGAAATTTTATGGAAGGAAAGTTTTATGATACAAAATGGTCAATCTTTTTCTGAAAAGTCCGTATTTCATACCTACGCCATGGTATTGGCAAAAACCCAACATAACGCTACATCCCCTTTAATCCCCTAATTACACATATACATGAGAGTTATGTTTCGCTATACACAGTGGGTGTATATTGATCAGTCCAACATTAAAAGTGCCAATCAACATTTGTCTTAACAAATTTTTAGAATAATATTGTGTCGTTATTTTTTTAGGGCAGTATTTAATGATTGCTTTTTACTTGAGTTAAGCAAATGAAAAACAAATAAACATCAAAATTCTTTAAAATAGATAATTTGTTTGACTCTCTTAATAATACAATAATATCTATAAATTTGCTCTGTTATATGCAAAGCCACGCCAAATGCAGTTCTGGTAAAGAATAAAAAAACATAGAGTGTGTGTTAAATTTAAAAAATTTTTTGAAAGTATACTATATATCCTAGAGACTACTTGCATATACATACATATGTATATTTTGCCTTTGACATACAAAGTTGGTTAATACAAAGAGAAGTTATTATACTTTTTAATCATTAAAATAACAATTTTAACGGCAAAGCAGACTTGCAGATTATGATAGACCTTTTCCTAAAAACCTTTCCAATTTTTACATTTTTGAAAATTACATTCTTTTCCGACAAAAAGGGGTTCTAGTAATCTCTCGTTGTCCGCAATTTGAACTTATATATGTATATCTCTTCAAGGAAATGAACTTCTTTTAAAGTTCGTCACAGTCCAGTCACAATAGTTTCAATTAGTCTTTGACTTTTTAGATATACATAGTACTTTATATATTGTTAACAAATACCAGTGTAGCAACCACTAATTAAAAAAAAAAAAAAAAAAAAAAAAAAAAAAAAAAACAATTGAATACTTACTATTTTATTCAAAGAGATTCTATGTAAAGTGTTACTTTCTCAGAGATACTATGTGAAGTTGTGGTGAACAACGGCCCGTGTAACTTGGTTTTCAAATTGATGTTAGGTCTTCTTAGAACTGAGAGCTGGATCCTCTTGGCTCAGATATCACCATCCATGTTCTATATTTTTTCCAAAGAGCTGTTTCCAGTTTGTTTGCTGAATGTGGGATTTCCAGCATCTTGTATCAGCTAGTCCCGCGAATCCGAACTTCGGGTATCTCCATTACAGTCGATAAATATTATCACTATACTGAAGCGATCACTGAATTTACACAGTGCCTGACTCGAACTGCAACTTTTTAAAATGTTATATTTTTTTTATTGTTTGATAGATTTTATTGTGCCAAAGCAAAAAATATTGGAAAATAAATCAATTTTCAAATTGTATCAGTAATTTTTAATATGTCCACCTTTGGCGCGAATAATGGCCTTGAGACGGCCGAAGAACGCATCGCACGCTGCACGCAAGTGGCTTTGAGGTATTTTGGCCCATTCCCGGCGAAGTGCTTGTTTTAGGTGGCCCAAATTTTGGTATTTTTTAGTGCCAACCTTCGCCTTCCAAATACCTCAGACAGAGAAATCCAACATATTTGCATCCGGAGAATTTGCAATCCATTGTTTCGAAGAAATGAAGTGTGAAACATTGTTTTTTAACCAATCTTGGTTGACGCGCGCTTTGAGAGACGGTGCCGAGTCTTGTTGAAATGTCCAAGGTCTCCGACCGAAATGTTTGTTTGCCCAAGGCTTCAATACTGACTCTAAGACAGTTTCACATTATACGACGTCACAATCCAAAAATACGAGCGGAGAGCGACTATCGGCGGTTATGGCGGCCGAAACCGTCACCATCGGTGCCGCCTGATTGTGGTGGTTGTCCGAAGGTGTAAATTTTCGAAGGACCTCTCTGACAAGCAAACTCGGTCATTTTGTTTGCTGACACATTGCTCGATAACAAATGGCGACTCATCGGAAAAAACCAAATTCGGCAACTCACCACTTTCGTGCAAGCGTAGCAACTCCTTCGTTCTTTCGACTTTAACCTTTTTCTGTTGCGGTGTAAGATCGTTGCTTTTCGGAACAGTATGAGTTGTATCCGTCACGAGCCATTTTTCTTACACTTCGACGCGGATTTCGCTCAATTCGAGCCTTCACTTTCCGAACCATTTCTGTCGATGTTGCTGTTTATTTATGACCACCTTCATGGCGTTTTGTAATGTTGCCCGTATCACGGTAACGAGCTATGGTTCGAGATGCAAATGATTTATTCACGTTGAGGTGCTGGATGGCTCTAACGATAGCTACTTGTGGTTTTCCAGCCAAATATAAAGCAATCACACCATCACGTTTGAATTCCATCGCGTATAAAATTTTTCCAATACGACTGAGACGCAAATTGTTTAAAAGGCTTGTAAATAATAAAATTATTTGTCATGTGTCAAAATTTGAGGCCACTGTCATGAACGGTTTGGAAATTATAGCAGTCTGAAGTTGGTTGCGCTTCGAGTCAGGCAGGGTGCCATATCATATGGCTTTGTTCACATATCTTTCTTTACATTATATTGTACATGAGAATAGAATCATCTCTTATCGTTATACTAGTACGTAAGGAAAAACCAAATAATTTTCGTTTCCCTTGCCTTTACAGACTTTTCCATTCTTGGCTTCGTTGAGTGGTACATTTTCATTTATTTTCAAACAGTCGAAAATTGTACGACAGAATTCCAAGCAAACATAATTGTTGATAAACAAATATAAATTCTAACGTTGTTGAAAAACAAACTTTAGCCACATTTTATATTTGACTATACAATTATTGAGATAAAAGAATTTTTTATTTAGGAAAGTATTTATATGGCAATGCTAATGGGTAGTGAGGCCATGTCAAGCTCTGGGCAGTGGCAGTGACAATGACTTTCGAACAAAATTGTGCCGTGTGCTGCCACTTTTATTATATTTTTTTTACTCATTTCTGCACCGGTTTCAGCAATCATATGGGGATGAGAGTGGGGTTAGCTAGAAATCGAGTTTGGGTTATTCTTTGTTACCCGTTGTTTTTGATTGACCTTGACTTTGAGCGCAATTTGTAGCGCGTTCTACTTCAAATTATCGTCATGTTTGCTTTAATCATCCACAAAAAAAGAAAGAAAAATGCAGATGTAAATTATTTGTCTTTCTATTAAATATTTGGTATTGATTCATATAAACAATTAACGCTTTGTCAATTGTATTTTCAACTTCTGTGTAATACTTCGGATTGAAACTCGTGATGCATGAAAGTCATAAGGGGCTGGAAATAAATGAAATGTCTGACATTTTTTGGGTGGGGTTATATGCTCTTTGCACAAGAACAGTTCTTCCTATTAAAAAGTATTTTTCTCTTAAGTTCATGTCAATACAGTGATTCATGATCCATGGTGAGTCACTCGATTATTTATCCTCTAATTCGGGGATACTTGTTAAACGTATCATTTGTCTTGAATTGGAAAATAAATGAAAATGAAGGTATATTTACGTACGGTATCAGGTGTTCTCTAATTATGTATATTGGGTTATTATTATTTTTGTCTTGAATCGCTCTGCTTTGGCAGAACTCCGTCAGCAACAATTTACTTGTTGTGTCATAGGTATTATGTCACAGATAAAGGTCGCTTTTATTTTTATTTTTTCTTTATAATGAGCGAAGGGCAATCAACCTTTTGTTCTTTTCTATTGGTATTGGATATAATGTGCATACATATGTACATATAATTTGTGTGTTCTGTTTAATGTGACGAGCAAAGCAAGTGTACACTGTAGAGTTTCACTTGTGAACCCGTCACTGTGTAACAAAATTATAAAGTTAAATATAAATCAATCTAAAAATATATTTGAGGGTAGAAATTTGTCCCCATTCTATTGCTAAACTTGTTATTCTGAATGCTTTGTATGAATCAAAGACTGAGAAATGGTTTCCTAATTCCTTGGCGAAGTGGTTGTAATACCACAAGTGAGGGGCAATTTGCTGAGTAGGAAAAAATGTACGCTAATGACGAAATTACCACAAAAGATAGAAACATAAAGATGTAGGTAGGTAGCAATTTACGATTAATGATGACAAAAAAATCAATGAAAAATCTTCTTTAAAATTTTAATGCAAAATTGCTGTGCAGAATAAATAAAGCAGTCAGGTCCATTAGCATTGATTCGTCTGTGGTTCAAGAAGAAGGTTATGTAGTGTACAATTTAACTGCTGAGTTGCAGTTGATTGATTAGTTTACAAGTAGCAAAGATACCTCTCTGCGTTTTGGATACCAACCTTTCCCAATTGCATGGTCGATTTGCTTGGGAAAACGTCCTTCATGTGCAAATTAGGACATTCGTGGAAAGCCTTTTCCTACAAAATAGGTATAGCTGACATCTATACTCAACGCTTTGTTTAGTTAAGATCTATTGAGTATTGATAAATTGAACATTGATATTTAGTATCGGAAGCCAGTTTATTTATTGTGAAAAGTGCCTTTTAAATATTTCTTGATGCGTTCGGCAGTAATTTTGGCAGTTCATCAAATTTTTTGGAAGCTTGACATCATTTGCAAGGATTTGTAGGGATATAATCAAGCCCTGCAGCTGTACTACCTGTCAGTGCTTCTATCGCTTCTAGGATTTATATTTTAAGGATATTTAAATTTGAAATCGGGAATTTGCGATTTTCTTGTATTTGTCTATCTACAAAGTCGTTAAGTTGGGCGGAAAATGTTCCCTCACTAATTTTTTTGTTTTGTTTTTATTTGCTATTGGCAATCACGTCTCAAAATCAAAATATCGATGGAAAAATGTAAGAAAAGAGTCATTACATCTCTGTAGGATGCTATCTTTATTATTCTAAAAAACAATTTTTGTCTGAATTGGATAGTTAAATGTGGTCAACAATTTACAACATTAATTATTATCTGATGTATGGTATTCATTTCATGAGGAATTATTTTTTAGTAACGTAGAGTGCAGACACATTTCACCATTAGTTCAAGATTAAGCACTAAAGTGCACACACGTAGTTTTAGCTTACAAGGCTTATGTGCGTAGGGGGGTATGTGAGGGGAGTAAAGCTACGAAATTAATTGTGATCCACCTATGTTTTGAATCGCTAGTCCGTTTTTTTTTACCACCCAGATCGTCTTGTAAAGCTCGCTTGTTTTTTTTTTCTGCTTTCAGTTAATTTTAAAACTTTATTGTTTATGGCTGAAATCTTGATATTTTCAATATTTTTTAGTCAACCTACACAATGGTAGACGTAGTTAGGCGTAGAGATCAATAGATGTATATTTACATATGTACGAATGCAAACATATATTAAATATTGTACTACCCTACTCTTGCATGTAATTTACACATAAGTTAAAGTCTTTATATATGCTTCATTTGTTTTGTGAAATCACAAATTTACCTGAACACTCTCGAAAAGACCTAACATATGAGTCTTCTGCTCATGAAATTAAAAATTTCTAATCGTTTGGTTTTTAATTATTTCACATGGTTTTTGGAAAATCATCTTCATACTCGTAGAAGTCGTTGATTAGATCTTCAATGATTGATTTTATTTGGAATCATGTAAGTCTTATAAGGCATAACGCGATATCTCCAGCGCATATAAACACATACATAATTTAAGTCCAATTAGGAGTTCAATTGTTTTGTACCTCATTTGTTGGGTAATTCTCAGGTCTATAATTTTATTTATGTGCAGTTGTTGGCTGCTATCCATAAAAATATCCAATTTAATATTGTTGTGCAAATATTATCCAGAATATTAATTGTTAACCTTGCTAACATCTTCAGTATTTTCTGTCAGTTGTTACTAAATTTATAAAAAGTCATAATGCGAACAATTTAACGACGTATTTCTTTTCAACTTTTTTAGAGTTAATATTTTAGCTGAACATTTTAGCGACATGATGCCAAATTATGTTAGGGCTGAAATTATAGAAGTGATTCGAACACCAATGTTAATTGTTTTAGATGATTTCCTAAGTAACACCAACTTTGTATGCTCTTTTTTTAACAGTATTTTTGAGAAGTTTTCCGATGCAGTTTGTTCACAATTTTATCGCCAGTATATGCTTCCTTCTTCTTTCTCGTTTCATGTTCAGCTCTGGGCTGCTGGCCTATAGTATAGAAATAACAGTTTCATCTAGATTTTGATAGGATATACGTAATCATACAAGCACATAAAGTTCCTTATCGAAAAGCTTTTATATTTTTTTTTTGAAGTCAATCCATACCAAGCGGTTCCTTAGGAGTAGAAAATAACTTCATTGACTAATTAAACCAAATAACGGGTTCTCTAATCGTGTACCAGTTTCATATATTACTATTTTTCAATTCAAATAAAAATTTAACCCAAATAGAGTGTCAGCATGATTTGAACTTTACTGACAAACAATCACCTATAATTTTGCGCATCATTGTGCGAAATTGTAAACAAATAATTGTTCGGTCTTGGTGTTATTAAAAAAGATGTATGATATTGAATAATTTTACAGTCTCAAGGCGACACCTTGAAAATATGAAATTAATACTCTTAACCTTTTAACATTACATACAAAAGCATAACGACTTTGCTCGCTTAGAGATTTCCCACTTAACGACATCAGAAATCAATCTATTAAATTCTATAATCAGATTCCGACGACAAGGAACTCCAATTAACCATAAAAATCGTACGATTTTCTAATAAAAGGCAGTTTTAGAACATTCCATTCACTACAATCAGTTCAGATAATTATTTTCATGAAAAAAAAAATCACTTGTTCTACTGACCAAAAGGGGAATTTTTTGCTGATTATCTGAGTTTCATTGAATCATTTTAAACATATTAAAATTGCGTTGCATTTCTATTATACGAGTATATTATTTCAGTTAATCTCCCTTATGGTGGTGTTATAACATGTAATGAGCTATACAATCCTTATCTACTTCGCTTGTCTGTCTCATTTTTGTGTACGTAGTGAAATAAGGTACTAAAGAAATGACGTGCTAATTATGATATATCATGTTATGGGTCTGTGTAAAGAATAAGGGTTTTAAATCAGCAAATTTCTAACCTTTTTATTCCCCACCTTACGTTTCAACTCAGCTCATATTCGAATTGGTTTTTCAAAGCCTATTATAGAAATCGGTATTTATTTATTTGATTATAAATAAAACCAAATAATATCTCCCATGGCCAATGCTATAACGAAGTTTTGTGTAATATTTGAAGTCGATCGGTTTATTGGTTCTCGAAATTCTCTTATGGCATCCTTTGTTTGGTACTGATATTTACAGTAGACCTCATCTGTTCGAAAGGAACTAAATTAAGAAAATATCTACCTGTATCTACTACGCAAAAATGCAAAAACAAATAGATGAAAAAGTCATCTGTGAGTTATCGCGGATAAGTTGTTTGACTACTTACTACACGAGAGGAGCTTTTACAAGACTGAAAAAAAAAAGAAAATGTTATATATTTTTTGATATGGCCAACCTTTTGAAGGGCAAGGATATATGTACCTTCGAAAGTGAAGTCCTCTACTTGTGAAAAATTCTCAGGTTACGATACATAATATGACAAGGCGAACCACATAAAAATTTAGGTTTTGATCAGAAATGAGGAAGTATTTCCCTCTGATTGCCTCAAATCGTGTAATCACATGTGAACTGTCAACAATGCCAACGCATGGTCGATGCCATACATTACATGACATTTTTGTCCAGTAGATTTTGGCAAATCGTTATGGAAAGACTCACGTTTTTAAAATAAATGTGAATTGCCGAAATTTGTTTCCAAAGTTTGTGTTCTGTTCGTCAAACTTCTTCCTCGTTTTAGTGCGCAACCTTTTTATCTAACCAACGAAAAATTCATCCATATAAAAGAAACACACTTTACATGGAACACATGATTGAAATATCTTGTACGGGCTCGCCCCAAATTCATGATATTCTAAGTGCAATTTCCAATGACATTTGTTTCTAAAAAGTTTGGGATATCGTCCATAGGTAGACAAATATTGTTCTTAAGGGGGTCATGAGTTATTTGAAGGAGGCAGACTAGCGGTGTTAAATTATATGCCCTTGGTGGGCACTTAAATACTGAAATTAAGTGGTCATTGAAGTTTTTTTTCTGGAATTAAAGGATTGTTCCATTGAAACTATAAGTTTTCTATATGAATTTTCTTCTTTAACTAAGGCACCACCACCTTGATGTACATAAATGACATGTGATTCCAACATGATGAGTTTATGTTCCTCGCGGTTTAATTTTGACATTAAGTGGCATCAATTAACCGATGTGGTCGCAAAAATTTCTTTTTGCGGAGCTCTAAAAAGATTGTGACTAATTAACTCTGCAGGACTTAAATATCAACGTCCATGAAGTTATGGCAAAAGTACAGTAAAAGATGTTCCGAAAAGTTATCGACAACTATCTCATATGATTTATTTAATCAATTTTTTTTATTACATACGAAATGGCGTTGATCTTTAACTTTGATAAAAAGAAAATGCCATTTAAAACCATTATTTTTATTTTATTTAAATCTGAAACCCTAAAGAACAAAACGAATACCTTTTCTTGGGCTTGGGCTCAGTCGTTAACCATCTCGAAAACTGCGATGATGATGTGACACATAAAGCAATCCTAGGGTGCAAATGACCCGAAAACTCAGAAGATTTTTATGACGGAAAAAATGCAGCTTTAACACAAGGGCTTACTTAACACGACTTTGATGCATCCAGCTTTAATATACGAATTCTAATGTTTGACAATGTACAAGATGTATAAATTAAATTGGACCCACAGCGGCCCACAGCTGCCATGTTCAAAGAAGTTCACCAGAAAATCTGTTCTAAAAGGCAATGAAAATAATCAAATTACTCAAATGCAAAAATATTAGCAAACTCTCGGTTCCACTGAGGTTTGTGTCTAGTTATGCCTGTAATGGATGCAGCAAAAACCAGATTGACGGTCGAGTATTAATCACACTTGTATAACGCACTTTCTTTGTAGGCATTGTAGTGTTTTCAAAATGATTCCATATTCTAATATTGGAGTCAATCAACTTCCGACGATTTTCAAAACTAATGGACTACGAAATCAAATCAGCAGAGTTATCAGGTTTTGTTTCACGTGTTGCAAAAATGAATTTTGCTCTCCATTTAAATTATAATGATAATAATAATGAATAAAGGTTTTTTTTTATGGAAACATTCATCCATTTTAAGAACTTATGTTTTTTTTTTTTTTTATGTCGCGTTCCCTTTAAGCGTGTGTCAACAACAAAAAGCATTTATGATAATTTTAACTGAGACGTGTGTATGATTCAAGTCAATGTGCAACTTTTATAAAAGATGCACTGAGAAAATTCAAACCTTTAACGATCGTATTTTTCTAATGTGCTGAACTCCTTAGAATGATTATGAACAAATTTGAAAGATTCTACGCCTTTTACGACTATATACTATATACTCTTAAGCATTTCTGAATATTTATAACAGTGTTAACGGAAAGCCTACTATTGACGTAAACACGTAGATGATAATACGAATCTAGTCTAGTAATCTAGGTGGTATGTGTGTATATAAACCTAAGAGTTGTTTAACTAGTCTTCAGTTCATTAGAAAAATTATTTCCTCAAATAATATTATACCATTAGGCTCTACAATAATAAATTATGAATAGACAGTTTAGAAATTTAAAATTACTCATCGGTTTATTAAGTGTCATTTCTATAGAGACTTAAATCTCTTATCATATCAAAGGTTTTAGCACGTCAAAAATCACTAAATCATTTTTTTGTGACATATGTATTTATTTTGAATGGTAGTTAATATGTCTAGTTTCCTAGGTTTGTTTGGGATGGGCAGATAGTTCATATAACATAGTTTATACACGTGTTTATGATTATATTGGATTGTTCAATAAGTTCTGTGATTTTTTTTTATGGTTAAAGTTAAATATACATTTTTGGTATAAAAGCTTATATTTAATCTATCAGATATTGTCCATCATGGTATATTACTTTCTTCCAACGTTCTGGAAGAGACAATATCTGATGCCTCTTTGTAAAAGTCTGCAAATTTATGGGTAAAAATGTTTTCAGGTACGTTTTGATCTCATCTTCGGAATTAAATTGCCTTCCGTCCAAATTGTTTTGGAGAGAGCGGAACAGATTGTAGTCAGAAGGTGCAAGGTCTGGAGAGTACGGTTGATACTGCTTAACTTCCCAGCCAAATGAATTCAATTTTACTTTTTCACTAAATCTGTGTGTGGCCTGGTGTTGTCATGATGAAAAACAATGCCCTTCCAGTTCGCCAACTCTGGCCGTTTTTTTTCCACTGCCTGCTTCAAAGTATCGAGCTAAGAGCAATATTTAACGGCATTTATTGTCTGATTGCGTGGAAGCAACTGGAACTAAAGGATACCTCGCCAGTCCTACCAAATGTCCAACATGACCTTTTTGGAATGCAAATCTTGTTTACCGACCGATTGCGGTGTATCAGCAGGAGCGCACCATGACCTCTTACGCCGAATGTTCTTATAAACCACCCATTTTTGTCTCCCTTAATCACTCTTTTCATTAAAATCTCAAGCGAGTTCCATCTCAACAAAGACTCACAGACCATTATACGATCCATAATGTTTCTTTCACTGAGTTCTTCAGGAACTCAAAAATGCAACTTTTTCTATATTCCATGCCTTTTTAGTCTCTTGGAAACGGTTGTATGGGCGATAATTAACCGCTGAACGTTCTCCCGTGTCAAATGTCTTTCAACGGTAATTGCATCTAAGATTTAATTGTCGTCTGTGGTGGGTCGACGTCCCAAGCGATCAGCATCAGCAAGATCTATATTTCCTAAACGAAACTGGGTAAACCAACGCTGACAAGTGTCAGCGCTTATAGCCGAATCTCTATACACGCTGAAAATCTCCCGTTGCGCCCCTGTCGTTTTGAAACCTCTTTTAAACAAACCTCTATTGGAATAAACAACAAAAGTTTCGCAGAGGTATATACAGATAAACACTATTCCAAGAAAAAAACCGCACAACTTATTGAACAACCCTATTACTTGGGCATATTACGAATTAGGTTTTTTTTTTCTTGTTTGAATGTGTACTTAAATTCGAATAAGATTCGACCATTCGTAGCGCAACACCACGCCTCTGCCAAAAATTTTATAAAATTGAAAAATAAGCTGCGACAAATATAAAAAGTCAGACCATGTGGAGCTATCTTTGACACAATTAGTCAAAGTTACCCCACGACGATAACCTTCAACTTTGTTTCTTCAGTTTACTTAGTACGTCAGATGAATGTTTTTATTTTTAAGTGTCCGGAGCCGGATGCTACATACATATGTGAACGACATTAAAGTAAGATTATTTTATTTATTTTTTTTTTTTTTAATTTAATAAAAAAATCAATGTGTTTTGTTACGATTGATAAGAAGCACGTTCTTGAAAATTTTTTTTTGTATAGATATATACACGGACTTATAAATAATTTTGGCAAGCAAAATCCATGAATAAACTGTTAAAAATAGTTAAAATAAGTTATATGCCATAAGTTGCTTTGAGGATTTACAGTTAAACAAAAACAGTGTATTCTCCCAGTGGAGTGCATATTGTTTTCAATTTTTGAGAGGATTAATTTACTCATGGTGTTCTTACAAGTAATCAAGTATCCAACGCCTTATTTCGTTCAACTTTTTTTCGTAGTACTAATTTTAAGACCGAATGCTTCGTATAAGTATGGGCTGGTCTACTTTTGTGACGTTTTTCTGGGAGTTTGTTACAGTCCACTTACATATTGATTTCACTTATTTCTTTCTGTTATGATGACTTTCAGATTGAACTTTAAAAAGAAATCAATAACTGACTGTTGCATCCATGGATGCGAAGAGCCTATAGAGTTATTGGAATTAGATATCTATTTTTATTTTATTATTTTACTCTTTATTTTTATTACCTCAAAATAGCATACAATTCAATACATGTAGTAAATTATTTATAAGAATTATTCTTTAGGAATGCTTAAGGCGAAGCTAGAAGCGATTGCACCATTAAACAATTTTAAATTAATTAACAAATTATCTGCGCCGATCCCGAAGTCTTTACAATTCTGAAATGTTAAACATTTGAACATATACGTAATTCGTCTTTTTAATGCTATTGGCTTATCTTTAATTTCCTTGTTCCCTAATTGTTTTGCATGTAGAGCATTGGCAGGTTGATAGAGTGGCAAATCTTATTCTAATTGAAATATGACGTAGAAGATATTTCTGTTGAAAATTATCAATAACTCTATCTCTTGAACATTGCACAGCTTTATAATAAGTTGGACCAAAAATTTAACATAATCGCTTTAACATATAGTGTTAAGCAATTTTTATGCTTGAAGATATAAGTAAGTTCAAATATGGATGTCTAGCACTATTTTAGCGCAGTTAAGGTTAATGATATGTAGTGTGGTGAAAATGGTTTTTTTTTCACTATCGATATTTCTCTTCTAACCATTTGAATTTACTATTAAGCCAAAGAATGGAATGATGACAAAAATATAGGGTCCAAACATTGGATCCTTGCATGTATGGTATATTCTTGCCAGATATATCTTGAAGTCATTGGGATAACCGTATGAGGATTTCATCAAAAAATTTGTGAGAAAGTCCTGGTGACACAAACTTATGTTCCATATGTTTTACGCCCGAATATACCCTTGTCAGACTAATGCATACAAATAATTGCAAAGCAATCGATTTTGGAAGTTATGATTGTTTTAATTGTTATTTTGTGTTGTCGATATACGGATATACAAACAATTCCGGTGTTGACTCATGTTAACAAATATGTCTCAAACTCAAGTTTTAATTGTTACTTAATACCTTTCTGCTTAGGACGGATATTCGGCGTAAATTTTCTTGACCAATTTGTTTCGACATATTTGGTTTTCGACTTTTTTTCGAAAACATAAGTGACCAAGAAAGCCAAAAGAGATTATAATACCTTTCGAGTTAATTCAGGCTACACAGCCTTTAGTTTCGCAGATGACTGTACTATAATGTGTTGTAGTTGTACTGTCTGTTTGAGCGTATCCAGCGACTGTTTGCTCTAGAGCAGAGGCAGCCCAAGACGTGATCGCCGATTGGTGCACTAGAAATGGGCCTTCAGCCAATCCTCTCAAAATTGTATTTTTTCTCTGTACGAGGAGGAGGATGCGGTCTGGTCTGACTAATCTAGTGCTTAAATAAATTCACCAAAGAAGCTAAGTATTTGGGTGTCATCCTGGATAACAAACTTCTACTTCATCACTGAAGAGCTTAGTCATACTGAAAGATTCCATTAAAATGAAGTATGTACTGCGTTGTTCTTACAGAAAAAAAAAAAACACTTCTGCGATTGGGCGTATTATTGATAAGAACATGTTTGTCACATTTTTATCTACGTCGTTGTCTGATGCGTATGTTAAAATTGGGCGCACGACTGTCGTGTAAAGTAAGCATTTGAGTTTATGTGGGTCTAAAGCAAGTGACGTTTGCGAGTTTTATGGCCATTGTAGAAACCCCATGCAAATCGTTATCACAATGCTCTGATGATTTAAGAATGAGCCTGAGCTAGGTACTCAATTTTAGATAACATCCTCTTAATAGATGTCGACAGCTAGGTTTTTGGGTTTGCAAGACTCGTAATGCTGACATTTGGTCCTATGACTATTCAAAAAGCATTATCTTATTAATAGAACTGTCGAGGGAGAAGTCCTTCTCCATCAGATAATTTTGTACAACATTGAAGACCAGACTACACAAAGGCGTATTCCTTCTTAAATTCCTCGGAACCCTGCCAAGTGCTTTTTTCATATGTAAGAAGAGAGCCGCCCATACTATAGGTGTGAATGTTAATAGAAAATATGTCTTAAAAAAGCTAGGTAGCATTTACAATCTTTTTGTGCAAATGCTAATCTAGAAACTTCCTTGTTGGCAGAATTGTTCATCTGCGGTAGGGTTTTGTGTTTAAAAATAAATGCTATGAATACAGATTTTATATTATTTTTGGTTTGGTTCCTCAATCTTAGTTGACTTATGTTATGTATATTCATAAAATATTCATTTGCTTTCAAATATTCATTTCTTGGTGAATAGAATCAATTAAGGGACACATTTTCAATCTATCAAATTAACGACACAAAATTATTCCACCATACCATATACACTTGCGGTCATAAAAACCGCACACCTAATGAGTTCTCAAAAAATGCCTAATTACATCAGATCATCCCATACTTATGAAGCGTATTCCCCATGGAGGAGTTCGGCCTCGTATTCAGTGCAAAAAAAATCAGTTTGAATTGAGTTGTGATGGTGACAAGTAAAAAAAGTGAAATTTCTGGTAAATATCATCAACTGACTCGGGACGAAAAAGTTCAAATATTGACTTTAGTCGAAGAAGGGTTTGGTTATCGTGAGATTGCGGTTAAAATAGAATGCTGTCATTCAACTATCGTACGAATGATGAAGAAAAAAGAAAATTTGGATCCACTGGAAAGGAAAAAAGGCTCGGGACGAAAACGTAAAACAACCCAGAAGACGGACAATGTATTACAACGAATTAGCATGCTTTCCGTATAAGAGCAGAGCTGAGTGAATTTCATCAAGTTGATCTAAGCGCCGAAACCATACGTCGACGGTTACGGGAGATAGGTTTATATGGAAGACGACCAGCGAAAAAACCTCTCCTTACCACAAAAATGAAAAAAGCTCGCTTGACGTGGGCTAAAAAGTACGAAGATTGGACGCAGGATGATTGGCGATATGTGATATGGTCCGATGAAAGTAAATTTAATTTGCTGTGTGCCGACAATTTGCCATACATACGACGGTCAGCGGGTGAAATTTTTAAGGACGAGTGCATAGTCAAAACAGTGAAGTTTCCTCAAAGCCAGATGGTTTGGGGATGTTTTTCTTTTTACGTTTTGGCCCTTTGCACTTTTTTAATGGAATGAACGCACAAAAGTATGGAGAAGTAGTAAGGAAGTTTTTGGTACCAGCAATTGAACAACATCATTCGTATACTGACAATTCAATTATAAAAATTATTATCGTAGTTATTAACAATTTTTCAATCATTTTGATATGGTGCGGTTTTTTGTGACCGCAAGTGTATGTACATTGTACAATTCCAATAGAGCAGGCGATTAGAAATGCATACTAAGTACAATTGGCACTTGCCGTTGACGCTTCTATGGAAAAATATCAATTGTTTTCTAATTTTTAGGCATATATATATATATTTTTTTTTTACTATAAAATTGCATTAATATCATGTCGGCAGTGGAACAGAAGGCGGTGGCTTCTTACATAATTACAATTTCTTGTGCTAAGACAAAATTTTTTCTAGCTACCTTTGGGTAAATAACTAAGTGCTTAATTTAAAATACAATTCCATTCAATTGTCGTCATTGTCTTGAATGAGTTCTTTTTTTTCCATAAACAGTCCGTTTGAATAAATTTAAAGAAATAATGCATTAAGGGAGAACGGGGTTAGAATGGTTAGTATTGTTTGATAAATAATCGTTAAATACCAGAAGAATGCATCTACCACATCAAAAACTTCCCGCAAGTTTATTCATCTAAATCTATATTGTCCCCTTCAAAGTAATCCCTATCAACTGCAATACGTTTATGCCAGCGCTTGATCCAATCCTCGAAACATTTTTTATATTCAGTTTTCGGTATGTCTATCTGTGCTTCTTGCGATTTTTCCGTTACTTCCTGTCGGCTGTTGAAACGCATTCAACGTAGTGGTTTTTTTAACTCGATTGAACAGAAAGAAGTCACAGGGAGCCAAATTCAGATGAATTCGGTGGCTGTTGAATGGTATTTGTTACATTATTCTTAAAAAAATTACGAATAATGATGGCACTGTGCGACGGTTCCTTATCATGGTGCAAAATCCATGATCATGTGGGTTTTCTACCTACAATTCTGGCCTCTTTCGGCGAATTGCTTCACGCAAACGTTTCATAACGCCTAAATAATACTCTTTGTTTACTGTCTGTCCTTCTGGCAAAAATTTATAATGCACTACACGGTTGTAATCCATGAAAACCGTAAGCATTTCCTTCTTTTTTGACTGAAAACGACGTGATTTTTTTGGTCTCAGCTCATTTGGTGAACGTAATGATCCTTTTGATGAATGTGGGATCGGATTCAGCCTCGCAAATCATCTCTTTTGCGACGTCAACACGATCCCTTTTTTGCATGAAATTGAGATCTTTTGGCATCAACCAGCTACGCCAGCTACAAGACGGAAACCCAAATCATTAACCAAAATGTCTTGGACGGATCCATAGGCAATGTTCAAGTCCTCCGCCATCTCTCTGATGGTTAATTTGCGGTTATTGACCAACATTTCTTTTACTTCATCAATGTTTTCGTCAGTTTTTGATGTCGATGGTCTGCCACTGCGTTTATCATCTTTGATTGATTCACGACCATTTTTGAATCGCTCATGTCATTGGTAAAAAACCGTTTTCTTTAGAGAATCATTTCCGAAACACTTTTCCAACATTTCCAAAGTTCGCACACCATTAAATCCGTTTTTTACGCAAAATTTAATACAAGTTCGCTGTTGCAAATTTAAATCCATTTCTAAAATTGTAAAAAATCACCAACACACACAGATAGATGTACTCTTGGCTACGTTACTTTTGCAAATGTCAAGCTATAACTCTAAGATTTAGAGGGAATGTCAAAGACAGATATACCAACTTAACAAAAAAAAAAAAAAAAAAACAGAACTCAAATCGGAACAATGGGAGCGTCACACCGTGGTTATTCCGGGAACAGGTGGTATATCATTCAAACTAATTTTAATAATCGAAACTGTGAGTGAGATAAGGGCGGAGGTTTTCGTCTATCAACTATACACATATGGAAAATTTGGCATACACCCGTATAGGCCCAACTCGTGCAGGAACTAAACTAAAGCCACGAGAGCTTGGCTTGCGACGGAGGTTTGGGGACTAAGCTCTTAAGGCGCTTTTTATCGAAAAATGTGATGGAAACCCAAAATAGACTTTTACAACCTGCTTCGAAAATGCAAGGGGAAAAGGACACTATCTTGCAGTGACAGTAAGTCCTTGAAGCTAAAGATCAATGAAAGTGATATTCCGCTACGAGATGAATTCAAGTACCTTAGTATTAACTTTTATAAAAGACTCAATTTCAACAAACATGCCCGGAAAGTATTAAATAAAACAAAAATTTTAATAGCAACGCTGAAGCCATTGCTCAACAACTCTAAACAAGTGTCGCCGAATACCAGATGCTAATTTACAAGAATTTAACAAGACCAACAATAATGTATTGGCTTTATATATTGTTTACAATATCGCCCACTGCAGCCAAAGAGCTACAGATTTTTTAAGTAAAAATATTGAGATTCTGCTGTGATAAATTTACACGAGTAACTTTTTCTCTGTTTTTTGGTAGCTTGTAGACCCTTTCGTTTGTTTGTACTTTTTTTTTTCTATTATGTAATCACTAACCTTTAAGCGGATCAAACGTTTAAGTGAATAACTATGTAACATATACATATATGTAGGTATATACTTACTATTGTTAAGAATTTTTGTAACTTTGCTTCTTACTCAAGAATTTTTTTAAGATTTTATGTGCCCTGTGAAGCAATGTCAATGTAATATGCTAGGAGCAAGCATATATTTTAAAATTATATAATTTCCTCTTAAGAAAAACATGCTTTACAGAAACAAATGTATTGATTCGAAAATAAGTATCAATAAATCATAATATAAACACAACTGGTGGCATCATCGGTTAACGATCAGCGTTACCGGACAATGATCGATGATTTTTCCTCCGAAAATATGGACGAAGTCGAGTTCCAGATATAATATCATGAACCATTCTTCATAATGAATAAAGATTTTTGATATAAACTTAATTCCTGTCGTTGTTGCTTGGAGAAAATGGTTTTTGTTCACTTTATGTGTAGGCAAAGCTTCTTTCACGGTTCCATTCTCACTCTATAATTCATTTCTAAGAAAATGAAGGCATTTGAATAGGTATATAATCGTACGGGCTACTCTTATGTGTGGTTTTGAGACATACCAAACGTGAATGTATTTTTTTAGGTTAAAGAAAGAGTAATCCGAGATAGTTTCTTAGACGTTACTCAACATTTGCTGGTTTTATATATGTATAAAACTAGTGATCATATAGTATAATTGTGGCACACTATAGTACTAAAATGCATATAATATAAGTACGAAAACACCTATTTATCGAGCAAATGTAAAACTTACGGAAATTAAAATTTTAGTATGTAAGAAATCCTCTAACCTTCGCCGGTTGGACGTACTAAAACACCATAGGCTCCATTCGTCTGTACGAAAAGTGATAAGACGGACAATACCGTGGTTGAAGTAGCCGCGATTTCAAGTGGAATTTAAGGCGCCATTTATTTATTTATTTCTACTTTCATTAGTGAATATGTAATATATGTACCTACGTATGTATACGAGTTTGTAGTATATTACAGGCAGCTCGTTTAAGTTGTTTGTTCGTATAATTTTAAATTATTGTTATTATTTTTTTTTGTTTACTTTCAGCTATGACATGGTTCATTTCGGTCACGCAAATTCCCTCAGACAAGCCAAAGCTCTTGGTGATAAATTAATAGTAGGCATACATACAGACGAAGAGATTGCCAAGCACAAAGGTCCTCCAGTGTTTACCCAGGAGGAAAGGTAAGTTATCCATTGTTTTGTATAAAAATAACAAAATTTAATGATAATCATGAAATTTGATAGATATAAAATGGTGCGAGGAATAAAATGGGTTGACGAAGTAATTGAAGGTGCCCCCTATGTTACTAATTTAGAAACACTTGATGAATATAATTGTGATTTTTGTGTACATGGCGGTAAACTATTGAATTTTTGTTTTACTTAAATTTTCAATTTATATTTATTTTCATTGCAGACGATCTGACAATGACAGCCGATGGTATTGACACTTATCACCTCGTAAAAGCAGCAAACAGATACCAGTAAGTTTGAATTTATAAAATATTCCTTACAATTTTATTCTGCCAATTAATAACTTTCACGTTATCAACTTATTTGTAATGAAAAAAAAAACAGAAGTCAGTTTTGACGGCTCAAAGGCTCAGTGCTAAAAACCTTAACGCCATCGTCGACCCAATTAAGAGTTTAAAATTAAGACTCAGTACGAAAGGGAACTGCATCAAAATTTGGTTCCATGAATATACACTGCCATAGCTTGTTTTTTGGTTCACTGCGTAACAACGTAAGGAACAAATGAACCACTTAACGGGGATACACCTTATGCTTTTGTAAATAACACATCAAGTGCATGACAAGCCAAGGGAATGTGGGCTGTGGTCGGCGAAAAGAACAAAACTCTGATCTGACGCCTTAATACCAAAGTCCGCAACACTTTTCTTCAGCGTAGATAGAGAATGTTATTGGACCAATTACTTCTCAATTGCAAAGGGCATCTCCAAGTCTTTTCACCTTTCAAATTTGTTTACTACCTTTCAGTCCGAAGTGTAAGCAACCACACATCCAAAAAGCAACGTAGAAATATGAATTGTTAGTTAAGCTACTTGTAATGGTAGACTTGTGCAAGATATGTAGGAAGAGGTAGACGACGTAATTCAGTTCTTGATGTGCTCCATTCCGGAGAAGTTTTTTCTCCGCTAAATCTTGTTTGGGGTTGCAAGAGCATGTTGATTTATTTTACATAGTCCTTACTCTGAAACTAATTTCATTTTTAAATTCTTCTGACATAGAATTACACCGGTTCGATATAAATTTATAAAGAATAAATAAAAGTAAACCAGATAATGGTCAAATGGGTTTTGTCTGTTGCCTTAGAAAACCATGCGTTTTTTTATATATATATATATATATATATATATATATATATATATATATATATATATAATCCCGCACGTGCACCAAGGGGATATGAATACCCTTTTACTGGCTTTTATCCAGGGCGCGGGCGGGTGGCTTAGTAGTTTGAAACTCAGGTGTATTAGGTTTCGATATTTTTCCCAGAGATGGTTTACAGGACGGGACGAGTGCATCCTCAACCAGTGGGTCTTAGTGCGTGCTAGTTGTTAGTTCGTTACATTTAACCCAGCCAGCCTGTGTTACTCCTTCATGTCAGAGTTGACGCCGAAAGGATTCTCATATAACTACATATAAATTCTATGACAATTCTTTTTCAGAGAATTGCCTCGCATGGGATTCGAACCCTCTGCAACCCTCTGCTTAAGGAGTCTATGCATATACCACTACAACATGGCCACCCCAAAAGTTGAAGTCCTTATTTCCTTGTTCTAACTAAGTAGTGTGGATTCCGATTGATTTACGTATTTTACGTGCTTTTGCATACATATTTATGTAACTGTTCCACTCTCGAGTGGAAGACGCGTTCAAGATCATCGTTCCGGATGTACCTAAATGCAAATTTGTTAGTACTGCTCTAAGCACATCTACATAATTGGATGCCAAAAGTTCAACGTATATCTTTAAACTCACCAAAGGACAGAAGTTGTCTATCGATGAATACTGAGCGAGGTCTAATTCTGTCTTTTTACTGAAATAATGCACTTAAACATGGTGAAGAGGGATAGCGATCACCAGCACCATATTAGCATGTCTTCTTTCTACTCAAAGGGGATGCAGGTGAAAAGTGATTATTTATCTCCGATTATTAATTTTGATAAGGAATCCGTTATAAGATTTGCACCAATAAGGAAAACTATCCTGGCACAGAAGCCAAAGTTAAATGTGAAACCCCAGAAGGCAATCGTTTTTCTCAGTATAAATAGAATAAGTAACAACTGTATCGTTTCCAAGCTGAGATCATAGCCTGAATGTTTGCAAAAAGCATAGCAGAGAACACAATATAGTTTAGGAAAAGTTAGGTAAACTTGTTACGTTGTATTGGCACAGCCAAGCAGCTGTTAAGGCTCTGGATTCGTCAGTAATAAAATTAAGTTTTGACATACATATCTAAGATGTAGAAGACATATAAATTAGAGATACGAATGCAATACGACGACTTGTATAAGTATCAGGTTATACGCATATTTGAAGTTACGAAAAAGCGGATGAACTCGAAAGGAAGTGGGCAGCATTGCCTATTTCTCACGTGAACATTTCGTTACGTTGCATGCAAAAATTCATTAATGAAGAACTAATAAAGTCACCATGTTCAAAACGACCAAGTTAAAAAAAGATTAGTCGTAAGGACTGTCAAATTCAGAGGAATGCGAATAAAATTTTCTCTAAGAGAACAAATTTGTTTTGTCTACTGTTCTTATGTCTGTTCCAAAACAAAATGAATTAAGAAACAAGTTTTAATAAACTTAACAGTTTTTTTTTTTTTTTTTTGAAAATTTTGAACTTTAGGACGAAGATTATTTAAACCTAGGCACGTCTGAATGAGTTCTTCAGAAAGATAATTATTTATCTTCGCATTGTCCATCAGTTTCATGTCATTTGCCAGCTTTTCAATATATTTTGTTTTTAAAAAACTTCCTAAAAACAATTTTTCCACATAAAACTTTTATTATTAATTAGTCTTCTATTTAAATCTCACTTATTTCAAAACAAAGAAATAAAAACACACCCAATAACAGTTTCAAATAAAAAAAAAACAGTCTGACAGTTATACAAATTTGCCGGCACAAATTCCTTGTATTAAATGGACAAAAGAGAAGAAATAATTTGCTCCCTCATTTCGCTCTCTTCTGCGAAAAACTACGTAAAACATGAATACGCGAATGGTTTTTAAAAAGTTTTTCCGAGATTTTCGTAGTTTTGGACAGTATGCGAACATACTTAGTCTGAGTGGTGCGTTCAGACCGAACGAAACATTTTATAAACATTTATGAAACATATATGAAAGTAGTACCATAATGCCAGAAGAAATTGGAAGAATTGTGCACTAAACTTTCCGGCAAAGCCTTATTCCATGAGCATTTTCTTTTCCACAACGCTTGCAAGAACAACTTTCAGCAACCCAACAGTCTTAATGGATCAAAGAGTTTAGCTATTTTCGATAATAATGTGCGTTTTGAAGGATTCGCCGCGGCTTTTGATATGATTAACTGAAAAACATCTGTCAGAGGGTGTGACCTCACGCCCAAAGTTTTGATTCCTTCGTCAAGATTAAAATCCACATCGGAGTATTTGCGATCTTCAGGTGGTATATCGCATGAAACCTCCTGAAAGTTGGGATCCAGTCTATTTTAGAAGTTCCTTTAGTTCATTTCGTTTAGAAAATGTCATCGATGTATTTCTCTCTCATCAAAACCTGTTTAACTTCAGCCAGTTTCACTAAGCATCGTGTCGATAAATATGGAGAGCATCCAATTCTGTACGTTATCGTGTTCAATCAATTCGTAAACATCGTTTCATGCCGAAACATATTTTTCAATATCGGACATAAGAACAATGACGTATGGGCGGCCGACTAATAAACCAGCTTCCAATGGTAGACTTTGCTTTGCCGAACTGTGAAACATAAATCTTAATTTTGTGGTAGTGTTAGACAATTTCCAGACACCAAGGTCCCCTTGGATATTTTTAATATAACTCACTGGCTGAGTGGAACATATTTCTCAATAAAGCTTGAATATTGCAATCTTAGATTTTCATCTCGTTTCAATCTGTACTCTATTTTTGTGCAAAGTGCTGTTTACAATCAGCTTATTCCTTTGATAATGATTTTTTGTCCTCAAGGCGGCCATAGCTTAAATCTCAAATTTTCTAAAAGCTGTAATCTAGTTCTTCATTTGAATGAACAATTAGTATATTCTTCTTCATTCATTTTATTTTGAGGTACATTGCTTCTGACATGATCGATTACGTAGAATTCAATATTGGTTTTAAAATCTTCCTTAGATACTCGTTAGCCAATAATTACATTTGATTTTTTACTGATACTTTCATTGAACCGATAAATTGTGTTCTGCAGTAGATGCGCCTGTATCTGTTATAAGTGAAGCCATTACAAAATTTGTTTGTGATGAGCAAATGGTGATCTATGTCTATCATAAACCAATACGATTGCTGTCGATAAAAACACACGATATCGACTATTATTTGAAAGCGAAATAGCATTATTTGAGCTTGAATTATAAGTGTTAATGTTACTACTGCCTTCGGGCGTTTTGCAACGTTGCTTTGAGAGAAATATAATAGATTACCAGGCCGGTTATTTTAGTATTTATAACTTCGTGATCTACATGTTGTGAAGTTGTGTGACTCTAACACAATTCAGACATAAATTCTGTTTTTTTGCCTGTTAAATTCTAGTGTCATTATTTGCGGATAAAAACTTCGGGTAATAGTAAATTTCATGAAGCTCGCTGCAACCTAACTTACAATGGTCTGATTGAGATACAAATGCCCTAGAAGATCTCTGGACGTTATTTTAAGGAGTCGTGTGATTTCTCCGTAGGTTGCTGACATGATTCCAAATTAATACAACAAAATTAATACAATACAATAATCCCTTAGTTGTTTCGTGTTGACGTCTAGTCTCTGAAATAATGTGTGCACTAGCCAGGCATCAAGGTCCTCAACCTTTAGAAAATTTAAAGCTTTTACTATTCCATCAGAAGTGTCCCTAAGGCTTGGCTGATCCAAGAAACGCTGTTTGTGGATTTGTGTTGCGACAATAGAAATCTACTTGCTTTTTTCCCAAGCCTCGTGACACTATTTTATGTTTCAGTAATGTGGCTGCATTATCTTTAACGAAAGTTTTCAAATATTGAAATATTCTGTTATATTCGAGCATTTATCGTTTTCATGCACCAAATTTAAATCGAAATTGTGAAATGAAATCCTATACTATCCTCCTATCCTATCCATTCTCATATTTGCCGTGAATGGTGGAATATTACCGAAAGGTAACTTAAGCTCAGAATCAACCTGGCATGTATTTGTTATATATATTTCTAGCTGTATGATTAAACTTATCCAATATTTTTTTCTGCTGTTCTAAGATTCAAGATATATGACTATTCGAGCCAAGCATATTGCTATTTTTATCCGCGGAAGGTTGTTGCTGTGGTACTGGTGACGATGATACTGGCATAAGTGAATTCAACTGTGTCAACAAATTAGTTTTTACCACGAAAACCTTTGCATCGAAATTCTCTACATGCACGACGTAATCAGAAATAGTATTACTATCATTCATACTAACTATCTTTTGCTTGACATCCTCGCACCTTTTCTTATTATCTGTAAATTGCTCTAAATACACTTGAATCTCTTCTTTAGAGAACCTGCGATCATTATTATCGGCTTGAGTTAGCGCATTGCTTAAGACAGTTAATATTCAAAGAATCTTTCCATGTTAATGTCGCAAATTGGATAGCATTCCATTTTATTTAATTTCATTCGAATTTCCTTTGAGTTTTTATATGTAAAATGTATGTATTTTATATTTAATTACTTACTCTGCGTCATAGATGTGCACAAGTAACAGAATTAGTGGAAATACTTGGAAAGAGTACAGACGTCAATAGCATATGTACATACGACTATGTATTATATGTATACCATCAATTATTCAAAGGCGAGAAGCAAAGTCTATTTAATCGAATTCATTAAGAATTGGTTGACTGACACCGAAATTCGTTCATGAAACTTGATCTTTATTTTGGATTGAAGTTATCCTCAAATACACTACCGACAATACAAAACCGAGTTTATCGAAGATTTGAATTAACCAATTTTATCAAAAGTTTATCGAGATTTTAATTAACCCTTTTTATTGAGAACTTATCGTTATTTTATTAACCGAAACCGTAAACCGTTTAGTAATCCGTGAGAAGTGACTAATAAAATTGTATTTCAGTTATTAAGCATAATCTTTTTGCCATGGAAATGAGCATTGATGACTAAGAAAATATTGAGTATAATCGAGCCGAATTTCTTTTACAGCAGAAGCAGATTTCATTTGGCACATTTTAAGAGGGATAAAGAATGTTTGCCGCTCTTCCCATCTTTTCGGAATATAAAAATTAGAGCAAATTTTTACAATGCAAGCTCTTTTTTGATGCGTTAAGAACATCGGTTTTCTTACGTAGTATTCGGGAGACCGCGGTCATAGTTCCAAATGTAAATAAAAAAAAACATTTCATAAACATTTATTAAACAATGTTTTGCTCGGTCCGGATGCATTTTTAATGTTAACTTAATAATGAAAAAAAAATAATTTTTTTATTTATTTATTAACAAAAACCATATGTTTTACATAATTATTTACAATGAACGTTTTTGAAACAATTGTTTGTTTTGTTGTAGCATAAGCCTATTCCACACTTTTCACATGACGTCTGTGTGAAACCAGTACAATTGGGCATTTTACAACGAATTCTCTTCTCCCCCATACTGACCAATGGCTGGTTTGATCCTAACGAACTTCCATAGGCGGTGCGTGTTAAGCAGGGCCTTTATTTTTTATTGCCTGAAGACCTTGTCAACATTTGATGTTCTTTTAGTCAACCTTTGTTTGATGCCCATCTTGCAAAATGCATCATCTATTTCCGCTCGAAAGTTTGCTGCGTTTGTTTGTTGACACGGCGATAAAGTAGCCACGCATTTGCCATAATCATATTAAGAAGATGGCAAACAAATCGCATATACCAAAATTTATTTCTTAGCAAAATTTTGTGTCCACACCTCCAAATGACGGTTGTATTCGGCTACCACAAATGGTCGTTCAGTCGATACGTGGACTTTGTTTATTTTATCATATCGTTGAACATTGGATGTATGGTTCTTACCTGCAAAATAGGACGCCAGTGGAACAATTTTGTTGTCTTTCCAAGAAGTTGTTAAAATGCAATCCCATTGTGATCGAATGAAAAGACATTTTCAGAGAATTGCCTCGCACGGGATTCGAACCCGCGACCCTCTGCTTGAGAAGTCAATGAATATACCATTACACCACGGCCACCTCCAATTGCAATTGTTTGGTATTTGCTTCGCTAAACGCACAACTTCATTTGAAGCAGCACCCAATTGTGGCACGTCTTCGTATATAATATCTTTTTGACCACTATAAATCTCGAACCTGTAGCCATAGCCACTAACAAATAAGCACAAAATAAATAGTTTGATACCCCATTTGTGAGGTTAGAATATTGTTTCAGAATACTTCGAGACTTGGTTAAGCACATCTGCTCATCTACAGCCATCTCATGTACACTTTACACTTTTGAAAAATTAGTGGTCTTACCTTATAAAGTCTATCACTTCCAGGCTGGATGTAAGGCAACACTATGGAATCATCATTGAAATGCAAATTTTGTGCAAAAGCTCAAATTTTTTTAGTGGCATAGCGTCTTTAATTATCCATATTCCCATTTTATTGAACCAGTAACTTTTAACATTCAAAATCCGTATAGTAGACGTGTATAAAACTACTCGAACAAATAAACGAATATTGATACTTTCAGCATTTATTGAAAAAAAAAAACTTTTAATCTTGGCGTTTCCAATTCCAGGAGTTCATTTGGAAGATCCACGTTGCCTAAAAAATTAGGCTGATCTGGATAAATTTTTTTCCATATAAATTCCATATAAATTGCTGGAGGAGGTGGGACAGTAGGCTGAGGCAAAGTTTCTGGTGGTGGTGGGTTGTCCGATTCGTTTCCTGATGAGCTTTTTTCTTGGGGGACAAATGTAGGATCCTCATCACATTCATCGGACGAAAAATTAAGTTCTTCACTTTCACACCATGAAATGATTATTTCCTGAAGCTGTTGGTCACTAAGAATATTTTTTCGATGTGGACGTATTGTTGCAGATGTGCAACAATATGGCTTTTGCTCACTACGGCCTTTCTATGCTTATAAACAAAACAAAAACAAATTTCCCGCAGAATATAAACTTACATTGAAAACGAAACAACTTTTATTGAAAAAAAAAACTGGTTTTATAAAAATTTCCCAAAAATAATGAAATATGATAAACTCAAACACGTGGACTCTATGCAAACATTCAACTTTGACTGATGATAACGAAGAGCAAATGTCAAGTAGAGAACTTGAGACACTATCGCGCTTAGAAAAAGTATTTTACGTTCCTGCAACATTGCTCTGAATTGGAAAAAATAGGAACATACAATTCTTATACCCTTAATAAGAATTAAAAAGTTAAAACCGCCTGTCATACATATATCTCTTAACTCTGGTTTAACTTCTACTTGTATTGTATGCGAAGAAATGATGTATTCTTTCGTCAACCTTTCAAGGGGTAACGATTTCCAGCTTATTTAAAATAAACAATGTTTTCTCTAGTTTTTTTTAATATCAAGCTTAAGTTTAAATTAAAAATTTCCCTTTTTTTTCAGAGAAGTCAAACGGACTGCTGGAGTTTCAACAACGGACCTCGTTGGAAGAATGCTATTACTAACAAAGAATCACTTCCATCAAGGTTCGAAGGAATATTCTATTGAAAAAGAAGGTAATAGCATCAGGCACGCACTGCATGCACAGTTTAATGCTACTCCTTCTCTTTTTGTTTCTTTTTCACTATCCATATTATCCCACTGTTTTTTTTATTTCTATCTTTAAATCTACCATATACTAATTTTCGTAATTGCGCTTTTTTTGTTGTCGAAATTCTCCTTCAATTCCTATTTCCCAACTTTCTTTCTTTCTTTCTATGCGTCTAACACTAAATGAAAAAAAAAAAAATAAATAAATAAAATAAATAAATAAATAAATAAATAAATAAATAAATAAAATAAAATAAATAAATAAAAAAAAAATAAATAAAAAATAAATCAAAATCAAACTCAAAACATCAGCCTCTGAAATTGATCAATTAATTTTAAAACATCAAAAATTGAAACCAGGTTCATCGAATATGGGACAGGACTCAACTGCTAGTAGTCCATGGACTGGTTGTAGTCAATTCCTGCCCACCACCCAAAAGATTATTCAATTCAGTGATGGTAAATCGCCAAAGCCAACCGATAAAATTGTAAGTTAAACCGCATTTCGATAGCTGCGATGCAGTTGATGTTATATTTGATTTTATGTGCATAGGTGTATGTTGCTGGAGCATTCGATCTGTTTCATGTGGGTCATTTGGATTTCTTAGAGAAAGCAAAACAACATGGTGACTACCTAATTGTTGGACTGCACACAGACCCAGTTGTCAATTCATACAAAGGGAGCAACTATCCAATTATGAATCTACATGAGCGTGTTCTAAGCGTTTTGGCATGCAAGGTAATTTAAATTTTCAATGATTTAAGTCAAGGTGGTGTTAAAATATGAATAGGGACAAAAAATTGTTTTTTATTGTTATTGTGAATGTCTAACATACATATGTATCTACGTATAAGGCAGTGACAGTAAATATATTTATGTGTTATAAACTAGGCAAAAGTATTATGAACTATTTTATATTACTGCTGCAGACTAGGTTACATGGTAAAGCTATTCGAATATGAAAGTTGTCGGTCTTTCTTATTACACTTGTATTATTTTTTCTTCAACGGTGGGGATGCTTTTAAACGACTTCCAAAAATCATGTTTTTAGATAGATTTAATTTCGACAGAAAATTGTTTTTTTTTTTTAGTTTTTGAAAGAACCAAAGATCACAAAAAATGAATTAAGTAATTGCCTACATTTATTAATTTAATTTAAAATTATAACTTATTTATTTAAGTAATTAATTAGGTATGAATTAGAGTTTAGCATCAAAGACTTTCCGCTTGGGAGGAACAGAAAATTTTTAGGGAAAGGTTAAGGTAGCTGACAAGCTAATGGAGGCTATTAATATTATATTTTTTCAGGTCTGATGTTTTTTAGTAGGTCGTATATGGAGGCATATCATCAAGATGTAAAAAAATGTTGAAGGTCATAAGTTTAATTGCAGGTTAGGAAATTTGGGAGATTTTAATTTCCATGCACATACTGGTGATTTGATCGTGGGTTTCCTAGACGCAAAAAGATAAATTTTGCTATCTATACTTTAGGCAACATAGGGTATGTGGGAGGTTTATTACCGGGGTTAATAATTTTACTTGTGATGAGTTTAGAGTAGTTTGGCTTGTTAAAACAATTAAAAGTAAGAGCGGGATAATTACTGGCAGCTGCATTTGAAGTTTTGTTTCTCAAAATACCAATATGATGAGGTTTTAAGAAATTCTGTATACATAATGAGTTTAGTTTAAATATTGTTGGGGACCTATTGTTTGGGTTTATAATGGAAGACCTGTCAGCACAAAGCTCTGAACGTCCCTTGGACGGTATTGCGTTTTTACAGGCTCTGCAAGAGCTACAGTTGCAGCCGTAAATATAGAAGAGACATTTTGAAGCATACCGTGTTTCCCAAGATGAAGGAACTTTGAACCAAGCCCGAATTTGGATTTATCTTTCTTCGAGTGATGACAGACCATATTCAGCGAAAATCTTTTTTATATGAGTAGTAGGGAAGGGAACGATGGATCTCCTGACACATTTTTGGACGCTCATCGTTGATTTAGGACCGCCTCCATAGATGCTGAAACCATAACCAATTTTATTTAGAATGAGCTCTTTCGTGTCATAGCAAAATGTGAATTTTTTTGGATGAACGAGATTTTATAATGTTCTGTTGGCGGCTAATAACAATTGCATTTGTTATTAAAATTCAACCCCAAAAAGGGGGGTTTACAGCCTTTAGTATTTTGATTCCCTCAATTCGTACTGACACTTTGTTTTTCTGCTTTTTTGTAACGAAAGGAGGGCACCTGAACGGTTTTGTCTTTTAAAATGTTATTGATATTTGTTTTTCTGGCATTGTTATAGGTGTTTTTACTTAAAACAAATACATCATCCTGCAAAGGAAGTGTAACAGAGTTGGTGTTAATAGCCTTAACGCAAAACTTTTGACAAGCGTCAGAAAGTTTCTGTTTTTTTTTTTTTTTTTTTTTTTTTTCTGCAGTCATAGCAGGTGTGTTGTTTTTATTTTCATCTCTTACGATGCAGTCGGAATAGAGACGACTTTTGGTCCAAATAGCACATATCTCTCGATTGAACTACTACATATTTAAAGTGTATACTACTCTCAATAGTTTGTCAACCACACTCTCACACATTTTAACGGCTTTAGTAATGACACGCCCCTAAATTATCACATTTGAACCATTAAAATATTTTGTGTATTTTTAGGTATGCTTCATTATAGGTTCCTGTCCAAAACAATTAGTTTGGTTTTATTGAGGAATATCAACTGTTTCCATTGATCTCGATTAAAGTTTTATTTTTTTTTACCAAAAGCTTGGTTAAGTTTTCTGTGACGTGTGAATTATGGACTTTTAAACTTGAGCACGACCTTTAGAACTATCTTAACATAAAGGAGAAGAACCGTTATTCTCCAGCTGTTTCTCCTGAAACAATGGAAGGAGCAGAGCTTTGGGGCCTGATTGCATGGCTGTTATTGCATTTAAATCAGATTTTCGTCTATAGGCACTCACGAAATCAACTGAATTGTTCAATCAGTCTATTAGATATGGTGTGAATGGTCTCCTTGCAAGATCTTATCGATATTGATCCCTGATCAAATCGGATGAAATTGGTTTCATGCTTGTAGTTTATAAAAAGAAATGATTTGATACACCTCCTCTTTGTAACTACTCCAATTTAATCTGTAGGTAGATTAAAAAAAAAAAAAATGTTTAAATAGGTTTTTTCGTTTACCCACTTTAGTAATGGTATTACAAATACATATAACATACATATAAGGTATATGTACTTGACTCAGTACTAATCATATTATTTCACAGTATTCTAATTAAAAGTGAAGGCTTGCGAAGAAGAATTGAGAAGAATGCAAAACACACGTACTTTTTAAGTTAACGGCAAGTGTGCATTTCTTAAAACTTTTGTACGAACGTGTATTACTGTAGCCTGTGCAACGATTTACCATATTTCTCAACAATCATTAAAAACAAAGAGCTATATATAGGCGGTTTACATTACACTATGCCTCTTAAGATAGTCTTTCTTCTTCTGTTAGACATTCATATGTGTTTCCTTCTATTGTCATTTGTTTACGGTAAAGGATACTTCAGGCAGGCTCTTCACATTCATACTTATGTACATGCTATCTTTTATCCGCAGCTACCTATATATATTTCTGATGATCAGTTGATTGATCCGTCATCTGCTTACCTCAGAAGTAGCTTGAATGATTGGCAACGCATAACTAAAACTGGTATCAAGCAGAATGCAGTTAAAAAAAAAAAAGAATCATTAATGAGGACAACTGCGGGTTTTTTTCTTATTAATTATTCTGCTATACAAAATGAGGCTAAATCTTAACTTCTTAAATTGACAGAAATGCATTCTGCGACTACGACACTTCAGATATATATAAAGAAGAGAAATAAGAAACCCAACAACAATTTACACGAGTTGTCTTTAAAAAAAAAAATATGTTGCAGTGCAGTTTCAGAAGCTGCTCGTCAGCTCTTCCTTCCCTTACTTATTTCCTGGTCCGCTTAATTATCGTTTTATCGATTTCGACACTTTGGCTGTTCCCCCTATATTGATAAGTTTATCTAAAGGAAAATTACCATTTTCCAATTAGGAAACAAAAGTATACATCTAGGTTAGTCATACTCATATTTGTGGAAAAAATAAGGGAGAATATATGTCCATAGCACATAAGGTGTACTTTTCCGTGAAAAAGTATTTTTATAATTAACGAAAATAAAAAGATAAGCAACAGTTAAACTTGCAATTAACACAAACATTTTTTTTTTCATCATATAGTACGTCAATGAAGTTGTGATTGGAGCACCATATTGCGTAACAGAAGATCTAGTTGAGCATTTTAAAGTGAATGTCGTGTGTCATGGCCAAACACCAATTGCGTTGGAAGATGGTAAAACAGATCCCTACGCTGTTCCAAAGACAAAGGGTATTTTCATGCTGATCGATTCGGGGAATACCATGACAACAGAACGAATTGTCGAGCGCATTATTTTGCACCGTTTAGAGTTCGAGCACCGCAACAAGAAAAAGGAGAAGAAAGAAGTCGAAGCGTACGAGGCGTACCAACGGTCAAAGCAAACACAAAAAGCCGGTTAAATCTCAAAAGTATCTTTCTTCAAATACGGACATTTAAACATGCGAATAATTTTATTTAAATCACGGAGTTCTACCAAAATGCAACCAAATAATAATCCTCGACATACCGTTTCATTTTTAAGTTGGCTTGTTATTGTTTTCTGTTTAAGTTTTCATTTTTTTTCTTTTTGTTTTATTTGTATTTATGGTGAGCTATGTTTATAAATCGCCTCCTCTCTTAATCTGTAAAATTGTTTACGAGTTAAAAATTTATATATTTTTTCCTGGTTTACATATCTGCCTATACATAATTTAAATGTAGTTATTACCAATTTACATATGTATCTTTTTAGATTAAATTATAGTGATGTCTTTTTAAGTTACTAAATATTTTATAGCTTAATTCTGTTAAATATATTTAATGCGTTTAATTATTTTATAGTTATTTAAATAAATAAAAAAAAAATCATTTTTGTAATATACAATATATACAAGAAAATATACTTATATATTCAATACAAACATATTGTCTATATGCGCATAAGACGCATATTAGACACAAGAAGTGTCCGCTTATAACTTGAGTTCTTCTCAACGAAATTTGATGTGGTTATCATTGTATCATATATGCTTTTACCTGTAAAAGGGAAATTTTTAGCAGATCAAATACAATTGCACTTGCTATATTAATATTTGCGATGCGAACAAACAATCTGATAAGAGTGATCGTGTATACTGTTAAAAATAACGCAGAGAAGTAAGGAGGATGCGTAACTCGTTAACTAAACGTAACACGTCTTAGGTTGGGTTAAATTAGATTGGTTAATGGTTATTAAGGTATCTGGAGCCAAGTCCATTCTATTCTATTCTATTAGGTCTTTGTAGACCCATTGTGATACCCGAGGAATTGGAAGTGGATGGTTGATTGCAGTTCTTAGTTCTGGTTTACGCTTTCAGTTTCGCATTAATTGTCGTTTTGACCCAGACGGGGTCTAAGTCATCTTGTTGCATTCGCAAATCTGAAAAGAGAAATGAAGCATCAGATAGTTCTGAGAGGTCGTGAAAATAATAATTTTCTAAAGTTCTTTGCCTCGAATTACTGAGGCTGTGACAGTGGGACTAATAGTGGAGGTTATCCTCCCGTGAGCCTATGTCCACACAGGTTCTACAGAGGTTGCAGTCGGCAAAGCGGAGCTTTATTGTGTGTATTCCAAGAAGATAAGGGCCTGTGAGCAATCCAACAATAGTTCAGTTTTGAATTTTAGAAGTTTAGTTGTTCTGGATTTGCTGAGTTCCGATCATAGTTTTCTTGAGGTTCCGCAGGTTGGGAGGTTTTTGCACCTTTCATTGGCTTTTAATTGTATTGTTTGCTCCACTTGTATTCTTAGAATTCAAAGTGGAGGTTTGATACTTTCATCTGCGTACCTGCCACTCTTTTGTGGCCATGTACGAAGCAGCGTAAGATTATGCTGAACGCAGAGAGCCTTAATCTGTCTACGACAGCGCTTCACAAGCCTCAATTTGACTAACGCGATGACCTTGATGGCAGTCTGGTTATCAATAAACATAGTAATATCCTTGTGAAATATTGTCTTTAATGCCGCAAATGTGGCTGCTTTTGCCACAGCCAATATCTCAGCCTGGAAGGCACTCCCGTAGTCCGACAGGCGTCGGTTCCTGTTTCCACTTTTGATCCATCCGTGAAGATAGAAATCGAGTATGGTACCATTTGGTTCCTATTCCATTCCTCTCTGCTTTAAAAAATGCATATAGCCTATAGCCGTGTGCATCCATAGGATAATCTTTGGGTTAGGTCTATATTTTCTTCCAAAATTCTTCGGCTGCACGCATAGAACTCAATCGTTGCTTTCTTTACACGGTCTGGACATCGATCTCCAACTCAGCTTACGGTCTACTACGTTACCTAGGTATTTATCACTTTTAGATATCCGGATTGTTGCCTTATCTATGAAAGGAACGTCAAATTATGGCATTGTTCTCTTATGTGTGAATAGAATAAGCTCTGTTTTTTTTTTTCGGATTGATTTCCAGCCTATAGAGCTTGGCCCAGCTTTCAGGGACTCTAAGGGCATGATTTAGAATTTCACTGATCCATAAGGCCATAAGAACCACATTATCCGCGCACGCAGTGACTTTTATTCCTTCCTTTTTTAGACTCAGAAACATTTCTGTAGTAGTGGTACGGTGTAAAAAAACGGTGATACCACTCCTGCTTAAGGGGTGCTTGGTGTGAACTCCAGTATTTCCTTAGTTTCTACTTATAGCGGGAATGTTGACATTGTTGAAGGCTTCTTCGATGTCAAGGAAGACTGTTCGTGAAGACGTGCTGACAACTTCATATAGGGCCGATTTTGCGCCTTTACTTTTGTATAGGCATGCTGCTTTGAGGCTGTCAACCAGTTTTCTTAAGGTTTTTGAAATGTACGATGTTAGGTTTATGGGACTGAGGTCATGGCTGAGCCTACCCGCCCTGGGAATTTTGCAGCTACACAGGCCCAAGTTCTAATTTTATTACCTGATTTTGGCTTGTAGGTGACCCAATACGGATGTTTTCAGCCCTCTTATTTTGCGTCGGGTTATCCAAGGTTCGAGATATCGAGAAATCGAGATTTCGATTTCTTATTTAGTCATAAAGTACACAATGTTGGCGATGGCCGCCTTACTATGGTTAAGAGTTATTTGTACTATTGTACGCAAGGCGACTGTGATGATCTTGCATCAGCCTATCCCGAACCGGACTTTGTACGATAGTTGGTTTTTCGTAGTAGTGGCATAGATTTTTGCGTTAGTTTAACCACAATTTCCATTTCATCTTTGGTGGGGTTTCCTATTTCAATTACCTCCAATTCCTTGCTGCTAAGCTCTGGATTAGAGTTTCGAAGATTGCGTGCTATCCTGTTCTTCGGTATGTAGTGGCCAAGAATGTTCAACTGTCCTTTGGGTTTAGTGAGATCCATGAGTTCTTTCTTTTCAAAATTGCAACCCGGAGGCTTCCGTTTCTGCCTTTGGATATTTCTGCCTATCATGGGGGAAGCTATGTTGTTTAACCACCTTCTTTTAGACCAACCGGCCTAGATTTTGTGGAGTCCATCCCTGCATGACAAAAATCGTCGCCAGGGTAGAATGTTTTCGGCACTTCCCCCCTACTGTCTCAGCTATTCCTTTTTTTCATAGTCGCTTCCTTTCCCGTGAAGGAGCTACGATCGTGATAGCCAAAACCCCTGATCAGTCTCCTCTCGTTGGCACGTTCTTTAAGAGGTTTTATATCAAGTTAGTTGTCTACCCTGTTAAAGTCGACAGGATCTCTTTTATAGGAATTAGGGTTGGCAACCTAGGGGAGTTCGCATCCTCTAGTGGAGCTTGGAAGGTTCGAAGAGACCTTGTCCGTCGATTTCTCTTTGTCCTTATTCTTTGGCCAGTTCTTCCATTTTTTTTGTGGTTTTTGCTATCAGCGTCTTCTTTAAGAGGAACAAGCAACAGGCTCGTCTATCCTACAGTTAGATGTCGAACAGCACAAAGTGCCAGAACTTTCAGCATTAACTTCTCTAAGTGAGTTTAGTGAGGTTACATGTTGCTGTGATCCCATCGACTCTCTCTCGCCCTCAACTTCTGGATTGGGTTGTTCTGAGGTGTTAGTCATAAGCTCTCTCTCCCTTCCATATCTTTGTAGAAGCCGTAGGCGCGCTATTCTCTATCTTGCTATTTGCATTCACTATCTTATTCCGAATGAATGCAGTCGATGATGTGGAGAATTTAGATGAACTGGCAATGAAGCGGGTTTTGTCATCTCGCAGAAGTAGCATCTTCATATCGATGTCGATTGATCTGACACTTTCCTCATTTGAAATTAATATCTTTGATGGCGGATTCTCGACTAGGGTGCTATTTTCCTCTGCCGCACAGTCTTGTTTTGATTCACCTACCATAAAGTTACGTTAATGGTGCCCGACTCATTTGCACCCGTCTTTGTTGTCATTGTTATTGTTGCTATGCAGAGAACTATTCGAAACTATATTGTGAAGATGTTTTTCTGTGCTAAAAAACATCAGGGTCTCTTAAATATATACTAAGTTAAAAAAGATTTACTAGACACAATGTAAGTGAGATGATGTGTAAAAGATTAAGTAAGCGCAGTCTTAAGCTTTTTTTTCATAACTGCAAAGAAATACAGATCTTAATTTTGAATCGTATAATATTGTTATTAGTTTTTCTACCACCTTATACATACTTGCTTGTGGAACTATTCCGGACAAATTATGTGTGAGGGTATCTAAACGTATAACTAAGAGTGAATAATTGCTTAGGAGATGTGCCTGCTGAAAGCAAATTTTTGGATCAAGCACCACCTGGTGCCTTTGCACTCGGAGTATGCAAGAAAGCATACAGCAAAAGCAAGATAGCTTGAAGAAACGATCACGAAAAGGTTGAGGAAAAGTTCCGAAATAAAAGATACAATCAAAAGAGCAGTGATCTATGGTCTGTCGATAAAAAAAGAGATTCAAGTGAAACAGCGGGCGCAAGGTGAATGAGAAACAACTAATTCAATTGAAACAAACAAAATATCGCAACTCAACTCCAGAATCAATCCAGAATCCAGAAATCCAACGGCCCCAGCAACCAACTTAGCGGCATGACGCGGCCATGGACATGGGCTGAAAAGTCGTTTCTAAGAGAGGGCACCACTTGAATTAAATCCATACCATTTTCAGTTAGTACCAACCTTCAAAAGATACGTGTATAAATTTGACAGCTGTCGGACGATTAGTTCTCGAGATATAGCGTTGTGAGTGAAGCAACTTTTGTTATTGCGAAAAAAAAAAATGGATTCAAAGCAATTTCGTGTGTTGATTTATCATTGCTTTTTGATGGGAAAAAATGCAGCCGATGCAAAGAAATGGCTTGATAAGTGTTACCCGAACTCTACATAAGCCGAACAAATCATTCGCAAGTGTTGATGATTCACAGGAGTTATGGCATCCGTATTTTGGGATACACATGGAAAAATTTTCATCGACTATCTCCAAAAGGGGCAGAATATCAACAGCGACTATTACATTGCGTTGTTGGAGCGTTTAAAGGACGAAATCGCAGAAAATTGCCGCTTTTGAAGAAAAAGAAAGTGCTGTTTCATCAAGACAATTCACCGTGTCACAAGTCGATGAAAACGATGGTAAAATTGAATGAATTCGGCTACGAATTGCTTCTCCACCCACCGTATTCTCCAGATTTGGCCCCCAGCGACTATTTCTTGTTCGCAGACCTCAAAAGAATGCTCGCCGGAAAGAGATTTAAGACCGATGAAAAAGTAATCGCCGAAACAGAGGCCTATTTTGAGGCTAAACCGAAATCGTACTACAAAACTGGTATCGAAAGATTGAAAAATCGTTTCAATCAGTGTATCGCCCTCGAAGGCAACTGTATTGATAAATAAACTTGAATTTTGCAAAAATTCCTCCTCCTTTGGGAATACGTTGGTTGATACTCAAGTTTTGAGAAAAACAAGCACAAACAAATATTTATCATCGAAGATGGCTTTATTGTTTTTCAAAATACTCTCCATGAAGATCAAAACGCCTTGAATTTCAACCAATTTTCGAAGGACTTATTCTATTTTGAACGAGGTAACTCCAAAACTTGCGAAACTTCTTCAAACAACGGAAAACTTTGACCACGCAATTTATTTTTAATTTGCTTTAGTAAAAATACATATATCACTGGCTGATTAATCAGGACTGCACGACAGATAGCCCATCAATAAGATGGTTTTTAGTGATCAAAATGTTGCATTGTCGTAGTGGAGAATGATCCGTGTTGGTTGCTTTTCCTTATTTGTTAAAAGACTTATGGCAAACAAATGGTGATGCACCGTTCCGAATTGACCATTCTTCATTGATCTAATGGCACGACGGTGACATGTCCGGCTTTTCTGAAGAAATAAACGACCAAACGCAGTGCTTAGTGCGCTAACAAATTTTCTTATATTTTACTCGTGTTGAGCAATGGAGTCGATTGCTGGTTTAGTTTCGGGCTGATACGCATAGATCTACATATGATTCATTATTTGTTACGATATTTTTTCAACATTTTCTTGGACCAATCGACACAAGTTTTTTTTGAGCGAATGTCAAATTGTTGGTATCCAACACGAAATAGTCTTTTTTATGGCCAAATGTTCGTGCAATATTAAATCTATGCGAGTGGAACTAATGCCCAGGCACGCTTCAATTTCACAATAAGCCACATGACGACTTGCAATTTCAGTTATAGCACGGCATTGCTCTTTTATAGCGTAACAACTGATTTTAGACAACCTTCACGAAATTCGTCCAGTAGTGAACGATGACCACGATTGAATTCGGAAATCCAATGAAACAGTGGCCCAGGATAGTACTTCATTACCTAAAGTCAAAGCCAGTTCAGTTAATCCACGTCGAAAATCATAAAAGTTCATTGAACAAAAATATCCACGATTTAGATAAATTTATTAGCTGTGATAAATTTTTCAAGTCTCTGTAAAAAACGCGTATAGCACTCGTATGACAAACTTTCTAAACACGTGTACCACTTAAAATGTCAAACTTTACGATGCTGATCTCAGAACTTAGGTAGCAGCCTACGTACTTTCAGTTTTCTTATTAAAAGAACGAAGTAAAAGGCTCAAACATTTGTATTTTTTAGCTCTAACTTTATTTGTTTTTACCTTTTCTTGCTTGAATTCATCTCTTCCTTATAATTAATTGTTTTTAATGACGAATGTAGTGTTATTTTTGATACTTTCGATAACAATCGTTTAAAATAGTTTGGAAGCTAAGATTTTGTCGGGGCTAAGTACATAAGCCTGTATAGTTATCCCGAATATTGAATTCTATACAGCGTTAGTTATTGTTGTATTTAATGTAGCTACTAAATACAAGGCTATAAGGCTATACAGAATACCAAAAAACACACCTATTATACACTTGGCTGAATCAAATACCAAACAAACACTATGGGGAGTTCACCATCTAAAGATCAAAAGTTTATCAATCGCTTTCAAATTGATTGAATCTGGAAAAACCTCTTTGAGCTCTATCCTGGGAGGTTCAAATATTAAATGCCATTGATGACATTGATATCTGCCATAATGTCTGAACATCTGAAACTCTTCGTCAACAATCAGATTGGTCCTTATCAGTGCGGTTTCAGTGCAGCAAAATCCAATTTTTTACACTTCGATAGATCTTGGAAAAAACTTAAAAAGTCCAAATCGATACCCACCATCTTTTTATTGATTTTAAGCAGCACATGAAAACATTTATAGAGAAGAGTTTATAGAGTCATGTCGAGGATTTGGCATCCCTACAAAACTCTCCCGTCTGTGCAGAATGACGTTGGAGGACGTTCGTTGCTCCGTTAAAGGTGGTAACAGGTTAACCGAGTGCTTTGAGGTCAAAAAAGTTTTTAGCCGAGGTGATGCGCTGTAGCAGGACTTCTTTAATATCATACTGGGAATAATTGTGTGGAACTCATAAGCGAAGACTGGAGACACAATCTTTCAAAAGCCTGTCACCGGTGCTTTCGTTAGTATTGGAACGTGCTGTCAACGTGCTTACCGGAAAATGAAGACAAAACCATATATGTTGTCAATAAGAAGGGACACGCAACGTCGACGAATTGGACAGGTCGTCACAATCGACTGCTGCTTTATTTTCGTGTAGTAAGGGACTTTGTCTATCTTGGCTCTGTTAACAATTCTGTCAACAACACCTCAGTAGAAATAAAACGAACAATCGCTCTTGCCAAACGCTGTTTTTTTTTTTTTTTTTTTGGCTAAGAAGGCAATTGAGTAGTAAGGCCGTATTCTGAATAACTAATGAGACCTATATAAGACCTGAATCCTATTTTATGGCACTGAAGCATGGATTCTATCGAAATGAAAATATCCTTGGTAGCATCGAGAGAAAAAATTTTCAATATTTCAATGTTAAGTCTAACCTGGAGGGAAAACGCAGTAAATGAAGACCTCATCTTAGGTGCGGCGCTCAAGTAGAACCGGACATTGGCTTTGAATGCATAACCGGAGTCATTTAGCTTAAGACCAGGCTAACTGGATAGGAGTGTTAGTTTAGACCCAGTTTCACGTAAAGAAACATATGGGCTGAAAACTCAGTGCCGTTTTATAGTAAAACACAAAAGTTTTACAAAATTCAACTTTATTTATTAATATAGTTGCCTTCGAGGGCGATACACTGATTGAAACGATTTTTTAATCTTTCGATACCAGTTTTGTAGTACGATTTTGGTTTAGCCTCAAAATAGGCCTCTGTGTCGGCGATTACTTTTTCATCGATCTTAAATCTCTTTCCGGCGAGCATTCTTTTGAAGTCTGCGAACAGGAAAAAGTCGCTGGGGGCCAAATCTGGAGGATACGGTGGGTGGGGAAGCAATTCGTAGCCGAATTCATTCAATTTTGCCATCGTTTTCATCGACTTGTGACACGGTGCATTGTATTGATGAAACAGCACTTTCCTTTTCTTCAAATGCGGCCGTTTTTCTGCGATTTCGTCCTTCAAACGCTCCAACAACGCAATGTAATAGTCGCTGTTGATAGTCTGCCCCTTTTGGAGATAGTCGATGAAAATTATTCCATGTGTATCCCAAAATACGGGTGCCATAACCTTGCCAGCCGACTGTTGAGTTTTTGGTCGTTTTGGACGAGGTTCGTCGCCTGCTCGCCACTCAGCTGACTGCCTAGTTTCCTCTGTTGTGAAGTGATGGAGCTAAGTTTCATCCATTGTCACATACCGACGCAAAAATTCGGATTTATTGCGGTTGAAAAGCTTTAAACACTCCTCTGAATCATCAACACGTTGTGGTTTTTGGTCGACTGTGAGCAAACGCGGCACCCACTTTGAACAGAGCTTTCGCATGTCCAAATATTCGTGTATGATATATCCAATACGCTCTTTTGATATCTTCATTCCACCACAAGGAGCCTATTTCGTACGCCTTAAGTCCTTTATCAGAATTATAAAGGAGGAATATACCGCAAAGTAGTTTATTATTATTCTATAGGGATATGGTATTTGGAGTTCTGCGTCGATCTACGAGTGTGTATTGTACATATGTAGACATTTCACCAAATAGAACGAATATTGTAGCAATTCTTCTTTCTGAGATATTTTATAAGAAGGGACAGTGTCAGTTCAGTTCCGAAAGAAGCTATAAAAGCAGTACGGAAGTCAACTACTAGTTTACTTCCGACTTTGTTCAAACAACGAATATGTTAGCTCTGTAAACTTTTCTTTAGCTAACTAAAAAACTACAAAAATAATTCAATAAATGTAGCACCCTCACAAAATTTCACTTTCTAAACTATAGAAAACCACTGTCACTTTTGGTTTTTGTTCGATTCAAATGAAACTTCGATTTAACGGTCTTTAGGCGCATTCTGAACTGAAATAGAGGCGAGTTGAATCAATTGGTTAAAAGACCAATTTCATGGAAATTTAAACCAAACAAGTGCCGTTATTTCCGCTTTCAGTAAAAAAAATAAAGATATTTGTTCACACTCGAATACTATAGGCGCGTATTCATTGGCCTACTTACGATTGATACCAGTGGTTCTATATGCAAATCCACCATTATAGTTGGAAAGTTATGTAAGTTTTTGTATATTCCTACACAATAAGGCCCTGTAGCTTCCGCAGATACTTCTGGTATTGCCACATTGGCCGCGAGTGTGTCACAAAAATTTAAAAATTTGCGCCAACATTTCTGGGTGGCTGAGTTACTTTGATGTCGCGTGCGAATCATGCATCGTCCCCAGCGACTAATGTGATTTACTGTCCGATGTGAAGTCATTGGACCGCAATCAGTGGGTCATATAATGATAGGCTACTTAATAAATGTGCTTCGTGAAATAAATAGAATGACAAAATGTATCTCAAATGTTTCAGACTAAAGCTAACATTATTTTGACTGAAATTGTTCTCGTTGACTTGAATGTTGAATGTGTGCGCGTTTGAAACATGCAGGCTGTTCGGATTGCGATGAAGTTTTACTGACAGTCGGGTGAGCATTCGTGAATATCAGCCGGAAGTATCTAGATACCTTTGGTAGCCATGTACTGATGGGTTAGTTAGATTTTAAACGTGCGTCGCTCTAGATCTAAACGCATTCTAGTACGATCGGTTGAGGGAATAAATTAAAATTCGCATTGACGTTGACGGTTTTTGTAGTTAGTTGGTAAAAGTGTTTCGCTAGTGAGTGAGTAGCAAGTGAAAATTTGAATTGACCAAGTATCATTGTGAATTTATCGCGTTTTGAAGAATTGTATTTAATTTTAGAACATATAAACAAAGGATTGCTTGTTTTGATTTTTGGCTTAATGTTACATTTTAAAAGGAAAATCGTTAACATCAATATGATGTGGATAATGGCTGTAGGATTTTTAGTTGCAAGAAGTAGTTGTGAAGTTGCCAATTTCGGTAAAAAAATAATTAATTTAGACTTAAAAATTACATATTAAAAAAAATGGGAACTAAATAATTTGACCTGGTTTTGCTGGTCATAAAAAAATTTAAAAATTGATGAATTTTATTTTTTTAAAATTATCTATAGTATGTTAAAAAAAAAACTTTTTCGATTTTCATTGGATATGGTCCGCTTTGCGGGCAAAAAGGATCTAAACTCCCTTCCCACAGAGTTTAGCCACTCGCGCGAATTCGTCGCTCTGTTTAGGGTATGTAAACAACTGTTAGACAGGGGCTTATACTTACAATACACTCATGAATCAAACCACTAAAGGGTGGTCGGCGGTTTCAATTGTCATGTGTTCACAGAAATGCATCATCTTTGCATGAAATCGAAAAATGGATGAATCGTCGTATTTTTTGTTTTTCTTTTAATTGTTTGTTTTCTCATGTAGTTTGTAGATTACGAAAAAAAAAAAAAAAATATAAAAAGTTGAATCTTGATGTGAAAAAATTTTATGAAGGATTATTCGTAAAAACTATTTTTTTTAGCATTCAAACCCTTTAAACGATTGAAAATATTAATTTTTCTTATATTTGCGATTTTTGTGATAAATCTGTTGATTTTTAATCAGGTGACCGCGAAACTAAATAATTTCCAAAAAAAAAATTCATCATATTAAAATAGATAATTTCAAATTTTAAAAGGAGCACCTCAGTAAAGGTTAACGTTTAAATGGCTCTAGCGAAGAATAGGAGTTTACAATTGAATAAGCTTGAAAGTAGAGTAGGAAGGTAGAAGAAGTAGACTAAGATGCGCCAGGTTCAATTGGCGTTTATCTTATCTATCTCAATGACTTGGTTGACGATATGTGTTTGGGATTATGGTGGTCGAATAAAATAATGTTATACATTTTACTCGGGAAATTTCTAAAAAGCCACAATTTAACTGGTGTTTGATATTGGGCCCTGGCTAGTGCTACCCATATGCAGAAGATGGGAAATAGAGTTCCATTTTCATGAATTGTGTTTCTGCAGCTACGGAAACATTTTTTTCTAGTTTTTTTTCTTTGTTTTCATACTTATATTTAAAGAAAATTGAACATATAATGTATACATATATCATAAATACCTATCATTTCTTTATTATTATTATAACTTGAATCTGAATTCGTATTTGAACATATTAAAGCTTAACTAGTTTATAAGGTCACGTTATGTTTTAATCTGATTTCAATAAAAAAACTAAAATAAAACTTATATAAGCTTCTCAATTGAAAAGATTGAATAATTGATATTTAAATAAAGCATCTGGAGTGGGGAAGTTTTTACAATAAGAATACATATATAAGAGGCAGTTATAGGGTTGAGAATCAATATCCTACTCCATTGCTTATATTAAATGAACGCATTAAACTTACTACATGAATCTTTGTTATGTAGTATAATACGAGTTCTTGGGGAATATGGTATATAGATTTGGAATAGGTAGATTATTGACATCAAATTTCGTTGCTATGTAGTATATTTTAGTTGCTGCAAGCTCTATAGAAAAGGTAGCAGTGAATTTAGCGCTTCAGTCGCATTCCTATTCAGCTTTTCTTGGGACTCTGGTCAGCTTTGTAATGTTGTAGGGTTTACTTAAAACCAGTCATCTGAGAGTTGTCCATTGGTGAAATAGGACGAACTACGCCCGTATACATCTAGAGGACCATTTGACGTTAAATTTCTAACTTTTTGTCAAATGTTTTGCTGGACGAAAAATAAACCTTGTTCAATTGCCTTTGTTAGACTTAAAGCTAAAATTTGAATCTAGAAGCCTTCATAGATATGGAAGATATAGAAACTGATCGGTGTTGTGCCGTGTGAGGTCAAAGGTGGTCTTGGTGATAAATATCATAAGTTAAGTTAAATTCAGATTTACGCCTAGTCCACAGAGTTGAGCACAAGCGTTCAACGTAACAAAAACCCTATTTGTGAACTCATGAATTACTGACAGAAACAAACTTTCCTAGTATTTTATCAATGACTATAAGATGCGATAATTTACACTATCTACCTTCAGGTGTATTTTGGCCTACTGATTTCGAATTCAAGTATTGAATTAAATTAATAGTTTTAAAATCTTTTATACTTAGTTAAGTAAAAGATTCTTAACTAATTCATTTAGAACATACATTTTGAAAGAACCTTAAGAATTTGCCAAAGTATATTCTTTGTAATGAATTGCTATTTTTCTTAAGTTGATTGCATGACCTCATCTAAAACCTCGTGAAGAGGTATTGTACCTCCATACATCTGCCCTTGACGTGTGAGTAATTTTTACCCCATTAGATCTTTCAAAAATCTAAAATATGTGGATAGTCTTGAATGCGTTATATAGTTTTAAGAACAAAAGACACACAACCTTAGAGACGAAGTCATTGTATATTGATCGCAATATGCCTCGATTTATGCTTCTCACAGGCATTTCAAAATATGCGAAATTCTAGTATTCCCCTGTAATTGCAAAATTCAATTTATATGGCTAATGGCTTTGGTGGTGGCTGCATTTGATTTAATTTGAGGTTCGGGTCAACCCCGGATAGATTTATTAAAACGAATTACGAGAATAATCTACAATCTCGTACAATTTCACTTAAAGCTAAACTAAAGACAAAAACTAAAGGGTGGGAGTGGTTATATAATATTATGACGTGAGGCATAGATGGAAAGAAGACTGTTCTTAAGGGCAGAATGTCGTTATCTTCACGAAACAACCTAGACGACTCGGTTGAAGGTGTTCGTAATCCGTTCGGTGAAGATAAAAGAGTTATGTTGAAGTAAAAAAGGACAATCAATTTTACCAACTAAGATTTGATGAATAAATTGAATATCAGAGACATTTCGGTGTATAGAAAATAATTGTTAATTTATTAGTTTCAGCCGATAAGTGTAAGGAGGTAAGTTTTGGCTATCATCCCAGACAAGTCTACGTAAAGCGAATCGTAAAAACCTGTATTTAATAGCTTCTACCTGGAATGAGTTCTCTAGTGGATTGACCAAACTTTGTTTGCATAGTTAGGAAGAAACCTAACAAAGGTTATGTAATGAGTTTTAGTAACATGAGGATTGGTAAACTTCTTAGACCAGCGCTTGATCAGAGTTGGCTTTTTTTTTATCATGTTATCAATGTGAGAACAAAAATCCAATTTCTTTAATACAAATTATAACTAAATCACGCAACTTATTCAGTAAAGAGCAAAGAGTAACAATGAGAAGTAGGAGGGCGCCTACGGGTATGAGTTATAACCTGACACTTATTGAAGTTAAGCTCAATAAAATTCTTCTGACACCATGCACGAAATCTGTCTCGATCTTTGTGCAGTGGTAGACAAACTGGAAAGTATGATGCGTTATGCGTATATGCGTTAACAAATACGTATGAATTTTCAATGATACAATCAACATCATTAATAGTCAGAATAAATAATAAGGGACCAAGGCGGCAAATGGCGGCGATAGCGTGATGGTTGAATCACTGGCTGGGTTTCACATACCTGGGTTCGAATCCCGGTAGGAGCACGACAGTACATTTTTTAAAATCGTCATCATTATTTCGGCGGGCAAGGCAAACCTCCGAAAGTCAAATTCTGCCCATGAAAAAGTTTCTCAGGGGAGCCGTTCGAAACCGGCAATAAACAGTGAGCCCTGCTTAGGAGTGTAAAAATTCACAAAGTGAGAAACACAAATGAGTGCGAGAAGCTAAGCGTTGGCCCACACCGGGCTGTCGCGCCACTTTTTTATTTATTTATTTATTTAAGGTGGCAAATATGAGAGACACCAGAGATGGCTTTTATTGGGTCAAAAACCAGAACAAAATATATAACAGCTCAAGCTTGATAGAAAAACAATTGAAGTTTGGATCCTGGAAATGAATTCGACACTATAAGGCAAGCCACCGTTTGCTACAGTGGTGGTATGAAACTAAGCAAACAAACAACAGTAGTGCTCATTAAATGTTTTAGGCTAACCTGGGTAAATATTAAATATTTTTAAGGGGGAAACGTTTTTTATCCACGCTTAAAATGAAATGTAATTGGTCTAGACAGAAACCTTGTCTGAACTTACCATGAACTGTTCTTGATTTTATGTTTTAAGGTTGAGGCTTAGGTTCTATACGTGGGGACGCGTTACCTTACCCTTAGTTTTCCTGAGTTCCTCCGAGATTCAGCAGATAGATCTCAGAATTGTATAGTCATTTAAGGGTATTTTGCAGTTAGAGCTTCCTCCATGAGGGTTTCAGTTTTTATATCGCAGCACTTTCAAATATTCTCCTTTTAAGTCAGCGTTCATAGCTGAATTTGGTAGTGTTTGCTCTCTGCGTTGTTCAGACTGTTATCTTACTTATTAAATGCGTCAAAGAGGAGCCAACGCAACCCTAATAGAAAAGACGGTTTCTTGTGTTTTTTTTTTTTGGAAGTGAATTTACGTTCAGCATCCAAATCATTCGTCTACCCCTATTGACGATTTCTCCAGTTGCAATTTCATACGGACTTGGTGCACAAAGATAATCACCTCATGGGTCGCTTGGAGTGGATTTATTCGCTTTAAATTACTCTCGCTCACTGCCACCTTTGTAAGTTATAACGCTCGCTTATCCTGACATTGTGCGTGCGAATGCGTTGGCCTTGTTTGGGTCCGAAGAAAGTTAGGCGGTTTCAGGTGCAAAGGGTTGATAAGTTTCAATTTTCTCCTTTTAATTCGCTTCTGTGGCAGTTGCCCTTCAGAGTGCGTGCTCAAGTTCTTAACACTCAATTGGGTGTGAATACACTTATAATGCCTCAGCATGTGTTAAGCTTTTTTCGAAAATGGAATAGAGAAGGTGAACAAAGCTCCATGGGTGGTATCCAACATTTAATTGGGAGACTAAATTATTGGTGGGGTGAACGTTGGCTTTTGTTCACTCATCTTACTTGATTTCTGTTAACTGAAAAAAAAACGATAATTTTTCGGGCGAGGCTAGAATTCGAACACCGAACCTTCCGATTTGGAAGCCAGTACACTACCGCTTGAGCCACGGCCACTCACCGTCGGTTTTGATTGAATATAGGTGCAGTGCCGATAGAGATTCATTCCTTTATTTAAGCTTAATTTACGTGTCGTAGAAATAGCCGCAAAAATCAAAATGATCTAGCAACTTTTAGGTCAGCGCCTTAATCGGTCATAGGTAATGTCGACTTATATCGTCTTTTGTGTTTAGCTCGGTGACTCAGTTGATTCTTAAGCCTTTCGAGCACTCAAAGTCAGTAACAGTAACCAAGAAAAGGATAAGATATTTACGGTTACTAAGAAGCTGCAGGAATAGAAACAAACGCCAGTATGGATTATAAGGATTAGATTACGGTGGGATTCGTATCGAACTCCTAACATATAACATCGGTCAACAAGTTCCGGGACTGACACAGAGATGTCGCCCCAAACAAAAAAGCCTTTCAATAGCAAGTACCGGTTTTCAAATGGTAAATATTTAAATTTCATGATATGTCAACGATTAATAATTGAGTTACAGTGCTTGTAACGATGTTTTTCAAAACAATGGGAAAAAAGCGATTTTCGTGCACTCCTTATTGACGAGCAAAAATACTTTTCAACAATGGTTTGAAAAGTATAATGAAGAATCTTCTCTGTCGAGAACAATCATTATTTGTCGATGGTTGCAGTTTGGACAGTGGACATCGATTGTGCTGAATGCTCAGGATGTCCAAGAGAAGTGACTACACCAAAATATATAAAAAAATCAAAATTGCTTGGGGCAGCCAAAAAAAGTTCCAGTTGCATTGGATTGGCATGGAACAAAAATAACAACGTGTTGATGATTTGGGGTGCCATTTGGAACGCAGTAAACAGGTTTTCTTGAATTTGTGTCATTGGATGAAACATGAATCCACAACTGACTTGATAGCAATGATGGTTTTTTCCAATTGTTACGTTTCAGCAGCTGTCAAAGTTACCAATGACATCCAGCTGTTAAAATATCAAAATATTCAGTAAGGTTTGCCATTTCATCATGCATCGGTTTACGCTTACCGAACCTACGGAAATTATTACAATAAAAAATAATATCGAAACTTCAACTCAGTTGTAAATACGCAACGTGAGTTTCGCTGTGAGGTCGGTCTTCATCATGGATTCAATGTGCAGGCAATTCGTCACACCCTGGAAAAGTTTGAGGGTAAGCCACCAACAAGACAGAATATTGTGCGAAACGAAGAAAACATATCCGCCGAATCTAAGAAGACCAAGAAATGTCGATTCGGCGCCGATCAGCTAAATTGGGCATCGCCTGAGAGTCAACCTGGCTTATTTTGTGGTTGGATTTGGGCCTTCATCCGTATAAGATTATGGCGACGCAAAAATTGTGCGGGATGACCATAGACAATGCTGTGAGTTTGTTAATTGGGCCCTGGAAATGATGGCCGAAGATACGGATTTTGGCCAAAAAATCATCTCGGACGAGCAGAATCTATTTTATATGTATCTCACATCGTTGTTGTTTTATTAAATTTTTTCCTATCGTTTTGATCCCAGAATTAAATCACCAGTTAGTTGATTCCACTCAATAGCAGTGGGTAAAAGCCGTTCAAAACCTCCGACTAAGGAACAGTCTGCCGGGCCGGAAAGGTTATGGCCTCAGTATTTTGGGATTTATACGGAATATCCTTCATTGACTACTTCGAACAAGGAAAAACTATGAAAAGGGAATATTATGTAGCACTACTGGCTCGATTAATGAACGAAGTAGGAATAAACGGGCCACAATGGTAAAAATATAAAAAATAAAAAAAATAAAAAATAAATTGAAGTTCGAATTTCTTCCGCAATAACCGTTTTCTCCAGATTTGGCTCCAAGCGACTATTATTTGTTCGCAGATCTGAAAATTGGATCAAATGATGAAATCGTTTCAGAAACTGAAGCGTATTTTAAAGATCTCTAGAATACACTCTATGAGAAATGCATCGAAATATTAGAGAAGTGTTTGAAGAATTACATGATATTACACTTGAAGGAGACGACATATGTTGATGAATAAAGTCGAACTAGGCAAAAAAAAGAAAAGATTTTTTTTTTTAGTTGTAAGTCCTAGGACTTTTTGATCGATGTTATACAAATATTGTGTGGTTCTACCACACATTTAATAAAATGACATTGAAATTGATTTATTTTATAAGTACTCGTATAATTAACTTAAATCGGAATTTTTCTATTTATGTATCTTGCTAACATGATGTTTTACTGTTTAAAAATGTAAAAGTACAAAAAGTATGTTCTTTAGTTAACACTTTTTCGAAAGTTAAATTTACTTTAATTTCAAGCAATAGCCAACCCACTACAACCTATTTTTTAATTATGTAAACTAAAATCGTATTGACAAGGTTTAGTACAACTGAAACCATTAGACAATTTTCCCATTCGTTTTATGTTTGTAATTAAATCAACATATGATTAAGAACATTTACCAACCAAACGTTAACATTTAACGATTTTTTTAATAGTTACACAACCTAGGTAACTATCACCTAATTAAGCGTATGTTATTTAAAAAGTTTGGTCGAATAAGTATATCATTTTCCATATTTAACCTGAAGTTTTATTTATCACTGAATTTTACATAATTATATTGGTTCAAGAATAATTACATAATAAAAGCAGCATGACAATGGTTTGTATATTAAAATTGTTGTTTTACATGAGGGATGTGGATTGTATACATTTTTTTATTAAGTTATCAGAAGTTTAAGAGAAAAATTTTATAAAAATGAGTTTTTTATTAGCCTGTTCGAGAAATTTTAAATGTTAAATGTTTTTGCCAAATATTTTTTAAATCAAGGCTTAACACAAAATGAATGTACAAGAAAACAGCGCGCTTTGCATTAAAATGATTACTCTTGGAAATTGTTCTACAGATAGGATTTACTCCGATATCCAATCGTATAAAGGCGACTTTGTTAAGATTTAGGAAACATTTATTTTTTATTTTTTTATTTAACTTTACACGTTTTTTGAATGGAATTTATTGTCAGAGAAGAAATGTTTCATCATAACATCGCCACTTTCACAATGTTTGTTGAAGAGTACGCTGTAGCGCGTTTACCTTAGCACAGTGCAAAATTAAATGCCACGCTACGAATCCAATAAGTAGTTCTTTAATTGAGAGATTGAATGCTAAGGGTTTCCGTTGACTTTTCAAAACATCGGGAAAAAAGAACACCACTAAGTACTTCGAACTCAAAGCTTTCCTTGTCTCTCCTTCGGTGTTTATTGGATTGCGCTGCCTATTTTGTTAGATGAGTAGGGGGTGATATCAAATACTGATGAACCCTCTGTGAAGGTTGTGTCGGAGCATGGACATTATCAAAAACAAATGAAAATGCCCTTGTCGCCTTAACAATTTTTATTAAAGATGGTTTTGAATACAGGCTCAAGGCTGGCGCTACGTTCGTAGATCTGACTGGTGCATATGATACGATCTGGAGTACTAGAATGGCTTACAAACTCTTGAAAACGGTACTTTGCAGAACAACTGCAAATCTGATTAACAACATGCTGAGTAATTCCTCTTTCCAATTATTTCTCGACAATAGCGCAAGCAAATCCAGACAGTTCATCATCGGTCTTCTACAAGGGTCGATCTCGGTCCCACTCCTCTTCAACATGGGACGATATGCCAAACATTAGATCTAAAAAATATTGGTAGGCAAATTACCTAACTCGAGCCATACATAACTAGAAAATGCACTCAATTGAGGCCATACTTTCAGCAGAGCTGGGCTACCTGGAGAATAGTTTAAGAAATAGAGGTTGACACTTAAGATGGCTAAAACTGAGTCAGTCTTGTTTCACCTGAATAGTCAACTTGCGCTCATGCCGCTCGAAATTGACTTCAAATGTACTGTACTTCAACATAATAAGTGTCTCAAGTATATCGGAGTAACCATTGATAAATTTCACTATCGGTCACTATCAGAACACCGTCCACAAGCTGTAAATAAAAAGACAACCTGCTTCAAAAACCTGCGTTTAGCTCCTGGGAATCAACAAAAATTGACAGTCAACTCCGCACCGTAATGTGCCCAGTCTCTGGAACAAAACTCAATGGCTCTCAGACTTGAGCAATATTTCCCTACCATTGCCTTAGAGGATTCCGTTATAGGATTTAATAAGATTCAAAACAGCCGGACCTTCCAATCACATATTTAGAACGAAAAGGACGCATTGTTTGTAATCGCGACTAGGCTGCAAACCAAACTTTAACATCAATGAAGAGTGGGAAAAAGACTGGAGAAATTTTATCCCAAATACCAGCAGTACAGATGTCTCATGCGTTTTACGTGAAAGCTTGTCCTATTGACTTGCCATCACTTTTCTTTAATTCTATTATATCAATTCGGAAATCGTGTTGAAGGCAAAAGTTCCACCCTTAGTGTGAGTCGAGGCCGACCTAAAACCTCTTGCGGATCTTAGGGTCACGGTACCCAGTACTTGTTGCAAATCTATTGTTAAGATTTACACAACCATAACTGTATATTATTTTACATACTTATTTTCCATACTTACTTGTACACCTTATAATAATTATCAGCCTAAACCATTCAACTAAAGTTCCTATGATGATTCCAATGTAATGAGGTCAAGGTGTCTTATGGACGCAATGCTCAGATAACATGATCATTCCAGGGCAATACCGACACCAAACCCGGTTATCTTTCCTATGACCTTAATTATGTAAATTAGTATATAAGACAGAACAACTTGTTAAAAGATAAGCACAAGGGACGGTGTTATCATTGTTTACTGTGTACTGGTTTACGTGCCTTTACATCGCCATCGATTTTGACAAGTAGGTTCTCCTAAACACTACACTGAGTCAACCACAAGTAGAATACCCACCTGCGACTTTAAGTTTAAACTACACTCCCTCAAGACGTGTTCAGGCACTTTAAGTGTAGTCATACCCACTTGGGAGTTAAGTTCTTAAAAAAAAAAAATCCCAATACAATAGTTAACTCTACTGTTCGCACACCAGAATTCAAACTACCCTGAAAAACCTCCATATAATTGAAGAGGATAAGGACTGGGTACAGCCGCTGCACAAACTTCCTGTTGGAATGCGGAGCAACAACATCTAGGGCATATGAGAGTAGGGAACCTATCTAAGCTATAGACACACTGTTTCCAGTTGCTCCCCCTTCATGTTTAATGGCAATCTGCTATTTGTGTATAAAGCTTGTTACATCCATATGACTCTGTTCATACAATTCATTCAAATACCATATGCGTCGTTATTAGGGATGCCAAAACTCGAATTGGCCCTATACAACTTATCTCTGCAGTGGATATTACATTCGGCATTAAATTCGATAACATTTTGGTTGGTATGGATTTGAACCTCCTAGGCTTTTTCCAAAATAATCTGTTCTAATTACAAAGAATTTCTCTGACTGACTGACTTTTTCGGAGTCTCTTTTCGACATCAAAAGTATCTCTCCATTGCTATCCTGTACAGGAGGACTGATAAGCTCAGTCATGTCAAAATGAAAGATGGTTCGCCTCAATATGTTGTCTCATGCAGATTCAAAACCAACAAATAAAATTGGAGTTCATGCGTTACCTCCGATATCTGTTGCATTGTAAATATCTGTAAAGGATAGTTTTCTAAACAAAAACGAAGCTTATAGTAAAAGTAAGTGAACATTTTTTCTTTCTTATTCAAAGGAATTTTTTTTTTTTCTGAACGATAGGTTAAACGATGCTGCAATCCCATTAATCGGGTAGGCTTTTGAATCTGTTCGATTGACTTAATTTATTGGGTATTTTCTAGCAAAGGTAGATGTATTATTAAATCGAAAGATACCATTTGATTTAATAAATATAAAGACCAACATAGAACTTAGTATTTTTACAGTTTCCATAAACTATACTGGTTAATTCCCATTTGCCAATCGGTGCGGGCCCGATAGTCCATTGTGAATAATTTAAAGTCCTTCCATTAACTGTGTTTTTCATCTTGTAATAGGCGTTTTGAAACCGGTATTTTTCCTGATTGTCTCAAAACGTCTATTATTGTGCCTGTATACCATATAATGAGGGAGATAACTGTGATCCTAATAATTACAGACCAATATTGTTGCTCTCATTCTTCTCAAAAAATTTCGAGAAACTAATAAGTTCTCGAATGGTTAAATATCTTGATAAATATGGTCTTCTCAGACCAAGTCAAATCGGCTTTCGGAAAGGCAAATCAACAGAATATGCTATAATATCCTTTATTGAAAATATTAATGAAGCAGTGTATACAAATCAAAAATCAGCTGGTATGCTTTTAGATCTAAGGAAAGCTTTTGATCTTGTTAATCATACATTGTTGTTGAAGATACTGCTGATGTTTGGCTTCCGAAGTAATATTCTTGGTTGGTTTTCATCATATCTTTCCGATAGAAAGCAGCATGTCTGGTTTAATTCATCTCTGAGTGAGGCTCTACCTTCTGTAGAAGCTGGCGTTCTACAAAGATCAGTGTTTGGTCCTCTGTTTTTCATAATTTATATAAATTCTATACTCAAGTTGCCTCTATTGGAAAAATTGTTGCCTTCGCTGATGACTTGGCTGTCTCTTACTCTGCTTTCTGCACAAATGACTTAGTGAATCAGATGACTTGATGAATGTCTGGCTTAGATGTCATCAAATGGTACTGAGTAGTAAGTCAAGTCATGCTATTTTTTCCGTTGAGTCAGAATTATATAAATGGGATTGCATGACATGATTCTAGTTGTAATCGTATAAACTGCAAGAGTGACTGCATTGCCTAACAATCGGTTTCTGAATTCAGATACCTTGGTGTAACCCTAGATAGCAGATTGAACTGGAAACCGCATATAAAGGCGATTAAAAAAACGGTTTACATAGGATTAAATAAGATCTACCATATCCACAAACTTGTACCGTCAAATCTCCTAATTGCAATTTACTATGTCTTAATCAATTCTCGCTTGAAGTATGGCATACTTGCTGGGGAAGTGCGTATGTTAGTAACTTTCATCCGCTTATCATGGCGATGGCGTGATGGTTGACTCACTGGCTGTCGCGCCACTTACCTGGGTTCGTTTTCCGGTAGGAGCACAACAGCAAAATTTTCAAAATCGTTGGGAAGTTTTGTTCTTTATTTCCATGTATGGCTGAAGAAAGAGAGAGCGTGCTCTCAGTCTCCAGATCCATAGTGTTAGTATTTAATGATGTTGATTGTATGCATTTGATGTTGTCTTTCATTACTTGTCGGAATTGCTAGCAGAGATTTTTGCTGGTCTTGAGTGGGTTTATTTGAGGTTGAGTTGTTTGAGGAGCTATTAGAAATACTGGGTTTTGGAGAAATAATTTTGTTAGCGTTTGTTTCCATGAGTATGCGTTTTTTTATGATTTCAACCATTGTTGGATTACCGGTATTTCGTTGCCTTGGAGCTGAAAGTTAGTGAAGTGCGAATTTATTGTTGTAAATCTGCCAGGCCTCTCGAACAGTGCAGCGACGATCAGCTTTCAATTTATTCACCGATTTGTACCTAAGAAAAGAGGGGTAAGCGGGGTCGTATGACGCATGGTTTTCTTCATTGCAATTAATGCAGAAGATGCGTTAGCAAAAAGTAAGCGGAGGTGGAAGGCAGCATTCTCAGAAAATCACCGAGTAATTGCAATGGTTTTTCGTTCGCCCAAGCTTTTGGCACGAAACACAACGCATTGGGTTTGGAATAAACTCCTCGACTTTACAGTTCAGCCAGTCAATTCTTATTTCATCTGGTTGTCGAATCAAATCAAAAGTGATTATAGCAGCACCCGTTGCTACTAGCTCGTTCTTGTTCTTTTTCATTATTTTTTTTAACTCCAATCACCTTGAATTTTTTGAGTTCAGATAATAGTTCTTCTTCTGACAAATCGACAATGTACCGAGGATATATTCTACCCATAATTGTGTTTAGATTTTTTGGCTTGTGATTTAGACTGGAATAAGGTCGACGAATTTTGCTTTAAGGAATTTTTTGACTGTCTGCAGGTTTGTAACCTTTACCAGTAGGTCTCCTGACCACGGTTGATCTGAAAGGGATTATACATGGAAAGTGGTCGCAAGCTATCTCCAACTTTTTCAGTACCAGAATCATCATTATTGATTGAAGGTAATGGTGCGTACTCTAAGTCGTAGAACTTCCGTTTGTTTTGTTTTTTAACATGGCCTAACATACATTCGGACTCGATTTGGTTAAACCGGTTATGGTCTATAGGGGGTTTCCCCTATGTTGATGTTTGCTCAGAAATAACAGGAGAAATTTATTTGGTTCACTTACACGAAGAAGAAAAAAAACTTTTTGATTCAGAAAACTGATTGTATATTTTGTTTTTAAAGTCACTATTACAAGTTAAGTTTGGATTGCTTACACAGCGAGTAAACAAATAAAAGGTAAATGTTCCAAAAAAAATTTCTTAAAAATAAGAAATCTTTATTAAAAAATCCGCAATTATTTTTTTTCTAAATCACGAAAAAAACGTTTTTGACAGGAAACCCTACGCCGATGTGCAAATTGATATTCGGCGGTTAATGTGACCTGTTTAACATCCAAATCTACACATGCTGATGCAAATATTGTTGTTATATTTCCGTTTTGCGGTGTTGTCAACGGCGTATTCACTCTCCTTATCTGTCTACATACTTAAACATAGAGTTACAGTTCGTATGACGGATACGGAAAACTAATTTTGCAGATTTTTATACGACGCGAACGATCAAGATTGCCTGTTGAATGGAAACTCATTATCTACTGCACAAAAGGATAGAAGCTCTGAACTGTGCCTACTGTAGAGGCATCAGTGTGGATTTTAAGGCCCCATATGATAGCGATCAATGATTCGAGTTGTATAGGTTTAGAGCATGCAATAGTTTGGCATCCTTGCTAGATTCGTCACATTGTGCTTAATTCAGAATGCGAGATCTTTGTTGCAAAAAGGCTTGACTTGGTTGTCATGATCGTTTTAAACGCAAGACTTTACGAGTGGTTGGTAGGTCTTCAATATGGAGACATACTGCAAATTCTAGAAGCTGCACCGTGACATGAAGAATGGTAAGAATAAAGAGATATTGTTCGCATATGGAGGAGGAGTTCATCTTGACGTGTACAACTTTAAGCAGCTTACCAAAGATTGCGATACCTGTAGAGGTTGTAAGTTCGCTCTAACTGTAGCATGATCTTAATTAGTAAGATGCTGTGCATTTAGGCACAAGTCTTGGCATGTATTGTATACACACTATCTTATGTGACCTTAAAATCGATAAATAATTTATTTCGGATCGCTCTTGGTTTTATGGGTAGTTATATTTTGATTGATAGGTCTTCCCATAGGGAAAACTTTCAAACCGAGCTGTCAATTTCGACATTTGTGTATAATATTGTTGTATTATTTCTCAAACTAACATTTATGTCCCAAATCAAATGAACGCTTAAATATCATTTAAATTTATTTACATTCGTTTTCATTTACCTATGTGAGATCTTGTAATTTTATTGATCTCTTGATTGTGGATAAATTTCGTACTACATTCACTCTGAAACAAAGCCAATATCGCGTCAACATAATGTGCTTTAGGAAGAGAAACTGTAGCTGTTGTAAGTGGAAGATTCGGCATCGATCGCAATAATTTGGCCTTTCATCATCCACTATGTGGAAAGTAAATATGGCGAAAATATCTTGGACCACATCCGTTTAAGATTTAACCAGTACAGGAACTAATGCAACGAGAACATGGCTTGCGGATTTCCGTTCGAAGTCCTTATCCAAGAATTACCATCAGAACTCTTCAAGAACCTCGATGCGTCCACACAATTGAAAACTACTTTAAGGAAATGCAATTACATTTTTGACGATGAAATTTTAATGGCATTTTTCAGCCTTTCAAAGAAAGACGAATAAGCGCTTCAGTGATAAATTGTCTACAGTAACAGTACTCAACAAATGAAATGAAATAAATGAGGTAGTGCTTCGCGGTATCCTCATTACTTTTACTGCAAGCATCGCAGAACGTTGTATCATTTGTGCCCATTAGATTTAAGTGCTTAGCAAAAGTGTAGTGCCTCGTCACGACACCAGTGAGCAGTCTAAAGACTTTCCTGTTGAGGGAAAGCATTTGTTTGGTCAGTCATTCCATCTGCAGTTTGTTCATACTAAACCCAATTGTCAACAGACTTAGCATAGGTTAGGTCTCTGAAAACTCTCCTCTGAACCTTATCTAGGAAGTTCATCGGCGATTTTATTTCCTTTCTAACTTTTTTTTTTAATAATTTGCGCGCGCTCTTAAAATGCTTGTACACAATGCGGGAGAAAGAAAATTAGAGAGGATGGCAAGAGAGGTGCCGATGACCGTTGGTTTTAAATGTTTGAAGGTTACAATGAATATTAAATAAGGAGCTGGGCAAAGTATTCCATAAGCAAGTTGTGTGGCTTCGGAATGAATGACGATATTTTAGAGTACGTCCAAAAGTGAGCTTGAGGATATACTGATGAGCATTCATAGCGAGACGGGTGTTACAGTTAAAAGTTTGAAGGGGCGGAATGCTACTGACGATTTCTATGGAGCACTGGTAAAACAGACTGAGACACGAGACATTACATTGGTGTGCAAGGGTGTTCATTGTCTGAGTAATATTATGATCACCTATGGGTTTTATCGCCCTGGCTTTTCTCCAGGGCGCGGGCGGGTGGTGTAGTAGTTTGAAACTCAGGTGTATTAGGTTTCAATATTTTTCCCAGTGGTCGTTGTCAAACTGGACGGGACGAGCCAGTGCATCCTCAATCAGTGGGTCTTAGTATGTGCTAGTTGTTAGTTCGTTACATTTAGCCTAGCCAGCAACCAATCCAACATCAGTGTTATGCCTTCATGTCAGAGTTGACGCCGACGGGATTTTTATATAACTACATACAAATTCTATGAAAAGACCCTCTGCTTGAGGAGTCTATGCATATACCACTACACCACGGCCACATAGGTGGCTGTAGAGCTGTAGAGATGTTTTGGGAGCACACGACCTTAAATGCCTTATATATAGAGGCCAGATCAGAAGGGGTAAAGTATGTGTATACAACGAATATGTGGTTATTCTAACGTAAGTTGTCACATATACCGAATATGGAAAGTTTTTCATTTTCGACGATGCAAGTGCCATTCATAGACAATTTTATGAATTTCGCTTTAACGACAGCACATAGCATTGTGTGTATTGGGAGCATTAAATTCTATTCTGTTATTGTTTCCTCAATTAGTTATGCTGTTAATATCAGAATTGATTGACCTTAACATACGCTGCCGTTCCCGTTCTACAGCCGAAGAGCAGGGACGTGAGTCAGGGTCAGCAAAGGAATGTACGAGTATTGGACTAGAAGTAGCAGACAAGAGATCGTTAATGATAAAAATTAAAAAGATTATCGGAGACAGAGCGGAGCCCTGGGGCACACCAGCATTTGTTTTGTGAACATTAGACTTGAAATCATCTAAAACAACTTGAATTGAACGTTCCGAAAGGTAATTTCTAATCCATTGAGAGTGTCATCGATCCGAAAAGCAGGAATTTTCTTATGCCTTAGAAATACCAAATACAACTTACTTGCTTTCGCCAGTAACCATCAACGCTTTGGTTCAACTTTTCGGTGAGACATGCCATCAAATTACCTGTGGACCTGTTCCTATAAAAACCGTACTACCGGTCATTGAGAAGTTTTCATGTTTCGAGATATTTTATGAGCTGACACTAAGGTTTCGGTATGTATGCCAGTGCAAGGCCAGGGAATATTCTCTTCAAAGTTACCAGCAGCAGGCCTATGTAACATATATATATGCTATTTGTATGCTATCGGTGCCAGGCGAATCGAAATCATCAAAGGAAACATCAGCATGCCTAAAGGCCTCATCTGTCATCACAACCGATAAAATACGAGTATACCAGCTACGGCGTATTCTGTTATTCTACGCAAGAGAAGTTTCGTTTATAGGAGTCGCTTGTGAGCTGGTTCTTATTAGGTTACATGGAAAATGAGTTTCAAGCATGAGACGGCGAATTTCTATTTTCGACTCAGAGTAGGTACCTCCACATTTCCTGAGTGATTTAAGCTTGGTTGATTGAATCGATCTGTAAAGACTCCAGCCTTCCTCAAAATTAGTTTTAAGTGACTTGATTAGAAGTTTTCAGGTTTCTTTACGAAGTCGCTGGAGATATCTGTTCCACCTACGAGAGTGAGTTTGACACATAAAGACGAATTCTCGGTCTTTTCGATCGCTTGTCATATAGTGGTGTGAAAGCCCTTCAACATCTGAAACCAAAGATGTGCTTATTCCACACCCATGGTTCCTGTATGGATATTTGATGTGTCTGATGCTTTGTTAGGAGTACTGAATACTATTTCTAAACTAGAAATAACATTGAAGACACCGAGTAGAAACCACATAGTTCCATGAGTCTTTGAAGCCGAATTCAGCATGCACTTCGTCAAAAGCAGAAGCATGTGAATGAAGTCATATTCAAAAGAGATATCATCAATCATTCTTCATAATGAATTACAATTTTTGATTCAAACTCAATGGTTGACATTACTGTTTCGAAAGAAAGTTTTATAGCTGTTTAAAAAACATCCTATATATATATACGCATATGCGTTGCGTATTCATATTCATACGCACACGTTCATAAATCTTTTTTTCTTTTTAATTTTTTTCATTAACTTCAAGGTGAAAAAACATATTTTAATCGTCTTTCAATAAAATTCATGAAAATTAATGAGGAAACATTGAATAAAAGCATTGCTCTGGTATACGAGTACCTGTTGGCTCTGATCAACTAAGAAAAGAAAAGTTGTTAAAATAATTTCCTTTTTTTTTCAGATCGTATACTTGTTGACTCAGATCAATCTACTAGCCCCTTACGTGACCCATTAAGAGTGCGATCCTATTACGATTCCGGCACTGATTGCGCAGCCGGAACTGAATGCAGTCCCATGCATGAGTGCCCCTCAATGATCTATGAAATCGCCAAGATGTGCTACTACGGTGATAAGACCCTCTTTTGTGGTGGCGGTGAAGACATGCCATATGTCTGTTGCCCCAGTAGTCCATTGGAAAAAAATCAAGTATGCGGCAAGGCATTAGTACAAGGTCAGTTTTACAGAGGATTAGGCACATATCCATTCATCGCAAGAGTAGGCTTCAAACGTAAGTATCTGTGACTAACTGACTTTAATTTAATTAACTTCCAATTGCTGGAGGGAAACTGAACATATGAGTATGATTACGGCGACGCGAATTCATCATTTTTGTATTGTAGATGTGAATACAGGAAGCTTTGCGTACCCATGCGCTGGATCAATCATAGCACGACGAGTCATTCTAACAGCTGCACACTGTGCCTTAGCCAAGGCTGATGGACACCGTCTGTAAGATATCACTTGTCAAACTGACAAAAGAGTGTGATTTAATTTAAATTTAATTTGAAATTAATAATCGGTCTTATGGTGGTAGACATATGTACTTGTAGAATATGTACCTAAGCTCCAGCTTATACTGCTTCTCAATATTTGTTCTATCTAATTGAAGATCATCGGTTCGAGTCGGGGAGTATGATACGTCAAGCGACCCTGATTGCGCCAACACTGGATTCTGTGCCCCTCGAGCGGTCAACCATGCAATTAGTCATGTGATTGTACATCCAGATTATAAACAGGGCCAGTATCATCATGACATTGCGCTGCTGGTTTTGAAAACGCCCCTCAATTACTCGGGTAAGTTATATATTTTTTTTAATTAAAGTTAGGAGTTTGAATTGGTAGCAATGATGTGTTTTTGAAATAATTATTGTTTTTTTGTGACATCTAATGTTATTTTGGTTTGATTGAGGTGGATATAAGAGAGTTTAATTGGGTTTCAGTGATCCAATAGTGTTCGGCATAAACTCGTGCAGGCATATTATTTTCTGATCATTTTTGCGGTAGAGATGAATGTACACCATACAATTATACTTGGAATATATCCTAGCTATTATTGTATTTGGCCGGAGAGATGCCACTTTCTAAACCTCAAAATTTCTACCATAAAACCAAGAGACGTTTTGGTGAATTATCAATTTTAGCAGAAAGATATTGAATAACGCATCAAATCTCTGTGTGTGGCGTGATAATGTGCGGTAGCTCAGACCAAGTTAACTACTGTTTTTTTACTGAACAATTAACAAAACTTAAAAAAAACTCTTAATTAACTAATTTGAGCGTTTAGTATAAAAACAATTTTTTTTGTAAATTTCGTTGTTGATACTAGGTGGGGTGAAAAGTAACCTCCTTGGAATGAAAAAAAAAATCTTTAAACGTTTTTTTTATTTTATTCAATATAGTCCCCTTTTAGTTTGATGCACTTATTCCAACGATTTTCCAACTTCTTGATCCCGTCCGAAAAGTAATTTTCCGGATTTGCTCGCGTGAGCTGAATTTTTTATTGATGAGCCATCTTTTGAGGGTTGGGAAGAGATATTAGTCCGAAGGAGCCAAATCGGGCGAATACGGTGGATGCGACAGCAATTGGAGCCGTAAGTCATTGATTTTAGCCGTGGTTGCGATGCTCTTGTGCGCCGGTGCATTTTCTTGCAAAACAAAATTTTTTTTCGCTTCATGTGAGGCCGTTTTGCAGCGATTTTGCCATGACAATCCCAGAAAACCGACGCCATAACCTTTCCGACCCATCGGGCCTCCCTCGGCCGCTTCGGAGCACTCGTGTCGGCTTCAGTCCATTCTGTTCTCTGGTGTTCAACAGTTACCAATCGACGCCCGATTCCGCATCAGCAAGTCCAAACACTCTTTCGAAGTGCTCTTGCGTTCGTGTTTTTGGTAAAGAGTGAGTATGCGCGGCACCCAGCGGCAGGATAATATTGCCCAGAATATGGCATGTGCGCTCAGCAGCAATCTTTGTGGTATCTGCTAGCTCGCGCACCTTCACTTTCCGGTCAGCGAACGCCATTTCATGTATTTTTTTGACATTGTCCTCTGTAACCGCATCGGGGTGCCTGCCGCTGCAGACTTGATCGGAAGTGGAGTTGCGGCCACCACGAAACTCTTGAAACCAATATTTGACGATGTAATCTGACGGAGCATTAGCCGCATAATATTTTTCCAACTTTTATTTGGTTTCCTTCGCAATTTTGCCTCTCAAAAAATAATGTTTTATGAGAGAACGGAAATCGTTTTAGCCCATACTCAACATGATGTCAAACACGTGAACAACAATCAGCTGTCAAAACAAAACTAAAGACAGTACAGCACTGAAATTTGGTATGTCTGTCTAAACATGAACGGACTTCAAGGCACCATAACCTTTTTTGCAGTAGCAGCGCATTCTGGCAGTCAAGGAGGTTACTTTTCACTCCACCTAGTATGAGAAGAGTATTGTACAGTTTGTTTGTTGATTCATTACAGTAGAAATTATTTGATATGGTAAGATAGTTGAAAAATAAGAATTAAGATACCTTTGCATATCCATATTGTATAGAAGCTGTTTTAAACAATTTAAGTTATGGCAGATAGTTAGCTTATTTTGTTTTCATTGCTGATAAGTTATGGTAAGGTGTAAGGATGGGTTTTAGCCTGGGCGATCATTTGTGTGTGCCAGTATTTGTTTAACTGTCACGAGTTTAAGGGTTTCGTTCAAGGACTTAATCCTGTGTTAGGGTCCATCAACCACAGGGATGAAAAATGTGTAGGTATGAGAAATATGCTATAATTAGATGAGTGACTGTAATGTGTCTGTCAATAACCTCAAGAGATATTTTAAATCAAATTACTTTCAAAAATATGAACTTATTCAATAACTGTGCAGTTCAGGGATAAAACCTTTTGCCTCTAGGAAAATTTGGTATTAAAAAAATTGTTGATACGTCAGTACTGGTTGAAACAAGTAACTCCTGCTCACCGTATTTTGTCATATTTTGTGAATGGTGAGGGGGGATCTACGATTTTTTGTTGACTCGTTACGGGGGAAAAGTACGAGACATTATTCAAATGTAAAACATTTCACTTTCGAAAGTTTGATATTACTTGTGGTGATGTCCGGAAGGTTGGTAACTTTTTGATGTTGGTGGAGATTTAAACTCAGGCCCTCTTAATTAAAAGTAGGCGAAGTTACCCACTTCCTACTTAAAAATAATAATAAATAAATAAAAACTTTTTCCATGAACATGTATAGATAGGAGTTCTTATTCATTCAAAATCAGCTTCCCTGAACGAGTCAAAAACTGAAAGTAATATTTTCTTTTTATTTTGCAAAGAATGATAATTCTTGCTTTATGATGCTATAATCCAAACAGAACCTATTCTACAGCTTGTTAACCTCTCTAACAACTTAGATCAGCAGACGATTGCCTTAGTTGGCCAGATCGATTTTCTCGAGGTTCCCTTTCAACACACGTTTGCTTGCGTGCGGTCTGTTAATGTATTCCACTGTTATGATATTCACTGTATCAGGTGGTATAGCCGGCATGACTAGGCTAACTAAGTATAGGTTGTCTTTATGTATATATATATCTACATATGCTGTCATAGGCAGCCTCAAAATTAATAATATGCTCGGAAGGTTCAAACTTAAGATTAAGATTTATTGCAAAATGAAGATTTGGTCGGGGGAAATTCGCTAGATCGAAATTGCATAACCATCCCAAAAAAGAGGAATCAACGCTTTTCTTAGCAACAGATTCACTAAAGTTACACTAGTCGTGTGGCGGCAAAATAGTTGCATAAGATAGGTATATGACATTGGACTCTTTTGTAGAAAATGCGTGCACTTGTGATCGATTAATCTCGATTAGAAATTACATTCAGTCCAAATTGTTTTGGAGGGTTTCAAATCTAATATCTACAAATTAAATATTGGTATGCCTCGGGGCACGGCTCTGTCTACAACACTCTCACTGTATTCTCTGCTTTTCATTTTTGTTGCTGGCCTCACTACCTCGTTTTTAATTGGATATTGATAGCATAACTGAAGAAAAGATATAGTTATTAGAGTAACTTTAGTCTGAGTGCTTAATTCCAATAGCAAAAGAATACATTTTCTAATTTGAATATATTACCCGTTATATATGGCCTATTTCACGGTCATGGAGACATGAACAATTATATTAGATGTAAAAAAATACACATATATTTTACTTTCCTTCTTGATAACCATATTTCTCTGCTTGAAGGTCTGACTATTAGCAAAAGCGTTACAGACATTTCTTTTCGTACTCGTTAATATGGTTCCCTGTTACGAAGCTGCTGCTACAAAAGCAAAAAATATCTGATTCTTGAAAATTTTAGGCTTTCACATCAAAATACATACTATATATCGAATCTCTAACATCTGATTTTCACTGTTGATACTGGCTTGCTGTCTTCCGGCTTACATATGATTCCTGTGCTATTGGTCTGAATATACTCATTTCATCATGTGGTATGGACCAATCAACCTTTTAGTTTACTATTGAAATCTCTATATTCGTTGACTTTATTTCTGTCGACCTTGTTATCTACCAGCTTCTAATTTTTTTTTATATGTATATATAACAACATATTTCCATCGTACTTATTTCTTACTGCTTGAGATTTTTTTATTTGATTGAGCTCTGTCTAATTTATTTTGAAATATTTTGGTAGAGAACATAGCTTAAACTAAAATTTAATTTTAGGATTAATTGAGGTCTGTTTTTTTCCGAATAAATACTTACTCAGCCAATACGAGTGTGTCTTTTTTAACCAATGCCAAGATTTTTTTTTAAAATTATTCCCGGCTTTGTTGGATATCAATCCAATACATTCCAACACCTTATTTTTAGAGACCATAAAATTGAAGTACAGAGAAGGATAGACATAAAACTGCTTCTGAATAATCAGTGTGGTTTACTGACCCCTCGAAATGCGTAGTTCAATAGTAGCTGACTGCAATTTTGTCAGCAGGACGATATACAATCTAAGAGTTAAATTTTGCCGTATCTTCTGATGAATTATCGTTGTTGTTAAAGATATTTCTGAAGATCCTTTAAGTGGTTTTTGCTGTTTGTTTAATTCATTGATCCAATATGTTAGGTGTTGAGTCGGGGAAATATATGAATTCAATATCCGCTTCGCTACAGTTTGCTACACTTATTAATGTAAAAGTTAATTTACTACTTAAGTGCAGCTTAGCTATCTGCGAATGAATTGATGGTGTTGTTGGCGAGCGTGTATGTATATGGGAAATAACTCGGTTTATAAGACTCTGGCCAGATTTTCGCTCAGAGAATATATTAGCACAAAACTTTGACCCAATTCTTAACTCCTAGCTTTACCAAGGATCAAGCATTAGCGTGATCCTTGGCTTCCCAGTCTACAGCTATTTGGGATCTAAATTTAGATGTGCTTTCAAAATAAGGTATATGAAGAATGAAAGCGGATACGGTGTTGATCAATTCCAGCTCAGGTTGATTTGGGAGAATTACCAGTTGACCTGTTTACTTTACACCTAGACGTTATTCACTATTATTGCCTAGTGCTACTTTTTTTCTTTAAAAAATGTAGAAACCAGTAGAGATGAAGTACAATCCTTTTTGTTTACGTTCTTACATTTTGTGTTGTGATTACAAGGCTATAAGCTTATCTAAAAGTTTCTGAGTTAGTTCAGTAAATCATAATAATATAGATTATAAAAGAACACACAAAAACACTATCTTGTGGACATACCCACTTTTGCTGCAAATGCTGTCGCGAAGATTTCTTCAGGAGGGGTTTTTCTGATAGTTAAATGATCAATACAGATAAGGTTTATATATGCACGTTGGCGAATCATAGAGTTATGTCTGGCACTGTCGATACCTCATTCCTATAATAGAATTTAGCTCACACTTAAATTTCATCAGGTGATATCATTACCACTAGCTTGCCCGTTTGACCACACTTAGGTGGGTGGCCGGGGCTCAAGTGGTAGTGGGCTGGCTTCCAAATCGAAAGGTTCGGTGTTAGAATCCCAACTGCGCCCGAAAGCCATTAATTTTTCAGTTAACAAAACTCAAGCAAGATGAGTAGTTGACAAGAAATCAATAACAAACCAATTTATAGTAGTCTCTTCATTAAATTTTACATCCACCCATTGACCAAAATAATGGCTCCAGGTAATAACCCCCCAAATAAATAATGCCCCAAACGGAAAATGAAATAAACTCCCAAAATTTGTATGGAGATGGAGACTTTTTTTTATAAGTACTTTTTTTTATAAGTACCCAAATTCAACTATAAAAGAAGTCCTCAAATTTTAGGACTTATTTTAGTCTTCTTTTTTTATGGGAAATTCAAATTTCTTTCTTTGTTGAATGATATAAAGGGTGTGGGTGGCCGGCTTTATGTGAAAAAACATTTTGACTCCCTATCCGCAGGGTTTAGCCGCTCACGCGACTTCGTCGCTCCGCTAAGGGTATGTTAACAACTACCAGGCAAGCACCTTTGTGCAAAGTATCTTAATAATAAAAGTGACTGGACCCAAGTATTTCTTATACCTTAATAGTCCTTATTGTAGAAGCGAGGTAAAAGAGTCCATTTTTGTATATTCATAAGACTATGTATAAATATTTACAAATGTACATAATTACTGTATGTTATTTTGGTATATAGAAACCTATTTTTTATTCTGAAATATAACATTTACTTTCTGCAATGTAAAAAAAAAAAATATGTAAGACTACTCCAAAAATTGAGAAGTTATTTCATACCTATTGGAGGATTTATTTCATACTTTTTTGGGGGATTATTTCATACCTCTTTGTGAGGACTTTTTTCATCTTCTATTTTGGGACTAATTTCACAGTGAAACTAGTCCCTGATTTTAGGAGGTCATCTCATTTTCCATTTGGGGGGTTATTTCCTGGAGCCCAGTGAAATTAGTTTCTAATTTTAGGAGGTTATTTCATTTTCCATTTGTGGGTTATTTCATACTTTTTGGGGACTTATTTTCACACTGAAATTATTCCCTAAGTTAAGGAGGTTATCCATTTTCCATTTGGGGGGTTATTTCGAAATAACCAGTGTCCCCAAACATCTTTCTCTCTCCATCCCATTTTACAAAAAAAATCCACTTGAGTGCAAAGTTTTCTTTAAAAAAAAAGGATATTAAATGTGATATGTTGGTGATTATTTAATAAGACCTTATTTGAGAAGTGCCAATCCTTATTTATGAGAACATCAGTTCAAGTACCTTGCCGTTTGCCGATTGACTTTACTTTAATTAGTTCAATAAAATTAACATCTTCTTGAGTTGAGTTTAAATATAAGTGTAGTTTCTTTAAAAGTTTTCCATTAAAATATTTCTTCGCTAATTTAATGCAGTCTTGCAGAACTCGTACAATAAAGGAACACGCATCTCATTAAGGTGGCAACTTATGTAGGAGTAATTTATTCTAAAGTCTCATAATCTTGCTTTTGAGTTTTAGATAAAACTCTTAAGTGATTTGAGAGTTATATTTATGGTAATATGGCCAGCTAAATATATTAAAGGAGCTTTTATTTGATGGAGGTTATCCGTTGGTACCTTATTGTACCTATGGCTGCCTCTTTTGATATACCTGTTAACCCCTTCGATGTTTTCTTGTTCCATTCCTTTCTAGCCGATCAATCAGCGGACAAATCGAGTATTTTATACCTCCTGCCTTAGTGAAAATTGGAGGACATTCTTCACGAAGTCTTAAAATGCCTTTCACATCGGGAATACTGCTGACCTTCGTTCTAAAGACATCTGCATAATCCTTAAAAGACATCCGTCTCATACTTTCAATTTTGCCTTCTGTTATAATTGTAAAATATTAATCGAATTGATTCTAAATAAATTTAGGGTCATTACCCATTCGCGTCCCGTATTGTATCGAAATTTCTTCATACTAGGCATGTGTAGCATTTGGCCTTCTATTTAACATACTCAATTTTAACTTGGGACTTGCTTACCACGGGAAGAATATCGTTGTTGAAAGTTTTTAGTTAAGGTGCTTATGTTAATTACTGAAATCACCGCTCCAATGTCAAGTTCCATTTTAGTGGGCTTATCGTCGATTCTAACCTCAACGTAATAATTGCCTTCTTGGAGCGCTGCTAAAGCTGAACTCAAATTATTTATTTCGTAAAAAGCCTCTTCTGTTGTCTAATGTATTTGGCTCTTTTGAAAATGTCATGCATACTATAGCTACGTGTCTACTTCATCCTGAGAGCTTACAGAACAGATTCCTTGCTCGGCACATGTTTGCCATTTGATTTTGATATGTCACCACATATTAGTGGATTTTTTAAGCTCCAGAAATCAGATCACTATACGACGAGTCTGAGTTTAAAAACATTTGTCAAAATTATGGTATTACCATGTCATCTTCAAACCTCTTTACCAAAACTAATTTCGATCCACTTAACAATATATTGGCCATATAAAAAGTTTCTCCAGTTTTTTTGTACATTTTTGAAAAAAAATTTCTTTATTCAAAATCAATTTCACTTGATATTGGCCATTATGATGGCTTGCGTTTGATATTCTCGTATTTAATCCACTTCTTATCGCTCGTAATGAATCGCTTCAAAAATAGTTCCATTTCGTTACGTTTCAGCAGCGTTTCACTGATGGTTATTCGGTCAATTAAATTTCTTTGCGTTAATTCATGTGGCACCCAAACATGGAGATTTTTTGAGTAACCTGCTCGTTTTAGATGATTCCAAACTATAGTGGTTGATGTTTAGAGTCTCCGCTGAATCCAGACAGCTTCCGTGCCGGTCTTGCTCCATCAGTTGCAAAATTTTATCGACTTTTTCATCGCAGGCCGACCAGTGCGAAATGTTACTTTTACATCGAAATTTCCGGAACAGAATCTAACGAAGAACTCCTGTGTCCGGCGTTCACTCATAGCATTCTCACCGTAAACTGAAAAGTTTTTCGGCATGTTCTTGCAGCGTTTTTTCCTTTTTTATAGTAAAAAAGCATCACATAGCGTATTTCTTTAGATATTTCACTCATATTTAAATCAGTATAACTTTTAACATGGGCTACGAATTACACAGCTGTCTTCACAAAAAATGTAGCCCAACATGTCACCTTTCAAACACGTGTTCATTTGACACAATCAAATTAGCGTTTCCAGATAAATGGACACCAACACCATCTAGTGACACAAAACCGCAGAGACTTTTCATATGACCCAATATTACGTGTCGAGTACTGGGATATTTCATTTAATGAAAGTTATGCTACTAAGTCTTATTCCGTTTTTATACAAACTTCAATTAAGAATATTGTGCGATGTTCAAAGATTGTAGTTAAAAACTAATAAAATTCAAGAATAAGTATAATACAATAAACAAAATTTAAATTAGTAAACGAAATACTGAATAAAATAAATCGGAAATAGTGTGGTCAATTTTTAATAGATAGGAATGAAATCATAACAAATCCCATACAATTAGCTATTAGGTTTAAACAAATATTTTTCCTCTGCGCATTATAATGCAATTTTGGGTAGTTGCGTTGATATTATTATGATCCTATCTGGTCAATGAAGTGTCTTCTCATAGTTTTTTTTTCGAGCTTTTCATGTTTCGAATTATACAAAATCATTATGTCCTTTAAAATTCGAATACCGTCAGTACAAACTTGTTTTCTAATAATTTTCCAAAATAAATTGTTTTTAGTTTATGTGATATTCTTTGTCATATTTTCAACAAAAGCGCTTTAAATGGAATTTCCCAGATGATTTGAAGTTATCTTTTATTCAGAAAAGGAGATAGCAAAAAATTCAATAATTATAAACCGATTCCTTTACTCCCAGTTTTTCAAAGGTTCTTGAAAGGGCAAATAAAGGTAGATTTTTTCTTAGAAAAAAATAATTTTTTACTAAGCGTCACTCCGACTTTCGCTCAAATATTTATAACAGCTTTAATGACAGAAATTTATCTGCGGCCCTTATTGTTGACATAACTTAAGTATTTGATACTCGTACAGTCGACCACACAATGCTTTTGGATAAGCTTTATAAGTGTCGACTTATTCTTAGAAAGCAAAAAGTTAAAAGCAATGGCGTACTATCAGTATTATCTTACTAGGAGTATCTTTGGGCTCCATGCTTGGGCTAATGTTATTTTTTTAGTATTCATTAATTGGCTTTGGGTTTGATGATGATTTAGCTTGTACTTTCTAAAATGATTCTATTCTAAATCTTTGCGCTGACATAAATCATGAAATCGAAAATCTAAGTCATGGGCTTAAAATGCATAAATCAACATAAAAAAATGCATAAATAAGCCATAAAACTTAAATCATGTTTTGTAATGTGTTTGGAAAAACGGCTGATACCGGTTCATTCTATTTTCATTACAAAAACTGTAATAATTACAAAAATTTTAAGGAGGTCTGAGCCTCAACAAACATACTCATAAACTTATTTTGAGTCGAATCAAGTTTAGACAAATGTTTTGCTTTTGAAAGTGTTAAATCATACATATATTTGGGTGGCTTGGTTGATTCGAAGATAAGTTGGTTTGATCATACGTTGACCATTGAGAAGTATCTATTAAAATCTTTTTGCTCGCTGGAATACGGTATCGTTTGTTGGGATGGCACACACAATAATTAAATTTAATCCCTTCTTTTGTCTCATAAACACACTACTTGATTAATATTACCACTAAAATGCTTTTATATTTTTTTAAAGATTCAATTGAGTATACGTAGAAGCTCTACGAATTATTAAGTTTGTACAAATAACTTTAATCTTGTTGTACAATAATACCTACTTACTATTGTATTGTATTACCAACATTTTAAATACGTTTTTGTCAGAAGCACTTTTTTGAATTGAGTGGGAGTGATTGCAAAAAATCATGCAACCAACAAATTTTTTCTTAACATTAATAACATTAGTAACATAATACACTGTCGATGAACCTAAAATATTAAAAAATAAACATAAACTTAAATTTCAATTTTTTCCTTTTTGCTTAAAAGTCAAAATTTAGGCGAAATTTCGATAAATTTGTTTTATGTTTTTTTTTTAACCTACCTTTCGTCATAATATTAGAGGTTCATCGACAACAAAAATATATACGAGGGCTCTTTGATGAAAACAGGATAAGAAATGACAACCCAACTTTTTTAGGTTTTGACAATTTATTTTTCAACATAATCCCCTTTAAACTCGATACACTTTTCCCTGTGGAATTTTTAGCTCCTCCGTATAGTACGACTTTTGTTGGCTTGCAAAATTCACCTCCGCGGGGGCGGTGGCTTCCTCGTTCGACCCATACTTCTTTCCAGCGAGCGATCTTTTAAGGTTTGGGAACAAAAAGAAGTTGCAGGGAGCGAAATCCACCGAATACAGAGGATGGGGGGGGGGGGGGGCAATTCATAGTGCAATTCGACCAATTTAGCTGTGGTGACTGCAGAGGTGTGAGCCGGTGCGTTATCGTGGTGGAAAAACATTTTTTTCTTCGCCAAATGTTGTCGTTTTTTCTTTAAATTGGTGTTAAATCGGCCCAATAAATCGACGTAGTATGCTCCTATGATTGATTTTCCCTTCTCCAAATAGTCAACTTGGATCACACCTCGTGCGTCCCAAAAAACGGTGGCCATAAACTTTCCGGCTAAAGGCACGGTCTCCGCCTTCTTTGAACCACGTTCATCCGTGTCTCATCGATTGTCACAAAACGACGCAGAAACTCCTCCGGGTTTTGATTAAACAGGACCAAGTACGTCTTTGAAGTGGTCTAACGATTGCGCTTGTTCTCCGTTATGAGCAAATGCGGCACCCATCATGCTGGATCTGACTAAGGCGTTTAGTTGGGATGACTGCTATCTCAGCCAACTCGCGAATTTTCACTCGGCGGTCCGCCAGTACAAGATCATGGATTTTGTCCACGGTTTCCTCTGTGGTAACCGTTTTAGAGCCACCTGGGCGCAGTTCATCAAAAACGGTTGTGCGACAAGGTGAATGGGTCGCATACACTCCATTGAGAATGAGCTTGATTTCCTCACAGGTTTTCCCACTAAAAACCAAGAATCGGATCACGGAGTGTTACACAAACACGATGTTTTGAAATAGGTGTCAAAACAAAACTGAGCGTCGGATTGTCATCAAATTTTGATAGGCTGGCTAAAAGAGGTTATACTAAGTAGTACACTCATTTCGGCTTAGTAGCGCCATCTATCTTTCAATCTGGGTTCTCATCAAACAGCCCTCGTATTTTTTATAAATTGTTTTTCCAGATCAAAAGAAAACTGCCTAGAACACCCAACAGTTTCCACTGCGGCAGCCGTTTTCCTGACTTCAATAGTCCATTTTGTTAAATATTGTATATTCTATTACATATGTATATGTTTCCTTATGGTTTTTCTAAATAATAATATCTGCTTTCTCGATAACTATATGTAAATTGCAGTCTATTCAATAATATTACGAATAATTATAATATACTACGTATTCCTTGCAAATGAAATAAAAATGAAAATAAATTAATGCGGAAAAGAAACATAAGCCGCAACATAGTTCGCGATACTTTAGGATAATGTTGTGTGGTAGATTCTATTTTTTTTCCTACAAACAGAACCCTGGAGTTATTAACTATAGTGAGCCTCAGCATTACGTCAAGTTAAGCAATTGTGAAGACCTAAAAATTAATTTTACACTTTTACTGATTAATATTTCTTAACTATGTCTCCATTGGTTGAACTAACTTAGACATAACTAAGAGAGTAAAGCAGAAAAGGATAAGAAGCCGGAACATTTACGTACAAAAAATTCACATAATGTATAATTTTAGTTCAATGGAAACCTTCGTAACAAACTTGTCTTCCGTTTTCATTTCTTATTGGTTCATACGGTTGATCGGCTTTATTTATCAATGTTTACACAACACCCCTTTAATAAACGTCTTACACTTTACAATTGTATTTATTGACCGCAGGTTGCAATTTATTTCAAAATATACAAATTGACTGGAATTACAGGTGCTTTAAAGTTTAAACATTGTTTCACGAGAATACAAGAGTTGGTAGCAAATATATTGGTATGACCACAAAGCAACATCGGATGAGATAAATTGTAAAGCCATTAAAGTATGTGCAACAGCAGCCAGCCTATTAAATTGCCTTTGCATTCCTTTCAATTCGACAGCAATATCCGTACGCTGCAGGTCTCGATTGCGTTGCAAACGTTAACACACGTGCAAGACTACTTTGAAATGAGTCGAGTAGATCTCGCGCCCTTACCACAATTCGTATGCTTAAATTGCCATTATTGTTAGCAGAGTAATACGTGACAACTATGGAAGAAACACCCAATTTCGAGAGTTTGTGGTACCAACTCTTGCCAGGCTCACCTCCATCTGTTCGAAGGAGCAGACAGTGATTTTTTTATTACAAAAAAAAAATTTTTATTACAAAAAAAAGGGCAGTCCGTGTCCAGCACCAATCTCAGATTGATTTTGAGAGGAAATCAATGTTACATATATTAGTCGGTCGGAGTTTGTAAGGCGCAGTGTGGATAAGTGTATTTACTGGAGTCACGCTACAATGTTGCACCTAATCAAAGGTGTGGCGGTGCTTCTTCCTGTACCCCATATGCTGCAAGGTGAATTGGAAACATGAGCAAGTTGAACAGTTGCTGCCAATTAACAAACGCCATCTGATTGTCCGCTGTAGTTTATGTTAGTCGGTGCGGTGATCTTGGCGTGATCGCGTGCAACATAGGACTCTTTTTTTAAGGCAATAATTACACCCTCACCAGGGCAAGATGTAATGTGTTATTTATGCCTGGATGATATGAGCTGACTTCTGTGACATAATTTGTGTCACAGATTTTTATCAGAGTTTCTGTTTTCAGAAATTTTAATTAAAATAATTTTTTCGAATTATTTTGTTTTCTTATTTTCTCTTGTAGTTGCTACACAACCTATTTGCTTGCTGAAGTCTCGGGCAAATTTGGTTGTAGGCAAGAGGGCTATAATTGCTGGATGGGGGAAGATATCGACATCGAGTAAACGATCATCAGAGATGGTGCAAATGGATGTCCCGCTGACGAGTTGGGATATGTGTTTGAGGAATTACGGAACAACTGGTGCTCTTGAATCACCAAATTCGATTGGTAAGTTGGTTTAAATTTTTTTGGTCTCAAAAATATCTAAAAGTACCTAGCTTAGATAAATAATGTTTTTTTTTTTTTTTTCTATAAGGAGTTCATTTTTAAGAAATTTGCTCCCAAATGGGTGGCTTTTATTGTTTGGGGTGGTACATTAACACTTTCACGGAGAGATCATTTTATTCCTTCACAGGAAGCATTTAACAGGATTGTAAAACATCTCTTGTTTACTGGATAATTTTGTTTGTTCGTTTTCGTTTGTTTGTAATTTACAAATTTAACTTTTGAAATAAGGTGGGTGTAGAGGCCCCCATTTATTTGGCTCAATGCAAGTTTAATCTAATTCAAAAACTAACAAAATTTAAGAGTTAGGAACCAATGAGAAAAAAGTGCTCAAGTTGAATAAAAAAACGGGAGGTTTGAGTTGACATTTCGGGGCATGTGGAGATTGGTTCGTTGGAACCATAAGAGGTTTGATGGGTTGGAATAAGGAAGAGACAAGGACATCGTAAATTACGAGGGTTGGTGTTGAAGTAAATAGAGTTGTAAAAGGAGATGCAATTCACTGAGTCGATGAATGAAGAGAATATAAGCTACGTCACAGTGTTTTTCGAAAACATTCAAACAAAGATTTCCTCAAAGAGGAAATCGAAGGAAACGCCGTTGAATGTTCTCGATTCGTTGTATATGAAGTATGAACTCGCTGAAACGGGGATCACACTTGGCTAGCATATTCGAGAAGGGACCGGAGAAAGGTAATATAAAGTGATCTGGACACATAAGGGTTGGAAAATTCATTGAACCATCGTTTGATAAAACCAAGTGATAAGTTCAACTCTCCATCGTTCAATATTCTAAAGTCGCGAAGGGATTGAACCTGGGATGTAGGTTGGCCATGCATGAAATAAAGTCGAAGAGGAGATTGATTGGACTTACATGACAAAGTCATGGATTGATATTTCTATAAATTAAGCTCTAAATAATTTTTTAAACAACAAGCGGATAATCTATCAAGTTCTTCTAGAAAGAGAATAGAATCTTGGGGTGAAGAAATAGTTTTGAAGAGCTTGGTATGGTCGGCGTAAATGGATAAGGATGTTTAATAATCCTTTCAAAATCTAAAGCGAATGCTGTAATAACCGTTTTCTAGATAAAAAGATATCTGTGTTCGTGAGAGAATCCAAGAATGGTACAAACATAAAAATAGATGACGAAGGAACCCTGAATGCTATTGCCGCAAGATGTCAAGCACATCCCACAATCAACAACAATGACGCATGCAAAAGAAACCTATGTAAATAAAATTTTTCTTTTTTCTGTTTTTTTTCTTTTATTATTAATCTCTTATTTTGAATTTTATTTTTATTTTATCTTCTTTTCTTAAACCTCTCTTTTTCTTCCTCTGCTTTCCTTCATTCTCTATCTTTTTAAGCCTCTTATTGTTTTAATCATACTCATATGCTCTATATTCATTTTATTGTGTTCGTATTACTCGTGCTTGGTATCGTGCTTGTTTTTACTCTTAAATGGGTAAAAATTCGCATCTACAGGGTGATTCCACTGATGGATCAAATATATTAATAAACATCCTATCAAAACAAAAAAGAGGCTTAATTGTATGTCATTTAAATGCCCAAAGCTTAAGAAATAAAATTGATAATCTAAGACATGTGTTTTAGGATGGCACGGTTGATTTGTACAGATTGTGAAAAAATCAGCACCAACCAAGCTCATAGAATATGTTTTTATTGAGGTGAAGGATAGTCGTGACAAGTGTCTAGTTGGTTGCGTATAAATAGCGCCTGATGTTGCTAATTATAGACTTTCAAAAGACTTGCTTAAACCTTTCTATTCACAATTCTCTAAAATCATTATTATAACAATAATAAGGCTTTTAAAGAATGGTTGCATCTTTGCAGTTAAGTTAAGTTAAGTTAAGCTGTGCCAACCGATACATTTTGCTCCTGATCGCACACCAACACTACTTGACATTGCCATAGTATCTGACCCTGACTTGATATTACACTATGACCAAATTTTCGCACCAGGTTTTTCTTACCACGATATGATTTTTCTGACAATAGACGTATTTCCGTTGGCTGAAACTGACACGAGTTTTAAATCATATATCTATTCCCGTATCAACTTGAGTGAACTTTTTAACGACTGACGGTCCTTGGATTGGTGGCCGATGTATAGAATAAATGATTCTAATTTCCGAGTCCAATCTTTTCAGGACAAAATTATCTCACTTTTTTACAAGCATGTTTCTGTCCGCACATACCATATACGCCAAAAACAACTAAAGTGAAGTTACCATGGAAGTATGTGACCTTATCAAAGCTAGGAATTCACTTTATTCCAGATGAAGACGTTACAAATGTTTGGAAATTCACAGAGATTTTAAAAACTGTTTGAAATGCTGTTACTCTTATACGAAGAACTAAAACTGAGTTTTATAAATGCAAGTTTGAATCATGCAATTCAAGTTCTGACTTCTGGAAAAACAATCGTCAATTGGGGCTTAAATCAGGAAAAATCCTGCTCTTAAACAAAGTGAGCCTTTTAGAACTCAATGAAAAATTTGTTGCTGCTTGTGAAATATCTCCTCCATCTAACTCTGCTGATTTTTTAAACAGTTCTACAAACCCCGAGTTCATACAATATAAAGTGCCAAGTGCCAGATAATATCCAACCTAAGTTTATTAGAATTCTGCTCCCAGTTATCTTACACCAAATCACTTACTTTTTCAATACAATAATAACAACTTCAACTTTTCCTCAACCCTGAAAAATTTCCAAAGTGGTACCTCTTCCAAAAACACCAAACCAAGTTGCTACAGAATACCGATCTAGCGAATATAAACCGAATAGCGATCTTGCCTTTTTTGAGTAAGGTTTTTGAAATAATAGTTACCCAACAAATTAAAAACCATCTCAATGTTATTGTAATAAAATAGTAACTAAATATCAGTCTGGTTTTCGCTCAAAACTTATTTGTACTTTGGCACTCATTACATTTTGTGAAGATCTACGTTCAGATTTGGATAGTGACATGTTGGGATTAATTGTATTTCTTGATTTTTCGAAGGCTTCGACTGTATAGTAGAGCTAAAAAAAAAATTAAGACACCAGTTCCACTTTGATAGCTCGTTGTGTAAACTTATGTCCTCATATTTAAATACCAGGTCCCTGTATGTTTTCAATAAAAATGAAGTATCATCTTGCCTTCTAGTTCCAGCAGGGGTTTCTCAGGGTTCGGTCTTAGGGTCCCTTTTATTCATCTGCTTCACCAACTACATTTCTAAATGCTTCACAAAGTGCAATCACCATATATATGCTGATGATGTCCAGGTACGAGTATATGCACTGTTTCCAAAAACCCGGAAAAATGAAGCAGTTGCAAACTTAAATCTGGAACTCGAAAATATTTGTGAGTGGTCTTCAGAAAACGGCTTTAAAATAAATCCCACAAAAGCAAAAGCAATGATTTTAATTGTAAGAAGAAATTGTTTCCCCAATTACGTCTTGATCATTTTCCTATAGAATATGTGGATGATATAAGGAATTTTGCAGTTTACCTTAGCACTAATTTTAATTGGGACGTTCATATATTATAAACAAAATCGTCTCCAAATTTTATGGTACCCTTCGCGGATTAGGTTCCACTGTAAAATATATTCCAACTCAGGTTAAACTGAAGCTTGTTAAATCATATATTCTTTCCATCATTCTTTACGGATGTGAAGTGTTCGCAAATATGGATTATGAATCAAGTAGGAAGCTAAAAGTCGCCGATAACTCTTGCGTGAGTTAAATTTTTGACTGTTTTGGACAGCGTAACGCCGTATTCCACTTTATTCACAAGACTTCAAAAAATGATAGTTTTTACATTGGTTTTTATACTTAACTTAAGCGTACTCTAAAATAATTGTGAATAAGTTTGAAGCGAACAAAGTGTAACTGGATATTTATTTTATGCCTATTTTACGATAATAGAAACAAATTTTGTGGGAAGGTGCATTTATTAATTCAAGGTGAACAAAGTGTTATTGGATGAATTTAAATATGATAATGAATTAATGCAAGGTAAATGAAATGTGGATGTCGTCATTATGGATATGTAACTCCTCTCCCCTTAGAGTGGAGCGTGGGCCAAAGGAATTACATTCCTGCTGTTTCGGTGGCAGGAGTGATGATTTTAGTAGGTACAGGTTCGGGATGTTGAATAATCTTTTATATTTTTGGTGCTGATTAACTAGGTTTATGAGGATGATGATGAAAATGAGGCTGCAGATTAGTTCGTATATTTTTGGGGTTGGACATCAAATAGGGTTTGGTAATTATCATTTTAGTATTGCTAATGGGTAATGGGATAATGTGAAAGAATGAAGGTTATTCTGTGGAGATTTGTGAGATTTTGATATTGAATACAATGTTAGTGTTGTTATAGTAGCTTAAAGTTAAAGGAGTTCGTAAATATTCTCTTCTGATTTTTCAAAAAATTCATATATTGCATTAAGTTCTTCAGAATTTAAGATTTGGTTTGATATAATATTGAGCCTATATTAATAGATTTTATTGAGATATTGGGCATACTATATTGCAATCTCGTCGGATTTGATTCTATTGTTAATTTTTGTTTTGAATACTTTAAATTACCTTGAATAATCTCCTGTTGTCTGTTTATATGGTCAGTAATATTACTTAATCTCTGTGTCATTTGATGTTTAATTTGGGTAAGTTTGTTTACATCCTGATTGGCCTTGTGTCAATTAAGAATTTTAGTGAACGAATAAAAAGCGAAGAAATATTTATATAGAGTAGTTCAGTGTGGTGTTTATATAGACTGTTGGTCTGCGGAGGCAGGTGTTTAAAAATTTTCGTCATTTAGCTCATGTTTAGTAGGTTAAGATCTCTTTGATGGAAATTATAGTCATAATATGGGTCTAGCTGTTAGTAATTGTTTATTTCTGCTTGGGAATTTACGTTGTTTTTAGAATTACACATATGTATTTATATTATGTAATTCCTGGTTTGTGATTTTCGGAGAAATTGTTCTGGTGGCTTCCTGTGAGTGGTTCTTTTAGAAGACCAATTTGATTTAAACTAGAATATATTTTGCTCTTTTATGCATAGGGCAAATGCTTCGGGCAATGTGGGTGGTTACATTGCACGGATAGTTGAACCAAGAGGCTGTTTTTTGGCTTTATAATCGTGTTACTGTACAATTCTCTACAGTACCTTGGCCTTGCCTTAGACCGTGAAGGTCTTTAATAAGAGAAGTCTCATTCCTCTTATCTGAATAATGTTGTACGAAGTTGGATCTTATACAAGTTCAAATGAGTGGATTGTTGGTCCAACGATTTTATTTCGGATTGCTCGCAGCAATATTTTGCCTTGAGTTGTGCCATCTAATGTCGGGATAAGACTCAATATCTCTTCTACATTGTGTAGAAATTCGAAAAGGAGCCGATGATTACCATCAAATTTTGGTAAATCCTTAATAGCAAATACGTCTATTGGAGCATTTTACTATGGGACTGGAGGGTTTGTTCTTGATTTAAGGACATTTTTATTTTTACTCTTATATTACCAAAATCACTTATGTACTGTTTTCGTTTCCCATTCTTAAATTATGAGGTGAGCTGCTAAGGCTATCTAGAATATTATCTGAGTTTCTAATTCTAAAATTACTTAATACATTTCCTGTTCTAATTTATTTATTTTATTACTGTCACTTAATTGTTCTATTTTAATTTTATTATAATCTAATTGTTCGTCTGAAGTTTCGCTTAAATTATTTAATATAAATCTATTGGAAGCTTGCAGATAGTAGGGAACTCTCCTTGGTCTAGCCTTTGTACTATTATTATCGGACATGAAATTAAGATAGGGATATACGTGTATAGTTACTTTGACTTAAATGAAAAAAGCTGAGGTTAGCGTTTTCTTCATGTCCTTGAAGTTTTCGCTGTTGACTGGTCCTGAACCAATTCGTTTCACGCCAAGATTCGTTTAACTATACCAGAGTACTGGATTACTTAATTTTTCGATAAGCCGCCGATTTTTTTTTTCTATAAACCGTTAAAAATCTATTCGATAAACAACTAAACTTGCGTTCTGTTTTTCTTCATATACGCAACTTTCGTTTCACTGAGTTCGCTTATTAATAACTCGTTGATTAACTACAGTACTGAACGTTTTTAAGTAAACAAGAAAAATTATTTCGTACACGACTGCGCCAGTTAAAGATTTGACCGAGAGGTTGGCGAAAAAATAAACACAACTGTTGTGGACAGCGTAACGCCGTATTCCACTTTATTCACAAAACTTCAAAAAATGATTGTTTTTACATTTTTTTTAACCATTTCGCTGAGCAGTCCTATTGAAACCCTCTCTATTTTTCTTTTTCTTTCTTTCTCTTTTCTGTCATTTGAATTTAAGTTTAAATTTATGTATAGGTATTTTATTTACTTTAATTATTTAAAAACTGAATTTATGTAACATAATTAGCTTGTTCTCTCTTTTAAAAGATTGTGAATACAAACTGAGCTTATTTAGGTATAAATTATACGGTTTAACGATACTAAATACGCTTTTTATTAAGCAAGAGCGGCATTTGATAACATAGTGGACACTGAATCCAGATGGATTACTATCTAAGAGGTAAAAAGGTGAAACGGCGAGTAAATAGTTCTAAAGAGTTTCTCAGCCAGCAAGTCAGCACCGACTTTAGCTAACAGAACTTTTCGTGAAGAAATTAGAGAAAAGGAAACCTATCATAAATTATTTGAGAAAATGAGCTGGCGTAGCTTAAATAATAAAAAGGCCAGCTCTTGACGGCAATCTTATAAGAATGACTCTAAAATGCCTTAAATTAGGCCCAAAAATTTAGTGTATAACTACGGGGAACAATTTCGAACACAATTTTTACACTATTTTAACTCAGTGTAAGAACTCAACGATGATGCGAAAATGGCATGAAAGCAAATCTTTCAAGGGTGAATCATTTACTGGAGAGATACCGAGGATACAACGTCGAAGCATGGGTAAAGAAGCTAAGAAAAATTAATATTGCGGCACAACGAAGAAAAATATCACAAGAGATTCAAATGTCGAAATATATAAAAGATGAGAAGATGTACCTAATAAGTAGAAACAACGAAGTTTTCAATGGATGGGAAGAGTGTCTAAATGCGTTAATTAACGAAAGGCTCAACCATAACGGAGGAAAGCAAACTGAAGCTAATGTCGAAATTAAAGGAAAAGTTTTCTTAAATTATTTTAAATACATAATTTCATCTGGTTGTGTTTTGTGTATGTGGATTTGTTCGCAAGAAAAGAAAATAATCAACTACAAGGTCCTCAACGCTTGTCATGTTTGTTTTGTTTCTTCGCTTTTTCGAATCTTATTACACATATATGAAAATATTGTAATAATCAAATAAGCTCTGTTGTTTCTAATAATAATGCTTGATAAAGAAATTCTTTAGAGAAAAACCACAACTTTTTGTAATTTCAGTGAGTAATTAGTTGGTTAGCTGCCAAATTTTCTACGAAATGCGATTCCGGTCAGACTTTACGTACAAAAGCAAAAGTGAACAAAAACTCGACGAAACTGAGCAATCCGGCATCATGGGTTCAGGACACAAATTGCTTGTATTCGTATATTTATGGATCCTTTCGATTATTATGGCTGTCGCTCGGTGGAGGAAACGGCAGATTTTACTGAAGCTGAAGTTAGCAAAACAGTGAAAAGGGAAAAACGATTTTGTTCAATAAAAGGTTAAGAGGTGATCAAATGCCTAACTAGTGGAGGATGAGCTTTCTTGTTTGTTACACTGTATAAAGGCAAATACGACACGAGTAACTGCGACAACTACCAATCGGTGAAATTAATGTCACCTACTATGAAAATAGACGAGGGAGCTCTAGACATGCCACAAATGACACAATACAATATTTATGGATAATAAATGAAAAACATCGCGAAGCTTCGAAGGATCTGTATATTGTCTTCATCGAATTGGAAAATGCGTTTGAGAAAGTTTCAAGAGATGTTATTTGGACGGTGCTAAAGTCTCAAAATATAGCCGGGACGTATATAAGAATGATACGCGATATGTACGAAACGTTAATTTGTTGAGATGAATGCTAAATGCACAGCAGTAGAATATACAATGGCAGTGTAAAAAGTCCGTTGCTTTTTAATGTCGTGCAAGGTTTTCTATTGAAGCAGCACATCAATGAGTCCAAAACAACTTCTCCCCTTTAACCAATTTTTATTTTTTTAGATATTTTAAATAAACCTATTCCCTAATACATTCTGTGAGTCTAAATGTCACTGATATATAATTTCAACCGAGATAGGGACATTCAAATGAAATTAAATTGAATTGTATCGGAGCAGCACCGAGCATTTTCTTGCAATCCATTGTTTAAGATATATGTGCTCTCTTTTCATATACTCGTACATGGGTGGTTAGTATTAGTGCTCGTCGATGGTTACTGGTTGCCGTAAAATGAAATCATCCTTCCTCAATACTATTGTAAATAGTTTTGTAATAATATTATTTATTTATAGAAAATTATTTACAAAGAATAAATTTATAAAATATTTATATTTCAAAGTATCAGGGCAACAAGACCATCAACTCTTGTTTTAATAAGGGAATGTGATTTTTAGCAAATGGAATTTAAGACATAAGTAACATAGTGAGATTTCTCGATCTAAAGCAAATATTAAAGAAAAAAAAAAAAAAAAACGGCATAATATATTTTAGCTTGGATGTCTTCAAATTTGTTACGAAAAGATGTAGCTTCTTTGATGCGTACCATAGTTCTAACATCGCTGCAAGTTGCTTCTGCTTCTCTTCGGGTGATCCAGTATTTGTTATCTGTTTGGATAACGGACATTGAGCCAAGATATCCCAAAAGCAGCGACGATCGACTTTTATTTTGTTGACTGACTTAGGAAGGAGAGAGATAGGAGGGATCGATTGAGGTGTGATTTAGATCATTGCAGTTTACGCAGAATATTCGAGCACAGTTCTCGTAAGCTGGAGGAAGACAACATTTTTTGCAAAGCGAAGGGTTTGTGCATCGATTTTTTGTGTGACCTAGCTTTTGGCAGTTGATACAGTGTATTGGATTTTGAATGTACTTCTGGACTTTTAAATTCAACCAGCCTATTTTGACCTCGTGTGGACGGCGAATTTGGTCAAATGTGAGAATAGATGCTCCGGTTGCAATTAATGATTCCTTTTCTCTCTTCATCATTTTCCGAACTTCAATGACTTTGAATTTTTTAAGTTCTTTTAGCAATTCCTCTTCACTTATGTTTTTTATGTGCCTAGAGTAAATTGTTCCCCGAATAGAATTGAGGCTATTGTGATTAGACACCTTGACTTGACCTTGAATAGGTCAATAATTCTGGCTTTTAGGAATTTTTCGGCGGTGGCAACATTAAGAACATTGAGAAGTTAGTCCGCAGACCTCATTGACTTAACCTCAACGTTGTCTTTTGAAATGTGCTTAAGTCCGCGATTTATCCTTTTTGGATTGTAGGTAAATAATTTACGCGATTGTTTGCCTTCTTTCTCTAGTCTAGTAATTACAATATATCGGGAAATATTATCTTCACTTAACTTCAGACTCCAGGATTTGAAACCGGCTTAGAATGGTGGGATCCGTAGCCCCCTCCATGTTTATATTTGCTGTTAAATTTTTGCCTTTGTTTTTTTGTTTTTGTCTTTTTTTTCTCTTGTTTATTCTTCATAAAGTATTGGTTACTCAACACTGACGGTATGAAATTAACTATTTAAGAAAAAGCTATTAGCTACCGATAATGTTCCGCTCGTAAATTCGTAAACCAGACAGTTTATTTAAACACTAAATAATTTCTCACACGTGATTCCAGCAAATAAAATCATTTTTGGGAGAAATATGTAGATCGATATTTGCTAAATTTAAAATCTGGGAATACTGGTCGCTGTCAAATCATAACCAATTTCTATAAAAAAGCCAACGAACAAATTTTGTTTTTTTGTTTTCTAAAACACAAAATGAAGATGAGATATACGAGTATAATAGGGCTTCTCTAAAGCAATGGAAGCTAGACTCTTTAATGATAATAATAATAATGGAGATGTTAGCTAATAAGCCTTTAATGAACCGAAGTGAATTACAAGCAGATGTTTCTAGTGTTTTACGTGAACTCCAGTCTGTGAAGACTTAATTTCACGGGAAGCCTATATCGCTTGCATGTATTATGAATATCAATTTGGAACTGTGTTCGAGGCACAAGTTCTAGCCTTGGTATAAGCCGATGTCGATCTTAAACCTTTTGCTGATCTTAGGGTCACAGCACTCAGTACTTATTGCAACTTTACATCGGGTCGAAACCAACTGAAAAACCCTTCCTGCGAACCCTCAAAAGGTCCGGACCGCAGTCCGGGGGGCTCCTGACTATCACGGTACCGTGATTTAAGTCTTGGTATGGACTACCGGTGTTCCTGCCAGCAACAGGACCTATGACCAGCAGTTTGGGCCAGGGGCCCATTGAATTGCAAACACTGAGTTAAGCTCCAATTTGTAAGGGACTTCAACGTTTGAAGTTGACTTTTGCTGTAGGTTCTGGTAATGCTTTCGTGCATAAAACCAGCCAAGTTAGTATATAAATCGCTTTTACATTGAACTATGAAGCATAAGTAATCAAAAACCTAGATTCTATTGGGATGTATTTGTAAATTTGTCGCGGAAATCAGTGGCAATGGAGATACTCTAATTTAGCCGATTAGCTGTTAAATTTTAACTGCTTTTTATGTAAATTTTGAAAAGGAGTAATGATTGAAAGATTGTTTTGCCTTAAGTAGAGATTTTTCACGAGTTGAAATTGCGTAATTAAGTGGGTTTAAGAATCCAAACAAGACGGATTGCAGGTGTAGTTTATTCGCAGTAATCAACAATCACATTGCTTCACAGTACATTGTATTGCTACAATCCTTAGATGCATTGTTTCTCGATCTGGTTTTCTTATTCCCAAAATCAGCAGCTATGCATATATGTTAAATACATGTTTCGGCGTAATAAATATTAAATATTATTATCTTGTGACTTTATTTTACTTTTTTGCATAATAGAAGGACAATGGATGTGCGCTGGAGGTGAAGGTAAAGATGTTTGCCAGGGTTTCGGTGGAGCTCCACTTTTTATCCATGACAGTGGAATTTACTCGCAGGTAAGAATGATGTCGTTGCACAAATTTGAAAAACTAATTTCATTAATTGTATAATGCAGATTGGTATAATGTCTTTTGGATCTGATAATTGTGGCGGATTGCGCATACCTAGTGTATACACTTCTGTTTCTCATTTTGGGGACTGGATTCATGACAACACACCTTTAGATTAGATTCAGTAATTTTAAGACTGTACATTTGTGCACTAAAAATATTTCTCGACAATGCTTTTACAATTTGATGTCCTCTTCGAAATAAAAATTAAATTTATTGTTCTAATATTTCCTTTTTCATTTTGTGTGTATAATATAGATCTGCTTAACCAAAGTAAAACTGAATACCATGAAACATTGAAAATATATTCCATAGTCGATAACCTTAGCAAATGAACGATAAGAAAAGCGTATCTCAGGTGTTATAATTCACATTCAACTTTAATTCGAAGAGGTTTGGAGGTTCATAGTCTTTATAACCCTCTTGAATCACGTTTTGCTTAACAATTTATGTTGTTGAAACACGGTTGACGACTGGTTTTCAATTTACTCATTATATCTACGTTTTTATTCAGATTTCAGTGTACTCGTATGTTTTGATATTAATGATAATAATGTAATACTTGTATTTTGTTTAAACTGGTTTGCTACAGATTTACTCCTAGTGTACCGAATTTATTTTATCTTATCCTCATTTATTTATCTTCAATAACCAAAAAGGCTTCAACTAGAGGACAATGGAGAAGAGCAATGATATATAAGCCCTGCATATCCCTACGGAGTGGTTAGAGGAAATTATTAAAGGGTTACCGTCGTACTATAGTATCTATTAAAAAGCAAGTTAAGGCAGTCGCAAAATCCAATACACGCCTGAAAGAATTTACGCTTATGCTCGAGTGTTTTTGATCATTGTGTGGCATAACCGAATAATTTTTTTTCGAGAACACAAAGTAGAATAACGTTTTGTAGAGCACAACCTGGTGAAAGCTCTCATTTGTTGCCTTGGATTCCATCGGCCTTAAATTCATTGGTTATCTTCAGGGTTTAATACGGTGCAGCTAATAGCTTCAGCAAGTTCTGTCATTTTTTAGTAGCATATTCAAACCTCATCTCTACAGTAACAATTTTTTTTTTTTTTGAATGACCAATGACAAATAAAAATTCTATATAGAGATGCATAGAATTAAAACTTTTTTTCTGCATATATTAGTAGCGACATCTATAATACTGTAAAAGTGTGTTATGTTGATCTTGACTTGCTTAATATTTCTGAATGTGTATAATATATAATCAAATGCTGCTATGTATATTGATGCGCGTGTTACTACGGCAACATTCCGACTCGATTAGTCTAAATTTGATGTCAATGCGTATGTTGTTAGTGGCACTACCGATCCAAAATGTACGCCATAATTGTTTATACACTCATTTAGTACGACTGTCGAAATTTGGTGACAATCCGATGCTTGGTTTTGTTTTGACACCCATTTCATAACATCGTATTAGTGTTTTTTGCGACCATGGAAAAAGAACAATATGGGTCCGTGATCCGATTGTTGTTTTTGAGTGGCGAAGCCTGCGAGGAAATCAAGCCCATTTTTGATGGTATGTATGGGACCCATTCCCAAAAATGGCCCAAAAAACGGATACCACAGAGGAAACCATGAACAAAATCCATAATCTCGTATTGGCAGACTACCGAGCGAAAATTTGCGAGTTGGCTGAGATAGCAAGCATCTTAACTGAATGCCTCATTTGTTCATGCAAGAAAAAAAGCGCAACCGTGAGACCATTTCAAACACGTACTGGGTTTCAGCGTCGTTTCCTGATTGTCGATGAGACATGGATTCATTGTCACACACCAGAGACGAAAGAACAATCGAAACAATGGGTTTTACCCGGTGAACGGTGATGGCCACAGTTTTTTTTTTTTGACGCACGAGATGTGATCCACGTTGACTATTTGGAGAAAGGAAAAACAATCACAGGAGCATACTACATCGATTTATTGGGCCGATTCAACGCCGATTTGAAGAAGAAACAACCACATTTGGCGAAGAAAAAAGTACTTTTTCACCATGATAACGCACCGGCACAAACCTATGTTGTCGTCACAGCCAAATTGGTCGAATTGCAATACGAATTGTTCCCCCATTCTCCGTATTCTCCGAATTTGGCTCCCTGTGACATCTTTTTTTTCCTAAGCCGTACCAGTCGGACAAGGAAGTCATCGCCGCCGCGGAAGAGTCTTTTGAAGGCCAACTCGTACGGAGGGTTAAAAAAGTTGCAGCACCACTAGGAAAACTGGTGAAAAATAAATTTGCAAAACCTAAAAAAGTTGCGTTGTCATTCCTAATCTGGGTATTCATCAAACAACCTTCCATGTTAATCTCTCCAATTATGATTCCAACATTCTTTCAAGCTTGGGGTATTGTTCTTATGTTTGTTCAGAAGGTCTTTTAAGTTACCTAAGTTACTAATTATAAAGTTCTTATTTACCATTTTTAAGTTATAATTCTCTACTTGTGGTTATCTAGGTTATTGCAGACTGAGCTTTTAATAAATTAATTGATTGTCTATGATCTGTAAAGATACCATCCATTCTATTTGCAGTTCCTAGTTCTTAATACCTTATGGAGAAGTGTTCAAGATGAGTTTGCGCGTTTAACTCTTCACGACCGAAAGGTGGACAACGAACAAATCCTCTTAGCACTAGGTATGTATATTGGCTCTAACACATATGATATCTGGTTAATGGATGCTTTCTTATGGATGTAGGATCGCATTAATTCTTGTGTTATTTGCCATATGCAACATATTAAGAATAATGGATGTTTGTCTCTGAATGCATCTGTTTCGCGATTTTGTGATTTCTTATGTTGGCGTTTACGGTTTTACTTGAAACTGCCCTTGAGCTATTGATGATCTCTACTTTATCATTCGATGTTAACAAGAGAATGAGATAGATTCCAGCTCTGGCCAAAGTACTAAAGAATTACATTGATGTAACTATGAAACTTCACAACACTGTTCAATATTATCGATAAAAATTATAGCAATTTCGGTTAAACTAATAAGTTTAAATCTCAAAACTTCTGCTCCAGCATCGACAACGAGGAAATAAATTGCGGTTTTGTAACTGATATGATTTGTTTTCTAAATAAAAAGTTCGGGTCAGATTGAAGTTCTGGGTCATTGAGGAAGCCCATGTTCATGTAAATAAATATATGATTTTTGTACATTGAAGTTGGGTGCTGGAAGGTTAGAGTCCGAACTAACCAGTATCGTAATACTCAGCGGTGTTACTATAACTACACATTGAAAGTGCTTATTTTCTCTCCTCGTCGTCATTATTAGGAGGTGTTACCCCACACCACAAACTTCGTGGTGATAACGCAAAATGCTGGATGAAATGTGTTGTATGAATTTATAATAATAATTATATAGGTAACATTATTTAAAGTTTGACAAAAAAAGAGGAAGACAGTAAGCAACGAGTCCTGAGTATAACTTTAGAATCGAAGGGTATTTTAAAAAAATAGGAAAGGAGAACATATTTGACAGTACAATTGGAAAATATAGCCTACACGTCACCACGTCTTCAAATTGACTTAGCTTTGTTGATTTAAGCCGAGTCAAAAAATCAGTAGCACCATCATACAGCTAACTCAGTTATCACAAAATAATATAAAGGCCATTTTAAGCCACTAACCAAATTGATTTTGTGCTTTGATTTGAAAAGTGCTCATCAGTCGCCTAAGAAAGCTAGGCCATTTAAATCGAAAACCTATCAACGCTACTGCATAAAGAGACCTAGTTTACAACCCGAATATACAACGCAGTAGAGCAAAACCTCACCTTATGTGCTGTACATAAGTAGAACGAACACCTCAACTGATTTGGGGGTAGTTGGCCAAATACTACGGTAACTGATTAGTTTCATTGATTGAGCTTGAATATCTATTCTAAGACTACCGTGTGAATGGAGCAAATGACCGACTTGTCGAATTACTAGTACATATTGCCATATAACAGAGCTTTGGAGGATGCGGCCATAAGGACCAGCTTTGTTTTCAAGAACTCTAAATCCTTTCGAATGCTTTTATTAGGAGGTACCACTTATGAAGTCCTTCAATCCCGTTTAAACTCTGTCAGGGCTCAAAACATGTTCTCCACCACGTTGCCGTTAAGTTGGTGACATATGTTCAAATGTAACATTCCTGATTAGCACCAATCTGGCTCTGGCATAGGCATACATAAGCCCCTATGTTAACACTTGCATGACCTTCCTGCTGGCATAGATAATCATACGATCATAGAGGTGGAATACACATTCGAAGGGGGATAAAAGCTTTGAGTGGGGACCCAAAAGAATATCACAAGCATGCGATACTTCCAAAAGGAAGAGGAATTCGACGGCGAAGAGCTCTGTGTCCTCGGCTTTGCCGTCTAAGCAATTTCCACCACCCAAAAGGAAAAAATAGTTTTTGGAGAGAAAAAGGTTTTATTCGACCAAAACATTGAGAAAAAGTAAGAAAATTCCATTGGGCTGAACAGAAACGTCGAATCAAAATTCGTAGCAAAACGATCTGACCCGGTGCGTTTGTGTTAAGAACAAAGGAAAAGCTTATATTTTCAGTGATGCTCCCTAAAGTTAAACGCGACACCGAACTGAAAGAACTTGGAGGATGTTACCCTCATTAAGAAAACAGCGAAAGGAAACCTACTCATGGGGCTTAAAAAAGATACTAAATCACAAGTTATAAAATTGGTGAATAAGCTAAAAAGGGTCCTCGTTTAATGAGCTGATGTGAAAATCTAAGCATAAGAATTATTGATAGAGGTAAAAGATCTAAATAAGATTACCACAAAGGAAGACGTTTTTAATGTCCTATTAGAGAGCTTTACGAATACTTATGTAGCAAAAAAATTGACAATTAAGTCGCTTAAGAAAGCTTATATTGGCAACCAGACCAGTAACCGTTAGTCTATCACGGGAGCAGCTAGGAAACTCACCGAAGTGAGCAAAGTAGGTATAGGATGAGTTGTGTGAAGAGCAAGAATTTCTTAAATGTTTTAAATGTATGAAATTCGGCAGAAAATCAAAGCTTGGAAAAGCAGTAAAATACCCATCAGTGACCAGTCAAAACATTGCTACGATGTTGTGAGATTGGTCACACAGCGAAACTATGCAAGAAAGAACAAAAGTGGTAAGGAACGCATCGGTAGTAACCACTCTAACGATAGTAGCCCATCTACCAACGAGTATAGAAGAAACTGCTATTTAAAATTTATAATACTGCAGCTAAATTTAAATCCTAGCAATCCTATCACTAACAACTCACGAGCTAGGTATAGACCCTGCAATCTTAAGTAATCATTCGAACGGACTGTGTAATATAGTGGATAGAAACTCTTGGAGGAGGGTTTGCAAAGTGGTAATGAATAAATTGAAAACCTTCCTTATTATTGCGCAAAATAGTGGAAGACCTTTTCCCAAGACAGGAGGAGGTATCGACAGCAGAACAACAGATTCCTAGAGTCAAAGCCGAAAAGATATTTCACGCTTGCAACAGATTTGGGAACAAAAAAGCCCCTCGGCCAGATGCCATACCAAATATAGCCTTTAGAGCTGCGGTCAAATCCAGAATGGAAATATGTATTTGTGGACATTTATAACGCTGGATTGAGCGAAGGAATTTTTACCAACCAATGGCAGAAACAGAAGCTCGTATTACTAACAGAGGGAGGCAAACTCGCAGGAACCCATCAGCCTACCGTCCACTATATATGCTCGATATGGCGGCAAAAATATTGGGGCGTTTTATTTCTCATAGAAAAGAAGCGCCGATTGAAGAAGCGGGAGGACTAGTAGAACATCAGTACGGTTTCGAAAGGCACACTCAACGATTGAGGCCATTAAAGCGGTAATTGATATTTACAGGAAAAATGGTAATAAACGTTAAGAACGCTAGTAATGTATAGATTCTAGAAGCTCGACGAAACATGAGAGTACCAATTTACATCCGAAACATTATGAAAAACCACTTTCGACAGAGAGTGTTAGTATAATACGAGTATACAGACGGTGGTTTGATGGAGCAGACTGTCACAGGAGGAGTTCCACAAGGATAGGTCCTGGGGCCAGTACTGTTGTATGAACTGTGTTTCAATTTCGCTACCTGGTAATTTGTGAATATTTGCTTTCCTGATTGACCTATTTCCTTTTTGTTTCGCGTGTGAACCCATTCGAACCGTATTACTTGTTCCCAATCACTTACACTAACATTTCCAGTGTCATCAAAACACAGTGACTTTTTATTTTTCTCAGTTTCATCAAACACAGTGTCTTAAAAAAAAAAAATGAAAAATAAATAATAATCTTCTTGCTAATACTCTGACCTAATTTAACCATGTCTTCCTGTGGATTTGAGGACTGCGCTGTACCTACTAACACAGTGGATACGGTTACATGCAATGACATATGTGGAAAGAAATTCCATCCCATATGCATTTATGCATTGGTTTGAGCAGAAACGCCTAAACTCATCTTGAAGAGTATAAGCGCATATTCTGTTTTTTCTGTGCAGAGTGCCGGACCATCTTCCTGGCACCTATAATGCTGATTATAAAATGTAATAACCAGAAACTAATTGCCAGTGTTTTGAAATACTCGGAAAAAATGGTCATCACCCAACGGAAGGATATGGTAGATAATAAGTTTACTCATAAAGGAAAAGATAACACCCACAATTCTGTTATATTCCCATAAAGATCCCGGCTAAAACTGGTCATTTAAGACCCAAATATTTCCAAGACTCTCCTCACTCCTTCCCCCTTTGCTCCATCCATATAAACACCAGATTCGCGACACCAAATGCTCTCCCGCCCCTCACCAAATCATTAAAGCCACTCTCGCTCCTGCACCTTCTACCCAAGTTCCAACTAACGTTACCCCATCAGACAAATATCCTAATTTTATTAGCTCCCATATACTTAACATGACCAAACCTTCCTCATTTTCATCTATCAATTCTCCTGATCCAACCCCCCTCACTAATCAAGATTCTAGATCCGCGGTGCTTGACCAACCTGTCCCTTCTTCACCCGCTCTTTCTCTTTATTCGCCTGTCCCCGATTCTCACCCGAAATACCTTGACCCAATCCTTTCACCAACTGTCAAACTCAATAAAAAATTTTCTGATATGAATGATGGCAGTCGTTATGTAGTATCTCATTTGAGAGACCGCCGCATTTATGAAAATGTTCGGCTCTACCTCGCCTACTTGCACGACAAACTCAACTCCGTTTGCAGTGATGGTATAACCAAATCCAATATTATGGTTTCGACTCAACAAGAAGATCTTCATATTTAGCCAGTGGAATTGAAGCAAAATTTCGTTCGCTACCATGAGAGTTTCCACATCTCTTCCGACGAAGTTTATAATGATCTTTCTACGCTGTCTTCGCATGTCAGCTCTAAATGTCTTTCTCACTTGCAAAGAACTCGTTCAAATTTTAAAAACCGTAACAATTCCTAACAAACTGAATTCTATATCCTCCAGTCCACAATGCCTTTCCATTTACTACCAAAATGTAAGAGGTTTGCGTTCTTAAATCTCCACCGACAAATCTAATTCCTGACATTAAAAACCATGAGCTGTTTCCTCTAGAACTGTTTTCACGCAACTCCTATTAATATTCCCCGCACTGACAACTTTGAGTTAGTATGTGTCAACATTATACTCCCTAAGCTCTGTCTTTACGTACTTTGTTGCTACATTCACCCATCTCAACCAATTGAGCATTATTGAGTTGTAGTTCACGCAGTGGATTTTATGACTGACGTTGCACAACCTGAGGATTGTATTGTTCTAGTACGTGATTTCAACGTCCTCCAACTTTAATAGGAGCCTTCCGATGATTCGTCTCATTTCGTCGCTCTCAATTCATCCTCTGAAATAGAAATATTGATAATGACTAACTTCAAAACCTCATCAGCAACATTAACTTTGACTTTATTGTTGAGACAACTAACACTGACCTTGCTCTATCAACTTTCCATTCGTTAATTTTCTCCTGCTTTGTTCAATCGGTTCCATATACCTTCCGAAAGGACTGCATGTCAGCTTCTTCTTGGTACAACAAGGAGTTGTGCTCTTTGTAAGTTTCTTTACCTTGAGTACCTCGACCGCATGCAATTTAGATTAATCTCGGACCTTAAACGCTTCTACCAGTTTGTTAATCCCAAAAGGAAGTTAGACGGCTACATATCTACTCTCAAATTTCTTAGTAAGTAAGGCCGAAGTCGATAATTATAGGCTCATAGCAAAACTCTCTTGCATACCCAAACTTTTTGAAAGCATATTCTATCAACAACTGCTTCCGTACTGTAGGCCAACTATCTGCACAAATCAGCACGGTTTCATGAAAGGCAAATCAACGACCACTAACAGAGTTCGTCTGATGAAGTCGATTCAATTTTCATTCAGCAAGGCATTCGATAAAATATATTAAAAACTTATCATTTTTAAACCAAAAAAACTTGGCTTTTCCCCTCGTTTTTTCGCATGGACCAAATCCTATTTAGAAGACTGCGAATACAGGGTTATTTTCAGATCTTCAATATCCAATCCCATTAAAGCAACATCTGATGTCCCTCAGGGCAGTCACCTTGGACAAATCATCTTTATCCTAACAATTAACAATATAAATCTCATTTCTACGAATTCTAATCTTTCTATTTTCGCTGATGACATGACAGTTTCCAATGTCATTTCATTGTCTTCTGATTCCCATTGCCTGTTTTCGGTATGGCACAAGCAAAACTTTCTGGGATTTATGTCAACAAATGACAAGCGATAACCTATTCCCGCAAACGTCTACGTCTTCTCTAAGAAACTACTTCATCTACGATGAGCCTATTCTTTCCACTACCCAAGTACGGAATCCAGGAATAATTTGTGACAGAAAATTATAAATAAAGCAAACTCTGCACTTGGCCTTATCCAACTCTGGTCAAAAGTATTTTCCAACCCTTACGTTACAAAGTTCATGTACATTACTTTTGTAAGGCCTCTTCTCGAATACAGCACCCAAGTTTGGTGCTATAAACTAATGCTCATTCAAAGAATTGAAGCACCGTTTCGCACTTCGTGTTCTACCTTGGGCCGATCCATGTGGATTACCCCCCTACGAAAAAAGGCTAAAACACATTAGCATGAATTCCCTAAAATTCCCTGAAGTCGCTAATATACTTTTTATTTACCAGTTGCTGATTCAAAACATCGATTGCCCGAGAATATCTCAAAATATTTCATTGACTCCCACTACCTGTTATATAAGATATGTCCCACTCTTCCTGATCCGAACTCAACGCACCAACTACGGTCACTTCGAACCCATATCTAGAATGTTGTGTATAACGAACAACTACGCCGAAGTCTTTGACCCAAACAGCAGCAAACACGAAATAAAAGAGCATTGCTCAACATGCCACACGCTTAATATCTTCCCCGTCCATTTCTCATCACCTAATTAGGTCCAGAAAATCTTTGTTAGTTTTTAAGCCTAGCTTTAAGTTTTTTTTTTCTTGTTCATAAGCTTAATAAGGGTGTAGACCCGGGCCTTGGCGGCATATTTGAATCAAGATTCTCTTTAAATGCACATTTGGAATATGTGAATTGCAATCTTTGCAGGTTAGTGTCTCCATAATGCGTATACTTCCGAATATATGAGGACCCAGGTATAACTCCAGACTTCTCCCAGATAAAGTAGTTACGTTAGTAATGCTTTATGGAACGCCAATCTGAGTCGAAGCTATGAAAGTGAAACCTTGCAAATGGAAAATCAAAGCAAAGCAGGTTTTGCTCAATCAGAGTGATTAGCGCATTCCGCACAATCTAGGACGAGGCTGCATGCGTTATCGCAGGAACACCTCCAATTGTAATACTTGCAGAAGAGCTGCAGAGGAGGTTCATAAAGAACAAACAAGTGATACCGACGCAACGGAAAGAAACACGATTTTGAGATAATGCCAAAAATGCTGGAGACTCTCGTCAAAAGGCCGATGGATGTTTCGCCTTGTCTCGACTATCGAAACTTGAATAAACCTCAAACATGGAAAAGTTAATTTCTTCATAACAGAACTACTAATGAGACATGGCTGTTTTCATATCTAAACCGTATTAAAAACGATGAGTCCCTTCTCTGTCTATTTTGTAATACTCCTGAAGACGTGTAGCATGTATTCTTCCACTGCCTAAGATTCAAGTTTCAAAGAAAAACTCTTTGGGGAATTCTGGAAGAAGCACCAACTTCCGCGAAAACAGTACCTCGCATATTAGAATCGGAAAATAAGTAGAACATGTTGAGCCTTTGCGCGAAATATAAGTCAAGAAGCGGAGCTAGACATAAGAGAAAGCGAGAGCGAAACAAAACATGCAGAAATACGTAGAAGAAGGCAAGAGCAAAGAAGAACAAATACCGTTCCGACGAGAAACATGCAATCCTTGCACAATTTAGTGATAATCGATACATGCTTTAACAAAGCAAAATGTCACAAATTTACTTACATGCCAACATACACTACACACATGTTCATAAATACATTTCCACCCTTAGATACATTGATTTACAAACTCTCAAGGTTTCGCACACACCTCTCATACTGACGCTTAACCACCTCTACATATCCTCTATACTAAAAAACATATATATATATACATATACATATAACACAAATTCATTCTTAAACATAAAGGGTGAGCCAACAACTAGTGTGGAAGTTTTCATTAAATTAAGAACACATTTATTGTGAAATCAATGTAGAATTTAATTGATTAATAAAGTTCACTCTATGGGAACTATGAATGGAATACAACATCGTTTATGTGACCACCACGGTTTCTGTTACAAGCGACCATCCGAAGGTCAAAATTATCGATGACTTTTTAAAGAATAAGTGGGTTAATGGCCGTAATTTCAGTTTGGATGTTATGATAGAGATTCTGTATTGTCGCTGGGTTATTTGCATAGACCTTAGTCTTCAAATATCTCAACAGGAAGAAGTCTGAAGGTGCAAATCGCATGACCGAAATAATGCGATTTTCAAATTAATTGATTGATGGCTTGTCCAGACCCAATTCACTAAATTTTAGAAAAAAATAGCCGGTCAACATGTTGCGGTAACACTCTCCATACATTGTTACTATATTTCAAGTCTAATCTTCTATGTGATGCCGCCAACACATAATCCGCACCATACAGTGACTTGTTTGTGATGGATTGGTTTTTCGTGAATCTCATATGGGTTTTTCGGTCTCCAGAAACGGCAATTTTGCTTCCCATTTTGTACCCATCTGCCCAAAAATGGGCTTCATTGGAAAAGATCAAATTTGATGACAAATTGTCCTGGCGATCCAACATCCAGTTTATAATTAGGCGAAGTCGTAAATGGTCCAAAGGCTTCAATTATTGTGTAATTTGGATGCAAATCAAGATCAGCTTTTAAATTTCGCCGTCAAATTGAGTTGCCTGTCCGGTTTTGAACACTTTCGCGCAGTGGTGTTGTTTTGGCGTGTATTCAAAGTTCAGTGTGATACTACCTTAAGTGGAATTTCGAATGAGCTTAACCGACTGCCAACGTTAATATCAAGACATAAAGATCGTTCAAGCACAAAGCTCTCAAAAGAAGAATTAATTTTGGCAGTGATCGGAGTATGATCAGGGAAAAGAAGGATAATTTCTCCCTTTTATTTGTCCAAGCAGTTTCCATAGTATTATAAAAATACGCCAAAACTTGCTCAACGTACAATATATATACTTTTAAGATGACCAGTAAAATAGTTATTGTAGCGGCGGCGCTAATGTATCATTTCATAAAGGAAATCGAGATATACCACCTTGACCAAATCAAAATGAGCCTCTGGAATAGCACAAATCGGTATTTTTGTTCTTCTTCGTCGACAATGCCTGAGTATGGGCGGTGTTGACATAGAATTTACAGATGGGTTGAAATACTTTCCCGGGATGGACCTTGTATCAATTTATAGCAGACACACCACATTCAAACGTTACGACTTACCGCAGTGCTAGAAATTGTAGTTTATAAGCACTGCTATTCAAATGGAATTAACTGGGCTACTGGTATTAATTGAGCGTTCCATTGTTTCTGGATATGATTTTTCCAGCACTTTACAGACTATTAAATTAAATTGATCTTTGGCTTATATATAATTAATTATATATAATTAATTAAAAAATTTAAATATAAGAGGATTTAAAATCACTTTTGAATCCGAATTAACCTTGGTTAATTGTTGGTACATCTGTTTTTAACATTCTCTCTAAATCATAGCGTCATAACTTGACACTTGCAAAAGTTACGTAGACAAGAGTGAATCTATCCCTGCGTGTGTTGGCGATTTTTTTACAATTTTAGAAATGGATTTAAATTTGCAACAACGAACTTGTATTAAATTTTGCGTAAAAAACGGATTTAATGGTGCACGAACTTTGGAAAAGTTGGAAAAGTGTTTCGGCAACGATTCTCTAAAGAAAGGGTTCGTTTACCAGTGGCATGAGCGGTTCAAAAGTGGTCGTAAGTCAATCGAAGATGATGAACGCAGTGGCAAGCCATCGAAATCGAAAACCGACGAAAAGATCGATGAAGTAAAAGAAATGTTGGTCAATAACCGCAAATAAACCATCAGAGAGATAGTGAAGGACTTGAACATTGCCTATGGATCCGTCCAAGAGGTTTTGGTTAAGGATTTGGGTTTCCGTCGCGTAGCAGTAAAGTTGATGCCAAAAGATCTTAATTTCATGCAAAAAAGAGACTGTGTTGACGTCGCAAAAGAAATAATTTGCGAGACTGAATCCAATCCCTTATTCATCAAAAGGATCATTACGTTCACCAAATGAACCGAGACCAAAAAAATCACGTCGTTTTCAGTCAAAAAAGAAGGAAATGCTTACTGTTTTCATGGATTACAACGGTGTAGTGCGTCATGAATTTTTGCCAGAAAGTAAACAAAGAGTATTATTTGGGGGTTATGTTATGATACGTTTGCGTGAAGCAATTCGCCGAAAGAGACCAGAATTGTGGGCAGAAAACTCGTGAATTTTGCACCATGGTAACGCACCGTCGCACAGTGCCATCATTACTCGTAATTTTTTGAAGAAAAATGCAACAAATACCATCCAACAGCCACCGAATTCACCTGATTTGGCTACCTGTGACTTCTTTCTGTTCAATCGAGTTAAAAAACCACTACGGTGAATGCGTTTCAACCGCCGAGAGGAAGTAATGGAAAAATCGCTGGAAGCACTGATGGACATACCGAAAACCTAATATAAAATATTTTTCGACAATTAGACCAAGCGCTGGCATAAGTGTGTTCCAGTCGATGGGGACTACTTTGAAGGGGACAATATAGATTTAGACGAATAAATTTATATTTTTAATTTTCTGTATACATTCCGGGAACAAAGTAGTAAGAGCATTGCAAATCCATCTTTGGCCAACTGCTTCATCAGGGCGGTGCCGTAAAATAACGTCAAATTCCAAAACTCGGCGTTATTTTACAATGATAAAGTGGAATAACGCCGACTATGGCTTGTTAAATAAAGTCGAATTCAGAGAGAAGGCAAAAGAATTTGCGAAGTCAACTGTACTTGTCAGAAAAACAAGTGAACTTTATCGTAATCAATGTTTGTTTGTTGTTCTGTTAAGTGTTTAACATAGGTTATAGGTTAAAACTAAAACTTTATTAAATAAAATAAAATTAAAACAAAATGTTGAATGTTGAAATATGTGTTCAATTCAAGTTTAAAGAAGGTGGCTCGCTTCGCTCGCTAACATTATTTCACCCTTTTTTCTTAACCAATGCGAAATAATGCCGAATGTCAAAACTATTGTAATGTGAATTTGGCCTCAATTCAAGAATTCGGCGTTGTTTCGTTCAGCGTTATTTTACGGCACGCATCAGAGCGTATACAAGTATTGGTCATAACTAACTCAACGAGATAGTCAGTTAGAACTGTAGGTTTGTAGAGTCCGTTTATTTCCAAAAGCTTTTATGCAAAAAAAGAGAAGCAGTCTGTGATTTTTTCAACTCTTTCTTGTAAGCATAATACTGTAAAATAAAACTTATTCCTTTCAATACAATCGCTTTATTGAATACAATTCCAACTCACAATTCAATCGCTTATTTCAACTATTTTTAGTTTTCTTCATCTTTTACTTAAACGACTTTATCACGACTTGTAATTCACTCTTCAAATTCCACTTTAGAACCTATTGCATATCTTGAGGGATGCTGATATTAATACTCCCCTGACATCTTAAAAGAACAATCTAGCGTTCCACACAATCTTCCATTTTGCTAAAAAAATCGATAAATGTTTTGTTTTATCATTCTCCGATGGTTAAGTCTTTTGCATCGCATTGCTCCCTCCCTAAAGTTGTCCGTCCTGTCATTCATCGCTCCCTGAAAATGAAATATTAGATACAAATGGACCACCTTAAAATTTCCTAGATCATTGTATGGACATTCCCAATCCTGTTGCAATTTCGGTGATTTGTCTTTCTTACGCTAAGGATTATACAGCTACAACAGATCTCCTTCGTTGAAGCCGGAAGATTTCGCCTTGATGTCATACGTAGTCTTTACGCGGTTGCTGGCTAGCTTCATATTTTCTCGGGTGTTTTCATGAAATTTACGAATCCTATTGCGCAAGTCATCTACGTAGTCGTTTACATCCTTCGGCTCCGTAAGTCGGGATCCGAATTTCGTTTCACTTGGCAGCTGAACTATTTGACAGAATACGATCTCAGATGACTCATGTCCTGTTAAACTATAGTAAACCATTAAGAAGAGGGGTATGTGTCGATCTTAGTCCTGCTTGGAGTTGCCGAAGGACTTAGAAAGATGATCATTCAAGCTCCTATTGAATAGCTCTACCATTCCATCAGATTGAAGGTGTAGGTGATTTGTCCCTGTCTTCCTTATTCCCAGATATTGACACACTTTCTGAAAGACTTTTGATTCAAAGTTCACCCTTGAAAGTGCAGCTCCATTTGGATCCCAAATCCGCTCATCCAGTTGTAGATTATCTGTTTTGCTACGGTCTTAGCCTTTTGATTTAGTATTGCGATCACTTCCGGCCACGAAATGATACAGCTATATCGGTGGCTATTCGTTCGAATGGTGCTCTGACATTGTATTGTTGCATTCGTCCCTGTGGCTTTACTTTTAGGCTTTTGCTAGCTGCACACCTTAAGCACCAATTTAGCAAACCAACAATACACAAAGCTTGTGCCACTGTGCCCAATATTACTTCAGATTTTCGCTCCGGTCCGATACCTCCAGCTTGATCTTTCCTCGTGTTCCTTCTAGGTAATATTGGTTTGATGTCGTTATCAGCCGTTGGGAGGAAAGGATTTCATCTATACTCCAACCCTCTTCTGGCTCTGTCCTGATCATTTGGACAATTGCCTGGATCTTCGCACGGTCGATGAGAGAAAGCATCAGCATTTGAGTGGAGTTTTTCTTTGCGGTGGTGCACTTCAAAGTGGTTGCTCGATCCACCTCGCAACTTGACCTTCGAAGTTCTTAAATTGAAGTAGCTATTCAAGAGCTTAGTGGTCTGTGTGAAGAATGAACTTTTGTACATAGAAGTACTTATGGAAATGCTTGGTATTCAGAATTAGTTCTGCAGTAGTTCCTTTCAGGTCTGGAGAGTACCTTGCTGTAATATTTAATCATTCTCTTGACCATCATGAAGTTGAGAGATCACTGCTTTAACTCCATAATTGCTAGCGTCTGCGCCCACGATAAGCATTTGTCCACGTGTTGGGTATCCCATGATGGGGGGATTGCACAGCTACCGCTTGAGTTCTTGGAATGCTTTTTTCACTCGCCAGACTACCTGAACTGTCGGCCTTTTTTCGCAAGTAGGTGCAGACTCTTTGCAATACAAGCGAAATACTTTACGAACTTCCTGTAGTACATGGAAAATCCCGATAAGCTTCTCAGATGGTGTTTATCTTTGGGGACCGGCCAAGCTTTCATGGCTTTGATTTTGTCAGGATTTATCCTATGCTCCTCGAAAATATTTCCTATGACGATAAAGTCGTCTAAATACACTAGCCACGTTTTCCACGTGAACTCTTGTAATGTACATTCCATAAGTCGCTCGAAGGTAGTCGGAGTGTTGAACAGTCCAAACGACATCACCCGAAGGGGAAGCCATTTTCTCATGATATTTTCGATCATTCTCCACCTGCCAGTAACCGCTCGTCAGGTCTAGTGTTGAGAACCATTTCGCTCTAGAAGGCGTATCCAAAGTATCATCAACTCTTGGTAGTCGGGTACACAAAACCTCGTGCTGCCGTCTTTCGTCTTCACGAGGACGGCTGTAGATGCCCACGGACTCTGCGATTTTCCAATCAGTCCCTCAACTTTCATATTCGACACCATTTCTGCGACTTCTGTTTGCTTTGCAAATGGCTGCTCAGTTCATCGTCTTCCAAGTCAAAATTACCACTTTTAAATCGTGCAAACCACTGTTGGCACGTTCGCTCAGCTAGCACATGTTCACCATAAACTTCCACCAAAATACGATGACTTTCGGCAGCAATTTTCTTTATATTAAAGTAATGAAGAAGAACTCCCCGCAAAAACACTTTTTCAGGCACAAAGTTCGACTTTTGTTTTTTACGCTTTAAATTAATGACATATACTGAAATGACGTACAATGACAGTAGCTTTCCAATGCATGTTTCAATGGAATATTATAAGTTACGCCATCTTTTAGCAAACCGCACAATTTATAGACCCAATATATGAAGTTTTTGTCAATTTACATGAGAACATTAGCAGTTTTATTTGCGAAAATAACTTTGTATCTGTCCATAACAGAGAAATGCCGACAAAATCTAAGAAACTCTTCAGGAACATCTGCAGCACTATCAGGTTGATATATGTGTATACATATACTCGCAACTTCTCGTAATCGTGCGCTTTTGTGTTACCATAATCATAAGTTTTTGTGTTACTCTGGACTTGATTAGTATTGTGGAAATTATGTTAGTTATTATCAAGTAATATGTACTAAAAACTTTTTTCGAAATGCCGTACTTGTATACAGCTCAAAAATATGCGAACATGCATATTATTTACGGTGATTATATCGCGAAAGGTGGCGCGTCACACAGACCATTGCGTGTTTATCTATGCACATCTTTCTTACTCGCAAGGACGGTTGCCTAATAAATGTACGGCCGGTCGGCGGGTGATCTTAAGAAAACAACGATGACGTAGCTTTAAATGAAATTGAAAGTGATCCCAACGCTTCTCTACGTACGATTGAAAGATCCACTGGAATACCGAAGAGAATTGCTTATCAGATTTTGCAACAAACCAACTACCACCGGTAACATGTGCAACGCGTGTAAACTTTACTCCCAGAGACAAAATTTTGCACAAAAATGTTCGTGAAAAACAATGATGATCCGCAATTTCTCAATCATAGTTTATGGTCTGACGAATCAACCAGGTGTATATTTATTGTGAACGGGCCTTAACATTTATTTTTTTTTTTTGGTTGCTATGACACCTGTCAAACATATTTAGTATACATCAACTTATTGAGCAAACAACATCATATTTTTTCATCGTGTTAAAGGAGTCGAATTTTGTACCAGAAAATGATGATATGCGGAAAGTCGGAGTCGCATCCAATGCTTATCGAGGAATATGGTGATCGTGCTCTATCAGAAGCAACATGCAAAAGATGGTTTCAACGGTTCAGAGATAACGATTTTGATGTGAGAAATGAAGAACGTGAAAGACCACCAAAAAGTTTGAAGACGCCGAATTGCAAACAATATTGGATGAAGATGACACTTTGAGCCAGAAACAAATGGCAGAAATGTTTAATGTTGCACAACAAACAATTTTTGACCGTTTAAAAGATATGGGAAAGATCCAAATGTCTGGGTGTCTCACGAATTGAATGAAAGACGGATGGAAAACCGAAAAACCACTTGTGAAATTTTGCTTCATAGACACGACAAAAAATCAGTTTTGCATCGAATTGTTACTGGCAATGAAAAATGACAAAAAATGATCAATTTGAACCATGCATTGATCGAAAACTATCAGAATGGGCCAGAAGACACGGCAAGGTAATTTTTTCACCAGACTTGGCTCTTTCCGACGACCATTTGTTTTCATCTATAGGACACGCATTAGCTGAGCAGCACTTCGAATCCTACGAGCAAGTCGAAAATTGGGTGACTTTGGTTTGCTTCAAAAGACGAAGAGTTTTATTGGTGTGGAATCCATAAATTGCCTTAAAGATGGGAAAAATGTGTAGTAGCAATGGCGAATACTTTGAATAAAATGTTTTTTACTATTCCATTAAGAATTAGTGTTTTATTTTCACAAAAGTAACACCTGGTAAAAAAGACGGTTATATGAACTTACGTAATCTACATGAGTGGGACAGAGAAAATCCGCATTTGATGCGTGAAGACCGTTCTCAATATCAATTTAAAGTAAATATGTGGACCGAAATTTGAAATGGAGAAATAATTGGATCATTTAAGCTGCCAGAAAATTTAAACGGCGACAACAACCTGCAGTTTTAACAAAATGATTTGCCGAGTTTATTAGAAGATGTACCACTCAACATCTATCGATTCATGTGGTTTCAACAAGATGGTTGCTCAGTGGATAAGTGGATTGGATACATTGGACCAATTTTGTGGCCTCTTAGTTCTCCGGACCTTAACTCGCTGGATTTATTTTACTGGGGCTGCATAAAAGAAAAGGCTTGTTTTAAACTAGGTGCTAATAGAGACGAACTACACCACAAAATTTTTGAAGCAAGAGAAGAAATTAATGCAAGATGATTCAGACTTGAGTCTTGACACTTCGAAGTTTGAAAAATGGTGATCTTGGATCAAAGTTAGAATTTTAATCCGAAAAAAAAAACATGCTGAACAGAGCCAAAAACTAAATTAGCCTAAGCCATCCAAATGCCTGTCCATCTGAAGTAACAGAGTACAAGAGCCCCGAAAAAAAAGTTTATTTAATATTATGTTAATAATGTTTAATTATTGTTTAAAATAAATGTGTTTTTTGTTATGGTAGAACATAATTTATAAATGGCAGGTGCATGATAACAAAAATTTAAGAAAAACAGTGTCGAGATAATTTTTAATTTAACTTTGTAAAAAATATACAGTAAATGATTTAGTTGATGGACTTTGAGTACATAAAGTCATGTACGAAACAAATTCAAATAAACGAATGTTATTGTATATCTATTCAATTTAGAGCTAAACTCCATTAACCAAACCGTAAGGAGTGCTATTCTTTTGGAAATCACTATATTTTTGCCAAGTTAAAAAGCTTATTTATCTGACATTGTTTTCCTTCTTTCAGTGCAAAGAAGCTTCCAGAACGACAGACTGATAAGCCTTCCTGATGCAATGCTACCAGAACTCATGCTGCGGAAAGTACCAAATCAACTTTCCTTGTGCCCAAGATAGGTTTCAGGCAGTATCTGAGCTTGGAGACGGTGTAGCCGGGGCTACGCGGATGGATTCGAAACCAGTCTAAGATGCAGCATTGGTGTCTTTCTGAGGGACAACAAAGTAAAATTTCACTCCTCGTTAGGAAAACTTGCGTTTGTCTTCCAATCAGAGTTATACGCAATCCTGACGACAACGTACTCAGTCTTGTCTTGGTCCAAGATCACAATGGGATCACGGGAAATGAAATCGCCAGGTAAAATTCAGAGGAGAATTTTACAGGACCCGAAACTGAGTAAGGTCTGCCTGCATCCTCGGTTAAGGCTTCCATTAATATTTAGGTTCCATATGAGCACAACTGCATATGGCACAGCATCCTAGGTGGTTGGCAGACCAAATGGAAGCATTTGACGTCCCTATGAAGTTATATTTTCTAGTTTGACTTTTCTGTATTTTTCTTTTGGTGCTACCATTTTGTTGCCCTTAATAAAGGCACCGCAATATACTCGTACGAATACCAAGACATTTAATTCTGATTTCACAGTTCTACGATGACAAGATAATATACTATACTTAGTAGAACTTGACACGAAAATGGATCCTTTTGATTTAATGAATCACTTATTGCCGTCATTACTACAATCTGCAAAAGAGCAATTAGGTGTCAGTCGTTGTTTCCGCAGAGTCCAGCAAATAGTCTATATTTTAGTGCTATATTTTAATTTTAGACAACCATGCGGAGAGTTTTTGGCATCACACATTAGGATGTATAAGGCGAAAGGTGAACTTCGAAATATTTCTATTCTGCTTTGCTTACCTTCTAAGAGCGGATTACTTATAAAGACATAGCATTTCTCTTACTAAGGAAGAATGTCTTTACGTTTATCCTCTGAGATCTTGCTCTACCTTAAGGAAGTTTACAAAAAATTACAGTCTTGTCTTCTAACGGGAGCTGATTTTAAAACAAGCCTAAAATGATAGTCCTTCGCCAAAAAATTAGAATAACAGTTTCTTTTAATTCAGAAAAAGGATTGTAATCGTAGTTTTAGAGTAAATAGTCCTGCTTGCCACACCATATTTACGTCTAATTGTACAAGAATCACTCAAAAATATGATCGGATTAATGAATGATAAGAAGATAAATAAAATAATATGTGTGTACGTATTCCCGAAATATTGTAAACAAATTTTTATAAAAGTGTGTTCCCCAAGCTGTTCTTTTCATGGGAAAGATTGTCCAACCCTAAGGCGATTTTAATTTTCAAATAAAAGGAAATAATCAAATAAAAAAAGGAAATAAATAAAAATTAAACCGCTTCTCAGCTGGCCGCAGTGCTATAAGACCACATGCAACAGCTGATTGGTGAGTTCTGCCCAAACGCCCTTTTTGCCCCATTGCCTTTAACCACAAAAGTGCCATTTCAACGTCTGATGGAAGCTAACCCACCAAGCTGACATCCATAGACATATGAGTACGTACACACGTCCATACATACTCATATATACATAGGGCTCGTATCCTTAAGAAACCATTAACATTTTATAATCACAAAAGAAAGTAACAAGAAAAAAGAAGCCAAGGCTGTAAGAGGTTATTAAAAGATTTTACAGCTTCAACTAATTTCTTTAGAGCATTTTTTTGAGGAAAAAAAAAAAAATAAAAATAAAAAAAGTTCACGTCATTTTCAAAGCCACGACTGGGAGATGGCCAGTCCCTTTTCAGGCATTCACATTAGTTACTCTCTCGTGGACCACACTTCCTACCACTTGCGTTACTAATGACTCACCATGCTAGGATTTACCTTTATCCTCCTTGCCATTTTCATAAAGCCTCCCAATTTAATTCGTACTCGTATTCGCAGAGCACAAACTACATTGTTACATTAGGTATACGTATGTATGCATATGCATATGTATTCCCTTGTATGGATACCCTTACGTACACACTGACTTATAGTATGCAGTAATAGTTTGTCAGCGAGCTCGGCGAAATTTAGTGATCGTGTCGTACAAACAGAAGCATATGACGAGATCACCGCAATGGGCGATGATTGAAAATGGAAATTAATCTATTGACCTCTGGGCGCTTTTCTTGTGCGCGTTACTTATGTTGATCACTTTTTTACGCATTTGGTTGTCTAATATCGATCCCATAAGTATAAGTACACAGTGGCAGAGCCAATGGTAAAGACAATGGCAAAGGCAAACATGCTATCAGGGCGAGTAAATTATTCGATCGCCACCTCTCTCACACGGGGGACCACAAGTCGAAGTCCGAGCCCCAATTCCCGAAACTAATACTGAAACTGAAGTTGAAGAACCAAACCAACTCTCATACTGATTTTGTTTATTCGTAATATTTTCTACCGTTGCCTCTGCCGCTGCTGCTGTCACATCACCGCCGCCGCCGGACGCTCGCTGCCGCTGAAACTAAAACTTAAACTATAACTGAAACAGAAATGGTGGCGGAGGAGCAGAAGGAGACGTAGACGTAGACGTAGACAGATACCTCCACTTGCAGTCATATCGTATTGGGCTTCAATCCGCTCTGCATCGATTGCCAGTTAACCGAACTGTATTGACGCTGCTGGGAGAGAGCATCCACCGTATGATAACCTGGAAGCACAAGTACCTTGACAAATTGCTGAATTAATCCCTGCGGCGAATCAGGCCAAGCTAGGTGCTGCTGACAGACAATGATCGACTGATGACAAACGGAACTGGGAGTCATTCACGCGCGACTTCATCGTCAGCAGTATACTCCTTGATAAAATTTAATTACCGTGATTTGTGTTTAATTAATTTTTTTTCCTTTTTTCTGTTTTATTCTGTTCTGTTTGCTGTGCGGTACTACTGTTTGTTTTGTGTGTTGTAATTGTTTGGTAATTTATTGTGGTACGTACACGCGTAAGTGCCGTGAGTGAAATTAATATTAATTAACGACAGCGGCTAGCAGAGGAAAAAATAGAAGAGGACATCTGTTAACGTTTCTGTACTCATAATAGCGGTCGTATCCGTACCCGTGCTTATACTCGTATCCATACCCATAACAGTTACCGTAAACGTAACCGTAACCGTTCCATTATTCGTGCCCGATGACGCGTGCAGAGGTTTCGAGCTTAATTATCACAATCGCAATCGCAGCGATTGTGGTGCTACGCCTTGGATCCTTACCTCTTCTAACAAGTGCTCGCGAGTGCAATAGTATTGATGTGCGAAATAACATAGCCAGTTTGAGCCAACTAGATGGTTGCACTGTGGTTAAGGGCTATTTGTTAATCGTTTTGATGTCCAAAAGAACATCTGTTAGTGACTACAGCAATATAACATTTCCTGAATTGAGGTTCGATACAAATTCATCATTGTGCAGAGACATTCGAATTAATTATCCTTGATGTATAATATCTTTACTTGTGTTTATAGGGAAATTACAGACTTTTTTATCTTATACGATGTGAAAGGATTGACAAGTTTTAAGAAGCTTCTTCCCAATCTAACTGTGATACGTGGCAGACGATTGTTCCTTAACTATGCAATGGCTGTGTCAAATATGCCCGATTTGGCAACGGTAAGTGGACACTTTACTCACATATGTATGTACTCGTATGTGATAACAAAATAACTCTGGTATATACACCTTCAAAATGGTGTCAAGTGTTAAACAGTGTGTATGAGCGAATATCGCAGATATGATTCATTTACATTTACATACGATGTATGTAAATACAATGTGTAATTGAAAATCAAACTTTACTTTCCAAAGCTTGTTTAAACAATTTGTATCATTTCAAATGAATTTAATTGTCGTATTTCCTAGTAATTGAAAGAACCATGACAATCAATTGTTTTAGTTGTTAACTTTACTGTTCGAAATGTTTAGCAATTGATATGTGTATCTACAAGTGCTTTTTGAATCCTTTGTGTGCTTAAAGACATCTCCCAAGCTTACGCCCTATCGTGTTCGATTTCTAACCATGTGCTCTAACTACATCAATCTTCTTCCTAGTTGCCGAGATTACTTTTAGACCGGCCTATGCCACATCATTCGGTAAACTTTTTTGTATTCGCCCCTGATTGAGTTAATGGATATTATTTTCTCTTCTGTACAATATGCTCCTTAAATACCGATTTACAAAAGTTTATATACAATACCTTAGCAAGAAGGATATTTTCCAGGTACTGCAGTAATGCCATGTAGTGGCACCCATTTCGTGTTTGAACGGAACAGATTCAGCTTGGTGTTTAAGTTATTGTAATTGTAAATCATTCCATATTTTTGTCAACATACCGAATGGTAGATTAGTTTTCGATATGCAGATTCTGACATAAATTTCAGTATTACTGTTAGTAAATACGATACTTGAAAAGAACGGAAGTTATCTACTTTCTCTATTTGTTGTCTTGTACTTCTGGTATGAGTTGTTAAAAGATTAGAGGGAGAACTAATAATTTTTATTTCGGCGAAGTAAACTCTCAGTTCTACTGGCCTTTTGATTCAAATCCGAATGCAAAACACAACCAATCAATTTACTTAGAATGCGCCTACTAGGTAGGGCAAGGCATATGAACTCTCCATTTGCGATGTCGAGACGATTTTGGAAATAAATGCAAGATATTGTAGAAAAACATAAAGATGCTTCTCCAATTTTATCACTCTATTTTCTGATTATATAGTACAATAGAAATCTGGCATTGTGGGGTCTTACTGATCAGTCCTTAAGAGAGCCATGGTACACGTTTTAGAATGTTCTTAGTTTCGGTAAGACAGAGTCCTTGTCCACGTTGAGGTAGTTAACTGCCCGTATTTGTAATTTTGGCGCAGTGTATAATTGTATTGGAAGCGTTCGCGTCGATTTATCGGGAAATTGTTGACTTGGATTAACTTGAATTGGGCAAACAGCGCAACAATCAAGTTCGTGACGTAGTGCTTGCCTTATCTCTCAGTGGTGGTCCCCGCTATGAGTAAACCCTTACTCGTACAGGCTAAAACTTCAAGGGCATGATCGCTAGTAGTATAATACTGGTTTACGCCGCGATGGGGCTCGCAACCCTAGTTGGCAAACCAACTAATGGCCTCGGATAGGAACGGACTGAATGTTTACCGCCCTTGCAAGCGTTTAAAGGACAACAACTTTCGGATCTATACGTGAAATATTCGGACCCTTAATAGGCCACGTGCAGTTGAACAATTAGCAGAAACCATTGACTGCTATCACGCAGATATCACCGCCATCCAAGAAGTGCGATGAGATGAACCGGTCAAAAAGTTAATGAAAAACTGTGATGCATATGTGCTACGGTGATTGTCATATGCGGCAGACTAAGATAATCCATATTAAGGCTTAATTCGCTAACATAAGTCTAATTTGTGGCCATGTCTATACGAAAGACAAGGACTTTGCCGCCAAAGAATGTTTTTCCTCGATAAGACTTATGAGTAATGTCATAAGTATGATGATGTACTATATCTTAATATACACGAGGGGACTAGGCGGCCTCTGGATTTTGAAACGCTATATTAAATTGATCACTGTGTAATCGACGTAAGACATGTCTCCAGTATTTTTCACGTCACAATCTTTCATGTAGCCAACATCATCACCTCGTTGTAGCCAATGTACGAAGAAAGATTTCCCAAGCGCCACAACAAAGAAGTACTTCTCTAACAAGATAACATGTAGATAACTGCAATCGCAAGATAACGCAAGAATGTGGTCCGAAATATCCCCAAATCTCCCGATAACTCACATGCCGCTAACATTAATTACCAAAGACCAGTGGCAATTTCGCAATATGCGATCGAAAGCGCCGCAACTCATGTACGGACCACCACCAAGAAATCCCGGGTTTGGTGTAGAATGCCGGCAAGCACAAGCAACTAAATAGCACTGCAATGATGGACGATAGCCGCTCGCAGGCTCTACGAGCGGAAGAGACAGGAAAAACATCAACTGAAACAAAAGCTGCCAAAATGGGTTTAGCGGCAAATAAGGGCAAAACAAAGTCTATATATGCTGTCAAAAACCAAGAACGGAATTTCACAGTCGACTGCTACTCGTATAAATTCAAGGTAGTAAGGGACTTGTCTGTTTCTGCTCTGCTATAAATTCTGCCAACAACACCTCAGCAGAAATAAGACAAAGAATCACTCATGCCAATTGCTGTTTCTTTGACTTAAGAAGGCAATTGAGTACTAAGGGCCTATCCCGAACAACTAGGGAGGTCTTACACCTTGATAATCCCGGTCCAACTTTATGGTGCTGTAACTTAGACTCAATCGAAAGCAGATGAAAATATCCTCAGTAGTTTCGAGAGAAAAATTCGTCTTACAATATTCGGTCCCGTTTGCGTTGACGGAATCTAACCCATAACCCATTTTTCACATGGCTTATAATTGCCAAGTGTTATTTGCTTCTTTTTGAATTTTATTTTCCATACATTCTCTGAGATTGCTTGAACGACTAAAGTGCCTGGTTAAAATCTTTTGCAGACATTTTTCTTGCCAGTTCATCAGCCATTCAACTGAGCTAATAATCCTAATAACTCAAGCATATTTCGCTTCCGTAATTGATTGACCCGTTGTTTTTTTTTTTTTTTTTGTTCCACAATCCATATTCGATATATTACATCATTCCTTATGTGCTGCTTTAGAGTCCGTGCCCTATGAGACTTGGGTTCAGATATTTGTGTGACGGATCCTATAGATCCGAATTCCTGTAGATATACGAGTAGATCAAGTTCCTAAAGAATTTTCTAATTTGCCGATTGAACCAAGTTTCAATCTTTGTATTTTTGTAATTACGTTTAGATTGGGCACCCTGTTTTATGACTCTCTACCAGGCTATGCTGCAACATGTATATTAAATATTGGGCGTATACACACTTTCTGCCGCAGATTTGATATGTTTTCGCTGCTCTCTTTACTCTTTCATATCATTTGGTTTGCAACTAATTTTTGTATTGATAATTATTCAGAAATACCCATGTTTTGCTACCTGTGCTACCCTGAGGTCAATAAGAGCTGTCATGTGCTGCCTTAAAATCGGTAAAAAAAAAGGGTGGAAATGGATTTGGACTTCTTGAGTTTTTTCATGGAATTCCCGGAGTGTGAAGATTTGATAGATTGTGGAATTTTTTGGTCAGAAACTAATATGAAAGATAAAATCTTGTATGCAATGTTGAGGAGACTTATACCTCAGTAGTTAGCACAGTTGAGAGGGTCTTTTTTTTGTGAATCGGGAAATACTTTGGCCGGTAAGCCGTTGGGTTTAATAGTTTTGTTGGATTTAAACTTAGATATTGCTATCCTTACTTCACTTTCATGGCACGTTGGCAGCATTATCACTGGTCGGTACTTGATGCTGGTGGAATAGGAATTGTAGAAAGATTTCGTAACACCCGTTCAGCAAAGTTTGTTAGTTCAGAAAAAATCAGTCTCTTACGATTGCGGTTTTCTATGATATACAAGTTTTTTCTCAGTACTTCTTTGTTGTGTTGTTGTGGTACTTATAAAATTCGCATTTGTATCTTGGGTACTACAAGGTGATGATCCGAGTCAACATTGGCGTCCCAGAACATTCGGAGGTCTAGAATACTACGTGGATCGCTTAACTCTGCCAGGTATGACATGCGAATAAACACTAAATCTGTTTTCCATTGTAATCAGTTAATGAAATAAAATTTGATATCTCACGATGAAACCATACTCGTGTGTGATTATCTACATAAATAGTAACATCCACATGTGTATTAAGTATGAGTTACAGATATTATGTATGAAACAAAAGTATAAAATTAAATTTTAATTTCTGTAGCATACTGAAATTACTAATCAATTCTTTTCTTAATTTGTATTTCCTTTTACAGTTTGAGTTCAAATCGCTGGTTGCTATTCAACGTGGCCATGTGTTCATCGGAAGTTGTCCGAAATTGTGTTTCTTGAAAACCGTAAGTACCTCATTAGTTTAATACTTGTAATCTCCTTTTATATAAACTCTTATTAAGGTGAATTGGGATCGTTTGACCTTGGCACCAGGAGAAAATCACATAATTCCTGTGCGAGGTACCACTTGCGATATCACAGATTGCACAGGATGTGAATCTGGTTACTGTTGGTCCAACATGGTTTGCCAGAAATTTGAAAATGATAATGTGGCTAATTTACCTCAGTAAGTGACCACCAAATAGTTCTGTAGAAACTGTCGAATTTCAGTTATTTCAGAACTGTTGTGCCCTGTCATTCAGAGTGTCTCGGCGGATGTTATAATTCCACGAATGCAGGATGTGTTGTTTGCAAGTCAATTAGTGACCATGGGACTTGTGTTCCCGAATGCCCTTCCAATTTGTTAGTACAGATGTAAAATTTCTTTTTATGATATCTTTAATAGATCACTTGTAATTTTCCAGGTATTACTCGGAACATCATCAGCGGTGCTACACAAGAGAAGAATGTGGACAAGTGTATGGCTATGTAATGGGTAAGGAATGCATCGGAGGATGTCCAACTGGGTATACAGGTAGCAGAAAACTATCAGAGTGTATAAAGTGTGCTTCAGGCTGCGTCAGACAATGCCATCCTCCACCTGGTTACAGTGCATTTGTCATCTTCAATCTGGCCGACGTTGATATTATAAGAGGATGCTATCGACTCAATGGTAGCTTGTATATAGAGCTTCGAACTAAAATTGACGAAAAGGATTTGGTATTAGCTTTTGAAAGTATTCGTGAAATACAGGGTCACCTGCAAATTTCAAGGTAAATATAACACCTGAATACAAAAAAAAAAAAAAAAAACAATTAGAAACTCTGTAGAACAATTTTGAAAAAAAATATTTTTTTCTTTGTGGTTTAAGCTCACCCCATCTCAAATCGTTGAACTTTTTGAAAAATCTTGAAATTATCCACGGCCAACCATTGGACAATAATACATTTGCTCTAACTTTGTACAAGAATGCAAAACTTGAAGAATTATGGACACCGCTACCGGGTACAAATGTGGAATTTGTCAAAGGAGGAATTTATTCATTTGCAAACTACAAATTATGCAACAGTGTCCTATCAAAATTCGCTCAGAGTATTGTACACGATAAGGACAAGGATTTGCTTCAGGAAAATGATCAAGAAGTCCTTTGCGAGCCTGCTAAATTATATGTGGAAGTTAGCGTAAGTGAAATTAAACACATGTCCTTGGGATATTTTTTGGTCTAAAGTTTGAAACTTTTGGAAATATTTTTTGATTTTCTGGTTAATCTGGTAATGTCTAGGAAATAAAAAAATGAATGAGAAAGTCTATGAAGTGGTTGTAGCTGAGCTATTCGTTTGAAAGGAGTCTCGTAAACAAGAGACTTTAGCTATCGAATTGTCGTCAATACCTATAACATGACGAAGCCACTATTTCAAATCAAAACTGAACATGGTCTTGGCCTCATCCAAGATTTTAGTTTCTCAAGCTTACAAATGGGTGCGTGAACCGCTTCATAATCTATGTATAAAAGGGATACTTGCTTATACTAGGTGGGGTGAAAAGTAACCTCCTTGGGAGTAAAAAATTTTTTTTTTTTAAAATGTTTTTTTAATTTAATTAAATTTAGTCCCCTTTTAGTTTGATACACTTATTCTAACGATTTTCCAACTTCTTGATCCCGTCCGAAAATTAATTTTCCGGAAGGTCAGCAAAATACTCCTCCGTGGCGTCGATGATTTCCTCGCGTGAGCTGAATTTTTTATTGATGAGCCATATTTTGAGGTTTGGGAAGAGATAATAGTCCGAGGGAGCCAAACTGGCCGAATACGGTGGATGCGACAGCAATTGGAGCCGTAAGTCATTGATTTAAGTCGTGGTTGCAATGCTCTTGTGCTCTTGTGCATTGTCTTGCAAAAACAAATTTTTTTTCGCTACATATAAGGCCGTTTTGCAGCGATTTCGGCCTTCAATCGCTCCAAAAATGCACAGTAATACTCGCTGTTGATGGTTTTTCCTTTTTCGAGGTAGTCCACGAAAAGTATGCCATGACAATCCCAGAAAACCGACGCCATAACCTTTCCGACTCATCGAGCCTCCCTCGATGACAGAGCATTAGCCCCATAATATTTATCCAATTTTTCTTTTGTTTCCTTCGCCGTTTTGCCTTTCAAAAAGTAATGTTTTATGAGAGAACGAAAATCGTTTTTGTCCATACTCAACATGATGTCAAACACATCAAAAACAATCAGCTGTCAAAACAGAACTAAAGACAGTATCGCACTGAAATTTGGCATGTCATTTCAGTAGCAGAGCATTCTGGCGGTCAAGGAGGTTACTTTTCTATCCATCTAGTAGTTCTTAAGTAGAGTTTTTAATCTAATTTAATTCGGAATTATTTATCTGGTTATCAGATGAGACCAAGCTGATCATGATCATATAGCAGCACTAGTGTTCGAACTTTGTCGCTCCGATAGCTAGATTGACATTGCAGAAATAGCTCGCTATTGGCATTTTCGATCTCCGCGATTGTGATTTGTATGTACGTGTTTAAGTAAAATGTTTTTGCATCTTATCTTAGCATTGTAGTTGATGCTTTCAATGGTTCATAGGACTGCTAATGATTTTCAGATGGCAGGAAGAAAAGATGTGAAGCAGGAGATTTCTAAGATACAGTTACTAAGAATTCATCTCGTTATAAGATCCAGAGATGCACCTGGAGGAGATCAAATAGAGTATAAGACTGGGGAAAAGCTGCTTGTACTTATATAGCTGCCAGAAAAATTTTCGAAAGATATTGATGGGATAACTGCTCAATCTTTTTATATTAAACATCAGGATTATGGGGTTGAAATTTTTCTTAAAAATTTTCTCATTTCGAATGCATAAATTTGATAATGATTAGCTTGATATATGTTCTGTTGTATCAGCTTAATCGATTTCTCGAAAATATTCATTTTTATACATTGAATGTGTCAAGGAAGAACTTGGGGCTTATCCTTTATTTAGACTTGATGCCGGATAAGTTACTATTTTGCTTAAAAAAAGTCACCAAAATTTATAATATTACTCCATATTTAATTGAGTGGTCTTTTATAACTTATAAATCATAATTCTTCTCTACTCAATCAATTCTATGAATTAAGATCTTAGTCTGTGTCTGCTGGATTTACTCGCTGTTCTTTTAAATTATGGGTGAGTAGAGTTTTGGATTCTTGTGGTTCCCATCTCTAATCTGCGATGTACTTTTAAAATTTCTTTCCGCACCACACTACTGATTTTATACCCACACTAAAGTTTTGGATGTCTCGCGCGAACTTTATCAACATGCCAATACAGTAAAGTTTACAGAATAGAGGATTTTGTTCTACCGTGTCATTCAAGGAATCCACAATACCGTACAAAACAAACCCAGCTCAATGGCCATATGTTGGCCTGAAACCTGCTTGATATTTCCTTTGCAGATTATTACCCTTTACTCATGTATTGTATTATAGATATTCGATTCTGCAATAATGCTGCTTCTAGGAGCGTTTTAAAAAGTAATGAGTCCATAACTTTCAGAAAATTGTTTATGGATAGGATAAATTCTAAAACATCGAAGCAAGCTTGTTGTAATACGTTTTTTACCATATTTATAGAAGCTGGCAGATATTCCATCTGATCCAGGAGCTTGATAAAATTTAAATAAATTTAGCGCTCCGATAATATCTTCATAGCTAAGTGACCAGTCCAAGATATGATTCTGAAATTGGGGTCCCGCATAGTAAAGATTCAATGGGGTCCCAATTTACGATAGACGCACAATTAAACGTCTGACTGAGTTGGCAAATAGATTTATAATGTATCTAAGCAAACAAAGCAAAGCCTCGATTTTTATAAGATCGGGTTGACATAACAGGACTTGCTAAGACGTAACTTCATTGATTGCGTTCGAATCATATACAAAAATGCAAAATCATTATCAGCGATGATGCCCACTCCTGGCTCAACGCCTTGGTTATAACCAAATTTTATGCAAAAATGCTGTATTCAATCCGGTTTAGTCTGTTTACTTTTTCTGATAAATTGGAACATATTTAGCCATACAGTAGCTCTTGGGCACACTGAGCTAAGGACCTTTTTTGAATGCGAAAAACCCGTATGAAAACTGTAAAAGATTTTGTTTACATATTAATATTTAACAAATTTATAAGGTAAAATAAGCTTCTTATTAACACAGCATGACAACTGCTTAAAAAATTAGAGTTGACTTGCTGCCTTATAAACAAGGTGTGTTCAAAAAATAATGTGACTTTATATTTTTATACAAAAAAGTATTTATTTATTCATCAATATTAATATTGACTCCTTCAAATTAATCCCCCTCAGATATAATACACTTGTGCCAACTTTTTAGTATAGTTTAGAGCTCTACCGTTCTTTCAAAGGTTATTTCAGTTTTGGAAACAGTCAGATGTCGCATGGGGCCAAAACCGGTGAATATGGTGACTAAGGTATGATTGTCCTGTTGTTTTTGGACAAAAAATCTGTCACAAACAATGATGAATGAGCAGGTGCAATTCCGGATCTTTTTTTCGCATTGCTTCTCGCAAACGGCGCATAACTTCAAGGTTATACTCCTTAAGACCGTACGACCTTAAGGTCGTACACTCCTGGTGCACTACGCCACAGTAATCGGAAAAAACAGTGAACAAAACTTGACATTTGATAGAACTTGGCGTGTTTTTTTCGGTCTTGGCTCTCCTGGATGCTTTCATCGAGAAAATTGGGTTTTAGTTTCAACGTCATAACCAAATATCTATGATTCGTCACCCTTTAAGCAATTCAGGATCATCATTGACGTCATTCAAGAGCTCCTGAGCGATTCTCATTCGACGGCTCTTCTAATCAAAATTAAGGAGTTTCGGAACAAACTTCGCTAACACACGCCTCATGCCCAAAACATCTGAAAAAATTTCATGACACAACTTGACCGATATACCAACATCCTCAGGAACTTTTCTTATGGTAATTCGACTATTTTCCAAAACAACTTTCTTCACACCTTCGACGTTATCATCTTTCGTTGATGTGCTGTGGCGTCCAGAGCGAGGTTCGTCATTGGCATTAGCTTCCAAATCAGGAGGTTCGGTGTTTCGAATTCCAGGCTCGGCATGGAATTGACTAAAAATCAACAGTAAGCCAACTTCCACTAATAATTTGTCTCCCCAATAAATGTTGGATGCCACCCATGGAGTGAAATAACCACTGAGACCAAACATCAAAAACAACAAAATAATAATCAGTACTGGGATCGCTCAGAAATACTTCCAGGAAACTTTCCGTCCAAACAAAAAGCACAGGAAAATTGACAGGGTGGGGCTCATATAGAGAATCTCTCAAAATATATAAAAAAAAAAAAAAAACTGAGGAAGGCAAAGCCACAATCCTGGAGGTTATTCTATGACAAGATAACAGGAATTTCTGAAGCATTGCGGCTAAGAAAAATCCTCTTTACAAATTCTTCGACGCCTAGTTGTTTGGAAAAAAAAACTGACAGCTCTTGGACGATCTCCAATGTCGAACCAATGAAACTGCTACTGGTAATTCACAGTAACAAGCTTAAAAGGACTACTAAAGGCGCGGCTAAGATTGGTGGTCTGATTACAAAAGACAAATTGCTCTGGGCGCTGCATAGCTTCAAGCAATACAAGTTTGCTGTGCTGGACGGTATAATACTATATCTGCCGAGCTACAAAGGTTCTCCGATATCATCTGGCCAACACTAGAGAATATCATGAAAATCTGCGTAGAAATGACTCATTTTCGCCTGACACGGAAAGAAGTTAATGTAGTTTTGATCCCCAAAGCCGGAAAATACTCTCATATTGGCCCAAAAAACCTCATACCTACAAGACTATCATATTTTCTTCTGACAACTCTACAACGACTGGTTGATATCCATATACGATCTGGATTTGATCCACAACTTTTGTCTATGGCTCAACATGCCTACCGTAAAGGAAAGTCAGTAGAAATGGCTCTACATTTAGTGACTAGCTATATAGAACGATCCCTACGTTACAAAGAGGACTCAATGGTCATTTTCCTGGACATAGAAAGTGCGCTTAGCAACGTTAACATATATGCAACCACAACTGCGCTGTCAACTCTGAAGGAAGATGACTCACTTGAGGAGTTGATCAGTCTTATGCTAAATAGCACGATAATCAGCCCCAAACTGGATTGGGCAATACGAGACGGTGTCCTTTCATCCCTTCTCTAGAACTTAAGTGGTCAAAGAACTGTTCATAAACTTGGAAACGGGTGGTAGCAGAGTAATTGTCTTTGCGAATGACGTTACTATAGTCATTTCAGGTAAGTATTTCAATACTACTAAAGAACTCCCACAGCTAAATCTTAACAGATTAATTCATTGAGCGGAGCTCTGTCGATTGGGAGCAAATCCCCAAATCGCCCTCTTTTCTAGGAAATATACAATAAGGAGACCATACATTTATAAATAGATCATAAACCCTCCCAATTAACGGTACTACCTTAGTCTTTATCGATACAGCGAAATATTTTTTTTCTTATTATTTTGACTGGAATCCTAATATCAAGAAAGATAGCTACAGTAGCTCTATTCCCTTGCGAAAAAACCATTGGGAGAAAATGGGGTCTTCAACTTTGAATTACCCACTGGCTATATGTCTCGGTTATAAAACCGATACTCATCTACGGTGTGGTTGTCTGGTGGACTGCCTTAGACAATGAAGTCAACTGCTGCAAATTAAGCAAATTCCAAAGAACAGCATGTTTGTGCATTAATGGAGCCTCACGAATTACTTCATCCGCGGCACTGAATATACTCTGTTTCACTTGAAACCCCTCGATAATTTCAACGGGCAAGTAGCTACCAACGCATTTCTTCGCCTTAAAGCGATTACACGGTTGACAAATAAATTATTTGATCACGCTACTATGTATTCTTAACATACTATGAACCCTTCCAGAGAACATCGACTGCACTCCTCCCCAACATTGGTTTGACAAAGATTTTTATGTAAGTATCCCTTTTAGATCCTTCTGGAAGGAAGATGCTTTCATATATGATAAGTAAATCCATTTCGATACAGATGGATCCAAGACTGATATCGGGGTTGGTTGCGTTGTTTTCTCAGATAAGCTTCATATAAGCCCTTTCTTTCAATCTTCTTCGATTATCATTTAAGGAAATTGCAAAGCAATTTAACTTTCACCTCCGCCAAAATTGGAACCACTCTACCTATCCTACCTTAAAAATCGCTACGTACAAACTAATACTAAATCTGGATGCTAATAAAAGAACAAACCTTAGGTGGACTGTCGGATCAACATATCTGGCGACTTAACAAATCTGGCCAAATCTGAATCTGAATCGCTCTTAGACACTGCCTTAAAGGCAGGGATGCACTAAGGCTTGGCGTTTTTACAAATGACTCTTTGATAGCTCCGTGGACGAGGAGTAGTAGGACGAGATAATCTAATAAAGTTGGTTCCAAAAATGAGAGGATCGCTGAACCATGTGGCATCATCAATAGGAAAAAGCGAATTGGTCTCTTTTCACCTTAAGATCCAAGTTCACCTAAGATTATAGCGTCATCTAAGTAAGTAAATAAGTAAGAAAGTAAATATACCAAATCATTCACCCCAAATAATTTGCATTGTTTTAGATCTTTAAATTTTATTGTCAACACCAATCCCAAGTCCAGGCCAGAAAATGCATTGGCGCTTCTGAAAGATCATAGTCTTAACTCTAGGAGGCCTCTGGTCCTCTAAGAATCCAAATTCCCTGTACTTCATCCGTTAAACGTACATCAAAGTACGTATTTGGGTTGTTGTGAAATATGTTTAAGTGCTTATAGTTGCCCTTGTAGGTATGTAGGTTTTATTTTCCTGAGATTTAAGATCCAAAACGTGGTACGCCTGGGGTTATATCTATCTATCATACATACAAGCTTGAGAAACTTAAAGGACTAATTTTGTTTTCCGTGCCAAATGTAGGACGCATGTTTGAAGTTTCCGTCTACCTTTTTGTTTTCTCAGATTTAAGAAATGAAGTAGTAAGGTTAGGTAATAAGGAATATGCTAGTCCCTAAAGGACACGGAGGCCTATTGATCTGTTGTGATTCTCTGAGCCAGCCAGAGCTTTAAATAAATCTAATGAGACCTCTCAATTTTGCTTGGATGACATCCTCAAGTTCTGTACCACAGATGTTTGACGCTGCGTATTTGAAAGTTGGAGCACAGCAAGTTTGTGATAGTATCTGTTTCTTCATCATTCCAACAGCTTCTACAATGATCTTGAGAAAAGCCTTTTATTCTGCTGCCCATCCTGCGAATGAGACAGTGACCAGTTAGGATACCTGTAGCGATACGGACGTACTTTTTGTTGAGTCCGCGGAGGGTACGTGTTCTCCCGCTGTCCAGGTTTGGCCAAATGGAGCGTGAAATGATATAGTCACTCTTGGAGATCCATGCTTTGTTAGTTCGTTCTATGGCTATAAGTTCCATTTTGCGTTACAGTGTTTCAATTTGTATATTCATGTCATTGTGTGTGTTTTTCCTTTGTAGAAAGGCAACCAACTTTGGTTAAATTCGCTTTCCCATTCCCTTGTTTTGTGTTTTCCATTTTGCAAGTAATGTAAATAATCAATAAATTAAACTACATAGTATATGTGGGGAACTCTACTAATAATAATTTTGCAATCCTTTAAACTACTCACAAATACACTGTCAGTGAATAATCAACACTTGTTCAAGCCCGTACAGAGGACGTGAATGGTTGGTTAGGTTTAATTTTGCTGATATGCCAGGAATTTATATGGACGTATAGTTCACTATGTGTGTAATATATGACATGTGACGTTTATGTGTAAAATATGAGGGGAATTGACATTGTTGAAAGTTCACATGTATTTACAGACAGACAGTTCAAGCCCAAGCCCGATGCTCCAATAGTTTGGTAATCTTAGGAAGAACTTTTCCTATTTGGCTTATACATACCTATATTGATCTAGGATTCTCTCCAGTGTTTTTAACAGAAACGATTAGAGACTAATGGGTCTGTATTTCTTAGCAGAGGAGTAGGTAGGCCTTCCTGCTTTGGGAATGAAAACTACTTTTACTGCTTTCCAGTTGTTTTGGACGTACCCTAGCTTGAGATAACCGATGTTTTTAATTGTGTGATGTATGGAAGAGTGTGCTGTAACATGGTCGGGATTACATCGTCTGTTCATATTATTCTATTCTCTGTGATACCAGTTAATACCTGTTAGGAAACATCCTGAATGAATGAGTGAATGAATGCATTTTTTATTTCAGAAATAATTACGATACTTTTACATGTATTATCTGCAAAGCCAAGTGTCTTACCTGCAGAAAAATGATCATTTAAGTATTTAAGTTCAAAATACAATTCATTTTTTTCACGAGTAAATAAGTTTAACAGAAACAAGAATTTTACATTATTTCATTTTGAAACTTAACAATAATTCATTGAAGAGATTGGTTTAAAAACATTTGTTTAACATTTTTTAAAAATATTTTTTCGGAAGGTTATCTAAATTCATTGGAACCTCATTGAATGTTGCCGGAACAGATACTGCATATTCCGTTTGACCATATTCGTTCCAATATCGTACTGTTATTTCTGAAGATTGACAATATCTCCATTTTGTACACTTTCTCTATTGTTAGAAACTGCCTGTTTATTCGACTTAATTTGAGTATTATTTTTTGAATGCTTGCGTGAAAGGAGTTTAACCTTTGGAGCTGTGGCGTTCTACCCAATGCCAGAATGCCATACCTTAAGTGAGACTCCACAAGACTAAAAAGGCATTGTTGTAGAACATCTGGTGGACATCGACAGCTTAGATGGAAAAGAGCAAATGCAGACTTTCTGAGTTTTTTAATAAGTGCCCTTATATTGTAGCTCCATTTGAAGTTGGATTGTTAATTGTTGAAAACTCTTGTTTATGAACTTTGTCAAAACTGGAGAACTTCAGCGTTATCTTTATAGTCTTTGGGTCGTATTTCATCTTTTCCTGCTGATTTATTGGCATTAAGTAATTGGAGAATATTTTGCACTTTCCCAACACTAATAACAGCCCTACAGCCCTGAAAGTGAGTTTCCATAAGAAGAAATATTGACTCATAACAATTCTCTGTCCAGACTTCTCTTTTTTTCAGGTATTTTTTTTTCTAAAGGATCTTTGGATAGGACTTTCTTTTACCTAGCTGATTCGTATGTACTTTTTATTGCTTCGCAAAACGAGTCCAAGTTTGTTTCTTGGCCATTCTTACGTTTCTATTATGGTTTGCAGTTACACGGCCTATGTCATAATTCTATAGTGAGAAGAATTCCTTAGTAGGTACTTTCCAGTTACTGACATATGTTTGAGCATACATGTTTGCGATTGTTAAGTCGAGAATTTCTTCACTGTTTTTCGTATGAAAAGTGGGGCGATTTACCCTGTTAATGGGAAGAAATAATAAATTCAGATATTAACCCACCTCTAGCGTTAATGTCTGTGCGTGCCCATTGAATTTGATGTGCATTGGCATCGCAGCCGATTACTAAACCAGCCTTTCTTGATTCGGCGTATGTCATAAGTTCACGAATGGTAAAGGGTCATTGACTTGGTGTGGCATGTAAGCTGAGGTTAGGATGGTATTTTTCACCTTTTTCATGTTCTCCAACACTGTATCTAAATAAAAAGAGCATGTTAAGTTATTTTTGGTATAGAAAACAGCTTTTGATTTTACTTTTAATTTTACGTTATTTTTGATTTTTGATTCTTCTACATTGTTTGCAAGAATTCAAGGTTCTTGGATTAAAGCCACGTCAATGTTTGCATCGGACATGTAGAGCATCAAATCCAAAGTTGCTGCTGTACAGTGGGGAAGATCACAGCACCACTGCATATCCGGCCTGTCTACGGAAAATAGCAGTTCTTTTCCTGCATTGCTATGGCTTTTCTAGAGTTTAAGTAAGTTGGTTATATTTATTCTTTGGGGAAAATAACAAAGTAACTAACAGCACCACACTACTATCCACGTTAGCGTCATTTGTTTTTTTTTATGATTTTATTCCTTTTTTCCTGCAATTCAGTTCCATATTTTACCATCAAACGTACCTTGTTCTTGAAAATAGTACGCCCTAAAATACAAAAATAAACATGTCATTTGTTCTACGTACATTGTTCAATATCCATATTTACTTCATTGTAAATTTTGGACAAAGAAAAAACATCAACGTAAAATATGTGGCCAATCTTTGTGCTCATGGCTCACATGCCCTTAGAGTGAGTACGGAATTGATCATCTCACCATCGGTGAGTTATGACAAACTTATAAGTTTTAATTTTACTTAAGAAAAGAGTAGGAACCATAGGTTCCCTCTCACTTTACACAAAATGACAAGACAGGCCAACACGCCGGTTACATTTCTTTTCTAAGTTACCATACATTTTCTTTATTTTCTAGTCAATAACTCAAAACAATGCAACTGTTTCTTGGGCAATGAATCAAACTGCTGAAGAAGTTGAAGTTATATATCGTGAAGCTAAATATAGTAAGGGGGAGCAAAGCGAACTGGATGACCACATTTGCACTAGGTAAGCGGATATTTAAATACAAAGGAAAGAATAATACTTTATTACGATATTTTTTATTTTTAGAATCAATTGGGAACGAGAACTTCACTTCACAACAGAAATCCCACATAATGAAAGTCATTACATATACAACATTACGGACTTGTTACCCAACACTGAGTACGAAATTCTGGTTAAGACCTTTCAAGCAAAAGATGACTACTCAGCTCGGTCTCCAATACAACGATTTACCACTGTAATGGACTACCCAACAGCCCCAAAGCTTAGTACATTGAAGAAAACGGCCAATTCTATCACGCTCACGTGGAATCTTCGCAACGAAATAAAGGAGAAGGTGGACTATTATATTCTAGAGACAATTGAAGAACGTGTAGACTTGGAAGGCCTCGACACCAGAGACTATTGTAAGCGACCGCGTATGATAAATAGAGAAAGTTCAATCATAGACTATGATGATTGCTGCTTACGAATGGAACAAGAGATTGAAGATGATCTATTCAGGCAGGGCATAGAAGAGATGTTCCCTTGTAGAGTCTCATCTAAAGAAGGCTGCCCCGATATACCCGCAAACAGTCTTAAAGGCAACATTACAAAAATTGATGCCAGCGCGCAAACTTATATAGTCAACGACCTACGACATTATACCTTGCACACTTTTTCCATATATGGCTGCAATGAAATCGGGTGTGGGACCTACTTCCTGTACAGTGAGAGAACGGAGTTTATCGAGGTAGCCGATGAAATCACGAAAGTTGAAGCTTGTAGGATCCCCAATACCAACGAATACCATTTGGTGTTCGAAGAACCAAAGAATCCTAATGGAGCTATCCTTTCCTATTTAGTTCACTTCCAAAAGAGACAAGATCAGGAGTCGTCCGATTTGCATACAAGTCAACTGAGTTGTGTGACGCGAAAGCAGCATGAAATTAACAATTACCGTTATGTGACGACGTTGAACTATACGTTTGAACAAACGGCTGTAAGAACTACTTCGCTAGCGGGTAGCGCTCTAAGCAAATGGTTTGATATTGGGATCTGCAAACCATCAGACTTTGAGTCAGATGATGAACGTGCACCGGAAAGAGGAATTGGTGCCATGGGAGTTTTCTTAATTTGTATTGTGATCTGTGCAGTTGTAGCAGTGATTTGGGTGAGCATAAGAAGGGGATGGTGGAGACGAATCGATTTCAGCGCATGGCGAAGGGGGGCGCGACGAGTCGCTGGTGCTATGCGATTAGAAGACCGTCAAATTCTAGTAGCAACATTTGATGCTAGGGCTACTCATAATACTGACGATTAGTGATTTTTTAAAGATTCCTAAGATATTTTTTAATGGATGCATAAAAACATACATATAATTTTTTTTATATTATAAATAATAAGTTTCTATTTACATCTAAATGTCAATAAAGTTGTAATATCGTACATGTATTTGTGGGTGTTTGAGATAAAGATTCTAGATTCGTAATATTGTGTTGAAATAGTAACGGGAGAGCTACTTACAAAACAATGGATTGACCTTTGACTATTCGTTTTGCATAATGTCGATTTCCTTACGTTTGAGAAACAAATAATGACCAGTTCTTTTACTTGCCCTACTGACCATGAAAAATTCTCTGACCTAATCATCCCTCCCCCTTGTTTCGTGCAGGATCCATTTTTCGTCGTAGCTGAGAACTCGATTCAAAAAAAGATCCAAGATTGTCTTTCCCGATGGCTTTAATTTGAAATCATAAGGATTCAGTTGAGACTTTCAAACAGTCATAGCTGAATTTTTTTCAACAGCTGTCACAATTGTTCTTCATTATCAAGGTCTTGTCTGTTCTGATCCCTCACTACAAAATAAAAGCACAGCAATAGCTATAGTATTCCTTGCGTTTTGGTTTTTTGGTTTTGTTACTTATCATTTTTAAGTTAAATAGTAACGACTATTTCGATTAAATATGTTCGCTTCCGGTTCTGAAATTGAATTCGCCGCATATTATTTACCCAAATCTAAATAATTCAGCGCCATCTGGCACTCAACTGGTAAATGCATTCACTTTTGACAGTAAAAATCAAACAGCTGTTACTATGATACCTGTTACAAGGGGAAACAACAAATTTTCCGCCTGCTAAGGGTGTTTTCCTATTCCCGCTGGCGCAGTACATTTTCCTATCATTTTCATGGAAACACAAATCAGTCAATTTGTTTACATAATCAAAATAGAATTACTCCATTTTTAAAAGTCTAAAATAATTCGCAATTAAAGTGTGTAACGACAAAATTTCCAAAGAAAACGTGCCAAACAAAATGGAAAAAAGCACAACCAACTCGAAGAAACCCATTCAACCATCAGTAGGAGGCCGAAAAAAATCTGGACCCAAGTTTGAATTGTCCGAAGAGCAAAAGGCCGACATCAAGGAAGCCTTCGACTTGTTCGATACTGAATCCACTGGGTACATTGAAGTGAAAGAGCTGAAAGTAGCTATTCGGGCTTTGGGTTTCGAGCCCAAGAAGGAGGAAATCAAACGCATGATTGCAGAAATCGATAAAGATGGCAGTGGGAAACTGTCGTTTGCTGACTTTCTTCAGTTGATGACCATGAAAATGGCGGAGAAAGACACCAAGGAGGAGATTCTTAAGGCGTTCCGTTTGTTTGATGACGACGATACGGGGAAGATTTCCTTCAAGAATCTAAAAAGAGTTGCCCGTGAACTGGGCGAGAATCTCACCGATGAAGAGCTACGCGAAATGATTGATGAAGCCGATTTAGACAATGATGGAGAGGTCAGTCAGGAAGAGTTCTTAAGGATAATGAAGAAGACAAGTTTATATTAAGTAGTTGGGTAACAATAGGAGGCAATATAAAATAAATGTTTAAAAGCTGTTGCCGATGACAACTGAAGGCTATGATCTCTCAACATAATTGTTGTTCAAAGTATTTTTGTAACGCTGTCGTTTGATGTTATGATTTTTGTAATTTTGTGTCAAAAATGCATTTATCTTTTAGTTTGAAGAAATATCTTATTTTGTATAACGTATGCACTTTTTTATGCTTAACAAGGAAATACACAGATAAATTCACAAGCAGTATTTGTTTTTAAAGACTTTTAATAGAAATTAAATTTTCTGACACCTGGTACTGCTAAAAGGATGGTATGTACATATGTATATACCTTCACACAAAATAAACTGTTTTAACTGGTAAGAGATGAAGAGTTCCTCAGGATTGTGCCATCTACCAAAAAAGTAGTCAAAAGGGCACAGCCTGGAGAATAAGCCGCATGGGGTAGCACTTCACAGCGAAGTGAGGTTCAAAATTGTAGTAAAGGAAGATCACTTTAAGCTGTCTTGTCTCATATTCTGGCAATGCTCGACTCAAGCGGATTATTTGTTGTTATTATAAATCCCCTGTGAGTGTTTGACAAGGTTTCAGTTTCTCATAACATACCATTGCCTTCTGGTCCCACTAAGTACAGGAAATAGCCATGTATATTTCGTTTTGGCTTCAATGCTTCATCTTGATGGTTGAAATAATTTTTAGGCGTTTGGGCATTTTGGCCCAGTCACAGTTCGATGCACACAACCCTTTCATTTTTGTCTTTTTTGGAGATAGTTTTTCGCCTTTCATGTATCTTTTTTCAGCACAAATGGCACCCATCTTCTCTCCGTGTATACATATGTAGGTTACTTTCCAATGGCTTTTACACGCTGGGAAATGGCTGCTTGCAGTTTTTTTTGCTGAACTGGGCGTCTGTTTAACATTCGTATCAAAATGACTAAGTCTGAATCGTCGAAACCAATCCCTGCAAGTTGTATCCGAAACATCAACAACTATTCTATGAGATTAAGAATCAGTTTTCTTCAAATTGAAATAAGAAGCTAGCTAAAGCAGCCCTCTTTATTTTTGCGGTATATCATGGCTAAAATTTATTTGAATTGCGAAAACTTGTTTACGTGTCTGACATGGAAAGGATATTCTCGAAATACGTTGTCAGTAGATCATATAAGCTTAAAGGCAAAGCCTTTAGAGCAGATCTTTTTTTCTTTAAGAGCTTTCTTAATTACGTCGGTGTTTCTATGCACCTGATTAATGGTTTAATGGTTGAATGCTGGCTTCTGAACCCACTGGTGGTTAGGGATATGATTTTATCCGTCAATAACCGGCGGTATGCGATTAAGTAGTATCCCTTTAAAAATGGTGATACAATTGTGTGAAGTGAAGTCAGTTTATAAGACTTTTTGTTACATGGCAATTTTCTTGATATGGCACCATTATGACTTTGGCAACTTTCCAGTGACTCGGAACGTATTCTAATCTTGGTTAATGCTTTTTTAGGCAACATGTTACATTTTAAGGACTTTTTTGCATTTACTTTATTTCATTTTGTTAGAATTTTTTCAATTGTTAAGATTTCAAGATAAATATCTGCTGCACGGTTTTAAAAGATTCAATAGTCTGTTAAGCAGCTTGCATAAGTTACGTTGTGTAGAATTTTATTATTAAATTGTGTGTTATTCTACGCGACATGATGAACAATTTCAACAAAGAAGTCGACTTTGAGTTCATATGGCTCACTCAATTCGACGTTTTCTTCTTAATTATCTGTAAAGATTCTTATTTTTTGACACGTTTCCTCTTTTACCTTATTCCATTTTGTAGTGTTATAGTTTCGGGAAACGCCTCATGTCCGCTTTCCAAAGCTTGACGAGTTTTCTTCCGTCAATTTTCCTTGAGTGTTTTTTTACCAGAACCCGATGGCTTCTCTTTAGTTGCTGCTACTTTTCCGCACTTGCCAGGTTTGGGTGTTCATTTTGTGACCTTGGGAATTTATCTCGTCTCTTTTGCAGCTCCGTTTTGGGGTCACCAGTTTTGATTGTTCGATGCAATAGAAAGAATAATGGAGGAAGGAAAGTGGTTCTAAGAAAATTGAAACGCGGATATTAAAATTCTGAAAATTTTTAATCCAGACTTTGTTATTATCTAGTGCACTTTTTTTGTTGGTTGCGTCATGGATGTGTAATCTTCATAGATACTTATAGCCTGAGTTCTATTAGCATGCACGATTCGGAAATCTGAGTAATCGATGCCAGGAGTACGCCTACGTATTAAATACACAGCCCACAAACTTCAAACTACTCTCCCAGCAGGACAGAAGCTAGGTATTACTTCGCGAAGCTGGTTAGTATTTTATGCTCTATTGTCTCTATTTGTCTCCTTGACCCATCTTAGTGCTTCCTATCTACGCAGTTCAATCTGCACCGCCGTTATAACGGAACAGATCTCCAACAAGTTCTTGAACTCATCATGAGATCTATTAGGGGCTCCGGTCTACGTAGATTTGCTATGCCACTTGTGAAAAGTCTGCACTGGAACATAACGTGATCTGCGTCTTCCTCCTCTTCTGGGCATGCTGGGCAAAAGGGCGAGCTATCATGCCCAAATCTGTGGAGATAATTTCGATAACAACCATGCCCAGACAGGAACTGCGTAAGATGTTAATTCTAACCCCCGTGCATTCTTTTTGTCTAAGTTTCAATGTTGGAAATCAACTGGTAGGTCCATCTACCTTCGGTGGTGTTGTCCCATCTGGCTTGCCAAAGTGCTGCATATGTTGCCCTTTCTTCCTTCTTTACCCCTGGTAAGTCTGGTATCTTGTCTGTTCGCGATAAGCCTTATGTAAACCCTTTGCATTTCACTGGCGAGAATGTCAATAGTTACTATTACAGCTATAACACAGGTTGCTTCGTTCGAAATTGTTGTGATTGCTCAAAGCCTGTACGCCGACGAAATTTTCCTCCTTATTTACTTTGTTAAGAGTGCAGGCGGACACTATCTCGTGCATATGCTTGGCCACAGTCACCACGGCGATATTGTCAGCGAAGCCGATCAGCTTATCTCCTTGCGATAGTGTTAGGCGCAAAACACCGTCGTACATGATATTCCAAAGAAGTGGTCCTAGGATTGATCCCTGCGGAACTCCCATGGTTTTATTGTAGTACTTAACGCCCTCGTCCATGTGATATCCTAGCCTCATGTCAGTAAAGTAGTCCGTGACTATCTTTAATAAATACTCTGGTGCATTCATTCTGGCCAGTGATCTGAAAATGCATGTCCAGTTGGCAGACTTAAAAGCTTTTTGAACGTTTAGCGTTAATACTGTTAATACTGTAGTATTCCTTTGTGCCTCCTCTCCATCTCCTCCCTTGTATTGCTTCGGCTGCTGTATCTACTACCGTCTTTATGGTATCGACGGTAGAAGCCATTCTTAGCTTCTTAGACTGCTGCTAGCAGTCTGCTTTATATGATGCGTTCTACGATTTTTCCCAGTATGTCTACCAGGCATATTGGTAGTTACGATAAAGGGTCTTCGGGTGGTTTATTTCCTTAAGGTAACAACACCAGATGCTGGAGTTTCCATGGTTCAGGGAAGTTCCTTCCTCAAGGCAACTTTCCATTGTTGCTATAGAAAGGCTGCTTTGACAGCCACATCAGGTCAGGTCCTTGCTTTGTTGTTACCTATTTTCCTGCATGCTTCGTATAGTTCATCAGTTTTGATTTCCGGTATATGTTGCGTTTTTTGGTTAGTCTATGGGGGAATAAATGTTCAGCATTGTCGGACAGGATATTTGAAGGGACTTACTACTCTTAAGTTTCTTTGTCACTATCCTATACGCCACACCCCAGGGATCAAGATCTGCTTCGTAACATAGTTGTTTGAAGCAACTTGCCTTACTCTCCTTGATGGCCTTTTACAGATAGCGTCTCGTCAGTCTAAACGTAGATAAACGTTTCCGGAACTCCGGCCTACTACTGCCCTTGAACGTTGCGATCTGCGTCGGGCCCGAAGGCAGTTTGCTCTCAGTGCTCTGATTTCGTCATTTCTCCAGTATCAAGGTCCACCCGTTTTATTCCCTGTTCTAATGGGCATAGTTGCATCACACGCCATGGTGATTGATTGGGTCAGATGATGTGATAGATTCTGCCGATCCGTAACTACTTGAAAGGTCGATGTCCATCATTTCTTCGAAAGCGCATTTGTTGAAGGATGCTTCTTATCCTTTCGGTCCTGTTAGTTTGGGACGCTGACTGGGCTTCTCGTTGTCCACGTTGAATATTATCGCCTGGTGGTCTTACCTATGGTCGCCCATGGCTTACCCGTCATTTTGTTTATGAAGGTGATATCTTTGATGGACCCCTTGCCTGCTTTACGAAACGTGTTTTCTGCGCCGTTGTTGGCTGGACTAATGTTAAGTGATGCGAATGCTTCGAGAAGGAGCTGCCTCTTGTGTCCGTAGTCCCGCTGCAGTATTCTAGATGTTAAGAAGTAATTGTCGAACTCCCGATTTTTTGCAGAGCGTGGTGTCCACAGGTCCATATCGCTGCTTTTTTGGAGTTGTCACCTAGTCAGCTACAACAATCCCAGGATTTGTACGGTTCGCTGATAAGGGCAATATCGATTATTTTTTCTCGTCATTTTGGGCCAACAGATCCTGTGCGGCCGCACAATGCATAAGATTTATCTGTATACCATTCATCATTTTTTGCTACTTAGGTCTTTCCGAAATACCGGAAATCTGGTACTACCTTAAATTTCCAGCGTTCTTGGGGTAGATCGTTTTGCACCAAAAACATATTGGGTCCTTTGTACAGTTCTTGGCTATGTAACGCTTGCGCTTTCTGCATGCGTGCCACTGTAGGCCTTCCTTCGGCTCATAACATCCGTTTCGCATACCTCGTTCAGTTTGAACTGGCATTTAATCGCTTCGCAGTTATATGTTTTTTATCATAACCTCGTCGATATCCTTTACTTCTACGGTGGTTCGGTGTGTTAGCGTACGGACCTCCACATCCGCGCCGAGAGTTTCGGTTATTATTCCTCTGAATTGCTCTGCTTTTCCACCGGTTTCATTTAACTGGAATAACAGGTTTCCTTTCTGCGTTCGTCTGACCTCCTTAACGGATTTAACGAGATTGCATAACTTGGGATCCGACTTAATCCTGCGGAGTATTTCCGCGGAATACAGTTCGCCCTTTGTTGCCACCACAATAGCATCAGGTCGTGTTTTTTCATTGATGCGCATACTTTTCCTTATAGGGTCCTTATTTTTTTCTTCTGAACTTTTGACTGAGTCTTGTTGACATCGATTCATGTCTGTTCGAGGTTGCTTGTGGTCTGTTTAGCTTTAGCTGTCCCGGCAGTCTTTTTGAACTTGATTTTATCGCCGCTTTCTGATATTTTCCCGCTCTATGGGCCTGCTTTTTTCCGGGGTAACTTAATCCGCTTATTTGGGGGCAGTTCATGTTGGCACTTGGAACTAGAGGTTTCTCCGATGGGTTATGGGCCTCTTTTACTAGCTTATTCTCCTCGTTAGCTGGAAAAAACGTGATCAGCGTCTTTTGACAAAAATTGGCTGCCCTCAGGAGTTTTCAGGTTTCCAGGCGGAAAAATCATGATTATGAAATAAGTTGCATTGTACCATTAATATGATTTTTCGATTCTATATATGTACATATATGTATGTGCATGCGAAGTAAAAACACTTGTGGCGTTTTAGATTAGGCAAGCAGAAGGCTTCTTTTTGTCCTCCGGAGCAAAAAATGTGCCTTAGAACTTTTTCCCCTCATTTTTTCAGAATTACAATTTTGCTTCTAAACGTATAATAGTATTATGTGACAAACTAGATTTCTGTTTCCGTTTCTGTTTCTGTTTCCAGCTGTGTTTGGCCAATTTATTATTTTGAGTGTTCACATTGATTCGCAAGCAAATTTATTTAATAAATAAAAGTCCAAAAAAAGTTTATAGTGTAACATTGTAATCAAAATCGGGGTAAAAAAAGCCATCTGCCTGTCCAAACAAAAATGCCATAAGTGTGTTGTGAAAAATTAAAATAAGGGCGTGCGTCAAAAAGTGAAAATGGAAGTGTACCAGGTGTACCCGTATAAAGTCAGCGTTTTTTTGTGAAAATAAAACATTAATTTTTAATGGGAGAGTAAAAGACTTTTTTTTTCAAAGTATTGGCCATTGCTAGCTACACATTTTTCCCATCTTTCAGGCAATTTATGGTTTCCACGCCGATAAAACTGTTCGTTTTTTGAAGCAAACTTAAGAGTCACCCAATTTTCGACTATCTCATAGGATTCGAAGTGCTGCTCAGCTAATGCGTGTCCCATAGATGAAAACAAATGGTCGTCGGAAGGAGCCAAGTCTGGTGAACACGGTGGGTGGGGTAGCTACTCCCATTCAAGTGCTTTGGTTGTATCCTGAACCAGTTTTGTATTGTCATGGAGCAAAATTACCCTGCCGTGTCTTCTGGCCCATTCTGGTCGTTTTTCGATCAATGCATGGTTCAAATTGATCATTTGTTGTCGGTAGCAATCCGAATTGACGGTTTCACCAGGTTTTAGGAGCTCGTGGTGCACCACACTTTTCTGGTCCCACCAGACACACAGCATTATCTTCTTGCAGAATTGATCTGGTTTTGCAGTCAAAGTTAATAGTTGTCCCATAATAACCCATGATTTTTTCCGTTTAGGATTCTGAAAGTAAATACATTTTTCATCGCCAGTAACAATTCGATGCAAAACTGATTTTTTGTCGTGTCTATGAAGCAAAATTTCACAAGTGGTTTTTCGGTTTTCCATCCGTATTTCATTCAATTCATGAGACACCCAGACATTTGAATCTTTCCCATATCTTTTAAACGGTCAGAAATTGTATGTTGTGCAACATTAAACATTTCCGTCATTTGTTTTTTGACTCAAAGTGTCATCTTAATCCAATATTGTTTGCAATTCGGCGTCTTCAAACTTTTTGGTGGTCTTTCACGTTCTTCATTTCTCACATCAAAATCGTTATCTCTGAACCGTTGAAACCATCTTTTGCATGTTGCTTCTGATAGAGCACGATCACCATATTCCTCGATAAGCATTGGATGCGACTCCGACTTTCCGCATATCATCATTTTCTGGTACAAAATTCGACTTCTTTAACACGATGAAAAAATATGATGTTGTTTGCTCAATGACTTGATGTATCCTAAATATGTTTGACAGGTGTCATAGCAACTAAACAAAAAAAAAAAAAAAGGCCGTTCACAATAAATGTTCGCTATCGAGACATTTGTATCTTGACGCTCACTTCATACCGGTGTACCTGATAAGTTGTTTAAATTAAAACTATTTTTAAAAGTCTACGAAAATGATTATTTTACTTAAAAACGTTACTTTATTTATAAAGAGTAATTAAGTAATAGCTGTTTGTTTTTTTTAACAACGTCCGTTTAAAGGGACTCCATGCTGTTCGGTCATTTTGAAGAATTGGAAGCTGAAGAGGCGTTTTCAGTAATAAATCTTTATGTATGTTTTTCCTCCTGATAAGAATTCTGATAACAGCGATGAAGAGCATGAGGGTAATGTTTACCATTTGTGACCAGCAATGTTCAGAACTTTTGGGTAAATTCAAACTGTTCAGCGACATGATGGAAGTGGCGATGAGTCTTCATGTTTTGATGAAAGTGATAATAAACCTTTTTCAAAAAAACTTAAGACTGATTGTGGAATATTGTATTGAAACAAAATTTGTCGCCCGTCGGTTTCTTAAAATTTTTCTTTCATGACAATCTTTTGAAATCAATACTGGTACAGGCTAACTTATATGTTGCACAAAAAAATAAGCCGTTAGATGTATCTTTGAATGAATGAATTATTATTTTTTTTTTTTTGGATGCGCTTCTGATGTCTGGCTATGCAAAATATCATAATAAAAGGATATATTGGTCCGACAAAAAAGATGTACCCAAATTATTATCTGACTCAATGCGTCTGAACAGATTTGAGTGCATTTTGAATAACTTTCACTTGAATGACAACACAAGGGTGAACACCGGTTTGATCGGTTTTCTAAATCATTCATTTAGAAAATATGGAGGATTGGATGAGTGACTGTCCATCGATTAGAGTACAATACCCTATAACAGCAAGCACTACGCTAAGCAGCTCATTAGAAGCAAACCAATAAGATTCGGATTTAAGATTTGACTCTTAATCTTAGCAATGTATACATGCTACAATTTGATATACATATGGGCAAGAATGTGGATGGCGAACAACCATAAAAGGAACTGGGTCTTGGTGGTAGGAAGGTAATTAAACTTTTGCACTTTACCAGATTTTTGCTACTGGGACTATACGGGATGAAAGGACTGATAAATATACATTTATCGAAAGAACAGATGAAAATAACACTGGTGCGTTGGAAAGACAACGTTGTAACATTGTGAACTAATTTTGGCAGGGTTAAAATCAAAAATTGTACACGATGGATGAGAGGAAAGGCAAACACAATAATTTATCAACCAAAGGTTTTTTAGTTGCTATTGATATTCATTTTGCTAATATTTTTAGCTATCCTAGGTTTTTGGAAATTATAATAATGGTATGAGAGGCGTTGATAAAATGGATCAACTTGTTACTGTGTACAGAATGAGGATAAGACAAAAGAAATGGTGGTGGCTAATTTTTGCATTTCTACTGGATGTTTCTGTAGCAAATGCCTGTCTTCTCATGAAGAAAGTAAAACCAAGTGATCGTCAGTCAAGAACTTTTTAAGATTTTCGTGGATACATCGCAACCACTCTTCTACAAGAGTGTAACTTTATTAGGTATTGCCCGACAGATATGAGTATCATGATGATGATAACCGCTTAATTATTAAGCTAGAGCTATACTTTGTTTATCATTTATTTCACGTATAGGATCAGTTCATCCGTTTCGTTTTTACGGAGTTTCTTCCTCTAGCTTCTGTGCACCGTTCTTTAATCCTCCGACACAACCATATTAAGAATCGAATATTGAGAATATTAATAATTTTTATTTTATAGATTTATTCAAGATTTTCTTTGGTCGTTTCTGCAATATCCCGTGAGTTTCGTTACTTAAGCCTTTTTCGTTCGTTACCGTTGCATAGGTAACTTTATTCATAGACTTTAGCTTCTGTTTAAGTCCTCCGTAAAGTATTAGAGTCGCCATCTAAATAATGTGCAACCTGGGGTAGTTATGTATACGAGTATCTTTCGTTTTTTCATTACCATATTTAGTATACTCTACTCGGTTTACAGTGTGTGAATTTGAGTTGTTTCTTACGACAGACGTGTCTACTTCTACTCGAAGGGTGCACAAAATATACGTAAATTTCGTTGAAACAATTCGAGTTACAGAATTAATATTTTCAGTTATTTGTGCGCTAGGGGCACGATCGCCCTCGAGAGAGGGCTTTACTACTCAATTGACTTCCATTCCCAAAGAAGCAGCATTAAGCAAGAGTGATTATTCGCACGATTTCCGCGCTGGTGTCATTGTCTAAGCTAATAGTGGAGCAGAGGTATTTAAAGCCTATTAATAACTTAAAGCTGTGGCTGCCTATTGAGTCGTCCCTCATTTTTGACAGCACATACTTTGTTTTTCCTTTGCTTACGCGGGCTAAAAAGTAATCACTTTTCTTCGTACGTCCGGGTTTGTGAATATAGACCAGATCTTCGCCCACACCTTTCAGATCACGTTGTTCTGAAGTTACCTAGCTACGAATTAGAGCCATTATTCTTCTCTCACCGCTCTCTTGTGTAGCTTGCCAAACTCTTCCACAATATGATTCGTGTGGCATCGACATTCTGGACAGACAACACCCGAAGGACGGTGTGTTGAGATCTTCGCTGCGGAAAACAACTTGATCCAACTTGTAAATGAGCCGACACGTGTACCAAACGCTGATAGTCATACCGTCAACACCATTTTTTAACGTCTTACCCTGTTAAATACTCGTACAAGGTCAATATGCGATCCCCTCTAGGCTCGTCGGATCACTGTGCCATATCAGCTAATATCTCGTACATCGACCACACAGTTAGAGAAAAGATTCCTAAAAAAACCGTGTGGCAATATGAGAAAGTTAATTGGAGCGGACTTAACAGCTTCTTTAGAAAATTTAACTGGTCATTATGTTTCCTTGATAAAGAAAACCTCTTTGCCGTTTTTGCTTCAATTGCCGTAAACGTTATCAATGTCAGCTCTTTGTGTTCTTCTTATAATGTCAATGTTGTCTACATATGCGAGTAACTGAGAGAACCTCTGAAAGATGGTGTCTGGATTGTTAACGATCTGGCAGCATCCAGGGGCGAATATAAATCGGATGAATACAGCGTGATAGAGAAGGGAAAATACGACAAAATAGAGAAGAAAGGTGGTTGAGGTTCGGCAGTAAAAGAGATCGGATCACGAATTAATAAAGGGTAATTTGAGTCATTATCTGAATTTCAAAAAATTGTATTATTTTATTAGTAGTTTAGTTTGCATATGGTACATTAAATATTTGTAACCTTTTAATATTTGGGACCAAGCATATATATCTATAAATAAAAAGTGTCCAACAATTCACGAAAAATTTAAATTTTGCGGCAATTGTGTGGTCAAGTCTTGCTGTTCGCATTTTTTGCCTTCAGCGATGAGGCTCAAATGCATCCCACAACGTGTTACTGTGTGGTGTGGATTTTGGGCTGAAGGCATCATCGAACCATTTTTCTTTGAAAATGTAGCTTGTCAAGCCTAAGTAGTTAAAGGTACTCGTTATCGTGACATGATAATATATAATACAATACGTTTTTTGTGCCTAAATTTCAAGATATGGATGTGGACGACATCAATTCAATTATTGCATGAGACATTTCCTGGTCATGTTATTTTTCGTTTTGGCAATCAGAATTTTCCGTCCAGATCATTTTATTTAACGCCGTTGGACTTTTTTTTTTGGGATAGTTTGAAGTCAACGGCTTATGCCAATAAGACATCAATGAAATTCAGCCACATTTATGTAGAACTGTCATGAAAAATTTCGACAGAAGAGTAGTTGTGTGTCAACAAAACCGTGGAGGCCCGATATTCTATTCCATACATGCTCTATATTTTATGCTATATTTTTTATGAGTTAAAAAAAATTTAAAAGTTTTAATTAAAAAACAGTTTTTTTTATAAAAATTACTTCTGTTGCAAATTTTGGGACACCCTTTATATATCTCTAACAAGAGAGTTAAGCACAATTCTTTTAAGAACAATGTTAGAAAAAACAACGCGTTGCATTCTTGAGGTCTTTTTCTGACATTTCCTACCTTGACAAAGCAGCATGCACATTGTTTCGTCATCCTTCATAGTCGAATGAGCTTAGTGAAAAAGAGGTGGCTTGTATCGATTTAAAACTCTTTGGTTTTTTCAAGATCTGCTGTAATGTGAAAATTTAATTCATGGTGGACTTTTTTGGCCTGAAACTACCCTTATAAGGCCCGGTCAGACAGGATTTTACATGCGATGTTGAGAAGACTTCTTCCCATGTAGTTAGCGCCGTTCAGGGGATCTCCTGCTGAGGTTTATTCTTCTGGCATATAGTACTTTTGTCTACCGAAATTTGGAAATGAATTGATGTATGCTCCATAGCTCGGCAGTCAATGCATATATATAGCTTGGAAATCGCTGTCCTGACTTGGTCAGATAGGAGGAAATGTTATCTGTCATCGTTCAAGTTAATTGGTTCATTCCCTCTGACGGTGGGATGTTGTTCATCATCACCGTTTAAAACTCTGTAGAAATAATCTCTCCACGTTTACAGCACCTGCTGTGGTTCTACTATGAGATTTCCTGCTCAATCTTTGCAGATTTCTGTTCAGGCTTTATAGCTTTTACATGTTTCAATTTCATGGTAATCCTGATAAAACCTTTTTATAGCCTCGTTCAAGCGCTTTTCTTTCTCTTTCATTTTTCCTCTGAGGAGCTTATGTTCTTCACTTTTCGTTATAGGGCCTGCTTTGTTCATCCCCTGTTTTTTTTTAATTCACCTGTCTGCATTCATTCAGACTTCAGAGACTGACTCTAACAAAGAGCTACATAATTTAATCAAACTGTATCAATTATGTATATGTTATCTTCATAATTGTGCAGATTAGTTAGGTATTACAAGGGGGAAAGATATAAGAACTATTGAAATAATATGCTTTAAAAATAAATTTCCTTTTTTTTTGGAAAAAAAACAAATCGAAGCCACTAACATGACGTTTTTGAACACAAAACAAATAACGATCGTACTTAGATATTTCTGCGCAGTGAATGAGTTCAAAAATGCGGACGTTTATGAACTCACCCTATATCTGCTTTGTAGCAGTCTAGAATCTCTGCAAGTTGTCAGGTGCACGCTGTCTGTTAACTGTCGGAATATTTCACGTGCATATCCGACAATCATTGTGCTTTAATCGTTTGCCAGCATCGTCAACAATGAATCCGTCATAATCAGAGGCTATTAGCTGGTTTATCACATTTTTTAAATCTTACGGAATTGGGTTGCGAGTCTTATGAAAGCGTAGCCCAGTATTATGTATGTTATTGGTCGAGCAGGCACCTGCTATTTTAACCTACGAGACAAACACTACGCTACGAACTTGACTCTTCCACTGCTTATCAATGCGTTTAGAGCGGAGCCAGACGTGCTAGGGAAAGTCCCCATGCAGCCGAGACAGATCGCTTTTGAAGTCTAGTAAAGGCAGCAATAATGTATTTTCGTTAAGGCTTATTCCACCAGACAACCGAAGCCATATTGGCCTAATTGGGTTTATTATAGCCATCTCAGTGAGAGACCCCATGTCTTGGCGATAGTGCCTTAGAGGCTTTTGACGTAGGTTAGGTTAGTTTGTGGGAAAGATAAGATATCTAGAGCCAAGTCTACTCTATTTCTCATAACACTTAGGTCTACGTAGACCCATTATTTTTCCCAGATGGGGAATTGGAAGGGGATGGGGATTTGATTGTGGTTCCTAGTTCTGGTTTCCGCTTTACGCCTCACCTTGGTTGTCGTTTTGACTCTGAATAAGTCTTAGCCATCCTATTGCATTCGCGAATTTGAAAAGATATGTAAGTGGGGGAGCACATAGTTCTGAGAGGTCATAAAGTAATAGTTTCCTTAAGCTCTTTGCCTCAAATAACTTAGGCTGGCATAAAAAGTGGAGGGTACACTCCCTTTAGCATTTGCCCCTACAGCCTCTGCAGAGGTCGTCGTCGGTAAGGCGCAACTTTATTGCGTGTGTCCCCAAAAAATTATGGCCTGTGAGCAATCCAACAGCGTATATAGTTCAGCTCTGCTTTTAAAGAGTTCTGGGTTTGCTAAGTATCGGCATTAGTTGTCTTAAGGTCTCGTATCTTAAAGCGCAGACTAGAAGTTTGGCACTTTGATCTGACAGTTACCTCTCTAGGGAAGATCATTTTCGAACTTCCTAGCTCGCATGCTCATTGCCTGTGACTTCTTTGCGTCTAGGACCCAGCATAACGTAACTTTATGCTTAACCAAAAAAGCCTTAGGTTCTTCGTGACACCGCTTCACAAGCCTCGATTTGATTTTGATTGCCGCGATGGTCTTAATGGCTATCAATAGATATACCAAAGTAATATCCTTATAAAATTTTGCCTTTATTGCCACAAGCTTGGCTGCTTATGCTACAGCTAATATCTCAGCCTGGAAGACATTTCTGTAGTCCGGCAGGCTACGTGAGCATCGTAAGTTCAATTAATCGGAGAAGATTCCGTCTCTACCTTTGATTAATCTGTGAAGGTGGATATCGAGTCTGGTTCCTGTCATGTCGTCATGGAGTATTACATAGTCCGTGTTGGAGCACAAATACAGTTCACTTGTAAGTATCGAGACGTGGCATTCCACCCATTAAGCTGGTTCAATCTTAAAGCGCATTTCGCTGCAGATTCTTGCATGTATAGATCTAGGGGATGAAGGCCAAGTATATATATTTTTCAGCTCCGCCCTTGGCTCCGTTCACCTCGTGCCTAAACATGCAACTTTTGCCATTAATCTAAGGTTGTTAGTTTTATTTGTGGATTGCCATCATACTAAACTATCGCAGATTTAGATGGGTCTGACGATAGTTCTCTATTTTCTCCCAAATGGGCAGCTGCAAGCGTAGAAGGCGATCGTTGCTTTTTTTACTCATTCTTCGACATTGAGCTTCCAACTCAGCATACTATCTAGTACGCTATTTTACCTAGGTAATTAGGGTTGCCCCATCGATGGAATAGAATAAGCTCTGCTTTTCGGGTTGATTCGCAGCTTACAGAGCTTATCCCAGTATTCAAGGCTTCTAAGGACATAGTTAGGGTTTCACTGGTCGTGGGGAGGAACTTGCCTGTGGAATGAAAATCCCATCATCCGCGTATACAGTGACTTTTATTCCTCGCTTTTTTTAGATTCAGAGGTATTTCATTAACCACTAGGGCCTAGAGAAGAGGTGATATCAGTCCTTTTTGAGGGGTGCTCCTTGTGGTGACCGTCAATACCGCGTTACGTAGTAAAAGTGTTGTATAGATGTTCCTGTTGTGAAGCATACAGGTTAGCAGGTTCGGTAATGGACGACGAACTCCAGCGTTTCCTGCGTTTCTTGCTTATAGCGAGAAGGTAGACATTGTTGAAGGTTCTTTCGATGTCAAGGAAGACTGCTAATGTGTGCTCTTTGTTGTACAGGCCAGTTTTCGTGCCTTTGCTTTTTGTATAGGCATGCTGAGTTGAGGCTAAGCCTTTTGAATGCAGATAACTTCGAATATGAGTGTAAAACAGTTTTTTTTAAGTTTTTGATGATGTATGAGGTAAGGCTTACGGGCCTGAAGTCTTTTAGATGTATATGGCTTGGCTTAGCTGCCTTGGGAATAAAAACTGCCTTTACTTCCTTCTAGCATTTTGGCACGTATTCATATTTGATGCTATTACTGAATAGCATTTTTAGGAAAGGTATCACAGCCTGCTTCGTTTTTTGAAGTATGATTGGTATGATTCCGTCCAGTCCAGGGGATTTGTAACCAGAAAATTTGTCTATAACCCAGCTTATTTCTTTCAATGCTTCTAGTATCCCCTCTGGGATATCATATTGGCTTGGGAAAAATGTGAAAAGTGGGTTTCTAATAGGAGTTCTAGAGTCTCAGTGTTGCCTTTTGCTTGGCTCCCTTGTGTCTTAAGACAATTTTTTGTCTTTTAAAAGTGAAACGATATTTGGATTGCTAGTAGCAGCCGTTCCCGTATTTCTGTCGTCCCAATATTGTTGTTCAGTTTCAACAAGACCGCAGTCTTTCTATTTTTCCATAAACGTAACCAGTGAGTCGAACTTTATTAAGAATTACTTCCATTTGTGGCTTCCAAGAAGCGAAGTTTTCTTCATTGAAGGGTTGGATGCGGGCTAATATATTTACGCTCATTGTATGTACGAGAAAAAAATTTGGTAAATATTTTCGTCCAAAAAATTTATCAAATACCAAAACCTTGATATTTGATTTGATATTTTAAATAGCCTGGGCTCATTGCCTGTTGAGAAAAATGAGCGATAATACTTTATGATTACTTTGTTTAGATTACCGGGGAAACTAAAACGAAAAGGAAAGAGATATAGGGAAAAGAGAAAAAAATGTTTTGACAATTCGTGAAGTTGACAGAGCTATAAAAGTTAGGGTTGGTTACACATTTACTCTTATACCATCAACAAATTTTCTTTTGCTGAATCCAAAAAAGTCACAAATGCATATATGATAGAAAAAAAAGTTCAGTCTTTACCTTACAATTGGCTCTCTGACGACAAATTAAATACTGTTAAATCAGTTAGGTACCAGTTTAGGATACGTTCGGGTCTCATACTCATACTAATTTTGTTATTCGTTGTGTCTACGGAAACCTTCGTAAGCTGTGGGTAATCGTGGCTTTTACCCTTACCTACGCTGAAAATGTCAACTGGGCCCTAGGTTCATTGTACCAATGTAAGTGGTACAATGTGGGTGGCCGTGTTGTAGTGGTATATGCATAGACTCCTCAAGCAGTGGGTCACGGGTTCGAATCCCGTGCGAGGCAATTCTCTGAAAAAGTCTTTTCATAGAATTTGTATGTAATTATATGAAAATCCCGTTTGTGTCAACTCTGTAATGAAGGCGTAACACTGATGTTGGAGTAGTTGCTGGCTGGGCTAAACGTAACGAACTAACAACTAGCACGTACTAAGACCCACTGGTTGAGGATACACTGGCTCCAGTTTGACAACCACCTCTGGAAAAACACCGAAATCTAATACCCCTGAGTTTCAAACTACTACACCACCCGTCTGCGCCCTGGAGAAAAGCCAGTAAAAGTGTATTCATATCCCCTTAGTGTGCGCGCGGGATTATAAAAAAGTTGCTGGTGTCCTTTAATATTGCGGTGCATTACATCCATAGTCTAAGTAGGTTTAATCAAATTATATCTTGACATTATTAAGGAGTTTACTTGGTTGTTCGCCTCAACTCCAAAAACTGCATGCTTTTCTTATTATTATGAAGGTGGAAATGTACCAAAGTATGGACGAATTCATTCGTGATTTTAAGACGACCGTCAACATGCTACAGGAAATGGAGGCAACGCTCGATTACAAAGATGACCAAGCTGTATTCGATGCCCAAGGCAAGTACCCTTAGGTTGACGTTGTGTACAGAATGCTTCTGGAGGTAAGCGCTAGGAAAAAAGAAGCAAATGGATAACCAAGCACAGCGTTATACAGTAAACGGAAAAATAAGTCAAAAAACTCAGAAACCACAAAAATAGAAGTAGATCCTTCCTATTCAACTGTCGGGTATGCGGGAAAAAAGGTACCATCAAAATAAAAAAAAGCAACAATAGCAAAATCGAGTACCATAGGCTTCACAATAACAAAAGAGTTGCACTTAATATATCTATTGACGATATTAATCTGGTGCCTTGATTTCGGAGTTACATCACACATGTTCTCGATGAGCTCTTTGTTTAAAAGTCTGGAAATGTACAAAAGAAAGTTAAAATTGCACAAATCGGAACCGCAGTATTGCCATCGCACCTGAGCAATCTATTCAGCACAATGTACATAACCAATTTAAATGAAAACCTCATTTAGGTAAGCAGAGTGGCAGGTAACAACCACAAGATCGTATTCGAAGGCAATTATATAGCCCAACCGGTACGTTGTTGATCTCAGCTAACCAAAGGCATGGTTTGTATATCGTTTCTGGAAATAATAGAACCCTAGTCACATAAAAAAATAACAACTCGTTGAGTCTCTAGCAGCAAAGGAGGGGTCACCTAAACATATCACCATTAAAGCACCTCCAGTCAATGGATTCCTAGTGAAGCTTAAAACCGACAAAAGACATTGTGTTCAAGCCACTTGTGCAAAACAGTCGACCCAACCATTTGGTTTGTGTGAAAATAATAGGACAAATAAGAAACTGGAGTTAACCCACTCCGATTTATGCGGTCCCATGAGCATAAGTGAGCCCCTCAGCAAAGTAGTATATTTTATTACGTTCATAGATGAGCATTCCCGACGCATATTTGTATATTTCATGCAAAAAAATAGCGAAGCGTTAAAAAAGTTTAAAATGCAGAAAAACAAACAGGACAACCGATCAAACCGTTGAGAACAGATGATGAAATAGAATATTCGAATTCGAAATTTAAAGAATTTCTGGAACAAAATAGAATTGACGATGAATTGTCTGCACCACACACACCACAACAAAATGGTATAGCAGGGATGGCAAACAGGACTCTACTGGAAAGGGCGAGATGTTTGATGTTGGAGGCAAAACTAACTGATACTTTGTGGACAGAATTGATTTGTACAGCTGCTTTTATCCGCAACAGGCGTCCAACAAAAATAAATGGCCAAATAACCGCAGAGGAGCTGTAGATGGTTAAGAAACCAGACGTGTCATCATTCAAGTACATCGGGACAAAAGGAGTAATCTCGAAGTGGAGATCAGAAACATTTTGAGAGATCAACTAAAGAAGAATCTAACAATAACTCAGTGGATACTGCCAAACAAGTAATAAACAATACTGAACGAGTCTACAACTCTGAAGTTGATCCTGGAACCTGAGACAGCTCGGAATCAATGAAAACCGAGACGATTGGTACAAGGCTATGCAGGACGAGTATGAATCGCTTATTCGGAATCGAATTTGGTTGTTGGTGGACAGGCCAACTGACCGGCAAGTAATTAAATCGAAATGGCTTTTTATAATTATATATATTATCTTGCAGATGGTACAGTAGAGCGGAGGAAAAGCCAGACTAGTAGCAAAAAGGTTTGACCAGATCAGCATAAGGCAAATGGGTTACTTCAAGCAGCCTAATAAAATCTAACAACTTGGATAAAGCCAAACTATCGCGTTAACCGTCAAAGTCAAACTCAATATTAAAAGAAAAATAATCATTAAATGCGAAAACGAGAGAAGTTGATAATACTGCATACTAATCCGACGTTTATTTTATCTGTCCAATTTCAGCAGACTAGACATCTCGTATAGTGCAGCGGAGCTGTTCACGGAGATTCCCGAAAGCAGAGCCACTTCTAGCGCAGTGGCAAAAGTTCTAGTATACTTCTGAAACATCTTACTCGAATACTTAGAATACATGATGGACATACTGATATCTTTGCGACAGCCAAAGCGCCAAAACACGTCACAAATGACCAGTCAAACCAAGGAAGAACCAAACATATCGATGTCCGCTACCACTATGTTCGTGAGGCGATAGCCAAAAAGGTAATCTACATCAACTTCATCGAGTCTGAAAACATAATAGCCGAAGCAGTTGCCAACAACAACACATTACAAACATTTTACCGACATGGGTATGGCCTTTAAGGAATAGTTTTAATTTAATTTAAATGTTAACCTAAATGAGTTATAAGATTTTTTTTTTCCAAAGTATTAACGTAACGTGAGTAATATAGTATGCATAATTGTGAACCTGAGTTTAAATCAAAAAATTGTAATTAACACATATTTTCAAAGCGGAAGGTTGACAATTATGAATTTGAGCAGGGGTGTTGATGGTATAAGATTAAATGTGTAACCAACCTTAGCTCTTATAGCTGTCAACTTCACAAATTGTCAAAACATTTTTATTTCTCTCTTCTCTTTTTTTCTTTTCTTTTCGTTTTTGTATTCCGAAGATTATGAAATTCTAAATAAAGTAATCATAAAATATTATTTAAATCGCTCATTTTTCTCATCACGATTGACGATTGGCAAGATGTTTGCTCTTTCCCATTCGGGAAATGTCGATGTAATCAAACAGTGGTTAAAGATATAAATCAAATGGGAGACGATAAAGCGCGAAATAAGTTATAAAAAACGTGTAGCTATACTGTCTGTATTAGATTTGATTAACAATACCGGTTCGGTAACATCAATCTTTGTATTTACATAAAAATCTAGTAAAGTTGGCACAGAAGCACTTTAATTACTGAGCCAATTTTGAGGAGGAATTAAAGCTCTTGTTACTGAGGTGTTATTTTCGAAAAAGCAATTATTTATTGTAGTTCTACTGCGTCTGTGTGACAGCTTTTAATCTGTTTTCTACAAAAAACAACGATCTTGTGCAAATTACTTCAGAGTTTTCTCGGAGGTAGTTAGGTATTCAGTTTTGAAGCATAGAAATTTTGTTTAGATAGCCTAACACAAAAGTGGCAATATTTCACGCTGCTTGTATTTACTATTCAGTTTATTACGATTCTTTATTGTCTGAATTCATCTGACGTAAGACATAACATTACTGTTATAAATTATGATTCTAATGGCTTTAGTTAGCATATTCGAACAACGATTAAATAGTTCAGATACAATATTGTGGAAGGTTTTAACTTTCTGATTAGGATCTGCAAAAAGCCGACACTGTTCCCATGGGGTATAGTATATGGCATGAGCGAGGTGATTCATATTATTTGAGTCGAGATCTTTATATGTAAATAAGTGGGGATGGGCAGAGAGTTCCAAATCAATACTGAGCGAACAAAATATAAGGTCATAATCGGATACAATGAAGTGAGAGTTAGTCAAATAGTAGAACCGAGGATATATCAGAAACCACGAAAACATTAAGAAGAATGTTAAGAAATTCACCTTCGGTGAAGCTCTAAGTATTAACAATTTCAAAACCAGATGAGGACACAATTTTTAGTTTACCCATAACCCACTCAACTCCAGAATCAACTCATATCAAATCTAAGAGATAATTTACAATAAATTGTTACTCCACCCCAAATTGTTTCGCTTATTCTATTATTATTAATTATTTTTAAATTATCAAAGTCATAAAAACAGTCTTTGGACTTTAGTAGTAGAAAACGAAGAAATTCGGGTATAAGAAAGAAACATCTTACTTTATGGAATTTGAAATCAGCGAAGTTGTGAAAAGGTTGAACGAGCAGTTAGATCAGATCTCATGGTGATGAATCATAACTAGCATTCAAATGGCTCGTGATTTTATTAAATAAATTTTCCGACGCAAGAAACTGTAAGAATTACCGATCGATTGGGCTAATATCCCTTGCTATATATATATTTCTAGACAATAGAAAATTTCATTAAATTTCATTGAAGTTCAAGCAGATTTGTGAGTGGTAAGACGATATATGACATAGTTTAAGGCTTAGGAATAAAGATGAAACGGTTGTACATAATTTTTATTGATCTGGAGAAAGCTTTCGCGGGAGATCAGAGAGATATATTATTATATTAGATATATTATATGCACGACCTTACGAACTCAGGAAGTGCCAAAGATGTTATATGCATTATATCTCATTATCTCGTAAAGCTAACCTTACGTCACATAATAAATATTATACATCACATAAATAACTGAAGAATTTTAACTTAAAGTTGAAGTATACCAAGTTACTCGTGGTATCTTTTTGTTGCTCTTAATGTCGTGATCAATTTTTTCCATAAGTAGAACAACATACGATTTCGCAAAACCCTTTCTTTCTCTCACCGACGATAGAACTATTACAGTGAAACCTAGTTCTTGACATTTCTATATAAATACAGCATAACATAGTTAATAACGAGACACATGTGGGAATTTTGTTGCATTAGAAATTGCACAACAATTTATTATTATTATTACTATTATCAAGGGAACGAAACAAATTAATTTGTAGGGTCCGGGATTTAACGCCGGGGTACTATGCCCATGTGGCGCGTTTTGTCAACAGCACGCGGAGTACTGAGTTCCCATGTGGTCACCCACCTACGTACTTACCGCACCCAACTGCACAACAAATTAGTGAACTCATTCATCGTAGTTGGATGAAACGTTTTGCCCAAGATGCAATTGTAGAAACAAATGTCTCCTGACAGGTGCCTTTAAGTACTTGGATACAAATTGCACTTTTCCGACAATATTCCTGCAAGCTGCCACCATCCCCTGGATGCCATTCGTATAAAAGTGGTTCTGCTTTGATTAAACTTTTGTTTTCCAGTTCCTTTTCTTTTGGATTGTTGCCAAAGCAAATTTAGTAATTTTTTTTTTATGTTATTAAATAATTCGTTACTTAAAGTTCACATTAAAGCAAATAAATGGTGGTTTGAAAAGTAAAAATAAAATGATTTCAAAGCTTTTTGGCGCAACACTCAGCAAGATTCCCAATGTAAACATTTTTTTATTTACCTTTATTGTGAGCCTGTGGACTTAGCGCAAATTGTTTTTCCTTTGCAGATTTTGGAAGGAGCTTTGCTCTCAGTGGAAATGGAAATGCTGTGGAATACATCCGAGATGCAAGGAATGAAATGTGTCTCTTTATCTCCTTGTCCATGGGAAGTTAGATACATTTATTTTGGCATTTGGTTTGCTCAGTTTAAACAGTTTATATTTCATAGGACCAACATGTTCGATAAACAGTAAAGGCGTACCAAAAATCAACATGCAATGTGTGTAAAATTTTATGCCTTTCATACGCTTATACAAAGTTTGTGGAGAGCTTTTGAAATCTCTTACTAAGAACTTAAAACTAAAAATATACTGATTTGTATTACGGTATTCAGGGGGTATACGAGTATACCTATAGACAAATAATATACTCTTTACATCCTGTTAAAAAGTCGGGTTATTCTATGTATTAGCTGGTACAGACTAAGTTAAAATTATGCACATGGTTGGGCACTAACTCGATCGGAATGAACCATGAGTGGTAAAGGGTGCGCCTTAGGTGAGCGCACAATGCACCAGTTGCTTGCATAACAAAACCATCAGCATCGCCATCATCATTGTTACGACATGACTTTGTAACAATACCAAAAGCATCATCAAAATATACCGGCTTAATAAAAAAATTCGACTTAGCTTTTGTCTGTCAACGCCAAGATAATAAGTAGCATAGAAGAGCCCAGCATTGCCTTAGCCACATGGGTTGACCATGCTATGTTTAATGGAATGAAGATGACGAATAAAATAAAAGGCCGAATGGTTCGAGTTCTAAATCAAAACTTAATTTATTTTCTTAATGAACTTAAAGCTACTTACAGTTAGAAGTGATGAGTATGAAATTTTTTTTCTTATCAAGTGCAAGAGACACCTCATCACTTTGGTGTATTTTATAACTACGCAAAATCAACTTACTATATGTCTGGTATACTATTCTCATATGTGGCAGTACAATCCAGAGTGTTGATTTTTCAAATTCTTATTTGTGTGCGTTGTCGGATAACATTTATTACACCTCCGTAAATTAAAACTTAAATATTACAAAAGAATTTTATCTGGCGATCCTGATCTGGTTCAAATGTGTTGAATTACTGGTTTTTCTAAATTATTACTAGTTTTGCGATCAAAACGTTTATAAAATTGCTGAAAGTATTCTTTCCTTTAATACAAATATATTTTAAATATAATTTATATTTAAATTATGAGACCACTTATCCCTATTGCACCTTTCGTTTTTTCATATATTGGTTTTAACATTTGAAAAACATAACTTTCTGGACTTTATAATTTACTGCTTTTAAGAGTTGAAGTGGTTTCTGAAGGCTGTATATCCTTAATTCTTTTATTTGCACAGCAATCGTTTAACCCAAAATTTTTATATATTTTTATATTATATTTGAGGTAAAATTTGGGTCTATAACTTCATGCGGTTTACTAAGAGATGGAAAGCTACTGTCATTGTACGTCATTTCAGTATATGTCATTCATTTGAAGCGTAAACAACAAAAAAATTTTTTCACTCAAATATGTCTATTTGAAGTGTTTTTGCGGGGAGTTCTTCCTTATTACTTTAATATGAAGAAAACTGCTGCTGAAAGTCATCGTATTTTGGTGGAAGTTTATGGTAAACATGCGCTAGCTGAGCGAACGTGCCAAAGGTTGTTTGCACGATTTAAAAGTGGTGATTTTGGCTTGGAAGACGATGAACATCCTGGGCAGCCAAAAAAGTTTGAAGATGAAGAACTGGAAGCACTACTCTATGAAGATTGTTGCCAAACACAAGAAGAGCTCGCAGAATCTTTGGGTGTCACTCAAGCAGCTGGAGTGCCATTTCAAAACGTTTAAAAGCAGCTGGATATAGCAGCAGAATATCAAAAATTGGCTTGATTCATTCTTGGCTGGCAAGTCGGCGTAGTTCTTTTGGGATGGGATCCACAAATTGCCAGAAAGATGGGAAAAAGTCATAGCTTTAGATGGGCAATACTTTGAATAATTCTATTGTACATGTTTTTCTTAAATAAACGTTCAAATTTTGAAAAAAAACCGGACGAATTAAAATGTATACCCAATAGTTAAATTTCTACTGAACTAAATTTACAACTTACTCCCAGTTTAATTATACCCATTTAGAATTAATATCCGCTTTCCGTTTTCTGATTTTGACATTGAAATTCATATCTTGTATTTTGATTTGTTGCAAAAATATTTATATTTTTTCGTTTAATTTATGATGAATGTCTATACGATTAGGTGTTTGTTTTATATCCTATCTTAAAAAATATACCAATCTCGCAGTTTTTATATTTACTTATTAAATGCATTGGATACAAGTAACAAATTAAATAATAATTCCTGGATTTGTCACTGCATTTTTTACAATTGTTTTTAAGTTAGGATCGCCAAGTAGTGTTATAATCTTATTAAACACTCCTTACCGCTGGTGGGGGGAAGTATAACAATTGCACAATTACAATTATACACTATGTAGTTAAATTGTTGATTATTGATTTATTTCTAAAACCATCAACACCTTAAATACTAATTATTTCCTTACATTGCAATTTAGGCAGCAAGCTGCTGTCCTAATGATATTACCACACCTGTGGTGTTGCTTGATTTGCAGGCAATGCTTTGACAAACATGTTGGTGTTTCGGTTATTACTTAATAGTACAATGTGGAGACGACCTGCATTATGTCGAATGTGAATGCATTTGCTTAACCTACATTATTTGTCGACACGACAATTGTCAAGGACATTGGTCATAGTGAACATCGGTTTTACTTTACTAATCTAAAGTTTCTTAATTTAAATATCTAAAGAAGACACAACTTTTCTATTAATAATTGGTAAAGTAATAATTTCATAAGTTTCAATTAGATATTCATGTACAAGCTGTATCCTTGTATTGTATTGTATTGTATTCCTGCTTCAAAGTTAATACTACCTCATCATAATATTTGGCAACTTCTGCGTCCATAGTTCCGAATAATGCCTTAAGACCAAAACCTGTATATAATTTCTACTTTATTTATCTTAACCTATGATGCTTTTTTCTACCTTCTTTAATCAAGTTCTTACATCCATCATATGTGGTGATGCTCAGTGTTTGTACTTTATTAACATAATTTTCTTATTCGTCGATCCCTTGTTCTACCACTTGCAAATCAATTTTATGTATTATTGAAATTTGTCCATATATCATAGTTTAGTGGTACGCACATTTTAACTACTTTAACTTTGACCTTACAATTATTTCTGAATGATGTGATATGTCCCCAGTAGACTGTACTGATTTTACTACTGGTTTAACCTTCAAATTGATTAAAAACATAAAGTAGAAGCTTAATAGAGGGAGAAAAAATTTTATAAAGAAAACTTATGAGCACTGCTATTATTTTTCTCCTAATAGTGATCGTTGCAATATGAAATCACGTGAAAATCTTGTGGTTAGAAAGTACTGTGCGTACCTATGTAATATATTACAGAAGAAGCCACATAAAAAGTCAAGGTTCCGAAAATAAAAAGTAATTTTTTAAATAACGTTGATCCAATCATAAGGTTTACTCGTAGAATAATTTTGTTGCTTCATTTTTTTGTTTTGAGTTTGAAAATGGATTTTTTGAAGAACGATTTTTTTCTTATTTTCGCGCTGGTTTTCTTTCCGGAGTTAAAAGTGAAGGTTGATAAAGTCCCTTAATGCCTTAAAGTTGTTTTTACGCACTGACTTTTGAAAGATGATGGCCTCGGAGATGACTTGTGAGTTTCCCTCAATCTTTTAAAGAACAATACTGAAAAAATTAAATTACAACATGAAGGTATCGGTTTTGTCATTATCGAGCTTAATGGTTGATGGAGCAGCGTGCATTCTACATCTTCATACTGAAATGAGTGAAAACCAGGCTTGAGCAGCTCTACATATAATAAGAAAGCGTTAGCACAATTTAAGGTTTTCATAATTTATTTTTTTTTATTTTTTATTTTTTTTATTTCACTCATCTACCTACTCATATACAATTAAATATTTTTTATAACTGCCATACAGTGATTTATGAAAACAAATAGACTAATAATAAATTTCTACTAAACTTCATAGACATTTACGTTTTTTCTCTTTATATTAAATAGTTTTAATTTTTTTTTAGTTTTAATATTTTTCTTTTAAATAATAAATTTTTAAATTAGAGACTTATTTTATTTCCAATGAATTATTTTATCTATTTTAATTTGCCTTTTGTCTATCGTTCAAAGTTCAGAGAAATGAGGCAACACATATACGTCACGAGTCACGAGTCTTCTTTACTGAAAGAACATCTTTGCAGCAGTACATCTCAAATAGATCACTGGATCTCTAAAAAAATAGAATGTAAATGGGAACAACTCTTAGTTTAAGAAAAGTCGATAAGCCTGAGGCAGCTTTGTCCTAACCTTCATATTAGCTCCTTCTATCACACAAACGGTCCAGCAAAGTAGATCTTCCTCTGTCTTGGCAAGGGTTTCGTACTAAGACCCGAGCTATCAATGAACTTGTCGAAATTTGGGGTTTTCTTGATTTTCTTGAGACATGGCGTCACTTCAGTTATGAGAGGAAAGTCATCGCACACTGTTTTCGGTGTACCAAGGCCATTGACTGTCTTTGGTGAGTCATTGCAATTTTCTTTGATTATATCCGGCTGATTTCCACTTGCTAGAGAGAACTCCTCATCCAAATTGTATTCAACTCCATGAAGCCCAACCAGTTCGTCGCCATTTTCCTCGATAATATTAACATCAGAAGCTCTTATTATATCCGGTTGGTTTGGGGATGATGATTTACCATACTCAACATCTAAATTGTACCAATCAAACTCTGCTTGTAATGGTAATTGCTTCTCCTCCCCAATAGGACCGGACGTTGTTTGCAATTTCATGATGGGAGTAGGTACCTTCTTGGAGGGAGTTGGCATTGTAAGAATTCCATTTGGAATCTTATTTGGTGTGATGGGATTGGTATTATTTATGCGTTTATTGATTTCAGCCAGGATATTAGGAACATGTTTGCGTTTAAATTGACGTGGAGATCGTTGAAGTTTGGAAGCATTTTCACCATCGCGTAAGGGCGATCCTGTGTAGTTAATCTTATTAGCTGGTGGGGTTTTTGGAGCGATTATTGCGGCAACATTTGGCAGTTTAGGAATATCGGCGAAAATCTCTTCGATCTCGTCAGTCTTCATCAATTGCGTGGCATTCTTTAGGCTTTCAAGTTCTGATGAGGACATCATGTCTGGCTCTTTGTGTACATCAGCAATTACCTGAACATTTGTTATAACCATGTTTACTTCAGAAATTGAACAATAGTCAGGCTCTGACATGACAGACTTATTATCGTCGGCTATGACTTGGATTTGCTCATCGCATTCGTTGAAATCCAACTGGGGTATGGAAACTTTGAGGGCCTTTTTGAACTTGATTAGGTTCGCCGGTTTTGGAGGCAGTGCTGGTGGTTGTTTTTGAGGTTTGTTCTCAAGGTTCTTTCGCTCCTCGGGGCTAAGTTTTGTCTCCATATCAACATAGAGATTGGACGAATTATTTTCACTACCAATTGGTTCGTACTCGTTACTATAAATGCTTTCGTAGTTCAAAATATTGTCCTTTATTTGATCAGCTATCACAGATGCAGAAGGCGAAGAAATTGAATGCATAATATGATCATGATCATGATCATCATCATCTCTGGGTACGTGAACCATGCTGTTTTTGGTGGAAAAATGCACTCGTTTGCGGGAAATCGTTCCTGTATTTCCTGGATCCTTGGTGCTACTATTACTACTACTTCGGCTCTGGCGACCACCACGTTGACTGCTGCAGAGTATTTGATTGTCGTTGCCCTCCAGCGAATTGGGTTGGCTATCATTTATAGATTCCTCCATCGACTGCTGAAGTAAAATCTGATTCACACACTCCAAAACGGGATTCACACCCACATTATAGCCATAGGATTTCGTGCAAACACCTTCTGCTTCCTCTTCACCATCACTGGCACTGGCATACCAATCATCGGTGGATGTTTCGAATTCCTGCTTTGGTGACACCTCGGAGAAATCATTTGATCTACTCAGCGAGTTATTTTTACTGCTACAGGGTGAAAGTTCCGTTTTAACACCCTTGGGCGAGAAAATTCTATCGTCTTCGGCTGGTGAAAACAAATCATCTTCTTCGATACCTGAGGAATGACTTTGTATCTTTCGCGAGGAACTGTTGTCAAACTCACTATCTAGATCACCTTCAGTTGAGGAAACACGTCGTACACCATGCAATCTATCAATGGCTCTGGAGTAAATGTTCATTTTTTCGTAACTATTGTGGCTATCATCTCGACTTATAGTGCTTGCATTCTCTTCGGAGTTATCTAAGTTCGGATCGTCGATATTCATCGAACGGGAACGCATGTAATCTCGGAATGTGCCGAAAGTTCGTTTACTGGTATAGCGTACACTGCGGCGGGCTCCATAAAACGACGATGATACAGTTTCATCACTCGATGAGCCATGCTCTGTTGTAGGGTCATCTACAATAAAAACAGACTTTCGCTTACAATAAAGTCTTAATGGGTTTAAATATTAACTTACCTTTTGACTTTCTACCGTCTTTTGAAGTCTGCGTCCAATTTTCTTTCGTTTCAATGGTATAGAACTCTTGCTTACAACTGAAACATCGCAATGCCTCTGGCACCATACATTCAATTTCTGCTGGTGTTGTTGTTGTCATCGTCACATAGTTCTCTTTGTCTGCATTGGTCTTTTTACGCAAAGCTCGATTAAGGCTTACCAATCGGCAGATTTCCGTATCTTTCTCCAATAATCGCTGATTAATTTGCTTCTTATCAATTTTCAACTTAGATTCCATACAAATCAATGATTTGATAATTCGAGAAAGCTCCTCGGCTCGACGACGCTTCTCCTTGGCCAATTCCTTTTGTAAGCGCTGGTTCTGTTGATCTAGAAAAGTGATCATATGCATAAGTTTACGTCGCTGAGCACGATCCACATTTGACGAAGCGACAATCGATGAGGTTTTGCGTTCCGTTTCTGGACTATCCACTGACGAAGATGATGATGGATCATTCGATTTCGATGTTGACGAGTTGTCAGATATCTGGAAATATAAATAATTTGTTAGCGATAAGGTACTTTAAAATAACTATGATGTCACATAGGGGATTTTTTAAATACCATTAAGCTAAAAATACTCATTGAAAACATGAGTGAGAGTAGCTATTACACAATTTTATATTCGATGGATTTTTGGTACTGTATGCTTCGTGTTTAAAATTAAAGTGAATTATTTTGGCAAAATATATTGTCTGAATTCACTATCTCGCTGGTAGCAATAGATTGTGGTGCACCAAACCCCTCTGTATGTATATTATCACTTTAATGCTTTCTTATCAAGATACGTTGGAGTAGATACTGATTATAAAAATATGCATACGTAAGCAAAATTTGTTTGCAGTTGCTCTTCAATTCAGATAATGTTAAGTTCCATTAGATTTATGAAGCAATAATGACGACAGTAATAGTAGGTGGCGTAAATCAAAATTGATTGGATTGCACCGAGGATGCGTATGTGCTTAATGTATTGGGTTTTGGCCACATAGATGCCTTAGTAAATATAAAGCGAATTTCCCAAGCTAAATTTCAAAAATAGTACCAATATCAATCAATGCAAAGTCCTAACGTTGCGCAAAATCGTTCATGAGTCTCCAGACTTCAAACTTCGTTAAAAAGCAAAGGCTGGTGTGATTTTTAAATTCAGCGTAAAACATAAAATTTGGTTTGTGTTTTAGGTTTACTTTTGATTTGGAATGCAAATATTTTTATTATCTAGTAGATGTCACAAACAGTATGGGTATACAAGAACGATAAAAATATAAAAATACTAAATCGGCATAGCTTTACATTACATTTATAAGTGGACACTATTCCACCTACGAGTTTACTGACATTTTGGGCAGAGCCTGCCGACGGAGAATAATAAGATAGCACAAGCATTTAAATTTCTTCTAATTTATTTCATCAGTTTAACATAATACATAAGTATTATTTGCTGCGCTGTGTGCAGAGATCAGACTATAAAATAGCATGCATATACCAGTATAAAATTATTAAAACATTTTGTTCTGCGCTGCAAACACTGCTTTGGGAGCTCACTTGTTAACTAATGTTATGAGTCATAAAGTCAGCTACAATAGTTTCCGATAAATTTACTCAGTCGAAACTTGTATTACTTATCCTAGACTAAGGATTAACAAAACAGACGATCCAAATGATCTTAGTGTCAAATGAACTAGGTAACTAGCCCATTCAAACAAGGACTAAATATAGAAAAAAGAGCGAAGTCGATTTTGTGTTAGAATATGAACGGAACAAGAAGAAACAAAAACGTGGTAGCTTAAGAATTCGGGGTAACCGTATATTGAGACTTAAAAATATCCTATCATAAACAATAAACAAGTAACTAACAAGAAACTTTATATTAATAAGACATCATCTCAACGACGGCAGAATTAATATAAATGAGCAAGCACAGATGTTTTCAACAGGTTAAAAAAGAACCTCTGCGATCTACATAGTTCAATAAAATGATGGCAGTTGGGAAGAACTTTCTCATTTCACTTTATAAAGGCAAAGGCGACACGGTAAACTTCACCAATTGTAGAGAGTAATATTGTATATTTAATAGTTATAGGGAGTTCGCGACAGTCGGTAGCATAGTACTATAAGTCCCACGGCAGTCAACGAGGGTTTATGGAAGGCAGGTCGACATGCTGGCGAGCTATTCAAATTATACTGATAAGAAAGAAAGAATGCTACAATACTCTTTCACATAATTTTCGTCGATTTGCAGAAAGTATTTAATTGAGTCATGAGAGACCTTATATGGATATCGCTAGGAACTCAAAAAGTGCCCTTATATAAAAATAAAAATATGGAGCAATATGTACGATGACGCACTCGTAAATAAAGTAAAGTTCAAATTTAAATTAAGAAAATTTAAATTTAAATAGAAAAGTTCAAAGCGTGTAGCTTTACCATACGATGTGTAGTGCGTTTTAATAAAAAAAACATAAAGGTTTGCTATACACAACATTGGTTCGCCTGTATATGCCTAATATATGCATTGCAGTACAGGACTTAGTACGTAAAAAAATAACTTTAACGGATATTAATTTGTTATTTACAAGTATTAAGGGAATGTGAAGTATCGTGCCTGAAAAGTATTCAAAGCCAAAGTCTCAGACGAGGAACGAAGAAAAATTTAATTATTTTAATTGAACCACTAAAATGCAAAAACATTAATAAACTCTGACTCTTACTTCACAACAGAGTGACCTGAAAAATTGTATAAAGGACCGTAAACTAAGTCAATCCCTCAAGCCGCGCAGTAGCAATGGGAAAATGAGTAGGATTAGAGCCAAGCATTTAAACTACGATATAAACAAAACACTGTTTATTTATTTATAAAGTAGACACGTGGCAATAATTTATGCTGGACATGAAATGTCTCTTGCAATTGTGTCATTGCTTCACGTGATTTGCGGAAAGTTCCAGCGTCCTAAGGGAAGCACATAAGTTCGAGGTCCGTACCAATTATTCAAAGGATAAAAATCGGGTTGTTGTTTCCCAGTTTTGTTCGCCATTGATTGTTGAGTGATGACACTAAATAAAAACCTATATCAAACGATGAATTTCTTTACTACGACTCATATTTGAGTTTGTGTCACTCAAAATGTGGCAATTTTGGTTGTTAATGTAACTATCAACAAGAAAATGGGCCTCACCGTTTAAAGATCACAGTTGCAAAACTCATGGTTCATTTCTGGAAGCACATAAGTTCGAGGTCCGTACCAATTATTCAAAGGATAAAAATCGGGTTGTTGTTTCCCAATTTTGTTCGCCATTGAGTGTTGAGTGATGACACTAAATAAAAACTTATATCAAACGATGAATTTCTTTACTACGACTCATATTTGGGTTTGTGTCACTCAAAATGTGGCAATTTTGGTTGTTAATGTAACTATCAACAAGAAAATGGGCCTCACCGTTTAAAGATCACAGTTGCAAAACTCACGGTTTATTTCTGGTTATGCAATAAACCAATTAATGAACCTATTTTACTGTATATGGTCTATACGCTTAAGAGGTTATACGCAGATAGAATTTTCAAAATCGTATTTTCGTAATGTACATACTACTAATATGTATTAATGTACATACTACTTCTATGTACTACTACGTAATGTACGTATCAAAAAGTTCCAGGAATGTATTTAGAACATTAAAAATATAAGGTTATTCATCTAAATCTACATATATTGTGCCTTTCAAAGTAATCCCCATCAACTGCAACACACTTATGCTAGCGCTTGATCCAATTCTCGAAACATTTTTTATATTCAGTTTTCGGTATGTCCTACAGTACTTCCAGCGATTTTTACATTACTTCCTCTCGGCTGCTGAAACACGTTCCCCTTAGTGGTTTTTTTTTAGCTCGATTGAACAGAAAGAAGTCACAGGGAGCCAAATCAGGTGAATTCGGTGGCTGTCAGATGGTGTTTGTTGCATTTTTCGTCAAAAAATTACGAATAATGATGGCACTGTACGACGGTGCGTTATCATGGTGCAAAATCTACGAGTTTTCTGCCAACAATTTTGGTTTCTTTCAGCAAATTGCTTCACACAAACGTCTCATAACGCCCAAACAATACTCTTTATTAACTTTCTGGCTTTCTGGCAAAAATTCATGATGCACTTCACCGTTGTAATCCATAAAAACCGTGAGCATTGAATTATTTTTTGACTGAAAACGACGTGGTTTGTTTTGTCTCGGCTCATTTGGTGAACGCCATTCACTTGCCTGATGTCTGGATTGCGTGTCGTACTCATAAACCTTCGTCTCGTCTTTAGTAATGACCCTTTGATGAATGTGGGATCGGATTCAGCCAAATCGGATCGGATCGGATCGAATGAAACCCAAATCATTAACCAAAATATCTTGGACGTATCCATAGGCAATGTCCAAGTCCTCCGCTATCTCTCTGATGATTAATTTGCGGTTATTGACCAAAATTTCTTTTACTTCATCAATGTTTTCGTCGGTTTTCGATGTCGATGGTCTGCCACAGCGTTCATCTTCTTCGATTGACTCACGACCACGTTTGAACCACTCGTGCCACTGATAAACGACCGTTTTCTTTAGACAATCGTTGCCGAAACACTTTTCCAACTTTTCCAACATTCGCGCACCATTAAATCCGTTTTTTACGCAAAATTTAATACAAGTTCGTTGTTGCAAATTTAAATCCAAAATCGTAACCTAAAATAAATACCTAAAATTTGAATAAAATTTCTTACATTTTTCATGAGCGCCTGTCTTAAATTGCAATACCTTCCAGAGGCATGGAAACTAGCAAAGGTAGTCCCAATTCCAAAAACCCCTAACCCCCTAATGATCCTGCTAGCTATAGGCCAATTAGTTTGATTAGTAATTTGAGTAATACATTCGAAAAAATACTTAAAGATAAGAGTGTCAAACATATCGAAGAACAAAAAATATACCCTGATGAGCAGTTTGGTTATAGGCATAATCATAGTACCTCGCATCAGGCTCTCAGAATATGCAATTTGATAAAGAGTAATCGTGCAATACATAAATCAACTGGGATGATTTTGCTGGATGTTGAGAAAGCTTTTGGCTCCGTTTGGCATGCTGGCTTATCTACAAAATGATTAATAATAATTTTCCTCCATTTCTTTGTAGAATCGTTCAAAGTTTTGTGTCAAATCGTCGCTTTAAAGTATTTGTTAATAGTAATGCTTTTGATGTAGTCAGTTTTTGTGCAGGTGTGACCCAAGGCTCAGTGCTTGGTCCTATCCCTTATAGTTTGTATACGTCGGATATTCCAAAACTCCGCATTGTGAAATTGCTATTTATGCTGATGATATCGCTATACTTTCTTCGCATGAGTTCGGTCTCAACATTCAGATAAACTTAAAAAATGCGATTGGAATATTGCAAAGCTATTTGTCCAAATGGAAAATAAAACTGAATGTGGAAAAAATCCAAGCTATCTTTTTCACCCGAAAAAGAAAGTCTTGTTTTCTTTCAGCCATTCAGTTAAAAATCAATGACCACCTAAAAGCATTGAAGCCATTTTTAAAGTAACTGGGTTTTTTTCTTGATCAAAAATTGACATTTAAAAAACACGTTTTTGAAACAATTAACAAATTTTTGTAAATAAAGCAATACAAATGTTATATCCCTTTATTAATAGAAAATTAACACTTTCAAATGATAACAAAAGCATAATTTACAAAACGATTTTCCAACCTATATTATTGTACGGTTGTATGGTGTGGAGTAATTGCGCTAAGTGCTACATTAGGAAGTTTCAAATATCTCAGAATAAAGTTTTAAAGATGATGCTTAATCTCCCTTGGCATTACTCCACAACAGATTTACATGATAGAGCCAATGTTGAATTGATCTCTTCTAGAATATGCAAGCTAAGTGACTCGTTCAAGCTAAGATATTATATTTGCGAAAATCCTCTTGTAAATCAACTCAATTAATCTTGACAAAATTCTTTTTGTGTTTATTTAATTTCGATATATGTTTATTACGCCTTTCCATTAATTTCCATCTTTGTATAGGGTTTTCTAATAACGACCTGACAACTTTTTTTTTTTAAATAAAAGGCAAACCATTTGAGATATTTCAAAAACTTTATTATTGGCTTGAAGTACAATCAAAACATTTATGAATGGAACTCGACTTCGTTCATATGGCCACCGGGGGCACGTTTGCAGTGGTCGATTCGTTGGAAACAATTTTCAACGAATCGGCCACACATTTCGGCAGAAACGGCCGCTATTTCGCGTTCAATGTTGGCTCTGAGCTCTTCCAACGTCATCAGCGTGTTGGCATAAACCAATGACTTAACGTAACCCCACAGAAAATAGTCAAGCTGCATTAAATCGCACGAACGAGGCGGCCAATCGACTGGCCCATGTCTTGAGATAACACGCTCACCATACTTATTCTTCAATAAATCGATTGTAGCATGTGCTGTGTGACTTGTGGCACCATCCTGTTGAAACCACATGTCGTCCAAGTCTATATCTTCCAATTCGGGCCAAAAATAATCGGTGATCATGGCGTGATAACGCTGACCGTTCATAGTAACGTGACGATCGTTATCGTCGGCGAAAAAATATGGCCCAATAACGCCGCCGGCATGCAAACCGCACCAAACAGTTATTTTATGTGGATGAAGTGGTGATTCATGAAGCACACGTGGGTTTTCACCCGACCAATAACGCATATTTTGCTTACTGACGAACCGCCTCAAATGGTCCATTGGCTTGAAATCTTGAGTCAGCTTGATCTTGTATAGGTGTAAACCAAGATCCTTACACAAAATACGCCATAATATGGTCTGAGCGATGCCCAATTCTTGAGAACGCCGTGGAATTGACTGATTTGGATCGTTTGCAACATCACACAACCGAAAAAGTCAAAAAATAATTTCTGACGTCGCTTCTTCTTGGCAGGCAATGGCAATCCTCCAAATGTTAAAACTTCCGCATATGCAAAAAATCTCTCTTTTTTCACAGTTTGCAGTTAGCAAAAACTATAGGTTTCCTCCTTGTGTATAAAATGACAAGTCAAACAATGTATATAATGAACTAGGTCTGGTTTACAGGAGATTTTTGTGTCATCAATTTATGTATAATACGAGAAGGAGAACTGGACCAAAAATGAATCTGCATGTTGTATAAGAAAGGCTAATACGCAGAATTACTATAATTTGATTTCACAGGATTTGATTCCATTTTTTTTCTTTTTGTAATTTGGCGATTCACCTTTTTTGAGTCTGTTTTCGTCCACTTCAACCAGGGCTGCCAACATAAAAGAAATAAATAGCCCTTATTAGAATAAGACTTTTTTGTGATTTTGTTTGTAAGAAAAATATAAAATAAATCGAGGTTACAAAGGTAGAAGTTTTTAGACATATGATTGACTGATCGACGTAAAATAATTTATTCAAAAATGGCAGCTGTGCAGCGTTTTTCAGACGACCTCTCTTTTTAAGAAGGGTCTACGGCCGTAGCAACTGCTCTTGTAACTAAACACATAGCAATAACTATAGAAGTACGTAGGATTTTTTGGATATATTAATTTTTGACCGAATGGAGCACTTCTAAAGTCAAGCTTGCAAAATTCGCAGAAAAATTGCCAAATGAACTATGTCATATAAAAAAAAATCCTACGTACTTATTTAGGAAATATATTTTCAAAAACCTAGTTAAAAAGTGAATTGATTGAAAATTTCTCAAGTTGTAGATGCGGCCAACTTAATAAATGCAGTTTTGAGATAAAGGCGTTACAAATTTATAGTTAATTTATAGAACTGAATAACTAATTACTTGTACTATACTTTGAAAAACAAGTACTTCAAGATATTTCCCGGCCCTGATCTCCATAATCTAATTTTTGATATTCTAAGGAACCATTGAAAGTATTAAAAAAAATCGATTTTTTGAAAATCCTAGAGTGGTCTAACCTTTTAAATATAACTCCTTCAATATTTTAATTTCTTTTTTGCACCTACCGAATAATTAAGAATATAGTGCGCACAATTTCCTCAATTCGTCTTTTCTTGCTCTTTTTACACAGTGTATCGTCATCATCATTAATTCATAAAAACACAAATAATAAAAAAAAACTCCTAAAAAGTTTCATTAACATTTGTATAAATATCTTAAAATAAGAGCAAAATATTTATTTACTAAAATTTATATCGAGAAACTAAATTAGTAACAAATCGTAATAACGGCGGCGTATACGTGTTATTTTTGATTTCAAGAAGTTGGTACATAGGTACTTACACAAACAGTTCTCAATTGTCAATGAGATTGAATTTTAACATTTATTTATTTTCTTTTTATTTTCAAAATTGATGATTGTATAGAACTAAAAGTAAACAATTACTTTTGTTTTCGTCTTAAGAACACTTGTATGCATACGAGTACGAAAGTACGAAAGCATTGTTTTTATCAAGATTAATAAATAATTGAGAATTTAAATGTATTCGCTCCTTTATCTAAACTGACAGAGATACAGAGATGAATAAGATTGCTGTATTACTGTGTGATAACCTTAACTGTGATACGTAAATGCGAAATACGCCTGTTTATTAAAGTCTATGAAATGGTCGTCAAAGTAGCAACAGGAGGTCATACTCCTTGTGTTCATCATTTTCTGTCTTAAGTCTTCAACTCCAAGTTTGTTAATTTGTATTTGTCATCGGATTTCTTCTTCTGATACGACAATCCGGGCCGAAGCACTGAATTTTACCTGCTCTATATGTACAAGGTGAAATAATTTACTTTCGAAACATATAAGGATGCCTTCATCAGTTTTTGAAGGATTTCATATTTTAACATTAGTAGATACTGGTAAGATTTTACTTTTATTTTTTATTTTTTTTTAAAGAACTTAACACTCAAGAGAATAGAAATAACCTTAAAATACCTAAGAATGAGTTAAGTTTTTTGGAAAATTGGAGAATGAAAGAAAGAAAGATTTTTGGGCTCAGTGGTTATTTCGCTTCATGGGAAGCATCAAACATTTAATGGGTAGACTAATTATCAGTGTAATTTAACTTGCTGTGTTTTTAGCAGTAATCTAGTTTACACGATTTAAGTTGACTGAAAAAATTAATGTCTCTAGGCTTCGGTTTGAATATGAACGCCGAAGCGTCCAAATCGCAACCATGTACACCACGGCTAGCCATGGTCTTTGATGGAGAACCAATAGCATCCTGCATAGATGAACGCATTCAGCTTTATATGATTTGATGCTAAAGCCGGCATTGAAATCGATAAAAAGGGTAAATATCGCTTTTGATTTAATTTTTTTTCTAAGATCTATCGAAATGCCGGAAATAGCTAAATTACGTTTTTACATTTCTTCTCTCATCGCACTGAAAGGAATCTATAGAATGGATTTTGGGAATTTTACATTATATTCTGACTTAGTCGCGGTGATAGTATTTCAACCACAATTGCTCTTGCCCAAGTTCTCTAAGGAATTTGAGAAAGGCTTGGTTATTTTCATTACATACCACCTTGATAAAAAAAAACGGAATAAGCACCATGTGGCGCTCCCAATGTTCCGATTTGAGTTCTGTTTTTTTTTGTTAAGTTGGTACATCTGTTGTTTAGATCCTTCTAAATCCCAGAATCAAAGCTTGGCATTTGTAAAATTTACGTAGCCAAGAGTACATCTATCTCTGTGTGTTTGGCGATTTTTTAGAAATGGATTTAAATTTGCAACAACAAACTTGTATTAAAAACGGTTTTAATAGTGCGCGAATGTTGGAAATGTTGGAAAAGTTTTTCGGCAACGATTCTCTAAAGAAAACGGTGGCACGAGCGGTTCAAAAGTGGTCGTGATTCAATCGAAGATGATGAACGTAGTGGCAGAGAATCGACATCAAAAACCGACGAAAACATTGATGAAGTAAAAGAAATGATGGTCAATAACTGCAAATTAACCGTCAGAGAGATAGCGGAGGACTTGACCATTGCATATTGATCCGTCCAAGACATTTAGGTTAATGATTTGTGTTTCCGTCGTGTAGCAGCAAAGTTGGTGCCAAAAGACTTCAATTTCATGCAAAAAAGAGACCGTGTTGTCGTTGCAAAAGAAATGATTTGCGAGGCTGAATCCGATCCCACATTCATGAAAAGGATCATCACTGGAGACGAGACTTGGGTTTATAAGTACGACACGCAATCCAGACATCAGGCAAGTGAATGGCGTTGACCAAATGAGCCGAGACAAAAAAAAACACGTCGTTTTCAGTCAAAAAATAATTCAATGCTCACGGTTTTCATGGATAACAACGGTGTAGTGCATCATGAATTTTTGCCAAAAGGCCAGAAAGTTAATAAAGAGTATAATTTGGGCGTTATGAGACGTTAGCGTGAAGCAATTCGCCGAAAAAGACAAGAAATATGGAAAGAAAACTCGTCGATTTTGCACGCTGATAACGCATAGTCGTACAGTGCCATCATTATTCGTAATTTTTTGACGAAAAATGCAACAAATACCGTCCAACAGCCACCGAATTTAACTGATTTGGCTCGCTTTGACTTCTTTCTGTTCAATCGAGTTTAAAAACCACTACGGGGAACGCGTTTCAGCAAGAGGAAGTAATGAAAAAATCGCAGGAAGCACTGATGGACATACCGAAAACCGAATATAAAAAATGTTTCGAAGATTGGATCAAGCGCTGGCATAGGTATGTTGCAGTTGATGGGGTTTTCTTTGAAGTGGACAATATAATGTATTAAATATGACAATACAATATAATAAATTCTTTTTCTTTTTGAAAATACTCCTTCGTTGCAAAGTTAAATAAATATAAAAAAATTACGGTTAATAACTGAATTTCAATAATCAAATCAATATTATTATTATTATTTATAATATTATATTATATTGGGTCTATAACTTAATTGCGTGCGGTTTGCTAAGAGATGGCATAACTTGTATTATTCATTGTTATTGTTCCATTGGAATAATAGCGTTGGAAAGCTACTGCCATTGTACGTCATTTCAGTATATGTCATTCATTTGAAGCGTAAACAACAATAATTTTTTTTCACTCAAATATGTCGAACTTTGTGCCTGAAAAGTGTTTTTGCGGGGAGTTCTTCTTCATTACTTTAATATGAAGAAAACTGCTGCCGAAAGTCATCGTATTTTGGTGGAAGTTTATGGTGAACATGCGCTAGCTGAGCGAACGTGCCAAAAGTGGTTTGCACGATTTAAAAGTGGTGTTTTTGGCTTGAAAGACGATGAACGTCCTGGACAGCCAAAAAAGTTTGAAGATGAAGAACTGGAAGCATTACTCTATGAAGATTGTTGCCAAACACAAGAAGAAGAAATTGGGTTTCACATGAACTCAAGCCGAGAGACGTCGAAAGGCGGCTTTGCATGTCCAAAATGCTGCTGGAACGCCACAAAAGAAAGTCATTTTTGCATCGGATTGTTATTGGTGTTGAAAAATGTATCTATTAGGACAAGCCCAAGCGCAAAATATCATATGTGAACCCCGGCCAACCAGCCAAATCAACGGCAAAGCCGAATATCAATGGCGCGAAGGTAATGCTCTATATTTGGTGGGATCAGATGGGTGTGCTGTATTATGATCTGCAAAGACCGAGTGAGTCCATCAATGGACAACGCTGCCGAACACAATTAATCCGTTTGAAGAGAGCAGTAGCCGAAAAACGCCCGTAATATGCGACCAGACACGAGGCAATAATTTTCCATCATTACAACGCTCGGCCCCACGTTGCTATTCCGGTTAAGAACTATTTGGAAAACAGTGGATGGGAAGTCTTACCCCACCCGGTTTGAAGTCCAGACCTTGCCCCTTCTGACTACTATTTGTTCCGGTAGATGCAGAACGCCCTCACTGAAATACGGTTCACATCAGAGCAGAATATCAAAAATTGGCTTGATTCATTCCAAGCCGGCGCAGTTATTTTGCGATGGGATCCACAAATTGCCTAAAAAAAGATGGGAAAAAGTCATAGCTTCAGATGGGCAATACTTTGAATAATACTATTGTACATGTTTTTCTTAAATAAACGTTCAAATTTTGAAAAAAAAAGAACGAATTAAATTACATACCCAATATTATAATTTATACACGCTGTCTTCTTGTATGTTAAAAACTCCTCTTCGCTTTGTGTACTGAAAATAACTGTCTTTGCTGAGCCGATAAAATGCACTCACTTCGAAAAAAAATCTGAAGTTCGGCAACGCCAAGGTAGACTAGAAATTCCTTATCAGAATCAATAAAAAAGTAAGTGGAAGAATAATCAATTTACCAAAATGGAAGAATAGACTTACTTCTGCAGGGAACTTGGGGTTTTCAATATGAAACCCTAGGTATTAACTGCTCATTCATTAATGAAAATGATATCGAGGGGTTTTCATTTGCTGTTTACTTGAACAGTTAAGCAGCTGTTAAGGGACGAGAAAGAGATTGATTCTATGCATGTTCTTCTCCTTCGAGAGATGAATGAGAACTCCGTTAAGTCACTTCTTAACTGTGCTGAGAATCATATAACTATTGTCAATTTATTTGTTTTCTGAGAAAAATTCTACAATAACATAAGCACAATGGTCCTTTTGTAGCCTTACTGAGCACTACTTACTATTGTTACTACAAAGCTTACTACTTACTTCTTAGCTTCGAGAGCTACTAACTATGAATAAATAAAACGTCATCAACCTCAGGCAGTAAAATCAAATTACAATAATTTTGTTTAGTTAAAATTTTACTTTTAATTAAACCTCACTTACGGTGGTTGTGATGATAGAGCTTAGTTGCGCAAAATCCACTAAAGCATCGCAGTCTGATTAAAGGGGCTATATTATTACAAACTTTAATTAATGACTTAATGACTTAATGACTTAATGACTTTCGTCGGGTAATTTATATATGTGTATATGTATGTATGTATATACATATGTCAGCAATTTAATGAAAGGTTGACACCGATGTAAGTAGTAAAATTATCTGAAATGAATCTTCAGAGTGGAATTTGGGACTCACATACTCTGACTTAGTCTCAGTGAGAGAATATTAACCACATCCCTTCTGGCCTAGTTTTTTTCGAGAAATTTCGGAAGGGGATCCTAATATTTTATTCGTTTCTGAATCAATCATACAGGAGACCAAGAAGATTTCCTGCAAGCTTGTATCAATCATTACAAAATTGTATATCTTTATTCATTAAGGATTCCTATCGTTAAAATTACCTCGTTAATAAGCCTGTTGGGGTATGTAGGTAATCTTTTTAAGCTCGGTGGATGCTTTTTTTATAATTCCTTTCTTTTAAGTTCTTTATTCTCTGCAACGAGTTCACACTTCGTTCTTGATTTATCTTGAAAGCACATATGGTGATTAATGTTTATTACACGCACTTTTCTCTTAAGATACATATAATGTACTCTTCCATACAATTTCATCTTCCCACATCCTGAACATCGTTTTGAATACAAAAACTTCAACCACAAATTAACGCAAAAATGGTTCCCTGCCTCTATCAATGCGCCCATTTAACGTTGGGTACAACTGTAGGTATCTAAGAAAATCACACCCATCCAAGATATGAAATCACGAAGGAATAATCTGATCTACGGATAAACAAATCAATTTAATGAAATTAACCCCATTGCAGTCAACACAAGCTGCTCCTCCAATTTTGTATATACGAGTACCATGAAAGATGTTCACTTCTCGAAATGGAAAAATGGAAAAAAAATTCAGATAAGGTGATGCGCTGTCAGTGGGTTTGTCTAGTTAATTCTATAATAGAACTCATAAAGCGACGCATGACACCATCATTCTAAAGACTATTTAATTCTAATATTTGATTAGCGGGATGTTTGCGAGTATTCAATTATTTAAACAGAAGCGTGAACGAAGGCGAAACCAAGAATATGTTGTTAACAAGGTGATACGCAACGCCAAAGAATAAGAAACAATGCCTATATTGACAAACTATTATATACTCGTATACAATACAATTTTGTGCCTAAGGAATGAGGGCAAATATATACCTCAGAAGAATAACATTTGTGAATTAATTTTTTTTTTTTTGGTGCACTACGACGAAGTTTTGTAATAAATTCCTATGCCGGATAGCAAAAAAGAGATAGAAAAAACAGATGAAGATACTATATACTCAGTGTTTTCAAGTGAATCGTTCACTTACCTCACCTCATGGAGATATGTTTTCGTACACCAGTTTTAGAAGAAAAACGAGTTACACAAATTCGTTTGAGCTATACTGTAAAAGACATCTCAGAAAGATGGCTATGAGATATAAGTAGAGTATGTATGCTAAAAAAGTGCTTGATTGCCGGACCGGTGTTCAACTCTACAATCGCACTAAAAGCGCTTGATAAAGGGCCTGGTTAACTGGAAGGGCTTTTGACTTAAAGCATAGATTCGTTACAAACATAGCAATTCGAATTCGAGCCAGTTTCATAAAAAAAATCCAATAATCCTACAATAAATCAGGGTAAATGGTTCTTCATATTTCATACATAGTTGGCCTTATCGCCATGAAATTCTTTGAACTATTAAAAATCACAATTATAAAAGCATATAAGCATATAAACCCCATTCCCCTGTAATTAAGGTCCTCCTCGCATATTAAAGTCCAAGTCATGGCGCACGCCTTCCAGACCTTACTTTTAAGCTTTTTTAACCTCAAAAATGGAAATTTTGTAATATTTTTACGATTTGAGGTTGTGTTATTTAGACTGTTTCTAGCAAAATGGCTGTGCGTGTGTATATGTATTGGGTATATATTTTAATTCGTGCGGTTTTTTTTTTCAAAATTTGAACATTTATTTAAGAAAAATATGTATTAATCAAAGTATTGCCCATCTGAAGCTATGACTTTTTCCCATCTTTCTGGCAATTTGTGGATTCCATCCCAAAAGATCTGCGCCAGCTTGCCAGCCAAGAATGAATCAAGCAAATTTTTGATATTCTGCTCTGATGTGAACCGTATTTCAGTGACGGCGTTCTGCATCGACCGGAACAAATGGTAGTCAGAAGGCGCAAGGTCTGGGCTATAAGGCGGGTGGGGTAAGACTTCCCATTCACTGTTCCAAATAGTTCTTAACCGGAATAGTAACGTGGGGCCGAGCGTTGTCATGATGGAAAATTATTGCCTCGTTTCTGGTCGCATATTCCGGGCGTTTTTCGGCTACTGCTCTCTTCAAACGGATTAATTGCGTTCGGTAGCGTTGTCCATTGATGGTTTCACCCAGTTTTAGCAGCTCATAATACAGCACACCCATCTGATCCCACCAAATACAAAGCATTACCTTCGCGCCATGGATATTCGGCTTTGCCGTTGATTTGGCTGGTTGTTGTTTATGCTTCAAATAAATGATATATACTGAAATGACGTACAATGACAGTAGCTTTGCAACGCATGTTCCATTGGAATAATAGCAATGGAATAATACAAGTTACGCCATCTCTTAGCAAACCGCACGAATTAAGTTATAGACCCAATACAATATACAATTAATGATACAATGACTCTTTTAATTTTTTTGCAGTACTAATCTGTTAAGAAATATCAAAAACTACAAAGAATACTACAAGTTATCTTTATCAGGAAATTCTTGGCGTAACACATCGGTCGCACCCATTTCGGCTATTTTTTATTTTTTTATTTTTTGCTATGCCATTCACTGTGGCAATTGAATTAAGCTCAGTCGGTCTACCTTGAAAGCACCAAGTGCACAGACACAATTACGAGTATATATCATACACCGATATCTTATCGCTGGGGAAGCATTAAGAGAACACTATCGAACTACACCTTCAATCTCCCGGGCTCAAATCAGCGATTATGATAAGAAATTACACGTCTAGCAATGTTCAAGGTACGAGTACTCGTATAAGCTTATGCAATACCTACAATATTGTGCTGGCAACTTACCATTTCGTTTGAGTTCCCGTTCGCTGAGTCCTCTTGCTTCAATAGATTACCGTCAATATTACGGAAAATGGAACTACTGCCGGTGTTTGTGGTTGTGGTTGTACTATCAATTACCTCCATTTCCGCGCCTGACGTCTGTTGGTGTTCATGCTGATGTTGATGTTGATGTTGATAATGATGTTGATGTTGATGTGGATGTTGCATATCATCTGGAGACTTGATGACGGTCATATTGTGGTGCTGGGTATTGTTATCTTCGTCAGCGAAATTACCGATGCGATAATTACCATGCAAATTATCACAATCGATGCCTCTTAGATTACTTCCGGTGTGGTGAAGTGGCTGATGATGATGACGAGTTGAATGATGAAAATTCTTAAAGTGTTTTACCGCCTCATAGCCGGTTAGCAATTCACTTTTGATAAGTTTCTCTATGAAGTTTGCTGGTACTTTCATTCCTTGAATATGTTGAACCAAACTTCCGGTTACTCCACCACCACCTCCTCCAGCTAAACCTCCACCACCACCACCGCCGCCACCGTTACGGGGTAATTTACTTAATTGTCGATTGCTTTTGGCGGTGTTGTTGTTATTTCTGGAATTGCTGATTGTGTTGGTCGTATTGGTGGTAGAAGACGACGACGACGACGACGACGAAGACGAAGAAGAGTTATTGTTTATTGTTGCGGTTTCGGTTTGTTGCAGTCCATACAGTTGCGATGAATTTAAAAACCCAAACATCCTATGGATGTGGGCTTCTTTCCTTTAAAAGGTGGAATCTTGTTTTGAATTTTTATGGAATATCCACACCGAAGATGTGTGGTGGGAATGGGAATGAAAAAGCGTGTATTACTTCCTTCTTTAACAGTGCGTTAGACTTGTAATCTAACTTTATCGGTGATGCTTGAATAATTTTAGAAAAGGCTCTCTAATCATAGGTCCTAAGGGAGTTGCTGTTGGAACATCTTTGATTGCATCAAGAATTGTAGTATTCTGAAAAGATATACAAAAATGTTTATTACATTAATATTTACATTAATATTACATGAATGTATTAAACTTAATATATTCGGGCTGTTGATTACTAAACATAGCCTAGGTTATGTTGAAGTGAAACAACGCTTAGGCCCATTCCCTTCTTTGCATCGAAAAGTTTGTCTTATAGACGAAATGACCCAGTACGTGAAAATGGATTTTTGAACAATGGATCAAATAGATGTGGGATCAGAATGGACCTATATATTCAGTGGTTCTATATATCAGTCTATATATTTCACTGAGAGATTCAATTCACTAAAAATTCATAAGAAAATAATACCTTCCTATCTATCGCGAAGTATTTAAAGCAACTCTAGGCTACCAGTCCTCCGAAAAGAAGTTCATGATACGAGGGCAACAGATGAGGCATGGAAGAATGCTTTTAGCTGCTGCTTGATGGACATGACCCGAAAAGAATATAATTGATACTGGACTTCTGTCGATGAAGTGGTTGCTCTCTCAACCAATTAAGAGGAACCCGGCCTGTTTCCAGCGTGTCATGACTACAGCTTTATGGCGATTAAAAACCAAACGAGTTTATCTTGTGTTGAATGAAGATAAAGGGGAAGTTGAACACCAGCTAGACCACAATATTACAGTGGAGAGCTGCAATTTTACGTAACTAAAGACGGTTTTTTAGAAAATATACCAGATATACCCGTTAACAATACAAATTACACCCTGCGTAATATCAAACGAAAAATAAGTTCGCGCAACCGTTACTTTTCGATTTTCTACAAAACTATGACCTACCTAGTAAGATCCTATCTGCGAGAAGGGCTAGTAAAGGAAAATATTAAACCGTGAATTCTACGAGCTGTACAAAGATGTTGATGTTGTTCGAAAAGTAAAAACCCGTCAGCTATCCTGGCTGAGCCACATTGAGCGAACGGATGAGAAGGGGCACGTTGACACCAGTTTTAGATAAGTAAGTAAATTGGTTACTAACTTACTTAGATAGCGCTATAGTTCTGTGTGATCCTGGGCTTCTCCAGTTACTCTGGTTTTTAGGTAACTGCTTCCAGTTATGCATTCGAAGTTGGTTGAGGTCCCTTCTACTTCAGCGCGCGACTTAAGGTGAGATCTTTCTCTCCTGCGTTGTCGCTCCGGGTTAGATTCGAAGACTCTGCTGGTCGAAGCATTGGTGTTCATTCGCTTCACATGTCCTAAACATCTTAGGCGACTGATGAGCAGTTTTCTGACTAGGTCCATTCCACTGTACAGCTCGTGTAGTTCGTCGTTGAATCATCTCCTCCAAAGCCCTTCAACTAAAACGGGATCGAATATTTTTCGAAGGATTTTTCTCTCGAAACGACTGAGGATATCTTCATTCTCTTCCGATATGGTCTATGCTTCCGCATCATAAAATAATACTGGGATGATCGAGGTGTTATATAGAGTTTCCTTGGTTTATCAAGATAGGGCCTTACTACTCAAAAGTGATTCTTCGTTTTTTTTTCAGCTGAGGTGTTGTTGATAGAATTCGTAGCAGAACCAAGGTAGACAAGGTCCTTGATGGAATAGCAAATGTTCTTAATCGTCATTCTGCATGGACGGACGAGTTTGACAGGGTGTTATGCCTTCATGTCAGATTTGACGCCGACTGGATTTTCATATAACTACATTCAAATTCTATGAAAAGACTTTTTCACAGAATTGCCTCGCACGGGATTCGAACCCACGACCCTCTGCTTGAGGAGTCTATGCATATATCACTACATCACGGCCACCCCAATTGCCATCCTTACTTAGTTCTGGTCAGGTGAACCGGAATTTTGGCTATCATTGCCTAAGTTAAACAGTGTTTTCTGCCTTATGGCGAGATGTTGGGCTTCTTCGCCTTTATACAGTCTACAGAAAAAGTGTTTCCATATACTCAACACTGACTCGTGGAAATCTATAAGGTTTCCTTCTTGTTCTTTACAGGTTTTTACTGGTTTTCTTATCTTGACAAGTTCTATTTACCTGTTGGTAGAACTGCCATTTTAGTTCTAGAGAAGCTGATCCTTCCATCTTTTCTGCTCGTATAGATCATGAGCAGCTCTTGTCCTTCGTTGCAGCGCCGCTTTGTAGGCTTATTGTTTAGCTGTATGTGCTTGCTGGCATTTTTCATAAAACCAGGGATTTTTTGGTGATGGTCGGGTGAAATCTAGTACATCAGTTGCGGCGTCACTCAGCACTCACCATAGTATATAAGACGGTGATATCTGCGTAATAGCAGTCAAGGGCCTCTGCTTGTTGCTTGACAAGGATCGTCAACGGTAAGTCCAATTTTATGCTAGGCCATTAATTGACTCATCACATAAATTCATCTCTTCGGTATAGGGTTGTGAGCCCTATGAGGGCAAAGGCCAGTATAATGCTACTGCCCGGACATACCCTTGCCATTTTATCCAATTTTCCGATTAATTGGTTATCAAACAAAAATATTAAACAATGAACTTCATAATCTTGTAAAAACATACGAATTGTTCTTTTACCAACCAGTTATTGAAAAAAAAGAGCCCCTGTAACGCTAAAAAATTGAAAGTTAATAATTTTTTTTTTATATTTATGACAGATTGAATGATCGTTCTAAAACTGTTTTATCTACGTATATATAAACAATTATATATCTTCCCGAACTCACATTTTCGATTCTTTTCAGATCCTCTACCCTCTGCAAACAAAATGGAAGAACCCCATTTCACAAGTCCACATTCAAGATTCAATAGCAAAATTTAGTAATCAAAACTCATTTGTAAATATCTATATCAGCTTTTTATGCATTCTGTATGTATATTTCAAATAAATAGAAAATTAATAGAGCAATTTTAAAGCGAGTCAAATTTAAAATTCATGCTTTCTTCAAATATGAGAAAGAGCTATTCATAATCAGTGGTTCTAATGAACTGGCATACGATTATAATTGGTCATAGGGAAGCGATTACACACAGTCATTAGCATTTTGCAGTTTAAATTTACTTCCGCCTTCCGTCCTTCACTCTTAATCATCAAAACTTTAAACCTGATTTTTTCAATCCAATTTCACAATATTAGCAATAAACTATTATGGTGACCTAACATAACTTATTTTTTTATAAAGTAATAAATTAACATGATGAAAAAATCACGCTCTTGGATTAATGATTATGAGCTGTAATTTAATAACAAAAGATCTATGTTCCTATGTAAGTGTTCAGTGACTTAAAGAGAAGCAGACTGTGTGAATTTAAAATTCAAATTTATTCATGGCTTATGTTTGGGAGAAATTTTACGTATAATGAGCAGAAGAGGGTTACCAAGATTAAATTACATAACTTACAAATGCGAGATGAGATGCCTATATATTATACGGATATGTTATCATCGTGGGAGTTCGTTTAAGATTGAACATCACCAATTCTTGGCCAATTAGCAACTACCGCAAGGAAGCTAAGATCTTGAGCACAAAATTTGTATTTACTAGGTGGGATGAAAAGTAACCTCCTTGGAAATGAAAAAAAAAAAATTTTAAATGTTTTTTTATATTATTCAATATAGCCCCCTTTTAGTTTGATACACTTATTCCAGCGATTTTTCAACTTATATACATCAATAGAGATGAAGAGGAAAACATTAAAAACCTCTTACACTACGAAGCCCCGGTACTCATTCACTTGATATTAAAATCTTAAGCAGACTAATCTACTATAGAAATAAAGCTTAAACAAAACTAAAACTTTCTAACTTGAAGAATTTGTTGCTGCACCATAAGTGGTGATGCAAAGTATAAGGTTTTTTCACAAGAGAATCAACTTAGCGGACTTTATAAGCCCAGATAGCTGACTCTACAATGAAGTATTCAACTTGAAGCTTTCCTGTACGACATTGTCCTATAGAAAGCCCAGAAAGACATGAATTCGGTCCAACACATAATCAAGAAAGGTTACTCTGGGAAACAGGTCGCTGAGGAATGTGCGAATATGAAATGTGCTACAGAAGAGTATTGCAAAAAAGTAATGCAACGAGGAAAGATGACTGAGTCAAGGGAAAAAAAGAAAACAAAAAAAGGGCCAAGGTCTAGAAAATCGAACTCAAGCCATAGACTTAAAGCCTAGAATGATACTTCTCGAAATTTCAACTAAAATTCCCCGTTCTATAGTAAATTGCACCTAAATTGATATACCAGTATATGATTTTAAATTCATATATGGGAGAAAGACTGGAAGGGCTCACGATTCGTTCTACAAGGATATAGTTTCTCTTCCAGTTCTCGGGAAATAAGGGCTGAATGATTTTCGATAAATGACACATCAAGTTAATATATAAGCTCCACCAGTTACAAGAAAGGTGATCGTATGTTACCCAAGAACTCTATCACTGCCGTGATGGCCGTGGTGTAGTGGTATATGCATAGACTCCGCAAGCAGACGGTCGCGGGTTCGAATCCCGTACAAGGCAATTCTCTGAAAAAGTCTTTTCATAGAATTTGTATGTAGTTATATGAAAATCCCGTCGACTTCAACTCTGACATGAAAGTATAACACTGATGTTGGAGTGGTTACTGGCTGGGCTTAATGTAAAGAACTAACAACTAGCACGTACTTAGACCCACTGGTTGAGGATGTACAAGCTTGTCCCGTCCAGTTTGACAACCATCTAAGGGAAAAATATCGAAACCAAACACACTTGAGTTTCAAACTACTACACCATCCGCCCGCGCCCTGGAGAAAACCAGTAAAAGGGTATTCATATCCCCTTGGTGCGCGCTCGGTATTATAAAAAAAAAAAGCCTATCCCTTGTAAATTCCACATGTACCAATTTCATTCATAAAGCCATGTGAAAGCTTGAAGTCGTTGAAAAGACAAATCAATTTCATGTCTCATCCTCTTAATATTCTCGTTGAATGTAAAGAGATTTGGCAGCAATTGCCACATAGAGTTTTATAAGGTGATCACTAATTTCGGTACCATAAAAGAAAATCACTCGTTGTATCGTGTAATGTGGCAACTCCTTGGAGCTAAACATATTTCAGACATGCTCCGATTTTTGGAAAGTATGGTAGATATGATTCCAAGCAAATTCTTCAATTCAGGACTGAAAAAATAGTACGAGCGCCAAATTTGAACACATTCTCATTAAATTCCCATTAAATGCGAATAACTGACGACATCGACATTATCGTTTGCAACTAAATTGATTTGGGGTGCTTTCTAAGATAAATACTTCGTAAATAATCAGTGTCTTCTTTTATGTGTAAAGAAGAGAAGACACGACAAAAATTCTAGAATATGAATACTATATTAGCTTGGTCACTTCAAGAGCAACGCCTCAGCTAAGCAGGTCCCTTAATCCTGCTTAATCCTTTCAAAACATCCAGGTAGAAAGCCTGGTTAATTATCTGACACTGTGAAACCAGATCTGAATAGATCTTTTCTATCACATCGACAAAACTTCACTTCATAATTGCATAATTACGAACTCGAAGTCTTTCACTCGCTGAATTATTGCTTAGTTTCAAGATTTTAACCATAACACCATGAATCGTCACATGTAATAACTTTGGAAAAAAAAGTTTTAATTATTTCGGAACGTAGCATGCTTCCACGCATGCTTTAGCAGTCAACAGTCGAGGTACGAATTTGGCAGCTACCCTTTTCATACCCAATTCACTGAATTTAATTCCAAGTTACTCTAGACAGCTTGGCAACTTCTTCAATTTTTAATCCCGCCGGTCTTCCGGGATGATTCCTTGAGTTTTTTCAACATTTTCACCGGCTTGTCAGCAATTGGCGTTTCACCTCTTTTAAAATTGAAAAACCATAGAAACACGTGAGTTTTCCCAATAGGATCATCCTTGTGGGCCATTTATAACATTCAAGAGTTTCTACGCTAGTTTTTTTTTTAAGCCAGAAATGCTGTTCACGAGAATCAGCGGCCAGCTCAAGACAGCTGACGAAAGTACTCGCTGCTTTTCACGTTCGCTCACGAATTCACGTCCATGCTCTTCGGCTGTAGAACGGGAATGGCAGCGTATGGTAAGCTCATTTAATTCAGATACAAACAGTATGAACAATGTATACATGAAGATATACATTTAAAAACAAGTTTTCTATTACAAAAATGTAAAATAGTAGTATATCTCAGATTTAAGCATACCTATAGTCCCAGCAAGACTAGATGAACAAATTTCTGTTCATAGTTCTGATATTCAATATCTGGCAACGAATCTTAACTTTGCGTACTCGTAGGTAATACGAGTATATGTTTCAAAGACCTAATAAAAGAACAAATGCATGTAGTCCTAGCACTTTTTTATTTATTATATTTCATTAACGATTCATCTTATTTAAAAAAATCATAAAATTATATGATCTTTCGAAAAATAATGCAACCAAATCTCCTTATATAAACTTAGGCTGGATTGTTAATGTAAGTGTTTGTTTAATATTTAAAAGAAGTTGATTTATTGCGATCGTAACGTTTTTCACATCAAAAACGCTTTAAATTTACACTGATGTGAATGAAAATATCTCTCCATTAAATTCACCAGATTTGCATACTTTCTACAGAATTTTATTAAACTAGTTTATTTCCAATGAATCAAAAACAAAATTGTCAATCTTTGAAATCTATCATATCGAATTCTCCGTGTTCCAAGACATCTGATAAGAAAACTCTTTAAACCAATAAAACCCCAAGAAGTCATATTACAGTAACACCGAAAATATTATTCTAAACTGCCCAGTCCCCATATTCGGAATATATTGGCCAATCGGTCAACACACCTTCAAATCAGTTTCATGCCAGCACATTATGGGCTCGGATTTGATTTGTTTGGACATGTGCGTTCTCAGATTAGCATACCATTAATTTCCGTCAAATCAAGAAGTGAGACATAAAATGAAACCAACAGAAACAACAAAATCAATCGAAAAATCGCACAAAATCGAAAGGAGGAAAAGCATAAAAGAAATTTCAACAATTTGTACGGACATTGAATACTATTCCCCCTTCAGAACATGGCCATGTCGCGACTGCAACGAACTGACCCTCTACTGACGACAACCATTTCGAACGACGTCTAAGTGACATACTTAAAGAGTATGACGAACACATAAATTGTTCGTGTTTTTTTTTTTTTTTTTAGTTAAAAGGGGGAACAGTGATATTCATTAACATTTCCGGTTCAGCAATTGCAAAAAGGGAAAACAACTGCTCAAAGTATGAATCGATATTTCGATATGACTTTGGTTTTATCTACTTTTGAACATTAATTGTCAAGTGAATGCCAATGTCAACGTTGCTCTGACATAAGTAAAAACAAGAAACTTTGTCAAGTTCTGATAATAAACGACATAACGACACAACAGCACATGTGCATTAACATAACTATTATGAGTACAGATGGATTTGATATGGCAGCACTCACACATGACAACGGTGTGTATTGAGAACAAAGTGTACACAAAAAAGTTGATTTTTAATTGCTTAGACTGAGTGGAAACGGAAGCAACAGCACTAATCCTCAACATCCTACTTATCAAAAACTTAGAAAAAATATATGTTCGAGATACATATTTGTGTCTACTAAGCATAGAACCAGGAAACATTTAGATCTATCGCTTTGGTAGATTGTCATCAATGTTGCCAATGATACAGATTTTTTTAAACGAATTTAGAAATCAAATACCAAATTTTCATGAAAATGAAATGAATTGTAATAGTGAATGGGTTATAAGTTCCTGCAATGAAAACAGATCTCAGACAACATATTGTGCGTCAGCTGATATAGTTATGAAAAATTAGAGCAAAGGAGACATTGGTATGGGGACAACTCTCAACCTATAAAGTGATACAATAATAAGACTCCGCAACAGTTTTGCCAATAAATTGCAAGAAATACAGCACATTTGGCTTTTCACGGATATCGGGAGATTGATTAAAGAACGGAAAATTCTTAGAACATATCAAAATTATTATCTCTGTCATGAAAATACATAGTTACGAGGCTACGCGTTCAACTAAATGTACCAGGTTTATCATTAAATGAGTCCCAACTTGTATTTTTTTTTAAAAAGTAACAAGACATTTGCTTAAGGTATCGATAAAAAAAATATTTTGGACAAAATATACTTAATACTATTTATTAGTTGCAAAACATGACAAATGCCGTCCTGGAAACCGCTAGCAAGGGTAAATCACTTGACTCAAATTTCCTTGACTTGTTCGCTTCCAAGTTGTCCTAAATGTTTGGCTTGCTAAAGACCAGAGACTTAATATAGCCAGTGCCAAGTAACACCGTCCTGTTAAAACCTTTCCAGTTTCAATTCATCCAAAAAAAAAAAAAAAACAAATTGTCTAACATAGAGCGATAGCGGCCTCTGTCCAATGAAACCCCTTAAGAACAACTCGTATTCGTTTGATTGCGCTCTCGACTTGCCGACTCACGTACACTCGTAATATTCTATTCAATTCGGCTATTTTGCAGTCTCGCGGACACGGCAACATTATGGAACGAATAAGATCAATTGGTAGGCAATCTAAAATACAAATATAAAAAATGTAATGCATGAGTTTGTAATTGGGCCTCACTTATGGCACTTTACGGCGAATTTTAAAAGCTGGTCTTCATTTGCACACCTATAGAATCCAAATTACACAACAATTGAAACCTTTGGACTATCTACGACGTCGCCGATTTGTTAACTGGATGTTGAATCGCCAAGAAAATTTGTCATCGAATTTGATATTTTCCGATGAAAGCCATTTTTGTATGGATGGGTATGTAAGTAAACAAAATGGTCGTTTCTGGGATACGGAAAACCAAACAACAATGCATCTCAAAAAAGTCACTGTATGGTGCAGATTATAAGTTGGCTGCTTCATTGACCCGTAATTTTTCGAAAATGAGGTTGGAGAGACAGTTGCAGTGAATGGAGAACGTTTTTTTTTCAAATTTGAATGAACTGGGTCTGGACGATCTCTGGTGTTATCGCTCACACAGGCCATCAATCAATCAATTTATTGCGTAGGAAATTTGACGATCGCGTTATTTCGGTTAGAGAAGTTGATTGCCCTCCAAGGTCATGCGATTCGACACCTTTAGACTTCTTTCTGTGGGGATATTTGAAGAGTAAGGTCTATGTCAATAACCCAGCGAAATAACATCCAAACTGAAATTGCGGCCATTGACACATTTATTCTTCAAAAAATCATCGATAATTTTGACCTTCGGATGGTCGCTTGCAACAGAAGCCATGGTGGTCACATGAACGACGTTGCGTTCCATTCATAACTGCCATAGTCCGAAATTTATTGATCAATAAAATCCTACATTTTACAATAAATGTGGTTTAATTAAATGAAGACTAATCCTTTACTACTCACAAGCTGCCTCTACTATGCAATTTGTCTATTAAGGAAAAAATATATGTGGTCCTAAAACAAACAGTGAGGCATATCTTCAGAAATGATGTCCCTTCGTGAGATCAAGCACTAATCAACGTGTCAAAGATATCTTCATTCAGTACTCAAATAACTTAATTATGGCCAAAGAATGTCTATTGACAATATTTAGGCGACAGGTGGCAAACTAAAGTCAACTGGTGTTTTAAAAAATTGTACATTACTTTTCCTAGCAACGTCAAGCACAGCAGAACAAGCAAATGCCACCCTTTGTGATGAAAACTACATATCTTCTTACCTTTATAAATCAGCTAGTCAAATAAAAATAAAAATCTTATTTGCTGCAGTTAACAGGTTCAATTATTCAAAAATAATCCATAAGCTTTTATCTCCGTGACTAATTATGGATAGCCATCGTTTCAGATACTCAAATGCAACATGATATTTAAAACCCAACTTAAACCACAATTCACAATACACAGTGATGAATAAAAAACAACCAACGAACTAAATAAGCATTACCGGTGGACATGACAATTATAACTTGAATGAAAAAAATTAAAAAAAGTAAATATAGTAAATAAAAATAAATAATTGACAACCAAAAGGTCAAGTGACTGCAATCAAGGCCGGATCACAAACAAACACAATACGAAAACGAGTACGAATACAGCTGTCCGTAAGGACACATATGGAAATGGATACACTAGCCAGACAGCGGAGATAAAAGGTGAAAACAAATATTTAATTACCACACTACATACATGGAAATAAGTTTTAATCTTGCCACAAGGTTAAGATTAAGCGAAGGCGCACAATTCTCGACGTGCCAACAAAAAGTGAGCCGAATGCCTATATGCGGCAACTAAGGTAATTTTTTTCAATTGTTCTTTTTCTATTTTTTTTTTCTACTCACACTGCCCGGATATAGAGGTTCTAATTTTGGCGCCCATATTTAAATTCCATTGAGTGTCAGCAGCAGATCAGTCGAACACATATTTAATTCCTTAAATGTTGTTTTGAATTGTATGAAATTGGATCATTGAATTAGTTACGACAATAGTTGACACATTTTGCCATGAAACAAAATAAAATAATTTTGTAATGTTGAAATTGAAATTGAAATTGACGACAACAATTCCAGACCAACAGACGGATATAGTCAACATGAACTTGAACCTGATCGATAATAAAGTCGTGTCTTGTTGCCTGTGGACTGTGGCTCATATGACTGGTATTTGAGCTTCTAGGTTTAGAAGTTATTTATTCGACGTAATTTTCCTTGTGGCTAAACACGAGACGAATGCTTACGTCTATGGGAAATGTTATGATTTTTAATTTCTCAGGAATTCCGAAGAAAATAGCTAAGGATACGAGAAACTCCGTTGCACTTTATGCGCCTTTGGTTCAAGGTCAGTCAAATTATATGACGGTTAATAATTGAATGGTAAATAGGGTAAATGGCGTGCGAATTGTGTCACCAAACAGCAATTTTTATTCGTTGCTGGTATCTCTAGATTTCTCTATGATAAATACCTCTTATGAAGCATTGCTAGCTAATCTTTCATGTGTAATAACTACTAACTTTGTATGTAACATTTTAGGTTTTATTTCTTTTTTTATTAGGAATAAATACGTTAGGAACTAGGAACTAGGAACTAGGCATAGAACCGGGTAATGTACTCTTTACTGATGAGACCAGGGTGAATCTACATGGAAGTGATCGACTTCAGAGAGTATATCGTCGCGTTGATAAACGTTATTCATCGCATTTCAAAAGGAATGGAATACAATTCCTTAATATTTCATCGTCAGGATCGTGAGGGCAATGAATACAAGGATGCTGGCAGTTATCAGAGCAAGGGGAGGCAATACAAAATACTGACTAACAATATGTTTTTTAATTTGTTTGTTATTGGATTTTTTTTTTAATTTTATGATTATTTAAATTACAATAAAACAACTAAAAAACAACTTAAAAACAACTCTTTTTTTTGTATAATCTTAAATAAACACTAAATAAACTTAATAATGCATATGAGTTTCCATTCCATTTAATCAACATGAAACGCACTTTTTGCAGGCATCACATTTTTAGTTGTATACTTTTAAAGAAATTTAAATCAGCGTTCGAACGTAGCGGGTGGTCCGGTTTACCATATTTGCTGTCTAGTATAGTTCGAAAATTCTACCAGAAGGTTAAGATAGAATGTCATCTATAAGGCCTACATGTAATTCTGCAGAGACGAGGAACTAAGCGTATAACAGATACCGACTTTCTTTCTCTAAGAATCATATAGAACAATGATTTCCAAAGTGGTCACAACCGCCCCCTGGAGGCGTTGAAGCTGTCCTGTGAGATACCGCCCTTATTAAAAAAAATACTTTAAATTTAAAAAAACATATACACATATACCTACCTGAAGAAAATTATAAACACCGTACTTCATAAATCAGGAAGTGAGATCATCAAAAAAATTCCTTTGAGTAATAATACGCTTCAAAGGTAAATTGATGAAATGGCCGAAAATGTAGAAAAAACAGTGTGCGATCATTTAAATACATGTAAATTTTTCATTCAGCTTGACGAATCTACCCTTCCAAATAATAAAGCATTACTCTTAGCATTTGTACATATTTGTGAAAGACTTTTTTTTTTTGCTAAAACATTGAAAACGGACACAAAGGGAGAATCCATATTTAAGGCCGCTGATAGATTTTTTAAAGAAAAAGATATTCCTTTACTGAATATTTTGTCTGCGGCTACCGATGGTGCTCCAGCAATGACAGGACGCTACAAGGGTTTTAATGCTTTTTGAAACGGGCCGTACCAGAAATACTCGCCATATATTGTGTTATACATCGTCAACACAACATCATCCCGACATTTGTCTCCTGGTTCGCTGGCTCTCGAAAGTTACCTGTTTGACACGGTTTTTTAATCTGTTCTATACTTTTCTTGAACTTTTAGAAACTAGAGACAACGAACTGCGAAATAACTAATTTAAATCAAAACATGATATTTGTTTATATAACAGACGTAACATATTTAAAATATTTAATGATGTCAATCTCCGTCTGCAAGGTGATCACTTGAACCTAATAAGAACAAAGAACGTTATTGCTGCTATTGTGGAAAAACTAAACCTCTTCAGACGTAATCTAGGCAGAGGTTAATATACGAAAAACTTCCAAAACTTAGCAGCAGTATCTTCCAAAAAGGATGAATTGCTAAAATACTGCGAACACTTAGAAATGCTTCATGAGGATCTAAAAAAGCGATTCCACGATATTCTCAATATGAGTATACCGGACTGACTGCCCGATCCTTTCGCAAATAACTCGAATGTATCGTTCCATTTAGAAGAAGAGCTTATTGAGCTAACAACAAATGAGGAGCTAAAAATAAAGTTTAAGTGCAGATACCAGCAGTTCTGGCTCCAGAAATAAATACCAGCCCTGTACCCCAGTTTATAGAAAATTGTTCAAAAATTTATTTTTGTTACATATTTCTATCTTCATACTTAGCTGAGCGCGGTTTCAGTGCAGTAGTTACCTTACTTACAAAGAAAAGGAATAAACTGCAAATAACGGAGTTAGGTGATTTACCAGACATTCAGAAACTTACAAATATTCACCAGGCTCATCCGCCTCATTGAAATGATCTTATCTAATATTTTAATAAAGCTAACTCGATTTTAAGAAAAGCAAAATTTACTTTGAAATTATTTTTTTCTGAACAGTGTTAATATTTTTTTGACATTTTTTTTTTATTTGAGAAAAAAGTATATATAAGTATACTTTCAATTGTTTTTATGGTGGGGGCGGCAATAAGATCTGAATATAGATCCGTAGAAATGAATATGCAGACCTAGTAAATAGTAAAGCCATCCAAAAGCAGTGCTACAGATATGAAAAAAATCTCTTCTGCAGACTGTTGAACCACGATGACGATCCAAATTCTTCTATTACTGGGTATGTAATTTAATTCGTGCGGTTTTTTTTTCAAAATTTGAACGTTTATTTAAGAAAAACATGTACAATAGTATTATTCAAAGTATTGCCCATCTGAAGCTATGACATTTTCCCATCTTTCTGGCAATTTGTGGATCCCATCCCAAAAGAAGTGCGTCGGCTTGGCAGCCAAGAATGAATCAAGCCAATTTTTGATATTCTGCTCTGATGTGAACCGTATTTCAGTGAGGGCGTTCTACATCAACCGGAACAAATGGTAGTCAGAAGGGGCAAGGTCTGGGCTTTAAGGCGGGTGGGGTAAGACTTCCCATCCACTGTTTTCCAAATAGTTCTTAACCGGAATAGCAACGTGGGGCCGAGCGTTGTCATGATGGAAAATTATTGCCTCGTGTCTGGTCGCATATTCCGGGTGTTTTTCGACTACTACTCTATTAAAACGGATTAATTGTGTTCGGTAGGGTTGTCCATTGATGGTTTCTCCCGGTTTTAGCAGCTCATAGTACAGCACACCCATCTGATCCCACCAAATACGGAGCATTACCTTGGCGCCATGGATATTCGGCTTTGCCGTTGATTCGGCTGGTTGGCGGGGTTTCACGTATGATGTTTTGCGCTTGGAGTTGTCGTAATGGATCCATTTTTCATCATCAGTAACAATCCAATGCAAAACTGACTTCGTTTTGTGGCGTTCCAGCAGCATTTTGGACATGAAAAACGCCTTTCGACGTCTCCCGGATTGAGTTCATGTGAAACCCATGCGCTTTTAAACGTTTTGAAATGGCTGCTTGAGTGACACCCAAAGATTCTGCGAGCTCTTCTTGTGTTTGGCAACAATCTTCATAGAGTAATGCTTCCAGTTCTTCATCTTCAAACTTTTTTGGCTGCCCAGGACGTTCATCGTCTTCCAAGCCAAAATCACCACTTTTAAATCGTGCAAACCACTTTTGGCATGTTCATCATAAATTTCCACCAAAATACGATGACTTTCGGTAGCAGTTTTCTTCATATTAAAGTAATGAAGAAGAACTCCCCGCAAAAACACTTTTTCAGGCACAAAGTTTGACATATTTGAGTGAAAAAAAAAATTATTGTTGTGTACGCTTCAAATGAATGACATATACTGAAATGACGTATAATGACAGTAGCTTTCCAATGCATGTTTCAATGGAATAATAACAATGGAATAATACAAGTTACGCCATCTCTTAGCAAACCGCAATTAAGTTATAGACCCAATAGTTAGAATGCAGTAAGGATTGTAATACGAGTATGCAAGAGGAAATGAATTTAGATTCAGCATATACCAACTCATTTCCAAAAACTGTTCACATGCTGATATATGGAAACTCTGACACAAAAAAGTACAATCTTTAAATTACATCAAAAATAGAGACAGTCTCCCTTACGCCGATTTGTGTAAATGCCTGAAATCATTTGTCATTGATTAGCCCTCATCAATGCTATTTTAAACCTGCAACAGATTCGAAGGAAAATCGATTTTAAGCCTCTAATATAAGAATTATATACATATAAGTATATACTTTAAGCAGAAGAGCAAGATTAACTGTACAAGTGCATATTTACTCGTATGTTAGCATACGTTCAGCGATAGTCAGTTAGTCATTACGTGCTGTGATTTGTTTTTTATAAAGTTAAATCAAATAATTTGTCTTTTCATTGTATAAAACATTAAAAAGGCTATAAAATATATAAAGAGAGATACATAGTACAGAGGTGCAAAAAAATGTTAAAAAAAGCGATAGGAAACAACAGCTCTATTACAAAGGTAGGACGGAAGAAATATCACCGGGATCTTTGGTGTCAATAAAGGCCTAACATAAAATTAGATTTAAGACGTTCCAATTTTGTAACGAGGCTTTTGATGAGCATTTAACAGGAAATTCACAGCTCCGTTTTACCTAAATAAGAGCAATACTCTTCTAGGTTAGGTTAGGTTAGGTAAGGTGAGAGTGGTGGTTGGAGAACAAACCCACTTAAGCCTATTGGTCCGTTGTGCTGAAACGTGGATCTATGATCCTCTTACTCATGGAACGAATTTGAGCTTATGATGAAGCGCAGGAGACTTTTAACGTCTGTATTCTTTAGATCGTTTAGGTCGTTGTAAGAGCTGGGCATGTACAGAAAAGGTGGAGGATTGCCTCATCTTCCTCCTCGTTCATGCAGCTTCAACAGAAATCGTTTGTAAAAGCGCCAAGCCTTCTTGTATGCTTGCCTATAAGGCAATGTCCAGTGATGATACCTATAATGGCGCTGACATGTATCCTATTTGGATGAATCAGAATCTTAGAGCGATTCAAATCCAGCTTTGGCCATACTTGTTTAGTCGTCTGTTCTTTTATTAGCATCCAGCTTAAATAATAACTTGCACGAGTTCGTTGGCCCTAAAATTCCCTGGAATGCTCTGCCATCTTCGTAAGAGATGATCAGCATTCAAAAGTGGTTTTAGAATTTATTGAGACCGAGTCCAGGAACTTGATAGCGGCCTGACTATCCGAAAAGATGCGGATATCCTCAGCTAGGACAGAGCTTCCTTAATTGCCAAAATTTCCGCCTGAAACACGATACAGAGACTTGGAAGACGGAAGGAGAGGATATACCTAACGCTATTGGTTTAGATCCATTTGCATAGAAGTGGATAGACTTGTCCTCTATAAAAGCATCTTCCTCCCAAAAGGATCTATAGGGAAAGCTCGCATGAAAGTCTTTGTCAAACCGAAGTTTAGGTATGGTGTAATCGATATTCTCCATGTGGATTCCTAATATAACATATTAAGAATATTAGCGTGGCCAAATAAATTATTTGTTCACTTTGTAGTCGCTTTAAGGTGAATAGCTGCAATCGCAGCTACTTGCCTGCTGAAGATGTCGATAAGTGTCAAGTGAAACAGAATATGCAGCTCCGCGGAGGGAGTGGAGCATAGAGCTCCACTTATGCCTAGACATGCTGTTCTTTGGATTCGACTTAGTTTTTCGCAACTGACATCAATGTCTAAGGCCGTCCACCACACCGTAAGTGAGTATCGGTCTTATGACCGAGATGTATAGCCAGTAGATTATTCGAGGTTGGGGGCCTCATTTGTTTCCAATGTCTTTCTTACAAGAGAATAGAGCTATTTTAGCTTTCTTGACCCTTTCTTGAATGTAAGGCTTATAGTTTAGTTTCCTATCAAAAATGAGACCCAGGTATTTTGCCGTTTCGGAAAACACTGAACTGGTACCGTTTATTGAGAGAGGGTCTATAGTTGAGACTTTATACTTCCTGGAAAAGAGGACAAGATCAGTTTTATGAGGGTTAATTCCCAATCCACATCGATCCGCCCAACGGGTTAATCTGTTAAGACTTAGCTGAATTAGTTCTTTGGTGATATTAATGCTTAACTGAGACGGCTATAGCTTCCAAGTATATCAGCAGTTCATTTACCACTAAGTGGTAAAGGGGAAGGGGGAAAAGGACACCGCCTTGCGGCGTGGCTCTACCAACATATCTTTTAGCAGAAGTTCCACCCAGCTGGATTTGATTATCCTGATATTTAGCATAAGACTCATAAACTCCCCAAGTGAGTCGTCTACCTGCAGATGTGTAAGCGCAGTCGTGTTTGCGGATGTGTCGATGTTGTTAAAGGCACCCTCTATGTCTAGGAAAGTGACCATTGTGTACTCTCTATATTGTAGGGATCGTTCGATGTGCCTAATCAGTTAATGCAGAGCCGTTTCCATCGATTTTCCCTTACAGATAACCATCAGTCGTTCTAGAGTTTTCAGAAAGAAAGATGATAGACTTATAGGTCTGAGGTCCTTTGGGACATCATGAGAGCATTTTCTGGCCTTGGGAATGAAAACTACATTAACTTCTCTCTATGACATTGGAATGTGGATCAATTCAACACAGCTTCTCATGATATTCTCCAGAGTGGCAAGATAATATCTGAGAACCTTTGTAGACTTGTATTGTTTGAAGCTGTGCAGCGCCAAAGCAGTTTGTCTGTTGTGATCAGAGATTCTTGTTGTTGGTTGAATTGAAATTTATTAAATTGTTCAATTCAATTCAATTCATAATTGCAGTAGTTCTATTTTTGTTACTGTTGGCCGCAAATGAGGAGCTACCTGGAAAGCGGGTATCCAGTAGCAAATTGAGTAATTCGTCACTTGACGTTGTCTAGGAGCCATCGGTTTTTTTCAAACAACTAGGCATCATAGGATTTGTAGAGAGAATTTTTCTTATCCGTTATGCCTCAGACATTTCTGTGATTTTGTCACAGAATTATCTCCAAGATTGACCTATCGCTTTTTATTTATTTATTTTTTTTTTTTTTGTATATTTTGAGGAATTCTTGTATGAGCCCCAGTCAGTCAATTTTCTTGTGCTTTTTGTAAGGCTGAAAAGTTTTCTGCAGTTTCTAAGCGGTCCTAGTGCTGATGTCCATCAGTGCCCCAAGGTTAAATCAGAGGGCAGAAAGAAGCCATAGCCTGATTGAGAGACAGGGAGATTTCCCCAACTTTCATGTCAAGATCATTAGTGTCTCGCGGGGGACTTGAGAGTTCAGATTATAGTGTTTTTAACAGTATTCCTCTGTATTTTAGCCAATAAGTTTTCCGATAGTTTCTAAATTATGTTTGACTGGGGGAGCATCAGCCAGTTTGTATTGGATGCATCTGTGATCAGTAAACGAGTGTTCAGTCGATACCATCCAGTTCCTTAGCATTTAAGTGATGTTGTCTGAGACGAGAGTGATACTTAGAAATTTCTGTCGGTCTCTTGTTATAAAAGTGGACTCATTGCCAATATTGCAAACAATGAGGTTAGTACTTAAAATGTATTCAAAAAGTGACTCACCTCTATCGTTGATGTCGGTACTGCCCCATACCATGTGATGGGCAAAATACTTCCCTAAGATACGTAGAATATGTCGAGCGAATGGACTCAAAAGCACCTCATCAAAGAATCATCGATTTCAATCCGATGTACAACACAGTAAAAACAAAAGATCAGAACAAGCATGAAGTGCGTAAATGGAGAGATTTGGTCAAAGATCACACTACTTGTAGAATCGTATTGGTTGATACCCGATTGATAGATTTTTACACTATCAGAAATTCTTCTTTACTTAAGATAAAATGATAAATGATGATAAAATAGCAGGTTTTATGAAAAAACGTAGTAGTACGAATGCACCGGAGCGCTTAGTATTGATCAAAATAATATATTTTGGCTTTTAATATTTTTCTTCTTATTTATTATAACTTCGAGATAACAAACCAAACTTGGGAGCAAAACCAAAATAAAGACGCCACAGGGCTACCTGATAACATTGGTTGTTTCAATTTTGTACTTATTATACTTTTTGAGGCTCCGATTGAAACTTTCATCATTTAGATGGTAGCGATTGGAACAATACTATTTTCAGGACAGTTTAGAACTCTTTTCCGATAAAACATATATCGAAATGACTGTGCGCTGCTTAAAATCAAAATTAGCAAATTTGAGTTAAATCAACCATCGATCTGTGACTGTCAATTATTATCAATTTAGTGAAAGCTGCTGAAAATTCTCGAAATATTGTGTAGAACTTATAATTAATATTAATATCAGTCCTCCAATTTTGTTGATTCCAAGGAAACAAATCACGCAACAGTGCACAAACGATCTTAGCATCCGACTAAATAGTCGGTTGCTACATGATTTACAAAACACTTTTGAAAAGCATTTACTCGTAAAGGAAGCCATGAATTTTAGAAAACTCATGCAAAAATATTGGATGAGCCGAATCTCCAGAAATAAGGATCATGCGATCAGGGACGACATTTGGTTTCGTAAAGCTAATTGAAGGTAGAGTGTCCGCTTTTCTTTGAGTTCTGACTCTGACACTTCAGGAGTCCCTGATTTGCTGAATAATATAGAATTTTGTGATTAATTAATTTTTACGTGTTCAAAAAGTAAGGTGATATATGAAATTTCGCGAGCAACGCACATCCGATTATCGGATACCGGATACACATGTACCGAACATATGTTTACTGTTTAAGGTATATAGCATATTATATAATTTTCTAATATTCAATTATTAAAAAAATAAATTCTGTGTAAAAAATGGAATCAAGTGCCTTAAAACACTTTAAATGTGGTACAAGCTCTTCCAAGATGGCCGAGAAGGTGCCAATGACGAACCTTGCTCTGATCGCCCCACCACATCAACAAAAGATGATAACGTCGAAGCTGTGAAGAAAATTGTTTTGAAAAATCGGCGAACTACCATAAGGGAAGTTGCTGATGATGCTGGCATATCGGTCGGCTCGTGTCATGCAATCTTTTCGGATGTGTGTCATCCGAAGTTTGTCCCGAAGCTTCTTATTTTGATCAGAAGAAACGTCGCATGAGTATCGCTCAGGAGTTCTTTAATGCCGTCAATGATGATGCTGACTGGCTGTGACGTCGAAACCAAAACCCAATCGTCTCAATGCAATGGAAGCACCCAGGAGAGCCAAGACTTTTAAATGTCAAAGTTTTGATTACTGTTTTGTCAATTACCGTGGCGTAGTGCACCAGGAGTTTTAACCTCAAGGTCGTATGGTCGACAAAGTGTATAACCTCGAAGTTATGCGCCGTTTGTGAGAAGCAATACGAAAAAAAAGTCCTGAATTGTAGAAAAACAATGCATGCCTTTTGCATCACGATAATGCACCTGCTCATTCATCGCTGTTTGAAAGAGATTTTTTTTGGCCAAACATAACACGAAAATCATTCCTCAGCCACCATAGTCACCGGATTTGGCCCCATGTGACTTTTTTCTCTTCCCAAAACTGAAGAGACCTATAAAAGGACTGAGATTTGCAACGATTGAGGAAATAAAAACGGCATCGCTGAAGGAGCTCAAGGCTATATCAAAAGGTGCTTCGAGGATTGGAAAAAGCATTGGCACAAGTGTATTATATCTGAAGGTGATAACTGTGAAGGGGATAATATTAATATTGATGAATATATAAATATTTTTTGACTTGTTGCAATGCACACAAATGCTAGGAAATGATGAGGTTACCATTTTAAATGGTAGAAAAATACACTAAGATCTTTCGACGTGTTAACTTCTTTTCAATAGTTTACAGGTAAATTTGAGATTTTTGAACTGTTGTCTTCTTCTTAAATTACCTTCGTTCGTGTCATGCAACATGGGAATGATCGAGTTTTTATTGAGTATTCTTTGCCATTGCTCATGTGTGACAAGATCGCGGAGATGGAAGCGCAAATGATAAGAGTTCTTTATGGCATGACTCTCTAGAAAGTTATATGACAATGACAAGTGGGAACCAACGAAGATTTATGCGAATCAAGATAAAAATTATGCTCCCAAAATTGCCTAACAATTCGGCGAAGCGAAATATTTTTCAAAAAAATTTAATTTCAAGTGTTAAAAAAGTGTTGCACGTAGCAAAGTAACACTCTCCAATCGTAATATATTTTATTTATTTATTTATTTTTTCACTTCCCAATTTTATGCGCACGCAGCACTTAATGTACGTACCATATGTGTATAAGTTCACTACAATTATTGCAACAAAACAATTGTCTTCACAGCAATAAATAACGAAAAAACTAATTATTAATAAACTAAAAACATCAAGATGGTCTTATTGCAAAACATCATACAAATGCAGCCGTTATGAAGGAAAAAACAAAGGAAATAACATAAAGTACTTAATAAGTGGAAACAGATGCGAGTTGTTGTTATTGTATTTTTTGGGCTTCATGGTGTTAATATTATGCAACTTTGCATAGTAATTAAATAGTTTCATTTTCTTCTGGTTCCCCGTTGTTTTGTACTTGTACTTTCTTTAAATGAAGACTAAACCCTTGAACGCAGAGTGTGGATAGCGGTGTTACACATACTCGTATATCTAATAAAAAAAGTATCAAATTATCAATATTATTAGATAATGAGACAATTTCAAGTGTCTTTATTTTGCGATGTTTTCACATTTATGCATTTTAGCTGCAACTGGTACAAGTACATAAGTATGTCAGCAAAACACGTTCCATTCGAATGAGCAGAAGGAAAAGTAACACGCGATTTGAAAAATATTGTACCAACTTTGATGTGTCAGCATGTTTGTTAACCGACGATGCGACACACATATACGAGTAATGTGTGTCAGAAAGAGTAGTCCTAAGACGGAAGTGGTACCTTATCATATGAGAAAAATAAAGCTTTTACGAAGTTTGAGCCTGGTAATGGACTGCAAATTTCAGAATACACATTTTTTTCATGATCTCGTGCTGTCTTGTATGTCAAGATAAGATGCAAATATCGACATTCTTTAAAAAGAAATCCGAAACCCATTTCAAAATATAGTGGCGTGACCGATCTTAAATAGAAGCGCATTGAAAAAGAAACATTGGGAACAAAAACTGTGATTTAAAGCAGAATATTAAAGAAAAACATATATAGTATTACACTTGAAAAGAGTCATCTGAGTGACAACTATTTTTTTCAGATGAAAGGACAAATATCATATAAACAGCGTCAACACACCGTCTATTACAACAGATCTCTTGTGATATATACAAAGCATGACCCTTGTGACTAAAACATGGTCCAAGCTACGCTGGCGGTCCAGATTTCTACTGCGCTGATTGCTCTCAGTTCTCAACAAGGTAAAAAACCAGATCTCTGTACGAACACTCGTTATGTGTGGTTTAAACAGAAGCCCATCTAAGGGGTGATCCATCTTGAGGTTGGATTTTCAATAGGCGTTTTTTTTTTAAAAGATGACGCGTGACTTCTATCAAACTGCTTTGTCATTTTTGTTCAGTATCGTTTGGCAAGTTATCACGAAAAGACTAACATCACAACAGCGTCTCCAAATTGTTCAGCTGTATTACGAAAATCAGCATTCTGTGAGAAATGTTTTTCGTGCGATTCAGGGAACTTACGGTGCGCATAATCGACCTACTGAAACCACTGTTGCCAATACCATTCACAAATTTGAGTCCCAGTTTGCATTAGTGGATGATGCTCGACCGGTTAGACCACATCCAGCACGTAGTAAAGAGACTATAGCAGCTGTAGCTGAGAGTGTACGCGAAGACCGTGAAGAATCGACTCGTCGTCGTTCTCAGCAGCTTGGCTTGGTGTATTCGACAACTTGGCGTATTTTTCGTAAGGATCCCGGCTCAAAAGCGTAAAAAATTCAACTTGTGCAAAAATTGAAGCCAAGCGACTTGAATTTGCGTCATATTTTCAGTGAATGAGCTCCGGAAAAACTCAATGAAAATCCGGTATTTTATGTTGAAATTTTGTTCAGTGATGAAAGCCCATTTCTCGCTCAATGGACACGTTAATAAACAAAATTTCCGTATTTAGGCTGATGAGCAACCCGAAGATTACAAAGAGCTACAATTACCTCGATTAAAAAAAACGTGGTTTATGGGCTGGTGGAATCATTAGTCCATATTTCTTCAAAAATGAGGCAAATCAGAATGTTACCTTCAATGGTAACCCTTATCGCGCCATGTTAACAGACTATGTGTTTCCTGAAATTCAAGCACATGGTCTCGGTGAGCTCTGGTTTCAACAAGACGGCGCTACGAGCCATACAGCGCGTGGAACAATGAACTTATTGAGACATCATTTTGGACTATTTTCTTTGGGGGTATATAAAGTCTTAGGTCATTAGAAATAAGCCGTCTACGATTGACGCTTTGGAAGCCAACATTACTCTTGTTATCCGCGAGATACCATTCGCTATGCTCGAACGAGTCGCCCAAAAACCTTCAGAATATACCACCTCAGACGTAGTCGTGGCCAACACTTACATAATATCATTTTCAAAAAATAAATGCCATGAATTGTTCTTTTAACCGATAATAAAAAATTTAAGTTAACTTTCAAATTTATGTGTTTTATTTTTCATTACAAATCAAATCTCATGACGAATCACCTTATATAAGAAACCATGGTACCCTTCGGGGTATTTGTGGTGGGTGTCTTTTAGAGTGGCTGAGAGACGAACTTTTTTATTACTGTCGCGGAGTTCTAAGAACCCACCGATCTATTTTGGATGACAAGAATCTGTTTTAGTTTTGCATTTGAGTGATACTTTTATTTTTCTTTCGATCCCTACAATCTTTATATGGAACTTGAGTATCTATTGCTTTTTAGACATATTTAATTACAAAACCAGGTGATTTGCTTCCGTTTAAGCTAGCGTATGTTCAAACAGGAAGAGCGACAGTGATATAAAGATAAACCTTAAATTAAGCGGCATTTCTATGTAATAAACTTAGCGTTCGACATTGTCATTGTAATTCCTTTGATGGTACAAGATGCAGCCTCGGATACCATATATTTTGAGAACATAGCGCCGGCCGTATATGGTATAATCTCTGTGAACTATATCTAACGCTTATTCCAAATTGATGAAGATAATATATATATCTTAATAGGCTGCGTTCTGAATCGCGTCTTATGTCGAGTTGCTTTACACACAATGGCAATGACTGGCATGAAGTGTGATGATATTGCACTTTTGACTGCATGGAACTCTCTCATATAGTTTCATAGTAGTGGAAATTAGCCCCACCAATCTATAGTTGTTGCAATTTCTCGTGTCATGTTCAATTTCTTGGTGTATTTGTATATAATCCGTTTCGAATGCACGCAGCCATTTTGTTCTTTTTACTGCTCCTCTTTTTTTAGTTTGCGTCAAATTTCTTCTTCTTCTCTTCGTGTGCGACTATTAAAGAAATACCACGTTAAGGTACTTTTTATTGCGTTTATTGCAAACTTCATTCTTCCGGATTAGCAGTATACCATATTTCGGCGAATAAATCTCTTGCGTTACGTTGGCATTTTAATTAACCTATATTACCTTACACTTCTTCTGCCATAAAGGAAGAAAAGAGATATGGATATACAGTCACGTCAAACGGATACTACGAGTCGTCGTAGAAATGCTAAAATTGCAAGATGCAATTACCACTGAAATTGTCACATTAGAATTGTTGGGGAATTACAAAGAAACACCCGGTAACATATAAAAGCGCGCTGGTAATATATACAATATTTATTATACCATATGACAATAATTTTTTCAAGTCTTCATCTACTATGGAGCTACTGAAAACTGATCTCTATTTTAAAAATTAACTAGTACTGTAGGTTAGGTGTTATGCGTCGAGTGAATAACTTTGTAAAAATACGTTTGTTGGAGAAAACCTTAGATGCAACAAATCGTCTGAATCAAGACCACGACAAAATATAATAGAAAACGATCTGAAAGTATGAAATGGTGTAAAGAAACAATTAAAAAACCGGCCTCGCCGATATAGATGGTATTTAAGAGATACATCATGATTGGAACGTTTACCGTGCGTGAGGTTTTATTGTAGAAAATTGGCTTAACGATCACCTTGTTGCAATCCGCATAATACACAGAATTTGTTAGCACAAATCTAATACTGTATATGAACAAGATCCGACTCCAGAGGCTGAAGTTTATATCAATGAGCATTTTTATGTCTTATTGGGTGTAGCCTACACAGTCTTTTCTAAAATATTAATCACAATTCAAAATTTCAATGATTAGGGATCTTTGATGGACTAGTTGGAAACCACGAATCGGCAACACAAAACGGTTTTCTAAATTCGCAGTTACACAAAAGACGTTCATTCATATATACGAGTAATTTACATAAAGTTTAATCATCCATTTTACATAAAGTTTAATCATCCATTTCATGACCTGGCCAACTCGAGATAATTGACGCAACAACTAAGTCGAACACATAGTGATCGATAGAAGCTAAACGCCATTATACTTAACATATGTAACTTTCGGAAACTTAAATGCTGAATATGAGTTTTCTGGCGGGCTCTCAACTTATACGTTTTAAAAACCTTACCATTGGATACCTGATCAAATTGAAAAAGGTCGGCTTCAGCAAGTTGTTGAGACTTTGACCTTTTCAAATATTATTACTGCATGAAAAAACATGATGTTTTTCAAGCATGATATCATAAACTGCTTGGATTCAAGCAGAGACCCTTAACGTCCCGGAAAAAAAGCTATTAAGAAAAGCATATAAGGAGCGTTTTTTTACTAATTAATCTTCTAATAAAGATAACTTAAGGTTAAACCGTGCTACCACCTAATGATAGCGATGTGAACACCACTAGTGATGGCAGTGGGTGCTATGATTAAAATGTTCTGCCATCATTGACAAGGACTCAAAGTTTGTAATCTAAATTCACACAATAGATGAATTTAGAGGAATTTTTGTAGATTCACAAGTCGATGAAATCTGTGTATCGAAAACTTAGTTATTTCTATTGTAGATGTAAAGGATAAATTACATATGTATGCATATGTAAAATTCTCATCTTTTAATGGCACAAGGTTTACCACCGATAGAAGCGCTTTCGGGTAGACTACAAACATTTAAGAAACAGTTTTGTTCGTGAAATAAGAATTGCAAACACATGGTTTTACTCCAACTTAGACGGCCGATTATTATTATTAATTACCACTACTGCTTCCCTATATTACATCAATACCATTTTTACGACCCCGATAATACCAATTTCTAAAAATTCATAAGATGATAAATTTAGGCCTATATCAATTCTCCCTTTGCTTGCCAAGCATGTGAACAAATTATGCATAAGCAAATAAATGAGTATCTGATACGTAATAGTCTACTGGTTTCAGTTCAATTTAGAATGTGCGGCGAACGTAGCTGTGCTACTGGTTTAATGAATGTGGTGGAAGATATAAGGGAAAACCCATGTTACCTTCTTGATAAGATTTCTCCAAATCCTTTAATATGGTCAAACATAACATGCCGTATCTTATCTTATCTAAAAGAAAGAAAACAAGTTGTGTCTCTGAAGGGCGTGATATCACAATTTCTTTTTTTGGCACGAGGCGTTCCTCAATCGTATTCGGGAAATCTTTTGTTCTCATTGTATGACAATGTTATACAAACCCTTGTGATCTTCAAAGGCTCTCGAACTAGTAGTTGGAAAATAGTTTGGCACTTAATCCAAGCAAAAGTAAACGTTTACTTTTTTTTTTTTAAATATTAGCTACAGGTATCCCATTTTCTCTCAATCACATTAAACAGTTCAGCAATGCCATTTATTGAATCTTTGAAAAATCTAGAGATGAGACAGGATATACGACACTCTTGAATTAACCATGTAAATGCGGTAGTGGACAGAACATATGAGTTTCTTCGAACTTTATGGACTGCTGAAAAGTTTACAACACCGAAACAAGCTTGCTAAAGCACTGGTTATTCCTGTACTTATTTGGTTGAGAAATATTCGGTTGAGGAATATTCGGTAACTGTGGTTTTTGATCTGTTATGTCTACGGCTTCAGAAAATTTAACCACGTATCACAATTGGATACCAATCTATTGGGTATATCCTTTCTGAACTACATCAAATTTCGTACTATTGTTATGCTTTTAGCATTATAAAAATAAGGGAACCGATATATTTATACAACAAAATCCTGCTTTTGATATTCAACCGATCTCCTTGTTAAATTCTTCTGCAATTCCTATTTAGAAGTGAAAGCGTTTAATAAAAAAATCAAAGCAACCAGAATTTGACTTCCTCATCTCCTTACCATTAACTTAAGGGTATCACCATCCAACTCTCAAAAGTGGCTAAGTATTAAGGTGTCATCCTGGATAACTCTGGTCTTATGGGCATGCCATCTGATGTAATAGCACCAGATTTAAGCCCGAATCTGAGCCAGGAAAGGAATGTAGTCGAGTCTTCATGGACAGCTCCAAAACTGATATAGGATATAACGCTGCTGTATTTTTGGAGGACGACAGCTATAGAATTCACTCCTTATTACGAAAACTTGAGTCTCTTTTCCAAGCGGAGATATACGTAATCCAGATGGCTGCGCTTAGAGCTTTGCTGAACCATCTGACGACTACCAAGCTAGTTGAAGAATACAAGACAGAGATCACTGAACGCATTCGGATGGCTAAAGTTACTGAGTATTTTTTGGGTCCCAGGTCATAATGGGATCACGGGAAACGAAATCGCCAATGAATTTGCCAGGTAAGGCTTAGAGGAGAGTTTTTCAGGACCCGAATCTACGTTGGGTCTGTTTGCGTCGTTGGTTATATTTTAGCTTCCATTGAGAGTTGGGTTTCATATGGGCACAACTTACATATATTTAACACCATTATGACATGACATCTACTTACCCCTGTGCCTGGAAAAAATCCAAAATCATTTCAATTCAAAAAAAGGTACATACTCTGTATATAGACCAATAGCTATTCTTCCCTTTTTATCCAAAGTTTTTGAATGTATTGTAAGCAACCAGATCAAACAATTTATCAAAAGCAAACAGCTCCTCAATCATCTCCAATCAGTTTTCCGGTCGGGATACAGTTGCACGTCAGCTTTATTAAAAGTTTGTGAAGAAATAAGACAGCCAATTGATGTCAGTTATACTACTGTGATAACATTACTTCACTTTTCCAAAGCATTTGATTGTGTTAATTCTGAAATACTCTGTGATAAACTAGCGGCACTTTTTAACTTCTTTGACACTTCTAATCAACTTATTTATTCATGCTTGACTAATTACTGTTCTCTCTGTTCATTGATGACCTACCTTCTCATCTATATCATTGTCGATTCCATATATATGCTGACGATGTTCAATTGTACATTAGTTTTCCTATTGGCATGATTGAGGACGCAATAGCCAAAATTAATGAAGATCTGCAATCTATTTTTGATTAGACTTTGAATCCCAACAAATTAAGGTGGGATACTCACATAAACACCGTAATAAAAAAGGAACATGCTTCGCTACGAGGACTATGTTTTGCTAAAACAATTTTACCTATGCAAGTTAAGCTAAAATTAGTTAAAGCTTCCAATATCGTATGGATGTGGGTTGTTTGCCGATCTTGACTCTCTTACACTTCAAAAATTAACGGTTGCTGTTAATTCAATTGCTCGGTTTGTTTTCAATCGTCGTAGGTTTGATCATAACTCATCGGAAGGAGGAAGGAATTCTCGGATGTAAGTTGGAAGATTTTTTCAAATATCGGTGCTGTTCTTTAGTTTTCAGAATTATTCATAAGAAAGAACCAAACTATTTGTTTAATATAATCAATTTTTGTTTTACTAATCGCTATGTAGTACTACGACCTGCTACATACACCTGTGTAACATCACGCAGGCAATTTTTTATTTATGGTGTGGAATAATCTACCCAATCATTGAGGTCCACTTGAACATTTTTCTTATTTGAAATGATTTGTCTTTTTTAGTGATTATTAATTTTTCTTGGTTGCGCTCTTAACTTTATTTATATTCTTATCTTTTCTTTTACTTATTTTATATTTACTTTAATTAACTGTAATTTTCTTTGTACACTTTTGCACACTGTATGTAATTTAATGTTAATTTATATCCTGTACTAATTATGGTATAAGTTAATCTTCATGTACAATACAAAACTATTTTTTTAGAGAACTTAACACTCAAGAGGGTGTGACTACTTTTAAAATGCCGGATCATTCGTTAAGTTTTTCGGAAAATTGGATAGAGAGAGAAAGAAAGATGTTTCGGCTCAGTGGTTATTGCGCAATATGGATGACATCCAACATTTAATGGGGAGACTAAATTATTAGTTTAAATTGACTTGATGGTGTATTAAGTCAACCATTCATCTCAGGAGATTTTAGTTGCCTGAAGAAAGTCTTTCGAGCACGGCTTGTATTGAATCTCGAACCATTCGATTGCGAAGCCAATACACTATTACTTGACCCACAATTACCCACTGCAAATGACATGATTCTCCAGGTTGCAGGCAGATCACACGAATGCTTCCCGGATTTTCTAATGTCTCTCAGCAGGAACAATTGCAGGTTGCTTACTAGCGTAAGCAACCATACTTTTGCTAAGCACTTAAATGTGTTGCGCATAAGTGATACAAAATCCTGCGATGCTCGCTGTGAAGGTGATGACGACACCGCGAAGCACTACTGTTGTGAATGTCCGGCTTATGCTCGAATTAGTCTGCAGGTACTTAGCGTTAAAAAGGTGGGCCTGCATCTGTAACCACTCTATCACTGAAGCGCTTACTCATGATTCTTCGAAAAATTTGGTTTTTATGTCGAATTATCCTTTAGCAAAACTGTGAACGCGTTTTTCTTGCAACTACGTTTTTCCATGTGGTTAGCAACATATTAAAAAAAAACTATTTATCCGATCTTCATGTACCAAGTCCTAAAATGTTTAAAAGTACAGTCTCTATTGCACTCCGTAGGTTTGTTGTTTTTTTATAAGGTACCCCCTTCTTTTTTTTTCATAAAAGGTGAACATTGTTTGTGAAAATGGGAAATAAAATTCGCTAGGCCGCCATTTTTGATATTTCCCTACGTGATACATAAATACATACATCATATATTTATTTATAAATATATTTGTATCTTTCAGATGAATCGTATGGCTCAATTTCTGTCAACCACCAAGCAGCAACTTCGTCGGAGTGTCCTTTTGGAAGCGGCGTACACCGCAAACTATTCTTAATATTCGAATTAAAAAAAATTTGTAGTGTCTTATAAATGTATACATTGATATTAGTATCAATAAAAAAAAACATTAATTTTTGCTCGAAAATGAAAAATACACCCCCGTACCGCGTGCACCGTGATCTGGTGCCTCAAAAGGAACTTACAAAAAGTAGATACAATGAACTAGTTCTGTAGAAAAAAAAGACAAAAAAAAAATTTTAATAAATATACTATAATTATTATTCTGACAGTTCGCTGACATTTCTGTTAAGTATTGTTTAACGAATCAATGAAAACAGATTTATACCAGAAGAATGCTTCCGTTACATTAAACTTATTTTAAAGATTGTTCTGACATTCCCGAAAAGTATAGATATTATGTGATTTTGTTTAACGCTCATGACCAGTTGAGCCATCTGTTTTAATTTTGTTGATAAATTTCGTACCACATACAAAACAACGTGGCAACGTTATGGTCGTGCTAAAGAAACCGTAGTTGCTGTTAGCAAAATTATGGCATTGCCAATTCATCGTCGATCGCAATGGTTTGAATTTAAAGTTACAATTATCCGAAAAGATCTCAGCTTACGCCCGCATACTCTTCGATCCAGATACTGCCGGAACTAAAACATTTTGCTCTTGAGGAGCATAAGTTCGATCCCTCACTCAAAACTGCCATTTCAGAGTGAGGTAAATTCAGAATAAACTCATGATTCTTGCATTGAACACCTTATATATTGAGTCCAGAGCAAAGTAAATTGTGGTACTTTTCAGCTTTATCTCGAAGCTCAAAAATAATCTCAAGTTACCCTCTATTAATGACAGAGTGTCTTTCTATATAAATAATATACTCAGTAACAGCATAATAAAACCAAATATGCTTCGCTCGGTTAATCTATGATGACTCATAGTCATGTTCTTCCAGTGATTAGATTTCTATTGCTACCTGATTATAAGAGCTGTTAAGAAGCCTTCATACTAACTTTCATATTTGCCTCAATTAGCAAAGACTGTTTAAGGGAAGGTGTTCTTGCTTTAAATTAAGGTGATTAGGCCAAAGCTATAGAAATAAACCGAAAGTATATAGATGAGCAGAAAATATGCACATGTAATTACCTAAATCGAGAACAAATCTTCTTCAAAAAAGTGCCTTCGTTTGCAGCAACCTTGAATTCGATTGCTAATAAAAATTCAACGGCAATGCAGTCATTTCGAAAGTCTTTCGTCTATTTACTGGCAGTTCACTGAAAAGGCGAGGCTTTGAAAGTCACTTTTCTTATTGTTTTTCCTTCTAGTTTTTCCCTGTCAATTTTATTTGCGTTATTTGTTTTTTTGTTGTAATTCACATTTTAACGTTAACTCTGAAGTTTTGAGTTTAATTGAAGATATAAAGAAAAACCGATTGTTCATACCTACTCATGACTGAGTTTGTCAGCTAATAACAGCCTAAGACCTGCATTTTTGGAACTTTATGCATCTTTGAAAATAAGTTATTTAATTGTCGTAATTTAAATGGTTGTAACACCCAATTGTGTTAACTTATGATATAGTGCTTTTAAAATGTTACCTCAAGCTCACTTTGGTTAATTTCAACTCAAATTCCAACTAAAAGGAGATGAATTTGATTGTATTATCTCCATTCACTTTTTTTTTATCAAATAAATGATGAGCGTCTTAGACTCTTGTTCAGTTATCTACTTTCGCTTTTTCGAAGTCTTCAATAATTTGTTGAAAGAAACCGAAATTCCATTACTCATAAAACGGATTGATCTAGTTGCTAAATACGAATTTGCAATACTCGAGCACACCATCCACTAAAAACGTCTACTCATGAATATATAAACTACAAGACTTTGCTCAGGTATGCTCTAAGTTCAAGCTTACATTGCCCTTATTGCAAGCATTTTGTTTCGAAGCCCCTAAATAAGTCAAAGACAGTTCACAAAGGCAACCATGCCAGCTTACCTTTGACTTTTTTGCCACAGATGAGCAGAAAAAAAAAACTGTTTGTATTGTATGAAAGCCACATTGAGAAAGAAGCCACAAAAAAGAGAAATGAGTTATAGTATATTACCCCGAAGACTCATGTCTAATTGAGCATTAAATTTCCGGTATCTATGCTAAAATCTGCATCTTTTGTTAGGGCAGCTCATGGTATAGAGTATCCGAGTACAAAGAAATGAAAACAGGTTCCAAAGTTCCGGACGTTAATTTTTTTCCGTCACAATTTCTTCATCTTTGTGACATTTATTAACGACATTTGCCCCTAAAAGTTGCGGCTGTGCATCTAAGTGCAGATACGACACCATTTGAGCTTCACTGTCTGGTTAACCCTAATTTGATGCAATTTCTCTCACATTCGGTTTCCAATTTTTTCTCAACGTAGGAGGTAGTTGTAGGTAGATCTTCCTTATCGAAATCAGATCTAATTTATGCCTGTTCGAGTAGAAGACACAAGCTTTTTTAAATTGAAGGCATTTGTCAAAAATCGACTGTGAATTCGGTGTAAACACAGCTGGAGAGGAATTGAATAATTTTCACCCATGCTCCAATGCCATCAAGGCAACTTTCACTGATGATTGTAGCTTAATTAGTTGAGTGATTATATTTGGATACGCCAATTAAATAAAAAAATAAGAAAAAATGCTGAGAAACTTGGGTATCATGTGGATTATCCAGAAACAAAAGTGAAAAGCAACATTTATAATGTGTACCATAGACTGTAGATAACTTGTTGCCTAATTAACCCGCCCCCACGTTTATTTCCATTTTGTTTTTCTTCGGATTTAACCTCCGTAATGAAGCAACAAATTTGTTTAGAGTAATTTCTCTTACGAGTCGTTAACTATGAGAACTCTGTCCGTTGCATATACTCGTATCTTCCGCTCTTTTTGAATAATGATAGCGAGAAATTCCACAATAGTTTACGCAAGTTTCTAGCTTGGACGTGAAATTCTCCATTCTGCTTAGTTGAGAAAAAAAAAACACACAAAAAAATAAGAAATAAAGAGAAGACTTACGTTCAAATGTGGCTATGACTTTGGGTAATAAGTTGGGGGTAATTTGAATCATGAATAAAATATGAACAATAGAACCTGAACCACGTACAAATAAAGGCATACAGACACAGAACGTGAGTCAAACAAATACTCGTAGCTATTACTTGGAAACTTGAACCACTTGAATCGAAATTCCAGAAATCTCGCTGGCTTATATTTCGCTCACTTAAAAAAAAAAAAACGTACCTTTAACTGCAAATTTACATTGTATTATTAATAATACACAACTGGGTTAGATCATAATTTGAACGACAGTTAAAAAAAAATATGGTATCCGTTTCCATGATTGATCGGGTAAAAAGAAATAATTTGGGAACAGTTTATTTTCTTATAAATGTCAGTTTCACTAACGACTTAAAAAAGATTTCAAATAAGTTATCCTAGACTTGTCGTAGATCTGGAAGAATAGCCTAAAAGTATTTTTTACTTCGTTCACTTTACTTAACTTTAGAGCTTTAGCCCAGAAAAATAAACTACAGAGGAAATAATCGACTATAGTTGCAAAGATGCAAGTCACCAAGTTATCTGAGGTTCATTATCCCTTGAGTTTGAGACCTTAGGACACTCCGGGCGGCAGTGATAATGTTCATTTGCTTAACATATCTTAGTGCAAGCTCGTTAATTCTGTTTTTTTTTTTTTTTGACAATGTCCATGTCACTTATGAACTTTTCTTTCGAAGCAACCGAACATTAACGCCATACAGTAAATTTGGAACAAGATTACTTCCCATTTGACTTCTAAGATTAAAAATACACAGGTTTGTAAGGATAATTCTTCACTTGATCTCCACGGTTGTGTCGTTGTTTGATCTTACCAAGTAGATTAAGCTCTGTGCCACCTTAAATGTATTGTTTTACAGTATTGGCCTCTGAGTTTTGCATAATTCATGTGTGATGTAGATCATGTATGTATGTAGATTGTTTATTTAAAGATTTAGAAGATATTTCAAATACAAAAATCTGCAAAATCATTGAAAATCACATTAGAGCCTTGGGATCTATAGTACACCTATATGTATCTGCAGCGAATCCCCGTTGTACCTTTTCCATTTTAAATCCCTTTAAACGTTTTCATTGACAATGTTAATATCAGTAGTAAAATATAAGAATTCTCATTTCTAGAATTTCAAGAAGGAATTTCCGTTAAAGCTTTGTGTCATTCTCGCATATATCCTTTTTTTGCAATAAATCTTCTAAACAATTTAAGGAAACCGTTTGCCTTTGTAAATAAAATAAATTATTTTTTATTCCTTTATACAGAAGCAAGTAATGCCGGTTTCTGGATAAGACAGCTAAAATGTCGTATGTATGTATACTTCCCGTTCTGCTTATTTAAAATTCTTTCCCATTGTCGATCTAACATCTTGTCACAAACCCACTTAAAGTTGATTATGCACAAACCACTTTTATAGTTTCCTTTAAATCACAAACAATTGTACAATGACCTTTTTATGACCAAATATGAGTACTGTAACAAAACTTGTTTAAAAAGTATCTACAGAACGAATTTTAGCGGACAAATGTGACATGAAATTAGTTCTACCACCAAGCTAGCATACAGGAATGAGTTGTTGAAAATTTTATTGCCAGAGTGATTTTTTTGCTTTTCAAATTAGTTAGAGATTACTAATTGGGGTAAAAAAAAATTACAAAAACTTGGCTGGTTTATCAGGCGTATTCAACCTACATTGATGCCTGTTCTCCTTGCTTTAACTTTTTTCCGCTTGATTATTGTCACTTTTTCAAGGAAATTGTGTCATTGACTTATTAATACTTGTAGGTTAGTTTTTCGAAAACCATTAATCTAAAAACGGCTAGGTGATGGTATTTTGATTATCCTGACGTTTCGAGAAGCCAACATCGACCCAGCTTATTGCCTTGTGCAAATTTTAATATTCCGGAGAACAGAACAGCAACGAAGTACTATGACTTAGGGCATATTATGGCTATAATAGCTTGAGCGCCTTCCGATTGGGTGTATCGAAACCTCCGAGAAGTTCCAAGCTGCTGACATCAAGTACAGAAGACCAGTGTCGGCAATATCAGCAAGCCTTAGTTTCTAAGCCTCACTCGACCACCACAACGAATCACTTGATTTGACGCAGTTTGTTGGAAAGCACACGCATGAATTGACACATCTACTTGTTGGACAATCATTGAAAGGTCATTGAGAGGTATGTAGCTTAAATAATGTCAGCAAACCCTATCAAAAAGTGAAAAAAAACATGAAAGGAAACAAATCCCGAAGAGAAGCATAGATAGACATGCAGAGATAAGTATGGGAACGTGATAATTGGGCGTCATTCAGTGCTGCTGCATTAAACTCGGTAATGACATCACAGAGGCATATTTTGTTAAAAATAGATTTCAAAGCAAACTAGAACATCATACTTGAGAGAAAAGGTGCGGAGCTCATAGAACAATACCAGATGCACAATATTTTGAAAGACTGTAGCCATGAAGCAGAAATTGCGAAGATAATAATAAATTAGGATAAAACAAAATATGTACATGAAAATTGGGCCAAAAGGGCAAGCTTTAAGTTTGAGGAGATAAAAGACAATTTACCTGCGTTACAATTTACCACATTAATTCCTACTACACAGTCGTAGAAATCCAGCGAGCAATCACTCTTACCAAATCGCTGTTGAGCGCAACCTAGAAGTCCCATGAAGAAATCACTGTACAAAACATTGGGTCAGTCCTATTGTATGAATGAAACATGGACTTATCTGCATTGAATTTATTTATAATAGAATTTCATCGAACATGGCCGCTCCAGCTCGGAGTATCTTCTTATCGGTTCAGCAGGGACTACGCAACGACGATGAGTTGGCGCGACCAAGAACAATGAGTTAGAAGTATGCTTATAGAGGTTTTTTGCTTAGTAGTGATTTTTTGAATTCCAGGACACTTCATCACTGTACCGTTAATGCGTAGTTTTATACTGGTAAATGAAATGAAGAATAAAGTCACCTAAGAGAAAATCAAGAACACGAGGATCATACACATGCAAATGCCGCAATGAAGAGTGTGGAAATTTTTGCAGCCTTCTAGATAAAATTTGGATGAAATCTGGGATTATGTGAGCTAAGGAAGAGATTATATTAAATTTATATATGTCTATTTGGGCAAAGCTCAATTTATTTAGTAGGTATTTGGGCAGGCAACCAGTGGGTAATCAATTAGGAAGTCAATTAAGATTTTGACATTACTTCTATTTTGCTCATTGCTGGCATTCAGCTTAATCCTTATCTAGCAGCAATATCAAAAAAAGGACTGATCAGATTCATTGCATGGAAATTTCAAACTAATTTAGGCTGCTTTAAGGAATGTGTTAAATTGATATGTAATATTTGGAGGTTTTTTCTCATGGGGAGCTAAATAGCACAAACCCCATCTTGAAAAATGAGAGTAGGATGTCCTAATTGTACAGAAAGCACAAAGTTGGCCCCAAAAACTTTAGTTCCTTCCCCATTTGATATTTGTTAGCACTCAGCTTTTGGATTAAAATTGATTGAAGATAATTTCAATATCTCCGACTCGGAAAGATAAACTTAACCTTTTGAAGGGCGGAGTGAATGAATGAATGAATATTATTGGAGTAATGATGCTAAAGTAGATCTAGTGGATTATTTTTGTTTTAAGCATTCTTTTCACCGAAAGGTATGAAAAAGCACAGGTATAGTATTTTAGAAGCTTGTAAATAGTGATATAGGTAGCAATAAGCGACAGAAATTGCATTTAATTTATCTTATTTTATATATAATCGATATAAAAATTCGCAGCTTGCGGGTTACCGGTTGTTTCTGTTCACATCCTTAAGTCACAAATAAGATGTTCGATCGTAGTCTGTACTTGTTTTACTTTTCCCGATATTCCCTCCTTTAAAAAAAAATTATTTATGTAATTAACAAAATGGTTAAAGACAAATCCATTCTTTACTTGATCATGACAGTTTCTGACAAATTAAAATATTTAATAAATCAATTACTTTCTTAAGGTAGGAAATAAATACGTTTCCGCTAATTATATTAACGCAAGAAACCAAGTTGACTTAGACTATTCTTAAATTCATTTGCAATGTCTCACATTGGAACTCCAAAATATACGTTGGACAGGATGAATACTTTGATGTATAAGTATTAATATGTTTGGAACTCAAGTTTGGGTTGTCTGTATTAAAACTCCTATGTTCCTTCTATAGTCTGCTAAAACAACATTTTTGATTTTTTTTTTTTTTTTTGTATTTCGGGATTTTAAAATTTTGCGCCATTGTGCGGTAAAATTTAGCTAAAGAAAAAAAAAACCGCGTAATTGCTTACAGCTTAGAGCTCTTTAAAAAAAAAAAAAAAATTGTTGAGCAATATTTTAACAATAATGAAGGTGTGGTAGCTATAGTTCTTAGTTCGCGATAAGGCTCATTTTCATTTTAATAGCTTGGTAAATCGTCAAAATTGTAGAGTGATTGTTAAAAAAAATAAATGCAACCACCTCGTGTCACTGTTTGGAGCAGATTTTAGGAGGGAGGCATCATCGGACCATTCTCCTTTGAAAATGCGGCTGCTCAAGCAATTAATGTTTCTCGCTATCTTGACATAATAATCCTGTTTTCTGTAAATAAATTGCAAGATAGGAATGTGGACGACATGTGGTTTCAATAAGATTATGCCACATGCCATACAGCCAAAAAAAATTCAATTACTGTATTTGTCATTTCTTGGTTGTGTAATTTCCCGTTTTGGTGATCAGAATTGGGCGCCAGTTTATGCAATTTAACACTGTTGAACTTTTTTCTTTAGGGTTTTTTTTAAATCCAAAGCTTATGCCAGCAAGCCTACGTCCACCAACGCCTTGAATGACCTAGTTAAGCGCTATATCAACAAAATTCAGCCACATTTGTGCAAAGAGTGGGTATGTGACAGCAAAGCAGTTGAGGCCATTTACCCGATAAGCTATTTCATACATAACCCAATACTGTATACTTTATGAAGCAATAAAAAATTTACAATGTTTAATTAAAAACCTATGTTCTCTATCAAAATTACTTTTTGCATTTTTGCATTAACTGAAGATAGAATAGTGACACCATAAAGTTGTTGCGAAGAATTCAGTCCAATACTTTTAGTTCAATACATTTTTAGATGGACATCAGAATAATGTGAATTTAACATCTAAGGACCAAAAATGGAATAAAATATCATAAAGATACTGCTCGTATGCTATAAGTCAGTAAGGTCATAAATCCATTTCTTCACAAAAAAAAAAACGTATAGTCTGAAGATTCTGCGAACTCATGTTTCCATCCGTTTGACTATCTTTATCTGTAGATATTGAAAAAAAAAAAAAAAACAGTTATCCTGGCATGAAAAATTCAGTTTTAATTGTAAATATAACAAACAAACGGTTATACAGCAATATTCTCAGTTGCGAATCTTTGAAAAGGATGTCCTCTTCTTAAAAACAATAGCAAAAACATGAACCTGTAAAGTTTTGGAATTTTTTTTACCTTAAACTGAAGGAAAAAGGATATGTAGGTATGTGTCAAAAATATTCCACCTACTAAGAGAAGGCGTGAAGAAATAGAAAGTGAAATGATTATACAAAAAAGGACACAATATTAATATCAATATCCCATTGTGACCAAACACAGTTTCTTGTACAGTTTTTGTTCCTTTTCATAAAGTAACACTACCCACATTACCGCCCACCGTCCCGCATTATTTCAGGACAATCGCATTAAAGCGTATTAAGGGTCAACAAAACTGACAAAATGTATATCAATGGTCACTAAAACAATTTTCCTCGGTATGAATGGAATGAATGTCCTATTTTTTTCTACAAATTTATAGAGATAAAAACCTAAGCGGTTCACTTTTTTGTAAAAATGCGGACAGAAAAAATTCTCAAAAGTGTTTTTTTTTTTTTTGGATCTCATAGGAAATTATTTGCTTCAAGAGAAAAGGAAAGTACCCGGACTATAGATATATGTATGAAAAAAATAAAAATAAAAATACCGAAATAGATCCTTACATGAGAGAGGTTGTGGTATTTGAGAGGGATTACGCATCCAACAAGAGATTCTGTTTTAAATAATAAAATGTTTAAATACGAAGATAGCTTACCTGTTAGTTGGGATTAGATTATAGAACAAGTATCAGGTCATCGCTTTATATCGAGTTGTCGTCTTTATGGTGGTCCTACATATGGATTCTGGAATAAGAATTAGAAAAAACTCGTTGCAGCTACAGTTCATTCATTGTTTGTCTAGATTAATATCTCTATCATCCAAAATCGCATGGTATTTTTAAGTCATGATATTTAAGACACAAATCAATTCAGAATAAAAAAGTAGGTCTTTTCCTTTCTCCTTAATAATTAATAATAACTCCTTTATGATTGAGCAATTTCTAATCAAAGGATTTAAAACATTTCTTTTTAAAATATTTTTGTAATTTGGGCAGAGAAAATGACATAACATGACATGACAATCGAATTGGAAAATGTTGGATTACATATTCAACATCAAGCAATATTCAGAAAATATTAACTTCAGAAACAAAGAAAATAGTTTATTTAGATAATGAGACTCTAAATCAGATTGGAGTCAACGAAAAATTCGAAAAGCAGACGTGAAAAGAGAACGTAAAACACTATGATTTATTGTTGAAACTAAGGAATTTTTTTATAGGTAATACACAAAGACCCAGGTTTTTGATAAAAAAAAAAAAAAAAAAAAAAAAAACTCAAGGATATAACTATCTCCGACTTTTTTTTAAATTTTTAAATTAAAGGCAAACCATTTGAGATATTTCAAAAACTTTATTATTAACTTGAAGTACAATCAAAACATTTATGAATGGAACTTGACTTCGTTCATATGGCCACCGCGGGCACGTTTGTCAGCGGTCGATTCGTTGGACCCAATTTTCAACGACTCGGCCACACATTTCGGCCGAAACGGCCGCTATTTCGCGTTCAATGTTGGCTCTGAGCTCTTACAACGTCGTCGGCGTGTTGGCATAAACCAATGACTTAACGTAGCCCCACAGAAAATAGTCAAGCGGCGTTCAATCGCACGAACGAGGCGACCAATCGACTCTTCAATAAATCGATTGTAGCGTGTGCTGTGTGGCTTGTGACACCATCCTGTTGAAACCACGCTGACCATTCACAGTAACGTGACGATCGTTATAGTCGACGAAAAAATATTGCCCATTAACGACGCCGGCATGCAAACCGCACCAAACAGTTATTTTTTGTGGATGAAGTGGTGATTCGTGGAGCACATGTGGGTTTTCACCCGACCAATAACGCATATTTTACTTATTGACTAACCCATTGAGCCAAAAATGAGCTTCGTCACTGAAGATGATTTTACGATGAAATTCATCATCTTGGCGCATCTTCTCCAGAATCGGAGAACGTAGCACGTTAGTGTACTTTATCATGATGAAAATGTTGAGTTTACTGAATAAATTGACAGTTACAGTTTGATGATTGTGAGTGCGTTCACAAATTAAATTCAAAGTTGTCAAGTCACTATTAGAAAACCCTATATAACTGAGTTCAATACCAGCACCTACGAGGTGCTGCAATAAGTAGTCGTGAACAAAAACCCGAATTGTTACTTTTTTTTTTTTTTTTTCAAAATAATCTCTTCTTAGGACGACGCACCTATTCCAATATTCTTGCCATTTTTTAAACCAATCTAAAAATTATTATTTTTCAAACTTTTCAAAATACGAGGGATGTCTGAATTTTCCGATCTAACAAAGTAACTATTCCCTGTTTAACAAAAATCTACAGTACGGGGAAGATAGGAAGATGGAAATATTGAATATTCATTGGTAACAATGAAAGACAAAAGCATTTCGCTCTTGGACGCTGTCATAGGAATACCATGATATAAATTGCATAAGTTACATTTTTCATTTATCATATTGTTACTTATTGTACCAAATAGTATAAAACCAGTCGTGCTGCTGTCGTTCTCATCATTTAAATTTATAACAATCTCTTTTGTTGCTATTTCAGCGAAAACATCTACATCCCACCTAAGCCTAAGGCTCAACTTTTAGTTCAATGTTTGATGCTGCTTTCTTTCCGAAGTGATTCTATTAATGCTAACTCAACGTCTTTTATTTAAAAAAATTTGTTTTGGCTTGCTACGAATCCCTTTACTTGAGTCCATATCAACTTTACAGGATTAAGCTCGCAGTGGTAAGGTACTAATCGTAGTACTTTGTGTCCTGCCATGTGAGCCAGTTCATCTACCACGTATACCTCATGTTTGTCTTTATAACGTTTTAAAACATCCACAAACTCAGTTTTCACCATGTTTTCTTTGAAAGTTAAGCTATTTTAAATTAAAAACTCTTAGGCCAAGAGATAATTTTACTCAGAATTCATCCATTCACAGTTTTTGTTCATATAGGGTTTTCCAATAGGGACTTGACAACTTTGAATTTAATTTGCGAACGCACTCTTTCACTACTCATCAAACTGTCAATGTCAATTTATTCAGTAAACTCAACATTTTTATCGTATTAAAGTACACTAACGAGCAATTTCTGCAAATTATAAAAATTTTCCACAGATATTCGGAGTCGGTGACTGCAACTTTAAGAGCATTAACTTCAATTTTCGGTCGTAATTCTCGCCCTAGTAGATAGGCAATAACAAGTTTAGTGCAAAAATTTGAGTCTACATATTCTTTGTGTGATGTTGCCGTGTCAGTGAGACAACGGGTTGGTCGAAGTGTCGAAAATATCACTGCCGTTCAGACGTCAGTAGCAAACGATCCAAATCAGTGAATTCCACGGCGTTCTCAAGAATTGGGCATCGCTCAGACCACATTATGGCGTATTTTGCCTAAGGATCTTGGTTTGCACCCATACAATATCAAGCTGACTCAAGAATTGAAGCCGATGGACCGATTGGGTTCTGGAGAAGATGCGCCAAGATGATGAATTTCATCAGAAAATCATCTTCAGTGACGAAGCTCATTTTTGGCTCAATGGGTTCGTCAATAAGCAAAATATGCGTTATTGGTCGTGTGAAAACCCACATGTGCTTCATGAATCACCACTTCAGAAAATAACTGTTTGATGCGGTTGGCATGCCGGCGGCGTTATTGGGCCATATTTTTTCGTTGAAGATAACGATCGTCACTTTACTGTCACCGCCATGATCACCGATTATTTTTGACCCGAATTGGAAGACATGGACTTGGACGACATGTGGTTTCAACAGGATGGTGCCACAAGTCACACAGCACATGCTACAATCGATTTATTGAAGAGTAAGTATGGTGAGCGTGTTATCTCAAGACATGGGCCAGTCGATTGGCCGCCTCTTTCGTGCGATTTAACGCCGCTTGACTATTTTCTGTTGCGCTACGTTAAGTCATTGGTTTATACCAACACGCCGACTACGTTGGAAGAGCTCAGAGCCAACATTAAACGCGAATAAGCGGCCGAAATGTGTGGCCGAGTCGTTGAAAATTGGGTACAACGAATCGACCGCTGCAAACGTGCCCGCGGTGGCCATATGAACGAGGTCGAGTTCCATTCATAAATGTTTTGATTGTACTTCAAGCCAATAATAAAGTTTTTGAAATATCTCAAATAGTTTGCCTTTTATTTAAAAAAAAAAGTTGTCAAGTCGTTGTTAGAAAACCCTATATATGAATGAAAACAAAAACGTTTTCTTCCATTAGATAGCCGTGGCACAAAACTTTTATTATAACCAATCCATGGAAGTTATTTTTCTAAAATTTGTTATAGAATACAATTTGTTATAGAACCTAATAACTGAACTTTCAACATATCTCTTCTATCTTATCTCAATCTAATTTATTCCAATTATATTTACCCGTTCTAAAAATATTAATCATTGCAGAGATCTGCATAAAAAGGGCTTTCTAACATTATATATATTTTAAAAATTGATTCTGTAAAATAGTTGTATAATTAATTATAGGATTCGTGCTTGCTCATTAATATATGACATAACGATTTCTAAGCCATGCATTTGAACACCCATATAACACCCACGTATGGTGCATTCAAATATAGGTACTATTGCTCTTTTCGATTAAAAACAGCTTTTGAAAGCAATAGAAACCAAAAGAAAATACAGGCGAAATCGCTTTGTTAAAGTTAATACTGGTAACTCTTGTCCTGCTATATAAGAAAACTCATAGGATGTCAATGATAGATACATGCAATTGGTCATTCTGTCTTGGACTCCGGGGTAGGACTATGAGAGGAATTACAACAGCAATTTCAATATAAATCAGTGAACCGAAAACTGGGCGATATGCACCCGTGTTAAAAAAAATGACCTATACTGCAGATTTTTGTTGATTTTTTGACATTTTTTTTTTTTAAATTTATTTATATTTTTCTAAGTTGCCTCCTTGTAAGTCAATACACTATTCCAGCGATTCTCTTATCTCTTTAATTGGCGTCTTTCTATACAAGATGCTGGTTAACGAATATGATTGCTTCTTCATTCGACGAGAGTTTCTGTCCTCCGAGCGCGTTTCCAAGCAGATAGTGCTCAGTGGTAATACAAACTTTCTTTAGGAAAGCCTCTTTTTCTTGCTTTTTAAATAACTTAACTTTCAAGAGGGTATAACTACTCTTAAAATGCCGTAGCACGTGTTAAGTTTTTTTTCGGAAAATTGGATAAAGAGAGAGAGAGAGAGAGAGAGAGAGAGAATGATGTGTGAGCTCAGTGGTTATTTCTTTCCATTGGTGGCATTCAATATTTAATGGGTAGACTAAACTATTAGTATAATATTTTTTAGGTAACCATTCATTTTGCGAAATTTTAGTTGCCTGAAAAAATAATGTTTTTGGGCGCCGTTGTGATTGAACACCGAACCATCCGATTGGGAAGCCAACACAATACCACTTGAGTCACGGCCAACCACCTGTCTTTGAAAACGGGTACTTAATAGCCTTAATCACTCTTAGGATATCCACCTTTCTAAAGATCTCCGGTTATTAAAAAAAGGAAGGACAAAATAATTCTTGAAAACACACAATAGTATAATACTTTTGTGTTTGAGTTGTTTACCTTGTATAGTATGTGCTCTTTTTGCTTTCACCTTATTTCTTTAATTTAATTGAATGTTGAATATACGAGTATCAGAGTACTTTTTTAAAATTTTATTGCGAAATTTTTATGAAATGTTTGCATTTTCCAAACAAAAACTATCTGAAAGAATGTTATCGATATGCAACATAATTAGACTCGTTTGCTAGCGATTTCTATTCGAAAAACAAATTGACTTGAAAAAAGTAAAATATAGAAAGCGAATGCCGTAAAAGTATGGCTGGAATTTATTATTTTAAAACAGATGCCATTACCAATGCGCTATCTTGGCAATACCTAAACACTGGCCTGAAAAAGAGCATTCCCTGAGCAGCGAATACACAACTCAGAATGATTTTGGGAAGGCCTTGATTTTTTTAAGATTTTAATTGATGAAGTAAGTGGTGATTTACAATAGCATAGCCTAATAAATTCGTCAAAGATTCCCTACTGTTTGTAAGGTAACGTTTGTTTCGTTTTACTTTGTTAAATCATGTACCAGCGTGTACATATAGTGCATGCAAGGTGCTACGGTTGCACAAGCCTGTTCTTTGCAGAAGCAGGGGCGTTTATTCTTCGTGGTTCTTGCTTTCTTCTACACATCTGTGTGCTGTTGCACGCGTAAAAATTTACGTATGGCTGTCTGTCTTGATTGCGTTGGTGTGTTTTGGAGGACGGCCTGATTTTGTCCCCTCGCATTGATATACTACGTTCTCGGGAGTTAGTGCTTCTTCCAGTATATCCCGAAGGCTTTCTCTTTGTAATTGGAATTTTGGGCAGTTGAAGAGTATATGCTCCACGTCTTCAAGATTATCACTATAAAATGGATAAAAAGGGAACTTGTCGTTTTTAAAACGGATATAGCCGGAAACAGACATGTCCCGTTAGTAATTGTGTTATATAAAAATTAACTTCCCCATGTTTACAGCTTATCCTTGTTTCGATGACCGCAGCAAAGCAAACAATTTGTCTTCCTTTTGACGAGAGCCTTCAGGGTTGTTGCCACTGTCTTAAGCTCGTGTTTCTTTCCGTTGGGGCTATGTCGCTATGCGGAAACCGCGCTTCTTAGCTGTTCGATATAAACCTTCTCTGCAGCTCTTTTGCAAGTATGTCAATAGAAAGCGTTCCTGCGATAACGCATGCCGCCTCATCCAATCACTCTGATTGCACAAAGCCTATTCACTACTTTGATTTTTCTTTGTAAGATTTCACTTTTTTATTTTCGGCCCATTTATGGAGGCACTCCATTGAAACAATCATGACGCCAAGATGTTTTATTACTGACTTAGATATTACGAGTTTTTAATGTTTATCTACTATGAGTACAATGATTTCTTTTCATTTGTAATTTGTACTTAATATCATTTATAATTATAATAATTAATTGTAATTAATACCATTTCTGGTTTGTTACGCCACTGTCGTACAATTGAAATTGTTTCGACAAGAGCGATGTCATCCGCAAACCCCGATTTTAGCCAGCTCCAAGACCGATTCTTAGGGTATTCCTCCTGTGACCGTGTACTCCATGAAACCACCGTCTGTACGGTAAGTAACATCTCTGTCGGAAGTAATTTTCCACAAAGTTTCTAATGTAAATTGATACTCTTATGTTTCGTAGCGCTTCTAGAATATGCACCAATTCACACGGCTTAAAGCGCTCTTACGACACAGTAGCACCGTTTTGTGCAGTATCTCTACATAGTGGAATGCCAGTTTATATCTCAAGACGCAGACTGAGATAATATGCTTTTAACCTGGCATTAGTAGGATGATAGTAACACTTCTATTGCAGTTTGATAGATGGAACTGAGACTTGTAAGCAAACTTGTAAACGTCGTTCAAAAAATCGAAAGTTAAAGCTGATCTTAAGCCTTCGTAATAAATTTTCATAAGTTTATTAACAGCACGCCTTCATTTCCTCGATAGCTTGATATTAAATTGAATACTCGTTAAGCAGTGATCAGTTATACGAAGGTCATATACCGCCGTTTGGTAACTTATATCATAGTTACGATGGGGCATGAAGCCCAAACTGACACGAAATACTCAACTTCATGTATATCACCTAATAAGTTGACGGATATCGGCATCAACCCCACTAATTAAGACTTATCCTAGCTTATTGAAACAATACACCTAACCTACTTTTAAATAGAACCTCACAATGAAGAAACTTAACTCAAATGTTTATTGTAGTTATTTCTCGTTGCCATTCGATTCGGAACCAAAACTTCCATTGAAAATATACCTACTAAAAAAATTGTTTAAAAAGTAGGTAAAATTAAAAAGCATTTGAATATGAAACACAACACGTTACGAACATGGGTATAAAGTCTTGTTCCATTTGAAAGTGAACAATAACATCGGACTTCTACAGTATCAATTCTAGGTGTCCGGCAACTTTAGCCTGATCTGGTCTAAATAACATAGTCGCAGAGATACAGCTTCACTCCAATATACCGCCAACATTTTTTGATAACAAGTAATCAGAACGGTTTAATCTGGTCACTAGAAGAATTGGTTTTTCCCATGGATCAAAATAAAATGAATTGCGCCTTTCAGTACAAACAGTTTTATCACAAAGTAAACTTTGTAAAGGTACATATCTTCGAAAATTTAAAAAAAAAAACAACATTATTTCTCCTCTTTCAATGTGAAGTTACGGCGTTGTAGAAATATCAATAAATCTCTCATCAAACAATTTTCTGTTTTCTTAATAGAGTTTTTATTTTGTTCATTTAGCCTCACTTTTCCTACATATGCAAATATGCAATTATGGCAATTAACATAATTTATGATTTTATTATTTCTGGTGAATCGATCATATGTCAACCATGGCATTCCTTATACTCAAACTGCAGTTTGTCTTTCACGTCTTTAAATAAGTTGATATCTTCTGAAGTGATGACACAGTACGTCGCTAATTGATTGATTCAATTAATTAATTGATTCATTTTCTTATAAAGCGTTACTCACAAGACATTTCTCTACTAATCATATATAGAACCCCTTCAATTAGAGTTGATCAGAATTAGAATTCAATAAAAATAACCACTGACTTCTATTCGACAAATCGTGTCACTCGGCATTCCTTAAAATATTGCATTCAGTAGAAGCTGACACTATATCTAAGTCACTTTGACGATATATTACAATAGTGACCCAGTACACTTCCATCACCCAAATTATCCAACACTCCAAAAGGTTCTCCTTGTAATTATCCAAAATTACACAATATCTTGGAAGTACAATCATAAGAAACCAGAAAATATCATAATTACCACGAAATGTTGTAGCATGCAAACAATAACAATTTGATGAGTTTGCTTTCTATTAAGAACGTGACCTCGTACTCTCTAGGGTCGTAAATTTAAAGAGCAAGGGCACATTCTACGAACAATGCTGCATTCTAACACATATAGGTACTCGTATATTTCAAAACCGAAACATGCTGACCTTTATACTCAAAATGTTGCCCAAAAAAAAAAAAAAAAACAGGCCGACAACAACAAGATATGGCTATAGGTACTATATAACTGTTAAAAAATAAATATCTCACAAAGTCAGTATCCCACTCTTCACACCTGCTATGTGGTCGTTGTATCTCTAAGCAATTGGGGTAACCCCAAAGCACACTCATGTACCTACAAAAATGAATGGCTTTAGATACGATAACTATGCCTTAGAGATGCAGAATCTGCTGCTCTGTTGTGTAGAGAAGCATATGCATGAATACCTAAAAACGAGTAGTTGTGACTATTGTCACATTTTCCCTCTAGATCATTTCAATACGAGTAAGTAGTCGCCTAGGTGCTGCTCTCATGCACCGTTCGAAATAATGATTAATGACTGGTGTAAGCTTAAGATAGATACGATGACAAACACACTGCTCTTTTCCATATATCGAAAATAGGCACACTCATTTTTCAGTATGTTTTCAGTGTTGACCCGAACGACTCTTTGAAATATTTGACTTCAACTATGGCATTCATTCAATGAATGATTGACAAATGTCAGATTCAGATATTCAAATTTTAACGGAAAATGACACACGTCAAATAGACTGCCGGTTGAAGTTTCGATTCTAGATGCACCCACACTGTTGGTTAAGCAAGAGAACAAAAGAATTTCTATAGGTATGCCAGAAGAACCGTCCGTCTGTTCTTTGCATAATTTAATCGAACGGGTTAAATGGGTCATTAAACATGTTAGGAAATTGTTCTGGTTCGGGTGAGCATCTGTATCTCTTAGGCACGATGTTTTGTAAGATTTCAATTGAATAACGGACTTGAATATTGTTTTCTTTCGAGGATAGAAATTGTGTAGAAGTACGAGTATCGTTTACAATTTCCAGGAAGGAATACTACATACAGGGTTTACTAGTTTATTGTTGTTTTGTATGGTATTTCAGGAACAATGACTTTTTTGTACGTCTATCAGATGACTTCAGATATTTTTATTAGTAGTGAATACCTGTTCCGATTTAGGAGTACAGTTCCCGTTGTAGTTTTTTTTCACGCGTTTTCAATACCCACTTGACAAAGTTTCGATTCTAACGATAATCAGCAGATTCTTTAGACAAAATTCGACGAATCATTGAGTGTTGTATACCCAATTCATGAGATACGTAAATGTGGAATCGACAAACCAGGGTTTTCGGCTCCAGAGCAATATTCAAAGTTGCTCTTGCGCACGGGCATTTTTTTTAATTTTACGTTTAAAGATGATTGAGGACCACGAAAAATAACGTTAATTTGGAAGAAAGTATTCGTTGATCATCCTTTTGTTTCGGTTGTCATCGAAAACAAAAACGCGAACTCCTACCTCAATGTTAAAGAAATAAGAACACGAGCATGCAACACACATCATACTCGTACAACATATTTTCGTGGAGTTAATGGAAGATCCATTGAGCCAAAAGTGGTCCAAATATGCTTTAAATGTTCACGAAATATGCTATTCTTGAAAAGAATGTGGAATGTGACACTGAAGGCGTTGCATAACATATGAGTAGGATCGCCTTTTTTGAAGAAGAAGAGCAGATGAGGTCATATTTTGTTCCTTAAATGCTTCTTTTTTACCAAATACGGCAAGTAAGCTGACATATTATATCTATCAAAACATGAATTTGTTTTTTTTTTTTTTTTCAATTAATTTATGCACTTCACACTTCTTTTAAGCACGCCGGTTATGAGGATATATTTGTTGGTCAGACTTGTTTCTTCTTCGAACAGTATTTCTGGGAAGTATCCATTCCGAAGCTGCTAAACTTGTTTATTAGATGTGAATAACTTTCCGTGAATCGACGAGGAAATTGCTCTTACGATTATGAAATTTCTTTCAGTTAATTTACTGCCAGTGCTTTAGCAATAGGTTGAATCCTGGAAATATTCAATAGATTTCAATTATTCAAATAGATTTGGGGGTGTAGTGGTATATGGAGAGACTCCTCAAGCAGAGGGTCGCGGGTTCGAATCCCGTGCGAGTCAATTTTCTGTAAAAGTCTTTTCATAGAATTTGTATGTAGTTATATGAAAATCCGTTGGCGTCAACTCTGACATGAAGGCATAACACTGATGTTGAAGTGGTTGCTGGCTGGGCTAAATGTAACGAACTAACGACTAGCACGTACTAAGACCCACTGGTTGAGGATGCACGGCTTCAGTGTTACAACCACCTCTGGGAAAAATATCGAAACCTAATACACCTGAGTTTTAAACTAGTACACCACCCGCCCGCGCTCTAGAGAAAAGCCAGTAAAAGGGTATTCATATCCCCTTGGTGCTCGTGCGGGATTATAAAAAAAAAAATTTTAATCCTTCCTGCACCGCAGGAAGACGAAGTATTGGAAAAAGTATGAACTTCATTAAAGATCTTCCTGAAGAAAAAGTAATGAATGTAATTGTAGGTGTCCTTTTTGTTTAAGTCAGTAGAAATTAAGACAGATTGACGACGATCAATGAGGTATCAAGTTACCTATGCATTTCTTAAGCACTTATTTTCGCAACAAAAAAGGCCCAATACACCTCTTAAAGGGGAGTTATGAGGCCATACTTAAGCAAACACTGCCTCTAGGGCAAAAGCCAATGTATATTCCAGAAAATAACTCATGACATTAAACATCAAGAAATTCCGAAATTCCGGCACATCAAACCTAAGCGTGGCCAACTTTGAATCCATTATTGCGTAGTATTGATCATTATCTGAAGAACTCAAACCCACGGCAACAGCAATAATTCTATTTTTAACCAAAAAACAACACTCATATCTTCCCACACGCAAACACTCCAACTCCACATCCGAATAAGAGATTTACTCGTAAGATTGACCTGACAATTTGCTGGCCAGAATCCAGAAAGTTACAAAATTCACTTTCACGCGCGCATTCACAAGTGAAAACAGACATTTGTCCGACTTTTGTTTCTCTCCGAGGGCGAGATGATGGGCTTATTCTTGAGCGCCCATCCCAACAGACAGACAGAGCTTATCTTCTCCATTCAAAATGTCGGAATTAAATTAATCTAAACGAATTAAACATGGAAAGAAAAAATTCCACCAACTGATTTATACAGCACAATCTGCTGCGCGTCCGGAAAGTGAAAGCTATGTCTCTGCGTCAGATAACTGTCTTTTTTTGGCAGAGCTTTAAAGATGTACTCTTGCAATACTCGTATCCTCGTTCAAGTTCATTTGCCGGATTGGATCCGCTCAATCAGTACATATTCAATGGCGCAGTTCTCGCCTACTTTTAAGGTCATTCGTAAAATTGATGCTGTTTTAAATCTATTTGCAGATATGCACGAATACTTACATATATTCAATGCAATGCTCGACTGGAACATTAATCTTTAATTCGCCTTGAAATGGGAAAGGGGAAAACCCTATCAAGTCGAATGTAACAACAGACGACAACATCAGAATGTTATCCAACAACCAAGTAGAGGTTTTTACTCTGGACCGATCATCGAACTGAAAGCGAAACTTTATCATTCCGAATGACATTAAACAAGAGATACTGCTGGTGAAGCGGAAGATGCATTTTATCGTTCGACAGTTCGAATGTCGAATTTTCGAATTTAAATTGAATTTTCGTTAAAATCCCATTAATCTGGTGGGGTAGGGTGGTTAAGCTAGAGATGCATCGTTAAACTGAGTTTTTTTTTTCTTTGCATACGTCAAGCCAAGATGGTAATGCGCTCTCCCAGAGGCTTAAAATGCAATTTGAAAAGCCGGTTTCTGTGGATGGCTTTATGAGATTTTGCAGTTCAATACTGCGCAGTGAATATTGTGGGTTATATTTAGATTGTTAAAGTGAAATTTACTCCGAAAGTGGTCATTGACTGTCAGTTGAATGTCTTTTCTGAGTTATAAATAGTTGGGGATTACAATTCGAACAATTGCCACTAGCTATGGGACAAAAAGGTAGTTTCTTGTACTCTGCTAAGAAAATTTTCAACAGACTTACGAGCAACATAGGCCCAATATTTTTATTTATTTTTTTTCTTGTTTCTGATTACATATTGTTTTGCTAAAGTGGGATAAGCAAAGTTGGTAGAGTTGAAGTTAATACAACTGATTCCAGTGTTAATATATGAACCACAAAGTAGACAATGTTAGCAAGGTTTTAAGCATTCCTTGACAGAATTCGTGAAACTTAGTGTGTGTTTACGTCCACACACTGGAAAAAGTGTATTAAAAATTCGAAAATTGGCTTAATTGCTTACCGCAGATATCAGAAAATTTCTGACGATTCTTTGCGAGAGGCATAAACCTGTCGAAACTAATGGGTATTTTTAGTGAAAGGACTTTCAATAGGATAACTATCAAACTAGCTTTCAAATTTGGCAGGCTTACATCACTTTTCTGATGTTGGAAAACTAACGACTAAGCTACTAAAACCCGGTTTTAAAATAGTCTTTTGAGACCTATTTACGCAGCGCTAATCAATAATTCTATGAATTTCGGGTCAATAGGCTGAATTTGCCGGTTGCTAATTGAGATGCACGCTGGTCAGTAGAAAAAATGAATAAAGGTTAATATCGTAGTCAGTCGTTTTTGGGAAAATTGTAAGCAGACTTAATGGTTAATGGTAAATACTGCTTTTGCTCCTCTTCTTAGTCAGATAAATGGATAATGAAGTAACTGTTGAAATCAACACATAGGCAAACCTCAGCTACTGAGAAGAGATCCTTCTTTTAAAATAAAATATATTACTGTCAGAGACCTTATCAAACCAAGGAAAGCAAAAGGTAGCCGAACTTAAAAGCCCATTAGGTTTACCATGGGGGAAACATAGAGGATTTTTTTTTCTTATAAACATGTACATTGTACACGTGCTAACTCTAGCACACACTCTAGCTCTATTTTGATTATATTCTATTTAGATTCTGGTAAGAAAAGTCTGATGTGACGCTTTGAAATGGCATTCCAGCCACCAGTTTTATATCATTTTACTCAATTCCAAATTTTTCGAAAACATTGAAATGGTGAAAAAGGGATGCAAGAAAGAAGCTAAAGTGTCAAAAGTCTCTCTCAATTTGAAAGTGTCTTCGTGATTGTTCCCGAATAGATGCAGATGAAAATAAAAATTTCCATAAATCCACAACCAATCTTCAATCAATAGTGAAGTATTTACTCAGAGAAAAAAATTTTCAAAGGTCATAACCCATAAAATTGAACTTGAAACTGACTAAGTGCAACCAGTCAAAATATATATTTCTCTTTTTTGTGTATATAAAAAAAAATACTTCTCGTGTGCATACTCATTAAATCGATTTCTGTGAAAACAAATAAAGTATCTTGAAGCTTCGATGGATAATTTCCACCCGACATAGCATTCTCAAGTGCACCCACATGGAATCGAGGGCCATTCTCTTTGCCTATAAGTATCAAATGCCAACATACCTTACCGCTTTTAAGACCAAGTACGAGTATCTACTGTTCAATTTTTGTTGTGTTCTTTTTTTAAGTTTTTTTTTTATTGTCTTATTTATTTTTATTTAATTTTTCTTACTTGATAAAGTAAAACTTCATTCTAGTGCAACATCTGCAATGGTTTACTTACTGTCCCACCATGTTTTCGTGGATATTAATCCAAAACCAAACAAAATCAAAACTCAACACCCCAATATGCCCCTCTCACGGCGGAAAATTTTGTAAAATAAAACCGAAAAGTTCGTGCTGACGAAGAAGTTAGAAGAGCTCATGAAATATAAAATCAAACACACGAGTACGACATATGCACTCGTACTCACTTGCATAGGCTTAATGTATCTCATACTCATAGATATATTTTCTGTTTGAACTAAAAAAAAAAAAAAAACAAACAACAACAACTATAGTGGAAAGAAATAAATTTCTAGTCAGTAGAAAAAAGAGTTGGTTTCAAATCGTCTTGAGCGCATCTGCTTCAGAAGCGCGACACGTATCCATAGCAGGTAAGGAAAGTCTGTTTGTAAACGGCATAGATTTTCCTCTCCTGTGTTTGTAGTTTTCACCTTCTTACTCTGGTGTTTTCATATTTTCGTCAAATTTTCGTGACTTTTAAGTTTGCGTTATTTTTTGTACTTAGTTCTGGTATTCGTAAATGAAACACGATCACTCTATGTAAGTGCATATGAGAAGTACTCGTACATGCTGAGATACATTGAAGCTCTTTTATTTTATTTAATTAGAGAACGTGTCTGGCTTAAGTTTCTGGGCTGTTCCAAATTAATTGTATTTTGATGCTAAAGAAATAATTTGATGCAAAACAAAGGTCAGCGAAGTGCGCTTTTCATTGCAAATCCATGCACAAGATTGACTTAAGATGTTTTGGTTATTTAATTTCAACGCAATTGACTTATTCTCGATATTTATATCGATCTTCTTCTTAATTAACTTAATCAAGAAATGACAACAATACAAGAATTAACAATTTTGGTAAGAAACAGTCATGTGTGTCAGTTTGCGGGACTGATATTCATCCAAGAATAGCACTTAGTGTTGACAAATAATGGACTTACGCATGTTTTTTATAGAGATATTTTAAGGTGAAATTTCAGCAATGCAATGTGCTAAGAACATAAGTCTACGCATTCTATTAAATCATCTAGTTCTAGTCTACAAAGGAATTTGTTTGAAATGCTTCAAATTGAAAGAGAAGCGCAGTTTATTTATTTTACTTACTATTTATCTTTATAAAAGCTAGAAAACCTAGCATGGTGTTTCGATGATTAATTGATTTAGCTCAATTCTAAGGTTATTTTTAATAGAAATATTACTGAACGGGTTGCAAGCATCCATTCTCTAGGAAATATTTTTAGTATTTGAAATGTAGTGGTATCGTTTGACCCCAACAGCTAATCAGCATCTGAAAACAAAGTTTTAACAAGACCGACATGAATATGTTACTTAAAAATACGTCATAATAATTACATCATGTATTCAAATATTCAAATGCAGCGCCATATACCTAGGATCTTATAGTCGAATGACACTTTGAATAAATAAATCTGAAGTCGAACGTGTCACAAAAACATTAGATATTTCAAATGTTGTACACTAAGGACCTGCATAACAGAACTTAGAGAAAGATCATTAGACGAAAACTACCCCATGCAGTGATCTGAGTTTGAAATAATAGACCTTTCCGCATAGGGCTAACTGCTTACGGTTGGACAAACTAAGATAGGTAACTCGATTTCAATCTGGAATAACTTCGGTCGGTATTATTCATTTTCTCAACATGATGAAGCCTTTTTAAAAAGATATGGTTCCAGTAAAATTTCTAGTTTCCTTGCAAATACGATAGGCATATCACGCCAACAATTTTTTTACTTAAAGGTACAAAAAGATGTAACTCATTTTAAAAATATTATACCTGTAATACTGTAAGTCTCGTGATCTCTTCTGTGGTGTGCAAAATAGTGGGCACAATATGTGCCCTTAAAATTAATGAACATAAATTTCAATTTAAATCCGTAGAAAGCTGAATATCTGAATGATGCTGGCCTAAAACGTGTAAAAAATGTCCGTTACTCGTAATTCCTTATTAAAATTGAGAAAATAGTTAACTTTAAAGGGCCCGATCCCTTATAAGTTTGCAGAAATAATCTTTTCACAATTTATCATTCCAGTTCCTTCATTGAAGAACTACCGTCATGTCTTACCGAACCACTTAATTCGATAGTAGTAAGAGTTAAGAGAAATATGATTCACAATACCCTACGAACGTAGTAAGATTCTAATAACCAACATCACCTAGGACTCCCACCACGAGTGAAACAGACGCGAAAGGATTTGTTGTTAGCATTTGCTTTCAGCATAAGGTGTGGGCATATTTCAAATAAATACTTTCATCCTTCCAACCCATTCAGCATCTTTCAGGCAATCAGAGAAGCATATAAATTAATTTTTGATTAAAAAGACAAAGATGTTTTCGTCAACAGTTAGGCTGCATTTAGTGTTCTTTATTCAGAACTACGACTACTGCCACACTGAAAGAAGACACTGGTTAGGAAAGACTTCATTTCTCCTCTGAATTCTCATAAAAGAAGTTGAAGGTGCCGACGACTTAGCTTCAATCTTCGCGAATCATCAATTGTCGAAGTTTAAAACAATACTTTTTATGCCAAAAACAGAGTGCAGGTCAGTAAATCCCACGAATTATATAATATCCAGAAAAATTTATTAGTGGAATCACCAGTGTTAACGTGTCAATGTAAAGTGGCAATGTCCTAATGCCTATATATATATTCGACGAGGAATCTTTAACGAAATCGTTCAAATGTACTGAGTTTTCGTAGGTACAAACTTATATGTATATGGCTTAAGGTAGCGAATATAGCTTTTATGCAGACTGTAGGAATTTACGTTATACGAGTATACGTTATACGTAAGAAAAAAAGTATTCCTTTTGACTACTCTTAAAATGACAGCACATGTTAAACTTTTAATGCGGAGAATAATTTAAAAGTTAAATTGGACTTCTGTCCAACCAATTCTAGACAATCACTCATCTCACATTTTTAAGTTTTGAAGATTTAAAAGCCAATACACTACGATTTAACTACCAATTATAGACAAGAAATTTGATCCAAGCAAACTACAATTTTTCGATCTCGCTGCAAACTGCTTGATGCCTAAAATTGGCATTGCATGCTCCTTTAGAATTGACATTAATCGAATTGTTATCGAGCCAATTTCAAACAAATCAACACTTTTTCTTTGCTTCAATTTAGCTACACTTCACATCGTAGTTCTTTGGTACCACCGCATCTGTCCTCACTGAATTGTTTAGAATTATTTTATATTTATCCCTTTCCCTCTTTCAAGCTGAAGCAAGATAAACGAAATTTCCTTTGTTCTATCACCATTCGCCCCATATGGAAAAGGCGGAATGTCACGTAGGCAAAAAAAGCGTTTTTAGCCATTTCTGCACTTTCCTCTTGAGGTTAAAAGATCAAAGTCTTAGAAATAAAATTAATTAACCACGAAGGAAGATTTTTATTGTTAGAAGTTTCACTCAGAGGGATACGTTGCAGCAACAAGCATTCAAATATTCCATGTTGGAAAAGGAGGGAGGAATTTCGATTCGCTGTCATGCGATTTCTAAATTTCTTCTTAGAAAAAAATCGAGGAGTGAACTAGTATGAAGACATTACCTTTCGAAACGTGATGATTTCAAGTCTCATAACCACAAAATAAATCATGGTATACCACATGGCTGCGTTCTGTCTCCGACACTCTTTTTAATTTTCATTAATGATTTCTTACGTGCTACCTCTAATCCAATATATTCCTTGCTGATGACAGTTCTTTCTGCAGTTCATATTTATTCCCGGACTTTTAATCCTACCAAAACTCAATTCTGTCTGCTGTCATTAAAACGAAATGACAGTGACAGCTTAAGTTGGAATGACCACATACTCGATGTCGTCAAAAGTTCTGCAAAATATCTAGGTTTTCTTAAGCGATGTAAGAAATATATCTATACATAAATCGCCAGTACCATTTTGCTGCTTTAAACCTTCAACCAAGCTATGAATGCTCATCCGTATACCCTCATATTGTACAACTCGCTTATGGAATGCTTTACTGAGCTCTCTATTTCCTGGTCGTTATAACTTGCAAACATTTAAGAACAATGTACATCGATATTTTTCTTTTTTCCCTCCCTAAAATTCCTTCGCCCGCGCTGTGTAGACATTTTAAGTGTTCACAAATCCCTTATTTAAATTCTCTATATTCCATAATATTAATTCAATCAATTGAACAACTTCGACAATCTGTGGGTAAGCGGATTCATTAATTTTGTTCCTACGAAAACTCCCACACATCAATTTAACCTAAATTCCCTGTAATGTAATTAAAGTTAAAATATTCCCTTTTGAATCTCAAGTATTCTGTGGTAATGCGATGGTGAAATTTTTACAACCGCCGCCGAACAACAGTTAACATTCTGTGAAATCAAATTTCATTGGATTCATCTAAAAAACGCAACCACAATAGCCATGAAACTTATTAGAAAACAGAAAATAACACTTAAGCCTAACTATAACAATAACTACAACAAGTACGTGTATGTTTGTACAGTGCCAGTACAGACAGTACATGTGCCAGTACCAGTCCATGGGAACGAGTCCGCCACATTGTTCGGCGCAATTCCATCATCAAGTGCTGCATACTAATAAGCACTACATGCAACCGGGCTTATCACTGTTTGGCTAACACACATTTGAAACTATAGGAACCAAAAATGCCTTTCCTCTCCTGCGATTACACAAACAAAAGTCTTATATTCACCGACCGTGTTCAGAATGTAAATGTTCTTTTCTAATTTTTATCTTAAAGATATGACAATCAGAGTTATTTCACCAGATCCCATAGAAAAGTAAATAAAGGGGAAGTAGAAACTAAGATTGTCATTATTCCGGTGCTAATTACAACCATTAACACCCGACAGAAAAAGGGGGAGATCGAGGGGGTTGATCAAGCAAACATGTAAACCTTAATAAAAGTACCGTTTTATCAGATATCTATGTCATTGTCACACTGATTATCTCCCCCACTGACAAGGGAACCAGCCAGATGAACTTAAAGAAGAAGAAGAAGAAGAAAAAAAAAAAAAAGTAGAAGCCGACACGAGAAGAGATAATATGTCATAATCATGGAGAAGTATCTAAGAATTACCGCCATTCCATGCAGTTAATAAACTACTAAGACCGTCTGTCGACTTGGACTCTTGGTCGCTAGTTGTGGTTTGTATTGTGCAGACCTTGTACAATTAAGTGTACCCTTCTCCCATCGGCAATAATAGCCAATTTAAACTTCAGAAGTTGACAATTAAAGCAATTCGGATGATAATAGTATACCCATGAACAGTTGATCGTGTTACCGAAAAGAGATCCCCATAATCTCTTCACACCAACCCATCGAATCTCAGATCTTTTGTGGTATTTCACCTCTTCCGACAATTTTACAGATAATAAGACCAAACCGAATCAAGACCCCGTTTTTAAGTAGTTAATGTACTCAAATTTAGTACGCATTATCTAAATGCGCTGAAACTTCAAAGGCAAGAGAAAAACGGAAAGCTGTCGAAAAAAATAGATTTACTGTCATTTGACCAGAAGCACGCACCAAATTGAATTGAATTAAGTATTTTTCGGACGAAATTGAATCGTGGTTATGTTCATGGATTGAATACGAAATTGAGATGAGCCTAGTAAGCGAATTCTTTGGTTTTATTTAAATTTTACCACACGGACTAGATAACAGATTAATCGGATGCAAGTGGCAATGGATAAAATCGTTTCTTCCTTCTATGGCATTTGAAAGGCTAACAGTTAAAACCTTTTATGATGTGAACTTTTCGATATCGTTTTGACCTATTCTCGGGGGGTTAACTTTCCTGGTAGTTACCTGCAATCTAAAACAGATACGCGCATCAGATATCTGTGAAATTATCACTCATTATTTTATGGTCTCTGAATAACCACTGGATTTTTTTATCGAAGCAGCAATTACATAAAAAGATTGAATATGATACTTTTGAAATTAAGTTTAATGTTTAAATGAATTAGCTTTTAGAGCATGATAAAGCGCTCAGAAACGGATAAAATTTTTCTTTGTTGAACTCCAACGTCGGAGTTTCTACATAAATGTATCCATAGGTATACTCGTACTTAAGAATGACTATTTATCGCAAAGCTGAAAATAAATTACAATACTACGTATATAGTATGTTCATCCCATTCGAATTGTTAAAAGAAACTCTACCAGCACAAGTATTTATATGAATATAACAAAAAGTACAGTATAATGCAATAGACTGACAGGCACAAAACGTATCTTATACCCATAGATGTCTTCAAAATTGTAAAGTCATCTAAGCCTGCTAAAATCCTAATTGTCACAAGCATAGGACTAACTTGGTTAAGGCGTTGCCTTCATTTGATGTTGTTTACATTCACCTCAACAAACATAAAAGAAAGAAACGTTAAAATATTATCTCTATAATTTACACTTACTTACTTAGGTGGGTCTAAATTAACAAGTCTATCCAGTTAGTCCGATCCTTAGCTAACTCCCTACAGTAGCGCAGTCTAAAGCCGGCTCTTCTACTTGCGCGCGCCACCTAAAGCTCTGATTTAGATTCGAAACCTCTGCGGTTCCATTTGCTAAATGTTTGCGTACAGCTCATATATTTCGTCTTTGAATCTTCTCCTCCAAAGCCTGTCAACGCAAATAAGATCGAACATCTCACAAAAAATACTTCACTTGAAACGACCAAAGATATTATCAACCGCTTTCGAGAGAGTTCATACATAAAGTACTATAGGACTGGGATGATCAAGGTGGGGTGGCCGTGGTGTAGTGATATATGCATAGACTCCTCAATCAGAGGGTCGCGGGCTCGAATCCCGTGCGAAGCAATTTTCTGTAAAAGTCTTTTCATAGAATTTGTATATAGTTATATGAAAATCCCGCCGGCGTCAACTCTGACATGAAGGCATAACACTGATGTTGGAGTGGTTGCTGGCTGGGCTAAATGTAACGAACTAACGTACTAAGACCCACTGGTTGAGGATGCACGGCTTCAGTGTGACAACCACCTCTGGAAAAAATATCGAAACCTAATACATCTGAGTTTCAAACTACTATACCACCCGCCCGCGCCATGGAGAAAAGCCAGTAAAAGGGTATTCATATCCCCTTGGTGCGCGCAAGGTATTATAAAAAAAAGGTCTAATAAAGAGAGCCCTAGTTATTCGAGATAGGATCTTACTATTCAAGTGCCTTCTTAGCTCAAAAAGAATTAATTGATGATGTTAAGAGTGATTGTTCATTTCTTGATTTATATTGAAATGTTGTTGACAGACTTGATCGCAGAGCCAAGGCAGATAAAGTCCCTTACTACCTCGAATTTACCACTATCGATGACGTCGTCGACGTGGTATGTTTCGTTTTGTTGACAGTATATAAGGGGTGATTCATCGTGAGGTTTGATTTTCTATAGGCTGTTTTGACAGATCTCGCGTGATTCCTATTAAACTGCTTTATCATTTCTGTTCAGTATCTTTTGGCAAGTCATCATGGAAAGACTTACAACACAGCATTGTCTCAAAATTGTTCAGCTGTATTACGAAAATCAGCCTTCTGTGAGAACAGTTTTTCGTGCGATTCGAGGAACTTACCTACTGGAACCACTTTTGCCAATACCATTCGCAAATTTGAGTCTCAGTTTACATTAGTGGATGATACTCGACTGGTTAGACTACATCCAGCATGTAGTGAAAAGACTATAGCAGATGTAGCTGAGAGTGCACGCGAAGACCGTGAAGAATTGACAACAATTTGACATGACATGACATTGACATTGACATGGGCTCTGGAAAAACTCAATGAAAATCTAGTGTTTTATCGTGAAATTTTGTTCAGTGATGAAGCCCATTTCTGAATGATACGAATAACGTATCCATTACGACAACTTGGCGTATTTTTCGTAAGGATCCCGGCTCAAAAGCGTAAAAAATTCAACTTGTTCAAAATTGAACCCAAGCGACTTGAATTTGCGTCATATTTTCAGTGAATTTCAATGAATGAAAAACTCAATGAAAATCCGGTATTTTATGGTGAAATTTTGTTCAGTGATGAAAGCCCATTTCTAGCTCAACGGACACGTTAATAAACAAAATTTCCGTATTTGGGCTGATGAGCAACTCGAAGAGTAAAAAGAGCTACCATTACATCCATTAAATGGTGTGATTTATGAGCTAGTGGAATCATTGGTCCAGATTTTTTTCAAAAATGAGGGAAATCAGAATGTTTTCGTCAATGGTAACCGTTATCGCGCTTGTTAAGAAATCATTTACGTGATATCATTTTCAAAAAGTAAATGCCATGAATTGTTCTTTTAACCGATAATAAAAATTTTAAGTTCACTTTTAAATTTATATGTTTTATTTTACATTATAAATCCCTTTACCTTTACACTTTACTTGGTTTTGCCTTTATTCCCCACTGAGCCAATTTATTCGGCTTCGGTCTTATAGCTAGACGACAACCAGTTGAGTTGTGCCAATAATGTCAAAATCATTGCCGTGCCCTAGTAGTTGCACAGACTTTTGAAAGATTTTGCTTTCGCACAACTAAATCTTTTTTGACATCAAACGCCTCGGTTAAGTTGTTGCCGACCTTGACGGAGTAGCGAGCTTGGCAGGGTGCCAAAACTAGAAATGGGTCTATATACAATAGTTTTAAATTAAAATCGGCGGAAAGATGGTAGGTGTCGTGTATCTTGAGTATTTTTCTAGAATCTGTGATCCATAATTTATAATTTAAACAATCAAATATACATACATAGTTACTTTTTGCTCTAATGATCAACGCAACACCCCTCTGTTTTTTATACAGTCAACTCGTGCCTAAATGATTATTTGGTAGAAATATTAGGGAGGAAAGTTACTAAGAGTGAAACCTACTTTTATTAAACAAAAAAAAAAGACGTTTCTTACAAATGCTCTCGGAAATTTGTCTTTTACCGATAGATCAAAAGCCAAATTAAAACAAAATCATAACATACAAAAATTATGTTTAAAACGGGTAACGCAAAAATTCTAATTTTTCACGTTTACATCGCATAATAGCCACAAAACCAAAAGTAACTTTGATAAGATACCAGCGGTACACAATAAAAGTACTGATACCGCTACTTAAATGTCATTAAAAAATATGACAATTTTTCTCGAAAACATTGTGTTCAAAAAGTACATGGATAGAGGTGTTATTGTTGATTTAAAATTGTTCAATGATTTTCCAGATAAAGTACTTTTTTCCAATTAATTAATTTGAAATATCAAAAGCGTTGGTGACTTAATGCAAAAATATTTATTGTTATGATTGTACTCGTATTTTGTGGTTTCATTTATTTTTTTGACACAATCAGCTTCAGAAAATGTATATTCAATGTACTGCTTTGTCACCTTGTGCTTGTCAACGGTTTTCATTTTCGCGGAACAATATGTGATAGCTATTATAACCAGATACCAAAGGTTATCAAAGTAAATTAAATTGTAAACCATTTTGCACCGACATCGCAGTTTACGATACCGGCTAGGGTTTTAAATTGAAAACCTCTTATCATATTCTTTTTTGTTTTCTTTTTTTTATAAATGAGCAAGCAATCAACAAAACCTTGTGGTATACGAGTAATGCGGGTGGTTGCAAAGTAATGTGATAAATTATTTAGTGTATACATAATGGATGGTACTTTGTTATTTTTAATTTAAAAAAAAAATTTGACATTCTTATTGCTTTTACATGTATTATTCAACAAGGTGAGCTTAAAAAAATACGAGGGACTTCAAGCTTACAATCTAATGTAAATGATACCTTACTCTTCTTTTCGGTATGGGAACATAAACCTGTAGAAGTTTTCCGGAAGCAGGCGCGTGATACCGTTAGTTTCCGATTTCATTATATGATGGACAGAATTGGTCAAGTATGGTTAAATCAAATTCTTATACACTGCTTTTTAAACAAAAATTCTAGCCATGAATGTATTAAGGGTTCCAAAAAATATCGCTAGAATATATTTTTTATGGACACTTGGTAGAATAATGGTGAAAAGATTGAAGCCTACGTAAAAAACCGTCAGAAACCTTGTCTTGATTTTCAAGTTAAACTACGAGTTTGTTGCTGTATCCTTACATATACCATTCATGTGTGACTGTTATAAACATAAGCATTTCCTGGAGCCTTTATAATTACTTAGTTTAAGGCCATTATAATGCGGCATGGATCATATAAAGATGCAGAAAAAACTATCAGACATCTTGAAATGTTTAGTTTAATGCCAAAATAAACGATAAGAAAAACGTCAGTATCGCACCTCATTACCCTCGTTCTGAATGATTACTACGCCCCCGGCTAATGACCCTCAACTGATTTCGTGGTTTATCTTTTTATTTTATTTTTCTTTCGTTTTTCTGCTTATTATTTTTCACTGCACGATTTTACCAGTATTGTGAAACTTTATACAGATACACGAACTTACATAGATACGAGTTTGCAACACTTGAAAAGGCTACATTTTTCTGTTTTTATTGTTTGACGAAAATTTGAATAACGTCAAAGCCGACGTTACACTTTTAAGTCGTGTTTTCCCCTTTTTTTTATCTAGGGCAAACGTACAGATACAATAAAATAATGGTGGTTGGCAATTTTAATTTTAAGAAAAAAAAAAAAAAACCCAAACTCCAGTTAGTTTTTTTAATTTTTTCTTTTGACATTAAGTTTGTCCTTTCGTGCTTTATGATGTAACAAATTTAATGATCACTCAACTCAACGTAATTACTTCTTTTAAAAGAGATAAAATAATATTGAAGTACAACGTATTTCAAATTTAACGCACTTCATCATATAGAGGTGCAGCTGTTTGATTATTTTGTGTAAGGCATTTAGTAATTTGGTCATCATCAGCCGTCTATCATCATCACCATAAGCAGCAGCGCACAACAATACCGTCATTCAACACCATCAATATAATGGCAATTAATTGCAATATCTTTGTACGACTACACAAAAAATGTGTAAACAAATTATTAAGGCAAATAAATAATTTTCGGCGAAATGGCTCTTTAGTTGACATCATTTATTGGACAATCAATTAGAAATTTTTGTCTAAGATCAACTTTTGTGTGGCTACAAGTTTTAGTAAATACAAATTTAAAAATCAACAAATTTATAGATCCACACGGCTTTTTAGTAAAGGTTTCCTCTCTTGTACTCGTATACATATTTTTATTTCTTCTTTCTGTAGAATGTTAAGAAGATACCAACTGGATTATCAAGTGTAAGCGTATGACGAAGCTGACATTACATATGATTTTGTATTGAATCAAAAACCAGGGAAAGCACACTCGAATAAACTTTAGCTCTCATTTGTGTAACATGATATATGACTTTCCTTGGTTAAACTGATTGGAAGAAAAACCCCATTAAGAATAAACCTTAGAAACAATAGGGTAGAGCGGCATCTTTCATCAGGACTATCAATTTTATCTAGAATTAAAAATATATATTGCTGGGAATTATATTTAACGGTATTTTTCATATTGCTAAGACTCCAGATTTCCTTAGGCCTTTTTGTATCCAGTCTGATCATCAAGAAGCCTTTTACCACGTGCAGTGAAAAAAAAAATGAAAGTTGTACAAGACTAAAATACGGATATGAATGCAATCCAAAAAGTACAGTGGTATAGACTGGATAAAATAATTAAAAAGAGCTGGCATCTGGGATTTCCAAGAATTGGTGGACCGTTTACCCGATACTTAAAAAGGAACTGTGCCTCAGATGTTATCTACCGTCTTATGTGAACGCCTGAAGCCATTTATCAACGATCTGATTGACCCCTATACATGCAGTTTCAGGCCTGATAAGTCCATAGTCGACCAAATGCTCACATTATGATAGATCCTGGAAAAACTCAAGGAGTCCAAATCGATAAGCACCAACTCTTTATCGATTTTAAGTTCACATATCGCATAATCTATAGAGACATGCTATACTGACACGTGCCTGACGTTGTTTCTGTTAGGAAAAAGAGACACATTACATTAACGAATCGGAAAGAACGCGAAAATAAACCTTCATAGCTTTGAGGTGGTCAGGAACTTTGTATACCTCGGCTCCGCTATTCAAATGAAGAGCTAAGGCAAATGAGCAACATGGCCTTGTTAAGAAATATGTACTAAGGAGACACTGTATAAGACACTCATTATCCCAGTTTTGCTTTATGATGCAGAAGAATGGAAGTTAGAGAAGGTGGATTAAGATATCCTTGTCCGTTTCGAACGCAAAATTCTTCGAGAGATTTTTAGCCTCGCTCGCGTTGATGGGGTTTGGAGGAGGAGATTTAAATACGATATCTGGAGCTGTACAGTGACATTGACCTGGTCAGAAAAGTGCACATAAGTCACTTAAGATGGCTACGGTATGAAAAACAATTGAACACTAACACTCCAGCCAGAAGGCCTTCCTTGAGGCCCAGGCCCTCGCCTGTAGCCATCTCAGTGAGTAAAAAAATACGAATAAAAACACAAGTGTGAATCAATAAGTTAATAAATTTTTGAATGAAAAATATTTTTCCCAGAAAAAATGCTTTATCGAGCCCAGTAAATTGGCGTAGTATTAGCATTTGATTATTTTTTAATTTTTAAAGTAATCAATGTGGCCTTTTTCGATCCCGATTCGCTCAGAGACACCTTTTATTTCGATTGCTGCGGGGTCAGCGATATGTTTTCGTGGTTCCATGTTTCTTCCCTAGTTATGAAATGGTGCAAAATCTCGTACAGATTGAGGTTGAACAATGCCAAGTCCTCCTTCGAAATTATCACACGAGATTAATTTTTTCGTATTCGCTGAAATTTTAAAATTTTTTTGCTTCCGTGTGCTATCCACACCCATTAAATGGTGCAGCTTGCTAGTTTTGATAGTGTTGTTTTTATCGATCCACCCACATTATTGCAACTAAAATAATAATGATAAAGCACAGTATAGTCAATGATATGCTTCATAATCTCTTTTAATGAATCCCTCATACTTAGCTTCAAACTATTTAACTTAAAAACTATATCCACCTTTGGAAATTGATCAGAAACCATAAAAGCGATCACCTGCATATAGTTTTAAATGCCTTGAATACCTTATTCTTTAGTATCTCATCAACTTGTTGTGTTTCAAATACAGCTCCAGAGATCAGATTTAATAAAGAATTGTACGAGTCCGTGGTTTCGGTGGTAAGAAATCGCATACGAAAGGCCTTCATATACCAAGCCAGCATAGGTATTAATATCTACGGTATAAATATACTCGTATCTATACCTTATAATAATAGACAAACTTCGATGCTTATTAGATGAAATACTACTTACTACTTATAACAACCATGCTAACCACAATTATCTAATGCTTACAATTTGATCTCGATTTGAAGGTTAAAACTTCAAAAATCACGATAGCTGAGATCATACAATTCACTTCCTTCGACGGTTCAAATTCATGGTGGATATCATTTCAATGGTCTTAAAGATATACCACCATTAATACTTTTATCTAAGATCTTTTCATTTCTAAGATTACTGTGTCGAAAAATCCCTGCACACTCTTTTTCTCGTACTCGCGCTCAAAGATACTCGTTCATAACTCAACCCAAACATTCACTTTTAATTTCTTAGACATGAAATCAATTAAAAAAGGAGAGAAGCATTTGTGCCATGCCTAAATTAAGACTGACACTTCCATAACCATCTACCACCATCGGGCGTCTTTGACGTCTGCCAGAAGGTCGTCACCCAATTAATTAAATATCTTTGTATCAGCTTTAAATTATAGCTTTATATAAATATGTATACCATATTGAGCTTAATACGATCTGTGTAATTGGATTAAATTTTGAAGAAACAGGGTTTGCCACAAAAGGTCGAAATTGAACACAAAAAAAAAAAGTATCTAAAGATCATTGTGCTAATGAATACTAATCAGCATTGTGCGTGATTTGTGATTAATTACTAAGCCGGACTGTGATACTATTACAATGCACAGCAACAAGGACCGTCTAGGTCATGATGATATAAGACAACAAAGGTGTAAAAGTACGACTTTGACTGTAAATACAAGAACCGCTGTGAAGTGCTCGTACCAATCCAAGGTCGACTACAGGGAATGAACGCATAATCCCGTTGGTTTGTTAGTCGGTTTACATTTATAAAGTATCTGCGGGTATTTTTCTGTTAATAATCCAACGGAGCAAAAATCAATAAAATTGTGAAAGAAGTGATTTTTTTTTACAGCTGGCACTTTACGAACGTCCCTAAAAGGTTCCCCATGAGTAACGACTTTAATCGTGAATAGGGAGAAAAACACAGAAGACAAAGAGAAAGATTACCTGTTAGCTTACAAAAGGCATTAATTACCTCGATCTAGCCAAGAAGTATTATATCGATTTCGATTTTTTATTTTTTATTTTTTTTGTTGCCACTTAACGTTGTACATGTTTCGCATTCGATTTGTTTAATTAAGTTAGGGAGACTGGCTTTATAGCACTTAGACTAACGACATGACATCGCGACGTTTTCATTTGAAATATCTTTGTATATAGCCAACGAAAACTTCCGGCAATTCTTTAAATTTAAAAAAATTAAAACAAAAAACCTCTTCACGCTATAGAATTTTGCACAAAGTGCAAGTACGATTAGCAAACTTAGAATAAATGCGAAAGTTTGACTTCATGGTTTCAATAAAATGTTGCCATTGTTGTCGACATTTTGACACAAATTCAGGTCGAGAAATGGACTTGCCAGTAGGCCTCTAAGATAAGCCTTATTTGAACGTTGCAACACTCTTTAGATAGTTGCAGACTACTATGAGCGGATGTGGAATGGATGGAACTGAAGAGATACTCCATCAAGATAATTCTTAGATGTGGTCATTGAATAAGTAGTTGGCGAGGCTAAAAAAAATGATTTTAAGCTTTTCTGTCCGCAAATATATTTACCAAATCACCAAACGAGTATCGAAAGGTGGCTGCATAGCATCCTAATAGCACGAACATCTGCTCAATACCTGTATGACCCAGTCATGAAAAGGACGGTACCAAGTCGTCAAGAGATACGAAGATGTATATATCAGTGTATTTTATCATATAAAGCCCTTTCCAGCCTACTATGTAAATGACTTTTGCCCCATACTAATTGGCTAATGCCAGTGCGGCTTTCATACGGAAGTCCAATTTAGGTGGATCTATCACACTTACACAAATCTTCGAAAATGGAAAGATCATCTCCCAAAGTTCCTTCAGCGCGATGATTATACTATATTCTGGTGCCGCAAAACCTGATCCGTGTAAGGACGGAAAGCACTCCGTATGCTATGCAGTTCGCATGTTTCTTTTCGGAATCATTCCACACTTACATCAAGTTCCCGCAGGATGATGAGCTGCCTTTTTTTTAGAAAGATATGAGTTGCTAGATGAATTCTTTGATTTGATTGAATTTGGTTCAGCGTGTAAAGTATATATGCATATGTACATAGGGTGATTCATGATGAGGTTAGGTTTTTTTTTTACAGATCACGCGTGAATCATATCAATCTGCTTTGTCATTTTTGTTTAGTATCGTTTGGCAAGTCTTCATGGAAAGACTCACACCAAAACAGCGTCTTCAAATTGTTCAGCTGTATTCTGTGAGAAATGTTTTTCGTGTGATTCGAGAAACTTACGGTGCGCATAATCGACCTACTGAAACCACTATTGCCAATACCATTCGCAAATTTGAGTCCCAGTTTACATTAGAGGATGATACTCGACCGGTTAGACCACATCCAGCACATAGTGAAGAGACTATAGCAGCTGTAGGTGAGAGTGTACGTGAAGTGCGTGACGAATCAATTCGTCGTCTCAGCAGTTTACTCAGCATATTTTACGTGAGGATCTCGGCCTAAAAGCGTACAAAATTCAACTTGTGCTAGATTTGAAGCCAGGCGACTTGAATTTGCGTCATATTTTCAGTGAATGGGCTCTGGAAAACTCAATGAAAATCCGGTGTTTTGTCTTAAAATTTTGTTCAGTGATGAAGCCCATTTGTGGCTCAATGGATATGTTAATAAACAAAATTGCCGTATTTGGGCTGATAAGCAAGCTGAAGAGTACCAAGAGCTACCATTGCATCCATTAAAAACAACGGTGTGGCGTGGTTTATGGGCTGGTGGTGTCATTGGTCCATATTTCTTCAAAAATGAGGCATATCACAATGTTACCGTCACTGGTAACCGTTATCGCGCCATGTTAACGGACTACGTGCTTCCTGAAATTCAAGCACATGGTCTCGGTGAGCTCTGGTTTCAACAAGGCAGCACTACGTGCTATACAGCCTGTAAAACAATGGACTTGTTGAGAAATCATTTTGGTGAGCACTTAATTTCACGTTTTGCTATGATAAATTGGCCGCCTAGATCGTGCGATATCACACCTTTGGACTATTTTCTCTGGGGATATGTAAAATCTCAGGTCTTCAAGAATAAGCCAGCTACGATTGACGCTTTGGAAGCTAACATTACTCGTCGCCCAAATGGGACCTTCCGAATGGACCATCTCAGACGTAGTCGTGGCCAACCTTAACATGATATCATTTTCAAAAAGTAAATGTCATGAATTGTTCTTTTAATTGATAATAAAAATTTTGAGTTCACTTTCAAATTTATGTGTTATATATTAAACCTCACGATGAGTCATCCTATAGTATACCATATCTCTAAAACAAAGATATGAAGACTTAATTGATTTGACTTCATAAAGCGAACGGACGACAGGTCTTCAAGGAAAAAAGTTTTCAACTTTCAATCTGATTGTTAAGGCGTAAGAAAAGACCGATCATGATGATGTTCAAGTTTATCTCAAAAACCAAATCTTCTAGTTCTAGGAAGTTAAGCCACATTTAAAATACTTTTCAGGAGTTATATCTTTGAATTATGAAATATTCTCACAGAGACAGCAGTTCCACAAATTGATGTTTTAAAATAAAAAAAAAGATACTTTTCAATGGGAGATAAATATGAAGACTACTTCGGCTACATCGAGCGAATTGACACGAATCTCCTAGCCAGAAGATTTTCTAATCCAAGCCTCTAGGTTCGGGCCTAAGCTTACCTTCAAAAGCTACAGCCAATATAAAACTATCAAGTAACCTTTTCATATCATGGATTACTCCCTGACCTATGGAACAACTTGCATTAGAGTTTCAATGTTCTAGACGTCGACCGACTTTCGACTTCATTTTTGTGACATCCAAGTTGACGTAATTATGGCAACTGTTTTATAAAATCTATTATCAAAAGGACAAATTCATTAAGTCGTGTCTGCATCTCAGGTCGCGATAGGAAAGAAAGAAAGGCTCGGAAGGTACAGTTCATCGATAAAGCAATTGTTTTTACCATCAAAACAGAGCACTCAGACAAAGAGCTCGTTCATTGTACTCCTTGTTTATACGTTTTTTTTTTTTACTTTTAGAGACATCAGAATAGCCGTGAACCTCTGAGCGATATCTGGAAGCATTTCCTTGTTCTGCCTTCCTTCTTTTGCACAGGTTGTCATTGCATCAGACGGCATGTTCATAAATCCAGGGACAAAAGGTCACTTCTCTTTAAACAAAAAATGACTGAATATCAAGAAGAGGGGGATTTATTAGTTCATCCTGAGTAGAGCCAGGCGTGCTAGGAAAGGCTCCCTTGCAGCCGCTAAAAACGGTTTTTTGAAGATTGCTTCAAGCAGTATTTCCATAAAAGCTTATTCTACCAGATAACCGACGCATCGGATATAACTGGCCTTATAAAAATTGTGTAGATACAGAAAACCCGCTTTGGTCCTACAGCTTCTTTGCACTTCCAGAAGGCTAACAGCGTGTTAGAGGCTTTTGCCGAGACATGATTCGGAAAAGTAAGCATTGCAGAGTATAAAAATTTTACTAGGCATCTTATTTGCTGGGCAAACACTTTGATTACAAAGGTTTTAATTAACAAAGAGAAGCCTTTGTGATAGTGCCAGACCCAGTTAGAGAATTTATTTATTAATGTTAAACGAGGATCTTTTTCAGTGATTCTCCTAACATGGAAATTTAGAAATTACAATAATTTTGAAAACTTGTCTATCTCAAGGCACTGTTTATTTATTTTTTGCGTAAATAATTTTCCAAAGCTTTGTCTGCAATTGAGCGATTAGTAAACATTGCATTTAATTATTTTTTTTTTGCTAAGATAAGGAGTATTTTTCTTACATCTTTAGAGCTTTAAAATAAAATACGTTAAAACTATAGTAAAGGCCATAATATTGGCCTCACTGAAACAGTAATTTTATGCCTTTAGTGCATACATATGATGTAGGTTAAAGCGCAATCTAGAAGTCAGGTTAATGGACACTTTTGCGAGCAGCTGGGACTGTATATCGGCGATCTTGAGAACCAATTAGTAGGATCGTTACCCGAAATAATTCCCTAATCGAAAGTTTACTTCAATAAATTAATACTCGCTCGCGGTTTGTGACATGTTGCTCAGTCTTTCAAATGCCATTCAATTTGAGAACGGAGAAGTTATCAATCATGAATCTATAGCACTTTATATTGACTGTAAGTTTCTGGTCGCCATAAAGCACACCAAATATGGGTCCAAGATGGCTTATGGATTTTTTTTAATACAAATACGACAATTTCGCTTGTTGTAGCCATCCAACCAAAAATTAACCTCATCACTGACTAAATTTTGTTGTGAAAAATTAAACCATGAGCAATCTTGTTTTTGGCGCATTCGCCTAAAGTATGACGCACATGATAGTCAAGCGACTTCACTTCACGTACGCAAGTTGCATATTTTAAGCTCGTAAAGTGAATATACACAGCTCCAATTACTGTACACGACAGCGATTTAACTCATTCGGGTTCTCCGCAATACTACAGCGGCGGGAACTATACGACGACTCTATCGTACTATCAATTAAAGCATGCGTTCTGCAAAATCAACCTGGTTAGTAAAATAGACGTAACGCGTCCATTTCGGGATTTTCAATCATTGTTTGAGCGTAAGTATATTCATAGTTAACTGTCAAAATGACTGACGTTGAAAATAGTGTTGGCAGTCTAAAAACCAAACCTCTTAAAAAACACACACTATATTTGTATGCTAATTTTGATTTTTTTTAATTATTTTCAAGAAGAGAATTTTTGAATTTTTTTTATAATATTGTTGTTATTATTTTGTATTCATAAACAGTGAGTGACTCTGATAGTTTGTTTTTTTTCTGTTCTTTAATTTGAGTAAACCATGCAAACATAAATTGTTATTAAGTTTTAACGTTAACGTACGTGTTTTTAACACAAGTAAATCAAACCAAGCCCCTGCGAAATTTCGAAGCTTAATTTAGTTTGACAGATGGCTACCTGTTTTCTTCATCTGCACTGGCTGGCAGTCGTGTTCTTCTTAAGTACAATATTATAGATACATACCAGTACTCTATAATTATTTAGCCCCGAATTTAACTATCAGGGATCAAATTCTGCATTTTTTTTTTTAAGTATGCCGAAGTATCTTTGAAATTGAAATTGCCTACTGCACTCTCATGTTGCCCGCTGGCAACGTGAGCGCTGAGTCATCACGAACACCAATCATTCTCAGGGTCAGAATATTCGTATATGTATAAAAGCGTAACTTACTATGTACACACGTAATTCATGTACACAATAAACAAAGTGAAATCCTAAGAGCAAACATGCCTAGGTCTACTTCAGATACCGCCGTTGGTCATTTGAATGGTCCGCACCAAACCCATACGGATACATAATACAATATGTACTCGTATCTGAATCCAAGAGATTGTATCAAATAAAGATCATTGCCGATTTTATTGTTCAGATTGTTTTGCTAAGTTTTATCTCGTATCTATTCAATAAAAAAATAATGTGCTAAGTTTTATCTCGTATCTATTCAATAAGAATATAATGTTTAACAATGGGCAAGTGAGCAAGCCGTTACATAGGTCTGACTCTTTAGCTGATAGTGCAAATTATCACATGGCGTAAACAGTACAGTAGGGATACGGATACATATTGTGTTTATTTGTTCATTTCACTGAATTACTAAATTAGTAGGTATATACCTGGCGCCTAGGTAGAATTATATTCTTTTGTTGAGATTTATTGTGTTCTTTTATTTTGAGATTTAATTTTATGACTGCTGCTTTCGGTTGACACCTCATAAAATGAAAGGAAATTTTGAGGAATCTTTTTTGAGTGGACTTGGCCAAAATCGTTGTCTCCAGTAATGTACATAAATAAACACATTTTCGACTTCATGTGAACATTTTTTTGGAAATTTTTCCGTGGGTATTTTGGAGTAAATTTTCCAGTTTGTTTTTGATTTTTAGGTGAGATGTTGCTGTTTTCATTTTAATGTCCGTCTATCTGTTTCATCACGATAATAAATCTGTACATGTATATTGCCTTCTTGAAGATATTAAGAGCTCCTGATTACTTATAAAAGTGAGAGTAGGTGAAGGTTCGTGGATTCAACGATAGTTGATAGTTTACTATCAAGTCAAAAATCATCATGACCAAGCTCTACAACGTATGCATATTTTTTTGTCGACATAAAGAATTGTTTTGAGATATTGATGATGGAAATTAAGGTGAAATCAAAAGAGCAAACTTACGCATTTTTCGCTTAAAAAATAAAAAGATGGATTGTTTTACATTTAAATTCAGATCGTAAAACATTTGTAGCATGAGATTGCTAAGAGATGGCGTAACTTGTATTATTCCATTGTTATTATTCCATTGAAACATGCGCTGGAAAGCTACTGTTATTGTACGTCATTTCAGTATATGTCATTCATTTGAAGCGAAAACAACAATAATTTTTTTTCACTCAAATATGTCGAACTTTGTGCCTGAAAAAGTGTTTTTGCGGGGAGTTCTTCTCATTACTTTAATATGAAGTCATCGTATTTTGGTAGAAGTTTATGGTGAACATGCACTAGCTGAGCGAACGTGCCAAAAATGGTGATTTTAGCTTTTAAGACGATGAACGTCCTGGGCAGCCAAAAAAGTTTGAATACGAAGAACTGGAAGCATTACTCTATGAAGATTGTTGCCAAACACAAGAAGAGCTCGAAGAATCTTTGGGTGTCACTCAAGCAGCCATTTTAAAAGGTTTAAAAGCAGCTGGATTTATTCAAAAGCAAGAAAATTGGGTTCCACATGAACTCAAGCCGAGAGACGTCGAAAGGTGGTTTCGCATGTCCGAAATGCTGCTGGAACGTCACAAAAGGAAGTCATTTTTGCATCGGATTGTTACTGGTGGTGAAAAATGGATCCATTACGACAACCCCAAGCGCAAAAATCATATGTGAAACCCAGCCAACCAGCCAAATCAACGGCAAAGCCAAATATCCATGGCACGAAGATAATGCTCTGTATTTGGTGGGATCAAATGAGTGTGCTGTATTATGAGCTACTAAAACTGGGTGAAACCATCAATGGACAACGCTAAAGAACACAATTAATCCATTTGGAGAGAGCAGTAGCCGAAAAGCGCCCGGAATATGCGACCAGACACGAGGCAATAATTTTCCATCATGACAACGCTCGGCCCTACGTTGCTATTCCGGTTAAGAACTATTTGGAAAACAATGGATGCGAAGTCTTACCCCACTCGCCTTATAGCCCAGACCTTTCCCCTTCTGACTACCATTTGTTCCGGTCGATGCAGAACGCCCTCACTGAAATACGGTTCACATCAAAGCAGAATATCAAAAATTGGCTTGATTCATTCTTGGCTGCCAAGCCGGCGCAGTTCTTTTGCGATGGGATCCACAAATTGCCAGAAAGATGGGAAAAAGTCATAGCTTCAGACAGGCAATACCTTAAATAATAATACTATTGTACATGTTTTTCTTAAATTAACGTTCAAATTTTGAAAAAAAAAAACCGCACGAATTAAAATATATACCCAATAGATTTACTTAGGACTCATGGGTATTGATTTCAAAGCATGTGAACCGAAATGAAACCTCTTCTGAAGAACAAGTTTGCTTTTTTGAGAATACAATGACACATTTAAAAATACAGATGCTAGAAAACTAGCAGAGCAAAACCAGCGCGATAAAAAAGTCAATCTTAATTGCTGGCAGCAACTCTAAAATAGTTGAGTGAAGCAGGAGTTTTTTCTAAGTGCCTTAACAATCACTAATGGTATTACTTAGTCATAACAGAAGTCAAAGCAGAATGTAAACCTGCAGGGTAGGCCACTATAATGAGTGTTTTTTTTTTTTTAACGTCAATATAGATAAAATATCAAATCAGCTGTCACACTGAGCTGCCAAGCTTAACTTATTTACAATACCACTTCCCATTTCATCATGGAAAGATTAACGCCACAAAATTTATTTCAAACTGATTTCAACAGTTTATTTCCAAAATCATCGGCCATCTGAACGTGTTATTTATCGAATTAATGCACACAGCATGAAGGCCGAGAATCGTGCGTTTGAAAAAATATCGTGCCAGCGGAAGCTAGTGTTGAAGAGGACCCCAGGATTCATCGTCATTCGCAGCAACTTGGCCTTTGTCCATCCACTATCTGGAAAATAAAGATCTTGGCCCCATGGCTAAATAGATCCAATTGCTGCAAGAGCTGCAGCCGCGTGACAATTTATTGCGTGGTTTGTTTAGTAATTAGGTTTTGCATCAACTGGGAGTTGACACCTTAAAATTTTGCTAAGTGATGAAGCTCTTCTCTGATTAAACGGACGAGAACAATTCATAAGAAATTCACCAGATTCCACTGCATCCAGAAAAATCTACCGTACGGTGGGGATTGTACGGAGTACAAGTTGCTATCAATAGACATGGGTACAATGTGATGATCAACAAATAGTTGCTCCTAAAATTGGAAGAACTGTGGTTCCAACTGAATGGTGCTCCACCTCATCCTACCAACAAAAACATCTGTTACGTCAAGTTACTAATTTATGTCGATAAACTAGCAACGCTTTGGATTTGTTCGAGTAATACGCTATATACGTCCCCCATTGCTCGAAAAAATGATCGAAAATTTTACCTCTAGAATAAACTTTGTACAAGGCAGCCATCATAGACATATGTCAAAAACTATTTTCAAATATTATATGGCACAAAATAACCTTTCGAATTAATTTAATAAATTGTCATCACGTTAATTTCTTTATGTTTTATTTAAACAAAAAATCTTCTTTAAAAAAAACCTCTACACATATAGGTAGTATGGCAATGAACCCATACCGTCGCCGTATCATCTCGAACGCGAATGTAATGCTCTTCATGAAAATTGAAAGCAATTCGTTAGTAATAAAATAAATGTATTTTGTCTAAATTTCGAGGCCTGTGACACTCCAAAGAAGCCACTAGGTCATCGCTACTACTATGTATCTTTAATTTTTACCCGAAATATTCTTACGGCCGAGTGGTTTTGCATCCAATCCGCCAATTTCCCACGTATTCCAATTCTACTTAAGCCCCGCACCAATTTTGAAGCGAGCCTTCAGGATTTTACTTTACTGACTTTTTGTCAATGTGGTACAAAATTAATCCACAACACAACGAATAGCGAAATGTATTTTGAATCTTATGGAAGTGTTCTCATTATGTAACTTATAGGTTTTGGATTTCGTACACGTTCTACTACGAGAACAATTTTCATTTCATAAAATTTAGGTGCATGTTCTTCAATGAAATGGTAAATACCTACTCATAGAATGAGTTTGAACTTGTGGTCATCGATATTGTATAGTTTTAACAACAGATACCATGGTACTATATTACCGGCCGAACTAGAAAGGTCCCCAGATATTATCTTGCTCACGCTAGAGAATATCATGAGGACTGTGTAGAACTGATCCACATTTCACTGTCATGGAGAGAAGGTTATGAAGTTTTCATTCCCAATTCCGGAAAATGCTCTCATGATGTCCCAAAGGTCCTCAGAGCTATAAGTCTATCATCTTTCCTTCTGAAAACTCTAGAACGAAAATCGGTGGAAATGGCGCTGCATTCGCTGACTAGCAACATCGAACGATCCCTACAATATAGAGAGCACACAATGGTCGCTTACCTAAACATAGATGGTGCCTTTAACAACGTCGACACATCCGCAATCACGATTGCGCTATCAAATCTGCAGGTAGATGACTCACTTAAGGTGTTGATAAGTCTTATGCTAAATAGCAGGATAATCAACTCCAAGCTGGGTGGGACTTCTGCTAAAAGATGTGTTAGTAGGGGTACGCCGCAAGGCGGTGTCCTTTCTCCCCTTCTTTAAAACTTAATGCTAAATGAACTGCTAATATACTTGGAAGCGGGAGGTAGCAGGGTGATTGCCTATGCAGAAGACGTTGCAATAGCCGTTTCAGGGAAGCATTTCAATACCATCAAAGAACTCCTTCAGCTAAATCTTAAGAGATTAACCCGTTGGGCGGATCGATATGGATTGGGAGTTAAGCCCCATAAAACTAATCTTATCCTCTTTTCCAGGAAATATGAAATTCCAACTAAAGATCCTCCTTCAATAAACGGTACCAGTTTAGTGTTTTCCGATACAGAAAAATACCTGGGTCTTATTTTTGATAGGAAACTAAACTGGAAACCTAACATTCAAGAAAGAGTTAAGAAAGCTACAGTAGTTTTATTCTCTTGCAAGAAAGCCATTGGAAATAAATGGAGCCTCCAACCTCGAATAACTCACTGGCTATACATTTCGGTCATAACACCGATAATCACTTACGGTGTGGTCGTCTGGTGGACGGCCTTAGACATTGCATACAACTGCAAAAATCTAGGCCGAATCCAAAGAACAGCATGCCTATGCATAAACGGAGCTCTACGCTTCAATCCCTCCGCGGGGCTAGATAATCTGTTTCACTTGACACCCATCGATATCTTCAGCAGGTTCTAAGGCCACTTAGAGAACATCGATTACATCATACCTAAACTTCGGTTTGACAAAGTCTTTCATGCGAGCTTTCCCTCTAGATCTTTCTGGGAGGACAAGTCTATCCATTTCTATACATATGGATCTTAAACCGATAGCGCAGATGGTGGAGATGTTTTCTCAGATAAGCTAAATTTAAGCCTCTCACTTAGGTCTTACTAAATTCTAAAACCGCTTTTGAATGGTGATTATCTCTTACGGAGATGGCAGAGCATTTCAACCTTCACCTTTGTTGGGTGCCGGGCCACAAAGGCTTTATAGGGAATTGTAGGTAGTACAATGGAACCACTCTACCTATTTTTCCGGAAAAGGGCAGCATAGGTTCACCAATCGCCAAGTGCAAATTATTATTTAAGCTGGATGCTGATAAAAGAATATACCTTAGATGGACCGGAGGGCCAACATATCTGGCGACTAAACAGAGCTAAAGGTGGATCCGAATCGCTCTAAGAGTCTGATTTTTATTATTATTATATCAAGGGAACGATACAAATTAATTTGTAGAGTCCAGGATTTTACGCCGGGGTCTATGCCCATGTGGCGCGTTTTGTCAACAGCACGCGGAGTACTGAGTTCCCATGTGGTTACCCACCTACGTACTTACCGCGCCCAACACTGCTTGATTTCAGTGATTTAGTGAGAACTGATGCTTTCAGTGTGGCGAGGACGTTGAAGAGTCTGATTCTTTTAAATATGAAATATCTCAGCGCCATTGTAGGTGTCATCACTGGACACTGCCTGCAAGAAGGCTTGGTGCTTTTATAAACGATTTCTGTAGAAGCTGCACGGACGAGAAGAAACGCGAGAAAATCCTCCAACATCTGTACAACGACTTAAACAATTTAAAAAATACAGACTTTAACAGTCTCTTGCGCTTCATCGTAAGCTCAAATTAGTTCCATGAATGAGGGGATCATAGATCCAAGTGGCCTAAGTGGGTTGGATTTCCAACCGCCACTCTTACCTAGCCTAACCTATCCTACCATGACACTTCAATGCTCATACTCTTTCACTAAAACATTTACCGAGCTATGTACATGCAACGAATCACATTTGCTCATATGGATCCAAAGATATCTATTCAAATATTTGAAAAACGTCTAAAAATAAATAAACATCAAAACAGAAGTTGTAAAATAATATTGTCTGGGTTAGCGAAGGACTATTTTATAGGCACAGCGATACATTAGCCGATTACTACGCAAAGAGAAATGGGTTCAAAACTCTTCCGAAACCAAGTAATAGAAAACGTAATTAATTTTGTTGACGTCACAATTTATCTCCCACAGTTCTACTGTTTAGAGTCTGTAATAATTGTAAGTCCTCTCACAACACAGTAGGTAAATCTTGTAATAAAACAAACGTAATTATGCCGGTCAAAGTTTTTGAAACTTAAAGACTCTCCCCCAATGATTCTATAAATTAATTCGAACTCCAAATGGAGCGTAGAGCTAATATGGGCAAGCTAATGACAACTATCCTTACAATCATTCGTCGAACATACTGCGTATAATGACAACAGTTATTATAACGACAGTTTATGGGCCCCTATATTGTTTTAGAACCTAAGTCTAAGGGCATTTCTACGCAAGCACAATAGATGACGAATGTTCCTCGATTGCTCTCAAGACAATTTTCTTAAATTAGAACACCCATAATTGTTGGTAGAAAGCGGAAGAGCCTATGGCGCTTTGTAAACAACCTGGGCAATATACTGTGCCATCAATTGAACCACCTAGTTACCCTAGTATCAATGATGATGTATTTCGACTTAAGTCAACCCGAACTAGTCTATATTTATTGAACACGATTTAAAAAAAAAAAAAAAACGAGTATTACAGGCGATCGCTTAAAAAGAGTATTAAGTTCAAAACATCATCAAAATTTGTCAAGCCCTTGCAATTATTATTACAATTTCCCTTAGACAAGTAGCAAGATTTTATTATCAGATTCTACAACTCCATGGTGATTTTCGAGCAATTAAATCTATGTTTCAGGGAATAAAGGGATGGAAGGAAGTAAGTAAGTAGACAAATATAAAAGATGTATTACCAATTTTACTTCAAATGAGAAGGGCTTCTTCCGGATCGGAATTTTACAAGAGAATAGAAGAATTGAATGCAATACACCAATGGATTACGATGCCTTAGCAAACCACAACCACCAAGAGGATGTACTCATACAGGTTCGATTTAACTCATAAAGTCTAATTAGTCATCAAAAATATACGTTTGTAGCTATTTATGTCACAAGGTAACTGTACTCAAAAGCATTATCAGAACCATTACAAACACAAGAACAGATGCAGGGATATTCAACCTTATCCCCTTTCTTACATTCAAGCAAGAAGTCCATAAAAACAGTCCATCCTCATACCATAGACTATGAACATATCATTTCTAATATACAGATGTTTTTGTATATTCTTATGATTTGCCACTGTTTTGTAAACATGAGTGTCTAATTTGAATGAATAATTGCTTTAGTAATCAGAGTCCAACCATAGCACATGAGGTGTATTAAAAAGGTGCACCTACCTACGAATGCACAGGTAAAATTATTTAGCAAAATTGATTGACATACATATCTGTTTAGTACAGTACAATTCAAATAATCAACCAATATACCCATTCCGTTTTAATTCGCCTCTTGTAAAATTTACCTGCATTGACTAATTACTGAAGTGACTGAGGGTCACTCTAAAACTAACTTTCTTGGGAAAATTTTGAATTCCAAATTATACTGGTTGTTTTTTTTTTTTATATTAATCCTGTTAGTCTTGTAGTGCCAACCTTTTCGAACATTAAACACACCCACCAATCTAAGCGAACCAGGAAGTAGATATATGTATGTAGAACCTGCCAGTGTGAACCATTTAAAATGACACCAAACACAACAACCACATATTCAATCGAGTCTTTAACTAATTCATGAATAAAACATGTATCCGAACCAGGTACATTCGGCAAAACATCTCTATTACCTGGTGCGTTGAAGACCATTGCACAGACTATCGAAGAAAGAAGAACTTTTGGTCAATGAGTCACAACTGCTTAATTGTCCCCAAGGCATACGAAGTCGGAGTAGTAGACGTTGTCTGTCAGTTTTCCAGTCAACTCTTTCGTTTTTTGTTCCACCATCGATCGGGCTGAGCCAAGAGTCTTTATAAGGATCGAACATAAGAATGCGTGCATAGCCCGATTGATCGGCTTGGTACTCCGAAATGCATTTTCAGATTGTTGTGCCCGCTTCCAATGTATATAGCATGACTCAATAAAATAGAATTTCGTAATTTATGCACGCAGGTTTGTATTTATATAAAACAAATACTGGTATAATGAGGTTAAAAAAAAAATAAAAAATTTAAGAAGTAAAATAAACATTTACCGTTTTTTTTTTTTTTTGAAAAAGAAAAAACAGTCTGAAAGGAGCTCTTGTTGAGAAAATTTCGAATGGTGAGCCTCTTAAAGAAGGAAGGGGTTCGAGTAAACGCTGAACTGACATATTTTGATGACTGATGCTTTTGTGGTATTTGCTCGTATTTGTTTGACCTGAATTTAGGATACCTTCCATGAGTAGTAGATGTTTACATTTGTTCAATTTTAATGAGTATTTATGTTGTAGAAATAGTTTTCTGTTTGTCAATGCGAGAAGTTAACAGACACTGAATCGCTTAAGGCCTTAAATCAAGAATTCAGAAAATAATAGTCTTTGGAAATCTACAGAAAGTTCACTGCTTAGCTTGTATGGAAGTTGGAGAAAAGTGAAAACATTTTACTAAAAAGAATACAAAGTATGATACCACTGCAATGCTGTTGCTTAATTCGTCTATTCGGTTAATGTCATTGCAGTCAAAGAATTTGAATTCTATCAGGCAATTTTGTGTGAAAACCCGAAGGAGTTTGCTTGAAAATGTCTTACTTGAGAAATTGATGCAGAGGTTTTGAGGCAATACTGTCTCTTTTCCAATCTTAGTCTTTGCCCATCAAGAGCTAAAATAGTCGACATATATTATATTCAAACTCTGGCAGAATCCAATTCCATGAATGTAATTTAAACAGTTTGCACTGACCGACATCAACCCCGCGGTGCACAGTACTGTAACTAGGCATAGATACTCTTTATGCTTATCTGAATGATATGTGTACCCCATCAGATACCGTTCTCGTTTAATTGGACATCACGGACTCAGTTTATAAGCTCAAGTTTAGAACACGAAGAAAATACCAACACGGAAAACGTACGGAGGATGAATTCTCACGATTGAATCAATGGTGTCATCATCATGTCAAAAGTCAACATTGCTAAGTTCATGGGTAACTTCAATGCATTTAGAGTTGGGGTGATTAACGGTTCAAGATACTGAAATAAATGGGGTTGAATAAACTATGAATCGAAAACAGCTCCCAAATCCCCAAGTCAATGAGTTCGATGCCATTTTCAAGAAATGGACTGACAATTCATGTTTGTTGAGCTGTGAAAGTAAGCTGAACGAACTTCAGACCACGTGGTTAGGATATCATGTACAACCCAACAACCAGCGTAAGCCCTAGAGTGCTGCAAAGCTGACATAGACCGTTCAGGCAAAAGATGGCGAAAACTACCACATGTGGTATCACTATATAGTATTTTGACAGAGAAGTGTTCATTATTGGAGCTGCAGGATCTGACGGGATACGTTCCGAGAGTTAAGTATAAAGATTTTCCGCAGTGGAGTAATTCCTAACTGTTAAGGAAGTCATATTTTTCCCAATTTATTAAATCCAGAAAATTATAGAGAAATTTCCTTTTTAAATGCTTTCTATAAAGTGATTATAGCAATTCTACAGAATGAATAAAAGCAGATAACCTACTTAAAGAATACTAAGCAAAGTTCAGGCCAGGATATTCTGTTATCGATCATGTGTTTGTTTTGACGAGCAATGTGGAATTGTTCATTGGACAGAAACGTTTTATTTTACCATGTAAGCTGTACAAGATAGGCATGCCGATGAAGTTTGGATGAATTAACATTCAAAACCTGTATGCAGATACTAAGGCAGCGGTATGGAGTGATGTGGAGTTGTAAGTTGTAAGTTCTTGAATTTCAGGAAGCACATAGTCCGTTAACATGGCGCGATAACGGTTACCATTGACGGTAACATTTTGATTTGTCTCATTTTTGAAGAAATATGGACCAATGATTCCACCAGCCCATAAACCACACCATACCGTTGTTTTTAATGGATGTAATGGTAGCTCTTGGTACTCGCCGGGTTACTCATCATCAGAAATGGGCTTCATCACTGAACAAAATTTCACGATAAAACACCGGATTTTCATTGATTTTTCCAGAGCCCATTCACTAAAAATATGATACATATTCAATTCGCCTGTCTTCAATTCTTGCACAAGTTGAATTTTGTACGCTTTTAGACCGAGATCCACACGTAAAATACGCCAAGTCAAGCTGCTGAGAACGACGACGAATCGATTCGTCGTGGTCTTTGCGTACACTCTCAGCTACAGTTCAAAGTCTCTTCACTATGTGCTGGATGTGATCTAACCGGTCGAGTATCATCCACTAATGTAAACTGAGACTCAAATTTGCGAATGGTGTTGGCAATAGTGGTTTCAGTAGGTCGATTATGCGCACCGTAAGTTCCTCGAATCGCACGAAAAACATTTCTCACAAAACGCTGTTGCAGTGTGAGTATTTCTATGATAACTTGTCAAACAATACTGAACAAAAATGAAAAAGCAGTTTGATAGTAGTTACACGTAATCTGTCAATAAAAGCCTATAGAAAATCAAACCTCACGATGAATCAGCCTATATCTTCAGAAGGAATGTCCTGTCGACGAAACAGAATAGATCTGGAAGCGTATAGTCTCTAACATACCACTGAGAACTTCGTCCAAATTTGAATAAAAACTAAATTTTCCGACGTCAACTCAATACGTGAATGTCCAACAGAGAGAAAGAAGATAACACCAACTTAAACAAGCTGCTGGACAAAACCTGCATTGCCATAAACATGGCATTCAATTTGCACTGAACAATTTCAATGCTAAGTAAGACAAATAAGATATTTTTGGTGGTACTATACTTTTATAGCCTCCACGTCATAATCTCCCATAATATATTCTATCGTGGCTACTACTTGGTTCTCACTTTTCAATATTTACACAATATTAAGACTTCCAATCAGTAAACCTCAAACCAGATTGATCACATTGTAAGGCACTTATTCTATCTAGATTCCTTAGATGTCATTAGTTCTGACAAAGATACCAACGCTGAGAAGAAACTCATTTTAAACTGGCTTGATTTTGATTTAAAAATCAAATTTGCTATCAAAGCCATTTCCCAAACAACTAAAGCGGCCTTACATACGCAACTTAATATCCTTGTCCCGCTCTATGACGCAGAAGCACGTATGGACCCTGGAAATAGGGGATTAGGCCTTCTTGGGTTATTTTTTATCCTCTGTTTTTTTAAGACAAACAAAAGTTACAATGAAAAAGTGCACGATAGTCTTATTCCCCAATGGCACGCATATGAGTCGGACGACCTTCGAATCCATTCAGAAGGGACGGCACAATAGATTATTACCAGAAGGAATATACTATATATCTAAATTTTCTCGAGCAGGGACAATATTTCAATATTTTGTCCTCATTTAGAATGAGGTTTATACAGAGCTGCTTTTAAAGAGCGTCGCGCTATTAGTTGATAGCTTTCATTCCCTTGGTTGAAGCATTACTTAAGAAAATTATTATAAAACCTAAAGTGGAAAGTGCTACTTTGAGGTACTTGCGATGATAAGCATAACATATTTTCACCATTTGAAAAACAACACGTCGGCTAAGAGTTTCTTAAAACTATCCTGCATTTATATATGGTATACCATATACTCGTAGTAAATTAAAGATGAGGAGAAACCGTAATGAGAGTGGAGACTTTCAGAAAGATCATCCGATACATTCTAACGTAAGTTATATAAATGCAAAATTATTGTAAGCATATGTACTGCCTGCAATTGCAGCAGAATCAAAAAAAAATTTCAGAAATATTTTGAATAATACGCTTACAGTTCGACCAATCTGACCGCGTAATCGACCCGATTGCCTTCACTCTTACAGTTCAAAGTAGCAAAAACAAACTTAATAGAACTTCCTCAAATTACCGAAAAAAATACTAAAAGATACAAATAGATTTCAATATAATTTTCACTTAATATATATGTATATGCTTATATTTGTGATAAAACAAATACCTATTTAGAACTTATGTTCTGTTAGAATGTACATACATGTATGTTGTATTTAGAGAAAATCATAATGATTAAAATAATTAATATACAAAATCAAATTTAAATTTATTTGTGTTATATATCAAGTATCTGTACATATACCTAAATTCACTTTAGTCGATAATATGTAGTTTCAATTGTGTCAAACATATATGTATGGAGATATGTCATTCAGGATAAAAAAGGTTTGGGTTTGTTCTGACTCAAAAATGAAAAATATTGCGATGTAAGTCAGCATTTTTCTTTTATGGGTCTCGTTTTTTTTCATCATCATCCAAATTAAACAATTGTACCATATATGGTCTCATATTGACAGATGAAGGTACACCTTCAATCGTGTCAACTGCAAACCATCGATATCGGTAATAACGTAACGATCGTTGGATAAGACTTTTGTAACCTCATAAGGTCCTTTGTATTTAAGGAGATAGTTTTTTTTTAATACCAGGAGTAGTTATAACATTCTTAATCATAAGATAATCACCCCTTTTGTATGATTGTGGTGATTGTTTATGGCCCTTATCAAAATAGGTCTTATTGTACGCCTGGTTCCTTTCAATATTTTCTACAGCCTAAGCTCTTACATAATTAAGATTCGCTTGTTTTTCTTCCAACTTTTAATCTAAAAACTCATTAACCCTATCTCAATACATTTCTTTTCGGCTTCTTCCGAATAAAACCATACTAGGAGTGAAACCGGTGCTTCTATTGACGTGCTTATCCCAATCACCCATCGTATTAGCATTGCACTCTTTTGCTAACATAGGAACAAGTATCGTATTAATCCGTTCGACTTGACCGTTCTATTGAAGAGAATGTGTAGCGATATAAGGATCGCTGCAAATTATTTTCGTTTAAGAAGTATTTGAACTCTTTAGATGAGAAACAAATTCCACGATCAGATATTATCCTGTTTGACCGGGAATAGTTGTCAAAAAACGAATTTAAGCAAATTATTGCTTACTTACTTTGAGTGAATTTTACCGATTAAAATTGAGTAAACTGTCGATTACAAGGAAAATATGTTTTTGCTTTGAACTATTGTAGAATTCGTTTAAGAACCAAGGTGGTCAACATACAAGGTGTCAAACGGAATATCACCTTTTGGAATAGAATATAATATACATTGGCGTTTACCAGAATTAGGAGAGTAGTAGATAAATTTCCTTTATGTTTAGAAACCATTAGCTTCTTGATATGTGCTCAAAACACATTTCTACCAGTAACTGGCACATGCTTCATGGTGCTTCGCTTTACGATATATTTATCCATCTACCATTTCAAATATTGAACTTTCAGCTTTTTCTGACTCTGAGCTTATAGCGATCCTGCTTCTGTGCCACTGCTAGGTAAAACTCAAGTTCATCATCAACGTGCAGCATATTAAAATATCTACTTAGGGCATTAACATGTGTCATGCGATTTCCTTTTCTATGTTCTACATACAAAAATTTAGTTCTGTCGTCCAAGTCTACTATCTCCAAATACTCTTCAAACTGCTCGATCCACCTTTGAATGGAGAAGTTGTCATCGCCACTGAATGTTGGAATTGAATCTTCGATGTCCTTGAAAATACACGAAATTGATGATGGTACACTTGATGTACACTATGTCGTTCTTCCCCTAACTGAAGATCACAGAGTGATCTTTCTTAAGAAAGAAAGAAAGTCAATAAAGAGCATTCTATACTTTGCCAATCCCCTACAACTTTCTCAGAAGTGGGATCGGGTGACACTATAGATATATGTATAGATATATAGTGTATATAGTAAATTGAAGATTAGGAGAAACTATAATGAGAATAGAGACATTCGGGAAGATCATCCGATACATTCTAACGTAAATTATATATGCAAAATTATTGTAAACATATGTACTGCGTGCAATTACAGAAGAATCGAAAAAAATTCAGACATATTTTGAATAATACATTTACAATAGTCTTTCAGTTTTAATGATTTTGATTTCGACAATGTTGAGACAAACTACGTTTAAAGGTTTGTAAGATTTAAAATCGAAATAAAAGACACACAAGTTGAGCAAACGAGCTAATTTTTTTTTATTCGGTAGCATATAGCATTGATGATGACAAATGATTTTGGACAATTTTCGAAAACTTCTTTGAGTAGTTGGGGCCGTTTCACACGATAAGCAATGCATATACCAACGATTTAAAATAACCCCCTAGGAAATAGTCCAGCGGCATCAAATCACCGATCTTGGAGACCAGGTCATGGGTGCATTTCTGAAGATAAGGCTACCATAGAATACTTCTTTCAACAACCCATCCTGTTAAAACCAAATGTGCTGCAGACTAGGGTCATGCACTTTTGGAAACAAGAAATTATTGATCATGCCTCTGTACCAGACGCCTTTGACAGTGATATTTCAATTTTCATCATTTTTGAAGAAGTGCAGCCCGATGGCATCATTCAGCCAACCCTAAAGCTTGAGGTACATTGGCAGTTGATGGATCATTTTCATATTTTTCTTGCTCCAAATTTGACAAATTTGCCAAAAAGTCAATGAGACTGAAGCGAGCTTATTCACTGATTAAAATTTGACAGTTAAAAATTTGTGGTTCGAAATCTTCCAATTGTTTTTGCAAAAATATGGTCCATAAGCCTAAAACGCAGTATGCAATGGTTCAGTCATATGACTCCAACTAAGAGGCCGTGATACCGTCATTTTCTCTGCATCAGGCAACGTTCCACGGAAGAGTGCCCGGCCATTCCGAAGAATGGTCGTGAGTAAAGATGTTTAATATGGACTCCACGCGATTACTCTCCCGCTTCACTACCAATATCCAGAACTGCGACTGAATATAGGATTCGCGTTTTCTTTTTACTAGTGCCGACAAACCGATTGCAAACCAAGAATAATAAATTACCAACTATTGGGTCTATAACTTCGTGCGGTTTGCTAAGAGATGGCGTAACTTGTATTGTTCCATTGTTATTATTCCATTGCAATATTTGTTGGAAAGCTGCTGTCATTGTACGTCATTTCAGTATATATCATTCAATTGAAGCGTAAACAACAATAATTTTTTTCCACTCAATTATGTCGAACTTTGTGCTTAAATAAATGTTTTTGCGGGGAGTTCTTCTTCATGAAGAAAACTGCTGCCGAAAGTGATCGTATTTTGGTGGAAGTTTCTGGTGAACATAAGCTAGCTGAGCAAGCGTGCCAAAAGTGGTTTGCACGATTTAAAAGTGGTGATTTTGGCTTGGAAGAAGATGAACGTCCTGGGCAGCCAAAAAAAGATGAAGATGAAGAACTGGAAGCATTACTCTATGAAGATTGTTGCCAAACACAAGAAGATCTCGCAGAATCTTTGGGTGTCACTCAAGCAGTCATTTCAAAACTTTTAAAAGCAGCTGGATATATTCAAAAGCAAGGAAATTGGGTTCCACATAAACTCAAGCCGAAAGACGTCGAAAGGCGGTTTTGCATGTCCGGATTGTTACTGGTGATGAAAAATGGATCCATTACGATAACCCTAAGCGCAAAAAATCATATGTGAAACCCGGCCAACCAGCCAAATCAACGGCAAAGCCGAATATCTATGGCGCCAAGGTAATGCTCTGTATTTGGTGGGATCAGATGGGTGTGCTGTATTGTGAGCTGCTAAAACCGGGTGAAACCATCAATGGACAACGCTACCGAAAACAATTAATCCGTTTGAAGAGCAGCAGCCGAAAAACGCCCGGAATATGCGACCAGACACGAGGCAATAATTTTCCATCATGACAACGCTCGGCCCCACGTTGCTATTCCGGTTAAGAACTATTTGGAAAACAGTGGATGGGAAGTCTACCCCACCCGCTTTATAGCCCAGACCTTCCCCCTTCTGACTACCATTTGTTCCGTTCGATGCAGAACGCCCTCACTGAAATACGGTTCACATCAGAGCAGAATATCAAAAATTGGCTTGATTCATTCTTGGCTTCCAAGCCGGCGCGGTTCTTTTGAGATGGGATCCACAAATTGCCAGAAAGATGGGAAAAAGTCGAATATAAACATTCAAATTTTGAAAAAAAAACCGCACGAATTAAATTATATGGCCACAACGTTATAATTTTTATTTTATTTTAATTCAGACTTAATTAAGAAACTTAAACACTAACTTACAAATAGATCTCCACTTAATAATTCTCCTCCTTAAACTTATATTAATTCAAAATATTAATAAAAAAAAAAGGTTCCAAAACACAAACCCCGTATTTGAACTCGCGTTCTAGTTTTCTGCGCCACGTCTTGCTTTCATAAAATCGATGTAAACCACCCTTTAATCAACGAATGTTGAGCAGTATCTAAGTAAGCGCAATACTATAGGTTTAACTTGGCGGATATATATATGTATATATTACGTATCGTTAAATAAAAGCTTAACATAGGTATCCCATTGGTCTCGTTCAGCACGTCCTAATTTATCCATCGACACTTTTATTGTACATTCCAAAACAACATAAAACCACCAAATACAGTTTTATTCGAAATTTGAAATAAAAAGATACAAAACTTGTGGGAGATAAAAAATTGCTGGTTTCACATAAGCCCATACTTTAACCATGCGCCATGGAGAGCTTATCATAGAAGATTTCACTTTCTTTTACGTTCAAGCCCGCTGGCTTGACAGGCAGTCTGCCAGTCAGACGGACAAACGGCCAGTCATAAAGGGCATTTATTCGATTAAAATGCAAGCAACTTGTGAATAATATGAGCTCACATGCCGAATAAGCCAGAGTATATTTATTCAAAATGCGCCACATAAATTTTGAAAAAGTTTTTTTCTCTTCACTTATGTTAATTTGAGAAATAAAAAATATGAAGATGAACGAAGGAGGTAGTTAAAAGAACGCTGCTGCATGGCTAAAAAAGAGGAAAGTTTATTTCTTATTTACTAAAGAAGACATCTTGAGTAGCTTTTTAATTTGAATTTAAAAAAAAAAAAATCATAAATTCGTATCATTGCACATGGAGGAGGAAGGGAAATCAATCTGTTTATAGAGCTCACAACTATTTGAGAATGAAAATAATTGGCATGCGATTTAAATATGTGCATATAAATATCCGAATTCTGAAAATACTATTCGTATCTCGTGAAAGACCGGAAGTAGGAACGGCAGGGGTGAAGAAAAATTTGTATAATATAAATTTGAAAAATGCAAAGAAAAAAAAATACAAAAATAAAAAGCTAAAAGAACTCAAAATGATGGATCGAAATTCCGGTCCTATCCGGTGTTTAGCGTTTGTTTTTCTTTTCCCATTTTAGAAACTTCTCCCTCCCAAAACTTATGATCATGAAGAAGCACTGATCGATTCCACAGCAGGATATGGGTACCTACCATGTATCCCTTGTGGAATTTCAATTTCGTTTCATTTAAACAAAAATAATCTGCCGTTTCCTTCGCCCATGTGAACGCCGTTTGTACTGCTGATCTGATGAATTTTTTCTTATTTATTTTTTTTTACTGAAATTCCATTTTTTCTGCGGAGTTGGCAGTTTGATATTCGTGCGAGGCGCATTTGTATAAATACAGTTTGTGCTGCAAAGGCAAATGGCCCAATTAAGTTTGGTTTCCCTTTACTTTCAGTTTCTTGCAAAATCGCACAAACGGGAATCAATGGAATGAATGTATCAATGGGAGAGGTGTGTAAATGAGTTGGACTTTGGAACATGGAAATATGTTATACAATATGAATGCTTTACTTAATTCACAATGACTCGTTTATAACAATGTAAAAGTACTGATATGCAACCGGCAATACACATTATATTTTTCATTATCCTGGACAATCAAGCAGTTTATTGCAGCCTATCAGCCTATACCATTCGTACAATTTTCTTACAAATATGCAAATTATTTATTGTATTTTAAAGTTTTGGAAAAAAGTGGAAAACTGCTCTGGGTAAATTGCAAACGCTGATATATTGTAGATTGAACATCAAAAACTACCATTCAAACTATTATAGTTACTTGGTGTCTACATTGAGAACGAGAAGTGCTCAAACAAGTTTAGAAAAAAAAAAAAAACAAACAAACAAACAAAATAAATTAAGGGTACTATAGTTCTTACGGGTAATCTCGTAGTATGGGGAGGCTGAAATGAGTTATGTTAGTATTAAATTATTTGGAGCCGTCAAAATGTCTGTATGATTGCTTAAATCAATGTTCCCGATGATTCTAAATATGTTTATCAGTATTTTTGAGATCAGTTTCGATCACAGTTAAAGAATGATTAAAGTAGTATTACTTGCTCTCCCGGCTTATTTATACTAAACTTTAAGACAAAGAAAAATCACTTAAGTTAAAAACCCTAAGTTCTTTCATGCCTCTTTAAGACAAAGCATGTGTGTATATATGCTAATTTCATGCAAAAATCCACATAATATGATCCTTTAAACTGTAAACTTTAATTGCTTTCAACCGTCCTTTAGGACCTCAAAAATGATATCTCAAAAGATGATGGTCGGGAAATATGTCGAAATACTTGTTTTTTAAAGTACAGTACAAGGCCGCAAGGTAGGGTGCAAGCCTCTAATGACCGAAACGAGGCACGGTATTTTAAGGGGCCAGAGTAGGTATACGCAGATGTATATAGAAATGGAATAGCAGGACACTAATCTAGAAGGCCAATTTAAAGGTGTTACAAAATTTTTCATGACTTTCTACAACTTAATATTTTAAAAGCGTTTATCTCAAAACTGCATTTTTCGAGTTGACCGTACCCATAACTTCAACAATTTCAAAACCAATATATTGTCTAAATAAGTACGTATTATTTTTTTTATATATTTTGCATTTTGACTTTTTGCAAGTTTGACTTTGAAAGCGCGCTATTCGTCCAAAAATCAATATTCAATCCTACGTACTTCTCTAGTTGCTATGTACAGTAAAAAAAAAGTGACTCATCATAATTCAAAATTTACAGAAGCTGTTGGTACGGCCGTAGACCTTTCCAAAAAAGAGAAATCGTCAGAGAAACGCTACACAGCCGCCATTTTTAAATAAATTATTCAACAAAAATGTTTTACAGTCAATCATATGTACAATAAACTTCTACCATTGTAAATTTGATTTATTTTTTATTTTTCCTGAAAATAAAAAAATCACAGAAGCCTATTTTTACGACCTCTAGAGTGGTCTAATCCTTTAAGTGCGTTGGTATGGGCAGACAAGCTTATAGTGCAGTCAAGCAAATACAAAAGATTTGACACAATCAATATGAAAATATCTACCAGAGAATGTACGCGAGGCAAGAGCTTATTTTCGAGTTACAAGTATCTTGATTATGTTTGTATTAATTAAACTTAGCACAATGCACAAAGGTTCTAAGTCTTCCTTAACACACACATTAAAAAAATTTAATTTTAGTTTTGTCACTTATCGCTGTTAAATGAATTATTGGTTTGAATTCCTCAGATCATAATTTAAGTCATCGAAAAGAATGCATTTATTTTGCTACGTATTTTTGTAAAAAAGTGAGTTTATAAGAATTAGAAAAAATATCCTTGGGGAAATGCTATAGAAATAGCACTAGTAGAACTTCGTTGTTCATTATATACACTGATTGACAAAGTTAAGAGTTTTTATTGTGTGAACGAAAAAAGTGACTATAAGATTTCTGATATTTAATGAATGATATAAATATATAAGAGCAAAATTAAAAAGAGCTCCTTCAGTTGAAAGCTAAACTGACACTCATTAAAGAATTTAATTCTTCAATCTCAATATATTCGAAGATTTGGAAAGTCCGAGTTGTGTTCTAAAAGCAAGTAGACTTTTAAAATTTCGCGGGCAACGTGCATACGTACATACATGCTGTGTTGGTATACATGTCCAGAATATTTGGGTGTACTCGGCGATTATCAATAATTATAAAAAATGGAGCAAAGAATTTGCATCAAATTTTGTGCAATCAAGTGCTCTTAAACACTTAAATGATGACAGTGGCAAAAGGTGAGTCTGCTCTTAATAAAAAAGAAAATGTTTACAATGAAAGAACGGAGATTTGTAACGATTGAGGAAATAATAACGACATCGCTGGAAGAGCTCAAGGCTATACCAAAAAGTGCTTCGAGGATTGGAAAAAGCGCTGGCACAAGTGTATTTTATCTTAGAGGGATAACTTTGAAGGGGCAACATTAATATTGATGAATAAATATATATAAAGTCACCTTACTTATTAAACACACCTCTTAAGGGATAGAATGTATTTATTAACTGACGTTTTATGCCCCTCTTAAGTAAATGTATACTTTGACTTGTTTTAGGTGCTTCAGGAAAACACCGCTTACAATTTAAGACATAAAATACTAAAAGATATATCCTTAACAAAGGAATTTTAAAAGCAGTTTTACAAAAACAATAATAAACTTTTATATATTTACTCCTAATACGAGTATGTCTACTATACATATAAGCATGAAGATTGAGAAACGAAAAAAATTATATTTTTGTTTAATAGTTTAAGAGCGGTCGGTTTGTCTTGAATACGACTTGACATCATTATAATATCAACGTCTTTAAAACAATTAAAATTGAGCTTTAATTGAAAAGAAACTCAAGAAATTACACAGAATCATAAACTCAAGTTGTTTTTACGGCAACAACAAGAAAAGCTATATCATTTTAGTTTTCTAACAAATAGCGAACAAATGCACTTTAAACTGGTCACTAAAGTGCACTAAGGTCAATAAAATTCAGATCTGTCAGTATCGAAATAAAACACGATTCAATCAACCGTCATATTATCTATACACTTTTAAAAAAAATTTAGATGTCTTCGCATATATAAAAAAAAGAAAAAAATATAAAGAATAAATGTATTTTATTATATAAAGAAAAAACAAACAAGCACATCCGAAAATAAACTAGAATACACGTTTTTTTACTAAAAGGTGTCCAAGTACAACCTCTGTGGATAGTTATTTAGAGCATCCAGATTTTTATGGTAAAAAATTTCAAATTTCAAAATGAGCTGCTACTGTAATATAGGCACAAAATCACCCGTTGTGCTTCTTATACATATCTACTAGTCATTAATAATAACAAAAAATATCACTAGCCAGAATAAATGTAGATAGATCCACTGCTCAATATATATATCTTAGTGCTGAGAACCTTAAGCTGCTTAAATTGGTGAAAAAAATCTCCATTGAATGTTACGCGTAAGAAGTTTCGATTACAAATTGCAAAGGAACACATAACCAGAACGATAGAGCAGAGTCAAATTGGGTATGACTTACGAATCCTTCTTTTCACGGACGAAAAAAAATTTAACTTTGATGGGCCCAGCTCTTAATCGTATGATTTACAGAAAAAACAACAATTTTTAACGGGTCATCATAGCCGAGAAATTCGAGTTTTAGCCTGAGGTGCGATAAACTATTTTGGAACACTTGAGTATCCATAACACCAGAATAAACGAAAATACGTACAAAGCACAACGCAACAATCCATATTGAGCATGGAATTACTAATTTACCACCATATATGGTACACCAGACCTGAATACTATAAAAAAGTGTTTGGGACTAGCTTGTTCGTAAAGTATATGAAAGAGAAAGGCAGTACAACGATAAGGAATCACTAATCAGTGATGTTAAGTTAGACCAGGCTGAAATATCCCCATATTGCATAGAATCATTACACGGCTTGCTTCTGGACCTGGACCTGGTTTTATTATATTTAGATATCTCATTTGTTTCTGACGAATACTGAAAACCCATTTATACGTTCCTTTTTTTCAGTTGACCGCTGAGCAAGAGTATCTTCTTTAAGTTCCAAAAATATATTGCCATTTTTTTAGAGCCAACTAGGTTAACCTAGTATTGTATGGTATGTTCCGTCGCTTGTATTTAAAAATGAGCTGTTATGTCGAATTGAGTAATTCAGAGTCCAGGGAGTAATTCATCAGTGTGTGCTTTTGGAAAAACAACTGATAAATTAAAACAGTAAATTTCGTTTATCAACAATTTACACGTTAACGCATATTTTTTTATTATAAAATAGTTGGTCCGTCAGTTCTTCCGTCAGTTGCAATAAAAAATCTCTATAGACTACGACAAGCGCTTATAAGAAGAAATGCGTAACGAAATAATAAAAAAGTAAAAAAAAAAAAAACATTTGGTGTTGCAAAAAACAAAACTACAAGGTCTTTAGCTAGTAGAGAAGTATATATAATAAATAATCATATACAGTTAATTAATTTCAGAAAACCGAAAATTTAAGCCCACTGAAGAACACTTAAGGTCATTAATTCTCACTAATCGTTACAGAGGGGCTTTGATGAAAATTCTTAAGAAAGATTTTCATGCTACAATTTGCGTTGTAGAGTGAAAAAATTAGGTTCTAGGAGCTACCTGCATGTTCACAATTGAATAAAAATTCTTTTTAATAAATTTCTTCTATTCTTTTATTATCTTACAGAATTATTTTTTCTAACAAACTGTCAATGAAGCTAAAAAGGAACCAGTTTTACTACCTTTGGAAAGAAAGAAGTTGAATTACGTAGCACCAAAACAAAAATTGAGGCAATGGAGAAATGTGCCTCAATTCGAGTTATTTGTTGAAAACTTGCAATAAAAAGTCTTAAGAATGCTGAAGCATTTCAGCCAGATATTTTTTTTGGAGAAAAATAAAATTTAAAGCTAATGAAAATATAATTAAAATTATCCATATTATATAAAATTTATTACCCATTTCATTTAGTTTGTTCACGGCAATCTGCAAAACGCGATCCTGTGATATTCGTGACAATCTTTTGCGATAAATTAAAATTGAAGTTGAACAATTAATTAAAACACATTATCTGCCCGTTATTATTTCCTTATGTGATTCATTATAAAAGAGACCTAAGAAAAAGCTCCAATGATATCCTCTGCGAAATATTGGAAGTTGTTGAGTTAACATCCAGGACACTTTAAAGCCGTTTGATTAATTTGTATCGCAAAAAAGAAGTAAAAGCAGCGTAAAGCATGGGTTTCGTTTGGTTTGTCTTATGTGACTTGAAAATACATTATTTAGAGTTAGAAATTCTTAACTATATTCATACATGACAGGGGGGTCTGGAGGTGATTTTCTTGAATTAGGGTGGGGCCGCTTTATCGAATCGATGGATCGATGTGACTAGGGAAAACGCAAAATTCCCAAAAGCATGGTTTGAGCAAAATTCCATCAGCGTTCTTAAGTGACCCTCATCAAGTCCAAGCCTTAGTCTTATACAACCTCTGTGTAAGGATGCAGAGGAATAAATTATTCTGCAAAAAAAAAAAATAGGCGATCTTCACTTTAAGGATGCTTAGAAGTTTATCCCCGTGCAAAGGTGCAAGAACCTCATATGTAATTCTACAAATGGTATTTTCTACAAAAAACTAAACGTATACTATAGTATAACATCATTGAACATATTTATTTGCACACTCTTTATATCAACAGGGCCTAATTGAATTTGCTTATTGATCTTATTTTCCTTATCTCGCGTAAAATATAATAAAATTAATTTAATAGCTTCAGTTTATTTTAAAAATAATATGGTTCGCAATATAATATCATTTTTAGATCATGAAAAACCATAAATTTTTTGAAAACAACATCATAGATAGTGGTAATTTTAATTTTGCTACCATGATTGTATTTCAGCTCAAGAAGTGTCATTCTGAAATATAAATAGTCATGTTTAAAAAATTGATACCACCAGATAAATTGTGTTAAATCATCACCTTCGGTTTACATAATTTTAGGTAAAAAAAAAAAAATAATGGTATACACAATACTCATAATTTGCTCTATTAATTTAATAACTTTCTTAAACTTAAGTAACAATGCTTAATGTAGAAATAAATAAAATATAAGTAAAAACCTGTATAAGATATTAAAATCAGTTCTACCTAATTCAAAATACACGGAATTACAGTATCTCTGCTATTTTATTCATAACAGAATATCCGTAATCAGTTTATCTCTGATATTCTTGGGTGGTCAAAATAGCATGTCTACTCATTTTATTTGGAACACCGATCTTAAATTAGAACTAATGTAATGGGAAGATAATCTGTTCTAACGATAACCTTATGGCATGTTAAAGCTTTTTCAAGACTTTCTATGCCCTTAGATTATTTCATTTTATAACAATGTATTAACCGAGCAATCAATCGCGTACTAAATAATATCAGCAAGCAAAGCATCAACCAATTAAACTACGTGCAGTTTACGGTACTGTTTTTCATAGAGGCAATAATAGAGTTTCTGGGCTACAAAATGTCAATGTTCTTTTTTGGCCTACATGAAGTTAGAAGACAAAGTAGCAAAATGGCGACCAATGAATATCAGAGTTAAAAGTCGCTTTAGAGGATTGGAATAACATTTCCAAGAAGGCCTTACACAATTAACTAGAGTTGTTCATCGAAGTGTCAATAATTGCATTAGAATTTAAAAAAAAAAAAAAAACAATTTTTGAATCTGTATGCCTAACACACAATATTTTTCTGATTCGTAGGGCCAGTTTTGAATTCGAAAATAGACGTAGACGAAAGTAGACGAAATATTAACTTTTCAACTTGATTGATCATTCTTTCATGTTAACACTTAATTAACCACTGGTCACCAAACAAGGTAGTTTTCGTAAAATCGATTTTCATTATGAAACCGTGCCGATACTGTTCTCCATGCGAATTATAAGGAAGAAAGGCGATAAGGGAAAAATTATAAGCTGAAGCTTATAATTTGCAGAATTAGAGAGCGCACTTTGTAAGATTTTGCTAAATTTCAGCATTGAGTATTTTGGTTCTTTGCATATCTCTCGGATTCAATGTAAATCAGGCAATTAATTTCGATCAATAAAGTTCAACACTTGTCTTAAATTAGCTAAAATGGTTTTTAAAAATTTGCTTATTATATTTTCTTCGAAAGATAAAGTTCTTTTTCACAAATCGTAGCACGATAAAAATAATAGATTCAGAAAAGCAAATTAGTATCGAAAACCTGACTATTTGACAAGTAGTATTCTAACATAAAGATTACGTTTTTCGAGCACCTCGACAGTATCAAACGCTATGTCATGGAACTTAACTTTTAGCATTTCTGTTTGATACTCAACATTGCTCAATATATGTATGACACCAAAATCGAGTATTTTATGCGCCATACATGGTGATTCTGCTCATATTTTAGAATGACAGAAATTTTGCAAATTGTATATTATATAACATCTCTTTTATAAGGATATGATTCAGAAGCAAATTCAGAAAAGTCTGCGATTCTAGCGGCATCGAAATACATCACTTTAAAATCATCCAAGCTGTCTAAAAACCATTAGGCAGTTGGCAATCAGAAATGATTAGGGCCTTAAAAAAGTTCACTCAATGCTTACGTTTTGGGCAGAAGATCCCAATAGACCGGTTTTCTTTCGGTAGTAATGGAATCTGACGTACCTACAATAGATTGCAAAGCTGAAAAAAATAGTTATACGTTTGTGGAGTAATCACTTATATGCTTGTCAACTTAGTTTTTTTGAACTAAATCCACTCCACGAAAAATGACTACACTACTATTTGTAACAAAATAAAAGCACTTCAAAAGAAGTTCAATTCCGTATGCCATGGCAGCAATCTAGGCTTGAGAAGGATCAGTTATATATGGTATGTGTTGTTTCAATGGCATATGAATGTCAACCTAGTCAGAAAAAAAATCGCAAAAGAAAACTTCAGAAAGATTCTTCAACTATGAACACGTGCGAATCTTGAAAAGCGATCAGACAATTGAGGTAAACGAAGCGGAATTTTTAAATGGACCCCAGTTTTACCAATATAAGTAGAACTAGTGCACGAACTGAATGATTAACCTAAAATTTGTCAAATTACATAAGTTAAGAGTTCAGTATTAAGTGACAGTTAGTGGCTAATGCCAGCGTAGGATTTCGGATTTAGAAAACACTTTTTTTATATTCCTTTTAAAATTGACATATTGTACAACCCATGAGATATTTTCAACAGCAGCAGATGCTTGGCAAATGTAAGTACATATGAATATATACATTCAAGGTCCATTTTAGAAAATCAGGTCCCAAATCAGAAACTAGAGAAATTGTTTAATACGTTTCGAAACGCATTTGTCTTAATATTTTACTTATTTAATGCTAAGGCCATAGATACAATGTTACTTCACTCAAATCACTTCTAAAAATGTGAGCTAATCAGTAGACACTATAGATTAAATTTACATAATTTTATTTTTCAAATTTATTTACGTAAAGCCCCAATCTCCATAAAAAAAAAACAAATCTTGGGTCTGTTTGTTGTTGCGATAAGAGGGTTTTGTGCGGCCATTTTTAAGATTACAATTACTAATTCCACTCTGCGTATATTGTTTCATTAAAACTAAAAGCTGTACGCACTTTCCATTAGATATTCGAAAATGGTCATGAAAATGGAAGTAAAAATCGTAAACTCTGGTTATTTAAACTGTTTCTTGATGCAGGTGAATTGATAAGATTTCGTTCTAGGAAGAGTTTTGGGAAAACAAAAGCGCAATACGATACTTCATGTGATAGATATCAGATAAACCTTGGCGTGTTTTTTTTCTGAAATTTCTATGTGCAGATGTTTGTATACAATTTCCCAACTTTTGAGCAAAAATTAACGAAATCGTTTTGAGAATCTAACTTCCAAAATAACGTTACAATACTCTGTGTGTAGTCCTAATCTTAACTTTATTTGGATTGAATATCTGACACAATCATCTATATTTTAGATACCTATTCTCATCACATGTCTCAATTGCCTTATAAAGGCAATATTTAATTGTTAATAAATCACCTATTTAACGCAAGCACATTAGCAAAATTTTTAAAATGTATAGTGTACTCACGAGTCTTCCTTATGGTCTACACATGCTCTTGAATTCTCGATATTGTGTTCTGAAAAAAAAAACACCCTTTCGATTACATCGGTACGACGTCAAACGAATAACATATTTTTTCTTTCTCTTTCTTTTTAATTTTCTTATACCACAATTTCTACATAAAAAAAAATGTATGTCACTTTCACAGCAGAACAATTTTCTGACAACTTCCTCGAAAAAACAACACAAAACGAGGACATATAAAACTTTTCCTGTAGAGCAGTTGGTAAATATTGTATTTTTTATTTTTTTTTGCAATACAACCCGGCATACAATCAAAGTGAATATCCTTCCAATTAGGGAAATGATCCAAAACGGATTTATATTCGATGATCACGGTTCCCTTTGATCACTTTGATCAATCCGACAGATCTGTATACACAGTCGTTAAACTAACGTATATATATAAAAAAAAAAAAAAAAAAAAACAAAAAAAAAAAAAGTTTAAGACAAAGAAGGACAAGGAGCAAGCACAAATCGCTGAAGCAATAAGCAGAGTAGATAAACCTACAATATATCCAAGAGTATACACAGAAAACACACAGATGAATGAACCTCTGAACCTTATTCTTCTCCTCTTGCTTTTGCCACCTCATCCACCTGCTTTACACTGAATGATAAATAAACGTTCTGAACTTTTCTTTGAATTTTGTACACAAAAAACTGGTTTTCTGCTAAATTTACTCGCAAAATTCGACAAATCAGTTACAATTGGAAGGGATTTGTAGTTTTTGATATGAAAATCTATAGTTTCCGTTGGATTTATTCAGCTGATTTCGCAAAACACACTAAGCCGATCGAGATACATAAGTATTTTTACAGATTGGGTTCACAATTGTTTAGATGTATAATATGTACGTTTGTATTTACAAATTTTATTTAACCTTTTTTTTTCTTTATAAAATTCTTTTAGATTACTAACCACTTTTTCTAAATTGAAATTCTTAATATTTCACAGAAAATGCCCTTAATCCGAGAATCTTTTTTGGTGGACAAACAATTTTAAATACCGACCGAAGGACCGCCACGAAAAATTGAAGTATAAATTGACAGAGGAAAATTGTTAAATCGAAAAACTAAAAACTAAGAAAATCGATATACTCGTAAGATTTCCGACAGGTAAAAACACACAGTTGCTACGCTCAGACTCGTCTCGCACTTACTAAATTTTTGCCTTCATCGGCTAAGTGGAAGACAGACTACTATACAAGTCAACATCACCATTGCACGGTTGTATTCGTTTCTGTGACTATATAGACTCACAATTCACTCGCAAGTCAGAAATAAAGGTTCAGCTCCGAGTTGGTTCTATGTTCACAGCCACATCGAAGAGACACACTGTCTTACCTGAGTTACCTGTATTATCTTTGCATCTGCACTGATACTATACGTAGACAGCACATACATAGGTAACAATGGCACTGTATGCAATGTAGTAGTCCCAGAGTTAAGCAGGTAGTTTCTCTAAGTATGAGATAAGAAATAGGTCTGCGTAGATATTCTCTTCTCTTATTGACTCTTCGTCTACTAAGGTATGTACTCGTACAACTGACTTAATATCAACTGTACAAGCGGACCTTAAGTAAAGAGAGCCAGGTCGTTTTAATGCGACGGTTATCTTAAAATAAAATTTTTAAAAGTAAACTATCTTGTATGGTTTCTTACTTCGTTAGTACAATACATAGATTAAAAGATACTATTTACTTAGATAACTTACATTTTCCAAACGAATATACGACTCGTGATCATGTTTGTTAAGTTTACTCCTCTGGAAATAGATATAAAAAATGGCCAAGAACTTAAAAATTAGACAATATTTTTTCTTTTTTATTTCAAAAGATTTTTAACAAATTTTCGGCGGGCCAGAACCTTCTGAATCTTAGCCGAGAAGAAATAAAAGCCACTGCGTATTCGGTAATGTAGTTTTTATGGCCGCCGGCAAGTTCCTCCCCACATTAACGTAATTCTGAATTATGCCCTTGGAATCCTCGGTGAAAATATCCTGATAACAGGGTAATTCCACAATTTGACCTTCCCTCCATAGATGGGACAACCCTCAACTTACCCAACAGCGCTAAACATGTAGGTTTCGTACTGGAGAGTAAAATGAGCTGTCAGCTAATCTTGAAAAAGGTGTCAAGATAGAAACGATCGTGTTCTACATGTGCGGTCGTATAAGTTAAGGAAAATTATGTTCACAAACATAATTGACACCATCTGAAGTGCACATTCTGCTCCCACGTAAATGCAACACATTTAGCATTTCGTCTGCATCTCACCTATGGCAACAAACAACACATTCCATTCCCATAGAACACGAGTGCTCCAGTTACACCTGCGACATCAATGTACATGACTTAATCCGCCGACGCAGCACTTGACCAGAACCACAGTTAGTATTTAAGCTTATTCAAATTCGTTGTTAGTTCAGACTTAATTTAGATGTAAGGGCAACCTTTGCCGGAACAAAAATAAATAACATTTTTTTTTTTAAATAAAACATTTTGTTTTATTAATTGGCGCCCGAGCAAGGACCCGAATTAAAATAAACGAAGAACAGTCAACAGTATAGCGCGTTCTGTTCACGTCGGTAATAAAAAAAAAAATCCGGTCGAAAAAAAAGTAGTTTAGTTTCGGAGCCCGTGAACCTATATTAAGGTAACCCGCTAAAAGGCCCTAAGAACGCCTCAGTGGAACTCGTAAATAGTGTGTAAACTAGATTCTAAGTCACCGTACAATCACGGACAAAAAGGAGTTATCTGGAACACCGGCGAGGGATGTTGCCGTTAATTACCCTGTAAGTTAGAATTAAGCTAGAATTAAGAAAAAATAAAAGTGAAGTGAATTGGGAAAAAATAAATATATGAAATTAAATTTAATATTAATAGTAAGCAAAAAGTAAAATAAAGTAGAAGTAAAAGAAAGTATTTATTGATAGCAAACAAAAGAATAAAATATAGTTTCTTTTCTCTCCTTTAAAAAATAAAACAAAAAATATATATAAAAAATAAATTAATTAATAAATAAATATATATATATAGATACATATATAAATAAATATAAAAAAAAGAAAACAAAATTTAATTTTAACTGTTATTATTGTTTGTAAGGTTAAGATTTTCAAAGTAATTTTTTTTTAGCTTTAATATTTTTGCTTAAATCAACATTCTATATAAATCTCTCTTGTTACCGTCTCCATTTTTGAAAAGCTCTCAGGCTACAGGACCTTTCTCTTCTTCTGATCTATTCTTTTGCTATAAATAAATTTCGCGTTTCATAAAAGGTGCTAGGTTCGTGTCCTTATACAATAACTTGTGTGTCTCTCCTTCAAACCAAAGTTTATCTTCACATAAAATGCCTACAACATGGTCAGGAACTAATGACGACACGGTTGTCCACAATCCTCCATTAACTGAAGATCCGAATACATCCCAACAATCCAGTTCTACGGATCTTCCAGAGGTAAGATGTTCTCCCGAACTAGAAATAGTCGTTGCTTCTATAGTAAACCGAATTCTTGAGCAGCAAGGCAGAAGATTTGCCGAAAATGTATTAAACCCAACCTCTCACCGTTTCAGCTGTGTGGATCAAACCATCTCTCCAGAGTATAGGAACCGTCTGGAAGACCTTGAAAAGGTACCTGATGTTGTTCGCTGCTTAAGAACCTTTCCCGGAGATGCCGGCGAATTTTCTTCATGAAAGCGTCGAGCGAGTGCTAGGAATATATGCACACACAAGAGGAACCCCAAAATATTATGGGATTCTGAACGTAATACGAAATAAGATTATCGGACCAGCAGACCTGCTCTCGAGTCTTATAATACTCCACTCAATTGGGAAGCTATCGCCAGTTGTCTCACGATGCACTATACTGACAAACTCGATGTCAGTACATTAGAGTACCAGATGTCACACATGACCCAAGGTAATGGTAGTATTCAAGAGTTTTATCAAAGGGTCTGTTCCCAACTGACTTTATTCATTAACAAGATCTCATGCTTGGATGTAAGTCCCGAGTCTATCCGACTCCTCATTCAGACCTACCGAGACAAAGCGTTGGACACATTTATCAGGGGCTTAAGAGGAAATCTCTCTGAACTATCAGATATGAAAGAACCGGCCGATTTACCGCAAGCCCTGCATCTCTGCTTAAAGCTAGAGAATCAAACATTCAGAAACCAGTTCATCAATGCTAAACAAGGACCAAAGAAGAAACCTTTCGCTCCACAACATCTTCGTCAACAACAGGTATATCCTCAGTTTCAATTTCGTACCCCACACAACCCAACTACGTCTCCACAATGTTCGACTCCACAAAGAAATTTAAACTTAATCTCTCGACCCCATTATCCAGTTTATCCTCCTTATTATTCGCCAGTACAGCCGTTTCCTCATTTTTCTCGCCATAACTATAACTTCGCTCCACATAATCAACCACCTAATATTCGACATAATTTTGTTCAGGCTACCAACCCTAATTTAGCTCCCATTAAAACTGAAGCCTTGACACAAGGAAGAAGCAACCAGGTCAGAGCTGTAAATAACCAAAATAGGCAAACACACTTCAACTCTTCAAACCCTAAACCACCCTTCCAACAGCATTCCAAAAACCCCAACCAACATAACTTTCATATCAACTCAAAGGTAGGAAGCTCCGAGAACCCAACAAACTGCACTCAAACTGCTGAGCATACAAGCATAGACGAGAGTGCATATGCACAAGCTTACGCGAACTACATTCAGAACTTTGCCCCTATTTCAGCTGAACAACAATATCAATCGGAACAACAGTATCAATTAGAACAACAGTATCAAATGGGACAACAATATCAATCAGGACAGTAGTATCCAGAAGAACAACAATGCCCAACAGAAAACCCATATTCGACTGAACAATTGCTAGAGTATAGCGACATACATTTTTTAGGTTAGCGAACTCATCGCTGCCTTATTTTAAATGCAAAGCGAAGAATGGAGAAATCTTAAAATTTCTTATCGACACTGGGTCAAGTCAAAATTACATCAAACCTGACTTAGTAGAAAACCCTATCCTGAATCAACAAAACTTTTTTGCTAAGTCCATAGCTGGTGATGTAGAAGTTAGTCACCATATATTTATTAATCTCTTTGGTCTTAAAAATGTTAATATAAAATTTTTCATACTCCCCGCACTCAGAACTTTCAACGGTATTTTAGGCAACGATAGCCTTGCTTTATGCAAATCCTGAATACGGTTCGAATCAAAATTAAGCAACTAAAATCCCAATCGGTAAACTCACTAGCCATCAAGACCGATCACCTGACTCCAGAGCAGAAAATTCTCTTGAATTCAATTATCAACAAACATTTAAATTTCTTCTCTGAACCTGAAGAGAAATTGACATACACCACGAGAGTTATTGCAGAAGTTAGAACCTCTACAGATGACCCTGTTTTTACCAGACTTTACCCCTTTCCCATGTCTCTGAAGGCAGAAGTCGACAAACAAGTCAATAAACTTCTAGACGATTGTATAATCAGACCTTCACGGTCTCTTTACAATTCACCTGTCTGATTCCTGGACTAAGGCAATATCGTATGGTCATAAATTACAGAAAACTTAACTCTATTATTAATGTCAGGGATCGGGTATCGATCGAGTAGATACCCGATCCCTGACATTTCCGAGGTAATTGCTCAACTGGGAAAGTATAAATTCTTTACAGTTTGAGACTTAAAAAGTTCCTTTCATCAAATTTCCCTAAAGGAATCTGATAGCGATAAGACAGCCTTCTCTATTAATCATGGCAAGTACGAATTTACAAGGTTGCCATTTGGACTAAAGAACGCACCATCGATCTTCCAGCGAGCGCTCGACGACATTCTACGTGAACACATCGGCACCAGCACGCCAAACATATCGAGCGAATATTTAACACACTGAGCAAGGCAAATATGAAAGTCCAATTGGGCAAACGAAATTTTTTCAAACCTCAGGTAGAATTCCTTGGTTTTCTGATATCTTCTGAAGGTATTAAAAGTAATCCAGAAAAAGTCGAATCCATTTTAAATTTTCCACTTCAAAAAAACCCTGAAGGAATTTCGATCTTTTCTTGGCCTGTGCGGCTACTATCGCCCCTTTGTTAAGGACTACGCAAAGCTCGCAAAACCCCTAACAACCACTCTAAGGGGGGTGTAAAGACGAGTGTCCAAAACTCAATCTGTTAAAAAAAACAATAGAACTAAAATTCCCTTGTTTCGAAAGATATAATTTTGTCGTACCCTGATTACAATAAACCATTCGACCTCACAACTGATGCATCGAACTATGCAATCGGTGCTGTTCTCGAGCAAGGAAATAAGCCGATAACTTTCATTTCTCGAACGCTAAGCAAAACAGAGGAAAACTATGCAGCAAACGAGAAGGAAATTTTAGCCATTGTATGGGCACTAGGCTCGTTGCGAAATTACCTTTACGGTCCCGCCAAGGTTAGAATTTTCACTGACCATCAACCCCTAACCTTTGCACTGAGCAACAGAAACAACAATAGTGAGATGAAAAAATGGAAAGCAATGCTCGAAGAATACAACCACGAGCTGAAATACAAGCCCGGAAGAACAAACGTGGTCGCAGATGCACTTTCCAGATACCCGCAATCGACAAATGTCGAAAGCTCAGCGCTAAATTTGATCAAAAGTATCGAAAACCCAATTAACGTTTTTAAAAATCAAATCTTTCTCCAAAGGGATACCAATTCTTCCCAATCCTTCCAAATCATTTTTCCTACGTACCACAGACACACGATAACAGAACTAGAATTCAATGAGGAAAACCTAAAACGAATTTTGAAGCAGTTTGTCAACCCTTCAGTAATTAACGGTATTAAAGCAGAAGAGCAGGTAATGGGAATAATTCAACGTCTCTACCCTTTACACTTCGCAAATTATAGGATTCGATTCACTCAAATTCAGGTGCAGGATGTTATTGTATAAGCGATGCAGAGCAAGACGAAATAGTCATCAAAACTCATAATCATGCGCATCGCAACGAATGAGAAAACAGAACTCAAATCCTCGAAAAATTTTACAATACTTCCCTTCGATGACTAAGAAGATAAAAAGTAAGATACATTGCACAGTATGTCAAGAAAACAAATATGCCAGACAACCTAATAAACCTATCATTCAAGCAACACCTATACCGCAATATCCAAGCCAAATTATTCACTTGGACATCTTCTCAACGGAAGGTAAACTTGTGCTTACCTCTCTGGATAAGTTCTCTAAATACGCACAAGTAAAGATTTTAAAGTCCAAGGCAATAGATGATGTACGTCAACCCTTAAGAGATATACTCTTCTCTTTTGGTCTTCCCGACATGGTTGTTATAGACAACGAAAAATCCTTCAATTCAATGTCAATTAGCTTTATGATAGAGGAAGAGTTAAAAATAAAAATGTTCACTATACCTCCATACTCGAGTACGGTTAACGGCCAAATCGAACGCTTCCACTCAACTCTCACGGAAATAATGAGATGTTTGAAGTCTTCACAATTCCTTCACGGAACTATTAGAGCGAGCCGTATACGAATATAACTTCTTGATTCATTCAACCACTGGCAAAAAGCTTGTGGAAATATTTTTTGGACGCAGAGAAAAGAGAGAGAAAATTCAAACCAAACAAAACGTCGACCTACAATTTCATAACAAAAAACGTGACCCAATCAAAGAGTATGCCCCCGGTCAGACTATATACGTAAAACAAAATAAAATATAAGAAACTAAAACAAAAATTCTTTTTCAGATTCCTTGTCACAACGTGTGCTGCTGACTTTCAAATCTTGGACTACTCGAACGCGCAACTACTGATAATGAAAACCGGCACAGTCAGACTGCAAGACGGACAATTCAAAATTATATACGTTATAGACTTAGACATTTACCAACAATTTGTAAACGATATGTACTCCTACTTTACAACTAACAGTAGCTTCCAAGAACCATTACTTCCCTTCCTTATCCATGACCTAGATCAAATCCAAAGTAATATAAATCGCCTGATACCTCAAAAATGGAGGTATCCCTTAAATTTTATCGGTAGCGCTTGAAATTGGGTCGCTGGTTCACCTGACCACGACGACTTCAAAATCATTTCAAATAGAATAAATAACGTGCTTAGGAACAATAATAACCAATTGATTATAAACAGAGATATAATTAGTAAAATAGACGAAATAACAAAATCAACAAATGTAATAAGTAAAATATTAAATACACGAAATGAAAAATTGTTAATAATTAAGAATAAAATTAATTTAGTAAAGAAGAAATAACAAATATTATATAAACTATGCCATACAATTGGCCAAGGCAAACATTGTAAATTCGTTTATATTATCACAATCTGAAATGAATATTGTAAATATAAGCATAGAAGAAATTTTAGAATTTTAGAATTTAGTGAACTAAGAATAGCATTAAATAAAACAACCATTATATATATTATAAACATACCAATAACTGTTAAGGAAGAATGTAATAAACTTTTAACAAAACCAATAACAAAAGGTATGTTAACAAATAAAATTGATTATGAAACTATAATACGATGTAAGAATAAAATTTATGGAATAAGAAACGAATGTAAAACTTATAACGAATTGTCAATATGTACGAACAAGGATGTCGTAGATATAAGTAATGATTTATGTATACCTTAGCTATTATTAAGTCAACCATCGTCGTGCAAAATCATCAACAACCAACATTGAGCGTCAGTAGAAGAAATCGCTAGCGGAATACTTTTCCTCAACCAGTACAACGGCACAATCAATATAAACAACAGAGTGATGAACCTGACTGGAACTTAAGTCATATAATTTCACAATACAACTGTAACAGTCGATGGGAGAAAATACTTGTCCATGGAGAAATAAGGTAATAAACTATTACAAGCATTGTTGCAACCTTTTCCAACAAATCCAAAATCGAAGAATTTCTGTCCGTTGGAAATGATCAAGGACCTTCACACCAACACCACCAAATCCGTCCAGTTGCTAAAATCAGAAGGTGATACTAAACATATCGGCGGTTAAGGGATGTCATCACTAATTATCATCATCCTCATCATATTCATCATTAAATGCTGTAGGAAAAATAAAACCCAAGTACCAGAAGTTACCTTCAATAAAACCATTAACCACGTTACAGAAAGTTCAGACGCAACAAAAAGAAACCCCTACAACAAGCCCCCGAATTTCCACCATCAGTCAAATTCCAATATTCTGAAAATAGTACAAACAAAACGATGACGTTTTGGCTTAAGAGGGGAGGAATAAAGGAAAATTATGTTCACAAACATAATTGACACCATCTGAAGTGCACATTCTGCTCCCACGTAAATGCAACACATCTCGCATTTCGTCTGCATCTCACCTATAGCAACAAATAACACATTCCATTCCCATAGAACACGAGTGCTCCAGTTACATTTTATGTTTTATTAATTTATATTTGGCAGAAGATGGATTCCCAACCCAAAGACTACAACAACCTTAAGTTAAAAGCGCAGAGGGTTACAAAGATTACCACAACATCCATGCTATGGGAACGACGCCAACAAGCGGACTAAGAACTATACTTGGTCACTTGCCCCTAGAGCTCCGCATTCAAGAACCGGAGCCGAAAAGTTACTACTGTTAAATTTGTAAACGCCACCTATGGCAAGGTCTTTCTCTACAACAGTATCCCTTGAAGGTGAAGACATTTGTGTAAGTTCGATCTATGTACATTTCCTAAAAATTTTAGACATTTGATACTCGTTTTTCTGACCATGTCGACATCGTTGTACAGCTCCTAGGTTTGGGAAAGTTGTGCACGTAAATGTGACCGAAATCTATTCGAAAAATCTTGAGCTCTAAGCTATCAAGAATATTCGAATTCGCGTTTTCTTACATACCTTCAAGTTTTTCCACTACAGATAAAGACTAGGATAATATATAATTAAATACACGGCAGTGGAACACAGGCAACGTGCCGTTTCTAAGAGAAGGCACCACTTCAATTATATCCATACCATTTTCAGTTAGTACCAGCCTTCAAAAGATACGTGTATAAATCTGATAGCTATCGGACGATTAGTTCTCGAGATTTAGCGTTGTGAGTGAAGCAACTTTTGTTTTTGTGAAAAAAATGGATTCAAAACAATTTCGTGTGTTGATTTATCATTGCTTTTTTTCATGGGAAAAAATGCAGCCGATGCAAATAAATGGCTTGATAAGTGTTACTCAGAGTCTGCAAAAGCCAAACGAACCATTCGCAAGTGGATTGAAAAATTTAAAAGTGATAAAAGTGCACCGAAGATGATGCACGCAGTGGACGTCCAAAAGAGGCTGTTTCAGATGAAAACATCAAAAAAGTCCACAAAATGATTACGAATGACCGTAAAGTGAAGTTGATCGAGATAGCTGAGGCTCTGAAGATATCAAAAGAGCGTGTTGGATATATCATACACGAATATTTTGACATGCGAAAGCTCTGTTCAAAGTTAGTGCCGAGTTTGCTCACAGTCGACCAAAAACAACAACATGTTGATGATTCAGAGGAGTGGTTAAAGCTGTTCAACCGCAATAAAGCCGAGTTTTTACGTCGGTATGTGACAATGGATGAAACTTGGCTCCGTCACTTCACACCAGAGTTAAGTCGGCAGTCAGCTGAGTGACGAGCAGGCGACGAACCTCGTCCAAAACGACCAAAAACTCAACAGTCGGTTGGCAAGTTTATGGCATCCGTATTTTGGGATACACATATATTTTCATCGACTATCTCCAAAAGGGGCAGACTATCAACAGCGACTATTACATTGCGTTGTTGGAGCATTTGAAGGACGAAATCGCAAAAAAACGGCCGCATTTAAAGAAAAAGAAAGTGCTGTTTCCTCAAGACAATGCACGGTGTCACAAGTCGATAAAAACGATGGCAAAATTGAATGAATTCGGCTACGAATTGCTTCCCCACCCACCGTATTCTCCAGATTTGGTCCTCAGCGACTATTTCCTGTTCGCAGACCTCAAAAGAATGCTCACCGGAAAGACATTTAAGACCGATGAAGAAGTAATCGCCGAAACAGAGGCCTATTTTGAGACTAAGCCGAAATCGTACTTCAAAACTGGTATCGAAAGATTGAAAAATCGTTTCAATCAGTGTATAGCCCTCGAAGGCAACTATATTAATAAATAAAATTGAATTTTGCAAAAATTTGATGTTTTAGTGGTTTTCAGCCCTTGTGTTAAAATCCTAGTTTTTAGAAACGAGCATTCTTCCTACATACCATACATGGTCCGGCACAATCTAAATTTTGGAGCAAATGTCAAAACTAGACATGACTCTGTATAGCTTTATGGATACGGCGTCAAAACCGATAAACAAGTGGTGGGTAGTGATCAGACTCCTTAGGTTTTCCCCAGAATCTGTCGTAGAGTGGGTTTTTTTGACTTGTCGGATCTAAAACCTTAATAATGTAGGTCAAACAAGCCATATGGTCCCAGATCTTATACGCAATGTTTATAACACAGTTAAGATAATCTCGGTAGTTCAGTGCCCGCGCCTATTAAAAAAAAAAATAGTTCAACAGAGTTTCTTTTTGGGATTTGATTAATCGGCTGGTGTCTTCGTATGACTCAATCTTTCCGCAATATTTTTATAAACAGCACTCTTTAAAAATCAAATTATATGTAGTATACGAGTATTTTGTTAAGTTTAGAAAGCTTTGCACTTTCCTCCAAATTGGTACTAGGACATGTTTACAAGAGACAGTCTGCAGAAATTATTAATGAGAGGACATTTCAGTTGAAAACATTTGCTAAGGCAAGCTTCTTCTACATTCGGTTATGTACTGAGCTTATAAATGCCAGGAAGTGTTCTGAACATTCACTATGCAATATATGATAATTCACATCTTTCTGGATTCACAATATTAAATGAATTCGGCTACTATGAGTACATTTGTTAGTGGCGGTGGGACTGAATTCAGGGGCAAGTAAAAGTGATACAAAGACGAACTCATTCCATTCTTCGTTCGGAGCAGCCGTCAAATACAAAACTGCTAAAATTTGAGTGCTGAGCGTGAGTTCAATCTGTGTAAGGATTGTGAATATTGGGGTCTCTTATTCACCTTGATTTGGAATTTCAAGGTAAAGAAACAGACGTCCTTTTTGGCAGTGCTTAATGAAGGCAGCTTAAGGTTTAACGATTGGTGTGACTTTCACTTAGCTATTTCTCTTTAGAGCCGCTGTTGGAAAGTGTTTGTATCTGCACTTGCGTTCTTTGACTGTACCTCCGTTCTTTTATCGCTGTGCTCCTGCCTCATATGTTTTTCTCATTTTCAACTGCTTAGACAGTTGCCATTCAGACCGTGTCTTTTAAGTGCCCCATTCGGGTCTGAAAGTCAAGTCGTCAATATTTGCATTATCGACATTCTCTTCCGTTTCAATCCAATCTTCCAAACATGTTGTAGAAAGAGCCGCATTGGAAATCAAAAAAGTGTTAAAAGTCATATCAGAGCATCTTTGGCTTTAAGCGAGACATTATATCAGTGTCACATAACACTTGGCACCCCACGATTTTTATTGCACGGTTTTAAATCCTATATTGCAAGTACAGAGAGGTTTTGGCTGTGTGTTTAATTTTCGCTTTAACGACAGCTATATAAGTCTAGGTACGAAAAATTTAGAAAGGGCTATCTTCATCAAAGCAATATATTGGATTAGTAGTAGAAGTCTATATATCATTAATAAAAACTAAAAGAATGTCTGAGACGTAGAGGAGCTCTGGGACATAGCAGCATTTAGTTTATTTATATCAACATTTTTTAATCGAAATTTGTCCATCCCAAATGCACACAAAAAAGTCTGATGGCAAACTTTTTTTTGAATTTTTTTTTTTATAATCCGGCACCAAGGGTATATGAATACCCTTTTACTGGTTTTTCTCCAGGCCGCGGGCGGGTGGTGTTGTAGTTTGAAACTCAGGTGTATTAGGTTTCGATATTTCTCCCAGAGGTGTTTGTCAAACTGGACGGGACGAGCAAGTGCATCATCAACCAGTAGGTCTCAGTACGTGCTAGTTGTTAGTTCGTTACATTTAGCCCAGCCAGCAACCACTCCAACATCAGTGTTATGCCTTCATGTCAGAGTTGACGCCGACGGGATTCTTATATAACTACATGCAAATTCTACGAAAAGACTTTTTTTCAGAGAATTGCCTCACACGGGATTCGAACCCGCGACCCTCTGCTTGAGTAGTGTATACATATACTACTACACCACGGCCATCCCCATATTATTGTAAGAACTTAACTATCTAACATCTGCAGATTCATTCCATTGACTGAAGTGTGGGCGGAAACATTGTACTATCTGGAAATCTTGAACCAATTGCGAACTGCTAAGCAAGGAAATTGGATTTGTGCAAACACCTAAAAGCTGGAAAGTCCGCTTCAAGTAGATCTCTCGTGTTGTTACACCATTCTTTTAGGAATCCTTTTTTTAACTGTGTGGTTTATGTATGAGAAATTATTTGTCTAATGAAAGCACACCAAAAATGTAATATCGGGGTGCGAAGTAAAATATACTCATGCTATTGACAGCATGACTTATTTTCACTTATTTTCAAGTCATTTTCACTTATGACTTATTTTACTTATTACATTTTTCGCAGCCTGAATAAAGAACCAAACTCAGTCAACGCCGAAAAGCAGGGAAAGTGGTATATTTTTCTAAATGCCGGGCAACGCTACGCTTTTAAAATTGAAATCTTCTGCCTTTGAAAAAAGCCTACTTCTCCCACCGTTGGAAGTTGGTAAAAAATTGTAGATTCCATATTGCTGTCCAAAAAATGACAGACCGAGGCTGTGCTTTAATCCACCCCGTGTTGTCGGCCAACAATTTACTTTAGCAAACCCATATTCTATAAAATAAATAAATAAGTGGCGCGACAGCCCAAGTCCTAGCTTCTTGCACTCATTTGTGTTTCTCACTTTGTGAATTTTTACATTGCTGACTAGAGCCTATTCTTTATACAAAACAATATTCTTAATGTAATTGCAATTGCTCCAAATTTTAGTAATATATTTACTAAGCTCAAATTCGAAATGATTCTTTAGTCAAGGAGTACAAAATTTCTGCTGTCTATAAAAGAAAAGAAAAACCAAAAACTTTTTCGACCTGTTAGTTTCATTTTAAAATTATATTCTTGAATTCAAAACTTGATTTTTTATTAAAACAACAACTCGCCTTCAGGGGTCAATGAATCGAAATGTGATCCGAAGAATTCGAAATTCAAGTCAGCTGTCGGAATTTGGAACACTTAACATAAATAAATGAGTAAAGACTTTCGAGATAATTGTTTGTTGTTTGTCTTATTTTTATGGCTTAACTTAATTTACCATTTTTTTCACCTAAATTTAATTAAGTGACATAAAAACTGGATCGAGTAAAAGCCCAAACTACTTCGCATTTATTTGTCGTTGCAAAATATATTAATAATTTTACTTTTTAAGCAATTGGCAAACAATTTTGAACATTTATTGATGTGCGTCATTCTAGATTGAACGTAAAAAAAAACATATGTTAGTGGAGATTCAAGAAAGGCACAGTCGAGTAACTTGTGAATGGCGAACAAATTCAAAATTTTTGCGCAAATATTGTTTTTTAGTTTCTTGTAATGTCTAATGTTTAATAATGTATGAAAAGCCTCTATGAACACACGAAATATGAAGATATATACAATAGTACTATAATATCTATCAGTTGATAGTTGTTAAATGGAATTTTATGTTTTCTAGTCAAGTGTATATCAATTTTCATAAAACAGAATGGTCTGTTTTATAAAAAATTAATTTTTCATGCCTCGGATAAGAGCCAAAATTCGTACGACTGCGGTCATTCGTGTTCTCGATGAGCAAGCCCATGTAGACAACGGTATTCAATTATTGTACTTGTGCATATGATCTGCACTCAGCTCTTTGTGAATTACTTCCTTTTGTGAACTACTCGTTCTTGTCTGTATTGATATAATATAGTAGGTGCTGTGCTTAAGCCCAAAAATGAGAAAAATTCATCAACGCACTGAAAAACTACTATGCGTTATTTCTGCGAAGCTCCAACTCTAAATTATGGTAAAAATTTTCTCTAGAAAGAAGTGCTTCTGTACTATACTTAGTACAGAACATTGATCGTCGCTTCTTCTACTTTCTTATTTTCCTATTTACCTCTTGGCTGGTAAAGATTCTCTGTCTAAAATACTCGTATGGTAGTCTTCTATCCACGATTATATGATCTGTAAAACATAGTATCCGCCTGGTAATCGAAGATCTTGTTGGGCTATCGTTACTGTCCATTTAGCTGATGGGGCCAGACCAATGTAGTTGAAGGGTTTTGGTTTTTTAAATCACATACAAATCTTGATGCAACTCATAAAATCTTCTCCTCTGTTCACCATCCTCGCATGCAATATCACATATTCAACGGAGAAATTTACTCTTGACAGTTCTTCTTGCCTGTTTACTGTCTACCTCTCGGCTCTGTACATCAGAAATGTGAAGATGGGAAGTTCTGAATTTAATTAATTTACCTAAATAAATTAATAATTAAGTGTTGGATGAGTACGTAGAAGCGTATGCCTGGAGCCTTAAGGGTCTAAAGCCATTGCCCGTAGTTGATTTATAATTTATGTGCGTTCCAAATAACCCGTCGAGTATCATTTCTTTACAAATTCTGGCGATCAATTCCCTGGGTCATCACTATCAGAGGTTGAGTTAGTTGTGTTGACTGTTGTTTTACAGTTTGGCATCGATGCTTAATACTGGAATAATTGTTCGATCCGAAGTTCACAACAATATTCGTCAGCCAATTTCATAAGTCAAATCTGGATCCAATATATGTTTTATGTCATTATACTTTATAAACAGTGCTTTTCTGATCAGGGATCTGGGCCTCAACCAATAAACCATGGAATTTCAGTAGACTATTTTTAAGTTATGGCATAGTTTATTGGCAGCTTAAATGAAGTAGTTTTAAGAGGTAAGATACCATCCAATGGGTAGGTTGTCTTGAAGGCAAATTCAATTTTCCAGAATCTACAACGAGCACTCATTCCAGGTAAATATCCTACACTCGATATCATTCAGCATTCGTGGACCAATAAGGGACGGTTTTTATTTGTTTATCCTTAATTCTCGCAGGAGAATAGCATTTAAGCGCTGTCATTGGGTCATGAAAGATTAGATTAGTCTACCACTCAGTTCACTGCAGAAACCCCTAGTTACATACATTACGGATATGTGTGTTTACCGAAAAGGATTAACATAATGTACCATGTAGTACCGATATAGTATCAACGTTGACTCCATTTAGAGAATAAGGCGACACTTGGCCCAGGACTAAGAAAAGTGTCATAGTGATGTGATGCTCTGCCCCTTTCTCTCGACTGCTGACATCAACAACTATCCTAAAGTAGCAAAAAAAAAAAAAAAAACAAAAAAAAAACATATTTCACCTAACAGTTAAAGATAAATTTTAGAATTCCTACAGCATTAACATGAATCTTTCAACTCATTCTTTGAACGCCCACTGCGGGCAAAGCGCCTCAATTAAACTTAAAAAAAAAAAACATCTCAAACTCAATTTTACATAATTGTTATCCAATTTCATTTCTAAATTCATTTCCTGAGAACTGATTGATGTCACAGTAACAACACGCAAGCAACATGCCATAACAATACCATATATCTTACGAGAAATTAATGGCCATCGTCCATAGTAAGAACTTTATGGAATTGCTCTCGAGATCTTTTATAAAAACGATTTCATTTCCCAACAATGGCTCGAATTAGTACTGATGATGATCAACACGTAGCAGATTATGTATGAGCTTTGCTCGGGCTATGCTCGTCTACAAAGATACAGTTTCATCTGGATAAAGACTGTTGTGGGGTAATAATAATTGCTTATCGTGCTTTCAAGATCAAGTTTTTAATTTAATTTTTGTGATACTGAATAACACTTGATTTTTGATGGACGATAGAGACAGTCGTATTATGAAGGTTCCTCCTCCTACTTGGGCTGAATGTGTATTCCGAGACCGATTTTATTATAGTTATATGTAAAGGCACGTGCAAAGCATTGTTTTGCCAAATTAACACCGTTTCGCCGATCATTGTAGTGAACAATTGTAAGTTCATTAACCTACTTACAAATACAAAAAAATTAATTAGAAAAATTAATTGGGTTTACTTGTATTATTAAGGGATTTTTATTTTTGTTTCTGTGTACAAAATAACGGGGCCTTGAAAGAAGATAAGGAGCTTGTTAAATGCAAACCTCAATTGGCTTATTGGTAAACGAGGAAATTTCATAATCATTCATACAGACACTGTAGTTTTAGGTCTTATGTATCAAAGTGTGCAAAACGACAAAAAGATAATTTATCGTACAATTTTCTCAAACATTTGTTTTTTTATTGAGTTTCATTGAATATTCAATCCTAGGTCTTCATACTGAATATGCGTTTAATTTTGTGTTTAGCCCTCATTCTCCTCGTTAATAAGGCAGCATCATGTGTTCTTCGACTTGAGATCTAATCGGTAACATTGTTTGTTAAAAAAATATTTATTCTTGCGGTATGTACTCGTTTTATACAATAGTAGTTCATCAAGTCCTGTAATAAGGTTAGAATTAAATGCTTATCAGCTGCACTTGAATTGTGTGATGAGCTACTTTGTATAGCTTTTTCTAAGTCCTTCCACGAAACCACGTCATTATAAATGTGAATGCAAACACGAATAAAGGAAACGTAGAGCAAAAAAATTTTGGAAACTTTGAAGTACACTGCCATAGAGAACAAAATTCGTATGATTATTAAATTGCAGCTTTGTTACAAGCGGAACACCTTGTCAAGAAGTCCTGAAATTTCGTCACTTAGACGAACGTCTTAGAATAATTTTCATCAATTCAATTATGCTATTTCTTCTAAAGAAATTTTAGCAAAAATAAAAAAATCTCAAATTTAGTCAATAACATTTTTTTTTTTTAATTTTAGTAAATTTAACAAAAAAAAAATAGTCTAATTAATGCAGTTTTCATTTCACTTATTTTAAAGAAATGGGTTCCAATGAGTGCCAATCATTCTTGGGTTTTCTCAGCCAACAATGTGCCAATAAGTCTTAAAGAAATTTGCTTCAACACTATTTTTTGGTTAAATTCCTGGTAAATTTCACGTATTTTCAGCAACCAATTGGCAAAGTTTCGACTCTGCTGATAGTCAGCAAGCTTACGTTCTTTAATCAGTTGAACCGTATAAGCTTTAAGATTCAACCCATAATGTAAATTATGGTAGAGTGCTGTTTGTAGTATGCACAACCTTGCGATTCGGCCACACCTCGACCTACAGAAGCAATATTCCCAGTTGTTTTTGCGCAACGGTCACTAACATGTCCCAAAAGCTTAAATGTCTGAATAAATTTAACACTTGCTGGGGGAAAAAGTTTTTCACTTCGACGGAAAATAATTTTTTTTTTCAAATAAATTTTTACCATTCTTTTAGGGAATTACAACAATTTGTAATTATTTAATATAGGGTCATTCATCGTGAGGTTTGATTTTCAATAAGTTTTTTTTGACAGATTATGCGTGACTTCTATCAAACTGCTTTTGTCATTTTTATGTCAGTATCATTATGTTCAGTATCGTTTGGCAAGTCATCATGGAAAGACTCACACCACAACAGCGTCTCCAAATTATTCAGCTGTATTACATTTCTTCAAAAATGAGGCAAATCAGAATGTTACCGTCAACGGTAACCGTTATGGCGCCATGTTAACGGACTATGTGATTCCTGAAATTCAAGCACATGATCTCGGTAAGTTCTGGTTTCAACAAGGCGGCACTACAAGCCATTCGGCGCGTGAAATAATGGACTTGTTGAGAAATCATTTTGGTGAGCACTTAATTTCACGTTTTGCTACGGTAAATTGGCCGCCTCGATCATGCGATATCACATCTTTGGACTATCTTCTCTGGGGATATGTAAAGTCTCAGGTCTTCAGGAATAAGCCAGCTACGATTGACGCTTTGGAAGCCAACATTACTCATGCTATCTGCGAGATACCAGTCGCTATGCCCGAACGAGTCGCCCAAAATTTGACCTTCTGAATGGACCATAAAAATTTTAAGTTCACTTTTAAATTTATGTGTTTTATTTTACATTATAAATCAAACCTCACGTTGAATCACCCTTTATTTATGCGGTAGGCTTTACTTGTCGTCTACTAAAAATAGACAACATGTAGCGGACTATTTAAATTGAAAACCCTTGTATTTTTATTATAAAAATGTGTAGCTTGTAGCACAGCAATCACCTGTTTTCTGAAAACGACTTTAATTGAACAAAACTGGAAAACACAATTGCAGATACAATACAAAAAAAAATCACAATCAGTACAATTTTCGAAACAAAAGGTGAATAACAAAATTAAAAATGTAATTATATCTTTTAACTGAGTTTCCGCTCTCTTTTACTGAAAACAAGTTTTTAGTCGGTTAAATTATAGTTTTTTGGTGATTAAAAAGCCTCATTAGGTATTGAGGTACCATTGGTGGTAAGTTACAAAACTATAACTAAACAACAATTCACTGGAAGAAACTGTTACTAGTTTAAGAAAAAAATGTTTAATGAATTATTCCTACAACCTTTAGCAAGAACTCGTTGGAATACCTAGTATTTAAAAAAAAAAGTGTTTTCCCTCACAGTAAACAAATAAATTGCATGCTATCTTTTCCAGATTCTAGGAAAGCTCATTATCTCGTTATCACCTCAATACTATACGAATTCAATCATTTTGTTAACATAACACAATACAAGAATTATCGGATTTCCATTCGGTCGGTATTCTCATATCATAAACACTTGTTCCACCGAAAGATACATAATTCAGATGTCAAAATATTGCAATAGGGCCTCTAAGAATAAAACCATATATGCTATACAAATATTTGTTATAATTCGTGTCTTATAGTATAGCAAGTATCTTTTTTATTTTTGTAGCGTTCTCTTATTCTTTATTATTTGAGAGAGAAAATCTTTATAAACATTCATAAACATGGTTTTAAGAGAGCGCAAAAGCAATCTTAAGTGATCTTTTAAAAGAGCGCACGCATGCAAAAACATGAGTATTTGTATTAGGATATGTACCTACACAATGAAAAGGTACACATTTTTACCAACTGCAAGCAACCGCAAACTGACCCACGAGTAAAAGATTATTACGAATAGAAGACAACATGCGCTCTTTAGGAAGTTAAATACGAGGTGGCGTTTAGATCTGGGTTGCATTCCTATAAGGTTTATGTTATGTACACACACCAATGCAGAACTATGGTATTTGACAGCACAACATGTTGTGCCTCACTGGTTTGGACAATTCTAAATAGGGTTGACAAGGTTGATTATATTGTGTTACTTTATACTTGATTAAGAACTTAAAGTTTTCAAAAGAAAAATACAGTAAGCCGCGACTAATTCATCAAATAATATGTGTATGCAAACAATAAAATCTTTTTTTATAATTTTTTTGTGAATATGGTACATTCAAATCCAGAATCGATTTAATAACAATTTTTTTTTTTTTATAAACTGTTGATATATGTAACGCGTTGTATACATATTTCTCCCACGTATCTGCAATGCCCTGCGCCGCTTGTGGAGTGGGCTAAATTTTCAGGCCTCAGAACTGTTCTACATGTCACTCTATTTTGGATCACCTCGTTAGTAGGCCAAAAGTTTGCTGATGGTTTCGCGTTTGAGTCATTCAATTTTTTTTCTTTCTGTCTCTTCTTAAAAACCTCGGCTGGAACTGGAGACTATTGCTTTTTGGACTAGATTTTTCGACGGCTTTCGTTAAATATGACAAAACCAGCTAATTTGCCTAGCCTGAAGTTTCTCTACTAATTTAATTGTTAATATTGATACTTCCGTGTACTTCTTATAAGATCACGTTTCGTTACACCCGACGACATTCGTTACATTTGCGATTCGTATGTTAAAGCTGGATGAATGACATCCATGTCGTATACACCATAATATAAGGTTTTCTAATAACGACTTGACAACTTTTTTTTAAATAAAAGGCAAACCATTTAAGATATTTCAAAAATTCGACTCGAACTCGATTTCGTTCATATGGCCACCGCGGACACTTTTGCAGCGGTCGATTCGTTGGACCCAATTTTCAACGACTCGGCCACACATTTCGGCCGAAACGGCCGCTATTTCACATTCAATGTTGGCTCTGAGTTCTTCCACAGTCGTCGGTGTTGGCATAAGCCAATGACTTAACGTAGCCCCACAGAAAATATTCAAGCGGCGTTAAATCGCCCGAACAAGGCGGCCAATCGACTGGCCCATGTCTTGAGATAACACGCTCACCATACTTACTCTTCAATAAATCGATTTTAGCGTATGCTGTGTGGCTTGTGGCACCATCCTGTTGAAACCACATGTTGTCCAAGTCCATATCTTCCAATTCGGGCCAAAAATAATCGGTGATCATGGCGCGATAACGCTGACCATTCACAGTAACGTGACGATCGTTTTCGTCGACGAAAAAATATGGCCCAATAACGCCGCCGGCATGCAAACCGCAACAAAAAGTTATTTTTTGTGGATGAAGTGGTGATTCATGAAGCAAATGTGGGTTTTCAACCAACCAATAACGCATATTTTGCTTATTGATGAACCCATTGAGCCAAAAATGAGCTTCGTCAATGAAGATGATTTTGCGATGAAATTCATCATCTTGGCGCATCTTCTCCAGAACCCAATCGGAGAACGTAGCTCGTTAGTGTACTTTACCATGATGAAAATGTTGAGTTTATTGAATAAATTGACAGTGATAGTTTGATGGTTAGTGAAAGAGTGCGTTCACAAATTAAATTCAAAGTTGTAAAGTCCCTATTGGAAAACCCTATACAAAAATTACTGTACGTAATCTCGTTCATTTATCGAAGAATTTTAATGAATATATACTCGTATGTAATAATATATGAGGAGAAAAGAACGATATTAAAAATGTGAATGTTATTCTTTCTTTATTTTGAAGCTACGTTCATGCCATTATATGAGGAATAGCACATCATTCGAATGGCCGCCCCGGGTTCGCTGGCAGTGCTTCAAGCGGTTCGTCCAATTTTTGATGACTCGGTCCAATATGTGCGGCTTTATTCTGGCAATAGCCTGTCGAATATTAGTCTCGAGCTCGTCCAAAGTGGTTGGCTTGTTTGCGTAGACTAAGGACTTGACGGAGTCCAAGAGAAAATAATCAAATGGTGTCAAATCGCATGATTGCTGTGACCAATTAATGAACGCTCTCGTAGAATGACCCAGTCGCAAAATATCTCCTTCACAACTTCGAGCTTTGCGTCGCTTGTATGGCATGTAGCGCCGTCTTGTTGGAACTACATCTCGGATATATCGATGTTGTCGAGTCCTGATTACATTTCGTCTTCGGACTGACATAGATGTGTAATAATTTTAGTTGCTGCTCAATTCTAAGTTCAACTGAGAAGAAACTGAAACAGCCATAAAAAGTAAACCCTCTATAAAAGTTTAACGTAAACATGCACACTAAAAATATTCAATGACTACAACGAGCAACTGACAAAAATGCTTTTCAACAAGCTGTTACCGAATTCAAGGGCTAAACGCCATCAAGAAAAGGCGAATGACCTGCAAAATACGAGGTGTGTTTAAAAAACAAGGTGACTTTTAAAATTTCGCAGGTAGCGTAGATGCGATTCTTTTTTTTTTTTTTTTTTTTGTATTGGTACACAAGTTCCGAAAATATATTTATAGTTTCAAGTATATAGCGTACTTAGTTTGTTTTTGATAGATGGAAAGGCTGGACGTGTTTCAGTATGCTCGGCGATTTTAAATTACTATATAAAATGGAGCAAAGTATTTGCATCAAATTTTGTGTAAAATATGGAATTAAGTTCTCTAAAATACGGTTAACAGTGGCATACGGTGAGTCTGCTCTAAGTAAAAAAATACGTTTACAAGAAGTACAAGCAGCTGCGAGATGGCAGAGAAGATGCCAATGACGAACCTTGCTTTGGAAGTTCCAGCACATCAACAAAAGATGATAACGTCGAAGCTGTGAAGATAATTTTTTTAAAAAATAATAGATAATAATAGATAATAGAAGTTGCTGAGGATGTTGGCATATCGGTCGGCTCGTGCCATGCTATTTCCCCGGATACTTTATGAATGAGATGTGTGTCAGCGAATTTCCGAAACTTCCTAATTTTGATCAGCAGAACCGTCGCATGAGCATCACCTCGTAGCAATGAACTCGTACATATAGAAAAAGAGCTCATCAACGATCCAATGACTTTCTATACTGGAAAGCCAAAGCTATACTTTGCAAGGACTACCTTGCTTACGATCACTAGGTCCTATGTAGTTTTCATTTGAAGAAGTCCGAACCGTTATTATTGTTGTGCTCATCATATTCTGACTAAGCCGATGTCATTCTACAGCTTATACAATTCGTTGTTGGATTCCTTCCATGCATAAAGAACCAAAAATCACCAGAAGAATTCATTGTTAACAAAGTCCTTGCTCGTATGCCATAGACTAACATAATTTTGTCCTTGTTGAACGCAATACACATCTTCATGCTTGCTGGCATTCTTTACCGGACCAGGAATTTCGTTGTGGTAGCTGAGAGTTACACATAATATCACATGGAACATCTCTTATATTTTTATTGGCTGTACTGCCATCGGTTTTCAGTAATTGAAGCTAGTACCATAAGACCTCTTAAGAGATCAGCGAAAGTTCTGGCCTATTTTCTTTTCTTTTGGATGTTCGGTATATTCGCAAAATCCAAGTCGATGTCAGGGCATTCGTACATCTGGAAAAGTGTGTTCCAAGTAGGGATGCAACATCGTTCTTAAAAACATCGATGTTCGTACGTAAAACATCGATGTTAAAAAACATCGTTCATAAGAATGATATATCAATGTTTTTTCCGATGCTTTTATTTAACACATTTAATGTGGCCAGAAAATAAATAAATATTAATCTCCTAGTTTTTTATTTACTTATTTCCTGCTAGGCTGAATCCACAATGGAATCCATTCTGCAATATATTTTTTTATTAGAAAAAGAAAGGAGTTCATTTGGTTTAAAAAAGGTTTCCACTGTAGATTAAGGCTCTATTCTCCCATGCCCTGGCCACGCTAAATCATGTGACTGAAAGAAACAACTTAGTTTTCTGTTTATTTAATTAAGTGTCCAGTTTTTTGTTAGTGTGTTATTTAATAGTAAAAGTAAAAAAAAAATGTTACATGAAAATGTTCATATTTTTTATTTAACAATCTTGAAATAGAATTCAAGAAAAGGAGTTTATAATCTACTATAGATCCTAGAAGTCGCAACCATGGGGAGGTACGTCATTGCAACATTGGCAAGTTTCGGAAATAGACTTCAAATCGTCCCGAATTTCTAAAGCATCTCTAGGAAGTGCTGCCCTAGTGGTTTGGCTAGACGGACGTCGTAACTCGCGTTTTGGATGGACTGTAGAATGTTGTTATTATTTAGAAGTGGTGTAGCGAGAAAGAAGTCGTAACTCGCAGGCCGCGGCCTTTGTATTTTAATTAATAAATAAAAGTCCCAAACAGACTGAAGTACGATATCGATGTTTTTGACTAAGATAACCGATGTATCGTTCACCAAAGCATCCCTAGATCCAATTCCCCATGAGAATATCACATGACGAAAACTCAAAACTACCTCCATAAGTCTGGATCCAATGACAAATAAGTGCGGTTTTAATTAGCATCTAGATCTGCTTAGCATTAGCCTTGAGTTTCTAGTTCCTATTGTATACTAAGGGACCAAATATTACACAATCAGGTCCGAAGATCTTTGCCCTAATTAGTCTTTCCTACAGATTCTATAGTAACGAAACGAAGCTGATTTTGAGACTTAACAAAATAAAACAAGAATAAAACGAGACAAACAAGTGGAACCTTTTTATTGGTCCAAATAAATACAAGAGGGTTGGTTAACCTACGATCCTCAATTCTGCTAGCGAGCGTTAACACAAAAATCCGTTTACGTGTTGAAAGACGCGAAATGTTTTCTGTTTATTGTGGAAAGGGTTAATGGGAAAATAAGATCTAAAGCGAATTCTATGAAATGCACAACATTATGGATTTTGGATAATTTGACTACAATCGCTCGGTCAAATTTATTTAAAATTTGTTATCATCGATCTTAGTATGCTCTCAACATCTATACCCATTCCTTCTAACTTAAGCTTTTAAAAACCGTTCATCTCTACTAGATGCTAAAGCTATTGTGGTTACTCAGAAATAGCAACTTCATTTGTCAAAATCAATGTAAGCAATGAAACTGCAAACTAATATTTATATATCTAAATTACGGAGTTTTCATTTGCTTGCAAAAGTATATTTCATTATCATAAGCAAAATGTTAAAACAATTCATTTGGCAATCAAAAGTTTGCAATATTTTATTTTACATCTGTGTAGTCATACGTAAGAAATTCATCACTAGTAGATACTCTCCCACAGCAAGAGACAATTTCGCAAAAAAAAAATAAAATTATAATAATAATAATAATAAAACAAAACCCAAGCACGATATCCGACAATTTAATAACAGCTACTGTCTTCAGTTATCCAACTCAGATGCAATGCGAAGCGACAATGAAAGATTTTCAATGAATTAATAAAGACCCTCAGCGCTCAAAAAACGAATTTTATGTTTTAACCATGAGGTACTAAAGCAGACGCCAAGAAACTATGTTTTGATTAATTGCTGATACATATTCAGCTACAATTTTCGGCGGAGAAGAAAGGGGTGAAATCGGTAGAGAAATTCATTCTGAAATTTAAATACCTCTCCAGCTATCAAAACAAAAAAGCCCTCAATAGCACAAATTCTACCGACAAGACTGGTAGTCCCATGCGTGTGCTTGAATGGAAATATTAAAATTCCCACTTACGGATACCAGGGGAGGTCACTTAATTAGCTGAAAATCTGTCAGATTTTCGAAAGCTCAACTCTGTGTTGTGATTAAGAAAACGAAAAACAACGGAAGTTACGTATACGTAAGAGTGGATAATAATTTATGATCATTATGGTCGCGTCAGTATTAACATTTAATCCGAACTTTGGTAAACCGATAAACTTGCCCAGTCTGAAAGAATGGACGATGTCTCACCAAGTTGGCTCAGCATTACTGTTGCATCATTTAAATTTTGTGTTTAATTGATTTACATAAATATAATTTGGTTCCTAATAAAACTGAACTGAGTTTTTCCCACAATGACTGATGCTTGGCCATTCGAGAAGAAGTCTATTGAAGTCCATGTGAACGAGACACCTTCATATAGTTGTCTCTCCGCAACGGAGGATGAATTCGAGTACTATCTATCTATCTATTGTATCTATCCATCTGTCTATCTATCTATCCATCTATTTATCTATCTATCTATGTACTAAAATGGCGTAGCTATCCGGCCAATGAATTTAGACCCTTCCATGTAGGTTTGTGAATTTTATGATACAATCCTTTTAGGTTCGTGTTAATTTTTTGTATTTCTTGTATTACTTTTGGCATTTTGAGATCTTTTAGGATGTCCTTATTGGATGGATATTATAGTATGCCAACTATCGTCCTTTGTATCTTCAATTGCAGCCTTTGGATGATGTTAATATTTGATTTACTTTCTGTTCCCCCCATGTTGAAGTCCATACGTCCATGATGGTTTGATAATTGTCTTCTATAGTTTATAGCAGTTTATTGTCCACATATAAAACAGAATTTCTTTTTAGAATCCAATAAATTTGTCTGGTTTTGTCCTTGATTTGATTATGTTTCTTAAGAATGTGTTGTTTCCAAGTTAATTTTTGATCTGTGTGTAATCTTACATATTTAGCTTGCTTTTCTAAAGCCTATGTTTAGTGGAAAATTTGTTATTTTTGTTTTGATGTATATATTGTAAGTTAATCTGTTTTATCTTCATTTATATGTACGATTATGTATGCCCCATTTTTTGAAATAATTGGTCAATTCATCTTAACGATTTTCAAGTTCGGTGATCGTCTATCCTGGAATTATGTGCAAATTAAGTATGACTGTGTCATCTGCGAAAGTTGCAACAATCGGAATGCTTGTCTTAGGTATTAGAATGTCAAAAGTGTATACAGTCGTGGCCAATTGTATGAAATACGATCTATTTTTCGCTCTATACGAGTATTTTTTATTGATTCTTATAATATTTTGCTTATTTTTCGTGAGCTTTGGAATTTTTTTGCTACAATATATTAAGGGTTACAGACAAAGTGTAAGGCAATTTTAGACTTCATTAGATTATCTTCACAAAATGCAAAGTAAAAATTGAGATTAGAATATCAAAACGTTTAAAAACTCAGTTTGTTATAGGACTTAGGGAAAAATTAAAGTAAAATAGCAAAACCAGTGAACTTTTCGCATTGGGACGTACAAAAAACAATGAAATGGTGAGATCGTAAAATTGTAAAAGAACCGACGGGAAAAAATTTACCATACCTAAGTAGGACCGGATTTTAATACGATTATCTTTGAAATGTCGTAAAAAACGTCAGTTCCGCCGGAAGCTGAGAGAAAACAGGAGAGCATAGGAAAAAACTCCTCTAAAACCGTTAGTAGAAGACTTTCAGAAGCTAGACTTAAAGTTTTCAAGGCGAAGAAAAAACCATGGATCTCGGAAAAAACAAAAAGTCTCGCTTAGATGGGCAAAAAACAAAGAGTGTCCAGATTAGAACTAGAAAGAGAGAAAATATAAATAAAACAACAACGGTGTGAGATATAAAATTGATTCTGACTTTATTTTGAAGTTACGTTCATTGCATTATGTGTGGAATAGCACATCATTCAAAGAACCGTATCGGCTTCGCTGGCAGTGCTTTAAGCGTTCGGTCCAAATTTTGATGATTAGGTCCAATATGACAAAGCCCCAGAGAAAAGAATCAAGGAGTGTCAAATCGCATGATCGCGGCGGCCACTTGATGAACGCTTGCCGTGAGATGACCCAGTCGCCAAATTTCTCCTTCACAACTTCGAACGTTGCGTCGCGTATGTGGCAGGTAGCGCCATTTTATTAGATGCTAGCCGCTACTCCGGCAACGTTTTCTTCATTTCGCACCAATCTCTATCTGGTTAAATTTGCTTAAAATACAGAAGAGTAAACTCACGCTTAAAATGTTCCACTGTCGAATTGCCTGCGCACTAAAATCATGATGATTCACGTTGCATGTTTACAATTGAGCTGGAATTTCGATTATATTTTGTTATAATTTCCACGTTTGGCAAGCGTAAAAAATCGGGTCACCCTTTACCATACTGACGAAGATTGAGGTAAGCGACATATCGAAGTCCTGTAACTGTTCACTATAAGTTATACACAATTTGCATGTCAAGGTTTTTCTTTATTATAATTTTTAAAAAAATATTATTTTTTTTATAATTCCAGTTGTTCGGTACACCTTGTGTAACTTTTCTGAGGCGAAAAATACTAACCAGATTTTTCTTTGGGATTTGGGAAGAGTGTATGCCTCAACACCGTACGCCCGTTCCATAAAAAATGAGACCAAAGAGGTATAAATCTCATCAACATCGGATACAATATATTATCTGTCATATTGTATGAACCTCTGAAACCCTTCGCTAACATCCAGATTCGTTCCAATCAGTATGGTTTTAGACTAGAAAAGTCCACATTCGACCAAATCTTCACACTCTGGCAGATCCTAGAAAAAGCTCAAGAAGTTCAAATCGATCACTAATTATTCATCGCTTTTAAGGTCGCATACGATAGCATTATAGATACTATACGAGTATGTCTAGTTTTGGCATCCCTACCGCCACCCCATACCGTCATGATCGGTAACGGTAAGTGAATGTACACCAATGCTCCGGCCCACGGAGTCTTTTGGTAGAGGAAGTACAGTAGAGGAAGACCTTACTTTAGGTGGCCCACACAAATAAAAGGTGACCTCAACCGACTTGGAGTGCGCAACTGCAGGCATTTAGCTAAAGACTGGACTAACTGGAGAGGCTTGTTAGTTGAGGCTCATGTTCGCCTCGAACTGTAGCGCCGCCTAAATAAGTAAGTAAATAGGAGTTATATCTTGTATAGAATTAAGCAGTAAGCTTCTTTTCAAGGCTTTGGATGGCTATAACTTTGGCTACAAACCTTTAGAAATGTGATTATTGCATTGTGAAAATTGCATTCAAAAAAAATTGTATGGTACTTTAGTGCGCTTTGAGGCAGTTCTTTTATTATTTGTCCAGTGATAAGATCGTATCCTGAAGTTTTCTTGGGATTAGACTTGTGGTGTGTGTAGTACGAGTATTATATTTTTTTATTGTTTTCTTGATAGACCCACAAAGTTTGTGGGTAGAATAATGTCTGTATAAAACTAATTGTTGTTTTTGGAAAATACAACTCTAAAGGGTTCAGCTAGAAGAGTGGCTTTTTCGTTATCAGTTCTGATCCATTTCTCTTTGTTGGTCCTTATTGAGTTTTTGATGCCTGTTGTTGCATTCCATAACGAGTAACTTTGCCGTTCTGATTTACTTTTGATAGTCCTTAGTTCCTTTAGTTCCTTTAAGGTTTACTTGAGCATTGTTTTATCTTTGTGAGTTCTAGTTATTTGCCAAATTTTTCTGAGCTTTGCTTTTTCTTTTATTTTTCTTTTTATCTACACAGGCGTACAGTAGTCCTCTTAAGGTGTAAATCTATCGGCTGTTTCGAGAATCACGTCATTGAAATGAAATTTGGTCTTATCCATGTCGGTTGGCGTTTTAAGAAAGCAATAGCTACTCAGTTTCAAGTTTATAGTTTCTCTATAAGTGTTCCAGTCACAAAATTTATTATATTTATGTTGGTATATACCAATAGTTTGGTCGGCTTGATAGTTTATTTAGTGTTACTTTTGTAGTTGACTAAAAGCTCAGACTCAGCTCAGCTGCTTATCATTCCGGTAAGCACATCAGATAGGAATGTGAAGCCTCTCCGGGTAGTGAAAGGAGTTTTACAGCACATTCTGGGCTATTGAAATGTCTTCCTGATAGAATCGGCATGTGTCAATTTTCTTGAGATGGTATTTGAATAGGCAATTTTGGGTGCATTTTATTCTATTTATTTCTTGACATGCTTTAAGCTGATTGGTGTTTCAAAAGAGAGTATTTCATGGCATTTTCAAGGTATAACCCCGAAAAACTCAGAGCTTATAAATGGCGATTGAGCACTTCCTATGACGAGTTTTATCAGTTGGTTAGTTTAGAGCGGATCGGGTGTAGACATGATCAACTTTTCCAACCATACACGCAATACAGAGGTTATTATTGGGTTGACGATGGTAAGATTAGTCCACCGAATAACTTCTCGGCTTTAATCTCCGTATTTTTATTGCCCTTTCAATAGGTCTGTCCAAATATGGTTTATGGTATCTCTCTACCTTTAAGATGTAACTTAATTATGTAACTTAGAGACTTAAGTTTTTTCTTCTGGTAAAGAAAATATCTAGGTAAGCGCTTTGTGTTTTTGACTTTAAGGGACTTAAATTTATCCAGTAATGTTCTATTACAGGTTTCAAGTGCAATACTATACTCGTTTCATAAGTCTTATCGGTAAGCAATACTAAATAGTTCTCCCACCTTTCCCTTTAGTGTTTCAAGCTTATTGGTCAGTTTTCGAACTAAGAAGCATATGCAGAACTGAATTAAACAGAACGTTAATGAACCTTCTTTTACTGTGTGTGGAGAAAAGTCTATATTTAAAAACGATGGACTGAAAGTCTATGTATTGAAGTTCCAATTGGTGAGCTTGGCCAACTTGTAGATAGGGATGTGTTTGTCCAACTTCTTAATGTTAAATCGGTGTGACAAATAATGAATGATAAATCTTGATTAGTAAATAATTTATGTATATCAGGGCTTAATATGATGAAATTTCAAGACATATAGTGATAACAAAATTATAATATAAGATATATATAAGAAATAAGTCGTTTTATATGTATTTGCACCATGACCTAATATCTAAAATCTCTTGTCCCGAAGTCTTTTCATATTGGATGAATTTCGTGATATCTCCAGGCGAAGCAGTATGCTGTTAACCACAAAATTGTCTGAGGCGATTATGTTAGATTGTAGGCTTTCATCCAAGGATATGTGTACATCTATCACTACAGCAATCAAAACTATGTTTAAATATTGTAGTTTTAAGATGTAGATTTATCTTTCTGGTGTTGCAAATGGTTGTAGATCGGATTTGTGATAAAGTGGAAATTAAAGTTGTGGCGATAGAGTAAGAATTGGAAGCGGCTTACTGGTAGGTATTCGGGACTTACCCAGCTTTATTAGAAGAGCATTACTTTAATTTTGTTAGAGGAGGAGAAGTACATTGGTTGGGCAGGTGTTTCCCATGTGTTTTTGCAAGTTTAATTTAGATTGCAGCTTTTTTTTATTTTCCTTAAGCTTCTTAAGTTGGGTGTCATAATTTTAATTTTTACATGTCTGCTGAAAGATTCATTACGTTAATAAATACAATATGATATCATATTCATAATCATAATCACTTGCTTGTTGTTTATTTTTAATCTTTCTGCAAAATTTGTGGCGATAATTTCAACCTCAATATTTCTCAAAGTTAGCATCAAGTGGTATCTGAAAAGACGACTTGTTGCAGTTGGAAACCACGACTTTTGATCTTTTGGCAACCCTTTAATTTTGGTTTCAGATCGGCTTAAGACAGTCTGCATCCGAGGCGTCAGTCCAAGCGAATTTGTGCCAATGAACAGTACACGCCACCACAGCACGCTATTCTTGTGGAATAGCAACGTGTGAATCGCGCAAAATATCGAGTGAGGAAGCATCTTCAGACCTTATCATCAGGCGCTTATACCAAAAATTTTAATTAGTACAGGCCTGGAGAGATCAATATCGAGGCGTCACCGTTCTTCGCAGTTGAGCATCTCTCGCATGCCTCTGCTATGCATAATTCGTGCTGATTTTAATACAAAATTTAAATAACCCAAGGACTTTTGCGTTCCGAGAAGCCATTCGCTTGGATTATGCGAATTTCGTTGTGATGACCGATGAGGCTCACTTTTCTTTGAAAAGGACCGTGAATAAACAAAATTTTTGGTTCCACGATAATGACAACCCTCAGAACCCACGAAGAAGCTCTCCATAACCAACGCGTGATTGTTTAGGCTGGAATTTGTGCGGAAAGAATCATTGAATCGTTCTCATTCGAAGACGATGCTGAAGCAGTCGTAGCCCTCAAAGCATTATCGGGCCCTGATAACTGATTTTTTGATGCCTGTTCTAACTGATAACGCCATGGACGACTTTTGGTTCCAACAAGACGATGCCACAGCTCATACAGCCCGTGTCACTATCGCTTTATTGCGTCCCTTGTTCCTTGCTGTGGTTTCTTCGAAAAATTTTTAATTTGGCTGGCCTAATCGATCATCCGACTTAACGCCTCCACACTTCTTCCTAAGGGGCTATTTGAAGTATAAAGTTTATGTGAACAAGGCGAAATACTTCCAAAGTGATGGGATATGTCGAAGGGCAAGTACATTGCAAGGTCCAAAAATAATGAATTTTTATTTATTTATTTATTTTTTTTTTTCCTCCATGGGTAGGTAAAAACCTTCATAAGAGCACCACCACAGCAGGCACCATAAGCACGAGCACCTACTACCTTTCACAGTGGCGCCCACCATAAGCACGCGCTCATGGTAGTGTCAGATTACTCCATAAAAAACCTCCCATTTTCTATAAGACTACGACTAAGTTTCCTTAACAAGTAGCTCAAGCTTCTGTAGTTTATCAGGTTTGGTAGGTAGCTTTGCAGCGAAGGCACCAACTATTACCGTTATTTCATACGGTTTCTCCTTAAGGCGCTAAGTCGAACGGTCTTGTTCTTTGAAGTCACAAGATTTATCTCGTCCAATCTCCGGATTATTTCCTGGTTGCAATGATGCACAAGACGAGTGCGAAGTTTACGAGCAAACCTTGTTACTTCGTCTTTCACGGTTGCAATTCCCAGATCGCGGTGAATAGCATTTGTTCTGGAACGTCTGTAGGACAGACATATTGTTTGGTTTGGTACAACCCCATAATTGTATACCATAGGTCCACGAAGGTTTTAGCACTTGCTTATATATAAGCAGCTTGTTATATGTGCTTAGTTTAGAGTATCTTCCGATAGGCCTATTCATTTCTCTTTCAGTGTGATTTCCACTTCAGTTTTGCATCTAGGGGCATTCCCAAATATTTTGCCTCGTTTGCTTACGGTATTTGCACCGAGTTGATGAATTAGTCTCGTTTAGCACGATTCGCCAGCTCTTCGTCCACTCAAATATTTTGTTCACAGCTAGAAGTTTTGCAGTCAAGGATTCAACTGTTTGTCCTGTGGCGAGAATCGCGTCGTTCGCGAACGTGGCTATCACAGTCTCTTCATCTAGAGGTATGTCTCTAGTGTACAGTAAGAATAGGTATGGCCCCAGAACGCCAGCTTGAATTTCCTTGAATTCAGAGTATTCAATCCCATATCTAACCCGAAACAGTCCATTTTCAAGATAAGATTCAAGTATTCTATTCATTTCTCTCGGTAAAATTTATTGTAGCTTATATTTCAAGCCCTCGTGCCATACCTTTTCAAAGGCTTGCTATACATCCAGAAAAACGCTTGAACATATAATATATTTTCCCCTCTAGCGCGTTTTCAATTACAATTGTTATCCGATAGACCTGATCGATTGTGGAATGTTTAACCCTAAAGCCGAACTGGTGATCCGGGATCAATCGTCTTTCTTCAGTTATCGGTTATAAACGCTTAAGCAGAAGAATTTCGAAGACTTTTAAAATTATCGGCAAAAGGGAAATGGGTCTGTATGATTTTTTTGTCGTTTGGACTTTTCCCCGGTTTTGGAACCATTATGACTTCTGCAACTTTCCATTGGCTTTAAACGTATAAATGCCTCATGGAAGCATTTATAACGTGGAGGAGCTTGACAAACGCTTTTAGAGGTAGCTTCTTTAGAATTTCACTTGTTATCAAATCGTATCTTGGAGTCTTATTATTTTTTAGGTTTTTAATTATTTGCTGTAGCTTAGACAGTGGTACGGATTTTATATTGTAGTTGTCGGATCCTGTTCTGAGACTAAGTTCTTGGGCGAATTGACGTCCTTCGAACGGTTTGAATGTTTCTTGCAAGTGGTCGGAAAATAAATTCGCTTTCTCTTTGTTTCATTTTGCGCATTCGCCGTCGGCTGTTTAATTAGAAGTCTCACAATTCTTATATTCTGGCAGTATTTGCTTTATCTTATTTGATAGGCGGTTTAAATAGGATGTATACGAGAACGCACGTGATTGTTGCCATCTCCTCCGTGCTTTCCTTTTTTCTCGTAGGAGGCCTTCTATATCGGGTGCGTATATTTGCTTTCCGTGTTTAATTCCTCTTGTTCGAAAGGAAGTGTTGTTATACGCAGCTCTTCGGATGATTTTCACGACTTTGTCAACTTCGTCTTCTATTTGCAACTGCGTCATAAGTGGAACTCATAAAGCAATATTTTCCTTGCAATTTCTCCTGAAACCATCCCAGTTTGTTTCCTTATTCGTCAATCTGGATGGTCGGTTTTTGCTATGCTCCTGCCGATTTTAAAGATCACTGGCGAGTAATCTGAGCAGAGAACATAGGATTCTTTAAAAGTCGTGAGATATTTGGGAACCCATTTTGTAATGAAAAAATCGACCAGGTCAGATATTTTATTTGTATCGGTGGGCCAGTAGGTTGGCTTGCCCGTCGAAAAAAAGTCCAAGCCACGTTTCATACTTGCTTGGTACAATAACCTGCCCTTCGTTGAAATGAATCTTGAACCCCAAAATGTATGCTTTGCGTTAAAATCACCACCGAGAATAAAGTTTGACCCAAGGGAGGGAAATAACAAGATGCTATATTATAGTCTATATGATTTATGTTTAAGGAAACTGAACTTATTCGGATGAATGAATTTCGTGGGACTTTTTCGCCTCTTTTGTATTTCTTTGGCGATTTCGCAACCTCGGTAATTAGATGGGTGATTTCCTATGCAATTGGCACAAACTGCTATGATTTACTTATTTGTTTTGCACACTTTCGAGAAGTGTTTGCCTGCGCATTTTACGCATCGTGGATTATTTTGACAATACGCCCGCGTATAGTTAAAATCTTGACAACGTTTGCATTGGATTATAGTTTGTTTGCCCTTACGCATAGGCTCCATTTTGACTCTGATATTTAAGATAGATTTAATTTTATAAATATCGTCGACTTTCTCGTTTCGATCAAAAATAAACATGAAAATAGGAAGTCCGCGTTTGACTACGGTATCTTTGTCGCTATCCGTTTGTTGCTTTACCTTCTTGATTATGTTCACAGCTTCAGTAATCTTAAAACCTTGTGCTTGAACGACTTCTATTACGTCTTCTTTTTTGCACGATGGGTGAAGTCTATTAACGGTTTTTTAAACTTATTTTCATAAGTATACCATTGAATTTTATCGCTGTTAAGTTTCAGCGACAATGCGCGGTAAGAATCGGTGTTATCGACATTAATTTTCCACACGTTATTACGGAGTGAAATTATATTGAACTTTCCATTTAGTGTTCTTTGGAGAAGGTCCCGTAACTTTGGTACATCTCTTGGTTGTAAAACTTCGGCAGATGAGCCTGCCTAACGTTTTTTGTTAGGGCTTTTCACGAGTACCGAATTGGTTTCGCGAGCAAGTTCTTCTCGTTTTCTTTTCAAAGTAAATCTTCTTCATATTTAAGCTCGTAAAAGAGTCGTTGCATTTCATTGAGTTTATTGTTCGGAGTTCATTGTTCTCCTGGCTCTTCCCAGAATCCGTAGAGGCTACCTTCGAAGAGGGTGGATTTGCCAGTGAAACTGGATTGCCACCTGGGGTATTACTTCCGTTTGTTTTGTCCATTACATTTTTTGTATGCCCACGCACTCGGCATACAGAGGGTGCATTTTAGTCGCCTCTTACAACAGGCATGCCTACCTCGAATAAACGAAAAATGACTTTACAGCAAATAATTTGTGTGTGTGTTTTTTTTTTTTTTTAATTATTATTAAAAGATATTCCAAAGGTTTAAAGGGTCCACCCGTTATCGGATTGCAACGAGTCTTCAAGAACACTATTGAAAGATCAAAGTCGATAAATAAATTAGGAATCCTGAATATGGAAACCATCATCATAATTAAAAACCCCTTCAACTTTTTAACACCCCCAAGATCATCGAAATGTTTCAATCTTATAACGTGTAAAAATGACCGCAATAGTTGGCCTTTGGTGTGATTGACAGAAAGGAAATCGTTAACTTGACCAGGATAGTTAGAGTTTTTATACATTCCTAAAGTTAGTATCGAAAAGTACCTAGAAAATTAACAAAGATCGTCTGAGTCCTGCTTGAGAAGTGATCGGAATGAAGGGACCAAATAAATCTCAACCACCAATCACAAATTCCGGTACAGGAAACCACAGGGACTAAAATCAAATGGCTTTTAAAGAACGTCGCAGACACAGATTAATCTCTTTTTTCTTTCCACCTACAGAGATAGAAAAACAACGGTCAAATATGAAAAAACTAATTTTGTTATTAAAACAAAAATCAAGTCAAAGAAAATTCAAAGTCAAGTTTGAATACTAAATACTGCTGAATAAATTCGGCTTAAAGAAATCGTTTTTACTCAACTAATAGCTTTGAACTCAAACAAAAACTTAAAGAAACAGCTCCAGCTCATACTTAACACTCAATTTCCGGGATGTACCTTCAGTACTATTAAAGTAAGGGAATAAGTAGCAAGGAAATAAAGATCCGGAAGACGAATACAATATTGAACACATATCACCATCAGAAGTGATAACAAAAGAAAAGATAATATCTGCTATTGACTCCTTCTCACCTCCATAAACAAGCTTTAAAAATGTAAAGAACGTATATATTCATAATTAAAAAACATATATGTGTTTTTACAACAAAAGGGTAGTACCAGAATTCAATATGTTATCAATTAAGGAGACTCCAATTATAACTGTCGAGTGCGCTAGACATCTTGAAGAATAGTTAAATAGAAAATTATACTGAAATCTTAATATTAAGGGAAGAACAAAGAAGAACCTTTTAGGCCTACATCTGAATATTTAGAAAAACTTGGTGTTCTAGTCCTAAAACAATCAAGCGGCTCTACACGACGGTAGTAAGATCATTTAACAACCTTAAGACGGTGAATAAGATTCTAAAACTGGTTTGCATTTGCATCACAGGAGCAAGAAATTTTACTGCCATAGCGGGCCTTAAAGCCTTCTTAATCCAAAGTTTTGATATATTTTCAAAGAAGATTCTGTCAAATATAGTCCTCTTTTACTAGGCCAAATTTTCAGATAAAAATCCAGGCTGACGAGACACCTACACATGGTTATATATTTTACACATGTTTACTACGTACCCAAATTTGTAGAACCGTTCATAACTTCTATTTCAATAGAGTAGAATCCAACAATAGCCAACAACTAGCCAATGAAACAATATCCATATCTATTCTGAGATTCTCGAAATAACATATTCAGTTCTATCAGACTTCAGCGTTTCCAAGCCAAAGTTCTTACAATAACAGCAGTGAATGCTCTATCAGCAAGATATTTTCTAATAACAGCCAAACGGCAATAACAGAATTTCCGTAATAAAGGGTGATTCATCGTGAGGTTTGATTTATAGTGTAAAATAAAATACATAAATTTGAAAGTGAACTTAAAATTTTTATTATCGGTTAAAAGAACAATTCACGGCATTCACTTTTCAAAAATGATATTATGTAAACGTTGGCCACGACTATGTCTGCGATGGTCCATTTGAAATGTCCCATTTTGGGCGACACGTTTGAGCATAGCAACTGGTATCTCGCGGATAACAAGAAAAATGTTGGCTTCCAAAACGCCAACCGTAGCTGGATTATTCTTGAAGACCTGGGACTTTACATATCCCTAGAGAAAATAGTCCAAAGGTGTGATATTGCACGATCTAGGCGGCCAATTTACCATAGCAAAACGTGAAATTAAGTGCTCACCAAAATGATTTCTTAACAAGTCCATTGTTTCACGCGCTGTATGGCTCGTAGCGTGGTCTTATTGAAACCAGAGCTCACAGAGACCATGTGCTTGAATTTCGAGAAGCACATAGTCCGTTAACATGGCACGATAACGGTTACCATTGACGGTAACATTCTGATTTGCCTCATTTTTGAAGAAATATGGACCAATGGGCTACTCGTTTGAGCATAGCAACTGGTATCTCGCGGATAACACGAGAAATGTTGGCTTCCAAAGCGTTAATCGTAGCTGGCTTATCCTTGAAGGCCTGAGACTTTACATATCCCCAGAGAAAATAGTCCAAAGGTGTGATATCGCACGATATCACGTGTATGGCTCACAGAGCTCACCGAGACCATGTGCTTGAATTTCAAGAAGCACATAGTCCAATAACGATTACCATTGACGGTAACATTCTGATTTGCCTCATTTTTGAAGAAATATGGACCAATCATTCCACCAGTCCATAAACCACGTTGTTTTTAATGGAGGTAAAGGTAGCTCTTTGTACTCTTCGGGTTACTCATCAGCCCAAATATGACAATTTTATTTATTAACGTATCCATTGAGCCAGAAATAGGCTTTATCACTGAACAAAATTTCACGATAAAACACCGGATTTGCATTGAATTTTTCCAGAGCCCATTCACTGAAAATATGACGAAAATTCAAGTCGCCTTGCTTCAATTCTTGCACAAGTTGAATTTTTTACGCTTTTAGGCCGAGATCCTCTCGTAAAATATGCCAAGCCAAGCTCTTCACTACGTGCTGGATGTGATCTAACCAGTTTCATCCTTTAATGTAAACTGGGACACAAATTTGCGAATGGTATTGGCAATAGTGGTTTCAGTAGGTCGATTATGCGCACCGTAAGTTCTTCGAATCACACGAACAATTTGGAGACGCTGTTGTGGTGTGAGTTTTTCCATGATGACTTGCCAAACGATACTAAACGAAAATGACAAAGCAGTTTATTAGGAGTCATGCGTGATCTGTCAAAAAAAAAAAAAAAAACCCGCCTATTGAAAATCAAACCACACTATGAATCACCCTTATAGAAATAAAATCAAGACTTGTCAGTAGCTGTCACGAAGAGCTACGGATCCTTGGCATGCATATGACAATATAAAACTCTGCTTCTTAATCGTTCAGAGAAAAAGGGATCATCGCTAAAACTAACCCGCAGGGATTCTATAATAGAAGCGCCATCCCTAAATATGCAATTGAGGGCAAACTACTATCAGCTGCACATGAGAAATGGAATGTGCGCGACCTCTGTGGTATACTTGTAACTAGCACAACTGACCTGTGCAGAGAATGTGAAGTCGAAGATTTTTCCCCTGAACTTATATGAACTATCTGGCAAATTGTAATCGCCTGCAGCTTTTTATAGAGGCCTCGGAAATGCTCTATATTCTGGGAGATAAAACTCCTAGGACCTAACTAATTAAAATGACCGGACCTAACCTAACCCATTATATTTCAACAAATCTCATAACAATTGATATATAGGAAAAATTCTTATGTAAAATTATAATAAAAGTGAAATAATAGTACACAAACAACAGCAATAAGTAGTTTGTTATACAAACGAAGGTGTAAAATACACCTTATTTGTTATGTTGTTTGCATAAATGGGTATTCTAGAAATAAAACCAACGTCTTCGGCGTCTACAAATTTTTTGACGTAAAAACTCGCCAAAGTCACGGACGAAATTTCCTCAGCTTACTCCATTAATCATGGTTACGAACTTGGAACAATATCGCCTATCTACGAGTACTAGTAGACAGTAGGGTCTCTGAATTTAAGCTTGTCTGCATGTGAAAATAAAATGTAACACAATTTAAAAGTTGCGAAAAGATCAAGTAAAGTTGAAATTTATTCCTCGTCGTTTGCTAAGCATAACAACAATATCACTCATTGAACTCTTATTTTATGATTTAGGTTTGAGTTTTGCATGCGAGTATCTTACGGATTACAAAACCCAGTCGCGCTACTCTGAATATATATACTATATATATATATATATATATATATATATTTTTCCCGTTTCTTCTCCTCGCCTAAGTGTTGCTCTTGTTTCGCAAGATTACTGTTCGAAGTATGTTTTTGAATTTAATTGCAAATTTTTGTTTTAGTACACAACATTGCTATCGTCTTTTGGAGGGAGTTGGCAGACGTCGAAAAGGCAGACGAAGAATGAGTACAAGTAATTAATGCCGCATACAGCTACTGTACTCATATTAGTACAAGTCAATTGTTGCTGCTGTTGGATATCTTGCCGGTTGTTGTTTTGATTTGAAACACCTCAATTAATTAATTTAGTCAAAGAAATCCATGGCACGGTGAATAAAGCAGTTGGCGCAAGCTTTGGTGTAGAAATATCCGAGTGCAGCAGCTGATTGTTTAATGTTCCTGCTGTTGTAGGCCGATTGTAATTAATGCTATCAATTAATTAAATCCAATTGAACATGCACGCCATAGAACATGTAAGGTAATTAACTATAGAAATGAAAGTTTTGTTTGCATTGAGGAATCGCTACATGTTGGGAATTAATTTGTTAGATGTTTTACACACACAAATAAATATATCCTATTATGCACGATTGTTTCCTGCTGGATGTAATAACAAAGCAAGCAATAAGCTAAATGAGTAGGGCTTTAACCTATTAATCTTTTATTTCAAATTTTAGCTTTGAACTTTGTTTATTAGACGTAAATGTACGTTCATAGTAAAAATTATGCAAGGTGGTTCGCTCAATTGTGAATAGTTGTTCTAGTTTCTCGAAATTTTCTGTGAGTAATTGTTAACATTCTTTGATTATGGATACGTTGTATATGAAATCTTCGTTGATACACTGCTCGCGCCACTTCAGCAGTGCCATTATCCATAGACAATATAGATGTCTTTGTATTCTTCACTTGAATACTCTGCCATTTAAAAACATTTATAACATTTCAACTACCTATATAACCTGATGCTACCGAGATTCAATGAACAAATAATAACGATAAACGAAAGTGCAGTTATTTTAGATTATTTTTTTAATCATAATTAAAAATAATTAATTTGTTTAACCTTATTCCAAGAAAACTGTAAGCCTCAATTGAATTTGTAAATAAAATTATGGCTCACCAAATAATAAAAAAGAAAAAAAATTATGAGCACACTTTTCTGAGTTAAATATGATTTTCCCACAAATTTAAACAATTAAAAAACGTTATGTTTGAAGATCAGTATCTCGAAAATGAAAACATGGATAGTAATAGTATCTAATATGAAACTATGATGATAATATGATAATATGAGTCTAGCTTTGTTGCTCACAATTTAATACACTAGAAGATATAACTAAACAATTGAAGGAAGTTTTGAAAAAGTGAGTGTTGAAGAAAAACTTCCTCTCCCATACGATTTTTTTTCATAACATGAAGCAATGAATTAGATCCCAAAATGTCTGTATCCCAAACAAGACCAACCTGTATATAAGATCCCACAGTCTGGCACGAAAAAGATAAGAAAAAAATTGAGATCCAGTTAATAGTCTCGAATAGTAACTGATTCACTGTTAACGATCCTGAGAAACGAAAAAAGGACAATGACCTTCGTATCTACACGTGGAATGTTCGGACACTTAACAAGCCACGTGCAGCTGAACAATAAGTAGAGGCCCTTGACAGTTATCAAGAAGATATCACCGCCATCCAAGAAGGGCGATGGGTTGGTTCTACCAAAAGGAGAATGTATGTTGATTGATAATAATAGCTTCCACGACACCACTTCTGACACTGGACTAAATTAAGCTTATTGAATTTGCGGCGGGATGAAATATCACTATAATAAACACTCGGTTTGCTCATCTCAATATTCACAAGGTAACATGGTGGTCTCAGAATTACAAAACTCTAAATCAGATTGATCATTTTGCGATCGGCATCAGTATTCTGGACGTCGGATCACTACCTTATTATAGCCAAGGTGAGAATGCGGATTTCTTAAACATCATAACAAAGAAGAACTATTGTGAGAAAATATTAAAAGCTAGCTTTTTTATTAGCGAAATGAATTTTCATGTAAATACATCTCTATTCCATTCATTTAATTTATTTACATACATACATATATTAATAAGCCATGTTTAAATTTATTTTTTAACTAAATAATTGTGTTTATTAAGAGTAGCGTTGAAATATCAATTGACCAAAGCGATGTGCATTATTCTATCGGTTTTTATTCAATAGTTAGTACAATATAAGTTATAACAGGTTACACAGAGAACTCAATTCCCTCTTTTGAATAATTTAAAGCAACATCACACTTAAATTACTTTCAAATTATATTCCTAATAATAATTCCTATTAATATTGGGTATATATTTTAATTCGTGCGGTTTTTTTTTCAAAATTTTAACGTTTATTTAAGAAAAATATGTACAATAGTATTATTCAAAGTATTGCCCATCTGAAGCTATAACTTTTTCTCAACTTTCTGGCAATTTGTGGATCCGATCCCAAAAGAACTGCGCCGGCTTGGCAGATAAGAATGAATTAAGTAAATTTTTGATATTCTGCTCTGATGTGAATCGTATTTCAGTGAGGGCGTTCTGCATCGACCGGAACAAATGGTAGTCAGAAGGGGCAAGGTCTAGGCTATAAGCGGGTGGGGTAAGACTTCCCATCCATTGTTTTCCAAATAGTTCTTAACCGGAATAGCAACGTGGGGCCGAGCGTTGTCATGATGGAAAATTATTGCCTCGTGTCTGGTCGCATATTCCGGGCTACTGCTCTCTCCAAATGGATTAATTGATAGTTTCACCCAGTTTTAGCAGTTCATAATACAACAAACTCATCTGATCCCACCAAATACAGAGCATTATCTTCGTGCCATGGATATTTGGCTTTGCCGTTGATTTGGCTGGTTGGCCGGGTTTCACATATGATTTTTGCGCTTGGGGTTGTCGTAATGGATCCATTTTTCATTACCAGTAACAATCCGATGCAAAAATGACTTCCTTTTGTAACGTTCCAGCAGCATTTCGGAAATGCGAAACCACTCTCTCTCGGCTTGAGTTCATGTGGAACCTAATTTCCTTGCTTTTAAATATTAAATGCTATTAAATATCCAGCTGCTTTTAAACATTTTGTAATAGCTGCTTGAGTGACACCCAAAGATTCTGCGAGCTCTTCTTGTATTTGGCAACAATCTTTATAGAGTAATGCTTCCAGTTTTTCATCTTCAAACTTTTTTGGCTGCCCAGGACTTTCATCGTCTTCCAAGCCAAAATCACCACTTTTAAATCGTGCAAACCACGTTTGGCACGTTCGCTCAGCTAACGCATATTCACCATAAACTTCCACCAAAATACGATGACTTTCGGCAGCAGTTTTCTTCATACTAAAGTAATGAAGAACTCCCCGCAAAAACACTTTTTCAGGCACAAAGTTCGACATATTTGAGTGAAAAAAAATTATTGTTGTTTACGCTTCAAATGAATGATATATACTGAAATGACGTACAATGACAGTAGCTTTTCAACGCATATTCCAATGGAATAATAACAATGGAATAATAGAAGTTACGCCATCTCTTAGCAAACCGCTAAGTTATAGACCCAATAATAAAGTCAATTATGTAAACAAAGAAGGTTTTTTAGATACTTTCTTCAACTATGGTCTTATTTTGGTCCACTCATTTAATCATTGTTTCTATTTTTAATAAATACTGTCCTTGATATTCCGTACAATAAAGAAATGCTTTCTAATGTCTGATGGAATGAATATATTCTGGAAGGCACCGTTGAAATTTTCTGATTGTATTCATAACACACAATTTATATATAAAATGATACACGCGAAATAAGATCGTCAGCTGGGAATTATAAGTGTCAATCGGGCATAGAATTTGGGCGTTAAATTACTGATTGTGTATAATGAATATATGAGTCGCGTTATTTCTTTATTGTATAGATAGTTGTTACATTGGTCATCACTTTTTGAGCGTTTAATGACTACTGCCGCATCATCGTTCACACCGCTGTAAATGGAAATGATGAAGCGGTATTGCCTGATTATGTCACACAACTTAATAACATATTACATACATAAATAGATATCTAAATTACTTTTACACGCATTTTATATATATTTTTTTTTTTAATAAATATTTAGGTATATAATGTTGTTAAAGCTTATTTACAATTACAATAACATCTTGAGTTTGTGTTATATGGTATATTTACACTTATTTCAATTCAAATGCATTACCGGATTGCCGTAACGCTTCGGCGCTGTGACTACTCTACCTGATCTAGTTATAATGTTAAGCTGATCATCGATGTTAATTTCGCAGCTATCGATAATGACGTCGTCCGAATTTCTATGCGCACTATTATCTTCATCGTTTACTACATTTCTTGGTGAACTATTAAGAAACTTCCTTTCTCTCGTTATCTTTTACAATGTAAGATATATTATTAAAAAAAAATTACAACTGTATCATACGACCAATCTTTTTCTGTTTTCCAAAACATTATATTATCGCTCGATTTCCTTCGTGCTGACATCGTGTGGCCTTAAATTGCTTGTGGTCGTAGGTATTTTTGTTTTGACCTTCCGTTCCATAAAGATTTGAGCAGGTGACAACAACATATTTGCTAACGATGTAGCGTTATACTCTAAAATACGATACCTAAATTGTTTTTCACGCCCCTTATCATAACATTTTCTTAATATTCGCTTTTCTTTCGCCATACCATTCTGATTGTTATCTGATCGAATCCAAGAGGAAAACCAAACTTTGTAAAGAATCGGTTTATGAATATGCTAATTATGTGACATATCCATTATTCTTTGAGCTGTTCAATACATATGCGTCAATTAGTGCCAAATATAGATCCCCGGTATGCTCAAAAATATTTGTAAGGCCTTAAGTAAAAAAAATTCCACGAGTTTTAACAAGATACATTCTTTGCTCTCGACCTCGACGACTCGACTTCTAGCGAAAGACAAAAATCTCAAACCAACAAAACTCGTTTCCTTTAGTGGACTGTACTAGATTAAAGAAAGTAGGTAGAGAATTTAACTTTAAGGATCTGATGACATTGCATATTCGATTTGAGATTGGACATACCGCCGGCTCTGAAAGATCACCGATGTTTTAAGATTCAAATGGAAGTGGCGCCACCTTGTGTATTGCTCTGGAAATGACACAACGTTCTTGGTTTTGATGTTTATAACCTAAACATGACCATCCTTTCCAGCGATGACTTCCACAATGCGCCCAAGAAGCCATTGCCGTCGGAAACAAGTACCATCGTACCCAACCTCATATCATATCATTTGTGCCGATGTTGCAATTGCGGGATGTACTCGCGATACCATCGCTTACTTAGCACAAAGTTGCTACCAGCGTGATAAACGGGAAACATTGGTAACGTCAGATTCCACAAATGAGTTAAGAGCACTACCAACAATAAAGTGCCCTGGTGTGAATACTTCCTCGTCACTCAAATCTGCTGTTAGTGGTGTAAGAGGCCTCGAATTAAGTATGGCCCCGATTTCTGCTGCTACCGTAGAAAGCTCCTCAAAGCTCAATGTGACGAGGTCACACGTTCTTATCAGAAAACTCGATGTTGTCTTCTGCGCAGATCCTAGAAATCAAGGACTGAGTGTGGTCATTATAAAACTGCCTCCGTAGCTCTGCCAATTCATTCCTAGATCCTGCAAAGTTGGTGGTATTGTCGCAGTAGAAGTGACGACAATCTTTTTAAAGCAACCAGGAATTTTTTCGACGACAGGTCAGACACTATTTCCGAATGGACCGTTTTAGTTACAAAGCAGTCGAATACTGCCATATACGACTTGGTTGTACGATGTCTTCACATCTTCGATATGAAATGGAACGAAAAAATTAACATCAGACCTTAAAAATGAAGCTGGCAGGTCACCCAAGACCTGCTCTCGCAATCTCGGCCGCATTCGAAAACATCGTTAGCAGTTGTGGACCACATTCGTCGTCATCGTCGTGAAATGGACACCGAAGCTTGAGCTCCCGGCTGGCAATTGTTTCGATGCAAATGAGTTAAATAGCTTTTAACGAAGAGATGCGATTCAGGCAGCAACATAGGATGTTAAGCATCGAATGGCAACTCTGCATTTGTAAGACAACCTCCTACTCGCATCAAGAAAGGCACCACCGACTCAGTTTGTAAAAACGGATTCAGTTTTTTAATCCGACTTTTTGAACTAATGACACTATTTTCAGATCATAAACTCGTTAATTCATCTGGGAAGCAGCTGTGCTGGACGCAGAATATAATCCACAATACGGAAGCTTCGTACTTCTCGACTGAAAATTCACCTACCAACAAATTCTCATTGCAACACTTTTTCAAAAATGTTTTTTTGAAATTCTGTAAAAGTCTATTGCAGTAGGCGAACACTCTGAAAGTTTTTTTGTAGTCGTTTATAAATTTAGAAGTTTCAATAAAATCAAAGGATTGGATCCATTAACCTTATATGTCTCTCCAAGTAATACTGCTTCTGTTTTCCGCCGTTCCGGAACGTCTTCTCCGTTACGTTTTATATTAACAGGCCAAGTTGTCGAACAGCTGTAAAAAAATTCGGGACCTGTGGACCAGCAGGATTGTATTAAATAAGCTATTTTCCTCCTCCGCGTTGCAACTGCACAGTCAACTCTTGGATGAAGGATACCGGATTGGTGACGAATGTGTTCAAGGACGATGGATAGTCAGCAAGCCAGTCTAAGACAACCTCAGAATCTGTCCACAAAATAACTTGATCGAACCTATTTCCAAACGCATCTAAAATACGATGAAGCAATTTTGAAAGAAGTAAGGCCGCGCACAATTCTAACCTTCGCAAGCTCTGAGTGGAGATAGGCGCAACCTTCAATTTCGCGCTTAGCAGATGAATAGAGATGTTTCCAAGCGAGTCCTCTACACAAACATAAAAGCGGCCTCTGTCATGTACTTAGGTTGGCTATCCCTGCCTTTTATGCATAAGTATAAACATTTATTTGAATATGTTAAGGCATTACACGTTCATCCTAATAAAACTTATGCATAAAAGGCAGGGATAGCCAACCTAAGTACATGACATCTCCTTCTTTTTTGATTTAAAAATAAACTTCATAGGATTGTATTAAATGATATAAAAGAATCAAAGGAAAATGTTTAAATTTAATATAATAGCAAAATAAAAGCTAATTACGATCAGTAATGTTATTGTTAAATAATTCATGAAATCAATAGATAAATGAATATGAAAAATGAGATACATAAGTAAATATTGTAAAATGATTTCGTTAGTCAAGCTATGAAGCGATCAGGTTATTTGAGGACACGTCCCTATCTTGTTGTCTTGGCAATGCAGTTTTTTAAATGAGTTGGATTGTGTTGATGTCGTTGGATCTGGACTGTTTGTTGTTTTACTGTAGTCGGCATTGGCTGGTGGTATATTTGGTGTTACTGATTTTTCGGCCGTGATGATCGCTTTTAAAAGCTGGATATGGATGATGTTTCGCCTATGAGTCTTAAATCGTCAGTGCGTATTGCCAGTGATCTTGAAGCATATTTGTGTAGTTCTTCGACCACTTCAGTAATCCAGATAGTTTGGACTTGATTTTTGGTGTTGTATGTCCCAATCTTTCGCAAATGCAGCGAATTCTTTTGATGCAAATTGTGAGCCGTTGTCTGATTCCAAAACTGATGGAATGCCATCTTTGTAGTCGAAGATTCCGGAGAATCTGTCTGCAAATGCTTTAAGCGAAGCATCCGAGAATCCATTTAATACGCAACGAACGCAATCTGTTGAAAATATATATCGTGTAATACGCACTTTTGTAAGTTCGCCGAGTTTTGAACGATAACTGATCCATTCTTCTTACATATCTTCATCAATTTCCTCATCCCAGCCAACCTTCGCTTTTTAAAGGCGTTGAAGAGATATTTTCCCTATGACTATAATTGGATTTACCAGCCCCAAAGATTCGAACAACCGGGCAACATCCGTAAAAATGTCCCTTTGTTGATGACATTGGCACCAACCCCTTCCAATGGGTTGATGAATTGAAACCCATTCTGGATAGGCTCCCACATTATTTCAAGCGCCTTGATGACATCGCTATCCTTCTAACGCAAAGCTTTCTCGCGATCTGAGGCTGGTATGGTATCCATTACCCTAGCTCTAGTCCCGCTATAATGAGAATGAGTTCAATCTCGACACGAGTCCGTTCAGCTTATTCCAATGTATCATCACCAGAGATCAGATCGTCGATTAAAAACCAGATGAGCATATCGATACGTTGAGCCCTGTTGAAGCTAGGATCTGCGAGTACAACTTCCGCAGGAATGCGCCAATCCTGGATATCAATATAAATATCAGGTTGATTTAATGTTATAGATGACAAAATGCAAAAGTTCAGGCTCATCTCAAAGTTATTTAGCTTTGATTTAACCGAAGTTGATGTTTGTTGACCGTCGCGAAGATGTATGGTTCCGATACAACTTAATCTCCTTTGAAACTTCTGCACTTTAGCCAAATTTTCCGAAAGTAAATTTAGCTGCGAACCTGAGTTTAAGACTACCCTAGTAGGAATGTACTCACCGCTCGCTCCTTTCACATTTACCAACGCAGTTACTAAGTACACATGACTTGCAGTGCATTGCTGTACGTTGATACAGTGCGATGTTGAACCGGCTGATGCATTGCCATCGGAATCACTTTTCGTCATTAAAGTTGAAGGTTGGGCCTGGAACCGATGAAGTATTTGATGACGTGGCAGGCTACATATTGTACACTTCGATGAAGAGCATTCCTTTACGATGTGCCCAGATTGCAAGCAATTTTTGCACAGACGCAGACGCTTGACTTGCCCGAAATTGATTGTATACGGACAGGCTGATTAACTTCTTACACTCTGCTATTGCATGATGGGACATATGGCAGAATGTGCATTCAAGATCGACCAGATTTAATGTGTTGACGTGGCGGTTCTTATTATTTTCTTCATTAGAAGATGAGAACGCTCTTGACGATGATGTTGACTTGGCCTGAAGCTCTCTTTTATCGAGATTTTGGCTCCATCTGTTGAGAAACAATGAATGAAAGAGTCAATGAATTAATAGTGAGTTGAAAATATCTGCATATGTTCCTAAACTCTTCAACGCACCAATATGCCCTTCAACTGCTTCAACAAAACGAAATTGAGTGACAGTGATGGCGCGTGATAACTGCAACGACGTTGTGCAAACGAGATGTTAAATCGCTTCAAATTGTTGGAATCTTTTCGAACGAAATTAGAAGAATTGTTTACACGCGGTTATGTCTACGATTTTCAGGAATATGGATATATATATAAAATTTCAAATGACATAATAAACTCTTCAAATTTCTATGTATATAAAGGCAGAGACGAGGCACACATCCGAAATAACGATAATGTTCTAAATGACCCGATAAATTATGCTAGTTTCTGTGTATATAAGGGCAACAACGATGCACATATTTGAGTTAACTATAATGTTCACAAATTTACAAACTTTTGCTAAAAAATCCGGCTCGAGGATTAATGTTAGGCCGAAAGTAATACAAATCCACGATTTAGTTTTTTTTTTCCTTTCGACCTCTACGGTTCGACTTCTAACGAAAGACAAAAAACTCAAACCAACAAAACTCGTTTCCTTTAGTTGAATGTACTAGATTAAAGAAAGTACATAGATAGCGAAATTGATTTTAAGGATGTGATTACATTGCATATTTGATTTGAGATTGAACAATATCTACAGTAATTTTTCCCATGCAAACTCAGGTGATTCATGCTGTTTTAATGGTTCTTTTGCATTGTTATACCGGTGCTTTTTACATATTCGGAATCGTTGAAATCTTTGCTCTATTTTTTTGACATACCTGGCCAATAAAATAATTTCCTTGCACGCAATCGAGTTTTTTCAACACCCAAGTGAGGAGTATGCAACATATCAATATTCTCAATATTTCGGGCTCAATCAACTTGTCACCGAAGAACAGAATCTCACCATTGACACTAATTTCAATCTTAATTTTTAAAATTGCTTGCATTCTGAACTCAATATCTTGTAATTTGGTCATTCACCAGCATGAAACTTCAAAATCTGTCCTAAACATCATTGAGAGTAGCCTCCTGATAATTAAGTTTGTTTCTTTCGGACATACAGATTCGGTTAACAAGACTATAGACGACACAATTTATTTCAGACTTCTCTACATCCAACGCACTTACATAGGCCTTTGATATAAAGCCGGCCAACGATAATTGCTTTCCGGGCACATATTTTAATTTAAGACCTGGGCGCTTAACCAGAAACGTAAACATTCATTGGAGCCCGACTACTGTTGTTTAAATCTCCCTTCATCAATGCTTCGAGTGGTTTGTGTCACTATGAACTTCAACATCCCGACCATGAATATAAAAATGAAATTTTAATGCAACCATATGCAACCACAATGGCGAGTAACTCCTTTTTAAATTGAGCCCATCTTTGTTCACTCACGATAGGCTTCTTGAAGGGAACGCTATTGGTTAACCTATTTGTAGAACAACGCAACCTACACATGCAAGCCTGAATTACCATACTAGAGGTTACTTGGTGTCAAACATGCGTGAAACCGGTACTTTACATATTATATTTTTTATATTTTCAAGCTTGGGGGGTGGCCGTGGTGTAGTGGTATATGCATAGACTCCTCAAGCAGAGGGTCGCGGGTTCGAATCCCGTGCGAGGCAATTGTCTGAAAAAGTCTTTTTCGATCGTGATCTTCGTTATCTACGCTAAAATAAACAAATCACCAAACTATATTAGATCTCAACACCTGATATATCTCCAAATAATTAAATCATTTTTCTCATGAATAACTCAGGCACACTATTTATACCACCCGATGCCAACAAAATCGACCAAAAGGAGTGATAAAAGTCGTCAAATCTGAGCTCACATCATGCAATTCCAACTGCCAGAATTCATTTTTGAGATTCATCACGATGAAAAATGATTTATTTGCAAGTCGACTAGTAATGGATTCAGCTGTCGGAATTGAAAAATGCTTCATTCCATGCATCCGTTCAACGGTTTTATATCCAAGCATAGGGTGCTCTACTCGACTAATAACACCGTCATCAACTATAGCCTTCAACTGGGCCTTAAGCCTATCGTGCAAGCTACTTTCTTTTTGTTCGCGAGTGCTGGTTTAGAACCGTCTTTTAGTTGGATGTTGCATTTACCAGGGATGCCACAATGTCCATCAAAAATATCATCAAACTAACTACAAAAATTCTCTTTAGAATAAGGCACTCTACTATCTTTGATAACGTGAATCCGCCTTATAAGGGCTAGAGTTTCACAATCAACACGACCCAAAATGAGTTGAAATTTACTATCAACTATTTCGAAGTCAATTGGCACCGTTCCTTTTTCTAAATTCACAGCGCACGGCAATGTTATTTTTCTAAAAGAACTGATTTTATTATTACATATCATATGCAAATAACTTTTAGATTTTATTTTTCTAATGAATCCAGATATCTCTTTTTTTATATATCTCCAACCAAAAATATCTCAAATTTTTGCTTCCACTTCGGCTAATTTGGCTCATCAAAGTTCATTTCACTTGGCCCTTTTAAACCTTATTCGACCTTTTGCACTACAATCTTAATGTTTCACTTATTTATTTATTTTTTAAATCCTTTATTATTACTATTGTTAAATTATTTTTTTACACTCCTGAATGTATGAGCCGTGTTATTATCATTTCTTTCCTGTATAGATAGTTGTTACATTGGTATTCAATTTTTAAGTGTTCTGTGCCTACTGCCGCATCATCGCCCATACCGCTGTAAATGCAAATGATGAAGCGATATTACCTGACTATGTCACATACCTTAATTACACATATATACATAGATAGCTGAACTACTTTAACACTTTCATGGTCTTCCCCTATTATATGCTCAGCTAACTATCAATTTTATTAAACACAGTGTCTAAACTATTAAATGTAAAAATGTTACCCAATATAAAATCAATTTTCCTAAGATTGGTGCAAAAATAAAATTTTACTCGTATCTATGCAAATTCTTTTATTGACATCCTAGTTGGCATTAACACAAGAGCTGATATAATGGCAGACATTGATAGACTTGGTTTCCATTATAACGACTTTTGCAGGAAAAGAAAAGAAGAAGAGAATCTCTATAGGCACTATTCATCTAAAGCTCATTTTGGTGATTTTATGTTCAATAAACTTACCATAGAGAACTATCAAAGAAAAACAAAGTTTGGTAATTTTCTCTGCTGAACATCAAATATTTCTTCACATTGAGTACATTGAGTTTCTATGGCACCACAGTGCGTTTAACCTAACCTAAATTATGTATATATTTCGTATTTATTCCATTTCTATATATGTACAATGTACATATTACAATTTTAAAGTTACATTTATTAAAATTAAATTACAATTCATACAAAAGTTACTTTAGATGAATATAAGAAATATAATAGGTATCATTTTGTAATATCTATAAAATCAATCACCAATGCAATAAAAAATTTAAAGAAAAATAAAAAAATACAATGCTAAGTACAATCATAATAATAGCACAATATAGAGGTTTTGACTGTACCCGTAAAATTATCTATACTAGAGAGAAATTATTTTACTTCAATGAAAAATAAGGCAAGTTTTATTCTGAATCTAATTTTGATTAACAGCTTATTAAAAATACTGGGTACTGCCGCAGTATAGAAAAATTTCAAACAATGGGTTTTTTTTGGAAATTAGAAAGCTAACTAATAGTATGTCATTTATCCTAAGGCTATATGCATTTGAGTTTCTTAAAATCACACTATGCTCGCTTCGCATGAAAAAAATTCTAGGAACCTTATAGATATAAAAATGTTTTATTAAAAGTACACGTAGGCTATAAAACAGTGGCCAACTTTTAGTTAGACGGTTCCCTTTACAAATAATTCTTATTACGTATTTTTGGGCAGTAAATAATATTTTAATTGTACTATTAAATGTTCCACCGCAACTTATAATACCGTATTGATGTTTGAAGTCATCATAATAAATCATTCATAAAATTTTTTTTAATAGATACTTTTTGCGAGTGATAAATAGCATAAGTATTTTTAATTCTTTAACGTGTGGTTTCCAAGACCTATTCTTATCTATATTTAAAACTCTCAATATCTTATACTTTAAAATAATCTGAACCGCACTCTAAACCTTCTTGATAGTAATTTTTCCACAATCAAGTGGACAGAGACCTATGAAGCTACTCGTACATATCATACGTTTTGTTTTACTGCTTACAAATAATCCATCTTTTTAAAATCACTACCGCAGAATGTTTAAATCAGCTCGTAGTTGAATGTAATGTAATCTAACTACTAGCATCTCTTAATGGCATATCATCATCGAATGCTGTAATATGGCTACTGAATCGTTGGTAAAACAATGAGTTAACATATATTAAAAATAATATTGGTCTCAATGCTGAACCTTGTGGTAGTCATTGTCATTTGCAACTGATTGCTGAATATTCCTTCATGTTCTACCATACCGGTGCCTTATTTTCGATAGATACGACGTGAACTATTTATGAACTACACCTCTAAAATTTATCCATATGGTTGACCATATCAAATATATTTGTCATATCGTTAGTACTAAACTAGAGATATTTTTATTGAAGCTTTCGTTAATTTTACTGTAAAATATTAAGCTGTCACGAGACTGAGACAATACGAATATAATAAAAAAGAGAAAAACTGATTGTTAGAAAGGAAACTCTTCGGAGAAAATAACTCTTATAACTCTTAAACACTTTTGTATTGTATTTAAACAATTAGCAACTTGAATAATTGATAATTGATAATGTGCATAGTAAAAATTAATGCACATAGGGATTTTGGACTGTCTTTTGATATGATATGATATGTCTTTTGTGTTCTTAAAGCACAAACGCTGCATACGGGACATGTAAACAGCCCTCATCGCATGTTAATTGGGAAAAATATTCAAGAAAATGGTATTCCAGAGATTTGGTTATGACAAGCCTAGAAAAGTACTAAGCTGTTGACCGAAAATCAAAGATTGCGCTCTATGCAGCCCTAACTATCCCAAATTGTACGCAGGAAACTAGAGTAGATACTGTGCCATTTACAAAAATGGAAACAATTTTCGGATGGTCGATGTTTATTGCTAAATGCAGTCTGATTTTGGTGCAAATGAAAATGAACCACCACCTTTCTTGAAAAGTAACACTGAGAATTGTTAAGGAATGAATCGTTTTTTTTTTTTTTTGATTGATCGATTGATTGATTGACCCAAATTAGATCGATTTAGTAAGGTCTTAGGCAAATTGTATGGATCTTTTAACTTAGACCCCAATCGTACTCCGAGTGGATTGTTAACCTACAAGGTCTTGCTAGAAATTATCAATTCGCATATATTACAGAGCAATGTAAAAAAGAATGTATCGACGAGATGATCAGACTCCATAATTCTCCATACGCCGCACGCAGCTCTACAAAAATCCACCCCTACTTTGGATGAAGTATAATAAAATCAACGCATAATTCCAATCAGTTGATAAAAAGCGAAATTATTGAGCCAATAATTGAAATTAATCAATTTTTGACTTCATCAAATTATAGTAGAACGCAAATTTGAACAAAGAGGCAGCGAAGAAAAATGCAAAGTAGTAGAAGGCTCCGACAACAGCAACAACAGCAGCATAAAAGTAAATATAAAAACTAATGTTTGTTCGTATTTTATGCCTTAGCGTATCATTTGTCCGATTGAGTTGGAACTTTGGAGGGCTTTTCTGCGCACACCCGCGAAGGGTACTGACTTAGATTGGACCCGGTAGATAGCGTAATCCAGAATGTATGAATACTCCATCATGAGAAAAAAATTTATGTATGAATGGACTCGTAATGTAGCGCTGGAGAAAAGTTATTTAGAATAAACCATATACATAGGTATGTAAAATATAATATATTTACGGTGCGATCTAAATCAAACTCAGAATATATGGTATGTACATATCTTTGCTCATGTTCGCTCAATATTTTTGTATGCTTCACCCTGGTAGATGGCGTTGTAGTTAAATTATAAACAAATTGACCGTTCGCCTGAAACAGACGAAAAACGGGAAGCAAGATTGGAAACTTTACTTATTTGTGTACCTACACTGAAAAAGCAAAACAAAAATGTTATTTAAGATTTTTATTTAGCTTTCCTTTTAGAAATGATAAAATGGTCAGGTATACTTGAAACCTGAACAAAGCCCGGTGTGCTTCAGCTAGTAATTCATTAAAATTGTGTTTATCACTCCAAACCGAATGTTATGTGCCATTTGCCGTAAATGCGAAAAAAGTCACATAGCTCCAGTGTTATTTGTTAGACAGCAATCGTACTATATTTTATCTCCTCAATATCATCGAAATGGACCCGTTATAATGATCATGTGGACACTTTTTTCGAAAATATCATATTAATATTTGAGGACAAATTATTTTTGGCATTGACAATAAGTAGTAAGTATATGAAATTCTTATTGGATACGAGTGCATGTAAATCGATGATAGTTTTGCCAGGGTACAATTGGTGAAATTAATGTTAATATAACTTTTAATGACTTTTCCAAGAAGTTGCCATTGCTTATCTATACTTAATACAGATCACGGTGATAATATTTCCGGTATGAATTGGGCTAAAGCGTTTGGTTTTCATGTTAGCTTTGATAATGCTTTAGACACAAGTGTGTTCAAGAATGTGTCAGAAAGTGATATAGTACTAAATACCCTGAACTAATTAGTTCATAGCTTGGACACTGCACAGCTTCAAGCGTTTAAATCCGAAACGAAATACTTAAAGGAAGAGGGCATTTGGAAGCACATTAGACTTAGCGAATTGGCTCCACCAAATGTAGTAGTACCAAAGCAGAACCAATAGCTGCGTATTTGTGATTTTTTTTATGAATAGCGCGCGCTCAATGGTAAAAAAAGCAATTTATGATTTTGTACCTATGTTTCTAATAACAGTTGACAATAAGAGTGGTTTTCCAATAATAAATAATTTCCCAATATTTTTTTAAAATTGCACAGCAATAATATTTTTAAAATTTGCTGGATTATTTGACTACTTGTCAAAATCCTCATTTTCTTACCTTCTTCCTTAAAAGTTACTAGAAATAATTAGGTTAGGGGTATGAAAAATTTACTAAGCAAAATTTGGTGTAAAAGATTAGAAAAAAAATTAATTTAACAGTTTAATTTTTTACGCCAAGGTTACAGTTGCCTAGAAATGTATATTGAAATGTCTGCATTTACAAACCAAAAGTACGCAGACATTATTTACGTTTATGGGCTGTGCAATGAAAGTTCAACTAGAGTGCGACAAACATACCATGGCATTTATCCTAACCTACTTCCAAGTGATTTTAAAAAGAGACTTGAATTTTCTAACTGGCTGCCGAAGCATGGCTTATATAAAAACGAGATTATAAGCAGAATTCTTAAGAAGGACGAATCTCAATTAACAAGAGATGGAATCACAAATTTTCATAATCTTAATACATGTCCTGCGGCCAATCCACATACAAGGATACATAAAACATTTGAACACAAACTCAGCATGAATATGTGAGCTAGTGTATTGGAAACAAGTCAATCGGCCCCTTCAAACTGCCACATAGACTGAATTCTACAAACTATATGAAGTTTTTGTTAAATGATTTACCAAAAATATTCTAAGGCATTCTACGGCTTCAACTAGCTCAATCATATTTCCAATAGGACGGTGCTCCAGCCCACTGTGCTCGTGAGGTTAATAATTACTAGATGAAGAGTACGGTAACCGTTGGTGTACCAAGCATGCTCTTTGAAAACCTGTTATAAATGTTTTAATGCACACATTAAATAAAAATTATCTAAAACCACATAAAATCATTTTTTATTCATAGTCTTTGGAGCTTACCAAAAGAAACGCTTTTTTGGGCTAAATTTCATCTACTGCAAGCTTACCCAAGTATCATAAAATCTATGGGTTTTTCTGCAAACAAGATGACAATAGTTTTTTTAATTATTATTACGTTCACTAGACAAAAAATAGTAAAATGTTATGGTAATAAGACATTTTCTCCAGAAAAGTGACCTCAATGTCAAAAATTAGCATGGGCAAAAAATGGAGCAGGTTTAGAAATTGGATATCTAAGGACTCAAATAAGATATCGACTTCGTTTAAACGTAGTTATAAGGGCTAATATTTCTTCTAAAAACAAACCATTAGGCCTAACAGACCAATTTTCGTCAACATGGATCAGAATAAGCCGAAGTAAGCCTTTTCTTAAGTCCGCGATGAATGATGTCAACATTCAAGATAGACCATTACTGTAGAAGGTTTTTCTAAGAATATACCCAAGAATCATTTTCAAATTATCCTTGACGAATTAGGGGACACCCTGTATATATAGCATCAAGTTTACATTTAAGTAATGATGACGCAGTGGGTTGCAACTAACAAAATCAACTAAACAACATCATTGAGGTGTAGGGAATGTGTATATACAGAGAAGTCGGTTCAAGCTCAGATTTTTCCTAAGTAATAGCCACCAAAATAAGAAAATCTATAATTTTTGTTTTTTCAAGACTACCATGAAAATAATACTGTTCAATATTTTACTAAATTTATTGCCGATAAATCGTTCAATACTATGTATACTTTTATGCTTGAACCTTTTCTGGATTGTGTTTATAGCGTACACCAAAAGGCCAATGGCACCAAATCGGCCGAGCCAAATGGCATCGTCAAAACTGCTGAGCAACCAGCAGATGATGAGAACTTTATAAGGTAACATTACATGATATCTTGAAAATGATATTAGAATACACTCCCTCTATTTTTAGAAGCACGGTTCTATTAAAATATTTTAACTCTTATAAAAGCTTTCACGTTTCTTATTTAAATATTTACAACTACAAATTACAAAGTGCGTGGCAACTAAGCATCAATTACGACAATGTCTTTTAATAGTCTCATAAGAATCACCTCGTTGGAATAGTTAAGTGACTCTAATGATAACTAAGAACAGTACTCTACAGACTATTTCCCATGCTTAAAGTAAACTAGCAATATCCTGAAATGAAAATTGCTTGGTGATTAGTTACACATCTACCGAGGATGGGTAAATTTTCTAAAGACCGGCAATTTACAAACAAAAGCGAAAAAAATTTCTCTTTCGAATCTGAACATACATATATGTAGGTAATTCTAAATTAATTATCGACTCTCGTCGTCGTTTATGTTCCAGTAAAACGAGAAAACCGTCATTTTCCTCCAAAGAAGATGAAACATCTAACATCCAGCAGCAGGCAACGTCTAACGTCTAACATGCAACGTCACCTCTAACATCGGCATTAATTCCATAAGCGCCAAATTGATGGCACGAGGTGTTGTGAGCGGCTAAGGAGAAGAAGAATCTTTTTCAACTTTCTAATGCTGTGCAATCGTGCAAAAGAAGACTTTTTATCACCCATCGCTCCAGTCGGTGATCTTGAAGTAAACATTGCGCCTAGGAAAACGATCGATGCTTTCAATAATTAAGTATACGTTCATCGTTGGATGGTGTTGCACACTACAAATACGAGTATCTACGACTACGTCGATACAAATATATTGTAGATACACATACTATATATACTCTTCTCAGTTGTTCGAGATTTAAATCGCAGTTCGCTTTCTAAACTTTTCCACGTGTCCTAAAACCAAATTGCATTCAGATACGCGACTACTTAATAGCTGTAGCGAATAAAGAATAATAGTATTTCGAGGGCATACATACAAACGCACATACAACAAACACATACGTATGTCTCGCAGATAGCAAAAGTGAGGAAAAACAAAAGTTTTCCGTCTTACCATTTTTTTTGCATACCACCACCCTGCTAGCGACAACGTTCACTCCTCAAGGAATGTGCAACCTTAACAGTATGCGTGGATTCATACATACATATGAATATTTTCGGAGAACAACAACAGTGGGTTGGTGGGTATATCGGTTTCCTTCTAATTCCCATCTCATAGACACGAGCATTCAGTTGTATACAAAGGTGCTTCAAGCATGCTTCTCTGACAGGCAAATTGACGAAACTGGTTAAAATAAGGTGTCATGATGCTCAGAGGTTCTACTCCACTGCTGTACAATGCAGCAGCCCCAGTCTGTGGGATACGTGTGAAAGCGGGTCCCTTGTGTTGTAGCTTTCCTATAATTTCCATTTATAGTCTGTGACTGCAACTCCACGAATGGATATTCTAAAAAAGCGTGGATCTAAAATAACGATCAGGCTATATATGTATCATGATGGTATTCTGCATAAATAGAAGAAATGTTCCATGTCTCGGAGTGGCGAGTACAACAGGATGTTGTAAAAGCATTTCTGCATTTTCCATTTTCTCATATCGCGTTCAATGTTGACTTGTGCAGATTATTTGTACACTGACAGGAACTGAGGATAGAAATATAAAAAACTTCTGATGTGGGATTCCTTTAGATACCGGAGGCTTTGGAACAAAACTTGTTTGTTTGTGTAGCGTGAACGTTAGAAATGAATGTGATTTCAATTTCGGGCATTAGAAAGTATGCAATTTAGCCACAATCAATCTATGTGCAAGCGTATCATTGTGAAAAAAGCAAAAGTCCTGATCGCAAAAGTGAGGTTGAATTAGGTTAGGAGATTGCTTATAACTGGCATATATGCACTTCCTGGGTGGAGTGTTATAAAAAGTTGGGGGAGATCAGAATTTAAAGATTTGAAAGTTTTGAAAGTTCTAAAAACTGTACAAGAACAGAAATGTCTTAGGTTTTTCTTAAATTAAATTAACCCTTCAGTAATCAATTTGAATTTCCATTTTCGTGCACTTTCATTACATTACTAAAATAAACGCAACAAGTATACAATAGAAAATTCTTGGCATGACCTTAAAGATCACACCCATTTCTTCTAGTTCAAATTAGTGTTTCATCTATAATTTATTTAATATACCAGAACTTGATTTAGGTACACGTAAACCAAAAAGTCGCAGACAAATATCGTCATATTCTTCGTCAGTTAATGAGCTAGGCAAAATATTTTATCTTGATTTGCTGCCAGTAAAAAGTGTAAGAAAAACTCAAGAAGTTCCAATCGATACTCACCACCAATTTATTGATTAAAAAACGATATGGCATCATCCTTAGAGACCAGCCATTTTTTTACTTTTTTTTATTGTAATTAAAAGCGTTGCGAATCACTCGCACATACAGTAGCACTCAAACACGAAACTGATCAATTGTACTCTATCTGATCCGATTACCAACAGCACGTGGGATTGGAACCGGGTTTCCCATGCGGAGAACTCATCAGATTGTGGAGAATGGAATAAGTGCTCTCCTCTCTCCTCTGCTATTTAATCTAATAATAACACTTTATTTGAAATCAAAACAGAGTAAATTTAACAATGGCTGTTTATCTGCCCTAAGAAGGCAGTCTTGTTGTAAAGCTTTGTCTTGAAACATTAACTAAGTGTATATATACATATAATATCCTTTAAGTTACAGCTCTGCTGTATGTCGCAGAGGCGTAGAGGTTAAGGAAATGATTTTTGAACCCGAAATCCCTTAACAACTCTTATCCGTCAGCATCGAATTTTAAATACCAGTAGAAACGTTGCCAACGTGCTATCAGAGACGCCACAATTAATGTGCTGGTTTTATGAAGAATACCTTCCCTACCCTCGCTTTTTATTAGACATTTTATTACATCTGTAGTCCAAACATTGTTGAACTCAGTTTGAAGTCTTAAAACTATTTTATATTTGTATACAAATACTCATTTAACTTATAGCTTTTTTGAAAATATTGTATCTTTTAAACTAAACGTTTTCGTAATTACCCCACATAAGACATAAAATAATGGATTATTTTAACAGACGGATCATTTTTCTCTAGTACAAAATGATACCTATTTGTAAAAATTGTTAGTATTGTACTTTTCTTAAAACATTTAAAAAAAAAAATACTTTATTATGAATTTGTATTAATATGTTAAGAACAAGAAAAAAAGTGGACGTCTGAAACCCTTCGTCAACAACATGATTAAACCCTATTAGTGTGCTTTCAGACATCAAGGCTTAGTACCCATTGCTTTTAGCCTTGCATTCAGCGAAAGTAAAACACATCTTTTCCATAGAACAACTTCAACAGTTTGTAATAAAGGGTGTCCCAAAATTCACGCAAGATTTGAATTCTGAGCCATCTATGCGGAAAAGTTCAGGGTTATTAAAATTGGAGCGCTACACGAAAGAACGAAGCGTTTTCATTGTTGATCAATATTTTAAAAATAATGAGCATTTGGCAGCTACAGTTCACAATTTTCGTATAAAATGTGGTTGGAATAGTGATTTAACTTCTCACGTGATAGTGGACTGGCTTTCAAATCGTAAGGTTCGGCATGCGATTCCCAAAAGCGGCAAAATTCATTAACTTTTTTAAGTAATCTTTTTTTAGTGATCTAAGGCACTCTAGCCATCTTTAAACAAGTCGTTCAACACAAAACATCGAAGCAGTTCGTGAGAGTGTTGCTTAGAGTTTAGGAACATCAACATGAACATGAACAGCGAAGAGAGTTTGTTGAATGCTGATTTTATAAAAATCATCTTAAGCGATTAGGTTCATTTTCATTTTAATGGCCTTTTTAATCGTCAAAATATCGAATTTGAGGTTCAAAAAATCCACAAATGCTTGTTGAGAAACAAATGCATCCACAACGTGTCATGTTTCGTGCGGATTTTAGGCGGTATGCGCCATTGGACAATTCTTCTTTGAAAACGCGGCTATAATAAAGCTGTAAAAGATAATCCAGTTTTTGTTCCTAAATTGCAAGATATGGATGTGGACGCCATATGGCTTCAATAAGACAGTGCGACATGCCATATAGCCATAACAAAACCATGAGTCCATTCCTTGTTGTGTAATTTCCCGTTTTGGTGCTCCATCTCATGCGATTTAAAGCCGTTGGGCTTTTGTCCTTGGGGTTTTTCGTAATCTAAAGTTTAAGCCTACGACCACCTACGCCTTGAAAAGAGTGCTCATGTGCCAGCAAAGCCAGGGAGGCCATTTACAAGATATACTATTCCATGCATAATCCAATACTGTACACTTTATGAATCAATAAAAAACTTTACAGTTTTTAATTAAAAACCTGTGTTTTCTCTGAAAGTTGTTTCTTGCGTGAATTTTTTGACAGCCGTTATATGCAATATATTTTCTGATTGCATTCCTCCTCTTTTGTATTCCTAAATGGTTGCGGTTCGATCTTTATCGCCAAAATACCTTTTCTTTGTTGGTAAATTTTTTTTTAATTTGTATGCTCACATTCTGGCCGAGAAAAACCGCAGAATATCAGAGGCGACATCTTAAATGGCGTTTAAGCACCGCCGATAGTACCAAGTACCAAAGACCGGTTGTAGCAGTACTAAAAAGTCATAAGCTGGTAACTGAATCAATGAATGGAGGTGGTATCAAACAGACTATATTGCATAGTACATATCTAAAGACTCTCCTTTGTAAACAGTGGGGTAACATTTCCAATGATAAATTTAACGTCATTGCTATTTTTCCTAGCTCGAACTCGTAGAAAGTGTATTTGATGTTATGTTGAGGTGCCTGATGTTTGCGAACCTAATCTTGTATTTACATTGTATTATAATGAGACGCACTCTTACATCTCAGAATCTTTAGATTTCTTTTTAAATCATAAATTTCAGGCGTTGAGTTATAGTTGGTTCGTCCACCGGAATCTACATTTTATCATGCTAAAAAAATCAACATAAACCTCAGCTCCCTGTACGCTCAAGTAGTTTGTTTATGTGCCTATATACGAGTATAAGATATCTGCATTGCATTGATTCAATTCAATGAATTCATGCCCTGTTCGTCCTCCTTCTGAGACTCAGACTTTTCCGGTGCAGTATTATAGCTCAACTTTCACTCTCAAAGGTTTAACAAGTCAAATTTAATTGGACGAAACAACTGTACGAGGCTTCCACAAGAAGATAAGATTTACTCAATTAATTTTGAGTCATACTCGCAACACTGGGCATCGTAAGGTTCAAGTTGGTTAGCCCTAAACGTACTCATCCAACTAGGTTATGGTACAATAAAATTGATTTAAACTATGTACGTTTAACCATGTTTTATGTCAACCATGTCCACTGAAATGCATTAAGACACATTTTTACTTTTTTTTGTATTTGATATTTCGAAGACTTCTTAATATTCTTCTACTTTTTAAGGGCACTGCACTCAACTTTTGACTGCAACTTTGACAACCTGATCCTAGTCATTTCAGGCTCTGCTTCTTTCAAACCCTTACAATCATCTGTGATTTTCATTCGAAGCAGTCAATGCAACTGTAGTCCGAAATCAATGTTCCTGCACCACAATAGGACAGGGGCGATAAGGGTCATAAGCAATGTTACCTCTTGATAGAACATTCTTTACTAAGTTACCCGTAAGTTCAAAGAACTAACCATCTATGATGGTTATTGATAAAAAGGTGACGTTTTTATAACTGAAATGTATTGTATTTTTCTAATATCCATCGCAAAGTAAAAATTTGGTCGGTCGCGAACATTTATCTGAAAACGAAGAAACGAAGAAATCAGTTAAAGTTAAAGGATATAGGACAAAAACGATACTGAATTCAGGAATAGTTTCAAACGATCAAGTTTTACAAAAAAAAAACCCAGCTTAATATGTTGATACATACATATATTCAGAAGCATTGGTTTTTTTTTTTTTTTTTTGAAGTATGGACAAAACTATTCTCGCCTCTCGTTGTTCTCATGTTCGATCTTCAAAAAATCAATTTTTTTTTTCTTGCATATTTTTAAAATTTAACAATTTGAGAATATACTGTAAACATTTTAGACCGATACATTAAGTCATTTTACAGTTACAGCAAATGATAAGGGGGAGCGCTCCCTGCGGCGCAGCTAAAAACTTCAAACGCGTTTTCCTCGAAACTACCTTTTATCCGTCGGCCCGGATGAATAAAACAAAAATTATTGGACCGATTCGACTGAAATTTTACAACAATATTCTACACATGAATGGTTCTGTCCGGTACTAGAGATAGATTTTTTATCCCCTTGTTTTTATCTTGATTTTAAATCGAAAAAAGCAGTAGATTTTTGGAAAAAAAATTACAAGGCCGCCATTTTGTTATTTTTCGCTCAAATCTTTTAAATCTGATAAGAGACAGAATGACAACCCTACCGAATAATAATCTTTTTGAAATTTTGATTTCAGATGATTACAAAAGGAGCAATCAGGGAGGCCAGCCATCTACTTATTTTTTGAAAAGACGTACTTTACCCCATCAAAAATACGTTAAAATATTTATTTTTTACTAAACAAACTTTTTTGTATTATTCAATAGCTAAATAATAACATATAATTATCATAAGAAGATTGTGTTTCTTTTTTCGCAAAAGTGAAAACCTTCAAAATTTAACCTCAGACATGAGACTATCTGTTCTATTGCTTTTTCTTATGAAGAAGCCTTTGTTATTTCATTTTGCTTTGCTTCTCTCTCGTTCTCTCACACGAATCTACTTAAGAAACATTTTGTCTTGGTGCATTTGCTCGATGCCATTCGTCGGTAAATTAGTCGGATGAAACCCACCACATTGAAAACAGGCTTCTCTGATGGTCTACTCGCAGTAAAGCCACTGGACTTTTACACTTGATGCTGGAGGCCTAGTATTTCCCGAGATAACATATTTCGGGATACCCGATCAACGGAGTCTCTTACATCTTATACAATTGCGATCTTCCGACATCGAATTTGTTTTTATTTGGTCATCTTTGCGGCGGTCGCATACCATATGTACAAGTACCTGGCTAATAACTATGTTCTATCATGGTTGTTAACCATGATGTTAAAATTTGCTACATTTGATCTTCTTTTGACATGGTATCTTCAGGATCTGCTTAGGCGATGAAGAACTATCAAAATAAGTATTGAATCCTTTTTATATTCAAAAGGTTTCAAACGTTACAATTTTTACTTGACATATTTTTGTCGGGAGTGTTCTAGACACTACAAGTAATTTATTGTTAAACATATTCAAAATCTAGTATAATTTCAAACTTTTAAAAGACAAGTAAATAAGGCACTTTTCTACATACTACATATGGATACGTAAGAGTGTACATATATAACCCTTTTTCCACAACTTAAAAACATGAATCAAACGTAGTTGTACTTTCAACTACAATTTTTTTTTATAAAACTACATCCTTGGCTCAAAAAGTTCTACAGGATGATGGTAAATAGAACAAAGCAAATGAAAGATATTTTACCATGTTCGCACAATGTTAATTTTCTTAGTATAGAGCCAACCAAATTCCTGCCTGCTGCCGTTGCTGCAATGATATTTACCCCCACACATATGTCTATTTCTACTTTAAACCAACATCGACAACATTGAACAACAACAGCTTACATACTCTTGTAACTTAGACTGGTTAACTGATAATGTCTACCTACGTAATGATAGAATGAGACACTTAACTACCCTTAAAAAAACCTTACGACCATACTTAAGTACTCGTCTACTAGAACTTTCGATAGAATCTCATTGCTCTGGCTTCTTATGGAAGACCCAATTTTATGGCATGCAGCCAACCAATATAACAACATAGCCACATGCTTATTGGAGTAGGCAGTAAGAGCCACAAATAGAAAATCAAAACCAAAAGAAGTGAAAAACAAGTAACGATCGCGGTTAGGAGAACAAGACTCACGAAACAACATTTCACCGTCACCACCACCGCGCGCCGACAAGCCAATTCCATCCTCCGGATCTTTCTTTGACCATGGATACGAGCCACGGCCGAAGTAAAAAAAAAAAAATCAAGGCCCAAGTGCTCGTAAGCAATTGAGTGCCTCATAAGCACTGCAGTGCATTGCATTCACTACGAGTGAATTTTACTGCGCTTCAGTTAAGATGAACTACTTATTGCAAACGCATACTCGTAGCTGATGTGCCGCAATAAGTTCTTACTCGTCTTGAGGTGATTGGCATTGAGCCTGCTTAAGTGCATCAGACCGATTACTATTGGACTTTCTTTTGCGGATTTTTGGAACCCAACTTAAATCGAATTTAAGTATAACGTACATACGAGTACTAGTATCATGCATCTGTTTGATGGCAGCCAAGCAATGGTTCCTTGACCACATGAGACCTAGTTTTCATGCCCTACAGAAGTGCGGCATAACTCTTTGCGGAGCCAGTTCATCAAGTACTGGTGTGTCTGCTTTTTGGCTACTCCGTCTGCTTGGTTAGTCAATCGGGTCCAAAAGTTGTTTACTGTGTTTGTTTACTGTGCACACTTTAAAGTTTTTCATTAAACACCTGACAAAAAATTCAAGAACCAGATCGCCATGGACAATGTACCAAATATGAGAACGGAAGAAACTTGAAAACTTTCTTCTTACCTGTCAATCATAACATCAGTCAAGTTTAAGGTTCAAGAGGTTTTAAATTTGGAGTTATGAAAAATGGTTAGATGGATTGATTCATTGACAGTAAGTTGAAGTGCCACATGAAATTTAAAAATTTGAAAATGCATAAACATTACTCGTGAAATTATGATCGCAGTCGTGAAATTATGATCGCAGACCCTTAATTTAAATTTAATTTGGACATTAACTTTCAGTTGTTGACGACAAACTTGGACAGTAGATTGTTAAAAAAATATATCTGTGCATCTAGAAAACTCGCGTTTATTATATCATAGTACCTTTACTACAGAGAAAAAGTTGTAAAAAGTGTATCTAATTGATTTTAGTGGCAAAGAAAATGACAATGACAATACAACTGCAACTGGCAACTGGCCACCTATGATTCAACTTGGAGTAAAGCTAAATATTTACCTTTTGCAAGTCCTGTCTTTAATACAATATGTCTTATCAAAAATGTGCGTCTCCTAATCGAAGGTTTACGACTGTTTAATACTTAGGGAACAAAACGTTTAAGTATTTAGAGACAAGATGGTGTGAAGATCGAGTTAACGCTGTCATTAAAAAGAACAAGTCAGCCGCAAAACCAATTTCCCCATTGTATACATTAGGAAAATCTTCTCTTATAGTATTAAGAACAATATTTAGTAAAGAAGAAACAACTTAAAAGATTTTTGTTTGAAGTAGACTTTCTAATACATATATCCGACCATGTAAACAAAGACGACCATTTGAATCCTGTCATGGAGACAGAATTTCTGAACTGAAGGTATTTTATTATTACATTATTTATTTTTATCCAGATAAACTTAGATTCATACGTCCTATTCGTTGCCAGTTTCTAGGGATTATTTTTTAAAAAGTAATAGATATTCCAACAAACATCGTTCGATGCCCACGCTCAATTTCTCCATTACGTAGTTTTACAGCTCTTCGATAAACATGTTGCTCTAAAAGGGAAAGCTGTCAAATATACTAACATCAAGTGTCTTACCTCTAAAATTTTTGAGCTAAAAAACAAGCCTTATGCTGAATTCAAAAAATGAATAATATTCGGATTCCCGAATATTATGACAGTTATCAGTTGTTACGTAACATAGTTAACTCGAAGATTAAAGAAGCCAAACGTCGCTATTATGCTAAGCACTTCGATCATAAGCTTCCAACCAAAACACTTTGGACCAACACTTTAGACAAACACTACTATGGTAGACCAGGTCGATCCTATCGAACTAAAAAAAGAATTCGCAGAATTTTGCAAACAATGCAAACAATATCCAAATGCCACACGCTGGCTTATTTGAATTTAGTCGAGTGGAACAAATCGACGTTGCTAGAGCTGTACTAAAAATTAAATCTAACGCTCTAGATGTCGATAATATCCTCTCAACTTTGATTAAATTAATATTAACCTATATAGTACCAGCCTTAACATATGTATATTTTCAATAATATAATAATAAGATCCACTTTTCCGTGTGCTAAGAAGCAAGCTTAGATTATCAAAATCCCAAAGAGGAAAGCAGTAGCCAACTCGTCAACAGGATCCGTTTTAGGTTATCAACGATCTTCCCAAAAGCATTAAGATTTTAAATTTTTACACGTTTGCTGACGATATCCAGCTCTATTTAAGCTTTGAGAATGATCATATTGAACATCCTACCTTGAAATTTAATGATGACCCAAAACGTATTCATTAACCCAAGAAAAACGAAGTGTCTTCTTATATATAACATAGAAATTCGTTACCTTTTATCAACGTTCCTTCAGTCTACCTTAGAAATGAACCTATCGAATTTGTAAACAAAGAAAAAAAACTTGGTATTTGGTTCAATACAAAATTAACCTGGGGCGACCACGTTTGCTCAGTTGTGGGAAAAATATACGGTTGTCTTAGAAATCTCTACCAATCTCAAAGCTTCACATCAGTAAATACGAAGCTCATATTGGTCAAGGCCGTGCTCATTTCTCTGATAACGTATGGCTGCGAAATTTTTTGTTGCACCGCGACGCCTTTGCCAGACGTAAGCTCAACGTTGCTTTTAACAATGTTGTGAGATACTTATACGGCCTAAATCGTTTTGCTCATGTGTTGGCTTATGCCAAAAATATTCTTGGTTGCACACTTGACCGATATTTTGACTACAGCACAATCAAATATTTAAAATTTTGGACTTAATCTTATATTAATTTGTTTATAGGTTTTTGTATCAAAGTAGAAACCTCGAAAAGGTGAGTTTTTTTGGGGAAGCACAAAATCAAAGAAATAATTGTTCTGCAGGTTCTACGTATTCTAATAAACAAAGCAATAATATGCATATTAAAAAAATGGCGGACTTGTGAAAAAAAGTTCTCAAAATCAATTTTTTTTTTTTTTTTTTTTTGATAAATTGTTTGATTATTTATTATTAAAAAAAATTTAATGATTTAAAAGTATGTATGTCTAAAATAAAATTTTTATCAAATCGGTTGAATAGTTTTGAATCAAAAACATGGTTTCGAGAAAAACGCGTTTTAAATTTTGACAATACTTACATTAATCAGCTATGCCTGATGCATAGAGCAATGAGAGCCCTGCGTAGGGTTATGGCCTTGATTCCCTTGAAATGATATTGTTCTTCCACCTTTATTCTCATGTCGACCTTGGCTAAAAAGTTTGTTTTCCATTTTAGAGTAGTGTCCACTCGTCGAGCGAAGTTATTGAAGAACTGCTCGAAAATCTCCCTTGTATACTGTACAAAATTCTTATATTTCGTCTTAGTAATTGAAAACGTTTGCTATAATACGCATACTTTGCCATTTCGTTAATTTAAATTTTTTTTTCACAATCGTGGGTCATTGTAAATATCTTCTAGTTTAAAAATAATTTTTTCATCCACGGTGAAGGCCGCAATCACTGCCTTTGCGGATAGCAAGTAACTCGCTAAAAATTTAATTTTTTCGTTCAAAAATTTTAGTGTACCATATATTATATATTTGATGCAGTAGTTTTCTTTAAAAAAAATTCCCAAAAATCACCTTTTTTTTCGGTCACACTAGGTGTGCCCCTTAATATTATATATGTCATATTTTACCTATTTTTTTGTAACAGTTCACTTAATTTAGATATCAGGGGAAATTGACCCTAGAAGAATGAAAGAGAAGACGAATAAAACTAGTTTTCCAAATACGAGTACATATCTAAAAGTCGGATGCATCCAGTTTTTAATGGGTCACTGAAAATTAGAACAAAAAACATCTCATGACTATGGGAAAAGATTTTCTGTCCAATAAGCCGGGTTCGATTCGCAGTATGGGAACAACAAGATTATGTTAACTTTATAGTGACACAAACAAACAAAAAAAAGACAACACTTTAATTGATGGTCTAGTTAATTTATATATATTTATAAAGGCTGATTCATCGTAAGGTTTGATTTATAATGTAAAATAAAACAGATAAATTTGAAAACAAACTTAAAATTTTTTATTATCTTTTAAGAGAATAATTCATGGCATTTACTTTTTTTAAATCATGTCATGTAAATACTAGCCACAACTACGTCTGAGGTGGTCCATTCAGAAGATTCAATTTTAGGCGACTCGTTCGAGCATAGCGACTGGTATTTCGCGGATAACAGGAGTAATTTTGGCTTCCAAAGCGTCAATCGTAGCTGGCTCATTCCTGAAGACCTGAGACTTTACATATCCCTAGAGAAAATAGTTCAAAGTTCTGATATCGCAAGGTGAAATTAAGTGCTCACCAAAATGATTTCTCAACAACTCCATTGTTTCACGCGCTGAATGACTCGTAGCGCTGTCTTGTTGAAACCAGAGCTCACCGAGACAATGTGCTTGAATTTCAAGGAGCACATAGTCCGTTAACATGGCGCGATAACGGTTACCATTGACGGTAACATTCTGATTTGCCTCATTTTTGAAGAAATATGGACTAATGATTCCACCACTCCATAAACCACACCATACCGTTGTTTTTACTGGATGTAATGGTAGCTCTTAGTGCTTTTCGGGTTGCTCATCAGCCCAAATACGGCAATTTTGTTTATTAACCTATCCATTGAGCCAGAAATGCGCTTCATCATTTTCATTGAGTTTTTCCAGAGCCAATTCACTGAAAATATGATGCAAGTTCAAGTCGATTCTTACACAAGTTGGACTTTCTACGCTTTTAGGCCAATATCCCACGTAAAATACGCCAAGTTGTCGAATACGCAAAACCAAGCTGCTGAGAACGACGACGAATCGATTCGTCACGATCTTCGCGTACTCTCTCAGCTACAGCTAATATAGTCTCTTCACTATGTGCTGGATGTAATCTAACCGGTCGAGTATCATTCAATTATATAAACTGGGACTCAAATTTGCGAATCGTATTGGCAATAGTAGTTTCAGTAGGTCAATTATGCGCACCGCAAGTTCCTCGAATTGCACGAAAAACATTTCTCACAAAACGCTGATTTTCATAATACAACCAAACAATTTGGAGACGCTGTTGTGGTGTGATTCTTTCCACGTTGATTTGCCAAACGATACTGAACAAAAATAAGAAACCAGTTTGATAGAAGTCGCGCGTGATCTGTCAAAAAAGCGAACTGCGGTTTTTGAATCTGGTCTCACGCTTGAAACATGAACTATAAACTATTTGTGTCTTTGACAAAATTATAGCTTGAGAACATTTGCCTTTTTGTTAAACATGTATTTTGCTATATTATGTTCTTACATAACATAATCCCCCCTTAAGTGGGTTCTTAAATCTCTAATTTTAAACTAAGTTGTCGTCATTGACAACTCATGCTATCAGTACATTTACATTTTTAACTACATAGGTTTTTAAGCTAAAGTTCCAGTTTAAAACGTGAAACTCTGCTTCTAGGTGCTGGTGTTGGTCGCCTATGACGAAACCAATATACAATGCCCATCACAATCATGGCAGCAGCTAAAAGCCCTGTCAACCCAAAGTGATAATAGTTATGCGTTCTCAAAGACGGGGATATCGGAAACGCATTTTTTTGGTTCATAACCTCCTCAATTCTAGTACTGAGATCATCAAACTGTTTCTTATCAATGTCGTAAGCCTCGGGTGGCATTAAAGTCGTAGAAGTGGTTGTTCCATTTCTTTTAAATATCCAGTTGCTGATGTTTGCGATCGGAATGAATGATTTGTCCATAGAATAGTTGTACTCGTGTTGACCGTTGAAACTCGTATATGGCAGTTTGAGTGTACATAACTTACGGAACTCCAGCAAGCCATTGCCCTGAATGTGTATTCTTGTAGACCTGCCTTCGCAAATAAGATGATCTGTACGCTAGATGCTACCGAAAAAATCTATCCATTAGATTTGCTGAGAGCTATCCATTGATCTTGTGAATTAACTTCATTAACTTGACATCGAGATAAAGCGTTTTGAACATGATTCAGAAAATCCATTTCACAGCCGTTCATCTTATTTAGCTGCGTATTAGTTGGATGGAGCTGATTACATAGATAATTTTTGGGTGATTTTAACTTGCATGATGCCAACTCAATTGCTGTTAGTGGGAAAAACTTATCTCTGGTCATCGAAACTGCAAGATATGGAGTAGATATGTCGACCAAATAACTTATATTTTCAAGCAGTATAGGAACATTGACCAAATTAAAGAGTTGAAATTCTTCGCCATTTATCATGGGTAGTCGCATCTCGAAAACGATTGAGTTGTACAAACTACTGCCTTTGATTGAAGTACATATTGTATCTACTATATGTACTTATATATATATATAAAAACTTATATTTCTCCATGAATTTAACGTATTGATAATTCAGCTCTGGGGGTTTTTTTTAAAGTTTTTTCTCCAAAGATAAACACCTCCTTCTTGCCATCTCAATGGAATCTCCTAAAAGTGTTGTTGAATCTTGTTCTCAAACGTTATTTTATTTTTAAAATGCTCTTCACACCTGAACTCTCCCTCACTCATGGTTTTTACAGGAGTATCATGGCCTTCTGTGGCCCAAAAACTTCACACCAATTTATCCAATGTAGATAAGGTGGGTTTCGTTGTAATACGAGTACAAAATGGTCCTTTTGGAAATTCCGTGCTTCCTGTAACTATCCAACCCAATTTAGAGTTTCTCAAAACTGGTAGATTATATCCGCATCGTATCTCCCCCTGAAGGAGCAGGTCAAAGAAAATTTCTTCTCCTATGAGCATGTCGATCGGTTCATTCTTATGGAAATTCGTGTCTGCCAGTTCCACTTCTGGGGGTATACTTAAAGTTGTAGCATTAAGTTCTATATTTGATTGAAAATGTGCTTGACTGTCTTGGAGCCAATTCCAATAATTGGTATCTTTTTGCTCTAATTTGTTGAGCGAAAGTTTTTATTACGAAGTGGAACCGTGATCTTGAATCTAGTAACACCCGAATGGAATTCTAGTGCCGTACGAGGAAATGACATTGACAGCTGTTGCTAAATATATATGTTTATTTTTATATGTGTGACCTATTGCAACATTGGCTACTGTACTAGCTTTTTTATCACTTAATAAATCATTGTAATTAAGGTTAGACTTACTAGACTGAAACAATGGCGGTGAGTTGTTGCTGTGCGCTGGCTGGCCTGCTTCTGCATTTTTATATGGCTTGACTTTTCTTGGGAGTGCAAAAGCGTAATATGCCTTTGATCGCATTTTTGACATTGCTCAACCTTCAAACAGTTTCTGCAGATCTTCAGATTCCGCACAGCTTGCTCTCGTGTTATATCTGAAAAGGAAAGAAATTTATTACAATTGAAAATTATATGGTTATTTGAATTGCACAAAGTGCAATTCTAACACTCTTGGGTGCTTGCTGCAACTTTACTGATGACTTCAATTTGCTATCCTTATTTTTGATCGCTTCTATGGTCTGGAACCTGGTCCCCACGAACTTCAAAAATTCATCCATGCTTGGATTACTTCTTGGATCCGTAAGTGATTGTTCAAAAATGTCCTGCTTTCTCTGTCCAATTTCTGCATCATCAAATGGACAATCAAAGGATCCCAACCAGCTTCCTTAGACTGTCTGCCGTCTCTGTCGTGCTTGATTGTGTAAGGATTCTTGTCAGTTGTGCTGTCGATCAAAAAGGGTTTTCTAAGCTACCTCATAGTTAACGTCAGTTTGTTGAAAATGACTGATTAAGTTATGAGCCTCTCCTGTTACGTTGGCTCTCAAAAAGTATAGCTTTTGTGCAGGAGCAATAGGATTATCATAAATGAGTTGTTTGAACAGGTCGTAAAATTGTCTCCAATTCAAGTAATCCCCATCAAATTTGGGAATCTCTATTTTTGGCAACTTCATTGCTGTGTTGATAGTTGCTGCCCCTGTTTGCGGAACCATTGCATCACCATACAATTGCAATAGAGCCCCTTCCACGCACTAATGCATCTCAAAGTAACTTTCTATGTCTTGAGTTGTTATATTGTCACCCATTCTATGATACAGTGTTGATATTTCATCCCAATTCTGCTGTTTTTAGCTTCATCTGGCAGAATTTCTGGGAAAACTGTTGATTTCTTTTAGACTGGTACTTATCTATAGATTTTTTTTAAAATTTTTACCAGTAAATAAAATCAATCTTTTACATTCATTGTCATAGGCTTTCTCAGGCTCGTCTTTGGCTCGCACTCAGATGTTCCTTTAGGTATTGCCCCTTATTTCGTATTTATCTCCACTCCTGGCTCAACATTTTTGGGTACCTGTTTCTTCTGGAGCCCGCTATCTGCTGCTAAAGCGTCCAATCGGCCCACGATGTCATTGCGCATTTGTTCTGAGTCTTCCCAATGGTTTCGAAGTAGTCCATTTTGAAATATGGATTTTCTAATTGTTGAGAAAAATTATCTCGAATTATGTTTTCGATGTTTCAAATTAATCCCAGTTTTTTTGTCAATTCTGCCAGTCTATCCTCGAGGTATTTGCGAGTTTTTTTTACCTCGGCGTCCTTCTCACAACTTGTTCTCCAACACGTTCCTGTTGATCGGCATAGTACTCCAAATTTTCTCCTTGGTTAGTGCTTTCGAGCTGCGACATTATTTATTTAAAAACTTTACACTGAACTTTATTAGAAAAAAACTTCTTACCCTGTTAATGATTGAATTTTACTTATTTGTTCACCATAAATATAAGTTATCACTATAACTGTCACGTCACGGTCATCAAAATTATGTTAACTTTATAATGACACAAACAAAAAAAGACAACACTTTAAATGATGTTTTAGTAAATTTATATTTATTTATATTAAACGACTTCGTCGTTTCGCGGTTCTGTTGGAATTCAACTTTTAATTTACAATTTAATCAGGTACACATCACAGGCGTGAGATCAGACGCAAGCAAATTGAAATGCGATCACCGTGAACTGCGAATTTTGAATCTGGTCTCACGCTTGAAACATGAACTATAAACTACTTGTGACTATGACAAAATTGTAGCTTGAGAACATTTGACTTTTTGTTAGACAGGTATTTTGCTATATTATGTTCTTACATAACAAAGGTGGTATCATTAATTAGAACCGCAGCAAACCCATTTAAAATAAAGTTGGTATAAATTGTTAGGTAGATTACAGACCACGTGCAAGAAACATGAAAATCCGCGAAATTTACTACGAGTACTGCAATAAATCCAAAATCTATGCTAATTTGGTTGTTTATTTACTATTCATAGAAAACTTCGTCAAGATGTTCTTGAAGATGTTATCTCACTTTCTAGACAAGATTTGTAACAAACATAAACTATTTTAAAATTTTGAATCACCCCCGATGTCGGGTATTATACATCTTTAATATTTTTAAGTTTTAATAATGTTAAGTTTTAAGCCACATATACATAAGTGCTTATATACACAAGTATGTCAATATTTTCCGAAGTTGTTGCTATATTGAGAAAAGCATATTTTTCGAAAAGGTATTATTGTTATTAGTATTATTGGCTTGGCAGTAACTTATTCTAATTATTATCAAAATTGATCATCGATCTGTTACGAAAGCTTTAAAAGAAGTACAATTTAGACTAATCCCAAGTTTTTGGGGACAAGTCACATCAACACAACCGCTAATACAACGATTAGAATTAGTCTTGGAAAAATTTCTCACTGGCTGATTTGTGTAACAAGTAGTGCCAGTAGAGCTCACTCAGGTTAATTTCATTAATTTATAGTAAAAAAAAAAATCGATTATCGTGCCCCTGTAGTCAGCTCATTAGCCTTATATTTGTTGCTACATCATTTTCAAAAATTCATGAGTTATTAACTCGCAACACTAAGAATTCCACTTAACAAACGTCATATGTGTAGGGTTTTTGAGCTACAACTATATAATGAAAATATATATAATGTGAAATAATATTTTTCAAGGTGCTCCAAGCCAAAATTGCCCCACTTCTTGAATCTTAGAAATGAACTATCCAAGATATTTTTTCTGGCTTTAGTCAGGCTAGAACGGCTAATATCAAGTTCGCAAGATCTAGTACGAGATAAGATAAGATTCTGAAGCTTAGGCGCACATTTTTGATATCAACAGAAATATTCTCGACTGAGTAAACTAGCTTATCTCATAAACTTTCTTTGCTACAGCCGGCGCTGTTGATCCATTTGTATATCGCTAGAGCGATTTTTTGAACGAAATTCATATGGCCTAAGAATTATTATCGAAGGATGCTATACGAAGAGTATAAGGATTTTTTGAGCCGTACATAGTAATTCTTTAAATATATGGACAACATTCTGATACAATCGTATACAGCTCTCATGTATAATATAAAAGTAGTCGGAAGAAATGCAAGAAATCACAATAGCTGCCACCCAAAGCACCATCTCGAAAAACGATGATTGTAAATACAATAATCCACCTTTATTAATTTACACATACAGTTCATATGAGATGCGTCTATTTGTATAGGTACAATACTACTGAAATAGCCCAACAGATTTCAGATTTATTCACAGTTTGTTCGTTGATATCAGGATGTAACAGTCAATGCCCAGATTGAGGTTGTGTTCCAATTGTCCACTTAAAGTTCTTCAGAACATCCGCCATAATTTCCAATTTAAAATTCCTTTTACCAAACAATTTTCTACGCATCAGCATTTTTAGGTTAAACTCCGATCAAAGAACATCGCGCAAAAATAAGCCAACAACACGGTACGAGTAAAACGATTGAAGAAGAAAAACGAACCCAACAAATAATTGACAACTAAAAAATGTTGAACAATTACTGATTGCACATATCTCTAAAGAACATTACCAGTCCAACACAAACTTTTCCCATTGTACTTGCCGACGCAACGACTGGGACTTTAGCTCTCAAATCTTTCATGAAATCAGCAATTATGTTCTACTTAGGAATCAATTTCTTGTGGTATCACCAAGTGGCAGTTATAGCTCTGAATCTAGAATCACTTTGTGTAGATTTGAAGGCAAGATCAATAACAACAACTCCGTCTAATAGATAGATTCTTGTTGCGCATGCGCGCGTACAATAATTAATCTTTGCGCGTATGCGCTTTGAGACCGATACGCGTATTAGCACAACTTCACATCACCATTTAGGGACCAATGCATTCCAATTGAGTCAGCCAATTTCATTGGAAGGGAATTAATTGTTCTTAAAGGGTTTTGTGTGATGAAAATTATATGGTGCAGAGTTGTTCTTGGGTTTCAGTGAAGAACCTCCGAGTATATATGTTGCACGAGATGCCAGCAAAACTTATGGACTTTCTCGTTTCACGGGACTAGTATCAAGTAAACAGGATTGCTAATGGCATACTTATGTAGTTATGCGAACTGATGGCTTCTTTTAGAGTAATTTCTCTTATTACTCGATAGTTAATTATAGATGATTAGAATGATAAGGTAACTACTTATTAGGATGCTTTAAGAACATAAGGAATTTCATTTAAGTAGAAAATTGGCTGTTGCCAAAAGCATTGATGCCTTAAGGTCTAATCTCACTTTTGATGTTTTGCGACGAAAACATACATAAGACGAAAGCAATTTACATCAAATCTTTTTTCACAATAATGTTGAAGAAAACAAATGTTCTCATTTTTTAAGTTAGATGCTTACCATTAATAATAGACCAGAAAATAACGTATCTACGACTTCTACTGCGTGCATCAAACTTTCCATAGTGTGTTTCAATTTGCGTATTATTTCATAACGTTTCAAATAAGAGCAATAAGTAGATGAATTGCTTAACAACCGTTAAAATTAATATTTTCTTTCGAATTTGTGTGGCATATAGTAACATTCTGGTAAAATAAATATTACTAACGTTCAAATATCAAATTTAGGCTATATTTTTCAATTAATTGTGAATGGAAAAATTTCTCAACAAATAAGTACTGATGCAAATACCCAAATTTTTTGGAAGATATAGGAGCCATGTGTTTAAATAGATAAACAAAAGTTTTTGGAGATTCTCTCACACATTTGCCGATGTTAAGTATTTTACAGCGTAATACTAGCCGCTGATATTTTGTAGGAAAAATGCTTTCAAGAATTGATCTGCCCAATTCGGGTTCAGGAGTTGATGTAATTAAAGCAGGGATTGGGTACTCCCTATCAAGTCTGCGTCTCCTTAAAAACATGGAGTAACTAGGTGCCCTCCATATCGTTTCCTTCAGGAAGTCAGACCTAAATTATATAATAGTTTTGCTGAAAATCTAAAGCTTAAATAAATATCTAGAGTTTTTCATAACGTGGTTACGTGGCAGTTCGCAGGCCAATAGTATTTAGTCGCAACAAAATGCGAAAAAATAATAAATTTTGTGACGACACCACGTTTTCGGCGGGCAATCGCAAGCTTTTGAAAGTGAAATATTCTATCCATGAAAAATTTTCTCACTTTATGGGGATTAGAAGTCCATAAAAATCATAGGTTCTACCTCACTGTTCACAAAATGACGAGGCGAAGAGCACAGTAAATGGGAGAGATTAGGCGTTGGTCCATCGAATGCATTTTTATTTCCTTCCTGGTAATAGGTACGGGGTAGTAAAAGCAATTAGACTGATTTGCACATGAAATTTAGAATTTAACACATAACAATCGGAAAGATATTGAGAGGGATTTACAATGTCTTTTGAGAACGCTAAGGCTTAAAATCCTTTCCTAAATTTACTATGTAGTAGAAAGGTGGATAGAAATTGCTCTCAATTGCTAAAGCGTTATCAATGTAAGAATAACACGACCAACGTGGGATGACATTAATAAAATAATAATGAAAACAGCACTTCAGTGGAAAGTGACTACTGCAACAGAACGAATCATTGGCTAGTACTTGCAGTCTAACTAGACCATAAGTCGAATTTTTGCCATCACTCTCGTGGTTGCATTACCTGGCAGTAATATATGAGCCTGGCACACTTAGGTAAATATTAAAAAGGGACCTTTTTTGGTTTGTACTATTTTGGTTTTGGCTTGTACATTCTCGAGCAATACGTTATGGCATGAGACCTAGACAAACGTTAATTAATTCAGGCTTTCGACTACAATCTCGTATTAACTTAGAAGTAGCCAGAGGGCTAAACAAGACCTTAAACATAATTTGGGTGTAGCTTTAGACTTGGATACTAAGCCCATACCCCCACGGAAAGCAAGGATAATGCCACCAGAAAATGTTTCTACGAGCTCCTCGATAAGACATATGAGCAAAGCCCTAAGTATGATATTAAATTCCTATAATTTGGTATGGCACATGGTAAGCATAGCCTACCAACGAACTGGCAACGAACTTAGGCTTATTGACTTTGCAACGTCAAGAAATATTGATAAAGCAAGCACACAGTTTTCTCATCTTAACATATGCACACATGACGCTCTCTGAATCATGCAACCCTAAATCAAATTGAACATTCTGCGATCGACGTAAGGCATGATTCCAATATTCTGGACGTTGTTGTAGCCAAGGTACGAATGCCGATCTCCCAAACGCCTCAGCAAAGTATAACTACTGTAAGGCGATATAACATAGAAAAGCTACAATCGCAAGAGACCCCCAGAATCTTTGCCAAAGGCATGTCCCAAAATCTCCCAACAACTCCTAAGCCGGCAAGCACATGCAGCTAAAAAAAAAAAAAGCGTACAAAACAGGGCTGCAAAAAAGGATAAGAGCCGTTCATGAGAAGATATCGAGATATTGTATTCGAAGAACAAGGTAAGGAAGTTTTACCAACAGATAAAAGTAACGTGTCAAGGAAACTCGCACAGAAACCTGTAGAAATGAAGAAGGAAGCCTTATACTAGAGTTGCAATTGGTACTGAAAATATCGGAAATTTTTTTCTTTAGACCGCATATCAACGAAGTCCAACATTCCGCCGTCAGGCAAAATGACAATTCAACTTAGACCATGATACCTGTGCAATTACTAGCGTACACCGATGATATTGACATATTTCGCAGAATATGAAACAGAAGCTACCAATATGGGTTAGGCGGTGAATACGGCAAAACCAATTATATGTTATCAACAAGAAGGAACATACAACATCGCCAAATTGAACAGAACGTCACTGTCGACAGCTACAATTTTAGCGAAATAAGGGACTTTGTTCACCTAGGCTGTGCTATCAATTTTACCTACACTTCAGTAGAAACAAAATGAAGAATCACTCTTGCCAATCGCTGTTTCTATCGGCTAAGAAGGCAATTGAGTATCTCGAACAACGAAGAAGACTTTAACAGTTATATAGGGTTTTCTAATAACGACTTTTCAACTTTTTTTTTTAAATAAAAGGTAAACCATTTGAGATATTTCAAAAACTTTATTATTGGCTTGAAGTACAATCAAAACATTTATGAATGGAACTTGAATTCGTTCATATGACCACCGCGGGTACGTTTGCTGAGGTCGATTCGTTAGACCCAATTTTCAACGACTCGGTCACACATTTCGGCCGAAATGGCCGCTATTTCACATTCAATGTTGCCTCTGAGCTCTTCCAACGTCGTCGGAGTGTTGGCATAAACCAATGACTTAACGTAGCTACACAGAAAATAGTCAAGCGGCGTTAAATCGCACGAACGAGGCGGCCAATCGACTGGCCCATGTCTTGAGATAACACTCTCACCATACTTATTCTTCAATAAATTGATTGTAGCGTGTGCTGTGTGGTTTGTGGCACCATCCTGTTGAAACCACATGTCGTCCAAGTCCATATCTTCCAATTCGGGCCAAAAATAAAAGGTGATCATGGCGCGATAACGCTGACCATTTACAGTAACGTGACTATCGTTATCGTCGACCAAAAAATATGGCCCAATAACGCCACCGGCATGCAAACCGCACCAAACAGTTATTTTTTGTGGATAAAGTGGTGATTCATGAAGCACATGTGGGTTTTCACCCGGCCCGCATATTTTGCTTATTGACGAACCCATTGAGCCAAAAATGAGCTTCGTCACTGAAGATGATTTTGCGATGAAATTCATCATCTTGGCGCATCTTCTCCAGAACCCAATCGGAGAATATAGCTCGTTAGTGTACTTTACCATGATGAAAATATTGAGTTTATTGAATAAATTGACAGTGACAGTTTGATGGTTAGTGAAAGAGTGCATTCACAAATTGAATTCAAAGTTCTAAAGTTCCTATTGGAAAACCCTATATAACACTTTGATCATCCCTGTCCTACTTTATGGCGCTGGAGCAACGAATTTATCGAAAGCGGATGAAGGCTTGCTCAGTCGTTTCGAATGAAAAATTCTTCGTACAATATTCAGACCCGTTTCCGTTGATGGGCTTTGGAGGACACTGACCTAGTTAGAAACCGGCGCATCGTCACCTGATATGGTTAGGACATGTAGAGCGAATGAACACCAATGCTCCGGTCCACAGAGTTTTCGAATCTAATCCGGAGGGACAACATGGGGAAGATCTCATCTTAGGTGGCGCGCACAAGTTGAAAGGGCCTCAAAGGACTTGGAAAACATAACTAGAAGAAGTCAGCGATGGATCGGGCTAACTGTTGAGGCCCAGATTCACTTCGAACTGTAGCGCCACCTAAGTAAAAAGTAATTTAAGAACGTTGGACTTGAAAATTTGTATGTTCTCTGGCCCCCTTGAAGAAATCAGTCTCTCGAGGTAAAAAAAAAAGCAAATTTTTCTTAAGATTATTCCCATTTTAAAAATAAGCGTTAATAATTGTATGCTCTTTATACATTCCTATACAAAGTCTAATAAGATTATTCAGATTGCTCATAATTCGTTATATTATTTGATATATTAAATTAATTTAATATAAATTAAATTAATATATATGGTAGTTTTTTTTTCAAAAAAAAAATTAATTTTGAGTTAGATACAATATATGTATTGTATTTAACTGTTTTTTTGTTTTATTTTTTATTTCTTATTAAAATTTATTTAGTTTTTATCAGCCTATAGTATTGATATCATCTCCGGAGTTGGAAATGTTCTGGTCTGCTCCTGTTCAAGGCGACTATCGGGTTGAAACATTCTTTTTGCCCTTCTGATTATCAGGATTCATTAATACACTATTTTCTCTTATGGCTTGGTTCTTGCACACTATTTTTAGCACCGTTTTTCAGTTTTTCCCGGCACACTTGCTTATCGTACTCAGCTTACACTTGGTTATTGTGTAGAGATCTAAACTATGTATCATAAATACTATTACGAAATCGCAAACACTCCATACTTGGTTATTGCACACGGAGTTCGAGCAAATATTTTGATTTAATAGTAAGCTTATACAAATTCGCGAGCACTGATTCACTGTTACTTGGAAAAATAATGCGGATGTAGCCTAATATGCTCGGGTGCTAATTAAGTTCGTTTTTATTTAAACGAAATAAAACAAAGGAAATTTCCAGGCGATGCCTTTTACTTTATTGAATCAATTTAAAAGACTAATTACAATTTTATTCTTAATAACTATTTCAATACTAAACTAGTGAGCTTCAGCGTTTCCAGACGCTTTGTCAGCATTATTGCGGATACGTGTGCTCATTTGTAGAGTAATGGCCCATGCTTGACGTGGGTTCGTCCGGTTAGTATCAGTTGTCATCAGAAATGAAGCTTTCGTGGAAAACAATCTGTTTGGAATTAAATTATTTTTTGAGGAACGATTGGAAACATCGAAAGATTCTCCTTCAGTGACCAATTCACTCTCATCAAATTAATTTGATCAACGAACGCCAAATGGTAGAAATTAGTTGTTGCGACAGCTTATTTTGACTATGATTAGATACTGCCGCCACCATTAAATACTGCATTCCGATACTAATGCGCAGAGGCCTCTCAGCCAACCTTTGCTAAAAAAGTAAGAAAGCAAGTAATCAACTTAACCAGTATGCTAAACAGATTATGGCTTTCGGTTTTTTCTATATCAGGCCATAGGTATATCGAATTCAGAATCGCATTCAAGGTCTCATTCATGTTGAAGAGGAGGAATCCGAAAAAAAAAAAACAACTACAAACACTATGAGTAGGATTTCGGCTATTCCTTCAATGCCCTGTCTAAATTTAGAACTAAACAAAAGTTATAGAAAGTTGTTCAAAATTTGAATGGTGATCTCAACAAATGTTTCGAATTATCCACCCAGCAACCATTCCTGCATATCGACCGTTTCATGGTATGAAGACTTTCAGCGAATACGTAAGGAAACTCGAAAGGTATCTAACATAAGTCACCAAATACTAATTTGGAGAAAAACTGGAATCTGTAGATCAATAGAAAATGAATATATGATAAGGTTTCAATTCGGACTTCGAAGGGTGCCTCTTATAAATAATTCTGCAAAAAGACTGAAATACTCGGTGAAACCGATAAGCTATTCAAAGTTCTGAAAATGGGGAAATCAGTCAGAGGAAACACTTAAAAGATCTGACTCTATGTATGTCTTATGTTTGAGACCAGGTAAACCGATCAGAGTCAGCTCCTATCACCAAACGTGCAAATGAACTGAACAACACAACACGATTTAGCTGATACATGTCATCGATTCGGGTGACAGATAATGCCATTAAACATTTTCCTTCGATTGCTTCCAATCGTCTGATGCAGATGGCGTATATCCAGTTACGCAACAAAAAAGGTATAAAACATTTACTTCCAACTCTGAACTAGACTAGCATTGACAAAATTGTACACATTGAGGGTTATTTCGACAACACAACTTTTGAATCGCATGTGTAACTCGGCGTAGACAAATTACTGAAGCCAATATTCAATGTTTCGGTTACCAACGACGTCCTACCTCCTTTATAGTGCATGTTGGTTGACTTAATACTAAGCGCTTTTATTAATTTTGTCGCCCCTTCAAGTATATGCAAATGAGGTAACTTTTCTGTCTATTAAATCATGCCCAGCGACTGTCTGCAAGAAGAATTTACTTTTAGTCAATTTTCTCAAAACTGAGGTTGTTCTCTGTACAGGAACAACCTGTAGTGCTGACTGGTTTGACACATCTAGTATTTAGGTGTCATCTTAGATAACAACCTTCTTTGGATTAAACTTTAAATAACGTGAAAAATCGAATTACATTAGAAAACAAAGATGACATGTAAGATACATAAGTAGAAAAAGGTTCAATGTACCGAATAAAAATAAATATTCCAAACCGGAAGTTATTAATTCATTGTTTGCTTTAAGTGAGTTTAAATGATTTTTTAAAAAGTAAAAAAAAAAATAAAAAAATATCGGTAAGCTATATTTTTTTTTATATTTATTCAAAAAAAAAAAAAAAAAAACCGCAAAGTCCGAATTCAAACTTCGTTTAAAAAAAAAAAAACATCATATCACATCGCTAATTTTTTTTTTTATTATCTTGATAGTTTGATGTGAGAAAAGTTTAATCTGCTTTCGTTTGCTGGTTGTTGGGTTATAATTTTTTAATGCAAATTAAAACTTCATAACGCCTGTTTTGAAGAATGGCTTAAAGCGAATCCTAAAACCAATACTGACTCAGTTTTGAATTATGTTTTAGAAATATTTGAACTGCAAAATGCTCCCGATGATATTATATCCAGTACAAAGAAGTCAGTTGAGTTGTTTACCTTAAGGATAAGTAATTATTGGAGATCATGTTACAGATCTAAAAACGCGTTTAGGAAAAAATATTTTGGTTATTTGAACAATATTTTTACGTTGAATGGAAGAAGGAAGAACGTTGAGAGGAAGGCCCTCCAAAAATTTTGAGGAACTCAATCTTGCTTCAAAGAAGCGAAAAATAGCAGATTTACTCAAAAACAGAGATTTATGTGAATTATAGTTTGCTGCTTCTGTATCAAGTAAAGACAAAAGTATACAAGATAAAAAAATGCATGTCACCTTTAGAAGCGTTACCCTTATACTATATACTGATCTCGATTTATCGTATAGAAAATATGAAAGATTAAGAAAAAGTTATCGACGCCTTACACCCTGATATATTCTTGAGCTATTATTTTATGATAAAAGAGAGAAACGATATATTACCTCAAGATATTAAATCAGACGAAACAGGATCAGAAGTAAACTTGCAAGAACTTTTGAATCTTGTGCACTAAGTCACTCATCCTCGTTAAAGCTTTTTTGTAAATGGGGTTTCAATGGTTCCTTGGGTCACAGTAGTTATAAAAAAAAATTTGCAGATTCGAGCCTTACCGATGAATTTTTTGTTCTTAGTCCCTCTACAACTGGTTGAGTCTAATACTGAAATAGTAAAATATAGAAACAGTACACCTTCGTCTACTTTTTTCTGTCGTCCTATTCATTTGAAATTAATTAAAGAGTTAAAAAATGTGATTAAAAATGAATTACACAGAATGAAAACTCTAATAGTTAACTTGGGAGCAGTTGTTTTACCATTAACGGATACTGGTTATTTTATACACGTTAATTTTGAAATGATTTTTACTATGATCAATGGAAGCATATGTAACACTGTAGCTGAAGTCAATTCGACTCAAACTTTTTACATATGTGGTGCTACACTAAAACTAATGAATGAAGAGAACGTTGTTAATCTTCAGCCTAATACTGTTACATATACGTATGGGTTATCAACTTTACACAACTGGATTAGAAGTTTTAATGTTTGCTACATATTGACTACAGATTGCCGATGAAGCGTTGGCAGGTACGTGGTCACTCTAATAAGAAAATATTTGAGGAAAATATGTCATTGTTGACAAACTTAAGTCCGGGTATGGGTCGACAAATGATGGAAATACGGCACATTCATTCTTTCGGCAGTCGATTCTCAGTACAGAAATTACTAGATTAAACGAAGACTTGATTGTAAAATTCTCTATAATCAATAGAATATTATCCAGTGGTTTAAAAATTAACTTAGAGAAGTTTAGAAATTTAGTTATCGAGACTAAAGTATTATATTTAAGTCTATACTCATGGTATTACATGCCTATGTCTATTTATAAAGTATTAATACACGGACCGGATGTTATCGAATTATTTTCATTGCTAATTGGTCAACTATATGAAGATGCTTTAGAAGGTAGACATAAAGACTGCAGAAAGTTAAGAGAAATACATACTGGAAAGTCTTCTAGAAGTAATACTTATACGGATCTAATGAATATGATGCTATTAACTTCGGATCCGAAATTAATAGAAGATGATATAATGGAGTACTTGGAAAGCATTATTTTATTTTCAACTATCATCATATACATTGTTGTAAATTTTCAACAAAATATTAAATATACTAAAAAAATAGTTGTAAAAATATCGTTTTTTGTTATTGTTATCTTTTTTCTAAAACAACAATTCATTTTATCATAAAAAACACAATAATACTTCCATCAGTCTGAGTACAATTATTTTTGATAAACATTTGTATGGGCTCGTAACATTGTGCGGTGTCTGGATTCCATTCGAAAAAAGTAATGAAACGAAATAAGACGTATAAAAAATCAAACGGTGTAAATAAGCAGTTATAGCTAAATAAATATTGATTGTTGTTTGTAATAATATAAAATTGTTGTTTTCACGTAAATAACAATAACAAAACAACAATAATGTCATGTCAAAAACCTCAAACGTTGGCTTTATAGTTTGTCTCCGAGGAGGGTCGTACGGATCTACATGATAAGACCAATCATATCCTATGCGTCGATTAGGACAAGCTTTCACGAAAAAACCTCGCTGTTATTTTTATCAGAATATAAAAAATGGTCTGAAATTTAATCGCCGATGAACTCCATAGGCAAAGCTCAGAGAAGAGCTTTTCAAAACCCGAAAATTTGTTGAAAATGCCTGCATCCTCAATAAAGCCATCCACTAACAGTTGGGTTTTATAAGAGCATAATTGCAGATTGCATCACTCTCCAGTCGTCCGGCAGATCGATCATTTCAAAACTATCTATACAAAGTTTGAAAACAACCTGTTTACTTTTTCACGGTAAGCTGCGATACTACAGATGATCTTAATGCGATCACTAATGTTGTGTTATACCATGTTTTTCTAGCACATTACTTAGTTTTGGCTCTAATTTCAATTATATTGTAGAAAAATAAATACGCAATTTTTACAAACAATTATCCAAGATATCAAGAAACTCCAAGACTCATTTAGATCGAGAAACTTTTTTTTTTATTTTTATTTTATTTATCCAAAATAAAGCTGTTAAAATGTTGTCACTTTTTGGAGCGGTGAATAAATTTTACTATTTTAATTTCTAATCCAATATAAAAGATATGTTGGAAAGTAGCATTAAGTCAAATCGACTTTGTTTCACTTTTCAAAGATGGCCAAAAGTTTACCTCTACATTGCATTGCCATAGCTGCTATTTTTCACTTATATGAGTAGGAGTACTTATCGCAGATCATTCAACGCTGTCAATGTTTATTAAATTCAGATATATCGTATATAACAGAATTATATGTTAAAGCTTCAAGCTTATGATTCTAAAATATTCAATGTTTTTCGGTACTTCTTGAAATTGAGGGACAGTCATAATTTTGGAGTGCGAACCTACATCAGTTTGGTTTTTTTTTTTGATTCCAATTAACAAATCGTTATAGTGTTTTACAAAAATTGGCAAGTATGAACAACAAAGGTTCAAAGATTCTTATTTTGAGCCTTTTACAATAGAACACCTAGGAACTGTTAAGCAATTATACTCTTGCTAGTTTTTCAGATGGATCTGCTAAGTAACGCTCATTTTATGGACCACCCCAAACCTACTTTAGGAAAATCTACCCACCCACAGATTAACCCGAACATGATCGATGTGAAAAGTTTTAAATGGGAAGTTTGAAACTTCGCTCCTTAAAAGGAAACAGGACCAGATGGTATCTGTCATGCACAATCAAGAATGATTTTTCAGGATGTCACACCTGGTTATCCATTCTGAATACCCTATGCCTGGACTAGGGTTGCCGTATCTCTTATATCCAAGTGAGTAAGGAGTATACAAGTATTAGGCCTTGAACTGCAAGCTGATGTAGAAAGAAAATGTTGCAGAGCGACACCCGATTCCAAAACGGAACACAGGAAGACAACCAAGTTTTTCTAAGTTAGTCTATTTTTACCTTTACAGACTACTCTAGGCCAACTAAAGGCATTGGTGTAGGGGTTTTCTTTGAGGGACTTTGCATACACAAACCCTTCGTCTACACATTACGTCCGCCTTCTGTCCATTTTATATGACTTTCCAAACCAAAAACTTAGCTTATCATCAGGCCGCTTTTTAGCTCAGACTGAAGACGATACCCCCGTTGGATAGTGCAATATTCATAGACGATCAAGCAGAGCTCAGATCTCTAGAACACCATAAAGTCGTGAGCGATAATTGATTGCCGCGCATCACTTAACGAGATGGCTATGCAGCACAAGTTCACACTCTATTGGGTTTTGGGACACTCGGACGTCGCTGATAAACTGGAATGACTCGGATCCTTAAAAAGCAAATAGTAGGTAGCTTGACAACGACAAGCCACAAATGTCGTTGTGGCCAAAGCAAATGACACACTTTCAAATAGTCTCATTGGAAAACAGGTGAATTGAATGAGTATTCTTCACAACGAGTTTGCAAAAGGTTCAGGAACAAAGAAGGGCAATTGTTGGCATATCTCCTCTGCAACAGGCATGCCTTTACCAGTAAATCGTTTCAAGTGGGGTACTTCAAAATTGTACAAATGCCTATTCGGTTTCCATACATATACTTTTTTCTAAAAATTCCAAGCACTGTTTCTTACCATTTCTTAGTATTATTATGTTAATTTGAATCGCAAACATCCACCCGAGAGCAATTAACCAAACCACAACGGCTCAACCTTTGTTAGAAACACTTCAGCACGACTAAATAATCAAAATCGTAGGTACTATAGCATACTTGCAAACTGAAGCACAGAGAACTTGAAATATTTATAAAGAGTGTTAAATTTGTTAATATAATATTGCTAGTGTTATTATTTTAAATTGCGAATCCAACATCTGTACGCTTGGCTGAACTTAGAGTTCGTCTAACTAAGCCCAAAGATTGTAGTAATGCGCGTTACTTCTGACAGATTAGGCCAGGTGGTGTTGCAAACTTGAAAGCGTAAGTGTGTGCGTTCCAGTGATTTACAATAGAATAATATACAATTTGCAGAAACAGAAAATAGTACCTCCCATTTTGCTCTGATAGAAAAATAAACAAAACTATTCGAATTCATTCCGGTAAAGATACGCGCGGTTGATTTGAATAGAGTGCAGCCGCCGCGTCATGTCAGTTGAAACAAACAGAGCTTGATGGTAGACCGTTAAAGTAATTGTTTTATTTCCATGTTGACTTAACATCTTCCTATTGCTTACACTTTCGTTTCTTTGAAAATTGTTTTACTTTGATCCGCATTCTTAACATTTGGTGTTGCTTTTGCTTTCGAGATAAATGCGTTAAATGGGAGTACAATAGAACTGCTGGAATTTTGTAAATAACACTGAGGCATTTACGTTAATTCGATAGTGCTTTGGAATAAAAAAAACGAGAAGCGTCATGAATTTGGTTCTTAAGACGAAAACAATTTATAAAAGCAAAACCTATCTACTACACTTTGAAATGTTTTAGATACAGCCGTTTCGTTGAAGTACAAATCAATTTGTGAACGATTGAAAGTAGGTGAAGCTAACAATGATCGCTATTAAGAGCTACCTTCGTTTTCTGTAGCGTTATTTACATATATGCCTACCTACCTCTTTTATGAATCATAGTGTCTTATAACAATTAATTCTAGACAAATTGCTTCCAGGATGCTGAAGCAGACCTTTATTTCTTCTATTACGATTCCCGATATTTTGGTTTTAGCTTTATAGAACATTTTGAACTCGAAATTAGACGTTTATTTACTTTGCTGTTTGAATTCCCTCCTCGAAACGGCCAAGTGCTCCTTCATCTGCTTTCAATAAGTTCCAAGCCTCTGCACCATATAGCAGCACCGCGAATGATAACGGTTTTTGATGAGTACCCGAATTGGAAGATAGATGGCGCTACTTAGCCAAAAGCAGTATACTGTCATTTAGTTAAACCTCTTTTAGCCCGCCTGTCAACATTTGGTGACAATTTGACGCTTAGTTTTGTTTTGACACCCATTTCAAAACATCGTGTTAGTGTTTTTTGCGACCATGGAAAAAGACCGTTATCGCTCCGTGATCCGACTTTTGTTGTGTATGGGACCCATTCACCTTCCCGTACAACCGTTTACTCAGTAACTCAATTGACTCCTGAACCCAAACAAACAGCGATTCCCAAGAGTAATCCTCCGCCTAACTTTTACTCTGATGTCATTATAGACTAAATCCTTAACTGACCGCTTCCGCTTCAATACTCACGAAAATTTTAGTTATCACATCAATGTTATCCGCGTATGCAAGTTATTGTGTGGAATTTGTCATATCCGGCTTTGAAGTCGGCAAATAGATGGGTCCTTTCCAATAATATTTTATCTATGTTGAACCTGAAACCGCACTGATATAGACCATCCAGATTGCTTATGAATGGTGTTAGACGCTAATCTAATCTTTTAGCGATGTTTAAGAGATTTAGTCCACCATATTTGGTGCAGTATAAAGAGTCTTCTTTCTTGTGGATGAGGCAAACAATGCAGAGATTCCATCCTTCTCGCATGCTTTACTCTGACCATATCTTACAGATGAGCTGCTTTATTAGCACCTAGCTTTAGTTATACTACATTAACTTTGATATTTTTACCACCATTATACAGTCTACAGAAAAAGTCTATTCTCATTACCAACTACAACTCTACTACTAGTTGTCGATGTTCATCTTTGCAAGCTTCCATTCTGGCTTCATAGCCCTGGCATGTTCATTTTATACTTTGATAAAACTTTCATTTGTCTTTTTCTCTCCGGTCTATATTAGCTCCTCAGATGTTCCAGACATCCAGAATGCTGGGCGCTCAAAGATGTCCCCCTTGCGTTAAGTTCTCCTAGCACAATTTTGGTGTCAAAACTTTGGCAGTAAGCATATTGTTCGTTCTGTTGGGAACGAATTGGGAAATCGTATTCAAAATCAAAACACACTTGTATAATATTAACTGAGTTTATTACAAAAAAAGATGCGGATTAGAAATAAGGAAAACAAGGTGGACGATGACGACAGCTTGCCGTCCGAAAAAACACGATGAAAATGAAAGTGATCATTTTTAAGGATGTTAGGTGATGTGAAATGGGTTTAATCATGGGTATAATGTATTCAGTCCAAAATCACTGTGATGAATTCACAACGTTTCTTATGTTTTACGTGGATACCTAGCCATAAAGACCTTATCCCACTGAATGTCCATGCTCCATACAACCCTAGGAGCAAGGATACGCCTTGCCATCGCTATTTGCTAACAGAAAATTTACCAAAGTAGTACTTGTGTTGGAGGCACATGTTCCACCCCTGGTATGAGTCAAAGCACCTAGTTATTGCAACTCCACATTGGGTCAAAGACCCTTTCTGCGACTTTGGGCTTAAACCACAGCCACCATGACGCTCCCACAAGAACCTACAAGTCAGGCCCGGACCGAAATCCAGGTGGCTCCTGACTCCCATGGTACCGCGTTTTAAGTCCTCGTAGGGACTACCGGTGGTCCTGCCACCACAGGACCTATGACCGGCCGCTTGTAACAGGTCAAATCGTAGCAGCCATTCGGAGGCGTCAAATGCCGAAAACGTTTACGATAAGACCAGTATATTACTCTACCCCCGCTATTTATGAGACAACTTCATTGATGACCGAAGCCTTGATAATTGGGCGGGGGGCTTGTGATGCATTCAGTCATTCAGTCCGAACAATCTCGGTTTGTACTTTCTCATTGCTAAGTGGTCAATTCAAGCCGCCGCTGACTCGAAATGCAATGAAAACATAGACCTCTAGCTTATGCGGTATCGTCATCCTTGTGTCTGTTTAGAAAAAAAAAAAAAATGAGAAAGAAAAGATGTTATTATAAATATAAAAATAAATTAAGAAGTTTGATTGTGGGTATGTGTACCACAGTCTGGTAGTAGGCTGGTAATGGCTCGCTTGCACAACCCCGCCGACGTTCGTACCGAAGCTACTCTGACCAAGTCATCACGATCAGCGATTGACGTCTCCTTACAGTTAAGCCAAGGCAATTTTTGAGTCGCTGTAAGCGAAAATACTTTCTTCAGAGATTTTAGAAATTAAAACAGGCTTCACGTACTTTAGAAGCTTTGTACTTTGTACTACTTTTTTGCTACATTTTTCAAACAATCCCTCTTACTTCAATGATCTACCAAATTTCTACATTGGTCCCTTTCTAAATCTTAAAGATGAACTTTTACCTGGCCCAGACGTACTCCTCGCCGTGTTTTTTAAAAAATGCTCTTCCAACCTGTCTCTACCCCTTTCCTACCTTATTCGTCTATCTCTTACACAAGAAGAGTTTCCCCAGATTTGGAAGACCTCTTTTATAATCCCGATACACAAAAGGGATATAAGATGAAGTTATCAATTATCGTCCCATTGCTAAATTCTCTCATATACCCAAACTCTTTGAAAGCATTTTATACGAAGCCTTAAGCTTCAAATGCAAGCTTTTTATTTCACCCCGACAACATGCTTTTCTAAAAGGTAGATCAACTGCCACAAATCTAGTTGAATTCGTGTCTTTTGCTCTCTCAGCCTGAGAAAATGAAAATGATTTCACTAAAGCGTTTGATAAGTTATCTCATCAATTGATACTCTTCAAATTGTCTGCTCTCGGTTTTGAGCCTCTCTAATTAAAATGGATTTCTTCTTACCTGATAAATCTATATTATAGTGTTCGGTTTAGATCCACCCTTTCTGTTCCATTCCTGGCCTCATCTGGAGTTCCATAAGGCAGTCATCTTGGCCCTCTTCTCTTCATTCTTACTATCAACGATGTTGAAAGGGCCGTTAAACACTCTTCCCTTTCCCTTTACGCTGACGACACAAAATTTTTTAAAAATATTTCCTCTCCCAATAACTCTGCTTTTCTTCAAGAAGACCTTGATCGGTTTTCAATCTGATGCCTTAAAAACTGCCTAGAACTTAATATAGCCAAATGTCAATCTATAACCTTTTCACGTAAATGCAACCCGTCTCCTCCCCGACTTTATTTTCTCCATGGTCAACCCCTGGTTCAGTCTTTTCAAGACCTTGGCATATTATTCGACTGTGAGCTTAATTTCCGTTCCCATATCGATAAGATAATCCTCAAAGCCATCTCATCACTTGGCTTTATTAAATGGTGGTAAAAGGAATTTTTTAACCCGTATGTAAACAGATCTATTTATATTACATTTGTTCGCCCCCTGCTTGAGTATGCCAATCAAGCTGGGTCCCCCTTTCACCGGGTTCATGTTTCCCGAATCGAGGGTATTCAACGTCGATTCCTCCGATTTGCTCTCCGTGGTCTGCCGTGAAACGACCCTTTCATCTTACCTCCCTATCAGGACCGCCTCAAACTTCTAAATATGAATTCATCGATTTCTCTCAGGTTCCATCGACTGTGCATCCATTTTGAACTCCATTTCCTTCAATACCAACCCCCGCAATCTACATTGTCCTCGTCTATTCTATCTACCGGTCCACGGCACCTCTTATGGCTCCAACGAACCAATCTCCCGAATGATCCGAAAGGTTAACCCAAACCTCTCCCTTTTTGATTTCCACTTGAGCACTCCTCGTCTCAAATAAGTTCTCCTCCATCACTTCTTTGGTCCCTAGGTCTTATAGTAAGTCTTTCTGTTAGTTCTTAAGTTAGGTTAAGCTTGTATTAAGCCAATAAATGGGGACCTCAGCCCCCACCAAATTTAAACCAAAATTAAACTTTCACTGGGGTAATTTTAGTTTTCGCTATTAATAGAGTCACATGAATAGAACCATCGTCCATTACTGTTCTGAGATGAGATACATCCGCGTACGAGTTCGATGATGCGTCGCAATGAGCATGCAGCTGATAACAGGTGTTAGATGAGACCGTATATCGATGATCTGAAAGGCCATCTAGAAATCTTCGCCAATTTTCTAAAAACTTTTTTGATACTAAATCATCCCACTCCAGTTGAATAAACCACAGAGGATAAGTAATAAGCGATCTGCCCAACGGGTTAATCTGTTAAGATTTAGCTGAAGGAGTTCTTTGATAGTATTAAGATGCTTAACTAAGATGCCTATAGCCACGTCATCCGCATAGGCAATCACCCTGCTACCATCCGCTTTCAGGTACTCGTATATCAGCAGTTTGTTAACCACTAAGTTCCAGAGAAGGGGGAAAAGGAAAGCTTTGCGGGGTACCTCTGTTGACACACCTTTTAGTAGAAGCCCCACCCAGTTTGGAATTGATTATCCTGCTATTTAGCATAAGTTTAATCAACGCCCCAAATGAGTTGTTTACTTGCAGATTTAACAGCGCAGTCGTGATTGCGGATATGTTGACGTTGTTAAAGGCGCCCTCTATGTCCAGGAAAGCAACCATTGTGTACACTCTATATTGTAGGGATCGTTCAATGTGGCTAGTCAGTGAATGCAGAGCCATTTCCATCGGCTTTTCTTTACAGTAGGCATATTAAGCCGTTGACAAAAGTCTTGGATCAATTTTAGCTCGTATATACCATAGATATCAATCTTCCCTTGGGAGAACATGAGGGCATTTTCTGGCTTTGAGAATGAAATCTACATTGACTTCCTCCCATGACAGTGGAATGTGGATCAATTCTACACACTTCCTCATGATATTCTCTAGCGTAGGCAGTATAATATCTGAGGACCTTTGTAGACCGGCAGATATTATACCGTCCGAACCAGCAGACTTGTTTGGTTTGAAGCTATGCATCGCCCAAAACAATTTGTCTCTTGTAATCAAACCATGAATTTTGGTCACGGTTGCAGTAGTTCTGTTTGGATTACTACTGGTCGCAAATATGGAGCTACCTGGTAATTGAATGTAAAGTAGCAGGTTGAGCGATTCATAACTTGAGGTTGTCCACGAGCCATCGGGTTTTTTGAAACAACTAGGTACTTAGCCGCGATGCCTCAGAGGTTTCTGTGTATTTGTTACAGAATGAACTCCAGGATCGTCGCTTTGGATTCCTCAGTTCTTTTTTATATATTTTGAGGGATTCTTTGTACGAGCCCGATGTATCCGATGATGAGGCCAGTTTTAAGCCTTCCAGCCTACCCTTTCTATGCTATCACCAGGGAGAGAGCCCACGCGATTGTGGCCTAGATATGCCAGCCAGTAGGAGCCTTTGGTAGTCTTTAGTCTGGCAACGGTTAAGTCGGGGTTGATGAGTTTAGAAAGTAATATGCGTTAAGGCTACTTTTCACTAATATAGCAGTTCTAATCTTACATTTGTTTCTTGTACAGAGCGGACCGTATACAGGTGTCCCAAGCTCACGAACCATGCATTCTACGATTCCTGAGTTAGGATGATGTTTTCTGCGTTTTTGGAAAGACGCAGAATAAGTGCGGCCTGAGCCCTTTTGAGTGATAGAGATCAACCAAGAGAAGCCGTATCATTGCTACAATTTACCAGAGTAACCTCAACCATGGTGTTGTTCGAGTCCTCCGATTCTGAACATGTGCCCAAGAGCTCATCTTTTTCCTCCGATTATATAGGATCTCGTTTTAGTTCGTCATCGGCTTAATTGTAGCCTCGGATAAATTGGAGTCGTGGCTGTCCATTTCTGGAAAGGATATCGACACTCCAAGATCTAAGGTTGTGTTTGGATTTTCAGTTAATGGAGGAGGAGGTTGCTTACCAGCATCCAGCTCAGAGTCTAGAAGTGCCCAAAAATAATGATCGTCGCATTGATCCAAAAAAATTTCGGAATTTATTCAGAAAATTAAAAATAATCTATATAATAATAATCTATATTTTCCCCTTCAAAGTAATCCCCATCGACTGCAACACACTTATTCCAACGCTTGATCCAATCCTCGAAAGATTTTTTACTATATATTCGCAGTGCTTCCTACGATTTTTTCATTACTTCCTCTCGGCTGCTGAAGCGCGTTTCCGTAGTGGCTTTTTAACTCGATTGAAGAGAAAGAAATCACAGGGAGCCAAATCAGGTGGCTGTTGGATGGTATTTGTTACATTTTTCGTCAAAAAATTACGAATAATGATGGCACTGTGCGACGGTGAGTTATCATGGTGCAAAATCCACGAGTTTTCTACCCACAATTCTGGTCTCTTTCGGCAAATTCCTTCACGCAAACGTCTCACAACGCCCAAATAATACTCTTTGCTTACTGCCTAGCCTTCTTGCAAAAATTCATGTTGCATTACACCGTTTTAATCCATGAAAACCGTGAGCATTGCGTTCTTTTTTGACTGAAAAGAACGTGGTTTTTTTGGTCTCGGCTCATTTGATGAACGCCATTCACTTGCCTGATGTCTGGATTGCGTGTCGTACTCATAAACCCACGTCTCGTCTCCAGTAATCATCCTTTTGACGATTGTGAGATCAGATTCAGCCTCGCAAATCATCTCTTTTTTGCATGAAATTGAGGTCTTTTGGCACCAACTTTGCTGCTACACGACGGAAACCCAAATCATTAACCAAAATTTTTTGGACGGATCCATAAGCAATGTTCAAGTCCTCCGCTATCTCTCTGATGGTTAATTTGAAGTTATCGACCAACATTTCTTTTACTTGATGAAAGTTTTTCGTCGGTTTTCGATGTAGATGGTCTGCCACTGCGTTCATCATCTTCGATTAACTCACGACCACTTTTGAACCGCTCGTGCCACTAATAAACGACCGTTTTCCTTAAAGAATCGTTGCCGAAACACTTTTTCCGTTTTTTATTATACAAGTTCGTTGTTGCGAATTTGAATCCATTTCTAAAATTGTAAAAAAATCGCCAACACACACAAATATAGGTGTACTCTTGACAACGTAACTTCTGCAAATATCAAGCTATGACGCTAAGATTTAGGGGGAATGTCAACAACAGATGTACAAACTTAACAAAAAAAGAAAAACAGAACCTTTTTTTTTTTTTTTTTTTTTTTTTTTGATCAAGATGGAATTTGGATTAATACAGTCGTAATACTTTAGCCTCGTTCCTGAGCATGATCTCAGTGGTGTTAATCTGGAATGACAATTAAAGCGAGTATTATTAGAATGAGTTTTTTAAAGATGCGCTGGAGTGGATTAAATGATCATCGGCATTCTGAACAGCAAGATTATATAGCAAAGTGTGATGGCGTCCAAAGCATTCCCCACGAGTGCATGTGCTGGAGCACTTGGTGAGCTGATGGTTATACGCTTAAAAAAATTTAACAGATCAAGATTTTTAATTACATACATTTTCGCGATCATTAATCGACATGGAGAGAAATTTTGTGCATTAACGAATGGGATGATGGCCATCACAGATATTGCATTGATAAGAAACGATTTCTTTTACTGGGTATTCGTCTGGGAATTGCTGCGTCAGGTGATGCGACAAATTCTCTGCTGTTTCGATATCGACTAACTCATTGATATTCATAATTTCGCCAAACAAACTCTTGTCGAAGAGTTTATCTTTCCAGTTTGGGCCCGTCAGCTTAGAGAGTTGATTATCGCTTGATAATCCTCGGCTCTCCCTCCGCAGGATATCCAGGGCTGTCCTACACTGGTGAAGATTAATCTGCATGGTTGTTTGCTGGTAATAGCTCTCCTGAAGACCAAGCATTTGGTACTATCGGCTACATGCTTAGGCTATGTGGCCTTCTTCCGCACATCTTCTACATTGCTTGCAGCAATTCATCTTCTTTTTGCATTGGCTCACAGTGTGGCCAAATTCAAAATATCTGAAGCATGTAGTTAGGGTTTTTCGTTCCCGGCCGCGACAGTTTACACATCCAATTTTGATTCTGCCTCACTTTGCAGTGTGCTCTGCTTGCAGGAGAGTTAATCGTAGAAATTTGGAGAGTCCATAGGCGTTTCGCATGCTTATAATGTCTGCATTGTCATTTAGAATCGTGTGATAATTTCGAAGGAATGTTTGGCTTTCATTACCATTGACAAAACATGGATCCACCACAACACACCGAAGACTGGGAGCAGTTGAAACAGCGCTTTAATACGATCGAATAAGGTCATTCGGATGCACGCAGCATAATCCACATCGACTGCCTTCAACAGGGAAAAACAATCAAAAGCGAATATCATACATATGAAGAAAAAACGACAGCATTTGGCTATGAAGAATGGGCTCTTCCACTAAGACAATGCACAGGTGCGTATGTACTTATGTAGTCGCAGTGAAGATGGAATTGAGCTACGAATTGCTCCAACATTCGACATATTCTCCGAACTTAGGCCCCAATGACTGTTTCCTTTTTTCCCGAAAAAAAAAGTTTTATTTAAAAAGTAAGAGGCGTATCGATTTTATTAACTTTTGACAATTACATCCCTATTGCCTTGCACGGCAGAATAGGTTTGAGGTAGTGAAAGACTTTATGGTAAGGGACTACTCTAAGGAAAGAGACAACTGAAAATCAAGTCTCTCTCACGGACAACAAAGAAAGACTCTATAAGATCGTGCCAATAATTCTATACAGTTCGAAGCATAGGAATCATCACAGGCTGATGAACGCGGTAATGAAAAGGAACTTCAGCCAACTTTGCATGCGAACTCAGATGACGTCGGAATTAATCGTTATGCGGCTCTTAAGAACCTCTCATCATACGAATCCTTTTATTACTATCATATTCAAAGTAAAACCATTTTCGTATGCATATCACGCTATCTTTTGCCAGTTATACTGCATTAACATTATTATTATTTTATTTTCTACTTGCCTTGCTCTAGAACAAACCTGAAGTTCAAGCGATTTTAAGCATTTGAAACTTAATGCGAACTTTTGAAATACACCAGGCACTCAATAACGTGAACTCGTGAACTCGTGAACTCATAAAGTTTTCCGCGCTACTTTATAACGTGAACAAATTTCAAAAGGAGTCTCGATAAGAAATTTAAAAGGGGTTTGGTATTGAACTTCTAAAGATACCCGGAGATAAGCTTTCTTCCCCAATCCGTTCATTAAAAACATTTCGAAGTTGAATTCATGAACTTGGATTAGAACGAACGAGTCAAGCTTGTAGTTACTGGAAACTTTAACCATAGAAAATATATGTATGTCTCGTCAGCGGAGAGATCAGCGCCAAGAAGAAAGACTGAGGAGCAACGGTTAACATTTTTGGCTTGCACTTACTCTTTTTATCATCATAAATTGGAAAATAGAAAAAGCGCATGATTTTAAGAATCCAAGCTGACTAGTACAGTGCACACTACAGACACTCAAAATATGCATGGTTCCATAACATTTTTGCATCCGAAGTTCGACAATATCTTCGCCAAAAAGGTGTATCAATTGAATCTTTAGTAAACAATTGCATGCCAAAAGCGTTTCTAAAGATGGCATTAATTCGCTAAGCCGTATAAACACCGAGGTGCCCCATACAAATACAGACGTCAATGATTGGAATGATAACATAGCTTCAGATATTGAGGTTACTAAAGCCGAAAAATGAGACTAAAAAGATGAAGAGCAAGAAAATAAACTTCCTACAACTTCTATCACTTTAAAAGGTGTTATCAAAATCTTTAATCAAACATCATAATTGGCAGAAAATAATGCGCAGATTATTCGCATATTTTTGTTCTGGCAAAAATCTAATCTAAACCAGTGCAAATGCTAGTTTCGGCTACAAAAGTACAAAAAGAAGTAACAAACTAACACTTTGGCTATAACTTTTGATAGCCAAACGTTTGATAAATAAAAAACGTTTATAGTTCAATGTGTTGAAGTATATGGTATTTCGTATTTACGCTATTTTAAAAGTGAGCATTTTTGGTTTTTGTTAGTTCACGTTGAGCATTTCAATGATGTACAAAAAGATGGTATATCATCTCGCAACTACTAATTATTACAAACAACCCTGGAAAAATCAATTTCCTTCGTCACTCCGAACGCACAGATGTCGCCACCATTATGACTGTGGCTAAGAAAAACAGAGCGAAACACAAAAATCTCCAACACAATCACCAAAAGAAGACAGCAACCATCCACCAAAGCGCAAACACAACGCAATAAACGAGCGAGAAATTCGTAGCACATCCCTTTCTCGCTATAACTGTCGCCCGTTAGTTCTCTCGCAAACGCTCGCCGAAGAGGAGCACGGTATACCCAAGTCTGCCACCTGACGCCGAAAAGAATAAAAAAATCTTTTTCTTTTTTTTCTCATCCACCAAGTAGAAGAAAGATAGCGCAAGCATTGCTTTTGCCTACCTACCCAACGGACGACCGCCATATTGCAAAAAATGAGACAAAAGATTTCTCAGTGAATTTTCGACTTTACACAAAAAAAAACAACAAAAAAGTGAAGTTTTTTTTCGTTTTTCCCGTTTCCGTTAATTTACAAAACAAAAATCACAATTGCAAAAGCTAAATTAAAGGTAAGAAATATTTTTGTTTTCCCTCCTACTCTGTTTAGTCAGTGAAATGAATTTGCCATGGAAAATTCGAACATCGCCAGTGATGGCGTCATCCAAATTTTTTCTGTTCCGTTTGTCTTGAGTTATATCACCAGTTTGGGCATTTTGGGGGCATTTCTGTGAGTTTTTGTGGACGAATTTGGACGCAAATCGAACGGGTTTTGGCGTGTTTTTGTTGACATTTTGGGTCAGATGACGAAGACAACGACGATGGGTAGGTGTGAAATGGAAAGAAAATATCTTTTCGTACGAAAAGGAGAAGAAAAAATCAGAATTTGTGTGCGAAAAAGAACACGTATATAAGTTTTGTTGTCGGGACGTTTTTTCGTCATCCTCTTCCACAGTGTTTCGTCTTTGGGCGACGACACAATGGCGTTTATCACTGGTGTGTGAAGGAGGGTTGGTTACACAAGCTACATGGTACAAACTACACTAGCACCAGCAACAGCAACTCCACTCGATTCCAAACACCAAATGGCAGAGAGGAAGAGAAGATGGCGTATTCATAGTTCAAGAGATACATAGCCTTTACCTTCCTTCCTTATTACTCTGTGCAACTAAACTCATTTGAAAAGACGGTAATGTAGGACCTTTTTGTCATGGAATTTTAGATAAGTATAAATATCTTTGGCACTTGACATAAGTGTAACAACTTTGACAAACAACTGTGAAATTCGCCAAATTAACGGTGTCGGAGAGGATGCTGTACCTTCGCTTTCGCTTTCCCCGTCCAAGGCTTGAAACCGACCGAAACTTTGTCAACAAACCTTGACATGAACAAACCCTATGCTACGATGTCAGGGCAGAATGATGTTTCACTGGTTAAAAATACATACATATCTTGTCAGTCGTATCCCCCTTCTCATTTCATCATATCGTTGGGGTAATGATGTTGCGTCATTTCTACATCATCGTCGTTGTCGTCGACGATAGACGGACGACGTTGTGTATTCGGAAACTTCGACTTGGTCGTTTCTCTTTCAGGTTTTACTATTCCGTTCTGTTCGGGTTTTCTTGCTCTTGCTATCTTGTTTATGGTTCTTTGGTTGACTTTTCTCAAAGAGACAAACTGCCTCTGTGCCACTGATGTTGGTGTTCATGCTGGTGCGTCTTATGATGGTTCCTTCTCTCTTTTATTACAATTTGCGTTGGATGAAACAAAAATGTTTGTTTTGGTTGCATCCCTATCTTTAGTATAAAATTGTCTTTGTCTGGTAATAAAACAAAAACGTTTGTAGATAAACTGAACAAACCGAAAACAACGTGCTGGGACTGGGGCTGGAGCAGAGGTCCTTGCCCTTGAACTACCCGTCTGCTGTTACTTCCGCTGGTGATTCTTAATTGCATTCCGGCACATTGCCAATGTAATGTAATGTTTTTACACTCGGCAGAGGGATCTTCAATGGAAGTGTTCACAAAAGACAGGTTGTGTAAAATACAGATCTACATACATACTTTTATTTCTATATATTATACTTAATGGAAACAGTTTAGAATGGCTAATTAGTACTTTCGAAATTGTCACCTGCTAAATACTTCCTAGCAAAAGCGTATGCTTTGCACTACTCCCCATATGTACATAGTGGGAGAATGGGCAAGTTGGCATCAATTCACGTAAAAATGTTTTCAAATCGTCTATACAGTAGGTAGGAACATGCATAGACTTTGACCGAATTATATTCTACCTATGTAGCTATGAGTACAAACCTATACCCATGCAAATCGATAGAAACAATTGAAAGCAAATTCTTATCGCACCTATGCGCATTACGCAAACCTGCACATCTGGCTGGTATTTTTATGTACATACTTATGTATGTCCTAATCTTCGTTTAAAAAAGTGGCACTTAAACTCATTTGGACTTTGCCTGAGTCGCAAAATTTCATAATTCAAGTTGGTAGAATATCCACGAGTTTGTCTGATGGGTATAATCGGTATAATTGATTCAGTAATTCCCAGCTGTCAATTACTTCTAAAAAAAAACGAGATCCACATCGTCACTCGGCACAGAAAAAAATGAAATATTTCATTAAGATGGCTCATAACCTTTAAAAAAAAAAAGGCATTAACACTAACGAATTATCACCATACAAAGGAGAGTCCCATGTCTGATATAAACCGGTTACAATCACGACTGGTAAGAGCACGAAAAGCCCAGATAGTCGTAGTAATTTCAAACATAAAGCAACCTCTGTTACCGGATAATTATCCATCGGATTCCACAGAAGGGTTTAGAGTCGCTTCATCTCCGTGTAATTTGACATTTTATTTTTATGACATAAATACCGGATACGAATACCTTACTTAGTTACTTAGATGGTGTTACAGTTCGGAGTGGTCCAACTGCCTCAGCTAACATACCACTCCAGCTACCGTGGTCTTTTGCCAGCTGCCTCCAGTTGCGCACAAGAAATTGGCTGAGGTCCCCTTCCACACTTGTGCGCTACCTAAGATGTAATCCTCTAGTGCGTTGTCCCTCTGAGTTAGAGTCAAAATTTTTCTGGGCTGGGACGCTAATGTCCATGCCCAGTCATCTAAGCTGGGTAATTCGAGTTTTTCTGACGAAGTCAGCATCGTTGTACAGCCAGTACCGTTCGCTGTTAAAACGTCTCCTCCATTTTCCATCGATGCAAACGGGACTGAGTGTTATCAGATGAACTTACCCGAGATCATTTTCGTCCGTTTTCGTTAGTGTCCACACTTAAGTGGACCTGAATGCTGAGGTGATCAGTTACCTGTATAATGTTTTCTTGGTTGCTCGAGAAAGTGCTTTACTACTCAATTGACAATTGACTACTCAATTGAATAAGACCGAAAAAGCAGCGATTAGCAGAAGTGATTCTTCGCATGATTTCCGCGCTTACTACCTCAAAGTTGTAGCTCTATTTTTGATCCTCTCTTTAGTGAGTCTAAGAGTTTGCTGATGCTGTTGCAGTTTGATGATGCAATAATTTTTCTTTCGGGATTTTCTTTATATCTCTACTGGAGCTAGACTTTTTATTGCTTTGCAACCGCGCTTTCCAGGGATATTGAAATTTTCTTATTATCAGTTTCCTAACGTGGAGACTTCTGCGAATGCACCTACTTCTTATTAGGTCGATTTACTACACCCGCTGACATTTGTAACATTTTCACATTCGTTGCTGTCATTTTTCCTTTATATTTCTTGTACATGGTCCAATATTGCGATATGTTAAATAAATATAACAAATTTCAGGTAATATAATATACCATTATGATTTACTTGACATCCTAAAACTGAAAACAATAATTTCGCTGGCCGAACTTGCAAGCAACTTTGTATATGTTTAGCGTTCGTGAGGACTGTCGATTTCAAGCATTCGACTGCTATATGGTATCGGCATCAAGTAATGGCAATACTGGTTATCCATGCTCACAAATCGCGACAACTTTTCTGAATTCGGTTGGTACTTTTCCAGATTAGTTCTAGAAATATCTACCTGCTTCTTCTTTTGTTCCTCATTCTAATGTACGGAGAATTTGCTCATATGTTGCTTATTGGTAAAAATGATTTGAATCCTAGCATAAGACTTTCGTGGGACTTATGATAACTTCGACACCACATCACATCTGAGTCTTTTTTGTCATCTTCTACAGGTAGGGACATCCACATCTCCAGTGGTTGCTCCACTCAGTTTAAGCTTATTGCACCAGCTTGCAATGTGAAATGTGAAGCAGCTGAAATCCTAATGTTCCACCAAACATCTCTTTCGTAGTCATGCACTATGGGTTGTACCACATGAAATGCTCGATTTTCGCTCAGTCGGAAATAAGAAGTTCTCGAGTGAACATCTGTGCCAGAACGTTAAATTTCCTTTTTTTATAAAATAAAGTGGTACGTGTGCTTAACGTGTGAGAGTGTGTCATTGGCAATGAAAAACATTAATGACGCATTTGAGGATGTAGCTGAAACGTTTTTGCACCGGATAGTCACCTGTGATGAAAAGTGGATACTGTATGATAATCGTAAAAGATCTGGGCAGTGTTTGGATGCAGATGAGAATCCAAAACATACCCCAAGCCCGATCTTCACCAAAAAAGGTTATGGTGATAATTTCGTGGACATCGAACGGACCAATCTACTTTTCATTTCTTCAACCAGGAGAAATGATAAACACTATTAAATATTGTGAGGAAATCGACATATTGAATGCCAAATTGGCTTAGAAGCAACCTGCAATAAGCACGGTCCGAGTCTTTTGCATGACAATAATAGACCCCATACCTCACAAGTAACGGTGCAAAAACTGTTGCAGTTGGGATTTGAAATTCTTCCGTATCCTTAGTACTCTCCTATATTTCGCCAACGGATTACAATCTTTTCTGCAATCTGTATTTATTTTGCTGGCAGAAGGTCTTCTGGAGCCGAGCAGAGGTCATAAAAACCTTTGAAGATTTCATTGTCTCAAAAAGTCAGCACTTATACGAAAAATGAATATTTGATCACGTTGGAAGAATGTCATAGATGCCAATAGATCCTATTTTGATTCAATAAAAATGTACGTAAAAATAATGTTGGCTTATAAATTTTTCCTATATTATTATTATATAGGGTGATTAAACGTGAAGTTTAATTTATAATGTAAAATAAAACACATAAATTTGAAAGTGAACTTAAAATTTTTTATTATCGGTTAAAAGAAAAATTCATGACATTTACTTTTTGAAAATGATATCATGTAAATGTTGGCCACGACAACGTTCGAGGTAGTCCATTCGGAAGGTCCAATTTTGGGCGACTCGTTCGAGCATAGCGACTGGTGTCTCGAGGATAACTCGAGTAATGCTGGCTTCCAAAGAGTCAATCGTAGCTGGCTTATTCCTGAAGACCTGACTTTACATATCCCCAGAGAAAATAGTCCAAAGGTATGATATCGCGCGATCTAGCCGGTCAACTTACCATAGCAAAACGGGAAATTAAGTGCTCACTAAAATGATTTCTCAACAAGTCCATTGTTTTGTGCTTGAGTTTCAGAAAACACATAGTCCGTAAACGTGGCGCGATAACGGTTACCATTGACGGTAACATTCTAATTTGCCTCATTTTTGAAGAAATATGAACCAATGATTCCACCAACTCATAAATCACACCATACCGTTGTTTTTAATGGATGTAATTGTAATTTTAATTGTTTCGGATTGTTATCTTACATAAACTTGAATCTTTTGCTTTTTTTAATATTGCGTATTAACCTCAAATACAAAGGTTTGTTCTTATATGTGTCTGTTTTTTTAAATGCGTTCGCAACATAAATATGTCTACACTGGTTTCTGCATCCACAAAAATCTTTTATTTTCAGAGTATTTTCAACTCTAAATATACATCTTAAATTGTACAATATAAAACAGCATCTCTGGCCCTGGCCATAGCAGTATTTATGTATAAGCTTGTTAAAATATAGATATTGGTCAACCTTACAGCAGTTCTGTAAACCCATATTTAACAAATAATGGTTTTTAATTTAGGGCATAATCTCCGATCAAATCTATATGACTTGTGTCTTCAACACAAATGGTGCAGTGTATAAGATCGTCGATTTGTTTAGTTAGCTGTTAATTTACTCGTTTAATACCCCTGTAGAGCAAGTCTGTGGTTTTATCAGTGTTATGTCCAGCAGTCCAACAACTATAATTTTAGGAGTATAATTGCATAAGTTCCTCCAACTTTGCATTTTCGTTAGTAATAGTTATTTCGGTACTGAAACCACAATAGTCATTCGAATTTGTATATAGACAGTTTAAAGTAGATTAGTTTGTGATGATAAGTTATGTTCGTATGTAAAATAATATAATAATAGATCCAGAGGAGAGCCAAGTCTAGTAAACGAACTAGTGCACTGCTCTACGTTCTATTTTCCAGGAAAGGCTCACCGGGGTGACTTATTCGAAAACTTCATTTCTGTAGCCCGAAGTTTGCCCGAAAACCCAAGGGGATTTCAAAAACATAAAGACTTGTGTCATAAAACTTATAAGGTTTAAATCAAAGGGTCATAAGATTGCGAATTGGGTGTTGTTCACCTATTTTTAATAATTAATCACAAATTTAAACGAAAATTTGTTTTACGGGATTTCATAGCTGCTGTTAATAAGCTAAATTTGGCCCTAAGAAAACCCGAGGAAGGCTGTCGAAAAGCTTCCCTATCCACAGCGTGTTACTATTTGTGAGTTTTTTGGGGCAGGAGGCGTAATAAAATTTTATTTTTTTTTTTTCGAAATTAGAGCGATTGTGATTGTTTCCTTGAACGGACTTCCCTATCGAACCATGGTCAATGAATTTTTATGGTCGGAACATAAAGGTATAGGTGTGGGCGATACTTATTTCCAACAATACAAAACTACGTGTCAAATAAGTGATAAAACTATTACTTTTCTTGAAAACAATTCCTGCCGTATCATTAATTGAAAGTGAAGGTTTATCCCAATGTTCCCCATATTGGCACTCAAAGCCAATATCCGAACTATTATCGATAAAGCTATCATATACATAAATGTTTTAAATTATTATCAAAAGTTGTTTCATAAGAATACGTGTTTTCTTGTAAATTAAAATTAAGCCTCTATTCGGCATAAATTATATTTACTCCTATTTACTTATACAATATTTTTCTTCGCCCTAATTATTTTATTCCCGTACATTTAGAAGCAACTTTCTGTTATTTGATTTTATTTAGGCGCACGCTTTTTTAATTAGTGAGCAATAGCTGGCGTTTGCGGTATGACTTAGTTTACTCATTTAATGTCAAAATTAACTAATTGTTTTTTTTTTTTTAAATCACACGAAGGTTACAACTGCGAAAATGTGCGGCCCCTGTTTTATATATTTAGTGCAAACACAAAGAAAAAAAGCCTTGCCATTTTGAATTCGATTGCAGACTTCTATGATAGATAAGTAAATTATTCATTGTCCTACGATAGCAACCGCCCAAAAATCGTACATATTTTCATAGACCTCGGTATGTGAAAAAAATTTCCATTTCGAAAACTTGAAGAGGATAAACCAATGTTTATTTTAAAGTCAATTAATTTTGAAAGCCGAAAATTAGGTAAAATAAACTGTGGCAATTATAATAACTTGACAAGACTTAACATATCGTACAAGACTATTAAATCGTTTTAAAAATGCACAAAAGACTGAAACTGTTAGTTCAAAATCGGAAATTTTTCTAAAACTTTTCAAAAACACTCGTTCTGCCTTTTACTAAATATTGTTTATAGAGATTTACACATGTATCTACGGGTATATACTTGCATATGTCCTAGTGTTTATGCATTAGTAACCACAACAGTTCAAACAGGTTTTAATATCATTTTATAATGTATTATTCAACCCACGTCAAATGCTGTTCAACTTTAAAAATGACCCCATTTTATGTAAATTAATTAAGAGCACCATACTAAACACCCTTAAGAAGGGTGGAGACAGAAAGAGAAGGGGTTTTTTTTATTCAAAAGCAGTGCATGAATACGTTTAATTAATGAGAGAATATATGGTATATCGATCATTCAGAATAGACTATGGTTAGGGAAATTAATGAATACGTAAACCTTGCATACAAATTCAAACGTGATAACACAGAAATAAAATGATTGGTTTTGAATCATTCCAATACCCTTCGGCTGTAACTCTAATAAAGGCTTTCTATGTAGAATAATTTTACTACAAAATTTGCTGAGTAATGAAATTTTAATATATATAATACGTATTGCGAGCTTTTATCGTATTATATATAGCAATTTTAACTGTTTTATGATAATACATTATATGAGCAAAATTAAATAATACGCCTTGCAGCTGCGATAATGGTTTAATGTGGCGTTGATATTCCATTATTCTTTGGTAAATATATGTCCGTACATTTGACATGGGCCATTAAGTAATTGTCATAGATTTTACAACTTATAATTTGAAAAAAATTGAGTTGTACGAAATACGAAATACGTTATTATTCTCTTTTTAAATTAAACCTAGCTATCATGTACCTTCTACATATACATATATGAGTATAAGAAGATTTAATTATTGAACAAAGTACGTGTTCATAAACTAGATAATCGTTGCATCGCATAAATCCATGTACACAACCCTATTGTGGATGTTGTTACCTTTGCATTCAGAGTACTCATGTTTGTATCATGACTAACGATAAAATAGAAATCCCTCTAGGAATAACATATGTACATACATGTATGCTCGTACTACTTTGGACATTTTTTTGTATTTACCAAGTCACAGGATCAATAATGTCTGCCACCAGGTCTCTAATTGTTTTTTATTTTGGATACATATAGCAATTCATATAAATTAATCATTCAGTTCTCTGTCCTATCGATGGGTTTGATTAATTCTTATTAATACGTGAATTTAATTCATGTTATAATCTATATGGTATATAATGGCTAATATTATATGTATATAATAATACTAAATAACAACAATAATAAATAATAACAATAAGTAGTAGAGTTAATTGTAATCGAAAACGGGATGTTTAACCATTCATTCATGATGATTCTTTCGCACTTAGTCATTTATTACAGCTTTAATCCTTAACATTTTTGATAAATTTTGTTTGTAAAGTGCTGAATTTATTTTTATAAAACCATTCTTTCTTTCTACATATTTGTTTCCTCCTTTTACATCGGAGAGATCTGTTAAAACCCAATCTCCACAAAAGATAGTTCTATAACCCAAAAGTCATCAGATATCCGGATTCTGGATATTCTTTTTTATTTGTGATTTTATTTTAATTATGAAAGATATACTTAAGATTTTTCGCATCACAGTTTGCCAGTCAGTTTATTGAATTTGGTCTGTAGGGCGGGCAGTAAAAAACTTAAATTAAGGAATGGAAAAACTATAATAAAAAAAATATACTGTAGTAAAAATTCTGTTTCGTGTTTTATTAACCGTTGGAAGATGTATGTAACGTGTACTATTACATATTCCTATCCCTTACCTGTATGGCTATTGCGCCGTTTGTGACTTACGCTAAATTTGAAGAACATAGAACCATTCTGCAGGCAGCTCTATTTTGGATCACCTTGCTGGCTAGGCTAAGACCTTACTGATGTTTTTTTTTTTTTTTTTTTTTTTCTTTGAGTAATCCAATTATTTTTCGTTCATTTTCTTCTTTGAACCTCGGCTGAAAAAAGGCCTTAACTCTATTAGATTGTTCACCCTATTTTGCGGTTACCTTAGTTGAACATGGCAAAAGCGCTTCAGCCTGAATATTCCCCACTATCGGTTTCTAAAAGTGGAAAGCGTGAAAGCGTGTATTTCTTACAAGATCAGGTCTTGATACATCCACTGACATTCGTAACATTCCATCATTGTCAATTTTTTTTATACTTCTCGTACATCGCGTATGTTAAGCCTGGGCGAACGACTGTCATGTATAACAAACTTTTAAATCCAAGCCACATTTTCTGTCCCAAAAAACTGCGGGATCTACGAGTCATTTAAGCCATTTCCTCTAAATCGCCATCGTAATTTCCTTTGTGATTAACCACAACATTTTCAAATTATTTAAATTACTATGCAATTATTAAAAGTTGCTTGGTGGAAGATATCGTTTCGGACTCATTACTTTATACACTGCTTTGGGTTATTCGTAGTTCAAATTAGTTTCGAATTCTTTGCTTATTTTCGTTGTAAATGTAACTTTTGTATTAAAGTCATCTATTATTTTAATATAAATACGGCTCTTTTGCAAATCCGTAAAGACAATATGCAGATCTTTCGAAGTGTTGCGATGTTTCTTCCATCATTGTCTGTAAGCTTTGAATTGCGCCATATGTCAACTTACCCCCACAAATTCACATTGACTGCTGTTGAATTTTTTAACAACATTATGCCGTCAGGTAATATAACTTACATCATTTTTATCTATTTACTTTTTTATTTTTTTTTTTTTTAAGGGATCAACACAAGTAGGTACGAATACACTTATCATATAATGTCTTAGTGTGTGTTGTTTTTTTTTTTTTTTGGAAATTTGGACTAAGAAAAGAAAGATGTTTGATCTTAGTGGTTATTTCGCTTCATGGATAGCATAAAACATTTAATAATAAAACTAAATTGTTATTGAAATTGGCTTGTTGTTGTTTTCTAGTCAAATACTGATCTTAGTTGATTGTAGTTTATTGAAAAATGAATGTATTATTGATCTCCTGGTTTCTTATTTCTCATCGAACGCATTGGGACACATTTAGCCGTTCAATGCTTTCTTGTATTTTTTTTTCTTCTAATGCTGGCGAATTATTTTAGTAAAGAAGGTATGTGCCTTTCAAGAAATGCATCAACGCAAGTATTTAGGGTTAGACTCCTGCCGTGTCCTAGAGATAGAATTTTCCGGAGTCTCCGAAAATTTTTTTTCCAGGCCGAAAGTCTTTATTTCTAATCGTAATTTCAAATATTGCCTTAAAATTGTTCCACATGACTCTAATCATGCAAATTCGTGTTTTTACTGTTCAGATTCGTAGAACTTTTTGAAGGTCAGTATGACGTGAGATATCTAGGTTAGAAAGTTTGTATGCAATTGCTCGCTTATTTATATTTTCATATATTCGTATGGGTCTAAAGATAAGCCTGTTTTTTTAAGTAGTTACGAAAATAAATTGGAAAGCATATCGGCTTTTGTTTTACTGTCTTTAATTTTCTAGAACAACACTGTAAGATTTAACGATCCTGCTAAGTGCATTACATATTTTCTTTCTGTGTGCCCTAAAAATCAAAAAACTTTTGCATTTTTTTTTTTTACTTTTATACAATTTCTTATGTCATGAATAATCAATAAATTTTCTTATTTTTTGTTTTCAGTGCAATGGAAGATATTACTAAAACAATTATGTTTACAACAAACACCATTCAGAATGGTCAGCCAACAATCCAATATCAAACAGCTGATGGAACAATTCTAAAGCAACCAAAAATAGAAGGGCAAAAGAATCAGCCGGACTACCCCACATTTTGCTATACAACAACAAATGTAAATATTTAATTTGAATTTGTATTTTAGTTAATATTATTAAACATTTATTTAATATTTTTTTAATATATAAGAAATATCCCGACTTAAATGTACGAAGTTAAGAATTTAGTCCAATTATATAGAACAATTTTAAGTGTTGATTCACTTGAATATGTACGCAAAACACAAGTATGTATTAAAGAGTGTGACGACCTACCGCTTCAAAAAATCATCAAAATACTAATTTCCATCCAAATAAAAGTATGTATGTACTCGTACATACTCATACATTTCATTAAAGAAAAAACGATCAAGTTTTATTGTAAGCTCTCTGAATTATTGTATATAAACCTTTGTTTGTTTATAAATACAAAACATTACGGTTTTATTATTAATTAAATTAATGTGTTTACTTTCAAATCATGACGATATGATCATTGCCAGATAATTTTTAGCTGTCACTAAATATGACAGGAACTCTCTATTTAGGAATTCTATGTGCAAATCCTTTAAACCTTGATGTATATATACTTTTCTTTTTTATATTCTTAAGGCAGTTTTAGGCCATTCTTTACCATGTTACTTTGTGGGCATTAAATCAATACGTAGTTACATACTTTCAGAGACTTGCGTAATGCGTGATTATTGAGAAATGTGTATTTTTTTTAAATGAAAATGTATCTTATGTATGTCCAAAGTTACCAAAAAAAATCTTCCCTAGCTTGGTCGAACGTCAACAACAATCTCGAATCTAATTTTTAGACCTTACGCAATGCCGTCATTTTATTTATATGCTATAAATGAACTGGAACACATCTATTTGACTCCATTAGAAGATACATATATTTGAGTTTAAAAGACGCATTCGAACATTGTTTTAAGCTTACCTATCATACTTTGTTTTAGTAAAGTTCATTTTCGGACAATGTCTCGTATGCTCCACTGGTTCATCTGGCATTTGTCGCATATATAATATATTTATATATTTATATATATATATAATATATTTTCTAAGTTCAAGGTACATGATAACATCATGTGTTACAACCGTATGAACAGTCACTTTCTACACAGATGTTTTTATTAGTTGTTTACCCATCATGCGATTTATCAAAACAAACACAGTGTAAACTACGAAAATTTAAAAATTAAATTTTTTAAATTGAAGAGGCAACGAATATAAAATGGATCCAGCCCATATCAGTTTATTTGTACAGTGAACGGAAAAGTCCTCGTAACGAATGCAGAGCTAAACTATAAATTAAAAGAATAATTGAACTTCTTAATGAACGAAGTATTTGAGCACTGAGCAACGCTCAATACCACCAACATTTGTTCCAATAAATATGATTTCTATGAAATTCATTCAAAAAGCACTTAGAGCAACGAAAATTCGAAAATCGTTAGACCTCGATAACATCTCAGCTTATACTTATCGAAGGAGACAATTTCCGGATGGTTGAAAAAAATAATGTAAACATTTATTCAAAAATTGAGGTGCACTCTAACACAGCGGAAACTACAAAATTTAAATTTAAATTTAAAGTAAACAGCTTAAGGATGAAAAGTGATAATATACACAACCATAGATTTCACAGCATAGTCACCAAAGTACGTTTGCGAAGAATAACGCATGCTATCTTGAGACAAGTATTCAATTATCTTAAAGTTTCAGAACAATAAATTAAAATAATTTATGATTTACATTTGTATATGCGGAAACCACGCAAGTGTCAAGCAGCTGTGATATTTTCACCAATTTTAATTCATTAATTTTCAATCCTTTGTAAAATTTATATTTTGCGCTCTTTGCGTTTTACGTACTTTATGACTGTGTGCATTATTGACATATAATGTTTTATTACATAAATACCTCGATAAGAAATCATTTTTCATTTTAAAAGCATACATTCATTATCATTTCAATACATTATAATTGAAGTTAGCCAATGGCATTCTAATATACGTAATTCGCATAGATTTGTTTTGGAATTTTTGAAATATCTCTAACATCGAATTGTTTGCTAAATATAAGATTGTTAAGCAATATCCAAAATGTGGGTTAATTATTGTACTATATATACGGCTGTTTTCGAAAACTTCACTTGATCGTCATTGCAACACTTAAGGATTGCAAATGTTATCTTTAATCTTTGTCATCATCATGACATGAGGGTTTTAAACAAAACCAAATGGAGCCCTTAACAAAAGTTATTAAGAAAATTGTGTTGGAAAATGTTAGTGAGAGAAGAAGTAATAACATGTCTCAGTGAACATTATTCCATAACGTGCTCTTTGATTTTTTACAAATTTCTGGCTGTTTTTCTGCAGCGCATATGAAGTTTATAAACATCTGCCCTGTAAATACTGCACTATCAAATATGCTGCACACGCAGTGTGATTTATATTGTCGTTTTCTAACAAACGACTTTCGCAGCTTACGTTTAAGAATATTTTGCAAAAGCAGTTTGATGCAGATGACGTTTTCAAAAACGGCCTAAGTTTATTGCATTTAATGTTGACTTTTTTTCTATGTTTTCTTCCAAAAAAAAACCTTTTTTCTTATTTTCTTTGAAATACACTCAATGTAAATATTAAAATTTAAATTGGTGGCTATTACAATTCCTACTCATTTTATTAATATTCTCAGCTGTTTCATTATTTTTTTAGTGTATTCACTCCTATTACAAAAGTCGTTTAAATTGTTCGATTCGTGTCATTTAGAGAGTCACTTCATATTGCAGTCGTTTTATGGTATTTTCGTTTGGGCTTTTTTAGTGCCGGTATTACGAAATTTAACCAACTCGACTCTCCACTCATTTATATTCCACATAGATTTCCAATTACAGCTGACAGTCAAAGTGAAATTTTGAATTGTTTTGTTGCGATATTTTCAAATTGTCCTTTCGATTTTTATATTTTTAAATCAGTTTCAGGTAGATCGAATTTGCTTATGTTTTAAATAAAAACAAAATTTACGTAATATAAATATAGATACCAAAGCAATGATCATAGCATTGAGTAATGATGATAATGATGAACAGGAATCAAATAAAAGAAAATTAATACGAGTAAGAAAAGAAAGCTTTTAATGGATAGTAATCATTTGGGGTTTTTATCGATGTACACTCTGAAGTTTACTCATTTGCATTCCTTTTTACATCAGAAAAGTGGTCCTGTTTAAAATCTTAGTTACCTCCCCCCACCCAGTATTTGTGTAAGCCGTCTGAGATATACCTCTTAAGATTCGTTACTAATAATTATTGTCCTCCATTAATTCCAGCAACCGTCTAATAATTCCTAAAAGAGTGAAAAATAATGTTTATTTACACTACTTACGTCGAAACACAAGCAAAACTTACATTTTGAGACAATTTTCACTGTCAGTCATTTTCAAAATCTTAACCGACTCCTTTTGTCGTTAAACTTGTTTTGTGACTCTAAAACACGTCCAGAATACCAATGCAAAAAGTTATACGACTCATGTCACAAGAATTTTTTTCTTCAATTGAACCTCATTTTTCAATTCGAAATAATCGCCTGTGAATCCTGATAGGCACTCTGCAAACAACATATACATATATATGTACATATACATATCTATATTTTTGGAGCTTTTGTTGTACTATTTTCTCTATAATTTAGCTTTAAGTAAATTTTTAGAGAAACTAGAATTTGTACTTTTTTTTTCAATGGGCAATACAATGGATTCTTATAAGTTTCTGTAAATACTCTACTGATCAGTGATTTATTTATTATTTCACGTAATTTGTAATAAATACAAAGCGTCACTTAACGTTTTCACACATAACATATAAACATCTTTTGTCATTCATGATGTTTAACTTGTTTTTGAGATGGATTATCGTTATACATTTAAATTTGAAGGTTTTATGTATAGATAGAATACAGTTTCTACGAGTACGAGTATATGGTACTTTGGGAATGGATTCATTTAACTCAGAAACAAAGAAAACCTTAAGTTTATTTGAAATCGTTTTTAAAAGCTTCTATATCATTGTACTGATGCTTAACCAATGCTTTTTGGTCTTTAAATTATTGTATCTTTTGGGTAACACACATACACATACAACCATCTCCTTTCCTCCAATTCCTTTTATTGTACCGCGACCGCGTGTTTAATATTATCGGTGAACGGTCAAACCTTTCACCAAACACGATGGTCCCGGGGCCAGGAAGAAAAAAAACCGGAAACAGATTTAACTTGTTAGCAGATTCCATTAACCTGGAACCTAGCGCAAAGAAAATCAAAAGCTCCTTACCAACCGACTTCCCCCAACTCCCTGATATCACAAAATCTAAAAACTCCAAATTTATCACAATCTCCCCGAAAAATGAAAATCAATCTTTTTCTATCAAAAGTGTATTCCTACTTAATAAAGCTATTGATGCAAAAGTAAGGAATATAAAAAGATATCACTACTACGAGATGGGAATATTTTAATTCTCACCAAATCGCAAACCATCGCAAACAAGTTTCTAAACATTTCTAACTTTTAACATGCTAAAAACGTTGCCCACCTTAGTGTTGAGGTTATTAAAGTTATATAACAACATCCTAAAAACAGGAATATGCCCACATGAATGGAAAAAAAAATTTAATATCTATTCCAAAACCAAATGCGGACCTGCAATACATCGAAAATTACCGCCCAATTTCCCTTCTCTCAGTTCTTTCCAAACTATTTGGAAAGGAAAAGGAACTTTCGAAAAATGTCTGGACAATTGCCACCATGGCTTCAGACCTCAAAGAGGCACAAACACTCTGTTTCATGTGCTTGACCAAGCAATACATACTCTAGAAACTATTCCGCGCTTCTTTCCATGGACTTTGCAAAATCTTTTGAAAAAGTAAGAACTTTCGATGTTATTATGTTACACAACTCCAAAAATGGGGAGTGAACCCAAATTTGCTTAATGCAGTAAAGTCATTCATGTCTAACAAACTAATAAAAGTGTGCGTTAATGGATATTACTCAACACACCACAGATAAGCGCTAAATAACGCCTATGTGAATTCGCTCCTTATGCAACTTTAAACAAATGATCGGCAAATAAAAGCCGTTTTAACGTTCGCAGTCAACATCTTCATTCTTGGGTCTGGTAATCGAGATAAAGTTTCATATGATTTAAAACAAGTCGTAGGTAAAGCTCTGAGATGGTGCAACAAAACAGGCGCGAAGTTGTCGATTGAAAAAAATGGAAGCCCTGTATGTATGCAGGAAGAAATACTGTTCAACTACCACCTTAAACATCAACTCCATCCAAATTCCCATAAAAGAAAAAATTTAATTGCTTGGACTTATCTGCACAAAAACGTGTAAATGGAATGCACATGCTAAGTTAGTGGAAGAGAGGTTAAACAAATTAAATTGAAATTAAACAAAATTTATTGCCAAAAATACAAAGGACCCACATAAACACTGCGATCGAGATAGCCAAAACACTCACAAGAGGAGCAACACTACACGGTTTTACTATCTACACCAATTAAACTAAAAACAAAGATTAACTAACCCAAACCAAAATCAATGCCATACTGCGAAAAGCAATAGGTGCTTTACCATCTACACCTATTGATGCATTGTTGGCAGAAACAAACACTCAATATTTCATAGACATGAAGAGAATCCACCAGAGTAAACTAATTGCAAAAAGCCTCTCAGACCATAGACACCCATTACATCAAATTTGTAGAACAAATTGGAAAATTAACGCAAAATCAAAAAAAAAGCTCAATTTATAACTCCATACGTTACCTCACAGCCACAAACACCTTAACACCTAAAACTTATTAATATGAAATGGATACCTCCTCTTGGCCATTCCGAATTAGCTATATAAACATATCAATGAGTAAAATGCCAAAAGAACACAGTATTCAGGAAACAATTTTCAGAAATTATAAATAAAAAAAAACTTTGACTGTATTCTGTACACCGATGCGTCCACAGCAAATTCAATAACTATATACAGCGTTTGTAGATACGACAGCAGTCATGACAAAATTGTGTCCCAAAAACTCACAATCCCCAATCAAAATCCATTTATTGCATGGCATTTGTGAATGCATTCCTAATCGCTAACAACAACAATTATAACACGGCTATTTGCAGTGACTCCTTGAGTGCAATACAAAGTATAAGAAAGTTAAAACTCCCATAATCAAGAATATAAGAACAATCGCCCGCTCAAACTTCCCGAGAATTCATCTATATATTATGGAGCCCAGGCCATGTTGGGATAACAGGCACCGAGAGGGCAGACTCAAAAGCCCGCGAAGCTACTAAAATGCCATTGATTTACAAAACTCCTCCTTTTGCATCATCAATATATAATAATATATTAGACAAAATAAAAGAAGGTGAAGCGGAACGTTGGTATACTTCAAACACCTTCTTGAGGAAACACAAAACAACTTTAGGACAAGCCATATACAACATCGCTTTGAGCCGTTCACAAGCAATAGCACTCTGTCGTATTAGATTAGGGCATGCACTGTTCAACAAAGTATATCTTTACAAAAAAAAACAAGCACCACAGTGCAGCTGTCATCAAACTTTAGACATGGACCATCGGACCATCAGCAATTGTCCTGTGACAAAACAACAACAGTTCCCCGGCACTGGCATGTATTTTGGACAATGTAAATTAAGTTACAATGCAAACCTGGGGAAAAAAATCGTTTTTGGCCTTGTTGAGCGCTAAGTTAAAAATGTGCTTGTCTGTATTTATACCAGTCACTTTGTGAATTTGACTAAACAGACAGCTTGTACTTATATATTTTCTCACATACATTTTAATGCTGCATTTAAATACCGCGTTGTATTATAATATTGTTTAGGGTTTTCTAATAACGACTTGACAACTTTTTTTTAAATAAAAGGCAAACCATTTGAGATGTTTTAAAAACTTTATTATTGGCTTGAAGTACAATCAAAACATTTATGAATGGAACTCGCCTTCGTTTATATGGCCACCGCGTTCACGTTTGCAGCTTTCGATTCGTTGGACCCAATTTTCAACGACTCGACCACACACTTCGGCCAAAACGGCCGCTATTTCGCGTTCAATGTTGGCTCTGAGCTCTTCCAACGTCGTCGGCGTGTTGGCATAAACCAATGACTTAAGCGGCGTTAAATCGCACGAACGAGGCAGCCAATCGACTGGCCCATGTCTTGAGATAACACGCTCACCATACTTACTCTTCAATAAATCGATTGTAGCGTGTTCTGTGTGGCTTGTGGCACCATCCTCTTGAAACCACATGTCGTCCAAGTCCACATCTTTCAATTCGGGCCAAAAATAATCGGTGATCATGGCGCGATAACGCTGACCATTCGCAGTAACGTGACAATCGTTATCGTCTACGAAAAAATATGGCCCAATAACGCCGCCGGCATACAAACCGCACCAAACAGTTATTTTTTGTGGATAAAGTGGTGGTTCATGAAGCATATGTGGGTTTTCACCCGACCAATAACGCATATTTTTCTTATTGACGAACCAATTGAGCCCAAAAATGAGCTTCGTCATTGAAGATGATTTTGCGATGAAATTCATCATCTTGGCGCATCTTCTCCAGAACCCAATCTGTTTATCGGCTTCAATTCTTGAGTCAGCTTGATCTTGTATGGGTGTAAACCAAGATCCTTACGCAAAATACGCCATAATGTGGTCTGAGCGATGCCCAATTCTTGAGAACGCCGTGGAATTGACTGATTTGGATCGTTTGCTACGGACGTCTGAGCGGCAGCGATATTTTCGACACTTCGACCAACCCGTTGTCTCACTGACAGGGCAACATCACACAACGAATATGTTGACTCAAATGTTTGCACTAAACTTGTTATTGCCTGTCTATTAGGGCGAGAACTACAACCGAAAATTGGAGTTAGCTCCAATATCTGTAGAAAATTTTTATAATTTGCAGACGTTGATCATTAGTGTACTTTACTATGATGAAAATGTTGAGTTTACTGAATAAATTGACAGTGACAGTTTGATGATTAGTGAAAGAGTGCGTCCACAAATTAAATTCAAAATTGTCAAGTCCCTATTGGAAAATCCTATATATAGAAACTGTCACACAGAATGCATTTTGAACGTCTATATAATGAGGCAAAATAATTTCACTGCAGCGGTAAATAATCTTACCGTGACGTTAAAAACGCGTTCGGTTTGACTGAGCCTTTATTTGTGCTGGAACTATCTACTATTCTGTGCAAAAAATGAGAACTGGTTTTTCGTGAAAAATGATCAGACTGTCATAGTCGATTCAGACCATTTTATGAACATGCCTGAGGTTTTTTTTTTTTTTTTTTTTTTTTGCTACGACTTCATGAAATAGGACATATGTTTTCAATAGGACGGAGCAACAGACCATACAATCAGGGCGCCTGAGGCGTGATTTGGAGTGGCCGGCGCATTCATCCGATTTGAACCCTAGGATATTTAAAATTTCGTGTCTATTTAAACTGCCCACAGACTCTGGATGACCTGAAAAGAAATATTCAGAAAGAAACGGCAATATGTGAACCACAGCTTTAAATGTTTAACTTTTTAATAAAGGAAAAGTTGAAAATATTTATATGTATTTCGTCGCACCTTGTACACTCATATTTCGTTTGTTTTTTTGCACTCTTTTGTTTTACGCCCATTAGGAGTCTAATTTCAATGCTTTCTAGATCAATAATTTTGCCTCTTTCGACTTATTTGCCTTCACAGTATCGTCGTTTGTTATTACTTAATTTATGATTGTCCTTGAATCTTGGCCAGAGAATGGGCCAAGAGCTGTTTCCTGGCTCAAAATGGTCAGTAGCATCCAGAATGGTAGTATCCAACAAAGACAAGACAGCCAAAACTGTCGCATAGATTTGGAAAATTAGTAGTCACGTAGGAAAACAAGAAATGCTATTTTGTTACGTACGCACACAATTAAATCTCGATTCATTCATTATAGATTTAATCGAAAACCTTTTCTTTCCCGATGAATGATATTCAATTAAATAAATTGTAATATAAATCGAAGATGGTTGAATTGTTCTAGTTTCCTTAGTGCTCAAATTATGACTATATAGTACATAGTATTCCATTAAGTTCAACGGCATCAGTGAACAGCATCCTCTTTAACGTTAGTCAGGCGACCTTATCTAAGCTTCGCACAGGTGATTGATAGAATAAGCCAAAAATGTTTTTGACACTGATAAGAAAACCCACGTAGATACACTTAAAGCTTTTGTCTAGCTATAATCTTTACGAGTTTTTTGCTTACGTACATTTTTGTGTACAATATATCATCGAATAGAGTTCCAATACTTATAATTTGCAGATATCAACAACGCCAGCGCTCATCACTATTATTCATTTCAGATTAAGACGTTAATAAACACACTTTTCTTTAGCAGTCAAATACTCAATTATTAGGGTTTAAGCTTCAGTTGATGGCGTTTATCATTACTTTGGCATACATATATAACATGACCCTTGGAGAGCACTATTTATCCACATAGATTTGTCCTTTGGACTCAGTTTTCTAACGCCCTTAAATGGAAATTCTCTTAATAATCTATCATTATATAAGTTATATTATCATAGCCTTGCAATAGGTTATCGACTTTTCATGCTGCTCCCATTTATAATAAACGTACTAGCTAATTAATTGAAACCATAGTTTCACAGTTTACCTTTATGTTGTCCTTGAGATGCTTGATTTATCTATGAGTTGGAAACCTTATCTTATCATATGAATACCTTCACTTGAAATGTACATATATATTTGTTCTTTTAAAGATAAGAAACTTTGTTTTATCTATTATAGTAAGAAGATATGCACTTTAATTTAATGCCAAAATGATTCGTCATATTTTCAGTTTAAACCAGATTAATTGAAGATATAGTTTCAGCTGGCGCATCTTGTAAAAATCTCTACCTCTAAATTGCCTACCACCGCGAGTAAAGCTGTGTTTAAGTAGCATTCGGGTTTTCTCATCTTGCAGGTGTTTCGAGTTGATTGAAAGTCTAATTGATCGATGTTCAAACATGCTGTATGTACAAATCTAATAGAAATTTGGTCCAAAACAGTTTATTTCTTCTTTTTGTTATAAAAATAACAAATGAAACAGCAATCAAGTCTAGTCAATTGTTAGAAAAAAAATGTTCAATTTTAAGTACGATTATTGCGTCTTATCTTATCTTTGGTATTCTCTCTGTTTTAAACCACGTATGTGTATGTATATGAATGCATTATTAGTCAAAGAAAAAGTTCATGATGTTTTTTACACCAAAATTCAAACACAGTCTTATATTTTAAATGAGCTTTATATCTATAGAATTTGCGAGATTTCTGACCAAATTAACCAAGTAATTTTCTCCTGTCTTTTTTTCTTTTGAAGTCATAGGTGGACTGGGCAAGGTCCAGGCTATATGGTGGATGCATCAAATCTTCCCAGTCAAACTCTCAATTTTACTCGATTCATTAAAGATGTGTCTAATCTGGCATTGTCTTGATGGAAACCAACGCCTTCCATATTGTTCAATTCTGGCCGCTTGCGCGATCGTCTGGTCAGGTTGGAGCAGCTCAGGATACACGATTCCCCTCCAATCTCACCAAACCAAACATTAACTTACTTTGTCGTGTCATAAATTCAGGCTTAACCACCATTTGTCCAGTTTCATCTACTTTGGAGCAATTTCTTGTTCGCATATTATTGTCGTTGTGTAAAACACTTATCATTACCTGTTATCAATCTTTTCAAAAATGGCGTTTTAACAGTGATCCGCAGATGGAAATTCGATCTATTTAATTATTCACTCTTAATTTATGTGGTACCCAAATATCGATATTTTTTATATATCCAGCAACAAATGGTTTAACACTGTTTTTTGGTCAATGTTTAATTCCTTAACAATCTTATAATATAAAATGTTCCGGTCTTTCTTAATTTTTTGAAGAATTTCATCTTTCAACGATTGGTCGCGGAGTGACGTGTCTACCATTGAAATTTCTAGAATGGAAACGAACAAACTCTTTGTGTTCTGTTATAAGTAAACACCACAATTTTTTTCACTACATGAGATATCCACAGAGAAAACTGAATATCTACGATATTTCGCAATAACCGAATCGATTTTTATTTTCTTGCAAATTCAGAGGCTTGATAATCGAATTTGTAGAACTTTCAAATTTTGTTGGGCTTAGGAATGAATCATGATATTTTAGAGTCGTATATATGCAATAGCCATTCTCAATTCTTAAGTCATTATAAAAGACGAACACAAGAAAACACAACACCAACGATGCAAAGCAAAGTATTGAAGTGAATATTCAGTTGTTGGCTACCTCCGCAGATTAGGAGGTCTACGTCATAACCATCCGATATCCGGCTGGTTGCATCCTTCGAGGTATTCCCATTCGACTGAACAAAACGCTTCCATCTGTGCTTCCACACGTTAAAGGAATTCTGGTATTCAATTCAAACTGGTTTTAGTTTGGTTTTGGGAACGACCATGAATGCACTCGGCGCATTCATTTGAACCTATTCTTTGTCGTCGAACCGGTGCACCCTTTGAGCGGAATTTTCAATTTCTGTAGTAGGCAAAATTCGAAGGAGACTTCATCGATATTGCGCGAAGGCTTTAAAAAGAACTGACTCAATATCGTGGTAAGAAGCCAGTCGCCGCTCTCTCAAAAATCTAGCCTCACGGGACGTAATCTTTTCAAAATTTACGGGGTGGCCGTGGTGTAGTGGTATATGCATAGACTCCTCAAGCAGAGGGTCGTGGGTTCGAATCCCGTGCGAGGCAATTCTGTGAAAAAGTCTTTTCATAGAATTTGTATGTAGTTATATGAAAATCCCGTCGGCGTCAAATCTGACATGAAGGCATAACACTGATGTTGGAGTGGTTGCTGGCTGGGCTAAATGTAACGAACTAACAACTAGCACGTACTTAAGACCCACTGATTGAGGATGTACTAGCTCGTCCCGTCCAGTTTGACAACCACCTCTGGGAAGAATTTCTAAACCTAATACACCTGAGTTTCAAACTACTACACCACCCGCCCGCGCCCTGGAGAAAAAGCCACTAAAAAGGTATTCATATCCCCTTGGTGCGCGCGCGGTATTATAAAAAAAAAGGTAAGATTTTCTGACCTCTATGACCATATTCATAGTGCACAAGACCTTCATAATGGAAGAAAACAATTAACATGGATTTTGTTTTGATTTTGACGTGATTTTTTCGGCCGTAGCTCAGATGGAAGCTTCCGCTGTGAAGGCTGTTGTTTTGTTTCGAGATCATAACCATAAATCCACTATCCACCATTGTTTATATTTTTGTGCACATTTTCATTATTAGTGAACCTACGCAAGTTGTACTGAGCGCCTTTAAAGAGAGGCTTTTTCTGTATTTCGTGTGGAATGAATTTCGCACACACTCGATTCATTCCCAAATTCCCGAATTCGATTCTAATTCGCACACAGTCAAAAAACGATTTTCTGCAATCGCAAGTCGTGGATCGGTGTCAACATAATTACGACTATCTTTAAAACCCAAAGTCCATTTGTATCATTTCAATAGTTTTCGCACAACTTTTTTAAAGTTTGAAGCAAAACTTGAAGCAAATTTGTTGTTCACATCTCGCTGTCATTTTCAGCGATAACAAGAACTGATGAACGCAAAACAAAGACAAGAGGCGCGCCAACTAATACGTCCTCTCGTTGACTGCGGGTTCGTGAGGAGTCACTAGTTACGCTCATATCTCATAGTGGTAGGTCGAACGTTATGGCGCGAAGATATGAACGCAGATCGGATAGTTTTGCGGCATACCACAAGATCACTAATCTTCGTCCTTTGGTAGCGCGAGTCGTCATACCAAAAGTGCGCTCTAGAACTAATTTTGTTTTTCTTTGTACGAAACACAGTTAGCTTTAATATTCCACACACCTGTAAATGAATGAATCGTCCTTGAATGTGCAAGATTTCTAGGGAAAGGGGATGTTATATTATCAAATTTTGATGTAAATCAATTAGATGTAGTTGTTTTTAGTTATGCAAGGCTTAATACTAAAAGACCCTTCTGACTTAAGTCTTAGTACTCAACTCAAGACTCTTATTTTTTAATATATATTCTCTCTAATTATTTATTCAAAAGTAAGAAAAAGTAAAACAAACAAACTTAATTATGTAACTCAACTTGAAATTTCTTGCAGGGTAACGCGACCACCGTTAATTTGGCTCAACTTACCACAGACGACAACAAAACTTGTTATATCGCACAACCCATTGGCGGTTACAATTATGCATTAGTTAATCAGATGCAACTAAATCAGGGGGGAACAGTTGGAATTGCCACAGTTGATAATCAGGGCCGATTACAAGTTATCAATAAACCGATCGCCACAGTAAGATACTTAGATCTAAATTGATGGGTTAAATAATGATTTTTGAAATGTTTTCCTATAGAACACCATTTCTAACATAAGCTTCAAATGCGACGTTTGTGGGCTTATGTTCTCTCATTTAACTCTGCTTAATCATCACAAACGCATTCATGCACAGGAGGGTGGCGATGCGAATCAAGATGCGATTGCTGTGGTAAACGCACAAGGCCTGGTGCAAACTCAAAACATCATCACAGAAAACGGTCAACCTCTTGGGCAAATACAAATCGTTGCTACCGAATCTTTGGAGCCTGCTACCTCTCACGCTATGCAACAAACAGCCAACGAAGTTACAGTGACCACAGCAAAAACTCTAACACTTGAGAAATCCAAATGCATATCATGTGGTGGGCAAATTTTACAACCATCAAAACGAAAAGGCCCAAAGATTGTTCGGTGTGATAATTGTGCGAATAATGATAATGGCAATGGTGTTATGCAAACACAGACGACGCAGTCGACACCGACTCAGATCTTTGTTGCTCCCGATGGAGAGATCAAATTCGAAATGAATGAACTGCCCAGCGGTACTAGTGAATCATCGATGGATTCTTTGAATGCCCAGAACATTATTCCAATGCAGCAAGGAAATGTCGGAAATGCAGGAAATGGTGGTAGGAAGAATCATCAACAACAAGGAATGCTTGAAAATGGTGGATGCAATGAAACCATTACAGGTCATCATCCGGTGAAGAAGAGGAACCTTGCTACGGTCACCAAGTGTCAGAAATGTAATGGATCAGGTGTGATATTTGTTGGCGGTAGTCAACGACAAGTCAAATCAGAGTAAGCACATTTAGTTTCAATATTTTCTTACGATTTATGTCTAAATATACTTATCTTTTTGTAGAACACCTAAGCCTTTCACCTGCAATATTTGTGGGGGCACATTTTCTCGATATTCTAGCTTGTGGTCCCACAAGAAACTACACAGTGGAGAGAAAAATTACAAATGTACTATATGCGGTTTGGCATTTGCAAAAGCTGTTTATCTAAAAAATCACGCTCGAATTCATACCGGAGAAAAACCTTACAAGTGAGTATCTTTTATTTTACTTTATGTTGTATAACTAACTCATCCTGTGCTACTGGCTTAAAAAAAACTTCCTATTATTTGATTGGAATAAAAAAAAAAAAAAAAAAAAAAAAAAAAACCTTACTGCGACATTACAAGTCATTTGCCAATTTGCATCAGACAAGATGGCAAAGCATGATCTCCTCGGATGGAGTTATAATTATCCTTTTCACTGTTCTCTTGATTAATGATGTATTTGCCAAGAAATGTTACTAGCGCATTGGGAAATAATCGAATTGAAATTTTGATTTACTGATTCAAAAGTCGAAACGAAAGACAGAAACAAACTCACCCCTGTACACATGGTCTTTGTAAGATGTTCAATTTGCCTCTATTATTCACACTTGGAGTTTCAGACGCACATATCGATTAAAATAAGCCCAAGATCTTTTAAGAGTCGCATTCTAATGCCATATTTCCGTCGCCATTTCTTGTAATATGTATAGGTAATTGTTAGTTGGGATGCACGAAAATGGTTCATTATTTATTTCCTAGAAACCATATTGCTAATCAAAAACACAAAAAAAAAATCCTTCACTTTTATGGTATGTTCTGCAAAGGTGGATGACGCTCATAAAATTTATTGAAGAGACTCTATTTTGACTAATAGAGTCTGTTTAAAACAAAGTGCAAATTATTTGCATTACCTAGAGCTTTTTCTTCAGAATCAGTACTCATATTTTCTGCACACAATTTTTAAAAGGCTCATCGCATAATATTGAGCCATTTACCCAAATACGACTCATACGACGTAAATCATTTCTTTTCAAAGTTTTGCAAGCTTAGTTTTTAATTGGTATACCTCATGTTGTTCTTTTTTCGGATTATTAGCAAAGCAATCATTATTCATCAATAGTTCGTTCAAAATAAAAAATATACTTAGGTATATATAATATGTAGAACTAAAGGGACATAATATTAAATTTAAGAGGCCAACGTATTTAGTGTTTTCTAGTACGACATGTGCAGAAATAGTAGATTTCTATCTAACAATCTGTTAAAACATCTACTTTTTGCAGATGTCAGACATGTGGAATGCAATTTTCCCAATCGCCCCACCTTAAAAATCACGAACGAACACATAGCGGCGAAAAGCCATATGTGTGTGAAGTTTGCGACAAAGGATTCGCCCGCCACGCTACTCTATGGAACCACCGTCGAATCCATACCGGAGAAAAACCATACAAATGTGAAATTTGTGGATCAGCATTCAGTCAAGCAGCTCATCTTAAAAATCATGCCAAGGTCCATTCCGGTGAGAAACCATTCAAATGTGATATTTGTTCAGCAGCATTTGCCGATCGATTTGCACTAAAACGTCACAGAGGAATCCACGAGAAATATGGTACATTCTAACTAAATGCAGTGTCTCTTTGCAGAATTAAATGTTCCATTTTATTTCAGGTCAAACAGCTCCACGACAACAGCAAAACTCTGAAGTTCAAATGGGACAGACAGTAGTCATTCACAAACAAGAAATGCCCGATATGGAGGATGAAGCTCAACACGAAGTCATTATAGCAGGATTATAAAATTCAATGAATCAAAATGAATTATTAAAGTTTTCTTCTTATTAACACGCCCTGAAGGGCTCAATTTTTAGCTTAAGGATTGTGATTCGTTAAAATTCAACTCCAATTGCACTCGTTAAGTAACAACAAACCAGAACATATGCCTCCTCCTGCATTGTCGTCTAAAAAATTAATAATAATATTAAAAAGTAGCAATAACATACTGTTCTTTTCAAAAAAATTTTAAACCGAAAAATGAAAGCAATTATTTTTTCATAATCAACAATAGCACTGTAAATATTACTTTATATAAATAAATTAACTATGATGTCTAGCAGTACTGTATACATAATATACGAACGTAGTTAAGCACCCGTTTTCTGATAAGGGACATGCGAAATATACATTCAACGGAAAAGTAACCGACATGAAGAATAATGTAACTTCCTTTTAAAAAAATTAATATTTTAGTAATTTGTAAAGAAAATTTCACGTATGTATATGAACAAGTATAAAATAAATAATTAAATTATAATGTGTGTCGTTAATTTATTTAAGTTCTCCACATTCCCGTGTGTCATATACAACATGTTCTGTGTTGTGGAAAACTCGCAAAAAAGAAATGATTTAAATTATTGTAAAGGTGACAAATTACAATACACTTGCATTCTATCGAATGCAAACATAATTAATTATGTTTTTTTTACCCGTTATGTCTTGGGCATTTACTTTTTCAAAATCTTTTTCGATTTTCTGCAACAGTCGTAAACAACTTTCACGACAGAGCATTAAGACTTTGTACGGCAATGACTTATAGTGAACGTATAGTATATGAATATTCTGTCAGGAACTTCTGTATGGTGACTCCGGAGTGAATAAAAATATTCGTTTCGGACTTCGACGGTTGCAGGAGATGAGCAAAATGATGTTTTCAAGAAACAATTTAAATATATTTTAGTAAGCTACAACGTCTACCAGATAAAAGGTAACAGTTTCGAAGTAAAAAAATACTACGGCAAGTCAAATCGATATAAAATGGGTTGAAGGGCCCAAGTGTCGAAATAAAACAGGACACATCTTTTAAAATATCGAACGAAAGCGTACACCTACGGTGCGTAGTGGGAAATGAACAATCGGAAAATAAATATTTTTGGTTAATATTGGTGAACTTTTCAAAGGACCATCAAGTGAGCAAATGTTTTTCATCGATCTGAATTTAAACGAACACGTCGAGTAATCGAACTGCAAGTACGAAGTCTGAGATGAAGAAGACGGTTTCGGAAACAGAGAGTCAGTAGTAGAAGATGTACTAAACTCAAGCAAATTGCAAATTATATATATATGTTGTACTCGTACCTATTTTCTTAAATGGCAGCCTGAGATGGACCTGGCCCAAATGCGGACATAATCTGCAACGCCCAGTAAAAGATTCTGAAGTGAATTTGAGTAAATAACTTGCAAATCAGCACCGACCTTTGCTCTCGAAATTGTCCATGTAGAAGCCAGAGAAAGAAAATAAAGTGAAGCAACTGAAAAGGCGCTTAATTTGCTAAAACCACTTCGAAATACCATAAACTACAAAGGCTGGTTCCTCATAAATAAAAAAGGTAATGATGGAACGATAAGACAAAAATGATAGTATGGAATGAAATTCGAGGTTGTCACTGTCGTGAGTTCAAATCATTGGAAATAGCGAAACCGATAATGTGCGTCTTTAATTAGATTTTATTACAAAAAAGAATCGAAGAATAATATCGGTAATAGTCGCATAGTATTAAGACTTAGGATTGCGAGTACTTTAACGTGTTATTTAAGTTAAGATTTATGCAAAGTAATATTCCCTTGGCTTCCGGTGCGCAAAGAGGGAGCGGCAGCAATTGATGAACCGAAATTCAGTTAGATCGGATCACATATTTTTCAAAATAGCGTCAACAATCGGAGATTTTGGGTCTTTGATCGGATGCCTAATCAATGGGGGGAAGTGTTTTTTGTTGCACTATATAAAGACAAATGCAACATGACACATTACTACAACTATTGATTAGTGAAACTAATGTAATAATCTATGAAAATACTCGAGACAGTCAAAAACGGAGTATAAGATTCTATAGCAGTCAATGAAGATTTGTTCGTGGTACATAGGTCGACATACGACGTGACTCAAAGTTCACAGATAATGATGGAGAAGCATTACGACACAGCAGAGTTTGCCGTGATCTTGTATGTAAACTCAGATTAGACCAACAGATGCTTAATTATCTGAAAATCGATGAAAAGCAATAAAATACATGACAAGCTGTAAAGAAATCATGTCCATAAAGATGACGTATGCAGCGCCTGACTGTATTTGTTACAGCTGCTCCAAAGAATTATGAATCTGAGTCCTACTGACATATGTATTCTTGGAAAAATTAGATTTTACTCAAACAACACCAGCTTTCTGGTTTGATAAAGTGGAAGCAATGAATTAATTATTTTTTTTTTTTTCATCCAGCCTGTAAATGATACTTAAAGAGCTTGGGGAACGACAATTAGGTCTCTAAAAAAAAAACTTAAAAACCTCCTGGTTTGATAAAGAGTCGGGAATGAATTACTTTTTTCCATTTACGGAACACATGCTAGAGCTGCAAAAAATAGGGAAAAACGTCGGTTTCGCCGGTGAGGACTGGAAGATGAACCAAATTACTAGGTAGTAGATTCACAATCGGTCCTAATAGTATTGAGAGACTACTTCGGCAAAATGAAGATGACTTTGTAGAAAAAAACCATACACAAGGCATGCGGAAAGCATTCAGTGAATAGAACATCAGTGTCAGATTTATAAGAAGACGCTTTAAACTTTGTTAACTATAGAGGCATCAGTTTTCTTAACACCGGTTGCAACAGGTGTGTTTTTTTGCAGACCCCAAAAAAGCGGCTATAGCCTTCGGAAAATTTGGCAGCACGTCATTTGTTAAAAAAGTGACACATCGTTTGGCGTTCCAATAAATTCAAGTTATCGCTATTAGGTTTGGAAACATTGTTGCTACCCGCGTTAACTCCGATAAATATCTTAAGTTAACGCGTGTAGGTTAAGTTGTTAGTGTAATTTACATGAACATTGGAAATAAGCGCTGAAACCGATGCCAAAAACACACCTGCTCATCTTGTCTGCCGTTTTGTATGAATGCCTGAAGCAATCTGATTGGTTCCTATCAATGCGAATTCTTGTGCGTTCACAACTACAATAAATACAACAAAATATTCGCATTAATGCAGATACAGGAGAAAATCTCTCTTTACCGATCTTAATATTGCAAATGACAACATTAACAGAAACTAGCCAAATAAAGCCATGGCTAATTTCGACATCCTTCCCAAAGTCATCAGACTGTCATGTTAACTTTTCAACATAATACTTGCAAATATTAAGCGGCACAGCCAATTAAATACCAAATTTGAAATCTTCCCAAAAATCACAGAGCACGTTGATGACATTGACATAATTGGTAGCACGCAACGCAATGTCACTGATGCGATTACAAGTATTGAAACTTAAACTGAAACATGTTGTTTTGTGTAACCGGGTAATACCAAGTTTATGTTGTAAATAATAAGGAGCAAAATAGGACTTTAGGATTATGTCTATTTGTGCTCAACTCAACATTAATTCTTCAGAAGAAGAGTTACACTTGCCAATCACTGTTCCTTAAGCCTTGCAAGGCAAATATGTACAAACAAGCATGGGATTCAAGTTAGATTTGGTTTCATGACGTATTGTAAAACGAATGGACACCAAGCTTCAACTTAAAAAGCCTTTGATTCCCACCCAGACGAACAACAAAGTAAAGAAAATGTAAACCTTAAGTGGCATGTACAAGTAAAGGGCATCTGGCCCTTTTTTAAAGAACTTAACAATCAAGGCTACTCTTTAAATGCAGGTGTTAAGTTTTACGAAAAATAAGATAGAGAGAAAAATGTTTGAGTTAAGGTGGCATCCAACATTTAATGGGGACTAAATTATTATTGTAAATTGACTTTTTGTTATATTTTAAGCAGTCATCCCATGAGATTTTAGTTGCCTGAAAAAGAGTCTTTTGAGAGCGGTTGGGATTAAGAGCCGCACATCCCATTGGAAGGCCAATACACTACCACTTGAACCACGGCCACCCTTTCCCTTCAAGAAACAGCAGAAGACGAAATTCTCGTGAAGCATGTGTAACATACACATCAGATTCAATTAAACATCGTAAATCCTATTTTACTATGAAAGAGACTAAGCTCTTATTTATTTATTTATTTATTTATTGTATGTGTTGCCCTAAGAAAACGGCGGTATAATGCCAAGAATGGACCTTACGAATTACCTGCATGTCTGCGTAGGTTGCGGTAATATAGCCTTTGAAATAGATATAATTCAATTCGCAGAGCTGTTCCTGTGTTCCTTTTGCACGATTCAAAAATAAGCAAATATTTCATGCTTTATTCACTTCTTTTCAGACCTGCTGGAATAAATGCGGTATCATTTCAGTAAATAGAGAGGTTTTACCATAACACTGATTAGATAGAGTTTTTCACCACATTGTTAAACCTGACTCCCTCTTCACAGGTGCATCAGACAACGCTAGATCATTAATATATGTGGTGCCCTATCAAACCATAATATAAAACGCCCTATACATCACTTTTGCTTAAATCTGTACCTTGTATCACATCCTTTACTGCTTGAACTACTAGATGTCGTTGTTAAGTAAGAGTAGTGACAGTTATCATCAAAATAAAATCTTCATTTGGTGTCATTCTTATTCTACCACATGGTAATCGTGTACTTGCTTTTGCGGCTATTTACTCTAAAGAGAAAATGTCCGTTTTTGTATTTGACACGACTGGAAACCAGGACCTTTTAAATGCGGTTGATCAGGCAGAATTGGGGGAAATAAATAGTTTCAGTGGAAAAGGCCCGCTTTTACCCAAACCAAATGAAGACACAGACATTGGCTCGGAAGAAGAAGACGATGGCGAATACTACGGTAAGCATCACACAGTTTAATTTACCACCCAATATTTGTTTGTTTTCTGTAAATAGGTCTACCGCCACCGAGTCAAGACATATCCCACATTCTTAACAAATGCCTCACAAAGAAGAAACCAAAAACCAAAGCAGAGAAGGAAATGGAAGTTGCTTTGCAAAAGCTCAAGTCAGCTGAAGAGGCGAGGGCAAAAAATGGGTCCCAGAATTTACGATACAGCAATCGGCCAAACAAAGAACTAATATTTCCAGAATATGACCCGAAAACGGGCAAAATCAACGATCCTCTATGTGAAACCAATATTAGAGAACTGCTGTCCAAGTCAAACAACACGGCATTGGAACAGAAAAAGGCCATTCCACAGTTAAGTGACAAGAAATTGAAAGCGCTTAGAAGAGTAAGTTTCCCCCTATTTTATGCGATATTCTAGTTTGTTCTGCAGATGATGAAATATTCGACAGCTGAAACTTGTAAGTTTAGTGACCCAATTCGTTGCTTGAGGAGAAACAACATCCGCCTAGACTCAAATCGAAAGCTCCGCAAAACACAGTTTCATCCGTCGTAATCTTAGGTGCTGTCGCAAAGCTTCTGACAGTGCCTGTAAGGCCGACGGGACAGTAACAGAAATGTTTCAAGACTGTTGCATAGAGCGAAATATCTCTTTGCAGTTTAAAACTTTTCGTGCATTTTCTTATGAATGAAACATTTGTATGCCTTCGGTTTAACAAGGATGTATATTCTCTGAGATGAGTTGCTGGTCCATATTGATGTCTTCTTTAGTAATCTGATGATTTCCCATTAATATACGTGAGGACCATAATTTTGTCACACATCTCTAATTGAATACTAATTTTTTTTCAGTATGAACGGTCAAAAGACAAAGGTGAAGGATGGTTCAACATGCCTGCCACTGAAGTAACAGAAGAAGTCGAAAACGATCTTAAGATTCTCAAGATGCGGTCAGTCTTAGACCCAAAGCATTTTTACAAGAAGAACGATATGAAAGTGTTACCGAAATATTTTCAAGTACAAATAGAATCAGACAGATATCATTCAGAACTTAATCTTGACTTTCTTTCTTTAAGATTGGAACCGTTCAGCACTCACCTTTAGATTATTACAAGGAACGGTATACTCGTAGAAATAAGAAGAAAACCTTGGTCGATGAGCTTTTAGCTGATGCAGATTTTCAGAAGTTCACAAAGCGAAAATTCAAAGAAGTTACTGCTCGTAATGATAGATACGCGCACAAGAAAGCTATGAAAAACATGAAAAAACTGAAAAAGAAGAAATAAATAGACATCTTAGAAAACGTGTTTTTTTTTTTTTGTTTTGTTTTGTTTTGTTTTTGTGCAATTCATTTTGAATGTTCCAATAGTGTAGTCGCAAGCTAGTACAGTTGTAGGTACATAACCCTGATTACTTCAGTATTTCACAGTTAATTTCGTCAGGTCTTCTGTTTCTTATATATGCTTCCGCTCTATCACGTAGAATGGAATCGGTGCAAGAGATTGTATAGCATTCCTCTAAGCATTCCATGAGAGATTAAGGCATTCTGTTAAGATTAACAAGCATGCATAAATTTCTTCTACCTTTTCTTATAGAATTAGTTGCAGAAGATGGTATTTGTTGATTATTAATGTCACGGTTTTTTTTTGCACCTTACTCACCTTAAAACCTCCATTTGTAACGTTGTCAGCCCAAGAGATCCTAATGTTTCTTCTGTATACCTATGTTGCGAAAGCTATTTTCTTTATGGATGTAGAATTTAGTACGTTAAGCTTCACGTTTCTAAAAGAAAGCCTGATTGGAATCCGCATCAGAACTATTATGAAGATGACATCGGAAAATAAAATTTCTACGTGCTCTTCGATCAGATGTTTCAGCAATGTATCCTAATAATGACTTTAAGTACGTCCTTTGAAATGTTAACACTAAGCCATGATAGATACGATATTAATGACACTGCATCTGATGTTATATATTTCATTCATCACAACAATGAAAGCCATGATTTGACAGAGTGCCGTTAAAGCGTCGTTAAGCGAGAAAGAAAAATTCAAAAATGTGGTCGATCGAGCCTATGGAAAGGTGCTTCTGCAAAACATAACGGTTGATGGGGACTGAAAATTTAGAAACATTACTTCTGTAGACTGTTTAATGGTCAAGACGTCCAACATTGCAAAATGAACAATTTAACGTGGACGATACCTGTTGCACTTAATGATGCAAAAGCGCTCTTAGGAATTTTAAAGTATAAAGTATAAATATTATCCCATTGAACCCACCATCTTTATTATTTATATCATTTCGAGTCCGCCATATTTATTGCTTTTTCTTTTGCCTTTGGCATCTTGGCACGAAAGCAACTAATTAATCGTTCAATATCAAAACATCCTAAATAATTTTAAAGAGATTTAAAAGGAATCCGAGACAGTTAGTTGTATTTACACAAACGTAAACAATAATGTAAGCTTTTTTATAAATTTTAAATAAAGGAATTTTGAAATTTCACCCAAATTCGGTGTTATTACCAAATCGTCTCGCGCCGCCAACCCTTGTGACAACATTTTTCAAAATTCTTGGCGATTTAAATTGCAGTTTGGATACAGGTCATGCCTTCAAAGAAAACCATCGTTCGTGACACAGGTGCCAAATCTTCCAGAGTGAGCTGATCTCCTGCGCCGACAGCATTGAGTCAACCCAGCGAGGAACACAACTGCCGTCTGTGTGGCGAACCTGACTCCACTGTATTCGAGAAACGACATACATGTGTGACATGTGCACGGGTAATAGTTATCTTAGTTCGATTCCTAGTGTTTCAGGGGGGGGGGGTTGCAAACGTTGTAGAAGTAGCCAATTTAAAAAATTCAGCCCAAGCCGAACAGCAATGTAACGTGGTTTCAACCATCGAATCGAGTACTGCCCGCGTAGCCATTTCGGTAAATACTCTCTCTGTTGCTGCTACAAACACCGTAACAGTGAAACAACCCAATATAGCCAACAAACCAGCTGGCGACAAGTCTGCTGCCCTGTACGCCACTCACACTTCAGCAATAGTAAGCCCCACAAACACCGTAGCGAGAGGGACACGTAGCCCGATTGCAGACGCAGCGCACATGCCGGACAAATCGTCGGATCCTGCTTTAGTAAACTGTCAGCAACAAGGAGCAGGAAGCATCGCTAGTTCCGAGTCGTCGAAGGCATCGAAAAGCTTGACTCGCCTGTAGCTGAAACGGCTGGAGGAGGAGAGGGTGTGACAAGAAAAACGGGATAAGAAATAGTTAAACAAAAAATATCAACTCCTAGGTCAGATTGCGGAAACCGATAGTGATGAAGAGGTGGCCGAAGGAGTCGCGGCCTCAACAGTAAGGGTCGATGGCTGGTCCGGGAAGACAACCACATGGAACTATTGGGAATCCATTCGTAAACCGAATGTCGGTGAGCCTCGACGCCAAGTGCTGCCAACGGAGCCTCTCATGCCATCCGCGCCCAACTACGCGCCACCAACAGTCAACCCCAGTGCCAAGCAACGAACACCAGCTGCTCAATACCCCCGCTATTATCGAATGGACCCTCACCCTCCGCCTACAGTCGAGACAAACACCGGGGGCGGTCGACAATCCGAGCTAACTAGCGAACAATTAGCGGCGCGCCAATTAGTTGCACGAGAGCTACAAATTTTCGATAGGAAGCCAGCGGACTGGCCCCTCTTCATCTCGAGCTATACCCGAAGCACTGAACTGTGCTGTTTTTCCGATGAGGAGAACTTTTTTCGTCTACAGAGGGCCCTCAAAGGGGAAGCACATAACGCGGTAAGAAACCTCCTTATCCAGCCAGGTTGTGTTCATCAGGTGATCGAAACGCTCAGGATGCTGTATGGGAACCCGGAGCTCATCATCAACTCCCCAGCCTTATGTCTCAACTGAGAATTTCATAAGCAGACGTTACCGACGTGTTCACTTTCCCCACTTTAGTAGGTTTTTTTTCTATAATTCCGCGCGCGCACCAAGGGGATATGAATACCCTTTTACTGGCTCATTCACCAAGGCGCGGACGGGTGGTGTAGTATGTAGTTTGAAACTCAGGTGTATTCGGTTTCGATATTTTTCCCAGAGGTGGTGGTCAAACTGAAGCCAGTGCATCCTCAACCAGTCTGTCCTAGTACGTGCTAGGACAGAACCAGTCCAACATCAGTGTTATGCCTTCATGTCAGAGTTGACACCTGCGGGATTTTCATATAACTACATACAAATTCTACAAACGCCGTGAAGTACGCCCTCACCGATGTCCACACCGTTGACCAATTGTGTCTATCGTCTCAGTTTTTGGATTCTGGCGAATTGCAGAGGAAACACAGACACCTTAAGGGGCTCCAAATCGAACCGTACAGCAAAGTCGCTCCACGGGCCTAACAACGCCAATTTGGGACTTCCACTAAAATATCGAGAATGAGATTCAAGGGAACCGGTCGCTACGAAGACACGTCTTGGTTGGGTAATTCATGGGCTTAGTTCGGAAGATTCAGGTAGAAGGATCAAAGACGGCAAAGGGCACAACTTTCATGTCTGTGAGTGCAACAACCTCGAACAGCAGCGTATTATTAAAGAATATATATGTGGCGATAGCTTCGGCACACAAAATAATGGGAAAGAGTTGTTGTCTAGTGATGATCAGCGAGTCTTAAGTCTGTTGAACTCCTATACGATCCGGAAAGATGGCAGATTCGAAACGACGCTTCTTTGGAAATTCGACCAAATTTTGCTCCCGGACAGTTACCCGATGGCCAAAAATCCGTTAGAATGCCTCCAAAAATGGATGATGCGGGAAACAAACCGTGCGGAGACGTTGCGTAAAAAGATAGAGGAGTACGTTCTTAAAGGCTATGCTCGGGAACTTCCACCCGACGAAGCATCAATTTGAAGGGGACGCTCCTGGTACCTCAATAACTTTCCTGTGGAAAACATAAATAAACCCGGTAAGATCAGAATCGTTTGGGATGCTGCAGCTGCTGTCCAAGGAGTGTCCCTAAACTCGGTGCTCCTGAAAGGGCCGGATCAGCTAACACCTCTCACGTCCGTCATCTACAAGTTTCGCCAAGAACGGATCGCTGCTTGCGGCGACATCATGGAGATGTTTCGTCAGATCCGTATACGCGAACCAAGATTATCAACGTTTTTTGTGGGGCTATGACAGTGAGAGCCGGCCGCGTAACTATGCTATAATGGCCATGACCTTTGGTGTCACCTGTTCCCCGTGTATCGCTCAATATATTAAAAACAAGAATGCTGATCAGTTTAGCGAGGAATTTCAAAAGGTGGTGCGCTCAATAAAAGAAAACCATTATGTGGACGACCAAATGGACAGTGTTCCCACGGGAGTGAGGCGATCCGCATAGCCCAAGAAATTCGTCACATACATCAGCACGGCGGATTTCACATACGCAATTAGGTTTCTAACTCCTCATCGGTCCTCAAAGCGCTAAAGGCGGAGCCAGCGGATAAAGTCAACCTAAACATGGATAGTGAGCTGGGGACCACAAAAGTTCTTGGAATGTGGTGGTGTACTTCGTCAGATTGTTTTATTTACCAAATAACAACCAACTCAGAGCAGAGAGACATTCTCGCAGGCAATCGTCGCCCATCAAACGGGAGGTCCTCAGAGTCCTTATGACCATATTCGATCCGTTGGGTCTATTAGCGCATTTCCTAATGTACGTAAAAATCCTATTGCAAGAAGTTTGGCGATCGGACATCGGCTGGGACACGGAGCTTAAGGATGCAGAATACGCCAAATGGCAGAAGTGGGTTCAGTATTTATCGGAGATGGAGAACGTTAGGATCCAAGACGTTACATCACTACAGCATGGGGAGATGAAGTCCAACTCCACACATTCGTGGATGCCAGCGAAAACAGCTTTGTAACAGTTGCTTACGTGAACCTCCATCAATGGCATTATCGAGACCAGTTTGGTCGGAGCGAAAACAAAAGGTGCACCCCTAAAATCGTTATCAATTCCCCACCTCGAGTTACAGGTGCGAGATTCGCCAGATGTATAACCGAGTCGCACTCCATCCGGTTCACCAGGCTATTCTTCTGCTCGGACTCCAAAACCGTTCCTTGTTGGCTTTATTCGGATCACCGGAGATACCGCCAGTTTGTGGCGTTCAGAATTAGCGAGATCCTCGACCTTACAGAGGTATGGGAGTGGCGATGAATACCCACTAAAGGCAATGTGGCCGACGAAGCGACCAAGTGGCAGAGAACGCCAGAGTTCAACACCAATGGCCGATGGTTCCTTGGGCCAAAATTTCTCCAAACTTCCCAAGATTAGTGGCCTAAAGAAGCGGGAGCCGAAGAATCTACCAGCGAGGAGCTGAAGACGCAGTATGTAAACGTGCACACGCTATGCAACGAAAGTGTTTTTCGTTCCGGTGCTGTTTCATGCTGGAAGAGACTTCTCAGAAGCTCCGCGTACACACTTCGATTCATCCACAACGTTCGGGCCTGTGACAAATCACAAAGGGAGAAAGGTCCACTGATTCAGAAGGAGCTCCAGCTGGCAGAAGATGATCTGTACCGAGAAGCACAGGGTAGCTGATATAAGGAGGAAATCAGAAAAGCAACCCTATTTTCAACGCATGTCCATTTCTAGACAGCAAGGGAATTCTTCGAGCAAGCGGAGCTTCGCTACGCCATAGGAGTAAATGAAGACGCCAAGCAACCGATCATCGTCCCCAGATATCACTCGGTCACACAACTAATAATCATGGACGTTCACTGCAAATATAAACACCAGAATCACGAAACGGTAATAAATGAACTGCGACAAAAATATCATATCAGCCGGTTAAGAGTCCAGCTGAACTCTATCAGGCGGCTTAGCCAATTGTGCAAGAACAACCGCGTTCGTCCACAACCACCTATTATGGCACAGCTACCGGCACAGCTACAGACTCGCATCTTTCTGTCGTCCCTTTTACTTCACTGGAATTGACTACTTCGGTCCAATTAATGTAACCGTCGGTAGAAGAACCGAAAAAAGATGGGGCGTCCTATTTACCTGCCTCACCACGAGGGCAATCCACATCGAAATTGCACACTCTCTAACGGCCGACTCCTATATATTGTGTATCCGAAACTTCATAGCCAGGCGAGGGGTGCCGATTGAATTCCACAGTAACAATGGGACAAACTTCCACGGAGCAGAAACAGAACTTAAGCAAGCTTTACAAGCGATCGAGTGTAAAAAGCTGCAGGAAGTTTTCGTTACCACCACTACAAATTGGAAGTTTATTCCCCCGGGCGCGCTCATATGGTAGTGTGCTGGGAAAGATTGGTACGGTCAATTAAATCCACGCTGTACGCTATAACACCAATTCGCAATCCTTCGGGTGAGCTGATTGAGGCGGAAGGTATTGTGAACTCGAGACCATTAACTTACATATCCTTAGACGAGGAAAATCAAGAGGCAATTACACCAAACCATTTTCTGTTGGGCTCATCTAGCGGATTGAAACCGGCTGCAGTACTCGACGATCGGGCTATAACACTGAAACGAAATTGGCTGGCTTCGCAGCGATTTGCAGTCCTCTTCTGGAGGCGCTGGGTAGCGGAGTACCTACCTACTCTCACTCGACGCCGTGTGGGTCATTCCCGCGAAACCCATCGAGGTAGAGGATATCGCCTTGATAGTAGACCCGAACAACCCTAGAAATTGCTGGCCAAAGGGGCGAGTAACTCAAGCTAATTAATCCTTCAATATCAAGACATCCTAAATAATTTTAAAGAGATTTAAAAGACATCCGAGACAATAAGTTGTAATTACACAAACGTAAATAATAATATAAAAAAGCCAACCACGCGGCTTTTCAATAGTTGCTGCCAACCCTTGCGACAACAATACCTAAACTAAGGACCAAGAAGGTTGCAGGAACATAAGAACAACCTACCGAATTATTTGAAGCAGTGGTGATTGATTGATTGATTAATACCCCAACTTTTCTGTAAAATATCGTTGGACGAAAGATTTCAGTGAATGGCATCTCACGATAGTTTGCCTTACCCTATAAATTGTTCCAAGTAGGTATAGAGGAATACAACGTGATCGTTTAAAACCCTATATTCGTATCAACAATCGAATAGATTCTTATAAAAGTGGTTTTGAGCTTATTAAGTGAATCATCGACCAGATATTAGACTTACGGTAGATCTTGGAAGAAAAATCCAATCAATATCCATCACCAGTTTATCGTTTTTAAGGCCCTATTGGCAACATTTAGAGAGACGCGCTGTATACAGCCATGTCAAGTTTTGGAATTTCTGATGAGCTTCGGTCTATGTAGGCTATGTACAAGGTGACGATCTGTCATGAGATCAACATACTTGAGCGAATTGTCCGAAACTCACTAGCCAATTTCAAGGGCACAATACTTCAACTGAGAAGAAGAAGAAAAGACAACCAATACCGCGCCAAAACATATAGTATAGCTTATAAATGGTAAAAGACTTTGACTACTTATTTCCAACGTTCCGAAAGAACAGACCTGCTAATCGCTGTTTGTTTGGACTAAAAAGGCAACTAGGAAAAACATATGAGTCGCTCTCATAAATAACAAAGAAAACACTGAACAAGACCCTTATTGCCCCAGTTTTATTATCTAAAACAAATTGATTTCCTGTTCTGTCTGAATAAACAGAATTTGGAGAAGATAAGCCAACTTGGTGCGAGTAACTGGAGACAATTATCGTAAGATCGCATTAAATGGGGAGAGCTGTTGGTTGAAGCCCAGGAGCACTGACTATAAGGCCACCTAAAGTAAAAGTAATTATTTTGGTGTTCATATACCAGTTTCTGCTCCACATAATAAAATTTACTCAATGAAGTATTTTAAAAATTTGACTTTTTGATTTCTAGATATTTCTCTACTTTTTAGTGCTATTTTACAAGGTGTCTTAAAATGAAAGTTCACATTTGTTTTGGTTATTGCGTGAATGCAACTATTTCGAGGTAGCTTGGCTCTTGGAAATTTAGTCGCTATGGAGCGTTTCTCGGGAGCGGACCGTGCGTTGTGCGTACGCGAGTTTTATAAAAACGGCAATTCGGCGACTGTAGCGCGAAGAAAATTCTGCAACATTCGACATATTCGTCACTTGAATGATGAGCCAAGCACTCGAATTATTGCAAAATGGGTCAAGAAGTTTAAAGAGACCAGCTTAACACTGGAAAAACCAAAATCCGGGCGTCCAAGAACTTCAAGAACTGTCTACGTTACAGTATCACCCAGTCTATTCGGGAACGATGCGAACCTTTCAATTCGGAAGCGTGCTGTAGCCTTAAACGTGCACAGATTGTTATTATTGCATATTTTGCATAAATATTTAAAACTTCACTCCTACAAAATTCAGCTGGTCCAAGAATTAAAGCCTAAGGACGCTGGTCAGAGGCTTGACTTCGTAAACCAGATGATTGAGAGTTTCCGACGTTTACCAACATCTTGTTTTCAGATGAAGCCCATTTTCATCTTAATGGACACGTTCACAAGCAAAATTTCCGCTACTGGAGTGCAACCAATCCAAAACAAAAACATCAGAAACCCCTACATTCGCCTAAAGTGACCGTATGGGGCGCAATGTCGGCGCGAGGTATTATCGGTCTTTTCTTTTTTGAAGATGTAAGAAGACGCACAGTTACGGTGAATTCAGAGCGTTATGTGGAGATGTTAGACAACTTCTTTGTGCATGAGTTGCAAAACTTTCCTGGTTATAACCAAAGAATAAGGTTCCAGCAAGATCTGGACACGTCCAACAGATCTCTGCTAAGAGTTTGTGAAATTTTCCCTGGCAAATTAATCTCTGGGAGAGGTGACATAAATTGGCCTCCACGTAGTCCCGATTTGACACCTATGGACTTTTTCCTGTGGGGTTATGTCAAATCCAAAGTTTACGCCAACAAACCGACTTCCCTGGCACAATTAAAATAAAATATACGTCACGAAATGGCAGCCATCACGGAGAATACCTGCCGAGCCGCCATTGGCAATTTTAGTGTTCGATTAAATGACTGCCGTGAACGCAACGGTTTACATTTAGACGATGTCATTTATAAAAAATAAATTCCCAAACACTGCATTTTAATATATAATAAACATTTGTTCAATAAACTTCTAACTTTTTTTTTAATATTTTTTCTTAAATGTGAACTTTCTTTTGAGACACCTTGTAGTTTGCAACATGTTGCCCTCATTTGCTTGAATGTGCACCCGATTTCTGCATTGCTATTTGTTATTGTTTTATTTTTTTTTTTAAATGGTGTTCACTATGAGTGATCCAATTGGTTGGTGAAATTCGAGCTTTAATGACTATAGTTCCTGAAAATAGTGGTTGGTTATTCTAAAATAAGTGCTGTTACTAAGGCCATAAAACAATGAAAATTGTTTTACCTCCATATGGTAGCAATACGGTACCGGTCCAGTACATACTACTTCCCGGGAGTACTAACCATCAGAAATAAAACGTACGGCTGATGAATTCGAACGATTAAAACAAAGGTAACGTTAATATTCTTCATGATAAATACTTTATTTGAGCTACTTCAAAATATTTAGAGCTGAAATCAACAAATGTGCTGAAATACAGATGGTGCCCATTGGGCTTTTAATGGTTCAGCAGCTACTCTTACATACATAAATATGTTACTACCCGCGCAATAATAGTTATATAGTCAACAACTTAAGGGGTATTCTGGTCTAGAGGCAAAAATTCTAGGGTTTTTTTTTTTCAATCGTGAAAAATGAAAATGAAAATGAAAATATTTATTTATAATTTAGGAATATACAAAACAATTTTACAAAAATAAAAAAATTCAAAGAATTACAGGGTAAAAACCAGTGGGTGGGTTCTTATTGACACGATTTCAACTCTCCTAGTCATCTGAAACAAAAAAAAAAAATATTATTAACTAGTAAAAATGTTGTAATAGTCCCTACCTCAGAGAAACAAAAGAAAATGTCGCGAAAGGGCGACTCCTTATTAAAAACATATATCCCCAAACCATTTCTCGATAGCACAGGGCCATTGTTAGGGCAAAGCACTTCTCCTCATTGTCACAGTTGCTCACACAGGCAGCCATTTTAAACACGTTCTTATAAAGAGTGACCAGATAAGAACGATAGGAAATACTATTTGAACAAAACAACAACGGAGTGAGATATAAAATTGATTCTTGGCTTTATTTTAAAGCTACTTTCATGGCAATATGTGTGGAATAGCACATCATTCAAACAGCCGCCTCGGCTTTGCTGGCAGTGCTTCAAGCGTTCGCTTCAATTTTTAATGACTCGGTCCAATATGTGCGACTGTTTTCCGGCAATAGCTTGTAGAATATTTACCTCGAGCTCGTCCAAAGTGGTTAGCTTGTTAGCGTATACTAACGACTTGACGTAGCCTCAGAGAAAATAATCGAGTGAAGTCAAATCCCATAATCGCGGCGGCCAAACGCTCCCCGTAAGACGAACTAATCGCCAAATTTCTCCTTCGCAACTTCGAGCGTTGCGTCGTTTTATGGAACGTAGCGCTGTCTCACTGGAACCACAGCTCGAATATATCGATTTTGTCGAACTCTCGGTTAGTTAACTAAAATCGTTCTATATCTGAGACCATTGAGGATAACGGCGTCACCATCCTTATTTCGAAAGAAATAAAGTCCAATGATGCCGCCATGTCATAAACTGTACCAAACAGTCAATCTATGTGGATACATTGATGCTTGGCCGAACATTTGTGGATTGTATTCGCTCCAGTAATGTCAATTACTGAGTCAAAAATGGAACTCATTGACTCGTTCACTAATTGAAAAGGTGATTTTTTGGCCAAAATCCGGATCTTCTGCCAACATTTCCATCGCCCAATTTGTGAACTCATGGCACTGTCTATGGTAGTTCTTGCGTCAGCACAATCTTATACGGATGTAGGCACAAATCCAACCTCAAAATGACCTGGATTAACTCTCTGGCGATGCCCAATTCAGCTGATCGACGCCGAATCGACATTTCTGGGTTCTCGATACTGGCCCCCATGGCGGCTATGTTTTTTTCATTTTGCAGCTATCTTTGTCTAGTTGGTGACTTAAGATCCATAAGAGTGTACTCACACTCAATTTTTTCCACGGTACGACGAATTGCCTGCACATTGAAGCAATGGTGACGACTGACCTCACGACGAAATTTACGTTTGGTATTTACAACTGAGCCGGAATTGCTATAATATGTTATTTTTTAATAATGTCCGCATGTTCAGGAAGCGTAAAACAATGCATAATGAAATACTAAACGTTACTGAATATTTTGACAGCTGGATGTTATTGATATCTTTGACAGTTGCTAAATGATAACATTTGAAAAAACTACCATTGCCATCTGGTCACCCATCAAGTAGACCATCAGGTCTGGCCATCGAATGAGGCAGGCGTCAACTCTTTTCTCCTTGGACAATAAATAAATAAAGATAATAAATATAATAATAATGAAGCAATCGAGTGATTAATAAAAAGATTTGTTTAATTCTTGGAAATTCTTTACCCGTTATTTTACGTAAATGTCGATTTGTTGATATAAGTTTTTCTAATAAAAAAGATACTCAGAGCCAGGTAACCAGTTTCTTGTTCAACCTGACCACTGAACACCGTAACCCAGTCAATGATTATGCATTTAGGGGTCTCCAACTATAAACCTGTGTCAAACCAATTGGACATTATTCAGATTGCGGATTGTTCCAAACCACGCCTTACGCGGCATTTCATATATTTCAGACAGAGTGTTGAAAGTATTTCGACATTTCGACGAAATTCCGTTTCTGAACTGCCATGACTGCATAACTATGATATTGGAGTCTCCTCATTTTCCTCGTACTTTTGGAAAAGCACGGCACGTATTCCAGACTCTGAGGCATTAAACTGGATGAAAAATCCCCTCGGAAAATCAGCGTTCGTGAGTACGAAGACAGTTGTTAATGCCTGCTTGAGCTTTTCAAATGACACAATTGCTTTATCTCTCAGCATTTCTTTCGCTGCGAATCTGCTTCGGGTTTTTGGGAAGTGGTAAATCCATAATCGCCTCAACCTTAGCAGGATCCATTTTTAAAAACCCACCACCAACTACTTCAATTCCTTGAAGCAGAATTTTGATTTATTCAAGTTGATTGTGAGATTTGGTTTACGCAATCCAAGCCAACTATGAATCCCAAATGACTTCCGTATAAAGGCCAAGGTTTCTTACTCTCCTCAATAACTCCTAGAATTAACATTCGGTCTACGTCTTCATACAAAAGAGCTTGTATCGCTGAAGACACATGGTATTGACGCTGGTATTGATACTGCTACAGTATCAATGAAGTGCTCTTCCAACATCGTTCTTCCGAGCCAATGCTGAGTATAGCAGAGAAACCTGTGCTTGACCGTGACTAGTTCGGATTGCTGTAAAAAAGTCAAAACATGACTGTTTGAAGCTCCGTAGCATCCGCCATTTCCAAGGAGCTCACTAGGCTAGGTTCTATCTGGAACGCTTTCCAGAAGCCTAAGTTTGGAACTAAGAAAAATGTAATGCTCCGTTGCTGACCTCGATAAGTGGCTTGAGCTAACGCTTTTCCCACGATTGCTTGGTTCTTACCAACAGCTGTCTTAACCCTCGATGTAAACTGTTGGACCGATAAGGCTACGGATTGCACAAATGTAGGAAAGTCTTTCCCCAAAATGTTTACGCCAGCTCTGTTGTCCAATAGTCTTAAGACTTCCTTACTTCCTATTTGATCTTTAGCGTGAGGCTTGGGATCCGCAGGTAAACCAACTATTGTAGAATAAATATTTCGTCTTAACGGTTTTCTCAGTTCATACTTATGTCTAGCTCTTTTTTATCTGACACTTTATACTATTTTTCTTTAAGTACTCTGTTCATGACCTTATAATATTCCTTAGTTCTAACATAAGATTGGTGTTCAGAAATCAACTGCAATTTTAGTTTTTTGAAAAAAATATATTAATGTCCACAAAAAACATTAATGTTAACACCTTTCAAATCGTCCCCATTAGATAATATGCACTTGTACCAGCGCTTCTTTCAATCCTCGAAACACTTCTCAAACTCGATCTTTGGGATTGCCTTGAGCTCTTCTAACAAAGCAGTTTATATTTCCTCAGTTGTTGCAAATCCCAATTTTTTTTACGTCTCTTCAGTTTTAGGAACAGGTAGAGGAACAGGGAACAGTTATGACCCTTTTGAACAAGTCAGGATCATCATTGGCGTCGATCAACTTTGCTGACCACGACACACGCCCAAAACACCCAAAAATCGCATGACACGAGCCGACCGATATGTCAAACTTCTCTTATAGTAATTCGCCGATTTTATAAAATAATTTTCTTCACAGCTTCGATGTTATCATCTTTGGTTGATGTGCTTGGGCGTCAAGAGCAAGGGTCGTCATTGGCATCTTCTCGGCCATCTTGGAAGAGCTTGTACCACTTGTAAACGTTTTCTTTTACTTAAAACTGGCTCACCGTATGTCACGGTCAAAATTTCAAGATCACTTCATTCCATTTTTTACACAAAATTTTATGCAAATTCTTTGCTCCATTTTTTATAATTATTGAAAATCGATGAGCACAACAAAACACTTACCTTTCTATCTGTAAAAAACAAATTAGTGTGCTATATTCTTGAAAGTGTGAATATATAGGGTTTTCTAATAACGACTTGACAAATTTTTTTTAAAAAAAAAAAACAAACCATTTAAGATATTTCAAAAACTTTATTATTGGCTTGAAGTACAATCAAAACATTTATGAATAGAACTCGACTTCGTTCATATGGCCTCCGCGGGCACGTTTGCAGCGGTCGATTCGTTGGACCCAATTTTCAACGACTCGGCCACACATTTCAGCTGAAACGGCCGCTATTTCGCGTTCAATGTTGGCTCTGAGCTCTTCCAACGTCGTCGGCATGTGGGTTTTCAACCGACCAATAACGCATATTTTGCTTATTGACAAACCCATTGAGCCAAAAATGAGCTTCGTCACTGAAGATGATTTTGCGATGAAATTCATCATTTTGGCGCATCTTCTCCAGAACCCAATCGGAGAACGTACGTCGCTTCAAATGGTCCATCGGCCTAAATTCTTGATTCAGCTTGATCTTGTATGGGTGTAAACCAAGATGCCCAATTCTTGAGAACGCCGTGGAATTTACTGATTTGGATTGTCTGCTACGGACGTCTGAACGGCAGCGATATTTTCCCCACTTCGACCAACCCGTTGTCTCACTGACACGGCAACATCACACAACGAATATGTAGACTCAAATTTTTGCACTAAATTTGTTATTGCCTGTCTACTAGGGCGAAAATTACGACCGAAAATTGGAGTTAACGCTCTTAAAGTTGCAGTCACCGACTCCGAATATCTGTAGAAAATATTTATAATTTGCAGACATTGCTCGTTAGTGTTCTTTACCACGATGATAATGTTGAAATTACTGAATAAATTGACAGTGACAGTTTGATGATTAGTGAAAGAGTGCGTTCACAAATTAAATTCAAAGTTGTCAAGTCCCTATTGGAAAACCCTATATGTTCGGAACATGTGTACCAACGCAGCAAAAAAAAAATCGAATCGAAGTCTAATTTCTTTGTGAATACACATCGTATAACATAAAAAAAATTCAATAAAGTGCATTCATACATTCATTAACTAATACATGGTCTGAAAAGTCCGTGCCGAGAGGACACCACTTGAATTACATCCATACCATTTTCAGTTAGTACCAACCTTCAAAAGATACGTGTATAAATTTGACAGCTGTCGGATGATTAGTTCTCGAGATATATTTCGTGTATTGGTTTATCATTGCTTTTTGATGGGAAAAAATGCAGCCGATGCAAAGAAATTTCTTGATAAGTGTTACCCGCGCTCTGCACCAGCTGAGCGAACCATTCGCAAGTGGATTGAAAAATTTAAAAGTGGTCATACAAGCACCGAAGATGATGCACGCAGTGGACTTCCAAAAGAGGCTGTTTCAGATGAAAACATCAAAAAAGTCCACAAAATGATTACGAATGACCGTAAAGTGAAGTTTATCGAGATAACTGAGGCTCTGAAGATATCAAAAGAGCGTGTTGGATATATCATACACGAATATTTGGACATGAGAAAGCTCTGTTCAAAGTGGGTGCCGCGTTTGCTCACAGTCGACCAAAAACAACAACGTGTTAATGATTCAGAGGAGTGTTTAAAGCTGTCCAACTTTTGTTCAATTTTGTTCAATTTTTGCGTCTGCACAAGTGAAGACTTTTCGGGTAAATCATATGATCGATCAGGTTGGCGGTGGTTTTTTTTTTTTTCTTGTTATCATAACACTACTCGGTAAGATAAATACACCAAAAAATTTACGCCACTGTCAAGATAAAAAAAAAAACCTAACAAATTATTTTGATTTCGACCATCCTGACCGAGTTATCGTCCCGATTACATAAGTTTTATAAGTTTAACAAGATGTACAATAGAAATAAAATTATATCGTACAATACTAGATAAACAAGTAATTAATTTTTCCCAATTCGCATAAAAAGACACTTTTATTACTTGTATTAACTATAGGTACAATTAAACTTAAATCATTATATATATTGAACGAAGCTTTATTTGTAAAACAGGTTAGGCGCTGCGAGACCTGAAAAGAAAAATTAATATTAAGGATTATCCAATATGTCAAGATTATCTAAACACTCTTTAGCCACTTCATTATGCTTCGACGGCGCTGTTTGCACCTTATATGGTTTACTCGGGGAGGATATGCCCTTGTATCGTAGACGAGTAAGCTGTAAGCCCACTATGTCAGCAATGGCCTACCTGTCGCTAGGTAAGACTCTTTTGACCTTATAAGCGCCCCGATATTTAGCAAGCAACTTTTTGTTAACACCAGAAATAGTAACCACTTTTTTTATCGTTGCATATCCACCTTGCTTGTATGGTCTTGGTTTTTATGGCGTTGGTCGTAGTAAATTTTGTGGCTTACCTAGCACTTTTTGGTGTATTCTCGCTAGTTTTCTTTTACTTCATCAAGGTCAAGTTAAAACTCCCTAACATGGTCACAAAACTCTCCTTTCTGATTCCTTCCAAAGAATAGAATAAAATAACAATGCTATTTACACACTCAGCTTGACTGTTTGACTGAGGCGCGTGTGTAGTGACCTTAACATGTTTGGCATTATTTTCTTATAGAATATCTGAGAACTCTTTGAATGTGAAACAAGTTCCACGATCTGATACGACTCGGTTAGGCCTCGAGAAATTTTCAAAAAATTATTTCAAACATGCTATCACCTCATTGCTATCAGGAAAACGTGACTTTTTCTTGTATGAGAATTAGGCAAGGGACGAAATAATCGACGTGTAGCATATCGAAGGAACTATTACTTTTTGGGATAGAATGTAAAGTACCCTCTAACTTGCCAGAGGGGTTGGCCGTGGTGTAGTGGTATATGCATAGACTCCTCAGAAGGTCGCGGGTTCGAATCCCGTGCGGGGCAATTCTATGAAAATGTCTTTTCGTAGAATTTGTATGTACTTATATGAAAATCCCGTCGGCGTCAACTCTGACATGAAGGCATAACACTGATGTTGGAGTGGTTGCTGGCTGGGCTAACTGTAACGAACTAAAAACTAGCATGTAATAAGACCCACTGGTTGAGGATGCACTGGCTCCAGTTCGACAACCACCTCTGGAAAAATATCGAAACCTAATACAACTGAGTTTCAAACTACTACACCACCCGCCCGTGCCCTAGAGAAAAAGCCACTAAAAAGGTATTCATATCCCCTTGGTGCGCGCGCGGTATTATAAAAAAAAGGTAAGATTTTCTGACCTCTATGACCATATTCATAGTGCACAAGACCTTCATAATGGAAGAAAACAATTAACATGGATTTTGTTTTGATTTTGACGTGATTTTTTCGGCCGTAGCTCAGATGGAAGCTTCCGCATTTTCATTATTAGTGAACCTACGCAAGTTGTACTGAGCGCCTTATAAGAGAGGCTTTTTCTGTATTTCGTGTGGAATGAATTTCGCACACACTCGATTCATTCCCAAATTCCCGAATTCGATTCTAATTCGCACACAGTCAAAAAACGATTTTCTGCAATCGCAAGTCGTGGATCGGTGTCAACATAATTTCGGCTATCTTTAAAACCCAAAGTCCATTTGTATCATTTCAATAGTTTTCGCACAACTTTTTTAAAGTTTGAAGCAAAACTTGAAGCAAATTTGTTGTTCACATCTCGCTGTCATTTTCAGCGATAACAAGAACTGATGAACGCAAAACAAAGACAAGAGGCGCGCTAACTAATACGTCCTCTCGTTGACTGCGGGTTCGTGAGGAGTCACTAATTACGCTCATATCTCATAGTGGTAGGTCAAACGTTATGGCGCGAAGATATGAACGCAGATCGGATAGTTTTGCGGCATACCACAAGATCACTAATCTTCGTCCTTTGGTAGCGCGAGTCGTCATACCAAAAGTGCGCTCTAGAACTAATTTTGTTTTTCTTTGTACGAAACACAGTTAGCTTTAATATTCCACACACCTGTAAATGAATGAATCGTCCTTGAATGTGCAAGATTTCTAGGGAAAGGGGATGTTATATTATCAAATTTTGATGTAAATCAATTAGATGTAGTTGTTTTTAGTTATGCAAGGCTTAATACTAAAAGACCCTTCTGACTTAAGTCTTAGTACTCAACTCAAGACTCTTATTTTTTAATATATATTCTCTCTAATTATTTATTCAAAAGTAAGAAAAAGTAAAACAAACAAACTTAATTATGTAACTCAACTTGAAATTTCTTGCAGGGTAACGCGACCACCGTTAATTTGGCTCAACTTACCACAGACGACAACAAAACTTGTTATATCGCACAACCCATTGGCGGTTACAATTATGCATTAGTTAATCAGATGCAACTAAATCAGGGGGGAACAGTTGGAATTGCCACAGTTGATAATCAGGGCCGATTACAAGTTATCAATAAACCGATCGCCACAGTAAGATACTTAGATCTAAATTGATGGGTTAAATAATGATTTTTGAAATGTTTTCCTATAGAACACCATTTCTAACATAAGCTTCAAATGCGACGTTTGTGGCCTTATGTTCTCTCTACTACCCTAGAGTTGGATGTCGAACAGAACAAAGTGCCAATATTTTCAGCGTAAAGATGTCGGGTTACCGGTGAGGACACATGTTGCTGTGATCTCATCGACATTCTTTAACAACTTGCTTTCATTGTTGTTGTTGTCGTTGTCATTATTGATGTAGTTTTTGTTGTTATTGTTTTTGCTTTAAAATTTACATTGTTCCTGTTTTGGTCCCACGAGTACGAGGGAAGGGATGTCGTCCTGTACTCACCTCCTGTATATAGGAAAGTGATTTGCATTAAAACTAGAGGTCGTTGGCCTAACCAGCATTGGTGACCCTTCGGCTAGATGCGGTTACTAGCCATTTAGCCCCGTGCACCTAACTCCGGTTTAGTTCTTCGGTTCGCTGGAGATAGTAATCTCCAGCTCTTTCACCGATTTAAGGTTATGATCAGGAAAGCGATATATTATATGTTAGTTAGTTATATTGGATGAATTGGGACTGGAGGGCATGTGTCTCCACCAGGAACTTCTCTTTAACAATTTAAATCCTTGCATTCCTTAGTATCTGGATACTATTAAGATACCAAAGTTGTTGAACGATGAATGATAGCCAGCATTGCGGATCTTTAAGTTTCTCAATATCGACGGACAAAACTTTTATAAACACGTTTCGTGAAAAAAAGAAAAACAAAGATTATTACTTTAAATACCAACTCACGCTTTTATTTGATTTTGACTTTGTGTTTTTAAGTTTTCTAAAATGAGTTTAGAAAGTTGACGAAAGCTCTCTGCATATGCCGAGCTCGGGTACTTTGCAACTATTGGTACACCTGTATCACAACAATTAGTAATCTTTTCATCAAGCGGAATACTACCTACAACACCAGTTCCAATTTTTTCGGCAAATTTACTAGTAACATTGTTAAAAATATTTATGCGGCTCTTACATTTGTTACAAATTGTATAGCCCATATTTTCGACTAAACCAAAGATCGGTACTTTTAAAGTTTTATACATTTCAGCACCGCGACATGTAACTTCAAGTGCTGCAGTTTGCGGGCTGCTAACTAAAATAACTCCAGAAACCGGAACGTTTTGCACTAGTGATAAGTGTACATCTCCAGTCCCTGGTGGAGTGTCAACGACTAAAACATCTAATGGACCCCATGTGGCACCTTTCAATAGTCTCTGTAGAGCAGACATTACCAAAGGTCCGCGCCAAATCATTGCTCCAGATTGTGAGAGTAACCCCATTGATAAGCATTTAACACCGAAATTAACAGGTGGAATCATTAAATTCTGATCGTTGACTAATGGTTCTTCGCTTAAATTCATCATTATTGGAATTGATGGACCAAATATATCTCCATCAAGTAGACCAACGCGTTTTCCCAAGGAAGCAAGACTTACAGCCAGATTAACTGGAGATAAACTTGTTTATTCAGGTTACTCATTTTATTAGTCCTTTTTTCTTTTTTACCTGCGATTGTTGATTTGCCAACACCGCCTTTACCAGATGCAACGACTACTATGTGGTCAACTCCTGGTATTGAGGCCTTTTTTGGCAAACCTCTAGCCATAAGAGCTTCCTGGTGCGGGGTCAACTTGGTGGAAAAAGATTGCTATTGAAAATTATTCAATTAAATTTAATTACAGAATTTCAGTTGATTTTAAAGTCCTTACCACACATATCTGATAAATTTTGTTTCGTAACATTTTTTGAGTTTACTAATGCTGATGGGTTACTTTCTGCAGGTAAGGTAAGAACAAATTCGTAAACAAAAATCAGCTGATTTTGTTTTTATGGGGAGTTACGGTAGAAATTGATGAGAACATAACGCATGTTTTCAAAAACAAAAGTGATTCACTTCGACTCGAAAAATATTCATTTACCTATTGCTTTTTAATCAATTTGTATTTTATGTAAATTAAATGTTAAAACAAGTACTATTTTGGCCACGGCGAATTCGATGCATTTGTTCTCTGGAAAATCTTGCTTTCGTAGCATTGGCATTGCAGTGTGAAATGGTGGATAAAACCATTTACCGACATCAGCGATGCCAATAGAAAGTATGTTAAGATCTTTTAGAGATATGAAAATATCATATATGAGTATGAAAACATTATCATGAGCCATTGAGAGTTCATGTACAAAGTTATAGCTGACGTATTAGATCGGTCGACAACTTAATATGTCATTATTGAAAATAGAATATGTTCGCCTATATTCAATGCTATGTCCAACGGGATTTAAGATTTATATTGACGTTTGCTGTCATCACATCATCATCACAGCTTATAATATATTTACAAATTTCAATAAATAGAAGCGAACGATGTAAAATTATTATTGATATACAATATAAGAAGTAAAAATCAAGTGAAATTGATAACACATGCATTAGACAGGTAGACGATCCTACCACCGGAAAAAAACGGCACCAAACAATTATTTAACTGGTTTGCCATAAGCAAGTCAATGATTAAGCAAAACAAATCAACAAATGTCTGGGGCTTCCTTATGTTTAGTTATCTCACTCACTCACTCTCTCACTCTCACAAAAATGACGTTTGCTGACATATGTTTTCTTTGTGTCGAATAAGGATTTAAGTAGGATTTATTTTATAAATCTCGGATTTAGATGAGACTTATAGACGTTAAATTGTATGCTAAGTCCCCGGGATTTAGTGAAGATTTAGGTGGATTTAGTTAAATCATTGCTAAATCCCGGATTTAGTTTGTTTGAAGGGATAGAAGGCTATATATTTATATCTAAACGGATACACTCGTAGTTGGCGTCTTTGGCAGTCAACGTGTTAAACTATCCAAAAGGTCAATGAAGCCAATATTTCATTCTTCTATTATTCTAAAAAGAAATGAATGAAACCTGGAGGTCATATTCAATAAACGAATTAATATCTACTGAGGTATCTTACTCTTATCGTTTTAGTTCTTAACGAACTATTTTCTTAAATCTTCTATAAGTGTATAGGTGGTTTTCAAACTTATTATAATATATCGAATAATCTTTACCGTTCATAACCCTCTGATAACTTGATGAGACTATCTTCTTACTGGCAACGCAATAATAAATGGCGCTAAGAATATCCCCACAAAGGAATATCCAAAAACAAAAATGTCCCCTTGCTAAGAGAAATTAAACACCAGTCCACACACTACTCTGCCGACTCCAAATGAAAATGTAGTAATTCGCTTGACGTTTTATTTTAATGATTTTCTTTGTACGAAAAAAAAATCAGAGAATTCCGATAATTCGTGCTAATTCTTATTAAGGTAAATTCCGCCCAAAAAAAATTAACAAAACAATTGTGATAAGTCTATACGTTTCCAATTGCAGTTATGGTAATTGCTAGCAACGAATGGATAAATTATGATGATGGTCAAAAACAATCGCAAATGATTGAAACGAATGTTCTTATGATGGCTGCACCTTCCCCTGTTTCACGATCGGCCGTATCCGCAGCAGCAGTAGCAGAAGTAGTAGTAGGAGCACCCAATACAACAATTAATACTATAACAGTGGGCAATAATGGAACGAGCACGATTGTTAACTCTGATTCCGCCGAATGCGAAAACCTTGCGTCTGACTCTCTGGCTCGCATCGTACTCATCTGCCAGCCAGAATCGCATCCCTTTCAAACACGGACAATTCCGCTTGCACCGAATATTGAATGCAAAGTTGGACGTTCAATTGCCAAAAGCAAGGCATCCGACAGCAATGCGATCTTTGATTGTAAGGTATTGTCTCGAAATCATGCCGTCCTTTGGTACTCCAGCGATGGTAAGTTCTACGTGAAGGACACAAAAAGTTCAAACGGGACCTTTATAAACGACGATAAGATATCCGCTTCGGAGCCAGTTGAGCTAAGCTTTGGCGATGTGGTCAAGTTTGGTGTTGAAGTGATGGAAAATTCGCGCAAGGAAGTACATGGATGCATCATTGCGTCTGTAAAACCATATTTACCTGATGGAAGAGAGGCGATATCAATAAACCAATTAAGCCATTCATCGTTCCGTGGCGATAGCCGTATCTCGTTTGAGGAATTGCATCGTTTAAATTTGTACATGCAGGAGACGTCACAGCGCGAAAAGCTGCTAAAAGCAAAACTACAAAACATACAGAACATCCTTGACGCAACTCGAAAGAATTCGACGATTTGTTGGCAATCGATGATTGACGAGGATCGCTTATTGAATCGAATCGATTTGCTGGAAAATAAATTGCAATTTCTGCAAAAGAACTCACCCGCGGATCAGCTTAAGGAGGAAGTCCTTAAGCTGCAGGAGGAGAAGTTTCTCTATCAGAATTCAGCCAAAGAAGCCTTACGAAAAGTCTATCAAGAGCGCATGGATGCAATGCAAAAATTGTCGAAAATGGAGCTCGAATACACATGCAGCGAGAATGAATGTTCTCTGCTCCGCGACCAAATTCTGTACACAAAACAGAATTTGCAGGATGTAAATAGCCGGCTGTTGCGCTTAGAGTCGGAGTATAGTGAATACAAAGATCAAATGGAAAAGTGCCAGCGAGAAACCAACGAAGAGCAGAGCAATTTTGACGCTGCCGCTGCCGATTTGGCTAGCAAATTAAAGGAAAGAGAAAATGAGTGCGAGGAATATAAAAAAAAAATTCGCGAGTTGTTGCTAACCCGTGCAGAGGAACTGGACCTGGATGAGGAAAATAAAAAGGTGAGTAATCATTTTATAAAGAAATTTCTTTGTACAAAAGTACGTCGAATGTAAGAGTATAATTGACCAATTGCCCCCATTGCGTCATATGATCATATAGTCGCTGCTGCCGCTACTGCTATAGTGCTACAGTGCCACAGCCACCACCACCGTCCACAATCACACACAATCAATTGAAGAAACCAGATAAGTGGAACTTGTTTTGTTGTCTACATGTTGAGCAATTATTATTCTTGCTGGGAAGTTAAATTGAAAACAAGAAAATTATTTTTGTTGCTGTTGCCGTTGACCGATGTATAGCTACACATAGCCATCCGCAGTTTTGCAGACATGCCCATGATTTTTTTAATTCGTCGCATTAATTCGCCCCGTATGTGACTAGTGGAGTTATGTTAACTATTTGATGTGTCATTTCAATTAGGTGATAAGCAAATGACCAAGTAAAACAGACAATCCCAGAATTGGCAAATAGTCATGCACGTGTTAAACGTCAACAACTGTTGGCAATGAGCCAGTTAATCAAAATGTGCACAGAGCAATTTACTTTATTTTCGTTTTAAGTAGGTGTTAGGATAGATGTATAATATCAGTATAGTCGTATGAACATAAGTTTCCCATTTTAGTATGCATTTAAAGTGCTTAACGAACATACGAAACTGCGTAATAAATATAGGTTTGTGCGACTACAAATTGGTTGCTGTTCACGTTGGGGTAAATAAACTTTCAGCTATAGTTTATGAGCATCTTAGAATATGTTATGAAACCTCAGTGATAGAACAGTTAGCATTCACATTGACATGACTTTGTATAGCTCGTCTATAAACAGCAGTAGCAGTTTTAAAGCAGATTTGACCTTGGCTTAGAAATGCACGGATATTTTTTTTTTTTTTATATATATATATCTCGTAAATTCAACATTGTGAGGCGTATATTACAGCATGAACGACTGTTGCATATAATAAATCGTTCAGTTTAACCGGTATTTTTCTGTCATAAAACACAGCGAAGTTTTTGCGCAGCCTCACACTAACTCTTTGTCCGACTTTGCCACCCCAATTTCCTTTGTAAGTGCTGTGGCTCAAGTGGTAGTGGACTGACTTCCAAATTGGAATGTTCGGTGTTCAGATCCCGCGTCCGAAAGACATTTATTTTTTCAGTTAACAAAAATCAAGTAAGATAAGAAGTTGACTAGAAATCAACCATAAGTCAACTTCCACTAAGGATTTAGTCTCTTCAATAAATGTTTCTCTCTCTATCCCATTTTCTAAAAAACTTTTCACTTAGGTCTTAGCCTTTATCCAAATAATAAGTGGTGCCTGAAAGAATGTCACGTTATTGGTTATAATAGCGTTATTTCATTTATTTTATTTCATTTCATTTCATTTCATGTAAAAAAGGCAACGGGTTTTGTATAATGCCTTGGTCTACTCCGACTTTAACTTCGAATTTTTCAGTTCTTCGCGCTGTGCATTTGACGTCATCATATATATCACGTAACATTCTTATATACGTCTCGTATATAAGAAAGCTTTTTCCAAATTGATGAAGACGATATGCAGATCCTTCGATACTTTGCGATCTTTTTCCATCTTTATCCGAAACTTGATTGAATTGAATTTGATGACTTGAATTTTTAAACAAAATCGCAAGCCATTTAAATCTAAGTTTTCCGGTTTTCGCCCACACTTCGGTCCGACTTTACAACGCCGGTTTATTTTTTTGTATTGCTCACTAACTTCGGCTTTTGTAAAATCTGCCGTTCCGTCTTTTTGCGCTTCAGCAGATGAGAGAATGGTACTACTCGGAAATTCTTCTTTTAGTAAAGCGAACAAGTTTCTTGTCAGTTGTTCTATGTAAGTAGTTTTCCCTGCTCATTTTTTGTGGATTGTATATCTTGCGAGTTTTTCTTTGTTGTGCTGCAATATTAAAACTGTTAGTTCGTTTACCCGTCCGGATAACCCTTATAAAACTGTGGTTTGCCCACGGAAGTCTTTGTCAACTTTTTGATTTTAGCTTTAATATTGTCATATACCTATTTACGAGTATACGAGGACCATATTCTCAAAGGAGACCTATCTTGACTTGTTTTTTTTTTTTTTTTGCGCCGCTATTTTAACATACAGCACTGCTGCATATGCATATAGTTTTACTACTATTGCTGCTAGAAAAAGTTTAAGAGTTTTCATCTGCACCAAATCTATCTTATGATTTATGACATTTCTGAAAAGTTCTTCACATTGTTGGCTTAGGTTTTTTTTCACTTGCTGGCTGCCTTTTCGAAGTTTTTACCTCTCGCAATATTTCTTTGTTTATATTTGGTTTTATATTATTTTACTCTTACCGGGTTCTTACCATTTGCGATCGTAGTGATGTGCATTACAAATCCAACAATACCTGTTCCAATTCGGAATTCAACTTTGTGTCGTTAAAATTGTCTCTGTAATCAAATTATGCACAACTGATTTATTTACAAAAACCCCGAATTTTAACTAATTTGATTGCGTGATTTGATTGAATGCAAGAAATTGTACCAATTGCTGCTCATACTGAAATCGTTATTGCGGATAATTTCAATATAAACAATTCTGGGTTGCTTCGACAACAAATTTACTCAGCTTGTAAATGAGCTAACACGTTTATTCGATTTTAGACGCGCGTGGTACGACTAGAGCTAAAAAAAAGTTCAAAATAACAATACGAAAAAAAATCGAGATAACAAATGCTGCAATGTCTTATAGAATTAATAATTTTTGTTTGGTTGTCAAAAACATAAAAATTTCTTGCTTATCCTGCAACTCAACGCTCATCTACAATGACATTTCTGCTGTCAGTTCTTTGAATACGGTCAGTCTGCTTGCCCCAAAGTTCTTTCATTGTTGTTAACCCACTACGTAAGCTTTTATTATATGTGAACCTTCTACTTCCTCTGACAGACCTATTGCACTTACATAATCTCCTTCTTAAGTTATGATAGCGCTAACCAACCGTCAGCTGAAATATAAATATAAATAAAATTTCTCACGTCCGGCCGCATAGTATGAAGCAGCAGTTATAGTTGTGGTTTAATGGTATGAATGCCTCATCGAGAAGTAAGAAAAAGTCTGTATCAATCTGATGGATGCAAAATATTTGCTCTTTTGCTGAACATGCAAAATAAAAATTTCGGATTGATAAATCTTTTCTTCAATGGATTTGAAATTACCTTTCGCAATCTTTAAATCAGATTTGTCAATTATTACAATACCCGTGTTTTTCTCCACACCCTCCATTCGTTAAAAAAATAATTTGCGTGTAAATTACAACAGTAACATAACGATGTACGCAGTCAATTTTTTTTATTTTTTATTTTATATATATATATCTCGTAAATTCAACATTGTGAGGCGTATATTACAGCATGAACGACTGTTGCATATAATAAATCGTTCAGTTTAACCGGTATTTTTCTGTCATAAAACACAGCGAAGTTTTTGCGCAGCCTCACACTAACTCTTTGTCCGACTTTGCCACCCCAATTTCCTTTGTAAGTGCTGTGGCTCAAGTGGTAGTGGACTGACTTCCAAATTGGAATGTTCGGTGTTCAGATCCCGCGTCCGAAAGACATTTATTTTTTCAGTTAACAAAAATCAAGTAAGATAAGAAGTTGACTAGAAATCAACCATAAGTCAACTTCCACTAAGGATTTAGTCTCTTCAATAAATGTTTCTCTCTCTATCCCATTTTCTAAAAAACTTTTCACTTAGGTCTTAGCCTTTATCCAAATAATAAGTGGTGCCTGAAAGAATGTCACGTTATTGGTTATAATAGCGTTATTTCATTTATTTTATTTCATTTCATTTCATTTCATGTAAAAAAGGCAACGGGTTTTGTATAATGCCTTGGTCTACTCCGACTTTAACTTCGAATTTTTCAGTTCTTCGCGCTGTGCATTTGACGTCATCATATATATCACGTAACATTCTTATATACGTCTCGTATATAAGAAAGCTTTTTCCAAATTGATGAAGACGATATGCAGATCCTTCGATACTTTGCGATCTTTTTCCATCTTTATCCGAAACTTGATTGAATTGAATTTGATGACTTGAATTTTTAAACAAAATCGCAAGCCATTTAAATCTAAGTTTTCCGGTTTTCGCCCACACTTCGGTCCGACTTTACAACGCCGGTTTATTTTTTTGTATTGCTCACTAACTTCGGCTTTTGTAAAATCTGCCGTTCTGTCTTTTTGCGCTTCAGCAGATGAGAGAATGGTACTACTCGGAAATTCTTCTTTTAGTAAAGCGAACAAGTTTCTTGTCAGTTGTTCTATGTAAGTAGTTTTCCCTGCTCATTTTTTGTGGATTGTATATCTTGCGAGTTTTTCTTTGTTGTGCTGCAATATTAAAACTGTTAGTTCGTTTACCCGTCCGGATAACCCTTATAAAACTGTGGTTTGCCCACGGAAGTCTTTGTCAACTCTTGGATTTTAGCTTTAATATTGTCATATACCTATTTACGAGTATACGAGGACCATATTCTCAAAGGAGACCTATCTTGACTTGTTTTTTTTATTTTTTTGCGCCGCTATTTTAACATACAGCACTGCTGCATATGCATATAGTTTTACTACTATTGCTGCTAGAAAAAGTTTAAGAGTTTAAGAGTTTTCATCTGCACCAAATCTATCTTATGATTTATGACATTTCTGAAAAGTTCTTCACATTGTTGGCTTAGGTTTTTTTTCACTTGCTGGCTGCCTTTTCGAAGTTTTTACCTCTCGCAATATTTCTTTGTTTATATTTGGTTTTATATTATTTTACTCTTACCGGGTTCTTACCATTTGCGATCGTAGTGATGTGCATTACAAATCCAACAATACCTGTTCCAATTCGGAATTCAACTTTGTGTCGTTAAAATTGTCTCTGTAATCAAATTATGCACAACTGATTTATTTACAAAAACCCCGAATTTTAACTAATTTGATTGCGTGATTTGATTGAATGCAAGAAATTGTACCAATTGCTGCTCATACTGAAATCGTTATTGCGGATAATTTCAATATAAACAATTCTGGGTTGCTTCGACAACAAATTTACTCAGCTTGTAAATGAGCTAACACGTTTATTCGATTTTAGACGCGCGTGGTACGACTAGAGCTAAAAAAAAGTTCAAAATAACAATACGACAAAAAATCGAGATAACAAATGCTGCAATGTCTTATAGAATTAATAATTTTTGTTTGGTTGTCAAAAACATAAAAATTTCTTGCTTATCCTGCAACTCAACGCTCATCTACAATGACATTTCTGCTGTCAGTTCTTTGAATACGGTCAGTCTGCTTGCCCCAAAGTTCTTTCATTGTTGTTAACCCACTACGTAAGCTTTTATTATATGTGAACCTTCTACTTCCTCTGACAGACCTATTGCACTTACATAATCTCCTTCTTAAGTTATGATAGCGCTAACCAACCGTCAGCTGAAATATAAATATAAATAAAATTTCTCACGTCCGGCCGCATAGTATGAAGCAGCAGTTATAGTTGTGGTTTAATGGTATGAATGCCTCATCGAGAAGTAAGAAAAAGTCTGTATCAATCTGATGGATGCAAAATATTTGCTCTTTTGCTGAACATGCAAAATAAAAATTTCGGATTGATAAATCTTTTCTTCAATGGATTTGAAATTACCTTTCGCAATCTTTAAATCAGATTTGTCAATTATTACAATACCCGTGTTTTTCTCCACACCCTCCATTCGTTAAAAAAATAATTTGCGTGTAAATTACAACAGTAACATAACGATGTACGCAGTCAATTTTTTTTATTTTTTATTTTATATATATATATCTCGTAAATTCAACATTGTGAGGCGTATATTACAGCATGAACGACTGTTGCATATAATAAATCGTTCAGTTTGAACGGTATTTTTCTGTCATAAAACACAGCGAAGTTTTTGCGCAGCCTCACACTAACTCTTTGTGCGACTTTACCACCGCAATTTCCTTTGTAAGTGCTGTGGCTCAAGTGGTAGTGGACTGACTTCCAAATTGGAATGTTCGGTGTTCAGATCCCGCGTCCGAAAGACATTTATTTTTTCAGTTAACAAAAATCAAGTTAGATAAGAAGTTGACTAGAAATCAACAATAAGTCAACTTCCACTAAGGATTTAGTCTATTCAATAAATGTTTCTCTCTCTATCCCAATTTCTAAAAAAGTTTTCACTTAGGTCTTAGCCTTTATCCAAATAATAAGTGGTGCCTGAAAGAATGTCACGTTATTGGTTATAATAGCGTTATTTTATTTATTTTATTTCATTTCATTTCATTTCATGTAAAAAAGGCAACGGGTTTTGTATAATGCCTTGGTCTACTCCGACTTTAACTTCGAATTTTTCAGTTCTTCGCGCTGTGCATTTGACGTCATCATATATATCACGTAACATTCTTATATACGTCTCGTATATAAGAAAGCTTTTTCCAAATTGATGAAGACGATATGCAGATCCTTCGATACTTTGCGATCTTTTTCCATCTTTATCCGAAACTTGATTGAATTGAATTTGATGACTTGAATTTTTAAACAAAATCGCAAGCCATTTAAATCTAAGTTTTCCGGTTTTCGCCCACACTTCGGTCCGACTTTACAACGCCGGTTTATTTTTTTGTATTGCTCACTAACTTCGGCTTTTGTAAAATCTGCCGTTCTGTCTTTTTGCGCTTCAGCAGATGAGAGAATGGTACTACTCGGAAATTCTTCTTTTAGTAAAGCGAACAAGTTTCTTGTCAGTTGTTCTATGTAAGTAGTTTTCCCTGCTCATTTTTTGTGGATTGTATATCTTGCGAGTTTTTCTTTGTTGTGCTGCAATATTAAAACTGTTAGTTCGTTTACCCGTCCGGATAACCCTTATAAAACTGTGGTTTGCCCACGGAAGTCTTTGTCAACTCTTGGATTTTAGCTTTAATATTGTCATATACCTATTTACGAGTATACGAGGACCATATTCTCAAAGGAGACCTATCTTGACTTGTTTTTTTTTTTTTTTTGCGCCGCTATTTTAACATACAGCACTGCTGCATATGCATATAGTTTTACTACTATTGCTGCTAGAAAAAGGTTAAGAGTTTAAGAGTTTTCATCTGCACCAAATCTATCTTATGATTTATGACATTTCTGAAAAGTTCTTCACATTGTTGGCTTAGGTTTTTTTTCACTTGCTGGCTGCCTTTTCGAAGTTTTTACCTCTCGCAATATTTCTTTGTTTATATTTGGTTTTATATTATTTTACTCTTACCGGGTTCTTACCATTTGCGATCGAAGTGATGTGCATTACAAATCCAACAATACCTGTTCCAATTCGGAATTCAACTTTGTGTCGTTAAAATTGTCTCTGTAATCAAATTATGCACAACTGATTTATTTACAAAAACCCCGAATTTTAACTAATTTGATGCGTGATTTGATTGAATGCAAGAAATTGTACCAATTGCTGCACATACTGAAATCGTTATTGCGGATAATTTCAATATAAACAATTCTGGGTGGCTTCGACAACAAATTTACTCAGCTTGTAAATGAGCTAACACGTTTATTCGATTTTAGACGCGCGTGGTACGACTAGAGCTAAAAAAAAGTTCAAAATAACAATACGACAAAAAATCGAGATAACAAATGCTGCAATGTCTTATAGAATTAATAATTTTTGTTTCGTTGTCAAAAACATAAAAATTTCTTGCTTATCCTGCAACTCAACGCTCATCTACAATGACATTTCTGCTGTCAGTTCTTTGAATACGGTCAGTCTGCTTGCCCCAAAGTTCTTTCATTGTTGTTAACCCACTACGTAAGCTTTTATTATATGTGAACCTTCTACTTCCTCTGACAGACCTATTGCACTTACATAATCTCCTTCTTAAGTTATGATAGCGCTAACCAACCGTCAGCTGAAATATAAATATAAATAAAATTTCTCACGTCCGGCCGCATAGTATGAAGCAGCAGTTATAGTTGTGGTTTAATGGTATGAATGCCTCATCGAGAAGTAAGAAAAAGTCTGTATCAATCTGATGGATGCAAAATATTTGCTCTTTTGCTGAACATGCAAAATAAAAATTTCGGATTGATAAATCTTTTCTTCAATGGATTTGAAATTACCTTTCGCAATCTTTAAATCAGATTTGTCAATTATTACAATACCCGTGTTTTTCTCCACACCCTCCATTCGTTAAAAAAATAATTTGCGTGTAAATTACAACAGTAACATAACGATGTACGCAGTCAATTTTTTTTATTTTTTATTTTATATATATATATCTCGTAAATTCAACATTGTGAGGCGTATATTACAGCATGAACGACTGTTGCATATAATAAATCGTTCAGTTTGAACGGTATTTTTCTGTCATAAAACACAGCGAAGTTTTTGCGCAGCCTCACACTAACTCTTTGTGCGACTTTACCACCGCAATTTCCTTTGTAAGTGCTGTGGCTCAAGTGGTAGTGGACTGACTTCCAAATTGGAATGTTCGGTGTTCAGATCCCGCGTCCGAAAGACATTTATTTTTTCAGTTAACAAAAATCAAGTTAGATAAGAAGTTGACTAGAAATCAACAATAAGTCAACTTCCACTAAGGATTTAGTCTATTCAATAAATGTTTCTCTCTCTATCCCAATTTCTAAAAAAGTTTTCACTTAGGTCTTAGCCTTTATCCAAATAATAAGTGGTGCCTGAAAGAATGTCACGTTATTGGTTATAATAGCGTTATTTTATTTATTTTATTTCATTTCATTTCATTTCATGTAAAAAAGGCAACGGGTTTTGTATAATGCCTTGGTCTACTCCGACTTTAACTTCGAATTTTTCAGTTCTTCGCGCTGTGCATTTGACGTCATCATATATATCACGTAACATTCTTATATACGTCTCGTATATAAGAAAGCTTTTTCCAAATTGATGAAGACGATATGCAGATCCTTCGATAATTTGTGATCTTTTTCCATCTTTATCCGAAACTTGATTGAATTGAATTTGATGACTTGAATTTTTAAACAAAATCGCAAGCCATTTAAATCTAAGTTTTCCGGTTTTCGCCCACACTTCGGTCCGACTTTACAACGCCGGTTTATTTTTTTGTATTGCTCACTAACTTCGGCTTTTGTAAAATCTGCCGTTCTGTCTTTTTGCGCTTCAGCAGATGAGAGAATGGTACTACTCGGAAATTCTTCTTTTAGTAAAGCGAACAAGTTTCTTGTCAGTTGTTCTATGTAAGTAGTTTTCCCTGCTCATTTTTTGTGGATTGTATATCTTGCGAGTTTTTCTTTGTTGTGCTGCAATATTAAAACTGTTAGTTCGTTTACCCGTCCGGATAACCCTTATAAAACTGTGGTTTGCCCACGGAAGTCTTTGTCAACTTTTTGATTTTAGCTTTAATATTGTCATATACCTATTTACGAGTATACGAGGACCATATTCTCAAAGGAGACCTATCTTGACTTGTTTTTTTTTTTTTTTTGCGCCGCTATTTTAACATACAGCACTGCTGCATATGCATATAGTTTTACTACTATTGCTGCTAGAAAAAGTTTAAGAGTTTAAGAGTTTTCATCTGCACCAAATCTATCTTATGATTTATGACATTTCTGAAAAGTTCTTCACATTGTTGGCTTAGGTTTTTTTTCACTTGCTGGCTGCCTTTTCGAAGTTTTTACCTCTCGCAATATTTCTTTGTTTATATTTGGTTTTATATTATTTTACTCTTACCGGGTTCTTACCATTTGCGATCGTAGTGATGTGCATTACAAATCCAACAATACCTGTTCCAATTCGGAATTCAACTTTGTGTCGTTAAAATTGTCTCTGTAATCAAATTATGCACAACTGATTTATTTACAAAAACCCCGAATTTTAACTAATTTGATTGCGTGATTTGATTGAATGCAAGAAATTGTACCAATTGCTGCTCATACTGAAATCGTTATTGCGGATAATTTCAATATAAACAATTCTGGGTGGCTTCGACAACAAATTTACTCAGCTTGTAAATGAGCTAACACGTTTATTCGATTTTAGACGCGCGTGGTACGACTAGAGCTAAAAAAAAGTTCAAAATAACAATACGACAAAAAATCGAGATAACAAATGCTGCAATGTCTTATAGAATTAATAATTTTTGTTTGGTTGTCAAAAACATAAAAATTTCTTGCTTATCCTGCAACTCAACGCTCATCTACAATGACATTTCTGCTGTCAGTTCTTTGAATACGGTCAGTCTGCTTGCCCCACAGTTCTTTCATTGTTGTTAACCCACTACGTAAGCTTTTATTATATGTGAACCTTCTACTTCCTCTGACAGACCTATTGCACTTACATAATCTCCTTCTTAAGTTATGATAGCGCTAACCAACCGTCAGCTGAAATATAAATATAAATAAAATTTCTCACGTCCGGCCGCATAGTATGAAGCAGCAGTTATAGTAGTGGTTTAATGGTATGAATGCCTCATCGAGAAGTGAGAAAAAAATCTGTTTCAATCTGATGGATGCAAAATATTTGCTCTTTTGCTGAACATGCAAAATAAAAATTTCGGATTGATAAATCTTTTCTTCAATGGATTTGAAATTACCTTTCGCAATCTTTAAATCAGATTTTTTTGGGTACCCTGGGGCTCCGTTCTGACTTCGAGACTCTTTAATTGTCATTAACGATCTCTCTATATAGCTTTTCAGATTCGTTCCCGTCTCTGCTCGTTGAAACCGGAAACGACAGCTATATCAAGGTTATTTAATTCCTATATTAACATAGTTTATTGGGTTTCCAAAACACAATTGGAAACACTGTTTTATATCCGCTATGTGGATAACGCCTAAAAATTGACTGCGTACATCGCTATGTTACTGTTGTAATTTACACGCAAATTATTTTTTTAACGAATGGAGGGTGTGGAGAAAAACACGGGTATTGTAATAATTGACAATTCGAAGAATTGTAATCTTTAGTTTCCTAGCAATCATAAACGAAAAATATTACAAAGTTGAACAAATCGAACACCACCCCGTTATTAAATCCCTTGCTGTTTTTTCTGGAGGTGAAACGTGTGTTTATCATCGTGACCCTGAAAGCCAACAGGAATCCATGCAATGTCCTATATACGGTGAAGACACCCCAAAGAAATTTAAAATCACTACATGAGGCCCATAAACCCAAAACAACTTGGTTAGTATGGTAAGCAAAAACAAGTGACGTCATAGAAGCACTATTTATTTTAAAAGATAAATATATACTTTTATTAAAAAGATATGCAGTTGTTCAAAAAAGAAGTGGGACAGTTGATTTTTCTTTGTTTTAACCCAAAAATACATCAGGACCAATATCATATTCGTTTTTATTTTAATCATTTTAAAAGCTTTGTATGGATGCCTTTGATTTATGACATACTAGGTTGAGTGGAAAGTAACCTCCTTGACCACCAGAATGAGCTGCTACTGCAAAAAAGGTTATGGTGCCTTGAAGTCCGTTCATATTTAGGCAGACGTCAAATTTCAGTGCGATACTGTTTTTAGTTTTGTTTTGATAGCTGATTGTTGTTGACGTGTTTGGCATCATGTTAAGTATGGACAAAAACCATTTTCGTTCTCTCATAAAATATTATTTTTTGAGAGGCAAAACGGCGAAGGAAACAAGAGAAAAGTTGGATAAATATTATGGGGCTAATGCTCCGTCAGATTACACCGTCAAATATTGGTTTCGAGAGTTTCGTGGTGGCTGCAACTCCACTACCGATCAAGTCCACAGCGGAAGGCGCTCCGATGCGGTTACAGAGCACAATGTCAAAAAAATACATGAAATGGTATTGGCTGACCGGACAGTGAAGATGCGCGAGCTAGCAGATACCACAAAGATTAGTACTGAGCGCACACGCCATATTTTGGGCAATATTCTGCGTATGAAAAAGTTATCTTGCCGCTGGATGCCGCGCATACTCACACCTGACCAAAAAAACGAACGCGTCGATTGGTAACTGTTGAATACCAGAGAAACGGATGAGTGCCCGGCAATGGACTGAAGCCGGCACGAGTGCTCCGAAGCGAGCGAGGGAGGCTCGATGGGTCGGAAAGGTTATGGCGTCGGTTTTCTGGGATTGCCATGGTATGGGGGTGGCCGTGGTGTAGTGGTATATGCATATCCCTCAAGCAGAGGGTCGCGGGTTCGAATCCCGTGCAAGGCAATTCTCTGAAAAAGTCTTTTCGTAGAATTTGCATGTAGTTATATGAGAATTCCGTCGACGTCAATTCTGACATGAAGGCATAACACTGATGTTGGAGTACTTGCTGGCTGGGCTAAATGTAACGAACTAACAACTAGCACGTACTGAGACCCACTGGTTGAGGATGCACTTGCTCGTCCCGTCCAGTTTGACAACCACCTCTGGGAAAAATATCGAAACCTAATACACTTGAGTTTCAAACTACTACACCACCCGCTCGCGCCCTGGAGAAAACCAGTAAAAGGGTATTCATATCCCCTTGGTTCGCGCGCGGGATTATGAAAAAAAAATACTCTTCGTGGACTACCTCGAAAAAGGAAAAACCATCAACAGCGAGTATTACTGTGCATTATTGGAGCGATTGAAGGCCGAAATCGCTGCAAAACGGCCTCACATGAAGCGAAAAAAAAAATTGTTTTTGCAAGACAATGCACCTGCGCACAAGAGCATCGCAACCATGGCTAAAATCAATGACTTACGGCTCTAATTATCTCTTCCCAAACCACAAAAGATGGCTCATCAATAAAAAATTCAGCTCACGCAAGGAAATCATTGACGCCACGGAGGAGTATTTTGCAGACGTTCCGTCCAGTTTGAAAACCACCTCTGGAGAAAATATCGAAACCTAATACACCTGAGTTTCAAACTACTACACCACCCGACCGCGTCCTGGAGAAAAGCCAGTAAAAGGGTATTCATATCCCCTTGGTGCGCGCGCGGGATTGTAAAAAAAAAGTATATGTACTCCACACAGTGGTAGCTACATGTGTATTTTACTTTATTCAATGAAACAATAAATCTTACCTTTCAATAGTTAGGCATCTGATCGTTTCTCATTATTTTATTGCACAAAATTGTAAGCTATTTAGATCTAAGATTTTCATTTTTCCGCTAAGATTGCATCTCCACAGTCCGATTCGCCTATTTTATCTTTCGTAAAATGCTCTGGTTCTTTCTAATGCGGAACAACAAAGAGTATTACTGTGGTTAAAATACTCTTTCCATGTTAATATTGAGACACTGACAAGTACAATAATAAGTCACTTGATTTTTTGATCGCATAGTAATAAGAGTTTTTGAGCCATTCGGTAATTTTTTGGTATACATAATTCTGTTGAGCACATATTCGTCAAACCTCAAAACTATGTATTGGGTCTATAACTTGATTCGTGCGGGTTGCTAAGAGATGGCGTAACTTGTATTATTCTATTGTTATTATTCCATTGGAACATGCGTTAGAAAGCTACTGTCATTGTACGTCATTTCGGTATATATCATTCATTTGAAGCGTAAACAGCAATAAGTAAATCATTTTTGCATCGGATTGTTACTGGTGATGAAAAATGGATTCATTACGACAACCCCATGCGCAAAAAATCATGTGAAACCTGGCCAACCAGCCAAATCAACGGCAAAGCCGAATATCTATGGCATGAAGGTAATGCTCTGTATTTGGTTGGATCAGATGGGTGTGCTGTATTATGAGCTGCTAAAACCAGGTGAAACCATCAATGGACAACGCTACCGAACACAATTAATCCGTTTAAAGAGAGCAGCAGCCGAAAAATGCCCGGAATATGCGACCAGACACGAGGCAATAATTTTTCATCATGACAACGCTCGGCCCCACGTTGCTATTCCAGTTAAGAACTATTTGGAAAACAGTGGATGGGAAGTCCTACCCAACCCGCCTTATAGCCCAGACCTTGCCCCTTTTGACTACCATTTGTTCCGGTCGATGCAGAGCGCCCTCACTGAATAACGGTTCACATCAGAGCAGAATATCAAAAATTGGCTTGATTCATTCTTGGCTGCCAAGCCGGCGCAGTTATTTTGGGATGGAATCCACAAATTGTTAGAAAGATGGGAAAAAGTCATAGCTTCAGATGGGCAATACTTTGAATAATACTATTGTACGTGTTTTTCTTAAATAAACCTTAAAATTTTGAAAAAAAAAAACCGCACGAATTAAAATATATATCCAATAATATCCATTCAGTACGACCTCGTACAGATGCAGCTTAAGGCTGGAACTCGCATTACGGTCAATGTCAAAATTTTTTCTTATTGAAATCATAATTTCTTTTAAAATATGAAATGATGATACGATCCGGATGCGATGTGGTTCTAATAGTATGACCCTATATTTTATATAGCAACTTTAACAATTGATTTAGTAAAAGCACAATTTGGTGCGAAGGTGGTTTTGCGAAATGGACCTCACAATTCTATCAATTAGCCTTCGTGATAAAGTGTATTGGTGCCATTTGAAGGCATTGGTTTATACGGATAATACAGTAAATATTAACAACTTGGAAACTAATATTGTGACTGCTATTCATGATCTATAGGCCAATTTATTTGAAGGGTGGTCAAAAAATGTAGACTGACAAAATAATGTATGTAAAAAACGAAACTCTCTTCATACATCGAATGCCTATTTAACTATTTATTTGTACCTGCCGCTGTGACAACGAGCCAACTTTTTCTATGTAATTTTTCGTGTGGAAATCACATATTTTTTGCATCCAGAATCAGGTACTGATACGAAAACATTTTAATATTTTGGTATATCTCATAAAGTTCGCATTCCGAATGTACACTCTGAAGAGTGTAATTTTATGAGATATTACGTACGCCTTCTATTACTATGAATAAATTTTCATATTCCAACACCAATTAACAATTGAATAGTTAGATATTATTGCCATTCGCTGCCTACCTATCTGTAGGTAATTTGGCAAAGTTGATTTGTAAGTATCTACCAGTATGTTATTATTTATATTTGATTTTATATTTTGATAACTTAAAAAAATATTTACCTTCTTTTCTTTAATTTGGACAGATAAAGTATACCGATGAAAATGCAGTAGATACTGTTAGTACGACTAATTCTATTGCCACTACCAATACAATACAATACAATAGCAATACAAGCAACAGCACAGCAACTATATTAGCCGATGGTATCGAACCCGAGGACAACATCGATGGTGATGGTGAAATAAGCAGCCATGAGGACAATAGCACCAATCTAGCCGCAAAAAAAACAACTATTATGAAATGGCTCGAAAATTCCGATTTAAATCAGAAAGAAGGATCATTTGACATAATGAAAGCGATTTGCAACGAATCCGATTCCAGTGATGAGAGTGACAACAACGATCTTGAAGAGAAACGCACAGCCACGACAGGTTCATCATCATTATGCTCTGTGAAGTTTGCCAATAAACTTCAACTAGTTGCTAAAAATCTTGCACAATTGGAAACTGAACTAGCTAATGGTAATGTTACCACGACTGGTGTTGAGAATGGCAATCAACTTCTTGAAAATGGTACACACCAATTACTTCATTATAGTGTGGCTCTTTTGCGAGAAACTCTTAACGAATTAATTAAATTAGATATCAAATCATCATCAGCAGTACAAACTATGCAATCCCCATCTCAATTGCAAGCGCAAGATACCCTTGTCAAAGAGGAAAAATATGAGGAAGAACTTATTAAACAAGCTAAAACCATAGCCGATTATCAAAATGAAATACATAAATTGCAACTGCAGTTGGATGAAAAAGCATCCTCTAATTCGTTCACATTGGACAATCTGCATACAGAATGTGCGACCCTTAAAGATAAAATCTCTGATCTAACAAAAGATATTGATAGGCTAGGTGATGAGAAGAATGCTTTAGAAAGGGTGATTGAAGAAAATAAATCAAATAGTGCAAAGTTCGTAGATAGCAAGCAAAACGGTTCTCCCACACAGAGCTCAACAGAATCATTTGACAAACTTATCGAGGAGGACATAGGTGCCATGAACAATGCTGCCGTACAACATGAAGAAGAACTGATTCTCTACAAAGAACGTTTCGGCCATACTCAGGCAGAGAATCTAAAGCTAAAACGTGAAATTGCCGAACTTAGGCTCAAGTCGGAAGATTTTTACAATGCAATTTTGAAAAAATCTCTCACCTATGGCATTGTATTTGTTGCTCTCATTGTATATTTTATATTTTCATATTTTTAAGTGAATCGAGAACAATAACAAGATACAAAACAAAACAACAACACACTCACACACAACCAGAAATCACACACGCATAACCTTTTTTCTACACGAAACCACCCATTTATCAATTTATATATAAACTACTTATATTCTTCTTATTACCTAATTAATATTATTCACTTTATATACATATACATACATATATGCATGACATGCAAACTTTATGAAATGAAATTCGTTATATTTTCTAGGTTTTCGTTTTGTTGGTAAAATTTTAAAGTGAAAGAAATAAATTAAAAACAAAAACAAAAAATAAAATGCGCGCGCACGAATGAGATTTACGAGATTATACCGCTTAGAAAACTCGACTTTGTAATTAAGTAGCAGCTAAAGTTTATACAAACAAATTTTAGGCAATAAACCAATTGGAATAATAAATTAAAAAAAAAAAAAATTTTTTAAGAACTGTTTGAATGTGTTGTATGCATTTATACAAGAAAATGTATTATTTATGTAAAATTCAATCAATATTGCGCTCGATGGAAAAAGAAAAACAAAAACGAAACACAATTTTTTTCAAAAAAAAAAAAATAATAATAATAATAAACAAAATGTCTATATAATATCTTATCTAACCATAAAATACAAGTAAGTGCTAAAATAAAAAAAAACTTAATATATTTCAAAAAATTTTTTATAAACAAAAAGTAATGAAAAAAGAACAAAACAACCTATTTCGTCGTACGAATTCACACTGAGTTGCGTGGAAGTGGAGGTGAGCTTTATTTTGGATATTTCCAACTTAACAAAAATCCCGTTCAACTCCCGCTTTATCATATTTCTAAGTACGATAAATATATATAAAAGAACAGAGCCCAACATGTTGAAATTTGCTACACAAAATGTTAATAAAAAGAACAAGCAAATTATGAATACAAGAGAAAGTGTACCTTTAATTTATTTTTTTATGTTTTTTTTTATTATTATTTCGTTTTTCGTTTTTTTTTTTAGTTTAGTTTTTTAAACTGTACTGTTTTTTTTACAAGTACATATTTGTCTGTAGCTAATTTTTGTTTTGTTTTTTTATTTTTTTGAACAGCAACAAAAATATATACATATACTTACATATATTATATTGATGTAGAAAATAACTGAAGAAACACGATACCATTTAAGATGCCCATTTAAATACAAAACCCAAATGTACATGTACATATTCGTAGTAGCCCTTTCTCTATTTGGGAATTGGCTAGTTTATTTGTTGAGACAGTAACAGTTACACCAGAAAAATGAAATTAAGAAAATTTTAAAAAATAAAAAAAAAAAAAATACAAAAATCAATTAAATAAACCAATCGATTCAATCAATTACTAGAGTTGATATAATTTTATTATTATTTTCACCATTATTCGAAATAAAAATAAATTATACAAAATAACAAACCAGATATTTGTTTTATTTGCATCTATTGTAATCCATGGAAATTTAATACGAGTGTATCTACTAGATACGAATGCATTCAGAAGAAATGTGAGCAATTACACAGTTATACCAGGTATGTGCGTAATTTTTTTCGGTTTTTTTTTTGGCATGAAAATACGTAATTTTCTAGGGAAATTATTTTTATTTTTCAAATTATTGGCCATCGGCTTCTACACATTTCGCCCAACTTTCAGGTAATTTATGAATAACATGCCAGAAAAACAGATTGTATTTTGCGGCAAACCATTCGTCGAGTCATTTTTTAACTTCCTCGATATCGCTAAAGTGCTGCTCTGCGAGCGCATGTCCCATTGATGCAAAGAGGTGATAGCCAGATGGCGCCAAGTCTGAGGTGTACGGCGGGTACAGAAGGATGTCCCATCCAAGCGTTTTCAAGGTGTCTCACTAGTTTTGCTGTATGAGACGGCGCGTTGTCGTATTGGCGATAGCTTTGTGTTTTAACGGTTTCGCCGGGCTTCAAGAGTTTATAATACAAAATACCACCCTGGTCCCACCAGACATAGAGTATGATCTTCTTGCCGAATTGCTTTGGCTTTGGTGTTGAAGGACCGGCTTCGCCAATTGAAAACCACGATTTTTTCTGCCTCGGGATTTTAAAATAAATCCATTTTTCATCACCCGTCACAATTCGATGCAAAAACGATTTCCTTTGTGGGGTTGAAGCGGCATTTCACAAGTGACAGCTATTTTCCATTTGACGTTCATTCAAAACGTGTGGGAACCATTTACCGAGTTTATTGATCTTCCCCATTGCTCGTAAACTTCTGTTGATTGTTTCTTGTGACACATACTATATAATGATTCTTCCAGCATACCCTTGAATTTGAGTTGGGTCATCATTCGATAAATCCTGCAATTGCTCGTCTTCGCATTGTTGTGGACTACCAGAGCGCTCACTGTCTTTCACATTGAAATCACCACTTTAAAGTTTTCGAAACCATGTCTCACATGTTGTAATTCAGTGAGCGTGTTCATCATATGTTTCAACCAGCAAACGATGACTTTCAACAGCCTTTTTTTTTGATCAAATAAGAAAAGCAAAGCGTGCGGCAATTGTTCTTTTTCAGGGACAAAACTCGACATGATCACTGAACAAAAAAAACTTTATGCTGGTCTTTGACGGACTCAACTTATGTGTGTTTGTAGTCAAACGAACAAAATGACGTATAGTATGTGTCAAATTAATACGCTGTGTGTTAGGTAAACCGGAAAAAAACGTACGTACGTAAAAATTGTACGGCGTACAATTTAATATTTCTTAAAATGGATAAGTTTTTTTGTCAACCAACAACCAACATCCAACTAACAAAATCAAGAGACCCTAATGGGGGGTAAACTATCTGATGATCGTGATATATGCCTAGCCTATCCCTCAAAGCGTATGAAACACACATATTTTTGTGTTTTTTTTCAATGAACTCCATATTCTTTCACAGCAATTTTAGTTTCGAGGATAGATGAACTAACATACAAAGATAGCAAACTTTCCAGATAATGAAAAATCAGAACCGGTGTATTCACCGTCTGTGAATACTGCGTGCGGAGCTGGGTCCCCTCGGGCTCGAAGCCCGAGCCTACATTTAGGAGGAATTACAGAAAATAAATAATTTTGCATTATAATAAGGTCTGCTCACTATGCAAGATTTGAAGGTAAGTATTTTGCGAACTGGACCAAAACCGCACAGATAGTGGCCAATCAGATCGTTGACAAATAGTATGTTGAAGTCCTCCATATAATACGCAGACAAGAACACACAAACAGTACGCTGCTGACGTCCATTCATTTATTAATACTTTCCCCCTTAACAAATTTTGGGAATTGGTGTCTTAAATAGCTCGACTGGGATTTTATCGCCCATGTTAAACGATTCGTTTCGCCTGAGAATGGCGGAATGTTTTTACCATATTATCAGCACCAACTGCGACTCTATTATTCATTTTCCTTGCTCATATGTACAGCCTCCTGCTAGGGTCTTATTGTCTTGATAGGTTCATTGTACCGTTTGTTAAATCTTCCGAACTTTGAGGTACCTATTCATTTTTCCAATCGCTTAATTCTCGTGCTCTTTTTTAATTCTCTGGATAAACCAACGTTTTTTTCCTTGGCTCATAGAGCGCAAATGCCGTTTTCGATTTTCTATACAATTCCGCTTTTTAGTAATTTCGAGATGTTTAGCTACACTTGCTTGTCTGCACATTTCATCAAACCAGTGGTTTCGTGATAATAATCGTGTGAAGCCTAATACATAAGTTCCTTCCTTTCTTTGGTTACCTTGCCGTGGCAGGAAGGCTTAAGAATCAAAGATACTAAGGTTCTGAAAAGAACCCAGGTGAGACATCAAACTAAGTGACAAGGACGTCTTAACTAGACGTAAAAAAGTTGACAGTATGGAGGTGACCCTACAGGATTATACTCCAGGTGGTACTCGCAATGGTAACAATCTACCATCTTTTCGACTACCGCCGGGGCACGGATTCTGGAGGCCCCACCCGACATACTAGTTTTGGATGTTTAAGGAATTTCACACCATTTTATGACGAGCGATCGGTAAGTCCAAATGTAACGTAATCATCTCCTGGATTTCATACTACCGACTGACCTGGCTGTCAACAAAGTTGGCTCACAACCAACTTTTGTTACGAGAGTTAGGCAGCAAATAATCGAATTAACTTTATCCCACAGGTTTGCTAAGGAGATTACTGGCTGGAAAGTACTATCGGAGATCTCCATGTCAGATCATAGAAACATCGAATTCAGAATCGGATGCGAGGTCTCGACCTTGCTGAAGAGGAGGAATCCGCATAAAATCAACTGGACACGATTTGTCAACGAGCTCGACAAATACAATAGTGCTCCCCCTAGCTCAGGACAAAACAAAAGCTTGAGGAAGCTGTTCAGAAATGTTTCGAAATTGTATGTCCAGTTAGCAAGCAATCCTGCAGATTGCCAGTTCCTTGATGGAACGTTGACCTGCAGCGTCTTCGTAAAGAATCCAGAAAAATTCGAAACAGGTCCCTTAAGGCTCATTTTAAGGAAGATTGGAAACTTTACAGAACAAGCAAAAAAAATTAGGCAAATTACAAAAAAATTACAAATCTTTTTGCGAAAATAGTGAAACTATGGGTGAAACCAGTAGGATGGGGAAGATCAACCAGGCTGGAACCACTTAGAAAATCCGACGGTACCTTTACCGAGTCGAAAGCAGAGACTCACCGTCTCTGGCAGTTTCACTTCCCAGGTAACCTGATCGAAACCAGTTCACAACTAGCTCTTATCAAAGAAGTTGGTAGTGAACTGAAAAACAAAACACGCAGTAGCTGGTATATTTCATCGATTGTGGTGACTGATGAGGCCATCAAACATGCTGTTACTTCCTTTGATGGTTCAAGACCAGCGGCTGGCAGCTCTGAATAGAATTTTTACTGCTAGCCTGGCACTGGAATACATACCGAATTCCTGGCGAACAGTGAGGGTGGCCTTTATACCGAAAATCGCAAAGGAGGACTACTCGCTCGCCAAGAATTTCAGACCTATTAATTTGACCTCGGTCATGCTGAGAAGTATCGAAGGAATGTTCGAGATCCATGTGCGTAAAACCGCCTTGCGAATGCATCCTCTGTCGGAGTTGCAACACGCTTACTAACGCGGAAGATCCTGCGAGAGTGCGCTTCAGAATCTGGTAGGCAGAATTGAAGACGCACTCGACAAGAAGGAATACGCCTTGAGCATTTTCATCGACGTTGAGGGTGCTTTTGACAACGCAACTTTTGATGGCATGTGCAACTCGGCCAGACAAAACGGTGTATGTAGATGAGTCTGTGGTCTTGTGGATTGAAGCAATGCTGGTGAATAGGACATTGATTGCGGATGCTGGCCGCGGATTGATCAATTGATAGTGGCTTATTAAAAAACAAGTGTACAACAACCGCCAAATATCAACTAGGTCTTTGACATCAGGGATTAAGAAAGAATTTAATGTGCAAGTTTGAAACTTTAGAATTCATCAAGAGTTGCGCGGATAACACCACTGCTTTCGGCTCGAAATGATTCTCCTTTGTGTGGGGTATAATACGAGTATTCACTCAAACGAATATTGGGATGATGTTATATTTTGCGACGAATCGAAAATAATGGTCTGCTACAGCGAAAGACTGAACAGAGTATGGCGCAAGCCATAATTGTGGATAATTGTCTGCGATGGTATGGAGGTATATCTAGCAAGGGCGCTAGAGATTAATTATTTACTGATAACGCCATGGACGCTAAGCATTATATGAGCATATAGTTTTGGTTTTAATAGTAGTGATGCAAGTGGAAAACCAGAATTCAAATTTTACCAAATAGGAAATACGAGTATGTTATTTGTTCTGATATGCTTATCAGTATCTACTCAAATCAATAAAAAATTCAAATCACAATACGGTGATTGTTAACAAAATCAAAGGCTGTCTTATAAAAACCCCAATGTGGGTCCACAGTCACACACGGATTAAAGGAAACGAACACGTCGATATCGCTGTCAATCTTGAACATCTATGCTCCAGTACATAAATTTGCGATATATGTTACAATAAAATAAACATGATGACAACTCTCGTATTGGCAAAATTACCACCACTACAATTCGCTCATCACAGACAGAACCCAGCAAATTTACCCCACCAGAGTTTTAAAACAAATGATCACGTCTTTCGTGATCATCGTGATACAGCGTCCCTCACCAATACCTCCTCAACAAAGCGTCTCCAGCATTGTGTTAAATTTGTAATTCACAAATTTACATAAAACATATTGTGAAATGTTTGTGTGGGTACAAATGATAGTACTTATTACTCTCAATACTATTACTTTATTGAATACAGTTACAATTTATAATTCAATTGTTTATTTTAAACCTTTTACTTTTCTTTATCTTTTACTTAAACCACTTAATCACTACTCGTAATTCACTCTTTAAATTTCACTTTAGAACTGGCTTAAATAGCTTGGGGAATACTGATATTTAAACTCCCTTGACATAACATATTTCGAGAACAGTCTGTGCTATCATGCGTTCCATATCATTTTCCATTTTGCTAGAAAATTTGAATCCGTTCTCCATTCACCAATAGCAGAAGCATTTCTGCTATACTATACAAATATCGAAAGTTTGTGCTAATCAAATATAGATGACGCTGTTCAAATTTAGATACCACACTGCTCCCTGCCGAAAGTTGTTCGTCCCGACCAGCTCCGTCATTCATCGTTCCGTTGAAATGACACATTCTATCCAAATGGACCGCCTTAAATTTTATTCGATCCCCACGCTGGATTCGGTAGACAACGTCATTAATGCGAGCTAGCACCTTCCCAATCCTGTTGCAATTTTGATGATTAGTCTTTATTAAGCAGAAGATTATACAGCCACACCAGATCTCCTTCGTTGAACCCGGAAAATTTCGCTTTGATATTGTACCTAGCTTCATCTTTTCTCGGGTGTTTTTATGCAATTCACGAATCCTGCTGCTTAAGTTATCCACATAGTAGTTTACCTTCTTGGCTTCCGTAGGTGAGGATCCGAATTTTGTTTCACTTGGCAATCGAACTATTTAACCAAATAAGATATGAGATGGTGTATGTCCTGTTGAACTAAGGACCGCGTTTCGGTACGACATTAAGAAGTTGGGTTTGTGTCTCGAACCCAGTCCCGCTGGCAGTTGCTAACGACCTTAGACAAATGCTTATCCAAGGTCCTATTGAATCGCTCGATCATTCCATCAGATTGAGGGTTTACTGGCGTTGCCTATCTGTTCGGTTGCGGTCTTAGCCTCTTGTTTTGAGATATCGAACACTTCCGTTCACTTACTGAAGTAATCCATGACCACGAAAATGTATCGGTTGCCATTACATGTCTCGAGAAACGGCCCAGCGATGTCGATGGCTATTCGTTCGAATGGTGCTCTCGACCGTGGCGCGATTATCTGCATATAAGATGTTGTTACATCTGCACTTTCCCATTTTCTTTTCAGCAAACAATCTTCAACATAAAGCGAGTGCCAATGTGCCCAATATACTTTCAGAGGCTTCAGTACGATATCTAATGCCAGCTTTGACTTTCCTCGTAACCCTTCCAGGTCAATATTGGTTCGATGTCATTACCTGCCTGTTGGGAGGAACGGATTTTGTCTGTATTCCAACCCTCGATTGACTCAATCCTGATCATTTGGATGGTGACCTGTTATTTCGCTACTTTACGGTTGCAGTGTTCACATTTAACTCCGCACGGTCGACGAGAGAGAGCATCAGCGTTTGAGCGGAGTTTTTCCCTTGCGGTTGTTCGATCCATCTCGCAACTTTGCCTTCAGGGCTCTTAAATTGTAGTAGCCATTTCAGAGCTTTGTGGTCTGTCCAAACGATGAACTTTTGCTCATAGAGGTACTTATAAAAATGCTTCGTAGTTTGAATTAAAGCCAGAAGCTCGCATTGAGTTACGCAGTAGTTCCTTTCAGGTCTGAAGGCTATCTTGCTGTAATACTATATAGGTCATTCCATGAAGGATCGACCGACGTTCTGAATGACATCCCTCCGATTTGGCTGAAAAGTGGTAGAAACACTCATTGGAGTGGTACGAATCATAAGGTAAAGAAAGTTGTACAGAACTCGATATAGTTTGCGTGTAACGAAACTTCAAAAATTGGCAAAAAATCAAAATTTATGCTTTCTTTAATATTTAAAAAAAATCATAACTTTGGCTCTGCTCATAACAATTTGGAAAAATTTTTATTTTCAAGGACGAATGATATTCCAGAATATCCTTTTTACATATATCCTTGAATAACTCAAAAAATGGTATTTTGTTTTTTATTATTATAGAGAGTTTCGTCGTTTATTTCCATTTCAAATTTCAAGTTAGAATCTCTATGGGTTCGGTCAAAATAATATTTTATAGGCGGCTAAATATTCTGTAATAAATATTTTCATTTAATAAAAATAAAGTCACACTGGGGCCTTTGTATCCCAAGGCCTTAAAAACTAAAAAAATCATTATTTATTATCTTTTAAGAGTATATACATATTCTTCCGATGAAAATGAAAAATATTTTTCTTTAATTACTCCTTGTGAAACAGATGAAATATGATGAAGTTTTCTTGTTTCCGGCACAATTCTTAAATTAGAAAATCTCAATTCCATCAATAATTTTTCTTCATTATTCTCCTGTGTGGTCACGTAGGAGAAATCCATTTTCAGCTGCCCAGTTATATAACTGTAAGGGAGTTGTTATGTGTTCCCTATACGGTCTTTGTAGGCTAGCTCTGGCAGCCATCGCATGCGCTCTTACTATAAGAGGTCGCAAAGAAGTTCCATTTAGCATTCACTCCAAAATCCTGTTCATGCAATGTTAAATTAAAAAAAAACTCTTCTTGTTTTTGTACTGCACAGCACATCCATCGGAAAAATAAATAATTTTCTTAAAATGTTGGCATTTCTTGTGCAAGAGATGGCGCTGAAATAAGTGTACTGCGATAGTGTCATGCTTTAAACAGTCACTGATTACTGATTACATTACGAAATGGCGCCTGTTCGTTACTCCAGTGGTATCCCTGCACTGCATCTTGCACAACAAAACCATAATTTTTGGGAAAGTTCAATAATACAAGTATGTCCGTTTTCGTTAAGAGAGTTTTGAATTTCTTTATGTACCTGTTTTGTTGATCAGTTATAAAAACATGACGACAGCAAGTAGTTTCAAAAAGCTCTGAATGAAATCCTCAGAGTTTTCAATTCTCACTTCCAATTTTGATCGGTCTGTGTGGGTCCACTGATAGTATGTAACTATGAAGTAATTACTAAAAGCAGTGTCAAAGATTCTCCTTAATTTAGAATAGTTTTGGCAATTAAGGCACTTGCCAAGTAACAATTTATATCGGGAGGGTTATATATATATTACCAAAGCTAAGCAGGCTCTGCTGTCATTGAGATACTTATTTTCGTTTTCTATCAGCCTTGATATATTGCTACCCTCAAACATGAGTTTGATATTTTGATGGATGGTGCAAACACACACGGAATGAGTTTCTGATGCCCCAGCCAAAATGCAGTTCTTTTGTTTTAACAACGCGAATTTGGAAAATCCAATCTTAACATTATTATAAACGTCTTTGAATTTATAATAAATCTTCCTAAGGTTAGCCAGAATCATGCGTTTTTGAATATGTTTTTTCTGATTTTCAATCTAACAAAAAAGGAAAAAAAAAGTCTTATTTTTGAACCTGAGAAAACAAAATTTGTGTTACCTTTATACATACGTAGTCTTTTTTCCCTGGCATTAAACGTTTGAAGTTTTCTAAATTTCTTGATCATGTACGAGGGCGGTCCCCGAAGTACCCGACCTGACCAAGATATGGCGGTAGTTGTTTGAAAATATCAAGAGATAGTTCTTATTATGAAAAGAGTATCGAACTTGTCGATCCTGGAAACTGTTCTATAATTTTGTCGGCGCTCCATTCTCTTGAAAGTAAAGACAGCAAAACAAATTTGGTGTCTTTGCTTGTAATTTTATGGAAATTTACTTTTATTTTTCCTACGAAATATTATTCCTCTCTTATCTTCATCATTATGTATAGTGACAGAGAAAACTTTCCCGGCAAGTTTCAACATAGACTTTTTCAATTTTGACTGCACGTATTTTAAGTCATAAAGTCTTCTCTTGTCGAATGTTTCTTCTCCAATATACTGTATGCATTCATTAAAGTTATGATTTTTTTAAATATAAAAGAAAGCATACATTTTGATTTTTTGCCAATTTTTGTTTTGCCTTATTATTCTTACCACTCCAATGAGTATTTCTACCACTTTTCAGCCAAATCGGAGGGAGGTCGTTCAGAGCTCCCCATATAGCTTCGCCGATTTCTCTTGACCATCATAAACTTGAGAGATCACCACTACGACCCCAACATTGATAGCATCTGCGCCCACGGTGGTCATTCATCTGGGTGTATGGAAACCCAAGACGGGGGAGAAAGCTTGAGTTCTCTAAATGCTTTCTCACAGTCCACCTGAACTGTTGGCCTTTTTCCGTAAGCTGGTGCAGGCTATTTGCAATACCAGCAAAATCCTTTACGAATTTCCTGTAGTATTTGGCAAATCCCAAGAAGCTTCTCTGTTGGTGTTTATCTTTGGGTGCAGGCCAACTTTTCACAGCTTTGATTTTGTCAGGATCCGTCGTTACTACTTCCGCTGATATAATGTGACACATTTTTCAGGGTTCAGCTTTTAATAAAAGCTTCGCAGTTTCTTAAACATTTCTATTAGGTTTTCTGGATGCTCCTCGAACGTCTTACCTATGACGATAACGTCGTCCACTAGCCAGGTTTTCCACGTGAGCTCTTACAATGTTCATTTCATTAGTCGCTGGAAGGTGGTCGGACGTCGGTTGCACAGTCCATTGTAAACTGTCAAAAACCGCTTCCTGTAATGAAGACAGTTTTTTTACGATCCTAACGATTAATATCTACCTACCAGTGACCACTCTTCAAGGTAAGAGGTAAAAACCATTATGCTCAAGAAAGCGTATTCAAAGTGTCATCGATTCTCGGAAGTGAGTCCTTTTTGGTGACCTCGTTGAGACGTTGGCAGTCAACTTTCATCTTCGACACCATTTAGCCGGCACCTTCTGTTTGATTTGCCAATGAAAGACGCCTTGCAAGTTGACGGATTGGTCGGACGTCTCCGGTGTTAATTTGGTGTTAAATAAGTTGCGTACGTCCATATTCTCCGTCTTGTATAGGAAATATATCAGCGTAATCACGTAATAGTTTAAGTAAAAACTTAAACAACATCGCTGAAGTTAACGAATCCCTTAAGGGGATTCCCAAAAAAAACGCCAACGGGGAGGCTGGACCTCCCCCCGACTGTTCGACTTACTTTCACTGAAATAAATTCAACTTATTCTATATTAAATTCGACTTTATTAGAATGCCTACCAACTATATTGTCACAAGACTTAGACTAACTCTAAAGCTACTTCGTTTCCCATAGGAAACCGCTGTTCCCATCGTCAAATATGCAGACTCATCTTTTTCATGTCGGCGCGTGTATCCGGAACGACGTAACATTATCCCGGTGCAATGCAATATCATCCTGTTGTTGTCGCGGGAACAAGTATGCACCTGAATAACTTGTGTCAGCAATTCTCGTGCAGTCCGTTACCTTGCGAATGCGTCGTGTTAACTCTGATATTGTATAATCAAATAAAGAAACCGAGTCTATTATTTACAGATGCGACTTAAAAATACATACTGGCAGAGAAACAAGAACAAGAACAAGAATATTATAAACAAGATAAATGTGAATAAGTCTCCTAAAGGAGACAATATTAGTCAATATGTCGTTGAAACAAAGAGAATTGCCAAAGAAATTCAAAATAGCCATAGTACGACCTATTTACAAATATATTACCAGTATTAGACAAGATAGTACAAGAAATGATGGCAAGAAGATTGCAGGACTATCGCGACAGATATAAAATCATTAATAAGAACCAATATGGGTTCATGAGAAACAAAAATGTTAATCAACCACTGAGAGAATTTAAAAATATTATAAATACTAATATGAATAAGAACTATCAATCGCTGGTGATCTTTATTGATTTCAAAAAAGCATTTGATTCTCTGTCAAAACAAAATTATCCATATATTTGAAAAAATATGGTAGGCATTCGAGGTCGAATACTTGATTGGTTTGCAAGCTGTCTTTGTGAAAGAAGTTTCAAGGTAAAGATATCGAATAGTTTCAGTAGGTAATTTGCAAAATGCTGAGATCAGAGTACCACAAGTTTCAATCTTAGGAACCCTCCTCTTCATTGTGTATGCTTTCAGTGCTACTAAATGGTATCGGACTCCAATATGCTGATCATATTGCTATAATAGCTAGCAAAAAGCTGTGCTGCTCAGACAATTCAAGCAGAAATTGATAATATTATCCGTTGGTTTTACGATAATTATTATAAACTCTAAAAAGACTAAGATAATGCATATCCGACCTCCGCAAATAATAACAACACCTATCAGAATACGGTTTCAAAATTGTAAGTACCTGCGCCAAAAACTTGTCAAAGCAAACCACTCGCAATTCTACAGATGACTGTGCAGACTACATCGAGACAGTCAACTCAAAACTCTATTATGGGCTAAGTATGGTAACAGGTATGTTGAAAATTACAATAACCCAAGTGAAAATTTGAATATGCTAACTGTCCGCAATTTTTTTTTTCTTTTTAATTAAAGACATGTACTATAACCAACAGTTTAAACATCCAATCAAGCACCACGTCAACACAAGACAAACGGCGGAAGGTCATCTTAAAATACCGAGGATCAATAACTCTTATGGAAGACAACAACTATCCTATGTAGTTCTAATTATCTTCAACCAACTTCCATGTTTTTTTACGGAATATCCAACCGATACACATAAGGTAAAGAAGCTTAAAGAGATATGTCTTGCTGAACAGTTTTCACATCTATGTCCTCATGTAAAAACAACTTTTAAGAATTAATTTGCAAATATGTAAAATATTCTTGAATAATCTTTTGCAGAAAAGCCTTTAAGATTTCGGAGAATTTTTTTTTCTTCCGCCTTTAATTAATTTCTGCGGTATTAACTTGTAATTCTTTAAAATATATATATAGCCGATTGACATTTTACATGGACTCTCTTCTACCGCCTTAAGGTTTAATCCCGCATTAGGGGGACAACTCCATGGAAATGTTTAAGGGTAATTTCATTTTTATGAATTTTGTAAAATTTATTATGGGACAATAAACTAAACTTAACTAGCCTGCGCTAGTTACAGGGGCTGAGGGTTTTGTTTTTGATTTTCATACTCTGGACACTCGCTACCGGTGTTGCACGATATGTTCCCGTTGTGGTCAATATAGCCTGAATAAGTGCACAATTTGCCCCTATCTCTCTCATTTTTACCTTTACACTGAACGTCTTTGGTTTATAACCTTACAGGAACCCTGTTGTTATTTGGTTCCAATAAGATCTTTTCCGATTCCCACCATGCAGTCTCTCCTATTTTTTGGCTCCATCAAATATAATCGGTGGCTACCAGGACCACCTTCCACCTTCCGACGAGGACCCTAGAATTTGATTTCTACACATGACGACTTTAAAGATGGAAACGTTTGCGGCTCCGTATATCATTGGCATCTGCATGTTTCCGTGTTCCAGGGTTTATGAACCAAATTCCACTACTAGTCCATGTTCTTTCATGAAATCTGTACTAATGATCAGTTTCAAACAAAAAATGCTTACAAATTAGCTTTATTAACTTAAAATTATTTTATTCTAACTTACCGGGCCAATGCGGGCACTTTAAGTTAGACCTAACATGTAAACTACTATATCTTACAATCTATTTTTATTTTTATTTTTGCATTTATTAAAACTAAAACTTTGCTTTCGATGGAACTACCTAGTACCTTAGGAATTAGATGACGAAGCTTCTTCTCATTCAACAAGCCACTAAAAAATTGTTGGTTCCACCGAGCAACATCCCTCATGTCCCGACTCCCTACCGCCCTACTGAACTGAAGACGCTCCGCACTGCCATGTGCGACGTCTCTGCCGTACTTGAGTCGCCTGTCCGCAGCTGTTCGAGCGACATAAAAGATAAGCGGCACCACTAATCTGTCCTGGATTAGACCGTTCATATCTATATAGAGAAACGCTCCTTGAGGAACTAAGCCGTCAAAGCGTACTGTCTTATGATACATATAATTGGGGTAGTAAGCCATGAAGATCAGATTGTTCGACGAGATCTTTGCTTTTGCAATGTGCCCTCGATTTAACTTAATGACGAAATTGTCCACTCTTATTAGGTTTGCCCTATTGTACAAGACCTCATTGGGATAGAATTTTATGTACTCAGACTCTGGTGTTCTGTATAAGCAAAGACAAGCCCTGAGGCAAGCCCTCTCAAACATTTAAATCTTCTCCAATAAACTTGCTCTCACGTTGAACCACACGGGACATATAAATACAAGCATAGACCGGACAAGGGCCATGTAGCAGATCACTTTCACCCTCGCATCGAGTTGGCTGCTATAAGACAGTTTCATTATATAGTAAGGGCAAAAGCACCTCTGGCTCTGGCAAGAGCAACATCTACATGGTAAAATATAGATATTGATCTAGACAGATCCCAAGGTATCTGATTACATTTCGACAGGCAAGTGACTGTGCGTGCTGTCCGACGATAGAAAATTTTCGCAAGTTTTTTCTGGTATCCTTAGAGGTCCCAGACAAAGGAGTCCTAAACAGAATAGTTTCCGACTTCTAAAATTTGAATTTCATCTTCCAGTCTTCGCAATATCGCTTACTTTTGTCGAAATCCCGTTCCAAAGGTATATTAATGACCTCAATTTTTGGACCTGATCTGTACGCGATTAATTCGTTTGCGTACGTTATGGTATGGTGAAGTGAACCTATCAGATCACTTGTGTAAATGTTGAATAGGATCGGCGAATTTACGCACGTGAAAGGTACCAGCAGAAGTCATATCGCCATTTTTCACGATGAACTGTTCATCTGTGAGCATATTGAAAAGAATATCAAGAAGTGGTTTACTAATGCCCCGCTTGTCCAAATTGAATAAAAGTTCTTCTAACCATACGGTATCAAAGGCTTTTTCCAAGTCAATTAGGCAGGCACCAGTGCACTGCTTCTTGCATTTGTTCCATAGTTGTTAAGACGCGGCATGAATGATATCATGCCCCGCCTTGAAACCGAATTGATTATCCGGGACAATGTGATTGTCCTCAACCCGATTAGTCAGGACTCTATTGATCACCTTTTCGAAAACCTTACTGATGTTTGGAAGAAGACTGATCGACCGGAGATTCGCCGGATTGGATGTATCTTTATCCCTTTTGGGGATTGGATGTTCATTGCTTCATTGCATTGTTAAACAGAGTGGTATAAATGTTCACCGCTTTTAGTAGGAGATGTCGAAGCACAACGTTCGGTATTTCAGCGGTTCCCACTGATTTCTTACTTCTAAGTGATTCAAAGATCGTTTGGAGCTCTTCCTTCGAAATAAACGGTGGTAATACCCGTTGTCGGCGATGACATTGTTTACCACATTCTCGTCACTGAACTGCATAAAGCCCGAGCTCTCGAATCGCCAGTTTATTATTTTATTTCGAAGACAGAAATTGTGCACAAGGGCTCGATTTTCCAGGTCGTGGTTCGGGCCAATGGTTTCATTCGCTTTATACACTTCCTGAAAAGTCGCTCCTATAGCCTCCACCTTCTCCTGCGGATCCTCGATCACAAATAAGTTGTCATCATCAACGACCTCATTTGGATCGATGCCTGCTGCTTAAAGCATGTTTTCGTTGCCCGTCGTTCGGGCGATTTTAAGACACGAAAGGTCGTTTTGACCTTTCCTATGAAATATTTTATTTATTTGTGGGAAAATTACTGGTGTTTACAACCCGAATTTTGTTCTTCCAATGCAAACTTACAGAATTTCTGTAATTTTCTTTTATAAATGTTTGGAGGTTTTTGATCGACGAATTTAATGTCATGATCTCCGGGATATCTGTCAGTAAACTGCCTGTACAAGGTTTTTAGTCTTGACAATAATCTACTTTTATGTCGGTGCAGTGCGTAGATAGTTACGTTGCGGAATAAGTCTTCTTTGTCAGTGCGTTGATACCGAGGTATTGTTTTGTCCATTCATCGTTTAATTGTCTCGTCCATTACCTTTAGATACCTGTCAATCTCCCCGTTTGACAGAATTCTGTTAGACGGTGGGTAGACCGAATTCGAGGCGAGTGCTCTCGTTAGTGTTCCTGAGAAGTGTGTCCAACACACTCTACTATAGTTGTAGAAATGCCTTTGAACAAACTCTTTCAATTCCGCAGTTTCGTTGGGAACCGCAGTGGTCACTGTCAAACACGAACTTGAATAGACAGTTATAATTTGTTGGTTAGTGCACGTCAGTTGTATTCTATTGTATTCTATCGACTATCCGTCGCCTTAAGACCGATTCGATACATTATATGTACTGTGCTGACCCCACCAATTGTAGGTTCCCTCTAGTATTTGGTGTATTATTTCCCCAATCTCTGTGTTTTGCGTTAAAATCTCCGCCGAAAATCAAATAATTCTCCTCCAATTCCAGAAATTGAAAAAGTGTCTCGAGCTCTGAAATGAATAAGGTGGATTGAGTAGCCTTAGGAGCATAGACAAACACCATGTGTAGACGCTTTCCACTACGGAGAGAGATGTACATGCCGAATGCTGCCAGCACCTGGAACCTACGTACTACACGACTGTATACTCTTTTAAAATGCCGTCCTTTACTAACAAAAGTCGCAACACCTCCTCCTTGAATGGATTTGGATCGGTTTCTTAGTAATATTTTATAGCTTCTGTTCCTCATTTTGTGTGTTTTGGTGAGCTTAGTTTTGCTTACTAAATTCACATCAGGGGCATGGTCTTTAAGCAACTTAAATAGTGCAGCTCTTCGTTCGAGCTTAATCGGTGAATTCACAATCACTGCAAAGACCTTCAGGGTTTGCTCCGCCATGTACGTACCCATTATGACTGAAGGTTCGTTAGGCCCAGTTCAACTTCCACTTTCTCCTGCCGAGCCATGTTTACTCTTTTTATGTATTGGAATTGGGGATCAGTCGACGGTTCTAGTCCCTCAGCAGCATTGTTTGCAGCTTCTCCCCCTTCGGGGTGTAGAAAAAGAGCTCCGTCGTCGTATCCTTCAATAAACTTTTTACTTTTTGGTAGCGCTCTACTGTATAGCAGTGGATCGCGTGCCTGTCTAAACTTAGTCTTTTAATAAAGAAATTCTTGCCTATTGCCGACTTACATAGCCCAATGGTGTCTTTTAATTCAATGTTTATGCTGTTGATTTGGGGCACCCTTTGCTTGATTGTTTTTTGCTGATATTGTTGTTGCTTCTGTTGTTTTTGATGGTTCTGCTGTTGTTGCTTTTGTTATTATTGGTTTACTTATAGCTGCTTATTAGCAAGCTTTTTTGTTGTTTGCTTTACTTGTTGTTGCTGTTGCGGATGTTTTTGAGTTTGATTTTGGGGTTATTGCTGTTGTTGCTGTTGATAGCTCTGTGGCTCTTGCTGTCCCCTCACCCTTCTCGCTATTTGCTTAGTTTTAATGGATAGAACTCGTTGTCGTAGCTGCTTTATGCTGCTGTTTAGGTTCTCTACCTCTTTTTCTTCGTCGTCTGATTCGGAGGCAGCGAGGCAGGCGAAGTTATTGTTGGCACCTATGTAATGGGCTTCACATCTGTCGGAGACGTAAGAGTCCATAATTTTCTATTAATTATAGAGGAAGAGAGAAGTAATAATTTTTCCCCACAGGAATCGAACTCAGGTCGCTTGTTTCACCGATCAAATGTCACTTTCACTAGGCCAACTTGAATCCTTCGCAATGTTTGTCAAAAACTTAATTTATACTATATGCATTGCTCTAATTCACAAGAAAGTCTGAAAAATATCTACTCGCCTCGATGGTCGGTGGAGGAATTCCCTGTACTAATGATTAGCTCTTGTATATGTCACCCACCAGAAAAACGTGAGAGAAGACAATTCCAGTCAGGTATAACATATACCTTAAATTTTCTCCCGTTTCCGTTCTTAAGCTGTAACTGCTGGTGTTATGCAACCAGGACCCAGATCCCCCTGCACCAGATCCCTCCTGAAGATTTAGGCCATGGCACCGATGTATAATGTTGCCATCCATTTTTCCTTTCAACTGACTACTACCAGAAAGTTTTCATTGCATAGTTTTGTCTGCGAGGCTTTGATAATGGTCCTGAGGCCGTCGACTCCTGCTACCAACTTCTGAACCGCGAAGTTCGCTCTTATGTATTTCCCGACTGATGGCATCGGAAAGGTAGACCGACTTCATAATATCCGTTTCTGTCGCTTTCTTATTCTGTTTGGTTGTTACCACAGTGAGGGCAGCTTTTTCCTCGCACCGGTTCCTTACACTGCTCTTGAAAATGTCCTATTCTATTGTAATTCAAGCAGCCGATTGTTCATCTATCCCTTGGAGTATCTCGTTCCTCGACACTAAGTCTTGCCCAGGAGCATTCAACAGATGCTACTTCCCTGACGGAATGTGTTTCTTTGGAAGCCTGACTGGCTGGTTCCATCGCCAGAGCGAAGCAAGTGCGTCAGCAAGGGTTCTTTTCCCGCCCATGCTTACTTCTGACTGTAGCTTCAAATCTGCAATTCCCCTGATGAATTCGTACTTTGCCATTTCGTATTTCTTGGTCTGCGTTGGGATATGACAAAAGTTCCAGTCTACTTACGTCTTCTTGGTGCTGCACTGTTTCTCCTCGTTGCTGCATTCGGCTTTGCAGCAGACCTGGTAAGCCTCCTGAACGTGACTATCTCCAAGCAGTTTCTATATAGCCTGCACTAAGGCCATATAGTCTTTATGCTTTTCAGTATCGATTGCTTGGGATTTCTGCTGCGGGACCGTGTTAGGCCATTGCTAGGGAAAAACACTTCTCTGCATTGTCCCAATGGTACGCACCAGCAGCCATTTTAAACTGACTCCATTTTGCTGTCGATTTCTTCGAACTTTTCATTTACATTCTTTTCTATTCTATCAAATTTGTCACTGATTTCTTCGAACTTTTTCTGGAGAAAATTCTTTTGTTTTTCCGAATTATTCTTTTGTCCGTCCATTTTCTGTTGAAGGCCCTACAAGCGTTCTTTTGTTCAATGTTGTTCTTCTGTTCGTCTAGATTTTTCTTTTGCTCGTCCATTTTTTCTTCGAGACTATTATTTTTGATCAATGCTATTCTTCTGTTCTTCCATTTTCGACAAGAAGTGTTGCATCATCGCAGCCATGTCGCTGTTAGTACTCATTTGATCTTCTTCTTCAACGTTAAAGGAGTGTGTATTTAGATCATATTATTATTCCCCGTTATTAAAAACGTCCTAAAGTCGGAGCACCAAGTAACTTTTTCCTTTCTCTTGTCCTGTTCTGCTGTCCATTTTTATCAACATTCTTCTCTATTCTATCGAATTTGAATGTTTTTCTGTTCTTCCAAATTTTTCTTTTGTTCGTTCATTTTTAATAAGAGGAGGTGCATTATCGCAGTCATTTCTTTGCCGATACTTATCTGTTCTTCTTGTCAACGTCAAATAAGCCAGACAAAATAGACGAAAAAAGTTTTGAGTACGTCATTACAAATGCTATGTCAAAAGTCCCCATGGATCCCGCTTGTATCCGAGTTCAAAGTCACCAATTTTCCTGCGTATATCTCTGAAACTGTGAGAGCTACCGGAAAAATGGATGGGAGAAATTGTATATGGTAAATCGTGAAATTCTCTACAAAAGAGGTACCAATACTTTTTTCCTTACGTGGCACCGTTCTCGAGTTATCGCCATTTCAAACCTAGAAAATATGCACTCATATGTGGGTGGTATGCATTATCAGGTCATCCATTTGAAAAAAAAAAAAAAAAAAAAAAAAAATGGAATATTGGTTTTTATGACTCATGCACTCAAATACTATATGTGGAAAATATATCATTAGTCTGTTGGCCTTGAGTAACTTTTTTTTTCTTTTTTTTAGAACGGTACGAGAGGTACCGATGTACAATGTTTTTAAATGTTTGAAAGTTATAATTACCAGGAAATAGAGAGCTCGGCAGGGCATTCCATAAGCTAGTTTTACGGCTTAGAAATGAATCGCGATATTTTATAGTACGTCCGAAAGTGGGCTAGAGGTTATTCTGATGAGCATTCATAGCGAGACGGGTGTTACAGTTGAAAGTTTGAAGGGGCGGAATGCTTCTGGTGAGATATATGGAGCACTTGTGATGAAAAGAGCAATAAAATAAAGTGAGACAAGAGACATAACGTCGGTGTTCAAGGGTGTCAATTGACTAACTGATATTAGTATCACCTATGAGTTTTATCACCTCCTATCTAGCAGGTGCAGAGATGTTTAAGGAGCATCTGAGGCCAGATCAGAGGGAGTGAAATATTTCTTACATCGCTTGAAATATTTCGCAACATTGTTAACGACATCGAATATGTGTTCTTCACTGACGTACATATCAAGGATGGTAATTTTTGCGGTTTCGACCATGCAAGTGCCATTCATGGATAATAACTGGGTATTTAGATTTCGCTTTAATGACAGCAGACAACACTGAATTTTGGAAGCATTAAATTTCTCACTGTTGATAGTTTCAAATTGGTTATGCTGTCAAGTTCAGAATTTAATGTGTTTAACATGCGCTGCAGTTCCCGTTATACAGTCCGGGAACAAATATGAAAAGCAGAGAATACTGTCATCAGCAAAAGAATATATCGGATTAGAAGTAGCAGACAAGAGGCCATCAATGAAAATTAAAAAGACTGTCGGAGACAGACCGGAGCCTTGAGGCACACCAGCATTTAATTTATGAATATCAAACTTGAAACCATCCAAGACAACTTGGATTGAACGTTCCGAAAGGTAATTTCTAATCCATTGAAAAGGAGAGTCAACAATCCGAAAAGCACGCATTTTCGACAAAAGAACCTGATGCCGAACTCTATCAAATGCCTTAGATATATCAACTGCAGCTATCTTACTTTCACCAGATTGATGTACGCCTTGGTTCCATTATTCGGTGAGACGTGCCATCAAATCACCAGTGGACCTGTTTCTACGAAAACCATTGAGAGGTTTTCGTGTTTCGAGATATTTCATAAGCTGTCGATTTTTCAGCGTTTCCATGGCCTTGGTAAGAAGGGACATACTCGTAAGTGCAATGGGTCTGGGCGGGCTGGACAAATGCTGTTTTGCATCTGCTCGGAAAGAGTCCTAAACTGTAGGATTAATGAAAAGCATACGCAGTGGTTTTGCCAGCGAGGAAGAACACCTCTTCAAAAGAAGGAAAGATATACCATCTGGGCCAGCGGATTTGTGTATATTCAAATCTTTAAGTAATCTTGCCACTACACGAGTGCAAAAGTGGATTCGTCCCATTGAAGATTCGATGCACTCAAGTGTAGACGGAGACAAAGCCGCAAAATGTGCTGAAAGCAGATTGGCCTTGTCCAGTGCGCTGGTCATGTGTGCATTCGTCGTTGGTCAACTCGGTCTTGAGTAACATCTGCCTGTTGTTTCTTTTTAAAATGTTTTCAGTTACAATTTTATTTATGTAATTTTTATTTTTTCTTAGCGATTTAACAATTAATATAATTTTAATAAATCATATCTTCCGTGTTTGGAATGCTTATAATATAAAGTAAACTAGATAGATATATATATTGTTCAATGTTTTCGAATTTTACATTAGTTTTATCTTTATTTATTTTGTTCATAATTAAATCTATTTCTAATTTTGATAATATGTTAGAGCTTACAACATTTCCTTTACTGAGTTCTATTGCGAAATCTGATTATTATCGTTTTTTAATACGTTGTTAATTTTATCTGCCATTATCGTATAATCTTCGTGGTCGGGATTTCCCGCGACTCATTTCCGGACTGTACTAATGAAATTTATGGCTCTTTTTGATCTACGGATTTTGATATTGTTAATAAGATTGGTGGTATTTTTAAGTTCGTGTTCAAGGATGGGGAAAAATGGGTTTTCCTGGGCATATGCTGGTACATGAGAAGAGGTTTTTGACACAAAATCTTCGTACGGGAGTATTTCAATGACATGGATAAATTTCAGATTTCCTGTTTGGATTTTCGCTTGTTCGTTTTTTAAACACGATTATCTCTGAATTAGAGTAATCGAGGATTCTGAGATCTGCACGCACAAGCGAAATGATATACATGTGGGGATATAAAGAATACTGTGTTTTTTCTTGTGATACTTCAGATCATTTTTTTTGCTTTTCCTGTAACTTTTGTATGTTTTCCAGGCTTGCCTTTTCTTCCAAAGAATATCTCGATGGACTTCCTCCTTGTTGTTGACTGAATTGAGCAGTTACACTCATACATGGATTGGTCTAACAACGTTCGACTAGCATATGGAGGGGTTTTAAAAATCTCTATTCCTACTGATCTTGCAATAGAAAACGGATAGAGACTGCATTGAAGGATTTTTCATTGTCGAAGACAACAACATTTGGGAAGCCAAAGGCGAATAGAATTTGTCTCAGTTGTTCCCTTATGTCTTCTACAGATTCTTACTTGAACATACTCGTATTTATAATAAAGTAAGAGCAAGATTTCCTTCAGTTGAATAGATGTCCAAGTGTTAAATATGACCTGGATATTGAGGAATGGGTGTTTTTTTTTTATAATTCCGTGCGCGCACCAAGGGGATATGAATACCCTTTTACTGGCTTTTCTTCAGGGCGCGGGCGGGTGGTGTAGTAGATTGAAACTCAGGTGTATTAGGTTTCGATATTTTTCCCAGAGGTAGTTGTCAAACGGTACGGGACGAGCAAGTGCATCCTCAACCAGTGGGTCTCAGTACGTGCTAGTTGTTAGTTCGTTACATTTAGCCCAGCCAGCAACCACTCCAACATCAGTGTTATGCCTTCATGTTAGAGTTGACACCGACGGGATTCTCATATAACTACATACAAATTCTACGAAAAGACTTTTTCAGAGAATTGCCTCGCACGGGATTCGAACCCGCGACCCTCTGCTTGAGGAGTGTATGCATATACCACTACACCATGGCAACACCCCGGTGTTGCTTTGAGCCCAGGTTTGTTAGGATGACGGTCATATTTGTGCTCTTGGTATATGCGCCACTGTTTGAATATTTTATTAATTTTTGAGTTCATTTGGGGAAAGTAATAATTCTGAAGTAATTGTAATTTATTCTCGCGGGCATTGCGGTGTGCTCTATTGTGAATTTTTATTGGGTATATATTTTAATTCGTGAGGTTTTTTTTTCAAAATTTGAACGTTTATTGAAGAAAAATATGTATAATAGTATTATTCAAAGTATTGCCCATCTGAAGCTATGACTTTTCCCCATCTTTCTGGCAATTTGTGGATCCCATCCCAAAAGAACTGCGCCCGCTTTACAGCCAAAAATGAATCAAGCCAATTTTTGATATTCTGCTCTGATGTGAACCGTATTTCAGTGAGGGCGTTCTGCATCGACCAAAACAAATGGTAGTCAGAAGGGGCAAGGTCTGGGCTATAAGGTGGGTGCGGTAAGACTCCCATCATGATTGAAAATTATTGCCTCGTGTCTGGTCGCATATTCCAGGCGTTTTTCGGCTACTGCTCTCTTCAAACGGATTAATTGTGTTCGGTAGCGTTGTCCATTGATGGTTTCACCCGGTTTTAGCAGCTCATAATACAGCACACCCATCTGATCCCACCAAATACAGAGCATTACCTTAGCGCCATGGATATACGTCTTTGCCGTTGATTTGGCTGGTTGGCCGTGTTTCACATATGATTTTTTGCGCTTGGGGTTGTCGTAATGGATTTATATTTCACCACCAGTATCAATCCGATGCGAAAATGACTTCCTTTTGTGGCGTTCCAGCAGCATTTCGGACATGCAAAACCGCCTTTCGACTTCTCTCGGCTTGAGTTCATGTGGAACCCAATTTCCTTGCTCTTGAATATATCCAGCTGCTTTTAAACGTTTTGAAATGGCTGCTTGAGTGATACCCAAAGATTCTGCGAGCTCTTCTTGTGTTTGGCAACAATCTTCATAGAGTAATGCTTCCAGTTCTTCATTTTCAAACTTTTTTGGCTGCCCAGGACGTTCATCGTCTTCCAAGCCAAAATCACCACTATTAAATTGTGCAAACCACTTTTGGCACGTTCGCTCAGCTAGCGCATGTTCACCAAAAACTTCCACCAAAATACGATGACTTTTGGCAGCAGTTTTCTTCATATTAAAGTAGTGAAGAAGAACTACACGCAAAAACACTTTTTCAGGCACAAAGTTCGACATATTTGAGTGAAAAAAAAAATTAATGTTGTTTACGCTTCAAATGAATGACATATACTGAAATGACGTACAATGACGTTAGATTTCCAACGCATGTTCCAATGGAATAATACAAGTTACGTTAAGTTATAGACCTAATAGTATATGTTCTTTTTGTTCAGTTTGACCTGTAATATCGATAACTTTTGTTTATGTGAAACGAATTTTGTAATTTTTAAAGTAAAGAGGGTATATCTTTTGGATCATTCCCATAGTTTCCTCTGTAGTCATTAATCCGTTTATTATTATAGGGATCAGATATCTTTTGAAAATTGAAATAAGGTTTTCTTTATTGAATTAAGGTTGCACAAAGGTATGCCAACGAAAAGTTGGAAAAGGATATTGAAGTTATTAGCTATCTTTTTCTCAAATTAACAAAATAAGTGGGTTTCGAAAAACGTTAATAGGGATTTTTACGGCGGATGATAAGTTCGTGCGATGAACTCTCATCGCTATGTTGGGAGGCTGTAAGTGAATTGATTTGCTAATTAAGAGGTGGTCTGGAAAGGGTATCGGCAACAACATTAGCTTTACCTGGCTTATATTTCAACTCGTAGTATTCCTCCATGCTGCTTTCCAGCGTTTAATTTTTGGTGATTCGTTATTATTATTTTTTTAACTCTTGTTAATCCGTACAGGAAGTTTCTAAACTCTTTCAAAGCCCATATTATATGGAGGGGTTTTAAAAATCTCTATTCCTACTGATCTTGCAATAGAAAACGGATAGAGACTGCATTAAAGGATTTTTCATTGTCGAAGACAACAACATTTGGGAAGCCAAAGGCGAATAGAATTTGTCTCAGTTGTTCCCTTATGTCTTCTACAGATTCTTACTTGAACATACTCGTATTTATAATAAAGTAAGAGCAAGATTTCCTTCAGTTGAATAGATGTCCAAGTGTTAAATATGACCTGGATATTGAGGAATGGGTGTTTTTTTTTTATAATTCCGTGCGCGCACCAAGGGGATATGAATACCCTTTTACTGGCTTTTCTTCAGGGCGCGGGCGGGTGGTGTAGTAGATTGAAACTCAGGTGTATTAGGTTTCGATATTTTTCCCAGAGGTAGTTGTCAAACTGGACGGGACGAGCAAGTGCATCCTCAACCAGTGGGTCTCAGTACGTGCTAGTTGTTAGTTCGTTACATTTAGCCCAGCCAGCAACCACTCCAACATCAGTGTTATGCCTTCATGTTAGAGTTGACACCGTCGGGATTCTCATATAACTACATACAAATTCTACGAAAAGACTTTTTCAGAGAATTGCCTCGCACGGGATTCGAACCCGCGACCCTCTGCTTGAGGAGTGTATGCATATACCACTACACCATGGCAACAACCCGGTGTTGCTTTGAGCCCAGGTTTGTTAGGATGACGGTCATATTTGTGCTCTTGGTATATGCGCCATTGTTTGAATATTTTATTAATTTTTGAGTTCATTTGGAGAAAGTTATAATTCTGAAGTAATTGTAATTTATTCTCGCGGGCATTGCGGTGTGCTTTATTGTGAATTTTTATTGGGTATATATTTTAATTCGTGAGGTTTTTTTTTCAAAATTTGAACGTTTATTGAAGAAAAATATGTATAATAGTATTATTCAAAGTATTGCCCATCTGAAGCTATGACTTTTTCCCATCTTTCTGGCAATTTGTGGATCCCATCCCAAAAGAACTGCGCCCGCTTTACAGCCAAAAATGAATCAAGCCAATTTTTGATATTCTGCTCTGATGTGAACCGTATTTCAGAGAGGGCATTTTGCATCGACCGAAACAAATGGTAGTCAGAAGGGGCAAGGTCTGGGCTATAATCATGATGGAAAATTATTGCCTCGTGTCTGGTCGCATATTCCAGGCGTTTTTCGGCTACTGCTCTCTTCAAACGGATTAATTGTGTTCGGTAGCATTGTCCATTGATGGTTTCACCCGGTTTTAGCAGCTCATAATACAGCACACACATCTGATCCCACCAAATACAGAGCATTACCTTAGCGCCATGGATATTCGTCTTTGCCGTTGATTTGGCTGGTTGGCCGGGTTTCACATATGATTTTTAGCGCTTGGGGTTGTCGTAATGGATCCATATTTCACCACCAGTATCAATCCGATGCGAAAATGACTTCCTTTTGTGGCATTCCAGCAGCATTTCGGACATGCAAAGCCGCCTTTCGACTTCTCTCGGCTTGAGTTCATGTGGAACCCAATTTCCTTGCTCTTGAATATATCCAGCTGCTTTTAAACGTTTTGAAATGGCTGCTTGAGTGATACCCAAAGATTCTGCGAGCTCTTCTTGTGTTTGGCAACAATCTTCATAGAGTAATGCTTCCAGTTCTTCATTTTCAAACTTTTTTGGCTGCCCAGGACGTTCATCGTCTTCCAAGCCAAAATCACCACTTTTAAATCGTGCAAACCACTTTTGGCACGTTCGCTCAGCTAGCGCATGTTCACCATAAACTTCCACCAAAATACGATGACTTTTGGCAGCAGTTTTCTTCATATTAAAGTAGTGCAGAAGAACTACACGCAAAAACACTTTTTCAGGCACAAAGTTCGACATATTTGAGTGAAAAAAAAAATTAATGTTGTTTACGCTTCAAATGAATAACATATACTGAAATGACGTACAATGACGTTAGATTTCCAACGCATGTTCCAATGGAATAATACAAGTTACGTTAAGTTATAGACCTAATAGTATATGTTCTTTTTGTTCAGTTTGACCTGTAATATCGATAACTTTTGTTTATGTGAAACGAATTTTGTAATTTTTAAAATAAAGAGGGTATATCTTTTGGATCATTCCCATAGTTTCCTCTGTAGTCATTAATCCGTTTATTATTATAGGGATCAGATATCTTTTGAAAATTGAAATAAGGTTTTCTTTAGTGAATTAAGGTTGCACAAAGGTATGCCAACGAAAAGTTGGAAAAGGATATTGAAGTTATTAGCTATCTTTTTCTCAAATTAACAAAATAAGTGGGTTTCGAAAAACGTTAATAGGGATTTTTACGGCGGGTGATAAGTTCGTGCGATGAACTCTCATCGCTATGTTGGGAGGCTGTAAGTGAATTTATTTGCTAATTAAGAGGTGGTCTGGAAAGGGTATCGGCAACAACATTAGCTTTACCTGGCTTATATTTCAACTCGTAGTATTCCTCCATGCTGCTTTCCAGCGTTTAATTTTTGGTGATTCGTTATTATTATTTTTTTAACTCTTGTTAATCCGTACAGGAAGTTTCTAAACTCTTTCAAAGCCCATATTATAGCCACCATTTCTTTTTCATCAGTTTTTTCTCTTCAGTTTTACTGAGCGTTCTGGAAATAAACATTTTTGGCTTTTCTGTGATAGAACTGCTCCCAATGCACAATTCAAAGCATCGGTAGTAAGTTCGAATTCTTTTTTGTAATTGGGGTAGGTAAGAATGATGTCCCCTGATGCTAGAGTTTTTTTATTTTTCTAAAGGATACATTTTTGACTTGAGAAATTTTTGGACAGGCTTCCATCTTACCCTGTTAGAAGGGACGTTAAGGATTTTGCCAGTTTAGCATAATCCTTAATAAAATGGCGGTAGTACCCAGGCAAGCCTAGAAAAGATCGTAGTTGCTTCAGCGTTTTAGGGCAGGGACAATTTAGTACCGCGTTAACCTTTTCTGAATTAGTCTTGATGCCATCAGCAGAGATTATAAACCCCAGAAATTCGACTTCTTTTTTTGAAGAAATCGCATTTATCGAGCTGCACCTTCATGCACCTTCAGCTTTTTTAAAGATTGTTTTGATATCTTTTAGATGTGTCTCTATATAAACGAAGTATATTTTCGCTATATGCTCCCTCAGTTTATTATCGACGGCTCTCTGGAATATGGAGGGGGCGTTTTTTACGCTGAATTCATATTTAGCATTATTTACCGAAAAGGCTGTTTTTTCGATATCCTTTTCTTTAAGTGGAATCTGGTGAAATCCACTCTTGAGATTAATAACATTGAATACGTTGTTTACCCTAGCTGTACGAGCACTTCATTAATTTCCAGAATGGGATACCGGTCAGCAATAGTAATGGCGTTTAACTTACGATAATCGATCACCAATTGAAATTTCTTTTTGCCAGAGGCGTCTAATTTCTTAGGAACAATCCACACCGGTGGATTGTGCGATGATCTCGAAGGTCTTATTATAACATCATGAATAAGTTTTTGGACTTGAGTTTCAACCTCATCTTTGAGGGCCATTGGGTATGGGTAGGATTTTGTGTAAACAGGTGAATCTGATGGAGCTCGAACCTCACCTTTTACAGCGGTCGTGTACGTCAATTTCTCATCGGGCCCATCAAACAATTTTAATTTAATCAATTTTTTTGTTGTATCGTCATGTGTTCAGTTCTTTAGAATACGGTATTTACTGCCAGTGCAGCGAGCTGTTAATATTGTCTCTGATAGTCATGTAGCTATGTCGTGCATATACCATATTACCGCTGATAGTCTATAATCTATACCGAGGATCCCATGAAACGATTTTAGGTGTGGCATGAGGAAGAATTTAATATTGAGGTCATTTAGGCCAAATAGATTGACAAAAATGTGGTGGGTAATTTTTATATTTCTTCCCTTGGAGTTCGCGTAGAATTGTACATAATTAAGAATAGGATTTTTTACTATGGATGGCTTAATACAGTTATTGATAGATCCAGTATCGATAAGGAGCACTTCTTTACCGTCTGCTTTTACTTCAATGTAAGGCAACGAAGAGCTTGCTAGCCTAAAAAATGTGTGTCACTTAGTTTGGAAATTACTTCAGTAACATTTTCTTCAGTTTGTTATTGAGTTAAAGGCTCTGCGTAGTAATTGAAATTTTGATCTTACTGTTGGCTGTCTATATTAAGGGCAGCATAGTACTGTTCTACTTCCTGAGTGTCTTGAACTGTATGGCTATCTTGAATTGGGGCGTTATTTTCGGATGAAGTGTTTAAGTGAAAGTTTCTATGTAATTTACTTGGATAGTTAGGTTGTTGTGGCGATTTATTAGGTGTCTTCAGCGCAGGTGGCCAATTCGTCTGTTGCTGTTGTGGCGGATGTTTCCATTTTCTCTATTCCACGTTGCGGTCTTGGTAGTAGTTCTCTGTTGTTATTTCCTTGTACTTGATTGTGAATCCGGTAATTATTATTAAAGGGTTGCTGTGGATTGTTGTTGAATGGGACTGTAACTGGTCTTTGGTTATTGTTTATACCTAGTTGAGGAAAATGTGAAAAAACGGCATTTGATTGTTTGCTGAATTATTTCGATTTGGTTCTCGTGGAGGAAGTGCTGAAGGATTTGCGTGAGACAATTTTCTGAATGTACCTTGGTGACTTATAGCGTAGTAAGACCTAAAAGTTTATGCACAGGTAGAGAGCCTGGGAGAGATCAACAGGTTCACGAATCCCAAAGAGTCTAGGTAAATCTGTTTTGAGACCCCTTACGAAGGTGTCTAAACCTTTATCCTTATAGGTTTTCGTGATCAGAGAAAAGTGCTTCCAGACCAACATCCATGCAAGCAATCTTATATAAAATAAGCGATAAATGAGAGTACACGGCTTGGTAAAAACTTTGTATTGTATTGTTGCCTTGCACCAGGGAAGTCCCAAATCGCGATTATCTGCGCGATACACTCCCAGTCGAGAGGGGTATTATAGGATTCTAATGCGATGTCCGCATTTCCTATAATTTTATTTCTAATGACATTTAGAATACCGAAATATTTGGGAGTACCTTTTACAGGCTCGTAAATGAATGATTCGAATGATTCTGTCCACGCTCTTTTTCCAAGAGCTTACTTAGGGTGGGACCTTTCCGAGGTCTCCTAGATAAGCTCTTTTTTGGGTATCGATGGTTTGGTCAACTCCGCGAATTCTATCTGAGTTTGGATCTATTATGCCTTGAGTAATTTCCTTTCCTTTAGAACTTGGCTAACTATAGATACTATGAGGTTTTGTAGGTCTGGATAAGCTTGGGATTGATTTAAATTTGATCGATTAGTTTGTGGATTTGGCTGGTTAAGAACCGACCAATTGTTTTGGTTGGTCATACTTTTTACTTTTGTATCTCAGCAGTAATTGAAAGATGTAAAAATAGAAGATAAAATTAATTTCTTATACACTAAATATGTATTTGTTCAAACGGAGAAATTCAAATTTTCTATTAGTAATAGAAATATTAATATTATTCAATTATAGTTTAATAAATTCTAGTTTTTTTTTATTCTTATTCTGTTTTAATTGTTTTCTTTCTTACTTTTTCTTACTTTCCTGTTAAAATCTTAATTCCAAACTTTCTTATGCACTAAATATTTGTTCACACAGAAAATTTTAAATTTTATATTTATCAATTATATTGGAGTGAATTCTATTTGCTTAATCTTTTTCTATTTCATTTTAAATATAAAAAATATTTCTTACGATATTGTTAAGAAGATTATCATGCTAGTATTTGATTTTCTGCTTTGTGGAGTGGCAAGCAGGTCAATTGTGTCCTCTGCACTGGTTTATTATAGAGGTGCCCTTTTATGTTTTTTCCCCAACAATTTTTTGTCACAATTTGTACAACTTGAGGACTAATTCACTATTTTATAATACCACGTGGGGACCTTTTTGGTAATTTTCGTAACACTTGGGGAATACTGTCTTGTAGTACCGCTTGGGGACCCTTTCCTAGTTCCCCTTGTTTAAAATAATTGTCACAATTTTTATTTCTTGCGAAACTGTTACGTTTTTTTTTTCGGCGATGATTACTAGTGCCGAGACTTTTTTTTTTATTATGCGATTAAATTATTTTTCGCGCACTACTTCAGGGTGTACTTTCGAATGATTTTAAGTCCGAACAGTAGTGATCCCTGCTCGGGCGCCAGTTAAATTATTGAGTAGAAGTTTTTATAAAAAAAATCAAACTTTATTACTCGAGGCTCCACTTAGAACTAACTAACAATATTTCCGCGACCCTCTGCTTGAGGAGTGTATGCATATACCACTACACCATGGCAACACCCCGGTGTTGCTTTGAGCCCAGGTTTGTTAGGATGACGGTCATATTTGTGCTCTTGGTATATGCGCCACTGTTTGAATATTTTATTAATTTTTGAGTTCATTTGGGGAAAGTAATAATTCTGAAGTAATTGTAATTTATTCTCGCGGGCATTGCGGTGTGCTCTATTGTGAATTTTTATTGGGTATATATTTTAATTCGTGAGGTTTTTTTTTCAAAATTTGAACGTTTATTGAAGAAAAATATGTATAATAGTATTATTCAAAGTATTGCCCATCTGAAGCTATGACTTTTCCCCATCTTTCTGGCAATTTGTGGATCCCATCCCAAAAGAACTGCGCCCGCTTTACAGCCAAAAATGAATCAAGCCAATTTTTGATATTCTGCTCTGATGTGAACCGTATTTCAGTGAGGGCGTTCTGCATCGACCAAAACAAATGGTAGTCAGAAGGGGCAAGGTCTGGGCTATAAGGTGGGTGCGGTAAGACTCCCATCATGATTGAAAATTATTGCCTCGTGTCTGGTCGCATATTCCAGGCGTTTTTCGGCTACTGCTCTCTTCAAACGGATTAATTGTGTTCGGTAGCGTTGTCCATTGATGGTTTCACCCGGTTTTAGCAGCTCATAATACAGCACACCCATCTGATCCCACCAAATACAGAGCATTACCTTAGCGCCATGGATATACGTCTTTGCCGTTGATTTGGCTGGTTGGCCGTGTTTCACATATGATTTTTTGCGCTTGGGGTTGTCGTAATGGATTTATATTTCACCACCAGTATCAATCCGATGCGAAAATGACTTCCTTTTGTGGCGTTCCAGCAGCATTTCGGACATGCAAAACCGCCTTTCGACTTCTCTCGGCTTGAGTTCATGTGGAACCCAATTTCCTTGCTCTTGAATATATCCAGCTGCTTTTAAACGTTTTGAAATGGCTGCTTGAGTGATACCCAAAGATTCTGCGAGCTCTTCTTGTGTTTGGCAACAATCTTCATAGAGTAATGCTTCCAGTTCTTCATTTTCAAACTTTTTTGGCTGCCCAGGACGTTCATCGTCTTCCAAGCCAAAATCACCACTATTAAATCGTGCAAACCACTTTTGGCACGTTCGCTCAGCTAGCGCATGTTCACCAAAAACTTCCACCAAAATACGATGACTTTTGGCAGCAGTTTTCTTCATATTAAAGTAGTGAAGAAGAACTACACGCAAAAACACTTTTTCAGGCACAAAGTTCGACATATTTGAGTGAAAAAAAAAATTAATGTTGTTTACGCTTCAAATGAATGACATATACTGAAATGACGTACAATGACGTTAGATTTCCAACGCATGTTCCAATGGAATAATACAAGTTACGTTAAGTTATAGACCTAATAGTATATGTTCTTTTTGTTCAGTTTGACCTGTAATATCGATAACTTTTGTTTATGTGAAACGAATTTTGTAATTTTTAAAGTAAAGAGGGTATATCTTTTGGATCATTCCCATAGTTTCCTCTGTAGTCATTAATCCGTTTATTATTATAGGGATCAGATATCTTTTGAAAATTGAAATAAGGTTTTCTTTATTGAATTAAGGTTGCACAAAGGTATGCCAACGAAAAGTTGGAAAAGGATATTGAAGTTATTAGCTATCTTTTTCTCAAATTAACAAAATAAGTGGGTTTCGAAAAACGTTAATAGGGATTTTTACGGCGGATGATAAGTTCGTGCGATGAACTCTCATCGCTATGTTGGGAGGCTGTAAGTGAATTGATTTGCTAATTAAGAGGTGGTCTGGAAAGGGTATCGGCAACAACATTAGCTTTACCTGGCTTATATTTCAACTCGTAGTATTCCTCCATGCTGCTTTCCAGCGTTTAATTTTTGGTGATTCGTTATTATTATTTTTTTAACTCTTGTTAATCCGTACAGGAAGTTTCTAAACTCTTTCAAAGCCCATATTATATGGAGGGGTTTTAAAAATCTCTATTCCTACTGATCTTGCAATAGAAAACGGATAGAGACTGCATTAAAGGATTTTTCATTGTCGAAGACAACAACATTTGGGAAGCCAAAGGCGAATAGAATTTGTCTCAGTTGTTCCCTTATGTCTTCTACAGATTCTTACTTGAACATACTCGTATTTATAATAAAGTAAGAGCAAGATTTCCTTCAGTTGAATAGATGTCCAAGTGTTAAATATGACCTGGATATTGAGGAATGGGTGTTTTTTTTTTATAATTCCGTGCGCGCACCAAGGGGATATGAATACCCTTTTACTGGCTTTTCTTCAGGGCGCGGGCGGGTGGTGTAGTAGATTGAAACTCAGGTGTATTAGGTTTCGATATTTTTCCCAGAGGTAGTTGTCAAACTGGACGGGACGAGCAAGTGCATCCTCAACCAGTGGGTCTCAGTACGTGCTAGTTGTTAGTTCGTTACATTTAGCCCAGCCAGCAACCACTCCAACATCAGTGTTATGCCTTCATGTTAGAGTTGACACCGTCGGGATTCTCATATAACTACATACAAATTCTACGAAAAGACTTTTTCAGAGAATTGCCTCGCACGGGATTCGAACCCGCGACCCTCTGCTTGAGGAGTGTATGCATATACCACTACACCATGGCAACAACCCGGTGTTGCTTTGAGCCCAGGTTTGTTAGGATGACGGTCATATTTGTGCTCTTGGTATATGCGCCATTGTTTGAATATTTTATTAATTTTTGAGTTCATTTGGAGAAAGTTATAATTCTGAAGTAATTGTAATTTATTCTCGCGGGCATTGCGGTGTGCTTTATTGTGAATTTTTATTGGGTATATATTTTAATTCGTGAGGTTTTTTTTTCAAAATTTGAACGTTTATTGAAGAAAAATATGTATAATAGTATTATTCAAAGTATTGCCCATCTGAAGCTATGACTTTTTCCCATCTTTCTGGCAATTTGTGGATCCCATCCCAAAAGAACTGCGCCCGCTTTACAGCCAAAAATGAATCAAGCCAATTTTTGATATTCTGCTCTGATGTGAACCGTATTTCAGAGAGGGCATTTTGCATCGACCGAAACAAATGGTAGTCAGAAGGGGCAAGGTCTGGGCTATAATCATGATGGAAAATTATTGCCTCGTGTCTGGTCGCATATTCCAGGCGTTTTTCGGCTACTGCTCTCTTCAAACGGATTAATTGTGTTCGGTAGCATTGTCCATTGATGGTTTCACCCGGTTTTAGCAGCTCATAATACAGCACACACATCTGATCCCACCAAATACAGAGCATTACCTTAGCGCCATGGATATTCGTCTTTGCCGTTGATTTGGCTGGTTGGCCGGGTTTCACATATGATTTTTAGCGCTTGGGGTTGTCGTAATGGATCCATATTTCACCACCAGTATCAATCCGATGCGAAAATGACTTCCTTTTGTGGCATTCCAGCAGCATTTCGGACATGCAAAGCCGCCTTTCGACTTCTCTCGGCTTGAGTTCATGTGGAACCCAATTTCCTTGCTCTTGAATATATCCAGCTGCTTTTAAACGTTTTGAAATGGCTGCTTGAGTGATACCCAAAGATTCTGCGAGCTCTTCTTGTGTTTGGCAACAATCTTCATAGAGTAATGCTTCCAGTTCTTCATTTTCAAACTTTTTTGGCTGCCCAGGACGTTCATCGTCTTCCAAGCCAAAATCACCACTTTTAAATCGTGCAAACCACTTTTGGCACGTTCGCTCAGCTAGCGCATGTTCACCATAAACTTCCACCAAAATACGATGACTTTTGGCAGCAGTTTTCTTCATATTAAAGTAGTGCAGAAGAACTACACGCAAAAACACTTTTTCAGGCACAAAGTTCGACATATTTGAGTGAAAAAAAAAATTAATGTTGTTTACGCTTCAAATGAATAACATATACTGAAATGACGTACAATGACGTTAGATTTCCAACGCATGTTCCAATGGAATAATACAAGTTACGTTAAGTTATAGACCTAATAGTATATGTTCTTTTTGTTCAGTTTGACCTGTAATATCGATAACTTTTGTTTATGTGAAACGAATTTTGTAATTTTTAAAATAAAGAGGGTATATCTTTTGGATCATTCCCATAGTTTCCTCTGTAGTCATTAATCCGTTTATTATTATAGGGATCAGATATCTTTTGAAAATTGAAATAAGGTTTTCTTTAGTGAATTAAGGTTGCACAAAGGTATGCCAACGAAAAGTTGGAAAAGGATATTGAAGTTATTAGCTATCTTTTTCTCAAATTAACAAAATAAGTGGGTTTCGAAAAACGTTAATAGGGATTTTTACGGCGGGTGATAAGTTCGTGCGATGAACTCTCATCGCTATGTTGGGAGGCTGTAAGTGAATTTATTTGCTAATTAAGAGGTGGTCTGGAAAGGGTATCGGCAACAACATTAGCTTTACCTGGCTTATATTTCAACTCGTAGTATTCCTCCATGCTGCTTTCCAGCGTTTAATTTTTGGTGATTCGTTATTATTATTTTTTTAACTCTTGTTAATCCGTACAGGAAGTTTCTAAACTCTTTCAAAGCCCATATTATAGCCACCATTTCTTTTTCATCAGTTTTTTCTCTTCAGTTTTACTGAGCGTTCTGGAAATAAACATTTTTGGCTTTTCTGTGATAGAACTGCTCCCAATGCACAATTCAAAGCATCGGTAGTAAGTTCGAATTCTTTTTTGTAATTGGGGTAGGTAAGAATGATGTCCCCTGATGCTAGAGTTTTTTTATTTTTCTAAAGGATACATTTTTGACTTGAGAAATTTTTGGACAGGCTTCCATCTTACCCTGTTAGAAGGGACGTTAAGGATTTTGCCAGTTTAGCATAATCCTTAATAAAATGGCGGTAGTACCCAGGCAAGCCTAGAAAAGATCGTAGTTGCTTCAGCGTTTTAGGGCAGGGACAATTTAGTACCGCGTTAACCTTTTCTGAATTAGTCTTGATGCCATCAGCAGAGATTATAAACCCCAGAAATTCGACTTCTTTTTTTGAAGAAATCGCATTTATCGAGCTGCACCTTCATGCACCTTCAGCTTTTTTAAAGATTGTTTTGATATCTTTTAGATGTGTCTCTATATAAACGAAGTATATTTTCGCTATATGCTCCCTCAGTTTATTATCGACGGCTCTCTGGAATATGGAGGGGGCGTTTTTTACGCTGAATTCATATTTAGCATTATTTACCGAAAAGGCTGTTTTTTCGATATCCTTTTCTTTAAGTGGAATCTGGTGAAATCCACTCTTGAGATTAATAACATTGAATACGTTGTTTACCCTAGCTGTACGAGCACTTCATTAATTTCCAGAATGGGATACCGGTCAGCAATAGTAATGGCGTTTAACTTACGATAATCGATCACCAATTGAAATTTCTTTTTGCCAGAGGCGTCTAATTTCTTAGGAACAATCCACACCGGTGGATTGTGCGATGATCTCGAAGGTCTTATTATAACATCATGAATAAGTTTTTGGACTTGAGTTTCAACCTCATCTTTGAGGGCCATTGGGTATGGGTAGGATTTTGTGTAAACAGGTGAATCTGATGGAGCTCGAACCTCACCTTTTACAGCGGTCGTGTACGTCAATTTCTCATCGGGCCCATCAAACAATTTTAATTTAATCAATTTTTTTGTTGTATCGTCATGTGTTCAGTTCTTTAGAATACGGTATTTACTGCCAGTGCAGCGAGCTGTTAATATTGTCTCTGATAGTCATGTAGCTATGTCGTGCATATACCATATTACCGCTGATAGTCTATAATCTATACCGAGGATCCCATGAAACGATTTTAGGTGTGGCATGAGGAAGAATTTAATATTGAGGTCATTTAGGCCAAATAGATTGACAAAAATGTGGTGGGTAATTTTTATATTTCTTCCCTTGGAGTTCGCGTAGAATTGTACATAATTAAGAATAGGATTTTTTACTATGGATGGCTTAATACAGTTATTGATAGATCCAGTATCGATAAGGAGCACTTCTTTACCGTCTGCTTTTACTTCAATGTAAGGCAACGAAGAGCTTGCTAGCCTAAAAAATGTGTGTCACTTAGTTTGGAAATTACTTCAGTAACATTTTCTTCAGTTTGTTATTGAGTTAAAGGCTCTGCGTAGTAATTGAAATTTTGATCTTACTGTTGGCTGTCTATATTAAGGGCAGCATAGTACTGTTCTACTTCCTGAGTGTCTTGAACTGTATGGCTATCTTGAATTGGGGCGTTATTTTCGGATGAAGTGTTTAAGTGAAAGTTTCTATGTAATTTACTTGGATAGTTAGGTTGTTGTGGCGATTTATTAGGTGTCTTCAGCGCAGGTGGCCAATTCGTCTGTTGCTGTTGTGGCGGATGTTTCCATTTTCTCTATTCCACGTTGCGGTCTTGGTAGTAGTTCTCTGTTGTTATTTCCTTGTACTTGATTGTGAATCCGGTAATTATTATTAAAGGGTTGCTGTGGATTGTTGTTGAATGGGACTGTAACTGGTCTTTGGTTATTGTTTATACCTAGTTGAGGAAAATGTGAAAAAACGGCATTTGATTGTTTGCTGAATTATTTCGATTTGGTTCTCGTGGAGGAAGTGCTGAAGGATTTGCGTGAGACAATTTTCTGAATGTACCTTGGTGACTTATAGCGTAGTAAGACCTAAAAGTTTATGCACAGGTAGAGAGCCTGGGAGAGATCAACAGGTTCACGAATCCCAAAGAGTCTAGGTAAATCTGTTTTGAGACCCCTTACGAAGGTGTCTAAACCTTTATCCTTATAGGTTTTCGTGATCAGAGAAAAGTGCTTCCAGACCAACATCCATGCAAGCAATCTTATATAAAATAAGCGATAAATGAGAGTACACGGCTTGGTAAAAACTTTGTATTGTATTGTTGCCTTGCACCAGGGAAGTCCCAAATCGCGATTATCTGCGCGATACACTCCCAGTCGAGAGGGGTATTATAGGATTCTAATGCGATGTCCGCATTTCCTATAATTTTATTTCTAATGACATTTAGAATACCGAAATATTTGGGAGTACCTTTTACAGGCTCGTAAATGAATGATTCGAATGATTCTGTCCACGCTCTTTTTCCAAGAGCTTACTTAGGGTGGGACCTTTCCGAGGTCTCCTAGATAAGCTCTTTTTTGGGTATCGATGGTTTGGTCAACTCCGCGAATTCTATCTGAGTTTGGATCTATTATGCCTTGAGTAATTTCCTTTCCTTTAGAACTTGGCTAACTATAGATACTATGAGGTTTTGTAGGTCTGGATAAGCTTGGGATTGATTTAAATTTGATCGATTAGTTTGTGGATTTGGCTGGTTAAGAACCGACCAATTGTTTTGGTTGGTCATACTTTTTACTTTTGTATCTCAGCAGTAATTGAAAGATGTAAAAATAGAAGATAAAATTAATTTCTTATACACTAAATATGTATTTGTTCAAACGGAGAAATTCAAATTTTCTATTAGTAATAGAAATATTAATATTATTCAATTATAGTTTAATAAATTCTAGTTTTTTTTTATTCTTATTCTGTTTTAATTGTTTTCTTTCTTACTTTTTCTTACTTTCCTGTTAAAATCTTAATTCCAAACTTTCTTATGCACTAAATATTTGTTCACACAGAAAATTTTAAATTTTATATTTATCAATTATATTGGAGTGAATTCTATTTGCTTAATCTTTTTCTATTTCATTTTAAATATAAAAAATATTTCTTACGATATTGTTAAGAAGATTATCATGCTAGTATTTGATTTTCTGCCTTGTGGAGTGGCAAGCAGGTCAATTGTGTCCTCTGCACTGGTTTATTATAGAGGTGCCCTTTTATGTTTTTTCCCCAACAATTTTTTGTCACAATTTGTACAACTTGAGGACTAATTCACTATTTTATAATACCACGTGGGGACCTTTTTGGTAATTTTCGTAACACTTGGGGAATACTGTCTTGTAGTACCGCTTGGGGACCCTTTCCTAGTTCCCCTTGTTTAAAATAATTGTCACAATTTTTATTTCTTGCGAAACTGTTACGTTTTTTTTTTCGGCGATGATTACTAGTGCCGAGACTTTTTTTTTTATTATGCGATTAAATTATTTTTCGCGCACTACTTCAGGGTGTACTTTCGAATGATTTTAAGTCCGAACAGTAGTGATCCCTGCTCGGGCGCCAGTTAAATTATTGAGTAGAAGTTTTTATAAAAAAAATCAAACTTTATTACTCGAGGCTCCACTTAGAACTAACTAACAATATTTCTGATAATAAAAATTATACATAGATAGAAGTTTTGATTTGGGAACGAATGCAAATTCTGTTTCTCACTTTGCTGCAATTTTGTGCTGTGGATGCAGTTTTGGGTTTTGTCTGGAAGCTTAGGATTGATTTATTATTTGTTTGCGTGATTCTCTAAAGAATGCGTCTTGTAGTCGTTAACTTATATGCGATGACTGTTTAACATATGGTATATCCATAATGTAGATTTGATACTAAAAGATATGCAAGAATTAGTTATAAAAAACGGAATTTATTTTAAAGAATACAAAACGGAATTTGAAGAATGACTCAAAAAAAAAAAAAAAAAAAAATTAAACGGAGATTACAGTCCTGCTAGAAGCGATTGAAGAAAGGTAAAACGAGCGACTGAAATCTATAATAAAGTCTCAAGAGACATGTGAAAGAAATGTGAGAGAAGTACATAAAATGAGTGTACTCTCTGAATCATTCAAAACGAAGACCGAAGAAATGAGTAACAACATCAAAAAGATGGCAATAGAAAACCAAATGATAATAAAAAGTGTAAACGGAATAAAAAATGACATTTAGAACGGAGTTGAAGAAAAGAGTGCAATGAAGAAAAACGATACTGGTAATGTGAACTATGCCGATCAGTTAAATTAAAAATTAAAACAGGCAATTTACATTAAACTTAAAAGAAAACAAGAAAATGAGAAAACTAAGAAAGACATCAAAGATAAAATAAATCCAGCATCGCTTTCTCTTAAATATTGTGTGATAATGTGTCTGACAGATGAGAGAGCGCAATAACTTTCAATTGTAGGGGAGAAAAGACAGTTCAAAAAACAGAAACGGAAGTAAAACTTAAACTAGGAGGAGAGTATTTAGCATGAAGTGCCCAAAGGTGATGAATGGAACAAACAGGAATTAGAAGAGGCAGTAAAAAAGCAAAACAATATTTCCGGTGCAGTTAAATATGTAAGCAAGTTCAAAATCAAAAACTGAGAGGTAGACGAGCGTGACCACAGACATATATTAGAAAGTAAAAGAATTAATCTCGGATGGGACAAATGTCGTGTACTTGAACATCTCGATGTCTATAGGCGTTATAATTACTGTGGATTTATCACAGTACAAAATTATGCAAAAACAAAGCAAAATGTGCCAAATGTGGCGGTGAGTATAAGACCAGGGGACGCACCTCAACGGTACTGAAATGCGTAAACTACACACGGTATAACGAAAAGTATTCACTGGATCATGATAGCCGAGATATAGATTACTCGGTCTATAAAAAGCTTTTGCAATCTGAAAGAAATATATTTGTCATCTAACAACCAAATGAAATAACAGGTGTTCTCCGAGACATATTACAGGAGAAATAGACGACGTTGAGATTCAATTGGAGGATTACTATACTCCTATTAGATGTAATAGAAAGCCAAAACATATTAAAAAAATTATTGTTCCACATCAATCAGTCTCTTCACCTTTTGGGAATCGGGTAGAAAGGAAAAGGGGAGTTATCCGAAAAAAAGCTTTGTAATTGCTGTCTTTTAAGATTTTAAAAGAGCATTTGAAACGATTGATAGAATTATTTTGCTATCTCAACTTCAAAGTTATGGTATTAAAGCCAAAGAGCACGATTGGTTCACATCGTTTTTAAGAGGGGGATCTCAGCGAACAATGGTACTTTATCAAACAGCATCGAAACGATCCTTGGAGTGCCGCAAGGTTCAATCCTTCATTATATGTATATATAAATGACATTAAACGATGTCGGCCCTATTTGCCGATGATGCCCTATTATTTATAACGGGGAAATATTTGATGAGCCTGAACGCAAGATACAAGAGGACTTATTTAGGTAAAATAAATGGATAATGGTAAACAAATTAAAATTAAATGTTAATAAATCCAAATGTATGGTTCTTAAACATAAAATCAGTATCAATCTTACAATAGAGAATGAACTAATTGAGCAAATAGAACAAATGAAGTATTTAGCAGCTATTATTGACCATAAATAAGCATTGAGCTTACATGGCAAAAATATTATACAAAAAAATTTCAAAGAAAGTAGGATTCTTTGGTAGAATCAGAAGTAAAATTTCTTTAATGTGTGCAATACATACATATATAACAGCATGGTTAAACCGCACTCTGAATACTGTTCATCAATACTATATACCATATTTCATCTAATAGTACAATTGTTAAATTGCAACGTTTACAAAATAGAGCAATTCGTATAATTTTAAAATGTATTTGGTTGACTCCAATAAGAATGATGCTCAATGCTTTAATGTGGTTAAGTGTAAAACAAAAAAATCTATTCAATGTTTTAAATTTTGTTTTAAAAATTAAATTCGATATACATTGTACCTGAATATTTAAAAAAAGTATTTACGATTTGAAAGGGACTCTCAACGCTATTATTTGAGAAGTAGAAATGATTTTAAGTTACCTGCTTATCGAGAAAATGCTGTACAAAATAGTATTGTATATAAAGGTTGCCAGTTTTTTAATTCATTACCACATTATATTAAATAAAAATGTTATTTTCAAACATTTACAGAGCTTAGTTTTCCTTTTTTGATTTAATAACCATTACTATTGTATTGAATTATTTATACATTCATAAGTTTAAGTTTAAATATGTTTTCTTTTAAAACTGTAAACTGAATTTAATGGCTAATGGAATTAATAATGGAATTATTTGCTAAATAACTAAAAATATAAAAACCTACACATTACGGTTTTTAGAATGGCCAAAATCTGGAAAGACCTCCATTTATGAGCTCATCTATGGTTGTAGTACTCTTAATTTTTATGCTTTCAAAAAGCTTTTGAAAATAATACATAATCGATTTTCCCGTTAGGTGTTGCCATGTGATGAATCTTTCCTATGTTTTTTTTTTAATCTCCCATATGGACTTTAAAATACATAGTATCAACATAATATCCCTGCAAAGGAAAATGTTTACGCAATTCGTTCAGGATGGGCTTTTAAGCTTTTAAAGTTAAGAATAAGAAATCCTAACACATCTTGAACCCAACTCCGTCATAGTAAGATAACGCTTTTTATCATTTAAGGGAAAAACAAGGCGAATTTAATTTCTACTAGAAAAGTTCAAAACTTATTTACGGTTTAATCAGTGGAAAGTCGTTTTTGGAACGGCAGAAATCTATAGTTTTATATCTATGTTAGTTTATTAATAGTTTTAAGCTGAGCAATTTGGTTGCCATTATAGCAGTCTTCAAATAAAAGTAGAAAGACTTTCATTTCATCCGATAGCAATTAAATTATAATTAAATATAAAACTAAAGGCAAAATGTTAAAAAGTGGTACAAAATTGATTTCAAATCGTTATCCGCATGCTTTTCTGGAATAGTTTTTTAAAGATTGATCAACTACTAAGTGTCCAACAGAAAACCTTAAAATACTTGACGAAATATATTTAAAAGAAATGAACCCTATTTAAAACGTGGCAACAAAAATTACGATCTTATGTTTTACTGTGCATCATGCTGTATAAGTGAAGGTTGAAATAAATAAAATCTATTTTTAAAAATTATTCTGCAACCTTATTTAAAACTCACAGCACACTGCTAAATTAAAAGTAAAACCAACAGGTGAAAGCAAACTGCCATATCCAAACTTACTTAGTTAATTTCTCATCAAAACTACCTTACCGAAAACTGCAAAAACAGCTGGCATACAAGCATTCCATTCCCACTTCGAAAATCACCAAGCGAATTCGAATCGAGTTTTTTCTTCGCCGGTTGATGCACCCAACCACGGCGACTACGACAAAAGTCTAACGGCGAACTGAATCGCACAGCACAGCACCGAGCACCAAAAAGAAATTCGAAATCGGCACATTTGTCGAGGTTATGATACGGACTGGGCGTATTTTGTGAAACCCTTTGTGTGCATTTCTTGTGTTTATCCTCTCAAAAAATTTGTGTTTTCTCCAAAATCGCCCCAAAAACCGCAAACCCGCAAGAATGCACTAAAATAGTGCAAACCAGGTTCCAATTAGTCGCCATCAGCAAGTGTATTTCCTCACAATCAAAATCCAGCGATAACAGGAGTGAGTACAATCGAAGTGCAAAAAAAAAAAACATCGATAATCATAGTTGTCGTCGCTGCTGCTGTCGTCGTTGTCGTTTTTTCTTTTTTTTTTTGTGTGTCTAATCGGAAATTAAATTGATTTGGTATATTAATTTTTAAATCATATCTTCTAAAAATTTCTTCTGTCAATTAAGTGCGATTTTTTTTGTTTTGTTTTTTTTTAAGTGTTTTATGTCGATTTTCTTTTATTTTTTGAAAAATTTTGCTCTGTGTGCAGTGGTGTGGTGTCTTGTTTTTCTTCTTGTGTATGCCAGTGAATAGAGATAAAAGGGAAGGAAACGAATCTACTCCAGTGTAAAAAAGGAGTTAGCCCAGAAGAAGAGAATCTATTTTTTTTGTGGCAAGTTAGTAGAAAATCAAGAAAGTAAATAAGAAAAATTCGAAAAAAGCCGAAGAAAAAGATAAATCCATTTCAGCGGAATAGCCTCTCCCCCAGGTTGCCTTATTCTAATTTTTGTGCAAACACTGTTTACCATATTTTCGTGTATTCAATGAGGTGAGTTTTTTAAATTTTCTTTCTCTATTTTGCATTTCTGTTCTATTCTGTTTCATTATTATTTTTTCTTTGATTGATTAAGCCGGCAAGAGTGACTGGCACGTTTGGGGTTAGCTCTTGTCTCTTAAACTAATAAGCAGTGTTACCAGTTGTCAGATGTTCCAATTTTATTTCTTGGAAAAATATTAGGTCAAAGATACTAATTTATTTTCTACAAAAAACAGAAAGGTTATGACCTGCAATTGTGCCGTCAACTCTTAACAAGTTTCGTCTCCTTAACGATTGACTTTCAGTAGAACTGTGGCCTTTAGATATAGTTCACAAACTCCTTAAGTAGCACTGATAATACTTACTTACATACTTACTTAGTGCCGCTATCATTTGGGGTGAACCTGAGCCTCAACTAACCATAAAAACATTTCAGTTCCAGCACTCCATGTACTCCATGCACTCCCAGGCGACTAATGCACTGTTTTTTGGCTAGATCGATATCGCCGTATAGCTCGTATAGATTGACATTGAATTTTCTCCTTAAAAGTCCTTCGACGCTAATGGGACCAAATATCTAACGAATAATTTTTCTCTCGAAACGCTTGAGGCTATCTTCATGTGCTTTCGATAGAGTACATGCGTCAGCGCCATAAAGTAAAACTGGGATGATATGACGTTCTCCCCCAATTCGTCGATGTTGTGTGTCCCTTCTTGTTGACTGCATACTGTATATTCGTACCTGATTTTGCTCTCATTTGCCACTAAACTCATTTTGTGCAGGTTCCATTTCAATGCTGGCAAACGCACCTTGATAATAGCTACAAATATAATGGGAAGTAGATACCTCTTGTACTCTCCTGTGGAAGTCAGTTGATGGTGATCATCAAAGTTTTAATCCAACGGACAAAGATGACTCAGATCTGAAGTTTGAGTCCAAACAGCAGTCAAAAAAGTGGGTTTCTTTTGAAAACCGACGCCATGAAAATCCAATGTAGGTCTGTTGGCCAAAATGGTAATGCGGACATTATCTACATAGATTATGCAACGACAATTTTTATGCCAACTTTAGGTCAACAGCGATTTGAATGTAAAACGACAGAATTTGGCAGGAAGCGATCTTCAAGACAGTGCGCGGGTACACACCTGCGTAATCGCCATAGTGAAATGTCATGGATTGGGCTACAAATTGCTCCCTTATATCTCCCATATTTTCCAGAATTAGCCCACAGTTACTATTTTCTGTTACCAAACATGAATAAATGTGTTAGCCGATAGAAATTTGACCCTAAAGATGAAATTATTGCTTAAACAAATTCCTATTTTAAGGACCTTATCACTCTTATTTGAGAAACATAAGACAAAGTGGATTTAATCCAGGAGTACAGAAATACAAGATTGACAAATAAGAAGACGCTCGTAAGTCGTAGCACGACGTTACGGGTGTAAAAGCAAGGGTAATCTCATTTTTACTGTACAAGGACCTATAATTATTTTTTGTTTTGCAACACTTAAGAAAAGGTATTCACTTTGATGGCAAAAATACGCTAAAAGAAAAATAATTGGATCACTCAATTGTGAAAGGAAACTGGAAAACTCTTGACCAAAGTTTCGAACTGATCCAAAATAGAGTAACATGCGGAATCGTTCTTGGACTGAAAGTTTAGCCAACCCTACAGGTGGCGCAGTAGCAATGCAGGTATGTAGGAGAAATATGTAGCATATAATTATATAAATTAGGTATTTCAACGGTTAATAAAAGTAGAAGGAAAAGAATGGTAAGGCAAATCTTCTGATATTTTCGCTATATGAAAAAAAAAACGGTATTTGGTATCCAAGATCTGTGACCACTCTTTGTTCTACCTTCCTCATCATCAATTAGTATGCACATAATTGTGCAATAAAGAAAGAAATCTGTTTCCTTTTTGGTCACTGTACACAGCTCGTATGCGCTGTTCTATAATATGTTCTAATGTGCTGGACGCACGGTTTAGATAGCTCGTGTGAAATTAGCCCAAGATATCTAAGTTGTATTTGGGAATGTAAGTGTTTTGATGCGATGTGGAATGTGGATGTAGAATGATGATTACTTTATAAGATGGTTATGTCATATCATATCGGTCTGTTGTTTGCATGCTTAGAAGAGAGGGTTCAAGTTTTTCGTTATCGTAGTCTAACTTCGCATTAATGTTCAACACCAACATGAACGTGGTTAACTCTAAAGTTAACTTTCTACCTATCTTTGTATAAAAAATAGCAGTAGCTAAACTTACGATTCTCGCGGATTTCGGCGGTCTTTTCTGCAGTAGATAAATACAAGTTTACAAGGTCATAAATTTTTCCTGTGTCTTACGTCTCCAGGAATTATTTCCACATATGAAACCTAAGGGTATTTTTAAAATGTTACCCTGCTTAGCAGTACACGAAATCCAGCGCCATAGAACGCTATGTGGTACCTTGTACTTATACTAAGACTGAAAATGCAGCAAATGTGCGGTAAACAATTGAAATTTGTGATAAAAGTATTAAGCTCAGTCCCTTCTTTTTTTTCTTCTATTTTTTATTTGTTTTAATTCTTTATTTAGCTTCAGCTACTCGTATTTATTACAATATCTTAGCTTTAAAACTAAATAAAAGAAAAAAACTAAATGAATAATTTCATACAACTAGTCTTTACATATATTCTGGCTTCAAGTCAACTCGTGGAGTATTAAATAACTTGAAACCTTTATGAAACATTATATTTTGAAATCTGCTTGTTGTAAAAAGTGATAGTCTAAAAACTTCTATATTTCTTAAATTATATGTATGGTTGGGCTTCCTATACATAAACAATTTCATTGAACAAATAGTTAGATAACATACCATATTATTTTTCTATTTTGAGTATAAAAATAAGTACATTCATAATTGTTCTTTGATTAATAGTCATTTGATGAAAAAAGTGTTGTTAAAAAATATTCCAAATGCGGTTTAATCATTACATTAAATATTTTTATTGCAAAACACAATGATACCCTACGCCTTATTCTTTGAAAAAGGCAAATTGTATTCCATATATAGTTAATATGGCTCTCAAAATTTATTTTTTAATCAATGATTACTCTATGGTACTTTATTTCATTTAACTATTTCAATATTATCTTCGTTAGTTGCAATGTTTTCAGTAGCATTTCCATTAATTATCTTTGTTTTTGTTTTACCTATACCAATTTATTCATTTTGAAAAAGAATTCTATGGTTTTTAAATAAGCGTTAAATCGATTGATGCACTTCTCTACAGAACTTCCAATAAAATATACAAGAGTATATCCGCAAACGATCTAGCTTTCGAATACTGTAGGCCGATCTACAAATCGTTGATATATAGGGTAATTTTTCGTGAGGTTTGATTTATAATGTAAAATAAAACACATTAATTTGAAAGTGAAATTAAAATTTTTATTATCGGTTAAAAGAACAATTCATGGCATTACCTTTTTAAAAATGATATTATGTAAAAATTTCACGTTAAAACACCGGATTTTCATTGAGATTTTCCAGAGCCTACTCACTGAAAATATGACGCAATATAAGTCGCCTGGCTTCAATTCTTACACAGGTTGAATTTTGTACGCTTTTAGGCCCTGATCTTCACGTAAAATACGCCAAGTTGTCGAATACGCCAAGCCAAACTGCTAAGAACGACGACGAATCGATTCGTCACGGTCTTCGCGTACACTCTCAGCTACAGCTGCTATAGTCTTTTTACTACATGCTGGATGTGGTCTAAATTTCAAGTATCATCCACCAATGTAAATTGGGACTCAAATTTGCGAATGGTATTAACAATAGTGGTTTCAGTAGGTTGATTATGCGCACCGTAAGTTGCTCGAATCGCACGAAAAACATTTCTCACAGAACGCCGATTTTCGTAATACAGCTGAACAATTTCGAGATACTGTTGTGGTGAGACTCTTTCCATAATGTTTTGCCAAACGATACTATACAAAAATAACAAAGAAGATTGATAGGAGTCACGCGTGATCTGTCAAAAAAAGTCTATTGAAAATCAAACCTCACGATGAATCACCCCTTAAATTATCATTGCACCTGGTATACACCCAGACTTACCGCCATAGTTTCAGGAAATTCATTTTTTAGTACAGTTTAAATAAACTGTTTCCGCTTCATTGCGATTTAAAATAATAATGTCACGGTAACAATAGTTGATTACCTTTAATACATGGGCTGAAAAATCCGTCTTTTCTAAAATCTAAGAGACTTGGCCGCCAGCGACTATTTCCTGTTCTCAGACCTCAAAAGAATGCTCGCCGGAAAGAGATTTAAGACCGATGAAGAAGTAATCGCCGAAACAGAGGCCTATTTTGAGGCTAAAGCAAAAACGTACTACAAAATTGGTATCGAAAGATTGAAAAATCGTGTCAATCAGTGTATCGCCCTCAAAGGCAACTATATTGATAAAAAAAGTAGAATTTTGCAAAAATTTTGTGCTTTACTATAAAACGGCACTTACTTTTCAGCCCATGTGTTATACATTTTCATTGTGATAAAGTCTCCTACAAGGTTTGTTTTGAAATTTGGACCTAAAAAGCACAATCTATTCGTTTTTTTAAAAATGTCTCAAGTCTTATATTCCATTTACAAAAACACAGTATATCATGGACATGGTTGTATTTTAAATGTACATTACATAACGGTCGACGATAAATAAGATAACTTAAAACGGCTAAAGCCTTTGGACGGCATTGTGTCCTTATAATATATATGATGTGTATTCCCTGTAAAATAAGGGAAAGTTGGCAAACACTCTTTCAAAATCCCCTGAAGAGGGAAATCAGAAAACTGCAGGTGGGTAGATCGTCATTTATTTCTTAATTTTTTTTTTTTTTGAAATATGTATGTTACATACAGTGTTAGCCAAAACTATAGCACGAAAAATTCTCTTTTAGGAAAAAAGTAAACATTACTCTTTGATTTACATATCTTCAAAATGTGTACAAAAGTAGGACAATAGTGGCTTAAAATCATATCGTCCCATAAAAAAGCCATTTTTTCTCTAAAAAATCGACGCGCGAGAATTGAGTTTGCAAAGGCACACCTTAACTGGACCGTAGTAAAATGGAAAACTGTACTTTTTTCTGACGGATCCAAATTCAGTTTATAGGGATCTGATACGGAGGCTAAAAGGCGAAGGCCTAAATCCACTATTCACCAAGGGTAAAGTGAATTATTTTGTGGAGATGTTTTTCCGGTCATAGGGTCGGGCCAGTTCATAGGGTTAGTGGTATAATGGATCATTTCTTGTACTGAGAATCTATGGGGAATTGTAGATCAAAGGATTGATCGCACGAAATGCAATAATTTGTACTCACTGCTACGACAAGCATAAATTGCCTGGAATAACATCCCAATGCATACTATTGACAATCTTACTGCCTCAATGCCTCGTCGATGTGCTGCGGTAGTCAAAAATAATGGGTATACCACTAAGTATTAGTTTCAAAAACTTTTTTTTGTGTTATTTGTTTATAAATTCGAAAATGTGCTTTAGTTTTGTTCATTTATTTTTCAATGGATTTTTAATTATTTTATTTTATTAAAAATTAGATAAGATTTAACGTATAATGAATAATTGTAAATTAAAGAGTAATATTTTGTGAAAATGAAAATATAAAAGTTTTAAACTTTTTTTTAATATTCTTTACTTTTTTCCTATATGACTATTTTTCATGTTATAGTTTTGGCCAACACTGTATGTATACGTACATACAATGCAATTAAACAAGCAGCCATTGACGACTTGGAAGCTAATATTTTGACTGCTTTTCGTGATCAAAAAAGAAGACTGAGAGGATAACTCTTGTAAAACGTAGTCATGGTAGTCACATGACCAAAATTGTATTCAAACATTGATTCCGATTCAGTCAAATAAAAGAAAATGATCATCAAATTAAATTGTGTGTCTTTTGTTTCAATTAAATGGTCAGCACGAAATGAAATTTCCAAATATGATATACGTTTAGAAATATTTTACAGGATAATAATATCTTGAGATCCACGTCAAAGATTTTGATGTTGAATGATGCTTTTTCTGTAGCAGCCACTCTTTGAAAAATAACACACACGAGTATCAAATCCTAAAAAGTGTCTACAGACCCTAATCTGAATATGAGAGTATCTCTTCAGTTCATTTGTACATGGTATATTTCTTTTTTATTTCTTAATGTAATTTGTAGCGCATAAAGTCCAGCAAAGATTTTCATAAATTTCTTTAATTTAGATTTGCTATCGGGGTAGGACGACATGATTCCGCTAAAAGGTTTATGTCATACAAAAAAGTGTATCCACCTTTTTTTGTTATCACAGCTCACGTGACCAGACCTTTGATCAGTCTTGCTGGGAAGTTGTTATTAAAATTGTTATTTATGATTTATCTCACTTTCTGGCATTTACTTTTCGGGGAAATAGGTCGTTGCAGTTTGGTGATTCGTGCATTAGGAAAGAATTATAAAGAATAAAACGAGTAGCTTATGGTATTGTATATTTCAGAAGTTATTTTTTTAAGGCATCGAAGGCCTCCTCAGTGATTGCTCGCAGTGGCCATAGAGTGGCCACTCTCTGCGGGGCCATTATACAGATACCCAGCGTTTCCAAGGAAGTGATAGGCTGTTGATATTATACAATAATTATAAGTTAATAAATAAGATGTTGATGATACAAACAGCAACTTTTTAAAATGTTATAATTTTTTTATTTTTCAATAAATTTTATTGTGTCAAAGCAAAAAATGTTGGGAAATACATACATCAATTTTCAAATTGTATCAGTAGTTTTCAATATGACCACCTTTGGCGCGAATAATGGCCTTGAGACGGCCGAAGAAAGCATGGCAAGCTGTACGCAAGTGGCTCTGCGACCAAAATGATTGTTTGCCCAAGGCATTAATACTGCCTCTAAGACAGTTTCATTATATACGATCGCATTAATTTTGACGCCACTGTCCAAAATAGCGAGCGGAGAGCGACCATCGGCGGTTATGGCGGCCCAAACCATCACCATCGGTGTAAATTTTCGAAGGACCTCTCTGGCAAGTAAACTCGGTCATTTTGTTTGTTGACATATTGCTCGATAACAAATGGCAACTCATCAGAAAAAACCAAATTCGGCAATTCACCACTTTCGTGCAAGCGTAGCAACTACTTCGCTCTTTCGACTCTAGCTTTTTTCTGTTGCGGTATAAGATCGTGTGCTTTTTAGAACCTCAATGGCTTGAGCCCAAGCTTATTTTTCAGCATGTGTTGCATTCGTTCCAACGATGTGTTGAGCTACCAGCCATTTTTCTTCCACTTCGACGCGGATTTTGCTCCATTCGAGTCTTCACTTTCCGAATCATTTCTGCCGATGTTTATTTTTTTTATGACCACCTCCATGACGTTTTGCAATGCTGCCAGAATCACGGTAACGAGCTATGGTTCGAGACACAAATGATTTATTCACGTTGAGGTGCTGGAGGGCTCTAACGATAGCTACTTGTGGTTTTCCAGCCAAATATAAAGAAATCACACTATCACGTTTGAATTCCATCGCGGATAAAATTTTTTTTAACACAACTGAGACGCAAATCGTTTAAAAGGCTTGTAAATAATAAAATTATCTGTCATATGTCAAAATTTGAGCTCACTGTCATGAACAATTTGGAAATTATAGCAGTCTGAAGTTGGTTGCAGTTTGAGTCAGGCAGGGTGTAGAATGTGTTTCTTTTCTATTATACTAACTCATGGAATCTACTTTAGCTGTTGGAATACTGAAGTGCATTCTATCAAAACATCGCACCACAAATGCAATGTATTAAGTGGATCTTTTAAGCTTTGATATGGTTGTTATAGTTCGCATAAATATTCTGTGAAGTGCACCTTTTCCAGCTCCAAATCGATCGGAAATTTTTCGGATATTACAATGGTTAACAAGTTTCCATAGCTCAATCGAAAGGCAATTCTACAAAGAGTTGCCGTGTCTTGGCGCTAGACAATAATAGCAATTAAGGGTAAACATTTTAAAATGAACAAATTCTGAAGACTTACTGTTACCCGAAAATGATTAAAAAAAACACATCGTCGGGATATGAATCTATCACTTTTAAAAAGTTTTTACATTTCTGCACCTTTCTTTTTTTATAACCCAGGGAAGAAAGTATTAGTACTTTTCGAATAAATAATTTTCTTATGTTGTTAAAAATTTGTCTATATAAATTTCCAGTACTTGATCGAATCCTAGAAACATTTTATATATTCGGTTTTCGATATGTCCATCAGTGCTTCTTGCGATTTTTCTATTACTTCCTCTCGGCTGTTGAAACGCGTTCCCCATAATGGTTTTTTAACTCGATTAAAGAGAAAGAGTTACATGGAGCCAAATCAGGTAAATTCTGTGTCTGTTAGATGGTATTTGTTGCATTTTTCGTAAAAAAATAACGAATGGTGCAAAATCCAGTTTTCTGCCCACAATTCTGGTCTCTTTCGGCAAATTGCTTTACGCAAACGTCTCATAACGCCCAAATAGTACTCTTTGTTTAGTATCTGGCATTCTGGCAAAAATTCATGATGCATTACACCTTTGTAATCCATGAAAGCCATGAGCATTGCTTTCTTTTTTGAATGAAAACGACGTGGTTTTTTTGGTCTCAGCTTACTTGGTGAACGCTATTATCTTGCCTGATGTCTGGATTGCGTGATTATTAACCAAAATGTCTTGGACGGATCCATAGGGAATGTTCAAGTCCTCCGCTATCTCTCTTATGGTTAATTTGCGGTTATTGACCAACTTTTTTTTTACTTCATTATTGTTTTCGTCGGTTTTCGATGTCGATGGTATGCCACTGCATTCATCGTCTTCCATTGACTCACAACCACTTTTGAACCGTTCGTGCCACTGGTAAACGACCGTTTTCGGTGCCGAAACACTTTCCCAACATTTCCAACATTCGCGCACCATTAATTCGTTTTTTATGCAAAATTTAATAGAAGTTCGTTGTTGCAAATTTAAATCCATTTCTAAAATCGTACAAAAACACCAACACACACAGCTATACATAGATGTACTCTTGACTACGTAACTTTTGCAAATGTCAAGCTATGACGTTAAGATTTAGAGGGAATGTCAACAGCAGATGTACCAATTTAACAAAAAAAAAAAAAAAAAAACAGAACTCAAATCGGAATTTGATTTATTTATTATTATTATTTATTATTATTATTATTATTATTATTATTATTATTATTATTATTATTATTTTTTTTTTTTTTTTTTGGTATAAACCGAAATTGTTGAGCAAAGTGTTTAAAATAATTGTTTTTGTAATGTCTTGGGTGATATTTATTGTACGATTTTATTAAATTAAAACAACTGCTGAGAATGTGTGAAAATAGCGTTCAAAGAGTGCAAAATTTTTAAAGCATTACTATGCATTGCACAAAAAAAGCATAATTTAATGCGCAAGTTTTTGACATTTTGGAATTCATCTGCTTATTTGTTCTAACTATATGATAAAAAGACATCAAACCACGTTTTTTTAGTTCATCGAAATTTTCATTCTATCCAAAATGCGGAATTAAATACTCATTCTCTTCTTATTTTCTTAAAAAAAAAAAAAAAAAAAAATGTTTTTCTTTCAGTTCCTCTCGAAGTATTTTCCAAGACATTTTTTTTTCAGTTCGTGCATTACTGTTTCAGATTATGCATGGAACGAAGAAGTACGTCTTCGAAGTAACATTAACATCTTCGATTAATCACTTCCTGTTTAAATTTTCAGATCTATCCCTTTAAATAAAATTACGAGAACCAGTGGTGTTGGTAGGGACTAAGCCCCCATTAATAACCCTAGACAATCAATATATTTTTTTTGCCTGACGCACCTAGTGTGTTGATCTTGAAAAAGTTATCTGAGCAATATGGGTATCCCCTTTCAGTTCAAATACAGCATAATCTTACCTAACTTATCACTGTCACCGTATTGTACCAATTCAGTAAAAATATTATACTCGTATTTATTTATATTGGATTTATAGATTTTCGAATTTATTGTACTTTTGCCTGCATCGTTCGGCCCAAGAATCTGCTATAACCTAATTGATTAAAAGACATTTCAGTGTTTTTCTGCTTAAGTCTCTATGAAGCTCCATATACTTCAATTTAGTTTTTTTGCGGGTAGAAAGTCTGCGAGTTAGTTTGAAAAATAATAACCTATATTCCGATATATGTTATTACGATAAGGTGGAAGAAACAATATTCAAGTAATCCTGTTTTAGCTTTATAGAAGCTACGTGTTAAAAAAATGAGTTCCATATATTTTCTCTGTGGCACATACTCGTAAACAAATAAAATAGTCTGCCGACAGTGAGAACAGATGTATTCCATAATTAAATATGCGATTCTGACCAAACACCACAAAAAAAGGAAACTCCAAATGAACCTTTTTACGTCTTGTCACATACAGTCTTCGTATTATTTAAACCCACAAAACTGGTAACGGAACAATTTCGACCATCCATTCATCACCTTTTTTTCTCTATTTTTGCAACACCCAACAAATTCGCTCGTTCAAAAAAAAAAAAAATAAAATAAAAAATTGAAACTGCTTTTAACTTCGTTTTCATATTTTTGTTTCATTGAACTCTACTGTGACGCTGGAACATTTATCGATTTAACTTTCGCCTAAGCATAAGCGCTTATTAATGATTCGTTGCTTTTTTGGCAGAGCATTTGGTTTACCCCCTGCCACGTGGAGAATAGAAAGTCTATTGGCGTTCCCAGGTGTGCATAGATGCAATGATGCGAGCAGAACTCGACGTTAGGTGTAGTAGGTACACTGACCTTTTCGATTACCGAGAGAAAAGGGAGTGTTATCAAAATTTTGAATTTCAGCCCACACCGCACAGATTACTATATATAAAATTCTTCAAACGAAAAAAAAAAGAAAACAAAACCACTCCAGCAATTCAAATTCAGAAATGATGTTACTGAAAGCTGCATGGATACGAGCTGTTTCACTTTTGTTTCGCTTATTTTGCTGAGTGTTGACGCCACCATAATTTCAATGACTCCAGCAATATCTACTTTGCTCGATGAATCATCATTGTTGCTGGGGCTGGCTGCCTGACTAGCTGGCTGTTTTCGTCATCGTCGTATATCGTGTTTTGCGCTTTGTAGTAGCATCGCGGTGGAATTTTGTCGTCCGGTTTATGAATCTAGTTACACAAGTCACAAGAGAGATATCTAGGAAAAGAGAGAGCGTGTTTTGTATTACTGAGATAGATTACCTAACATGTTCGTTAAATTTTAAATTTTCTGGTTACATTTAGTTTAGGTTATACCTAGTTATTTTCGAAATAGCATACAGTAACAGTTGTGTATATGTTACGAAAAATGAACTGTTTCAATTACTCATCGATTTCGTATTAGTTTTTTTTTTTTCTTTTTTCGATCTATATTATTGTTGAAAAAATAAATAAATAAATAAATGTTTATCGCACTCGAAATTTCTAGAGATTAGCTGAAAGCTTCTAAAAACTGATAAGCAGTTTGTCTCATCTAGAAGGTTCTATTAGTGTTGTGTTTTCTAGAGTAAACTTACAAAAATAAACAAATATGATGTACGAGTATGATCGGTTGGTTTAACGTTATTAGAGTTAAAAAATATGTACAATACATATATATGCATATACATAAATAGGGTGATTCATCGTGAGGTTTGATTTATAATATAAAATAAAACACATAAATTTGAAAGTGAAAGTAAAATTTTTATTATCGGTTAAAAGAACAATTCCTGGCATTTACTTTTTAAAAATGATATCATGTAAATGTCGGCCACGACTACGTCTGAGTTGGTCAATTCGGAAGTTCCAATTTTGGGCGACTCGTTTGAGCATAGCGACTGGTATCTCGCGGATAACACGAGTAATGTTGGCTTTCAAAGCGTCAATCGTAGCTGGCTTATTCCTGAAGACCTGAAACTTTACATATCCCCAGAGAAAATATTCCAAAGGTATGATATCGCACGATCTAGGCGGCCAATTTGAAGTAGAAAAACATGAACAAGTCCATTCTTTCACGCGCTGTAGGGCTCGTAGCGCCGTCTTGTTGAAACCAGAGCTGACCGAGACCATGTGCTTGAATTTTAGGAAGAACATAGTCTGTTAACATGGCGCGATAACGGTTACTATTGACGGTAACATTCTGATTTTTGAAAAAAATATGGACCAATGATTCCACTAGCCCATAAACCACGCCATAGCGTTGTTTTTAATGGATGTAATGATAGATCTTGGTACTCTTTAATTCTGGCTTCAATTCTTGCACAAGTTGAATTTTGTACGCTTTTAGGACGAGATCCTAACGTAAAATATGCCAAGCCAAGCTGCTGAGAACGACGACGAATCGATTCGTCACGGTCTTCGCGTTGCTATAGTCTTCTGTTTGGATGTGGTCTAACCGGTCGAGTATAATCCACTAATGTAAACTGGGACTCGAATTTGCGAATGGTATTCTTAATAGTGGTTTCAGTAGGTCGATTATGCGCACCGTAATTTCCTCTAATCGCACGAAAAACATTTCTTACAGAACGCTGATTTTCGTAATACAGCTGAACAATTTGGAGACGCTGTTGTGGTGTAAGTCTTTCCATAATGACTTGCCAAACGATACTGAACAAAAATGGCAAAGAATATTGAAAATCAAGCCTCAGGATAATTCACTCTATATATGCATATATACAGGGTGAGTTATAATTCGACTTATTCCTTGAAAGAGAGCTTAGAGCTTATTTACATCTTAATGCAATGCACTTTTTTAACAATTTCTACCTTATGGCCGGAAGACGTGTTTTTGTGAAAAAAACCTTAAAACTCGAATAACTCAAAAACAACTGAATTTCGACACCTGGTTGTCATAGCTAAAAACATTGTAAATAAACTCTAGAATAGCCCCTTTCAAGACTAAATTTAAATATTTTTTTTTTTTTTTTTTTTTTTTTTAAACATGTTTTGGATGAAATACATTTGATAGCATATGTTTTGAAATATGACCGGTATTTTAGCAATTTCATGTCGAATGTTTACATCTAAGTCGACTTAAGTTTCTGAATTTTTAGCATAGAACAGAGAATTAATGTATTTCCAAAGAAAATAGTTTAAAATTTTAAACCATTTAAATTTATTAAAGTAAAAGAAAGAAATTGGTTAGCATGGTGCAATAACGGACTCCATCCACTATAACCGACACGCTGGAATCGTTTTGTAAGGAGTACGGCCCAATGAAAACCACTACAAACACTTAGAGAGATTTGAGAATAGTGTGGAATCGATTGACTTTCTTTAGCTAAAAGTATTGGCATTGACTCGAACCTCAACATTGCGCCAATGGCCTACAATTGCCACCCTTTCCACTTGAGTTCGCCAGCAAAGGCAAGCTTTCCTTTACCACATGGTCTCTCTGGAATAGTTTTGAAGTCTTTACAGTTTCAGAGCGCTGGTGTTAATTCGCTCAAAATGCCATGAGCTGCATATGATGTATGTTTAAAAGTAAGGTGACTTTATATTTTTATAAATAAATATTTATTTGTTAATGTTGTCCCCTTCAAAATATTCTCCCTCAAATATAATACACTTGTGCCAACGGTTTTTCCAATCCTCGAAGCATTTCTCATAAGCACTTTTTGGTCTAGCCTTGAGCTCTTCCAACGATGTCGTTTTCTTCTCAATCGTTGCAAATCTCCGTTCTTTCATAGGTTTTGGGAACAGGAAAAAGTCGTATGGAGTCAAATCCTGTGAATATGGTGGCTGAGGCAGATTGTCGTGTTGCTTTTGACCAAAAAATCTCTCACAAGCAACGATGTACATTATCGTAATGCAAAAGCCATGAATTGTTTTTCCGGAATTCCGGACATTTTTTTCGTAGTGCTTCTCGCAAACGGCGCATAACTTCAAGGTAAATCTCCTAATTGGCCGAACGACCTTGAGGTTAAAACTCCTGATGCACTACGCCACGGTAATAAAAAAAAAGTGCTCAAAACTTTGTCATTTGATTGAATCTGGCGTGCTTTTTTCGGTCTTGGTTTTCCTGGGTGCTTCCAATTGGGGCGATTAAACTTTGGTTTCGACGTCATAACCATAGCCATGATTCCTCACCAGTTATGACCGTTTTCAGCAAGTCAGGACCATCATTGACGTCATTCAAGAGTGCCTGGGTGATGCTTATGCGACAGTTCTTCTGACCAAAATTAAGAAGTTTCGAAAAAAATTTCGCTGACACACGTCTCATGCCCAAAACATCTGAAAAAATTGCATGACACAAGCTGACCGATATGTCAACACCCTCAGCAACTTTTCTTATGGTAATTCGACGATTTTCCAAAACAATTTTCTTCACAGCCTGGACGCTATCATCTTTTGTTGATGTGTTGGGGCGTTCAGAGCGGAGCGGTGTTCCTCATTGGAATTTGCTCGGCCATCTTGGAATAGCTTGTACCAATTGTAAACATTATTTTTTTACTTACAGCGGACAGCGGACACCGTATGCCACTGTCAACATTTCAAGTGTTTTAGAGCACTTGATTCCATTTTTTACACAAAATTTGATGCAAATTCTTTGTTTTTTAAAAACTGAAAATCGGCGAGCACACCAAAACACGTCTAATCTTTCTATCTGTCAAAAACAAACTAAGTATGCCATATCGGTAATCGGTAATCGGTAATCGAATGTACGTTGCCCAAAAAATTCAAAAGCCACCTTGCTTTTAACCTTGTCCATGTGGTCTGCTAATGGTTTGAACATTCCATATACATACGTATACGCAAAGCTCATTGCCCGTTATTTGTAATCAATAATAACATTAATATTCAATGTTTGCTTCGAAATTTATAGTATTTTTCACAGTATTGGTTAACAATATCCTTCAAAGATTAGTTTAGTTTTAGTTGTTTTATTAGTTTTAAAGAAAACTTATAGTGCCATCAGACTTATCATACTGCAAAGTGAAAGGGATAATGTAGCAAAACTCATTTCTTTTTGGATTGAAAACAGTTTCTATTTCATTTCCTGCCAAAATTTATAACAGGGATCACTTAGCTAAATATTTACTAGAGCGCTGGATGTTCTGCGAAAACTTTAACCATCGACGTTCTAGCATTGGACATAAAGGGCAACACAAGCCTTAACGGCAAAAAGCGAAATTTTTTATACACGAGTATGTTCAAGGTTATTAGAAACATGTGTATAGTAAGCTTGCTAAATAAGTTAGAAGCAAATTTCCAATTATCACAGATGATATTAAGGTCCCGATTAATAGATTCCGTAAAACCGTTTCTCCGTCGTTTCGTTGACGGTGGTGACGTATATATTACCGGAAGAAAAGTCAGTTTTTCTACATTTTCCTTAATGCTTTCACTAATGAAAGTTTTTACTCTCAATTTGTGAATGCCTAAACTTCAATATATGAATGTCTGAACTGCCAACTGACTCAACGGATAAAAAGTAGAAGGTTAACCTACTTTATCCGTCGTATCCGTCATAGTCGTTTCTTATGAACCTTCTTCCATAAGAAAGCGTATATTCTATCAAGCTGTCAGTTGAATAGGTCAATTCTTTTCGAACAAATTCGCTTTGAATGGTGGTTGAAATTTTAAGCGCAAAAAGTTAACTTACATCAAATTTGGGCAATGTATCAACTAAGTAGTTGCCGATTTTTTTAAATCATAAATTAAACCATCGTTCTGGCAACTTCATAGTTCCACGTTCGTATAACTTCTGATCTTTATCGGCAAAAAACTGAGCAAAGTGCGATTTTACAGCGTCACCATCATTGAAAGTCTTACCATGCAAAGAGTTTTGCAAAGATCGAAATAAATAGTAATCTGATAGAGCAAGGTTAGGGCTATATGGTAGATGTATCATCAATTCCCTACCAAGCTCCCAAAATTTTTGGCGAGCTTTGTCCAGCGTTGTCCTGCTGAAAAATTACACCTTTTTTATGGACCAATTATGGCCATTTGTCGTTGATCGCTGTATTTAATCTGTCCAGTTGTTGACACTACACTTCGGAATTGATCGTTTCCTTGGAATAAGTTCAAAATACACCTCACCTTTCCAATTCCACCAAAATGAAAGCAAAATCTTCTTTTGGTGGATATCAGCTTTTGAAGTGATTGACGCTACTGGCGAGATGATTCGTTTCAAAAAAGGGTCGGATTCATTATTATCATTATCATTATCAAGGGAACGATACAAATTAATTTGTAGGGGTACTATGCCCATGTGAAGCGTTTTGTCAACAGCACGCGGAGTACTGAGTTCCCATGTGATCACCCACCTACGTACTTACCGCGCCCAACACTGCTTGATTTCGGTGATCTAGTGGGAACTGATAGGGTCGGATTCATTGCGTCTAAGATGTATTGTGAATCGCAAGCGTTGCTGCGATTCGTTAAATAAATTTCTCTTAAATCATGTGGAACCCAAATATCAAGATTTTTGAAGAGTTTTCTATGTTTTTAATGTTTCTCAATCGCTGTTACATGAAGATTCGACTCGATTCTGGCTTTAATTTGATCACCATTAGGCTCATCTTTTCGACTTGATCGTTTTTCACCTTTAAGTGAAGAATCTCTGGAACGAAATTTGTCAAACCAAATCTGGCACTCTCTTTCTGTTAAGGCTCCTTCTTTATTCACATCACGTAACATTTTAGCAGCTTACAAAAATACGTGCAATTTGCTTCTAAAGCAAAGTAAGACTGACAGCTAACAAATGTCAAAAGGAAAAAAATATGTCATTGACAGAAGACATTAAAAAATATGGCCAAGGACATTTATGTGTGAAATCGGCAATGCTCAAAAGTGGTAAGGTACGCTCACTTCTGTACAATGATCAATATCAACATGCGCATTGGACTTAATCTAGATATCTTAATCTAGATATGCTAAAAAAGAACCAAATAAATAAAAACAAAAGTGTATGAAATTCTGTTGATAAGTATGTTTTGAGAAAAAAAGAGTCAGAGGTGGATTATATTAAGTTATGTTAATTGTGATTTGCCCTTGCCTGATATTCATTGCACAAACTATAAAAATAAGCCCTTAATGGATGCACACTTATTGTAACATACATTCATTAAATATAATTTCTTTGAATATGCTTCTGTTAACACAGCAATATGTTATCTTATTTAATAAGAAGTTCTTTTATCTTCTAAATTGTTTCCTAAATTCTCTATTTTCAAACGAGACATTCTGTCAAAAATTCTGGTTGTACTGTTTTCGAAATTCAAAAACTTCTTTTCCATTTTATAGTATATTTGTTTGTGAGAAAAAAATAAATCCTGTTTATCTTATAGTAATTGAGAAACTTATATTTGCCTGGAGTAAGTGAATGTTCTTATGAGGCACTTGCGCTTAGAAATAGGTGATGTAGGATTCGTTCAATTACACTATATTGTGTTTTATACTTCATACTTCAATGTGTTTCATTATATGTTAGTTTCATTTGAAGTCATTACCGATTATAACACCTATAACGTTGCTACGTTCTACGTGAAGCATAAAATGGTACAATGGCTTGTTCATGACTTTAGTTTTTTTTTTTTTCAACGTTGTTTTCACGTTGATTATAAGGCCATTATTATACATACTGTGCATTTTTTGAGAGCTACTTAAATATTGTTTATATTATACTCATATAAATGTTGACTACGATGATCGGGTAATAAGTCTCTGAAAATTTAAATAAGGAACCTTATCGGCAAAAACATTTTATTTTTCAAGATAATCTCCTTTAAATTTGATACACTTTGTCTAAATTTGATTACTTCAAATAATACGAATTCCCGAGAATTTGCTGGATGAGGTAGAAATTCATAACCTAATTCATGTAATTTTGCCATTGTGACTGCGGTGGCGGTGCTGTGGTGTTTTTGGTACCTTGGCCTTCTTCCCCTTCGATTCACCAGGAGGAGTGCAGTGTCTCGACTGTTGCCTGCTCTCTGGTGTGTTGTGATGGATTCATGTTTCGTCCACTTTTACGAAAAAGAAATTCCTTATTGTGATTGAACATCGTTAAACAGTTGTTAAACAATTGCGTTCGTTATCAATTGTGGGCAACGCGGCACCCATCTGTCGGATAGTTTTTTTAGTATCTACAAATTTTTGCAAAACTAAAATCATTGATTGCAATATTATGCTGTGGATTTTATCAACGATTCCTGTCACAAAACTGTTCTACAGATCTGTCTTAAAATGTGAATGGGTACTTTTGAAAGCACAATGTGGGATTTGAGATAGCAACGCCATTCGTTTTCATTTTTAGGAACTTATTGACCCACTATTATTGAGCAGGTATCATTATCGCAATACTTCTTAGATTGACAGATTTCTCAGTTACACTATCCTTTATTTTGACTTTGAATCCTCGGTTTCTTATGTAAGTTTCAAACCATAATAACATTGCTGTTCGTATGCCTACTTTTTTTTCGAAATTTGTGAAGCGTACAATTGTTTGTTGGTTTTTCTCTTGGCTGGAGTTTCTTTTATTTGAAAAATCTTCGAGTATCTGATTTGTACTTTTGTTAGGCCTAAGACTAAATTGGTTGCTTGCTAATATAGGGTGATTCATCGTGAAGTTTGAAGTTTGATCACGCGTGATCTGTTTGTCATTTTTGTTCAATATCGTTTGGCAAATCATCACACCACAAGAGCGTCTTCAAATTGTTCAGCTGTATTACGAAAATCAGCGTTCTGTGTTAGACCGGTTAGACCACATCCAGCACGTAGTGAAGAGACTATAGCAGCTGTAGCTGAGAGTGTACGAGAAGACTTCAGGACGTTGTGAGGCGTATTATAATGCTTATAAATGATTTGGAGAAAATCAATCAAAATCAAATACAAAAGTATGAGTACGTGAAAAAATAATAACTAACTGGACACATATCAGCGAAGAATAAGGTCTTTAATTCATACACCAACTCAATATTTATGAAGCGGCGATATTATGCTCACAGTATACATAGTGTGTTTAATGTGTTAATAGTATTCAAACGCTTAAGAGTGCGTGGTACAAAATCTATCCACTGTTTGGGGAATGATTTGCAGCTAAGATACAAGTTGAAGTCATCGACGGAAGACGACCGTATTTTGAAGCAAATTTGAATAATTTGGGCTGCCCAATTGTGGGCAGCCTATTGTGGCGAATAGAAGGTTAGATAAAGTCGGTCAAAAGTTAACTTTATCATTTCAGTTTGACTACTTTTTCAAAGCATTGCAAGTTGCAGAGATGGCTTCTAATATTGTATTGCAGTTCTTTCTGGTACGGTTATAAATAATCATAAAAATTATTTACAGTGGAAAGCCACAACTATTTCCAAAACTTTTTTTTTTTTAAATATTTGTATGTTTTATGATATTTTTTACAGCCCCCTTTGTCTTCTGAATTATAAGAGGCCATGTATTATATATTATGATATGTTTATGCTTTTATTTGTTTAGAGGATCTGACCAGAGTAGTTTAAAGCAAGGGTCTCATCTCCCTTGTCTGTCTGAGACATGCTGAGTTGAGAGTTTGATTTTTGTGACTCTAATTATAAAGTAATTAATATAAAGTGTTCTGAACTCATTTGCTGAATGCTATGTAACTATGTTTTGTCACTAAGCAAAAAGAATAATCGTTACTTTGTTCATGCAATGCAATAAATATACTTTTCAAATTTCAATTACCACTTCAAATGCTCTTCCATTTGTGCTTTAAATTACCTAGCTATCACTCTTACTCCAGAAAAGGCACCTTAATTATTTAGCTCAATTTAAACTCAATGTAACAAACTCTAAGTGGGCCGACAGTCTTTTTAACTATGCACTCTTTGAAAATTTTCTTTCAGATACTTTCTCAATTTATTCTGAGCCGAGTTTTAGAAAAGGCCAACGTTTCTTTGCAATTATTTCAATTGCCTCAATTGGCACTAACGAAAATTTAAATGAAAGAATAATTAGTTGCAAACTGAAAGTGAATAAATAAGTAGCAAGCACTCTATTCAACTATCAAACAATAACTATTCATTTTTCGTAAGATTGTCATTAAAAAAATGGATAGACAGCTTTTAAAATTGAAAAGAAATGTGAATTTTTTGTTGCACCAGGAACAGGTGTCATTGAGAGGATATGGGGTTTAATGAACTTGATTGCGCTTTAAGAAAATATTATTGATATACGAAAGTATTTTAAAAATCTTAAGAACTCTGCGAGTACGTACAAATATCATATAAAGCTCTGTAATAATGTTAATTAAAAAACAGCCTTCCGTAAACACAAAATTGAATTATTTATCATTAATTGTTTCGCCGTCTATCCGTTTTAACTTATCTGACCTTATTTTGAAAGTTTTGGCAAATACGTCACAAATCACCGTGACTTCTGTAAAAATTTAATTCACTCGGAATAAAAAGATTGGCACTCGACAAAAACCGTAGCACATTTAAATTATACATACACTGCTGAATGACAAAAACATTGTTAAATCTTTGGCCAACTAATAATGAATAGCAAGGTTATTAGCTTTTCAGGGGCAGGGTTCTATAAAATGTGCATTGTCGTTGTCAACATATGTAATTTTTTTATATCTTTGGCAAATGTCCAATATATCAATTTTATGCAAGAAACTCTTTCTTGTAGTATACTCTTGGTTAATCAATTTAAATGAGAAGAAGTAAACGAGTGAAATTGTGGAAAGACACTTGTTTGGATCATAACTTGTCTAGGATCATAACAATAGTAAGGAGGTAGGTATTACACGAGTATATACATATAGGGTGATTTATCGTGAGGTTTGATTTTCAATAGGCTTTTTTTGACAGATCACGCGTGACTCCTATCAAACTGCTTTGTCATTTTGGTTCGTATCATCATGAAAAGACTCACACCACAACGGCGTCTCAAAATTGCTCAGCTGTATTACGAAAATCAAAATCAATGTTTTTCATGCGATTTGAGGAACTTACGGTGCGCATAATCGACCTACTGAAACCATTATTGCCAATACCGCCAATATCGCAAATTTGAGTCCCGGTTTACATTAGTGGGTTATACTCGACCGGTTAGACCACATCCAATACGTAGTGAAGAGATTTTATATTATCAGCTGTAGCTAAGAGTGTACGCAAAGACCGTGACGAATCGATTCGTCGTCTTTTTCAGCAGCTTGGCTGGGCGTATTCGTCAACGTATTTTACGTGAGGATCTTGGGTAAAAGCGTACAAAATTCAACTTGTGGAAGAATTAAAACCAGACGACTTGAATTTGCCTCATATTTTCAGTGAATGGGCTCTGGAAAAACTCCGGTGTTTTATCATGAAGCCCATTTCTGGCTCAATGGATACGTTAATAAACCAAATTACCATATTTGGACTGATGAGTAAGCTGAGGAGTACCAAGAGCTACAATTATATCCATTTAAAACAACGGTAGGATGTAGTTTATGGGCTAGTGGAATCATTGGTCCATATTTCTTCAAAATTTAGGCAAATCAGAATGTTACCGTCAATGGTTACCGTTATCGCGCTATGTTAACGGACTATGTGCTTCCTGAAATTCCAGCATATGGTCTCGGTGAGCTCTGGTTTCAACAAGACGTGAAAAAAATTGGCCGCCTCTATTTTGCGATATCACACCTTTGAACTATTTTCTCTGTGAATATGTAAAGTTTCAGGTCTTCAGGAATAAGGCAGCTACGATTGACGCTTGGGAAGCCAACATTACTCGTGTTATCCGCGAGATACCAGTCGCTATGCTCGAACGAGTCGCCCAAAATTTAACCTTCTGAATGAACCACTTCAGACGTAGTCGTGGCCAACATTTACATTATATCATTTTCAACAGGTAAATGCCATAAATTGTTCTTTTAACTGACACTTTCAAATTTATTTTGCATTATTAAATTTAAAATTAAATTAAACCTCACGATGAATCACCCTATAGTAAGAAAATATGAATAGTGTGGCAAAGTATATATACTTATATATATGATGTAACATATATATACTATATGTTTTAGCATATGAAATGACTTTGAGGTAAACATTTAGAAGCTAATATTTTTTTATAATTTTTTATTTAGTCAAAATATGAACCGTTATCATCTATAATTTTTTTCCAAGGTGATTCAAGGTCCATTATTCCTTTTCTTTGGAGAGGGCTTGATTTTTGGACGCTATAACGTTAGCGATGCACAGATTTCTAAACGACGTAGCTTTTGTTCTTCGTTCAGTTTATGGGTTACCCACTTTTGGAGGTTTTGGTTTTTGCTTTTCCCATAAGAGATAGGAGATATTACTGAACCGTTTACTTATCTTTAAGGAAAGACTGTATATTCCAGTAAAAATAACAAATAAGGACTACAATGGACCAGTTCTTCGTCAAGGACGAAAAAAAAACTGTAATGTTACACTCAACTCACGGAAACACTAAAGAGAAATCGCTATTCTTTCATTGCACACCCCCAAATAAAGCATTTCAATCTTTAATATTATTATTTTTTAAAACAAATTGTATCTGTTTTTTCTCATTCAAAAATGTAGATACATACGACACTGTGTATGACTTTGCCATTACACTAATAACTAACGGTGAAGGGCATTTTCACGTTCGAGCTGAAATGCAATAGTTTTTTTCGAGTAGTGGAAAAGTTTTCAAACAAAACGCTTCAGCGGTAAGTTCAAAAGCAAAAGTTTTCTCTAACAAATTGCACGTCTCAAAATTTTTTCGAGATACTTATTACGTATACGTCATAGTGCGCTCTTTTCATGTTAGGCGTAGTCATACGCCTGAAAGTTGTGCAATACTCGCAGGATCTACGGACGGATTTCTACAACTACTTTTCGTGGCAGGTGCAGGAAGTGATTTTCTGAAGAGTTTTTTGTTTTTTTGTTTTAGTGCAATCAAAAGGCATGAAAAACTTCTTATTTGTATAACAAGATGCGACAAATGGAATAGAAAAGACGAATTGCAGAGGGGATATAGGGAATAAAAAGCCTAACAATGATAATGATTTTACCCATTTTTCGTATGTCTTACGAAACTCAAATTATATATATGTGTTTACAATGCAGTTTAAGTAACGTGAAAATATTAAGATGGAATATCCTAGGTAGATATTACCATTCCTTTAGATGTTTATTGGATTATGCTACTTCTAAGCTGAAATCAAATTCAAGGACAATGGTAAAACGACCTTAGCTGAGAAATAGGCCACGCTAAATGGTGACGAGTCGGAATGTTTTTTTTTTAAATACAATAATAATATTATTCATCGTAAAATATTTGTTTTTTTTAAGATTGTTCTCCTGTTGAAGAGAACCTTATACCGTCCTGTTTGGCACAACATAAGGCTGGGTTCTTCTTTGTCTTAAGACGTTAAGAATACGTCAACTGGAGTTAGAATTTCCGAATTATCTATGTCGATTAGAATTGTGTCCACTACAATGTATAGTAAATTGAACGTCCCATTGCACAGCGGTTCAGGTTCCAAAGAAGAGCGGTCATAGGGTTTTTTGGGCAGATTAACAATAAAATCATATCATTTTTGCCTGGAAAATGATTAGAACAAGACAAAAAAGCTATTTTTTTAACAGAGTATATTCATGCATAAAATATTCATCATATATAAAAAACATAATCTCACAAAAAAAAAAATCGGGTTATAATAGCAATAAGATTAGTTTTGTTTATCTTATCAAAACGTAGTATTTTACATGAAACAAGTGCTTTTTACATAGTATTAAAAATGTCAAGTAATATAATACATATAATAAAGTAACAATAAAGCTCAAAAACTTAATAAATCCAACACTTCTTTTACTAACGCAGACTTTTTTTTATACTGCAACTTTCTTAAACTAGAAATAAGTGGATCTGAATTAAGAAGAAGCCTGGGCAAGAGATCCATGTTAGTAACATCTCGGGAATGTCTCCTAGTATTATCGCATCTGAATAGTTTGACTAAATTATTACAAGACTCAGCGGCCTCCTCAGATAATTCACCAATAGATAATAAAGAACTATCTATCTATAGATCTTTTCTAATACCTGTTATTTCAGATGAAATATCAGAGTTATGGAAAAATTAACGTGCTGTGTTTCCATCATTGGATGTGCCACTTCTTCCACTTCGAGGTTTGTCTACAATTAAACCTAATTTTTCCCTAAATTGCCGTTCAACTAGCTCTTTTCTCTGAGCAAGACTAGCTTTATTTTCTGCAGAACGCGCTTGCCACTTTCTAATATTAAATCGATAAGAAACGTATGAATGCAGAGGAGATAAGCCAAACGGAAATATACTAGTATCAGGGACCTCTTTTAAGCATATATTTAAATCGTTCATCTCTTTTGGTGTTGCACCACAAATGTAACACCTACTCGTAGATAAGTCGCTAAGTGCAGAACAAACTTTACCATCTACCATCGTCAATTGTAAGAAATTGGTAATTTAAATTTCGTGGCCATTAACAAGCACTGAAGTAGGGACTAACTGCTTAATTTGGCTTTTGAAATACACTCCTTGCAAGTTGACTTCCTTTGTTTCTTTTGTAAATTGAAAACGAATTGGTCTGCACCACCTAGTAAAGAAAGGGCGTGGATTTTCCCAAACGATTGATTCCTCACAGGTATTTGGTTTTTAAACAAGTTGAAGAGGTACATAAGATGTGACAAATAAACTCGAATCTTCGATAATTGAATCTGAAAATTTCTGCCATCAAAATTGATTTCAGCTGAAGATTCCGTCACGCGAATATCGGTTGGATAGCAACGTTTTTTGGCTTCCAGCACTTTATGATAGGACGGAAAAACATTTGGAAATGAATCACTTCTCTTAATAATGAATATTGGTTTTTGGTAAGCTTAGCTTCATTAATAAATGAAACAAGTTCATCCGTGCTAAATTCCAAAGAATTTTCTGATTGATTTGAACTGCTAAGTAAAATAGTTACAGCGGAATCGTCCATCTGTGATTAAACTGCTAATCTGCAACGTTTGGACCTCTTGCTGTAGTCTCCAAACTCCTCCCTGTATCGCGTTCCACTTGTAGATTGAAGTGGAAGAATTTTGCTTGTCATTGTATATTATACATACTTCACCATCAGATACTTTAAGTATACAAACTTCGGTCTCACTTAACCAGCTTTCGTATTTGGCCACTAGCTTAGCTTTTGATCTCCTAAATTGCTTCCAATATGCGGCAAACCGCATGTTTCGGCGATTACTTCTTCATCGGTCTTAAATCTCTTTCCGGCGAGCATTCTTTTGAGGTCTGCGAACAGGAAATAGTCGCTGGAGGCCGAATCTGGAGAATACGGTGGGTGGAGAAGCAATTCGCAGCCGAATTCATTCAATTTTTCCATCGTTTTCATCGATTTGTAACACGGTGCATTGCCTTGATGAAACAGCGTTTTCTTTTTCTTCAAATGCGGCCGTTTTTCTGCGATTTAGTCCTTCAAACGCTCCAACAACGCAATGTAAAAGTCGCTGTTGATAGTCTGCCCCTTTTGGAGATAGTCGATGAAAATTATTCCATGTGTATCCCAAAATACGGAAGCCATAACCTTGCCAGCCGACTGTTGAGTTTTTGGTCGTTTTGGACGAGGTTCGTCGCCTGCTCGTCACTCAGCTGACTGCCGACTCGACTCTGGTGTGAAGTGATGGAGCCAAGTTTCATCCATTGTCACATACAAACACTCCTCTGAATCATCAACACGTTGTTGTTTTTGGTCGACTGTGAGTAAACGTGGCACCCACTTTGAACAGAGCTTTCGCATGTCCAAATATTCGTGTATGATATATCCAACACGCTCTTTTGATATTTTTAGAGCCTCAGCTATATCGATCAACTTCACTTTACGGTCATTCGTAATCATTTTTAATTTTTTCATCTGAAACAGCCTCTTTTGGACGTCCACTGCGTGCATCATCTTCGGTGCTTATATGACCACTTTTAAATTTTTTAATCCACTTGCGAATGGTTTGTTCGGCTGGTGCAGAGTCCGGGTAACACTTATCAAGCCATTTCTTTGCATCGGCTGCATTTTTTCCCATCAAAAAGCAATGATAAATCAACACACGAAATTGCTTTGAATCCTTTTTTTCACAATAACAAAAGTTGCTTCACTCACAACGCTATATCTCGAAAACTAATCGTCCGACAGCTGTCAAATTTATATATAAAGGTTGGTACTGATTGAAAACAGTATGTATTAAATTCAAGTGGTACACTCTCTTAGAAACGGCACTGACTTTTCAGCCCATGTATTAAATTAATAAGCACTAATCAGATGTTACCACTTCCAGTGCACAAAATTACCTGTGCCGTGTCTGTAATTGCAAGGTTTTATGTTTCCTATACCGGTAAAATAATATATTTGCTACATCGGTATTTCGGGCCTATGACCTACGGCTGAACCACTGTGCATTGAGGGCAACATTTGATACTTTTTTACAGATTTCAATTGTTGTGCAAACTTTGAAGCTATTGTTCTGCTTTAACGTCAAAAAGATATCCAATGCGAAGTCTGTGAGTCAGAATCTAAGGCACCGGGGATGTCAACAAAGGTACAGAGTCAGTCGTGCTTACGAGATGCTGTAAGGTTGTAACTGTAAGGGTTGTCCTGAATTAAAATGTTCAAATATGGTGTTATTGTGATTTATTTTTTTTTTTTTTTTTTTTGAAGGAAAAGAAAGAAAAGAAATTATTGAACTTCGGGGTATGCTTTTATAAAAATATAATTTTTTATAAATTTTTTAAAGTAAAAAAATATATATATTGTATTTTAATAGATTGTTTAGCCTATTTCTTGCGCGTCTTATCGCTGCAGTCTTCAATCGGTGGGAAAGATTCATTTCATAATTCTTGAAGAAACCGAGCAAGGAACCAAAAAAGTATTAAATTATTATATTTTTTGTTCTGAACGAACTAAAAAAGGCAGAAAAATATGTAAAATTATAAAAATTATTTAAATAAACTTTTTAATGAATTTTTTTAGTTCACTAAGAAGACAATTTAATACTGAAGAAAAAAACGTTGGTTTAGTCGTTTATTTTTTTAGCTATCACGCCCGCTAATTTAAAAAATCGTGAAAATAAAGTTTTCAATAGGAAAAAATATCAATTTTTAAATATGTACTTTCTACTTAGTAAAGCCACGTATACTAAATGAATCATACTCATTTATACTTCTGTTGGACACTTTAAGTCTCAAATTAATACAACATTATTATCAGCACATCTTCTCGACGCTCGTCTGCTTTTGGCTTTATATTCTTGAAAATATTTAGAATTAGCCTCTGGGACTTTGTAAACATATTCTTAAATAGTTTATCTATCGATTTAAGCAATAAAAAAATAAATGAATTTTTTGACATTTTAATTTAGGACACCCCCATAACCAGTCACAGTTGCTAGTCATCTAGTTAATCCCGGTGCTCCAATAGATCGTGCGATGGTCTTTCACAACTCACTTTATCTACTGTTTTCTAGTCATCTTACCATATTCGATGAGTTTTATGATATCTTTAGGTGGGAAAGCATTATAATTATCCCTAAAGTATCCTTAGCTTCCTGTCATAAAAAGGGTGTTTTTTTTTAAGAGGTTGTTTTTTAACAATAACGCCAGGCAGTGATTTTGAATCATTATGAAGAATACTTCTAACATTTTGTTTTGAACATGACTAGCCTAGCTTCCAAGGCCTGAATAATTTGCGGTTTAGCAGAATATTTAGTAAATACAGCAAAGACCTTACATAGCCCCACAAGAAGTAATCGAGTGGCGTCAAATCGCACGGTATTTCGGTGACCAACTCTCTTGCCATTTCGAGATATAATGATGTCGTTGAATCAAGTATATCCTGCGACTCTTTCTGTGAAATTTATGTTGATAGCGCGGAGTAATACCAGAATTGAGTGATGGGTGCTGGTATTATAAGCACTTTATCACTGAAGCGCTTATTCCGACCGAAAAATTTCATTAATAGGAACTTACAAAGAATGCAATGGACTAGTCCTTTGCCTAAGTGTTCTGTTTCGACAGAAGAAAAAAAAGTCAATTATATCATGCGCAGTTTGGTACTTATAGTCATCCTACTGGAACTAAATTTCGAGCAAATATTCCCAGATAATTAGCTGGTAACGCTAGCCTTTGAATGTAACATGAACTCAAGCCTTATTCTTGAAAAAATTAGGGCCAATGATGCAACCATCGTAAAGTGCATTTTTCTGGCAACTTTGTTAGCTAACAAACCCAATGAGCCAAAGGTTGGTTTTGTCATTAAATATCGTTTTCTTTTAAAGGTTTCACAATTTGAAGACTGTTTATCAAATAAATTTTGATTATTTATGAGATATTTTGGCTTTAGCAGCACAGTTTAAAAGTTATCCCTATTGGAGATCTGTCGCAATAGTAAGCACATTTTAGGTGAAATGATGACCTAGAGGGCTGTCAACTTTGTTAAACTTTGAATTGATACTTGGAGTGAGCTGGCCTCAGTATTTAACCGAATATACATATGAACATACGTATATACATTCTGAGAAAATACGTACGACGCTGCATACCCAGCTGTGTGACATGAGTAAAAATCGATTCAAATGGTTTTGAAGCGTTTTACTAACCATCAAGTATGTAAAAGGAAAAATAAAAGTGGCTAATGGTAGAAAATATCGCTCGTAAGCATTTTTTTTTTTACTCAAAGCGTTGGCGCGAGCGAAAAGTGCTCGAATCTTTATTGTATTGCTTTTTGTTATCCGTTTACCATCACTACAAAAGAAGAGAGAGCCAAAAGTGAAAGAAGGAAAAAATAAAAGGAAACTGGAACAATGTACTTTCAATCCATCCATACGAATGCAAAGTCGTTGTACTTGCAGGTTTCAGTATCTTATAACCAGCGTCGTAAACTTCAAAGGCTTTCATGTGCTCAAATTGTTGTTCTATTTTTCCTTTTTTTTTTTTTTTAATAGGAAACATTACAAAACTTTGGGTTTATTGTCATGAAGTGAAGAACAAAATAAATCCAGGAAGAGAACATTGGCATGTTGGAATTGTGGTGCGGGACGTCGTATGAAAAGCATTGCGTGTCTCAATATCACTTACCTTCTCTGAGCATGTTTGTAATTATTTTGCAATGCATTGCTACAACTACATATGTTATTTCCATTGCTAGTGTTGTTTTTGGTTTTCTATTTCCACTTTGTACTTTGAACTAATGCTTGTTTAACCGGAATACTTAAAATGTGATGTACTTTTAACGGATCTTATTCATATTTCTTTTCATGCAACACATTCATATGAGAATGGTTAAACAACAGTTGTCAGCCCGGAGACTGTTCTGGGAGGTTAGGAAAGATTTAACCGGCAGATGTTGAAAATTTATTTCTAAATAATGTTATACTTTGTATTGTGTGTTACCAATTGCACTATCTTTCATTTAAACCGGTTAATAATAGTTATTCACAGTCTAATTTCTTGGGTTGCATTATTCTTGAGACGATCAAAAATCAAGATGTATGCAACAAAATTGACAGCGAGTTTGAAGCTATTTCAGTTAAAAAATTTCATTCGACATTCGATTGCAATATTTTGTTCACATAAATAGCTCTATTTTTTTAAAGGGGAACTTACACCTTGTAGGTCGATTTTGGAGTCAATTTTTTCAGAGCTTAATATATTGTAAAAAAAACTTGTGTTATTGTACCAAAGATCAATTGAATTTCACACATGATTTTTGTTACATGTCAATTTGATTTCCAAGACCTGGAGATGCCTTTGACAGAGCCCTGTTAAAAGTGAAGGGTCAAACGTGCAGAATTGGGTCCACCTTAGATATCTGAAATCAAAAATTCAACAACAATTTTTATTGTTGTTACATCAGTAAGGTTCTGATGGTTTTAATTTTAAAAATTTAGATTTTTTGCAAAATGGCGGACATTTTTCCAATTTACTACGTTTTCTGTCCTATTTGAAGGTGTCAAAAATCAGAAAAACTAAATTTTTCAAATATGAACGACTGAGATCGTGCCAAGTGTGAATTAAAAAAAAAAAATTATCGCGATACGTTGAGTACACATCAATTTGAAAAATGAAACTTTTGGGAAAACGCTTTTGAAATTTCAGAACATTAAAACATGTAAATCATGTGACTTACGATTAATCTGCAATGTTTACAACCCAAAAAACCGTTTAAAACTGAGCGACTTGAGGAATCCTTCCCTATAAACATGGACACTCACATTGACAGAAAAATATCGGTCGAGTTGAAAAACTATTTACAGTACAAGTGAATCTGTGAATTTATAAATAACTCTGTGGGCACGCGAACCTGTTGTGCGCCGTCATAATCTTGAACCAGAGTGTAATCCGACATACCCTTTTACGGGCTCACTTCTAAAACCTTTTAGATCAGGAAAATTAAAAAAAAAAAAAAAAATAAATAAACAAAGTCCCCTAAGTGTCGTTTTTTACTGAAATATAGTAGAGCCTTTGTTTGGAATACGCTACGAATAGCCCTTAGCTGATTCGACGGTTTTATTTTGAAGTTTTTGGATCGTCCGTGTGCAACAGAATTTATTTTTGTTGTATAACTATGTTTCGAGATATTTATCTCGAAAGACAAAGTCCAAACCTCGACGTCATATAGCAGAACCGGGTTGGTAAGTGTTTTGTGTGAAGTCAGTTTGGTCTTACGAGAGAGGGCTCTGTTACATGCCTCCTGAGCACAAAAAGACGACAATTGGCAAGAGTGATTCTACATTTAACTTCTGTGCTAACTTTATTGCTACTTGTAAGTGCGGAGTCAAGGTAGATGAAATCGTTAATTACGTCCTTTTCTAATGGGAGCATGTACTTTATTTCAGAATCATTTTGGCCGCTAACTTACGAAAGCTTTATTAATGGGTCGCCGTGTTGGCCCAATCACATCAACGTCGTCTCTGTACACAAATTGTTTTGCGCTCTTAAAAGATATCGTGACTCTTGTGACAGGCGCACAACTATACATTTTGCACTTTTCTAGAGCGATGTGGATGCTTAGTAGCAATGTAAAAATTAGACTTGGCGTTGTATATCCCCACCCTATGCACGCTATCATATGAGGCTTTAAAGCCGACATATAAATGAAAAAAACTCCCAGGTCTTTTCAAAGATCTGCCGTAGTGTGAATATATGATCAATGCTGGACCTTATTGGTCTGAAACCGCAAAATCAGATTTTTTATGAATAATATCAGACGCTCGCATATTACGGCAAAGAATATCTTATAGGCAATGCTTAGGAGATTTAATTCTTTATAGTTGGTGCAGTCAAAAGAATCTCTCATCGGACAAACGATACATACTTCAAGCAATCTTTTCTGTAACCATACCTTACAGATGAGCTGGTTCATTTTCCCAACTTGCTTGGTTGGCCTACCTCCAGCTGCTTTAAATAGCTTAGCAGAGAGTCCGTCAGCCTTAATAACTTTATTAGACTTTAGCTAATTGGTATCTTATCTTTGTTTAGGACATGGAGATGGAATTCTTTATAATTTTCATGAATAACTCAGTCTGCCGGATACCGGTTTTCTAATCACCATCTCCCCAGAAGAACTCTTACAATATTCCCAGCGCCGACGGCGACTCTTCTACTTGTTGCCCATATTCATTTGGCAAGTTTTCAAAATGGCGTCGAAGCCCTGGCAGTAATATCCCTCCCTTTTCTCGATTGCTAGCTTCTCTTGCTCTTTCTTTTTCATTCCGAGTAGCCTGTTTTCTTTCCTTCTTTCTGCTCATAAAGTTTTCGAACAGCCCTCGTCCTTTAATGCAGCACAGCTTTATATGTTTCTTGTTTGGCTGCATGTTCCGGCCTACGTTTATCGTCAAATCGATATTTCTTTCTGGCAACATGACAACTCGTTGATAAAATTCCCATTGGTGTTCTGCGGTTTGTTTAAGGCTTATGTGTCGGCCTCTGCACCCTGTTGCTACATTGATATTTTATTTTTAGCTGAAGAAAATAGAGCAATGCTGTACTGATTTATCGGTGGGTACCTTTCCACCACATGAGCGCCTCATATGATGTGTGTACTAAGTTCCAAATCAATTCTCTGCTCAAATATTTCAATAAGCTAGTCAACTGCCTGTAGAAATATTTTTTTAGTTTAGACCATTTAAGTGAGGAAACTCGTGTTAATGTATAAGTTTTCAACTTGGTTTATTTGAGTCAAAGACCACTGTACAGGCCAAGTTACTGACGGCGGAAGACAGTGCGTGATGTCATCAAAATTCTGATGAATATGCAGCAGTGGTATGTTTTCGTGAAAAATTTTAATACCAGACAACCGACGAACAGGATATAATTGGTCTTAGTCTTATTATAACCTTGAAATTCCAAAAGACAAGCCACGTATCTTGCTGAAAATTGGGAACCCTTTAGAGCTTTTCAACGTGAAAAGCTAAGTCCTAAGAAGTTTGTTATTCAGATTGATATATAAATAATTGATTTTATCACTAAATGAGTAAGTCTAGTCAGCTTCCTTCTCGAAAAGAGAAATGGGCATCGTGCTATTCTGCTCCACACATTTTTTTTAAACTGATAATTACTAGGTGGGGTGAAAAGTAACCTTCTTGGGAATGAAAAAAAAAATAGAGATAATAGTCCGAGGGTACCAAATGGGGTGAATACGGTGGATCCGACAGCAATTGGAGCCGTGATTGCGATGCTTTTGTGCGCCGGCGCATTGCCTTGCAAAAACAACATTTTTTTCGCTTCATGTGAGGCCGTTTTGCATCGATTTTGGCCTTCAATCGCTCCAATATTAATACTCGCTGTTGACGGTTTTTCCTTTTTCGAAGAGTATGCCATGACAATCCCAGAAAACCGACGCCATAACCTTTCCGACCCATCGAGCCTCCCTCGGCCGCTTCAGAGTACTTGTGTCGGCTTTAGTTCATTGCCGGGCATTCATTCTGTTCTCTGGCGTTCAACAGTTACCAATCGACGCCAAAAGTCCGTCCGATTACGCATCAGCAAGTTCAAACACTCATTCGAAGTGCTCTCGCGTTCGTGTTTTTGATCAGAAGTGAGTATGCGAATATTGCCAAAAATATGGCGTGTGCACTCAGTACTAATCTTTGTGGTATCTGCTAGCTCGCGCACCTTCACTTTCCGGTCAGCCAATACCATTTCTTGTATTTTTTTGACATTGTCCTCTGTAACCGCATCGGAGGGCCTGCCGCTGCGGTCTTGATTGCTAGTGGAGTTGCGGACACAACGAAACTCTCGAAACCAATATTTGACGGTGTAATCTGACGGAGCATTAGCCCCATAATATTTATCCAACTTTTCTTTTGTTTCCTTCGCCGTTTTTGCGTACAATTATATAATCTATAACGTTTTCTTATTTATGTTCTCGAAAAGTGTTTATGAAGACATTGGTGACAGTCCTTTTCTCGAAGACATAAACATTTATTTTGATGTAAATCATAGGTCATCAACCTTCAATGTTAACCATAACAGTATATTACTGATAAGTTAGGTAATTTGAGAAATAATTTATGTTAACCGGAAAAAAATCATCTTTTAACAATTAGTTCACATACTCACATGCATTTACTTAAACATAAATATTAGCAGTAGAGTCTGAATATATAATTTTAGGGTACCTCGAACGTAACAGGTTAACGAAAGCTCTGAATTCGTGGAAGAGCCATAGACCTTATTTATAAGGAGCCATATATCATACTATAGTCCATCCTACTCGTATGTCATAAAATTGTTATGGCTACTTGGCACTATGTTACTTGTTTATTTATAACAAACTCTCTTGGCACTTCCAAATTACCAACCCATTCTCATTATTTGTAGAATTAATTTTTGTGTTAAGAAAGGTTAAAGAATTTTTGTTTTTATGTGTAGAATGTAGTTGGTTAGCAAATATACAGCAATATACTTTGGTATTTAAGACTTAAATTTTTATAAAATGTTTAACACCAAATACACAAAATTAGTCTGTCGTTTGTATTTTCTTTGTAAATTCCAAAACGAAGTCGCCATATCTATGGGTATAAGGTTTAAATCGAGCTTGCTAATTAATCAACATATCGATTCTATGCTCCAGTTGGGTATGCCTAGACTAGTGGGTCATTTTCATCGTAGGGATTGTCTGTAATCCCTCTGTGTTTGATTAAATCTCCCTTACGCTGGAGTGTTGGTACTAGTCGACTTTTATGACCTTACGAACTTATGTAATCTTAAAGCTTGTAGACTTAATAGTTGGATTCTTTGTGTTATGTTGTTATGTTTTGATACTTTTTCCTTCACTATACATCAGAAGACCATCTCACAACTTCGTGCAAACCGTTTTAAATTTTTTCCATAACAGAGGATCCTGAACCATATCTAGACGACCATTGAAATCTTTAGTAATGACATCATGATATAACATTTGTCGTTTGGAGTTAGGTCTTTTGGAAACCGAGCCTGCCTCGAGTATGGTCCCCTATACCTCAAAATATTATGGCCGGGAAATATCTTAAAGAACTTGTTTTTTAAAGTATAGTACGGGGCCACCAGGTATTTACTTTTATAACTTAAAATCTCAAAACCGCATTTTTTAAGTTGGCCGCACCTATAACTTGAACAACTTTCAATCAATTCACTACAAATTTTAACACGATCTTTAAAAATATATTGTCTACATATAAGTTATAAGTTATTAGTTAGTAACAATTTTCTGGCGATTTTTCTGCGGGTTTTGCAAGTTTGCTTGCAAGTGCGCCATTCGGCCAAAAGTCAATATATCAACAAAACAAAGCCTACGTTCTTCTCTAGCTGTAGTTATGAACAATAAAAAAAAATTTTGCGACTTATCATAATTCAAAATTTACAAGAATTTACAACGGTCGTAGACCCTTCCAAAAAAGAGGTCATCTGAAACACGTTGCACAGCCGCCATTTTTTAATAAATTATTTTTAAAAGTCAATCATATGTACAATAAACTTCCACCTTTGTAAACTCGATTTATTTTATATTTTTCTTGAAAAAAAATTTAAAAAAAAACCTATTTGTACGACCTCTAGAGTGGCCTGACCACTAAAAGGAGCCCAATTAATCTAACCACACATGTTGGTGATTATAATGGCGATGATTCTCGCAAGGGAGAAGAACTACGGGTGGTAGTAAGATGAGTGGTAGCCTAGAATACAAGAACAAGTCAAATTACACTTATAATTTATGGATGCTATCCGTGGAGCAAAATAGCTACTTAGCCCAAACATCTTTTTTCCTCTTTCTGTCGCATTTTCTGAAAGACTTAATACAAGATTTTTGGGATCATAAATGTAGCCATATCTTGGGTGTGTTCTTTAAAAAAAAAATCCTCTTTTCTTTGTTTAGTTCTGTATGCTTTATCAGTATTTAAAATAACAAAAAAAAAAAAAAAATAGCTAAAATGCAAATTCAGATAAGTCTAATTTAGCGTTTACCTGCACATTGTTATTAGCTTCCACAAATATGATTACAATGTATTTAAAGCTTCTAGCTGATAAAAGCTACGTAATCGTATCGGTGTATTTACTATTTAAGCAGTTGAACTGTTGAACTGTTTGTATTTTATCACAAGTTTGCATACTAATATTAATATGTATGAGTACACTGCATCGCTATAATTCAATTAAAAACACCGCCAAGTGTGGGAAAATATTTTTTAAAGGAAATTTAAAGGTCATTACTTAATGGCGATGTTTATTTGTTGAATAGCTTTATGGAAATATTTATTTTAAATAGGGAACGCTATAACATAATAGGTTGGGTTAGGTTTAAGTGGCAGTTGAAAAACCAACACACTTAGACTTATTGGCCCATTGTGATGCCACGTGGATCTGTGATCCTCCTACTCTAGAAACCATTTGGAGCTCTTATAACATAATAACATATGTAACAGTATATTTTTTCTTATTGCACCTTTAAAAATGTTTGAGCTTCTGCTAAGCAGTAATAGATATTATATATTATATATTCGGTTAATTTTTTCGAGTTCAGTACGCTACTTCGAAGTCATCCAAGAAAGTTTCACAACGTGGACAGTTTAGGATAGAGATAAAACAGTCAAGTGCCAATTAAAACTCAGTCAAATAGAAATTTGTTTCGCCATGATTCCATTTAGTCTATACCTCGACTACTGGTATAAGACTGTCCGTTGATACTTACCATACTACAGTTCCTTTCGTATTTTATTTTGGACTCGCTCGCTTTTGTGCGGTGCTAAATGCACTGGCGACACTTTTTGCGGGTGACGGATTTGACTCCTCGCATGTAAGACGTAACCTTTGAAGTACTTGACCATATTTGTATAAGAGGCAATCTTTTATTATATTTTGGGCGTCCTTGTCAGTCTTCTAAGTGCACTTACGGTTTTGAATGATTTCTCGAATATCTGCTCTAGGTGATGTTTAAAATTTAGACGACTGTCAGTTATAATTCCGAGATATTTAAGGAATAGTTGAGAAAAGATTTTATGCATTTCAACTCTAACCGTTATCGTTTCCTAATATGCACTGCTTCAGTTTTATGACCAGCGAGTTGCAAACCAGTCACGTTGCTCAGCGACGTGTGTCGCTGTTATAGAGTTGAACTTCTACCGTTTCTTCTACAACCACGATAATGTCATCAACAAATCCGGAATCTGTAGACGTAAAATTTCATCATACATAAAAGTCTATCTATCACTGGAAACTGAAGAAGCTTTAGGGATAATGAAGAAATTGAATTTTGTTGTCGGCTCCTGCGACTCGCTCACCTTATCTATAAAAGAATGGTTACTTCTTTGATTTTCTGGGAGACGTTAATAAAATTGGGCTGAAAGACCTCTTAAGATTAAGGTATATTTCAGTCCGGGTGGTGTTACATCTTTGGTCTCTTATGGGCACAATGAACCTAAACGTTATTCTACAATAGGTGAGCAGCATTGGCTGATAGTCACAGCTGATAGAGCAACCGTCTAAATATAATTGGTTGATATTAAATTTAATAATCAGAAACTAGGTCTGTTGATGCTTAAATTGAATTCATTAAGTATGCTAATTCAATTCGTAACATTCTGTTCAAATGCTCGTGATGGGTGCGGAAAAAATTGAGATGGAAGAGGGAGTCAAATCTAAGATTTCACGGGTTAATGTTATTAGAGATCATTTGAAGTATTTGGTGTTAAATGGTGTTGAGAATTCTTAACCAAAGCTTGGTGTCAAATAAGCTCTTTTTATGATGTTATCAATTTTGGCGCGAAAACTAATCCCTAAGCCCCCGTATTGAAACGACGGAGATTAACAGTTTAGTACCAATAAATAAGTTCCTTGGGTGTGTTGGAAAATATTTTCACGATTGAGTGATAACTTGGAGTTTACTGAGATTCAATCCCAACATATTTAAATCATTTTGTGGTTCATAATAGTAAAAAACATTGAGATGTGTGATATCATCTTCATTAACAGAAATCTAAGATTTTTTTTTATAATTATATTTACATCGCTGACTGTCGCAATAAAAATCAGGGCATGTGCAAATCATCGGGGGTCGGAAACCTAACTAACCCTAGGTTCAGTAGCCTGTAAAAATAAAAAAAAAAACATTTCACGAAATATAGGAGTATTGCAATATATATTAGATATAAATTTATCACTATTAACTAAGTAACAGATGAGGAGGCCGTCCGCAAATTCTTCTCGCTACTTGGTTCACATAGCACTGATTAGCTCTTCGAAAGTAATTTCATCACGGGGTAGGTAACACTCACACTGAGTTCATATATTGATTAAAAGGCTCAAATCCTTCACGATGCATGGATTATAAACTTATATATAGGCTTTTCTAATAACGACTTGACAACTTTTTTTTTAAATAAAAGGCAAACCATTTGGGATATTTCAAAAACTTTATTATTGGCTTGAAGTACAATAAAAACATTTATGAATGGAACTCGACTTCGTTCATATGGCCACCGCGTTCACGTTTGCAGCGGTTGATTCGTTTGACCCAATTTTCAACGATTTGGCCACACATTTCGGCCGAAACGGCCGCTATTTCGCGTTCAATGTTGGCTCTGAGCTCTTCCAACAACGTCGGCTTGTTGGCATAAACCAATGACTTAACGTAGCCCTACAGAAAATAGTCAAGCGGCGTTAAATCTTACTAATGAGGCGGCCAATCGACTGGCCCATGTCTTGAGATAACACGCTCACCATACTTACTCTTCAATAAATCGTCCATGTCGTCCAAGTCCATATCTTCCAATTCGGGCCAAAAATAATCGGAGATCATAGCGCGATAACGCTGCCCATTCACAGTAACGTGACGATCGTTATCGTCGACGAAAAAACATGGCCCAATAACGCCGCCGGCATGCAAAACGCACCAAACAGTTATTTTTTGTGGATGAAGTGGTGATTCTTGAAGAACATGTGGGTTTTCACCCGACCAATAACGCATATTTTGCTTATTGACGAAACCATTAAGCCAAAAATGAGCTTCGTCACTGCAGATGATTTTGCGACTCCGAATATCTGTAGAAAATTTTTATAATTTGCAGACGTTGCTCGTTAGTGTACTTTATCATGATGAAAATTTAAAGTTTACTGAATAAATTGACAGTGACAGTTTGATGATTAGTGAAAGAGTGCGTTCACAAAAATAAATTCAAAGTTGTCAAGTCCCTATTGGAAAACAATATAGTTTCATAATTTCTGTCAATTAAAAAATTCTAGCAGTTTCGTTTAAGTTTATAGGCGAATTATGGTTCATATTTTAAGCATAGACAAATTAATGCAGCTAGATACACACCTAAGGTAGTGTAGTCCATACAAATTTAATATGATTTTGACAAGTACATAAGTTATAAGTTTCTAACGAATAAGAGTTATAAGAATAAAAGCAAACATTTTATTTTGCCAATTCGTTTGCCAATTTTGTACACATCGATACTCATCTAAAGTTTCAACTTTTGTTTTTTTGTACTCGAACGAAGTACGGTTGTCCCCTTTCGTATCAGTAACATATGTAGGTGTTGAAGAATTTCCAATTTAACATGCAGATGTGATTTCTATTCAATTTAATATAGGACAGTTCGGTTTTAACCCACCTGTGCTACATAGAATATTAAAAGATTTGGATTACCCAATTTGATTTTTGTTTTCTCTCTATTCCGACTAGATTGTGTCACAAATTGTGTATATCCATTTAACGTATGAACGTATATTCCGTATTACAAATAATATTCGAAAGAGGAACTCGTCTTGTTGCTTAGTGAAAGAATAGACCAGTAGAGAAAAATGCAGGATTCTTTAAAAAAAAAAAACTGATTTCCTAAATTCCTTCCCCTCTACTTTATTGGTATTTAAAAAAAAAAAAATAATTCATTTTTCTTATTTATGCGCAAAATATTTTATTTTAAATCGCTATTCTCCAAAATTCTGCGATACTTGGTTAAATAAATGTGACTTCCAGTTACTTATTAACTGAATGTAACGCCGCGAAGTGGTTGATTTAGGTTCACTACTCATTAGCTGGACTTAATTCGGATTTATTTTTTTTATTATGTTTGATTAGAAATGTGTTCTATAATTCAACTTAAAATCATTTCCATGACTTCAGGGTGTGGTATCTTGTCTTGGGTTGGTAGATGTCGCAATTTCCCTATCTTTGGATCAGAAGATATCAACATGGTATAGAGCACATCATTATTTGTTGCGATACGGGACATTTTTCTTTGGAACTCGCTTTGAAAAATTTTGTACTTTTTTTTGACAAGCTTCTAAGACATCTACCGAAAGCTGTCCGATAAGGATTAGAAAACTTTTAATCATGTCAGCACCCTGCAACAAAATTATGTGGACACTTACAGGCATTTTGTACCAATAATATTTGGGAACAAATAATTTTGCGGTATCAATTTTCAAACCTGAAGATAATGTCTTTAAAACAATTGAAAAACGTCCTACCAGTTTCGGGTCTAAGCCTATTATTTCAGCATTGGTATTTCCTCCGCTTGTTTTGGAAAATCTACTAAGATTTAGATCTAAGTTCATTTTGTAATATTTTTTTTCTATTTTTAATTGCTAATTTCTCTTCAGTTCCTCTTGCCGGCCAATTTTCATTTTCAATTTTGTAAGATACATGTAGCAGTGCTTCCATGATCTAATGTGTATGTCGTATGAATAAGCAGTGGTGTCAGAAGGTTTTTGTAATCAAAGTTCAATATTGTTCATGTCCTTAAGAGATGCCTTGCATATATAGCAAACTGAGCTAACCCTGTTTTCCATAACAGCATTACATGTTTTGTAATATACCATTGTTTTGAACAAAGTATAATTAACTAAAACGATTACTCTTGTGGCTTCTAGACAATTTATTTCGGCTTCCATACGGTTGAACTCTCTTGTTATTGTTTCAATATTTTTCTATGCGAATTCGAAACGCGTACTGGACGTTAGTATGTTGGAGAAGATGTTCTTGAATTTATCCAGATGTTTTCAGTCCCAGAATCAACTTTACTTATTTCTAAAGGCACAATGCATGTAAGCACAATATCAATATCACTTGTCTCGGGATTTACCAAAAACTTTTGCTTATAACGCAAGTGCCTTCCACTACTATCAGATCCCCATTTCCACCAACATACTAAAGTATCAAAAGTTTCAAGGTGTGCAGCAGACAAATCTGTAGTGTCAATTTCAACAATGGTTGTAGTTTAACTTCACTTCACATAAGATTTCGGTTATAGTCAAAAAATTACTTGTTTTACTTCTAAAATAGTATAGTCGGCTGGGTTAATATTAGCATTGCTTTCTTCTGCGCTCTTTTGAAATAAGGGCAAATAAATAAATAAATAAGGGCTAGGGCTTCTTCAGGTGTATTCGGAGTTTCGGGTTTTTTAAGCTGTTTAAGAGTTTTAGAAAACATTCGACAACCTATTGTTTTTAAAGAACTTAACACTCATATGGGTATGAATACACTTAAAGTGCTGAGCACTTGTTAAGTTTTTAGAAAAATGGGACAGGGTTTAGTGGGTTTAGATTTGGGGTTTCAGTGGTTTTTTCGTTCCATGGGTGACATCAAACATTTAATGGGGAGACTAAATTATTAGTGTAAGTTGGATTGTTGTTGTATTTAGTCAACCATTCATCTCACAAGTTTTAGTTGCTTGGAAAAAAGTATTTCGGTGCAATGTTTTTTTCTTTATACCATACTTTTCGAAAGGGTGTGATACAAAGGTTTTATTGTATACGAGGCATTTTTTATGAGCAGCTTCATCAAGAACGGTTATTGACTTTTTTGATATTATGTACTGCAAAACAGCATTTGCACAAACCGTTACTGATGACTCAAAAAGATTTTCACTTTGAATGAACATGGTCGCCCTGAAAATGGCGGATTGATATCTGTAGGAGAAGTAAAAAGAATGTTGCGCTGAGTGCCCTACTTATTTTTTAATAAAAATACTCTAACTTTAAAAATATTTACCAACCTTATACTCTGACAGGTATTTTCTAAAAATTAATATCTCACTTATTTCACTATAACACTTTTTAAACTTTTAAAAATCCAGAATAAGCAAAGCTTTATGAGTTGCATTGAAATTTGCTTCCCATTGATAAAGTAACTGAATTAAAGAATTGTTTTTGTTGTTTCTCATTATTTGGGTGGTTGACTTTAAGCCTACCGGTATTTTTTTTTAATAGTAACAACATTTTTTCTTTTCCATTTAAAACTTGCTAGTGTTGTACTGAATCGGCCAGAGTGCGCCACTCCGAAATTTCTGTCTTAGATATTGGATTCCCTCATATAATTTCTGCCAATCCACTGGGTTCACTCTTAGTGATATTTTTTTTTTTTTTTTTTTTCTTCAAACTTAAGACTGAGACTTGAAGATACTCGTACGTCAGAAGGTTTTTGACTTACTGCTCGAGCTAATGTTATTAACATGTTTTAACTTTTCGGATTACATTTACATCTTGGTATAGTTAAAGGAGTTCCTGTTGTAATTGCGTATTCCATATCTCTATTTAATTTAAAATTTTACTTATTTAAATAGAAAATTTCTGTATTTTTGTTTATAACAAAGAACTATTGTAAATCATATGGAAATAAGAAAACACTGTAATTTATTTGATTTTAAATGGTTGTGTAATTTGAATTTGTAATGCCTTGTAACGTTAGGCCAAAGATTTCCAATTTGATTCATATCTGGAGATGAAGGGTGAATATTTCTTCTCGGAGCACTTCTTTATACTGACATTAATATACGAGGACATTACATTTTTATAAAATGTCTTCTTTGTCTCCTTCAGAGTAATCTCCCTCAGATATAATAAATTTGTGCCAACGCTTTTTCCAATCCTTGAAACATTTCTTATAAGCACTTTTTGGTATAGCTTTGAGCTCTTCCAGCGATGCCGTTTTCTTCTCAATCGTTGCAAATCTCCGTTCTTTCATGGGTCTCTTCAGTTTTGGGAACAGGAAAAAGTCGCATGGGGCCAAATCCGGTGAATATGGTGACTGAGGCATAATTGTTTTTGCTAAAAAATCTCTCACAAGCAACGAAGAATGAGCAGGTGCACTATCGTGATACAAAAGCCATGAATTGTTTTTTCTTAATTCCGGACGTTGTTTTCGCACAACTCCAAAGTAATACTCCTTTTTGACCATACGACCTTGAGGTAAAAACTCCTGATGCACTACGCCACGGTAATCGAAAAAGAAAAAAAAACGGTGATCAAAACTTTGACATTTGATCGACCTTGCGTTGCTTTTTTCGGTCTTATCTCTCATGGGTGCTTCCACTGGGACGATTGAACTTTGGTTCCGACGTCATAACCATATACTCATGATTCGTCACCAGTTATGACCTTTTTGCATGACACGAGCCGACCGATATGCCAACATTCTCAACAACTTCTTTTATGGTAATTTTCTTCACAGCTTCGACGTTATCATCTTTTTTTGAAGTGCTGAGGCGTCCAGAGCAAGGTTCCTCATTGGAATCTTCTCGACCGTCTTGGAATAGTTTGTACCAATTGTAAACAATTTTTTTTACTTAGAGCATACTCATCGTACGCCACTGTCTACATTTCAAGTATTTTAGAGCACTTGATTAAATTTTTTACACAAAATTTGATGCAAATTATTTACTCCATTTTTTATAATAATTAAAAATCGCTGAGGACACTACAATATACCTACTAACCTTTCAATCTGTCAAAAACAAGCTAAATATGCTTTATACTTGACACTGTGAACATATGTTCGGGACATTTGTATGAACACAGCAAAGAAAAAAAAAACGATAATCAAATGTACGTTGCCCGCGAAATTTCAAAAGTCACCTTACTTTTTGATGATTCTGTAAACCCGTTTTAAGAGAATGTTCTTTGCATACTATTGTGTATGTATGTCGAAGCAGCCAAATTGGGTCATAATCATGGAGATTAAAGATCTATATTTTTTTTTTAGTTCATTTGTACATGTACATGGTAGAATAACATTATTGGTAAAAATAACGATTATCGAACTTGTACGCTAAGTGAAGCATTGTGTGGCATGGCGCACAATGGTTCTGGATCCCAAGATCCAATTCATTGTCTTCATTTTCAGCCCGCAAAAATTCAGTAATCATGGATATGTAGCGCTCACCCTCAACGTAAAACTATTACTCTCTGTGAGCTGTCTTCTCGATAATCACGTGTGGGTTTTCCGATTCCCAGATGCGGTAATTTTGTTTGTTAGCATAGTCGGCAAAATTGAAATGCGCCTTGTCAGATAAATGATTTTTTGACCAAATTCATCGTCCAATTCGAACTGATAGAGCAATAACGAAACGGTACGTACAGTATAACGACGGGGACCATGTGTGTTGTAAGCAAGCTACCTAGTCTCACAAACTTTTTTGCACAAACTTATGTACAGCTGGCTCGGTGGGTGCCAAAAAAGGCAAGCCTTCAACTCCACCAACTATAGAAGTATAAGTTTCCTCAACATTGAAACTAGATCGCATCTGTCATATTGTCTAAAATCTACACAAGTCTACAATCGACCACATTTACACATATCTTCAGATATTGGAAAAAAGTCAAGAAGTCTAAATCGCTACCCACCATGACAGAGAAAGCGCACTGTTTTGTTTAGGGCGGTAACGACTTAAACGGTATCTTTGATATCAAAAAAAGGTTTTAAACAAGGTGACACACTGTCATGTGATTTCTTTAACATGACACTTGAATAAACTGTGTTGAATTCACATGCAAACATCGAAGCATATTCTTCTAAAAGTCAGAGCAACTACCAGCGTACCCCGGTGACAGAACTCAACGGGTTGTCATGATCTGTACAGTCAGAAAACTGCGAAACAGTCGCCGAATTAAAAACGTTTTACATGTCTAGTGTTATATGATGGCGCTTCTTTTTCAGGGACTTGAGTTCTCCTTATTACTTAAATATAATAACTGTACCGGTGTTCTATAAGGACTTTTTTAATTACCTGTTGAAGGAATTTGCCGACTATATCAATTTAACAAAGAGGTCGTGGCAAAAGAATTGGCCTACTCTTTCTTTTCGCAGTAGTTTTAGTTGTTGGCTCTTCCAAGACTCAATTAAAACGACACCCAATTTCAACTAACAATAAATATTGAGGGTCTCGTACCAAGCCGGTTCTCGCAAAAGTAATGTCGATAAACAATCCCAACCAGCTGCAGTCAAATAATATTATATATCTAAACCAGTAGAGTGGAGAAGAAAAAGAAGTAATGTCACTTTAAGGAGCGAACGGCCAAGGAGTAAGTGTCTTGTCAAAAAGTTATTCAGACTTAACTTTCGCAATTTACATAAAAAGATTTCTTAACACGTAGTAAACCAATGACAAATTTTAGTTGGTCAAAATATCGGACTTTTACAGATATATCTAACTACTCAATGCTGGATCATCATGAGGTTTGATTTTCAATAGACTATTTTTGACAGATCACGCGTGACTTCTATCAAACTGCTTTGTCATTTATGTTCAGTATCGTTTGGCAAGTCATCATGGAAAGACTCACACCACAACAGCGTCTCCAAATTGTTCAGCTGTATTACGAAAATCAGCGTTCTGTAAGAAATGTTTTTCGTGCGATTCGAGGAACTTACGGTGGGCATAATCGACCTACTGAAACCACTATTGCCAATTCCATTCGCAAATTTGAGTCCCAGTTTACATTGGTGGATGATACTCGACCGGTTAGACATACAGCACGTAGTGGAGAGACTATAGCAGCTGTAGCTGAGACTTATGCAAGAATTGAAGTAAGGCGATTTGAATTTACGTCATATTTTCAGTGAATGGGCTCTGGAAAAACTCGATGGAAAGCCGGTGTTTTATTGTGAAATTTTGTTCAGTGATGAAGCCTATTTCTGGTTCAATGGATACGTTAATAAACAAAATTGCCGTATTTGGGCTGATGAGCAACCCGAAGAGTACCAAGAGGTACTATTACATCCATTAGAAACAACGGTATGGTGTGGTTTTTGTGCTGGTTGAATCATTGGTCCATATTTCTTCAAAAATGAAGCAAATCAGAATGTTACCGTCAATGATAACCGTTATCGCGCTATGTTAACGGAATGTGTGCTTCCTGAAATTCAAGCACATGGTCTCGGTGAGCTTTGGTTTCAACAAGACGGCGCTACGAGCCATACATCGCATGAAACAATGGACTTGTTGAGAAATCATTTTGGTGAGCACTTAATTTCACGTTTTGGTACGGTAGATTGGCCGCCTAGATCGTTCGTTTTATAACCTTTGGACTATTTTCTCTGATTGACGCTTTGGAAGCCAACATTGCTCGTGTTATCCACGAGATACCAGTCGCTATGCTCGAACGAGTCGCCCAAAATTGGACTTTCAGAATGAACCACCTCAGACGTGGTCGTGGCCAACGTTTACAATACATGATATCATTTTCGAAAGTAAATGCCGTGAATTGTTAATCGATAATAAAAATTTTAAGTTCAGTTTTAAATTTATGTGTTTTATTTTACTTTATAAATCAAACCTCACGATGAATCACTCTATATAATCAATAATCTGCCATCATTTTTATTTATGAAGTTCTTCCATAGTATTCCTTATTTTATAGTAAAAAGGAGAATGACAATGACAATGACAAGAAAAATAACGAAAACATGACAATCGACAGATAAATAGTGTTACCATTATTTTAATAAAGTTTTTGACGAAAGAGTGTTAAGAGTAGTAGAGAATATTAAGTTGTTTTTAGAAACTTGAATGTAAGGATTTGTCATAATTTATTTTATCATTTGCGTTTGAATTTGAAATGCCATTCATGTACCATAGATACTCTACTTTTAGTTTAATAGACAAAGAAATAATAATTCAGAGAAAATGGAACTAAATAACCCGTTATCAGTATTTCGTTCAATCACGTTTATAATCAAACAGTTTAGACCATTCAAAAGATCTCCTTTTGGATGGGACAAGATAAAACATCTAAAACTTAACACCTTAAATTCAACAAGATTTTATTGAATAATCAGTAAATTGTAATAAGAGTTTTGGTAATGAAACCTTGCACTACAACCACTAATAAGATGAATAATAATACGCTCATAGTTTAAAACACCCACTATTCAGTTGAATGGGACATTACGTGATTAAACCGCAGAATCGCAGTCATTGGCAATAACTTGTAAGATTTTTCTTATATCAGAATTCGATATGACAATCCTTACATAAATGTTGTTTTGTTTGTTTGTAACAGCCACAAAGGTTTGAAACCTCCTGACGAACTGAAAAAATAAATCAAATTTATCCCACACACATTACGCTGAGTCATATGAAAATGATTTTCACCGAAACGTTTATTATACTTTTCATATCAAGATTTATGGTATGGATCATCAACATTAAATTAATAATCGAGCAGAAGAATTAATAATAAATTCCCTGTCAACCTTGGGTTAATTGCAATTCGTATTACAACACATTCTTCCCTTGGCCAGATGTGCTGTGCGTCTGAAATTGGAATACATTTTCCTTCAACTCTGAGAAAATACTAAAAAATGTGAGATCAAACGATGATTCTCTCCACGAGTGGGAGAATGGAGGATAATTTATTTTTCTTTTGTTTATTGAATATTTATTTTATGGACAGTAACGTTTTGTTAATCATTTACATCATTTAACAGTGTAATTTTTAATTTATAATGAAAGCTCTTTTTAGGTTATGAGGCCTTGTGGTGTTTTAATAACTTTTTTTGACCGACATTCAGACGGCGTGCTAAAGAAAATTGTCAAATATTATGGACTTAAAAAACGTTCACTAATCATGTAATAATTTATGGCTAATAAATTGAATAATCTTTGGAATCGAAGTTAGAAATTTTTAATGAGCAAAAGATTAAAATATACGAACCGGAAATCTGATACGATTACAGTGGGAAAGAAAATAGAATACGTGGGGTAAACCAGAAGAAGGTTGCGATAAGGTTTATAAAGAATTCCTTATCAGAAGTTACATTCAATTTGTCTTCTACATACATTTATTAAATCTTTTATGTTTTCGGTATTGAAAGTGATAATGCAGTCACGTTTTCAATTTGTTCTTCTTCTTTAATTAACTCTCAAAATATGAAAGGCGTATAATATATATATTTCATCTATGTATCCGTATTGCTATTGCGCCGCTTGTGGGATTGGCTAAATTTGCCTAGCTTAGAAGAAGCCACTCTATTTTGGATCACTTCGCTACTGAGATGAACGTCTGACATTTAAGCCTCTTTTTTGAACCTCAGCTTAACCTCTTTCCCTTTCTTGTTTCCGGATTCTTCGACGACATTAGCTGAACATGGCAAAACCAGTCTGAAATTTTTTTAGTATCGATTACTTAGTGTAGAGACTTGCGCGAATGCGCATACTTCTCATCAGATCATGTTTTGTTACACCCACTGTTATTCAAAATATTTTCATTTACGTCGCAGTCATTTTTCCTTTTGATGCACGTTAGGACGATGACACCTTCTATAGACGAATATATTTCAGGACTCGGGTTTAAGTGTTCGAGTAACGATTAGTACTTATCCTTACTAGGAGAGGAGAGGTTGTCTAAAGGGAAGTCACGTTATTGTGTTATTATCAAAAAAGTGAAGAGGAGTTGTCTCGGACGGATTGATTAATGTGCTGTTTCAATAGAAAATCTTGCACAGCATTAAAAAGAAATAGACTTTGTATACTGTCTTGACGCACTCCAACCTTCGCCTCGAATTCTCCGGTTATTCGCCCTGTACGTTTAATTTTTGTCTTATCGCCATGGTATGTATCGAGTTTCATAGTTATAAATGTCTCTGGCACATTTTAATATCTTAGCGCCGTTACGAATAAAATCTCAGGGAACCGTTGAATGATTTTTCAAGAGCGATATGCAAATTCTTCGAAGTTTCGCGATGTTTTTGCATTATTATCTGTAAACTTTGAGTTAGGCATCTGACGACTTACCTTACACAAAGCTGCGTTGACTACCACATACCACATACCACAGAGTATAATAATATAATCGGAATCTGTGTAACTTCTCGTGTCTTATTTGTCTTTATGCAGTGTAACGAAGACGTTTATCCTCCACTAGTTAGTTATTAGATCGCCTTTAATTTCTTTTTTAAACAGAATCGGGAGCCATTCAAACCTAATATTTTATTTAAAGGCTACTAATAACTAATGTGGCTACATTTAAAAAAAAATAAAAAAAAAGGTTTTTGATTGTTGTCCTTGAGCGATATGTTATCGAGTCCGAATGCAAGGTTCATTTTTTTGCTTCGCTAATTTCTGCATCGTCTACTGCTGCTTATGGATTCAATGCTCCTTCTTGCTGCTATTATACACGCTCTGGATAGCATATTCAGGACGTACTTAAACGATATCCCCATTTCCGTTGTACTTAGTCTGAGTTTGAAAGACTTGCTTTTGGCTCTTCGCCGCCACTCAATCTCATTTTTAAAACCATCAAAATTTTGCCTAAACTTGCTCGTGCTTTTAAAATTTACCGCTTGTTTAACTAGATGGATATTGTCTGTCTGAAAAACAGCAGCCTTACTTTCATTTCGAGCCCCAGTATGCTATTCCCAGTTATGCAGGCAAAATGTTCTGGCATTCGCGAAACTTCGTCCTTAAAACACATGCTAGAACTACCTTTTGGTGATCATCTTCGATCTGACGGGTTCTGACTCAAAAATTCTCTTGGGTAGTTTGTCCAAAATAGAGGAACGATTTCTTTATTTTATAATGTTTTCATCCTTGGTTACTTCAAGACCAATCTTCAAAGAAGAGACGTTGGCAGAGCTTGATAATTTTATTGTCGTTCGCGTACCCAATTAGCTGGTATTATATGTTGAATACGTCATAGTACGACCCATACGTGCGGATGGAGGATCTTAGGATAACGAATGTTATCATTGACAAATACCAATTAGTGTTTTCTAAAAATTCTAAATGTATTCACGCAATATATTAAATGTGACCTTGTGTGCTATGTTCAACAATATAAGCGAAGCTTAGGTTGGTGAAGTAGGAAAGCCGAAATATTCAGGTAAGATTCATCTAAGAAAAGTAATCTCCCTCCTGATCAAGCATAAGAAAATTGTAATGTTTGTTCAAAATATTCAAATTCAGCAGAAGCAGAGAATTTACAGAGGAGATGGGGATGATTTTCTCCTCATCCTCATGCAATCCTCAGAAATCGTTTAATTAACTGACTAAGTGAGCTATTTACTTTTAGAGTAGACAGTGCGATCGAAGATGTGTTTACGTTGTTATACCTTCTACTGACTTGAAATACCGGGTCATATAAAAAGACTCCGCGGTTTTTTGGTACAATACATTTTTGAAAAAAAGTGTCTTTATTCAAAATCAATTTCAATCAAGTACATATTGGCCATTATTATCTATGACCTTTTGTCATTTCCCGGGTAGCCTTATAATTCCATCGGTGTAGAACTTCTGTAATTTATCAGTAAAAAACTTGGCCAAGTGATTTTCAACGGTTCTTCGGTTGGCCAATTTTTTACCATCAAGAGAGTTCTGCAAAGACCGAAACAAATGGTAATCAGAGGGTGCAAGGATCGAGTTATATGGTGGATGCTCAATACTTCCCAACCAAGCTCCGTCAATTTGTTCCGGGTCATCAAAAATGTGTGTGGCCTAGCATTGTCATGATGGAAGGCAACTCCCTTTCCGTAGGCCAATTCTGGTCGCTCGTTCTTGATAGCTTCATCAAACGGACGAATTGTGCATATTCCACGGACTGGAATATTGTGAACAATTTTATAGTTTTTTAGAAGAGATTTTTACTATTAATAAAAAATAAGAAGTACAGAAGCATTAAATCGAAATTGGAAATTTTATTTTCCATTCTAAGTTCTGATTTATTTTGTTTAGGCTTTGGTATGAAACTGCTAGCATCCGAGGTGAAGGAACTGCTAGTTTTGGACCGTCAAAGTGGTTTGACATTCCAAAAACTATCACAAAAATATGGATTGTCAATTTCTGGTGTAAAAAAGATCTGCCTTAATTTTGAACAATGAGGGACAGTGGCCAGTTACAAGACTTCTTGCGGAAGAAACGGAAGACCACAGCAAAAGAAAACCGACGAATCAAAATTATGGCCAGAAAAAATCCCTTTCTTCTGCAAGGAGTATTAAAGACGATTTAGAATTAAGCATAAGAAAGAACGGTGCAAAGACGACTGCAGGGAAATGGATTACAAAATTTTTTGCGAAGAAAAAGCCTATGTTTCGTACAATCAACATCCGAAAACGTTTATCCTTTGCGAAAAAGTATACATATATTAAAGCCGCAAACGTTCGGCAAAGTATAATTTGGTCCGATGAGTCCAAATTTGAGCTACGGAATTCCAAAAAAAGAAAGCGAGTTTGGTGCAGAAACTCTGAAAGACTGAGCCAAAAGTGCATACAGAAAACTGCAAAACACAGAGGAGGGTCAGTAATGGTATGAGCATGTTTCTCCTAGCGGCGTTGAAACACTGGTCATAATCGATACCAAAATGACAGGTCCAATGCATGTGTTAAGATTTCCATTTCTTATCTTTATTATTTTTATATTTTCCGAGTCTGGTGTGATAAGGCTACATATTGCAAAGTAATAGCTGCAGCAAAATGTTCGCTTCTGTTGATGTTCATCCGAAACGAAAGGCAATCTAAGACTTGCAACAGAAGTTGTCTTTATCTGTGGCCACCATCCGCACCTACTTGTTATATTATCATGATGCTGAACCTTAATCCATGCAAAGTGTAATAAAATAAAGACCTTTAAGCTTTGGGTTCGTCGTTTCAGATCTAATCTCTATCGGTTGTTTAAAGAAGGGTCTGTATCTGGGCGCGCTTTTTGAAGGGCATATAAAACTACGAGGGCTGTTTGATGAGTACCCGGATTGGAATATAGGTGGCACTACTGAGCCAAAATGAGTACATCATCATTTAGTGTACCCTCTTTTAGCTCGCATGTCAAAATATGATGACAATAAGACGCTTAGTTTTGTTTTAACTAACTTACTTACATTAGCGCTACAGTCCGGGGTGGCCCTGGGCCTCAACCAACACGCGTCTCCAGACGCACGACCTTTGGCAAGCTGTCTGCAGTTTCGCACGCTAGGTTGGTTAAAGTCCCCTTCCACGTGCGTGCGCCACCTGAGTCGCCGTCTTCCTCTACTGCGCCGTCACTCACTTGTCGGTTCGAAGATCTTTCGGGTCGGATCATTCGCTTCAATTCGCTTCCATTCGCTCTACATGACTCACTCATCTAAGTCGTTGGACCTTCACTCTTCTGACTAGATCGATGTCACTATACAGCCCGAAAAGTTCATCATTGTATCTCCTCCTCCATTCACCGTCTATGTTGAGGGGCCGAAAATTACTTGGAGAATTTTCCTCTCTAACAACCAAGAGTAACCTCATCCGCTTTTGATAGAGTCCATGCCTCCGCAACATAGAGAAGGACTAGCATGATTAGGATCTTATAAAGGGTCACTTTAGTTGTTCAAAAAGGGCTTTGCAACTCAATTGCTTTCTTAGCCCAAAGATTGGTTAGGATTGAGATTCTTCGTTTAATCTCAGCGCTGGTGTCATTGCTTGAGTTCATAGCGGAGCCTAGTTAGACAAAGTCCTTAAACACCTCAAAGTTATTCCGATGTGTTCTGCCGATTATGTCGAATCGGCACTTCTGAAAGATAGTGCCTCTGGTAGTAGCGTTTGAGTTTTGCACTATTCTTTCAAGAACGATGTTGAAGAAGTTGATATCGGTGAGTTCTTTACCGACCTTTACCAATTCTCCATTGTCATTTTGCACAAGCGGACGAGTTTGTGCCTTTATGAACATCGGAGATGGTGTCATATAGGCTGTCCGACAGTACTACCAAAGATACTCTCTCTTCCTATCTTTGCCTTAAAATCACCTAAGACAATTTTTATGTCATAGTTAGGGCACTGCTCGTATGTTTTGTCTAAGAGCACGTAGAAACTCTCTTTGGTGTCGTCATCTTTCTCCACCATGGAGGACAGTTTTATTTTGATACCCGTTTTAAAACATCGTGTTAGTGTTTTTTGCGACCATGGAAAAAGACCAGTATCCGTGATCCTATTTTAATTTTTGAGTGGCAAAACCTGCGAGAAAATAAAGTCCATTGTCGATGGTGTGTATGGGACCCATTTAACCGTACAACCGTTTACCATTGGTTCGCAGAGTTTTCCTATGGACGCACGTCGGTTTTTGATGAACCACGGTCAGGTGGCCCAAAAACGGTTACCACAGAGGAAACCACACACACTAACGACCAAAGAACAATCGAAACAAAGGGTTTTACTCGGTGAACGTGCTTTAAAGAAGGCGAAGACCGAGCCTTCGACCGAAAGGATAATATCCACCGTTTTTTTTGGATGCGCGAGGACAATCACAGAATCATACGATGTCGATTTATTGGGCCGATTCAACGCCGATTTGAAGAAAAAACGATCACAATAGGCGATCTTCTACCATGATAACCCACCGGCTCACACCTTCACAGTCGCCACAGCCAAATTGATCGAATTGCACTACGAATTGCTCCCCCATCCTCCGGATTTGGCTCCCTGCGACTTCTTTTTGTTCTCAAACCTTAAAAGATCAGTACGGGTGGAACGATTAAGTCATCCCCGCCGCGGAGAAGTATTTTCCAGGCCAACAAATGTCGTATTATACATAGGGGTTAGAAAAGTTGCAGCACCGCTGGGAAAAATATATCGAGTTGAAAGGGGATTAATATTGAAAAATCAATTGTCAATAGTTAAGTTGCATTTATCCTATCTTTTTTCTTCTCTGCTTCAGAGCCCAAAACTGAAAAAAGGCTTTGCAGTCTGTTTTTAGGAGTTTTGTGTTTATTCAATGTATCAAGATTCATGTTATTGCAATAGCACGGTGTTTTTTTTTTTATTTAAACTTAAAAACTTATTGCATTTTATGCTACAGCTGAATGTACATTTATAAGCCCAGAGACACCACAAAACCGACACAATTACATTGGTCAAGTCTTTTCAGAACATTCTAATTTGATTTTTATTTTTTATTGTTGACCTCGGCTTATCACGGAGGGGGTCGAATTAAAGTTAACCTAAGTTAAATTTCCTAAATTATTGTAGTGTTTGCCTCCTACAAACCTATTTAATAACCCTTTACGTCTCATGTATGGCTTCTCAAATATGACCTTCGCTACAGTACTCGTATTTAACAATTCAGTCTCTGAATTAAAACCAGTTCAAACTGTTTTCTGTGTGCTTCTGCTCGATTGCATACAATTTGTATTGTTATTGTTATTGTATTTTTTTAGAAATACATCTTCAATTTGTGCTACTTGCTAAAACAATCCGCACTTCATTCCAATTAAAATCTATAGCTTGCGGGTTAAAAGAACTCAAAAAAGAGCTAACTATTCGTAATTTGTTTTAACCACACAAACATCATTGGCTTGGAATATTATTTTCGAATTTCAATTACACCTGAAGTTTCATCATCATCTTCGACACACGATTTACTAGCTTATTACTCATCAATTATGGCCGGTGGCCGACAGCCACTGCCTGAGTATATGGAGATGGAGGGAAAAGACTTCAATTGTTCCACTTGGCTAGCTTGAGATTAATTTAGCACGCCACATACAAATGCACACAACTCAAGTGGTTCTCCGCGTTAAGCCGGTTAGTTGGTTTCGCTTCGCCTCACCTTTCCTGTCTTCACCTATCTTCTCGAGTAAACTTATAACACGCGAAAGTTCCAGTCGTTTTTTAGTTGCAGTTTAAAGTTGCAAAGAAACAAAAAAAAAAAAATCCAAGACCAAAGTTATACTATAACAACTTAACAAGCAAATGTTTGCACGAACGCTCTCAAGAACCGGTTAACGTGGGCAGGGTAACCCTATACGGACATGGAGAATAAATATGCGATATTCGATTACGATTGCGACGACGAAAACGAAGTATCTCAAGCTCACTTGCCAGCGTATTTTTATCTGTGTGTGTCATTAACGATAGTCGCATCTTTGGCCATATGGAATCGAGTAGACATATTGGCATTTCAATTACAAACCGAACATATGTCACCTTTAGCTGGGTGGGATAAACGCTTCAGATGCTAGCAATAATAATAAATTTGAGAAGCGGTGTGTGGTGTGGTACAGATGTCGCAGCTCGGCTCGCTGGCTGGGGTGCAACAGATGACATTTAAGGAAGTGGAAAAGAAAGTAACTACCGTAGAACGAGTATGAACGAGAAGAATGTTAAATTGATAGTGTGAGAGAAAGTTTCTCAACTTGCTTTGGGGTGGATTTGATTTACATTTTGCACGATTTACTTGTATCTCACAAAGGTATGTATATGAACATTAGAGGAAATACGAATGTTATCATCTCCGCTTTGCAAATCGAAAATGGTATTGGATGGTGGGATTAACTTTTTGATAATGTCAGTAGTCGGAGTGAAGAACTAGATTGAAGATGAACCGAAAGAAGCTGTTGGAAATTTCTTTCATAAACTATTGTTGCATGCGTGCATGCGTCATTCGCCCCTTACATAGGTAGTTCTACTTAGCTGTGGTTTTATTTTAGGGACATGTATTCGATACCACATCGTGTCCATTAAATACTTAACTTTGGTTCCGCAAAAACCTCTTTGGATTGTAAACGTTTTCATGCATTTTTTATTATCCATCTTCTTTAAAACACCAACTGCCGGTCTCTTGATTTCCTTCATATTTGAAGTGCCTTTTTATGAATATGCGACGAATTTACAACTACATAAGAGTATCTGCTGTCTTTTAGCAGAAATTAAAGTAAGAGTATTAAAAATAATAAATTAATTTACTGGATGTTTCCTTTTTCTATGGGCATATATGGGCAATTAAGCTTTTGCTGCCAATTCTGCAGATGCAGCCACTAAAATGAAAGCAAAAAGAAAAAAATTTTCATCATCCATCGAAAACGCAAGATTTATCCTACAAAGACGAAAAAAACACTTGTTACTGCTCCATAGAATAACAATTGTTGATATTTGGTCAGCTTTACAAATAAATGAAAACTCTTTTTTTTTTTCTGATGAACATTTAACGTTTTGCTCTTCAAACCAAATATCGAATCGTCAAGATACTATAGAGCAGAGATCATTTAAATCTTGGAGATTTGAACTGCCTATGGACTACATTCTGATTCGTGACGAGACCAGAAAATTGCAAATGAAATGCAGCAAAGATTCATTTTTCACTTCATCTCTGCAGGTCCTGCAAAAATCGTTGTAACGAATACTAAATCGCTAGGCTTGTTTTCTAATGGGAGTGGCACGTGATTATGTTTAGAGTGTGATTGAAAGTGTATCATTTGTATGATGTAGTTGCTAGCGTTGACAATCTACCTACTATTTCTTCTTCCGGATACGTCTATGGCCAGTTCATTAGTAAGGCTTGTGTCTGCCTACACATGGCCCACTGACAATCTGCTGATTTTCCTCGATTATGTCAAAATCGTCTGGATATGCGAGAGTTTGTACAAAGATTAAAATATTGTGCCTCAAGTGTTGCATTACAGCGTGTCAGCGTGTCACCCACTACTTTTTTGGGTTCAAAAAATTCGGTACTTCCAAATTGTAGGTGTCGAATATGATACAGCAATTACGCTTTCATTGTAATGCATGCATGCTTCTACATATACTCCGAACATCACTTTTGGAATAACACATCTCCATTACCTCGATCAAAGGCTGTTTTAGTTTTTTTTTTCTTTCTAAGAAGCCAATAATTTTGGCGAACACTCCGCGAAGTGGTCTTGATTCTCCGCTAATTGGTCCATTCCGTGAAATCTGTTAGAGGTCTTATCATCTAATTTATAAAGTCAAAGGTCTTGCTTTTTTGTATTCATTTGAGTCATCAACCGTAATACCAATTATGTTACAGACTGTTGTTCGCAATTCTACAATACTTATTTTTTAGTAAGTAAGTTGGATGTGATCTTTATTCTATATAGGTTCTATAGGTTCCTGGATTCCCTTTGCTTTCTCGTTCATGGAAAAGTTCAAATTTTGTTTCCTTGATAATGTCGATGTCTAGTTGCACGTTATGTTTCAAGCATAATCTTGACCACTCGCCAAAGAATTGAGATTTGCGTTGCACGATATGGGATGTCACTATTTAAGGAAGTTTTTGCGGGTGGTATTCCATTAGCTTTCTTATGTAGCTGAAGTAAAGTTTTAGTAGAGGGAAGGAAGTCGAGTCTCCAAAGGAAGCATGTACGTTGAAGTGTTTTCTGGTAGTCGAAAAATTTTCTTAAGGAAGTATCTTAATAATTTTTTGACGTCATCATACCAGAACAATCCCCCCCAAGCAGCTTGTACTTCACACTTGTTGCGACGTTATTTTTGTCAAGAAGTCCTTTTCAGTCACTGTCAGCCATTTTAGCATTATGTAGTTTGGATCTGTAGTACTTGTCAAGAGACAGTACTTGTACTCTTTGAACTTTTCTCATCCCTAGTGTATCTACGGGGGCTTTTCTAAAAACCATAATTTTTGATTTATCGGTCTTCAACTTTAAATTTCATTTGCTTTATTATTGCTGTAATTTGTTGACCATGAGCTCTATCATATTTGACGTTTCTGCTAGTAGGACGATGCATACATTAAGCATTTGATGTTATAGTAATTTCATTGAAAACAATTCCTTCTGGAAGAAAGTCAGTAATGTCATCAAAGAATATTAAATAAAAGAAAATGGCTCAGTAAGCAATCTTGTTTGACGCCCATTTTTGTATCAAACCAGTAAAACAATTGGTTCCCATCCCACATTAGTCTAGTCACAAAATATATGCCAAATAAAAACGCGCTGATATTTTTAAAAACAAATTTACACTTTTTATTTGTCAAATCTCGAGCTAAAAAATTTTGGGAGACTTCATTTGTCTTAAAGCATGACCTGAGACGTTCTGGCCAATCATCACTCGCATTGCGGACTTCATTGATCGAAAAGTTGTCGCGCTATCGACAAAGGTTCTTTAGCGACTTAATGAAGTCTTCCAAAACAGTGGTTTGGTAAATTTTCACCGAAGTCTTGACCCCTATTTTACAAAAATGGAGGTTGGTTATGCCATCGCAGCTGACTCCCATACCATTATATTTGCGGGGTGGTGGCCTCTTTCAATCCTTGGAATATGTTTTGAAGCTTCTTTTGATTTCCGAGCACACTCGATCAATTTGCTTATTAAAAGGTTCTTCGACGGTAAGAATGTTCTCGCCGGTGAAAAGAAATTTGTCTAAGCATTTTTGGCGTACCGCCTTAAGAGAGGTTTTTATTTTTCCGTAAATGGAACTGTTAACGGGTGTCCAGTGTGTCTTTTGTAGGCACTAAGTCCCAAGTCCTCTTCAATGATGCGAGACATGGATTTTTGCGAAATGTTCATTTCCTGCAACAAGATCTGCTTCCTCAGTGGTTTGCGTCTGATTCAAGCCTGCATGGCTTTGATGGCTCCCGGAGCCTTCACAGTGCGTGGTCGACTGGCTCTTGGACGGTCACGTACTCCAACAGTATCCTCGAATAATTTAATAGTACGAAAAAGAATACAGCGAGTGATTCCCAGCGGTCGGCAAGGTCCGAAAGATAACACCTTTTACCATATTACACTTGTATAAGCCAATCACAACGAAACGACTTTAGATGTCACTTCATTCCATGATTGTAAACGATTAAAAACAAAAATCTTTTCCATAAACATCTCTACTTTGACAATACAGCTAGATGTCGAGGAATCTTCAAATGACTTTAGCTCCGGGTTTTTTAATTTCTAATTAAATTGCCGAAGTGGCTGAGTCGAGCTCTGAGATCACCGTTGACCTTATCACAGCTTTTCCTCCTCCAAATTCTTGGGGCCATACTTATATAGGGTGACTCATCGTGACGTTTGGTTTTCAATAGGCTTTTTTTTTTGACAGATCACGCATGACTCCTATCAAACTGCTTTGTCATTTTTGTTCAGTATTGTTTGGCAAGTCATAATGGAAAGACTCTCACCACAATAGCGTCTCCAAATTGTTCAGCTGTATTACGAAAGTCAGCGTTCTTTGAGAAATGTTTTTCATGCGATTCGAAGAACTTACGGTGAGCATACTCGACCTACTGAAACCACTATTACCAATACCATTCGCAAATTTGAGTCCAGTTTACATTAGGGGATGATACTCGACCGGTTAGAACACATCCATCACGTAGTGAAGAGACTATAGCAGCTGTAGCTGAGAGTGTACGCAAAAACCGTGACGAATCGATTCGTCGTCGTTCTCAGAAGCTTGGCTTGGCGTATTTTACATGAGGATCTCGGCCCAAATGCGTACAAAATTCAACTTATGCAATAATTGAAGGCAGGCGACCTGAATTTACCTCATATTTTCAGTGAATGGGCTTTGAAAAAACTCAATGAAAATCCGGTGTTTTATAGTGAAATTTTGTTTAGTGATGAAGCCCATTTTCGGCTCCATTGATACGTTAATAAACAAAATTGCCGCATTTGGGCTGATGAGCAACCCGAAGAGTACCAAGAGCTACCATTACATCCATTAAAAACAACGGTATAGTGTAATTTATGGGGTGGTGGAATCATTTGTCCATATTTCTATGGCGCTTCGAGCCATACAGCGCATGAAACAATGGACTTGTTGAGAAATCATTTTGGTGAGCACTTAATTTCACGTTTTGCTACGGTAAATTGGTCGCCTAGATCGTGCGATATCACACCTTTGGACTATTTTCTCTGATGATATGTTAAGTCTCAGGTTTTCAGGAATAAGCCAGCTACGATTGACGCTTTGGAAGCCAACATTACTCGTGTTATTCGCGAGAAATCAGTCGCTATGCTCGAATGAGTCGCCCAAAATTGGACTTTTTGTATGAATCGCCTCAGACATAGTCGAGGCCAACATTTACATGATATCATTTTCAAAAAGTAAATGCCATGAATTGTTCTTTTAACCGATAATAAAAATTTAAAGTTCAACTTCAAATTTATGTATTTTATTTTACATTAAAAATCAAACCTCACGATGAATCACCTTATAATAGTGTGCACTGTATACCATATAATAATATATTATTTCCTTAAATTGTTCTACTATTGCTTACATATCTCCGCTGCAAACATTTCTTTCACACAAAGTTATTTCTTTTTAATTTTTGTAGACCTCTGGACTGTATAATGCAGAAATGCTTACGCTAGTTCATTCTTGGCGCTAGAGCCTAAAGCGATAGATAGAATTACGTCATAGAGTCGGGCCGGTATATTTCAGTACATAGTTTCATCTAAAACTGCACATTTGTGAAATAAAACTAACATTTTTGCCTAAGAGGGTAGTCTCATGTTCGATCTTCAAAAAATCGTTTTTTTTTTTTTGCATTTTTTTAAAGTTTAATAAGTTCAAAATATACTGTGAACATTTTAGACCGATAAACTAAGTCATTTTAAAGTTACAGCAAATGAAAGGGAGAGCGGCGCTTATACCTGCGCTATTGTTTGCGACGCTATAGCCTTGAAAAATGTATACTTTTAGTGTACGACACGTAGAATTTTGGTATGTATAGGCATGTGAATTAAAGCAAAACAAAAAAAAATTACTTAATCAGTACGCAAAAGCTAAAAAAGAACTGGAAGCTGCAGGAAATGAAAACATAACAAACTGCACCAAAAAAGAAGAAAGAAATAAAGCCAAAAACGATGCTGTTGACTAATAAAGAGGAGGAATTGCACGTAGATCATCGAGAATAGATGATTGGTGTTAGTTTAGAGTTTTCCAATAGTGACTCGACAACTTTGAATTTAATTTGTGAACGCACTCTTTCACTAATCATCAAACTGTCACTGCCAATTTATTCAGTAAGCTCAACATTTTCATCATGGTAAGGTACAGTAACGAGCAGCGTCTGCAAATTATAAAAATTTTCTACAGATATTCGGAGTCGATGACTGCAACTCTAAGAGCATTAACTCCAATTTCCGGTCGTAATTCTCGCCCTAGTAGACAGGCAATAACAAGTTTAGTGCAAAAATTTGAGTCTACATGTTCGTTGTGTGATGTTGCCGTGTCAGTGAGACAGCAGGTTGTGCGAAGTGTCGAAAATATCGCTGCCGTTCAGACGTCCGTAGCAAACGATCCAAATCAGTCAATTCCACGGCGTTCTCAAGAATTGGGCATCGCTCAGACCACATTATGGCGTATTTTGGTTAAGGATGTTGGTTTACACCCATACAAGATCAAGTTGACTCAAGAATTGAAGCCGGTGGACCATTTGAAGCGACGTACGTTCTCCGATTGGGTTCTGGAGAAGATGCGTCAAGATGATAAATTTCACCGCAAAATCATCTTTAGTGACGAAGCTCATTTTTGGCTCAATGGGTTCGTCAATAAGCAAAATATGTGTTATTGGTCGGGTGAAAACCCACATGTGCTTCATGAATCACCACTTCATCCACAAAAAATAACTGTTTGGTGCGGTTTGCATGCCGGCGGCGTTATTGGGCCATATTTTTTCGTCGACGATAACGATAGTCACGTTACTGTCAATGTTCAGTGTTATCGCGCCATGATCACCGATTGTTTTTGGCCCGAATTGGAAGATATGGACTTGGACGACATGTGGTTTCAACAGGATGGTGCCACAAGCCACACAGCACACGCTACAATCGATTTATTGAAGAGGAAGTATGGCGAGCGTGTTATCTCAAGATATGGGCCAGTCGATTGGCCGCCTCCGCTTTACTATTTTCATTGGTTTATGCCAACACGCCGACGACGTTGGAAGAGCTCAGAGCCAATATTGAACCAACGAATCGACCGCTGCAAACGTGCCCGCGGTGGCCATATGAACGAAGTCGAGTTCCATTCATAAATGTTTTGATCGTTCTTCAAGCCAGTAATAAAGTTTTTGAAATATATCAAATGTTTTGCCATAAAAAAAGTGTCAAGTCGTTATTAGAAAACCCTATATAAGTTTTCAATGAAAATTATTATTCTCCAAGCTTTATCTCGATTTTGAACCAAAAAAACAGTAGATTTTTGAATTAGATTGTTTTATCCACTCATTTTATCTTGGTTTTAAACTGAAAAAAGCAGTCGATTTTTAATTTTTTTTTTTTTACCAAGGCCGTCATTTTACTCTGCTACGGGATGGAATATTAACCCTACTGAATAATAATCTATCTGGAATTTTGATTTCAGGTGATTACAAATGGAGCAATCAGGGGGGCCAGGCACCTAGTAGTATCTACTTTACTTCACCAAAATGAAGTGAAAATATTTTTTTATTTTATTTAACAAACATGTTTTTTTGTTTTACTTATTCAATAGCTAAATAATAACATATAATTATTATAAGAAGATTATATTTCAAAAAAAAAAATTTTTTAAAACCTTCAAAATCGAACCTCGGGAATGAGACACCCCCTTAACCAGGTAAATCTGATCATGTGAAGGAAAAATTCGAATTCGCCGTTCTTTTTCACTACCCGAGTCAAAGTATTATTACCTTTTAGTTTAAGTTTTCGTATTTCTATTGGTTGTTATAAAGGAGAACTTGTATTTAAAATGGTGTCAATATACATATACCTCAGATGTATATGTTAAATGATCAAACAAAAATTCTCAGTATTCTGTTAACTATTTAATGCAACGCTTTGGTAACAACTTATTCCTGAATTTCGTGAATTGATGATCGCATGAGCAGCCCACTTAACTCATATATCCGTATTTAATGTGTACATTTTGTAAGATTTTTCTAGATACGTCTTAGAATTCTTGATATCTAAATATGGAAACAGAGATAGCTTTGCAAAAATCTAAAAATCTTCAAACGAAACCCTTCTTCAGGAAAATTTCTACCCGACCGGCTATGCATGACAATGATAATAATGTAAGTCGTTATATCCATGCACTTAAAATCAGAATATATTCCGGGCATATCGAATCATCAAATGTTCATGACGTTTAGAATAACTACCACCATCAGCCATATTTCAATGAATACCGCTACCAATAATTTCATGCCCCAGGTCATAACTCAAAATCTACAATTCAAAACCTGTACTCATTTGGATTTGCTGTTTTCATATCTAAATCCGTAATCAAGTTCGAATTCGTGAATGAAATAACGAAGAAGTTTTGCGTAACGTGAATGCGGTTCCGCTTTCCGCATGGCGGAAACAGCCTAGCAGGAGGTAATTTTCACAGAGCAGTCCAAGTGCAGAATTCATAAAAGTCATATAGCGCGGCATTATACATACATACATAGACTTTAGAATGACAGAGGGCATTCTCTTGGTTGGTAACTTGAAGTGCACTGAATCGGATGTGTGGGTGGTCTGTCGCATTTGTGTTTATTCGATGTTAGCATTTCTTAGGTGCTACGTTTTAAATTTCGTCATCGTTTCCACCTGGCTGTACAGAAATTTTATTTCAGAAATGCATATGGTATGTATGTTATGTAAGTACGAGTATATTTGTATAGACCGATGCTATTGCCGACTTTTCTTCTTCATTTGAAGGAAAAACAGTTGAAATATGCCGCGACAACAATGGGTCGTCATTTCAAATATTTGCGAGGGTTCCAGACTGCAAAAAAAAAAAAAAAAAACAGTCTTTCTGGAAAAAAAATGTAGCATGAGTCATGACACATCACATTGTCGAGTGACACAGCATCTTGTTGTATTGGAACAACTCCCCTTATTTGTTCCTAAGTGCGTGTGACTTGTGTCGCCGACGAGATCTGAATTTAATTGAGATGGAGGGTTGAAATGCAGAAGAATTACCCTAATGGTGGATTTATTCTTTTGTTTCTTTGGGAAGAAAAAAACTTAGATTGAGGTTATCCTTGTGTCAGACGCATGAAAATGAGAAATGTCTGAGAGCACTAAAGGAACCAAAACAAGTGCAAAAATACGGAAATTTGGAGCACGTTTTTAATCGCATAAAAAAATAAAATTCATTTATTATTATTAATAGAAATAAAATTGAGTGGTAAAATATTTAAAAAATAATCGGCTTGAGTTGTCGAATTGCTAACTTTGGGATAGCGCCCTGAGGTGAGTTCTAGACCTTTGTCTATTTCATATATAATCGGTGTAGCTCAGGCATGAAAATGAATATAGAAATACAGTTCAATACCTAGTTAGCCGCCGCATTGATCGAATTGGAGGCTGACGAGTCATTACACAACCAACAGCAGATAAAATCTTGGTTACCGAAGATTGCGGTTTGCCAAAGCCTATCTATCATATTATTGTTAATATTATTTATTATTATTATTATTATTATTATTTATTTATTTATTTATTTATTTATTTATTTTTTTTGTATGACCAAAAAAGGTGCAACATCTGTTCTACATAACCTGACAATAGAACTGTAAAATAGAAATTGCGAAATCTAAAGGTCCAGTTCGTAAATAGGCACCCATTCCGTGTGAAACATTTGTCTTAGTCACTTTTTGTACTTTCTTCCATACTTTTCTTAAAGCACTATTTCTTTTCTCCTTATCATCCCAACATTGTTTTATTTAGATGTAAGGTATATGTATGTTTTCCTTTATTCGCCCTCCTCGCATTCCAGACATTCGAAAACGTATTTTTCGGTCAAAAAAGTTCAGTAGCTGTTCTGCTTTGTTGCTAAGGTACTCCGCACTGCTACAAGATAAAGACCAATTGGAGCATTTTCTGTTTTGAACGTATATATGTTTGTACATTCAGAATATAGTATCGGATGCGTTCCTTGTATCAACCGAAACAAGGTCTGTTTATGTACTATGATCAGCAAAACCAATTAGTCAAAGGTCAATTATTTTTTAACAAATCGTGGTAACAATGTTTCCTTGTCGATTGGGATTGAATTTTTCAAATATCGATATCGTTATGCGTTATCGTTCCTTTGGCATTGTTCAAGAGAGCATAAAACTCTGCCAACAGTATAGTTAAGGCGATCGCTTAGTGACTCAATGACCATAGGCAATTTCCCACAATCTTGTGTCCAGCGGAAAATTTTCAAATTTTCTTTATTTCCATATGGTATTTATACAAAATGGATTTCTACAATGGGGATTTATATTTTAAAAATAATATATTCCTAATGCCATCTATTTCTCTCAACACACTTTTGCAATTTGACCCTTAGATTTGTGAACACGCAACATCAAAGCGTTGGTTCAGTGGTAGCAACTTTGTGGCGGGTATCTTCTTGTTTGGAGATTGTTGTTGATACCCTTAGGATAAGGTATCCCCATAAAAAAAATAGCACGTGTGAGATCCGGTGACCGAGATGCCCAGGGTATGTCTCCGTACTTGCTGGTTACTTTTTTGGAAAAATTACCCTCAGCTTCCCTACTGAAACTCTAGGTATGTCTGGAGTGGTCCGATCTTGCGGAAATTGTGTTTCTGAACCCGAGAAACAGCTGCAGTTTGCGGTACCAAAACCTAGTCGAACATTCGGAAATACACGTCAGCAGTGACTATCTTCCACTGGTTTAAAAAAATAAAGGTTAAACTGTTTAAAATAATCCATCAGACAATACAAACGTTATTAATTTGTTATTATTAGTTTCGGAGATAACCAGTATCCTATGTTCAGTTTATTTACCTAGCCATCGATAAGAAAATGTGCTTCGTAAACAATATGTGTCCAAGCGTTCTTGCTTTCGGAAACGTTCCAGCATCGTTCTCGTTAAGGTTTTTTGTGAAAAATAGTCATTTTCGTTGAGAAACTACATGATTTGCGTTTTACATGTTCTGGCGTCGCTGCTGATGTTTATGGTCCCGGAGGATTTTGGATTTGGTTGTTCCTTCTTGTCTTGAACCCAAGACTATATAAGTTGAGTATTCGGCCCTTTGCTTACTGGTTGAATATTGAAGTGGGTTCAAAACGGGCGACGCCCATGAACGAACGATTTAAACTTGAAAGTTTTCCGCTTCAAACCCTTTATTATAAATATCACATTTCGTATCTTCTGGCTAGTGGTAATTTCTGTTGCTAAACAATATTAAAGACATGAAAAACCACAGAAAAAAAAACTGTCTTACAGTAAAACAGTATTACGCTTTAATCATAATCAAAATTTTTTGAATGTCATTTGAGCTATTTACGGATGGTACATGAAAACTTTTCTCTTGTCGATTTTTATCACTCTACCTACACGCACCCAAGGGTTTTTTAAACAACGCTAAAAATACCTAATTAATTAAAAGGCATAAAGATTTGAAAGATTTGGCCTCAGTAACGTGAAGAAATTAAATTTGCAAGCTGCGCTGCAAGATGGTCTGTGGCATTTCTATAATTAATGGACTTAAGATCCACAAAATACTGGAACCGTGGCTATAACATACATAGGTATTATTCGTAAAATATATATTGATAGTACAATTATAATTATTGAAGAGGTTGGTTAGGTACGAGTATTAGATATTAGATAAGGTCAAAATATGTTTCTTTTATCCAGTCATAAACCTTTCTTACTATGCTTAACTGCGTCATTATGCCAGTTTCCATTGAATTGATCTTCGGTTATTTGCAGGAATTAATTTAGCCGCTGTTTTAGCCATAGTTGGCTTAGAATCTATGGAATACGTCTAGCCCAGCCTAATTTTAACATTAATTTTTTAGTCCTTGTTCAGTGTCGGTTAGTTATTTTAGCGTTTTCTTATTCTCTGTTCTATTTAAAATTCAGCAATCGATTTTGGTCTTCACATTCTTACTTGATCAAGAGTAAGAGGTGTCAATGCAATTTCCGCGTCTGTACTTAAAAGTTTGAGTAAGGATTTTTTATTTATTTATTTATTTATTTATTTATTTTTTTATTTTTTATTTTTTTTCTTGTTATTAAAACTTGTTTTATTTTTCTGTTTTATTCAATTATTCATTAGTTTATTCATCTAAATCTATATTGTCCCCTTTACAGTAATCTCCATCGACTGCAAGACACTTATGCCAGCGCTTGATCCAATCCTCGAAACATTTTTTATATTCAGTTTTCGGTATGTCCATCAGTGCTTCATGCAATTTTTCCTTTACTTCTTCTCGGCTGCTGAAGCGCGTTACCCTTACAGTAATCTCCATCGACTGCAAGACACTTATGCCAGCGCTTGATCCAATCCTCAAAACATTTTTATATTCAGTTTTCGGTATGTCCATCAGTGCTTCATGCAATTTTTCCATTACTTCTTCTCGGCTGCTGAAGCATGTTCAACGTAGTGGTTTTTTTTTAACTCGCTTGAACAGAAAGAAGTCACAGGGAGCTAAATCAGGTGAATTCAGTGGCTGTTGGATGGTATTTGTTGCATTTTTCGTCAAAAAATTACGAATAATGATGGCACTGTGCAACGATGCGTTATCATGGTGCAAAATCCAATAGCTTTCTGCCCACAATTCTGGTCTCTTTCGGCGAATTGTTTCACGCAAACGTCTCATAACGCCCAAATAATACTCTTTGTTTACTGTCTGGCCTTCTGGAAAAAATTCATGATTACACCGTTGTAATCCATGAAAACCGTGAGCATTGCCTTCTTTTTTTACTGAAAACGACGTGGTTTTTTGGTCTCGGCTCATTTGGTGAACGCCATTCACTTGCCTGATGTCTGGATTGCGTGTCGTACTCATAAATCCACGTCTTGTATACAGTGATAATCCTTTTGATGAATGTGGGATCGGATTCAACCTCGCAAATCATCTCTTTTGCGACTTCAACACGGTCTCTTTTTTGCAGGAAATTGAGGTTTTTATATAAATTGTTTTGTCCAACTTGTCAGCTTTTATTCTTGCTGCATTATTGTTCGACAAAGTGTGACGGCGTTTAAAGCCACTGACTGATGTTAAATGATAATAACTTTAACAAATTTTAATATTTTTTATTCGCGGGTGTGGAAGCTTGAAGAGGACCCCAATTTATCGATTCATCGTGGTTCGTAGCAACTTGGCCTTTGTCTATCCACTATTTGGAAAACTCTGCGTAAAGATCTTGGTGTCAAGGCTTATAAGATTCAATTGCTCGAAAATTTGGTCGAAAATTGGACCTCTATGCTCAAATATTAAATGACATAACATAATAAAATAATTTCTTTATTTTATTTAAACAAAAAAGTCCGAACCTATCAGGTTGAAACACAAGTATTGGGCAATCTTTTAATGTCTCTTTAACGTTATTTAATTTGCATTACATTTAGTTGTCAATATAATTTCCTTCATAACACAACACTTCTGCCCAATTCTCAGGCAACTTCTTAATGTTGTCACTAAAAAAAAAATGCTTGGTCATCCTGAGATATAAAATGTTTTCCATAAAGGAAGTTAGTGGAAATTTGAAGTTGCTAAATCTAAAGAATAATACGGATGCTTAATTTTTTTCCAACCGAACTCCTGTAACTGTGTTTAGGTGGTTCTAACTGTATGAGGGCGAACGTTATCCTGATGGAAAAGAGCACCTCTTCTATCAACCTAGTACGAGATGTTTTCAGAAAATAAGGGAAATTTTGAAATTTCGCAGGTTTAGAGATTTTGATTGGAATTTTTTATTTGTTTTATATTATGGTGGTCTACATGCCCCTGAAATATGATATCAGCTATATTCATCGTTTACTTTGTCTGTGGCAGCCGCTAAGGTTAGACGTGTTTTTATGAGCTCCGCGAATTTCGTTTGTTAAAAGAAATGGATCAAAGAATTTATATCAAATTTTGCGTAAAAAATTAAATAAAGTGTAACAAAATGTGTGACATGTTAAATAAAGATCTATGGTGAGTATGTTATGAGTAAAACAAGAGTTTGGTATAAGCGTTTCCAAGATGGTCGTGAAGACGTTAAAGATGACGTACATCGACAACCGGCGAAAACGTGGAAAAAGTGAAAGCAATGAACGCCTGGCAGCAAAATTTTTTTTCAAAATTATTGAACCTTTGTTTGAATTGAATCGTTTGTTCTGGTCAACAACAATACTGTAACTATGTCCCAGCCTCCATATTCGCTAGACATGGCTCCGTGTGATTTTTTTTTCTATTTCCTAAAATATTGAGAACCTTAAAAGGCCGCCATTTTACAAGCATAGATGACATTAAAAGCACATCGCTTAAAGAGTTAACGGCTATCACAAAGATCGAGTTTGAAAAGTGTTTCGAGGATTAGAAGAAGCGCGAGCACAAGTGCATAATATCTAATGGGGATTATTTTAAAGATGACAACATTAATTTAGACGAATAAATAAATATTTTTTTAAAAAACTAAAACTCCCGGCTTGGAAACGATAATACTCGTTGATGATCTGTCATTTAACTATTTCAGTGTAATTCTTCAGCAGATACTCGTATTCGTACAGCACCTTCAACAAGTCCATCCACATGTTTGTTTATTTTATTTTATTTTATTTATTCAATTATTTAACATTTTTAAAGTACTAAGCTACCATATATTACATATTTATATATTGTAATTAAAATTTGCTTCTAATTTAAGTTCTTCAGGAATAGAATTAAAGATTTGAAAACCTTTGTACATATATAGTGCTATAAGGTGATATATTGTAGTATATCTATAAGTCATAAGTTGTTAACATTTCTTAATGCGTATGGCTGAACTTCACAAACATTCCTAATTAAGCAGGCAAAACACCTATTCTTTTCTTTTGAATAGACAGAAAAATATCAAACACAAATTGTTGTTTAACCCTTAACCAATTAAGACGGCTTAACAAATTTAAAAATCTTGTAAAACGACGACAATTTAAGACTATTCGCATTGCTTTAAAGTTTCTTCATTTCCTCGATCGTGCGATTGTCGTGGTCTTTTCTTTTCTTTCCGAGAAGACTGTGCAGCTCTTGCCCTTCAATGCAACGAACCTCTCTCGAGAGAGAGCTTGAAAGAAACGCGGTCCCTTGCGTTTGCAGCTTTTCAACGTCGAGCTTTGCTGGTCTTGCTTTTTTAATCAATTTGGATCACGATTAACTGATAATGGGTCATTCCACGATAAATCGCCGAAGCTAGATGGGGAGCTCTAAACGACCTCCCTCCGATTTGGCTGAAATGTGGTAGAAATACTCATTGGAGTGGTACGAATCATAAGACAATAAGAGTTTTGTAGAATTCGATATAGTTTGCATGAAACGGAACTTCAAAAATTTGTGCTTTCTTTTATATTTAAAAAAATCATAACTTTGGCTCTGCTCATCAGATTTTGATAAAATATTCCTTGTCGAATTCAGGAGAACGTGAATTTTCAAAGATTTGGAATAATCTTTATTTTCAAGGACAAAGGATATTCCAGAATATCCCTTCTAAATATATCCTTGAATAAATCGAAAAACGGTATTTTTTTTATATATTATAGAGAGATTCGTCCTCTATTTCCATTTCAAATTTCAAGTTGGGATCTCTATGTTTTAATGGCGGCTTAATTAAAAAACTAAATATTTATTACGTTACTCCTCTTATCATTCTCACATATAACCCGAGTGCACATACATAAGTACATAGCTTTACTTTTTTTTTTTAAGAAAAAAAAAGTCACTGCTTGTTTTATTTTTCCAATTTCTTCAACTTCACATTTTCCGTTTTCGAGGATTTTAGAAGTTAGGCTTAATTTATTTGCACTCACTTGATGTCAATCTGTTGTGAGCTCGGGATTTATTTTAGATTGTATCGTAATAAGAGTTGTGAAATTGTAATGAGTGCTTTTGTGTGGAAAACATGCTGCAATCCTCTGGATTTACCACCTCATCAACCCAGTGCTCGTGATTTGCGGCCTGTACGACCATTGATGGTTACGATGCAACCAAAATTGAACACAAAGTTGGTAATTTGCTCTACGTGTAGGAAAAAATTGAGTCAGATCCGAAATTCTGATACAACGTCATCATTGCTAGAGGTTGAAGATCAAATTGAAGTTGATGAAGACGTTAACGATAAAGACGTTGCATTCAATTTGATTAATGAATGCATACAGTATATTGGAGAACATATATTCAACAAGAGAAGACTTAGTGACTTAAAATATGTGCAATCAAAATTGAAAAAGTCTATGTTGAAAATTGCAGAGAAAGTTTTCTCTGTTACTATAGATAATGATGAAAATAATTCCAGAGAGGAAGAGTTGTTTTGTTGTCTTTACTTTCAAAAGAATGGAGCGTCGACAAAATTAAAGAAGTGTTTGCAGGATCGATAAGCTATTTGATCAATAAATCTAGAAAACTTCAAGAAGATCAAAGCATTCCATCAACTTATGGGAAAAGCTTGGATGCTGATATCAAGCAATTGGTAGAAAATTTTTACTGTGAAGACGATATCAGCCGTTTAATGCCAGGGAAAAAAGACTACGTATGTATAAAGGTAACACAAATTTTGTTTTCTCAGGTTCAAAAATAAGACTTTTTTTTTCCTTTTTTGTTAGATTGAAAATCAGAAAAAACATATTCAAAAACGCATGATTCTGGCTAACCTTAGGAAGATGTATTATAAATTCAAAGACGTTTATAATAATGTTAAGATTGGATTTTCCAAATTCGCGTTGTTAAAACAAAAGAACTGCATTTTGGCTGGGGCATCAGAAACTCATTCCGTGTGTGTATGCACCATCCATCAAAATATCAAACTCATGTTTGAGGGTAGCAATATATCAAGGCTGATAGAAAACGAAAATAAGTATCTCAATGACAGCAGAGCCTGCTTAGCTTTGGTAATATATAACCCTCCCGATATAAATTGTTACATGGGCAAGTGCCTTAATTGCCAAACTATTCTAAATTAAGGAGAATCTTTGACACTGCTTTTAGTAATTACTTCATAGAAGACGTTACATACTATCAGTGGACCCACACAGACCGATCAAAATTGGAAGTGAGAATTGAAAACTCTGAGGATTTCATTCAGAGCTTTTTGAAACTGCTTGCTGTCGTCATGTTTTTATAACTGATCAACAAAACAGGTACATAAAGAAATTCAAAACTCTCTTAACGAAAACGGACATACTTGTATTATTGAACTTTCCCAAAAATTATGGTTTTGTTGTGCAAGATGCAGTGCAGGGATACCACTGGAGTAACGAACAGGCGCCATTTCGTAATGTAATTAGTAATCAGTGACTGTTTAAAGCATGACACTATCGCAGTACACTTATTTCAGCGCCATCTCTTGCACAAGAAATGCCAACATTTTAAGAAAATTATTTATTTTTCCGATGGATGTGCTGCGCAGTACAAAAACAAGAAGAGTTTTTTTTTAATTTAACATTGCATGAACAGGATTTTGGAGTGAATGCTAAATGGAACTTCTTTGCGACCTCTTATAGTAAGAGCGCATGCGATGGCTGCCAGAGCTAGCCTACAAAGACCGTATAGGGAACACATAACAACTCCCTTACAGTTATATAACTGGGCAGCTGAAAATGGATTTCTCCTACGTGACCACACAGGAGTATAATGAAGAAAAATTATTGATGGAATCGAGATTTTAAGTATTATGCCGGAAACAATAAAACTTCATCATATTTCATCTGAAAGTTTGTTCACAGGGAGTAATTAAAAGAAAATATTTTTCCTTTTCATCGGAAGAATATGTATATACTCTTAAAAGATAATAAATAATGATTTTTTTAGTTTTTAAGGCCTTGGGATACAAAGGCCCCAGTGTGACTTTATTTTTATTAAATGAAAATATTTATTACAGAATATTTAGCCACCTATAAAATATTATTTTGACCGAACCCATAGAGATTATAACTTGAAATTTGAAATGGAAATAGAGGACGAATAATAATAAAAAAACAAAATACCATTTTTGAGTTATTCAAGGATATATGTAAAAAGGATATTTTCGTCCTTGAAAGTAAAAATTATTCCAAATCTTTGAAAGTTCACCTTTAACTGAATTCAACAAGGTATATTTTATCAAATTCTGATGAGCTGAGCCAAAGTTATGATTTTTTTAAATATAAAAGAAAGCATACATTTTTTATTTTTTGCCAATTTTTGAAGTTTCGTTACACGCAAACTATATAGAATTCTGCAAAACTATTTTTGCCTTATGATTCGTACCACTCCAATGAGTATTTCTACTACTTTTTAGCCAAATCGGAGGGTTGTCGTTCTGAACGTCGGTCGATCCTTCATAGAATGACCCTAATAGGGGAGCCAAATCCCTTCTCGGATATAGAGATGTGGAAACCGCGTGCTGGCAATTAAAAAGTTACGCACCATTACTCGTAGAAATAAGAAACACCTGAATCTGTTGCGTTTTTTGATGTATGCTCAAAGATGTCTTAATATATTTAGATGTGCTAAAAACAATGTAAATTTAAGTAAATTACTTACAATGTAGTAACACTGCAGGTGTTCGAGAAAAAGAATTAAAATTAAAAAAAGGAAAAAAATTAAATAATGTAACAAACTCATAAAGAAGAGCATATAGCCACTATCAAGCTTTGATGAAGGAAAAAGTTCATGACGTTTTTGCTCAAAATTCAAACACATTTATCTTATAATTTAAATGAACTATGTTAAACTAAATATGTGACTTTTCGGTTGATAACTATTTACCATTTTTCTGGTAAAACCATTACGCATCTCTGTAAGACTTCTGAGATTTCTGGGCGAAAAACTTTACCAAGTTATTTGCACTTCTCTCTTCTTTACACCATTAATAGAGTTCTACAGAGACCGAATCAAGTAGAAGTCGGACGGGGCAAGTTTCAGGATATACGGTGGATGCATCAAAATGTTCAGCTAGGCCTCTCAATTGTTGCCGAGTCAATAAAACTATGTGTGGTATGGCATTGTCATAATTGAAGTCAACGCCTTTCATATTGTTCAATTCTGGCCACTTTGCCTCAATTTCGCACTTTAATCGCATTAGTTTTCGACAGTAGAGAATGAAATTAATCGGTAATTTGGAGCAGCTCATGATGCTCAGTGATTCGTAGATGGGAATTTGCTCTATTTAATTGTTTACTGTTAATTCATGCGAAAACAAAATTTGACAATTGACGATTTACTAAAAAAAAAAAAAAAAAAAAAAAGGAAACTAAAAAATAAAATAAAACTAAAGGCGCAGAATTAAAGAAGTTGCCTTACTTTTATAGTTGCAAGCCGATTACAAGGACACTTTTATTAGAATTGCTTCGAATCAAAACTCTAAAACTCAAAACTTTTATAGTTTTTTTTTCCCAAGTCAAAGTCATGTTAGTAAATGACTCAAAATTGAAATGAAAGCCCTTCTTGGTGCTTCTATGTACCTATCGTAAAAGTTCTGAAAAAGCGTTCAACTCATTTTCCTTAGGGATCGTTATCCAGATCAGCTAGCCGTTCGCTATAGTTATAAAATCAGAAAAATGCATATCGGTTACCTAATATGGCTAGGATATGTAAAACTCATGGGGACCAATATTTCGCTCAGAAAAGTCTTCGTAGAAGCGCAGATATGACTATATCCATAACATTTGGTAATATGAAACTATAATATAATTATAATGAAAAAATTATTCAATTCCGAGTATCACTCACGGAATGACCAGCATAATCACTGATCTCAACTTCATGGGGGAAAGACCAAAAATCGCGATGGGCTTTACATTTTAGTCAATGAGGCCTGCAATAACTTCACAAGTTCGATAATTTTAAATCATCTTTTATGCGCCAAGAAGGTGTAGAACAGTTATTAAAAATAAAGTCATGTCACTAAGACATTAAGAAATGATGCTTAATCTTAAAATTCAATTTATTTCGAAGTTGCTTTAGTTTTGGCCAGATGATAATTATTGTATGAATTATTTTATTAGTTTTTCTTTGGTAACACTGTACGGTGATAGGAATAAAGTGTTTTTTAAAACTTAAAAACAGAAACCTGATATGATATGATACGCAAGAGATAACGAATGTACATATGGTAAATATGTATGTATCAGGCAATAATTTCTTTTCGTACTTATACGTATTAATCTGACCAAGGCATGGCGGTAGTTGTTTGAAAATATCACTGTATTGGAAAATATGCGTCTATAAAGCATATGTTTCAAGTTTGAAGGCGTCACGTTGCTTAGTATTTGTTCGGCAGCCATCAATAGTGAACGTTGTCAGTGAATCTGTGAAAATGGAGAAAATTGGTCATCGTTATGTGATACAATACTTTTATTTGAAAGGCCTGAGCCCAACCAATATAAAAGCTGAACTAGATTCTACTGAGTGAGTCTGTAGTCTGAGTCGTTTAAAGCAGTAACATTTTGGGTTGCTGAGTTTAAACGGGGCCGTACTAGCTGCCAAAACTAGCATCGCAGTGGTCGACCAAATGAGGTGACGACTCCAGAAGTGGTGAAGAAAATCCACAAAGCGGTACTGGATGATCGTCGAGTGAAAGTGCGCGAGCTAGCAGATATTGTAGGCATTTCAAAAAGTGCGGTACATCGAATATTAATTGAAAATTTGGACATGAGAAAGCTGTGTGCAATGTCGTGAAGATGTTTCAATTGAGTGTTTAGCGAAGTTTCACAGCAACAAAGAAGAATTTCTCCGGCGTTTCATAACAATGGATGAAACATGGGTCCATCACTTTACACCCGAGACAAAAGAACAATCAAAACAATGGATTCAAAAGAGAGAATCGGCTTCAAAGAAGTCGAAGACCGTTTCATCTGCAGGCAAGGTCATAGCGTCGATTTTTTGTGATGCGCGTGGGATTATTTTCATTGACTATCTTGAAAAGGGAAAAACTATCAATGGTCAGTATTATGCGCATTTATTGCAACGTTTGAGCAAAGAAATCAAGCAAAAACGGCCGCATTTGGCTAAGAAGAAAGTGTTGTTTCATCAAGACAATGCACTAACTTAAAAATCCGTTATTGCAATGGCCAACATTAATGAATTAAAGTTTTAATTGCTACCTTATGCAGCCTATTCGCCAGATTTAGCCCGCTCGGATTATTTTCTGTTCCCAAACTTGAAAAAATGGCCCAGTCAAAAAGGCCGCGTCAAAAATTTTCCAACGATGAAGAAGTGATGTCTGCAGTTAATGGCTATTTTGAGGAGCAAGACAGTTCTTATTATAAAAAGGGTATCGAACTTTTTGAAAATCGCTGGGAAAAGTGTATAGACCTGAAAGGAGATTATGTTGAAAAATATATAAATTTTTTTTTTTTATTTTTTTTTTTTTTTTTTTTTTTTTTTTTTTTTTTTTGGGTTGGGTACTTCTGTGGCCACCATCGTAGTTCAGAAAAAATGGGATCAGCAAATCGATTTGTTCTTTCTCGTCACAGTTTGTATATTTCGTAAACACGCAGGAACTGTGATCAAATATAACATATACAGGGTGAATCAGGAATTAACATTAAGATTTCAGCAACCAGTAAAAAATTGTTCTGAAGCGGGGGGGGGTCTAACCCCCGGCGTTTAAGTGTTATCTACCATAAATTACTTAAAGTAGGTAATTGCTCCAACGAATAAACGGAATCTGATCAGTTAAATGTTTTTTGGAAGCGTATGATAAGTGTATGATAAGTTTAGCAAAAACATCTTTTTTATTACGAAACAGACTCCCTAAAAGCAAATTTTTTTTGTAACTTTTCCTTAAAAAAATTTCATGCCATTCTTTTTTTCAAAAATTTGCGTTAATCACATACAACAGGTTTTTGATATGTTCTTTATTAGAGTATTTTTTTATAACTTTCCTAAAAATAGCTCATAATTATCTACAACCGTTTCGGAGATAGAGACCAAATTGATCAGATTTCGTTTGTTCGTTAGAGTTGTTAAGGTTGTCGCAACAATGTTTGGCTTACAAGACATAAAAACATATGGTGACATTTTTAATTAAACAAACAACAAACAAAATAGCTTTCGACTTGTGCTGTGAACACGGAAGCATTAATTAAAAATTAGATTTCTGATATTTTGTCTTCTGAATTCAAAAATATCTTGTTTACATGTGTCAAAAGAAATACGATTTTTGGTTAAGATTAAAAATAAATTATGTTGTATATTTAGTTTTAAGAAGAAAAACAAAAACATCAAAGACGTTGTTCTAAATTAAGTTAACCTAATATGAATTGCTAGTTATTTTTTTTAAATATTTTTGAAAAACCATTACATGATTTTGAGCTTCAAATCACCTCATTGCTGCTTTTATTTTCCTAATTAATAACAAATTGACCAGTTTTTATAAATTTTTTTAATTAAACTTTATTTCTAGTGTATTTCTAAAACAGTTTCCTTATTTTTTTCTTTACAGGTATGTTGATGAAATAATTATTTTCTGTAAAGAAATGTTCTGTAGCAAAGTATGTACATAAGGACGAGTTATTTGTAAGCGATTCTTTCATCGCCAGCAAGAAGCAATTTTACTTTATAGTTTTTTTTAAAATTAATTTTTTATGATGCGAAAACTTTAATCATAATTGTATTCCTCTCGGAAAGTAGCATTCGAGGTGAACTTAGGCGATTGTTCGCAAAGAAATAGCAGAGGATATCCGGGCAACATGAAACGTTAAAATTGTACACGTTGTGTGAGAAAAGTCAAATTTCCTATAAAAAAAACACACGGTTCTTTTACATTTTTTGCAGTTAATTTCCTTCTGGACATTTCCTTAATTAAATTTTTTACTCCCAAATTGTGGATAGCAATATCTGGGGTGACATTTCCATTATGTCATGAAAAATTTTAAGTGCCTGCACCTAGGTTTGTTAACCTAATTAAAAAAAAAGTATATCGCACTGTTCATGCTCAACTGAATACGGACAATAAAGCCATGATCGTGACTTTATTTAGAGAATTTATTTAAAATAATGATTGTATTTTCTAACAAAATATAAAATTTAAACTAGCATAGGAATAAAGAGATGCACCACCACTCGCAATAACCAGGAACTGAAAAGTTCAACTTAAATGATAAGTTTACAACTACTTTAAAACTAGACATACAGGAGATCACTGTTACTAATGTGATTATAAGCAATAAAAAAATAGTTTCAATAGGATGGGTTTTGCTAGCAAGGAAATTAAGCAAACACAGCTTAAAATGGTAAAAAGAAGTGAACCTGGTTTTATATGAGTTTAAGCTAAACCCTAGCGGATCGGTAAGTTAATCAGATACTGTGCTATAGAAAAAGATATCCCTGTAAAGAAGACAACATAGCTTACACAAATAATAATAGCAGACGTACCTAATAGAACTTATATTTTTATAGGATTTTAAATAAATTAATGTTTGATACAAGTATATGATAATCTTTGTCGAATGACCTTTGTTTCTTGCAAACCAGCACATCGAGGTAGCATAGAATCAAGTTAACACAAGTACCTTCCTAGCGAAATGCCCGTTCGCATTGACTGCACTGCATTCCATAACTCAACATTGCTCAACATCAGCCTACGAGTTTTCAGTGAAATTAAGGTCTGGAAACTGAGTAGAACATTCCATAGCTTCAAACCAGTCTTCAACCAATGCGTTGACTTTGTTTGTATCGTAGTTCCACATATACAGCATACTCTATTCGGCATAAGGAAGCATGGCGGTCCTCGTGATATCGACATACAGATTCATATTCATCGTGTCCCAAATCCAGTAGAAAGGCTTTAAGAAAACGGCTTTGGTAAAAAAAAAAAAAAAAAAAAAAAAAAACCAGCGTACAATTTTATCTTAACATCGCTAAGCTTAACATTCGTTGTCAATTATTTGGAATTATTTTCGCGGAACAGGAAATCAAAGTCGTGGAATATCTTATCCAAAAACTCATATCGGCATAAAGTTCATGTATTTACCATTATGATCAGCTCCAAAACTTTGATCCCCGTCATGTTTTCTTACAATGAGTTGAAGTGAAACCTTATTCTATCCTCAATGGTATAAGCAACCAACAAATCTTCGCAGGAAGCTTGCAAGGAACATTGAATCTTCTATGTAACACCAAGTCAAGGACCTGAAGCAGTTCTGCCCGAAGGGTACGTACGTCAAGAATATAAATGCAAGCCTATCTTTAATAATAGTGTGATCAGTTTGTTTGCTTTGTGAAGTTCCATCACGATTTTAACGTTATATTAAAAGCATTGCTTAATATGATGAAACATCAAGAAAATTGTCACAAAGCTATCGCTAACGAGTTGTTTTGCTGGATTCAATTAGCGTTAATCAAATAAGTCATTAACCACGATAGGTACTTGTTAGATTATGGGTCTCGGTTGGTTCATACTACCCCATAGTACCTATACATAGATTATTACTTACTAATTCAATGATTGTTTGTCACTACGTGAAACCCCAATTGTTATTCAGCGAGGCATAAACGACAAAAAATAAATTATATGAGTTCTGCGTCCAAAAACTGTTAAAATAACCAGGAAAAATTAAATTATGAGTAGTATAAATATGATCTATTTTTAAGCTTCAGAAAACTTTTTTATTCCTGTACCAGCGAATTATATATACACTATATGAACAAATTTTTAATACACATCCATTCTCATTGAATTAAAATGCCTTCATCAACCACAATGAAACGTGGAGGCCACTAGTGTGGTGGACAGACTGCTGGTTTTGATACCCTGGTATATTAAATACTGACAGACAGCATTTCGTAGTACACACTGATTTTCGCGTTAAGTAGTACATATGGTGTGACGTTTGTGTTGTTTCGCAAAAAATTACGAATCTCAATACCACATATGTTTCGTGGTATACTAGCTTTTTACGTCGTCTTGTAGTGACAGACATGTGGTATAGAACATAGTTTTGCTATACCATGGTATCAATAAAGAAGTCTGTCCCCCACTTTAGTTTTAAATTGTTTCTAATGTTTGCACAACAGTCTTCACATTTATACCCGATATAAAGAATCCTGACCTTTAAGAAATACAAGGATTCTTCCAAGTTAAGAAAAAGTACTTCCTAAAAAATCTGCATATTAAGGATAAACATTTACAGAAATCGATAAAAGAGCTTATATGCCACAAAATTTGCACACAACTTTGTTATTATGAACTGTTTGTACTTCGTGCATTTTTAATGATTGTCAGTTTGTGTTATACTCCTATAAAGTGCATTTAAATTTTTTTTTTAAGTTATAAACATGCCTACATGACGACACGTTCGGTAGATTGAGCTGGAACAATGGGTAGAGTACCATAGAGGTCTTGTTACGGTTAAACTCCATTAGAATAGACCAGTGGTTAGCCAGGGTACTGTTTCTGGCAGTTTGTCTTGAAAAACCAAAAAGGTGGGCGACTGAGACGTGAACCAAACGCACTCTCTCAGCGACGACAGAGAAAAGAAGCAGGTCGGTGGAAGTGACACCCACTGAAACCGATCAACCTCTTGGATCTGAAGCTTCGTCCTCTTCTGTTCCGAGCAAAATGTTTCGCACTCCTGTCGATGGGTCTCTCGGTGCACACTGTCCGAATGAAACCGGTCCTGCAACAAGCAATGCTGGTCCGGGGGGGAGGGAAATCGCATGAAGCGGCCAAACCCATTGCCAAAAACAAAACCAACAGTGGTTTCACACGCACGCGATGTCCAGACGAGGCCAGTGCTACAACTAGAAAAGGTCGTAGCTCGCGGTGGAATCGCCGCTGAGAGACAACTATGGTGGTGGCTTTCCCAGCCCACAAGAAGCCGGTACTGCAAACAACAAATGTTGCAGCTCTGATCGACGGAACTTGAACGTCACTGGAAAAGTAATCTCCAAAAAAAAAAAACTGAAACCCCAAAGGGGACTAGACCGGCTCACCTACAAAGATTCGCTATCTCCTCTTTGGTGTTTCGAACTAGGAAGGCTGGCAATGACAACAATTCGAACGATGGTGATTGCAAACACTGTGTCGATCAATGTTTTAATTCAAGCAGAGGGCTATGTTGTGGAGAATGGAACTCTTAGAGAGAAGTGCTTCACGCAGCAAACTCTTAAATGACTAAATAAATCTGTGGCAGAAATCACAACTCTGGAAACTAAGACTTTCGGGGTTTTTAGAGAACCTAAACTGACGCGCGCCATCTTCTGGTTTCCGGGGCTTGCATGTTCCGATGGATCTTCATACCCAGAACCATGAACTTGACACTAAAAAGTGAAAAATCTACTCCCAGATGGACCGGAAGAATCGGAAAAACAAGGACAGCTCTTCTTTTCTTTAGGGCTTAGACAAAGCTTCTGATGAGACTATTAAGTCTAGGTATCACTCAAGTCCCTTGCTGCACCTTTGTTTTCAAATGAGTGTGGATAGGAGACGACTATCCCAGTATCCATCTATTCTGTGTACTCAAATCAACTTTCAACATTCTAAGTTTGCTACTGCATCCCTATGTGTTAAATACAAAACCCCACATAACGTTTATGCCTTTCCGCGCCATCGGAAAGACCGAGAGCTTGTCTTTATGTACCGAACTCACTTTCACCATTTAAGCTTGTGGAATTTTGTAACTAAGATTTAGTTGCTGCAGACATAAGCTACGAAACGAATGGAGAATGGTACAAATTCGTCGTTGAGTTTGCTTATTTTCATTACGATTCGTTCCCGCGGCCACCACCGTAGACGGTAACAAAATTCATTGAATATTGTGATTCCAGAAAGATGGGAAATCATATGCTGCGATGCTAAGGCTCAGAACATTTTCTAGATCAGTAGTAAATGCAACGTCTCCTGGGCCAGCCAATTTTTGTTAAGAGAGTAAGAGAGCAAGTAATCTACTTAACTTTATCCAACTAAGGCTGGAATGTACTATAGGAGATGTCCATGTCAGGTGAGGGTGCTTTCCACAACGCAACTTTTGACGATATCTGTAAGTCGGCCGCACAACAAGGCATAGTCGAATCATTAGTTTTGTGGATAAAAGCAATGATGGTGAACAGGACATTGATTGCGGGTGCTGGCCAAGGCCAATATGTAGTGGAGGGTGTAAAAAATGGTTGCCCGCAAGGCGGCGTTCTATCTACACTCCTATGGTGCATATTGGTCGACTCACTGCTCAACGAGGGCAACAGTTCTAACGTCTATGCACCAGCATACGCGGAAGATGTAGCTGTACTGTCTGTTTGATCGTATCTAGCGACTATATGCTTTAAAGCGCAGGCAACCCTAGACGTGATCGACGACTGTTGCACTAGTAATGGGCCTTCAGTCAATACTCTCAAAGCTGAGGTTCTATTTACTAGAAGGAAGAAGCTGCCTGGTCTGACTTATCTAGTGCTTAAAGGCATCGGCCTTCTGTCAAGGTTCTTTGGATCTACACGACTATGATAAAGTCAATTATAATACGCTCACGCGAAAATACGTGATTGCTGCTTTTACCAGACTGCAAAGAACGGTTTGTCTCTGAAGCCCTGGTGGCTTTCCCCAGCACTCATGCCTCTGCTTTAAACGCATTAATGAATCTCCCTTCCCTTGATAGTCATATCATGGGCTGCACTGTTAAAGCCATCTTCCTTCTTACCTAAAAAGAAGTGGTATTTGGTACAACATGCACTAGAGCTTTGATGATCCTGCACGCCGGCTGTCTTATGTCTCCGGTCTGCAGTCGGGTCTTCACGACGGCTCCAAAACCAATCAAGGATGTGGCGCTGGCATCTTTTTGGGGGACGACAACGTTAGATTTCACTTCACGTCAGGAAAGCTTGCAAGATTTACGCAAACCTGATGACAGTGGACTATATTGGGGAGAACCGGTGGAGGGGGCGAAGCATTTGCATTTGTAGCGATAGCCAAGTTGCGCTTAGAGCCTTGCTGAACCCTCTTACGACTTCCAAGCTAGTTTAAGAATGCAAGAGACTGATCGCAGCCGGAATGCTAAATCCAGCGACACTTGTCTAGATCCCAGGTCACAATAGGATCACGGTAAATGGAATCGCCGATGAACTTGTGAGGCATGGTTAAGATGACAGTTTTTCAGGACCCTAGCCTATGTTGGGTCTACCTGCGTTCTCGGTTAAGACTTCTATTGACAGTTGGGTGTCATATGAAGACAACTATAGATGGCACAGCTCCCCGGAATGCAGGCAGACCAAACGAATGCTTCCGACGTTATCGGAAAACTGTTAAGATTGCCTGGTAATTGCTAATTTGAACTCCGACACTATTATTTCTCAGGTATTCATATTTCTAAAGTAGTTTTACCAATAATAAGAAGTAAATAAATTTTGTATCATCCAAATGGTTTGGCAACATGACAACCTGAAAGTAGTAAACCATTTAGAAGCCACACATATAGTAATGGACAAATTCAAATAAAAATTCTATGTGAATTTTTTTTTAATTTAATTGAAATGAATCCTACTTTTACTAATGATACTGTTTTACCCGGATCTTGCTGTAAATTCCTAGTGGAAGTGGTTTTTGTGGTTGGACGTACAAATAGCACAAATTGCGATATTAACGATTTCTTGGCGAATTATTTTAGTATTTCACTTGTTTTTGCAAAATTTCATTTATAATTACTTTGTGGATTAACTAAGTGGCATAATGGGAAGAATTGTACATTAAACTCCGGAGAAAAGAAAAATTATATATGAGATGTATAGAGATGGCAAAAAGCCAGCTGAAAAAGCTTAAATAATAAGCTCCAGGAAAATGGTCTATAATGCGATTAAGCTGGAAAAGGAAGATGCGATTTATTTAAATGAATACAAAAAACGGGAACTGAAACCAAGGAAAATTGTATATATAGATAAGGCGATTATCCGAAAGTGCAAGAAGGATCCGTTCAAGACATCTCGGCAAATTGGGAACGAAATTAACAAAGAATATCGAGCCAATTAATCAGAAGGAGATTAAATGAAGCTCAGCTATTTGGACGAATGAGCAGAAAGAAACCACTCTTGTCAAAAAAAAAAAAAAAAAAAAAAAAAAAAACATTCGAAGACTTTAACTTTGCAAGAGCAAATCAAAATAAAGACCTACACTTCTGGAAAAAGTGGTATGGAGTGATAAAACTAAGGTAAATGGTAGAAAAATTGTCCACCGTCTAAAAGGGCTAGCTTTGAATCCCAGATACACACAAAAAAACATTTAAACATGGTGGAGGGAATGTAATGGTCTGGGCTGCATTTTCCTGGCATGAAGTAGGACCGCTTGTAAGTGGACAAATGGGCAAGTTTTAATATTTACAAATATTAAAAAATATAATGCAGCCCTACACTTTTGAATTTATGCCAGTTGATTGCAAATTCATGCAAGATAATGATCCGAAACACTCTGCCAAAATAATGAAGGATCGGTTCTGCCAAGAAAACATCCATGTGTTAGATTGGGTAGCACAGAGTCCCGACCTTAACCCAATCGAATATTTTTGGAATGACGTTAAGGTAAAAATTAGGCAAAAAATCTTTAAAAATAAGAATGAACCCTGGGATGGCATAGAAGAAGCTTGGTATTTTATCCCGATGGAAAGCTTGTTTACGATTAAAGTATGGGGCGAAGATGTGAGTAATAGAAAATTCTGGATATAGTACAAAATATTGATGTTAAGTAAACAAAAAATCAAAAAACAAAAACATTTTAAATTATATGTTGAATATATCTCAACTTATTTTCAGAAATCAAGTTTTGTGCTATTTCTGTATACACACAAATTTCGAGCTCATTACTTTCTTTCTATTCTAACTTTTTTTCTATGAACATAAACACTTTTTTTGAAGTTAATTACATCAGCATTAATATCGTTTTCAATAAAATTAAGTACATTTTTGTTTTTTGAAATATTACTTTATTCAATAACGTTTTTATTCTGGTTAGGTTTTTGGTATTTATGTGTCCATAGCTGTATATATCATAGTAATTTTGAGAATACATTTTTGTTAGGTTTTACACTCCGGGACAACATGAAAATAAAACACCATCTAATTTTTTTTTCTAGAAGAACATTTGCGAAGAGTTATTGAATCATTAGGTAAAAGGGTTTATGATATTTAGACTACCCTGGTACAAAATATCTTTCGGAAAAAATTTTATTTTCTTGTTTTGGGAGATTTAAAAAGTGAGTGAGAAAAAAAATAGGATAGGTGGATCAAATAACAACATGAATGTTTAAATATTTTATTTTATTAGTGATATGTGCAAGGTCACCTTTTTTCCATAACCTCTAAAATTCCCTTAGGCATAAACAACTTTTAACACATTTTTAATCCATCTGATTCTATACTGATCGATCTTTGAATTCCGCATTGGTGTTGTATCACTGTGCACCGGTTTTTTTGCAAGCTCTTCCCGCATGTTTTCAATTACAAAAAAGTAAAATATGTTTTTTTTAAGTTAAAGTTCTCCTTTACTTGAGGAGAAAAGTGGATTGTTGCAATACCCTAATTTTTTCTGAAAAAAATTGAAGCAAAACTTTCAATTTGTTTGTAAGTTCAATGCATACGTGGTATGCATATTTTCTAGGAAAAAAATGAGATGAAAATGCAAAAACTGAATTTTTAAAGACATGTTACATTTCATTTTGTGATAAACATCCAGTTTTTTCAGATCATGAGAAACGTTTTTCGTGCGATTCGAGGAACTTACGGTGCGCATAATCGACCTACTGAAAACACTATTGCCAATACTATTCGCAAATTTGAGTCCCAGTTTACATTAGTGGATGATACTCGACCGGTCAGACCATATTCAGCACGTAGTGAAAAGACTATAGCAGCTGTAGCGGAGAGTGTACGCGAAGACCATGACGAATCGATTCGACGGCGTTCTCAGCAGCTTGGCTTGGTGTATTCGACAGCTTGGCGTATTTTATGTGAGGATCTCGGCCTAAAAGCGTACCAAATTCAGCTTGTGCACGAATTAAAGCCAGGCGACTTGAATTTGCGTCATATTTTCAGTGAACGGGCTGTGGAAAAACTCAATGAAAATCAATTATCTTGAAATTTTGTTCAGTGATGAAGCCCATCACTTCAATGGCTCAATGGATACGTTAATAAACAAAATTGCTGTATTTGGGCTGATAGCGACCCGAAGAGTACTAAGAGCTACCATTACATGTATTAAAAACAACGGTATTGTGTGGCTTATGGGTGGAATCATTGGTCCATATTTCTTCAAAAATGAGGCAAATTAGAATGGTAACCGTTATCGTGCCATGTTAACAGACTATGCTTCCTGAAATTCAAGCACATGGTCTCGGTGAGGTTTCAACAAGACGAGCCATACAGCGCGTAATACAATGGACTTGTTGAGAAATCATTTTGGTGAATACGTAATTTCACGTTTTGCTACGGTAAATTGGCCGCCTAGATCGTGCGATATCACACCTTTAGACTATTTTCTCTGGGCATATGTAAAGTCTCAGGTCCTCAGGTTTGACGATTTGGAAGCCAACATTACTCTTGTTACCCGAATGGATCACCTCAGACGTAGTCGTGGCCAACATTTACATGATATCATTTTCAAAAAGTAAATGCTATGAATTGTTCTTTTAAAAAATTTAAGTTCACTTTCAAAATTTATGTGTTTTATTTTGCATTATAAGTCAAACCTTACGATGGGATCATCTTTTATAATTTTTTTTATGTCTGCACACACAACAACACCCTCTTTCACTTTTGCCTCGGATAGTGCCGGGAACTTTTGCATCAGAGAATTTATTTAGTAGCTTTTTCTTTTATCGCCTTTACAATATTTTAAATAAGTTCCAAATTGATATGTAGTGATAGTAGGATAACACACTGTGGTTCGAGTAATAAAGGATTGTTTATATTTTTTTCTCCACAAATATAGTTTGTTTTCACAAAGTGGTCCGATCACGCTATACTATTCCACTCAAAAAAAAAAAAAAAAAAAAAAAAGTTATATTTCTTATATTAAATTTTCTCCAACATAAATATCTAAACATCGTAGGTTTCATTTAAATTTTCAGCATGATGTATTGGAGGCAACTTATTTCCATTACGAAGCAATACCACTTTCAAACTACCATTTGTTGTGTCGATGAACAGCCGCTTTTCTTCTGTTTTGTGCTCTTAATCTGATGACAACAAAAATAATTTTTATCATAACAATACATCAAGTTACTATAATTGCTTTGGAAAAATAAGGAATCAATTCGCTTAGGAAGATTCCACTATTTTCACCTTAAGCTCAGTATTTCCGCATTTTGTTTTGATAAATGCAACTCCCTGACGAGGTTATTAAGCTCAATCTAACTAATAAGATGTGGTGCATCAGAAGAAGTGGGGATCTTAAATTTGGGATAATCCATGATTTCTACTGAAATATATATGTCAAACTTTCAGTATCCGAAAGATGTTTGGAATTGGTAAAATTTTTTGTGTGGTGTCGGTTTTGTTACTGAAGAGACGAATGCATCGAGAAAATCGCTTTAAATTGGTGCGAACCAGAAGAACTGTTTATACTTTTATCTTTGCATCTCTGTTTTTGACTAGACTATCTGCTTCTAAGCATATTGTTCTACTATTTTCCGATTCGATTTTCTAAGCTCTTTTTTAGGCAAAATTATATTGTACTTAGTTTTACATTTCTACACCAATGAATTTGTATTTGTACACCAGAAATTTGTATTTCTGAATATTTGGAGTTCAATGCATTTGATTGATCCTCCTTTTAAAAACGATGATTAAGGCTACACAGACGCTCTTCTAGTGATGTGTGCTGCAAGCTCTATTGGAATTGATTCTTATGTACAACATAATACTAGTAAATGTCCTAACCCGAAATTCCAAGAACCAGCCGACGAATAGCATAGTTTTGTAGTTTTAGACCCGACATTTTTGTTTAGAAAGTTTAAAGTTAACTTAATACTGTTAAAAATCATCCTTCTGGATACAGAACGTCTCTGGTGTTTAACGTGGACACCTGCCAGGATGGCTTTATTCCACGGGATGCCCATACATTCATGGGAGCAAGGATACGCCTTGCCATCGCTCACCGTCAGTTCACTGATACCAAAGTAGAACTCGTGTTGGAGGCAGAAGTTCCACCCTTAATATATATATATTATATAATATAATGATATATATATATAAAACCTCTTACTGTTCTTAGGGTCATAGCTACATTGGGTCAAGATCCTTACGACAACTTTGAGTTTAAACCACAGCCACCATAACACTCCCATAAGGGTCCTATATCTTCAAGTCAGGCACGGACCAAATTCCGGGGAGCTCTTGACTTTCATGGCACTGTATTTTAAACACTGGTAGGGACTACCTGTGGTCCTGGACCTCTGACCGGCCGCTTTTAACTGGTCAAATCGTAGCAACCTTCGGTGGCGCCATCTGAAAACCGTTACGATAAGACCAGCACATTGCTCTGCCCCCGCTTTTTATTAGACAACGTCATTGATACAGTCAGTATATGTACATATATTATGTGCGGACTCATAACATCATCCATGTAGAGTCGCTAATAAATTTTCTTAGTCAAAACGATTGTTTCGCTACCTCTGCCAGCGAAAATCTAGAATATATGGTATAAATGGTAAAATATTATTCCACTGCAGTATGTAATATAAATTAAACGCTTACGATATATAATCACAGTTCTATAGGTTTAAATAAACGGTAATGCCCTTGAATAAGGCCACCTTGGGGGTGGCCGTGGTGTAGTGGTCGTGTAGAGGGTCGTGGGTTCGAATCCCGTGCGAGGCAATTCTGTGAAAAAGTCTTTTCACAGAATTTGTATGTAGTTATATGAAAATCCGTCGGCGTCAACTCTGACATGAAGGCATAACACTGGTGTTGGAGTGGTTGCTGGCTGGGCTAAATGTAACGAACAAACAACGAGCACGTACTTAAGACCCACTGGTTGAGGATGTACAAGCTCGTCCCGTCCAGTTTGACAACCACCTCTGGGAAAAATTTCGAAACCTAATACACCTGAGTTTCAAACTACTAGACCAACCGCCCGCGCCCTGGAGAAAAAGCCAGTAAAAGGGTATTCATATCCCCTTGGTTCGCGCGGTATTATAAAATATATATATCTTCCTTATCACTGTCACTAATTTAAAACTATAGTATTTCTGACTTATTATAGTGACAACTGTTGAGTTTATGTTGAATAAAGAAAAAGCGTTATCCTTTTATAAAAGAATTTAATGACTTTAGCAAAACTTATTCTAATCAACAAATTACATAAAGAGGTTAAGCCAACCGCGTGTGCGTACTTAAGTAAAGAGAGAGTCAGGGTAGTGACAGATGACAGCTACTTTTTATATATACAGTGTTGCCAAATTAATATTCGCTAACAATTCGTGGTGCTGCCATAGGTACAATAACAACTTTGTTCATAAAATTCAAAAAAATTACTATTATAGCTTTTTTTTTTAATTCAGTATATATCAGGCCTGTCTTCTTTTCCCACACATTGTACTAGTCCTATACTTCCCCTAATCTAATACTTTAACGACACGTGCTCAACCACTGAAACAAACAAAACTTACTGCCCGAAAATTGTTTAAGTTATTATACAATTCAATTTACTCTCTCAAATTACATCTCCATCTTTCCTCATGCTTTAACATTTTTTGTATGAACAAAATTCGGCACATATATGGTCACTCCCATTTCCCGTGAATCCAATTAAAAGATTAATCAAAAAATTGTCAGTTCCACTTTGCGCACAATTTTTGTTACATTCATTGTTGGGAAGCATCTCACCAGAGTCCGAAAAATGTATCTACATACAAAATCTTCAAATGTTAAACGGTCATCCAGTAAAACTGCCATAAAATTTCTTAACACACATCCCCAATATATGTGATTGGAATCCACCAGGGCGACTTATTCGTAATTGCTCCGACGATAGTTTTATTATCGGTATTACGAGTATCTTATTCTCTCTCATAGCATAGACTTCAAAACTTACACTAATTTCCATGAACACAAAAATTTGTCGAGATATCGGCGTATGTATGTATCCATACCTTCAGTATGGATTAGGACAAAGTCAATTAAATATTCAAAGTGAGAGTTTCTCGAAAGGAATTTGAATGTATTTTTATTCTGGGTTGTCGAACAATGTATACTATGTGGCGGATCAGTGTAGATTCTAACTAATGGAATTCGCTGGAATGCTGTGGCATTCCTTTTTTTTAGATATTTCCTTTTTAATCCCAAACACCCAACTCCCAACACAGAAAATGAACTACACAGATACGGGTTATCAACTGAGTAAGCAAGCACAGTGTCAGACAGATATTGAGTAAACATTCAGAGGGAGTTGGATGACTGAGTAGATAGACAGAGTCAATATACCTTAGGAGACATAACATAGACAACACAAGTCACTGGCACTGATGTTGTAGAATTTCTTTCCATATTGTTGTTATTGTCATTTGACAAGTGTCAAAACTGTTTACTCGAGTAATGGATGATGTGATTTGTTGCTCTTTCTAAGAGGCTGTTACTTGAATGTCTAGTTAAGTGAAATGTGTATTCCCATGCCAGATTTTAATGGAAATTTATCAACTTAAGGACGATGAGTTTTCCTCTCAGGTGAAAATATTGACAGTTGAGACCGGAGGATAACGACAGAGTCGTGTTAAAGTCGAAAGTTAAATTGAAATGTATCATACTCTCCTATGTGATCTGATTTGTCATTTAGCAAAAATTATGTTTGATATAGATCATTTTCTAATCATCCCCATTTTATCGTATAATTAATTATTTAATTATATTTATAAAGCAAAATACTCCTCAACGGCGGCGATGACTTCCTCATTCGACCCGTACTTCCTTCCGGCGAGCGATGTTTCAAGATTTGGAAACAAAGAGAAGTCGCAGGGATCCAAATCCGGAGAATACGTAGGTTGGCGGGAGGGGGGTGCAATTAGACTTAGTGCAATTCGACTTATTTGGCTGTGTCGACTGCGAAGATGTGAGTCGGTGTGTTATCGTGGTGAAAGATCACTTTTTTCTTCGCCAAATGTGGTCGGTTTTTCTTTAAATCGGCCCAATAAATCGACGCAGTATGCTCCTGTGATTGCTCTTCCCAAAAAACGGTGGCCATCTCCCTTCTGGCAGAAGCCACGGTCTTCGCTTTTTTTGGAAAACGTTCACCGGTAAAACCTAATGTTTCGATTGTTCTTTGGTCTCTGGTGTGTACCAATGAAACCATGTCTCATGGACAGTCACGAAACGACGCAGAAACTCTTCCGGATTTTGAGTAAACAGGGCCAAGAACGTCTTTGAATTGGTCTTACGATTACGCTTGTTCTCGGGCGTGAGCACACACGGCACCCACTCGGCGATCTACCAATAGGAGATTATGAATTTTATCCACGCTGTTCATCGAAAACCGACGTGCGGCCGTGGCTAAACCCTGCGAATCAATGTTAAAATCACGCACACCGTCGAGAATGGGCTGGATTTCCTCGCAGGCAGGATAAAAGAGGTTATACTAAATGATGGCTTACTCATTTTGGTCGAGTATCGCCCCCTATCTTCCAATCCGGGTACTCGTCAAACAGTCCTCTTATACGATATGTAACACTGTGATCAAAAACTAGTAAGTCTTTTTAAAAGCAAAAACATCTTACCATTCTTTCTTCAGGTGCTAAATTGCACGAGCAGATTAGTCAATTGATACATTCCTGGCGATAACACGATCACCGAACTTCCTCTTTAATAAATCGATTGTGGCACGCACTGTGCCTTTGCCTTCAACAGCGTAGTTTCACATCATCCAAGTTTCCAGCTTCAATTTACCCTAAAAAAAAGTGTTTAACACAGTCGCCATTAATTATAACCGACTCTCCAGCATCGCTTCTGAAAAAGTACGGACCAATGACACCTCCGGCATGAAAATCACACCAAATAGTTTTTTTTTTTTTTTTTTTTAAACAGCTCCGGCTATTCGCTTGTCCAAATGTGGACATTTTTCTTATTAACAAAACCATTTAATCAAAAATGTTTATGTTTCTCGTCACTGAATATGAATATGATTCGGCTTTAGCTCGTGGGTTAATACGATCTTATATGGCCGTAAATATCAAGTCTTTTCGATACGTCACAGGGAAGTTCGAGGGATATTCAGCCCTTGGGAACGACGCAGCTTATCATAGCTGCGGAAAATCGTAATTTATTTTGATTAAAAATTTAGATGAACTGTTAATGTTACTGATGATGATTTAATAGTAGATAATCTAAAAAACTAATATGACATCTATGAAAAGATGGTATGCTTGAGTTCAGAGAATCTCTTGGAAAAATTCTAATTAAGTACCCTTTACAAGCATGTCACAATTTACGTAACTTTTGGGCAAATTCACGTTGTTAGAAACTTGCACCATACTACTTTCACAAGCCTATAGATTAATTGTTCACAAAAAGAAATTTAACATTTCACACAGAACTTCGAAACCACACGATGAACTTTTCGCTTAAACACATGATGTTCCTTTTCATGCGTTCAAATTCATTTTTATCATGGCATTCTTAATGTAATTCACACGAAACCCCAGTCAATGTATGTGTATGTCTGCCATATGATGAGTAAATACTGGCCAATTTCAATAAACTCAACAGGTTTCATTCAGTTGATTGTATAGCAGAAAACAAAACGCTAGTAATATAATCGAAAGATAGACTCGTAAGTATGTATGAAAGTGTACAAAGCGGTCAGACGCATGGAAAAAAAATCGCAGTAAATAGATAGCTGACTCAGTATCTGTTAATGCGAAAAATCAATTCCGCTATCGACAGCGATATGATATTAAAAAAAAAATAAGAAAGGCGTACCACTCTTAGCTGTACTTTTGCATCTATTGGAAATTTATAGACAATTGTTTAAGTTGCATTCAATTATTAAATGACAGACGGATTTAAACGCATCTTCTAAATCAGCGAACGACCTTTTATTGGTTCTCTTGCACGAAAATTTCCGACCAACACTTCGCATTGTTTTTTTTTAATGCGACGACATGATATAATTCCCATTAAAGGTAGTCTTGTCTTTTTTCATTTTCCTGCTTGTTAATGGAATATTTACATCTTTTTTTACACTTTCTGCTTAGTGTTTGTTTATTTGCGTCATCGTAAGTAATTAACTGCATCGGTACTCGGATACTACTTCTAGAAGTAATTCCCGCGACAAAGTTAAACTTTTCAACTACTAGTGTGTGGGCCGCCGACAAAAACGATCTAATTACGTATTCCACCATGCAATTCATTTCTTTATACCGGTGAAAAGAATCAGTGGGAGAACTGGACTGAAGGACGAAAGCAGATACACTCTAAAAGCAAGTTCTAGAAGGGATTAGTTTAGTGCTTCGGGGAAGCATCTGAGACAAAAAAGTATCTACAAATTCTATCCAATATGCTAATTAAATAACTTTTTCTGTAAAAAAGACATCTTGTTTGCTTTCAATGACACCGTCATAATCGATGGATTAGGTTACATAAATAAGGTGTTTGATTTTTGGTATAAATAGTTGAATGAAGATTTAAGATACATTGTATTGTGTTGTGAGTAAATAATACTATTCATCAGTTGTTTATTTTGGCTTCAAGAGCTAGACATGAGATAGTGATACTCGTATGTACGTAGCTAATCACTTAAATTCTCCTTATGAATGAGTTTATAAGAGTCGTTATACATTCCATTCGACGAATCACTTACAGATAAGTCAAAATTCTAAGCACACCTTATCAAGTCTATTTGAATAGATTTGTAGATGAGAGCTCAAGTCTTCCGGTATATTCGAGACTAGGGTCCTTGACTAGGGACAAAATTAATTCTGAGTCTTCAAAGGCAATTTAATTTTTATTTTTTTTTTTTTTTTTCATAATTTTCATTTATTTTAAACTTAATTAACACTAGTTATATAAGTACTTAATGCTTGAATTATTATGACTATAAATTATTTTAAACTGGATAAGCCAAAATGGTACTGATCAGAGGAAGTTTTTCAAAAACCGTAGTCAAAATCCTGATTTCGTTAAATTACTTCTTTTGCTTTACTCATACAGACATGTATGTAGATTTTTTGCATTTGAATACCGATCGCGAATGAAAGTGTTTTCTTAGTAATTCAACCAAAAGGACAGCAAATGAGTATTAAGTCGGCAACAAAATGTTTAAAAACATCATAGACATTTGTGAAAAAGAGAATAAAGAGTTATAAAGAATACGGTACTACGATGAATGGTCAGGTAGGGACCAAAGCAAGCACATCCAGAAAGGCAAATAAAGTTATTTGTGAAAAATCCCACAATTATTCTGAGGAACGCAAAAGAAAAATTTTACAGAAAAGGAGTTAAAGTGTCCACAAACACATTACGACGCGGTATTGCAGAATTTGACATTAAAAGTAGGAGTACCAAACCTAAATCGCTACTAACCCAAAAACATATTGAAAAGAGGCTGAGTAGGGCAACGCTGAATTTAGACCGTGATTGGAGCCACATCATATTTACAGATGACTCATCTTTTTTGTTGGAACAAGGCCTGTACAAAAAGAAAAGAAAAGTTTCTGCAACTCACCGTAAAACATCCAACAAAAGTTCATGCTTATGGATGTTTCTCGGCCAAAGGATTCAGAAAGTTAATAGTATTTACACTATGCCTCGATGCACACTTCATCGTAAAATCATACTAGAAGGGTTTTGCTAAAGTCTGCAGAATCTCTGTATCAACCAAACGAATACAACTGGATTTTGCAAGAGGATAACTACCGAAAACATTCGAGTCACCTCTGCACGCGTTGGAAGGAAAAATAGAAAAAATAGAAAATGTGTGGTTTTATTTTTGAAAAAATAGCCTCTTGCGCTTTATTTTAGAATATTCTCAAGTATTAAGTGAAAGTAGCACAAGACGGTGCAAATGAATTATAAATAATAACTGTGGCTACCTACTATTATAATTTCGGAATTCGTTTTTATGTGTGTACTGTGTATGTTAATGTTCATTTTCACGCATACAAAATCCAAATCACACAACAATTGAAGCCTTTAGACCATCTACGACATGCGTCGCCGATTTGCTATCTGGATGTTAGATCGCTAGGACAATTTTTCATCGAATTTGATCTTTTACCATAAAGACCATTTTTGGATGGATGGTTACGTAAATAAACAGAATTGTCGTTTTTGGGGACCGGAAAACACATACGAGATTCACGAAAAACTAATGTATCCCAAAAAGTCACTGTATGGTGGCTTGGCGGCATCATTGGCCCGTACTTTTTCGAAGATGAGGCTGGAAAGACAGTTACAGTGAATGGAGAACGTTACCGCAACATGTTAACCGGCTATTTTTTCCCAATTGAAAAAATTGGGTGTGGACGATCTCTTGTTTCAACAGGATGGTGCTACCGCCCACACAAGCTACCAATCAATCAATTTATTGCGTACGCAATTTGAAGATCGCATTATTTTGATTAGAGAAGTAGATTTGTTCCCAAGGTCATGCGATTTGACACCTTTAGACTTCTTTCTGGGGGGTTGTTTGTTGTGCCAATAAACCAGCAATAGTTCAGGACCTCAAACATATCATCCAAACTGAAATTGCGGCCATTGACCATCAATAATTTTGACTTACGAATGGTCGCTCGCATTAGAATCCGTGGTCGTCACATGAATGATTTTGTGTTCCATTTATAATTGCCAAAGACCGAACTTTATTAACCAATAAAATTCTACACTTATTTCACAATAAATGTTTATTTTGTTTTGGGTTCGCTGCATTATGGCAAAACTTGTTTCGGCAGTATACCCCCATAGTTAAATACCGTATGTTTATCCTGGTTTCAGTGTCTGTTTATAAATTAAGGGGGTATTCTAGTCTAGAGGCATGCATTTGGGATGGTTTTTGAAGCTCTGTACAAACAGATCAAAAATTTTTTTTTATCATTTGTTTATTGATATTTTAAGATTACATAAATTAACCGAAAACAAAACTTAAAATTCACAAAGTTATGAGCTGGCAAAGTGGGGGTCCAGAAAAAAGAATGTCTGAGCGTGCATGATTTCAATCCTTCTAGTCATCTGAAACAAAAAAGCCGAACGGATTTTTAATTAGTATAGATGCTACTCTAGCCCGAACCTTGGAAAAGTACAAAAAAAAAAATTACAAAATGGCGGCCGTTTGATTTTTTTTTTTGCATGTTTTTTAAACAATTCATAATTTTTTAAAAATAGTAATAGTAATACTAAAAGTGATCGGAATGTTCACACCAAAACGCGTTTAAAGTTTTGTAACAAGTCAGACCGCGTCAAAAAAATGACTGTAACTCATAAAATAATTGAAATTTTAAAAAATCCTTTTAAAGGTATAATTTGGAAATTTAAAAATTTTTAGACTACCATAAAATACCCCCTTAAGAGGTTATTATATGCTGACAGAGACGATATCTTACCATTAAGCCAGTTATTTTTTCTTAATTTAAGATTAAGTTTTAAATGTTTTCTGTTTTATAATACTCTTTCCATCTAAGCTTAACATCTAAATTCTTCCCTAGATATGTAGGTATGTTCGAATAGGAAGCTTGTACACCATCCATATAGGAAAATGGGTTATTTTTTATTTGTAAAGTCTATATTAACTGATTTTGAGCTATTCAAGTAAATATGATTTTTCAATCCATCTGAGAATTACTCGTACATCTAGAGCACTTTGGACATGTTCAGTTGACCTTCGTTTGTTTTTCGCTGCTGCAAGTATAGCTGTGTAATCAGCAAACGTGGTTATTGTACAGTTTGAAGGTATTGATATGTCGTTGGTGTTTCAATAGGTATCGATACTTGTTTATGTAACTATTCTTAATGACGCTTGTATAAATATTGTCGGTTTCCAGAGCAACCTTTCCACTTTGTGATCACTAAGCAATAAACGTTGACATGCAAGAAGTTGGGGTATGAATACAATTATAATGCCTCAACATGTGTTAAAATTTCATGGAAAATGGGATAGAGTAAGAAAGAAAGTTGTTTCGACTTAGTGGTTATTTCGCTCATTGGGTGACATCCAGCATTGAATGGGGAGACTAAATTCAATAAATTGGAAGTTGGTTTGTTGTTGATTTCTAGTCAACTATTCATCTTACTTGATTTTTCTTTCAGACGCGGTTGTGATTCGAACACCGAACCTTCCAATCTGGATCCATATACAATAAATTCCGAAGGAATTTAAGTTTAACAACAACTTTATGCAGTTTTTCTAAGTTTGATATGAAATCAGAGTTTCCAATCGCTGCTATCAGGGTGGTAATTTGTAGAAAAAAAATTTACATAATCTCAAAGCATGATTCATAACTTATGGCTAGCAACTAAATTTACAGAATATTTTACACCGATTTTTTTAAAAGCTAACTTAAGTTTTTTTGTTATTTTTTTATGATTAAAACATTGAACATACCTTGTTTAAAATCTAACATGCTTTTAATTTAAACTTGATCAAAAAGCATTTAGTCGCAGCATATAAAATTAAAACTAAGTATTTAATACCGAGCTGTCGATACTCAATGCAATGTCATTACAAGAGTGGTTATGCTTTATAAGAAATACGATTTCCTGATTTTAGAGAAAATTTTTAGCGTTTTATGGGCAAAAAAATGACGTACTGAAAACAATTTTACTTTGACTGTACGCAAGTAAGTTCTTCTCCAACAGGCAATCTCATATTGAACTCTCATAAAAAATGCCGTAAAAGGTCTTATTCAGAATTTCTAAGGAGCATTTAGACATAATAAACAATTCTTAGCGTGCTACGAAAGTAGATTCCTAGATTTTCTATCAGTAATGATTTAAAGAACTCCAAAATAAGGCCACTAGATCCAGTTCTTTAAATTTTGTTCAGCAACATAATCGTAGAATGGGTCACCATATCAAAAGCTTTGCTTATATCAACCAATAAGCAAATTCCACGCAAATTCTTTTCCTCATTTTGGTTGCTTAAGCCACCTTCCTAAAAAGAAAATATTGGTGCTGTATCCACCATTGTTCATGAAGACCGTGATTTGTGCATTCGCCGCCTTTCGCAGCAATTGGGATTGTGTTACTCGACTACGTGGGAGATTTTACGCAAGAATCTTTGTTCCTTATCTTGGACCTTAAAAAATACAGCTCGTGCAAGAACTGAAGCCGAACGACATGCCACAACATTGAATTTTCGGTAAGTGGGCCTTAGAAAAGCTGGAAGAAGATCCACTTTTTTATCGAAAAATTATCTTCAGCAATAAAGCTCATTTCTGGTTAAATGGTTATGTTAATAAACAAAACTCTCGTATTTGGTCTAATGGTGCGTTCTATGGTCCGGCGGAACTATAGGCCGTATTTTTTCAAACATGACCGTGAGAAAAACATCACCGTTAAAGGGCCCCTGCTCTCGTTCAATGATTTCGACCTTCCCCCCCCCCCCCCCCCCCCCCCCCCCAAGCTGAACCTGGTTGACTAGTGGTTGCAGCAAGACGTCGCTACATGCAACGATGGACGATTTAAAAGCAAACGTTTAAAAAATCATCCATTAGCAAATAGTTAATACATCCTCATCAAAAATTTTACTAAATGATGGTAAAAGTGATTGTTATGATTGGTGTGTTATTCTTAAAAAAAAAAAGAAAAATTAAAACATCTTCACCTTTAAAAGTTTCACGAAAACTTCTGGAAAATAATTTTGTTAAGTATGTTTGCAGGAACATTAATAGCCGTATGACGAACCATAAATTTTAGAAGAATTTAAAATGTTTAATTTACTGACGTTAAGTTAGTTATTGGTTGAAATACGAGTATCTTAATATTATTAAATATTAAAGTGATTAGAGCTTCATACAATAGTGTTAATAAATATGTAGGCTGGCGACAGTAAAATCTAAATTAATCTAAATTAGAAAAAAAATCCCCACTGTACTCATTTAAAAGGATGTACTCAGTGTTTTGAAAGCAGCAACTTATACGAGTAATGAAACCGAATAGTGTACTCATTTTGGCATAAGGTAATCGAGAAGTGTAGAGTAACAGTATCGTTTAATGTGGTACTCATTTTACAGTAGACTTGCTCGTGTGAATTCAATGAATAGAGTAGGTACACTGTAGTTGTAAATTAAAGCGTTCATGCAGACGTTTAATAAGAACAACTGCTGCAAAATGGTTTCAATGTAAAAGTACCGCTTGACTGGAATGCTGTCGCCTGTTTGTGTTATAGAATGCACCCCTTATTCGCAATACCGTAATAATACCATACGTTGCCTTTCCTTAACATAGCAATATTAATTTGGCTTTTTAACATTAAAACGTTTTTCATCAATCTGTAAAAGTTGTCTTTTCGCTACAGCTTCTTTCCTTCGCCCGCGCTGGGTACAAACATTTTAAGGGTATAATAACCCCTTGAGTTCGCGTTAATTATAAAAAAAAAAAAAAACTCCTAAATTCGGATAAGTGGAGATGTGATTGTTTGAATTTAGATAATTCACATATTAGTCCCCATTTTGGTAGTGAGTTTAAGTACTCAAGTTCACTATATGTGGTTTTTTTTTCTCAAATGGTGAACGTTTTTTTTAAATAATAATGTATTATGGCAAAGGGTGATTCATCGTAAGGTTTGATTTATAATGTAAAATAAAACACATACATTTGGAATTAAACTAAAAATTTTTATTATCGGTTAAAAGAATAATTCATGGCATTATCATTTTTGAAAATGATATCATGTAAATGTTGGCCACGACTACGTCTGAGGTGGTCTATTCGGAAGGTCCAATTTTGGGTCACTCGTCCGAGCATAGCGACTGATATCTCGCGGATAACACGAGTAATGTTGGCTTCCAAAGCATCAATCGTAGCTGGGTTATTCCTGAAGACCTGAGACTCTACACATCCCAGAGAAAAACGTGAAATTATGTGCTCACCAAAATTATTTTTCAACAAGTCCATTGATTTACGCGCTGTATATCTCGTAGCGCCATCTTGTTGACATCAGACCTCACCGAGGCCATGTGCTTGAATTTTAGGAAGCACATAGTCCGTTAACATGGCAGAATAACGGTTACTTTTGACGTTAACCTTCTGTTTTGCCTCATTTTTGAAGAAATATGGACCAATAATTTCATCAGCCCATAAACCAGAACATACCGTTGTTTTTAATGGATGTAATGGTAGCTGTTGGTACTTTTCGGGTTGCTCATCAGCCCAAATCGGGCAATTTTGTTTATTAACGTATCCATTGAGCCAGAAATGGGTTTCATCGCTGAACAAAATTTCACGATAAAATACCGGATTTTAATTGAGTTTTTCCAGAGACCATTCACTGAAAATATGACGCAAATTCAAGTCGCCTGCCTTCAATTCTTGCACAAGCTGAATTTTGTACGCTTTTAAGCCGAGTTCCTTACGTAAAATACGCCAAGTTGTCGAATACGCCAAGCCAAGCTGCTGAGAACGACGACGAATCGATTCGTCACGGTCTTTGCGTACACTCTCAGCTACAGCTGCTATAGTCTCTTCACTACATGCTGGATATGGTCTAACCCGTCGAGTATCATAAACTAATGTAAACTGGGACTCAAATTTGCGAATGGTATTGGTAATAGTGATTTCAGTATTATGCTCACCGTAAGTTCCTCGAATCGCACGAAAAACATTTCTGAAAGAACGCTGATTTTCGTAATACAGCTGAACAATTTGAAGACGCTATTGTGGTGTGAGTCTTTCCATAATGACTTGCCAAACGATACTTAACAAAAATGACAAAGCAGTTTGATAGGAGTCACGCGTAATCTGTCGAAAAAAGCCTATTGAAAATCAAACCTCACGATGAATCACCCTATATTACTTTACGGGACTAGTAAGCAATTTATGCTATATCTCCTATGCTTACTGCATCTGCACGTCGAATTTTTTCGATCCTCCCCAGCTCGTTTTTCACGTTTTTATGAATGTGCAAATCTACATCCAATTTTCTTTTGACCGCAACATTTAGTCAATTACTGACTGTGGGTTCGGTATATCAATTCTCTACCCAAGAAAGCGTATGCAATTGAATATTGCATGTTCTGGGCCTTCCTCCTTGGGCAGTTCGGTCAAAAAGGTGAGCTATCGTGCCCGAAGCGGTGTAGATCATTTCGATACCCACCGTGAACAGATAGGAACGGCGTAAAATGGTAGTTATAATTTTCATGAGTGGTTTGTCCAAACGTATATGGTTGGAATCAATCTGAAGATCCATCTGCTCTTCGTTCCAGCGAGCTTTCCACCTAGACACTGAATTCACTCTTTTTTCTTCTACCCTTAAAATGTTTGTACACAGCGCCGACGAAGAAAAATTTGGGAGGAAGAAAAGAGAAATACCAATGTATATTAGTCTTAAAGGTTTGCAAGTTATAATGAATAGGAAAAAGAGAGCTCAGCAGAGCACTCCATAAGCGAGTTATACGGCTTACTAATGAATCACGATATTTCAGAGTACGTCAAAGTGAGCTTGAGGCTACACTGATGAGTATTCATAGCGAGACGGGTGTTACGATTGAAGGTTTGAAGGGCGGAATACTACTGGCGATTTCTATGGAGCACTAGTGGTTAAAATAGCGATAAAACAAAGTGAGGCAGGAGATATTACGTCGGTGTTTGAGGGTGTCAATTGACTGACTGATATTAGTATCACCTATGAGCTTTATCGCACGGTTTTGAATCCGATCTAGAAGAAGCAGACATGTTTTGGAAGGACCTGACCATATGTGGGCATTGTGCTACAATTTAGCCGGATGAATGCTTATATATTTAGATTCTTTTAGCATATCCGGGTTCTCCTATATTTGGCGTTATTTCAGAGAGTGCTGCCTAAAGCTTGCCATTTTGTCCAAGTAGTCAATGTGAAGCATAACGCTTAATTTATTGTCCAGCATTACTCTTAATAGTTTGACTTCCTACCCTTGTGTGATCATTCCACATGTTTTCGGCTTGTCATTGGCACAGCTTCCGTTTTGTGATCTGCTAATTCTATGTCGGCGGATATAAGCTAGTCGTTGATGAGATTGATTGCATCGTTCGCATTGTTGTAATAAACATATCTGGTCTGTTTTGAATGGCGGCTTTAACTAATTTATTTGGGCTGTCATCCGGTCTGTCTTTGTTGATGCCTATCTTCTTGCATCCACTGAAAAGCTCGTCTGGTGTTGTGATTGGAACTGTGCCCGGTACTCTGACTATATTGCATTATTAGTATGAGTCGATGAGCTCTGTGGGAATAGGTGCTCTACAATAGATCTTAGCATTGTTAGACGTGGTAATTGTGGAGAATTCAAGTCCTTCAGCTTAGTCATTATCATTCTGTATGCTGTACCCCAAGGGTTTTTGTCCGCTTCATCGCACATGCGCTTGAAGCATTTTGCTTTGTTTTCTTTGATCGTCTTTTTAAGGTCCATTCTTGCAGTCGAAATATGTCTTGTCCTTGTAAATCAGCTCTTATTTTAGAACCTCACACTCTCCATCAGTCTTGAAAGTTTGTTCTTAATGCTTTTATTTATTGTCTCCACCGGTAGCACAGTGTCCCTCTTGTACTGGATATTTACCTGGGGATTGCTACGTCACATGATGTGGTTATAACGCGAGTTCTGCGACAAATTCCCCGCTATGCTTAAGGCCAAAAATGAAAATCTTTCTATCATAGTAGGATTCTTCCTGCGGTATTGGTAAGCCTATTACCCCACTCTGCTGTCCAGGAATTAAGGTCTCAGCCTATAACCACCGGAGATCTTTCATATGCGTCTGAATTTAAGCTTAACGGGTGGCGTCGTGTAGTGGTATATGCATATACTCCGCAAGCAGAGGGTCGCGGGTTCGAATCCCGTGCAAGGAAATTCTCTGAAAAAGTCTTTTCGTAGAATTTGTATGTAGTTATATGAAAATCCCGTCGGCGTCAACTCTGACATGAAGGCATAACACTGATGTTGAAGTGGTTGCTGGCTGGGCTTAATGTAACGATGGCTTGGTGCGCGCGCGGTATCATAAAAAAAACTTATCGCCCAACTTGTACAAGCGTAGCAGTTGAAGAGGTTGACTCTTCTAATTTTTGCACGAATGGCGCCTTATCACTGGCATCTTGGAAGGCATGTTTTTCACACGTCCAAATTGCGGCATGCCTTGATTTACCCAAATCCAGATCGCTTATCAAAATGATGCCTCCCCCCCCCCCTTCGTCTTTAGCCATTTGTGCCAGGATGTTCTGAGGTATCCTACAGTGGTTAAGATTAATATTATTTTAATGATTGCTTGCTAGTAATGGATCTCCTGAAGACCGGACATTTGCTACTATCGGCTACATGCCTAGAGCTCTCAGGGGTTATCCTTCTTGTAGAAGAAACAAATTGTATCTTTTCTTGCGATTGCAGCCGACATACGTCGGGATATCCTCGAACAATGTCAATGGACAATGTTTCGCCCCGCGAGAAAGTCAATTATCCTTAACCCGTTATCGGGTGTTGTGTCGTGCAGTCTATACCTTCCCACAGTACTATGCTTTTTCTTCCTAGCTTTGCCAAGGGCAATTTTAATGTCATAGCTAGGGCACAGCTCGTAAGTCTTGTCTAAGAACTCGTAGAAGTCATAGAAAGAGAATACGGATTGTTGCAAATCACTCGTTCACATGCCGGAAACTCAAGACTTCTTGCCTAAATCTGCCTTTAACATCAAATCCGCATCCAAATATGCCCTGTTTTTGCTGTCGATAACAATTGCCGTGGTAGATGTCGCAGTTTTACATCGTCGTTTTGTCCGGCTAATCTCATCGCATTTCTTGGGCTGTCATAACACTGGTTTGCATTATAGCGACTCCACTAGTTGCACATTTCACGTGCAAATCCGAAGTTTGTTTTTTTTTTCGTTTACAGGGGTTGTCAACAGTAAATCCTTCCGTATCCGAGGCACCTAAAACGCCAAATTATACGTTTGTTGACAATGGCATAGATAAAGACGTGCAGACTCAAGGGTAATACCCGTTACTGGTCAATATGTATTCAAAAAAAAATATAAAACGGTATTATTCCCAATTCAGTATTGAGCCCTGGAAATTGTGTGAAAAGTCGTATGCTAGTAAATATAGGGTTTTCCAATAAGGACTTGACAATTTTGAATTTAATTTGTAAACGCACTCTTTCACTAATCATCAAACTGTCACTGTCAATTTATTCAGTAAACTCAACATTTTCATCATGGTAAAGTACACTAACGAGCAACGTCTGTACATTACAAAAATTTTCTACAGATATTCGGAGTCGGTAACTGCAACTTTAAGAGCGTTAACTCCAATTTTCGGTCGTAATTCTCGCCCTAGTAACACATGGGCTGAAAAGTCAGTGCCGTTTTATAGTAAAACTCAAAATTTTTGCAAAATTTAACTTTAATTATCAATATAGTTGCCTTTGAGGGCGATACGCTGATTGAAACGATTTTTCAATCTTTCGATACCAGTTTTGTAGTACGATTTCGCTTTAGCCTCAAAATAGGCCTCTGTTTCGGCGATTACTTCTTCATCGGTCTTAAAGCTCTTTCCGGCGAGCATTCTTTTGAGCTCTGCGAACAGGAAGTAGTCGCTGGGGGCCAAATTTGGAGAATACGGTGGGTGGGGAAGCAATTCGTAGCCGAATTTATTCAATTTTGCCATCGTTTTCATCGACTTGTGACACCGTGCATTGAATTAATGAAACAACAGCACTTTCTTTTTCTTCAAATACGGCCGTTTTTTTGCGATTTCGTCCTTCAAATGCTCCAACAACGCAATGTAATAGTCGCTGTTGATAGTCTGCCCCTTTTGGAGATAGTCGATGAAAATTATTCCATGTGTATCCCAAAATACGGATGCCATAAACTTGCCAGCCGACTGTTGAGTTTTTGGTCGTTTTGGACGAGGTTCGTCGCATGCTCGTCACTCAGCTGACTGCCGACTTAACTTTGGTGTGAAGTGATGGAGCCAAGTTTCATCCATTGTCACATACCGACGCAAAAACTCGGCTTTATTGCGGTTGAACAGCTTTAAACACTCCTCTGAATCATCAACACGTTGTTGTTTTTGGTCGACTGTGAGCAAACGCGGCACCCACTTTGAACAGAGCTTTCGTATGTCCAAATATTCGTGTATGATATATCCAACACGCTCTTTTGGACGTCCATTGCGTGCATCATCTTCGGTGCTTATATGACCACTTTTAAATTTTTAATCCACTTGCGAATGGTTCGTTCGGCTAGTGCAGAGTCCGGATAACACTTATCAAGCCATTTCTTTGCATCGGCTGCATTTTTTCCTATCAGAAAGCAATGATATTGTAAATCAATACACGAAATTGCTTTGAATCCATTTTTTTCACAATAACAAAAGTTTCTTCACTCAACGCTATATCTCGAGAACTAATCGTCCGACAGCTGTCAAATTTATACACGTATCTTTTGAAGATTGGTACTAACTGAAAATGGTATGGATTTAATTCAAGTGGTGCCCTCTCTTAGAAACGGCAGCCCATGTATTAGATAGGCAATAACAAGTTTAGTTCAAAAATTTGAGTCTACATATTCGTTGCGTTATGTTGCCTTGTCAGTGAGACAACGGGTTGGTCGAAGTGTCGAAAATATCGCTGCCGTTCAGACGTCTGTAGCAAACGATCCAAATCAGTCAATTCCACGGCGTTCTCAAGAATTGGGCATCGCTCAGACCACATTATGGCGTATTTTGCGTAAGGATCTTGGTTTACACCCATACAAGATCAAGCTGACTCAAGAATTGAAGCCGATGGACCCATTTGAAGCGACGCACGTTCTCCGATTGGGTTCTGAAAAAGATGAGCCAAGATGATGAATTTCATCGCAAAATCATCTTCAGTGACAAAGCACATTTTTAGCTCAATGGGTTCGTGAATAAGCAAAATACGCGTTATTGGTCGGGTGAAAACCCACATGTGCTTCATGAATTACCACTTGATCCACAAAAAATAACTTTTTGGTGCGGGTTGCATGCCGGCGGCGTTATTGGGCCATATTTTTTCGTCGACGATAACGATCGTCACGTTACTGTGAATTGTCAGCGTTATCGCGAAATGATCACCGATTATTTTTGGCCCGAATTGGAAGATATGGACTTGGGCGACATGTGGTTTGAACAGGATAGTGCCACAAGCCACACAGCACACGCTACAATCGATTTATTGAATAGTAAATATGGTGAACGTGTTATCTCAAGACATGGGTCAGTCGATTAGCCGCCTCGTTCGTGCGACGCTTGACTATTTTTGTGGGGCTACGTTAAGTCATTGGTTTATGCCAACACGCCGACGACGTTGGAAGAGTTCAGAGCCAACATTGAACGTGAAATAGCGGCCGTTTCAGCCAAAATGTGTGGCCGAGTCGTTGAAAATTGGGTACAACGAATCGACAGCTGCAAACGTGCCCGCGGTGGCCATATGAACGAAGTCGAGTTCCATTCATAAATGTTTTGATTGTACTTCAAGCCAATAATAAAGTTTTTGAAATATCTCAAATGGTTTGCCTTTTATTTAAAAAAAAAAAAAGTTGTCAAGTCGTTATTAGAAAACCCTATATATAGTACAAGATTAAAAATCATAGAAGCCAATCGTTGACAATTAACGTTTTCTTTATGCAGCCAATTTCGAGTGGTTATTGACAACTGTAGTAACTAAAGTCTTTAGGGAACGCTGAATGAGTAAGAAACCGAGATGTATCAAAGTTTCAAATAAAATGTAATTTTGGAACGGATAGTGTGCAGGGCGGGTATCAGGACAAAATTCATTATCTTCAAATAATCGCCAAGCTGCGATATTATGCTTTCACAGATCGAGAACACGTTAGGCCTAAATACGATTCATGTTGCGAATTATATGCGGATGAAAATTTTCCACTAATATATGTATATAATTTAAAGCGCAACATCTTTTTCGGAGCGGTAGCATTCAGATACAAAAAACTGGTCAATTGTACTCCGACTGTCAACAGCACGCAGATAGGTACTGAGTTCTCATGCCCTATCTTGGTACTTACCGCGCCCAACACTGCTTGATCTGCATAATGGAAACCGTGCGGCGAAGCCGTTGAAATGATTCAGATGTTATTCTTACATACAGTATGCAGCAAAGGTCTTGATACCCCAACCCATTTTCTCTACATCGCAGAATACTATGTTTTTAAACGCCTTCACACAAGTTGTTTCTTTGCTCATAATATATGTTTATTTGTACATTTTGAAATCCAAAAATAAAAAAACCCAACAATTCATTAAAAAAAAAATTAATATGTACCGTTGCATCCAAAAATAACACAGCAAAAGTGTTGATACCCTTGAATAAAAGTATAACAAATCTTAAACTATACAATAATTTTGCAAAATAAGATTTACCTAATACTTGGTTGGATATCTGTTGAGTTTTTCAACTTCCTTAAGGCATTCTGGCATTGAATGCGTTAATTTTTTTAGATATGCAGTTGAAATTTCTTGCCACTCTGCCGGAAGTAATTCTTTCAACTAAAGCTTCGACGTTATAACATGTTTGCGTAAGCGTTTCTCTAAATGATTCCAAAGGTGCTCTATTGGGTTGAGATCCGGGTTTTGTGGTGGTGTTACAAGCAAGAGTAACATATGCAGTTCCGCAATTCTCTGTCAATCCACCTAAACCAGCAAGAATTGGGTCACTCAATGCAAATCCCAGAATATCAGCAAATGACACTAAAACCAATAATGCAGACTCAACAATTAACGGCTAGAAAAACGATAAATCAATTATGGGCAAGCAACCAGTACTTCGTTTATAGCCATTGTTGATCGCAGCGACGCTGAAGACGGCGGGTCATCATAGGCTAAGTTAAATTAAGATTTTTCATAATAAACGGACGGTCCCCATTGACCGATAGAAAATTTATAAATTGTTTTTTTTCTTTCGGGTCTCAACGCAATACATAACTCAAGTGAGGTGCTGTATGTATCAACCACACTTTTACAATTTGGGCGACATGTTTGGGATCATTGTCTTGTTGAGAGTAAAAATCGTTGGCAATTCCCATTTTTTGTGCACTTTGAAGCAAATTTTCTTGCAATATTTTTAAATACACTTCCTTTGTCATTATTTCGTCGATAATGGCTAAGTTTCCGACACCAAACGTGGACATACAGCCCCATACCATAACACCACCACCTCCGTGATTTACCGTTTTTCTCGTGTTTTTCGGATTTAAAGCCTCATTTCGTTGTCTCCACATCTTCGAACGCTCATCTGGGCAAAAAATATTGAACTTTGACTCGTCTGAAAAAATTACCTTATTCTTGAATTCCTTAGCAAAGTCCAATCTTTTCTTTTTATTTGTTTCGCTGATTAAAGGCTTTCTTCTAGCAGTGCAGGACCTATACCCCTTTCTTTGTATGTATGTACCTGTGTCGAGGACGCCCAGATTTTGTTTTATTTTCGATTCTTTTTTCTGTTTTATATCTGTTGATTACTTTTTGAACAGTAGGTTTGGTTCTTTGAATGATTGCGGCAATTTGTAAATATGATTTTCCATCTCTATGACAGTTTATAATAATTTTTCTTTCTTCTATTGTTAATTCTTTTCTCCCCATTTTAAAAAATTGCTATCTACTCACTTTATTGTTACACCAACTTCGAATTTGGTCGAACTAAATAAATTTATTTTTACTTTGCATTGAAGATCGTCTTACTCTGACAGACAATCTTTATTGCTTAAAATTGACTGTTATTTTTGTAAATCAACATGCATAAACCAAGAGTATCAACACTTTTGCTATGTTATTTTTGGGTGCAACGGAACATTTTTATTTTTTTTTTTTAATGAATTGTTTGATTTTTTATTTTTGGATTTCAAAATGTACAAATAAACATGTATTATGAGCAAAGAAACAACTTGTTTGTAGGCGTTTAATAACATAATATTCTGCGATGAAGAGAAAATAGGTTGGGGTATCAAGACTTTTGCTGCATACTGTAGATAGCGTTACAGTCCGGAGTGGCCCAGAGCCTCAACCAAAAACATAAATTAATCCCACTAGATTGCAAACTATACTTTTAATGTAGGTACATACGAGGGGGTCAGTGCATAAAAGATCTAACTAACAGTAGCACAGTTTTGATGAATCCTTATTTAAATAACTAAAAAAAAACAGAACTACTAAATGATGAGTAGTTATCCTTATTTCCGATAGTTCTCACTACACCACAACACTTGTTACCTTTGTGTACCAAAGAAATAATGTCATTCAAGTGGTCATTTACGCAATTATATCCATTTTTATAAAATTTGCACTTAGACCCGTCAAATGGCATTGAGCATGACTGGCCGTTGTTGACTTTTCACACTAATTTACTGAAAAGTAAAGGAAAGTCGTCGGGTCGAGGTTTGGAAGGTTTTCTATTTCTGTACGAGTATGTTAGTTAAGACCTGTAAAATGTTGCTTTACAGCTTTTCTATAGAGACTATATTTAACATAAGTAAGACTAGTAATGGACTTAAGAAACTCACTATAGCATTTGAATGTCGAATCATTTTAAAAAATTTTATCTGTAAACGGTGTGATGCAGTGGTTGGTACGTCGACTACCAAAGGTATGGGTTCAACTCCAGGAAATATTCCAAAAACTAAAACAATAAAACACATTAAACTCGTTCGGTCTCCCAACATGCTCCTATACTAGTATACAAAATGAAAAGACGAACAACACAGTGTTTAAACTTAAAAATCGCAACGTACGCTTGCAAAGAATACTTAGAAAATTCAAACTCCAAATTTTATAATAGGAAATCAGATCAGAACGTTAAATCACATGATCGCGGCGGCCAATAAATGAACGCTCGCTTGTGAGATAACCCAGTCGCCAAATTTCTGCTTTACAACTTCGAGCGTTGCCTTTTATGGCATGTAGCGCGTGCTTGTTGGAACAACAGCTGGGATATATCGACGTTATCGAGTTTCGACCACAGAAATTCGGTGAACATTTTGCCTTCGGTGAACTTGAGGCCCTCGACGATAACGGTGTCTCCTTAATAATTTTGAAATAAATAAGGTCCGATTATGCTACAATGCAATAAATCGCATCAAATAGTCAATCTTTGTGGATGTATTGATGCTTGGCCGAACACTTCTGGATTGTGTTTGCTCCAACAACGGCAATCTTACTTGTTGACATAGCCGCTGAAACAAAAATGGGTATCGTACGAGAAGATGATTTTTTACCCAAAATCCGAATCTCCGGCCAACATTTTCAGCAAACTCACGGCGTTGTCTATGATCACTCGGCTTTGAGTCTTGCGTCAGCACTATCTTATACGGCTGTAGGCCCAAAAACAACCGCAAAATAAGACGGGTTAACTCTCTGACGATGCCAAATTAAGCTGATCGGCACCGAATCAACATTTCTGGATCTTTTTCGATACTGGCCGCTACGATGGCTATGTTTTCTTCATTTCGCTCCAATCTCTGTCTGGTTGGTGGCTTAAGGTCTAAAAAAGTGTACTCACGACGAATTGCCTGGACACTGAAGCCATGATGACGACCGACTTAAGACGAAATTCACGTTGCGTATTTAAAACTAAGCCGGAATTTCGATTATATTTTTTCGGCAAGCGTAAAACGATTCATGATGAAATGACAAACCTTACTGAATATTTTGAGAGCTAGATGTAGTTGACAGGTGATGAAATATAACAATTTTACCTATAATAAACAAATAAATCAATAATAAAAAATCCCTAAAAGAGTTTAACGAAAAACTGATACCAAAAGCATGAAAGAATTTGTTTTTCAGTCAGAAAAGAAGGAAAAATATAAATCTGAAACATAAAATATAGTGGCAACGCTTACCTGTTTTTTCGGGCCGTAACGCTATCATCTCTCTCACTTGGTCATATGCTGATTTACATTGTCAGACGAAGTAGTTTCGTTAAGACACTTTCTATTTCCTAAAAAGAAATGTCCTTGAACTTTTATTTCTAATTCCAGGAATTGTCCTTGCGTTGTCAACAGCATACATGTAATTTTTGATATTTGGTATTGTTCATAAAGATAGAATGTATGACAAGAGGAAGAATACTGAATGCTTTTCCCTCTTCAGCCTTCTATCCTTTGATTATTCATTCATGTATGTAGATTCAAAGATGTAAAATGATGGGATGCATCAATCACTAAAAAGGGCATGCAAGTATGTGGGTAGAATGTGAATAGAATGAGAGATGGAGAGCTTTCGCGTCTTTTATTCTTTGTTGATTGAGTGAATTCTGCTATCAATGTAAGAATTGTGTCATGTAAAGAATCAATTTGACCTAAATACTAGGTGGAGTGAAAAGTAATCTCTTTGACCGCCAGAATGCGCTGCTACTGCAAAAAAGGTTATGCTGCCTTGAAGACCGTTCATATTAAGGCAGGCATGCCAAATTTCTGTGCGATACTGTCTTTAGTTTTGTTTTGACAGTTGATTGTTGTTGACGTGTTTGGCACCATGTTGAGTATGGACAAAAACGATTTTCGTTCTCATAAAACATTATTTTTTGAGAGGCAAAACGGCGAAGGAAACAAAAGAAAAGTTGGATAAATAGTATGGGGCTAATGTTCCGTCAGATTACACCGTCAAATATTGGTTTCGAGAGTTTCGTGGTGGCCGCAACTCCACTACCTATCAAATCCGCAGCGGTAAGCCCTCCTATGCGGTTACAGAGGACAATGTCAAAAAAATACATGAAATGGTGTTGGCTGACCGGAAAGTGAAGGTGCGCGAGCTATAAGATACCACAAAGATTAGTACTGAGTACACACGCCATATTTTGGGCAATATTCTGCATTCCTGCCGCTGGGTGCTGCGCATACTCACTCCTGACCAAAAACACGAACGCGAGAGCACTTCGAAAGAGTGTTTGGAATTGCTGATGCGAAATCCGGCGGACTTTTGGCGTCGATTGGTAACTGTTGAACACCAGAGAACAGAATGAATGCCCGGCAATGGACTAAAGCCGGCACAAGTACTCCGAAGCGGCCGAGGGAGGCTCGTTGGGTCGGAAAGGTTATGGCGTCGGTTTTTTGGGGTTGTCATGGCATACTCTTCGTGGACTACCTCGAAAAAGAAAAAACCATCAACAGCGAGTATTACTGTGCATTATTGGAGCGATTGAAGGCCGAAATCGCTGCAAAACGGCCTCACATGAAGCGAAAAAAAATGTTTTTTTTGCAAGGCAATGCGCCGGCGCACAAAAGCATCGCAACCACGGCTAAAATCAATGACTTACGGCTCCAATTGCTGTCGGATCCACCGTATTCGCCCGATTTGGCTCTCTCGGATTATTATCTCTTCCCAAACAGATGAGATGGCTCATCAATAAAGAATTCAGCTCGCACGAGGAAATCATCGACGCCACGGAGGAGTATTTTGCAGACCTTCCGTTAAATTACTTTTCGGGCGGGATCGAGAAGTTGGAAAATCGCTAGAATAAGTGTAAAAAACTAAAAGGGGACTATATTGAATAAAATAAAAAAAACATTTAATTTTTTTTTTTTTTTTTTTTTTTTTTTTCATTCCAAAGGAGGTTACTTTTCAACCCATCTAATATAGAAGATGTTTTTTTTACTCGTATTTAGTAAGATGGGAAGTAAAGTCTTTTTTTAAAATCTTGAAATAAAGTATGCTTTGATTTCATTTAATTGAGAAAAACCATTTTTTATATGGAATATGCAGAAAGAGTAATTCAACGCTCCCGCAACTGGAAAATCAAGTGCGTATAAATAAAGATGTCTAAAAGAAAGTAACGAACATGTGGTTGTTTTTCTCATTTATTCTATCCTGTTAATTAGGAATCAATTTCGGGAAAGGCGGTCGTATTGTACTTATTTATGTGGCGCTATAGTTACTACTTTTTCTCTATAAATGCTGTCGTATGCGGTCTTACAATCGATGAAAATATGGTGGGCATCGATTTGGACATCTTGAGTTTTTTTTTTTTTAGACTGCCAGAGTGTGAAGATGTGGTCGATTGTGGACCTTCCTGGTCTAAAACCTCACTTATAAGGACTAATCAGGTTTTTGGCAAAAAATTTCGAATGTTTACACATATAGAAGATAAGATCTTGTATCAATAGTTCACGGGGAGCTCCTTTTTTGTAGATCGGGCATACGGTACTGAAACTCCATTCGTCTGGCATACAAGCTCATTCTTCTTACCAGATCTGAGAAATGAATTGGTGCAAGTTATTTCCAGCAGCGTTGAATATCTCAGCCTGGTCACCCGTCATACCCAGCTGATGCTTTGTAGTTTGGCTTAAATGTTGCTATAGCCAAGTGGACATAAGTTTTGGCTATGTCCTAAGACTAAGTGGAATGGTCTATTCTGCATGGCGACGGGATATACATTCTGTAGAAAAAGTTTTTCCATATTCTCAGGACCAACTATGACTCTGCTACGAGGTTTTCTTCTTCATCTCTACAGGCTTCGATATTCTTCATCAAACCAGGGGTTTTATTGTGCTTTATCAAACATACAAATGCTGTTTAACAGGTGTTTTTTTTTTTTCTCTTCCACTATTTTAAGGTGGTAAAATTCCAAACCAATCGAAATGTTTGTTCCTTTCAATTTACTTGTTATTTCAACTTTGTATGGAAATAAGACCAAATCTGTGTTCAGAATTGTTGGAAGGAAATTACACACTCCAATGCTTGATAACGGCGCAACATTCAAAGTCTGATTTCAACATACTAATTGTAAATTTTCGTCAAATTGAAAGACCAATCTGTAAAATAAAAACTGAAACCGTACCATGCGAACGAAATTTAAGGAGGCCTATACTGCGATCCACGAAATAAGCTAGATAGTTCGAAGTTCGAACCCTACATGCTACAACCATAAAATGTTATACTTATAGTATGCGATGCTAAAATGTATAGTAGGAAACTCAAAAATTAGCTCCATAATTTAAGCCGATATTCGTTATCTGTCTGTGACTGTTATCCGCCACTAAAAAACTTTAACAATTCAAACATCGTCCACGAATATGCAGAAGAAGACCTCGCCAAAGAGGAATTCTACGACTTGTTGTATAGAGCTTACGGAGCTTATCGGGAGTATGATGTTAAAATCATATTCAGAAGCCTTTAGGACGAATAAAATGCCGCGTAAAAAATGCTTTCACAGTCTTCTAGATTAAATTGAAACAAAACAACTGAAAGTAAGCTTTTAAGCCAGGTACTCAGGCTCGTCGCAATTATAGCTAAAAACGGCTTGGAATTGTAGAAATATGTTAGCAGCACTTTCAAAACTTAAGTTTTATCGATAAAGGAGTTTTCCCATTCACATTTTCCTTCTTTTTTGGTGCAGCCATAAATAAGCTGAAGAGCATCTAGGTGTATAGACGTAGGGTTGCCTTGGAACAATTCAGTTCAAATTCATTTAATATGACTTCCAGCTCGGCATATCGAAAATAAATTAAATCACCAGATTGCGCCAAGTCTCGGTGTTTATCAATGAACTTCAGGTCGGAACTCACCACCGGAAATCACATCGGAAACCCGCATATTACAGCATTCATTCATAAAGCGATAGTCTGCTCCAAGATGAAAGATTTAGTCCAATTGTGCCACACAACTCTCGTAAATATGCAATGCAACAATCAGTTTAACATGAGAACTTCCGAACTCTTCTAGACTTACACCGGATTTCATTACATGACTTCTTTAACCTTGTTTTGTAACAGGTGGCCGTGGTGTAGTGGTATATGCATAGACTCCTCAAGCAGAGGGTCGCGGTTTCGAATCTCGTGCGAGATATTTCTCTGAAAAAGTCTTTTCATGGAATTTGTATGTAGTTATATATAAAATTCCGTCGGCGTCGACTCTGACATGAAGGCATAACACTGATGTTGGAGTGGTTGCTGGCTGGGCTAAATGTAACAAACCAGTTAACAACTAGCACGTACTAAGATCCACTAATTGAAGATGCATTACTCGAGTTTGATAACCACATCTGGGAAAAATATCGAAACCTTATACACCTGAGTTTAAAACTAGTACACCACCCGCTCACGCCCTCTAGAAAAACCATTAAAAGGGTATATTCATATCCCCTTGGTGCGCGCGCGGGATAATAAAAAAAAAAAAAGAAAAGACAGCAAAGCGGACATGCAAATCCAAATCCAAGATAGCATTGCTTGTTCTTGTTCGTTCGCAGCGTGTCTTAATTGCAGCTTTTTAGACAATTGAAAAAACAGATCGCGCAAATTATTTCGCAATAAGGATAAGTCCAGATATGTTATATCGACCAAAAGCAAAGTACATTATTATTAAAAACCACAACGTAGATTAGTTATAGATTTATCCTTCTGGGAGAAATTGCAAATTATACAGGGAATGGAAATTCTTATTGAGAATATGTTGCTTCACAAAAAGATAATTTTATTAGTCTTGCTGTATCAAGAAGAATGCTTCAAAACAATCGTCGATCTATAGAAAAAAAGGCTCTAACTCAAGCTATGGACAATCCAAGACAGCCGGACACTTCCATGTTCACCCTCATTTTATTGTGTTGTGCATTTTTCTTATATACAATTTAGACAAGGTGCAATGTTGCACATTCGTTACTTTAATTCGTCACTTTAAATAGACTTACCATATTCCGTTTTGTATTATAAAATGCTTACTATTGCCTTTTATTGGAAAATGAACGAATATATTATATGTGACAGGATAGGAAACAATTCATGATATACTCGTATATAGTAAACGAATATCATATCTGCACCAGAGACTGAAATTTCAATCAAACCTAACATAATACTATAAAGGGCAAATTTGCCTGCAAATGCAGTTTACATTGCCTTATGTCACATACATATTTTATAATTGGGTATTTACTTTAAATTTTTACTTAAACTTTTTTAATAATTTGAATTAGTTATTAATAATTCATCAATTAATTTTAAGGTATAAAATGGGTGACGTAGATAATGAAATATTATGTAAGTAAAATTATGACAACACGGTATCAAAAAACGAGACACTGCCTTCCTTTCTTTAATTTGAGAAGAAATGGTCTTCGTATTTCATTATTTTTTACTTAATTCTTCAAGAGTTCCAATTAACTTGAAGAAGTTAATTTACAAAAACAAAAAGTAAATAAACAGAAACCTTTTCTGCATGATTTCATTTGGTTCATCCAAAAATTAAAAATTTTAATTTTTACCCAAAAAAAAAAAAAAAACGACTGATTTTCACTTAAATTAAAGCTGGCAAATCAGCTAATTTTTGCCGTTTCTTCATCTGACGGAAGATTCAGGGGAGATTTTTTGTCTTAAAATCCAATGCACTGCAGCCAATTTTCGGACTTTCGACCGATCAGAAATGTTTGACTAACTCTTCCCTAGAATTCTGAACGCGCTCATTGAATGACACTTCAATTACTAAATTATAAAAATAATTAAAATTTCTTATTCAAACTTCCTGTAATCTTTTACGGTTTTGCGAATAGGTACATGTACTTTCACTATTAACGGTCAATGAATTCAAAAGAATATTAATTAATCAGATAAAGAGAAATGTAGTCAGGTAATGGTATTAGCATACACCTTTTTTGTGAGAAAATATTTGCATTCGAAAGTGTATTTTATTTTATTTTATTTAGTGGTTATAAATATAAATTTCTAATAGCTGAGAGTTGTATAAATGTTTATCGAATGGACACAACTTAATTATATTTTTGCAATTGCGTGTTTTGTTTCTGAATCAACTGGCTGCACAGATGCAGCCGTCCGTGCTACTGTTATGCTTTTTTAATTTTAATTTGAAGCAAATAAAGCGCAGTTTATGGACACACATTGTAATAGATACCTACAGGTAAACTCTCAGAGCAATCTATAATCATGAATTAGTTTTCCGAAAAGTAAACATTAAACTCATATGGTACACTGCACGCTTGGCAATGGGTTGGAAAAATCAAAGACATAATTTGCGGTTATTACCTCTTTTCATTAAAATTCCTGCAATAGAGACATAGAATAGAGAATACAGTTGAAAGGGAATAATTGATATACTTCTTAACTCCCAGCTTCTGTGTTATACAATAAAATATTTTTTATTGATTTTAAAATTGAGGCATGTATAAAAAAAAGTAAGTTTTTTTAAACCTTTTCAAACCACATTTGTATAAATCCAGAAATAAAACAGTAACTTTTGTTTAAAATCGGAAAAAAAAAATGAAAACCCGACTATTATTTATTAATTGCATTACGTACTAACTATGCGACTGAACATTCTACATCTATATTATACTCTGTACTTGTTGACTCTATACGACATCTTTCCTTTCCACGGTCTGATCCAGACTGAGGCAACTGACAGCTGGCTCATATTTAAACTAAAAGGCTCATACATAAATAAACATAGGTGGTCCATGAGTGATTTGATACAACATTTACAACATCACTTATTTCTAGTAAAACGCTTGGTTGAGCTACGAAAGATGTCATCAGTATATAAAGTCTAGATGCTCGTCAAACAAGTCACTTATTAAAATATGGGATCCATATATCATATACCACGCACCAAAAAAGAAATATGTTACATGTACAGAGAAAGTTTGAATACAGTCGGGCAGCTTTATAACAAGTGGTCTTAAATTGAACAAAAAGGTAATCTAGAAACTCTTGCATTTAAATACCGATAACATATTCGGGAATCTTTAACAAAAAATTTGTAGTTAACCTTAGCAGAACTTATTGTTCGCCTTATATAAAAGCGGTATTGTGGCCTCCATCGGCAACCGATAGGCTGTATAATTTCTGAAACTATTAACGTGATAATGCAATGTAAAGAATCACCAAACGAGATTGCTGATGTGTAGATGCCCCCACGTCCTTAATGTTTCATGACACAGAGATATAATTCTAGCAATGCAGGTGACAACACATGGCCTTTTTGAAACAATGAAAAATCTACCCGGAAAATGCAACCTTCATGATGTATTATATTATATGTTAAACGTCTCAACTGGTCTAGCCATACCCAAATCGGAAAAGGATTGAGAAGCTATTATCAATTGGAAAATTTAAATATTGGAACCAACCTAACTAGACATAGTTAAATAGAACCAAGTACGAGAACTGCTCGTGATCAATGCACTTCGGAGGCTTCTTAGAAAGAATTCGATACACAAGATACGATTTTAATTATGTCGGTTACCTATCCTAAAAGTACGGGGGAGTGAAACGGTTCAAATACAGTTTCAGTACCATTAGTTCCATAAGCTACCAATATCGTGAAGATGGTGAAGCTAGTCGCCAGGGTGGGGATGGCCGTGGTGTAGTGGTATATGCATAAACTCCTCAAGCAGAGGGTCGCGGGTTCAAATCCCGTGAGAGGCAATTCTCTAAAAGTCTTTTCATGGAATTTGTATGTGGTTATATGTAAATCTCGTCGGCGTCAACTCTAACGTGAAGGCACAACACTGTAGTTGGAGTGGTTGCTGGCTGTAACGAACTAACAACTAGCACGTTCTAAGGCCCACTGGTTGGGGATGCACTGGCTCAAGTTTGACAAGCACCTCTGCGAAAAATATCGAAAAATAATACACCTGAGTTTCAAACTACTACACCACCCGCCCGCGCAATAGTGAAAAGCCAGTAAAAGGGAATTCATATCCCCTTGGTGCGCGCGCGGAATTATAAAAAGAAGTATGTTATTAGATAAAGCAGTATATTTATCTCATCTCATATAGTGTTATGTCAGTCGATCCAGTTCCCTAAACACTGCTACATCCGATAGAGAATTTGATTGATGGGTTGCCAGTCAACTGAGTTTCCAGGTTGCCAGTCGCATTGCACGACCATGATTAAGGAAGGAAGGTACCTATTGCACTCTATGTAGTGCGTATAGTGTGATTTAAAACAGTTGGCCAGTCGCGAAGATCTATTAAGTTTGCTCTCACAAAAACAACAAATATACGAAAAAAAATGCTGAAAGAGAAAAAATAAATGGAAGAGGACGTGCCAGCAAAACATTTGCATTCTCTTATTTTCGAGAAGTCTTTAAATCTTAAGTATATTATCCTGAAATAAGTTTACATAGAGTTAAGCCAAATAATCGTTCATACGTATCTAACCTTTTTATGAGTGTCCCTGTATTTCCATTTGTTCGGGTTTTCTTAAAGAAAAACTTTAATTTGTTTTTGCTGGCAAAACAAAAGATTTCTCTTTCAATTTCATGTACTATCTCGTGTGGTTCCAACCGCTCTACATCCTTTTATTTTATTTTATTTATTTATTTATTATTATTATTTATTTTTTTATTTATTTTTTATTTTTTATTTTTTTTTTTTTTTTATTTTATTTATTTATTTTTTTTTTCAAAAAAGTTAAAAAAAATGAAAGAGAACACCACAAAAGGGGTTATCTGTAAAGACAAGCAAGTTATTCTGATTACCACCACCATGCGCACAAGATGCAACTGCATGGTATTGAACAACACCACAATTGTGTCGTGAATAAAACTTCAATCTTAAAATAGAATTCTCTAGATTCCCTTTCTTTGTTCCGTCTGTTCTTTTACTTTTACTCAAATTAAATTGAATAAATTAGTCTGAACTCCGTAAATTTTTATCTTATTCTCTCTATGTACACTTTTCCCTGTGTTCCTTTTCGTCACTGGCAAACAAAACTACAAAGTGCAGAGGTTACTCTGTTCCACATTTTTCCTTTTACACTTTGTTGTGAAAAGTGATCAAGCTACTACATATGGTAAGTACAGATATACGAGTCGGTACTAGTAAATAGCGAGAAAATTTCTGTGCCAATTTAAATATAAAATCTTTAAATATCCACTTTCCATGATGAGGAATGGGAACTTCGATTTCGATGTCGACGAGGAGTCTTTCCCACTTGAAATCGAATTTAATTACGAGAAGCGAACAAAAATTTCCGAGTTTCCAGGAGTACAAGCACGTGATGCATTATAAACGTGAGCAAACACTGTTATGGATACGTGTAAGATGCACGGGCTGAACGGTTCGCTGATAGTTTGGTTTAACGCCTAATGCCCCGTCCTCTGTGAAAGGGTGTTGAAGCCATATTTAGTTGATGAAGTCGTCTTCCGTAAAGCAAAAAATGTTACCACTTCAAATCATCAGTGTACTTTTCTGGGACATATGAAATGTATATCAATCTTTATACAAATTGTTGCTGTTCTGTTGTACTCGTTAATGTATGTATGACTGAGATTAGAGCATAGTACGAATATATTTTCGTATGTGCAACAATCACCTCCCTAGTCCTTGCAACATACCGGCATTCTTTTTCAACTGCATTACAGAGAATCGTTCAATCGTGGAAACTAGCAAAGTTCCCAATTTGATGTAATTTTGCGTCTTTCCTTTAATGATTTTTGAGTTGTATTTCTTCAAATTTGATTTTTCCTAAAAATATCGTAAGTTTGGGTTATTCTTAATCCTATTCTTCTTCTGAAACTGTCATCATAAAAATTGGATGTTTTTGATTACTTGAATCGGCAGTAATTAATTAATATAATAATATTATAAATAATATAATAATATTATAAATAATATAATACTATTATAAATAATATAATAATATTATAAATAATATAATAATATTATAAATAATATAATAATATTATAAATATTCTGTAATGGTTCAGTGTCTTGAAAAAATTGTAGGTCTCTCTATATGAGAACAAGAGATAAGATGAACAACAGTCAGTAAAGAAATTAAACCCTATACTACAACAAATACTCGTAATACTTTCGAAAAATTCATCCAACTTAAAGTTTCTAAGCTTGAAAAAGATGTGCACAAAATTAAAGAATACCATATAGTTTTAGGTTCAAAAAAAAAAAAAAAGTATTTCTGAAGATGATGGAGAAGTGGCCCTGTTGTCGGACAGATGTTTATTTCTTCTTTGCACAAGTACTTGAGGAAATTATTCGGAATATTCTTCCGACTATATGGAACTGGAAACACTTTCACTAGCTAAGCTTAATTTCAGTAAGGGTTTTCCGTTGACATTTTTTTTCTTCTTGGTTAGTAACATTTGGATTTGTTATAGCCTTTAATAACTCATTGACTTGTTTTTTATCTGGGAAGTATGTCCAAGTTCTCATCCCAATTTTTAAGTCTGTACTCCTGTGATACTTACTAGGTTTTTGGAATTCTTTTGCTACTTATCTGTTATGATATTAGAGAACATTCTAACCATTATGGATTACATCCGCAATATACATATTATACTTTCGCAGAGATCTGAAGCTAAATAACATTAATTTAAGTCAGACTGGGGCCATTTCATCAAAAAAAGTTTCCGCGGTCTCTAGTATTTGATTAGGCTAATGCGATTGTCGACACATTTAGACCAATATAAAGTCTATTGTGATACCATCTGAATCTCGAAGAAGTTGTCTCTACTCGTTGAACCAGTTTCGTTTGAAGCATAGTACGAGAAGACTTCGAAATTTTGTATAAGTCAATCCAGTAAAATTGTCATAGCAGAAGATTTGCACAAATCGTTAAAACAAAATTTGTTGCACGCCTGGTTGAGTGGCATTTTCCAGCTAACACGAGTTTGTCGTCTATTGAGAGATATCAAACCCTGAGAGCATGAAAATCTAGCTTTTAGTTTAATGAATTGAATTGTATTAAATTTTATTAGGTTCACGAAAGTAGCATGTTTCTGTCGTCACTGTTTATGTATATCTTTAATTTTTTTCAAAAGCATAGATACTGATCGTCTACGACCGTACTCATTTCTGACCTCAGGAATATATATGTATTTGTTTTGCAGTCTCTTTTTGTGTTCATTAAGTGTTGAGCTGGTATCCTAAACGTGCTGCTGTTTCTGAATAGTGAAAGTATTTGTACAACTGGTTGACGGAAAGAGATGTTTTGATATCAATTGCAATGCAGCATGTTGAGTTTTTCAAGCTGCGGTGCAATGCCATACCTCAAGTGAGACTCCACCAAGCCATCTTCTGATGGATATCTGTAGTTCAGATGGAATAGATTATAGAATTTAAATTTGAAGTTAAAGTCGACCATAACTTCTAAGAATTTATATCTGCATCATCTGCATAAGCAAATACGGTGCACTTTTTTAAAGCTACCAATGTGTCGTTCATATAATCGTAAATATTGAATGTAAATAGACCTTGTTCGGATCTTTGTGGTACTTCATAGATTGACACATTTTGTTGAATGTTGAATCTTCCGTTCCTTAAGTAACTTTCAAACCATAACAGCGCTTGTATGTCTACTTATTCAATGTGGCTTAGTACGTTTTCATGACAGTGTCGAAAGTTTATTTGAAATAAAAGAAGAGTTCGATTGTGTTTTTTTTTTTTTTTTTTGTTGGAATTTGTTTGGTTGCTGCTATGATTTCGTATTTTTGAAGTTATTTATGTAAGCTTTTAGATTATCGGCCGGTATTTCCCGATAACGTCTTTTTTCTTGCCTTCATAAATAGGAGAATTGCTAATTTAAGCTTATTTGCTATTGCAAATAATTATTATATATGCAAATTTTTTTTTATATATTTTCAATGCACAGACACGACTTCATTGCCATTTTACAAAAGCAGAGAAGCCAAAACAAGGGGCAAAAAATGTTTTTTTTTTTTTTTCAAGATTTGCCAAAAACGAAAGGTGGGTTTCTATTTTTTAGTTTATGCTAAAGGGAGAATTACAAATGGTATAAACAAGCTGTTCATTGCAAAACTACCACCAGTGAACAGTGTAGGCTTGTATCATACATCCACATACTGGTACAAGCTTAACATTTCTGATATTTGAATATAATGATATATTGTATATAATTTTGTAGCACTTGATCTACCTTCCACAAATTTATTCTGACTGATGGTATAAAAAACTTGCACTGAAAGTTTAGCATTTCATATAAACATTTTAAACATTTTTGAACATTTTAAATATGTGAGAAAGTTTAGCAATGGGACGGTAATTATTCACTTTATTCTTTGATCGCTTTTTGTGAACCGGGGTTATAAAAGAGGTCTTCCAAACCTGGGAAAAATCCTCTTCTGTAAGGGATAGATGAAATAAGGAGGAAAGTGGAGAAAGAAATATACACATTTTGAGAAATAATGCGTGTAGCCCATCTGGATAGAGTAAAAATTCATCATTAAGTTATTGTAACTTGTAATGCTTCGATAACAGAAGTTTGCAGATAGTTGGCAATAGTGTGTAGGCCGGTATACCCTTGCACTCTTATATACCACATCAACTAATACTTTTAAGGAGATATAAAAGCATCGTTTCAGTTAATCAATTAAATTAAAAAATAATTCTGAAATTGAATTTCACGTAAATAGAACCAAATATCTTATACATCTTATACAAAGTGAAGTATTTTAAAATAGTAGCGAATTTCTATGGTTATATTTTTCCGGATCTCCATTCACAGGTCAATTTGCAGAGTGATATTTGCTTCAGGATAAATGAACTCCTGGCTATTTGGTATTTGATATTTGGTTGAAGTAAATGTCTTCCTGCACTGTAAAAATCGAAATGCAGCAAACAATACAAATTATAGCCAATGAAAGATGGAAAAAAAACTCCCTACATGTAAAACTTCAAGACAATTAAGTTGCTCTTAAAAAAAGCAGGGATGATCTAAGATATGTTGAATTACAACGAAGCTGTATTTTACCGACGACGACATCGGTAGAGGTCCCATTCACAGAAGGATATCCTCCCTTTTCTATACTATATACTCCGAATTCGAGCATCGCATTATATTACACATTATTGAGAGCACATTCAGTAAATTTCTAGACACGACACGACACGACATGCTTCAAAAAAGGAACCTAGTTCGAAGACGAAAAATTGTTATTATAAATACGATCAGAGGTGCCGTGAAATAAGGCCAACTTTCAACTTTCTTTAGCAAAGTGAAATAACGCCGACTTATTTTGAGAAAAAAAGAAAAGTTGGCCTTATTTCTCTTTAATAAAATGAAATAAGCCCAACTTTATAAGTTCATATCATTCTAGGTGCCGTGAAATAACGCCGAATTCCAAAATTCGACTTTATTTCGCTTCGTAAAAGTGAAGTAAGGCCGAATATTAGCGATTGGCTTTATTTCACTTAGTGAAATGAAATAACGCCAAATCGGCCTTATTTCACTTTTCATTGTTTTTGATATTGTTTTAATATAAATTAATTGTCACCATATCATGCTAAAAATGATTAAAATAAACGGTACCATGTCAATCGACCATTTACAATTACAACTAAAATAGAGTTGCTAAGAAGTTATAGGCGCCTGCCTGACAATTGTTGACATTTCCTTAGCGGAGTGTCTAAACCTTGCGGAGGACAGGGAGAAATCTTGTTTGCGAGCGAAGCGAGCCACCTTCCTCAAACTTGAAGTAATAGGCGCCTGTCTGACAGTTGTTGACATTCCCTTAGCGGAGCGACTAAGTCGCGTGAGCGTCTAAGCCCTGCGGAGACAATGGGGGAATCCTGTAAGCAAGCGAAGCGAGCCAACTTCTTTAAACTTGAAGTTATAGGCGCCTGCCTGACAGCTATTGACGTTTCCTTAGCGAAGCGACGAAGTCTTTAGAGCGTCTAAACCCTGCGGAAAAAAGGGTGAAATCCTGTTATCCTTTTTCAAATTTGAATTGATTTAATTTTATAAAGTTGTTTTGTTTCGGGTTCGCTTTCCTTCCTAAAATCTTCGCAGAGTTCATACATACAAACTGATTCACCAAAACAAGTCATTTTAACGATGTATATCAGTCATTAGTTTGTCAACTATTGAGATGACTGCACATCGAGTTACAACCAACAATCATTGATTACGGTAAAGTTCACTTGTTTTTCTAATAAGTACAATTTGCTTTGCAAATTCTTTTCCCTCTTTCTGAATTCGGCTTTATTTCATAAGCAATGATCTGCGTTATTTCACTTTGTCATTATGAAATAACGCCGAATTCCAAAATTATAACAATGAAGAGACAACCTGGGAATTAAAAATGAAGTTTGATTTGATTAATTGAAAGTGCAATAAGACCAATTTAGTGTCAAATTTCAAATGTAAAATGCGGACGTTTTTCAACGCTATAAACATGGCCGCTATAACCTAATTAATTTCGAGCGTCAATATTGAAAAACACTGTATACGATATGCCATGTAACAAAGCAACGATGATATATATATTGTCATTTATAATACTGAATCGTTTCCCATCGGCGATATTTTTTCTATTTAATAGTGGAATTTCGCTAGCGGAGCATGTACTTTATATGGTATTTACTTCTTTTTATTTGAAGTGGCAACGCTGGTAGAAATAGTATCTACTATAAAAGCTACCTTTTAGATTTGCTCGTACTCATATTCATATTCGTATTTTATAGAGCCCTTAGAAAAGAGTTTCGTATTTATTACTTTGACTACCCTCAGTCGCTAAACGTGCTTGTGTGTGTATGAAATGAATAATCGCAAATTAAACTCAAAATAACTTTGCTGGTTAGAGTCGTTGATACGCCAGAAAGGCTACGATCTTCAGATGGTATGCTCAAGGCTTATGCTCGTACTCATATTTCGTATGCACAAAGCTAAGCGTTTTGTGAATGAGGACAATGGGCCTGTGTTTTTTCTATCTATGAAGATTTAAGCAATTCAGCAGTGTATTCATACTCTGAAAACGGTTTCAACTGGCTTCAGTTGGTTATGTGACGTATAGTGAAGGACATTATTTAAGGAGCGGCTTGTCGCAATGTCACATTGTGAGTGGATTCTTTTTGTCACTTTTTTTCGTCAAGAGCTAGTCCTTTTGTGAAGAAGTAGAATAAAATGGAAAATGCAGTCTGTGAGCGATTGAATATGAGTGGAACGAGTAAGAACGATATGTGATTTTCATTAGAGATACTATGTGTGCCAACGATGTTTTCAAGTACATCACGTACACCCTGACATCAGAGATGAAAAAGATGAACAATACCGACTTGAGGCATTCACATCATCTATAGGCATGCGTTGGAATCCTTCAGGAAATACAAAAAGGGTGAAAAAGTCACTTGATTTTGGGATATTTTTGGAAGAAAAAGATGGCTCTATTATGTGAAAAGTCGATGGCGAGTTTGGAGTTGATTGCATTTTTGCATGTATTGCATGTAGCCGCTTTCCTATTTCTATGAGAATGACGTCAGTAAAGTGCATAGCTACTTTGAAGTCATAGAATTTGATGTTCATAAAAAATACATATTTAAATCACACGAAAAGAAATTATTAAGACTTGTACTCAAACTGATTGCCCCTGTACGAGTATGTATGTAGAATACATACCTACTAAAGGTAAACCTAAATAAAATGGTTATGTTTCGACTTACATAAAGTCTTCATTATTGTAAGTTTATATACTGCATCTATTCATGACTTTTAACTGAGGTTGATCATGCAAAAGCATACGAGTACACGGATGATTAGGTGTAGAGAAATAGATTTGGCAAAAAATTAGCGCGGCGAAATGCATGCAATTGGTATTTTAAATAAAAATCTTGAGTTCATATTTTTACTGCAGATTGTAAATAGTTTTGTTAAAAATACCTTTTTTTGCTTGTCGTTCACCTGAATTGGTGAAGTTGTGGCTATCATAGAGATGAATATGCCTATATTCGCGACAGTCTGCCTTTAGTCGTCCACAAATAATGGTCTAAGATTCGAAATTTAGGTTATGAGAGAGTCTCTTTTTATCTACGTTATCTGGACATTGAACAAGAATTTTAATATTTAAAAAAAAATAAATCAGGTTTTTTCAAGGCATTCTTTCCCACTTCAACTAGTTTACGACTACAAAATGTGAGTATACCTTGGCTTGACTGCCGACTGCCGAGTGCATTTAAATTTATTATTAAAGATTTTATTTATTTATAATGACTTAACTATATTTACACGTTTCCGCTAAACCTTAATGCCTTTGTTGCAAAAGTTTGAGTTCCAAATTGTAAAAATAGATTTAAACAATATATTGGTCTTAAATATATTTAAATAAATAAGAGAGGGAAATTATTTTAATGCATTTAATTACCTAAGCTTCAATTTAAAAGAAATTTATTGTAAAATTTTTTTTTTTTTTAATCTTTTGAAATTGGCTACGTTTTCTAACGCTTGCGGTATTGTGTTTAATATACTAGGAACGCCGTATTTGAGCTGTCTTCTACCATAATTATTGTATGGGCGTGTATGAGTTTATATCATGGTACTCCATACCCCAGTATCAGATTCATCTTAAATATGTTTTTCATATTGTACTATATGAGAACATTAAACCTTATTTCTTCTGGAAAATTGTGAGGATAATTGGCATTCATTTGCCTCAATGCTAAATTTTGTAGTTTTTCAAGTTTTCTAGTGTGAGTTGGTGGTGTCTTCCCCCAGGTCAGTATTTCATATTTTTGATTCCCCTAGGGCAAAGTACACCTGTTTTAAAACAGTGCGTATAAATTTTTTTTAAAGTTCACGGCTAAGTCGATAATCTGTTCATCCCAAAGAAATGACTGTCTATGACTTACAAAAAAAAAAACGTTTTAGAAGAGGTGATCGTCAAACCGTTGTTGTGTCATTCATTATGCATTATTGCTGTCGCCGTCTGCAAAGGCATGTGACGAACCATTATCCATGTATCGTCATCATAAGTAAATGAAATGCTTAGTTAAAATACGCGAAGAACTATCAGTTTTGATTGGTAAAGCATCCTAACATTGTTCTTAGTACATACTATGATAATTTCTGTAAAAATCACCGTAAAACGAAATAGATAGTTTTTTTTTATTTTCCAACATAGCTTCTTGAAGCTGGTCCAGCATTTGTCCAATTGTTTGACCCCTCCTACATCATAAGATTTGTCGAGACCTGAGAATAAGCGTTTGTTTGAGTGGTGATTTCATCGTTGAAATCAACTCTTTGCAGCTAAACGACGTCAAATACCTCTTTGAAATCGTCATACCAAATTCACTTGTTTTCATATCTTTCAATAGCTATCACACAAAAATACGAACGTCAGATGATAGTTGACGGCAACACCTCTGCTTTTGACAGAAATTCAACAGACAGACTCATTTCCCTTCGTATTTGCCTTATCAAAGATTTGAGTGGAATGTGTACTGGAAAACGCTAATGATGATCGTAAAAAAAAAAAAAAAAAAAAAAAAAAAAAAAAAAAAAAAAAAAAAAAAAAAACTGTTATAATATGAATTCTTAATGCCTTAAAATATGCGTTAAAAATTTTAGACGAAAATTCCAGGCAGAAAAAAAGTTATTGTATTTTCTATCTTACCAATAGCCAGTAACAGCACCACGCTGCTGTCATCGAACAACAACCACAATCTTGCCATTTACTCCCACAAAGTCACTTGATACTTGTATCAAGATCCATTAATCATTTTATTATTAATCATTCGCAACCAAAATGTTAGATTTTAAATGACCGTTGTAAAGCAATTATCTCATTTTATCAACAAACTTATATTACGAGCTTAATGCTTAAAATGCGTAGTTTTATTTTGATACCAAAGTAACTCAAAATTGATCATACATACATTAGGGGTATGATCTGTTAATAGCCCATGATATTGTGCAGTAAGAACATGATCAACCCATCAAGATTGAAGAAAACCATCATGCCGCAGCTATCAAAGAAGGTCGCACTGACGTGTTTTTCACGAAATTGTTTCTTTCAAAAATATCTCGAGTTCTACCCAACCTAATGCGACCCAAAATATTTATTTTTTTTTATGGTCAAAAAACAAAAAAAAAGTCTAGGTGCGAAGCACTACCACAACTGTCTGCTAAAACATGCACATTGGTTTTTTGATTTCAAAACACGTTTCAAAAAGGCAGAAGATTTGAAGACATTTTAGAAAATGTTGTAAACGTGCAAACTTCAAAGCCGTCTACACTATGTTTACAATATAATTATTCTGTAGAAAACGCGAATTCAATAAATTAATTTTTTTTTAAAGCGTCACTGTGTAATAGTAATAGTCTAAGAGCTGGTGAATGTTTTTGAAACGTCATTTGAACAAAGCTTTTTTATATATTTTTTTGTTAGGCTTGAAGAAATATTCACGAAAATCAAATTCTGACAGTTGTCTTGTAGTGCTTCTGGGATGGTCGAAGGGTTAAAGGAGTCAAAAAATTGTGTGCGGTCAAGTCATTTGACCAAAGCTGATTTTTGACATGAGTAGCTCGTGTTATTATATATCGTAATATACCACTGCCAGACAAAAAGTCGGGTCCGAAAGGGTGCCAGACGGGCTTAAAACTGCATAAATATGAGGGTCGCGTTTAACACCTTGCCAGACCCAACCGAAAATATAATATCGATACTAAAATCATGTGGGAAAAAGGCATTTTATAGCCATTTTTCACCGAAACTATCAAATAAAATGAATTCATATGGACTTCATCTTATAGGATGCAAATAAAAAATAATAAAAAAAACATATATGAAATATGTTCATACATCCAATTATTTAGAAGATATTTTAAAAAGAATCGGCGGCTCCAAAACAAATACCTTTATTTGTTATCGGTTTCAAATAAATATATATTGTATTTCTTCGTCGATTATAAAATAAAATAACCGTATTTCAAAAAATTAACAATTTCATTTTATTAAATCAAATAAACCATTTTAAAGAACAAAATAGAAAGTGGATATAAAAGAACTTCATGAACTATAATTTAATACCTGTATTAAATTTCTAAACCATCTTCTTCATTAGGTTCAGATACATCATTGCCTTAATATAATATAATTGAATAGTTTTATTAGTTGGCATGGTATATGCATTTGTTAGCAGCTTTTTTATTATGATACAAAATGTAAGTACCTGAATTCTCGATTTCATCATTCAAACCAGAAGGTTGTATTATAACGTCTTTAACCGAAGTAAGTAACTGATCACCATCGAACCAATTGAACTCATATCTTCCTTAGTTTCCACCTATTAATTTCCAATCGCCGATAAATTAGATAGATTTCCTAAACTAAATATAGAAATCATCATTGAAGGTAGATGTGTTATATGTCCTTGTAAATATTTCATATGTGGATTTATTGACATTATTCCAAACGCGGATATTGTACAAACGGCACACTAACACCTCCAATATTTCAAAAGCTTTTTGCCTCGACCCTTGTACATCTAAATTACCAAGTTCACCAATGCATTCTGATACTTTTCATAAAAGGTCATTGTTTTCCTTTTCTGGAAAAGGCAGCATTGTAAGCGAAGGAAACAAAAGAAAAGTTAGATAAATATTATGGGGTTAATGTTCCGTCAGATTACACCGTCAATATTGGTTTCGAGAGTTTCGTGATGGCCGCAACTCCACTACTGATCAAGTCCGCAGCGGCAGGCCCTCCGATGCGGTTACAGAGGATAATTTCAAAAAAATACATGAAATGGTGTTGGCTGACCGGAAAGTGAAGGTGCGCGAGCTAGCAGACACCACAAAGATTAGTAAGTACTGAGCGCACACGCCATATTTTGGGCAATATTCTACATATGAAAAAGTTATCCTGCCGCTGGGTGTCGCTGGGTGCCGCTGGGTGCCGCGCATACTCGCTCCTGACCAAAAACACGAACGAGAGAGTACTTCGAAAGAGTGTTTGGACTTGGTAACTGTTGAACACCAGAGAATAAATGCTCGGCTATGAACTAAAGCCGGTACGAGTGCTCCGAAGCGTCCTTGGGAGGCTCGGTGGGTCGGAAAGTTTATGGCATCGGTTTTCACGGATTGTCATGGCATACTCTTCGTGAAATACCTCGAAAAAGGAAAAACCATCAACAGCGAGTATTACTGTGCATTATTGGAACCATTGAAAGCCGAAATCACTGCAAAACGGCCTCACATGAAGCGAAAAATTTTTTTTTTTTGCAAGACAATGCACCGGCGTACAAGAGCATCGCAACTATGCCTAAAATCAATGACAATGACAATTGCTATCGCATCCACCGTATTCGCCCGATTTGGCTCCCTCGGACTATTATCTCTTCCCAAACCTCAAAAGATGTCTCATCAATAAAAAATTCAGCTCACGCGAGGAAATCATCGACGCCACGGAGGAGTATTTTGCAGACCTTCCGAAAAATTACTTTTCGGACGGGATCAAGAAGTTGGAAGTTCGCTGGAATAAGTGTATCAAACTAAAAGGGGACTATATTGAATAAAATAAAAAAAATTTTTTTTCATTCCCAAGGAGGTTACTTGGTATTACCTAGTATCTGAATATCTGTTTTAACATTTCCATCGTGATTGATGTTGCAAGCATGGTAGACGATTTTGGGATCAGATTCTTCATGTTTTGCGCAAGATAAATTGTCTTCGACAGTTTTAATAACATTTCCATTAACAGTTTTAAAGCAAGAACATAAGTCGTAATTTAAGTATACAGTCTTTATTTCTATAAATGGCGCCATATCATCACTAGCCCAACGGATTGCTAAGAATTAAGCAATGGCTTTCTTAAATTTTATATTTTTCAGCTCCTTAACAAAATCAGTTGGACGTACTTGATCAGGCAAAGATATTACGTAATTGTGATTGTCTAGGTTATCTCTCAGGAGATGCTCGCTATCTTTGATAGATGGTGAAATATAACTATCAAAAACGATATTGATTTTAGACGCGAGTACGTTGTCGCCATTTTTTTTTTCTCTTTTTTTTTTTTTTTTTTTTTTGTCTTAAAAGATGTAGCATGAAAAAAACATAGTTCCTTTAGTCCTGGAGGAATTTCATCGATTTTTAATAAATTGTCATGATACTTGACTAACCAACGTGCATAGTTAGTTTGTTTAAACATACGTAAAAAATAAATTTTCGATTTTCGGCAAAATTTATTTAAATAGGTTCTGCCGTACGAATGCTTCGTGTTTAAATTATATGGAATCTAACAAGATTAATATAAATCATGTAGAATTGGAGTGTTTTCCATAATGTCCGTTAGCCGTTGCTTCTTGATATTCGCTATATTTTGTTAACAATTCTACTAGGTTAGGATCATCAATAGTAGGAGTTGTGTTGTCTGAGTACAATAAAAGTTATTAAGATGTAATTCATTATATCATCTTCAATTTCTATTTTCTCCTTCTGTAAAATAGTTTCAAAATGCAAGACCTGAAGGCCCAAAGTCATTAAAGGATGTAGTCTCTTGCATCGAGACTGTTTTCCAGCTTTAAATGCAGTTACCGAACCATTTCCCATAAGTTCGCATCATGATATGGAAGCTGCCTAGATGAACGAAAAGATTGTCGAATTTTGGTTTTTCTGTACCTTGAAATTTCATAGCGACTTTGCAATTGCCAAATCGTAAGTTATTTGCATGTATTCTTGGTAAGATTGGCTTGCAATTTTCTGAATTTGAATCATGGTTGCTAGAACTACCGATACATTTGTCGGAGACAAGTTTATAGGAGTTAAATATGAAACCTTTTGTTTTAGGGTATCGTCTTTCAAGACCTTACTATTAAAACATACCCAAAAAGGAGTGTTGAGTATTTTTAAAAAGTGAGAAAGCATCCAAGCGAGGTCTAATTGCTGTATTGACTTCAAATTTGTTGGCACTGCATAGCGTGAGCAATCATGAAGAGGTTGTAAGAATTTCACAAATTTTTGTTTTTTGCGATATGGTTCAAATTCTGGGATTATTGTATCGAATGTTCTTCTTCTTTTCGTACGTTCTCGCCGTGCAGGTTCTATTTCATTTTCATGATCACTTTCACAATCGTGGGGAAAGACATTTTCCTCGATAGAAATACCACCGTTTTCAAAATGGTTCTGAAAAATGATGGCGACTGTATCGTGTAAAGTATCTTTTCCACTGCCACAAGTGTCAACGAATCGGTCGAAATTACAATAGGCCACTCCTGTACACAATGTTGATGAAAGCACTACATCTTCTGGACAAATAATGGATCGAGTAGTAGATGCAAAAGTCGATTCTGATTCAGAAAATGATAAGCAGAGTTAGGTAAAAACTATATAGAATCTCTGGAATAAAACATTCCCCAGTTTTATTTGGTTCTATATTTAAAAGGTTTTCCCTCAGAATAATTGCTGCGCGTTGTAGAATAGCACTTTCTTGTAACCTTGCAAACTGGAAATCATCAAGTAACACGCTATTGTAGGTGAGATTACTTTTTTATTATGCCTCCATAATTAATTTTTTTTAACGTAATATTTAATTTGTTTACTAGATACGTGCGTTAAAAAAATTTGAAAAAGTATCTGAATTTCCATCGTGTTTTTTTTTTTTTTAAATTATTAACATACGAAGTACATACAAAGGATAAAAAGTAACAATTACGATTTTTAGTTATATTTTCTCCAATAAAAGCGCATACTTCTTGATATACGGCCTTATGATAGCCTCGTTAAATATGCCACGAAGTACTTTTTGACTTGCGATACTTTTAGCTTTGTTGGCATACGATTTTTTTCATACATTGTAATATGATATTTTACATTCTGGGGCATTAATATTTTTTGTTTTTTCTAACATCTAAAGCACAGGTATGCAAAGTTATGTTTTTTACGTTCAGAATTACAAAATATACATAACATACTTCTTTTCCGTTCATAAATATATAATATCTGTGAGTCCTTACTATTTTCTTTGCTGCCAGATGCAAGACCACTTGTCGACGATACATTTGGTGTTTATGGTGATATTGTTGATTGTTGCGATGCTGATGACAGGATAGATGGTATTTGCTCATTACTGCGGTAAAATTTTTATACTACTTGGTATGGTAGCCATGGGATTCACTTGAACCAGATGGTAAGATAACATCACTGAATTTTAGGTTATTTCGTAAACGAATTTCAAGAACATTAACCCATTTGCGCCTTCTGTACTAAAAAAACCAAAAAATCATCCAATTTTCGACCTCCTCGTAGGATTCGAAGTGCTGCTCAGCTAATACGTGTCCCATCGATGAAAACATATGGTAGTCGGAAGGTGCCAAGTCTAGTGAATACGGCGGGTGGGATAGCAGCTCCCACCAAGTGTTTTGGTTGTATCCTAAACCAGTTTTGCTTTGTGTGCAGGTGCATTGTCATGGAGCGAAATTATTGGGTCTATAACTTAATTCGTGCGGTTTGCTAAGAGATGGCGTAACTTGTATTGTTCCATTGCTATTATTCCGTTGGAACATGCGTTGGAAAGCTACTGTCATTGTACCTCATTTCAGTATATGTCATTCATTTGAAGCGTAAACAACAATAATTTTTTTTCACTCAAATATGTCGAACTTTGCGGGGAGTTCTTCTTCATTTCTTTAATATGAAGAAAACTGCTGCCGAAAGTCATCGTATTTTGGTGGAAGTTTATGGTAAACATGCGCTAGCTGAGCGAACGTGCCAAAAGTGGTTTGCACGATTCAAAAGTGGTAATTTTGGCTTGGAAGATGATGAACGTCTTGGGCAGTCAAAAAAGTTTGAAGATGAAGAACTGGAAGCATTACTCTATGAAGATTGATGCCAAACACAAGAAGAGCTCGCAGAATCTTTGGGTGTCACTCAAGCAGCCATTTCAAAACGTTTAAAAGCAACTGGATTTATTCAAAAGCAAAGAAATTGGGTTCCACATGAACTCAAGCCGAGAGACGTCGAAAGCCGGTTTTGCATGTCCGAAATGCTGCTGGAACGCCACAAAAGCAAGTCATTTTTGCATCGGATTGTAACTGGTGATGAAAAATGGATCCATTACGACAACCTCAAGCGCAAAAAATCGTATGTGAAACCCGGCCAACCAGCCAAATCAACGGCAAAGCCGAATATCCTTGGTGCGAAGGTAATGCTCTGTATTTGGTGGGATCAGATGGGTGTGTTGTATTATGAGAAGCTAAAACCGGTTGAAAATATCAATGGACAATGCTACCGAACACAATTAATCCGTTTGAAGAGAGCATTAGCCCAAAAACGCCCGGAATATGCGACACGAGTCAATAACTTTCATGACAACGCTCGGCCCCACGTTGCTATTCCGGTTAAGAACTATTTAGAAAACAGTGGATGGGGAGTGTTACCCCACCCGCTTTATAGCCCAGACCTTGCCCCTTCTGACTACCATTTGTTCCGGTCGATACAGAACGCCCTCACTGAAATACGGTTCACATCAGAGCAGAATATCAAAAACTGGCTTGCTTCATTCTTGGCTGCTAAGCCGGCGCAGTTCTCTTGGGATGGGATCTACAAATTGCCAGAAAGATGGGAAAAAGTCATAGGTTCAGATGGGCAATACTTTGAACAATACTATTGTACATGTTTTTCATAAATAAACGTTCAAGTTTTGAAAAAAAAGTTATGTATATCTGGATATGTATGTAATATCTGGATATCATAAGCTCCCAAGAGAACGTAACTATTGGAGCTATGATGAAAATCTGAGCTTGTGGCAAATTCTATGTTTCGAAACCGTTTTATAGACATAAAGCGAAACTTGCATTTGGTAGATATGAGGTATTTCGATCAATATGAGGTATTTCAAGAAAACATATCAATTGCCCGCTATGCCCTGTAAAAAATATGAAAAAGTTAGCACGATCTGAGTTTGACTATATGTTCAACACAAATAATGAAATTTTGCTTGTAAGGTGGTAAGACAATAGCGTATATACCATAGATAGAAATTTTGATACCGTAGAACCTATTGTTTGAACCTGGTGAACCTGGTGTTTACTGAGCATACAAAAGGTGGACGTAAGTATTCCATATTTATTCCATAATTACAACAAAGGAATGGGCGGCATAGATGAGATCGATGGTGGGGCGTTAATGGGTTAACACATTTTTTAAACTATCTTCTATAAATAAATTCGGCTTACGCTCAGAAGTATTGCAAAATACACAAATTGTGGTAAAAGAACTAACATGATTATACTAGGTTATTTCTATAACGCCAAGAATGCCAAATTAATTTAATATTTAATAACGCTTACTAACAATCACCACACTAGATTGACAATATATATTATTTCGGAAGAACACTGCTACGCCGCTCTTATCACTTGAAACTGTGCATTTTCTTGTTTTGCACAAAGTGTTTTTATCAAAATAGCAGGTGCAGTGTCTTCACTTGATCACTTACAATCTAGCCAGTAGCAGTAAAAACATTTGGCAAAAGAAAAAAAATTCATGGCGAAATCCATAAACAAAAATTAATGGTTTAGTGTTGCGGCTGCCGATTCTTTTTAAAATATCTTCTAAACTATTGGATGTATGAAAATTTCACATGAATATTAAATTTCCTATAAGATGAAGTTCATAAGAATTCATTTTCTTTAATAAACGCCCTTTTTCCAAATGATTTCGGTATCAATATTATATCTTCGGTTGCGTCTGGCAGGGTGCTAGACCCGAGGATTTTGTCTGGCAGTTGTGAATAATTACTCAGGGTGACCTCAATTAAATATTTAAAAAAAAAAATAAAAATAGCCTTGCTACTATCACGTTACCGACCCTCATATTTATGCAGGTTTGAGCCCGGCTAGCACCCTTTCGAACCCGACTAAAGTGTCTGGCAGTGGTTTATTACGATATATTAAAAGTTAAATCTTACAGTATTTCTCCGTTATTACAGCGTCTGAGATATTCCTTATCGTAGTCTATATTGATCGCTGAAAATTTTCATTTTCAAAATGTTCATTCAACCATTTTCTAAGACCCATTGGGGAAAAAAAGGGTTCGAATAATCCAGAACTTGTTAGCTGCTTAGGATATATGAGAGCTGCCGCTGTGCCTACATTTTACGTATAATACGTAGCCTCCATTTCGTTTATGTATTGTATTTTATGCATGTTATTTTAATATAAAAGAATATTTTCACAAATTCTTTTATTTTTTTATAAGATATATTATATTAGTTATTATATGTAAATTTGGATTTGGATTGTACTCCTTTACAAACAACGTAATGAAGATAATATCGTACAAATGCAATATGTAAACTGTCACTATACTCTTACGAGTATATACAAAATCTTTATTTATGACCAGAGCTATCATACCCGAGACTGCTAAATAAGTCATTATATGGAAATGACATCTAGCCAAATTGTTAAAGGTTTTTAGCAATTTGAAAGTTCTACAATATGTACGCATGATTTTTGAACGAAGCACTTTCGTCTTCAATGGGCCTATTTTTATTCCCTATTCTGTAATCCTCTAAAACAGGAATCGGGCATCCATTTAACTCGCTAGTCATATGTACTTAAAAAATAATCGACTGCGATGCAGGCACATTGGATTGGTAGGGACGTTAAAAGTACGAATGTTAAAAAAAAAAAAAAACCAAAGGTATGTCTCAAAAATATGTAAAATTATAACCATGATGTAACAATATACTAAGGAACAAATTATTTTCCACAAAAGGATATTTGGAAACCAAGAGTTTGTGGAATGTTTTGTGCTGACACACTTTTTGCATCTTTGAGGCTCTTCAAAGATCTGTTTAAAAAACAAACAGTTTGTGTTTAATTTTTTAAAATATTGTAGTACATGATCATTGAATATAAAAATAAGAACAAGCAAAGTTACACTTACTTACTTAGTATGGTACTTAAACGGCTTAGATCGATGTCGTCATGTAGCGTTGCTGTTACTTAAAGCAAATAGACAATGCCAATTACATGATTATACATGAATATCGATTTAATAAGCTCTGTTTTTCTCTACAATACTTAAAATTAACCAACCCAAATATGGTATAGTAACTAATATGTATAAAATATGCCATTCAGCTTCAAAGGATGTCGTCTACCATACAGTATGTAACGCAGTAAACTATCAAACTGATTCGCTTAGCAGCATTTTGCTATCTATCATAGTAGTCATTGGTATTGTGTTTTTAGTAGTTTAATATATTCCCCCTTTCGTAGCTTTACTTTTACTTGCATTTATTGTTTCCATACCCCTGTCAATTCCTTATAAACATATTGGGTATACAATATTCAAATTGAAGCTGGATAAAACCATTGAATAAGTATGGTTTACATTAAAACAAAATAAGCTGTTACCGGTTTCAGCAAAGATCTTAACACAATAAAACGTTAAAAAACGCCAAACACTTCGCCAAAAATGGACGTGGTTGTCTGCATCCATGGTTGTCACACACAAACTTAATGCCTCACGTTGCTGAAAATTTGAACAGTCATTGTCTTTTTGATCCACTCTTGTACTAGTAAAATTTTATTTTTTTTTTTTTTTTTTTTAATTATTATTATTCTTTGGACTTCCCAATGGAATTCTCCGAGGGCGAGTATATCTGCTTTATAGCGGCTTCCCTCTCCGTTCGTTTGTTCGTGCCCTGTCCAATATTTAAACATACTATGTGCAAACCCAAATGTTGTAATTTCTTCGTCTTTCAGGTCATTAGCAGTAAAACCATCTTTATCCTTTAGGTTGTTTTATTTTCTATGTGATCACAAAACTCAAAAATTGGAAGAGCAGGTCCGTCATAACACGAAAGGGTCCGATATTCGGGAATCAGTTATTCAATACGGGGATATGAAAGGCCGTTGATCCTCTATTTCAATAACCTGAGTAGTTCTAAAAAATTAGCAGCTCCAAATACATTGAAGTAACTCATATAAATTATCTGTCATGCCACAGATTAAATCTCGTGAATTTATCTAATTTCTGTGAAGCAGCAATTTTCGATAAAGAATTTTGGGGTTGCTATTTTATTCTTACTTAAAAACTTTGCTTATTAGTTGGAGTCAAGTCTGTTGGGTGTGATAGGTAGTCGGCATCTATCTGTTAAAAGTAAAATAAAGTCAACTTACCTTGGCTCTTGTTATCGCCAACATGACGCCGAACAGTGCCCAACTTAATCGTACGACATCCAGTTACCGATGGTAGACAAGGGTAGCAAATACACCTTGTGGTTCCTTTAAATTGAGATTGAGGTATTATCTGCAACAAAGATCTGCATTTTCGATGACAAATTATAAAAATTCGTAATAACTCTATACTACACCCTGACTGACTCGAACTGCAATCAACTTCAGACTGCTATAATTTTCAAACCGTTCATTACTGTGAGCACATGACAGATAATTTTATTATTTACAAGCCTTTTAAACGATTTGCGTCTCAGTTGTGTTAAAAAAATTTTATCTTCGATGATATTCAAACGTGATAGTGTAATTGTTTTATATTTAGCTGGAAAACCACAAGTAGCTATCGTTAGATCCCTCCAGCACCTCAACTTGAATTAATCATTTGTGTCTCGAACCATAGCTCATTACCGTGATACTGGCAGCGTTGCAAAACGCCATGGAGGTGGTCATAAAAAAACAGCAACATCGGCAGAAATGGTTCGGAAAGTGAAGGCTCGAATTGTGCGAAATCCGCGTCGAAGTGGAAGAAAAATGCCTCGTGAGCTCAACATATCGTTGGAACGGATGCAACACATACTGAAAAATGAGCTTGGGCTCTAGCCATTGAAGTTCCAAAAAACACACGATCTTACACCGCAACAGAAAAAAGTTAGAGTCGAAAGAGCGAAGGAGTTGCTACGCTTGCACGAAAGTGGTGAGTTGCCAAATTTGGTTTTTTCCGATGAGTCGCCATTTGTTATTAGAGCAATATGTCAACAAACAAAATGACCGGGTTTACTTGCCAGAGAGGTCCCTCGAAAATTTACACCGTTGCACCGATGGTGATGGTTTGGGCCGCCATAACTGCCGATGGTCGCTCTCCGCTCGTATTTTTCGACCGTGGCGTCAAAATTAATGCGATCGTAAACCGTGAAACTGTCTTAGAGGCAGTATTGAAGCCTTGGGCAAGCAATCATTTCGGTCGAAGACCGTGGACATTTCAACAAGGCTCGGCACCGTTTCACAAAGCGCGCGTCAACCAAGATTGGTTAAAAAACAATGTTCCACATTTCTTCGACACAATGGATTGCCAATTCTCCGGATGCAAATCCGTTGGATTTCTCTGTCTGGGGTATTTTGAAGGTGAAGGTTGGCACTAAAAAATACCAAAGCTTGGAAGACCTCAAACAAGCAATTCGCCGGGAATGGGCCAAAATACCGCAGAGCCACTTGCGTGCAGCGTGCGATGTTTTCTTCGGCCATCTCAAGGCCATTATTCGGGCCAAAGGTGGACATATTGAAAACTACTGACACAATTTGAAAATTGATGAATTTTCCAACATTTTTCGCTTTGGCACAATAAAATTTATCAAAAAAAAAAAGAAATTATAGCATTTTAAAAAGTTGCAGTTCGAGTCAGTCACCCTGTATATAGGGTTGAAATGGTTGAATTTTCTTATTTTTCTGCTTTAACAGCTATAAGTCCAAACATTTGTAAAACTTGATTTAAGAACAGGGAGTGGTATTTGATCTGTTACGACATAATGTCCATCGGCCTGTTCGCAATAAAGAAGCTATGTATTTGTACGACTGGGTATCAATGACGATCCATAAGAGATCCGCAGTAGACATTGCGCCACTCAATTGGGCTTCTCCATAATATCGCTAAAGCAGATTTTAAAAATTATATTCGTGCGAGATTCAATTGGCCCAAGAAATATTACCACGGGATGCTTGGCATAAGCATAGTTCTCCGTCATGACGGCAGTAAGCATCCCGCAGTTTTTCCTGTTGACGGACAGCAGAAAGGCTGCGGACTTCATAGAGCAATACAGAAGCATTCGTTTGGTCTGCCTGCAACCTGATGAGTCATGCTATCTGCCGTTGTGCTCATACGAAACTGTCAATAGAATCCTTAACCGAGGACGTAGCAGACCTAACGTAGATTCCAGACGTCCGTGATCTCGTTGTAACCTGATCTAAATAAGACTTAGTGGATGCCGCCTACCGACTTCGTTCAGTGAAGTTTTGCATTCTCGAATTAGCTTGGAAGTCGTAAGAGAGTTAATCAAGGCTTTTAAATGTAGTTTGGTTGTCACTATAGATACAAATACTATCTCTCCACTGTTTATTCGAAATATAATTCTCTGCCATCAGGATTGCGTATATGTGGCGTCCTATGTATATACATCCGTTTAAGAGCCATCCGTGAACTCCCGACAATATTCCTTTCCTGGTTCAGATTCTACCCGAAATCATTCTTAGACACAAAAAAGTCGATTTCGTATTTTTTCAGCAACATAAGTTCTGGTGTCATTGTATTAGACGGTATCTCCATAAGTCCATCGACAAAAAACCACGTTAAATCCAAACACATTTCTCTTTTAACGGAAGATGGTTTCGAGACTGCAGCCTTTGATATAGTCTGGTTAAAGCAGGCTATGGGTCCAAATAAGTTTGTTATCCAGGATGACACCCAAATACTTAGCTTCGTTGGAAAATTGAATGGTGGTGCCTTTAAGCACTAGATGAATCAGACCAGACGGCTTCCTCATTATCGTAGAGAGAAGAATATCAATTTTGAAAGGATTAACTGGAAGCCCATTTCTAGTACACCAGCCGTCAATCACGTCTAGCGCTGCCTGCGCTTCATAGCAGAAAGTCGCTAGACGTGATCCAACAGAAAGTACAGCAACATTATCTGCATATGTCTGACCACAGAAGTCAGAACTATTGAGAGCATTCACAGTGAGTTCCACCAACATGCACCACAGCAGTAGAAACAGGACGTCGTCTTGCGGGCAAACCCTGTTTACCCCACGCGTAATCCTTCTCACAGAATCTTTCTCGTTGGTAAACATATTGCATTTTAGACAGAGAATAGATGCACAAAGCAGTTTTTCGAACATAGAGCTACCATTCTCTTTCTGCTTTTCAACATAGAGAAAACCAACCTATTAGGTCTTCATTTCCTTGTGAGCATAAAGTCATCTTCGACGATTATCACTATAAAAGCTACTTTCACCGTTCGACAGGGTTTTAGTATGTACAATATTCCAGCGAAGATTCTCTTTAGAGTTACCAGCTTGTGAACTATACCTGGGTATATGCCATCGGTGCCAGTTTTCCGGAAGCCATAAGTAGTAGGAAGGAAGTAACCGCTGAAAGATACCAGCTACGGTGTATTGTGTTATTCAGCTCACTTGCAGTTTTGTTAATAGAAAGAATTCTTGCAAAGACTTCAGTTTTCCTCCAAATTGGTCTTAAGTGACTTGTTTAGAAGTTTCCTAATTTCTTTACGTAGTTGCTACAGATCATTTATCACAGATATCATTTATAGTTTATCATACATATACAAACATACATATGTTTGTACTTAGAATGAAATAAAATTGATTGTCTAACTTAACCTCTTTTTTCTACACCCGTCCATATGACTAGCTTTCGAAATACTATCTGTATTTAATGTTGCAAGGTACATGTACCGTTTATATCACATATACAACCAGATGTTTTTACAAAATTTCACCACACTATACTTGAATTAAAATAGTACAAAGTTCAACTACCATAAGATATGACCGTAGCTTAACCTAAACGTTTTCTGTGCCTTCCCTGTGGCATATTTTTTTGCCACAAGAAACTATTCAAAACCCTCCAATGAGTTGGGTGATTCCTCAGAATTCTGATTCTATCTGTACGTATACCATATGTGCATATCTGTATAAAGCATTATGAAATTGTTTTTGTTTTTCTTGTTCAATGAATGGAAAATGTTTTCTCTTGCAGATGAGCCCTCACAACTCAGTCAATTTTCTGCATTTTCTATTCACTCAGTAGTAGGCAATAAGAAAATTTATTTTCCACCATTTTCCCTTCAAGTTTTATACTTTCAGCAAAAAGGTAGAACACAACCTAAATTTGCGTAATCAACTCCTCCACAAGCATATAATTAATTTGAATACCATGTTGCACTTAATGGTTCTGCAGTAGTCTAAATAATCTGTGCCCATGAATTATGAGTCAAAGGATGAGAAATCACAGCACAAACTTGCAAAGAGGGAAGCTGTGACCTACTTCTTGAAGCATCTCACACCATGGCACTCAGAGTGTGCAGTCTATAGATGCGCTGAAGAAAAAAAGATTTTTTTTATATCGCACGAAACTGTTTTAAGTGGGTAATTTGAATACATGCGGCAGGGCACGACTTAAAAAATAAAAAAGAGTAAAAGGAATGAAAACAAGAAGTAGTAAAGCCTACATTTTTAATTGGCATTGTGGTGTTATCTTCTTTGGCCTCATTAATAGGAAACTTTCATTGGAAAAATTAAAAACAAATAAGGAGACTTCTTCAAACATGGTATATGCAATTAATTTGATTGGGAATCTCAAGTGACTGCTCCTTTTCCCCTTTTCATTATTTATCTTTTCTTTCGGCATTAGACTAAAAATATGGGTGTTGTGAATTGCAAAAAGTTGTGTTAAAGCCTTTCACTTTCAATGGTACCCTGAAAGGAAGTGAGAACTTCGGAAATCCAAAAGAAAAAAAAAATACACCTGTACATACTTTGCTTTCTGTTCAAGATCAAGTATTTAGCATACCACCCTCTTATCATAATAATGAAAGCATTAGTTGGATCCACATGGGGCTACTAGTGGACTGGTAGGCAATGTCATATCCGCAAAAGTTATTATTTAATTTCCTGGTTAAGGATAAGATTTTCTGGGTCGGTAAGAAATTTTTTATGCAATATAGGCCGTATTGCAAACCTGAGGACACTGTTACAATCTCAGATAAATACCTGATAGCAGTACGCCTCTAACTGAGCTTCAAAGTTTAAAACGTGAGATTTAGCATTCCTCTTTGGAACAATGTTAGTTGTAAGGAATCTGAAAACAATTTCCTTTTACCCACCTTCTGCAGAAGAAGAACTCTTTAACCTTCTAAATCTTGTCCAACGAGGTAATGTCATCTAGTTATCTATATCGGACACCCACAACTCTTTGGGAGATATAAGCCTTTGATTTTCTCACATGGAAATACATTTAAGATCGCCTTAACCTGTCCTTTCTTTTAAATCGCTTGCTTTTCATGATTTAGAAAACTTTAAAATGGCAAATTAAAAAAAAAAAAAAAAACAATAAAAAATGTTTCTTTCACTGAAGTTGTATTATACGTTTAGTATCATATTTTATAAGAAATGCTTTTTGCAAAAACCTGATCATTACAACGTCGGTATTTGCTGCTTAGGCCCCTACATAGGCCGACTTCAACGTAAAATTGCTTATATTGTGCAGACCAACGGGTATGGGGTTAAAATCTGGATTTGATGAAATTTTGCTCTAACCATGCTTTTGTAAGCTTTGCTTAGGATATGTTGAAATATTCATATAACGGCAGCATAACATTTTCGAGAATATAGATGTATTCTTCCTTCGCCATCGATTTGATAAAGCGGTACAACACAAACCAAGAAAACACTCCCAGACATTTATTGACCATCGCCATTCTTAACTACAGCCGAAATACACTTGGGATCCAATGTAGCGTTTTCACGCCACTTTTCAAGTTTTCTACCAAAATATCACAAACAATCGCGTCTTACACAATGTGGTATACATTTTTTTTTTTACCGTAATCATGATTTCCAAATCAAAAAGAATATTGTACAAATTAAAAGAAATCAGTAACAAGTACGTCGTAATATTGGTGGTTTTAATTATATTTCCATGTGTGTACGAGTATATAGCTTTGCCAAAAGTGTAAAGCATGAATATAAGCTGACAATTTTTATTAGTGCAAACAAATATGGCAGTTAAATACCATATACAGGTCTGGATATTAAAGAATATCTTTTTATTTGATCAATATTCATACTTATAAATTATTTCAATAAAAATGTAGTTGGTCTTTCTTTTGCTCTGAAGACTGTAGCAGTCCTGGCAGCTTTACTGCTGATTAAGTTGTGATACTCTTCTTTTTTATGTGGACCAGAAGTACTATATTGGATTTGAATAATTGTGCGGGCTAATCCAGTACCCCAATAGCGTTATCTTCTATCCAGGTTATTGCAGGGAAAACTGGAAAGGTGCACTGTACTGTGCGTGTTTAACTTTAGGAAACGCACATTCTGTATGATATTCTTCCCCTACTACTGAGCCCATCCCAAGCATGCGACTTATGTTTTATGTGTGCGAACGATAATAAAAAAAAAAAACAATTTGATTAATTCCATTGAGCCACAGGCCAGTAATACTTTATTATTCTTTATTTTTCTTTACAATTTACAATATCACTAAATACTTAATTTCAAGTGACCCGCCGTCCTCAGCGTCGCTGTCTTTATATCATATGTAACTTGCGTTCATTTTTCTTCTGAAATGTTTTATTTTTATAGTTGTGAAGCCTTTTAAACCAGTCGATTTTGTTCTTCATTGTTCTTCTGGAAAACCGTTCTCAGCTCCAAAAATCCGAATGATATTTTTTCTGCGTGTTTCGAAGAAACACCTATTTTTTTTTTTTAATTTTGGTGGGGGCTAATGCCCCCATTTATTTTGCTTAATGCAAGCTTAAAAAACTATGACTTAAAACTAATAATAAGAAAAATACGGATTAGCGATATGTGGAACTTATCACTAGGACGTGTTTATGATTATATTGGATTGTTCAATAAGTTCTGTGATTTTTTTTATGGTTAAAGTTAAATATAATTGGATATTGGTTTCGTTAGAGCCATATGTGGTGCGGTGGATAGGTAGATAAAAGAAACGGGGGCAACGTAGGTTTCGAGGGTTAGTGTTAAAGAAAATGGAGTTGCAAAGAGACATGCAATCGACGGAGCCTGGGAGGAGTCGGTGAATGAAAAGAATGTCAGCTGCGTCCCTTCTTTCCTCAAGGGTATTCAGGTTAATGAGTTTGAGACGGTCTCGGTAGGGAGGTAAGATCAGAGGATCGTTTCAAGGTAGACCTCGAAGAGCAAATCGAAGAAGACGACGCTGGATTCTCTCAATACGGGATACATGAACTCTTTGAAAGGGACACCACGCTTGGCTAGCGTACTCGAGAAGAGGGCGAACGTAAGTGATATATAGTGATCTGGTCACGTACGGGTTGCAGAATTCTTTGGACCGACCATCTTCCTTCGACACCTTCCACCATTGTTATTATTCCATTGGAACATGCGTTGGAAAGCTACTTTCATTGTACGTCATTTCAGTATATGTCATTCATTTGAAGCGTAAACAACAATAATTTTTTTCACTCAAATATGTCGAACTTTGTGCCTGAAAAAGTGTTTTTGCGGGGAGTTCTTCTTCATTACTTTGATATGAAGAAAACTGCTGCCGAAAGTCATCGTATTTTGGTTTAAGTTTATGGTGAACATGCGCTAGTTGAGCGAACGTGCCAAAAGTGGGTTGCACGATTTAATAGTGGTGATTTTTACTTGAAAGACGATGAACGTCCTTGGCAGCCAAAAAAGTTTGAAGATGAAGAACTGGAAGCATTACTCTATGAAGATTGTTGCCAAACACAAGAAGAGCTCGCAGAATCTTTGGGTGTCACTCAAGCAGGAAATTGGGTTCCACATGAACTCAAGCCGAGAGACGTCGAAAGGTGGTTTTCCATGTCCGATATGCTGCTGGAACGCCACAAAATGAAGTCATTTTTGCATCGGATTGTTACTGGTGATGAAAAATGAATCCATTACGACAATCCCAAGCGTAAAAAATCATATCAAATCAATCGGCCAACCAGCCAAAACAACGGCAAAGCCGAATATCCATGGCGCGAAGGTAATGCTCTGTATTTGGTGTGATCAGATGGGTGTGCTGTATTATGAGCTGCTAAAACCGGGTGAAACCATCAATGGACAACGCTACCGAACACAATTAATCCGTTTGAAGAGAAGAGTAGCCGAAAAACGCCCGGAATATGCGACCAGACACGATCCAATAATTTTCCATCATGACAACGCTCGGCCCCACGTTGCTATTCCGGTTAAGAACTATTTGGAAAACAGTGGATGGGAAGTCTTACCAAATCCGCCTTATAGCCCAGACCTTGCCCCTTCTGACTACCATTTGTTCCAGTCGATGCAGAACGCCCTCACTGAAATACGGTTCACATCAGAGCAGAATATCAAAAATTGGCTTGATTCATTCTTGGCTGCCAAGCCGGCGCAGTTCTTTTGAGATGGGATCCACAAATTGGCAGAAAGATGGGAAAAAGTCAAGCTTCAGATGGGCAATACTTTGAATAATACTATTGTACATGTTTTTCTTAAATAAACGTTCAAATTTTGAAAAAAAAAAAACCGCACGAATTAATGACATATCCAATAATAATAATAATATTTATTCAAGTACTTCTGGCACAGGAAGAATACACTTTTAAGTCTGTGAGAGATAAACAATTGGTATAAATTTAAAAACAAGAGATATAATCAAAGATAGATTTAAAATATAATAACATATTTACAAATTGATATATGATTACAATGGAGTGAAGATATTTACAAAGCAAATTAAAGTTCAAATAATCAGTAATATTAATATCTACATTTCATTATTCATACTCGCATATTCGCATAAGTTCCACAGACGAATGGTAGCAATGAAAAATTGTCTTTCAAACGTTAGGAGAATTGCGAGATAATTAAAGATGCAAATCTGATGGATGAAGAAAACTGGATTCTGTTATATAGATACGTCGCTTGACTTGTTTTTATAATGCTATACAGCATAACGAGAGTACGAAATTTGACGTAGTTCTGAAAAGACATACCCAAAAGGTTGGTAACTAAATGTGATACATGGTCAAATCTTCTGCGGCCGTAGACATACCGGATAGTGCAATAAAATGCAACTTGAAGCTTTATTTTACTGTCAGCATCACAGTTACCAAATATTTCGCAATCATAAATAATTACAGGGATAACCACTGTTTTAGCGAGAGTTAATCTTGTCTTCGGTGGTGTAAACTTTTGAGAAGTACAAAGACTTTGAAGAACGCCAATGTCCTACCCACTATCGCATTTATATGGTTGTTCCAAGTTAGCATCCTATTGAATATCATGCCTAGATTTTTATAAGATTCATAACTAAATTTCTGAACTGTTTAATGTGATTGCTTGAAAATACGATAGCTCTAATTTCTTTTTTGAAAAAATTAGGTATTTACATACATTTACTAGGATTAAGTGCCAGGCCATTTTCGAATGACCAGTTCGAGATCCTTTGAAGATCTTCATTCATACCAAGGGCACAACTCTTATAAATTTGAATATCGTCTGCGTAAAAGTGTTTTGCTGACGTCAAAATTACCGTTTGCATATCATTGATATACATTGAGAATAAGAGAGGTCCCAAAATCAACCCCTGGGGAACGCCTGGTGCCAAAGGAAGAAATTCTGATAGGACGCCCCCCAGAGAAAAAGCTTGTTTTCTTTCTTTTAGATAAGATGTGAGTAACTTAACGGCAAATGGAGACATATTAAAATAATGACGTAACCAGAGTAGAATGGTTGACCGTATCAATGGCTTTGGAGAAATATAGAAAGGTCAAGAAAGTAACGTAGTCTTTATCAAGTTTCTCTCTTATATCTTCCACCACACTCATCAAAGCAGTAGTACAGATATGCTTTTCTCAAAATCCAGATTGAATTGACACCAGTAGTTAAGTACGTTTAAGATACTTATTTATTTGCCTATGCATAATTCGTTCACATACTTTGGCAAGGAAAGGCAGAATTGATATAGGTCTGAATTCATCACCTAACGAATTTTTAGGGATTGGTATTATTTTAGCCATTTTCCACTGTTGGGGAAAGATGCCGGTCGTAAAAATGGTGTTTATGACACGCGTAATATATGGTAATATGTCTTTAATAAAAGTGGGTATGAATACACTTATAATGCCTCAGCATGTGTTAAGTTTTTTTGTAAAGTGAGGTAGAGAAAAAAAGGAAAGATGTTTGGCTCAATGATTATTACGCTAATGGGGTGGCGTCCTACATTTAATGGCGAGACTAAATTCTTAGTGGAAGTCGGCTTGTTGATTTCCAGCCAACTACTTATCTTACTTGATTTTTGTTAACTAAACGAATTAATGTCTTTTGGACGCGGTTGGTATTCGAACAAAGAACCTTCCGATCTGGAAGCTAGTCTACTACTACTTGAGCCACGACCACTGGCTTATAGCACATTTCTAAGGCAATGTATTTTTAATTATTCACATCATTCTTATTGTGTAAAAAAAGGATATTACTACACTAGACAAGCTACTCTTGGTACTTGCTTCAATTAACCGTCATAAGCTCTATAATACGGTGGCAGAATGCGAGGCGAAAATATAATCGCGAAGTCTATAACTATATTACTATATTATCGGCCTTATCGAGCAAATAAACAACAATGCTAAAGCCGAATTTTTCTGGACCCTCGTTTTAAAAGCCAAGCTGTGACTGTTGCCAAAGCATTTTATCTGGGAAATTTGAGGAAGTTTTCTTAGGATTTTAAGTATGCAATTTCGTATAATTGTAGTAAAGAGTTCGATGCCTGAACCCATTAAAACAAAGTAAAGTCTACGGTCAATATGCCGACAATGACATAGCTACTTAGTGTGTCTGACAATTTATACTTTTAGCAAGAAGTCTTTTCCTTTCAAAGACAACAACAAACATTCGTAAATTTGTAACATCGTTACAACTGAACGATTTTGATGTCAAGTCGTAGCTCTATTGAGTTATTTAAGTGAAATTTGGGTCAGGTAATAAATCTATTTGTAGCCAAGACAGCAAAAGAAATTATGACGACTGGGGGAGGGCTAGAAAGAGTTTGATAATCTGTGCGACAAAGAAGGTGCCTGCACTAGCCAGCCATGAATAAAAAATCCTTGGTCGCATTTTTTTGTGAGTTAACTGGAATCTTTATGGGTGTTCGTATCATTCGAACTTCGAATAAATTAAAGAAAATTACGTGATCTTTTGGTACTCATAATCGATCAACTAAGCTCGCTATTCTTCGTGCTTTGGATACATACTAATAACATACCAACATACCAACACTTTGCATGACCCAAAAGAAAGTCAGTACAGAAGAAATTGCAGCCACTGTGAGTGAAAGCGTGGCGGAAGATTTTTAATTATCACTATGTACTTATAATTAATTTTGCGAAGGAATCTCGGTCTTCCCTCGTATAAGGTCCAGCTAATGCAGGACCTAAATTCGAGACCACAATTCGTTATGAGGAGCTTGCGGCTTGAGCTCTTGAATGCCTTGAAGGCGGCCCTCATTTTTATTGGAAGTTATGTTTAATGACGAAGTTCACTTTTGGGGCAATATGCTTGTGAACAATGAGACTCATGAGACTCAATTACGCCCCCAAATATATACTGTGTGGTCTTCAACCTGATGGCATTTTTATTCAAAATTGTAATTTAAAATACTTCTTGTTGGAATATATAAGGTCATCGGTAAATGCTGATAAGCCGTAAACTAGTCAGGACCTACAAGCCAATATTCAGTGAGTAATTGGTAGAATAGAGCCTCCATTGCTGGAATAGTGGTCTAAAATTGGATTGAAAGGATGGGCCCCGTCGAAAAAAGCCGAGGAAGTCATACCTGAAGTCATGTTCTAAATATAATTTTATGAATTATTTTCATAATGAATAAAGACTCTTAATTCAAACTCAATTATTGTTGTTAATATCTAAAATTTCTTAAAAAAATGATTGTTTATAAGTTGAAATTCGCCGAAGGAAAAATAGCTGAATTGGGGGCTACCAGACAGACAATCACTTATCCATTCTATCTTACTGATATAGTTCCTGCATCTCAGCGAAGAGTCAGATATGATTTGTTGTTGCTTTTTGCTCTCCATGACCTTTAAATTAGAATATACTTGTAATTAAATATTAGATGCGCAACTAAGTTCTCATTATATGGCTACAGCAGTAAGTACTAGTCGATATTGACATATCCAAAACGTCATAAACCAAGCTTAGAAATATGGTAGACAAACCGTGATTTTGTTTTAACGTCCTAAAACTTTTGGTTGTGTGAAAATGTCTGATTTGTGCCAAATAATCGTCGTTCACGGGTGTTGATTTTCTTCTTTCTTTCATTTTCTTCTTTACGAAGATGCTGTTCTAAGTGAAACAACGTTCCGTGATTGGTTTTGTCGCTTTAAAGATGGTAATTTCAATGATGACGACCGTCCGCGTGAAGGAAGACCAAAATCCGTGGATCGGATCGGATCCGTACCAAACGCAGGAAGTGCTTGCTTCAGCACTAGGAGTTACCCGCTAAGCCATTTCCAAGCTATTGCATGCTTTGGAAATGATTCAAATATAAGTAACTTGAGTTCCTTATGATTTAAAGCCAAATTACTTTGAGCGTCGTTTTTTCGCCTGTGAAAAATTGCTGCAGCGTCAAAAAAGGAAGGGTTTTCTTCATCGCATCGTGACGGGTGATGGAAAATGGATTCATTACAGCAACTCAAAGAGAAGAAAGTCATGGAGACTGCCCGGTCATGCTTCTACTTCGAAGGCTCTGCCGAATATTCACGCTGTAACCGTTAAAACCTACCTGGAAACGCTCAAATAGCAAGCCCTACTCCACCCGCCATATTCCCCAGATATTGCGTCGTCGGATTATTACTCGTTCCATTTAATGGTACATGGTCTGGCTGATCAGCAGTTCCGCTCATATGAAGAAATCAAAAAATGGCAAAAGATAAACTCTTTTACCGTAACGGTATTGAAGCTCTGCCAGAAAGATGGGAAAAAGTTGTAGCTAACGATGGGCAATACTTTGAATGATTCATTTGCATTTTCGTCAAAAAAAACTTAGTTGCGTACCTAATAAATGTAAAGAAATAGCCAAAATATTCAAAAGAATGTTAACGTGCTTTTTGAAAAAAAAAAAAAAACTTTAGAGCATTTTATTTTAAAATTATGAGTTTTATTTCAATCAATTATTATGGGGGAATTTGCATAATTTTTGTCAACGACAACTTTTTGAAAACAAAACAATTTGAATATTTATTTTCACGACCAAATAAACAAATCTCTACTATTCTCATCAAAGTAAGGTCTGAAAGTCGCAGATACTCATATACACGAAGCAAATTAGAAGGATATTTACAATTTGAAAGTCAACCAGCTATTGTTATTATTTGGATTTGGATTTAGTCTACATATGTATTCATTTTTATTCTAAAAAAATATTTACGAAGTCCAGACAACATATTTTAATATCTAGGGCGCCCATACCAATTAATGAACGTGCTAATCGTTTCGGCTGTGGGAACGTATGATTGTATATTTTAACAAAAAGAGAAACAGTATAAAATAATACTAATAGCATCGCTAGAGTAGCATTACTGTAACAACAATTTCCATTTCTCTTTTGATTATCCGCATCCGGGGTAAAATTCTCCGAGCTGTGGAAAATCGCATTAGAATCACAAATTTCGATTCTTTCTTTCATGCCTGCTTATTTATAAAAATTAAAAAAAAAATTTAAATTACAACAAAAACACAGCAATTAAATTCATGACACAAATATAATGTACGAGTATAAAAGGGAGAAAGGAACAGGAAATAAAAGCAAATTAAATTTATTTCATAAAACACGAAAAAAATAAATAAATCGTGTTTGTGCGCAATAAACAAAATTGGTGTCGCTTTTTTTTTTTTTTTTTTTTTTTTGCCTGCGACTATTTAAATGAAAGTGAATGTCTGGATTTGTTTGAAAGAAATTTTTCGAAAATGGGTTACCAAGAGCTTTCGCGTAGCCGATCCCCTTAATCGATAGAAGCCATTCATTTTTCCAAACCCAAAGGGAATTTTTGCTCCATATTTGTGCAGAGTAAAAGTTAGGTTTGAAATTTTCTCATTTTCTCTTATGAAGCGGTCGAATATCATGTTGCGACTTTTGAAAAATTACCTAAGCGGTCATTCGACAGATTGAGGGTAAAAAGGCAAACGACTCATGCATGAGGGTGTGTTCTTTTGCCGGAGGTTATTAACTCTGGGCGAGGTTTTTACCAAGAAGTATTAAGAATGAAATTAGTGTCAAAATGAAAAGGAAATGAATTTCCGAGCCTTAAACGTAATCAATTTGACTTCAAGCCAATGCTTGGAGCAGTTGTTTTTACTAGAGGTATTTATATAGCCAACATCAAATCAATTTTCAAAAGTTCATAGGCTAATTACCGATGGAATCACTGAAATTTTTCAGCAAACATATTTCGACTTAACAGACTGTTGAATATACTCTATATAGGTAATATCCGAATGTTTTCCCTTCTTCTCAAATAGGCTTTTGAGTTTTTTATTTCCTTTATGTGTGGTATTGAAGAAATCACATGACAGCGTGCCACTTTGTCGAAAATTTTCTTTGACTTCAAGAAGAAGATCAAAGATATCGAAGAATCTGCCCTTAATTGTACGGTAGACGCAAAGAGACTCTCTTGCAGAAAATCGGACAAATAATGCTAGGACTTTATTCAAATTTTTCCCATTAAATAATTTGTATGAGTAATCCTTTCAGATAAACAGAATCGGCTTTTATTCTTCTATCGCCCTTCTACCTTTATCCCTACATGCTTCTATTCGAGACTTTTGTCATTGAAATTTTTTGTAAATGTTCTGATAAAATTTCATTATATCATTTCTATAATAGCGTCTCTGCAAGACTTCGATCTTCCTAATCTTACTAAGAAATTGTTTTTCTTCCCGCCTTCCTTGTTCATAGATATTACGAACAGCTCGTTTTTCTTTGAAGCACCATCTTCTATACCTTTGTTCACTCGGTTTTGATTTTGATCGCGTAAAACCTAGAACATTAAATGTATCATCACCTATGATGATTTGCTGATGAAGTTCTCTGCACTGAACCTTGTAGCATAGGACTTCTAGGGAGGTTTTGAAAGTATCGTTAAGAAAAAAAAAAAAGTCAGCTTAGAAAGTAAGCCGATAGAAGTATAACTTTATGATACTCAATAAATAGTTAAAATGAGAATGGTGAGTATACTATTATAGCTCACAAATATTTTAAGAAACTTTTCTTTAATAATAGAAATCATTATTGAGGAATTATTTGAGAGTTAGATTAATAATAACATTTGATGTTTTTGCTTCTTTGTAAACTATTTATTCATTAATTTCCATATTTTTATGTTCCAGAAAAGATACAATAGGTTTGTGGAATGCGAAATACGATATGAAAACTCGTCATTGTAAATTATTTAAACATTTTGGGAAAATTGCAGCCATTTCGTTTCTGATTTAGTTTTTGGGTCTTTAGAATTATAATTCATTTTTAAATTCACATGACTAGTTTGTTATCTTAAACTAACTAAGCATAATACATAAAATAATATAAAACATAATACAATGAACAGTTGATAGTTAACAATCGTGTTATTGCTAAACTGAGTCAAGCGATGTCGCTGGTAATGAGGTGTTCTATGCTGCTATCTTCCTGGCGTAAATAAACAAAACCCAAGCCAAGCCAAATTTTGTTGTTAAGCGTTAAGTGTTAAGTGTTAAGTGTTTCGTTACGTGCTGACGATGCTTTTGGTGTTGTAAACAAGTAATATCTAGGTAGGCACTTTGGCGATGGTATGGCCCAACGAGCCATAAAAAGTTTCGTTTGATGTCGCTTTTTCGCTGTTATCGGAGTTCGGATTTACTGCTCAACGAGCCATCAAAAGTTTTACTTCATGTCGCTTTTTCGTTTCATCGGAGTTCGAAATTACTACATAACGAGCCTTTTAAAACTCAGCTAACACCTAAAAGCAGAAAAAGTTATTTACTGGTTATCACCTCTGGAGGTAAAATATTTCTCAAGGCAAGGCAAAGCAAACAACACCGTGAGTGGTTGAAACAAGGTCTTGGTTAACCGGGGACTGTCTCGCAAGCAATTGTTTTTAATAACATAAAATAAAAGTTGTTTGTCCTATATTTCTGAAAATATCATAAAGAGGAATTTGCATGAATCGAGTAAAATGGTAATTATTCGTACACCCTCAACACATCATACAACCAAAACTCGTCTCGTGTTTGTGAGGATGTTATCAATGGAACCATAAAAAAGAGCAAGTGAATACCTCGTGTATCTCATAAGCAATTCCCGTCCGTCTTGCAGCTCTGGTTACTTATTGCATCTGCCTTGCTAAATTCCTCATCAAATTTTGTAGTTGGTGGTTTATGAAGTTCTTTCCAATTGTGATAGACAGGATGATATAAGGCATTCGAACTTTTAAAAAGAGCCAGAATAATCTGACGATAAAGGTGCTGCAGACTTCAAAGTTAATTGATGTTATTATCTAATTTAGGGTAAGTGCATTTGGAGTCCGTCCAAAATAAGGCTCTGACCCAATTCTATCGTGGCTTTCTTTGCACTGAAATATCATCTATTGGTGGGATCAACATTAATTTATTTGACCTTCCTGTGTCTTCACATTACTCACTTAAGAAATCAACGTAATTATCACCATCAAATGTTTTAAGTGTCATCGCTTGGTTTGCCTGACTTATCATATTTTACTCCGTGGCTATAAAGCCTAAGCGAGCAGTATGGCATGTTGCTCCATCAATTTTAAGCCATTAATTCTCCATGTCGTTTCTCCAGATCAGATGCCAAAAAAATTCGCATCAACGACCTTTATTATATCTCTACTTCTTCTTCGAACAAATAAAGGTCAAAATATGCACAGCACCAGATGTGGTAACCTGTGGTAAATAAATTAATTCTGGCTTTTGAGTGCCCCAATACCTATCATTTTTGGTATTAGTGCGCGGCGACGATATGAAGTTTCTGGACATCGGATTTTATAGTTTTTATAACATCAATGTTCACATTGGAATTTCAATTATCTTGGACATTGGCAATATTAGAGCGCAAGGTTTTCTTCTTAAAGTCGTGTGTTATTATAATAGAGCATTAATTTTCAAAGTAAAACCTAATAAAGGGTTTTCTCATGACGACTTGATAACTTTTTTTTTTAATAAAAGGCAAACCATTTGAGATATTTCAAAAACATTATTATTGGCTTGAAGTATTGGGTATGTCATTTAATTCGTGCGGGTTTTTTTTTTCAAAATTTAAACGTTTATTTAAGAAAAACATGTACAATAGTATTATTCAAAGTATTGCCCATCTGAATCTGTGACTTTTTGCCATCTTTCTGGCAATTTGTGGATCACATCCCAAAAGAACTGCGCCGGCTTTGCAGCCAAGAATGAATCAAGCCAATTTTTGATATTCTGCTCTGATGTGAACCGTATTTCAGTGAGGGCGTTCTGCATCGACCGGAACAAATGGTAGTCAGAAGGGGCAAGGTCATAGGTGGCACCATCCTGTTCAAACCACATGTCGTCCAAGTCCATATCTTCCAATTCGGGCCAAAAATAATCGGTGATCATGGAGCGATAACGCTGACCATTCACAGTAACGTGACGATATGGCCCAATAACGCCGCCGGCATGCAAACCGCACCAAACAGTTATTTTTTGTGGATGAAGTGGTGATTCATGAATTCATGATTCATGGGGATTGCGATTTAACGCCGCTTGACTATTTTCTGTGGGGCTACGTTAAGTCATTGGTTTATGCCAACACGCCGACGACGTTGGAAGAGCTCAGAGCCAACATTGAACGCGAAATAGAGGCCGTTTCGGCCGAAATGTGTGGCCGAGTCGTTGAAAATTGGGTCCAACGAATCGACCGCTGCAAACGTGCCCGCGGTGGCCATATGAACGAAGTCGAATTCCATTCATAAATATTTTGATTGTACTTCAAGCCAATAATAAAGTTTTTGAAATATCTCAAATGGTTTTCCTTTTATTTAAAAAAAAAGTTGTCAAGTCGTTATTAGAAAACCCTGTATAGAAACATAAAAAATAAATTACTTTATCATATAGCTATTTCAATATTTCGTTGAATAGCTTTTTTCTTATGATTCCGCGCGCGCACCAAGGGGATATGAATACCCTTTTACTGGCTTTTCTCCAGGGCGCGGGCGGGTGGTGTAGAAGTTTGAAACTCAGGTGTATTAGGTTTCGATATTTTTCCCAGAGGTGCTTGTCAAACTGGAGCCAGTGCATCCTCAACCAGTGGGCCTTTAATACGTGCTAGTTGTTAGTTCGTTACATTTAGCCCAACCAGCAATCATTCCAACATCAGTGTTATGCCTTCATGTCAGAGTTGACGCCGACGGGTTTACATATAACTACATATATATTTCATGAAAAGACATATTCAGAGAATTGCCTCTCATGGGATTCGAACCCGTGACCCTCTGCTTGAGGAGTCTATGCATATACCGCTACACCACAGCCACCACAGCTCTTCTTCTTTATGATAGCCAAGCAACATCGCGACATCGAATTAACGTGCAAATGATGAATGTTAATAAATCATCATATTGAACGCTTTTACGCCCCTGTATAAAGCAAAATAATTTTTCTTTATACCTACCATATTCCAGTCATAAATAAAAACTGACACAAAGAAAAACTTATGCCAAATGAAAACGCGCTAATATTTTTAAACACAAATTTATACTTATTTGTCAAATCGCTAGCTACAAGTTGTGGATGACTTCATTCGATATGGCCGCCATTTGTCTTAGACGTACTGGCCAATTATCAATCTCATTACGGACCTCATTCATCGGAAAATTGTCAGCAGCACGAACAAAGACTCAATATTTCGGCCATGCGTAGAGCAGGCCATTGTCTCTACAACAGACCACAACTTGTAATCCAACCATTTGGGATGCGGACTACCAACTGGTCAATCATACAGTGATATGAAGTCGGATACATTTTTAAGCCACTCTTACTTGAGTGGTTTTCGCCATGTGGGCTGGAGAAGAATCTTTTTAGAATGTCCAGTGCTTGTTTGCAAACATTGTTCGGCTTAGCGGTTTAACGATGTCTTCAAACACAGTATTGTGTTTGTACAGTAGTACAGTGCGTGGTAGTTGCCTCTTTTAATCCTTGGAATATGTTCTAAAGTTTCTTTTGATGTCCGAGCATACACTCGATCATTTTGCTTATTTAAAGTTTCTTCGACAATAAAAATGTTCTTGTCGGTGAACAGAATTTGTCTGAGCATTCTTAGCGTACCGCCTTAATAGAGATTTTGATTTTTGCTTATGTTTTTGCTTCAATGCGACTGTTACCAGGCGTCCAGTATGTCTTTTGTTGGCATTAAGTTCCAAGTCTTCTTTGATGATGCGAGACATAATTTTTTCGAAATTTCCGGCAACAAGATCTTCTATTGTCTTTAAGCAGGCAAAAATTTCAGCAATTTATTAGTAATATTGAGATTCCTAATTTCCTTCCTGTCCTCAGCGCTACAGTGCCGTTTTTTAGTTAAAGTTTAAACAAATACACAAAGCAGTATCCCTTAAATAAAATATCTTATTAAAAGATCATTTCATGGTATAACTTACAAATGATTTCGGACATATGGTATGCTGCTGTTTTTGATAAAGATCATTATGAGCGTCCAATTTTTACTCACTTTCACACTGTAGGCGTATGTTATGTGCTACATTACCAGAACATAATCTAAAATTTTCAAGTCATCCAATTTTAAATGTCAATGGACATTTTCATTTCTTGAAATTATTTATCAAGTAAACAATTATCCCAATTATTCAACAGTATCCTTTTAGGATTACATTTCTCCAGATAAATGCCATCATTAACACATGGGCTGAAAAGTCAGTGCCGTTTTATAGTAAAACACAAAATTTTTGCAAAATTCAACTTTATTTATCAATATAGTTGCCTTCGAGGGCGATACACTGATTTAAACGATTTTTCAATCTTTCGATACCAGTTTTGTAGTACGATTTCGGTTTACCCTGAAAATAGGCCTCTGTTTCAGCGATTACTTCTTCATCGGTCTTAAATCTCTCTTTCTCTTTCCGGCGAGCATTCTTTTGAGGTCTGCGAACAGGAAATAGTCGCTGGGGGGAAAATCTGGAGAATACGGTGGGTGGGGAAGCAATTCGTAACCGAATTCATTCAATTTTGCCATCGTTTTTATTGACTTGTGACACCCTGCATTGTCTTGATGAAACAGCACTTTCTTTTTCTTCAATTTCTGCGATTTCGTCCTTCAAACGCTCTAACAACGCAATGTAATAGTCGCTGTTGACAGTCTGTCCCTTTTGGAAATAGTCGATGAAAATTATTCCATGTGTATCCCAAAATACGGATGCCATAACCTTGCCAGTCGACTGTTGAGTTTTTGGTCATATTGGACGAGGTTCATCACCTGCTCGCCACTCAGCTGACTGCCGACTTGACTCTGGTGTGAAGTGATGGAGCCAAGTTTCATCCATTGTCACATACCGACGCAAAAATTCGGCTTTATTGCGGTAAACACTCTTGAATCATCAACACGATGTTGTTTTTGGTCGACTGTGAGCAAACGCGTCACCCACTTTGAAAAGAGCTTTCGCATGTCCAAATATGGACATGCGAATGGTTCGTTCGGCTGGTGCAGAGTCCGGGTAACACCTATCAAGCCATTTCTTTGCATCGGCCTCATTTTTTCCCATAAAAAAGCAATGATAAATCAACACACGAAATTGCTTTGAATCCATTTTTTTTTCACAATAACAAAAGTTGCTTCACTCATAACGCTATGTCTTGAGAACTAATCGTCCGACAGCTGTCAAATTTATATAAGTATCTTTTGAAGGTTGGTACTAACTGAAAATTGTATGGATTTAATTCAAGTGGTGCCCTTTCTTAGAAACGGCCTTTTCAGCCCATGTATTATTTCTAAAGAAACGCTTATATAGAGTGATTCATCCTGAGGCTTGATTTTCAATATTCTTTTTTCGACAGATCACGAATGACTCCTATCAAACTGCTTTGCCATTTTTGTTAAGTATCTTTTGGCAAGTCATCATGGAAAGACTCACACTACAACAGCGTCTCCAAATTGTAATAAGAACAAGAAAGAAATGTTTTTCGTGCGATTTGAGGAATTCACGGTGCGCATAATCGACCTACTAAAACCACTATTGCCTATACCATTCGCAAATTTGAGTCCCAGTTTACATTAGTAGATGATACTCGACCGGTTAGACCACGTCCAGCATGTAGTGGAGAGACTATAGCAGCTGTAGCTGAGAGTGTACGCCAAGACCGTGACGAATCGGTTCGCCGTCGTTCTTAGCAGCTTGGCTTAGCGTATTAAACAACTTGGCTTATTTTAAGTGAGGATCTCGGCCTAAAAACGTACAAAATTCAACTTGTGCAAGAATTGAAGCCAGGTGACGATGAAAATCCGGTGTTTTATCGTTAAATTTTGTTCAGTGATAAATCCCATTTCTGGCTCAATGGATACATTGGTAAACAAATTTCCTCGCGTGAGCTGATTTTTTTATTGATGAGCCATCTTTTGAGGTTTCGGAAGAGATAATAGTTCGAGGGAGCCAAATCGGGCGAATACGGTGGATGCGACAGTAATTGGAGCCGTAAGTCAATAATAAGCTCCAATAATGCACGGTAATACTCGCTGTTGATGGTTTTTCCTTTTTCGAGGTAGTCCACGAAGTGTATTCCATGACAATCCCAGAAAACCGACGCCATAACCTTTCCGACCCACCGAGCCTCCCTCGGCCGCTTCGGAGCACTCGTGCCGGCTTCAGTCCATGTCTGGGCACTCATTCTGTTCTCTGGCGGCAGGATAACTTTTTCATATGCAGAATATTGCCCAAAATATGGCGTGTGCGCTCAGTACTTACTAATCTTTGTGGTATCTGCTTGATCGGTAGTGGAGTTGAGGCCACCACGAAACTCTCGATACCAATATTTGACGGTGTAATCTGACGGAGCATTAGCCACGTAATAATTATCCAACTTTTCTTTTGTTTCCTTCGCCGTTTTGCCTCTCAAAAAATTATATTTTATGAGAGAACGAAAATCGTTTATGTTCATACTCAACATGATGTCAAGCACGTCAACAACAATTAACTGTCAAAACAAAACTAAAGACAGCACTGAAATTTGGCACGTCTGCCTAAATATGAATGGACTTCAAGGCACCATAACCTTTTTGCAGTAGCAGCGCATTCTGGCGCTCAAGGAGGTTATTTTTCACTTCACCTAGTATAGAGAACTTTAAAATTAAATAAAATACATAAATAATGATAATGACTATGATATTGCCTTTATAATTGTACGCTATTATTGCTTAAATACGATTTTACGCATACGGACTCAACGGCTGTCTTAAATAAATAAATAAAATGCAGTCTGTAAATCGATCACTTTATGAACAACTGCGGTCTTGTCTTGCCAATAACGCGGCGAATATTGGCTTCCAAATCGTCAATCATATTTGGTTTATCGGCTTAGATTAGTGACTTCACATATTTTCTAAAAGAAAATAATCTAGAGGTGATAAATTACACGTTCGGAAATTAGTATGTACTTGGGATATATTGTTCTTTCAGTTTGCAAATTTCGTTGTGTTAACATTATTGTAAGCATTTTAAACTGAATTTTGAAATGAATATACCGGAAGAGCATATTCGGCATATTTTATTATTTTTGTTTCAAAAAACAATACAATTACAATAACATTAAAAGTCTAGATTTGTCCAGAAGATAGACCAGCACAGCATTCCAGAGATTGGTTTACTCGCTCAAGATGTTACAGTCTACGTGATGTGATGCTGAGGAAATAAACCACTTTGAGCTGTTGTCTCATAACCAGACTATCACCGCAGATTAAAGTCAGCACCAGACCAGAAACTGCCAGATCTGGAGTCAATCGAAGTGGTTTCTATCAGGACAACACCTAGGCCCTCATACAGCTAGCACCAACTCCATTTAGTTACAGAAGTTCGGTTGGGAAAATATTACGCACCTTCAGATTTCCACTTGTTATTAAGTCTGCATTTTAGATCTCGGGATGATATCATAGAGGTTTTTGGGGTATTTTTTCCGTTAAAGCCCAACAGTTTCTTTAGTAAGAAGTTGCTTGAGAGGTGGGTAAAAGTCTTGTCTAATGAAGGAAGTTACACTGACTACTAAATTTGTGCATATGGTACAAACTAATTGACTATCAACAGACATTCAGAAGTCGTCCAGTACTTATGTTACAACCTGATACATCAAACATTGATTTTTGTGGATGTAACAGCGTCTAAATAATGTATTCACTCCATATGCTTTGTTCCAATTTTGATTGTTGACGTAGCCCTTCAACTAAAAATGAGCGTTATCGCTGAACTAAGAGCAGTCTCGTTTTCGACTTGAAGCTACCGGATCTCATTAGCACGTAAACCAAGTTCTTTCTGAAAATCAGCAGTTGCTATGGGGATAAGGAATACATGAACATATTACTTGCATTGACACATTGAAGCATTGCAATGTTATTTATTAGACGATCGATTAGCTATTCGAAGATAAAAAAACGAACAAGTAATTTTATACAAACATGCGAGAGTTGCTTAAGCTCTTTAAACTACAAATTACACAAATATTTTCAAACACTTTCGTAATATACACAGTGCCCCAAAACCTGGCGCCGTGTTTCCTTTATCGACTTCGAAACGATAAAGGCTGCAGTTTTTATACCTCGAATGAAATATTGAGTAAGGCTGTCAAAATTTGATTTCCCAAAAAAAGTTTCAAATTGTTTCATATTCTCAATGTTCAAAAGCAGGAATGCACACAGCTGGTTAAGGTATGTTACAAACTAGGTGAATACCGACCGAAGAATATGTTTCTCTGGTCTGCATGTTGTAATGCTTTCTGGCTGTTTTAGTTTTTGTTTGAAAGTAACTTCAAGTTTACAATAATATTGTATATTACAATAGGATTTGCTTCATTTTCATTCTAGTGAACAGATGGAAACAACATCCGTCTGTCATTTAATGAGTGCAATTATTGCAATAAAACTTCCCATTAATTTAAGTTCAAAGTTATGTCCCGAACGCATGTTTCAATAATTTACCGCAAACTATTGTGATTGATGGGACATTCGATTAATAACGTATGGCAATGTAACTGCTCCAGTGGAGGGCAAACACTTTCCCAACTCGTCTCGATTAATAATTGTATTGCCAATTTAGATTTCTCAGAAGTGAAAGCACGGTAATACCGACAGATGAATCTGATTGTTGTTCAATTGCGAATAATTATCACGTATATGAGTGCAGAGGCAATGAATTTCAAATTACATGTGCATGGTAATTTTTACAATGATTGATACATATAAAGTCTAATAATAGTTCAAATCATGTTGTAATCACAGGGGATTATTGTTAGTTAATTACATAAAAGATTTTTATATTGTTTGTCCATATGTTGATCAAACGTGATGGTCAAGTTCAACGGCGTGTAAATTTGGTTTAAAAAAAAAAAGTGATTGTTTGAAGTGGTATAATTTGAAATCTTATGTGAGATTGATTTAATGCGCCGGCAAATTGTTATTTATTTGATAGATTACCCATTCATTCTTGTTATTCGATCTCTGTAATGAATCGAGTATAGATATGATAAGAATGAAAAGAAATTACGTTTGGTATATTTTATCGTTAAAGCGTTTTTCCATTATGAGGCGTCGAAAATAATTCGTTTGATCTGCCAGAGAATCATAACATCTGCAGTGTTGTCCACAAAAAAAGGCTGTTTGTATAAGAACACAATCAATTTAAACGCAGATTTTGATTGTAAGAAATGCAGTGGGGTTATCCGCTGCAATTACAAACAGTTCTTCTTTACAATAAATAGGGTGATTCATCGTGAGGTTTGATTTTCAATGGGCTTTTTTGACAGATCACACGCGACTTCTATTAAACTGCTTTGTCATTTATCGTTTGGTAAGTCATCATGGAAAGACTCACATCACAATAGCGTCTCCAAATTGTTCAGCTGTATTACGAAAATCAGCGTTCTATGAGAAATATTTTTCTTGCAATTTGAGGAACTTACGGTGCGCATAATCCACCTACTGAAACCACTATTGCCAATACCATTCGCAAATTTGTGTCCCAGTTTACATTAGTGGATGGTACTCGACCGATTAGACCACATCCAGCACGTAGTGAAATGACTATAGCGGCTGTAGCTGAGAGTATCCGCGAAGACCGTGACGAATCGATTCGTCGTCGTTCTTAGCAGCTTGGCTTGGCGTATTCGACAACTTGGCGTATTTTACGTGATGATCTCGACCCAAAAGCGTACAAAATCCAACTTGTGCAAGAATTGAAGGTAGGCGACTTGAATTTGCATCTTATTTTCAGTGAATGGGCTCTGGAAAAACTCGATGAAAATCCGGTGTTTTATCGTGATATTTTGTTCAGTGATGAATCCCATTTCTGGCTCAATGGATACATTAGTAAACAAATTTGGCGTATTTGGGCTGATGAACAGCCCGAAGAGTACCAACAGCTACAATTACATCCATTCAAAACAACGGTATGGTGTCGTTTATGGGCTGGTGGAATCATTGGTCCATATTTCTTCAAAAAATGAGGCAAATAAGAATGTTACCGTCAATGGTAACATTTTGGTGAGCACTTATTTTCACGTTTTGCTACGGTAAATTGGCCGCCTAGATCGTGCGATATCACACCAAGTGACTATTTTCTCTGGGGACATGTAAAGTATCAGGTCTTCAGGAATAAGCCAGCTACGATTAACGCTTTGGAAGCCAACATTACTCGTGTTATCCGCGAAATACCATTCGCTATTTTCGAACGAGTCGCCCAAAATTAGACCTTCAGAATGGACCACTTTAGATGTAGTCGTGGCTAATATTTACATGATATCATTTTCAAAAATTAAATGCCATGTTTTATTTTACATTATAAATCAAACCTCACGATGAATCACTCTATATTTCATAGTCATTAGAAAAGCAAGACTTGCGCATTTTAAAATGCACGACACGGCAAGTAAAGCTTAAAATTGTTGTCTTTCGCGAGGGCACTAGCGACTCATTCTTGATTGGTTTTGAAGCTGTCTATGACGATACGTCTATCTACATATTTATCATATATTCTTTTTACATTTCGGGCTCTGATACAAACCAATCCTGATCAAACTCTTTCTTATGCTAACAATCAATTGAGTCAAACCCCTTATCAATATAATCAATAGATTATAAGATATTTATTAATAAGATGTTTATTTACATCTAAAAAGTATATTTTTTAATTTTTAAAATGATTTTTAAAATTTTTAAAAAGTTGCATAAATTTTTGATGCAAAATAGAATTTTGGCTTCCAAGACATTGAAAATGAAATTACGCATATGACCCAAAAACAGCCAAAGACTATAAAAAAACACAAAACCAGTATTAGTTGTCCGTGAATATTTGGTCAAAAGTTCGACCCATATAATTACGCAACCACCATATTCATCTGATTTACAATACACACCTTTGTCTTCTGTCTATTCACAAAACCCAACAAACCGTTCCGAGGACATCACTCGATTGAAGAGATACAAACCTAATCGAAGAATGTTTTGAAGGCCATTCCAGAAATCTACTTCAACAACTGTTTCTAAGACTAGAAAAAAAAAAAAAAAAAAAAAAAAAAAAACATTACAATACTATTCTCTATCCGAAGGGGATTATTTTTAAGGAAGGATGGAATAAATTTGAGGGAAATACTAAGCTCTTTGTGTTTTACATATTTAAAAGTTCTTACTACTTTTTGGTCAAAGTGGTATTCCAAAAACATCATCTCATCCGAAAGATGGCTTTGAAGTGCACACCACTATATAAATATCATTGGAAAATACAGGGTTTTCCAATAGGGACTTGACAACTTCGAATTTAATTTGTGAGCGCACTCTTTCACTAATCATCAAACTGTCACTGTCAATTTATTCAGTAAACTCAACATTTTTATCATGGTAAAGTACACTAACGAGCAACGTTTGCAAATTATAAAAATTTTCTACAGATATTTGGAGTTGGTGACTGCAACTTTAAGAGCGTTAACTCCAATTTTCGATTGTAATTCTCGCCCTAGTAGACAGGCAATAACAAGTTTAGTGCAAAAATTTGAGTCTACATATTCGTTGCGTTATGTTGCCGTGTCAGTGAGACAACGGGTTAGTCGAAGTGTCGAAAATATCGCTGCCGTTCAGACGTCTGTAGCAGACGATCCAAATCAGTCAATTCCACGGCGTTCTCAAGAATTGGGCATCGCTCAGACCACATTATGGCGTATTTTGCGTAAGGATCTTGATTTACACCCATACAAAATCAAGCTGACTCAAGAATTGAAGCCGATGGACCATTTGAAGCGACGTACGTTCTCCGATTGGGTTCTGGAGAGGATCCGCCAAGATGATGAATTTCATCGCAAAGTCATCTTCAGTGACGAAGCTCATTTTTGGCCCAATGGGTTCGTCAATAAGCAAAATATGCGTTATTGGTCGGGTGAAAACCCACATGTGCTTCATGAATCACCACTTCACCCACAAAAAAATAACTGTTTGGTGCGGTTTGCATCCCGGCGGCATTATTGGGCCATATTTTTTTCGTCGGCGTCGATCGTCACGTTACTGTAAATGGTCAGCGTTATCGCGCCCTGATCACCGATTATTTTGGCCCGAATCGAAAGATATGGACCTGGACGACATGTGGTTTCAACAGGATGGTGCCACAAGCCATACAGCACACGCTAAAATCGATTTATTGAAGAGTAAGTATGGTGAGCGTGTTATCTCAAGACATGCGCCAGTCGATTGGCCGCCTCGTTCGTGCGATTTAACACCGCTTGACTGTTTTCTGTGGGGCTACGTTAAGTCATTGGTTTATGCCAACATGCCGACGACGTTGGAAGAGCTCAGAGCCAACATTGAACGCGAAATAACGGCCGTTTCGGCCGAAATGTGTGGCCGAGTCTTTGAAAATCGGGTCCAACGAATCGACCGCTGCAAACATGTCCGCGTTGGCCATATGAACGAAGTCGAATTCCATTCATAAATGTTTTGATTGTACTTCAAGCCAATAATAAAGTTTTTGAAATATCTCAAATGGTTTGCCTTTTATTTAAAAAAAAAAGTTGTCAAGTTGTTATTAGAAAACCCTATAGATGTGTCAGCGGTCTAGCAAATTGAAAATACAAGGAAAACCTTATAATAAATTGTCGTTAGAATCGAGTGAAAGCAGCAATGACGAGTAAATGAAAACTTATTCCACCAACATTACAATGAATTGTGTAGAAGATTATTATACGAGTAACAAAGTATAAGGCCTGTTATCTCTGATAAGCAACTTACTTTACTGAAAACTCTCTTACACTGCTTGAAAATCGAAGATGCCTTGTTAGTTCTCGGTTAAGTGAAAGCAGCAATGACAAGTACCATATATAAAAACTATTCCACCAAAATTACAATGAATTGAGTAAAACATTATTATACGAGTAACAAGGTAGATCAGTTGGCCTGTTATCTCTGATAAGCAACTTATTTTGCTGAAAACTCTCAATCCAACTAAGTAGTTGAATTCTATATATCTTTGGCGACGCCATTTAGCACTATCTATATCAACTTTAAGAGGAACTAAAATATAATTTGTACTGCACCAACCGTCATCGAGCTGCCTGGGTTTCGTCTAAGCCTTCTAAGTCTTATGGCTGAGTTCGACCTTTTGTCGAAAGTTGGATAATCGGAGGAATGCTCAACGTCTATGAAATTAATCAGAGCAAACTCTTTTGTTTAGTGCACTATAGGTAGTACAGATTGGCGCAAAATCACATTTATGGTACGAATTCATTAAAACTTTTTAATTTATTTTATATTCCTGATGTTTTATCAAGAATTTTATTCTGAATATTAGTTCTCAGTTAAGGCCTGGTGGTCGCTACTTGGCGTACACTCACTCTTTCAAATGGGCTCCAAGAGATATAGTAGCGGCTATATAGGGTGAACTTGGCATCTAAATGACAACACTACGGTGTGAAATAATGCGTGTCATATCCAGTGCAATGCTTTTTAACGAAGCTATTTAATTCGAAATGAGCATCACTGAATGTCAAATTTCGAGTAAATTGTAATTTGGCTGTTTTATGCTGCAAAAAAACATATTATCAATCTGTTGCTGATGATTTGTTGGCTTTAACTCTTACGTAGCCTGCATTTTTTATTTGGACTGTGTGCAATATTATCAAAACCCCTGAATGGATTTTGGTCATAAGCTTTTGTTGATCCTTGGGCTGTGGTCGACACTTTGCAATACACGTCACGTTACATGTTTTCATCTATGTGTGTCGTACAAGGTGTTCTGTAGGAATTATGTTATTATATGTTGTATTTTTACTGACCCTTCTTTGCAAAAACTTACCAGGCGATTTTTAACTGACACTGTTCATGCGATCCGCACATGACGACGTCGTCAGGGGAGACAAATGCGTATTTAATGAACGCATATGTCAACAAAATTTGTGACGGGTACCACCTATGATGGGCTAGGCTTATTGCAAACTGGTTTTGGATTAGTTTCCTAGCGTGTTAATTTCGAGGTCGATTTATTTATGTAGGTACTTCCAGACGTCCTGCTTGTTTCTACCCTTATTTTTTTATAATTGTCTTGCGCTTAAAGATTTTGTATATTTTTAAAATGTTTGCATACTGCGTATATAACTGAACAACTCACTTCTGAACTGGATTTTCGGGTGAAGCATGACGTTTTTTGATATATTTTTTCAGTTTAGTTTTGATCTTTGATAAGCAAGGAAGTGTAAAGAAGAGTAAAAATTGTATGTTTCAGGTCAACTGCTCAAATTTAAAATATAAGAATGGTCCGAATCAAGTGTTTCCTTTGTCAAAAAGTCTCATCTCTATAAAAAGTGAACACGGCGTTCATGGACAGTACATTCATGCTCATGCCAATGTAAACAGGCAAACTTGAACTTTCCGAAAGGTAATCCCTAATCCATTGAACGCATTTTCGACAAAAAAGTCTGGTGATGATGAAATGCAACTATCTATCTTGGTTTCATCATATTGGTACAGATTATGGTTTCACTTTTCGGTGAGAGTGGACCTTTTGACATTGAGTAAATTTTATTCCTCGAAATATGTCATGCTCTGAAGGTTTATCAGTGTTTCCATTAACTTGGATATGAATGAACAGAGTTCTAGAGAGTAGAATTGATGAAAAATATTACGAAGTGATTTTTCCAGCGTAGAAGTGCACTTCTTCTGAAGACATACCATCTGGACAGTCGTATTTATATTATATATATTAGGATCTTTGCTACTTCACGAGTCCGAAGGTGGATTCGTCTTATAGAATGCTCGATGACCTCCAGTGTAGGTGAAAACATATACAATCTGGAAGCATTGAACTTTATTCGAAGTGCGCAGCATCCTGGCCTGGCCTGGTGTAAAATGCTGACAGCTGGAATGTTATTTTAAATGAGATCTGGGATGGAGGATAACGTAGGGATTTTAACGAACGACAAAATTTAAATACGTTTGACACAATGTATTAATTAATATTTGCCTTAGTTAATGGTCACATTGGAATTTTGCACGCTTAAAAAAAATATTACATTTATTCTTGATCCGTTTGAATTTTTTTCAGTTTCGCTTTGTTGGCTTGTTGTTGTAAGACCAAAAAAAAAGTCAGTTCTACAACCCTAACAACCTCTTTGCACCTCGAGTCATACCATGCTTTTTCCTTCATCTTCCGATTTAGGATTAAAATCTCATTTTAATGGCAATAGTGTTTATGGTCATATAAGCAATGTCACCCACTGATTTATTTTATTTATGAGGACAGTTAGCAGTAATGGTAATCAGCCAACACTAATGAAGTGAACACTACCATAAGACCTTTTTATGAATATTGTCTGAAAAGTGTGTGTTAATGATATCCAAATCTAATATCTTCTCTCCAGTCGCATTATTCTGTTTTTTTTTTTTTTTTTTTTTTTTTTTTTTTTTTTTTTTTTTTTTTTTTTTTATGACATTGCCACCCATCAGATTATAGGAATATTTGTATATCATAAATTTTAGCTTTAAGACTACGAATAACTTGAAATATAGCTCACCTTAAACACATAATGATGTAAGCTTCAACATCATCGACTGTCAGATCTAACACATGCGTTTCCTTTACTTAGCCTTCTGATATTCATATTTCCACATGTCATGCGAAATTTAAGATATACATATGTTATGTATATACAATAGTGGGACTTTACATGGATTTAGTGGAATATGGTATTATCACGCACCGTGAAGGAACTGACGACTGCTACTGCTAATATCGATTAGAAGATCAAGGCAAAGCTCTTATTTTTTAAAGTTCAGGACGTATTGAGCCCAACAGAATAATCCAATCAAGTTATACATTTGTGCCAAAGCTGTAAAAAGAATCTATCAATCAAGACCAATAATGTCTCGATTTATGTTTAAACCACAGACCTTACGATTTTCTGTAGTTAACAATATTTAGCCGGATATGTAGTTTTTAATTATTATCATTAAAATTTTGTAATCATAAAATATTGTATGTCTGAAACAAAGATAATTTTACATTTTACACGAAAAATAGTTGTAGACCTTTTTCATATCGAATGTTACTCACCCTATAATACCGAACATGTTATGACTATGCCGTTCTTTTGTTGACAATACTTTTATCATTATCATATTTTCTTTTATTGCGGCTGGGATAGGTTCCTGTCATTGAACTAACATAATCCAGTGTCATGAACTACGCAGTCTTCGCAACCACGATCATTTTTCAACAAAAAATAAATACGTATAACTGGAATTAAAATCTACACCTTGCTAAATAAGGTCTCGTTGTCGCTATATAGTACGTTATTACAGTCTGATTCGCTACTTATTGTTGATATTTTTAAACAATTTTTTTTTCAACGGCATTTTCACAAAATACGTAAAAGAAAAAATATTATAATATTTATGATTTCATGAGTCATGATCCACAACTGTTTACAACTGGCACTGCACCATTGTCTGCGTTACGTGACCTATTCTCTCAACTTGGAGTTAGAAACTTGATTTTACCCAACGCCATCCGAACACCGCTACACTCAGTATCATGGTCTAGCTGGTGGTCGTCGTGTCGCGTCGGATCTTGGGTATCAAATGTGAAATCATCGAAATTTAAACTCTCAGTGTCGTAATTACCCTAAGCGGCATGCTTCAGCAACTTAAATTAATAAACCCAACTGTATTTCTAAGAAAGCGTTTTGCGAGAAAAATAATTACGTTTTGATGCCTGGTTCGATTGGAGAACGGAATGGCAAATAACGTATCTGCTTTTCATTAAGGTTTTCATTTTTTTCTTTGTTTTTTGTTGTGTTTGCTATTTATTTATGCTTTATCAACTTTTGAATTCTGTTTACCACTAACGTGTGGATGTTATGCTCTAGTGGTACCCATCAAGTGCAGGAAATTGTGAAGTATTTCTACTGCCTACTGTCTGACATTGGTTCGGTGCATCAGTGCTTATGAGTCTCTACATTGTACGGAATATATTTATTCATCTCAAGATTTGTTGTGGTGGGAAAATCTCAAGATACATTAATACGATTATAGTCTTTGCTGTCCGCTAACAGGCGATGCCTTAAGATGTAGATAGCTCATGATTGAATTATTTTCGATCATGAAGAGAGAGTGAATCTTCTACAATATAAAATAAATTAACTTACCATAGTTGATTTTAAAGCGAATTTTTGACTGCTTTTTAAGTAGAATGATAGAATGATTACTCTTGGACAATATATGGCATAGAATCAGCAGGTGCTTTTGGATCTTGTTGAGAAAATGACCACCTTTGTTTAGTCTAATTATTTTATAAACCAAAACCCACTCTCCTTAGATTCACAAAATAATTAAAGTATATTTGTAATGTTTTATATCTCTTTTCAGAATGGAAGTCAGCAGCAGTAATCACCTTCACAATGCCTCTTTAATACAGCAACAGCAACAACAAAATAACAATTCCAGTGTCACATCCCTCAGTCGTAGTAACAGTCCGGCCAGCTCTAATTCAGAAATTGAAAAGGAGCTTCAAGATTTAGACTTAAACAGTTCGGGTATTGCAAGCAATAAAAGTAATGGTACTTCAAGTGGTGGTAGCACAGCCAATAGTACCATCACTAGTGTGGTAGGAGTAAAAAAACGCATTTCTAGTAGTCGTACGCCGACTAGAAAAGCACGACGAATAAAATTCTATCGCAATGGCGATCGATTTTATCCTGGCATAACCATTCCAGTGTCAAATGAACGATACAGGTAAAAAATCTAAAAGTTTTTGAAATATTATTGATTGGTAACAGAAGAATTACATTCGTTGCAGATCATTTGAAAGCTTAGCCGAAGACTTAACAAGACTTTTAGAAGATAATGTGAAAATTCCTGGAGCAGTACGAACTATTTATACATTGGGTGGAAAGAAGGTAAGTTTTTATCTAATGCTGTAAAAATATTGAATTTTTATAAAATTCAATAAGAAGTAAATTTAAGTATTCTCATTATAACGCTTATTAAAAAAAAAAACTGTGTGAACATACAATTTCCGGAATTCTAAAATCAACCAAGTTACAACTTAAGAAGACTATTTATACCGCTTCTATCGCAACGCTGATTTTTACGTAATAGTGTCGGTAAGCTTCAATCTTTCTGGGACTTAGGCAAAAGGGACAAAAGTACACTATACAAAATCAGTAACCATTTTCGAGCTGCATTTGATCCATTAGGATACAGATCCACCAACATCTGTATTTAGCCACCCTGTCGGTTGTTTATGTTTTAATATTTGAAGTTGCTGCTCAGACTTCAATCTCCACCTCCTCTTTCCACAACTTAGTTTCTTTACACGAGCTAAATTATTGATTTTATTTTTTCCAGATTTCTAATCTTGACGAACTTGAAGATGGCCAAAGTTATGTGTGTTCCTGTAATAATGAAAATTTCAAAAAGGTCGAATACAATTCCCTACAGAGTGGAAATAATATTCAGAATAAGACAAACAATCGCTTATCAAAAGTGTTTCGGCCGTCTTCTCCACTAAAAAATGGTACGAATGGTAGCCCTGTACTGAAGGTATCCGAACGTGATATGGTAGTCCATCCTCGCATTGTAACCCTCATTCGTAATGGAACGAAACCCAGAAAGGTTTGTCCTGATTCTCTAAAAAAAAAAAAAAAAGTTACATTATATATAACATGAATTCTATTGTTGCAGATAATGAGACTCTTGCTGAATAAACGCAACAGTCCCAGTTATGATCATGTCCTAACCGCCATAACACAGAAAGTTAAACTAGACACCGGCTGTGTCCGAAAAGTTTTTACTTTGTCTGGCACACCTGTTCTTCAATTGGCAGACTTCTTTGCACAAGAAGATGTATTTTTTGCCTATGGAACTGAACGTGTGAATCAAGACGATTGGAAATTAGAAGCTGATGAAAACAAGGCTATTAATCAGACGCGCAAAACTCTGCGAAATGGTACCGCATGTAAAGGGCCAAAGCCAAAAATGCCGGTTAAAAGTAAAAATATTCATAACGTCACATATGACTGCGTCGAAGAGACACTCAACGATAGCGGCATTGAAGCACAAGATCTCCCCGCAGAAATTCGAGAACGTTACGCTCTGGGCAGTATAATTGGCGATGGAAACTTTGCAATTGTACTGAAAGTCAAGGACCGACAATCGGGCAAACCATATGCTCTCAAGGTTATTGATAAGAGCAAGTGCAAGGGAAAAGAGCACTATATCGATGCAGAGGTGAGAGTAATGAAAAAGTTGAATCACCCGCATATAATCTCATTGATATTGGATGTTGATCAGCCAAGTAATATGTACTTGGTGCTAGAGTATGTTAGCGGTAAGTTACATAAATGGAATTAAAATTGACTAACTTTTGAGCAGTGTAGGCACTACACAATGAAATGCAATATGAGCTGATTTTTTTTTTTTTTGGTTTAATCTTAATAGGCGGTGATCTTTTTGATGCAATTACACGAGTAACAAGATTTTCTGAAGATCAATCAAGAGTGATGATTAAACATTTAGCCGCGGCAATGGCGTATTTACATTCCATGAGCATAGTACACAGAGACATAAAACCAGAAAATTTGCTGGTAAGTGATATTTACTTTTTTTAGTGCTCCATTTTTGTTTAAATTTATTTAGTCAATGTCCTTTCAACGTGATAATGGAACGTAAATGCTTCATTTTTAACTACGAAAATTTTTAAAATATAAAGGAAGTGCAGCCGTATTGTAAAAATATACAGTGGTGGCAGACCAGTAGTCTACAGTACATATATGTTATTGTAGTTTGGTGTATTTTCCGGCAATATGAAGATTTTTTGATAAATTATCTTAGCAGTTTTTTAGCTTCTTCATACTGAAAAATACACCATACCTGAGCTGCATAGAACATGATAGACCTCACTACTGCTGTAAGGTTATCAGCAGCAATCTTATGTTCTTTTTACAAAATATTCCTTACCAACCAAGTTTCTTGCCTCTTTTGGCTTCTTTTAGTATTCTTTTCAGATGTTTTCTTAAAAGTTAGTCGGTACAAAAAGTTCCATAAAGCGAATATAGCTCTAGTTATTAATCATGGTTTGCATTAATGTTGGTGTTTGCGACGAATGACGATGTCATCAGCGCATAGGAACAGCTTTATTTTAGTCAAAAAAGAAATGGCTAGATAATCCAGGAACAACGAACACAGAAGACACATTCTTGCTTGACACACATTTTTGACTCAAACCAGCCTGGCATGTTGATTCCACTGTTTAAGTAAAGGCTTTCCAGGCTGGTTGAGTAACTTTGTTGACACTCCCAGATTACTTACCTTGTAAAAGAGCGCCATTCTGTCAACAAAGTCAAAAGCCGCCTTAAAATCTACAAAGAGCGTATACAGATTTTGTTAATATGCTAAGCTTGTTTCTTTGCTGATGATGTTAATGTTAATAAAATATAGTAAGAAATTAAGTAGTACCCAGCTATTATTCTTACTTCATTATGATAACTTTATTCATTGGCGGAGACTTTTACAAAAACCGTAATCACTTATATTTCCAATAAATTCGTCATCCTATTATAGTCATTCAACATGCGGTTCGATTGTTTAAACAATTTTTTTTTCTGTTAGTAGGGATCTTTTAAAATAATATTACATATTACCGGCCGTCTAAAATAAATCTTTATGACTATTTCCTCAGATCGTAAAGTTAATGTTGAAAACCATCAAAAGTTAACGAACCAGCCGTTATATTCAATGCACACCATTTACGTTTCGTCGTACTTTTCTCGCTAAAAGAATGTTCAGATATGTTCAGATAAAATGCTTCATTACTTCATCAATATGAGAACTTAATATTTAATAACGGCAAGTTAGTGAAGTTAAGGTATGTAAGATTAATTATCCTTATTATGATTAACCTTAGAAGTTATAAGATAATTATTAATTGGTCTCCATAAACTGAGCTGAATTGAGAAAATAAAGGCTCGTACATTCTATGTATCATCACATTTGTGTTACAATATATTGTATATGCGAATAGAAACCAATTGTTACTCACATTAACCGCAGTCGCCGGTAACTATTTGTTCCTCAGACGCCAGTTCATAAAACCAGTATCACACGTATCTGGATGATGATTGGTTGAAGAATTTCCCGGGGAGGATTGATAGTAGAGCTCTGGAAACCTAAATCTTGTTTATCCAATTTTTGAGTTATATTCTCTCAGACATTCCAGACATGTATTGTATTAAGATATTAGAAATTAGCCTCAGAAAATATGACGCTCAAAACTAGAACAAAAAGCTTACAGGAATAAAAGGAAAGAGAGGAAAATTTAAGCTTATTTTACTTACTTTAAGAGGTGCTACATATTTAATGCAGTCTTGCGCTAATTATTTGACATCCTTTTCACATGAGCGTACCGCTTAAAATGGGGTCTTTTACCTTGTTGTCCCTCCGATATGGATTCCAAGGTTCCAAGTAATCACTTTTCTACGTACGTCCACGTCTGTGTATACAGGTCAGCTGTTTTGAAACACAGGTAGATATTCACCCACACCTCTCAAATCACTCAGATCTGAAATTAGCTGGCTACTAATTAGTACCACTTCTCTTCTCTCGGTCCGTTCTCGCCATTATTTACTCCAGCTGTTCCAAATCCTATCTCCGTAAGCAAATTATCCACAACTGCTTTATTTACAGAAGCTCTAAAGTAGACAGCAGTTCGACCTCTAATGAGTTTAATGCGCTGTCTGACTCTATTCAAAGAATTGTATCCCCGTATCCTCGTACTGAAATCGATATTAGGGGCGATTTTAATATACTCGTACACAATGCTCTAGGCTCGTCGGACCATTGTGTCATATCAGCTAATTTCTTGTACACCAACCCCACAGTTAGAGAAAAGATTCCTAAAAGAACAATATAGCAATACAAGAATGCCAGCTTCTTTAGGAATTTTAACTGGTCGTTATCTTTCTTCGATAACGATGTGGATGCCGCTGCTGATGTGATTACAGACGCTATTCTCTTTGGAATGAGATCGTTCATCCGTCATCGGGTTAAGAGTATCAGACCAAAAGAAAATGCATGCTGTAAAGAGGCTGTTAGGGTTAGAGAAGTATTTTTTAAGCCCTTCAAGACCAACCCGACAGGAATGACTGCAACGTCTTTCTTAAGCGTACGAAATTCCAATATGACCAAAAACTAAGGCAGAAAATACTACAATGTCTTAAAGTTAGTCTTTTGACGTTATTCGTCCGTCAAAACCATCAGAAACTCTGCCTCATCCTCTATCCCAACATTCATTTACAATGACATTTCAGCTTTCAGCCCTTTAAACAAGGCCAATCTGCTTACTGCACAACTTTGCACAAGCTCAACACTTCCAAGTTGTGCTTTGTCTCCGCCTACATTTAATAGCGTCGAATCCTAAATGGGACTCTACTTCACTTTGTCCACTTTCGCACTTATGTAGTAGCAAGAGCACTTAAAGGTCTTAATATACACAAATCCGCTGGTCCAGATGGTATATCTTCCCTTCTTCTGAAGAGGTATTATTATTCTTCGCTGGCAAAACCACTGCGTAAGCTTTTCCATCTATTCTACTCTTTAGGACTCTTTCCGATCATATGGAAGACAGCATTTGTCCAGCTCGTCCCTAAAAAAGTCGAATTTTCTTCTCTCCTCCTACAGACCCATTGCTTTTTCATCCCTTCTTTCCAAGATCATGGAAACGCTAATAAAGTCTCAGATGAAATATCTTGAAACACGAGAACTTCTCAATGACTGGCATAACAGTTTTCGTAGCAACAGGTCAAGCTAATGATTTGATGACATGTCTCAAAAGTGAAACCAAAGCGTACATCAATCTGGCGAAAGCAAGATAGTTGTACTTAATATTTCTAAGGCATTTGACAGAGGCACCAAGTTCTTTTATCGAAAATGTGTGCATTTTCGATCGATGCATCTTCTCTTCAATGGATTAGAAACTACGCTTTGGAGCGTTCAATTTAAGTTGTCTTGATTTTCTGTTTGATATTCACAAAATAAATGGTGGTGTGCCCCAGGGCTCTGTTCTGTCTCCGACGCGCTTTTTAATCTTCATTAATAAACTTTTCTCTGCTACTTCTAATCCAATATATTCCTTTGCTGACGGCAGCACTTTCTGCTTTTCATATTCGTTTCTGGACTCACGTCCTTGTTTTTCGGCTGTAGAACGGGAAACCGAAGGCGACGTATGCTAAGCTCATTAAATTCCGATAATAACAGCATCACCAATTGGTAAACAATGAACAGAGTGGAATTTAATGCTTCTAAAACACAATGATGTCTTCTATCGTTAAAGCGAAATCCAATCACCCAGCCATTATTCATAAATGGCACTTGCAAATACTTTTCCACCTCTCATTCGCCCAAAATCAGAGTACAATGCATATATCTGGTCAGGTAATCCTAAAACCTCGTGTCTCACTTTGTTTTATTGCTATTTCCACTACCAGTGCTCCATAGAAATCGCCAGTAGCATTTTGCCTCCTCAAACCTTTAACCGTAGCACCTGTCTCTCTATTAATGCTCATCAGTTTACCTTTCGGACGGACGTCATGTCACATCACCTTAATGAAATGTTTTTTTTTTTTTTTTTAAATCAACTCCCTCAGTGGTGTTGTGTTTTCGTTTACCACCCTACATAGTGACATGAGTTTGGCAGTGATGGTCAAAACTTAACCCTTTGTTAACCGAATTGTTACATTTTCTTATTTGTCCATGAAAAATATTGAAATAAAGCTTATTGACATTAACTTAGATTGTATGAATATAAAAAAAAAAAAATATATATATATATATGACTTTATAAATTATATATTTTTTTTGTGGTTTCTCTTAGTGACCATTAGGTTTATAGTGCATGTTTTCTGAAAAGGATACAAATAAAACTACTAAAATGATACAAAAGTTATTAAAAAACTATTGTATATGAAATTTATTTTGTATGAAACTTTGCAAAACATTTTTTTTTTTTATTTGACAATCATAATGCCAATTCACAAACTAAACAGCACCATCATTTTGAACGGTGAGGTTCGTTTCTTGTGCTGCAGAAAGCACATCGTCTCGATGAACCGTATGTTGATACGTGTGTAAAAATAAATAGGAACGTAGTTATAATTTAATTAATTTAAATGGTTGATCGATGGTTTGTGCTTTCAGTTAACCCTCTTAAAACCGAGGTTGTTCTCTTTATGAGAAGGATGAAGCTGTCTGGTCTGATTCATCTAGTGCTAAAACGAATCACCATCCAATTCTCAAAAGGAGCTTAGTATTTGGGTGTCATCCTAGATAACAAACTTCTATGGGCAAAACGTTTTAGATCAAAAGCATATAAGGCCAAGTATATCTTATGCGTCGCTTGTATGGTAGAAACGCACGAAAATACGTCATTCCTGCTTTAACCAGACTCCAAAAACGGTCTGTCTCGGTGAGAGAACACATTGTGAACCTTCCACCCCATTGACACCTTCCAATGACACCAGAGCTTCTGCTGCGGCAAAAAACCATATTCTCTGTGTCCAGGACTGGTTTCGCATAGAATCTGGCACAGGAAGGAATTGTCTGATCTTCACAAATCGCTCCAAAACCGATATAGGATGCAGCACTGGTGTCTTTTTTTTTTTAAGAACTTAACTTTAAAATGGTATTACTACTCTTAAAATGCCGGAGCACATGTTATTTGGAAAATGGGGTAGAGCGGGAGAGAAAGATGTTTGGGCTTAGCGGTTATTTCGCTCCTTGGGTGGCATTAAAAATTTAATGTGGAGACTAAATTATAAGTGTTTATTGACATGTTTTATTATAGGCAACCATACATCTCACGAGATTTTAAGTGTCGAAAAAGAATGTCTTTCGAGAACGGTTGGTATTGAACTTCGAACCGTCCGATGGAGAAGCAAATAAACTGCCACTTAAGCCACGGCAACGTGGTTAGATTTCACAAGCCGAGATATACGCAATCCTGATGGCAATGAACTATATATATTATGAGGGTGGGGGGGGGGGCGAAGCATTTGCAACTATAGCGAACGCCAAGCTGCGTTTGGAGCCGTCCTAGACACTTTTACGACTACCAAACTAGTTTGAGAATGCAAGATATCACTGAACGTAGCCGGAAGGCTGAATTTACTGAGTCTTGCTTGGGTTCCAGGTCACATTTGGATGACGGGAAATAAAATCCCCGATGAACTTGCCAGGCTAGGGTCAAAGGACAGTTTTTCAGGATCCGAACCTGCGTACTCGGTTCAGACTTCCACTGACAGTTGAGAGCACAGCTGCAGATGACATGACTCCCCAATTTGCAGGCAGACCAAACGAATGCTTCCCAACAACTCTAAGAAATCAGTGGCCTTTAAGCTGCTTACTGGCGACGTGACGAAGCGCTGCACTTTTGCTAAGCACTTTAATTCAGAGACGTGATCCGGAACGAAACTAAATTCACTTATGCAAGCACAGGTTCGTACCAATCTGATCCGAAACATGTTTGTTACATTTCGCAATATTTCGTAAACTACTTGTGTATAGTTGAGTTTTGCATTGTACTTCTCTTTAGTTTCGTACCGGAAAATATATAGGAACGTAGTTATAATTTAAATGAAATTTTTTTTTTCATCAATTAAATGTTCTTAAAAAAAATATCCTCTTCAGCTATAAGTCTCCTTTTAATCTTGATGGCTTTATTAATCGTCAAATTTGTCGGATTTGGGGTTTAGGAAATCCCCGAATAATTGTTGAGAAACGAATGCATCCACAACATGTTACTGTTTGATGCGGATTTTGCCCTGGAGACATGGACCATTCTTTCATAATGCGGCTGTTCAGACAATGGCATTTAATGACGCTTGTTATAGCGAAATAAAAAATGGATATGGACGAGATGTGATTTCAACAAGACCGGTGCCACATGCCATTTACCCAAAGAAAAACAATTCAATTTTTGCATAAGTCATTTCCTGGTCGTGTAATTTCCCATTTTGGTCACCAGAATTGACCGTCCAGTTCATGCGATTTAACGTCGTTGGACTTTATTTTTGAAGTTCTTGAGTTTTTTGAAGTCTAATATTTATACCAATAACCTCACGACCACCCACACCTTGAAGTAGCACTGTATCAACGAAATGCAGTCATATCTATGCAAAATTCCTTCGAAAAAAACTGCATATGTCCATTATGGACATTTATTCTATCGATCCATACGTAACCCTAAACTTTATAGTTTATAAATCAATAAGAAATCTATGATTACTAATTACTTCCCGCTTGAATTTTGGGATACCCTTTATTTCTTTCTTCATTATAAACAAAATATTTTCTAATAAAATCTAGCGACATTCGCTAACTACTTTGTTTACCACTTGTCATGGTTACCAACCGTAACAGGTTATACCCACTCACTATGTTGAATACCAGAATTAAGTAATTCTATGAATTATTTTCCTAACAACTACGTTAAGACAAATACAAATCAGAAGTGAATTTTAGGAAAAAGCAAAAAAGAATCATACAAAGGTAAATTGATATTAAACTTAACGGAGTACAGTGTTTTTAGTATTGGCACTTACCTATTTATAATTACATTTAACGTAATTTGTTATCAAGAACATAGAAAGCAGAGTTTGCTCTGCATGAAACTAAACTAGTTTCGTACTAGATAATATCGCACCTCAGTTTAGTGCTTTAGTTTTGTGCCGAATTCGTACCAGTTTCGGACCAAGGTTTCATTTATTTTATTTTGGATCGTACCAAATGGTACAATTTCGTACCGGATCACATTTTTTCTTAAATGCGCTAGACATAAGAGATACAAAATCCTTTGACGCTTGCTGTGAAAGTGATGATGTCACGGCAGAGCACTACCTCTGTGAATGTCCGGCTTATGCTCACATCAGGTTGCAGGTACTCAGCGTTGACATGGTGGGTGCTGGTTCTGCAGGCACTTTGTCACTGAAGCGCTTACTCATCTAGTACAATGGACTAGTTTTCTGTCTGAGTGCTCTGTTCCGACAGAAAATACATGTGATTATCTATTCGATGGTGATCTTATCAGGACTAAAACCACACTAAAAAGGTATAGGGTTTCAAGAATTCATATAGTACGGAATATAAAATCTCCTACATTGAATACATTCCGCGTTAAACAATTCGCCGTTAAACAATCTGGAGAAATAGTTCTCTAGATTTGCAGGTCCGACTGTGGCTTTACCCAACTTTTCGGTATTTGTTGCAAATTCTTTTGATATTTCTACAGAATTCCCAGAGAACTAGAGCCGTGTTTTGCGTCGCAAAATAATCAAACTGGTGGAGACTATGTTCCTTTGTGTATGTTGATGTGTGAGAAACGTGTGTTAATTAATCTATAGGTCAGACCTATCTATCTTCTTCTTCTTCTATTGACTCACTATCTAGAACTGTTCTACAGACCACTATATTTTGGATCACATCCTTACTGAGGGCAAGACTTTGATGATATTTTTGCATTTGAATAATCCAATTATTTGTCTTTTGGTTCTTTTTCAAAATATTATAGAAGATCTTTTAAAGCATCGCGATCTTTTTCCATCATTATCATCTGTAAACTTTTAAAAAATAGTTTCGACCTGCCTTCCGCAAAGCCGCATTGACTGACTGCAATGGAGTTTAATTCCTATAATATTGTGTTGTCGACTATCTATAAGTCTCTCATATATTTTTATATATATTCTTGATATATAATAAACGTTTATAAAATAAGATTTTATTCATTATTTTTACTTCTTTTTAAGGTTGAACTAGACGACAAAGGCAACGTTGTCGAGCTAAAACTAGCTGACTTTGGTTTGGCCTGCGAAGTGACAGAACCTCTTTTCGCTGTTTGCGGTACGCCTACATACGTAGCACCAGAGATTCTTATGGAAACTGGTTACGGATTAAAGGTGTGTTGATAACTTACTATTGTATCTTTTTCTTTTTTTAAAAATCAGCTTTTATACTTCTTAAAAAAAGATTGATGTCTGGGCAGCTGGCATCATTCTTTATATTTTGTTATGTGGTTTCCCACCATTTGTGTCGGCTGATAACCAACAAGAACCTCTCTTTGATGCAATCATCTCTGGTGTCTATGAATTTCCCGAGCCATATTGGTCTGATATCGGTGAAGGAGTACGTGACTTGATTGCCAATATGCTTCAATCCGATCCTGATGTAAGATTCACTAGCGAGGACATACTTGACCACTATTGGACTCTTGGGGAATGCTACAATTACAGATGAATGACTCTACAATTCGCTTCAAATTATAGATATAAACTAAACATATTAATAATAATTTAATTTAATTAAATTTTCTTATTTCTCTCTATTTTTTTATTTTAGTTTTTTTTATTTGTTTAAATAAATGAAATTTGTTTTATAACGAGTAATATTTTGTATCCTTAAAAATCAAACAAATATTATTGATTTATAGAAAACTTGTTTCCTCACACTGCGTAAAAGTTTTTCTATATAATTTCCATTTTAAGTTTTATTTTTAATACATTTATATAAATTATGTAAAAAAAAATTATGATTTTGGAATACAGAAACGCAGTGACCAATAACTCAAGTTTGGTGATGTTGATTTTGTAGTAGATATAAGAACTGTCTAACAATTTTGTTCAAAAACATAATTAACTTAGTGCTGTCACGTAGTTATGTTGAAAAAAGAATTTAATCAATTGTCAATGAATTTAAATTTTTTGTCCTCGAACCTGCTTCTTTACGAGTTGTCCAACTTTCGGTTCGAGAGACTGCAAGAGAATGGTTTTTATGATATATGTCTAATTTTCCTAGAAACATTTCAATGCACTTTTTATAATTCAATCTCCATGCATTTGGAGTTAGTATCGATATGATTGTATTTCTAACTTACACACACCGAGAGGGATTTTATGAGTGCAATTTCGACTTGTGTCTGTCTTCATTTTAATAACTTATTTCTTTTTTGAAGTTCAACGATACCCTTGTCGGAAAAAGAACAATCAGCTAAATATGATAAATAAACCCTCTTATTAATTTGACAGCCAGTGTTCCACAGGTGGGCGTGACTCAGGTGGTATTCCCAATCGTAGTTTAATAATAGCCGTGACCGAAAGACCTTATTTTTAGGCAACTAAATCTCGTGAGATGAATGGTTGCCCAGATAAAACATCAAGTCAATTTACACTAATTATTTAGTCTCCCCATTTAATATTAGATACCATGGAGCAAAATAGCCACTGTGCCCAAACATCTTTCTCTCTATTTATTTTCCTTTTTCCGAGAAATTTACCACATGCTTTGGTAATATAAGTGTAGTCATACACACTTGAGTGTTAAGTTCTCAATAAATAAACCCGAATTACGACGCTGTACTGACCGTTGATCTGGTCGAAGTCTGGTATTTACCGTAAACATTAAATTCCCAGAGATATTTTTTATTTTTATGATTTTGCTTTTAAATGTATTTAGGTGGTTTTGAAAAGGCGGTATAATTTAGTAGGTTTGAAACAAAATTATATTAATTCAACTGCAAGTTGAGCAGTGCTTGAAAAATAGCATTCCGTGTACGTGTTCTTACTATACGTCTACATTATCATATTGGCACGTATATTTGTCATATCGTATGGTAACTTAAATACAAACAATTGAAATAATAAGTTCGGAACAAAAATGTTCTTTTCAAACCTTTCCGAACTTATTTGCAAAATAAGCTCCTTTACAGTTCTTGCAACCATTTAAGTAAATTGAATCTCAACTCAGGTTTATTTCGGACACGAAACAGGTTATCAGTAATGGATTAGAAAATTAATTGTGTGTGTGTTTGTGATGAGCTTAAAGTATTATGTTCGTTTATACCTTTTTGTGTAGATCAAAATCAAATCACCGCACTTAGTAATTGCCTGAAATTGACAAACAACATAACAAGTCAATTCAAAATGTTTGATTTTTTAAATAAAGGCCTTAGGTTTAAAACAAAATGAAAAAGCATAATTGTTTGCTTATTTGTAATATTATTTATTCATTTTAATTGTATTCATATCGACTAGTAAGTAGAAAAGTCTATTTTAGATTAAATTTGTGTATTTTATTTCTATTCAGTCCTTTTCTTCATACTTTGGTCTATAAGGAAACACACTTTAGACTTAGGTTTATTTTAAAGAAATCAATTCAAAGGTAAAGGCACCTAGAACGCATCCAAGAATTCTACAAGTCTGAGCAAAAAGTAGCTTTAACAAAAGCCAATTGAACTTTTAGCATTTTTCTGTAGAATCTTTTTTGTGCTAGTAATAAGACATATACATATGTAAAAGCAAATAGCTTATAAATGATATAAAAGATATATACGAAATTGCAATTAACAAAAACAAAAAACAAAAATGCTTTATTAGGCCGGCTAAGTTTTGTATGCTTCTGTAAAAAAAAAAAAACATCTATTAAAAAACAAAATCAAAATTGCTTCTTGCAGCTTTAAGAATTCTTGAAAGCGATCGTATTAATCAAATGTTCTTAAACATAACAAGTTACAATTCTTCCACTATAAAACTAAACAAATATGATACATATTTGCATTTCTATACAAAATAAAAAATAAATAAACGGCAAAACAAAAGACAACGATATCTGTTAAATTAAATTTATTTCAACAAATCTACGAGAATTAAAAAAAAACATAACAAAAAATATCTAAAATGTTTGCTTTCTCTTAAGACACGAATGTGCATTTTCATTTATAAGAAAATGCAGCATTTTTTATCAATTTATCAGTAACACATCAAAATCAATTGTAAACAATAAAATCAGTAAATAAATTAGAGAAAAAAAGCAAATTCGGAATCATACCATACGCATCTTTGCGAACAATAATATTGAGTACTGCATTTAGAAACCTATTACTTTGCAAGCAGAAATTGATTCTTATCTTTCTCTTAAATAAAAATAGATACACAGTAAAACAACGCTTAAAACCTTATTCTGCATTTCAAAAAAAAAGATGATTCAAATACTATTGAGAAATAATTCGAGATGGACAAATATAAAGCTAAATAAAAAAAAAAAATATTTTATGAGAAAGAGAAACAAATTAACAAGAAATAAGCGAAATTGTAACAACACATATATTATATATATATATATATGAAATTATTTATTGTATTTTTAAATTTTACACAAAAAACCAACAAAAAATAAAAGTATATATACTATGGAATATTATTTATGACAAAAAAGTATTTGGCATTTTGAGTCTTTGAAATAATTCAGAATTCAGGATCTTTCTTCAGCCACTATGAAGGCATTTATTCCGCTTTGTCACCAATGAAATATAGATCATTTCTTGAAATGTTCGCCGGAATCTTAAGAACTTGCTAACCTTTAGTCCAGTATAAAACAGACCTCAACAAATCAACCTGTTTGGTTAATCTTCAGTTTCGAACTGCACCTTCGTTCGCTTTTTCTCTAAGTTTGATTCAAAAAAATTTTTAGGCGGAGCAGTTTTCAAAATACACTCAGTCAATATTTTCAGACATTGGAGCACTTGCTAACTTACATTCGTTGAGTCATAACGGAGATATACCAAAAAATGTGTAGGAAGTCATCGAAAATGTATAAGTAATCAGAAGAGGACACATGTTTCATCCATAATGAGGCACAAACACATCCAAAAACTAAAAATGATAAGCCCATTCCAATTCCAATACAACAAATATTTCCAAGATTAATCATAATTGTTATTTAATTTAATTTTATTTAACTTTAATTAAGTTGGCTCTGCAGCCCAGAAAGAACCTGAACCAATGACTCTTTACTCTTTCCATTTAACGCGGTCATTTGCGCTAGTTGCGAACACCGAATTTGCTGAGGTATCTTTTCATTTGAGGCCGCCACCTAGTGCAAAATCTTTCTTTACCTAGTTGTATCTGCGGTATAAACTCAAAGGCTCCCGAGACCTTGGAACTGGTGTTCATTCGCTCAACATGTCGCGGTCGAAGCTGATAATTGCTAAAGGAACAACCATAATGGATTTCGGTTAGTTAAAGCTAGCTTAATAAAACATCTCATTACATATAAATAGTATTGCATGACCATACTAGGATTTTGCTCGGTTTCGTCAAAATTTGTTAACTTAAGCAAAGTCTCAATAGAATGGGACATTCGGTGCGGAAATTTGACAGCTAACACAAAGAATTTTTTTTCTTTTTCATTTAATTTTATGATAATTTATTTTTTTTTATAAACCAATTCGAATGTAAACAATTTGACTGATTAGTTATTAAAGGACCAAGCATAATAGACTTTGGTGAGCTTACTCGATTTCGGCAAGATTCGTTAACTTTAGTTGGCTTAAGCAAAGTTTCTACAGAATAAAACATTCAGTATTGAAATTTGACAGCTGACACAAAGATTTTTTTTCTCTCTCTCTTTCATTTGTTTTTGTGAGGATACTCATACCCCCATTGCAAAATGCAATTTTCTGAACCTATTTTCCATATTATTTTTTTCTGTTACGAAACCAATCCAAATGTAAACAATTTGACAGATTATTAAGTTTGATCAAGTATTGTACATTATCTGTAACTTGAACTTTTGACAGAAATTCATTTTCGTTCAGTTTTAACATAAGGTTAATCCCACTAAAATCTTTTATGTCTGAAATGCCTGAAACACATGTGCAGAGAAACTCGTGCAGGAAAATTAGAGAATATTGTTTTCTATACAACCAAACACACCCCATGCGTTGCTGCAATATATCGCAAATTCTAATCTTATTGCAAACCCATTGTTATGTAATAACTGCAGTTTATTTATACTGAAAGTTTATATGTATTTTTCCGAAAAATATATTGATGAAAATGAAGGAACAACAATAAAATTCAATGCGATGAAATGTCTCATCTTACTGCACGCGGTAATACGAGCGGTGTTGTTGCACATCTATCTCAAGCTACACAAGCAAACACATGTGTTTACTGCATCTCAATTGTTACTGCAATGGACTTCAAATTCTAATGATACTGCAAACTCGGTGCAATATATTTGCATTTATTTTTTTTTTTTGAAAAATATATTGTTGAAAATGGAGAAACAACAACAGAATTCAATGTGATAAAATTTTACATCTTACTGCACGCGTGTCTCATGTGGGTTACTGCACGCAGTACTACTGCACGTCTGCTTCAGGCATTATTGTTCACTCTACGAACTTTTCTCCCGAAGCATAAGAGTTGTTTTTGCTCTTTGTTAAAATAGAGCACCCAGATAAAGAAAATAGTGCATCGTGTGCCGCTTGCATGTTTCTTTTACAAGGTTTCTCAGTCTTTCGTAGAAAGATGAATGATAAATACCTTATACACGGCTACCACCTGTTGCACTTTCGTGCAACGTGTTCAATTATGAGACAAAAAAATTAAGTGGTTAAATCAAAAATCAAGCATAAAACATAACAAAAACATAAAAAGATGAAGTAAATAATAATGATTAAACCAAAGTATATATAACAAAACTATAAATTAATATTCGAAATATTTTTTGGGGGTCTTGCTGTTGTAGGTTTCATCTGTAACGCAATCTATTGACGAAAAGTACATGAGTCGAGAAAGTTTGATGATTCACGTTCTATGTAAGACCTCTAAGGTTGATGATGATCTAAGTTGGATTTCTTCAGGGTTACGTCATTGCTGGTGATTGTCGGGGTATTGATGAATGTAGGGTATAACTAAAGGCATCCTAGGCTATGATAATTGTTCGGTGGTTTCGCGAACTGGTAGGGGAGAATTCGGCAGGGATATAGATTCGCTGGTTTTAGGTGTGGAATATTTTGAAGGGAAACTCAATCTGCCAAATCGTACTAGATTTGGGATTAGGTTTGCACTAACAATTACTACTCACTAACTTTGTTAGTTGCGGCGATGTTGGAGGAGCTTGGCTATTTTTTTTTTTTTTTTTTTTTTTTTTTTTTTTTTTAATATATTTTTTATTAATTTCATAATAGATAAATACAAAGCAGTAATATAATAATATAAATGAATAAAATAGTAGTCGTCATTTAACACTCTAACCGACAAACTGCTAACAATGAAAAGAAAATGTGTGTATACATTTTTCTAGGGTAATTATGACCCAGTGAACTCAAAAAAAAAAACATCCAGGAGTAATTTCGTAATTTATTTTATGAGCTAGGTGAAAAAATGTGAAGATTGCCTCAGGGCACTGTCGTGGGTTTAGGTTAAAAAAAAAAACAGCCATGTTAACATTTTTATCCACGAAAATTTTTTATTCAAAAACAAACAAAATAGTAAAATAAACAATGAAAATAACAAAAAACACGATGATAAGATGTTTTACTTCTTACGATGATATTCCAAAAAACAGTTTTTGGCATTTGAGCAGCACAAATGAAAGTTGCATTTTGAGTTAACACAATTTGCACCATCTTTTGCCATCTTCTTTACCTAACGAGATTGGAAAGTGGCCGATATTATCGTAACGGACGTCATCAACCGGATGTTTTGATGTTTTGCTCTTTCTCTAACATTTGAACTACCTGGTTGTGAACCTTCTTGTGGAGTTGCCGAACGCGATCTTATTGGCCGGCTGCTTGGCCCTTGTGCTGGATGACCAGCCGCATCAGCAACTCTTTATCTTTAGCTGAAACATTGCATGAATAGTTCGTTTTTCGGCGTGTATGCGTCGATATAAAATATAAACATTCGTTGTCGCCATATTGATGAAATGATAAAAAAGTCGGGTTTTCGGATTTTTGCTCGAATATGGTAACGGCCCATAAGTCCATCCATAAAATCAATGTAACCCATATGGCTGTTGTATTCCCGTATAATTTATGGGCAATCGACTTCAACGTATTCTTTTCATTTTCGATCATAACGTGCTGCTTTTGCTACTTGCAAATCGCTATTTGTTCTTGCATATGATTCAGTTCCAACGCAAGTTGAAGCCAAAGGCACACATTTGTTGTCCTTCCACAAAGCATTGCTGATAGCAATACCATAAGCAGTTCCCACAAATTCTGTCGAGAATCCTCTTGGTTCGTTTTTGATGGCATTATCCGCAGGAAGCCTGCAATTTGGTATTCGATTGACTCGTGCGGATCCCAGACGGTATATTCCTCTTGAACGCAAATAAACCAACAAGGGCAGCGACGTGTAGAAATTGTCGAAACATACGATGTGGTGCATAAAGTAGTTTACCGTTTTAGTCAAACGCACAACAACATTCGCAGTTGCACCAAGATCAGGTGTGCCAAGTAAAACAACGTTCTCGCCTGCACCATTATTGATTTCGAAGCGATACGCAAAGCCGAAAGAATCACACAAAACGAAAAATTTGATTTCATATTTTTATGGCTTATTTGGCATGTATTGTCGAAGATGATGTTGCATATTAGAGCTGCACATCTGCTCGACGACACACAGTTGATCATGTTTTGGAACGGAATCAAACCGCTTGTTGAGTTCGTCTGCCAAATTGCATCGTAACCTGGTTGCCCTTTCTTGACTCGCTCGCTTTCATCTCGGATACATCAAAGGAACTTATGTTCAACGACATATTCACTGCATTGAATATAAATATGTTGTCAATGTCTCTAATGCACTGTGAAATAGATTGCTCGTCTTCAGGTGCGATTTCATCCGGCATATAGTTTAGATCATTAAACTCATCGTTACCACTGTTACCTTCTTCTTCGTCAGTTTCCTCTGAATTCATGAATTCAATTAATTGTTCATCAGTCAAAGTGGACAATTTCATCCGTCTATGATCTCTATCCGCCATTTCTATCGATTTATATAAACTAAATAGATACAAAGGTGACAAAAATGTACAAAAAGGGTAAAGAACCATGAAATAGAAAGGGACGATAAATTTACACTCAGACCCGCAACAGTGCCCTGAGGCACTTCTCAGTTTTTCACTTCACAAGACAAAACTTTTTAACTTTCACTTTAGCAAATATATTAATATATAAGTTAATATCTTACCTTTTCAAAAAAAATTGTTTTAAGTCGATCGGCCAATAATTTCAACTATTTTTCGGTTTTGCAAAATTATAGTAAGTTTTCTTAGCAAAAAATTTGCCACTGCACTTTTTGATTTCTTATTGAAAAGTGCCGATAGAATCAAAACGGAATGTTAAAATTACTTCTTACCTTGGATAGAAATGTCACGTGTTATGTAACTCGAGGCACTGCAAACAATTTCATGAAAAAAAAATTAACTTGTAAAGTACAATTTAGTTTTGTCATATGTGCCTTGAGGCACTCTTACCAGTTAGAGGGTTAAGTAGATAACATAGTCAAAAATTATTATTAGACGACACTTCATTATGGTTATATAAATTAATTAGCATTTCTGAAATGGGGTGGCATTGAAAAATACAGATACAGATAATATATAGCTATACAATTAAAATTTATTAAAGTCAAAATCCGTGAATGAAATGAACAGTAATGAGATACAAAGAAGAATACAGTTCCATTTTGTCCGTTTTTTACAGCGATATTAAGGTAGAAACTACGAATAAATAGAATTAATAATAATATTTGCTAATAGTCAAATATTAGCAAGATCAATATCAAAAATCCAAGCTCTAAATGTAGATATTATAGTTATTAGTTAATCGTATGGAAAGTGGAAGTTTATTAAAATAGCATGGGGCAATAAATGTATAGAATTTTGAAAAATGTGTTGAACGTGCAATTGGTACGTTTGTAAAGCCTGTGTTATTTGTCCATAAATTATAAGTTGAATCGAGTCAATATATATTAAAAATAGTAGTGGCCCCAGAATAATGACAGGGATGGCAGGGTTCGATTGAAGTTTTATTAGCTCTGAATTTTCAATAAAATATTCATTGAGTGTATTGGTGATTGCTCCTAAACTTGTTATTAGAGTTCCATTATCTTCCAAAACATTTATTGGTTCAGATTGTTTATATTTGCACAGAATACTAACTCTCCATTCTTTCCTGCTATTTCCATTTGCCCTTTTAAATAAGTTTAAGTAATAATTATTACGTGCTTGTTTAGCTTTAATAGTAACCATTTTACAAAGCTTTTTATAAATTTATTCAGCCTTTCATTATAAGGATATCTATCATGTTTATTTGTATATATATATTTCTTTCTTACCCAAGGTTTGTGCAAAATCGATAAGAATATCTCAAATGCACTGGAAGGATCGTTTTCATTGTAAACCGAATCCCAAAATTCGTACGAGAGGTATTCTTTAAGCAAGTGATAGAGTAGAAAATTTTGGGATTTTGAATCGAATTTACACTAATGCTGAAGGAAGTCTTATGGTAGTCAGTAATTCCGTAGTCATGAACTGCGCCTTTAATAATTTTATCAAAATTTTTTCACATTCTTATAAAAATATGGTCAATACAACTTACAGATGGGTTACTAACTCTAGTCGGATCATTAACAGTACTTTTTAAACCGTTTAATGCCATTAACAACAAATAGTCCTCAGTGTCTTTGTTGGAGCGATCGAGAATTCGAAAGACAATTTCACGATATCAGCGCTCAGTACATTTATATTAACGAAATTGCACGTACAGCCCAACTCGGTGAGATTCATTACATTTAGCAAAGGGCGGCACGTATCCAGGAATATTATACAAACATAATTCATCTTCATAAACCCATACTTCATTTAAAACTATTACTACTGGCAAATTTTCAAGAGTATTAATATAAGCTCATAGTGTTGAAAAATTACTACGCATACTACGAATGTTCTGATGAATAGAAAAATTTTCATATGAATATGATGGAACATTTAAATTATCACATAAAACAGGAGTTAGGCAAGGGACAGTTCTAGTATTTACAGAACTCATAGTTTATTGAAATCGGCAACACAGTTTCACAAAATTTTATATCACCCTCACTCCTGCGCATATGCATTATCCCATTCTAAATCCATACATATTTATATTGCTTGATGAACTTCACTGTGTGGTGAGATAAACACTCATTGATATATATCTTCTGAGAGCTCACCTCTGCGTTGAGTGAGACGTTGTTAACGGTTCTTTCTTCTGACGGTTTGCTCTCATTATCTTCTTCCAAAGTCAACTTGATAACTTACATGAAGAATATTGATGGGGTTGTGTGAATCATTGCTCTCTGAGATTTGATGCCGTTTTTTAATTTTTTAAATATAGCAATCATCAACATATGTTAAAATTTCAAAAAAAATTTCAGAATTTATTCAGAAAATTAAAATTACAAGTTAATTCATCTAAATCTATATTGCCCCCTTCAAAGTAATCCCCATCGACTGCAACACACTTATGCCAACGCTTGATCCAATCCTCGAAACATTTTTTATATTCGGTTTTCGGTATGTCCATCAATGCTTCCTGCGATTTTCCATTACTTCCTCTCGGCTGCTGAAACGCGTTCCCCGTAGTGGTTTTTTAACTCGATTGAACAGAAAGAAGTCACAGGGAGCCAAATGAGATGAATTTGGTGGCTGTTGAATTATATTTGTTGCATTTTTCGTCAAAAAATTACGAATAATAATGGCACTGTGCAATGGTGCGTTATCATGGTGAAAAATCCACGAGTTTTCTGCCCAAAATTCTGGTCTCTTTCGGCGAATTGCTTCACGCAAACATCTCATAACGCCCAAATAATACTCTTTGTCGTGGATGCATGAAATTGAAGTCTTTTGGCACCAACTTTGCTGCTATACAACGGAAACCCAAATCAGTAACCAAAATGTCTTGGACGGATACATAGGCAGTGTTCAAGTCTCTCTCTGATGGTTAATTTGCGGTTTTTGACCAACATTTTTTTTACTTCATCAATGTTTTCGTCGGTTTTCAATGTCGATGGTCTGCCACTGCGTTCATCATCTTCGATTGTCTCACGACAACTTTTGAACCGCTCGTGTCACTAATAAACGACCATTTCTTTAGAGAATCGTTGCCAAAACACTTTTCTAACATTTCCAACGTTCGCGCACCATTAAATCCGTTTTTTACGCAAAATTTAATACAAGTTCGTTGCTCCAAATTTAAATCCATTTCTAAATTATAAAAAATCGCCAACACACACATAGATAGATGTACTCTTGGCCATGTAACTTTTGCAAATGTCAAGCTATGACGCGAAGATTTAGAGGGAATGTCAACAACAGATGTACCAACTTAACAAAAAAAAAAAAAAACAGAACTCAAATACCCACATTGATTCCATTACGAAATATTTTTAGCGCCAAATCGGTGGTAGAGACGTTGGTGATTTGAGGAATGTTACATATATACTAAAATGTCGTTTGCAGTCCGCTGGTTCTCGAGGTAATTGACCTTATGTTCCAGCACTTGAATTTTTTGCTTGCACTCCTTATTTTTGTTTTGAATCTCCATTATTTGTATTGTTTGAGCTTCTTTTATGTCTTGCAGTTCTTTGTAAATTATCGTCAGTGTGATGCCCGATTCTTCGAGAGATGAATTTGATTCTTGTTGAGATGAAATTGTTCTCTTCTGATGTTATTGCCTTATGCCCCCGCTGACACTGCAAGCAAAAGCTTCATCAGATAGCAAATCTCGACGTTTTGTGGTTACGCAGTTTCACATCTCCAAGATTTGTTGCTATTCTTTAGGAATTCCAAATCAACTGGCAATATGTTAACACATTTCACGTGATGGATTTTACTACAGTCGCAACAGACCACTTTTAACTGAGCTCGTTCGACTTTGTTCTTAAGCATCGGTACCTTTCCGGCGGTTTCGGGAATCACTTTAGGAAGTTTTGCTTTCTCCTTTTACGGATTATTTCCGAGTGACTTCTTGCGCATCTTTATGGTGTTAGTGAAATCCGATCGCACTCCGAACATCGAGTGATTTACTTTCTGTCTGTTCAACCAACTAAGACTTGGCTCTTTCTTCAAGTTTTGTTTTTAAAATGTCATGTGGCACGGACACAGAAAGTAGGCTCTGATCATCCTCCTGATCCTTAGGTAGTGCCTGATGTTTATCGATAATCGAATTTGGACAGTGACATGAATAATTTACATCTCCGCTACAGCTAGAACACTCACTGAAACCAGAATCACTCAGTTCGGAGCGTTGTGTCTTATCTCGGACTTAAAGGGAGTTTCTCACATACAATTTAAGTTCAAGGTTTGGTAGATCAGGATTAAAGTAATCCTCTTCTTCGTTGAGCGATATTATGTGCAACGAAATATTTGGACCAATGATCGATGCTCCAGAGACTGAAATTTATGGACTACTTGGTATTGATTCAACTGTCGATACAGCAGAGTTCTTTCGAGATGCGGGCAGAATGGAAATTCTTCCTAAAGCCCGAATTGCATTTCCGGTTTCCTGAAACTTTCTCCGGATGATGAATTTCTTCAGTTTATCTATGCATATTCGATTGTTGTTTAGATTTTCGTTATATTGATTCGTAAGCCATGTTGATTTAAGACATTGCTTCGCTGTATGTCTCTTTCCTTACGATGAACCAGGAAATTCGAAATAAAGTCTTTTGCTTCCTGTGATACGGCATCAAATGCTTCGTCTTCAAAGTCATAATGGGCTCGTATGATGTTTGCAAACGTGTCAACATCGGAATATTCCATTTATGGTGATAGACCAGAGAGTAGGACATAACATATCACTCCAATGCTTCAAATGTCTAATTGGAACCCAATCGGTTCGTAATTGATGATCTTTGGAAGAATAAATTCTGTTGGGCCAAATAGTACCGTCACCGACTATCAAATGATGGTCCAATACAAATCAGTGAATCTTATTTAAGTATTTCATCAGGATTTAAATGCACTATCGACTGACTATTCATATAGTCGACACCTTCGCAGATTTGTCGCAAAAACAAAATACAGTCTCGTTCTGTCAATGTAAAGTCATCATCCACAACTCCCTTGAATACCTCTCCTCCGGTTCTATACTCCATAACCTTGATGACCTCTCGAGTACTTTTGAAAGATGTTGTTACCTGAAGTAGCTTTGTAAATCGGAAATCTCGACCCTATCGCTAACAAGACCTGCTTCACTTCTTCCGTGGATAATCTCAGTTCGCACTCGAAAACGGTAGACAGAGTGTGATGTAAGTTTCTTCACTGTGTAAGCAAGCGGATTTGCCATAGAGGATTGTTCTCTCCACTCTTGCATTTCAATTATAAAGCCTGTCAACATGCAGTCACCATCGTATGGTGGTCCACACCATGCCACAGCAACACGATCGGGTCCTTGGGAAATACTTGGCTAACCATATGGTGGCTCTGGTAGGCCCGCTACTGCAACAGAAGCGACCGCAAAATCGCTGTTATCCACGATGACCGATATCAGCTCAAGTATCGACTGTACGCTTTTCGTATGGTAAACACTTTGGTATTGAAAACTTCGGTAATTTGCCGACCCGCTTTGAACCTTTTAACAGCAAGCACTGCATAGCCCCTGAATGTAACGCGCTCAACATGTCGCCGTCGAAGTTGATAATTGCTAAAGGAACAACCATAATGGGCTTCGGTTAGCTTAAGCTATATCATTATATATAAATTATATTATATATTATATATATATCATTACATATAAATAGTATTGCATGACCATAATAGGATTTTTCTCGGTTTCGTCAAAATTTATTAACTTTAGTGTGTTAAAACAAAGTCTCAATAGAATAAGACATTCAGTGCGAAAATTTAACAGCTGACAAAAAGATTTTTTTTCTTTTCTTTTTCATTTAATTTTGTGAGGATACCTTCCATTGTAATCGTAAGATGCAATAATTTTGCCATTTAACATTTTTGAAATTTATTATTTTTTTTTTTTTACTTGTCACGCTATAGTGTTTGGTTTTATAAATCAATCCGACTGGATAGCCCCTGAATGTAACGCGCAAACGTACTGCCTCGCCAACAAATGCTATGCAATCGGCCTTAACTGATGTAAGCTGGAACAGCCTGCTCCGTGACAATGGCGTCCAGTTGGAAGTTTGCCTTTGGCAATCCCGGAAGGACAACAACCACTGGAACCTCGTACGGTAAACTGCACTTCACTGTGACTGTATTCCAAACCGAGAACATGTAAGATTCTTACTCCATCCGATTGGGATTCAACTAGCAGATAGACTAAAAAACACAATGGGAAATAAAGGAGGAAAAAACAGAAATACTTGTGTTGACACTTTTTCAAATCCTTTGTGTGAAAAATTTCGTAGGCACTTATCTTTTAGGTTATGGAAGAGTTCCGTGGTGGTGCACTGACAGTTTGTGCCGCAGGCCATAAACGATTAAAAAGAGAAGATCTATACAGTATTAGCACTTGAGTAGCTTTGGGATAATGACACACGATAGCTCACGTAACGAGTGAAAACTTCAAACCGTAATAGTAAAAGTCTTGTATAACTAATTTGTTAGTTTTAAATAGTCCTTAGACAAAAAAAAAGTGTTTGTGACTAACTCAAAATAAGCTGTTACTCTGCCAATATTTTGAAATTGGCTTATTTCACTTAATCTTGTCTAAAAATATATTAAAATATCTGCAGAAATGCTTAAAATTTGGAATATATATGTAGTTACATTTTCCTTAGACCCCCAATCTATTCGTACGTGAATTTGGCCCCTCAAGTGCCAAATTTCGGTAACGTGTGGGGAAATGCCAAATATGTATTACTCATTGACAAGTAGCTCGATCACGTGTGCGGGAATTTTCCACAGCTATGATGACCTAGATCCTGGTGTGAGTATAGGACGGAAACTCACAGAGGAAGTGCTCCGCGGTGTCCTCATCACATTCACAGCAAACGTCGCAGAATGTTCTGTCACTTATTCCCGTCACATTCCCTGTCACATTTAGGTACATTGTGCTCCGTTACGACACCAAAAAGCAGTCTACATTCTTTCATAATGAGAACAGACGAGTCCTGAAAAAAACTCTCCTCTGAGCATTTAATCGGCGATCTTATATTCCGGGATCCAGCAAACAAGGCTTAAAAGCTTTCAGGAAAGCCTTTAGAATGCCTAGAATGCACATGAAGCGAAACGAAATTGTTCCGTGGTCTCCCAACAGCCAACGAATCTTTTGCGAAATTCAACGCGAAATGTGGATAATGGGTACTATTCAGTGGTTGGCTATTTCAAAATGATTATTTGATAATAATATTGGCGATAATGGTAAGCTACTGGATACTTATTTCAATGATAATGAATTAATATTGCACCGCACGCTACGTAGTGCATTTCAAGAACCATAGTTATTATAATTAGATGTTCCATAAGAAATTGTTATCAAACTCTTTTCAAGGCTGCCAAATTTAAACTGAGAAATGACAGTGAAAACAAAGCACACGCAAACAAAACTATCCTGAAACACCCTGTGTATATAAAACAAACAACAAAAGAATAAGATCTTCTCGAGGATTGGCAGCATTGAAAATGTCATTCAGGCATTTGACATTCCAAGGAACAAGTATATTTTTCTCATTCTTTCTCACCAACATACTCATATCTTTAACTGACAAGAACTCCCCCAAAAAGTTATCAGAATTTTTTTTTTGTTTTGAAAAGTTTTCTCTTCCGGTAAATACCATCAATTTTACATTATTCCTATTTAATTCAAAAAATATAAATTACTTTAAAGTGTATTACTTTCTAGAATAAGTATTAACCTTCCTTTGTGAACATATTTACTAATGTTTTCGATCTCAGTCCCAATCGATATTATCGAGAAAAGCGCACGTAAAAAAATGTAAAAATAATTATTCTATTGCTTTAATTATGAATAATGAATACTTTTAGTTGGCGAAATAATAAAATAAGAGTAGATTTCAAGGGGAATATAAAATATAATAGAAAAGTGAAAATGTTCGGAGTGAATACATTACGTCGAAACGAAATTGCATAGGAATGGATGTGTGTAGTTGGACAGAACTCGGAACAATTGACATAGATTTATGATGTCAGTGCAATTGCCTCAGCTAATAAGTTTGCTGTTAATTCGTTAATCGTAGGCAGATGCTTCATGAAACTCGTCCAAACACAGAAAAACCAGGAAGCTTGTGAGACTATCGGATTGTCAGTCAAATTGGAAATGTTCGGAATTGGAATAGTGACTAGTGCCAATTGATTTTCTATTGGGAAAGGAAGGTGAGAAAAAGGAGGTATTCTTCGCATTCTTCACATTTAGCTGTCAGAAGCGATCCAAGTGTTTGGACTCTGTTAAAGTTGAGGACAGATCACTGTTCTACACTGATCATAACCTCATAACGACGGCTTATAAGAATGTATTGCGAATACATAAACGATTTTTGAGATTACATCTGAGTACTGCCGTTAACTTAAAGAACTCATCCGCCACAATATCTCAATAAACATGAGAAGGGTCTGAAAATGATAATCTTTGACCCTAAAAATATTGGGGTAGTTATGCGTGGAGCTGACCTTACAAGTCATTGTTGATTCATTGGTGGCATTCTTTTGCTAAAATGCCTTCTGAGAAATTTTGCAAGTTTTCCGGTCCTCTTGATAATAATTTTCATTATTTAAAAATTTATCTTATGGATTACAAAGGAAAGGTTATTACAGTATATATGTATATAATTTTTTTTTATATTACGCTTATATATTCAGCGATTGTAGCTGAATGTGGCAGGCTTTTGATTTCATACACATATCGCAAGTCTGGAAAGTCTTTCAGAATATATATTTGAGTATCATTGCAACTTCTAGTAGAATTCTGTATCCGATTTCGGTTCCACCGCGCTTTGCTCAATAATTCACAATCATTTTCCTTATTTTTGTTTGTTAAAATTTGGTTTTGTTTGTTGGTTGGTGTTAGTCATTAAGGATAAATCTAGGATTCTTTTAGTCAGAGGCACTCAGTTTTTTTTTTTTTTTTTTTTTTTTTTTTTTTTTTTTTTTTTTTTTAGCGCAATCACAGAGCGGTGTTTGCTATATCTGCGCAAAGAGTGATTCTTAGATTACCTTCGATTTTGTGGAACTTTCTGTTTCTTGCTTTCTTCCTAATATAGCTTAGAAGGGCTATATTATTGCTATTTTGCAAAGAATGGGGAGAAATTCAATTAAGGATTGGTCTTAAAATAGATAAAAGGGAGGCTGGATCTGTTGGCATACCGATAAAAAACTTTGTACATTTGTGATTCAGTTTAAAGCATATCTGTCCGACAGAAAGAAAGGCGACAGTATTTATCAAATTTGACGTTAAATTGATCGAAGTCATGGATTTTATAGGCACGGATATTTCTAGGAGACTTCATATTCCCTTAAGTCAATAGAAAACTCTTTATTATTATTATTTTTTTTTTTAATTGGCGTGTGCGCAAGAGGTTATTAGTACCCTTAAAATGTTTGCATACAGCGCGGGCGAAGGAAAATCAGGAAGGAATGTTATAATGACTCCCAAATAGAGAGCTCGGCAGGGAATTTCATAAGCGAGTTGTACGGCTTAAGAAGGATCCACGATGTTTCAAAGTACACCGAAAGTGGGCTTGATTACTGCTGAAGATTTGAAGGCGCGGACTGTTACTGGCTATTTCTATGGAGCACAGGTGGTAGAAATAGTGAGAACACAAGATATTACGTCGTTGTCTGAGTGATATTAGCATCATCTATGAGTTTCGAATACTATTTATAATCCTATTCGCAGCATTTTTGGAGATATCGAATATGTGATCATTCCAACGTAAGTTCTCATTGACACATATACCGAAAATTGAAAGTTTTCCGGTTTTGACGATGCAAGTGCAATTCATGGATAACGTCTGGGTATTAAATTTCCGTTTTAACCACAGCAGACAGCATTGTGTTCTAGCAACAATAAATGCCACTTTGTTGCTAGTTACCGAATTGGTTATGTTGTTAATATCAGAATTTAATGGGCTTAACATACGCTGTCGTTCCCGTTCTACAGCCAGCAGGGACGTGGATCCGGGAACGAATATGAAAAGCAGAAAGTGCTGTCGTCAGCAAAGGAATATATTGGATTAGAAGTAGCAGACAAGAGATCATTGATGAAAATTGAAAAGAGTGTCGAAGACAGAACAATTTTTTTTTTTTGACTTGAAACTATCCAACGCAACTTGAATTGAACGTTCCTGAATTTCAAATCCATTGCAGAAGAGAACAGATTTATCGATCCCAAGTGCACGCATTTTCGATAAGAGAGCCTGTTGCCAAACTATGTATATCAAATGCCTTAGAAATATGAAGTGCAACCAACTTGCTTTTGCCAAATTAATATACGCTTTGGTTCCCCTTTTCAGCGAGGCATGTCATTAAATCACCAGTGAACCTGCTGCTACGAAAACCGTATTACTGGTCATTGAGATATTTTTGTGTTACTTCGCGGAGCAATTATTAGCCGCATGGTGATTTTGATTTGGTAGTTGATATTGTTATAGCTAACTTTAAGCCAACTGGGGCTCCATACTCTGCAGTTGGATAAATAGGGAAAGTGGAGATGTGTGTTGCCAGTTTGCAGTCAGGAAGTGCCTGTCAGCTTTTAGATGATGTTCTTTGTTTTTTAGTGTTTGTGAGACTTTGAGTAGATGTGTTGATCCGTCGAAGTTTATTTTTCATATTATCTTAAAAAGCCATTTTTTTTTCACACAGGCTGCCGCAGAATGTTGATGTGCCTAGTTTTCGAAATAAGCCCCGGGCTTTCCAGTAGTAATGTTTAAGATTATTTTTGTTAATTGTACTCATCCATTTTTGTTTCCTAATTTTTCTAGAGTGCGCATAAAACGATGCGCTTGGTATAACTTTACACTGTGTTCATTATGGAAGCGATATACTGCTCGCGAAAGCCCTTTGGGATACAAAGCATTATTGTTTCTAAAAGGGTATCAATTACGAATTTTGATAATGTTGCGGGTAGGAATCAAACAGCGTCATCGGCACAAGGACAGTCGATTTCGTATTCATTAATGCGTCTAGAGCCGAGAAAGGAGTGCTACAGAAAGCGCTCCTTTGGAGTCTGGTGAAAGCAGCAATTTTGCGAGAGCTTATTCCACCAGACAACCGACGCACAGAGGGGCCAAATGCATGAATTCTTGACAAAAATTAAAAAAAAAAAAGAAGTTTAAACCGACGACAAGTGGATACTACAGTTAGATCCCCAAACTGTTCAAATGCATTATTGCAATAATTCTAAGCGCATATTGTTCAGGTCATTGCTTTAAACTAGTTCGTTTTGGGTAGTGTTTTGGTCTGCTTCAATTAAAGTGAAAAGTGTACCGGTTTTCTACCGAAATAAATTTACAGAGCTCTTAGTTTTTTATTTATTTACACATGGAATCAGCCCTCTCTGGTTTGTTGATCATTTTCGTGCTAAACTGTTGCTATATGTGTTTTAGTATTTTCTTATAAATGTTTAAAATGTGAGTTTTTGTGTAAAAAAAATTGGTGCTGTTTTTTTAGTTAAGTGATCTACTTATAACATATCTGCAAAAAAGGTCTTATTTGTTAGATTTTGCTTCTTAAGTGACAATGTGAAATTAAGTAATATGTTTTTTGACAAAATATGGATTTCCTTAATTTTATTAGGTTCAGGTTCAACAGATAATGTTGTTTTGAGACAATCTAGTAATGATTCGAGGGCTCTTAAAGTAGAAAATCTGAAGAAATTTTTAGAAAATCGTATTAAATTCGTCGAGCACTTAAAACGTTAATTGAGCAAGCAGATCTAATTTTTTTTCGAATTTAAAGATATTGTAGAAAAGAAGAGTGGTTTCTTGCTAATAACAAAACCTGGCTTTATACTTCAATTGAGTTTAAGAACTACTCAAGTCAAACTGTAGTTTCTTGTGAAAAAGCTGGTCGTCCTAGAAATGATTTTGTTGATTCTTCGTAAAGAAGAAAAGCCACAAGACTGAGTCTTTGAGGAAAAATCACTCGACTAAAGAGTTAACATTTGCTGCCCGAATGAGCTTACGATCTTCTGGTCAGTTAGAAACGGCGAAAGTTCTGAAAGACATTACCACAAATTCTTCCGAAAGATATAGAACAGCATACAAACATTTTGGAGTAGCTAAAAGGAGACAACTGAGTGGAAGACAAGCTCTTTCTATGTTCGTAGAAGCTTAACTCACCAGACATCAATATAGTAAAATAAAAGCAAATGATAAGTCAAGTTTTCCATCATATAAAAAAATTCAACTTGCTAAAAAGGGTTGTTGCCCTTTTGAAGAACACATCACGGTCACGATACTGTCGCTGAAATTAAATTGCAAGCTTTGCTGAATCACGCAGTCTAATGCTTACTAGATGCTCAAAAGGAAGTTTTAGAAGTTTAAAAGGCAGACACTTTGAAAAATCTGGAGCTTATATGTAAGTGGGGCATGGTTGGTTCCGGGCAATCAGAATGCAAGCAACGTTTGTCTGATCCAAATTCTGAAGACTAGCACTCTTGTACCCATAAGATTGGATTCAAATGCACCAGGTTATCAGCATTTCATAATTTGGCAAAATGCAAGACCTTCATCCACACGATACTGCCGACCAATAAAGTTTATATTTCGACGTGAAACAAATTCAGGAGCTACAGCCAGTTAGTTATACACAACATGAATAACATTGAAATACATGTTATGTTGTTTACAATTTTAGATGGGAAGATATGTAATGCCATCACAGATACCAAATCAACGCAAAGATGTTTTGTTTGCGGGCTCACATCAATGGATTTAAATAACATAGTAAAAGTATGCATCACAAAAATAATAGATACTACTCGCTTGGAATTCGGATTATCGGTGCTTCATGTCTGGATATACTTTTTTGAATGTTTATTGCATACAAGTTACAAAATACTTCTGATGAAACAGCAAATTCGAGAAGAAAAAAAAAAAAAAAAAATTTTAGCTGAAAAAAGATATCCAAAGTCAATTCAAAGAAACTGTGGGATTGATTGTAATAATAATTTAAATACTCCTACGCGATTCTTTAGTGACTCGCAACTACCAGCTGGAATTCATACAATTTTAATTCATGGCCCGGCCATTATAGAACATGCCTTATTGCCAATGGGTCAGCTTGGAGAAGAAGCGCTTAAAAACCAACGAAGAACGAAGAAAGAAACGGATTTTGCCTAATAAGCTTGGAGATATTATTGAGAAGTATGTTCTACATTATATATATAGGAATTTGTGCAAGCTCAGACGATTATTTTGATTCCGATTAATTGTATCTAACTATATATGTGTTTATTATATTTCGTATATTTTTTGTTTATTCAGACCTGCTTTTGTTTATAAATTAAAAATATCATCTTCAAATATAAAACTAAATGTTTTTAATTCAGTTTTCAACATTTAAATGGACAAAAATAATTTTTGCCAAAAAATCTTGCATTTGGCCCCTGTGTGCGACGCATAGGATATAATTGGCCTTATCATAGCCGTGCAGATCCAAATTAACCTTTTCGGTGACAGACCTCATGTCTTGCTGATAGCTCCTCTGCACTGCCAGAAGGTCGACAAATATTTAGCTTCTTTGGAGAATTCAATGGTGATGGCCTTAAGTATTAGGTGGGTCAGACCTAGCAGCTTCATCCTTCTCGTAAAGAGAACAACCTCAGTTTTGAAAGGATTGACTGAAAGCCCATTGCTATTACACCAGTCGTCGATCACGTCTAGGGCTGCCTGCGCGTTGGAGCAGACAGTCGCTAGCTACGATCCAAAAGACAGTACAGCTACATGTTGGAACTATTGAGTGCGTTGAGCAGTGAGTCGACCAACATGCACCATAGCAGTAGAGACAAAACGCCGCCTTGCGGGCAGCCCCTGTTTATACCCGCCATCACACCTTGGCCGCTGCTAGCATTCGCAATCTAATTCCTATTCACCAGCATTGCTTTATTCCACAAGACCGGAGACTAGTCTACACCATTTTGTTGGCCGAGTTGAACATGCCATCAAAAGTTGCGTTGTCAAAAGCACCCTCAACGTCGATGAAAATGCCTAAAGCGTATACCTTCTTGTCGAGTGCGTCTTAAATTCTGCCCACCAGATTCTGAAGCGCACTCTCGCAGGATCTTCTGCGCTGGTAAGCGTGTTGCATCGCTGACAGAGAATGCATTCGCAAGGCGGTTTTGCGCACATGGATCGCTCCCAAGGAGGTCCGACTTATAGGTCTGAAATTATTGTCGAGCGAGTAGTCCTCCTTTCCAAATTTTCGGTATAAAGGCCACTTTTACTGTTCGCCAGGGATTCCGTACGTATACCAGTGCCAGGCTTGCAGTGAAAACTCTCTTCAGAGCTGTCAGCAGCTGGTCTATACCTTTGTGTAGCATAACTGGGTAAATGCCATAGGTGCAGTAAACGATTTTATTCGTTAGATAGTAAAAAAAAACAACTTTTCCACTTTAGTGAGACACAAGTCTTTGAAGTCAAACTTAAATCTAAACATAATTTGTTCTTTTTATCTATTTATAATATAGTATTTTTTTAATTGATGACCTTGTAATTGTGTATACGTTCCAGAGGAATACGAGTCCCATTCAAATGCACCTAAACAACTATTCAATTACCGAAGGTTTTTAGTTAAGCGCGTGTGATGACCTAGCAACATGAAATATGATGCATGTAGGATTGAATCGGCGCGTGTGCTGCATCAGCAGGAGTTGGTGTTATAACTCCTCCCTACTTAAAATCCGCGTCTCTCGGGCCAATGTTACTCTTAATACATTTAGGGTAAAAGTCTTTGATCTTTGGTAATTGAATTTGAATAGGCTTATTCAGTTTCTTAATTTATATTTATATAACATATTATGAGTAGACAAAACTGACAATAATAGATATACAGAAAAAGCTCTTCATTCGCGTTTTCACTTTTCGCAGTACTAATCGGTACATCGGTACATGCATATTAATAAAAAGGATTTAAATGGACTAATAAAAAAGTAAAATAGACCTTATTACAATTATACCTAAAATATGTTGTTTAATGATATCGCCGCTGTATTGGTTCGGCCTTTGACACCAGCCGCTTTGAAGTGGTCGGCGTTTGTGATAATGTACAGAGGGTGGCCAAGTCATAAGCACGGTTTTATGTCAAGTATTCTTAAATACCAATCAACATAGCGAAGAAATATTTTATCTAATTAATTCTGAGAATTTCAAAAAATCTTTTTGGTATATTAATTAATTAATATTAATTAAGGGGAAATTCCGAAAATTTAAACAAGTGTGCTAATGACTTTGCCACCCTCTGTAAACAAACAGTAAGAGCTGCTTTGCGTGTTTTATTGTTTCATCTTTCCATTCGTTACAAAAACTGTGATCGAATAACACGTCTCTACCGCTGTCTTCCTAATTTATAATGTCGACTAAAAAAATTGAAAAACGAGTTTCGACGCGAAAAAAATCTGTGTTACCGCTTAAAGTGAAAATATAAATGCTTGATCGTTTACGTCTTGGAGAGTCGTTTGCATCCATATCACGCTCATTCAATGTCAACGAATCAACTGTACGATCGATAAAAAAATCCAAAGATAAAATAAGGTCGTCTATAGCTTTAACTTCACTGTCAGCGAAAATTGTTCGTGATCCAACAATAGAAAAAATGGAAGTGGCGTTGTCATAATAGATTGAAGACCGCAACAAAAAAAAGGGTGCCCTGAGTGGTGCAATGGTGCGGGAGAAGGCAAAGCGTCTTTACGCACATTCTAAAGAACCTGATGATAGTTGTGATGGTGAATGTACAGATGGAGGATTTCAAGCATCGGAAGGTTGGTTCAATAAATTTAAGGTAATATAATCATTGCATAGCATTAAAATCGTTGGAGAAGCTGCATTTGTAGACACTGCTGCAGCAGAAAGATATAAAGAAGTATTTGATGGAGGATACAAACCTGAGCAAATATTTAATGCAGACGAAACTGCACTGTTTTGGAAGAGAATACCATATAAAACCTTCATTTCTAAAAGCGAAGAGTCTGCCACTAGACTTAAGGCAGCAAAGAATAGGATTACACTGTTGCTATGTTTAATGCATCTGGAGATTGTGTCATTAAACCACTGATTCTTTACAGATCGGTAAACCCTCGTGTTTTAAAAATCAAAACAAGAACGACTTGCCAGTGTTTTGGCGTGCTAATAAGAAAGCGTGGGTTACAAGCGCTATTTTTTGTGACCGGTTCCGGAATTGTTTTGTTTCTGAAGTTGAAACTTATTTAAAAAAAAAAAAAGAATTTAGACTTTAAAGCAGTTCTAGTTTTCAACAATGCACCAGGTCATCCTCAAGAAGTTGAAACTATGCATCCAAACGAAAGCCCAACACGACGGCTTTGCTTCAACCTATGGGCCAAGGAATAATCCAGGCCTTTAACTTCTACTACATTAGACGAACCTTCAAAATCATATTGAATAATATGGAATGTGATACTGATATGAATGTTATGGAATGCTGGAAGAAATTTGACATAGTAAAATCCATTGTAAACGTAAAAGAATCATTGGAAGAACTGAAGCCATACACATTGAAATCATGCTGGAAAAAACTGTGGCCTGCTCTGATTACGGAAAATGACGAAGAATCTGTGCAAATTCAAACTTTGACTGCAAACATAGCCGGAATTGCAAATGGAATAGGACGAGACGGGTTCGAACAGATAGAATCAATTGACATTAAGGAGTTCCTTGAATCGCAAGATGAAGATTTGGCTAAAACCGACTTGGAGGAAATGTTAAATTTACAGCCCATTGAAGAAGAGGCAACAAGCACTGGAAATGTGATATTTAATTTTAAAAATCTTAGTGAAGGTTTAAGAATGGCCAATGAGGTTTGTGATTTCTTTATGCAAATTGATCCGTCTATGGAACGAAGTCATATTTTTTAGAGGCAAATTCTAATGCCACTGCTGAATATCGGTCTGAATTGAAGGAACTTTTAAAAACTGCCAAGCAAGGAAAAATTACAAAATTCTTTAAACCATTGCCTAAGCCTGAAGATAATAATTAATATGGTCAAAAAACAAAATTCATTTTTTTATAACATATATGTACTTTTTTTTATACTGAACGTATCCCCTATAATCCCATATAAATTACCATTTCATATTCACGGTTTCTGTATTCGCGGCATTTATACGGAACATATACCCAGCGAATAAAGAGCTTTTACTGTATAATTGAATCGGAAATCATTGACATCTCGGTAATACTTCTAAATTTATCTAGTTTTTTTTAACATTTCTTAGGTGTAAATCATGTTATGTTATGTTATGTTTGATTAAATTATTGGGGGCAAAACTTGGAAGGTACTTATTTTCTGATCGGTGTACTCGCTGTCGTTAATGGATATGGTCTCGTTGTTAAACTGTACTAGGAATGTTCCGCTTAGTAGCTTGGTTTCGTCAAGGTGTCGGAGGGTTCCATTGAAGTTTGTTAGAAAAACAGTGTTTCCAGTTAGTTCAATAACAGGTTTTTTATAGATCTAGTTGTCGTAGTCCGCGTTTTTTCCTCTCATTACACGACTAATACAGTAATCTGAGGAGAATCTCTGAAGCTGGTTTTCGTTGTAGGTTAAAGCACTTTTAATTTTTGAGCACAACCCCTTAAGACCAAATATTTCATCATGCGAGACAAATAGTTCGTTGACATCCAGGTTGACATCAAGGTCCACCTTGATCAAAAAAATTTCGGAATTAATTCAGAAAATTAGAAATACAAATTTATTCATCTAAATTTATATTGCCCCCTTCAAAGTAATACCCGACTGCTACACACTTATGCCAGCGCTTGATCCAATCCTCGAAACATTTCTTATGTTCGGTTTTCGGTATGTCCTGCGATTTTTCCATTACTTCCTCTTGGCTGCTGAAACGCGCTTTCCGTAGTGGTTTTTTAACTCGATTTAACAGAGAAGTCACAGGGAGCCATATCAGGTGAATTCGGTGGCTGTTGGATGGTATTTGTTGCATTTTTCGTCAAAAAATAACGCGACTGTGCGTTATCATGGTGCAAAATCCACGAGTTTTCTGCCAACAATTCTGGTCTTTTTCGGCGAATTGCTTCACGCAAACATCTCATAACGCCCAAATAATACTCTTTGTTTACTGTCTGGCCTTCTGGCAAAAATTCATGATTCACTACGCTGTTGTAATCCTTGAGCATTGCCTTCTTTTTTGACTGAAAACGACGGTCTCGGCTCATTTGGTGAACGCCATTCACTTGCTTTGTCTGGATTGCGTGTGATACTCATAAACTCACGTCTCGTGGGTGCATGCAATTGAAGTCTTTTGGCACCAACTTTGCTGCTACACGACGGAAACCCAAATCAGTAAGCAAAATGTCCAAAATGTCTTGGATGGATACATAGGCAGTGTTCAAGTCCTCCGCTATCTCTCTGATGGTTAATTTGCGGTTATTGACCAACATTTCTTTTACTTCATCAATGTTTTCGTCGGTTTTCGATGTCGATGGTCTGCCACTGCGTTGATCATCTTTGATTGACTCACGACCACTTTTGAACCGCTAAGACTAAACAGAGTCTTTATTGAGAAGTATTTTTGATTTGGGATTTGTGGATCTTTTTTCCAGATTCGGTTACTACTGTAACCTTGTTGTCTTTAAGCAACTTTTCTTTTGTGTACAAGGGCTTTTTTTGCCGTCGCGGCATTTAAGTGCTGCATAAATAGTTCCTCCTGGTTCGTACTTTTTTGGAATATCTCTTTTACGGTTCTCTCTGCTATTTTTCCTTCTTTGATTTGTTTTAATAAGTTTGGCAAGATCTTCGTTAACCTTTGCTTGGAAATCAAGAAGGTTTTGATATTTGATCCGTTGGCTCTTTCCGAAGAAAATATCACTGGGCTTGTTTTGTATCACTGAGTGAATAGTGTTATTATAGCGATCCACTACAATTTCTATGATTTCTCTTACGTAAGATCCTTTCGCAGTCACCTAGATATTTCCAGAATTGTAGAATGGACTCTTTCCACCGTCCCATTTACTTCAAGTTTTTGGGATGGGGTCAAATATATTAGATTTTAATGCCAAGAGATTTGATATAATTTGAAATTATTGGGCTTAAAAGCTGCCATCGTTGTATGTTACAATAAGTTGGGACACGGAAAAATAGTGCAGAATTTTAATTATTTTTTTCCTTATGTAAAGAGCCGATTTCTCTTTGAATTTTAAGAACTTTGAGAACTTATCTATGCATGTTATAAACTTTTCCCGGTCAAGTTCGAAGATATCCATACGTAGAATCTCTGTGGGAAATTTGGGACTGGGCGTTTCCTGGAGCTCAGGTCTTAAAGGATGTCTATCATATTTACTAGTTTTGCATATCTCGCAGGCACTTGCGACCTGTTTCACGAGCTTGTTCATTTTTGGAAAATAATATTTTTCCAAGATTTGTTTCTTGTTTTCCCGCTCGTTGCGATGTGCCCTGTTATTATCTTTTTGACTGACTCATTTTATTCTCTTCACTACGCAGGTCCTTGTCAAATTTTCTTTAGTGATATTCTGGAGCCGAATAATGGGCAAATAACTCTCGTCCTTGTTTTCCTTTAGGTTTTAAGGCGGCTTTTTTTTTCGAATCGCCTCTACCTTCTTTGGGTCTAGTCTTATATCCTTTGTTATAACGAGATACCCTAAAAATTCCGTTTTTTTGTTTCAAAAACTGTATATTGTTTAGATTCATCTTAAGATTCGCTCTCTCCAATGCGGTTAAGATAATTTCTATGTTTTCTAGATGTTCTTTTCGCTGATGATGTCATCAATATATACGTAGCATATTTTTCCTATATATGCCTTTAATACATCATCTTTTGTCCTCTGGAAAATGGACGGGGAGTTCTTTAGTCCAAAGGGAAGTCTTGTATGTATATTCGAATTTTCCGCTCATTGTCATTTTAATTTGATGGAATCCTGAAATAAGATCCATGGTTGTGAAGAATTGAGATTTTCCAGGGCTGGCTATTGTATTGTTGGTATCGTGTATGGGGTATGTGTCGCAAATAGTACTGCGTTAAGTCTTTTGAAGTCTGTTACGAGTCGGTATTTTTTTTTTTTTCCTTGTGCTATCCGATTTTTCCGGCACTATCCACAGTGGGGAATTATATGGGCTATTCGAGGGTCGTATAATTCCGTCCTCTAAAAGCTTCTGTATCTCGATGTCGATCTTAGATGTATCGGGTAGGGATACGATTTAGTATATACAGGTTCTTCCGTTGTTGCTCTTATCTCTGCTCTAATGTTGGTGTCGATTATTTGTTCGTCGCTTATTAGTCCGAACACTCTCTGGTGTCTATTAATGTCTATTAAAGATGGTTATGTTTTAACCCCATTTCGTTTACCTGGGCGGTATCCTTATTCCTGGTTTTATTATTAAGAAGTTGTTCTTTCTATCTATGAAAGCTTCCATCTGCTTGAGTGTGTCATCACCAATGATAAAGTCGACTGTTCTAAGTCCTGGAAGAACGAAAAAGTCTATTACAGTTTTGTTTCCGACACTTTCAAAAATTTTCCCGCTAATTTTTTTGTCGATACGAATTTCACTTCCGGCTGATTGGATGGTAAAGGTTATTTGAGCCAAACGTGCGTTGGTTGCTAGTTGTGGTTTCACAAAGTTTTTTTTTGCGCCCGTATCTACCAGAAACTTTAGGGTTCAGACCGCTTTAGTGACATACCCTACGTATGGTATGCTAGACAGGCGTCTATTATAAAATTTAATTCAGAAGGTTGAGGTTCATAGTGATCTTCCTGGGTAAGCTCTTGTTCAAGGTATTCAAGATATTCTTCTCTTCATCCTGAGTTTGAATATTAAACAACCTTTGCTTTTGCAAATTACCTGAGTTTTTTCAGGATTGTTCGTCATATAGCAGGTTTGTTTATATAGTTAGCTTGTCGAGTCTGGACAGACGTTTCCATAGGAACTGGGGGTTTAGGCTGAGTCGGTCTTGGAGGAGGAATATCGATCCTTTGCGACCTGGGTTGTTGGGGTTGGTTTGTACGATATTGGTTGTGATGGATGTTGTGGCGCTAATGTTCCCTGAAGAGGTGGCGGATGGTATGCTGGTTTGAATTGTCCATTTCAGGTTCGGGATAGGATCTGGTTTTACGGAGTGATTATGGCGTTATTACTGATTTTAGGGTGTATTGCCAAACTCCTATAGTTTAGGTTCTGGATTTCTAAACACGAAGCATAAGCTTAGGGAAGAGTAAGCGTTTTTTGGATAAATAGCATTTTTGATAGTTCTCCACTTAATCCTCTGATGAACACATCAAGGGCTCGATTCCTGTAACTATCTACAAGAGCTTGAATGATTTCAGGACTGTAATCCTCCGTTTTTATTTTATTGATGATCAGTGAAAATTAATTATTCACGGAAGCGTAGAATTCATCAATATTTGAGTTGCCCTGGGATAGGGTGTTGAGTTGATGCTCAAGGGTGCGGATGTCTCTTTTATCCACATAGTGCAAGGATAAACATTTCTTCATCGAATCCCAATCGTCATCGAATATATTGTACGAAATTAGGGCGGCTTCAGCCCCACCTCTAATTTTTTGCCTGATACTCTGCAAGATGGCTCTGTAGAGGGGCTTTTCCTTGACGATCTCATAGTCCTTTAATGTTTTCCACGTTGTGGATCCAGGACATATATTGGACTTGATTGCCATCGAATGTCTGAAGGTCCTTGACTCCATTGGGTAATCACTGATCTCCTTCAGATCTTGTATGCTTCTCGGAATTGCAGGTGTTGTTGGGTTTGGGTTAGATGATGCATTATCGAGTTCAATTGACCTGAGCTTTTGTTCTACTTTTTTAATTTTTTCAATCTGCGCATTCACTGCATCAGTGAGATGGACAACAGCTCTTTGAAGTTCTTTCATTTTGCGAAATAATAATTTTTCATGTTTTTGTAGTTATGACAGTTTTGTGACAGTGATGTTACTATGTACCCAAACTATATTATTATGTCAATAATAGCTTAAAAATAATCTATATGCTAGATGATAATAATTTGATAACTTAAAACTATATTATTGAATTAAATTCTTGCAGTTACGAATTGAATTTTATAAAAATTACTACAATTTAAAATATGTTCACAAAAAATAATTGCTTTTTCTGTTTCTTGTTAAATTTCTTTAGATTCTTAAGGTTATAAGGTTATAAGATTTTGAGATTCAAGTAATTGACTTACATTAAGATTATTATATATATCTTGTCTCTTCTGGGTAGGTTGGAATGCTGGAGACTTGGTGAATGTTGTTGATGAGTTCTTCCTCGTTGACTCCTTCGTAGAAGTCTTCTGTTGAAAGTCGCCCTTGGTGGTTCACTCAAATTTTATGCAATGCGCTTCGGAAGGGATGTATTGTTCCTTTTTGGCTTATTTCGCAGAGGTATTGGCTTTGTTGTAATAGCCTACTGCGGTACATTTTCACTATCGCGTAGCGCGTGAGTTTACTATTAAACAGCTCCTTTACTCGCGTATACTTTTAGATTCGCGATGTCCCTGCTCGGGCGCCAGTAAACGATTTTATTCGTCAGATAATGAAAAAAAATGACCAATTTTTCCACTTTAGTGAGACACAAGTCTCTTTATTGAAGTCAAACTTAAATCTAAACATAATTTGTTCTTATCATCTATTTATAATATAGTATTATTGTAATTGATGACCTTATAATTATGTGGGAAAGTATTCCAGACGGAATACGAGTCCCATTCAAATGCACCTGAACAAGTATTCAATTACAGAAAGTTTTTAGGTAAGCGCGTGTGCTGACCTAGCAATTATCAAATATGATGCATGTATCATTGAATCGGCGCGTGTGCTGCATCAGCGGGAGTTGGTGTGATAACTGTGCTAGGCGACTTGAAGCCATTAAAGGAAGCAACATCAACTGATGAGATATACCAAATACGGCGTGTTGTGTTGTTCAGCTCACTACCAGCTTCTTTGATAGGAGCTAGTTGTGCTCGCACCAAGGGGATATGAATACCCTTTTACTGGCTTTTTCTCCAGGGCGCGGGCGGGTGGTGTAGTAGTTTGAAACTCAGGTGTATTAGGTTTCAATATTTTTCCCAGAGGTGGTTGTCAAACTGGACGGGACGAGCTAGTACATTCACAACCAGTGGGTCTTATGTACGTGCTAGTTGTTGGTTCGTTACATTTAGCCCAGCCAGCAACCACTCCAACATCAGTGTTATGCCTTCATGTCAGAGTTGACGCCGACGGGATTTTCATATAACTACATACAAATTCTATGAAAAGACTTTTTCACAGAATTGAATCGCACGGGATTCGCACCCACTACCCTCTGCTTGAAGAGTCTATGCATATACCACTACACCACGGCCACCCAATAAACTGGTTTCGATTAGGTAGCCTGGGAATTGAGACTCGAGCATGAGACGGGAAGTCTCTGCTTTCGACTCGGTATATGTACCGTCAGATTTTCTTAGTGGTTCCAGCCTGGTTGATCTTCCCCTGTTGAGGGCTTTGACCAGTCTACTGGTTTCACCGATAATTTCGATTTTTTAGCGTTCCCCCAAGGAACGGGCGATCTGCATTATTGCTTACTAACTGGACATGTTATTTTGAAATACTTGGTGTTCTGCTGTTTTGAACAGCTTTGTCAAGCTTTTGGTTTGTCCTGAGCTTAGGAGGAGCACTATTGTATTTTTCAAGCTCTTTCATATATCGTCTCCAGTTGGTTTTATGCGGTTCCTCCTCTTTAACAAGGTCAAGGCATCGCATCCGATTCTTAATTCGATGTATCTATGATCTGACATGGAGATCTCCGATAGTACTTTCCAACCAGTAATCGCCTTAGCATACCTGTTCAATAAAGTTAAGTCGATTACTTGCTGCCTTACTCTCGTTACGTTGTTGACAGCCAGGTCAATCGATAGTATGAAATCCAGGAGATGATTACCTCTCACTTTGCATTTGCATATGATGAGTCCCATCTTTCTTGTGTCACAATATTCAATGAATTCTACTATCGTCTTGGATGGTGGCGGCAGTAGCCAATCATAGGAAAAATAAGCAGACGAAACGACGAATTTGTGCCATTCTCCGTTTGCTTCGTAGCTTATGTCTGCAGCAACCAAATCTTTATTACAAAATTGCACATGTTTAGTTGGCGAGAGTGAATTCGGCAAATAAAGACAAACTTTCGGTCTTACCGATCGCTCGTCATAAAGCAGTGTGAAACCTCTTAAACATCCAAAACCATTCCACACCCATGGTTGTATGGATATTATGTGGGGTTTTATATTCAACACGGAACGCCTCTTATATAGGGATGCAGTGGCAGACTCGGAATGTTAAAGGTTATTTTGAGTACACAGAATAGATGTGTACTAGGGTGGTCGTCTTCTATCCGCACTCATTTGGAAACAATGAAAATTAACCCTTCCAAGGTGCAGATAGGGACGTGAGTCATACCTTAACTTAATGGTCTCGACAGAAGCTTTGTCTAAGCCCACAACAAGAAAAGAGCCGTCCTTGTTTTCCCGATTCTTTTTAGTGTCAAATCCAGGGTTCTGGGTATGAAGACGCATCAGAACATCTCCCGTTTCTCTGAGTTGCCCCGGAACCAAGAAGATGGCGCGCGTCGATTTGGGTTCTCTGAAAACCTCGAAAGTTTTGATATCAGTGGGTGTCACTTCCACCGACCTGTTTCTCTTCTCTGTTGCAGCTGGGAGAGTGTGATTTTTGGCACCCGCGTCTTCGACGGCACTCGCCATCTCTTTGTGCCGTGCTTTTGCCTCGCGGCGAAATATCACGCGTAATATCGGAAATTTATATGCATTATATAATATGAATGACTTGAATGCATTAGATCTGTGTTGAAAGTCTTGTCCCTCATTGCCAGTTTTATCAACGTGATGCTATTATCAGTTATCATGTGGCAAAACTGACACTATTTAACCTAGTGGGAATCCTTTGATGTCGATATAAGCTTCACATTGTCTAACCTGTTGTAGACCTACAAAACAATTTACATTTAAATGTGTTTTCCTTTAAGCATTTCACTTTAGGTCTCGTTCTGTGAGCGAACTAATGTTTTACGCTTTTAGAAAATTTTATGTATTGTCGTGACACGTCGTTGGGTTCAAATTCCATTTTTCGTTGAATGCTCAACTTCAGATCAATTGATTCTTACGATTTTTCGAATAAAATAAGAATCGACTTTGAAACTAGTACTTAAAAACTATCAAAAATAAAGGGTTAGAAACTAAGAGAATGGTCGAGAAGATCAAATTTGAAACGAGAAGTCATCAGGTTAAAATTAAAAACGGGAAGGTTTGAGTCGACTGACGGGAGATTGGTTCGTTCTAACCCTTAGAGGTGCGATGGGTTGGAATATAAAAGAGACGAGAGAGACGTAAATTACGAAAGTAATAGCGCCTATAACCAAAGCAGTTTGTACCCACAGTTTCTAGGAAGTTTGAGTGGTGAAAAAGAAAATTAAAAATATATTTGAGAGACAAAGTATCATAACCTTATAGAGTTCCACTATTTGTATCAACATTTTCTTTTCGTTTCCGAACATGTTACCCGCGTACAACCGAATTGCACTTAATAAATTCCAGATGAATATTGATGATCAAATTACCTACAGACGACACAATTTTTAGGACGTTACGAAGGGAGAACAAAAATTTGATTTGATGGAAGCCCAATTGCCCTCCACACGAGGCAATTTACCTGCTAGTTGAAGGTTGCAATCAGAAATTGTGTCAAAAATTGCCCTGTGTGTAGTGTTGAAGGAAATTGAATTGTAAAGGGAGGCGCCATTCATTACGTTTCTGGGTTTTTCGAGGGTATTTGGGTTAAGAAGTTTGAAGCGGTCACAAGGTAAAATAAAAGGATCACCCTAGGGTATTCCTCGAAGTGCAAGTAGAAGAAAACTTATGTGAACCCGCTGAAAGGGGGACCACACTTGTCTAGTATATTCGAAAAGGGGATGCAAAAGGGGAATTTAACGTACCCTTGTCACATAGGGGTTGCAAAATTCTTTACCAAAACCAATAAATGAGTTGGCTTTAAGGATTATCTCATCAATATGCGAACTGAAGTTTAACTCTATCGTATAATATAGTATTCTTACGTCGCGAAAGGATTGAACTTGAGGTATAGGTTGGCCATGAACATGAACTTACGTGACAAAGTTATTAATTGACATTTGGAGACATTAAGTTCGAACCAATTTTTTAGTCACCAAGTGGAAAACCTATTAAGGTCTTCTTGAATAAGAATATATTAGTGGAGAACTTAGTGTCGTCGGCGTAAATGGATAAGGGACAGTTTTTCATCATCTTCTTAAGATCGTTTGTAAATAAAATAGAAAGTAGGGAACCTAGATGACTGCCTTGTGGGACAAAGCTAACGCTATGATAACGGTTCTTCAGAAAAGAAGATATCCATTTAACAATATTTGGTCAAAAATGAGGGAAAAGTATTTGAAAAGTATCAGTGGCAAAATCCGTAGCAATAAAATCGATTTCGTTGCCATTTTCTAGGACTGACAGCGCAAAGGATACGAAATCATCTAAGTTTGCAGTAGTTTATATATGTTATCTTTCAGAAATCCATGCTGACTTACTTTCAGCCATTTTAGGTATGTGAGAAAGCTTAGCAATAGAACAGTATTTAGTTGCTTTATTCTCTGATCCCTTTTTGTAGACCCGGGTTATGAAAGAGGTCTTCTAAACTTGGGAGAATTCCCCTTGTGTGAGGGATAGATGAAATAGGGGGAAACGTGGAAGAGAAAGATTACAACAAATTTTGAGAAAAATTGCGGGTTACCCATTTGGGCCGAGTAAAAATTCATAATTGAGATTTTGTGTGAGAGAGGGGACAATAGAGAAATTGGGGAGGTACTTAAAATATATCTTTGTAATATCGGGGAACAGATTGATCTCTGTAAAAGCATATATGCCATGAGATTTGGACAAAACAGCACGAGTTTTAAGGCGCAAGCTTCTTACGTTTTGGTAGTAAAATGTAAGAGGAATGTAGTTGGGATTTTTATCTTTAGATGGGAAAGAACATTCAAAAATGAAAGCACGGTCTTGAAGTTATCCCTACCTTTATTTTTGTTTCGACTACATGTACATGCCCATTTGATTTATTCTTTATACTCGTACGATTTCTTTTATTTTAGCTTTTTTTTATATTTTCAGTTTCTACTTAAAAATCTGCTGAAACGACTTCAAATATCCACAGAAGCATGCATTTTCTTGGTTTTGGTCAATCTGCTGAGCTTGATATTGTTTTTGATGGAGCAGAAAACCGCAAAACAGTAGAAATAAAGACAGAAGAGGGAAAAAAGGAAAAATGTTTGCTCTACTACGATGGGGAACCGGTATCCGGAAAGGTTTGTTTTCTCTGATATGACTTAATTCAATACATACTTCATGCAGTACATTTAGGTGAATGTGACTCTGAAGAAACCTGGTAGCCGTCTCGAGCATCAAGGTATCAAAATTGAATTCATCGGCCAAATCGAATTATTCTATGATCGTGGTAACCATCATGAGTTTAAAACTATTGTAAAGGAGTTAGCTCGACCAGGAGACCTTATTCAGAACACCAGTTACCCATTTGAGTTTCCGAATGTTGAGAAACCATTTGAAGTATACATGGGCTCTAATGTACGTCTGCGGTATTTCCTTCGAGCAACTATAGTTCGGAGACTAAGCGACATAGCCAAAGAAGTTGATATAGCTGTACACACATTATGTACTTATCCTGACACTAATACCCCCATTAAAATGGAAGTAGGCATCGAAGATTGTCTGCATATTGAGTTTGAATATAACAAGTCAAAGTAAACATATCATTTTGGTGCATAAATCGAGTGCTTATGAGAATTTGTATTACAGATATCATTTGAAGGATGTTATCGTTGGTAAAATCTACTTTCTTCTTGTGCGTATTAAAATCAAGCACATGGAGATAACTATTATCAAAAGAGAATCTACTGGCTCAGGACCAAACATTTTTACAGAAAATGAAAACATCGCAAAGTATGAAATCATGGATGGGGCTCCAGTTAAGGGTAAGAAAAACATTTGAGAAAGAATGAAGTTCTAGTATTTCATTTAAACATTGTTTTTTTTTTTTACAGGTGAAAGTATACCAATTCGGGTTTTTCTAGGTGGTTATAGTTTAACACCAACGATGAAGGATATCAGCAAGAAATTCTCAGTTAAATATTTCTTAAACCTAGTCCTCATGGACACCGAGGATCGCCGCTATTTTAAACAACAGGTATCATCAGCTTTCTAAATATTATTTTAACTCTAGTCGTTTGAAAGTACACAAACGCGCTTTGCCTAACATAAATCTCCCGATATTTATTTCAATAAAGTTTAAAATGATATTTTGTGTACATTCAGGCGTTAAAGATGAAAATAGGTTTTTTTTGTGCTAAAAACCTATAATAACTGGATTATGTAAATGATATTCGATGTAACCTTTCTATTGTGGGGAAAATATTTTGCGCAGCATTTGTAAACAATACCTAGTCTGTTTTCGCTATCCTACTTCATATCATACGCATGCCTTCTTTTGTTGAAATAGAGTTGTCTAACATTTTTTTTTTTTAATAGATGACAACCTTGTCCACAAATAAAGATGTATATATATTCAGGTAACTGCTAATAATGTCAAATTAGTACATTATCATTTGCAGCTGACACTAAATAATTCTAGCATAGATCCCTCCTTCCCCGTTTTCTTATAATCAAATCATGTTTAAAAGTATCGGTTGTTTTAGACGAACTTGATTTTAGTAAGCCTTTTAACAATGTTCGTTTCTTCGAAATGTTGAACCTCTCTTAGTGAATTTGGGTTTCTATTATTTAATATCCGCGTTTTATTATAACTCATGATCCACATTAATTCTTACTTTATATGAATTACAACAACAATACAAGAACATGCTTTTGATCTAGATCAATTTTTGTTATTAGCTTACATTTTCATTCGAAAGTTAGTAGAGCTATCGATGATAGTCAAGGTCCAGGTTGCTACATTAGTATATGAAATATTATTTTGAAAACAAATATTAAATATTTGTTATTTTCGAATAAATTAATATTCTGCTAATAATTTGATATAATCGCGATGTAATCGTTATATGTAAGCTAGAAAATATTATTGGGTCTATAACTTGCGGTTTGCTAAGAGATGGCTTAACTTGTATTATTCCATTGTTATTATTCCATTTGAACATGCGTTGAAAAGCTACTTTCATTGTACGTCATTTCAGTATATGTCATTCATTTGAAGCGTAAACAACAATAATTTTTTTTCACTCAAATATGTCGAACTTTGTGCCTGAAAAAGTGTTTTTGCGGGGAGTTCTTCTTCATTACTTTAATATGAAGAAAACTGCTGCCGAAAGTCATCGTATTTTGGTGGAAGTTTAGGTGAACATGCTCTATCTGAGCGAACTTGCCAAAAGTGGTTTGGACGATTTAAAAGTGGTGATTTTGGCTTGGAAGACGATGAACGTCCTGGGCAGCCAAAAAAGTTTGAAGATGAAGAACTGGAAGCATTACTCTATAAAGATTGTTGCCAAACACAAGAAGAGCTCGCAGAATCTTTGGGTGTCACTCAAGCAGCCATTTCAAAACGTTTAAAAGCAGCTGAATTTATTCAAAAACAAGGAAATTGGGTTCCACATGAACTCAAGCCGAGAGACGTCGAAAGGTGGTTTTGCATTTCCAAAATGCTGCTGGAACGCCACAAAAGGAAGTAATTTTTGCATCGGATTGTTACTGGTGATGAAAAATTGATCCATTACGACAACCCCAAGCGCAAAATCACGGCCAACCAGCCAAATCAACGGCAAAGCCGAATATCCATGGCGCGAAGGTAATGCTCTGTATTTGGTGGGATCAGATGGGTGTGCTGTATTATGAGCTGCTAAAACCGGGTGAAACCATCAATGGACAACGCTACAGAACACAATTAATCCGTTTGGAGAGAGCAGTAGCCGAAAAAAAAGCCCGGAATATGAGACCAGACACGAGGCAATAAATTTCCATCATGACAACGCTCGGCCCCACGTTGCTATTCCGGTTAAGAACTATTTGGAAAACAGTAGATGGGAAGTCTTACCTCACCCGCCTTATAGCCCAGACCTTGCCCCTTCTGACTACCATTTGTTCGGGTCGATGTAGAACGCCCTCACTGAAATACGGTTCACATCAGAGCAGAATATTAAAAATTGGCTTGATTCATTCTTGGCTGCCAAGCCGGCGCAGTACTTTGAATAATACTATTGTACATGTTTTTCTTAAATAAATGTTCAAAATTTGAAAAAAAACCGCACGAAAATAATTATTTGATAGCTGTTAAAAGTATTATATTTATTTAAAAAAAAAAAAAAACTATTGTGTTCATGCACAAACATGAAAATTAAAGATTTGTATAGTCCATGTATCCATGTATCCCTACATGCAGATAACAATGAACATCTGTATTCAATTTTCTCATTTCCGAGCAGAGTTCTAAAATATTAATTTCAAATGCATTTCTATTTTAATTAATTCATTAATTCTTATATGCTAAACAAAAATATGCTTAAAAATAACTTCATTAAAAAAAATTAAGTTTAAAAATTAGCTTACTTAACTTAAGAGTATCTTATTCTAACTTACTTTCCGGACGGGCATATGGATACTCTAAGTCAAATCTAATGCTTAAATTATGCCTTTCTACGTTCATAGGGTATTTGTTTATTATTATTCTTCTATCTTTTAATAACAAAAATTTTGTAAAAGCACTTTTTTATTATACATATTATAAAACTTGAAACTAAAACTTACAAACTACATAAAAATAAATCTTAACCTACTTAGGCTACCTACATTTTTGTATAGTTACCTCTTATTTTAGAGAATTTCCCATCTATGTATGTTTTTATGTATATATATATGTACATACATATTTTTTTCGTATTTTTTTATAATTTTTTGAACCTAATCCTAACTAACGCTATATAATCCGGCCAAGGCTAACACTTAGGCTGACCAACTTTGCTTCCTAATGAAGCTAATCTATATTGGAGGCATTCGACGAGAAAGCTTCCTTTCCTTCAAAAAGCCAACAAAATTCTTGGTGCTGGCGAGCAACAATCCTCATGTCGCGACTCTCTACCGCCCTACTGAACCGGAGACACTCCGTAGAGCAATGTGCGACGCTTCTGTCGTAGTTGAGTGTTCTGTCCGAAGCGACGGAAAGCCTCTGTAATCAAATCAACTTAATGACTTGATTCACTCTTATTTGGTTTGCCCTTTTTTATAAAACTTCACTAAGATAGAATTTGATAAACTCCGACTCTAATGCCCTGTACAAGCGAACAAAAGGCAAATCCTCTCAAACACTCAAATGTTTTTCATTAAACTTGCTCTCACGTTGAATCACACGAGAAATCCAAATACAAGCATATGTCGGATAAGGGCCATGTAGCAAATAGAATTTTAAAATAACGTATAGTGACTGCCGCTCATTCCATTTTACCCATAATTTTTTAAATATTCGGTTGCATGGCAACTTCGCGCTGAACAGAGAAAATAAACTCAGCAGTGCAATTGCAATGGAGAAGAAAATAAATGTTAAACTGTTACCACAACATAAATAAGAAAGTTGTACGTTGATCTAGAATGCTTTAGTTTTCTCGTGTGATCTATATGTATCACAGCTGAAAATAAAACACTGCTAATTAGCTTTATGGGTTGTCTATTTATCGGCTGCTGAAAAACTGATCTTATAAATTTTCTCTTACATTTTTCTACAGGCCTATAGCAACATTTGCTCTACTTTCATGAAAGTCTGAAATTATTAAACTCTTTCATTTTCTTTTATTTAAATTATATCCAGCAATGATAAATGCTGACAATCAATTGAAAATTTGGCTGCACTACTAACCAAAAAGCATTAGGTGTATATATTTTTTTTTAAATCGTCGTTATCGAGTACCAGAAACTTAAAATATTTATACAACAGATTTATTGTATAAATTAATGTAGGTGTCTGAGCTAATTTTTTGCTCATAAAAGCATTTTTGTTTAAAATTGTCCCAAATTTTCGCATAACAAAACTACTGCTTTTCTGTTGCTTCTCGTGGGAGTTAAAAAATACATTTTTGCGGTACTCCAAGAATAAATCTAAAAATTTATACATTCGAGTAGTCCAGCAAGAAAAAGTAATTGTTAAGCGAGGCTGTTTGAATTTAAGCGTATACTCGTAAAACGTAATCAAATATCGTATTTGTTTTAAAAGTTGTCCTGTCTGTGTTCAAAGGTTAAGCAAACCACTTTATCACAGTTTGAAGGATGCTAAGCTTATTTTTAAGCAATTTTATTTATATTTACATTACTTAACTAGCTGATAGCTGCTCATTGGGTTTTACTTTGGCAATCCATTTGTTGAGGGCCTTTAAATCCTCGCTTTCAGTTTTGAACATGACTGTTTTCAACTTCTCAAGTCTCAAGGTCTCAGCTGATTTTTTTGTAGGTCCGTTATTTTAGTAGCTACAATAAATTTTGATCGATGGCGATACTGTTTCAGGTTATTATGGCCATATTGTCCTAATTCAGTCTGCAGTTTGTCTGTAATGTTAATACTCCTTCACTTACTATCGTAGTTTCCACAATTCTTTCAAAAATAATATGAACATATATTTCTTATCTAATACGATATAATATCGATATTTGTCTTAAAATGGGATGATGTTGTTTGCAAAAATACTTTTCGTTGTTGCTAGTGCATCTACTGAGGCCTTTATTGGCCATATGGTAGCATTCGCGGCTCACTAAGTAGGTTTGTCACTAAGAAATATTAATATTATTCCTTTTGCGTTGCCAATACCATGCTGTCAGACTTTGGAATTCATTCCGAGCGCGAATCAAAGTAATTCTCAACCATGCAAACTTTAAATGTGCAATCGTCCTTTACTTTTTCTTCTCAACAACCCAACTCTAACTCCCATTTATCCCTCCTATTTCGAGCCATATAGCAATTTATTTTATTTCTAACAGTTATTTTATTTTAATATTTTGTATCTAAGTACTGAAAGCGATTGAAATCTTATTTTACATCCCATTTGTATTCAATAATAAATAAAAAAATAAATAATGAAAAGTAGACTAGTGATAAGTGGGTAAATACATATATGTATGTATATTCATATATACATATTCTCCTTCATCGGATGTTGAGCTTATGAGCTTAAACAATTCATTATCTGCCTTGCTTCCTAGCATATTTCATCTCCCACCAACTTATAATTCGTTGACGTTTTATTGATGACATTGTTGCTGTATCATATATGTCTTTGGAACCGGTTACTTTGATTTAGCCATTTCACAATATTTATTCATTCTTTTTATGATATCGTAATACGCAAATGTCTTTCATTCGTAATGCATTCAATTTTCGTGCCCACTTTTTAAAATATAATATATTCCGTTCATGCCAGTCAACATTGACTCGTTGGCAGAAAAGGTGGATTTTCCAAGTGCCATAGCAAAGAAGAACAGCTGTTAGAAATTATAACGTAGAAAAGGTGCAATCGTAAGAGCCCACTAAAATTTTCGCCGATTGCTTATCCTGAAATCCAGTGGCAACGCTGCCGACGTGCCATTAAAGAAATCGCAACTGATGTTCCGACCACCTCCAAGGAAACTGTTTTGGTGAAGAATGCCGGCAAGTACATGCAAGTAAATAAGAAGCGGCGCTGAAACGAAGGACGAACATCGGCTTCTTGAGAAGAAGCAAACAAAGCGCAAGAATTGGTACTCCAGGAATAACGTACGGAAGTTTTACCAACAAGTAAAAAGAATGCGTCAAGGCAAGAAGACCCGTACAAAAGTTTGTAGAAATGAAGAAGGAAATCTTGTAGTAGAGTCACGGCCGGTGCTGTGAATATGTAAAAACTTTTTTTGCGGACTGTATAACGGCGGAGAAGCCCAGTATCCCGCCGCCATGCAGAATAGGCCATTCAACTTAGACAATGATAACCAAAGCTTCCGTCCACTTGACCAGAATTAAGTAAGGATAGCAATATTCAAGCTAAAATTCGCATATAACAGTATTTAAGAAGAACAGCTATATAGAGTCATGTTTAGTCTTGGCATCCCTGCCAAGCTAGTCGGTTTGTGTAGAATGATGGTTGAGAACTCTTGCTGCTCCGTCAAAGTCGGTAACGGCTTAAACGAGACATTTGATGTCAAAAAAAGGTTTTAGACAAGGTGACGCGCTGCCGTTTGACTTCTATAACATTTTACTTGAAACAATTGTGCGAACACTGGAGGCACGTACTGTGCAACTACTGTCGTACGCCGATGATATCGATATAATTGGGAAAAAACGGCGGGCTGTCACCGGTGCGTTCGATAGTATTGAAACGGTCTCTTAGGAACTGTTTCCGAGCAGATGGAAAACAGCATTTGTCCAGCCCGTCCCTAAAAAGTGAGAATCTTCTCACTTCTCCTGCAGACAAACTGCATTTAGATTCAAGGATTCAAAACCGTACGATAAAACTCATAGGTGTTACTAATTTCATATCACTCACACAATGGACGCCCTCGAACATTAATGTAATGTCTCGTTCTATCTTTGTTCTATCGCTATTTCCACCACCAGTGCTCCATAGAAATCACCAGTAGCATTCGGTCCCTTCAAACTTTTAACCGTTATAGTCGTCCCGCTATGAATGCTCTTCAGTACACCCTCAATCCCACTTTCGGACGTACTCTAAAATATCGCGATTCATTCCTAAACTGTACAACCCTCTTATGGAATGCCTTTAAAACTAACGTTCATCGCTACCTCGCTTTTTTTCCACCCTAATTTTCTCTCTAATTTTCGCCCTGTCAAAAAGCTGTCAAAATACGTTTAGCGATAAATGAGGGTAAAATCAAGTATATGATGCTTACAAAAAGGGACACACAACATCGACAAATTGGACAGAACGTCACAATCGATAGTTATAATTGCGATGTACTAAGAGGCTTTGTCTATATTGGCTCTGCTATTAATTCTGCCAACACCTCAGCAGAGATAAAATAATGAAATGAAGAATCACTCATGCCAATAGCTGTTTCTTTGGACTAAAAAGGCAATTGATTAGTAAGGCCCTATCCCGAAAAACTAAGGCGACTCTAAGTAAGACCTTGATTATCCTACTATAGTCCTACTTTATGGCGCTGAAGCATTGACCATCGAAAGCGGATGAACATATCCTCAGTCGTTTTGAGAGAAAAATCCTACGCAAAATATTCGGTCCAGTTTGCGTTGAAAAATTTTGGGGGAGAAGATTTAACGACGAACTAGACGAGCTGTACAGCGGCATTGACCTAGTCAGAAAACTGCTCATCAGTCGCCTGAGATGGCTAGGACATGTAATAGAGCGAATGGACACCGATGCTCCGGCCCGCAGAATCTTCGTATCGAACGCGGAGGGACAACATTAGTAGAGGAAAAGCTCACCGTAGGTGGCGCGCACACTTATAGTAGAAGGGGGCATTATTGAACCAACTTAAACAACGCAACTAGAGGCACTTAGCTAAAGACCTGATTAACTAAAGAGGCTTGTTAGTTGAAACAAACAAACGTATGGTATATTACAGTACGATTAAACAACTTTTAGGTTTTTTTTCTAACGCATTCAAGTCAGTGGGTTTTAATAAAAAAAATCGTTAACATTTTTACAAAAAGCAAACGCTTGGCAGGATTAGGTAGAAGTTTACTTTTCAGTTCTTGCCATTGCTTAATTTCGCTATTAGTGGTTAGCATATCAGTGAATTATATTTAAGCCTTGCACTAGTTTATAAGATTATTGTTATCTTAATGTGTAAGCTTTCAATGAAGAAATACATGTTATTTGTTGTTGTTAGTTCGATATTATATTTCTCTGTATTGTTATCTTATTGAAACTGCTTATGTGGCATGTTATCGATTATTGGCAGTAAGCAAACCTTGAAATGGAGGTTTCTTGAACGCGCCAAGACGTCTTCTCCAGTGTGTACTTCCGTTATTTTTCCATTGTATCTATAAGTGTTCCATAACTGTCTATTTTGCTAGAAGATATTGTTCGTGATACATTAAAATAATATTGCCAACAGCAAACTTGTGTTGTTTGGTCCATTTTGAGCGTTTTTGAATTGTTGTCAAATACTTTTAATTCCATGTTTTCCAAAATTGTTGCTATAATCGCCAGCCGGATAGCAGTAGTTTTTTGTCATTAAGCATTTTTCTCTTTTATGTGATACATGTCATTTTATTTTTCCCTGTGAATCTGAAATACCTTCGCAGTCAATGTATAATAATCCTTTTTGATTTGTTCTTTTAGGAAATAATTCTCTGGCGTAAAGCTGATAAAACACGAAAATCATCTCATAACCAACAACTTCAAGTGAGCAATCCTCGAGCACCTACTCACTTGGTGGGTGGCAGAAACGATATGAGTGGCATGAGCGCCGCAGCAAAAACAGAACGTGAGGGTGATTCTGAATACGCTCCATCAATTGATCCCAAAATGGGTTTATTTACGAGGGAAAGTCCACAACAAGGTAAAGTTTTGTTTGATTTTTATCTACGAGCCCATATCATATGAAAATGTATCTTTAGAATATGCACAACTTCCCGGCAATGAGCCCGCTGATATGTTGCGAGGTACTGCTGATGGTGCCGCTTCAGGCACAGATGCCCCAATCGATGCAAATGCTTCAAATACATTAACTACTCCTACAACTACTACTGCGGCTAATCTCTTTGAATCAAGTGATGTTGCGTCAGTAGCCTTATCCACTACGCCACCACCGTTACCAATTACGGATGATGAAGCTAACTATGAAGATGTATCTTTGGGGGCGGATACAAGCGTATCAACATCAAAACCATCGCCCCCGGAGCGGGTTGGCTCAATTGCCGCAACCGCATCGAATATTCAAAAACAAACATCAGAACCTGGAGTATGAAGTTTATAGTATTAATCATGAATTATTCCAAGCTAACCGTTATGTTGGAAAATAATAATATTTTATTCAATATATGGTATAACAGTTTTCAGTGAACACAATAATAAATACATTACACAATCAATAACAAATTGTGACGTTCATGTGCAAGACTTTTACGCCCACGCCTGTGCCTGTTCACATTGGTGTAGGCATGAAGGTCCTTCTCATTGACGTCGAGTTCACATTTGAAACATAATTTTTTTTCCTTTTCTTTACACTTCCTTAGTGCCTGTCTACACTTGCCTACCTATGAACGTCGTTCCCATGAACACAGTGGCTACACACACACACAAAAAAAATACAAAATACAAAAATACGTCTATACAAGACGTATAGGGAACCCTGACATCCAAATCATAAGATATCGTTGAAGTGGGAAGTTGACATGGATAACATTTTTTAAGAATGATAGTGAGTAACGCTTTATTAGCAGTTTAATCACCAATTAATCAAAAACAGCAACATAACTAGCATGTACTCGGTTTCAAGAATCGATTTCCTACTGTAGATTTAATTCGTTTTTTCATTCTCTGCTATGGAAGGAGATGCTTTGAAAACAAAACACTCATACTGCACAGTGAATTATATTTTTGAGTCTTCCGTATGGTATAAACCCTCCGACGGTCGGAAGAGAAGGTGTCAGAGAGAATTAGATTTTTCAATGGATTTTCGGTGAATTTTTGGGGCAATAAACCCCTCTCTTTTTAACGCACATAAAATTTGTCCGTGTAGTCCGACACTACTTTCATTCCCATGCTAACATAGCAATGTCAGAAATGGAACGATATGGGAAAAAAGTTTCACCCGAAAATGCAGTTTAGAAGTGGATTTTCTGTGAAAGTGACCCTTTCTGACTGAAATAAAAAAGTATTTCTTCTCTTTCTGACAATCTTCCTGCCTACGCCAATGTAAACAAGCACTAAACGATTGAAACGGAATCGTCCATGAAAATCTGTCATCGAATCATCCGCAGTTATATTGTTGCGTCTCTTACTTTCAAAGGTTTGTAAAGAAAATATATGTAAAGAATATTCAATAAATATGTGTTTATGAAAATATTATTGGTAATTTTTTCCATTGTAGGAAGAAAATAACAGACTAATAAGTAGGAAGACTAATAATAAGGAATTTTTTTTTACGTAATTGAGTTGAGTTGGCACTAACAACCGGTGGGAGATTGGACTCAAATATATCCGAAACATACTGAAATGCTCTTTTACTCGTATTTAGTTGGAAGTTTTTAAAAATTTAAAAAGAAAAACATATTTTTATTCACATTTTTAAATGTGATATATATAAAATATAAATATATTTTTTAAGTTTTCCTTACGTTTTATCTGGCATATCCTGTGCTTTTTTACGTAAATTAATTCGTACCTCTCCGTTTGCATAGTTCCGCATTTGATTTAAAAACGAAAAATACAAAGCTACACATCTACTTTCAAAATAACTCTTTAAAAATTAAAATTAATTTATTTTACTATTTATAAATAAAATCTTTTCAAAACAAAGAATTGAAGTGAAATTTCATGCAACTATTGCGAAATGATTTCGGATTAGCATCGAAGGGGCGAATCGAAACTTTATTTCCCCGTCTAGCAGAATGGGGCTGGATATAAGAAAGCTCTTCCTGTGAGCCATTTGAGTCCAAGATTTCGATTCTTACCTATCTCTTGGATCGTCAGAATGTGTAAAATGACGATGGATATCTCGCTGCTCCGAAAAGGTCGGACACAATATTACCAAAACCTGTGATGTCAAAAAAAAGATTAGATACTCGTAAGAAACACCAAAGACATAATTTTATAAAAGTATATGCAGCTATGAACACTCGTAGAGCATAGTTATTCTGTTTTCTTTTCTAGTTCAGAGTGCACCTGAGCCTCAACTAAAAAGCGTCCCCAGTTAGCCCTGTGGCAAGCTCACTGTCCCCAGAGTCGCACTATAACTCGGTTGGGTTATTTTTCTACTTATGCGCGCTACCTATGGTGAGGTCATCCTCTACATGGGATTAGATTCGAAGACCCTGTGGGCCGGGTCATTCATACCCTTATCATTCTAGTCCAACAATATGAATGTTATCAAAGGGAGGTGAAAATATCCTTGCCCGTTTTGAACAAGATTCTTTGTAAGCCAATAAATAGTATATGTACAACGGTCAAAAAAAGTACTCGACATGCACATGCTCTTTCAAACTTTGAAGTAAAAATAAATATAGAAAAATAAACTCAATAAAAAAACACTAATTAAGTTTACTTTTATTCTTTTATTTTAATTTCAAGCAAAGAGACAAAACAAACGGAAGCTCAATTCACAACAAAAAAATGCGAGGTGTTACTTCTCTAAGACGTGTCGGCATTGATTGAAATAAAGTCCTGGTTTATTCAGCATCAATATTTGTCTTTTCTTCAAGTGAAATTGCTTTCATTTAATTTTTATTCGTAAAACTACGTACCCTTAAACTCTTTTTCCAAATTACCGTATAAATGCTCTATAGGATGCAGATCCGGAGATTGAGCACGCGTTTTGATCACTTTAGGATAATTATAAAGCAACCAAAGTCTTGTATTTAAAGCGGAGTACTTTGGATCGTTGCCCTCATAAAACATTTTCGCCTCTAGCTCGCAAATTTTGTCTCAGCTAATTTATCTATTAGAGATTATCCATTGTTCCATTAATGACAACTAAATTCCCCACACCTAAGTCTGCCATACACCCCCACACTAATACACTTTCTCTACCATGTTTTACTATTGCTACTACATTCTTTTTTTTTTTTTTAACTCAATGTTCGGTTTTCAACGAGTGTATACCAGAACCTTGCCATCACATTCAAAGAGATTAAACTAACTTTCATTAGCAAATATTACGTCGATCCAGAACTCTTTAGACTCATTATCGTAGGATCAGTCTTTTTGGGAGATATGTGGCTTCTTCCTCGCTGATCTCACATGAAAATGATTGTTTTTAAAGAGGTTCCTAATTGTTTGTGAGGTAACATTTACGCCTAAATACTTCTACAGTATGTATTGTCAGTTCTGAAGCATTAGTTCTTGGAATTTTTTTAATTTCCCGAAGAATCCATCTTTGATTAGATGTTCTTACCTGATTTCTCACTTTTAAACTTTTTTATTATGTAGTGAACTGTTATTATAAGCAAATTTGACAAAATACTAAAGCAAACTACAGGAAATGAACAAAAAACACACTTAACTAACTGCATTGATAAAATGAGTGGTATTTTTACAGTGACTTTGGGGAACCAGCATCACACGTTTGGGTCTCGAATACGTTTTTGAATAAAGCTTAATAACGCTTTTTCTTAGAAATGCGAATTTATAATAAAGCTTGAAATTAAAATGAAAGAACTTAAATTAATTTAACTATGTAATTCTGTTTTGATCGTATTTATTTTGCTGTAATTTCTTTCATTTTTTAATCAAAGTTTAAAAGAGCACGTGCATGTCAAATACTTTTTGACCGCTGTATGTGCATTTCGAATATTTTTTTGATTGACTCTCAGGCTGGCAAGTTAGTAAAGGAGGACCTTGGGGTAGGCCATAAGTGGAAGATTAACTCAACCATCTTTAAGTGCATAACTGACGGCGGTTGATAAACGTTTGTTATTGCAACTGGTTACCGTCACACCAAACACCATTTATAAAACAGTAAAAAACAACTGAACTTTTATTTAAATATGTTTACTAAATACTTATGTAAATATAGAACTGATATTTTAGAAAGCAAAACTGTGGTGGGTCTAAGAAATTTTAAATGCCGACAAGTTTTCGATAGGCGTTCTAAATAAAACGAAATAAACAAATAGTAGTAGTAGTAGTAATCACATTATACGTATAGCAGATCATATTAGAGGAGTGCTTTACATCGAGCAATGTGATCAATCTTGGTTTTTTTTTTTTATATTGTAATTAGCTCGCGCTCAAGGAATTTGAGAAGTCTTAAAATATTTGTACATACCGCAGCAAAGGAAAATCAGAGAGGAAGAAAAAAGAAATACGGATGTACATTGGTCTTAAATGATTGCAAGTTATAATGAATAGGCAGGGCATTCTACAAGCAGTTGTACGGCTTAGGAACTAATTACGATATTTCAGAGTACGTCCCAAAGTGGGCTTGAGGGTATACTGATGAGCATTCATTGCAAGACGAGTGTTACGGTTAAAAATTTAAAAGGGCAGAATGCTATTGGCTATTTCTATGGAGCACTGGTGGTGGAAATGGCGATAAAACAGAGTGAGACGCAAGATATTTCGTCGGTGTTCGAGGGTATGAGTGATATTAGTATCACCTATGAGTTTTATCACATGGTTTTTAATCCTATCTAGCAGGTGCAGAGATATTTTAGAAGCACCTGACCCGATGTGGGCTTTTACTTTTTGGGCGGATGAATGCCTTATATATTGAGCCCAGATCAGAGGTGAAGTATTTCTTATATCTCTTGAGGAAGTCTAAACATTTCACAGCTTTTAGACGACATCGAATATATGGTCATTCCTACGTTGGTTGTCATTGACAGACTTACCGAGAATGGAAAGTTTTTCGGTTTCGACGATGTAACTGCCATTCGTGGATAATGGTTGGGTATTTAAATTTCGCTTTAATGACAACAGACAGCGGTTGATTATGCTGTTAATATTAGAATTGAATGATCTTAACATACGCTGCCGTTCCCGTTCTACAGCCGAAGAACAGGGACGTGAGTCTAGGAAAGGATATAAAAGCAGAGAGTACTGTCGTCAGCAAAGAAATATATTTTATTAGAAGTAGCAGGCAAGAGATTATGAGAATATGAGACTTGAATTGAACGTTCCAAAATTATTTTTAATCCATTGAAGAAGAGAGTCATCGATCCCAAAAGCACGGATTTTCGACAAAAAAAGCCTGTTGCCAAACTCTGTAAAATGCCTTAGAACTGTCTTTTTTGCACTGTGCAACTGTCTTGTTTTCACTAAATTGATGTACCCTTTGGTTCCTCTTTTCGGTGAGACATGCCATCAAATCACCAGTGGAACTGTTACTATGAAAACCGTACTGCCAATCATTGAGAAGTTTTCGTGTTTCGAGATATTCCATTAGTTGATGATTTAACAGAGGAAAAGAGAGAAGCGGATTCGAATTTTTTGGGGACGGACAAATGCTGTTTTCCATCTGCTCGGAAAGAGTCCTAAAGAGTAGGATTAATGAAAAAGCTTACTGGTTTTGCCAGCGAGGCAGAACACCTCTTCAGAAGAAGCGGATATATACCATCTGGACCAGCGATTTGTGTATATTTAGATCTTTAAGTACTCTTGCTATTACACGAGTGCCAAAGAGGATTCATCCCATTGAAGATTCGACGGACATAAGTGTAGGCGAAGATCTGGCATCAACCATTTAAATGAGCGCTGGGGTGGAGGATGAGGCAGCGGCATCCACGTCGTTATCGAGGAAACATAACGACCAGTTAAAATTCATAAAGAAGCTTTTAAGTCCGCTCCAATTGGATTTCTCGTATTGCCATACGATTCTTTTATGAATCTTCTCTCTAACTGTGTGGTTGGTGTTTAAGAAATTAGCTGATATCACATAGCGATCCGACGGGCATAGAGGGGACGTCACATAAATCAATCTCGTTGACAGATAATTGATGGGGAGTGTTTCCTGGTCCTCTTGTGAATTTAAGGATTTGGAAATCTAATGAGGCACTCGTGAACACGTTTTAAACTCAAGAGTTTTTGGCTTAGTGTGACGACTTATGACAAACTCTCACCAGCTGTTACAATATACTGTTGTATACTCGTATGAATTTAATCATAACGATAGGACAGCAAATAAATTCATCATAAAATTTAACCGATTTATGCTTTTATTCAATTAGCACTTTGGAGCCAGCTATCGAGAGATCGTGGCAGATAGAGAGGCTTAAACTTTGCATATATAAATTAGTTCCGTTTGAAAGATAAAAGGGTCGCGAAATAGAATTGATTCTATCTATCAAACATAATATGTCATGTAAATAGCAGTATCATCTTCGATATAATATTGTTTTAATTTTCTTTTTCTCTTTCTGAAATTTCAGATATATTGCAAATATAAATGTGCCGAACCGAAATGTTCCAGGTAGAAATACTAGAATAACAGGTTCATATAGTTTAAGCTAATCAGTCTCAGCCCTACAACTTTATTCAATATAGCAAAATTTTTTTAATAGCCAAACTGGTATCGAATCTCCACCCAATAACGAGTTCATCAAATCTTTTATATTACTAAGGCCATGTAAGGAGGAACTCATGGGGTTAGAAGCTGGTTGAATATTACTCTTTTTTCAAACTCTCACACTGACTCACAAGACTTCATATATAGAATTTGCAATCCGGCTGCGGGACTTGTGCTGGGATAAAAACTCATGAGAAACCTTTGGCAAACACGGAATATTTATAATAGACATTACATTTTAGAAGACCATCGATTTCTAAAACTACAACGGATATGGGCGAAATCTATATTTCTTTAGATACAATTATACATATAATATTAATCCCCTTTAAAGCACTCCTCTTGAGCTGTTTAACGCAATCTGCATGACGTTTTCCTTGGTCTGAAACTGGGTTCCTTTCGAAAGCTTTTCGAGCTTGGAGAAAAGCCAAAAGTCACATGAAGTGAGGTGAGGAGAGTAATGATGTTGACTAACCGCAGGTATTTTCTGTTCGGTTAAGGAACAATAAATCAAGTGTGAAGCATGAAGCATGAAAGCGTGCGTTACACTGATGAAGTGTCCAACTGCCATTTGCCTACACGACATCTAATTCCATTTCAAAGGTTACATAGAACCTCTCTATTGAACTTTTGGTAATAGCAGTGCCGTGTTTGTCATGCTCATGAGTTAAAAAAGTTGGTCAGCATGATTTTTATATTGCTGCGGATCTGCCTTGATTTGTTGAGCCTCGAGGATGTTGCATGCATCCATTGTGATAACTGGAACCCAAGAATCATCACCACTTGAGAATCCCTAAACTTTAAAAAAAAAAAAAAAAAAAAAAAAAAACATTGGACATATTCTTATGTCAATTTTGTTTATGATATTCTTTTTATTTGGGTTTGCTGAAAAGGGGTGCAATTTTATTCTTCTTCAGCCATTTTAACTGATGGATGTTGAATCAAAGCCACTTACCAATATTGGCTATTATAAAAAAATATTGTATCATATATAAATTGTCAGCGTCCGGGTACTACCAAGGCCTAGTCCCTCTTAATCACTATATTGTTCTCTTTGTGATTTTATGTACTTTAATACTTCGGACGGCAAGGAGTGAGAAACTTTGTCAAAGAACGATTACTTCACTTTCTTAAGTTTCCCATTGGCCGCCGAAAGGGTGCTGACGTCAGAAAAGCAGATTACTTTTCTACTTTTTTTCTGGTTTTGGGTGAGGTTTGAACTTAATATAGAGCCTATAGTATTCGGCGGCGGTACGCCATTTTTAAATTTTTTAAATGAATTGATTTTGTGAGTTATAATTTGCTTTTAATTCAGACATTATAGGAAATTAGATATTTGTAATGTTAATTGCAATAATTCTGCTTGCATTCGAGACTTATGGTATATAGTACCTCGACAAAAATAACACATTTTAATGTGCACACAAGTTAATTTGCGCTGAACATACAATATTAGAGAGAGATAGTATAAGGAATAATTAGTTAGAAAAAATATAGCTTTGGCGCAGTTGCACTGTCCTATCGAAAACCATTAATATCTAACTCAAATTTGTCAAAAAGTTGACATAATAAGTTTGTGCAGAAGCTTCTTATACTCTTTTAAATGCGGTCTTTATTTCGAAAACATAATACAATATTTATCATCGCTCTCATTGTCTCTCCCGAATCTTTTATAATATATGGTAGTGACATTAATATGACCTAATTAATAGTAGGTCTTGTTTCGAAAAATTTTCTATTTTAGATAGAAGTAGATAGATATAATGTCGTACTTTCCGCTATTTGGAAATTAAATGTGTAAAGGAGAACAGCTAATAAATGATCATCACAACTGAAATGGATTAGAAATGTTTAAAGAAGAACAATTAAATACCACTGAAAAGAGTAAAATATGCTTACTTATAGGTAGGTAGGTAGGTAAAATGTCGTTAAGAAACACAAACCCACTTAGGCATTGACCCATTGTGATGCCACGTGGAACTGTTATCCTCTTACTCATGGAACTGATTTGAGCTTATGATGAAGCGTAGGAGATAACGTTTCAATCCTTTAGATCATTTAAGACATTGTAGAAGAAAGCTCCTAATTTTACTCCTAATTTGCTTATAAGATGTTTTATTTTTTATGAAGAATGCTTAAGACTATAAGCATGTGGCTTCCTCGACTGTTTTTGACGAAGCACATCCTGTCGGTTCAATCCTTTGAGCATTTGGGGCTCTATCTTACTAAAAACGCATTGAATATCCCAATGTCTGGATAGAAGAATTAATTCAATGGCGTCAAGTCGAATGGTCTAATTCTCGAATAATGTCATTGAATCAAGTCCTCAGTTAATTAATGGTTTAATGAGTAGCATAGCTGTGTCGTCTATTTTTTGTTCAAAGAAATTTTCACTGATCATTGTCCGGTTACTGTATTATCTGTAGCGGCCAGACTGGAAACCACACCAAGTATAATTGTGTCTTGAAAGTCTATCCTGGATATGCCTCAATCCAGAAATTTCAATTTTGCTTGTTCAAAATGAGCCAAAAGCGACCTTCGTAATTAAGCCAAATTTCTCTATATAAATAAGAGTCGATTTCAAAGTGCTCAAGAGCCAAATCCGCGAGCTCCTGCCGCAAGCCATGGTCTTATAGCACCAGCTGAGATACACGCTCGCTTGCAAAATTTTCCGCATAGTAGACGGACAGAGGTCAAACTGTTGCGATCGAAGTTGAATTCACAAGCCGTGATCCTTCGCCACACTTTTACTTATAACTTCTACAGTTTTTTCTGTAAGCGCATTATATTGACCCGTTGTTGCCTTTGCAATTTACATAATTTGTATGTACATACATATGTGGTGCGAAATTTCTTTACCACACCACAAATAGCGAGGTCAGTTCGTCGATTACGAGAACCAAAAAAAATAAATAAATAAAAAAATACGTAATCTTTATTACATTTTGCGAATTGAAGACAGATTTTCCAAATAAGTTTGAATAGTATAGAAGCGTTCTTCTAATATACTGTGAGTATTTTAAAGATGGCTTGTTAAACAATATTGAACATAAATGTTAGATAATTCTTAAAATAACAAAAACATCATGGTTGGAAATAATATTTGTTGAACTCTATTATAATTAATTTAATATGATAAAAATTAGTTCAATCATCTATGTATCCGTATGCCATATATTGCCTTTCGTTACAAGTGTTGAAGAATTCCCAGAGAGAACTTTCTATTCAGGTGAATAACTACCAACTAATTTTTCTAATTTAAAGCAATAAATCAGCGTTATTAACCAACCTGTATGAATATTCTGAAAGGTAAGCTCTTTCGAAGAAGTACCACGGACACACGAAGAATTCCTTGCATATGTGGGGAACTCCTAAAATTTTTGCATCTAATTAGCACATTTACCAAGAAGTTTGTCCAAAACCAAATGCATCAGCAAAAATCTTGAATTCTCATTCGATTGACTTCATAAATTCCCCCGGGAACTGTGAATTTTCGCTATATTGACTATGTGGCATAGGAAGATGTACATGTATGTAGGTATACACCCCTTGCGAAATTGAGGTATGCGGACCAAAACCAAGAAGTGGTAATCTACCATTACCGCCTTAACTATTTGTTATAAAAATTGCCGAACTGAAACAATTGTCTGATTATTATGAATGAAGAACGAATCAACGGTCAAATCAGCATGCGCATTGCGATGTAAAATAAGGGAAACGTTGGAGTTTGAATTTCTTATTCTTTCCCATAGCCTAAGGACGAATAGTAAAAAGTATTTTTCAAAGATTCAGTCGTTACAAAGAATCGTGTTTGGGTAGTTCGAATAAAAAATATCGGATTAAGTCGGGTTAATCATAAGAGTGTTTTGGTTTTGTGATGAAGATACGATGGATGGTTGGATTGGTTATAAGCCTTTTGGTTTCCGTTCAGAAATCTCTAACAAGCACATCGGAATTGAACAATTGTGAGTGTTGTAAAGTTTAGAAAAACACGAAAATACGAATCTTAAATATTTCAAATAAATTAACTAGTGGCGTCCTTTTTAAATAATTCAAGAATCATTCCTGTTTGGTACGATGTCTAAGGTTGTTAAGAGATTTTGTCCAAATTCATGACTGGTAAAGAACAACCCGTTAATATAAAGTTCTGAGTGGAAATTTAGTTTTTTTTAACCATTATTTTGATCTCTAGAACTAATCTTATAATTTATCCCAATCTGAAATATTTTTAGGACAGTTTTTCAGTTGTCATTTATTAAGTCTGTAATTAGTATTAAAATATTATTTTCTCTAAATCTCTAAAATTGCACACCAAGAGGTGTTAAGTTTTTCCGGGAACACTTTCTTTATATGGAACACGCTCGCTTCGAAGTCGCTAGCAACTAAATAAATTGTCTGCACTTGTGATTGATAGGTCCTTCGGAATTAATGTCGGCAGTGGGTTTCTCCGGTTTAATCGGGTTTCTAACAAACTTCTAGTTTATTTGCCATTTATCAGACCGAGTGACGTTAAATACGTATATAGTCAAGCAGCGATCATTCGAAATCTAATTAATTGAGAGTGGTTAAAGACTATCACGTATCTCTTAGAGACATTAGAGGAATGGACCGCTTTGAGCTGGCTATATACCCCTTCTGAGATCCAATGAGATCCAATGGGCCAACCAACTTAAGTAATTTGTGTATAAATGTATATGCTTATACGAGTATTTAATGCATCGCCCTCCCATGTTTTTTAATTGATATCACAGTAGAACTACACATGCACCTCAAATAAGGTTCTTTCCAACTTCCCAATGAGTTAGTAGTTTTTATGTGACGCGTGTACAAACGAACAGACAAAATTCTAAAGATGACATCAATTAATGCATTAATATAAATGCATATAATAACATATTCTATATGTTTAACCTACACTTTATTTTTGTAAATAATGCTACATCACTGACTGAAGACTTTAAAGCGCTGGTAGATTTGCTATGGAGCTTGTTTGTACATATTTTCAGTTTGATGATCGGTTGTTGTTAGAGCTTTTCGTGACGGACTTACCTTTATACAGTGAAGAAAAAAAAGATATTTTTGCACTGATGTGATATTCAGTTTCCTAAAATCGATGTTTGTCGATAAAATACTATCCTAACTTGTATAATCTTCTTTTTCTCTGATTAACCGAGTAAATATATAGTGCACTCGTAACTATATATTATGTTATATATTTGTCCCACGTATTTGCATTGCTACTGCGCCTCTTGTAGAGTTACATCTAATTTGTAATCCGTTACCTTCAATCGTCCTTGTTCAATTATACAAAGTAGTTGCCTACAACAGCGTTATCATCGGCGAAAGAAGAAAAATTGTTCCGGATTGGTTTACAAATCTAATTCTTCGGTTATACCCTTTGCATTTAACTTTATTTTAACATCACCGTATGTATCGCATATCATTCTTATATATTCTTATATATTCATTCTTATATATGTGTCGGGAACTTTAGAAATCTTAGTGTTGCCCAAACAAGTCCTCTGAGAACTGTGTCGAATATATCACTACATATATATATAGTTTATATATTATATATTAATTTATTCTGCAAGTTCCGGCCCTAAGTTTTTTTAGAGAGAAAAAAAAAAAAACGAGTTGGTACAAAATTTTTTATTCAATTGTCAACATTTTGTCCTGTCTATACAAATTTTAGACCGATTCGTCTGGAATGCTTCGGAGCACCTTTATCGTATTTTGTCTAATAGCCAGATCTGGTGAGTATGATGGGTAATTGATCGCCGAAACTGATTTTTTAGTCAAAAACTTTGGTCTTTGGTCTTCCGTTAGTGTGAAAGATATTTCGTAAAAATCTTTCTTTTAGCAAAATTGTCATAAAAAACGCTGTAAATGCTTCTTTAAATAATAGTTAGTTGCTAGATAATATATTACTCAGGGATCTAAGACTTAGTTATTGAGCTAGATTGAAATACAATAAAAATTTTACACTTATGCACTTCGATCTTAGTCATAGATCACAATTTAAAATTTCTTTATAAAAATATTATTTATTCCGTAAGAAATTTTTCTTAAATAAATTTAATCATGTTATTTTCAAACAAAATATAAATTAAAACGTGAAATATGAAAAATATGTTCTTATAACGGTTTTTAGAGTTTCCATGAAGTAAAGTCAATAGGTACTTAATGTTTGTTATATGTTTTGAAAAATTGCAAGTGCTATATCGCACTATACCGAAATTTGATATAAAAAAATGGCAGTTTTAGGTCTTAACGACACCATTTTTTCTACTTTTAATAACTGTTAAAAACGTACTAAACTTACGGACTTCAATAGAACTATACAGCCCGCTCCCTGTTTTCGATCAGCATCAGTGAGACCGAAAGTTCTTTGACTTTTTGAATTTTAATGTCAATAAGGTAATCCGCTTATTCTGACATTCATAACATTTTCATTTCTGGCGCTGGCATTTTTCTCATTATACTTTTCATCATGTTTCGATGCAAATGTTAAAGCCAGATAACATACTTTTGCTTAAATCTTTAAATGAAAGTTATATTTCTCTATCAAATGAATCTGAAATTTTTTACGCCATTATAATCGCTTCACATTACAGTGTCAACATTGCGCTTTCGCTCATTCTTTACGATTGGTTCCACTTTTTGAATTTATGGAATTTATTGACAATAACACTTTCTTTATTCTCTTTTCCAATGAAAACCGCCATTAAAATGAAACTGCTACACTATTTTTTGTTGACGCACCCAATTGGAAAAAAAAAACTAATGTTCTAAATGACGCAAATTGAAAATTAGCAGAAAAATTAAGAGCTCTATTTAAAGCGGAAACTAAAAGACAAAATATGTTAAACTCCGCTTTCTGTCAACACGCGGTGGTAAGTGGGATCTGCCAGCAGTGCTGCGTTCTGTTTCCACTTTTATGGTATGAATCTCTACTTGACGATCGCAAAAGTTCCTGTGTTTAAGCTTTTTGTCGAATCATGTCCAAATATTGACTGCTCTTAAGCGTTAACAAGCGTTAACAATTCTTTGAAAAATGAAGTTGTTCTCTTAAAGAAAATAAGTAAGATTTTTGATCTGACGCAGCTAGTGCCCGAAGATGTATTTATTTTCAATAAAGCTAAATTTCTGGATATTTAGCCGACATGATTCTTATTTACACTAATCTTTTTAAGTCATTAAGGCTTACAAAATATTCATATCATCTGAGAGGACATGGGACTTAGATCTACTTACATGGCTTTGTATCAGTTATGTCCAATTCGTTGGTTGTATAATATTTATATAATACATCGATTGTGCTTTTATTAGAGCCAAAATAATACTTTATATCTGCTGCATAAGAGTTTTACTTTGACCACTTGGCTTTGCTTCAGATGCTCCAAGACATGTTTCAACTAAAAAGAGTAGTTCTTTAGTACAGCTTGCACCAACGTTTCGATAACTTTGTGCCTCGACTTTTGCGAGTTCAATTAGTAGGTTAAGCTGTGCATTTTAACTGAGAAACGCATTTAGGCGGGGAACGGAGTTAAGCGAGTGATACTTAAACAAAGTTTATAAATGTTCTTCTTAATAAGTGAAAATATATTGAGTCAAAGATCCAAGTTTCATGAACTTCGTAGTGGAGGAAGAATACTGACTTTTATTCTTCATAATTTTTTTTAACTTTTATTGTTTTCTGGGACATAGGCTATTCCATAAACTACTTCGATATATTAAACTATTCAATTCAGTCTTAAAAAGGTCTGTTTAGCTTTTGAATTAAAATAATAACCAAGCTTGCGATATGAAATAACCGTTATCCAAGATTAAATTTACTTACTACTACACCACTCGATATATTCAACACTAATCTTACGTATAATTTACCAGCAAAATTAAAGGATTTATCTATTAACCGACAATGTTTCTTGGATGTTCGTAGTAACACTTAATTTTAATTCTTTTTATATTGCATAATTTTACCTATTTTTACATTTATGTAGCGAAAGATTGGTTGAAATAAATTAAGCTGAAATTTATTTTTATTGCATATTCTATTGCACATGACTTGTCAATTATTTATAGATTGAAAAGGAAAGCCACCTTTATACTATTGTATTGGTATATATTTTGATTCGTGCGGTGTTAAATTTTTTAAATTTGAACGTTTTTTTAAGAAAAACATGTACAATAGTATTATTCAAAGTATTACCCATCTGAATTGAATGAATATGAATTTTTTCCATCTTTCTGGAAATTTGTGGATCTCATCCCAAAAGAACTGCGCCGGCTTGGCAGCCAAGAATGAATCAAGCCAATTTTTGATATTCTGCTCTTATGTAAACCGTATTTCAGTGAGGGCGTTCTGCATCGACCGGAACAAGTGGTAGTCAGAAGAGGCAAGGTCTGGGCTACAAGGCGGGTGGGGTAAGACCTCAAATCCACTGTTTTCCAAATAGTTCTTAATCGGATTATCAACGTGGGGCCGAGCGTTGTCATGATGGTAAATTATTGCCTCGTGTCTGGTCGTATATTTCTTCATAGAGTAATGCTTCCAGTTCTTCATCTTCAAACTTTTTTGGCTGCCCAGGACGTTCATCGTCTTCCAAGCAAAATCACCACTTTTAAATCGTGCAAGCATCTAGCGCATGTTCACCATAAACTTCCACCAAAATATGATGACTTTCGGCAGCAGTTTTCTTCATATTAAAGTAATGAAGAAGAATTCCCCGCAAAAACACTTTTTCGGGCACAAAGTTCGACATATTTGAGTGAAAAAAAAAAATTAATATATTGGGGTAATAACAATGGAATAATACAAGTTACGCCATCCCTTAGCAAACCGCAATTAAGTTATAGACCCAATATTTCTATTCAAAACGACATATATTACTTTCGTCTAATCCATTATATATTGTTTTGAAAAATCGCCTTTGTTGTTAACCTTTAAGGTTTCAACATTCTATCGCTGAGCTCTGTGATAAGATTAAACCCAAATGCTTTTTACACTGTCGATACATTTAGACAATCTGAATGGAATAGAAATGCAAAAATTGGGTAAAAGGTTAAGAAAGTATTTGCTTAGCCTTTGACTCCAATCCTAGAATTTTAATCGAACCTATTTTATCAACTTTTCACACAACCTAACTGAATTTCAAAAATATTTATTACGACAATGTACGTCATTATTTTAAACTTTACGGAAGACTCACTCTATCTATAATATTAATGAAATGACTTGAACCAACTTGTTAGAGTATACTATAATCCCTGTTCATAAAAAAAGACTCAGACAAAATATTACCAAATATTAATTCTTATCAAACTACTTATCAAAAACCTGGGCTGATTTCTTGGTACAAATTCTACTCTATTACCTAGTCCATTTTCGTTTGCCACATCGGAAGTTTCACAAGACAGTCACCTTGGTTCACTAACTTTCATTTTGAATATTAATTATGTTGTAAATATTATAAAAACTCCCACGTATCTCTCTATGCCGATGATATGAACATTTATAGACAAGTTTTCAAATTTCTAATTCTCAACCTTTACAAGACGACCTCAATATGGTGCCACAAAAATTTGCTTGAGCTCAATATACTCCTTTAAGCATTCAACACTTCCTGACCGAACTTACTATATATAATAACCCAAGCTGTAGCTTCAGTTACTTGAATGTAGGAGTTGGGCGTTGTTGTGATACTGAACTCAATATATAAATATCGAACGAATAACTGACCCGAATGAAACTTGAAGTTAATAGAATTTCCATTGTGCTCTAATTTCATTGTAGCAAAAGTACTGTCAAAAACATCCCAATTTATCACCTCTCCCGACCCTGATCTTCCCTGTTCTTCAGTTTAAGTGTCATGTTGTAAGAGCAGTTTGAACTAAACGTAATAAAGTCGTCCGGGGTTGACCCGAGATTGTTAAAGATGTTAAAGGTCTTCCAACTAATCAATGAACTTCGGCAATTCTTTATTAACAACTCGGATATCTGCATTTCCCACTATGCTAAGTCCATTTTAGGTTCAAAAAATTTCCTTCTTTACTCTTATCTCAAAATAACTCAATAACTCCTATCAAACCTCCTCAATACTTAATTAGATATAATACAATGTACTATATTACAATGCATTCCTTAACTCGAAAAGTTTCTTTGCGATATTTTTGCGCTTACCAAAATTCACATGTGTTTAAGTATTGCAAGTAATGAATTATTCTTGTCAGATTTTAAATTTGTTCATAATGAAAGCTTTGAGAATGCAAATGATTTCATTTGCAAGGTTTACTTTTGACAAATCACATCAGCTTTGAGCCTACATGTACCAAAAACTTGCATTCCGTAAACTCGAAAATCGTTCAAAAATAGCAAAAAGCATATTCCTTACGTTCTATAAGTACATTTAACATCGGCTTTCTTAAACAATAGATCCGGTCGGATCTATAGAGTGAAATTTGAGAATTTTTTCGGCTTTATGAACACTTCGGCTTCATAAGGCCCCCTGGGATAACCATGAATGATCTTTAAGTAATCTCTAATTAAATTTCTAAGATCTTTATTCAATCCATTATTATTATTATTCAGTGAGAGAACCTGATCTTAAAATCCGATCGTTTATATAGGGTTTTCCAATAGAGAAATGACAACTTTGAATTTAATTTGTGAACGCACTCTCTCACTAATCAAACTGTCACTGTCAATTTATTCAGTAAACTCATTTTCATCATGGTAAAGTACACTAACGAGCAACGTCTGCAAATTATAAAAATATTCTACAGATATTCGGAGTCGGTGACTGAAACTTTATGAGCGTTAACTCCATTTTTCGGTCGTTATTCTCGCCCTAGTAGACAGGCAATAACAAGTTTAGTGCAAAAATTTGAGTCTACATATTCGTTGTGTGATGTTGCCGTGTCAGTGTCAGTGAGACAACGGGTTGGTCGAAGTGTCGAAAATATCGCTGCCGTTCAGACGTCCGTAGCAAACGATCCAAATCAGTCAATTCTACGGCGTTCTCAAGAATTGGGCATCTCTCAGACCACATCATGGCGTATTTTGCGTAAGGATCTTCTGGAGAAGATGCGCCAAGATTATGAATTTCATCGCAAAATCATCTTCAGTGACGAAGCTCATTTTTGGCTCAATAGGTTCGTTAATAAGCAAAATATGCGTTATTGGTCGGGTGAAAACCCACATGTGCTTCATAAATCACTACTTCATCCACAAAAAATAACTGTTTGGTGCGGTTTACATGAAGGCGGCGTTATTGGGCCATATTTTTCGGTCGACGATAACGATCGTCACGTTACTGTGAATGGTCAGCGTTATCGCATCATGATCACCGATTATTTTTGGCCCGAATTGGAAGATATGGACTTGGACGATATGTGGTTTCAACAGGATGGTGCCACAGGCCATACAGCATACCCTACAATCGATTTATTGAAGAGTAAGTATGGTGAGCGTGTTACCTCAAGACATGGGTCAATCGATTGGCCGCCTCGTTTGTGCGATTTAACGCCACTTGACTATTTTCTGTGGGGCTACGTTAAGTCATTGGTTTATGCCAACACGCCGACGACGTTGGAAGAGCTCAGAGCCAGAATTGAACGCGAAATAGCGGCCGTTTCGGCCGAAATGTGTAGCCGAGTCGTTGAAAATTGGGTCCAACGAATCGACCGCTGCAAACGTGCCGCGGTGGCTATATGAACGAAGTCGAGTTCCATTCATAAATGTTTTGATTTACTTCAAGCCAATAATAAAGTTTTTGAAATATCTCAAATGGTAAACATGCTCAAAGTTCAATACTCTTCTGGCTTCTATGCGTAGCCTCTCTCGGTCGCTTTTAAAGTTTATTTTTCACAAAATATATACATTACTTTCTCATGTTTTAGGAAAAAACTTCTGTATAATTCAATTACATGAAAAAGTGACGAGAATTAAATATATAAATTCTCTTCCAATAGCACGGTTTGCGTATGTGTAGATCACTAACTATCAACTTATTTTGCCACAAATGGGGCCCGAGCTCGCATTACGGTCAATGTCCAACGTAACCCGATAATGCCTGTTGCTTTGAAAATATAGACGACATTGATTCAGATGATAAGTGGCTCCACAGGATGGTAGTACCTACGTATCACACTCCCATGACTTGTTGAAGATTTGATTTAAATTAATTAGCCGTCTAGAACATGGGACTTGATACCAGTCGAATATTTTTTGTGTGGCCTTTATAAAATTTTCAGAGTATGCTGAAAAACCTTAAATTATTCAGACCTTAGAAGTCAATATTCAGTGGTGGATGGTGGATGGACCTTCACACCTCAAAAGATTTGTCCGAAATTTGCTCGACAAGATGGGCTTCTTCAGGAACAGCCTAGTCATATGTCTGAAGTTTTATCAAAATCGAATTAATCTTTCCGGGGACTAATCCGATTATAGAGACAGATTGAGAGACAAATTTTAAAGAAAAAAATATTAGTTTTTGATATCCACTAATCATATAAAGGGTGATTCATCGTGAGATTTGATATATAATGTAAAACAAAACTCATAAATTTGAAATTGAACTTAAAATTTTCATTACCGTTTAAAAGAACAATGCATAGCATTTACTTTTTAAAAATTATATCATGATTAACCACGACTACGTCTGAGGTGATCCATTCGGAAGGTCCAATTTTCGGCGACTCTTTCGAGCATAGCGACTTGTATTGCGCGGATAACACGAGTAATGTTGGTTTCCAAAGCGTCAATCGTAGCTGGCTTATTCCTGAAGACCAGGGACTTTACATATCTCCAGAGAAAATAGTCCAAAAGTGTGATATCGCACGATATAAGCGGCCAATTTACCGTAGCAAAACGTGAAATTAAGTGTTCACCAAAATGATTTCTCAACAAGCTCATTGTTTTACGCGCTGTATGGCTCGTAGCACCGTCTTGTTGAAACCAGAACTCACCGAGACTATCTGCTTGAATTTCAGGAAGCACATAGTCCGTTAACATGTCGCGATAACGGTTATTTGCCTCATTTTCTGTTCTGATTTGCCTCATTTTTGAAGAAATATGAAGCAATGATTCCACACCACACCATACCGTTGTTTTTAATGGGTAAAATGGTAGCTATTTGTACGCTTTTAGGACGAGATCCTCACGTAAAATACGCTTACTTGTCGAATACGCCAAGCCAAGCTGTTGAGAAGGACGACGAATCGATTCGTCACGGTCTTCGCGTACACTCTCAGCTATAGCTGCCATAGCACTTCGTGCTGAATGTGGTCTAACCGGTCGAGTATTATCCACTACTGTAAACTGGGACTCAAATTTGCGAATGGTATTGGCAATGGTGGTTTCAGTAGGTCAATTACGCGAACCGTAAGTTCCTCGAATCGCACGAAAAACATTTCTCAACAGAACGCTGATTTTCGTAATACAGCCGAAAAATTTGAAAACGCTGTTGTGGTGTGAGTAATTCTATGATGACTTGCCAAACGATACTGAACAAAAATGACAAAGCAGCTTGATGGGATTTACGTGTGATCTGTCAAAAAAAGTCTATTGAAAGTCAAACCACACTATGAATCACCCCTTACCTAAGCGTCTGAAAATCTAATTATTTTGAAATCACTGACAGAAAATTAAATTTTATTTATATATTTTGATATGTTTTACGGTGCTCATTGTCATCGAACTCTACGTGTTTTTCGGGAAAAAACCACGCCTTAACTGTAAATCTAAATATCTTTGCTGCTTATTTAAGCACAGTTTTTTGACAAAATTCATGCCGCTATAGTAAGTCCCACTTTGTTATTAAAGACAAGATCGGACATAACACTGTCAAACTTTTGTCCAAATTAGCTGATATAACTGACGAGTTTTTGAGACTAGGTATCCAGGTATTTGTCGTATAATAGAACAGATCTGGTAAAGATTGCTTCGTCGCACAGTGGTTCATTTCGGCCGAAAATGCTTACGTAATTCAATTTTCGGGTGGGTTTAAAATGCAAAATTTTTAAATTCATTGGATTAACAAATATGGTATTTGGAGCTCTGGTAGTTAAAAAAATTATTTCAGTTTGATCAATCAATCAAAATTGAGTAAAAAAAAATACACTTTTAAAGCAAACGGTTGTATTATTAAATATTAGCTAAAAATGTAGACTTAAAAATGTAGACTTTACATACACCAATTTATTTAAAATTTTTGTCAGCGTCTCAAATAAAAAATATTTCATGGGTGCCGTTAAAAGTGATCACCAACTGTCCGATGAAAATTTATCAAACAGAAAGGTGTACGAGATTGAAAAAAAAAGACGATCATCAATTTATGCGCATCATCAATCAAAATGAGTCACAGCCCATAAATCGAGAAGGAATTTCGAAAAGAACAGGGATGGATGTAAAAGAAGAAACGTGTTATTAACTAAGTACATCAAAGTCAATAAAATGTAAGGCCAAGAAAATCAATAACTGAATGCTCACCAAAAAACTAATAAATTCTACCGAAAACATAACCACTGATGAGCTTTCCAATGCTTAGCAATAAAGTATAACAAGGATCATGAAAAGATAAAAGCTGATGTAACCAAGGTAGTCTTTGTCGCAAGTCAACTGCGAATCGAGAGAATAAAAGAAAGCATTTCTACTCCACAAAAGGATCCCATCAATTGTAATAATGATAATTCATTGGCTTTGTTTCCGGATGTGTGTCTGTCAAAAGAAAAAGTTCCAGGAAATTACGAAATCTTGGAAATATCAGCTAGAATAAAACTTCAAGACATGATGAACAATACTGCAAGGCGGCTTTTAGAAAGCAAAAGTGAGTGGGAATTAATTACACTTCCAATAATTCTTACATTAAAAAGTAAGTGTGGCTGTGATAAATAAATACACCACTAACGCTTAATAGGTCAAATCGTTCATCATCAGTTCAGTTTTGCTGGCACATAATGTTCTAATACGCAAAGGAACTGAAGAACTCAAAGAATACAGTCAAAATTATCAAAAGTAAAATTGCTAATTTTCACCCAACTATACTATAAGATTGGTGGAAAAGTTTTGAATGAAATAACAGATACAAAGTCAACGCGTCATAAGAACATAAAAAAAGTTCAACAATCAAGATGAATCAAATGATGACGAACATAACTACGAATATGGAATCTCTCCATTACATGCAAGAATCAGGTCAATGGACAAGAGGGAGAGGATACGGATGAGTCTATTGGAATCAAGGAAGCAGAAAGGAGAAGAAACCAAGGGATTCAAAAGCATTTTTGCGGTGAGATTGGGCTCGATATGGATAGACCAAAACAAGGATTTGGAAATGCCAATGCCAGGATGTTTTTCTTCAAGAATCAGAGGCAACAGCTGGTATAAGAGCTCAATAGTAATGAGGCTTGAAGTAATGCTTTATGTTTTGAATTACAGGGAAGAGCTTACCGCTGTCAAGTTTGGGGAGTAAATCAAGAAAAACAACTTACTCCTACTTTCCATAAAATGATGACTAATAGTCAAAATATGTTCGCGTATCAATCGTTACCATTTAAAGAATTGTCAGAGCACAGGAATTCAAAACTAAAGATTACAAGAAATATTCATGTCAAAATACGTGCAAGGTTTCAACATGCTTGCTGCCTCATCAGACTCAGACACATCAGAACCAAGAAAGATATCAAAACGCAATGCTCTACAGAAATGATAAGATTATTAGAACTTGCCCCTGATGTTAACAAAAGTTAACAAAAAATTTTAATTTTTTTTTTTTCCGTTCACTTTTTTCTCCACTAGTTCATCTGAAATGAATCACTGAAATCTCTGAAATATTTTATTATGTACTCTGATGTGCCACAAAATAAAAAAAAAATGTTCTTTTGATACACCTAAAAAAAACATTAAAAAAAAATGGTTCGTTTACATTAATTCACCACTGTTTTTCTCGGATTAGCTGTTAGACACCCTGTTATTTCTTCAATCATGGATTTTTGTGGTGGAAAGCATTTTTAATTTTAGCCATGGGAATGTTCTTTAAGCAGAAAAAAAAGCTGTCACACTATCTTTATTTGTTTAAGAGTTATGATTTTTGCAAGCAAAAAAGTCAAAATGAGCCACTGTCCGTTCTCTCCGTTACTCAGGATGGGGCTTTGGGGATCATTGGCTGATGATGATCGGTGTGAGATATTTACAAAATACGGCAGCAAATGGAAACAATTTAATTAAGTTATGATCCCAAAAAAGCAGCGGGTTGGCAATGAGCCTCTGTGCATAAGATCATTTAGTTCAGTTTTGCAAAGATCATTGGAAAGATCATTGGCTCCTGGGGACTAATTGGATTTTAGTTTGGATATTATTCCACACTTCGTCTTCTTCGACTGAACCGAAGAAGCATCCAATTTAGTAAGTTAAACTGTTTCTAATTCTCAGCACCGAGTTTGTCTCTACTATTCGTACTATGTTTTCTTAATCATGTTGTTGCACTAACACGTGTTTTTTTTTTTTTTTTTTTTTTTTTTTTTTCTAATCTAATTTTTAACATCATTTGATTGCTTTGACTCCGCGTTTTTCTGTCCCTTTTTCGTTTGAAGAAATGTAGACCGCATTCGTTAACGAACCATACGCTTCTTACTCGTGGTCGTCTGTTATAACCTAACAAATTAAAGAAGGCATCGTATTTTATGCTGATGGAGCTATATTTTGGAAAAGGTTGAGGAAAACGGTTGCCAAACTTGACATTAAGGTCAAGTGGTGTCAAATATATTTCATCCATTTAGCGAAATCATCTCTCAGTTTATGATTTCAATAAATCCAATGTTGTTATATGGACCGGATCCCACAGATTTCTTACTTCTCAGTGGTTTGAAAATCGTATGGAGCACTTACTTCGAAATGATGAACGGGGATAGTAGCCTCTCATCGGCGACGACATTATTTGCCATATTGTCATCACTGAACTGGGTGAAACCCGAGCTCTCGAATCGCCATTTCATTTCGAAGGTAGAAATTATGCACAAGGACTCGATTTGTCATGTCGTGGTTCGGGCCAATTATGTCATTCGCCTTGTACACTTCCTGGAAGTGTACGCTTGTATACCAGAAGTTCTGATTTCTTTTATGTTAAATTTAAGTATTTTCGAAATGGAAATCAAAGAGTTACACAAATTTCACAAGAACTGTTAAAGTTACATCGCCTTGCAATGTGGCAGTAACAGCGTGAATTAATTAATTTTAAATTGATTGTTAATTTTAAAGAAATATTTAAAAAATATATTAAAAAAAAAACATTTAAATAAAACTCAAAAATAATAGTCAAAGAGTTTTCTACAAATAATAAATAATTTCATTTGGAAACACTTTTGCGTTTTGTACTTTGCTTACAAAGTACTTTACGAGTATATATAGAGTAGATTTTTTTTTTTAAATTGACAAATTGCTTGTGGCAAACATTGGAGAAATGCGGTATAAATCTCCTTATTTTTCAGTGAGAATACAGGAGAAAGGATTATTTAAGAAAGAAATTGCCCGCATTTTAGAGTTCAGTTGTGGGGGTGGCCGTGGTGTAGTAGTATATGCATACACTCCTCAAGCAGAGGATCGCGGGTTCGAATCCCATGCGAGGCAATTCTCTGAAAAAATCTTTTCGTAGGATTTGTATGTAGTTGTATGAGAATCCCGTCGGCGTCAACTCTATCATGAATGCATAACACTGATGTTGGAGTGGTTTCTGGCTGGGCTAAATGTAACGAACTAACAACTAGCACGTACTGAGACCCACTGGTTGAGGATGCACTTGTTCATCCCGTCCAGTTTGACAACCACCTCTGGGAAAAATATCTAAACCTAATACACCTGAGATTCAAACTACTACACCACCCGCCCGCGCCCTGGCGAAAAGCCAGTATTTCATATCCCCTTGGTGCGCGCGCGTGATTATAAAAAAAAAAAAAGTTGGGATATTTATGCTGACGAATCAAATGGAAATGGAAAGGAGGATGTTTCTGCAGTATTGGATCAAAATTTGACAAGGGATAGGGGAAAGATGAGAAAGTATAGAGATTAATCTAGCTGAGAATGTTATTGCGGAGGAAGAAGGTTAAGGAAACATTTGATTTATATGGTAATCTAGACAGTTTGAAGTTCTGGAAAGTACTTTGAAAGGTAGTTAAAATTTGAGCGTAGATGACATAAAAAATTTCAATAGAATATTTCAGAAGCTTTTTTAATATTGGATATCTCAATTACAAGCGCATAAAAAAAATCTCTTTCTGGATATTCCAAGGCTGGCAGTTGTCGCTTCCTACAATAAAAGCATGGGTGGTGTCGTTCCCTGTGAGATACTCTTTGAACTGTACAAAGTAAACCACCGCTAAAGTGGTAAAGTAAAAAAGTGGTTAATAAGAATATTTTACTGGTGCAGGGGACCATCCGTTGCAAATGTTTGGCTTATCTACCGGAAGCGTTTTAACTTGCTTGACCAAATGCATATAAAAGCATATGCCATTGATAAAATTTAATTGGAAATATAACATGCTCTTTTACAGTCGAACTCTTCTTTCTTAGCTATTGTTCAAAAGAAACGAGGTCGCCTTTCACCATCAACTACTGCCTTTCTGCCGAATTCTTCTCCTAGTTCTCGTTCGAGCAATGTTTCAATTGTTAACCTAAAAAATAACTTATGTAAGATTTGAATAAAAACATAGTATTTCTTTTAGAAAAAAAGTTATAATATAAAATTTTTTTATACCAATATTACCCAATGTTGCTCACAACCAGCTTTCTCTAGACCCCGTACAGAGGGACGCGGTCAGATAATTTTTTTCTCAAAATTCCTTCGATACGTACTACATAATTGAACAACAAAAAAATCAGATAACAAGCAAAAATTTTGGGTCGAAAGGGTTTTGATCTTTTACTCTAAATATTTTATTTATTTGCTAGAATATATTTGGGTTACTGGTGTTAACAAACCGAATTTTCTTGTTCCAATACACACTTACAGAATTTCTGTAATTTTCTTTTATTAATTAATGTTTAGAGGTTTTTGTTCGACGACTTCAATGTCATGATTTCCAGGTTATGTCTGTCAGTAAACTGTCTACACAAGATTTTAAGTCTTGACAGCGGTCTAGTTTAATATTGGTGTAGTGCGTCAATAGCTGCGTTGCGGAATAAGTCTTCGTTGTCAGTGTGTTTATACCGAGGTATCGTTTTGTCCATTGTTCGTTTGACTGTCTCGTCTATTAATTTTAAATACCTGTTAATTTCCTCGTTTGACATTTTTCTTTTATACGGTTGAGAATGTGAATTCGAGGAGAGCGCTCTCGTCAGTGTTCTGGAGGAATGTGTACAACGAACACTACTATAGTGTTCCCTTAAACAAATTCATCCAATTCTACAATTCTACCACTGTCCTACACAAAGATTTTTTGTAGTAGTATGTATGTATGTACATAGTATGTTGTTTATATGCCAGGTTTATATTCGCGTGTCAAACAGTGTATAGGAAACGACGGACTATTAGTCACCTTTAGGCCGAGTCTGTACATTACACTGTGCTGACCAAACTAATTAAATAAAAGGTTCCTTCTGATATTTGCAATACTAATATTCTCCCTTGTGCTTTCCCAACCTCTATGTTTTGCTTTGAAATCTCCACCGATTATAAAATAGTTCCAATTCCATCCTTAGGAATCGAAAAAGTGTCTCGAGATCTAAGATAATTAAGGTGACTTGAGTAGCCTTAGGTGCATATACAGACACCATATACAGCTGCTTTCCACTATGGAGAGGGATATATACGATGCATGCTTTCAACACTTGGAACTAGCGTACTATACGACTGTATACTCTTTTAAAACGCAGTTCGTTTCTTACAAAGATCGCAACGCCTCTTACTTGAATAGAGATGGGTTGGTTTCTTCCTAGTATTTTAAATCTCCTGTGCCACATTTTGTATCTTTTGGTAAGCTGAGTTTCGCTTACCAAAAGCACATCTTGGTTGGTCTTTATGTAAATTAAATAGTGCAGATTTTCATTCCAACTAAATCAGTGAATTAACATTCACTGCAAGGACCTTCAGAGTTTGCTCTACAATGTACTTACCCATTGCGACTGGAGGTGCGTTAAGCCTGCCAGCAGCATCCATGATCCATACCCGTAGCCTGTTCTTTAATATTGTTGATTCGAAAGCAAGATAGCTAGCATATCAGGTGAAGGTTCCGGTGCTCTAGGCGCTGGGGCCTAAGAAGCAATCTTCGCTTGTTGTACTATATTTTCCCTACCTGTCGCCATTTGTAATGATAACGGCTTCAGTTTGTTTATGCATGGGTGGATGTTTAACTTCCACTTACTGCTGCCGAGCTATATTAGATTTACCTTTTTTATGTGTTGAAATTTGGGACAACCGCGATAGTTTGCCGTGAGTTCCCTGTTCCTGCATAAGTCATAACAGAGTTGGATTTTTTCTGATGCTCCTTCCTTACCTAGAGCGCATTCCTCGAACTTGCGGTTTGTCCGAACCTTTGACAGCGAACACATTGTAAAATGTGTTTGCTCTTGGAACTTAGTTGGAACACGAAAAACGCTAATTTCCGCTTATTCCATTTGGTTCTGGCTTAACCCCCATGAATTTGAACTCGCCGCACTTTTTTTTTTCAGCAGTGGAAGGAGCTCCTCCGGATCAGTTGATGATCCTAGCCCCGTCAAGAGTATTGTTTGTAGCTTCTCCCCATTCGGTGAAGAACTCCGTCGTTGTATCCCTGAGTAAACTTTTAATATTTTTTTTAGAACTCCACTGTATTGCAGTGTAGTTGAAATTCTTTAAATTTCAAAAATATTTGGTTTATTACCACTTCTGGCATCAGTCACTGTCACTTGTATAAAATAATTTTAGCATCGACTACCATCTTCTAATTATCATATTTAGAAACCACCCTTCTTACGCGCGCCAGACGAGCTCCAAGTTCGGAAATACTCTCATATACACGTATACTTCCGTAAGTTTGCAAGCAAATACATTTGGCTTATTATATTTTTATTTTCTTAAAATAAGGATTAGTTTTGGATTCCCTCAATAGAAAACGCGGGTAAGATATTCTCCTCCAGCTTTAGAAAAAATGCTTAATATTCCGCTTATTCATGACTCGTGCACATTTATCAACATTTTAACTTTATATCCTACCAGTTGGCATTTTTAAATGTCTCCCTTTCCAAATCGGTTTATTTTTAAGAAAAAACTAAATATTATATGGTACATAAAAATTTGTCTAAGAGATGTTAAATTATAATACGGATGGTGCAAACATTAAAAAATCATCCCCCAATTAATTCACTGATCCAAGGTCTGTTTAATCTCATTTTATTGCATTTGGTCTCAATATCAGCCTAAAGCTTCCACCAGATGTTAATAATAATTTGATATTTTTTTTTTTTTTGAATATTATTCTAACCCAGGATAGCAAAAAAAAAAAAGGTAGATACGGAGAAAAGACTTCTTTAGAATTAAGCATTTTGTGCTTACCAAAGTTACACAGTTTTGAGGATGATGTCCTTAACAACTGTGGAGTAAGAAGTTGTTTCTTGGCACCATAAAGTGACACGGTTGCCTGATCCCAACTAGGAAGGAAAATAGCCACATCTCGTTAAATGTAATTAATAAAATTCTAATTAAATTAAAGCCAAGATAGAAAAGCTCTTGTTCTATTGTAACGACTACGATATAAAGAATGCTAATCTTTTTGTTTATTTTAAAAAAAATTCCAAAATGGAGTACTAAGTGTTAAATGTCTATACATCATGGGGTTCCGAAATATAGAGAATTATTATATTTAAATATGAAATATATTTAAAAGAGCGGTAAATGGCCGCAACGTAAGCAAAGTTAAGTTACAAAACATTTAATATATGTACTTAAGGCCGTTATTTCTAACACTTGAGAATAAATTTATGCGGTTTTGACGATCAAGTTAACGTCGGGAACAAAAAGAATAGTTATCATCCAGCGTTGTGTACCAAAAATTGGCGATAATAAAAAATTTCTATATAAGTTGTGTTATGAGTAGACATTGTGATGGCGACCGTGGAATTTTACAACGTCAACCGCTGTCACATATAAGCAAAAAACCTCCCTTAAAGTCAGTTGAGTTACGACTGAATGGCAATAAGGCACAAACCAATTCTTTCGCGAATTAAGATACCATCCGACAGGTCGAAAAGCGAAAGCAACTCAAAAACCAGTATACGGTATGCGAGAAGATCAGCATAGCATGAAGTGCGATAGAAAAAGTAGAGCGACATAAGAGATGAACCAGCGGGAAAAGTTGGGAGGAGATGCGACATTATGACTACGATATTTATGGGATGACAGAACAGCTGACAGTCGGTCAGATCCTGCTACAATAACTAGTGAAAAGTCTAAATGGTATTTTGTTAGATTTGGTTGAGAATTAGCTTATGAAATGAAAGAGACCACTAACTACTTTGTGGATTAACAAATTATCCAGAAGCAAGATCTCATTGCTCTCCTGTAAAAAAGAGGTCGAGGCTGCGATAAAAGAACTCAAAGGCTATACTTGTATAGGAACAACAACTTCTGCATCATCTCAGTAATAAGGTTTAATAAGTATCAAAAGACGATGATCATCAAACTTCAAATGAGTGGCTACTAGAAACATATAAACAGCATTCTTGACAATGACGAAGTAAGCTTTCAATTCGGTCCATACTAAGTTGACCACATTCATCATCATCATAATGGAATAATTAGTAGGGGAGACCTATGTATAACCCGCTACATCTGCTTTTCATGGACAACGAAAAAACTTTCGGTATTATTAATAAGATAGAAAAAACATAGTGTGCTCTGCGGAAGATAGTTAAACCGGATAACCTGTAAGCTTTTTTTAAGAATAGGATTTGAAAGCCCTACTTGTCATGAGCGGTTTCGTATATGAGTTTACACTGTCGCCAGCAACGTGCTTGTGCTTGTCCCATTGAGATACAAAAAAAAAAAAAATAATAATAATAATAATAATAATAAAAATGTAACCACCTTTCTTAAACATCTAGACAACACGAATGATACAATATCTGCGGCCTATCGCATCACATTATGAGTTTACGCCAAATAACCATAATAGTTTGTTAATAGGGACAATAAGGTGGGTATGAAGATCAATGCCGCTAAAAGAAATATTTCTGAAAAAATTGTGATCTGATTCTGAATAGCTGAATACAAAGATGCGCGTATTTTTCTCTAATGTGGAGTCAGTAGCATTATATGGATGTAATACCTGGAGGAAGCAGGAGTCTCTTAGACATATCTTGCGCTATTTTTGCTGAATTCCTACAGCGTCAGGAACACACATAACAGGGATGGAGAACAACTAAAGCACACTGTGATGTAAGGCCAGAAAGCTGTGGGGAACATAAAGTTTAAGTAATTTAGTAAATATGAAAATTGGCATATCCCAACTTTAGCGTTTAGGCTTAACGATTTCCTGCGACAAGATGTATTGTGTGGAATGCCAAGTTTGGCTGTAGTGTCTCATGTTAATTTATCTTAATCTGGTAATAACATATTTGTGGGAGTTCTCCTTAGAAGATCATTAATTTTTGTCTTATTGTAATTAAGCTATATCTTTGTAAACATTGATCAGCTTGTTAGGCCAGATCAACTTATGTACTAGAGATTTTCGCCTTGGCCGTTCCAATCGTAGCTCACTCTCTGTAAGCGTTTAGTAAAAGACTAAGCCTTGTATGGCTAGTTCGTCAGCTTACATCTTGTTCTTAAAATATGACCGTAATCTAAAAATTAAGGGCTACCTTGAATTGACCGAATAGCGAGGATAACTTATTTCAGCATTCTTGTACTAACTACGACGATTTTCGTAAGGTAAACGAGACAATATGAGGATATTTTGCCTTGGATATACATACATACATACATTTGTGTGTAATTTAAATCCTGGGTGGATTTAACCGCCAATATCCAGAAGTCTATAGTATTATAAGATCCCGAAAACACATCTGCATCCATTTTTGAACCGATTAGTTAATTTGTTCGGGTCGTTATGGGGTATTCCAGCATAAAGTGTTTTACAAAGTTTAATCTGTGGGAATATAATCTGCAGATGTCGAAACGAATTCTGTCGGAATCGAGTCCAAAATACCACTTTGCTTACCAGTTTCTTTAAGTTTTATCGTACAATACATATATATGTATATGCATATATTTTTTTTCTATAATTGGAGCGCACACAAAAGATTTTATGTACCCTTAAAATGTTTACCCATAGCAAGGGTGAAGCGAAGTTAGGGAGGGAAAAAACAGAGATACCATTGTGCGTCGGTTTTAAATGTTGGCATGTTGTGTTCGCTAGAAAATAAAGAGCTCGGCAAGGGATTCCATAAGCGAGTTTTATGGCTGAGGAAGGAATCACGGTATTTTAGAGTACGTCCGAAAGTGGGCTTAAGGTTTTTTTAATGAGCATTCATAGAAAGACGGGGTTACGGATGAAGGTTTGAAGGGGCGGAATGTTACTAGCGATTTCTATGGATCACCGGTGGCGCTCCGACATTACGTTGTTCTTCAGGGGTGTCAATTGACTGACATATTAATATCACCTATGAGTTTTATTACATGGGTTTTAATCCTATTTAGCAGGTGCAGAGATGTTTTAGGAGCACCTGGCCAGATATGGGAGGATGAATGCCTTATACGATATATTGAGGCCAGATCAGAGGAGGTGAAATATTTCTACATCGCTTGAAGATATTTTGGCGATATCGAATATTGATCATTCCAACTTAAGTTACACTGACGCACATACCGAGAACGGAAAGTTTTTCGGGTTTCGATGATGCAAGTGCCATTCAAGGATAATGGCTGGGTGGGTGGATTTCGATTTAATGACAGCAGACAGCATTGAGTTTTGGAAGCATTAAATTCTACTCTATTGAGAGTTCACCAGTTGGTGAACTTCCGTTCCTGTTCTACAATTGAGGAGCAGGGACGTGAGTCCGGGAACGAATATGAAAAGTAGAGAGTACTGTGATCAACAAAGGAATATAGTTACTTAGATTAGAAGTAGCAGATAAGAGATCATTAATGAAAATTAAGAAGAGTCTAGGAGGCAGAAGTGAGCCTTGGGGCACACCAGGAGTTATTTTATGAACATCAGACTTGAAACCAGAGAAGAAAACTTGAATCGAACGTTGCGAAAGGTTATTTCTAATCCATTGAAGAAGGGAGTCATTGATCCCAAAAGCACGCATTATCGACAAAAGAGCCTGATGCCAAACTCTGTCAAATACTTTGGAAATATCAAGTGCACCTCTCTTGCCTTTGCCTGATTGATGTTCGCTTTGGTTCCACTTTTCGGTGAGGCATGCTATCACATCTCAACTTTGAAATATCAACTTGGAAAGAAGGGACGTAAATGCAATGGGTCTGTAGGAAGAATGAGAAGAAGATTCACCTTGGGACGGGCCGGAAAAAACACTGTTTTCCATCTGCTCGAAAGAGTACTAAAGAGTAGGATTGATATAAAAACTTACGCAGTGGTTTTGCCAGCGAGAAAGAACGCTTCTACATAAGAAGGGGAGATATACCATCTGGACCAGCAGATTGACAAGGCACAATCTGGAAGTGTGGAACTGGCCGCAAAATGTTCAGCAAGCAGATTGGCCGTGTTCAAAGAGCTGATAGCTGGAATGTCATTAAAAATGAGCGTTGGGGTGGAGGATGAGGTAGAAGGTCGAATTGCTGTCCAGTGGTGCTGGCTTCTGTAAATAAAACAAATAATTTGCTTACGGAGATGGAATTTTAACCACAAGAGGTTGAATTCCGGATTGGAACATGGATCACATTGTGATCTTATGTATGTTAGAATTGAACGTTTTATCGCTATGTACATATAACAGCTAATTTCTTACGAAGGTCCTGTGTTGGATAAAAATAAAGTCACGCTTCTATTACCAGCTGATCTATGTTTAGCTTGAGAGTTGTATACCATATATATATTCGGAGAATTATAAAATCGGGTATTTTGAATATTGATAGTAAACCATTTTCATCAGTTTGATCAGACCAGAGCCTACATTTCGTGTTTCCCAAAATCTTGCTAATCACGAACTAAACATTCTTGGCACTTAAGTCACTAAGTCGTTTGTATAGTCGCCTGCTTAGATAATATGGTATTCTCTCTATATAATACATGGGCTGAAAAGTTTATAGTAATTTTATAGTAAAACACAAATTTTTTGCAAAATTCAACTTTATTTATCAATATAGCTATCTTCGAGGGCGATATACTGATTGAAACGATTTTTCATTCTTTCGATAACAGTTTTGTAGAACGATTTCGGTTTAGCCTTAAAACAGGCCTCTGTTTCGGCGATTACTTCTTCTTCGGTCTTAAATCTCTTTCCGGCGAGCATTCTTTTGAGGTCTGCGAACGGAAAATAGTCGCTGGTGGGTGGGAAAGCAATTCGTTGCCGAATTCATTCAATTTTGCCATCGTTTTCATTGACTTGTGACACGGTGCATTGTCTTAATGAAACAGCACTTTCATTTTCTTCAAATGCGGCCGTTTTTCTGCGATTTCGTCCTTCAAACGTCCTAGTCGCTGTTGATAGTCTGCCCCTTCTGGAGATAGTCGATGAAAATTATTCCATGTGTATCCCAAAATACGGATGCCATAACCTTGCCAGTCGACTGTTGAGTTTTTGGTCATATTGGACGAGGTTCATCACCTGCTCGCCACTCAGCTGACTGCCGACTTGATTCTGGTGTGAAGTGATGGAGCCGCCAAGTTTCATCTATTGTCACATACCGACGCGAAAATTCGGCTTTATTGTGGTTGAACAGCTTTAAACACTCCTCTGAATCATCAAGACGTTGTTGTTTTTGGTAGACTGTGAGCAGACGCGGCACCCACTTTAAACAGAGCATTCGCATGTCCAAATATTCGTGTATGATATATCCAACACGCTCTTTTGATATCTTCAGAGCCTCAGCTATCTAGGCCAACTTTACTTGACGGTCATTCGTAATTATTTTCTGGAATTTTTTCATGTTTTCATCTGAAACAGCCTCTTTTGGACGTCCACTGCGTGCATTATCTTCGGTGCTTGTATGACAACTTTTAAATTTTTCAATCCACTTGCGAATAGTTCGTTCGGCTGGTGCAGAGTCCGAGTAACATTGCTTTGAATCCATTTTTTTTTTCCACAATAACAAAAGTTGCTTCACTCACAACGCTATATCTCTAGAACTAATCGTCCGACAGCTGTCAAATTTATACATTTATCTATTGAAGGTTGGTACTAACTGAAAATGGTATGGATGTAATTCAAGTTGTGCCCTCTCTTAGAAATGGCTAATGTATTACAATAAAAAAGCATCTAACAATGAATAATGTGAAGTGTTCCTTTGTTCCCTGAATACAGAAACAATCCCTAACTCTGTAAAAGATTCGAGAATTGCTTTAGTTCAAACGATCTTTGAGGCTATTTCTTTATCTTAAAAGTGGTTAAATCGTATTCATTATAGTTTATAGATTTTTCTTTCGGTCGTACAGGTTCGTGAAAAGCAGGTGCGATGAATCTTTTTTTTGTATATACGTGCTAATATTTGCAGATATGGTATATATGTTACTTTTACACATTAGGTTCCATATATGATTGTTTTTTTATATATCGTATTACACAATCCTTTTAAGGCTGCCAACATTTACATTTGTAGCAGATATTGACGGTCACTCTAGTCAGCTTTTTGATATTGGAGTGATTCTGATTCCACTATCAAAACTATCACGTTATCAAATAGCATGTGTCTGGTATTGGCAATGCATCCCATCAGCGGCAAATTTGTTTTTCTTGTGATAGTGGTCTATATACTTCTTCTTCTACTTCTATATACTTCTTCTACATTTGTGAAATTGGTATTTTGAGTAGAACGTTGTGTAGCCATGATCCTCATGTATTCGAACAAAGTCCTGCCACCATTGATGGTGACATCTTTGGAGAAAATCCCCTTGCATTTGATGATTGGGTAGCCTGCTTTGACTTAGACTAAGCTAAAGCAAAAAAGGGGTTCCCTCGATTTGCTAATTTGATAGTCTAAAACCATCGCCAGTATGACTCTTCAATCTTAAGCCATTGCTTTGCCGCCGGCTGACAGATTGTTTGCCAATGTTCGTGAAGTGTTGAAGTGGAGCGCTTGTGCTTTCAATTTGCGATTTTCCGGGTGTAAGGTGTGCTGCGGGAACTGATGTACAAGCTCATTAAAAACTCGCTGGATCTTCAATTTTTGACTGACTTTTTACACAGTATTAGTAATCTTACTTAAGATGAAGATGGCTTTCTTCATACGCACTTTCCTTGTCTGTTTTGGAGCCTGTCAAGAGTCTTACTTTCCTCACTTTGACTAGCAGTTTGTATTCTGATGAAGTCCCTCTTTATTTACTTTATTTTTTATACCGTTTTTTTCTTTATTTCTATCCAAAATAAGGTAGAATTGCGATAGCTCCGATAAACAGAATTGAATAATTAGGAGTTAGAATCCCATATAATGGTCCTCTGCTTCACAGGAAGGGTTAGACTGAGTAGATTTACCGGTCCTGAGAAAACAATTTTACCTATAATAAGACCCTGAAAACAAAGAAGGCTTTGCATGAGGTTTTAACCATATCTTTATCTTTGCCCTTTGAGCTAAAGACAGAATTACATAAAAACCCTGTTAAGATATAGGCAGTAATTTATAAGAATAATAATTTCGAATCATCTTAGATCTAGTGGCTTTTCGATTTTGCTTAAATTAATACACTGATTAAAGACAGTCGGAGACAATCATTTTAAATCAAACTAAAATGTTTTGGATATCCCTGTTAACTTATTTACCTACTAACTTACTCATTTTATGTACGTACTCATAAAGGAACAATATATGAAATGAGAAACAAATGAAAAATGTTTTTTTTTTAAAGTCTTTTTTCAATATAATCTAAACCCAAATCTATCACCTGCACGTATTCATCAAATGCCCTGAACATTTTTCAATTTTTCTTCATCATACAATAAATAAATTGCAATTATAGCTTGAGGTCGCGGGACCAGGACAGTTCTGTATAGGTTTCCATGCATTCTACTTACCTGCACACTTAAAATTAGTTTACTTAGACAGCAGCTTGCATTTTTCCAAAAATCAAATTAAAGGCCGGTAAGTGGTGGCGCCAAAAGCGGAAAATCTGACGGCAGGAACATATGTTCCACAAACATCATCAAATTGTTTCCAAATGTCCTGCCAATTTCAAGTCATAAACCCTGCCAAATAAACAAAACGAAAAATGAAAAAAATCACCAAAAACACCATAGACTCCCGCAGAGGGAACTTCCAGCTCTTTCTAAAAATTAATATGATTTCCGGGGGAATTTGATTTGTAGTAGCTCTCACTTCACAGTCTGACATTGGCGTGTTGAAAACGGTTGAAAGTTCAGTTTGGAGTGGGCTGTGAAGTCCTGTCGATTTTCCCTTTCTTTGGAATTCACCAAAAACACGCAATGTCTGCAAAATATATTTTATTATCCTTGCTATCACACACCAGATGAAGACAACCGGTTCGTCGACTGCGGGTGTTTCGGACAAGTCTGCGATGAAAATTGCATTTTTAAACAGCAGATAGAATTGAATGTGCCTGTTTCAGGATATTTTCCAGGAAGAAGGTTCTTTTTTTCTACATACATTTTACCCACTACATCCTGACGTGTTTCTAACAGTTTACAGAGGGACAGTAGAATTATCGTATCGGCTGGAGCAGAAGAATGCATGCTTACTGCTCGTTACGGGAAGATGTAGTGATTCACTCATTCTCAGGAGTGTATTAATGATTTGCTAATTGGATCTGTTCTGGACTCCAAACTGAACCCTTATTAGAGGTGTTGCGGCAATATAACATATTGCATAGAAACTGTACGACTTTACGGCACATAAAACAATCACTTCCGATTTAAATGTCATGTCGTAGCATTTACATATTTTGCTATCCTACAGACACGTGCCATATCTATGCGGATATGCTTAAATATACGTATCGCCAAACAATAAGATGAAAAGCTAACGAATTAAGTGGCAAACAAAGGGGATGAAGATGTTTTTACTGTTATTGGTTTTCTCGGATAATTTAACGCGATAATTGTGTTGTGCATTATGTTTTAAATCGTTTCTTTCAAGATTTATTTTTGATACGCTTATAGCTGTTTCTCAATTTGCTTTGTGTTCTTCTAGCTGATCCAAAATTTAGTGCGCCAATTACAAATGTGACAGTCCCGGTTGGAAGAGATGCGATTCTTACATGTTTGGTGCATGACTTGGTGTCCTATAAGGTAAATTAATGATTTTTATATTTCACAAGTAAAGCATTCCTAACTAATACTGACATAAACACGTAAATGGATGAATTTTTTATACATAGAAATACAGAGGACAAAGACGCAGTAATATTCGAGAGATCTTAGAAATTGTGGTTGATGAGATTAACAAGGATACTACTAGCTACCTCCGTTGAACCGAAAAGGAGGTATAAGTTACCTAATTAAGTGACTTAATAAGTTAATTTCAGATGCATAGTAATGGTCCTCTACAGTTAGATCCTATAGCAAGTTATCTTTAATTGCGCAGTACAGATTGATTAAGTTTAGCTTTTAAGCCAATTTCATTTAAGATTAAAATTTTGGTAGCCTTTAACGTTCGCATAGTTTTTGATTTCAACATAAAAAGGCAGAACTTGACTTGGTGAATTCTATATTGGATTTGCATCATTTTAAACATTACATATAATTTCCGGAACGTGTTTGAAAAATAATTTGGGTGTTAATTACGAGATGAAATTGATCCTTATTTGTATAAGTACGAGGAAATCAGCACTTTTATCCAATCATTAAGAGTGGTTTGACTAACACTTCGTTGTTTATGATAACGCTTTCATCGGCGAAAATATAAAAGATGTTCTGCTTCAATAGAAAATCTTGCATGGCAGCCAAAAGCAACATATCTTGTACATTGCCTTAAAGTTAAAATTCTTCGCTTATTCCCGCTGTGCATTTACCTTTCGTTTTAACAGCATATATGTATACACATATTTACATAAGTACGTCTGAGCGCTGTCCATATAAGGTCTCTACTGTGAATTCTTTTTCCATATCGAGGAAGATGATATATGATATATATACCGAACTTTCGAAGCATCGCGATGATTCCCCATTGTTATCCTTCTATGGTATAGGGTTTTCTACTAACGACTTGCCAACTTTTTTTTAAATAAAAGGCAAATCATTTGAGATATTTCAAAAACTTTATTATTGGCTTGAAGTACAATCAAAACATTTATGAATGGAACTCGACTTCGTTCATATGGCCACCGCGGGCACGTTTGCAGCGGTCGATTCGTTGGACCCACACATTTCGGCCGAAACGGCTGCTATTTCGCGATCAATGTTGGCTCTGAGATCTTCCAACGTCGTCGGCGTGTTGGCATAAACAAATGACAACGTAGCCCCACAGAAAAAAGTCAAGCGGCGTTAAATCGCACGAACGAGGCGGTCAATCGACTGGCCCATATCTTGAGATAACACGCTCACCATACTTACTCTTCAATAAATCGATTGTAGCGTGTGCTGTGTGGCTTGTGGCACCATCCTGTTGAAACCACATGTCGTCCAAGTCCATATCTTCCAATGCGGGCCAAAAATAATCGGTGATCATGGCGCGATAACGCTGACCATTCACAGTAACGTGACGATCGTTATCGTCGACGAAAAAATATGGCCCAATAACGCCGCCGGCATGCAAACCGCACCAAACAGTTATTTTTTGTGGATGAAGTGGTGATTCATGAAGCACATGTGGGTTTTCAACCGACCAATAACGCATATTTTGCTTATTGACGAACCCATTGAGCCTGAAGATGATTTTGCGATGAAATTCATCATCTTGGCGCATCTTCTCCAGAACCCAATTGGAGAACGTACGTCGCGTCAAATGGTCCATCGGCTTCAATTCTTGAGTCAGCTTGATCTTGTATGGGTGTAAACCAAGATCCCCACGCAAAATACACCATAATGTGGTCTGAGCGATGCCAATTCTTGAGAACGCCGTGGAATTGGCTGATTTGGATCGTTTGCTAAGGACGTCTGAACGGCAGCGATATTTTCGACACTTCGACCAACCCGTTGTCTCACTGACACGACAAAATCAGACAATGAATATGTAGACTCAAATTTTTGCACTAAACTTGTTATTGCCTGTCTACTAGGGCGAAAATTACAACCGAAAATTGGAGTTAGCTCTGTTAAAGTTGCAGTCACCGGCTCCGAATATCTGTAGTCGTTAGTGTACTTTACTATGATGAAAATGTTGAGTTTACTGAATAAATTGACAGTGACAGTTTGATGATTAGTGAAAGAATGCGTTCACCAATTAAATTAAAAGTTGTCAAGTCCCTATTGGAAAACCACATACATGTCCGAGGTACTATTACACTGTGATGAATAAAAAAAAAACACATTTTTTAAAATATAATTTACTAAATTTGATTTTTTGCAGATTAATTTATATGTAGCGCAAAGATTAAGAAAAAAAATTATTTTTCGAAAATGTTTGTTATATTGCTCCTAGAGGGCTTTGAAAATAGAAACTGTATGCTATAAAGAGTTTCAAAAAACCACAATTTCTTCCGTATGAAAAAAACTAATTATATTTTGGCTAGCATTACTCGTAAGTGCCATATTGAAACTTTGGACATCTTTGGTATGAGAAGGTATTGGAAAACTTTCGATTGCATTTAAATTATTCTCATTTGGTCTAATGCCCTTTTCTGCAAAATGGTATCCCAAATACACTATTTCATTTTGCAGAAATGAACACTTATCAAATCTTAAACGCAAACCCTTTCTTATGACAATATCTACTAATTCCTTCAATATATCAAGATGTTCCTCTATACTTTGCGTCGCAATGAGGATATTACCATGAAATCATACCACCAAAGACATGTTTCATAAACCGATGAGGCGTTTTTTAGCTCAAATGGCATTCTTGTATATTCGTACTGTCCCAAGGGAGTCGTGAATGACGTAAACTTTATAGAAGCTTCGGACGATGGAACGTGATGGAAACCATTTTTCAGGTCCAAGGACGAAAAAAACTTTTTATTATGAAGGCAATCTATATGATCCTCTATTTTAGACAACGGATAATTATCGCGGATTGTAATTTTGTTTAACTCCCGAAAATCGACACAGAGCCTCAATTCTTTATTATTATTTTAAATCAAAAAAAAATTGGTGAAACATAGGGAGAACTTGATTCGCAAATTATTCCTTGCTTAATTAAACCATCTAAAATCTTTTCCAGCTCCAGCTTCTGTATATGAGGAAGTCTTCTCGGCGGACAATAAAAAGGCGTGTCTTTAGACAACGTTATGTGCATTTTAAAATCGGTTTCAATATCAAATTGCTTATCACTTAAAAAAATATGATAATGTCACAATTGTTTTCACCTTTTCTTTAATTCTTACCGACACAGAATTGTTTACATTAATATTTAACTCACCTCTCATCTCACTAGTGTCGACATTGAATATTTGCTGAGAGAAATCTTGATTAATCATGGTGGTACTATTATCAGGATATTGTAGATATTGTAAGTGACCATCACATAGATCTGGGAAGATCCCGATTCATGCCGACCTTTCATACATTTGTCATGATCGCAACTCCACTGACACTGAACGCGGCTCTCGAAGTCGTTGACCGCTGTTGACAGATCTAGTTTTGGTGAATTTACTCCACCGCTCAAAGCGGTGATTGAATCTTCTATATCCGAAACCGTAGCCCTGGAACTAGAAGCCTCATCTGTCACTTGAAGTTCTTGAAGTTGTCGCTTATGTTTTCTATTTCTTCTTTTTCCTACAATATCTTTTGCACCTTTGCTAATTCCTCGTCCAGTTGTTCCTCCTCTGAAATGTTCAACTGAATTCCGGACACAGATGGGCGTTCTTCGGTTAGCTGTGATTCACCAGTTCAATTTTCTCGGATGCTGGAAGCGTCGTGTATTAGTTTCCGAATTTCGTAGTTTGTACAAATCTTGACTGCTTTATTCGCTCGGATTTTTAGATCTGCCTTGGATCCAGTTTCAACAAAAGTAGGGCTCTTTCAGCTTCGGGACTGTTGCTGATTCAGAAAACACATTCCACTCGTCCATTGCAATTTGAAATGTATTTGTATCACACGCAAACTAATTTTCCGATGCTCAAAATCGCAATGTAAAAATACTAAACTCTAACTCGGCAAACTAAAAGGACACTAATCCCACTTCTGAGATTTGTGGGGAGAAAAAAAGATTAAACACCACCACTCTTTATGAAATCTCTTTTAATAATGATCACCAATTCTGTATTTTACATACTGAGCTTTGTTGTGCAGAAGACTTATCGGATAGATCATCCGATCGGATGGCGCGATGCTATTGCAGAATGTAATGCTATACTTTACATGACAGTGACGTACAAAAATATGTTTCACATTTTAATTGATTCAACTACACTTATACCTACATTTTTTCTTTTTTAGCTATCTGTGCAGCCTTTAAAAGATGTCTTGTTGCACCACCTGAAGATTCGTTCATTTAAATTTTAGTATTATTCTTATAACCAAAAATTTTGGACGTTAAATTATTTTTAAAACTTAATTTACTCTTCATAATCACATTTTTCTTTAAACAGGAAATGAATTTTACTACTAAAACCCTTGCTACACTTCCTTTTGATTTGTTCTTCTTTTTAACATTTTTGACAAAACAATTATCAACAAGGTTATGGTCCGAGTTGATGTTGACTCGGAATATTCAGACATCCGTGATATTGAAGGAGTTCCTTGCGTTGATCACCATGAGGTTAATCTGGCTGACGGTTGATTAATCAGGAGATCTCCAACTTCCCTTAAGAATATCGAAATATCGAGATGCGAGAACCGCGTGATAGCTACGACAATATTTCGTTTCCTCAAAGTCGATTAACTTGAATCCGTTATCGAATTTATCGTTTATAGTGTCGTGCACGCTATACATTCCTACAAAGTACTACAAAATATGCATGCTCATCCTAGCTTTGCATTAACATCGCCAAGGACAATTTTAATGTCATGGCTGGGCCACTGTTCGTAGGTCCTGTTATAGAGCTTGTAGAAGCTATCTTCGGTATCGTCTTCTTTCCCCTCTGTGGAGGCGTGCGCGCATATAGTATAAGGCTTTTGTTGGCAAAATTTGCCTTGATACGGATTGTTGCGAGGAGTTCGTTAACGTGCCAGAAACTCAAGACTTCTTGCCTTAGTCTGTCTCTAACAACAAATCCGCATACAAATACCAGTAGGCGATGCTTTGCCGTCGAAAACAATAGCCGCAGTTTGTCCGGCCCATACCATCGCATTTCTTGGATGGCGGTAACATATACTTTGCAGCAGTCCAGTCTTCCGCTAGTTGTTCAGCTGCACGTGGCCTATTAAGGAACTTTTTCAAAAAATCATCCATGTAGCGCAGTGAATGTATATCCTCTGTTCCTCAATAAAAACATTTTGACCAGAATACCATATATATATTTTTTTATTTATTTATATGCTTCTTAAATGGAATGTATTTTGTTTCAAAAATAAAAGCGTGAATTAGCTAAGAAAGATTCAAACATACTACGTAGGTTAAAATAACGGTTTGAGGAGAACAGAGGCATTGCATTGGGCTGATGCTGAAAAAACAGTTAACACGCCGGTAAGAAGTCTACAGTTATTTTTGGCGAGAGACAGGAAGAATGCCAATGATATTTTTGATACGTTAGGAAGCATTCACATGGCTTGCCCACATCCCAATCATCTTGCGAGAGACCTAACTGAACACGTAGCCAGTCCTAACATGCTTATCCTAAGAAATATTCTTCCAAACCTTGCATAGCTCCAAATTACTCTCTTCGCTGACAATCACAATGATTTACTGAGAACGTTCTTATATTGCCGGAAAACCGAATACACTTTGAAAGTCTTATTGTTAGTTAGAGTTACACGTCGTCAAAAGTTTTACTGTCAAAGGCACGATTAATCCTGATGTAAATGCTCCACACGTACCTCTTGTCAAATACGCATTCAATTTTGCACACCAGATTTTAAATAGTGGTTTCACAAGTTCGACGGCATTGAAAGCTGGATCTTGGATAGAAAATGCATTTACAAAATAGTTTTGCATAAACCGTCCTTTCCACGATCGCTAAAAAGAAGGAAATCATACTGTAATAACTGATGCTTTTGAGTAATGAGTAGTTATCTGCATAGAATTTTGATTACCTTGGAAAAAGGGTAGAAGTGAAAGCGATAGTGGTAGCTTATGGACCGAACGAGGATGTCAGAAAAACCAAAAACAAATATTCGGAAAAGATGGGGATATAAATGCTAGAGTTGGCAATGATGCGGGAAAATGATGTAGAATAATGGGAGAAATGACGAAAGTATATCAAATGGCAGAACTCTTCTTTAACTCTGCATGGTTCATTACCCAGTAATTGCCAATACTTTTTTTAAACATGAAAACATACTCGTGAATACAAAAATTCACCAGAGAGGTAGAAAATAAAGGTTGATAATTGATTATAATAGGTCGGCTGAAAAGTTCGTAGGCTAACATAGTAGAAGATATTTTTTTGGTAAACTTCGATCTTATTATTCAACATAGTTGCCTTCGAGGGCAATACAACGATTATAGCGATCATGTTATTTTTCGATACCATTTTTATAGTAAGATTTCTCTTTAGCATCAAAATAAGCCTCAGTTTCAGCGATTACTTCTGCATTAGTGCTGAATTTTTTTCCAGTGACCGTTCTTTTAAGGCCTGCAAACCGGAAAAAGTTACTTGGGGCAAGATCTGGAGAATACGGTGGATGAGGAAACAATTCGTAGCCTAAATTACGCAATTTTGCCATCGTTTTCATTGATTTGTGACACGGTGCATTATCTTAATGAAACAGCACTTTTTTCTTTATTAAATTGGACCGTTTATTTCTTGTCCAACACGCTCTTGTCCAACACGTTATCTTCAGAGTCTAATTATTTCCCAAAAAAATTATGCCAGTCATAATAATAATTTTAGGTTTAAAAAAAACACTTTCGATCTTCAAAAACTATTGACATTTGAAATTTTTTTTGACGCAATTAAAGTACTCATAAGTACGAGCTCAAGGATATCCGTTTATTACCACACACGCATAAATTTGAAAGATGCTATTTTCAAAACTTGATAACAATTGAAGAGCGTAATAGAGCACTAAAAATAATATACGGTGTGCTAAAAAAATAAGGTGACTCTATATTTTATTAAAAAAAAAAAACTATTTATTCATCAATATTAATATTGTCCCCTTCAAAGTAACCTCCCTCAGATATAATAAATTTGTGCCAACGCTTTTTCAAATCCTCGAAACATTTCTTATAACACTTTTTGGTATAGTTTGAGCTCTTCCAACGATGCCGTTTTTATTTTCTCAATCGTTACAAATCTCCGTCCTTTCATAGGTTTCTTCAATTTTAGGAACAGCAAAAAGTCGCACAAATCCAAATTCGGTGAATATGGTGACTGAGGCATTATTGTCGTGTTGTTTTTGGCCAAAAAATCTCTCACAAGCAACGTTAGCAGGCGAACTAACGCGATGCAAAATCAATGAATTGTTTTTCCACAATAATAATAACTTCAAGGTAATAATCCTTTTTGACCGTACAACCTTGATTTAAAAACTCCTGATGCACTACGCCACGGTAATCGAAAAAAAAAAAAAAACAGTGATCAAGACTTTGACATTTTATTTAACTTGCAGTGCTTCTTTCGGTCTTGGCTCCCCTGGGTGCTTCCATTGTGACGATTGGGCTTTGATTTTGACATCATAACCATATACCCATGATTCGTCACCAATTATGGCCCTTTTAAGCAAGTCAGGATCATCATTTACGTCATACAAGAGCTCATGAGCGATGTTCATGCGACGCGACAGATCTTCTGATCAAAATTAAGAAGTTTCAAAAAAATTGCATGACACGAGCCGATCGATATGCCAACATCCTCAGTAACTTCTTTTATAGTAATTTGACGATTTTCCAAAACAATTTTCTTCACAGCTTCGACTTTAACATCTCTTGTTGACGTGCTGGGGCGTCCAGAGCTAGGTTCGTCATTGGCATTTTCTCGGGCACCTTGGAAGAGCTTAAATCACTTATAAACATGTTTTTGACTTTGAGCATTCCCACTGTATGCCACCGTCAACATTTCATCGCCGAGCATTCCAAAACACGTCTAACTTTTCTATCTTGCAAAAAAATTAGTATGCTATATATATTTTAAACTGTGAACGTACTCGTATGTTCGGAGTATGTGCACCAACACAGCAAAAAAAAAAAAAAAAATTGAAAATCGGGTGTATGTTGCCCGCGAAGTCTTTGAATTTTTATATTGAATAATTTACTTTTTGAACACACTTCGTACAAGTTGCGAGAATAGAAGAAATAGCATCAGATATTATTAAAAACATAAGTAAAATGAATCTAACAAAATTTGTATAGATCCCGAACAGACCTGCCAAATTAAAAAAAAATCCCAGAAGAATGGAAATATGGAGTTATTCTATTATTCGGCAAAAAAGAAGTCACAAATGAAAGTATATATATAGAGGAATAACACTTTTGACCATTGGACTAAAAAAACCGGTCTGAAAATTTTAACTTTTAATTTCCCCTTTTGGATTTGAATGTTGATCTTGGGACATTTTGGTGCTCTGATTACGAATATGTACTTGGATTTTTCCTATCACCCTCAGTTTTTTTGAGAAATTTCTTTGTGTTAATTGGCAAAAAAACGGCCAACTTTTGTTAGTATTTGTCTTATTACAATTAAGAAACAAACATAAAACATTAAAGATATATTTAAGGGACAGTAATAAATAAATTAAAAATATTAAATACTTTTGTGGTTTCTTGCTTTTTTTTTCACCGAAGCTCCGATTGTGAGATTTACGCTTGAAGTTCCGACTTGGATTATCTCAGTTTAACAGCCAACAACAGTCTGCCATCATTCTTTTATTCGACTTTTCCTGATAACGACGTTCCATCTCTTTCAAATCCTGGCGAAATCTCTCGCCTTGCTCTTCACATACAGCTCTCAAGTTATGCTCATCCAATTTTTCCGAAATTTTCAATCGTTTTCTTCACAATTTCCTCATAATTTGGACTTTTATGGTTTCCTAGAAAATGTTTCTCTACATCCTTAAAAGATTTCAAGGCTTCTAATTCAATTTTTCATCGAAAGCTGTATGTTTCATAAATTTTCTTATTTCCGGACCAACGAAAATATCTTCTTTCGTTTAGCTTCAGACAGAGATGGAAACATTTGGTGTAGATATATATTAAAAACCTTCTGCTTCTTTATACAGCGCCTTCACAAATTATTTCATCATCCCCAGTTTTATGTGTTAAGGGGATAGCAAAACTTTTTCTCAGGGGACTAAATGGTCTCTAGTCTAGTCTATAAACAATCTCCATTCGTTCGCGTCATATTCGATGTTAAAAATTTTCACTAAGCCAAGAATGTGCACTAGATCATGATCTTCAGTAAAATAAGGTTTGTCTTTTTCTCTGTTGCGATACCAAGAAAATGAAGTGCCAGTCTTGGTCCGAGGAGCTCTGCTGCATCTTTTGGCAGATTTAGATCTCTCGTTAAGTCATTCAGTTCTTATTGTGAAAATAATTGTGTTCCTCTTATACTTAGCTCAAATTCAGCAACAGGTTGAGATATCTCTTCGACATCACTTTCACTGTCTTTAGCTTCCAAGATTCCAAGTATGGCGGTGATGGCGGTGCAACGTTCTAGTTGCGATGCACTGCGAGTGTTACCTGATTGCAATGTTAGATATGCCAAGCCTTTTTTTGTTTTTGAATTGTAGCCTGTGGTCTTGCAGCAGCAAAAACAACAGTCCTTAGTGTAACTCGGAGGTTCTCTCCATAACACAGGCGATAGGAGATCAAAGGTATTGTTCTTCCCTTTTAACCACTTTTGAAGTTCACGAACGCATGTCGTAATATACAAACTTTATGTGGGACCCACTGTTTATCTTGATTGGCGATTGTTAAGCTGAAATACATATTATAAACGTAACTTATGAATTCGGTAATGTTATGCTGCTGTTTTCTCAAGCAAAACTTGTCCGGAGAGTTTAAACACTTTCGCGATGACATTTTTCAAGTGAGCGTCACGAATTGCACGGAAGTACTGATTTTGTAAAAACAATGATGGTGCTATTTATACAAAAAATATTAATCTACGTTCATTTACCCTCTTCTAACGATTTAAGTTAATTTCTTTAAAAAAAAAAAAACATTAAGTCTACATTTACTATACATGTTTTATAAACATGAGTAAGGCCTTCGATACAATAAGTAAAAGTATTATATCGAATGGATAGATGAAAACCTCATGAGAGCGATCAAATCCATTTGTAAAGGAACGTATAAAAAAATAAGAACAAACAATAGCCTGTCTGAAAAATTCTTACTGGTTAAATTACTATTTAAATGCTCAATTGATGAAGCCAACAAAGTCAGATTAGGGGATGAAGAATTATACGATAGGTTACAAGCAACTACTATCAATTAAACTTTATGTTTGCGCCTTCGCAGATGATATTATCTTTGTAAATTCCGAAAAAAACCTACAAAGTTATACCCTGTTCACACCGCATTTAAAACCGGGTTTTTGGTTCACATCGAATACCGACTAGGTTCCGTTTGACGGTTGTATCGGCTGTGAAATTTTTGTCTTTTCGAGTCTTCTTCGCACGAGTACGTATTTTTTTCTCCTTCAAAATGTTATATTATTAAATATTAAATATTTTATTAATAAATGCATAGAAAAATTACGGAGTAAAACTCTTGGAGAAAGAGTCTTTGGAAATTTCTTTTAGTAGGCGCGGTCAGCCAGGTGCGTCGCAGGTATATCGAGGCAGCTGCTTTACTATTACTTTTGGGTTTTTCTTGCTTTTTAAGCGTCGAGTTACCTTTATATGTAAGACTTGGAAGAAACAACTAGATACGGCAGAGTGGCATGAGGATCATTTAGAAAAAAAAAAAAACGAATTCAGTTGCTATAACCAAGGACCAGCTGGTAATAAAGTTTCATTAAAACTTTATATTTGGACTTTCGAAAATTAATACAGGATCTTTTTTAAATTTTGCACACTTGTTGTAGATGGCATTGTCAAGTAATTGAACAAAGGTTATTTTTCCTTTGGTTAGAACTTATTTTACAAGGCACTATATACAACTCTGCTAAAACCTCAAATTTAAATTCTTTTCTCAAATCCTTCGTTCAGTCATGAGCTATACTCACATACTAAAAAAAAAATATGGTTTTTGATTTCAAATTAAGCTATTGGGTATGTAATTTAATTCGTGCGGTTTTTTTTTCAAAATTCGAACGTTTATTTAAGAAAAACATGTACAATAGTATTATTCAAAGTATTGCAAATCTGAAGCTATGACTTTTTCCCAACTTTCTGGCAATTTGTGGATCCCATCCCAAAAGAACTGCGCCGGCTTGGCAGCCAAGAATGAATCAAGCCAATTTTTGATATTCTGCTCTGATGTGAACCGTATTTCAATGAGGCTTTGCCGTTGATTTCGCAGGGTTGTCGTAATGGATCCATTTTTCATCAGGAGTAACAATCCGATGCAAAAATGACTTCCTTTTGTGGCGTTCCAGCAGCATTTCTGACATGCAAAACCGCCTTTCGACGTCTCTCGGCTTGAGTTCATGCTTTTAAACGTTTTGAAATGGCTGCTTAAGTGACACCCAAAGATTCTGCGAGCTCTTCTTATATTTGGCAACAATATTCATAGAGTAATGCTTCCAGTTCTTCATCTTCAAACTTTTTTGGCTGCCCAGGACGTTCATCGCCTTCCAAGCCAAAATCACCACTTTTAAATCGTGCAAACCACTTTTGGCAACTTCGCTCAGCTAGCGCATTTTCACCATAAACTTCCACCAAAATACGATGACTTTCGGTAGCAGTTGTTTACGCTTCAAATGAATGACATATACTGAAATGACGTACAATGATTGTAGCTTTCCAACGCATGTTCCAATGGAATAATACAAGTTACGCCATCTCTTAGCAAACCACACGAAGTTATAGACCGAATATCATGGGTGACCACCGCGAGTATATTTTTTTCTAAAGGGGTGTCCAAAAACTAGGTTCCAACGACAGATTTTCAAATTTTTTAATAAACATTTTACAAAATATTGATAAAATATGTTCTTTTATATTGTTAAAAGTTTGAATAAAAATTAGCGTGTTTTAATCTTCGAAACCCATGCAACCCCTTCACAGTCACACAGAAGCCTTCTAGCCGCCTTTGTTTTAATATTTGTAAACGTACCTCTCTACGTTCTGCCAATGAAATTTATATCTTGTAGCGTTGGTATCCTAGTTTCGCTCAATTTTTTTCAAATATGGTTTTAAAGAATCCACGTGACAGTGCATCATTTTGTTTAAGCCTTTATTTGAAATCAATGGTTTCGGTGTGATTACTTCATACCTTTTCGGGGCGCTTTGTATGCATATTTCATAATCTGATTGGTTTTGCAGATAAGGAGTTGGTGGGTATCAATCCTGACTTCTTGCGTTTTGGTCAATGTGGACCTGCTAGACCTATAACCACACTGATCTACGCAATGTTATTGATATTGATACCTTTTTAGCTTGCACAGTTTAGAGAGTTTCCTTTTCATGGATGCTTATGTTCTGTTCTTGTTTCTTGCTTCAGACTTGCTTCTAACTAAATTTTAGAAGTAAGTTGCTCTGTACCAAGTCATCTCCTGCTGCCTTGAACAACAATCTGATTTCCTCAACTTAAAAAAACAAAACACAGGTTTCCATTCGGGTCTTGTTAGTCTGACATTTTTACATATTCGTAAGCCTTTCGATTATTGTTTCTACAGTAGCAACCCTTCATTTCCTTGATCGCTTGTATTGCATACTTTCTCTTTCTTATCCGAAGAAACCGATATTCTTTGCCCGTAGATCGCACAAAAAACTATCGTTTTTCAATACAGTTTTATGAAAGTTTATGAAAGTTTTATGACCAGGTAGCCTCCATGATTATTGGAATGAGGAAAGCTTGTACTGGCTAAAGTGATATCCCGTTTTTCTGCAAAAAAGCCTTAATCCTATTCCAAACAAGTTGACGTATAGGCAATATTTTCTAATTGTGCTACCAAAGATCTACTCCTTTCCTATTTTGGCAAGAAAATCATCTTAATACTTGGGCAAAAGAGCCCGGATTCTCCGAACTTAATAACGCACATCGATCATATGAGACGTGCCTTTGAACCGTTAAGGTTTTGTTCATCATCATCTTTGTTTCAACATACTGAATAGTCCTACAAAATCCAAATACAAAATCTACAATACTGACGGTTGTCAATATCGTTGTTTCAGTCAAGGGCATTTAAGGCATTAAAGGGTTGTTATTTTCTCCTGTTTAACATTCACACTCATAAGTTTGGCAAGTCAAACCCGAATGGTCGAAACTAGTGACTATTAAGAGAAGGTATAGTAAGTAAAGTAAAAAAATATGATTTGTAGTCTAATAACAACACCCTACTCGTGCACCCAGCTAACAATCGAGTGCACACAAGTATATTCGTACGTATTTTGATTAATTAGGACGATACAATATTTATATTTACGATATTTATCATACTGTTTTCATAACCGAGATAATTGAAGGGATAAGTGAAATCGGAGCATTGTAATTAGAAATAATCACTTCGGTCATTAAATTATAAATTAACCATTTTTTTTCTTTCTATTGTATAATTGGAATAACATATTATTTCTCTGTATGATATTAATACTTTTGTTTAAATACTCGTTTTTTTTGTAAATATAATTTGCTTTTTGCAGGTTGCTTGGCTAAGAGTTGACACTCAAACAATCCTTAGCATTCAAAATCACGTCATCACAAAGAATCATCGAATCGGTATAAGCCACACGGAACATCGGATATGGCAGCTACGCGTACGTGAAGTCCGAGAGTCCGACCGGGGATGGTATATGTGCCAAATAAACACTGATCCTATGAAAAGTCAAGTTGGATATTTGGATGTCGTAGTTCCACCTGACATAATTGATTATGAAACAAGCCACGATACCGCCGTACAAGAAGGCCACAATGTTAGTCTTACGTGTACAGCTTCGGGTCTGCCATCGCCAGTAATTACATGGCGAAGAGAAAAAGATTCTCCTCTCATATCATCGGGAACAAGAGACGTCTACAGTATTGAAGGACCAAATCTAACTCTTTACCATGTAAATCGTTATCACATGGGCGCATATTTGTGTATTGCATCAAATGGTGTTCCACCAACTGTTAGTAAAAGAGTTCTACTTGTTGTTAATTGTAAGTTTTTATTACAAATTTTGTGAAGAATACTGAATTACAGATCCAATATTTCGTTAGTTGCACCAACACTTTGGTCACGATATGATACTATTTATGCTGGAGTCGGGCAAAAGGTTACGTTGGAATGTATCTCTGAATCTCATCCTACATCGATCAATTTTTGGCTTAAGGATAAAGAGCTCATTCAAGGTGGAACATATGAATCTCTCACTCTAGAGAATGTATTCAAGATCGTTATGCGTCTTAATGTTCGGCCAGTAAAACCCAAAGATTTTGGCGAGTACAAATGCATTGCAAAAAATTTACTGGGAGAGACTCAACGGACAATCAATATTTATCGTAAGCTTGAAAAAGTTTGTGCTTCAATGAAGTGAATTTTGGTCTAAAAAGCTTTTATTTCCAGATAAGTCAAAAAAGAATTCACATCAGCTTCAACACACGAGTATAATTGAAAATGAACTCGTCTTAATAGAAGGCAAGTACTTATTTCTTAGTACAGACAAAACAACTCAATGTTAAAAATATTATATTTCCAGATATTTTATCGAGTAAAGCTGGACCTGTTTATAGACAGATTAATTACAAAATTGTGTTGCAGATTTTATTTTTACGTTACATTATGATTGTTAGAAAATTACTTTGGAAATCAAATAAAATTTTGGAATTTTAAATTTTTAATATTTTTTTGCTTAGCTGCTAAGATATGGTATATTTTATTCATAGCACACAGAAGGATACAGGTAATCAATCAAAAGCGACATGTAAATTTTACATATATACTTTTTCTTTCGATAAACTGATTTAGGTTGAGCAATATGGCATAGGTTCTTCATAACTTCATAACTAAAAACTGATCGCTTTTCTGCGTAGGTACGTCCACGTTTGTAAATACAAATCAGCTGTTTTAACACTTAATGAAACACAGGTACTATAGATTCTCGCCTACACCTCTCAGATCACGCTGATCTGAAGCTGCCTGGCTACGATCTAGTGCCATTATTGTTTTCTCACCGCGGTCTCACCATTTATGTGCGTAGTGATGTTGCTTATTAAATTCCACCACAATGTAATCCCTGTTCCAACTTCACGTGGTTAAAATTCTATCTCCAAACGTAAACTATCCACTATTGCTTTATTTACAGAAGCCCCAAACTGGACAGTCATTCGAACTGTAACGAGTTTGATGCGCTGTCTGACTTCATTCAAAGAATTGTATCACTGTATCCTAATAATGAAATCTTATATACACAATTTTGAGTGGATTCGAAATTCTGGATAGACAGCACTAGAAGGACAGTGTGTTGAGATCTTTGCTGCGGAAAATAGCTTGACCCAGTTTGTAAATGAAACCACGCGAATACCAGACGTTGATATGCGCAACGCCAACACATGGACTTGTTTTTAAATGCTCACCCTGATAAGTACACTGTAATTTGCTTTTCCTTCTAGGCTCGTCGGAACACTGTGTTTTATCAGCTAATTTCAAGTACATCGACCACATAGTTAGAAAAAAGTTTATTGAATGAAAATGAATAAATGAATGATGGAATGAAAAGTATCAAACCAAAAGAAAATGCGTGGTAAGATTCGAGCTGTAAAGAGGCTATCAGGGTTAGAGCTACGTTTTTGTCGGTCCTACAAGACCAAACCCACAAACTGCTTATTTAAGCGTGTGAAATTTCATACGACCAAAAAGTGAGGCTCAAAATAATACAAATTTAGTAAAAGGTAGTAAAAGATTTTGGTCGTTTGTCAAAAACATCAGAAATGTTGGTTCATGTTCCATCCCAACGTACATTTATAATGACATTCCAATCTGCTGGCTATACACTTTGCGTCCAGCTCAACACTTCCAGATTGTGCTTTGTTACCGCTTACACTTGGGTGCGCCAAATCTTCAATAGAACTAATCTATTTTCGAACTCGTATGGTAGCAATAGTACTTAAGGGTCATAATATACATGAATCCGCTGGTCCAGATGGTTATCTCCCCTTCCTCTGAAGAGAGGAACTTCCACGTTGGCAAAATCATTGCGTAAGCTTTTTTATCAACCCTACTCTTTAGGAGTCTTTCCGAGCAGATGGAAAACAACTAATAAAGCTTCAGCTGATGAAATATCTCGAAACATGAAAACTTCTCAATGACCGGCAGAACGGTTTTTGTAGCAACAGGTCCACTGATGATTTGATAGCATGTCTCACCGACAAGTGGAACCAAAGCAAGTGTCAATCCGGTGCGAGATAGTAGCACTTGATATTTCTAAGGTAATCGACAAAGTTTGGAATCAGGATCTTTTGTCGAAAATGCGGGATCGATGACTCCCTTCCTCAATGGAATAGAAATTTCTTTTCGGAACTTTAAATTTAAGTTGTCTTGGATCGTTTCAAGTCTAACATTCACAAAATAAATGCTGGCGTGCCGCAGGGATCTGTTCTGTCTCTGATACACTTTTTAATTTGTATCAATGATCTCTTGTCTGCTACTTCTAATCCAATATATTCCTTTGCTGACAATAGTATCCTCTGCTTATCATATTCGTTCTCCGACTCAAGTCTCTGCTCTTCGGTTGTAGAAAGGGAACGGCAACGTGTGTTAAATTTATTAAATTTCGACATTAACAGCATAACAAATTGGGAAGCCATCAGCAGGGTGCAATTTAATACTTTAAAAACACAATGCTGTCTGATGTTGTTAAAGCGAAATTTATATATCCAGCCATTATCCATGAATGGCACTTGCATCATCGAAACCGAAAAACTTTCCTTTTTCGGTATCTGTGTCAATGCCAACTTACGTTGGAATGACCACATAGTCGATACCGCCAAAAATGTTGCAAAATGTCTAAGTTTTCTCAAACAATGTTAGAAATACTTTTCCCCCTCTGATCTGATACCTACATACATAGGTAGGAAAAATTGTTTGCTGTCAAATCAAATTGTTGTGAAAACAAATCATTGTGAAATTCAAAAATAGCCAGCCGAAAACTAAAATTGCTAGAAGACTTGAAATTATCGAATGCTGCCATCCAACCATTGGTTGCATTAACAGTCATTGTTTCTAGTTGTCAAGATTCACCCTTTCGTATTTGAGCAAAGCAAAAACAATATTTTGCTTCGGAATTTAATTTCACAATCAAAATTGTTCTGCTGGATTTTATGCCAAAATGTAAATATAAACATATTGTGTGATTTTTGTTTTCAAACAAACTGCATTTTGGTTTCGTAGTTGGAAAGTTTTTTTAGTTTTAGATTTTTTTAACTTAATGAATTAGTTTTATACCATTTTGCCAAACAAAAAAAAAAAAAAAAAAAAGTTGACTGCCCCAGTACCATCATTCAAGTCTCTCTGGCAAAACGATGCGATAAAAGTCTTTTGGAGGGAGAAATGAACGGCAACAATAGATACCGGTGCCACGGCCTCAATCATCAGGAGGGATCTTGTACAGAAATCTTGGTCGCATAACACCAGAAGTCGCAGCTTGATAACTACTACACAAGCAACGGTTAAGGTGTATAGTGAAGTCCGCATAAAAATGACAACATTCTCTCACGTGTTTCTGTTGGCTGACATATGTGAAGAGTGCATCATTGGTACAAACTTCATAGGGGGCACAAACCCTGAAATACGGAAACATGGAGATAATAATGATATACGGAAACGTCTTAAAAGTGGTCATCTGCCGAAATAAGATTCTATAACCTTCGTCGGAAGCGATTGTTTGGGAAGTGGATGCACTTTTGCTCTATTTGGTGGAGACAGAAAATAGGAGATATTTCATGGTGGGAAAGACCTTAGTGGAACCAAAGAACAACATAGTTTCTGTAATAATTTTAAATCCAAAGACAAAGACAATGTAAAGGTGAAAAGAGAGAGATAGTAGGAAAATGTGCACCTATTGAGGTTATATCGACCACAACGAGACAAATCGTGCAACACCCCTCGTAACAATTCAAAACATGAGAATTAAAAAACAAAATTCTCAGCGTTTGTAATCTGGACAAGAACGGCGTATCCTGGAAGAAAAATAAATCAGTGAGTACTCTGATATGATTGCTATACAAGACGGAAAATATGTACGTTTACAACTTGTTCAATACCTCATTGACACTGGAGACGCCGGACCAGCCCGTGAAACTTCTGCCGAAATGGTGTCGAAGATGAAATTTGAGGGGCTGATTGAGGAATCGCAGAGTCCGTGAGCATCTCCAGTGGTCCTTGTAAAGAAGAAAGACTGCAGCGCGAGGTTTTGTGCCAACTATCGACGTCTCAACGATGTCTCTACCTATAACTGTCTCTGATACCCACTTCCGAGAATCGATGACACTTTGGATACGCTTTCAGGAGCGTAATGGTTCTCAACATTAGACTTGAAGAGGGGTTACTGGCAAGTGGAAATTGATCGAAAAGATCGTAAGAAAACGGTTTTCACTACAGGAAGTGGTCTTTGGCAGTTTACGGTGATGCCGTTTGGACTGTCCACGCTCCGGCAACCTTCGAGCGATTAATGGAAGGAACATTGCAAGGCCTTAAGTGAAAAACTTGCCTAGTGTATTTGGATGATGTTATTGTCATAGGTAAGATGTTCGAGGATGTTATACAATATTCCAAATAAGGTATTAGTAGGTGATTCCTTATAACATTATGAGATATGTAAATTTAAATTAAAATATTATAAGCTCCCGACGCAAACTTATAAAAAAACGGCTGAACAGATTTGCTTGTTTTAAAGCTAAGAAGACTCTCGATCAAGTCACCTTTCAAACAAAAAAAAAATCATCGAATTCGGTTTAGCCGTTTGGGAGCTACGATGCCACAGATAGATACACAAATACACACGTTTAACTTATAAAACCCCTGTTTTTGAGTCGGGGGTTAGAAAAATAGTTAATAAGAATATTTTTCTGTTAAAACATTCAAAAACATTTTTTGATAGAATTCGTATCGTGCAGTAAGAGTAGGACGATTTATTTGTTTATGCATTCATAAAACATATTTAACATGGTCTACGGAAACAGCGATTTGCATCTGCCACAGAAAATTTATCTCGTCAGAGAAGCACCTCTCGTCATTCTTCTTGTATTTTTCTGGTGGTCGATTAATGTTAATCGAAGAGCTCCTAAAAGCAATCTTTGACAGTGGTTTTTTTTTTATTTTTTTTTTATGAGGCCGTGAGAGCATATCACAGACAACATGAAAGATCAGATTGTTTAAAAGGCAGTGTCAATGCACAACCACAGGGGAACTCCGGTATTACAATACCTTTTTCGACAACCTCGATAAATGTGGAAGAGTACTCTAACCATCCAACCACCGGCCTTTATTGTCGCGTAGATTCCATTAGAGAAATTATTTTGTCGAATGATCCATATTTTGCCTTGTTTGGAATTAAGTTCACCTAGCTGTGCTAGGCTAGCATTCTGCATAGTGGCGTTCCTATCCCCATTTTTCAACTGAATTTTTAACCGGCTAAGGTATACTTTCACAGATACTTCGCTATCAACAATCAACAAATTTAAGCACTTACCTATTTATAAAAACACTGAATGTATCCCTGTCAGCAAGAAATATATATAAAACAACGAACAAAAAAATGTGAAATATATTGAGAAAAAAGCCTAAAGCAAAAGCCAGTGAGACAAATGAAACAGACAATTGAGGATAAGCCTCATAGTGTTTGTTCTTTCTTCAATGGCTACAGAAATTAAATGCTTTTGCAACAAACATATTCATTGGCAACACCTAATACCACATTTCACTAACCAGCCAGCAAACCCTTCCACAAAAAGTCGATCTGATGAACAAAAGCTCACACCAAGCACGCACGATTCAACACGTAGCAGAAAGCTCCATCCGGAATCATATAAAAGGAGATCCTCGGGACATTATTTTCTGATTTATATTTCTCACAATAGAAATTAGTCGGGCCCCTGTTGTTGAGCTGATATTTTAATTTTTGTAATAAGTCTAGTCATAAGTCATATTGTATATACATCTTAGACATAGTAATAGAAACCTTAATCAAAAATTATTTTCTGATTTTCTTTTGCGAAGTATGAACAAGCACTAGCCTCTGATCTTGCCTGCTCTAGAAAATTTTATAATTATCTCACTACATATATATATTTTGTTGAAAATAAAAGAAAACCGTATTAATGTACAAGTGCCTTTTACGACTGGCGCCCAACTAAGGCCGAATCAAAATAACAAATTATTTCGCATCAGTCGCAAAATAAAATAAAGAATATTGCACCATTTGGTCGATATATAACTAAATATATTGTAGTTGCACCTTGAAGATCAATAATAATAAAAGCAAACTCTCGCACCTCGACTGGTTGAAGTTTCAAATCAAATAAATAAAAACAAAAATCTCGCACCTCGACTGATCGAAGTGTCTAACAATTCATTTATCTGCACTTCTTTCTCTCATCCAAAACGGCTAAAAAAAGCGCACGAATACAAGGGAAAAATATGAGTATTATACAGATAACTGACGAGCAGCTGCGTACGTTGATATCAAGCTCCGTTATGGCGACGCCAAATGGAAATTTTTCCAACTGCACAACTCAGTTCAATGGGAAATTAAAGGTGGATGCGTTCATAGCTAGCGCAACTATCTACAATGAAGTGACAAATATGGTATGTCTGATAAAAATACTATCTTGAAGATAGGCAGGCTGTAAAAACATAAGCCAAGACATGGGACGAAGCTATAACTATGTTGAGAAATTCATTTGCTACGTCGATACCGCCACCTACGTCGGTCTATATAGAAATATATTCGAAATAAATTAGAAGGAGACAACATCAAAACATTTGAAAACCTTCTTTGTCTTGCACGTAAAGTCGAGGCAAATCTGGAAGAAATTAAAGAAGAGACATCTCAAAAGAAAACTGAAGAGAAAAAAATAAATCCCAAAAAGAGTGAAATGTGCATATTGCTCCAATTTTGGACATAGCATTAAAGAGTGTAGGAAAAAAGCAAGGAACGCAACTAAGCAGACAGAAAACAACTCAACTCTCGCGCTGTTCTCAGTTGTTATGGTTGTGGCAAATCAGGGTAAGTTAGAAGTCAATGCCCCAACTGCAACCAAACAAAAGAGCCGACCAATATAAACTTTTGCTCAGTGGACTCTTTCTCCAAAAAGATCCTACCATCACTCCGTCAACGACCTTCAGTCAAAATATCACTTGGTGGACAGAAAGGGGTTGCATTTGTTGACACTGGGGCCAGGATGAGTAAAGCTAGCCACCAGTTGTACAAACAGCTAATTACACTTATTTATCGGTTCACTGCGTAGAAGAACGGCTTATATCAACCAAGCTCATGCTTGTTGAAAGTTCCACTGCCAATAGAACGCTCCTTTGAATCGATTTTGTCGAGGACGCTAAAATGGTTATGAAATTGCCTTAACGTAAGTGGTATTTTGCCGACGCCCCATCGAAAAAATATTATTTTTAACAAACGGAAATGAAACAAGCAATGATTTTAGCACCATCACTACTAACTCCAATTGATGATAAAAAAAATAGCAGTCTTGAGCCAAACACGCCACCCGAGCTAACAAATAAACGTTCTCCGAACCCAAAAGCCATCAGCCTAATACAAAATACGCCATTTCATGACATATCTATCTACCCGTCTTGCAATAAAAACCAATCTCCTGAATTCTATAGATAGAATCTTCAAAGATGCAATCCCAAGACACTCTACGCTCTCTCGGCTTAAACTTTAAATATACGACTTAGAATTTGTCTTTCTGGAATCAGTTAATGCCAAAAATAAAAAGGAAAGAGCTAAACGCACTTCTACTCCAGCACAAAGAGTTGTTCGAGTTGCCCGGCAAACCAGCTGCTACTGTTGAGCGCACCATTCCAACAGGCAACCATAAACCTACTGCAGTTCCACCCTACAGACTTTCGGAACAAAAAAAAAAAAAAAACAGCTACAGGATGAAGTTAGCCAGATGCTTAAAACAAATATAATCGAGGAATGTGAATTTCCTTGGGCTTCACCGGACGTAATGGTACCAAAGGAAGATTGTGGAATACGAGTTTGTATAGACTACCGTAAATTAAATTCTGTTACCAAACCCGACATCTACCCTCCACCACGATTGGGTGATCTGCTGCATGCCGCAAAGAATGCCAAAGTTATGTCAACCATTAGCTCCAACTTAAAGGAAATGATTTAATTTTTTGCAAACATACTCCTGGTTTTGAAGATTTATTCCAGATTTTTCAAAAATCGCTCAACCGATATCCAAACTTACGAAGAAGGGCGGAAGGTGGACGTGGGAAACAGTCCAACAAAACGCATTTAATGAGCTTAAAAATCGACTCTATCGCTCTAATCCTCAGGCAAGCAGTTGAAACAAAACCATTCATAATACGGACCGATGCCGATGGTTATGCTGTGGGTGCAGTCTTACTACAAGGGGAGGGTCCAGATAAAAGACCTGTGAATACGCCAGCCGAATTCTATCATCAGCTGAAAGAAACTACAACACGACAGAAAGAGAAGCTTTAGATGTCGTTTTTGCTATACGCAAGTTCCAAAGCTACATAGAGGGTAGCGAAATAACAGTTGTAACAGACAACCAAGCCTTGCGATAGCTTGTGACCCTCAAGTCTCCAACTGGACGGTCCTCAAGATGGTGTCTGCAGTTACAACCATACAATATCAAAATCTAAGATACACCGGGCAAAGCTAACATCCTAGCTGACATGCTGTCCCGTTCCCCAATTACTCAACTTTAGAAAGCTGCGTCGTGTCTATCGACTTTCCTTATCGAAGTATAAAGGAAACACGTAACAGTCAAATGGAAGATCCTAATCTTAAGAAGATAATGAACGATCTCGAGTCTTTTGCACCGGAAAGATTCACCTGCTGGACTTCGCGAGTTTACATGCTCCATGATGGCGTACTATACCGGTATAATTAAGACGATGATAATGACGAGGCTCAGCTTGTTCTTCACAAAGATGAACGACAACAGATAATGTGCTCCTACCATAATGAACCTACCGCAGAACATTACGTGTCTGAAAGGACTCCTCAACGGATCTCAACCCGTTACTTTTGGCCATGCAAAGAGATATTGCAAAGTATGTCAAGGATTGTACGCAATGTCAACGGTATAAGATAACAAATCTAAAGCTTGCTGGAATTCTACAAACTCCAGTACAGAGCTAACGATTTGAAGTTCTTGCCATTGATCTCTTCGGGCCACTTCCCCCTTCAAATGAAGATATGAAATGGATTTTAATTGTAAAAAATGTCACAACACGTTGGGTTGAATTGTTTACTTTACGTTGCGTTGCGTTGGCATGTGGTCAGACGCTCATCACCGAAGACTTCCTACTATTTGGTCTCCCAAGAAGACTATTAAGCAACAATGGAACACAAATTATCAGTGCCTGCCTAGGAATCACCCAACGTGTTATTCCCGTTTATCATCTACAGGCAAATCCTGTAGAATGAAAAAAACCGCGATCTTAAGACACAGCTTGCCATTTTAGTTGGAAATAAGCATTTAAATTGGCCTGAGAAGCTTCCATTTATCAGATTCGCTGTGAATACCGTCAGATGCCAAAGCAGGATATACTGCAGCCTTCCTTAATTTTGTCAGAGAACTTCGTGTTCCCGATGATCTTCAATGTGATTTTCGTGGCATTATACAATCCGAAAACTTCGTGCCTGGCATAACATCGTACTTGAGCAAGATGGCAGATACTCTTGCCCATGAAGTCAACGAGAAAGAAGCGACAGAAAACGTATGCGGATATAAAACGTCGTCCTGATCCTCCAGAGGATTATGTTTGGGTTGATACCAAAACTCACAGTAAAGCTAGTAATCGCTTTACATTAAAATTAGCTCCTAGACGCGATGGACCATACGTCATCCCTAGCAATAAGGGCTCCAACCACTATGAAATAGCCAATCCCGCCAATCCGCGTGATGTTATTGGTATATATCATACTTCCGCTTTGGCCAAATGTACCAATATGCAAGATGCAGAAAAACCTCTCGTGCCATTACGACGTCGAGGACTACCACGAAGACATGTGGTAAAGTAAATTTCTTGTATCCTCACAATTTGTTCTTGTTTCAGATACAAAAGGGGAGAATGTAACAACAGATTCATTGGCAACACTTAATACCATATGTCACCAACCAGCCAGCAAACCCTTCCACAAAAATGATATGATGAACATCAAAAGCTCACACCAAGCGCGCACGAACATGACGTAGCAGAAAGCTCCATCCAGAATCATATAAAAGGAGATCATCTGGATGTTATTTTCTGATTTTCTTTTGTGAAGTAAGAAAAAGCGCTGACATCTGGTTTTGTTTGCTCTAGAAAATTTTATAATTATCTCACTATATATATTTTGTTGAAAATAAAAGAAAACCGTATTAATTTACAAGCGCCTTTTATACTTTCATATAAAATTTTAATACTTGATGGCATGTGTGATCCACTAGTTCTGAGTGAAAAGAAAAATTTAAGCGTACCTTAACCCTACCCATGATCTCGTTGATTTAAACTTAATATAAAATATTGTATTTAAATTATTGAACAGAACACAAAAAACCTTCATTGAAACCCACTAGCATTATAATCCACGTCAATGAACGACTTATAAATTTGAATGTTGCTTTCAACCCAGTTCCCCCAAATAGCGCGGATGAATGACTTTACCATATGGTAAATTGGTTTCCTACCTGAAACTATAAAATTCAGCACAACATTCATAAATCCTAAGCAAATATAAATACGAAGATCAAGGGAAAGCTATTAGAAGGTTACGTGACGTATATGTTACAGAAAAAAAAAGTCATGTAAACATATTTGTATCTCTTCTAAAAGTTTCAATGAAACAAAAAGCTTTCTCTGAAAATGCGTTTTACATATGTTGGCAGAAATGCGTGCAAATGGAATCTTTTGGCAACCTTCCAAATAAACTGCCACTGTACCATGAAATAAATTAAACCACAATTAAAAGATAGAACTCGTGACTACAGTATTGACCATCACCATAGGATGGTCATCGCAAAATCTTAAGTCATCTGTGACAAATTGAAAAACATACTATATGTACATGTCCATGTACACGTCTATCTTTCTGGGCGATACTCTATTATTAGAACAAACAAATCAATATCAATTCTTGTAACCAAACGACGATATAACAAGCAATCATCATCATACAAAATGTTATAGGTGCCAAGACGCGGAAATTCTTTAGGTGTGTAGTGCACCAGCAGTATTCGTTTGCCCGAAGGTTACAAACAATAATATCTTATGGCATATGGGTTAATGGCGCAGTGGCAAGTTCAAGGACTTTCTCTTGCTCTACAATTCAGTTTATTTGTTTTAGCTTCTTTTTACCTCCCTGTACTTTTAAATTTTTTTGCGGGGAAAAGTAATGTAGCTATTGTGTTTTTGTCTTTCGCGTTTTTGCTTCTGCAAGTGTGTATGTTGACATTGAACGCGATTGCAATTCTGTCCATTAGAAGGGGATCAATGACGAGCAGTTCTATGGTGGACATTAAAGGTTTTAGGCGCATATGGTAACTAAATAATTACTAGTATTTGTTTTTAGACAATAGACTATTGTTTGCTTTTTTAATTTTAAAATTTTCATAATTAGACAAATTGGATAAGTCACATTGAAGAATTGGGACGGACCATATCTTTAGGACAAGCGGGCCTATCTTAAAACTTATTATGTATATTACCACTCCAGGAAAAATATTATTGGTTAATATTATATACATATATAATTTTTTCCGATGATCTTTGAATATCAAGACTAAATGCCAATACGCTTGGCCCGAAGTTTTCTCGTTATCGGGTTATTTACATGAAGACTTTCGCGTACTTCTGAAGTTGTCGCGTTTTGCTATTTTCACTGTGCGCCATTTTAACCTGACGTCTGTTTTTTGTTTATTGACCAATGCCGCGATACATAGCTTCTGGATGGGATGAACGACTGTCATGTTATGTTAGACAAACCTACAAGATTCAATTTCATTATTAGATCAAGGATTGTTCTGTATTTTTTCTATCTCATTTAAGGCACAATTTGAAAAGTTTTTTCCATAATTTATTGTAAAATTTCAACTCTATGTGTTGATAGCCGCCTTATAAAGATATCTCATCATTAATTAGAACCATTTAAGTCAATTGATCTTTAAAACTGACGGAACATATCGGCCGAGGTAAGAGAATTTAAATTTCAAAATCGATTAATCTTAAAGTTCTGGTTAAAAAACAGCGTTCTCATAAACAGAACATTTTACAGATTATCTACTCAATGTTCGGTTAAAAAGTATACAAAAAAAAGCAATTATAAAGCACTTGTTTGTTTAAGTTTAATATTTTTTTTTTATTTTATATAGTGTATGTGTGTTTGATAAGAATTAAAAAAAAAAAAAATAAATAAATAAATAAAATTTTTCTATTCAATTAAAAAATACGTCCGTACATGACCCTACCAACACACACATTTTTATGCGTGTTTACATCTATCTTTTTTTTTTTTTTAATTTAATTTATTTATAAATTAAATTAGTTACAATTGATTTAGTCAATGTTAGTTCAATTTCGTTTCTTTCCTTTGTTTTTTTAAAGCACAAATGTCTCTCGAACAAGCTTTTAATTACTAGAATAAGAGTCATTTTTAGAGCTCTCGCATAAATGCTTAATTAAAGATATACAATTGAACAACAATTAGAAGAAAAATAGAAATGAATTCTAAAAAAACTATCTAAAGAATCGAATTATACCGCGCTTATCTATTTCTACCCACCTTGCGTTGGACGACTCGATATTTGGTGACTAAAAAAAAAAAACACAGCCGCGATTAACAATGAGGTAGGGAAAGATGAAAAAAAAAAAAATAAACAAAAATAAAAAAAAACAAAAATAAAAATAAAATAAATATTCAGTACACGCAAGAGTAAGAGCGTGAAACTTGTTCTTGTTAGTGGTTGTTTATTAAGTTCTAAGAAGATTAAAAAGAAATCAATAAATGTATCTCGGCTGAAAACCCATTCGAGATGTCTCTTTTCTGCAAAACTTATGCATTGTCATCTAATCTTCAATTTCGCTATTACAAAGTATTAATATTTTTGTTGTCTAGAATGAATGAAAGAATCTAAATTCTTAATTCTGTCCGCCGTTTGTCGGTGGGTGTATATGCTAGATGAGGATGACTTTAAACGCTTTACCGCTGACCTCCTCATCAGCTTCGCTCGTTCTTGTGTTCTAAGCACGGCGGACAATTGGGTGTAACAGTCTTCAGCTTAAGATTGCCGTTGGCAATAATTTTAGCCTCAACGAGCGACTTTCGTTGATCACAAATTTCCTTAACCAGTTTCTGAACGAATGGATGCTGGAATTTACCCTCGGTTGAATCAAAGAATTCCTGATGTTTCATCAGGCAATTGTCACGTTTTTCATACTCAAACGCTTGCATTACCATATCTAGCCGATCGAGATCTTTAACAAATTTTGATTCTGCACTCTTTCCTTCTTCGTACTCCTATGAGAAATAATTCGTTAGCTCTTAATATATGCAAGTCATTATAAAGAAATTTTTTCTAACTTACCTCGAATAATTCCATAATGCGTTTACCACGGGGTTCAATAAGCTTGCAGATATCCTCCATAGCTTTGAGTTCCATTGCTTTTTTTTCTTCTTTCGCAACTCCACAAAATGGTGTGAGATCGCCCACTAGACTTTCAGCCAAATCGTGCACTAATGCCAGTTCCATGCAACGAATTTGATTGAGACCTTCACTGCCATCAAGTAAGAATGTCATCATGCTCATGCGGTACATGTGACCAGAAATTGATTCACAGTCGTTGACATCGCGTAGCACCCATCCGGTTCGTTTTGTATGCTAATAAGAATTACAAAAACACAAAAATTATAAGCGATTTAAATAATTGATAGAATGAGAGATGAAAATAAATACTCGTAACTTGGAAATAAATATTCTCAAAATTAGGAGGTTGCATATTTCCAGCTTAAATTAGGAGTGGGTGCAAGTTTCATGTACACTATACAAATGTATGCATAAATAGGTGAAGGCATGTATATAATTAAATAAAAACAGCATACAGTACTTCGATGACAATGAAGAGTTTAATAAATGAATAACAATACACCAAACGGCATACGTGTGTTTTTGACTTTCGTATATATACACAAGTAGAGGATAAGTGCTTATTGAAATGTTGATTTCGTTGTATATATAAATTGCTTTCTCTGTTAAAGTTATACTGCGTGTATAATAGTTTATACAACTGTGACAGCCAAAATTCTATATGTGTATAAGCTTACTGAATAAATGATTGTTGTCCGTTGCCTAGAATTGCTCCACGGCGTTATTTATGTTTCAGGAGAAGAGAATATACTGGTAGGATTTCTTTCATAATGGATTACTACCCATATGAGTCATACCACCTTTCTTTTGTATGAATTTCAAAAATGACCACAATGTTTTTTAATACAAAAGGTAGAATTAAATATTAGAATCAGGTCTATAAATGGTAATATGATGTAAGCCTTCTGTTCAGCAAAGAGTATAATGGGAGATAATCCAAGGTTTGTAGGATGTTTGTTGTATTCAACTAAAAGTCTAAAACCCACTATGGTAAGGTAAAGCAAGATGATTGATGATGCAGCTTTTTTGAGAAATACTAGATTGAATGGGTCTCTCGTTACTATTGTGGGTTATAATTACAATTATACTGGATGCGTTGAAGGAGATCTGTCAGCTATTACTCTGTTGGCACTGTTACTACTCCAAAGTGTTCAGTATTCAAGCAAAAGAAAACTGTAAAGTGCTTTTCTATTATTTTCAAAGAACTAAAAGGTCAGTCTTGAATTCTTCCTTTTCTACAGTTAAGTTAATGCATACTCGAGGAAATTTTGCTTTTACTTATGTATTTTATGGTTTTAATTTCTGAAGAACGATGCAAACAAATATGTCGGTATTATCGGAATGCTCCTTTTGCATTTTCTGTCTAAATAAGAGCTTTTACAATATTTCGCGTATTAACAGTACCGAAATACCAAATTTCCATCTCAGTTTACGAACAGACATTCCTAAAAATTCCAAAGAGTAAAGGATCTTAATGTCCATAACACAATCTACCAAGTAATACTCGACAATGTATCGTTGCACTTGTGACATAATTTTTGATCTCATCTGTCCTACTTTTATGCACCTTCATACAATCATTTTTTATCCCTCATATCAACTTGCAGTTTACGATAAATCTTACTTATAAGTTCCACTTAATATCTATTGCAATATTACGGTATCTTCTCCGATTTTCAGAAGAGCAGCTGCATAATGTTCTGATTTTGTTTACTTGAGCAATTGTATTCAGATATTTGCAGTTTTTAAATTTTTGTACATGTACATATTTTTCATCCGCTAAAATACCCTTAATAACTACAGCAAAGTCAGTCTAAAATCGTCATCCCCCTTCATGATATTTTGGCTGCGGTGTACATATACCTATTTTTTATTGTCGAATTTAGTGTTTTGATTGCTCTTTTGTGGGACATTGTGTTTTTGTCCCAAACCATTAGTGGAAAATAAAATTTAAATAACATCATACCGAAATCTGTCATCTACGGTCATAAAAAACATGGAATGATACTTGGTGGCACAATGTGTTAAAATTGTCGTTCAAAAAAAAAAAAAAAAAAAAATATTGCGCATTATGTGATTTCGACGTTAATAATTTGTCACCTGAGCGTACAATTTTGAATGGGGATGCACAAATTCGAAGAGACTGTGAAATCATTAGTGCGTGTTTGTACATCAGAAAATATACTGGCGAGTTTTAAGCCAGAAGGGTAGTTAAATGATTTTTCTTTAGCTTTAATAAAGTGAACAGTTTAGGGTCAGAGACTAGACTGTAATTCATGAGGATAAAATAATTAAAATATAGTTATTCACAAAACTTAGAAAATTGTGTATAAATGAAGTGCTAGTTATAAGATCTAAGATAAGCGTGTCATAACTTATTTATCATTTTACGGATTGAGAGTTAACTAAAGAAAAAATAGAGTTGTAAAGAAAGTTGAAACTGACCTTACTAAGTAAGTCGGTTAGTTTAGCGTATTCTGCCCTACAAAAATCAGAGTTATAGATGTGTTCAAAGGCCAAGGTTTTTTATACCGCTTTCACATCATAATCATCTAAATTAGGGAGATAGTGATTGCTCGCTGAAAAATCCTATTATTAGTATCGTTAAAGAAGAGATCAAGTTTGCTGATGATGCTACTTACTGCTACTTACTTCAAAAAGACCGGTATCACAACGACAATCGATAAAGAGAATTTCTTTCAGAGTTGCTATCGGTAAAATATGATTTATCAATCTAAAACCATTTCAAATTAGGTAAGTTGAAATCACTTGAAATAAAAACGACGTCATTTAAGTCAATATAATCATACGAAGAACATTTTAGCTTTCCACCGTGTATAACTTTAGTTAAGGGCATGTAAACTATCACATGCATATATATGTACTTTGTCAGCATGCAACCAGTTGAAAGAAAATAATTTTGTCACCCTTTATGCTTTGCTTGGAATTGAAACCTTTAATTAAATTATTACCTTCAATGGAAGTAGAGGAGCTAGGAGTACGTAAGGATTTTAACTCTTTTAATTAATTAAATTTTCTTCTGTCCTGTAGCCTACCAAAATATCTTGTTTGCAGATTTGTGATCGTTCACCAATCCCGTATGTATGCGAGTATAAAATTTGTTTATTCTATAGAAACATAATAGATACATTCCTGATGACAAAATCATAGCAATTACAAAATTAAAATTAAAAAGAAGGATTAAGAATTTGTTGACGATATTGCTAGTTAAACCTTGAGTGGCATTGATTTCTCTCCGGGAACCACAGAAAATATAAATTGAGCCTTAGATTAGTGTGTTATGAAAATATTAGCAATTAAATTACCACTGTAAATTTGATTATTTGGTACTCCGCACATAATTTTCGCCTTCGGTTTAATAAAAAACTTTGCTTGAGGTTTGTATATTATTATACGATAAATAATATAAAATAAGTATAGTCGCGTCTCAAGAATTGGGTGTTACTTTAGATAAGATTTACAATTATGTACATACTTAAAATATCAAAACGATAAAGTTGGAACAGACACATTTAGTTAATATATTAGATAAACATATATAAGGTGATTCATCGTGAGGTTTGATTTTTAAAAGGCTTTTTTTTTGACAGACCACACGTGACTTCTATTAAACTGCTTTGTTATTTTTGTTCAGTATCGTTTGGCATGTCATCCGGAAAGGTCTCCAAATTGTTTAGCTGTATTGCGAAAACCAGCGTTCTGTGAGAAATGACGTCCTCGTTCTTAGCAGCTTGGCTTGGCGTATTCGACAACTTGGCATATTTTACGTGAGGATCTTGGCCTAAAAGCGTACAAAATTCAACTTGTGCAAAAATTGAAGCCAGGCGACTTGAATTTGCGTCATATTTTCAGTGAATGGGCTCAGGAAAAACTCAATGAAAATCCGTTTTAAAGTGAAATTTTGATCAGTGTTGAAGCCCATTTCTGGCTCAATGGATACGTTAATAAACAAAATTGCTGTATTTCGGGTGATGAGCAACCCGAAGAGTACGAAGAGCTAGCATTACATCCATTAAAAACAGCGGTATGGTGTGGTTTATGGGCTGGTGGAATCAATGATCCATATTTCTTCAAAAATGAAGCAAATTAGAATGTTACCGTCAATGGTAACCGTTATCGCGATATGTTAACGGACTATGTGCTTCCTGAAATTCAAGCACGTGGTCTCGGTGAGCTTTGGTTTCAACAAGACGGTGCTACAGCGCGTGAAACAATGGACTTGTTGAAAAATCATTTTGGTGAACCTAGATCGTGCGATATCACTCCTTTGAACTATTTTCTTTATGGATAAGTAAAATTTCAGATCATCAGGAAGCCAACATTACTGGTGTTATCCCCAAAATACCAGTCGCTATTCTCGAACGAGTCGCCCAAAATTGGACCTTCCGAACGGACCATCTCAAACGTAGTCGTGGCCAACATTTACATGATATCATTTTTAAAAACTAAATGTCATGAATTGTTCTTTTAACCGATAATAAAAATTTTAAGTTCACCTTCAAATTTATGTGTTTTATTTTACATTATAAATCAAACCTCACGACCTTATATTTAAAAGAAAAATTGTAAAAATGAAAAAAAGTAAAACAAAACCTGTGATACAAATGGTAATCAAGAAATTGAAAAGCTTAAAACAACATAAATCTGATGGCTTTAACTGCGGCACATAGGAAAATTAGTATTAAAGTGAATGCTACTAATCTTATAAATTTTTATATTAGATATCAAACTGCGCTCAGTAAAATCAAAGAAAGAAATGTCAAGGTTCTATTTCCACTTTTTATCTGTTCTATTTATTAAAACGATAAGCACTATATCTCTTTAGAGGACTAACTCCAATGTACACTTCTTTCTAAGATATCGAATATTTATTCACAAACTTTATGCTGAAATCAAATAAAAACGACTATAAAGCTTATCAGAGATGAAATAAATTATAATTATTATTATTATCTACACAGATTGATAATTCAACAGGAATACTAACGATAAAATGATTTCTATTGAAGGTACGTGGATATGGAGAATTACCTGGGAAATTAAAATATCGTTTAAATTCAAATGTAGCAAATTGTATCTTTTCGATGTTTCCTTTTTTAGTTGCTTTAAATATTATATATGTATATACAAAAAATACATTTACCTTAATACTAGCAATAAGCCTGTATCCAATAGTGTTATTCTATCAACTTCTCATTGGAGAAACCCAGACTATATATGTCTTCAAAACAGTTTAAAAAATGCTACGAACAGATAACAAAAATATCAAGAAGACGAATTATCATCTCATTGATATCTTACATACCGATATCTTACAATTTTGTCACTATTTTTGGTCATATTTGATAAAAATTTTGTTATTATTTTGTTCACATTACACAAATTCATTATTAATGCATTACCAATGTTCTTGCACATAGCTTATCTACTGGCTATGATTGGAAATTTAAACGCGTGCCTGGACAATTTGCTTTACGAATGCAACGATTTACGCGGGTTATATTTATTACGCGATTGGCAAAAGAGTGAAAATATATTAAGAAAAACAGTGCATATATACGAAAGAACTTTAAAACTTCTTACAACAATCAACAAAATGGTGATGGCAAACTTTTATAGAATAATTTTTCTAACGACCACAGGCCTACTATATATTTTGGAAAAAAAAAACCTTTTCTTCATTTTTACCTACATATTTTTGGGATATACTATATTTTAGATGTCGGTTTTTTAATACATCAATATACAAGGTTGCAACAGGAGCTGGTACGAGCACTGCTTTCTATTATGTTGCAAAGGAACGTTGAATTTAGATTGAAGATTTTAACTTTTAAATTTAAAAGATTACAACTGTTGGTTGTCAGTGGTATAACCATCATTTTTTTAAGTGTAAACTTTATAAGTCTAAATTCCTTTTAAGTTACAATGTCTAAACTGTTTAGATTTGCAAAGTTATTTTATATGTATCAATAAAAGAATAATTAAATAAATAAATAAAAAATTTATGAACAAAGTAGTTTCTTAAAAATTCTAAATTATTACGTAAAATAACAAACAAAATTACAAAGCGCTTCACTTTGCCACTATTAATTAAAGATAAATTAAATGAATGAAGCAAATATCTATTTGCGACAATTTTTTCAGGAAACACGGAACAATTCTTATATGACATTAAGCACATAATTCAATCAAACAAAAGGTATTATTAATATTTCGTACATATATAGAATCATATGTAGTAATATATCATATCATATATGTATATCATACTAGGTGGAGTGAAAAGTAACCTCCTTGACCGCCAGAATGCGCTGCTACTGCAAAAAAGGTTATGGTGCCTTGAAGTCCGTTCATATTTATTCAGACATGACAGCTGATTGTTGTTGACGTGTTTGGCATCATGTTGAGTATGGACAAAAACGATTTTCGTTCTCATAAAACATTATTTTTTGAGAGGCAAAACGGCGAAGGAAACAAAAGAAAAGTTGGATAAATATTATGGGGCTAATGCTCCGTCAGATTACACCGTCAAATATTTGTTTCGAGAGTTTCGTGGTGGCCGCAACTCCACTACTGATCAAGTCCGCAGCGGCAGGCCCGCCGATGCGGTTACAGAGGACAATGTCAAAAAAATACATGAAATGGTGCTGGCTGACCGGAAAGTGAAGGTGCGCGAGCTAGCAGATACCACAAAGATTAGTACTGAGCGCACACGCCATATTTTGGGCAATATTCTGCTGGGTGCCGCGCATACTAACTCCTGACCAAAACACGAACGCGATAGCACTTCGAAAGTGTTTGGACTTGCTGATGCGGAATCGGGCGGACTTTTGGCGTCGATTGGTAACTGTTGATGAAACTTGGATCCACAATTACACACCAGAGAACAGAATGAGTGCCCGGCAATGGACTGAATCCGGCACGAGTGCTCCGAAGCGGCCGAGGGAGGCTCGATGGGTCGGAAAGGTTATGGCGTCGGTTTTCTTTGATTGTCATGGCATATTCTTCGTGGACTAGCTTGAAAAAGGGAAAACCATCAACAGCGAGTATTACTGTGCATTATTGGAGCAATTGAAGGCCGAAATCGTTGCAAAACGGCCTCACATGACGCTAAAAAAATTTTGTTTTTGCAAGACTATGCACTATGCAAGGCGCACAAGAGCATCGCAACCATGGCTAAAATCAATAAATTACGGCTCTAACTGCTGTCGCATCCACTCACCCGATTTGGCTCCCTCGAACTATTATCTCTTCCGAAACCTCAAAAGATGGCTCATCAATAAAAAAATCAGCTCACTCGAGGAAATCGTCCACGCCACGGAGGAGTATATTGCAGACCTTCCGGAACAATACTTTTCGGGCGGGATCAAGAAGTTAGAAAATCGCTAGAATAAGTGTATCAAACTAAAACATTTAAAAAAAATTTTTTTTTTCATTTCCAAGGAGGTTACTTTTTACCCCACCTAGTAATATTATGTAAAACCGAAATCGCAAATTTTCTCATACAAAGGGAGCCATATTTAAACATAAACAAAAAAGCAGCCACGATTCAAAAATTCATTCGATATGCAGAAAACTTTGCAATCCCTCAAACAAAAAATAACTCAATATTCCCTTGGTGGAACAAAGAAATTGACAAGCTGCGACAGAACAAACAAAATGCTTGGAGAATTTTCAAAGTCTCGTCTTTCGAAAGGTTAACTGCAAACATTAACCCTAAAGTCAGTTTTAAAAAGCTGTGGGCTGATGATAAGTCCCTTACTGGTAACTATATACCCAGCTCAATAAAAGTCATTAACACGGAATCAGAAAATTTAACTTGTCCAGTCGAAATAGCTCAATACGTCGCAAAGACCTGGTCCCAATACTCTGACGATAGCAACTTTTCTTCTGAATTTCTCCTATCTTTGGCTCCTCCTAAATTTGGCTATCTTCAATCAGCCAAAACGAAGAGTCCCGGTTTTGATAGAGTGTCAAAGAGTGTCGATAGAGTGTCGGCTTAATCTTACCCCAAGGAGTTATTCCACAAACATGGAAAACAGCTAGTATTGTACCTATACCAAAACCTTATAAAGACCCCTGTAAAGTCAATGGGTATTGTCCTATCTCCCTTCTACCATGCAGTGCAAAAAAAACTTGAAAAAACGATCGCTAAAAGGCTGCTCTGGTTTCTTGAGAAAAAGAATTTAATAAACATTAACCAGGTAGCATTTAAATATGGACGCTCCATCATGGATGTACTGCTTCACATCGATCATTTTATAGCATCCGCCTTGTCTAATAAAAACCACATCTCAATTCTATCAATTGATTTTTAAAAAGCTTTTGATAGAATCGGAATTCATATAATTTTAAAGAAATTAATACAATGGAAAATAGGACCCAAAATGTATAGCTACATCAAAGCATTTTTAACCAACAGGCTATTCGCCTGTCAGTAAACGTAACAATGGGATTCCGCAAGGATCCGCGTTCTCGGTTATCCTGTTCATTATTGCATTTGATGAACTAAGAGAGATCATTCTCAGGTACACAGACGTGGAACATTCGACGAACATTGACGTCGAAGATCTGTCAAGAACAGCTGCATATTTCTCAAACATCTTAGCAGATCTTTACATCTGGTGTAAACACTCTGGTGCAAAATTATTGCTGCAAAAAAGCAAAATCCTGCATATATGCAGGAAAACTAGTTGTCTAAAGCACATACGCACGGTTATCAAATGACAAAAACCGTGTCATCTATGTTACAGCAACGAAACCATATCCATGAAACATCTCATCTATGAATGCAATCAAGTCAAGAAAGTATCCGAAAAAATAATTCATAATAGATCCTTATTATACCTTCTTAAAATTCCCTCAAAAAAAAAAATATTGAATACGTTTACCAATTATTATTCGAACTGAGTATTGTAAATAATATATAAATTCCTTAGTTTTCTTAATCCTTCTAGTCGAAAGCCCTGGTAGCTAGTGCTTACCTTTTATATTAACATTGTACTTTATTAATTGCTAAAATTGCTATTGGGCGATATCAACATAGATATTTCGCAAAAATCTATTTCAGTTAACAACTGTTTGTTTTTGCTACCATCGTATGGCTTGGAGTCACGCATTAACAAGTAAACACGTATTTCTGACTCTTCAAGGTAGTACTCGCATACTCGCATATTCCAATATCAAAGAGCAGCTTTGTTCTGGATATGCATATGTTTGAGCCTACAAAATATTTTTGATGCACGTTCAAAAAACTTTCCTTCTATTTCTTGCAACAAATAATCTACTTCGTTTTGAATGTTGGGAAAACAAACTTAAGGAAAAGAAAATGAATCTTCTAGAGCTTATTTCAATTTTATAGAAATTATTAAATTTTTAGTTTTAATTAATTTTTATTTAAATTAATTATTTTTTAATTAAATAGTTCGAGAGTTGTAGAAAAAAACCAACAAATTCAAAAAGCTAAAACCGTGGATAACTTTTACAAGAAAAAAAAAATCTAAACATCCAAATAAGGCCAATATCATTATTGCATACAAACTATACAAACTATATTTCCAAAGATGTGTTGATATGCAAAAATAATTTCTACCTAAACAAGTTTCGTGATATTAAAGGTAATGTCAACAAAATAACAAACCAACTGAAAACATTCAAATTCAGAGCTTAATAGATAATACTTTATCTTAACTAATTCCAAGGATTTAGCAGATAAATTCAAAGATTTTTTTTGTCTCTGTTATTACAAATGTAGTATCAGGTAATTGCACTAATTTTTTTAATTGCGAATGCTTAGCAAATGATGTGTCTTTATTTCAGAGTTTGTTTTTCGTCATATAAATCATCCGAATTATATAAATCATTGTCTGTTTCAAAAATTCTAGTTATAAAATAACTGGTTACTTTTCAAAAAAATGTAGCTTTGAATATTTGTGGTATATTATGTCACATTTAAAACAAAAGGATTTTTAGCGGTGTGTTTCCAGAAGATTTAAGGCAAGGCAAAGTAATATCTTTATATAAAAAGGGAGAAAAAACATCAATTAATAATTATAGGCCAATTGCTTTACTCTGCGTATTTTCGAAGATTGTTGAAAAAGCTGTTAAGTATAGAATGATAATTTTTTTTTAGAAAAAAAAGAAACTTTTATCTGAATGTGAACAGCGTCGTCTATATGTTATTTGATTAGCAAAAGATTTCGATATTTGAATAGCAGAAGCCTCAACCATTGGTGAATGAAAAATGAAATCGAATTTTCTAGTAAAATGGAAAATTGTATGGAACCCTGGATGGCACAGATTGTTCTCAAAATATGTCAGTTGAATATAAATATCAGCATCCCCCAAGGTGTGCAAGTAAGTTCTAAAATGAAATTTAAAGAGTGATGTACGAGTAATAATTAAGTGGTTTAAGTAAAAGATAAACAGTAGTAAAAGGGTTGACATAAGCGATCGAATTGTGAATTGTAACTGTATTGAATAAACATTTTATAAGATAAATGCGGTTTTAGGGGCATAATGCGTAAGTGGTTATGTTGATATTCATCTGATAGAAGGCAGAGGCTAAAAATTAATGAACAACTCAGTTCTATTAGTTTTGTTTAAATAGGAGTTTCCCACAGTTTCGAACTAGGTCCGATTTTTTCTTAATTTTCATTAATTCGGTTTTCTTACAAAAATATCGTAGCAAAGTTAATGCATTCGCTGACGATGTGGCATATGACTCTGTTTTAAATTTTTCTGAAATAACTGAGGACCTTAAACCACTGGTTCAAAATGCATAAAATGATTATATGGTAAGTGACAAAACAAAAATAATGTTTTTTGATGTGGTTACCGCCTACCGATGTAAACTTGAGACAATTTTTCTTTCACTTATAGTCTCTCAAAAATACGATATTCCTCTTATTTGTAATAAAAAAGCGAATAGAATAGCTTAGTACTTTTTAGAAGCCTCAAGATTCTTCCATTAAAACATTTGTATTTTAACAAAGTATTAAAAATATTCTTCATTAGATCCGGCTATCTAGCTACAGCCTAGGAATCAACAACAAAAATTCAGGTTTCAGTACCACATCACAATCTGCAGATTTTTTCAATTTTTTAACGTTTACAGTGCCAATATTATTTAATTGCCTTCCTCATGCAATAAGAATAATAAAAAATACATCTATTTTTCTAAAAAATTATAATGAAATTTCTAATCTACTTTGCACAACTACTTAATTATTTTATACCAAATTAATTTTAATACAGGGTGATTCATCGTGAGTTTTGATTTATAATGTAAAAAAAAAAACACAAATTTGAAATTGAACTTACAATTTTTATTATCGGTTAAAAGAAGGATTCATGGCATTTAATTTTTGAAAATGATATCATGTAAATGTTGGCCACGACTACGTCTGAAGTGGTCCATTCGGAAGGTCCAATTTTGGACGACTCGTTCGAGCATAGCGACTGGTATTTCGCGGATAACACCAGTAATGTTGGCTTCCAAAGAGTCAATCGTAGCTGGCTTATTTCTGAAGACTTGAGACTTAACATATGCCCAGAGAAAATAGTTCAAAGGTGTGATTTCTCACCAAAATGATTTCTCAACAAGTCCATTGTTTCTTGCGCTGTATGGCTCGTAGCACCGTCTTGTTGAAACCAGAGCTCACCGAGACCATGTGCTTGAATTTCAGGAAGCACATAGTCCGTTAATATGGCGCGATAACGGTTACCATTGACGGTTACATTCTGATTTGCCTTATTTTTGAAGAAATATGGACCAATGATTCCACCAGCCCATAAATCACACCATACTGTTGTTTTTAATTGATGTAATGGTAGCTCTTGGTACTCTTCGGGTTGCTTATCAACCTAAATACGGCAATTTTGTTTATTAACGTATTCACTGAGCCAGAAATGGGCTTCATCACTGAACAAAATTTCACGATAAAACACCGGATTTTCATTGAGTTTTTCCAGAGCCCATTCACTGAAAATATGACGCAGATTCAAGTCGCCTGTCTTCAATTCTTGCACAAGTTCAATTTTGTACGCTTTTAGACCGAGATTTGTCGAATACGGCAAACCAAGCTGCTGAGAACGACGACGAATCGATTCGTCACGGTCTTCGAGTACACTCTCAGCTACAGCTGCTATAGTTTCTTCACTACGTGCTGGATGTGGCCTAACCGGTCGAGTATCAGCCACTTATGTAAACTGGGACTCAAATTTGCGAATGGTATTGGCAATGGTGGTTTCAGTAGGTCGATTATGTGCACCATAAGTTCCTAGAATCGCACGAAAAATATTTCTTACAGAACACTGATCTTCGTAATACAGCTGAACAATTTGGAGACGCTGTTGTGGTGTGAGTCTTTCCATGATGACTTGCCATACGATACTGAACGATGATGAAAAAGCAGTATGATAGAAGTCAAACTGTTTGATCTGTCAAAAAAAGCCTATTAACAATCAAACCTCACTATGAATCATCGTATATATTCTTTAATTGTTTTAAAGGAATCACTGAAAGCCCATTTTTAGTGTACTAATCGTGGTTCATGTCTTTGTCTGTATACGCAGACAGTACAGATACATCATTCGCATGTGCTTGTAAATAAACGTCAGAACTACTATTGAGGGCATTTGGAACAGAACGCCGTCTCGCGGGGAACCCTTGTTTAACCACCGCCATCACATATTGGTCGCAGACAGCAGCCGCAATCATTATCCTATTCACCGACATTGCTTTATCCACAAAACTAGTGATTCGTCTACGCCGTGTTGTCAGGCCGAGTTATATATGCCGTCAAAAGTTATGTTGTCGAAAGCACTCTCACTAATAGAAGGAATCTTCTATTCTGCCTATCATATTTTGAAGCGCGCTCTTGCAGGATCTACCGCGTTGTGATATCTATATAAAGATAGTCAGACTTATAGGCCTAAAGCTCTTTGCGTGCATGTACTCCTCTTTTTTCGATTTTCGGTATAAAACCTACTCTTACTGTTCGCCAGGATTTCGGTATGTACGCCAGTGCCAGGCTAGCAGTAAAAATTTTCTTCAGAGTTGCCAACATCTGGTTTATATAGAGTTTTCCAATAGGGACTTGCCCGCGTGCCCGCGTGGCCATATGAACAAAGTCGAGTTCCATTCATAAATGTTTTGATTGTACTTCAAGCCAATAATAAAGTTTTTGAAATATCTCAAATGGTTTGCCTTTTATTTAAAAAAAGTTGTCAAGTCGTTATTAGAAAACCCTATACGTATCTGAGTATATGCTATTGGTGCCTGTCGATTTAAAGCCATCGAAGGAAGCAACAGCATGTTTAATGGTCTTATCCGTCACCAGAACCGATGAGATATACCAGTGCGGCGTGTTATGTTAATTCAGCTTACTAGCAGTAAGCTGCTTCTGATTAGCTTACGTGGGAAGTGAGTCTTTAGCATGAGACGTGGTGTCTCTGCTTTCATCTCAATGTAGATGCCAATAGATTTTCTGAGTGATACTGGCTTGGTTGATTTTCCCCTTTTGATGACTTTGACCAGCCTGCTGGTTTCACCGACAATTTCGATCTTTTCGCAAACGTTTTTATACGGGGCACTGTATTTAAAGCATATTAATGATCTATTTAGAATACTCGTAAAGCATATTTTTTTGAATAATGCACAGCTTAATATGAATACGTCAAACAGTGACAGTTATTGAATATTTATAAGAAACGAGAGAAAATATTACGTTTGGAAGACACCAAACATTTGCGAATCATCGCATTTAATTGATTCGAGTATTGAAAGAATAGAGATAATTAAATTGACAGCCTAAGGACAACTCTTTAACTGAAATCGATTTAAACAAACGTAGATGCTCACCCTCAAAATATTGATTTTTAAGAATTTGATATAGGATTAAGTTAAATTCAAGGACTTGTAGAATATAGTGAGTTTTTACCAGACGGTCTGGGTAAAGTAATTTATTTTAACAATAGGGGTACATTTTTTACTGCTATGCTAAATTCTAGATTGTGCTTCTTCGCACTTCAGCCTAAAATGAGTACATAATTGCCACTGCTTTATACAAAGCTTTCCAAATAGTGGATGTGAAAAGTTTAGCAGTCAAAGATGGAAACAAAAAATATATGATGTAGAAAACAGAGAACACTCAACATCAAGGATCCAAGCAGCATGTCAAAACTTTGACGTAGCAAAGAATTTTGTTTTATCTTCATACTACATACTCGTAGACATCGCTTTAGTCTCTAATAATAACATTGCCGTAGAAATCAATCGATAAAGAAAGAAAAACTAAGTAGCCAGTCTTTACATACTCTTCCAGCCATGCTTTATGGGTTGGAAACTGTATTTTATTAAAATTGTTTGCAGTAAGGGCCTTTTGCATCTGATGTACAATTGCCTTTTCAATATTTTTGACAAAAATGGTTACTATTGTTATCATAAGTTATTATTGAGTTAGAGGTGTATGTTATTAAATAAAGGATTTTCAAAAAATGTTTGATATTGGGTCTATAACTTCATGCGGTTTGCTAAAAGATGGCGTAACTTGTATTATTACATTGTTATTATTCCTTTGGAACATGCGTTGGAAAGCTACTGTCATTTCAGTATATGTCATTCATTTGAAGCGAAAACAACAATAAATTTTTTCACTCAAATATGTCGAACTTTGTGCTTGAAAAAGTGTTTTCGCGGGGAGTTCTTCTTCATTACTTTAATATGAAGAAAACTGCTGCCGACAGTCATCGTATTTTGGTGGAAGTTTATGGTGAACATGCGCTAACTGAGCGAACGTGCCAAAAGTGGTTTGCACGATTTAAAAGTGGTAATTTTTGCTTGGAAAACGATGAACGTCCTGGGCAGCCAAAAAAGTTTGAAGATGAAGAACAGCATTACTCTATGAAGATTGTTGCCAAACACAAGAAGAGCTCGCAGAATCTTTGGGTGTCACTCAAGCAGCCATTTCAAAACGTTTAAAAGCAGCTGGATATATTCAAAAGCAAGGAAATTGGGTTCCACATGAACTCAAGCCGAGAGACGTCGAAAGGCGGTTTTGCTTGTCCAAAATGCTGCTGGAACGCCACAAAAGAAAGTCATTTGTGCATCGGATTGTTACTGGTGATGAAAAATTGATCTATTACGACCCTAAGCGCAAAAAATCATATTGAAACCCGGCCAACCAGCCAAATCAACGGCAAAACCGAATATCCATGGCGCGAAGGTAATGCACTGTATTTGGTGGGATCAGATTTGTGTGCTGTATTATGAGCTGCAAACACCGGGTGAAACCATCAATGGACAACGCTACCGAACACAATTAATCCGTTTGAAGAGAGCAGTAGCCGAAAAACGCCCGGAATATGCGACCAGACACGAGGCAATAATTTTCCATCATGACAACGCTCGGCCCCATGTTGCTATTCCGGTTAATAACTATTTGGAAAACAGTGGATGGGAAGTCTTACCCCACCCGCCTTATAGCCCAGACCTTGCCCCTTCTGACTACCATTTGTTCCGGTTGATGCAGAACGCCCTCACTGAAATACGGTTCACATCAGAGCAGAATATCAAAAATTGGCTTGATTCATTCTTGGCTGCCAAGCCGTCGCAGTTCTTTTGGGATGGGATCCACAAATTGCCAGAAAGATGGGAAAAAGTCATAGCTTCAGATGGGCAATACTTTGAATAATACTATTGTACATGTTTTTCTTAAATAAAATAAGAAAATAATTATATACCCAATATATTTTGTCCAAACTTGTTTCGTTAGATTTAGCGGATAACACAACTTCAACTTGTGTGTATTGTACTTGTATATTATATAGAAATTTAAAAAACGAAAATACCGACATAGATAAATCCATAACACTTTACGTAAATTATGATTGATGACTTATCTATAGTGCATCAGTAAAAATGATAAATTATTTGGAAAATTTATTGGTAAGTTATCCAATTAGTATTAACGCTCCTGATAGTAAATTTTATAGGCACCAGCAAAGCGCAATACTTTTTCAAATCAAATCACCTGGTTTGACGGTAAAATAACAAAACCCCGACAAAGTAAAAATTCATTATGCAATTTCCTTTTTAAGTGGAAGCAAACTAAATCATTTTTGTTTTTATGATGACAATTTTGACGTTGTGGTAAGTGAGACAATTTTTCTGTTACACAGTATCACATAAAACGTTTGCATTAATTAAAAAAATGCGTAAATATTATTGCACATAAGATGCTCTTGCATTAGTTTGCTTAGTAGATAGACACTCGGGTATTTGTTAAATAGATTTTAATCGTGCTTTGAGAATTAAAATATCATTCAATTTCGCAAACCTTCTAGACAATTGCAAAATTAGTTCACCGATTGTGTATGAAATCTAATTTATAATTTATTAACGAACAGACCTCATTAATTTTAATGTTAATTTTCTGTTTATTGTTTGTTTGCCATCACACACAGTAACTCTATTTTATATTTTCCATTTGGAAATTTTAAATTTGTACATTTTAGTTTTGCTAGTGGAAGTTTGTTATTTATGTTATCTATCGATTATACGAATATTTTATCAAATCTTCGCAATATGTTATAATGTATAGTATATAATAAACCTTGATAAGTAAAAACATTTCCTCATTTTGCACATTTTAACGTAATGATAAAGGCAACAATCCAATAAACAAGAATAGAATCCATCTAATAGCAATCAGTGGAATGAGTTTTACAGAACGAATCAAAAATAAAATCTTTAGCAGGCTTGTTTGGAAATTTGATCTTTTTCACACTTTATGTTGCTATTTCAAACTTCGGTAATGCATAACTTATTAACTTCATCATAATTTTTCTTCTCAAAAAACACGATTATGAAAACGATTACCAAGAATCAGAAAATCATAACCGAGACTAAGGCCAGTGGACTTAGTTCACACTGTTCTGTGATTGCACTCTCAGCTTGAATGAAAGGTGATGGGATTTATTTTAATAATGTTTATAATAGCAGAGCCGATATTTTCTTCTCCTTTTATTAAACGTTAAAATAAGTAAAGCTTATAACTACATCTGGTGATACTCACTTTTCCCATGTATGTTCATTGCTACTGCGCTACTTGTGGGGTTGCGTTTTTCGTTTGAATGATTAATTTTTTTTTTTCTGTCTCTTCCTCAAATTTTAGCCTCTATGAACATAAAGATCGGATTTTCTGAAGACGAGCATACTGACTTGTTCAGGCTGAAGAGGAAAAACACCGGTTTCGTATTTTGGAGACTTCCGTGAATGCGAATACCTTCTTCTAAAATTGTTCGTTATTTTTGATTGCGCTATAACCGCCACTATAAGAAAAAGCTCACTCAATTGAGCAATTCTATGGATTGATTACCGTTCTAAATAATTTGCGATTTATCAGAATACACCGAAGTTTATATAGAAATACAAGAAGTAATCGAGTCAAATCAGGGCGCTATATAATGTTATTTCATGGGCACTATGACACGTAGGCCCCTCATGCAGGATCTAAATGTCGTACCGATCAATGTTGTATATATTTTCGAAGAAATAATCCCTGACCGTGGTCCGTTTACGTTGGCCATTGACTGTAAATCGAACTTGGGCTTCATTTTTGGAAAAAATAATGCCAGCTGAGGAAATACCACTGAACAACTAACTTTGTGGGTTTAATTGAGTATCGTAAGACTCTTCCAGATTTACCTCACTCCGGAAATGATAATTTTGCTTGTTCATAACATAATTCAGTAATCCTACCTCAGAGATTAGTACAATATCTCAGCCAACATGTTATGTTTTTCTCTAACGACCTTAGCAGAATCTCAAGCCCAGGTTTTAAAGAAGTTAAAACATTTTACTGATAACTTAATAGTTATAACTTATAGCAATTTAAAGGGTTTTTTCCAATTTCCTCACTGTTCATACTTATAATATATATTAAACAAAGAATGAACGGCTTTTCGGTTCGATACCTAGTTGCCAAGGTTAAATTGTCTTAAGAATACAAGTTCTTATTTGAAAGTTAATGGAAACTTAAAGTTGAGTAAGGAAGATTTGTGGTGAAGTTTTAAGGCAATAAGTGATGCGCCATTATGTGATTGCCTCAATTTTTTTAAAAACCTGATTTATGCAATTGACTTTTAAATGCAAAAACCGAACTGACGTATCCTTTATTTCACCTTGAAAAAATGCAGAATGTAACATACATATGTAGGTAATTTATTTAGTTATCTTAAGTGACCACATTCCACCTTATAACAAAAATGTCAAACGTTAACAGTTTAATTTGAATAAGGAAATATGATGAGTGACATGATAAGCTGATAAAATTTAATTTTAATTAAGATGCTTACAGGCTTACAGGCATGCATTAATAAATATGTGTTGTCCACGTGTGGAATTGCGTGACCAATACCAAGTTTATATTTCTATATTTTAAAAAAGTTACTAGAAAACACGCACCCTGATAATAATCGTGCCATTGTTTGCTTTCTAGGTTTCCAGAAATAAAATAATTCGCAATTCAAAATCATTTTCTGTTATTGATCAAATAATTTGTTGGTTACTTAAAAGTAAACGTGAAGCAAAGTTTCAAGTATAATATACATACTTATATACTATGCACTATATACTGTGCAAGGAGCAACATCAAAGATTATATTGCTTATAAATTTTACAAATTTCTCGTAAGATTTATACATGGATATACACACACTGCATACAAATCTTATAAATCTTTAAAACTTTTGAGGTGTTAGAGATATGATGGCCAATATAGACTAATGAATTTTATTGATTTTATCGAGTTTTTATTAGATAGATAATAGTTACGTTTATTGTTGTCATCAGCGTCTTCGTCTGAGTCAATTATTATTACCTTCTGCCACCCCCTATTTGCACAATTATTGCATTCAATGTTCTACTATATATATGTATATGTATATGATTTTATGTAATAGATATCTGCTGTACAGGGAAGTTAGGAATATTTGCCTCTCACTCTGATTACAAAGAAAAGCATAAGCACTTCGCCCTTGAAAGCTCCCATGGGTATACCATGATATAATATAAATATTTGTCAATAAGAATTTCCTAAGATAATTACCATAGGGTTGACATCTACCTGTTTTGATAATTTTATGTTTTTGAGAAAAAAAAAAATTAATTGCATAAGTTACATTTTTTATTTATTTTCATTTATTATATCCAACAGTGTAAAACGATACATAGTAATATAGGGTTTTCCAATAGGGACTTGACAACTTTAAATTTAATTTGTGAACGCACTCTGTTAAACTGTCACTGTCAATTTATTCAGTAAACTTAACATTTTCATCATGGTAAATAACACTAACGAGCAACGTCTGCAAATTATAAAAATTTTCTACAGATATCCGAATTCGCAAAATCATCTTCAGTGACGAAGCTCAATGGGTTCGTCAATAAGCAAAATATGCGTTATTGGTCCACATCATCCACAAAAAATAACTGTTTGGTGCGGTTTGCATGCCGGCGGCGTTATTGGGCCATATTTTTTCGTCGACGATAACGATCGTCACGTTGCTGTGAATGGTCAGCGTTATCGCGCCATGATCACCGATTATTTTTGGCCCGAATTGGAAGATATGGCCTTGGACGACATGTAGTTTCAACAGGAGGGTGCCACAAGCCACACAGCACACGCTACAATCGATTTATTGAAGTGTAAGGATGGTGAGCGTGTTATCTCAACACATGGGCCAGTCGATTGGCCGCCTCGTTCGTGCGATTTAACGCCGCTTGACTATTTTCTGTGGGGCTAGGTTAAGTCATTGGTTTATGCCAACACTCCAACGACGTTGGAAGAGCTCAGAGCCAAAATTGAAAGCGAAATAGCGACAGTTTCGGCCGAAATGTGTGGCCGAGTCGTTGAAAATTGGGTCCAACGAATAGATCGCTGCAAATGTGCCCGCGGTGGCTATATGAACGAAGTCGAGTTCCATTCATAAACGTTTTGATTTTACTTCAAGCCAATAATAAAGTTTTTGAAATATCTCAAATGATTTGCCTTTTATTTAAAAAAAAGTTGTCAAGTCGTTGTATAAGAAAACCCTATACGTACTAAGTGGGGTGAAAAGTAACCTCCTTGGAAATGAAAAATTTTTTTATTTTATTCAATATAGTCCCCTTTTTGTTTGATACACTTATTCCAGCGATTTTCCAACTTCTTCGAAAAATAATTTTCTGGAAGATCTGCAATATACTCCTCCGTGGCGTCGATAATTTCCTCGCGTGAGCTGAATTTTTTATTGATGAGCCATGTTTTGAGGTTTGGGAAGAGATAATAGTCCGAGGGAGCCAAATCGGGCGAATACGGTGGATGCGACAGCAATTGGAGCCGTAAGTCATTCATTTTAGCCGTGGTTTCGATGCTTTTGTGCGCCGGTGCATTGTCTTGCAAAAACATTTTTTTCTCGCTTCATGTGAGGCCATTTTGCAGCGATTTCGGCAGTGGATTTGCTTCAATAATAATGTAATACTCGCTGTTGATACTCGAGTATGCCATGACAATCCCAGAAAACCGACGCCATAACCTTTTCGACCAATCGAGCTTCAGTCCATTGCCAAAAGTCCGCCCGATTCCGCATCAGCAAGTCCAAACACTCTGCCTAAATATGAACGGACTTCAAGGCATCCTCTTTTTTTTTTTGCAGTAGCAGCGCATTCTCTCGGTCAAGAAGGTTACTTTTCACCCCACCTAGTACATAGAAAGTACTCCCCAACGTTATATACCTTATGAAAATCGATTCCGTAAAATAGTCATATAATTAATTACAAGATTCGTGTTTGCTATCAACACGTGTTAAGTTTATGAGAAAATGGGACAGAAAAAAAGATTTTTGGGTTCAGTGGTTGTTTCGTTCCATGGGTGGCATCTAACATTTAATAGGGAGACTAAATTATTAGACTTGTTGTTGTATTCTAGGTAACCACTCATCTTATGTGAAAAGAATGTCTTTCGGGCGCGGCTGGTATTGAACCGTCCGATTTGGAAGCCAATACACTACTGCCATGGAAACCTACTACATATATAAAATCTACCTCTCCGGCTTCGAGGCATAAAGGAAACCAGTTGCAATTTGAGGTATTTTAAACCGAAAAAAAATTACTGCAGATTTGTTTAACAGGGTATAATTATATCGTCGTACCTACGTGCGATGCGAAATAGTTTGTTTCTAAGTATTCTAAAATATCCATAGAATTTTAAGATGTATAATACACTTTGACATTCATGGCTAATGTAGCAATAAAACAAAATTAGTGTAAATCGTAGCAATAATTTGATCTTTGAGATTATGAGTATTAGATAAAATGATAGACAAACGTATTGATAAAATTAATAAACTAGTGGATTCATTAGGATTCCTTTAGCTGTTGCTGATGAGAACATTTTCATATTTTTATTTTTTGTATGATCAAAATTATAAGTCCGATGCGGACTCGATTGCACATTCTGGCGACAGCACGTGTTAATTGCATAAAGCGAATTTTAAAAATAGAGGTTTAAGCTAAGTATAGTTGCAAGCAAATCATAATATGCATCAACATTAAAAAAAACCGCAATGGAGTCTACCTAGGATTACATATAAACATAAATAAGTTCTGTAACAATTTAGTAGCCCACATAAGGGAGGTATTTTAATCCAATGCAGAACAGACAGAAAGTATGAGTTATTTCCAGACACCACACAAAAGATTGTAATTTTTCGGAGCAATGTCATGAGAGTATACGGTTTACCCAACAAATTTCTATGTTAAAGGCAACACCTTCGAAATTGATTAACGATATCTGCTGTTTTAAAGCATTTTTTAGTCAAACCTGTCATACTTGTCATACTTAACATTTAATGACTATGAATACACTTTAAATGCGTAAGCATATATGCCAAATTCTTTCGGAAAATCGAATAGAGATAAAAGATTTTTGGCCTCAGTGGCTACTTCGCTTTACTTAGAAACAAGCAGTTGAGTACGATTTTGCTCCGATCTAAGAAAAATTAAATTAATTTTGTACACGTCAGACAAAATCCAAATCTTTTTGGGCAAGACACAATCTTACTGAAGTTTACTCTACTTATCGGTCACACGTTACAAATGTTAAACTGAAAACCTAAACTTTATTAACATCGTACGCGAAGAGTAACATACTATATAGAGAAAGACGACAAATAAATAACTTTCTTTCAAGCTAAATAACGTGCCAAATCAAAATTAGAAGATTTATTTTGTCGCATCAAGTATCAATCTATGGTCGGTATAAAGAAGAACTTGCTGGAAGCAGATATCAACTGGAATAGGTGAAGAATTTCAAGTTTTATCGACGATAACTAATACGTCTATTATAACGCTTTGCATAGTGCATATATGTGTTGTATAGCGGCTATAAATTTTCTTTAAACAAAAAATTGCGAAAGAAGCAAATGCAGCTTCTTGAAAATATATTATTAAATGATCCGTTTTAAAGGTTTTCAATAAACACACCTCCAATGTTTTATTGATAAGGGAATGAACTATGAAAATAAGTTCTATGAGAAGCAAACTAACAAATAACCTATTTCAATTCTTTAATATAATAGGAATAAGTGTAAAGTATTAAAGACGAAAATGACACAATACTAAATGCAAAAAGAACAAATTAGCTAAGGTAAATTGAATAAGTCTCAATAAATCTCATGCAACACTGAATGACACAATACTAAAAGCAAAAAGAACAAATTAGCTATCGTGAATTGAATAAGTCTCATGCAACACTGATCAAGATAGGCTCAACAAAGTGTTCTATAAGTTACAAAATAAAAATTAAAGCCAGCAAAGTCGAAGGTCAAAATAAAAGTAAAAATAAACTCTTCATGTTTTTATTAAAAAGTCCTAGTTCAACAAAAATAATCTGTTTGGCATTTTCACCAATTGGAAAAGGATTTTGATTGGGTATAAAGTAAAATTTCTTAGTATTTTCACTATTTCAGCAAAAATATACTAACTAGCTTGAAAAAGTAAAAACGCTTTTTTTTTTCTTTTTTATTCTTTTTTTTTCTTTTACATCTTTATTAAAGTCATTTAATTTTATTTTCCAAAGAATTGTTCGATTTTTTTGAGGCAAACAGCTTATTAGAACTCTCTGTGAACATGATTCTGGTACTGGTGGCAAAATTTCATCAACAAGGGACTAGGAGTGTCAAACCTTCAATTTTTATCATATTTCGATTGTCTTTACCTTATACTAAAATTAAAATACTGAAAATACTAAAATTTCAAATGAATATCTCAAATAGTTTTTAAATTATAGCTTTCTAAAGAGTAGCCGCTCAGCGGTCACAAAGCTGCGTTTGCTAGGGGGTCTACCAGAGATATTGTTCGGGCTCTGTCGTTATCGTAAACCATTATAATACGATCTGTTGTTGATTTTCAGGTATACAGAAATGCATGAAACGAAAGTTTACGGGATACGTATTTGGATACGTATTTGGATACGCGGTTTAAAAGATCTTAGAGGCGAAGTTAGAGTTCCTACTCCTACTGTTATTAAAATGAGTTTTGAACTACTTAATTTCAAACTACAGCCTGAAAACTGGGAGGCTGTCTATGCTGAAAATGATTCTTCTGTCACTTATAACTCCTTTCTAAGATACTGCAGTCTCATTTTAGCTCATCTATGTCTCGCTCTCTGCCAAGGATGTCGGAAATAAAACTGAAGCCCTGGATAAACCACTCCATTCTTAAACAAATTAAGCATAAAAACAAGCTGCGCTGGAAATATGTAAAGCATCCGATTAATTCTGCACTCCAGAGTCGCTTTAAACACATATCTATTAAAGTCAACAACGAAATTCGATTGTCGTGATAGATAATACATTTCTAAAATGCGGAATGTTTAAGGGAACCCTAAAAGGGAATGGGAAGTATTAAATAGCATATTGAACCGCGATTCCTCTAAAATACCTAACCCTATCGAACTGTCAGTCAAAGATCCTACAATAGTAGCAAATATTTTCAATGATTTTTTTGTTAAAGTTGGTGAAGCGTCTCCTTATAATTTAAGATCTGAATACTGTTCGAACTGTATGGCAGTAAATCTGTAGAGAAAGTTTCTTCTTTGAACCAATCTAAAATGTTCTTTATGAAAGTGGTTATTTGCAGACCCCGATCTCTTCTTCCCGCAGTCTACGCAGCAACATCCGATCCCTGGTAAACATACCTTCATTTCGAACCACTCATTTTAGAGACTTCAACTCCATTGTAAGCTTTAAATTATTTAATCGTCTTCCTGTTTCGATTCGCGTACTCACAACACGTTCATCCTTCTTTATCAAAATCAAAAGTTGGCTTCTAAGTTTTGATCACAATCAAATTGAAGTTTTGCTGTCCTACGTAATTTATTTATGAAGCAAGTCCGCGAGGTTTAGGATTCGAAATTGCTGTCATGTGTGAATGCGGTGTTTCGTACATCAATTCCGGGCATATGATTGGAAATGCATTTAAAATAAATAGACGTTTAGTGGCTGCGATGCGTCTTTTGGGTATCGGAATAAACGGAATTAAATTTTTTTCTTGTGGTTAAATAGATTTAGCAAATAGATTTTATCAAGAAAGTTTCGCTGAATGTTTCACGAATTTATGAATAGCAGCAGAATCAATTTGTAAATTTAGTATAAAAAAAGCTGTTGAAGAAGAGAAGAAGCAGATATTAAAAAAAGAAAATTCAGAGAAAAATTTGACAGTTACGGGAGATGGCACGTGGAAAAAACGTGGCCATACTACACGTTTTGGTGTAGTAACTCTGGCAGGAAAATATTGTAAAGAAAAAAATAGTCGATTCGTGTGTAAGGTCTACTTACTGTCAGAGTTGTGTTTTTTGGGAAAATAAAAGATTGCGACATAAATGTATAAAGCAATCTGGGCTACATTTCATCATTTAAGTTGGACTGATAAGAAGGCGCAGAGAGTTGGTGGTTTACTTTGGCATTTTGCTCCGAAAAACTTCCACAGTGGTCCCAAAACTATTGATTTATCAAATTACTTTGCTACTTCAATATTCAATGACGGTTATACGTTTATTTAAAAAAAAAAAAAAATTAATGTGATGGGAGTGATAGTTGGACCTACAGATAAGAGATTATGTCGCTAGTAAATATGAAACAAAACTTCGAGTACCAGAGCATAGCCAACAGGTTGCCTCGAAAGAGGGCCGATCACTTGAAGAAGAGCTTCAACAGCCCAGCAAGCGCTTTTTGTAGAATAAGAAGTTGAATTATACGGGCCTGAAATAGCAGATTAGCTTTAAGTATGATTTTTATCTATTTATAACAATGAAATAAATATTTATATATGTATTGGGTTCAATTATACGGGCCTGGAATAGCAGATTAGCTTTAAGTATGATTTTTATCTATTTATAACAATGAAATAAATATTTATATATGTATTGGGTCTATAACTTTCGTGCGGTTTGCTAAGAGATGGCGTAACTTGTATTATTCAATTGGAACATGCGTTGGAAAGCTACTGTCATTGTACGTCATTTCAGTATATGTCATTCATTTGAAGCGTAAACAACAATAATTTTTTTTTTTGTGCCTGAAAAAGTGTTTTTGCGGGGAGTTCTTCTTCATTACTGAAAATTGCTCCCGAAAGTCATCGTATTTTGGTGGAAGTTTATGGTGAACATGCGCTAGCTGAGCGAACGTGCCAAAAGTGGTTTGCACGATTTAAAAGTGGTGATTTTGGCTTGGAAGACGATGAACGTCCTGGGCAGCCAAAAAAGTTTGAAGATGAAGAACTGGAAGCATCACTCTATGAAGATTGTTGCCAAACACAAGAAGAGCTCGCAGAATCCTTGAGTGTCACTCAAGCAGTCATTTCAAAAGGTTTAAAATCAGCTGGGTATATTCAAAAGCAAGGAAATTGGGTTCCACATGAACTCAAGCCGAGAGACGTCGAAAGGCGGTTTTGCTTGTCCAAAATGCTGCTGGAACGCCACAAAAGAAAGTCATTTGTGCATCGGATTGTTACTGGTGATGAAAAATTGATCCATTACGACCCTAAGCGCAAAAAATCATATTGAAACCCGGCCAACCAGCCAAATCAACGGCAAAACCGAATATCCATGGCGCGAGGTAATGCTCTGTATTTGGTGGGATCAGATTTGTGTGCTGTATTATGAGCTGCAAATAATGGACAACGCTACCGAACACAATTAATCCGTTTGAAGAGAGCAGTAGCCGAAAAACGCCCGGAATATGCGACCAGACACGAGGCAATAATTTTCCATCATGACAACGCTCGGCCCCACGTTGCTATTCCGGTTAATAACTATTTGGAAAACAGTGGATGGGAAGTCTTACCCCACCCGCCTTATAGCCCAGACCTTGCCCCTTCTGACTACCATTTGTTCCGGTTGATGCAGAACGCCCTCACTGAAATACGGTTCACATCAGAGCAGAATGTGGCTTGATTCATTCTTGGCTGCCAAGCCGGCGCAGTTCTTTTGTGATGGGATCCACAAATTGCCAGAAAGATGGGAAAAAGTCATAGCTTCAGATGGGCAATACTTTGAATAATACTATTGTACATGTTTTTCTTAAATAAACGTTCAAATTTTGGAAAAAAAAAAACGCACGAATTAAAATATATACCCAATATATATATAAATTTGTTGCAGTTTAAAGTCAAAATTTGACTTTTTTTCAAAACTCTGCCATTTCGTCAGATTCCATTTTTTTTTTATTTTAGCCACAATGAAGGTCGAAATCACAGCAGCAGCAGTGGAAGACCTTTTTTTGTAACTTGGGAGATAGCGAATAACTCGCTGAAAATTTAATTTTTTCCTTTGAAATTTTCAGTGTATATTCATTATTTATGTATAAATAGATTCTTTAATGCAGTAGTTTTCTTTAAAAAAATATCCCAAAAATCACCCTTTAATTTTGGCGATCACACTAGGTGTGCCTCTTAAGCCCACTATACAAAAATCGCGTGCAACACGATGTTCTAGGATACTTCTGTATGTGGATGTCAGATTATTTTTTATTACTGCAGACATATCTTTGAATGTGGTAGAAGAAATTATGTAGATACAAATGGGTTTAAACTTAACCGTACAAAGGCAGAATTTTTAAATATACATAGGCACAAGATGAAGAGTGTTTATGCCCAATTAAGATTGACCTCAAATCAGTTATTATGCATGCGTTTGAGTCTTCAGTTCAGATCTGTAATCGTCGACAAGCATTTCCCACATAGGGAAACGAACGCTGTTCAAAAAAGAAGGCCATATTAAATTGAATTAAAGGTAATTCGTCACTATTGACAGATACAGTGTGCAATTTATTGTTTTTTCACCAATAGGTCAAAGTTGTTTAATTAACCTTTGATGCTAAAAGTAATTACAATTCTTGCATGTACACTTAAGAACCTAATAAATCTTTTTTTCTAAAATACAATCTTGAGGAAGTACATTGAAGTACAAATGAATATCATATCAAAAATTCAATACAACAAAGTCATTTATACTGTACTATATCTTCCTTCCTTCTTCACTATTGACGATAATGCTAATGCACAATTTCATTTAAGAAACAACTTGTGAATGGCTTAGTTTATAAAGTCTTTTGTTTTATTTTTTAAAATATGTAGCAATAAAAATAATTACTTAATTGGAAGCTTATTGAGCTTAATTGTGATAGTCTTACATTTGGAGGAGATAACTTTTCTAGTTTAGAAATTGATGGAACAAGATATTGTACGTTGTAGCTTACACATTTCGTCTAGGCATCTGACTATGAATGGTATATTATTATATAATGTAATATTGTATATTGAACGTATATTATTGCATATTAGTTATGTGATAGAGAAAAATATATATATTTTTTGAATTGGTGTATTTGCATAGTAATTGCTTTGTAAGGACTTGAAAAAATACATAAATATTACAAAAATATTTTATTTTATAATAACTGAATTGATCGTTAGTTGAGTATATTTGTTATGATAGTAGGTAGAGACCATAAGTACCCAGTTATCACGTACGACATGCTATTATAAGGTACGTGGTTTTCGGATTTTTATAAACAGGTGGATTTTAAAGACATCGTCTTAGTTCCTTTAAATTCTAAATTCGTATCTGCAATTCAAAAGACGTATTGCAACATTTTGTGACTTTCGCCGACTAACAAATCAAGCCTGCTTTAGCAATGTCCCTATCAGATTTTAGAAAATCGTGAAAGAAAGCCTTAAATTTGAACCAATATTCGATTCTTCGTTATCCACGTTCGCATAAAGAGAAATTTTTACTTTCAAAGCTCTAACAACTTAAATATAACAGAAATTAATGAGCTAACATAAAAATGCTAACAACGAAAAAGGGAAACGTAAGCGATTAGAGGATTAAAAAAGGTGCAATAAGCATTTATGCGTATTCTGTGAGTATCAGACTAGAAACCAGTCAGAACAATTTGAATTGGGGGATTAATTTATCGTTAATCTAAACTGCAGTCATTTTTGAAAATATAAACTGATGTTTAATTATTTCAAATTACTATAGAACGCCAAGTACAAGTCTTATGTTTTAGTCAAACGCAGATAGACCCTTTAGCTTTTAGTTTCATTAAGCCAACCGCCGATTTAATATTCTTCTTTCTTTCAGGAAGAAGTCAAACAGTGATGGTTTAGACAAAATCATACAAATATACACTCAGCTATAGCATAGGGATCGATATTCGATATGGGATGAGCCATAAGAATAACCTTCGCCTAAGCCTAGTTAAATCCAAGCGTTTTACTGTTTATAAAATAAACTGAATTTTATCTATTTTTCAAACCTGTACTTATTAAGCAGATTATTGTCTTGAAAAAGCCGAATGGATTGGCTCTATCCCACGTTAAACTGGGTTTACCATCTTCATGATTTGCAAAGGTTAACCATTTTCGAAGTTTTCCATGCCTCAAATCTATCAGATTAAAGTCAGCCAATACACTCATTATGTAAATTAACATCTATGAGTCGCGCCGGATCACACATCCTATGATCAAAAATCTTAAAAATCTAACTAAAAGTTAGTTTTAGTTAAGCTTGACTTTTTCAAAGAATCTATAATATTTTCATTGCATCTACTACATAATATAGGTTGACGTTTTACATTTGCACTTGAATTTGAATTTATTTTGAAGCCGAGTAAAAATAATAAAATCAGCTATGATGATGGTGATGCCAATTTCCTCAAGTTAATACTCTTTCTTGGCTCCCTTTTTCCTTCCAAATGTTAAGTAGATTCGATACGAGTTTTTTTTAATTAATCAATAATTTTGTATAACGCAGTATGTACTTAATTGTTTCAATGAAGGAGCATCAGAGGCAGGTAGGCCGACGGGCGAGACATATGGCAGGCTCCAATGAAGGCTCTAACAGGAACAACAAATTTTAAAAACTAAACATGACTATCTCATTCAAATTTAGCTCCATACTAACCCTAAAGTCGACTATTAAATTCGTTGTTGGCACAAACGATTCGGAAAGTGTGCAGATTATACTTAGACTGTATATTTGGTTGTACTAACAACCCAATGTAGGCCCAATAAAGTTTTTTTTGTTTGTGCTTTGCACTCAAAGACATTTTTAGTCACTTGCCCATATTTAAGTGTCGTTAATATAAAACTGCTTTCGCTTTAGCACACTAAACTGCTAGGTTTAGTGTATATTATATAATAATAATATATTAAATAATTTAATATACATACGCGCACGCGTGGTTTTCAAAAACTGATACTAGACGAAGGTTATAAGGGAATCCCCTCCCGCATTACATAAAGTAAATCTAATTATTTTTATTTCCCCTTTAACAAAAAAAAAAAAAAAAAACAACAACATTGTATTGTAACTACAGAAACCTTTGTTGAACTTGACATAAGCATTGAACGTGACATAAATTTCTAGTTCGATTGAAGTCTGTCGCAATGAATGAATTTCTATGGATTACTTCGTCACTATTTAATTGTAGGAGTAACGCTGATTGCAAAAAGAGTACACGCGTAGCCCCAAAAATGTCTACTAAGACTACATCCACTTCCCACGTGTACGCTCGTGCTACTTTATTTAATCCACCTACCGTCCTCCTTCTTAACGTCTGTCTAAGAACTGACTCATTTTTTCACAGAAATTAATGTAGTTGTGTAAGCGAAAACCAAATTGAGATGAAACTGAGATTAGAGAGTTAATTGAGCACACGGCGTTTGTATGTTACCGCAATCGATTCTAAAGCTAACGACTAGAGTGCGATCTTCTTTTCAAGGTAAAATCTTTCGAATCATTCAAAATATTACTTTCGCGTAAGTAAAACAAATTTAAGCATTCACGTGAGTTATATTTTGAATGATATTCGCAAGTAAGTGTTAAAAGATACGTTGCCAAACAAACATTTTCATTTTCAAACGAAAATAGACCAGCAAAACATATGTTATTCTGTGGTTTTGTCTAGTCATCTGACTGTTTGGTGTGAAAAATAGAAAAAAAAAAATTTAATGAGTTTTTTACGTAAAGTGGGACATAAAACTATTCGTTCATTAAATAAGCATAATTTTACCGTCGTATTTTTGTCATACAAAAAATGTCAGGCTTAATTTGAAGCATAGTGGGAACATACAAAAGAAATCGTTTTTTCGGCAAGGTAAATCGGGTAAAACCCTAAGTCTTTTCGTTTTAAATCCCAGTTTTCATTTTTTTTTTTAATCCTGGCTCCCGCTAATTCAAATCTAAAGCTCAGCCTGAAAATGTATGTACAATATTTTTATTAAGAGCCCAGTTAAACGTGCAGAAGGCATAGTTGTTCGCTGCGCTCATAGATTTTAAAGAAACAGAGCGCGGACAGCTTTCAGAGTTCTAGTTACTAAAGTAATTTTTATCCAAACACAGAAGTCGCTGTTAATTCAAATGAGGATGTAATGCTTTTTCTTCTAACTCTTGTGTAAAGGATATAAGAAAATGGGTGAATAAAATAAATAAAGTATAGTTATAATTATGGAGAGTTCCATTGTCTTCCACGGAACTCATTTTATTTGAAGACTGTCTCATCAATTACATTATTATGCCTTGAAAGCAGCTCGAGATGATTTGGCAGTGGAAATGTTCAAATTGATTTAAAAAAAAAAAAATATCATGAAAGATTTCGTATGTAATAACATTTTGCTTTGTTCCATAGCCTACTAAAGCAGAACTTTTAAAGCAAAACCTTGAGCGGTACCTTCCTACGGTACGGTAAGGATATTTTTGACATTTTCCTGTTTCATTCCTTGTAAAGAAAATTATGATCTGATCTTTGCCCTCGGCATTCGCATCCGCCCACTGCCTCTGTTCGAACAATATGACCCTATCTAGAAATTATGCAAATTCTATTTTTTGTGATGCATGGTAATACATGGGCTAAAAGAGAGGGCACCACTTGAATTAGATCCATAGCACTTTCAGTTAGTACAAACCTTCAAAAGACATGTGTATAAATTTGAAAGCTGTCGGGCGATTAGTTCTCGAGATATATCGTTGTGAGTGAAGCAACTTTTGTTATTGTGAAAAAAATGGATTCAAAGCAATTTCGTGTGTTGATTTATCATTGCTTTTTGAAGGGAAAAAATGCAGCCGATGCAAAGAAATGGCTTGATAAGTGTTACCCGGACTCTGCACCAGCCAAACGAACCAATCACAAGTGGATTGAAAAATTTAAAAGTGGTCATACAAGCACCGAAGATGATGCACGCAGTGGACGTCCAAAAGAGACTGTTTCAGATGAAAACATCAAAAAAGTCCACAAAATGATTACGAATGACCGTAAGGTGAAGTTGATCGAGATAGCTGAGGCTCTAAAGGTATCAAAAGAGCGTGTTGGATATATCATACGCGAATATTTGGACATGCGAAAGCTCTGTTCAAAGTGGGTGCCGCGTCTGCTCACAGTCGACCAAAAACAACAACGTGTTGATGATTCAGAGGAGTTTTTAAAGCTGTTCAACCGCATTAAAGCCGAATTTTTGCGTCGGTATGTGACAATGGATGAAACTTGACTCCATCATTTCACACCAGAGTCAAGTCGGCAGTCAGCTGAGTGGCGAGCAAGCGACGAACCTCGTCCAAATCTACCAAAAACTCAACAGTCGGCTGGTAAGGTTATGGCATCCGTATGTTGGGATACACATGGAATAATTTTCATCGACTATCTCCAAAAGGGGCAGACTATCAACAGCGCCTATTACACTGCGTTTTTGGAGTATTTGAAGGACGAAATCGCAGAAAAACGAAGAAAAAGAAAGTGCTGTTTCATCAAGACAATGCACCGTGTCACAAGTCGATGAAAACGATGGCAAAATTGAATGAATTCGGGCGAATTGCTTCCCCATCCACCGTATTCTCCAGATTTGGCCCCCAGCGACTATTTCCTGTTCGCAGAGCTCAAAAGAATACTCGCCGGAAAGAAATTTAAGACCGATGAAGAAGTAATCGCCGAAACAGAGGCCTATTTTGAGGCTAAACCGAAATCCTACTACAAAACTGGTATCGAAATCATTTCAAGCAGTGTATCGCCCTCGAAGGCAACTATATTGATTAATAGAATTTCGCGAAAATTTTGTGTTTTACTATAAAACGGCACTGACTTTTCAGCCCATGTGTTATGTATGCAAAACTAACTGCTGTGACCTTGGGCGAATAGACACATTTGGATTTTGATGAACGAGCTAGTGAGATGGTCCCCTTCAAGTTTCTGCACAATTCGTGTAATGGTTTGCTTGTTTGTCCTCCTAACGAAAATTTCACGTAAAGCACGAATGTTAACATTATTGACTCGTTGTTTATGTAAAAGGTTTTTTACTCAGATGATGTATACGACACTTTGGTGAAAATTGCATTGATTCAAACTGACAGAATTGAAGCTGGTCAAAAACACAAAAACAAAGTTAAGATTCATTCACATGTGTACAGGTTTTAGACAATGTTCAATGTTCTGATGAACATGCTAGTTTATCAAATTCAAGATATTTTCAAGGTGTCAAGTGAACTAACAATTCAATTTTGGTGAAAGGTTTTTTCTTAAACACAAACCAAAGTCAAACACTTCACAAAATGTCATGTCAATTTCTTTTCAACTTTAAGAAGCGAGTTTAAGGATGTTCTTTATTTAGAAATACGAAGATTCAGAAACTGATTGATTCTTTGAGGTTGAAAAATACCAAAACTTCTATGCCCTAACTATGTAACACCAGCATTGTACTACATTTGCGTAAGACTGAGGGAGTTAAGTTCTTAAGCGCGAGACAAATGGACGTAGTATAGTTGAAAATCTAGTGTCTCAATAGTTTGGGCAATATCTTCACGAATAACTAGACAAAAGCTGTCCAAACTATGATAGTGAAATAGATTGCAAAGTATTACGAAGCTATGACTTTGCAGAACATGAATATTCATTTGGAACGGAACTATTGGACAAACGTGGGGTCCAACGAACGCAACTAAGTGTGGTCCTTTTCGAAGAATGCACAAAGTTTTCACAAGAGGAGTGTCACAACTTGATCAGCACTATGCCTGCCAGGCTTGCTGTAGTTGTAATATAAGGATGATAATATAAACAAAATAAATATTTATCGAACTAAACTTATTACAATATAGTAAAACCCGTGTAATTAATTTCTACCTTTTCGTTTCGTTTACACTTATCGAGAACATTGTTTAGGGTGGCTCATAATTGTGTATTCCGCAGATGGGGCATTACAATGGCTAGTGGGATTAAACGTATCGTATTTTAAATCGATAAAAAAATGACGAAGAAATCGCCCAATTAAACTGCTTTAAAAATTACAATCAGAACAGGACAGAACAGAACAGAGTTGAATGGCTTGACAACAACTTGAATTGCATCTGGAAGATAACCAGCGTCGGCCACTGCATACTTTTTGGACGAAAGCATTTGGTATATTAGCGCAAAATTATATAGTTCTTATTCGTATGCGATTTGCGTGTATATGTACAGTAAGCATACATAGGTATAATCGGAATCAATGTTTCCAGTTTTTCTTCTCATTTTGTTTTTTTTTTTTTCTTCTATGATAATAGATTTTGAGTTTGCTTCGTGGTGCTTTCAGCTCAGATCTTGACCTTGGAATTTCAACGAACAATTTGATTCTTGGGAACAAAAGATAACGTTGACGTGTAGTCTATTAATATAAAAACGTATAACGAGTTTAGTTTTTTTAGTTAAACAGCGCCACCAGGCATTCAAATTGTAAGTAATTTGCAGAAATAAAAAACATTTTATTGCACAATTCATTTGCAATAAGCGAATATTGAAAACAAAAATTCAAACAAAAGATCTTATGTAAGCCACACACGAAAATAATCACATGAACCGACAACCGACAACAAAATTATTCGTTTATTACCAAGCAGCTAACGAAAAAATCACTTCGAGAATGAAAAATCAATACAGAAAATATGGAAAGAAAAACGGAGAAGAAAAAATAAGAGCACGGGTAAAATAAAGGAAGATTGAAATAAACTCACCTTCAAACTACCAACCAGTTCCATAAAGTGCAATATATCTGCTAAGCTGCTTTTAAAGCAAGACTTTGCGCTGCTGTTCTGTTGATCTGATCCAGAGCCACAAGACGCGCCATTACGGACGTTATCCTGTGTTTGATTTGGTTCTGTAACATCTTCCCCAGTTTGAGATGGCACCTCCTTAACCTTAGCGTCTGACATTTTATAGTTGCTTTGACTTTCTTTGGTCGCTTCTGCTGTTGATTGACTATTTTCTCGTAAATTACTACTTCCTCCTGCTATTACTTTAGCAGCACCACCGTTACTCTCAATACTCGAAAATAGACTGACGGAAGCTATCGCTGGTGTGATTGTTTTCAGCTGCGTCTCTTGCTCTGTATATATCAATTCGTTTTTTTTTGGCTCTGTGACTACTGCCTCTGACGCTGCTGCTGATGATGATGTTTGAGAGCTCTTCTTTGCCAATGTATGAGTGCCATCAGTTATTGGAGGGGACAAAGATTTCGTTAATGACGTCACAATAGCAGGGGTCGGTGACATCACATGAGGGGAAAGATTTTCAACAGCAACAGCGGCATCATGCTCCTTGTTTATAGTGCCCGCAACGGCGGTCGCTCGTTGTAATAGAAACTTGGCAAGATCGCTGCTTGTCTCAAGCTTCTTGAGAACGCTTCGCAAACGTGGAATATTTAGCATGGCTATGATTTAATTTGATTTTTATTTTTTTTTTTAATTTTCTGGTTTTATTTTAGATTTTTGTTTTGCGAGTTGCGAAAGCCCGCGACGCGTTAAAAGAAAGCTAGAGGAAAAGCAGGACAAGATGAGCGGAAAGCTTTATAATTACTATTTTCTTTTTTTTTCTTGTTACATATATACTGAACTGTGTTCCTTGAACTTTTCTTCACCGCATGAGGATAGGTTTAGGAATTTAATATTTAATTTTACTAAAATTAACTAAGAAACGTTAATTCTAACTCACTTTGGTTGTTCATTATCACACATAAAGAGATTACAATTGGACTAAACTAACGACTAGAACGGGACGATCCCTCCGGAATTGTCGTACACGACACAGCAAGTAGTGTTTTCAATTGATAATTCATGTCCGCCGCTGACGTATAGGCTGGCCTTGTCAATTTTATAGAAACGAATACAAATTTGTGTTATATTGCACTTACTGGAGGATAACGATGGGCTTTTGCCACTTGTGATTATGGAGCAAGTTTTCCCTCACTCCCAGAAACGTTTAGAAAACTGAAAAAGTATTTTCTGCTTTCCTACTTTCGTGTTAGCTTGTTGGTGCGGTTGCGGTAATCGCTGTGCGCTTGACGTTTCAATGTTAATTTGCTCAGCTGATTGGAAGTTTCCACAAGCAGGGTTGTCACAATTTTCTCTTGACGGTAAGTGAAAATATTTAACGAGCTTTTCAGTTACTTGTCATTGGTATAAAAGCTTAACATAATTAGATGAGTATGTAACGCATTTACTACTGCTTTTGTCATATATTGATAAATGGGTGTAACTTCATATTTGCATTGCACTCGCCTTACAAAAAAATTATATCATACAATAATTTTAACTTAAATGATATTTACTAGTGGTGCAGTAAATACGATTTGATAAATGTGTGTACATACTATAAATGAAACATCTGATCATAAATGAATCAATCTAGATGGCAAATGCTACTTTGCTTTGCTTAATTTAGATGGCACCTCCTAGGCCTTGCACACGCCCCCTAAGTCGAGGTCTTCATCTACAGCGTTAGAGATCTCCTCGGATTGGAATCGAACACTATTCGCGCTGGAGAGCTGGTGTTCATTACCTCTACATGAACTAGCCATCTTGAGCGACTAAAATGTCAATGTTACTGTACAGCTCATAGAGATCGTCGTTAAATCAACGCAAACGGGGTCAATAATAGCTCGATGAATTTTACGTTCAAAGCCCCGATGAACCTTCTGCATCAGAAAGGGCTGGACTAGAATGATTAGCGTGTTATAGTCTCCTTGATGGTTTTTGACAACTCTTATTCATTTGCCTTCTTACGTCGAAGAAGCAGCGATTGGTAAAAACAATTTAGGTTTAACATAACACTGTTATAAAATAACGTATCTTTACTCAAACAAGCGTCCTGCATGAATACAACTTTAACTTTTAGTTGTTTCAATCGTTGTGAAATCGTTTTTGGGAGAGCCAAAATCCACCTATACTAGATATAATTTGCTCCCCTAATGGGGGAAATAAGACAACAAAGAATACTTATTGTTAATATAATGGTTCTAAAGCAGAGTGGGTATACCAAGATATTATGATTTCCATTTGAATGTGAGCAGCGCTATCTATATTTTCATTGCAGAAGATTTCCTTATTTGAATAGGAAAAAACTCAACCATTATTGAATGGGGAATGGAATCGAATTTGTAGCAAAATGGAAATTTGTACTGCCCACTGGATAGTACAGAATATTCTCAAAATAGGTCAGGGTTTTATTAATATCAGCATTTCCCAAAATATCCAAGCCAATTCTAATGTGAAATTTAAAGATTGAATTACTTGTAGTGATTAAACAAACCTTACAAGAAAAAAAAATAAACATTCGAATATCGGCAATATCGCTATTGCTTACAAACAATTATGTAAAGATATTTCCAAAGATGTTTTGTTATGCAAAAATAACTTCTACTTAAACAAGTTTGGTGATATTAAAGGTGATGCAAAAAAGGAATGGAAATTGGTAAAAGAATTACTGAACACACCAACTGAAAGCATTCAAATTCAGAGCTTAGAAAATAACAACTTTATCTTAACTAATCCCAAGGATTTAACCGATAATTTTAATAGCCTCTGCTGCTACAAACGGAATATTAGGTAGTTGCACTGATTTTTTTCAAGTGCAAATGCTTAGCAAATGATGTGTTTTCATCTTAGAGTTTCTTTTTCGTTCATAGCATCGTCCAAGTTTTATGAAATCATCGTCTCTCTCAAAAATAACTGGTTACTTTTTAAATAACTTTATCAAAAATGAATCTTTAAATATTTTTAGTATTTTGTGTCACATTTATAACAAAGGCACTTTTAGCGGTGTTTTTCCAGAAGATTGAAAGCAAGCCGAAGTAATATTTTTATTTAAAAAAGGAAGAATATACATCAATATTTTATTATAGATCTATTTCTTCACTTTCTTTTAAAAATTGTTGAAAAAGCTGTTAAAAATAGAATGATGACATTTTTTGGAATAAATAAAATTTTTTTTATTAATACGATATCTTTATTTAATTAGCAGAATATTTCGATATTTGAATAGTAGAAGCCGTAATCATTAACGAATAGAGAATGGAATCTAATTTTCTAGCAAAATGGAAAATTGTTTGGAACGCTGGATGGCATAAATTGTTCTCGAAATATGCCCTCAATATTCTCAAGGTATGCAAGTTAGTTCTAAAGTGAAATTGAAAGAGTGAAGTACGAGTAGTGATTTATGTAAGAAATAAAGAAAAGTAAAACAGTTAAGATAAGCGATTGAATTGTGAATTGGAACTGCATTGAATAAAGCGAAGGAATAAGTTCTTTCATTTGTACCCACAAAAACATTTTACATTGGTGTCAGAAGTGTTTTGTGATTGTTTGAAAAACACTATAATGGGTCGAAATCTATTGTAGTTGCTCCTCGACCAAATCAAATCCGAATTGAACAAGAGAAACCTCAGCTCCAGGAGGAAAAAGTGACTTGGGGCCCCAACTTTAAGACGCTTTGAATAACAAAGGAAGTGATTCAGATAAATACTACTTTGACTTTGACGAGGAAGATCAAATGAGTACTGGCAACGACATGGGTGTGATGATTTAACTCCTGTTGTCGAAAATGGACGAACAGAAGAAAAAAAAACAAAAGAACAGCATTGAACAAAAATTCGACAAACAAAAGCTGGAAGAAGAAAAGAAAAATCAAGCAAGAAAACATTTTACAGCAAAAGTTCGAAAAAATCGATGACAAATTCGATAGAACAGAGAAGAATGTTGATGTCAAATTTCTTAGCACAGAGAAGAATGTTGATGAAAAATTCGAAGAAGTAAATAGCAAACTTGAGCAACTGGAAAAAGAGCTCGGCACAGTTCGAAACCAGAAACTCCGAGAATGTTCTTTAAGCGGTCCAAGGAGAAAGGAGTTGAAGCCTCCCTCATTCGATGGCCAGACTCCATGATCTACTTATAAGATGCAGTTTAAATTGACTGCTTGTACGAACGGCTGGGATAATAAGGAAAAATTGAAATTGCTTTGCCCTAACAATTACCTTGCACGGTCCAACATCAGAATTGATGTAAACAATAGACATCGAAAAGCATAAAGGTTTGGGGGAAGCCACATGCAGGAGGTTTATCAGCTCCAATTGCAAAACCTAGTGCAGCAACAAGGAGAAACACTGCAGCAGCAGTGTGGCACATTTGTCATACCCCACCGCAGGCCAAGAAATTATCGACGAAATGGGAATCAGGGGAATAGCAGATTCGAAACTATAGTCAGCAGTAAGGATCACCCTTACTGTAGCTCTCGCGTTCGCTCTGGCCATGGAAGCAGCCAATTAGGCTTCCAAAGGAACAAATTTCCTCGGATAAGTAGCATCTATTGAATGATCCTGCTCAGGACTCAGGAGATACTCTACGGGATAAACGAAGAATGCGCTGCTGGAACTGCATTAAAGGCTAAAGCAATGTAAAAGCCGATCAACCTTCTCCAAGCCTTCAGTCGACAAATGCTTTGGCACCAACTCCGCGGGGCAGAAGTTGGTAGTTGCAGTCCACGGAAACCAGGACTATCATCCAAGTCTCGCTGGCAAAACGATGCAATGAAAGCCTTCTAGCAGAAGTAGTCAGTGGAAAAAAATTGAATGGCAACAATAGATCCCTCAATCTAAATCCAAAGACATTCAGCGTAACGGTGAAAAAGCGAGAGATAGTGAGAAAATGTGCATCTAATGAGACTATATCGATCATAACGGAAACGACCAGCTCAGAGTTCTTCAAATAAGAAAATCAATAACAAAATCTGCAGCCTTTGTAATCTGGATCAAGAGCAGCGTATCTTAGCAGAAAAACTAGTCGGTGAGTACGCTGATTTATTTGCTACACAAGACGGAGCACACAACTTGTTCAACACCACATTGACACTGGAGACGCCCGACCAATCCGTCAACCTGCAAGGCGTCTTCCATTAGCAAAGCAAACAGAAGTTGGCGAAATGATGTCGAAGTGGAAAATTGAAGGGTTGATTGAAGAATTGCAGAGTCCGTGGGCTTCTATAGTGGTGGTCGTGAAGAAGAAAAACGACAGCATGAGGTTTTGTTTAGACTATAGACGTCTCAAAGATGTCACCAAAAAGGTCAGCTACCCACTTCCGAGAATCGATGACATTTTGGATACCCTTTCTGCATCGAAATGGTATTTAACTCTTGACTTGAAGAGCGGTTACTGGCAGGAAGAGATTAATCGTAAGGATTATGAGAAAACGGCTTTTCCGCTCACGTGGAAAATCTGCCTAGTGTATCTGGACGCCATTATCATCATATTCCAGAAGTTCGAGGATTATTGCCAAAATCTAAAATAAGCGTTTGAGAGGTTGCGAAGCACTCATTTGTAGCTGAACCCAGAAAAAAGTGTCTTATCCCGCTTGGAAGTAAAATATCTAGGTCATATTATATCCGTGGAAGGAGTAAGGATGGTCCCTGACAAAATGGAAGCGGTGAAAAGTTTGCCTGCATGTGGTCTGGAAAGTGTGAAAAAGCTCTCCAAGAACTCAAGCGGCAGCTGTGCAATGCCCCCATCTTGGGTTACCCCATACACGGAAAAATGTTTTTCGTGGACGCATCCGCTAGCATTGTTGGGGTCGAATCTGTGATCGATAGAACCTTGAAGGCCAAGTTGCGAGATGCAACGAGAAGTTTCAGGGCTACGACTTTCAAGTGCAACGCTGCGAGGGAAAACTGCACTCAAACGCTCTCATCGACGGAAGTCAAATGTGAACACTGCAACCGTAAGGAAGCGAAGGACCAGACGAATATAGAAATGATCAGGACTGAGCCAGTAAAGAATTGGAGTACAAATGAAATCCGTCCCTCCCAACAGGTAGATAATGACATCGAACCAATTTTGGCCAATATTCCCGGAACACCGGAAAAACCAAGATGACAGGAGATATCGGAACGGAGCCAAACTTTGAAGGTATATTGGATACAGTAGTACTGGCTGTGTGTGCAAGATAGAGAAAATGGGAAAATGCAGGCAGAACAACATCTCGTATGCGGTTGATTGTGCTGCGATGCAGAGTCAGCCGAGTGCTAACGATATAACAAGACGGCATTTCAGAAGATCATTTGGGAATAAACAAGAGGTTGCCTAAGGGTAAAACAAAATCTCGAGAATTGGAGCAGAGATTGCATAAAGTGTGCGGCTACCGAAGGCCTAAGAATAAAGCCAGAGAGATGAATGTAACAATACTATGTCGGAGCACCATTCGAACAAATAGCCATCCGCATTGCTGGCCCGTTTTTCGAAACATTTAATGGCAACCGATACACCCTCGAGGTCATGGGATACTTCAGCAAGTGGCCGGAAGTGTTTGCCATCCCAAATCAAAAGGCTAAGACGCGGATTTGTGGTCATAATGGAGCTATAATTTGATCAAGTGGGAAACTTTGAATCGTAAGTCTTCTAAGAAGTGTGCCAATATCTTGGAATAATAAGAATAAAATAAATATTAGCATACCCCGATAGTCAATTTTAAAGTGGAATTTAAAATGTGAATTACAAGTAATGATTAAGTGGTTTAAGTAAAAAATAAAGTAAAAGTGGTTGAGAAAAGCGATTGTCGGTTAAAAGTTCAAACAAAATTCTTGATTAGAATAGAATTCAGGAATTTTTAGCACGCCATGACTCTTAGTTTCGACAAGTAATTATAGGAGTTCTAAAAATCTGCTGCTTTTATATGTATGTTTTACATTATATATGGCATATATGTATATGAGATTGCCAAACCATTCGATTTGTAAAGATTTTGACTCAACTTTTTTTATCCGAAAGGTGTACAGCTTTTAAGTAAACTGCTTAAACAAAAGAGACAGGTTTATTTCAGAATGACCGTTAATCAAGGCATCGAATGCATTTATTTTGTGGGTAGATAATCAAGGTTAATCACAATAGGTGAAAAGAGTATATTAATTTCTACTTCTGTCGCATAAATTTTATGAAAGCACTGGAATATAGCTATTTACTAATTAGATTTCTCGAGTAAGCTATCTGAAAAATGGGATAAAGTATTATATGTATTGCACATAGATTTAGTATGGGTTGGTGCAAATATTGAGCAATATTTTCTAAGATAAAAATGCGCTTGTGCTTAAATATTTATTATACGTGACAGTCGTGCGTCCTATGTCCTGACCGGCGCAAGCAAACAGAATGAACGACCATGGAATCATTGTTTTTCAAAGTTTTGATCATATCACAGACATTTTTCTCCACTCAGCAAAAACCCTTCCTCAATAATTTCTTTGAAATTCACTTGAGTGTTTAATTTATGCTCTTACACTCAACGTCGTCATTTTTACATTTACACTCAATTTCAGGATAAAGAATACTCAAATTCATATCCATCACTGTTCTTCTATTCAACAATGTCGTGCACTGCGAAAAGAACAACATTTGTTTGCATTTGATTTCAAACAAACAATTATTCACCAATCTACAATTTGACAGTTCTCATATATATGCATACTCGAACGCACCTTAAATGTCAAAGAGAAAACATTTGATTTTAGTTCATATATTTTCTAAATATTTCACATCGCATTTCCCCATACTACCAGTTCAGATTCCTTTTAATTTCCCCAAATAGTGCCCTTAAATAAAAACCACTATGTCCGAAAATGATTCGACAGGACTGACATCGGAGGATTTTGTAATCACCCCGGGGTTCACGGCTGAACAGTACTCCAAGGACTGGTCTAAGCGGCTCTGTGATCTTGAAGACTTCAACGAAAGAGATAAAGTCTTTGAGAAGTTCTATAAATTCCTGTGGAATCTATTGTTTGGTTCGGAAGCAACTGAAGATAGTCGGGCTCGAGCCATTGCTTTGCTAGTTGTGGAACGTCCTGATGCTTCTTTTTTCAATCCATTCATCTATAACGATTGGATAAAAACTGTAAGAGAAGAAGTGATTAGACGGGATATGTCCGATTTCTGGCAAAAAGAAATAGTCACAAAAGAATTGGGACTCCACTGGGCGCGGGATTCAGATTACTTTGACGACATAGATGACCCAAGGCCAGCGGCGTTTTACAAACTTAAGGATTCTGACCCTGGTATTGCTTGGGGTAAAAATTAACTTTGCTATTGTGTACTGTATTTATATTGTATCTAATCAAATATAAAAGTTGTTAATTTTTTTTTTATTAAAATCGTGATTGTGTATGTACGAAGTCGCAGTGTCATACGAGTTTAGAAGAGATAATCAGGAATTACTCACCGATTATAATTTGTTCTAACAAAGGCGTCAATATTTTGGTGTAGTGACCTAAATTTGCTACGCGATGTAGCTATGGTGTGTTGTGAAGGAAAGATATATGAGTATGTTTGTGTGTCATCTTTTATAGAGTCACAAGTAACAGTTAATTCATTTGATTGGACTGAATTTTGCTTCTCAAAATGATAAAGCATTTATGTATATAGTGACGGAAAAACAAAAATTCCAAAATATGTCACATTGAGTTGAAATTATACGGCTAGAAGTTAACAGCATGTATGTATGTTATGTTTCATGGTCTTCAACATGAAGGAAGTCAGACTTGTAAATCTGTAGTTCTTGGCAAGCGTGTAGTTCTCTTTTCCGATTTTCGGTATAAAGGCTACTCACTCGCCAGAGTATATGTGTGCCAGTGCCAAGCTAGCAGTATATGCCATTGATGCCTTTTGAATTGAAGCCATCAAAGGAGGCAACTGCTTGTTTAATGACCTCATCCGCAAACAGAACCGATGGTATGCTTTATTGATATGGGTTGATTTTTCTCTTTTGCGGATTTTATCTAGCCTGCCGGTTTCGCCAATACTTGCGACTTTTCCGCAAGTCTTTATAAGAGTCACACTTTGAAAATCAATTTAGTTTCTTATAATCTTTTCGCTTCAACTTGTAAGGACTCCCGTTTTCCTCAACAACAAATAGTCCTAACAAAGAAATAGAAGAAGTCGAAACGCCAACACAAGATGATATAAAGAAAGCCATCCTAGACTTAAAAACAATAAGTCGCCAGGAGAAAACATGATAACAGGTGAGCTTTACAAAAACGGAGAAGACACTATAATCGAAGTACTTCATAAGCTTACATGTAATATGTATATGGAAAATCGAAGAAATGCCGACAAAGTGGAAAATCGGCATAATCTGTCCTATTTATAAAAAAAGTCGATAAACTTGACTGCAGAAACTAAAAAGGTATTACCCTATTAGAAATATATTGTTCAAAAAAAAATTATAAAATAGAAGAATACCCAAGCGAACGATTTATAATAAAACAAACAATAGAAAAAAGCTACGAGTTCAATATAAATCTGCATATGGTTTTTATTAACTTCAAACAAGCATTTGATAGCATCATATGAAGCACTCTTGAGTATAGCAACTCCTGAAAAACTCCGAAATTTAGTGTTGATGACGCTTAAAGAAACAAAAGCCAAAGTCTTCATACAAAATAAGCTATCCAAAACGTTTACTATCAACTCTGGGATCAAATTAGGAGACATATTATCTGCCCTCACATTTAATATCATACTACAATACGCAATAGGCAAACTTGAGAACAATGGAAATATCTTTAACAAATGCTACCAGATACATGCATACGCCGACCACATTCTGATAGTAGAAACTATAATAAAAATAGATATTTGAAAAATTAGAAAAAGACTGATGAGGTAGGACTTAAAATAAACAAAAGTATAACCCAATACCTGAAAGTCTCTAAAAACGAAAACAGACAACGAGGCCAAAACAACAATAAGCCATTATAATTTTGAAGGAGTAGACAACTTTAAATATCTAGGAGCATTAATAAGCAACAGAAATGAAAACAGAATTACAACAGAGGAGAGACTCGAAGTTTGCAGCAAATGATACCATGCGTATAAAAAAATTCTCAAAATCAGAACTACTAAGCAAAGCTCTGAAATTGAAAATATATTAAACCTTGATTAGACCGGTAATCACATATAGCGCAGAAACATGGACAATGACAACATCTGACGAGAACAAATTAATTTTTTTTTTTTTTTAACGAAGAATAATAAGACAGATATATGGAGCAAAAAGAGACATACATGGTTCATATTCAACAAACGACGATCTAATAGAAGGCGAAAACATAGTACGACATATCAAAGCTCAAAGACTAAGCTGGATCGTCAACGTTTAACGCTTACCAAAAGAAAGAAAAGAAAAAGAATAATGGCAAGTGTACCTGGAGGGAAAAGAAAACAGGGCAGAACAAAATTAAGTATGGATTTCAGAAAAGATTTCATAAAAATAAAAGTACTGAAAAACTATTGGGAGAATTTACGAATATGATCAATTTGGGGCTAAATAAAATCATCATGATCTTGTTCTCTTTATTGACTCTAGTAAAGCCTTTGATACTTTAACTTTTTACAAATTAGAAAGCTTAAACAGAGTCGGCGTGAGAGGAGTATTGTCAGAAATATTAGGGTGAATGTATCAAATGCTCTTAGTAAAGAAAAGCCTAGTATATTTGGTGTTCCACTGTGCTCAAAACTGGGACTAATTTTGTTCGTCTTATATATCAACGAACTCTTACGTCTATTTAAAAATAGTACTACTTATGCAAATGCATAGCGATATAGCAATCGTAGTAAGGCACATAAGCTTTAGCTCGGCTGTGGAAATAATTCAAGAGGAATTCAACACTATCTCCAAATGGTGCCATGATCATGGACTGGTAATTAATGCGGTCAAAACAAAGGTGATGCATAAACGAAACCCATTCAAGCGAGCGGATGCTTTCAGCATATGTCACCGAAACGAGTACTGTCCAACATCAGCCAATAATAAACCTATTGAAGTAGTCACAAAATATAAGTACCTCATAGTAACCATCGACGAACACTTTCTTTGGCGAAATCACATACATATTTTGCGTCATCAACTCAAGAGCACTTTTTTTGCTATGGTTTATCTTAAAAGATATTCAAATTATGAGATTCGGAAGCAAGTCTATTACTATCCAGCAGAATCGCGCATCAGATATGAGATTCTTGCCTGAGGAAATGCGATAAGATTTTTCTGGATAAGATTTTAAACCTTCAGCGTCGCTTAACAACATTTCCTTGTAACTCATCTCTTAAACTTTTGGATGCAATTTTTCAGATGTCGCTAAGTATATGGATGGCCAGAGGTTTCTGCAGGCTATACGCCATAACCAAAATACTAGGAGACGAGCCCAGGGGATGCAAAAAGTTCTTGAAACTTTTAACACATACGGAAAACGAGAACTGCGACATGTTATTTTAAAGACAATAAATACAATTCCTCAAGACGTGAAATATTAAATTAAAGAAATTGAAAGAAAATACTTTATTCACATTACGTTCACTTATAAAAAATATATTGAAATTTTAATCCATAAAAGCTATTTGATAGTAAATTCAAATCGTTATCTATAGTATTCCAAAAACATATTGTTATCACTTAAAAATATAACCACCTGCAGAGAAGCAATTTGCTTTGTAGGTAATCATTTGTAAATGTATAAGTACTATGTAATATAGATAGATATAAAAAAAGATGAATTGACAGCATTGAAGAAGATATAAATAACATGGGAGTCCAAAACTGGAAGAGAAAAGCAACTGGCCAAGAAGACTGCAAAACAATCGTGAAGGAAGCCAAAGCTTATAATGGACTGTAGTGCTAATAGAATAAAAATAAAACTTGTTTAAAAGTTAACTAGTTTTTTTACGTATACACTGCAGTTCTACGTTCCAGCGGGCAACGGGCGGTCAGCAGTATTGTTACTACATGAAATTTAATCTCTACGACTGGATCAAATATTTCATTAGTTGGAATTATTTCATCATAATTATTATTTGAAAAAGAATAATTATTATTTGAAAAAGAATAATTATTATTTGAAAAAGAATAATTAAACAACGACAAGTAATTTATTATATACAATTAAAAAAATTCTAACTGGAAATGTCAGTTTAAAACACTTTGTGAAGGTACCAGTTAGGTTCTGAACAGCTTCCTCTAGCTTGGTTTTGTACTGAGCTCAGGAATACCTAAGCATGCAACACTAAAGACCGGTGATAGCACTTCCGAAAAGCCATCGGAGTTATCTTCTGTGAAGCTCTTCTTCAGCACAACGAAACACCGGGTTCATCATAGAAGCCAGGTAAGCACATTCAGTGAAAAAAGCAGTACACCAATTTATGTAAAGTACGGTCGACCGAAATTATTCCTGACAAAAAATAGAATCACATTAATGTTTGCCTGATTCCCTTTAAATACCACCAACTTACAACTCAGCCTTGCATTTTTAGAGGGAGTTGTATAAAATATGTCTCTGGTATGCGGCAATTACTCTTCAAATGTAAGCAGTTTGCTATGGCTCTGAAATTATCAGACCTATGTAATTCTGATTTCCATGGATTTAGTATACCTAACCCCATATAGCGTCAATTTGCGTAGGTCAACGACCAAGGTTGATATGACTGTAAACAAACTTCGACCAATATAAAATGCATCACGTGAATTTATAAAAGTCAGTTTACATTTTAAAGAACTTGTAGGGTTTCTACTGAGAAAGTGAAGATTAGTCGCCTGATTTCCCATGTTTATGAAAGTTCAACAGAAACGCCCATTTTATATTAATATGCCGTCTAATATCTTTTGAACATTTCAGATCTGATTTGGACTGTACGTTTTGTCGCTAAACGTGTCAGATCGTTTTCCCCGCTAACTTTTTCTCGCCTGGTGGCATTAAACTTAAACATAATGTTAATGTTTGAAGAGTTCACTATATAAAACTTACGATTCCCGTAAATGCCTCTGTACTCACAAAAAGTGAATGTTGAAATTGTTCCCTTGAAATGATTGAAAACCTAGGGCTGATTTATTGCTAGTCTGTGTAATGCCTTATTAAATAATTATTTATATATTATATATGTAATATATATATTTCTTTCATCCGTCAGTGTAGAAGCGGAACGATTTATTCTCCAAGATACGTAGTTGGTATAGTTGCAACATCACCATGGTGCCAAAGTTGTTCATTGTAAGATTGTTGTAAACAGAATGTCCAGTGCTTCGGAAGGAGTAATATCGGTCATTCCACATCGCTTAGTTTATCACGATTGTTCGCTTTAATTATGGCATTTCACTAGGAAGCCACCTCTCATGTAAATATCAGTCTTATGACCGAGGCGTATAGCTAGTAAAAAGAAGGAAACGCTACTGTAGCTTCTTAACACATTCTTGTACGTTAGATTTTCAGCTGAGTTTTCTGTGTAAAAAACATAGCACGTAAATACTTGATTTTGTAAGAACGACACTTCGCTTAGTGAAATTTGGATGCAAAACCACACTCCTAAAAGTCAATGCGTCATACGAATAAATAACAGAACTTCATTATATTTAAATATAATAAATTGATTGATGTGACATGACACGAAAACATGTGTTTCTGCATAGACATGATAATAGTGAATTTAGTCGACAAAGCTGATTTGACTTTCTTGACTCTTTCAATTAACCCAGGTCGATAATTAGACCCAATCTTATTTTCATTCATTCAGATTATTAATTAACTTATGTTGATTCCTTAAAAACATAGTTTTGAAATCTAGGTTTAAGAAAGATTTTAAGTAGAACTATTTTGAGATTTTAAGTAGCGCGATGTGCTACTGGCGATTTCTATGGAGCACTGGTGGTGAAAATAGCGATAAAACAAAGTGAGAAAGAAGACAATACGTCAGTGTTTTAGGGTGTTAATTGACTGACTTATATTAGTATCACCTATGAGCTTTATCGCACGGTTTTGACTCCTATCTAGCAGATGGAGAGATGTTTTAGGAGCACTTGACCAAATGTGAGCATTGAACTCCAATTTTGGGCGCTTGAATGCCTTATATATTGTTGTCTGATCAGAGGGAGTGAAGTATTTCTTACATCGCTTGAGGAAACCTAGACATTTCGCAGCGTCTTCAGGAACACCAAATATGTGGTCATTTCAACGTAAGTTATTACTGGCACACGTAGCTACAATAGAAAGTTTTTCGGTTTCGACGATGCCAGTGCCATTCATGAACAATGTCTGGGTTTTTAAACTTCGCTTTAACGACAGCAAACAGCATTGAGTTTTGGATGCATTAAATTCTACTTTGTGGATAGTTCTCCGGGAACGAGTTTGAAAAGCAGAGAGTACTGTCAGCAAAGGAATATATTGGATTAGAATTAACAGATGAGAGATCATTAATTAAAATTAAAAAGAGTGTCTGAGAGACAACGAAGCCCTAGGACGCACCAGCATTTATTTTGTGAATATCAGGCTTGTAACTATCCAAGACAACTTAAATTGAACGTTCCGAAAGGTAATTTCTAATATAGATATCGATCGCAAAAGCACGAATTTTCGACCAAGTGCAACTATCTTACTTTCGCCAGATTGATGTTAGCTTTGGTTCCACTTTTCGGGTAGACATTAAATCACCATTGGAGCTGTTTCTACGAAAACTATATTGCCGGTCATTGAGAAGTTTGCGCGTTTTGAGATATTTCATGAGTTGACGGCTTATCAGCGTTTCTATGACTTTGGAAAGAAGGGACATTAGTGAAATGTGTCTGTAGGAAGGAGAGAAGGAGATTCTTTTTTAGGGACGGGCTAAACAAATGCTGTTCTCCATCTTCTCGGAAAGAGTCCTAAAGAGCAGGATTGATGAAAAAGCTTACGCAGTGGTTTTGTAAGCTACTAAGAACACCTCTTCAAAAGAAGGGAAGATATACCATCTGAACCAGCAAATTTGTGTACATTGAGATCTTTAAGTTCTCTTGCTACTACACGAATGCGAAAGTGGATTTGTCCCATTCAAGATGCGATGCACTCAAGTTTAGGCGGGGACAAAGCACAACTGGCACAAGGCATGTTGCCCTTGTCAAAACGAGCTGACAGCTGGAATGTCATTGTAAATAAGCATTGGGATGCAGAATGAATCAGAATTTCTAATGTTTTTGAATAATGACTAACAATTTTACTACCATTGAGACATTGTAATATTTTTTGCCTCAATTTTTCTAATTGCAAAGAGAATGGTGTCTGTGATCATATCAGCAGCGGCATACACGTCGTTATCAAGAAAACATAACCATCAGTTAAAATTCCTAAAGAAGCTATTGATATATCTAATTGGCTTTCTGGTATTGCCATACGGTTCTTTTAGGTATCTTTTCTCTAAATATGTGGTCGATGTACGATAAATTAGCTGATATGACACAGTGGTCCGACGATCCTAGAGAGGATAGCACATTGACCTTGTACTATATTTACCCGGCTGAGAAGTTAAAACCAAGTTCAGGATGATGGCGGTATGACTATCAACGTCTGGTATACGTATGGGCTCATTTACAAGCTGGGTCAAGTTGTTTTCCGCAGCGCAGATCTTAATACACCATACAGGGATACAGGGATACAATTTTTTGAATGGAGTCATACAACGCATCGAACTCATTGAAGGTCCAGTTTGCGGCTTCTGTAAATAAGGCAGTAGTGGATAATTTCCTAACGAAGATGGAATTTTAGCCACATGAAGTTTAATTCCGGATTGGAACATGGATCACCGTATGGTGGAGTTTGGTAATATACGTCAATATGCACGTGAATGGCGAGACTGCGGTGGGAAAAGAATTATGGCACTAGTTCGTAACCATGTAGCTTCAGATCAGAGTGATCGAAGGGGGGTGGGCTGGGATCTACCTTTGTTTCACTAAGTCCCAAAACAGCTAGCTTGTATTTGCAAGCCTAGACGTACCCAGAAAAGTGATTACTTTTTAGCCTGTTACGTAAACCCTGAATTCCCCAGTCATAATCACAAACGAACACAGAAAACACAAATACCGACGATGCTAAGAAAGCAGTTGAAGTGAATTGATCTAACCACATCCCAAGGCATCTGACTACATTTCGACAAACAAGTGGTAGCTCGTATTGTCCCATGATCGAAAACTTAACATTCTTAATAAAATAGTTTCCGTCTACTGAAATTTGACCTTCGACTTCCAGTCATCGTAATATGACTTCATCTTATCAAAAGATGAACATATTAATAATCTCAATCTCAATCCTTGGATCCGATCTGTATGCGATCAAGTCGTCTGCATACGTTGTGTGACCTCACAATATTGCTTGTGTGGATGTTAAAAAAGTTGAGCAAATTAACCGCATCTTATTGCAGACAGTTTTTTATGTCAAAACTCCAGATAACAACAATAGTGTTTTACTTATGCCCAACCTTTGTCGATAGCCTTCTCTAAGTCCATCAACCAAGCATTGGTAAGGATTTGGCATCAGATTCCAATTTAGGGATGGCATGTGAGATATGCCTTAAAACCGAATTGATAATAATTTACTATATTTTTCCTCTGCCTCTAAGCAGCCATGAAATTATTTGTTATATTACCGTCATTGAACTCAGTGAAACCTGGTTGCGGTATTGACCAATGACGTCATTCGCTTTGTATACTTCTTGAAAAGTCGCTCCGTCATTCTTGGGTAATTAACCCAAAAAAATAGTTTTGATACATATTTCCTCCGTCTGTGCAAGGTGGTATTTAGTCTCAACAGCAGTATATTTATAAGTTGGTAGATGCGTTGTGGAATGTTTCTTCGTCGTCAGTGTGTTTATACCAAGGTAAGGTATTACCATTGTTTGTTTTTTAAGTCTCGTCTATTTGAGCGAGTTTGAGGAAAGTGCTCTCGTCAACGACTTCTGGAGAAGTCGGTCCGACGTACTCTACTAAATATAATTTTGGGAATACCTCTGAACAAACTTTTTTGATTCCCAATGTAATTGAGACCATAATAGACACTTTCATACGTGAAAGTGCTTAGACAGTCTGTACTTTATAAGTTCGTGCCTGTCAGTTATATCAGTATGTTTAACAGCAGTAGACGGTAAATAACACCATGCTGACACCACCAATTGAATGGTAGGTATTTTCTAGTGTTTGATGTGTTATTCCTTCAAATTACCGATTATGGAATAATTCGCCTCCGATACCAGCCTTAGGAATCAAAAGACTTTCGAGTTCACAGATAAGTAAGATGAATTGAGTAGCTTTAGGTGCATAGTGTCTGTGTAGACCATTATGATTGAAGATGTCCCAGGCCTGGTAGCAGTGTGTAGATTTGGTCTACTTCGATTGTCAGTTATTGTGTCTGACGATTGAGAGCAAGGTGTAATGAGTTCATAAATGTAAAGATACTGCAGTCGTGCTGAGTTTGTGTTCATAAATGTAAAAAGAGTGTATTCCTGTTGCAAATGTTTTGGTATAACCTGTATTTAGAAACGTCAAATGATAGTCTTTCTTTTGCAATTTTGCAATAATTTTTATTATTTCGCAGCAGAAATTAAACTCTTAGTTTCCATACGTTTACCAATGGAAGCGGATTATTTTAGCTTAGATATGTAGTTACACAAAATTGTCGCGAAAATTTTACGCGTCTTCCGCTTTCATTTACAGCTTAAATGTTTGTAATGCATTTTTGGACACAATTTGGCAGTACAGCAATGCTGCAGAATTTGTGTTAATTCAAGTTTTGCTCCAGTAAATTTACAATTTCTTTTTATATTTATGAACTCACTCATAGCTAGCGTGTCAGGCATTGAGACCTGAGAAGCAAATATAAATATTTCATGGATAAATGCAATTCGTTTAATACACTGAGCTCAAAGCTGTTTAAATCTACATACCTTAAAAATGTGTCCCATATTGTCTAGTGGTTAGGATACCTGGCTCTCACCCAGGAGGCCCGGGTTCGATTCCCGGTATGGGAAAGTTTTTTTTCTTACTTTACCGTATTGAACGTTTTTTACAAATAACCAGAAAAAGCCTTATCCTAAACATGATATTTTTTTGTTGAAATAATTTGAAAAATATAATGCATAAGTATTTAGAATATTGAATTGCATTCATGTATTCAGTTAAAAATATACACACATATCATTTGAACATACAAACTTAACAACTACAACAATACAAACAAAACGACTTTTCTTTCTTATAAGTTGCCAAATAAATACTCAACTGACTCGTCGTCTTCCATATTTAGGTTAGCGTCAGCTGTATTGTCCTCTCTGGGTATGTTATAAAAGTCCTCTTCAGCTTGCATGTCATCTTCCATACAAAGGCCAAGCTTCTGCTTCACAATCACTTCATCCCAGAAGTCAAACATCTTCCGTTCGATTACCTTTAGGCGAATCTCTCTCATCCAATCGTTGTAATCGTACGAACTATTTGCAGCGATGGTTACCTTACGATATGTCGTCAGGGCGTTTTCTACTTTCTCGTTCTGTTTTGTCATTGATTTAAATAGTAAGTCCGAGATGACTGCACGCATTTGACAAGCGAACTGATGGAATTTGGCAGCCCTTTCTGCTCCTTTTGGCATTCGTTGAATGACATGTGTAAGAAGGGCTGTAAAATCCTCTGCCGGCGTTACAGTACCAACGTGAGTCAATTTAAATTCTTCCTCGACTGCAGCTGAGCTTGTAGTAGCTTCATTGTGGTCTGCAGTCTGCGGATCAGCGTTGGTGTTAAATATGTTTTTGAGTTTTTCTTTAGTAGGCACTTCGGTTTTCTTTAATGTAAACAGTTCCTTGATCTTTTCAGCGCATTCTGAAGCTTTTGGTTGAAGTCGATCGGGAACTGCAACAAAACTCGATGAAGATTCGCTATCTGATTGTTTTATCATGGATTTGGCAACGAAGTCTAGTAAATCCCGTTGGCGAATGTCTGGTAGGGAATCAAAGGGCAAAATCTCTCTAAAAATTGAATCACAAGGCAAGTGATTTTGGTCTTGCTTTTTGTTTTCTGTAGGGAAAAGATCCATAGCAGCCATGAGATCATCGATCGCAGCCAATTGTTCAATTGTTGGTTGATTTTTCTTCGTTGTCAACTTGGGGAAATCCCAGAATCGATGTTGTGAATGATACGACAACTCAATCATTGACAATCCGGCTAACTCATGTTCCAAATCAGGTAGTAACACTACTAATTTCGGTTTTTGTCCGTTGTTGAAAACTTTCCGTGCGAGAATGCTCATTCCGCTGTCAAACATTGCTCTTACTAGAGAATCCATAATCTGTGCAGATACTCGCTTGCCCTTTTGTGCAATTATAAAATATGTTGACGATCCAGAGAAATGTTCCTGTGGAATGTTTTCTGCAGGAACAAAGCCGATGAAATAAATGCCTTTAATCGTGGGAACACGGGATGCTTGGCCCAAACTTGCATCATACGGCATAGGTGTGTTACCCAACATATATCCTGTTATATGATCAGAGCTGCTGGGATCAGTTAGTTCGTCGACACCGGAAAAATATTTTTTCTCTCTGCTAATAAACTCATTTGGGTCCTTGGATCGTTTTACAAATTTTGGAACTTTATCCTCTTCCTTGACGCTAATGACGCCCGATACGTGGATGACAATGCGTGACCCAATACCTAGTGTTGTGTTCCAGACCCACGGGTTTTTAATGTTTTTGCGCAGAATAATTGGTAAGGCTTCATTAAAATTACAAAGTGTTGTATTAGGATACGCTTTCACCAATCGCATTGCCAGTTCTTCGTTCTTTACCTGCGATGGAATTTTGCTAGCTGTAGTTTTGAATACAGAACAAAGATGGCCTCCAAGATCAGGTATGTAATGAATATTGTTGCTTCTGAAATGGTGTCAAGTACAAACATGAGTGTTCGCTTTCTATACAGTGAACTTAACCCCCTTACACAATTATTAATTGAAAGTCCATTTCATTTAGTTTGGCAATAATTTCATCGTCCAAAGAAGACTCTCGAGAATCAAAATTATGGAAGAGTACTATTTTTGAGGTGCAGGTTTTATGCAGTCTAACGAGAATCATCGTTATTACAAAAAAAAAAAAAATATATATATATATAACCATATTTAACAGACTAAACTCACGAAGCGTCTTCCGTAATAATTCCGATAGCTACAATCAATGCATCTACCCAATCGCCAGATTTGCTGTTCTTCCTTTCCAAGGAGCTCTTTAACTGTTTTGCCATGTACCAAGTAGGTATTTGGGAACCTGGAAGAACCTGGCAAATATTAAGATACTGATCAGGCTCCTCATCATTGCCGCCATTCCTAGTCTCTTCTGTTCGCAGTAGGAGAAATGACATCATATCAACTTTGTGATTGTAAATCTAAATATAAAAAATACTCTTTAATAAAGAAACGAACAAATTGTTAGGAGTACCTTATGTTTGATAATTTCCATACAGCACTTTGAAGCCTCGTTTGTGAGCTTTTCGGCGCCAACACCGACATCAACAATAATTACCATCGATTCCTGTAGGAAGTGGAAAAAGTTAATTCAAACTGCCGAAGCTATTTTGAAAAGATAAACTCACTTTATTCATAGCCATTATTACAAAATTAAATAAATGAAATTTAACTACTCTGTCTTGTCCCTTCTGACTACACAATAGATTCCAAAACCAAAATATTGTTGTGAAATTCAGAATATGTTTTATTTTAATATCGGTCTGATGACAGATTTGTATTAAATCTTTCTGCAGATGATATTGACATCTATACATGAGTTATAAGTAGCTCAGAACACTTTGTAGTAATTGCCGGTAGGGGAACAAAATCTTTATTTACGTTTATAAAAATCTAAAAATATCCCCTTTGACATATTCTGGTTTAATATTAGTGGGATTTCTTATACCATATGCGAATTTTAAGTCGTATTTCAATGTATTTATTGGTTTGTTTAGAAATATATTAAAGAAACACTTTGTATTGTAAACTATGCACTTAACATTGCATAGAAAAATAACAACACAACAATTTCTTTGTGTTCTACAAATGCTTTGTTTATATTTTTTAAAGCACGATCATTTTTTTTTTTTCACTTCACTTCACAAGCACTTATTTGAAAACTTAAATATTTTTCCTTGACACTTTAACTTAATACGGATAATAAAACAACATTTGGTTAAGCAAATTTAATAATTTTATTGTGTTCTGAATTTTAACTTTTCATACGAAATTGTTCCCGTCAAAGAGCGTAAAAAGAGTAATGTCACCATAAGTAATGCGCTGACTTCAAAATTGCACAAATTTGTACAAAAACCTGTTACCACGAGAAAAAAAACTGGAACCGAGAACGAATTTGATGGTTTTTCCGTTTGGGCAGGCAAAAGCATTTTTTTGGTGTTATCCGATTTAATACCCAAAGTAACACTTAAAACTTCATTGGAATAATTAATATTATCTTCGATGAGGATAATAAAATATTTATTATATGTGCTTCCATATATTATTTTTCAAATATATTTGCTTGAGAATCAATTTGAACACTTAGGGATACTAAATTGTCCAAGAACACGGCTGATTTCACGAAAACAGAAATCTAGTTTGACATACAATAACATACTATTTGACGTTTACACATTTTAACATAAAATCCAGGAGAGAAATTTTGATTCTCAAATGAAAACAAGAGGCAAAATTTTGTTTCTGAAAAAAAAATGAGGGAAAATGGTCTTACGTCACTTTTCTTGTCCGGAGGACAAAGAAAAGCCCAAACGAAAACGCCATGAGAGCATAATTCATTTCCCCACCTTGCCAATTTTTATGATGTTTTCGATTGGGCAGTCAGAAGGCTTTTTTGTGTAATCCGCTTTTGATTTGAAAGTAACACTAAAAACTTCTTTGGACGTTACATCTCATTTTATTTTTCAAATACATTTGCTCGCGAATTAATTTGGACACTTAAGAATAATAAATTGCCCAAAAACATAACCGTTTGTACGAAAACAGAAATCTAGTTTGACACACAATACTATTGTACATTTTGACATAAGATCCAGGAGAGAAATTTGATTCTGAAATGTCTGAAAAAAATGATGGGAGGTGATTTTACGACACTTTCTGCTCCGAAGCACGAAAAAAAAACAATCGAAAACGCCAATACAAATTTCTACACGAGATTTTTCTTTGATAGGAATTGTAAAAAAGAGTGTTCGCTTACTTTTGGACTATATATGTAAAAGCTGGTAAAACCGGAAGAGAGAGAAAATTTGTCAAAAAATAAGCGAACGAGACTGTTTTCTACAGTGTTTATTTTTCCCCAAAAAAAGTGAATTAAAACTAAGTTTTAATGAATACTATATGGTAGTTTTTATTCAAAATCTTGAAATTCAGAATAATTACACCTGCCTGCTTTTCATTATGTTTTGCTTGTTTCCAAATAACAATTTTGAATTTGAAAATTTAAATATTAATTAGTCTTCTATTTAAATCTCACTTATTTTTGAAAAACAAAGTAAAAAAATTTCATTTCGAAATAGAAACAAGCACAATGACAGTTTCCAAAAAAAGAAAATAGTCTGGCACTTTTTACAAAACTGCCCGAACAAATGGACAAAAGATGAAAAATAAATTGCGCTCTCGTTTCGCTTCCTTCTGCGAAAAACTACGAAAAATATGAGTACGCGAGCGGATTTTGGATTGTTTTTCGTAGATTTTCGTAGTTTTAGACAGGAACGAAAACTGTCAAATTCGTAATAGTTTAAATTTGAGTGAATGGCGATAATTGTATGCAAATTAACTCAAAAGAAGACTTGGATAAGGACAAGGAGGAGAAAAAAGAGCTTCATTTTGAAGTAAATTTTTCCCTAATACAATAGAACTTATTTAACTCATATTACGTCAATAAAAACATAATAAAAACCAATTGCAGTTTTGAGAGTTTTGTGTTTACTTGTTAGTTTTGACGCTTCTAACACATTTTACAATTTTGACTATAAGAGAATTTACTTCTACTCCTCAAACTTAAACCAACAATTCTCTTTTACATATTGTTACAAAAATTTTGTGAAGGCAGAACTATAGTTCATCAAGAATTCAACAAGCTGTCATTCAGCACTCATTTTAAGGGATTTGAAAACGAAAGCTTAGGTCTAAGGTAAACGAAGATTTTGTAAAGAAAAATGCATAGGCAAAGATAATCTGTAGTGATTGGGTTATAATTTTGGTGAAGAGATTAGTAGTCGCATAATGAGCAAATCGATTTTATGGATAACGTGTCACTGATATTAAAGGGAAATATTGGTCTAATTGTAGAAAATACACGTACAACAAATACTTAAACACATACATCACTGTTGCAGTAAGTTATGGTTATATATATGTACATACAGTAAATAACTATTTTTTTTATGTGGAAAATACCGATCGATAAACGATATAAACGTTTTACAAAAATCTTTTTTGTGAATGAAAGAACTGTTAACATTACATTAAGAACAGTAAACAAAGAAAGATGTGCAATGCTTCTACTTAGCCGCATTATTGAATTGCAGTTGCAAACAAGTCATAGTTGAGTGAATACCAAATTAGAAACGGCAGGTAAAGTGCGTTTTTTCTGTAATCTGGTATAAAATTTGGAGTTTAATTAAGGAAAATTTACACTGCAGTAAAACTAAGATTGCAATACTCTGTTAATCTAAATTTTTGTTTAGAATTAAAATTGGTTAATCCAGAAGTTGCGCCGTAACGGCGAAGGGTTGTCGTATATTGTAGTATAATTGGGAACCGTCTACGATATTCAAAAAAAAAAAGGTTTTTAATGCAGTTAAGTTTTTTAGAAAAAATGGAACGTCGGAAAAAGTTCCACTAAAAAACCGAGAGCCGGAAAAACTTCTTCGGCAAGAAAGACCCCAACAGTTTCAGCAAAAACTAGGAGGAGAAGACTTTAGTTGGCAAGAAAATATTCGATGTGACACATGAACATTTGGAAAAACATTCTTTTTTCCGACGAAACTAAAATTAATTTAGTCGGTTCTGATAGCAGATGCTGGGCTCGGCGTGGTGTTAACACTGCTTTTAAACAATACACTGAAAAGTGTCTTGAAGTTTGGAGGGGGAAGGTGTTCCCCCTATTTGCAGGATGAATGGTAGAATGGATCAACACCAATATTTTTCCATTTTAAAAAATATCATAGAGCCGTGCGCAGAGGAAAATCTGTCCGTGCGTTGGCAATTTCAACAAGATAATGATCTAAATCATACAGAAATAGAATATCCGTCGTCAATCCCAGATCTTAATCCCATCGAAAACTTATGGGCGAAAGTAGTCAGTAGGAAAGCAATAGTGGTAAAATATACCACAAACGACATACCAAACCCTAATTGAGTCGATGAACAGAAGAATGATAGCAGTTGTTCAAAATAAAGGGCATCCCACTAAATACTGAATTGATTTACTTTAGGTAAGATTTAATAACATAATGTTAAAATATTCTGAAACTATCCGTTTCTAATTAGGTGACCAGCCCGAAAAGACTTTTTCCAAGGATTCTATTATTCCTTTGATGATATCATTTTTTTTATGCGTTATTTTTTATATTTTGTTTTATTAAGATGTCAGATGTGAAATAAATTCCCTTTCCTTAATATAAAAATATCGTTTCTTATTAGCTGGCCATAACTGTATATAGTAAAAGGTGCAATTGTAGAATCATTCAGGCTTCTTGCTACTCGTTCCTATAAGGAGTAAATATTGCGTTGTTCAATAAGTCCTTTGGTTTTTTTTTCTTGGAAGCCGTGTTTAATTAGCCGGAGTCATTTTTACACAGATTTTGCTGAAAGCCACTGCTCCTATAAGAATAGCGAGCAATGCTTTTTTCATTTAGGGAGCCTTATAGTTTGAGGTGAACCTGGGCCGGGGAAAACAAGCCTCTTCAGTAAATTCGATACTTAGCTAACGGCAGTTGCACACTCCATGTCGGTTAAGGTCGCCTTCTTAGGCGAGGTCTTTACTACGATGTCCCTCTCGGTTATATTTGAAGACTCTTGGGGCCCAAAATATGGTGCCCATTTGCTCTAGCCAGTGCTGCCGTTTCTACTGTCTTGACAGGAGATTACTGTTATTTTGATTGAAAAAAGTCCAATCTACTGTTTCCTGTCACCACAAGATATTTTCCCAAATTCTCCTGGTTTTTTCCATATTTTCTTATTATTAATTTTCTTATTATTAATATTATTTATTAAGAAATAAATCTTTATTGTTCAGGAATTTTGTTTTTCTTAACACAACATAAGGTGTAAGCATGCCCTTAATGCACTATGCACGATCAACGGTCTGCCATGTAACATCCTTCTACAAGTTCATCCATATTTTGTAGTTTGCATTTGACAATTGCATTGCGGCTCGCAGCTGATATTTCTTCTTGATAGTAATTTGTGATTTCGTCTCAGTGGTTGTTCTTCAAAAATCAAAATGTGATTTCTTTGGTAATCTTTCATGTTTTTATAGATATTGGAATAATTTTTGTTTTAATAGGGCAAGTTTATCATCAGCAAAAAAGGTAAAATACAATCAAAAATTTAAAAGAGAATGGCTGGATGAAGCACAATTCTAGAATTGGCTGAAGGAAATTCCAGGTGAATGTTACAAATGCAAATGTGTTCCTTGCAATGGTTTTTTTTTAATAAAACGGACAAATCGGCATTGGAAAGATACACCAAACAAACGACCAAAACATTCAAAAATATGAAAGCACAGAGCAAAAAGTTAGTGTTCAAAAACTTTTTTCTTCGGTAACAGATGGCAATAAAAAAAATGCTGTCAAAGAAGCAGAAATAAGAAATCAAGCGCACGACATTGCGCTACAATCCATTGATCACCTGGTAGACCTTGTAAAAACCTTAGATATCAGCGCGATTCCGAATTTACACTTACATCGTACTAAATGCACTAAAATAATATTGGGAGTTGTAGACCCAAAAGAGATTCGAAAAACTCTCTTGATTTTGGAACAAAAATATTTTCGCATTTTGGTGGATGAAGGGTACTGACGTAAGCTATCGCAAAAATTTAGCATTGCTAGTCCGCTACTATACATATTGGAGCAAGGTCAAGACGGAACTGCTGCAGCTGATAGAGCTGGATGCTGGAGATTGCACTGCTGAAGCTCACCTATTACTTTAGCTTAGCGGATTTTGAGGATTTTTCTTTCGGCAAAAAAGGTTCTTGAAAACTTGAATTGTAATATCATATTTTATTTTCCTTAAATTTAGTTGAAATTATTTCATTTTGATACATCGGCTGTAAAGTGAACTTGAGGGATTTTTTTTTTTTTAAATTAGCTAGTAATTTCATTTGCCAGATAAATTAAATACTTCTGTCAATATTTCGAATGCTGCTAATTACAAAAAATTGTTTCATATTTATTTGGGGTTCGAATGTGAAGAATTTTTAAGAGTCAAATCTTTCGGGAAAATGCTAATTTTTTTTTTTTTATATTTCGGGATACACGATTTCCAATAGATAATCCGCTTTTCCAACAATTCGAATTTTTAGATCCTCTTGTAGCTCTGGATTTGAACAGAGCAGAACGTTTAAATTCTTTGCAGATACTATGTAATACTTTTTCAAAATACATAAATCAGTGTAACCTTGTGAATAAGTGATATACTTTACCCATCCATTTTAAAGAAGGTTGAAAAAAAATTAAAAGAGATAACCATTTAAGAGTTTTGGAATATGACTGCAAGTATTAAAGATTTTGATAAATTTGCTTTTCAAAATTTTGTTAAATTGGCTGAGATTGTGTTACGTCTTCCACATTCAAATGCGAAATGTGAAAGCATTTTCAGCATTGTTACAACATTGTTAACAATGTTACGTTTTTGTTACATAATAAAATATAATCTATGTCGGTATATTTCTTAATTCCTTTTAATTTTCCTAAAGCTGGTGTTCTTATGTTACAGGCCTCTTAAAATAACAATTAAGGAATTTTTTTTAGTTGAATTAAGTAATCTTTTCTTTTATTTAAAATCTCCGTTATTTTTCCCTGCTAAACAGGATATATTCAGTTTTTCTTGAATTGGACAACGGCAGCACTGGCTCTAGCCATCTTGGAAGATTGATACGATTGCCAAATGAGATTTTTCTTTTTATTTCTGTTAGTACCATTCATAGCAGACCTCGTAATTAAAGCTGCCGACTGTGACAATTCGTCGATGCTCTACATACGTTCCTGTTGATAGCATATACTTGGTTTTCACTCATTTATCTCTATATTACGTTGGCCGTTTCAATTTAAATACAACACTAGAAACATACCGATGACAACCTGCTGTATTCTGCCAATTATGTCGATATCATCGGCGTACGCTAATAGTTGCACAAACTTTTGAAAGATTGTGTCTATGGTTTTCGCTTGTAAGTTCCGTATGTTTAAGATGTCACATTTTCTAAAACCTATGTTGTCATCAAGTGATTCGGTTAAGTCATTACTATGGTTGCCAGATTTTTTTCCAAGTTTGACGGGAGAAATGACAAAAATATGGAAAAATCCCGGGATTTCAAAAAAAAAAACTCAATATATTAAAATAAACAAATTCTTTAATTAACAAGTAGTGACTAGGACACATATTGTTACAAAGTTATAAGTTTTTTATGAATTTATAAAATTACATTTCTTAACAAAATTTGGTTAATGTTAATATAAATAACTTACCTTATATTTTAATTATAAAATAATGAAAAAAAAAAAAATAGTCTTTTTGTGACTGGGTGTATCAAAAATCGTTATTTTTATATTAATTTTTTTATTTAAAGGAACTCTTGGCCAATTTAATAACGTCAGAATTATTTTTTACAAAATTGCAAAACTCTAAACATGTAAAATTGTAGTTAAAAGATGTTTGCAATTCGGCTCTTATCAAATCCGGTTTGCGTTTATTTCGCACATCCGTCCATTTTAAAGATGTCCGCGAAAAAACTCTTTCTGCAAAACAATTGGAATTTGGAATACTAAACACAAATGAAATTAATTTAAAAGTACATATTTAGTATTTTCAAAATTGAAAAGCTTCTGAGTATATAACTCCATTTTGTTAAGGAGCTTATGTTCTTATCTTTTAATTTAACAACTTCTATGTCATTAATATGGAGCAAGTCCGTAGAAATTTCAAAATGCTGAAATCTTAAATTATTATTTAAATTGAAAAATGAAAGTTTAGATAAAATATTATTATCTGAAAAATCATAACGTTTTTCTATATATTCAATAAAGTTACTATAAAATCGTACTAAATCATTTTGTTCTAAAGGGAAACGCAATAAAATAATGTAATAAATTGTAAAGCGACACATGTAACTACTCCATTGGACACTATTACTTTGGACGATCGAGACGAGCTCTCAAAAAACAGACCAATGAGGTCACTCGTTCTATCACCCAATCAGATCGCTTAGTAAAATAAATAAATAAAATAAATTAAATAAAATAAAAACAACTACCAACGAGGCACCGATGGAATAAGAGAGGTAACGTCTGCCGGTATGTGTTGGAAATGGAAAACATCGCTGCCCGCTTCAACTACATCGACCAATTTGAATTGAGTGGTTTTATCATTGATGGACCAGTTTAAAGATTCTTTGGACCTGTACGAGCAACGACGTGCAATCGACTCGCTGCTAAGCCCGAAGCCGCTGTCATTGCAAAGCTAAAGACATATAAAAATATTGTAAAAACTGATGTGACTGATGCAAGAGAAGTCAGATGCTACAACTGCATGCAAAGGCGCCATTACCAGAGTAAGTGTCCGTACAAAAAGAGGCCAGTAAGTAGCTGTTTCCGAAGAAAGTGCTGAAGTCAATCAGAAACACTACCGCTGCTGTTTCTGATTTCACTAAAGATGCCGCTGATGCACGATACTGCCACAGCCACCAGCATGAAGATGACCTTGAGGACTTCCGTAGTGCCGTAGATGCTATTAACATGGTAAGTGTTGCCTTCTATATTGGTCGATAAAGCGCAAGAAATTTAAGAAATGTTTATCCCTTTTTGATACCGCTGGTCCAACTAACTTTATACGTAAATCTGACGTGTCGTTGCCGAATCACTTTAAAAACATTGCTGTTAAATCGAAGTACACCGATCTCGTAAAACATACACTAATGACATGTGGGAAAATAAAAGCTGAAATAAACTTAAAAGATCGAAGCGAATCTGTATTTTTAAACGTTGTCCCAGATGAAACAATGTGCATTCTATTAATCTTAGGTCGTGATTTCTCAGATATGTTTAATATGGTATACACCTATGTCAAATAAATAACGAATCGAATTTTCACACCGGTTTAATAAACAATCAAATTTCTGTGCGCTTAACTCAAATTTTGTTATAAGTTTAGAAGAAGTGGAGGATCATTCAGTTGCCGATGACTTATTTGTTCATCCTAATAGGCAAACTAGCAAAAATGAATTGCAAACCGCAGTAGTACTGGCAGAAGAGGTTTACGTCGTTGAAGATGAAAATATAAATGAAATTATGTTAATCGATGTGGGAATGGTGCCGACTAAGGTAGACTTTAATCCTGTTTTGGATGAACAGTATTCCGAAGAGCTAGCAGATATAATTCGGGATAACTATTTGGAACCAAAGCAGATCGAGCTTAAGCCGTATGATTATGAAATGCATATAAAGTTTACTCATGATACGCCTTTCACTGTTTGTCTCGTCATTAATCGTTCTACTAGAAAAATAAGTTATGCAAAATTACTGATGACCTGTTAGCAAAAAATATTAGGCCAGGCGACTTTCTGCATGCATCTGTAATAGTGTTAGTGAAAAAAAGAACGGTGAAATTCGGAAATGTGTAGATTATCGCCCTTTAACTGTTAGAGATAATTATGCATTGGGTCTAATTGACCTTCAACTTACGAAACGGTTTTCCATGTACAAATGGCACTTGCAGCGCCTATCAGAAGGAAAACTACATTCGGTGATGTAGAATGTAGAATCTGATGAGATAGATCTTCATATTCGAGTTACTCAGAACCACGATGAGACTATAAAACAGTTGCGAGAATAATTAATGAAGGAAACGGTGGTAGGCTACGACATAGTAGATGGATTAGTTTTCAGAAAAGATAAAGCAGGTGAGATAGAGGATAATTACTTCATGAGAAGATCGGCCACTTAAGTACAGGAAAGACATGATAAGTTGAAGAAAAATTATTTTTTTCCAAAAACGACGGAGAAGGTTGATAAGTTTATAAGAAACTGTGTTTGTTGCATAATGTGTTTAGCCCCTGTTCGTATAAACGAGCATAATCTCCATAGTATTCCCAAAAAGCCGGTTCCGTTTGATACAATACATTTAGTATGGTCTTCTACCGTCTATAAATTCAAAGCGTAGGCACGTTCTGGTAGTAGTGGATGCCTTTACTGAAAATGTCCGTTTATACGCAGTTACGAGTACCAAGGAGGTAATAGCCTTCCTAGACATAATTTCAGCTATTATAGCCGACCGTGACGTATCATAACCGACCGAGGTTCGTGTTTTACGTCCCTTGAGTTTGACCCATACCTGATGATGAATGACATTTCTCATGTCAAGGTGGCAGTCGCGTCTCCCCAAGCTTATGGGCAAGTGGAATGTGTTAACAGAGTTATTAAGCTTATGCTTAGTAAAATAAGTGAGCCCACCAGTCATGCTAATTGATCCAGTATGTTGGGTCGAGTCGAATATAGTCTGAATAATACTGTGACGCCTAGCAAGCTGCTGTTCGGGGTAGAGCAAAGAGGTGAATTGGTCGATGAGTTAACAGAACATCTTGAAGAAGATTTAAAAGGAATGAGGGTGTCTGATTAGGACGCCATTACTAAGAGTATAACCTGAATTATTTAATTGAACGAAGTTAACCTGCAAAAACTTACTCCAAAGATAATTTTGTTGTAATAAGTAACGTAGATACGGTCGTTGGGACCAATAAAAAATTCATACCGAAATATATATTATATATTATCTATAAAGTTTTACCGCATGACCAGTATGTCATAAGGGACATAGATAAATGGTTAACAAACGAACATGCACTGAATAATCCGACGCATCTTGGTATGGGCAACACTTGTTAGAATGAAAGCAGTCGTAAGTCAAGGATAAGCTGGTTTAATCGAGGCCGAGTTGTAATGCAATAAACTAGTGTAATAAATTGTAAAGCGACAGATGTAACTACTCAGTTGGACACTCTATTACTTTAGACGATCGAGTCGAGCTGTTAAAACACAGAACAATGGGGTCACTCGTTCTATCGTCCAATCAGATCGCTTGTTCTATTGAAGTAGATTCGATTCAAAAATAAATGTGTCACTTTTAGTTAGTGGACAGTTGAAAACGAGAGGACAAAGCAAAAAGACGTTTGACAAATAAAGTCAAATTAATAGTGTAATTCTTGGATTTTTTTTTTTTTAAATGATCTTAACAGATTTTTAAGCAATAACTTGTTTCACTAAAACTTCTGTTTTTGTTCTTCCACATCTTATTTTTATGGCAAATTTCGAGTCACCTTGTCACTGTCACTAAAAGGTTTGAAGATGCTACGTTCTCAACAATTGCCAAGTGGCATTTTGTGGAAGCATGTGTTTTTAAATCATTTTGTTCTCGGTAAGCGGTAAGCCGTTTTTGTTTCTTTTTAGGCACACCACTTCTTGAACCAGCAGCTGAACTGGTAACGCAGTCGCTTGATGTTAAATCACTCATTATACCATAGATAACAATTAATTACAAATTAAAATGTTTTTTGGATGTACGTTAAAATAAAATTAAAAGAAAATCTTTACTTACCTACTTCCTAAGTTCAGGAAAGTAAATTTGCAAATATCAAATGTTTTTGTTTTGATAATATTTAGCGATTTTGATGACAGCTGTCAAGTTGAAAGAATGACGTTCAACTGAATGGGGTGTGTTCGATTAAAATTTAAAAGAAAATTCGTTAAGGTTAAATTACAATGCAATAGTTGTTTTACAAATATTAAAGAGATGTTTACACTGAATATTTTTTCTGAGTTTGGTAAAAAAAACCGGGAAATAAGCTGTCCCAGCGTGACAGTTGAATTTATGTCTAAAATTCGGGACTTCCCAGATAAGATCTTGTATGCGATTTTGAGGAGACTTATACATCTATGTAATAGATGGCGCAGTTGAGGGTGTGTCCTCTTTTGTGGATCGAGCAAACGATGCTGAGATTCGATTCACCTGGCATATATTCTTCTGATCAGATCCTGCCGGTAAACCCTAAGGTCCAGCCACTTTTGTACGTATTTAATCTTCGATTTTGGTATGCTTATTTCGTCTTGGTCAAGTGGACGAAAGTTTTGGGTATCATCGTCTTAGTTAAATGCTTGACGGCGGAATATTGAGCATAGAGTTTTTACAGTCAGCACAAGGAGTTTTCCCATATTCTTAGCACTGACTATGACTCCTTCTGGTGTTCTTTTCTATATTTCTGGAGAAGTCGATGTTCTTATGATGGCCTCGTGCCGTTCGTTACAGCGCCACTTCATACGTTTTTTGTTTAGCTTCATGTGCTTATTGCAAGTTCTTTCTCAAACCAAGAATTTCTTGGTGATGGTCGAGTGAAACCCAGCACATCAGTTGGCACATAAATGGTGTATTTATTGTGATGAGAAACTAAAAACAAATCTATATTACTATAGACCTCAGGTATTCGCGAGGACTAATTTACCAGCCAGGTGTTGGCTCATCAGAATGTCAAAGCCACCCAGAATTATTTATATTAAAATGAGGATACAGGAATAATTTTTTTTTTGATGGGTCCAGAATCGAATCGATTCCGGAATTGGATGTGGCGCCGGTATCTTTACAGGTGGAGACATACGCAATCCTGATGGGAATGAAATTTTTTGTGTGAAATAATTCAAGGAGGTAAACCATTTGTGTCCGTGGCGACAGCCAAGCTGCTTTTAACGACTTTAGAACCTCCTCACTACCACCAAACTATTTCAAGAATACAAGGCTTCTTTGGACGCATTTGAGAGACTATTGTCGATAAAATTTCTAGGCAAGCCTAAGAAAGAGCTTTCTCAAGGTCTGAACTTACAATGGACTGCCTGTGTTCGCGGTTAGAGCTTCCATTGACAGTTCGGCCTTTTATGAGCCTTTTCGGCCTTTTGCTTCTTATTTTTTTTGTAAAATGAGATCTTACAATGTTTACCAGGTTTGGCCTATGGTGGATTTCGTTATTTTCTGCGCACCGTTTGAGCAAAACATTCCCGCTTCCAATTGTTTCTGGATAAGAAATGTTATCATCAGTATCAAATTCATTGTCATCCCAATTTTTAATCCTTTTCCATGCGTTTTGCAGAACGCGTTGCGGAAGTTCATCTCAAGCAGATTCGAGCAACAAAATGCTACCGCGAATGTTATGCGTTTTTAACAAAGCTTCTATTGGCATATTTTTGGCATAGCTTGCAGCGATAGCTTAATTTGAAGAACTTAATGGTATTCTGGTACATCGGCTGCAAAACTGCTGTAAACTTTGAGGGTAGAAGAAGAGCTGAAATGTTACCATCCTCAGTTTTAAGCAATTCGATAGGTTTGTGCACTGTGCAATTGTCAATCAATAATATTGCTTTTGAAGTCAAATTGCTTTTGGTTGAAATGCGACGTACCTAATAATAAAATTGCATGATATGTATTGAATTTGTGAAACTGTCACAAGTCCTGTTTACCTTTTTTAAGAACGAACCATGAAACCAGTCATAAAACAGTTTTAATTTTATCCAAGCTGATGGCGAATTAGAGTAAATTACTGCATTTTGAAGCCTTTAAAACAGTGCGGATTTGCAGATTTGGCAATGACCATTGGGCTTCTGCGTTTGCGCACAACAAAAAAATGATTCGCTCTTTTGGGTTTTTTCGCTTAGGTGCTGTTATTTCAGTTGCAGCAACGTTGCTTTTCTAAGGTAATAAGTGAAAATATAAACCTGATTTATCCACTGTGCATTGTACACTTAAGCATCGCAAAGTCCAAGTTCGCTTATCATTCCTCACAATTATCTTATAAACGCTGCGATTTGCGATGTGTCGATCGAAAAAATTTCACCACAGACTTTAAGATAACGAATTCCAGGCCTCTTGAATTGACACCTTTTTCCAGATACATCTTCTCAAATAAAAACTTAGCTCTGGCTTTAAATACTGAACCAGTAACAGTACAATTTCGAGCGATATTTTTTAATCTTGGAAATTGCCTGCTTTGTGATACGATATTCGATTGCCAAACGACTGCCGCAAACACCGTTTGTTTCTTTAACATTTCTATTTTTTGTTTTAAATTTAATCAAACTTGTTTTCATTTAACATGCTTGTTTGCCATGTTTTTAATTAATTTAGTTAATTTTCGGAAAGTAATTAGACAATGCACGAAAAAAAAAACTTAGTTAAGTACATAATAGAGCACGAAGCTGCCCTGGAAATATATATTCCTTTGGAATCCGTAGCCGCTATGTTATGTACTTTACATTGCTTTTTTAGATTTTATATATATGTAATGGGTGATTCATCGTGAAGTTTGATTTTCAATGGGCTTTTTTTGGCAAATTACGCGTGACTGCTATTAAACTGCTTTATTATTTTTTTCAGTAACATTTGGCAAGTTATTATAGAAAGACTCACAACACAACAGCGTCTCCACATTCTTCAGCTGTATTACAAAAATCAGCTTTCGGTGGGAAATATTTTTCGTGCGATTCTATTCGTGCATCAATCGACCTCCTGAAACCACTATTGCCAATACCAATACAAATCATGAGGCAAATCAGAATGTTACCGTTAATGGTTACCGTTATCGCGCTATGTTAACGGACTATGTGTTTCCTGAAATTCAAACACATGGTCTCGGTGAGCTCTGGCTTCAACAAAACGGAGCTACGAGCCATACAGCGCGTGAAACAATGGACTTGTTGAGAAATCATTTTGGTGAGCACTTAATTTCACGTTTTGCTACGGTAAATTGGCGCCTAGATCGTGCGATATCACAGCTTTGGACTGTTTTCTCTTAGGATATGTAAAGTCTCAGGACTTCAGAAATAATCTAGCTACGATTGACGCTTTGGAAGCCAACATTACTCGTGTTATCCGCGAGATATCAGTCGCTATGCTCGAACGAGTCGCCCAAAATTGGACCTTCCGTATGGACCACCTTAGATGTAGTTGTGGATAATATTTACATACAATTATTTTCAAAAGTTAAATGCCATGAATAGTTCTTTTAACCGATAATAAAAATTTGAAGTTCACTTTTAAATTTATGTGTTTTATTTTACATTATAAATCAAACCTAACGATGAATCACCCTTTATAAAAAAACCGAAGGCAAGTAAAAAAGAGTCACGATTAAAAAAGCGTATATTTGGCTTTCGATTTAATTTACATTTAGTTAACAATCATTCTTAAAATGTTGAGTGTTTGACAAAAATTAGTTGGATTAGTTTCGGACTGGATAACATCGAAGCCACTCATAAAACAGAGGAGAGAACACCTCCTTGTGGTGTGCTAATGATTTTTTTTTTGTAAAAAGCTGCTTTGCCATCATGTTGTTATCCTCACTTAAGCATTCTTGAATGTGGGGAAAGCCACCGTAGTACATTCGTTAAGGCCAGTTGGATCTGTGTTTTAACGGAGGTAAGTGCTAACCATTCATTTCAAAATTTCGGATGAAATGATGGCAGAACTTTTTGATAAGTTCCGTATAGGATTCTCAGTTGAAGACATCTCTGATTGATTTAGATCTGTTTAAAGGCTTTCGAAGTTTTCTTCTAAGGTCTTCAGTTCTGATATTTTGAGGCGTTGGCTTCGATCTGTCTGTGTGGGCGCTAAGAATATGCAGCACATTTAAAGAAATCGGTCAGAAAGAAAATCTACTGGCATGTTCTTATTAGACATTGAAAAGGCATTTGACTCTGTTTGGCATGAGGGTTTGATATACAAAATGGTACATTTAAACTATCCTCCACATCTCTGTAAAATAGTCCAAAGTTTCCTGTCCAGTCGTCGTTTCAACGTTCATGCTAATAGTAGTATATCTGAACTAATATATTTACAATCGGGTGTACCACAAGGCTTAGTTCTTAGCTCAATCCTTTATAATATTTATAAATCTGATATACCAAAGTTACCGCACTGTGATATAGCCATATTTGCAGATGATACCGCAATATTTTCATCTCATGAATTCCCTCTTAATATTGAGAGGAATCTCAAAAATGGAATGGAAATATTATTAAAATATTACCACAAATAGAAAATCAAGCTAAACGAAGTAAAAACTCAGGATATTTTTTTCACTTGGAAAAGAAAGTCATGTTTTCTTCCTAGCTCCCAACTTTAACTGAATGGAAGCTATTTAAATTGGGAACCCTCTGTCAGATATCTAAGTATTTAATTAGATACCAAGCTTACATTTAAGGACCATATCACTGAAACTATGAAGAAAATAGGAATAGCAATAAAGATGCTGTATCCATTTATTAACAAAAAAAAAAAAAAAATCACTACTTTCCACTGACAATAAAATTATATTGTACAAAGTAATCTTCCAGGCGATTCTACTATATGGATGCCAAGTCTTGCAAAATCAGATATTAAAAATGATGCTAGATTTACCTTGGCATAACTCAACTCGTGATACTCATTAAGAGCTAATGTTGAATTGATTGTTCATAGAATCCTTAAACTTAATAATACTTTTTAAAGAAGATGTAGTTTTGCTGATAATTTGCTTGTAAATAAATTATGTTATGTATACATATTTATTATTTATGTTTATAATTTATAATATTTATTATTTATGTTTATAATTTATAATATTTATTATTTATGTTTATATAATATTTATAATTATATAAATATAATTTATATTATATTTATTTATAATATTTATTATTTATGTTTATAATTTATGGTAACTTATTTATTGAATATTTGTATAAATATGTACATCTCTATGTATGTATTATTGTTTTTTTGTAAAGAGAATTTAGTCATTTTTGTTTCTTTATTATTTATTAATTTATTATATACTTATTCATATTCTGTATATTTATTCACACTAATTAATGGTTTATTCATCATTTTGTGTACATACATATACGTAAGTTTATTCTGAAATGGTTTGTTTTGTTTTCGTTTTTCCTTCAAATTTATTTTGACCTTTTTTTTCTCCACACATTCTTAATAGAATTACAAATAAGTTTCAGCAGAAAATAAAATGTCAAATCATTAAACATCTGTAAAATGTGCAATAATATATTTGAGTACGAAATAAAAAAAAAATCTATCCATCTATCTAACCAACAGATGCAGTTTTCACAGATGATAAAGCGTTCATTTCTATTTCTGTTAGCCTGTTTAACGTCGTTTTCTTAATACAAACTAGGTTGAAGGATGGTTTTTCCGACTAAGAAAAAGAGTATCTAAAGGTTGAGAGAAGATTATCAAAGACACGCTTCAGTTTTTTTTATTACTTAACTTATATTATAGAAAGTAAAAACGATATCAATGACTTCTTGTCTGTTTTAAGTGACAAATGTGGGCTGTCGCCTTTTACTGCAAAGATCAGCTTTGAATAAGTATGGACGATTTTTTGTTCAGCTATGAGTTTCTACAATAATTTCGGAGCAACTAAATCTCTTTAATTTCTATTAATTGTATTTGATTCTATCCAGCGTACGTACTGGATCGTAGTTATACTAAAGATACTCTAAATTGCCTTACATTGCTTGAGGATGTTCATTTATAACAGTATACATATAATCATATTCTTCCTAGGGTGTATAATCTTTGTTTTGGTCTTGTTCTAAGTCTGTTTCATTTATTTTTGAGGCCTGTATATTACATTGAATTCTAATATCTAATATCAAAATTTGATCCTCCAAACTGCAATCTCTGTAACGAAAATGAAATAATCACCATCAAACACCTTATCTATGATTGTACAATACTACAATAAAATCAGAGATATCTCAAAAATACTATTTTCCAACCTATCCTTACTGAACTTACTTAAAAACCCATCAGAAGAAAATATCAACAAAACCTACAAACTAATTTGTGAGATAAAGCTATTTATTAAATTATAACTATATTTTATTATCGAGCTGGTAGTCATGGTAGCTAAAGTTCAATAAATTATATTAGCATTGTAATTTAATTTCGTATTAATAAAGATATTATATTATAATATAATAATATAATAATAATAATAATAATAATAATTTATAAAGATATAAATGAATTCTAGCTGGGATCCCTTCCATTTATAAACATTCCAGTTTTAAGTGAGTATGAGCATTTCCTCGCCTTTGAATTCACAGATTCATCTATAAACCCTTGAGTGTTAAACGATTGCTAGCTAAAAATTCTCTTTTATTTTGAGTTATCAAGCCCAGTCAATATAAAAACCTATAATCGTATGGTTGGCACGATTAAGGCTCAGGGAAGTCTTTCCTAACTCATTTTTATAATTTTATCTTATTTTCGACATACAGTGGCTCAGAGTAAAAATGGCCCACTACTCGTAAAGTCTTTTCTTAGAAATATTCAAGAAAATTAAGAAAAATGGAAATGCTCATTTTTTCAGATTGTTATATTCTTAATTCAACAAGAATAAAAAAATTAAATAAATCCTTTAGAAAACAAAATATATATATATATAACACATGGGCTGAAAAGTCAGTGACGTTTTACAGTAAAACACAAAATTTTTGCAAAATTCTACTTTATTTATCAATATAGTTGCCTTCGAGGGCGATACAGTGATTGAAACGATTTTTCAATCTTTCGATAAAAGTTTTGTAGTACGATTTCGGTTAAGCCTCAAAATAGGCCTCTGTTTCGGCGATTACTTCTTCATCGGTCTTAAATCCCTTTCCGGCGAGCATTCTTTTGAGGTCTGCGAACAGGAAATAGTCGCTGGAGAATACGGTGGGTGGGGAAGCGATTCGTAGCCGAATTCATTCAATTTTGCCATCGTTTTCATCGACTTGTGACACGGTGCATTGTCTTGATGAAACAGAACTTTCTTTTTCTTCAAATGCGGCCGTTTTTTTTGCGATTTCGTCCCTTAAACGCTCCAACAACGCAAAGTAATAGTCGCTGTTGATAGTCTGCCCCTTTTGGAGATAGTCGATGAAAATTATTCCATGTTAAGTTTTTGGTCGTTTTGGATGAGGTTCGTCGCCTGCTCGCTGACTCATCTGACTGTCGACTTGACTCTGATGTGAATTGATGGAGACAAGTTTCATCCATTGTCACATACCGACGCAAAAATTCGGCTTTATTGCGGTTGAACAGCTTTAAACACTCCTCTGAATCATCAACTCGTTCTTGTTTTTGGTCGACTGTGAGCAAACGCGGCACCCACTTTGAACAGAGCTTTTGCATGTCCAAATATTCGTGTATGATATATCCAACACGCTCTTTTGATATCTTAAGAGCCTCAGCTATCTCGATAAACTTCGCTTTACGGTCATTCGTAATCATTTTGTGGATTTTTTTGATGTTTTCATCTGAAACAGCCTCTTTTGGACGTCCACTGCCTGCATCATCTTCGGAGCTTGTATGACCACTTAAATTTTTCAATCCACTTGTGAATGGTTCGTTCGGCTGGTGCAGAGTTCGGGTTATACTTATCAAGCCATTACTTTGCATCGGCTGCATTTTTTCCCATCAAAAAGCAATGATAAATCAACACACGAAATTGCTTTGAATCCATTTTTTTTACAATAACAAAAGTTGCTTCACTCACAACGATATATCTCGAGAACTAATCGTCCGACAGCTGTCAAATTTATATACGTATCTTTTGAAGGTTGGTTCTAACTGAATGGTATGGATCTAATTCAAGTGATGCCCTTTCTTAGAAACGGCAGCCCTCCCTTTTCAGCCCATGTATAATATATTGGGTATATATTTTAATTCGTGCGGTTTTTTTTTTTCAAAATTTGAACGTTTATTTAAGGAAAACATGTACAATAGTATTATGCAAAGTATTGCCCATCTGAAGCTATGACTTTTTCCTATCTTTCTGGCAATTTGTGGATCTCATCCCAAAAGAACTGCGCAGGCTTGGCAGCCAAGAATGAATCAAGCCAATTTTTGATATTCTGCTCTGATGTGAACCGTATTTAAGTGAGAGCGTTCTGCATCGACTGGAACAAATGGTAGTCAGAAGGGGCAAGGTCTGGGCTATAAGGCGGGTGGGGTAAGACTTCCCATCCACTGTGTTCCAAATAGTTCTTAACCGGAATAGCATCGTGGGGCCGAGCGTTGTCATGATGGAAAATTATTGCCTCGTGTCTGGTCGCATATTCCGGGCGTTTTTCGGCTACTGCTCTTTTCAAACGGATTAATTGTGCTCGGTAGCATTGTCCATTGATAGTTTTACCCGGTTTTAGCAGCTCATAATACAGCACACCCATCTGAGCATTACCTTCGCGCCATGGATATTCGGTTTTGCCGTTGATTTGGCTGGTTGGCCGGGTTTCACATATGATTTTTTGCGCTTGGGGTTGTCGTAATGGATCCATTTTTCATCAGCAGTAACAATCCGATGCAAAAATGACTTCCTTTTGTGGCAGCAGCATTTCAGACATGCAAAACCGCTTTTCGTCGTCTTTCGGCTTGAGTTCATGTGGAACCCAATTTTTTTTGCTTTTGAATATATCCAGCTGCTTTTAAACGTTTTGAAATGACTGTTTGAGTCATCTTCAGACTTTTTTGACTGCCCAGGACGTTCATCGTCTTCCAAGCCAAAATCACCACTTTTAAATCGTGCAAACCACTTTTTGCACGTTCGCTTAGCTAGCGCATGTTTACCATAAACTTCCATCAAAATACGATGACTTTCGGCAGCAGTTTTTTTAATATTAAAGTAATGAAGAAGAACTGCCCGCAAAAACACTTTTTCAGGCACAAAGTTCGACATATTTGAGTGAAAGAAAATTATTGTTGTTTACGCTTCAAACGAATGACATATACTGAAATGACGTGAGATGACAGTAGCCTTCCAACGCATGTTCCTATGGAATAATAACAATGGAATAATACAAGTTACGCATCTCTTAGCAAACCACAATTAAGTTATAGACCCAATACAATACTATACATATATACAAATAAAAAAAAAAACAAAAACTAATTTATCTCGCAGTGAAAATGTCCGAGTAATTAAGGCGTGCTTAAAATACTTTAAGATTTTGTTGGGAATCCTACTATAGGATTCTGAATGGATTCTACAAGTTTCTTTTGGTGTAGTCGGGACTAATTTTAAACGAATCGTCCAATAAAACTCTTTTTAAATCATTTTATTAGGAAATTTCTTGTTTTCGAATTTCCATTTCCAATTTTTGTCATACATTTCAATAATATTTCAATCGGGCGATTGCGTTTTCTTAGTCGCCCTTGGAAAAGTATTTGACAGCCATTCTCTAACAATTCCAGCCGAGAGCTTCGGATCACTGTCTTGATAGAAATGAAAGTTCCAAGTTTTTCAGCGCTTTGGTTTTGATTACAATACTTTTCAAAATATTTAAATATTGAAATTTGTCTATATTTCCTTCAATAAAATGTAGGATACCAGATGTTGAGCACACACATGACCACCACCGTGTTTAACTGTGGGATGCTTTTTATTCATCTTTTCATTTGGCTTTCTGCAAACGTTGATCTGCCTATCTGATCCAAAAATGTTGTACTTACGTTCATCCGTAAATAAAACCTTTTGCCAGAACGAAGAGTTCTTGTGTTGTTGTGCGTGAACTGCAATCGAATTTGTTCTTCTGGCTTACGATTGGCTTCTTCCTGTCAATTCTGCCATTTAAGCCAGCTCTGCTTGAAACTGTCCGTTATTCCAAATAAAGAATTCTGGTCTTCTTCTGGAATCTTTTAATAATATTCTTTATTGTTTTACGACCTAGCTTAAGAATTTTGGATATTTCTCTTAGCCTTTTTTCGTTTTAAAAGTGTTCAATAATTAACATTCGTGGGACGATTAAGATGTGATGTTCCATCTTGATAAATTTAACTGTACGACTAAATTACACGAGCTTCAACGAATAATGTAGTTGCATTCAAATGTGTCAAAGAAAATTAGAAGAAAAAACAAAATAGCAAAGCAAAAAATTAAAAAAGAGCAGTCATTTGAAAAGCTTTTATTATTTGGGCCATTTTCATTGTAAGATGAAATTTGTTCTCCTTTCTGTTGCCACATAATACGAGTATATTCCCAGAGATACGTTGCTAGCCTATGTACGAAAATATGTGGGCAGTGCATTCGTCTAGATCTTTATATGCTCTGGCTCAAAATGTACTTTCGATCGTCTACATTTTCTACCCCATATTCTGGCCTAGAATTTAGTCCAACCATTCTGATACCAGGAACAAGCCGCAGCTCCATTCTTAGTCCTATTGCTGACCAAGTCGAAGCAAATGCCTTAACAAACCGATTCAATGCAGAAGAATTTAGATGTGGTTACCATATTTGCGATATGAGTATATGACTATTACTGTAATAGTCATCAACACATTTTTATAGCATGTTAATTCGAGAAGTGAAAAAAAGATGCAAGCCAGTTTAAAAAAAAAGTCGTCCACACCTAAACATTTCAAGTAAGTGCTTGTACTCAAAGAGGAGAAACTACATGACGTCTTGTGTTTGCTTTAGCCCAGTAGCAAAGCAATGTAGGTACGCGTTTTCAACGATGATTTATCTCAACTTCAACTTCCAAATATAGACATACAACAATGAGTTCTAATTCGCAGCCAGATTCCCAAACATGGTCGTTGTGCAATTTATATGCATTCGCATTCCCACATGCCTCGCTCATAGCGCAATCTTGAACAAGTGTTAATCACTCAATAAGGCGAACATCATAAATCGACAGCAGATGGATGTCGATTAAAAGACGTGCCAATAGATTAATAAGCCAGCTATAAGGCATGATCAAATAGCAGCGATGTATGTTCGGGAGTGCGGAGGTGCCCCCATATATGCAACCATAATCATACAGTTGCATGTCACCATATGGACGTGCATTAGCACGAACAGCATGCGCAACTGCAAGCCTGTTGCAATTTATGGAATGCATCGTTTAGCTAAGGGTCTGTATGAACTTCGGCCATTGGCATCTGGTAATCGAATGCAGAAATAGCAGATCAAATCCTCTAACCGATCGGAATTTCTATATGGTAAAAGGCCCATGTACCCCATACCTACCCAGAGACGCTGTAGTCCTTTCCCGAGTGAAATCGGTAGCTGTTAAGTATGTTGTATGTTGTGCACTTAAGGTGAAATTAATGCCTGAGTCATAGCGGCAGCAGTACGAGTAGGCATCATTATGCCACTATCGCAGCCAGGCGACTTGGACTAGCTGGGAGCACTTGTGCACTTGTGTTTCAAGTCATCCGTTTCGTCTGCTGCATCGATATCGATAGATATTTGTACATAGTATACGTTTGCCAATGCTGAGTTTAATTGAACAATTTGCTGGATGCGTGTATTATCGATGGACGTGCGCGGGCATTTGTTGGGGGTAATTTATTAATCTAACAACTTGAGTGCATGATGGCGATATGCAATTAGCTTTTAAACTAGGAACTGAAATTGAGATATTACAGATTCATGGGGCAATGGGTGAAGATATTTAAAAAGAATTATTGTTTGATTTGAATGTGAAATGAAAAATGCAAAATGGAAATATGAGCAGGCAATGATTTAAATTGGTTAGGAGAACGCGTTTTAATCCGAACATTTCTCTACTTGTGATTGAATTATCATGAGCGGGTTCCGGAGTTGTTCTAATCAACCAACAAATCTTTGTTTTTCTCGAATTTTGAATTCCTTTTGTATTTTTATTTGTAAACGACTTTTTTACGAGAATATATTATGTTAAATATATACGTAACAGGCGTCGGATTTTGATGGTCTTTTTTTTGTGTTCGAACTAGTCCATTACTCTTCGATGTAGTCATAACTCTTACGGCAAGCGTCGCAGAATTTGTCACATATGCCCAGTACACTTAGGTGCTTAAAAAAAGCGTAAAATCCTATTGCAACGTCAAGAAGCAGTTAGTTAATTTTCTTATTGATGGAATACAAGCAGTCGCTAACATTTAAGAGCTGGCGGTTTTTCGTTTCTTTCGTTTGCTCTGCCGGCATTCTGGAGAGTCATGCCACCTGCAGTTATGCCCAGAAGAAACCCAACTGTTAATGAAAGCCCTTAGCTTTGTGTTCGTAAGGGAGAACCTTGTCGACCAAGTTCATTGGATAACTTATTTTTTTGGAATCCTTCGTGACCTGACACCTAAGCAAGACACAGTGAATTCAGTCCTCCGACTGAGTTCAGGGAAATCCTTCATTTCCAAACTATCTTGAGGCGGTTTAGCAAGATATTAAGCGCATTTAGGATGTCGTTTTAGACGCAAATTATTCGCTTTTTATCATCAATATTGTTAAAAATAGTTAATTTAAAAAAGTTAAAAATAGAACTGGCATCCTCCAAAATCACGACATGACAACATCCCTTTCTTGGCGCAAATTCTGACTGAATTCATTCGCGAGCGCAAATTCATTGAAAAGACAACTTATTTTTCATGGACGATGGCTTTCAGAGTGCAGTCCATGTTATGAATATTAGGTGGATGAAGATTCAATAGTGCGCCTGATAATCCCTCTTTTAAGTCTTGTAAAAGCAGCAGTGATACATTTACGTGAAAGCTTGTTTCGACAGCAATTAATGCATATGATAAATATATTTTAACTTATCACAGCCGTGTAGATCTAAGAACCCTCCTCGGTGACAAGCTTCATTTCAGAAAGAATACAGCGCCTTGGAGGTTAGGTCTCAAGAATTTTGTTATCAGGGATTACACCAAAATTAACATTACCATTACATAGTTCAGTTTAAAAATCGGATGGCGATATCTTTTAGCAGTAGACAACTCTGATTATTTCTTCTTGTGAATAGTATATATAATCTCACTTTTGTTTTAGTTTCCATTTCTGGTGCGCTAATCGTCGGTCATGTACGCTTTAAAACAAACAGGAAAAAGTACAACTGCTGAGCGTGTCCAAGCGTGTGTTTCTATCTAATTCCTTCACGTCAACGAGGTCGTGACCTTGCATCCGATTCTGAATTTCATGTACAAATATGATTATGATATATAAGATTTTGACAGTAACACCTAGCCTCTTGATATAGTTAAGTCATTTGCTTGGCTGAGCGCCAACATTATTGAAAAACAGGTCAGAAGATATTACGATGTTTACAACATGACCTTTCATATTGCATTTTCTATTGTCCCAATCAATTTTCTAATTATTAGAATCGAAGTCTTATCTTCTTGAAATAACAGTTTTCCAATTTGGCAATTACCTTTGTTTTTGCGGTTAGTACTAAAACCTTTGGAGAATAATCCTATGTAACGACGAATCTTTATATCTCGAATCGAATAACTTGACTGCGGCTTTGCACAAGATTAGATGATGAGAGTGAATCCGGAACAAGACTATAAATTCACTGTGACTGACCGTATGCTTAGATCGTGTAGCATACGATCACCACATCCAACACCTAACGCTTCGGGTCAGACTTGCTTAGCTATTCAAGAGTTTTCGGTGTATAGCGCTCTAACTCAAGAGTTCCATTTATCATATTGCAGCCTAACACGTGAACACAAATTTCCCTGCTTTAGGTAGCTTCTGCAATTATTTTACTGAGTGTTTCAACTCAGTAAACTTTCTTCCTCTTAGCACTGTTTGAGATGGAAAAAAAAGATCTAACTTCAGTTCCAAGATCCGTCGAAAGCAGCACTGTGTATTTCTGTCTGGTTGTTGGATTGAATTTAACCATAACAGGCTTCTCTAAAACTGGTCGGCAGGATCATGAGGAAGCCTTTGACAGAAAAAAGAACCATAGGGAGCCAAATCCGGAGAAAACGGCGGATCTGGGAATAAATCGTAGTGCAATTCGACCAATTTGACTGTGGCGACTGCGGAGGTGTGAGCCGGTACGTGGTACGTTTTTTCTTCAAATCGGCATTCAATCGGCGTGAATTGATCAAATACACACAATCGAGAATGGACTTAATTTCCTCGCAGGTTTTGCCATTCAAAAATAAGAATCGGATCACGGAGCGATACTGCACTTTTTCCATGGTTGCAAAAACACTAACACGATGTGTTGATATGGGTGTCAAAACAAAACCAATCGTCGGATTGTCACTAAATTTTGACTGGCGGACTAAAAGAGGCTATAGGGTCATTCCATGAAGGATCGACAGACGTTCTGAACGACATCCCTCCGATTTGGCTGAAAAGTAGTAGAAATACTCATTGGAGTGGTACGAATCATAAGGCAAAAAAAGTTTTGCATAATTCGATATAGTTTGCGTCTAACGGAACTTCAAAAATTGGCAAAAAATCAAAATGGACGAAGGATATTCCAGAATATCGATGTTCTTTGTAAGGATTCCTAGTGTGTTAATAATATAAGCGTGCCCAAATAGTTTATTTGTCCAGTGTGTAGTAGCCACTTGCCTGCTGAAAATATCGAGGGATAACAAATAGAATATCCATTGCTGCGAAGGGAGTAGTGCATAGGGCATGCTGTCCTTTAATCTTTATTTAGTATTCTGCAGGTGACTGCACTGCCTAAGGCCGTCTACCAGGAAACCATCCATTAGGTGAGTAGCGGTTTTATAACCGAGATGTATGGCCAGTCGGTAATGCGAGGTTGAAGGCCTAATTTGTTTTCAATGGCTTTTTTGCAAGATAATGGTGCTACGAGTACTGTAGCTTTCTTTACACTTTTTTGAATATTCGATCTCCAGTTTAGCTTTCTGTCAAAAATAAGATCCAAATATTTCGATGTATCGCAAAAGAATAAGTTGAACCCTTGATTGGGGGATGGTCTATGATTGGATCAATTTTGTGGGGGTTAATACAAAGCCCAATGTGTTTATCTGTAGTTTTACAATAGTTTTTTAATGGTATTAAGATGCTTTCCTGAGAGGGTTATAGCAACGTCATCCGAAAAGGTAACCACCCGCTTTCAGGTCTATCAACAATTTGTTGGCAACTTAGTTCGAGAGAAGGGTTGAAAGGACACCTCCTTGTGGCGTACTTCTGCCACCATAACTCCATTTGTGAGTTGATTATCCTACTATTTAGCATAAGACTAATCAACTTCCCATCCTTACATGATTGCGGATGTGTTGACGTTGTTTAAGACACCCTTTAGGTCCAGAAACGCAGCCATTGTATTCTCTCTGTAATGTAGGGATCGTTCGATGTGGTTAGTAAATGTAGAGTCGTTTCCACCGACTTTTCTTTACAGTAAGTATGTTGAGTCAAAGACAAAAGTCGTGGAACAATTCTAGATCGTATATGGATATCACGTAGTCATTTTAGAGATTTCAGAAAGAAAGATGAAATACTTATAGGTCTGCGGTCCTTTGGGACAGCATGTGAAATTTTTTCAGCTTTGGCAATGAAAACTTTCTCTCTATAATAATGTGGATCATTTCATGCAACTCCTCATGACGTTCGTGTCAGTAGTAGCTCTACTAAGGTTGTTACTGACCGTGAATAGCGAACTACCTGTAAAGTGGGTGCTCAATAGCAGTTCGAGTGATTTATCGCATAAGAGGTTATACACAGTTAGAATTTAAAAGAAAAAATCATTTTTTTCATATCTGACTATATTTCCTGATGTTCCGGTAATTATCTTTCCAGATATACGAATATTGGTAAGCACGTCTCGGTCTATGTGTAAGCTTCTTCCGAAACTTTGAATGCATTTTTCTGAAAACTAAGCTTTCGAAGTCGGTGATCAAGATTTCTGAAAAGCTTAACCGATTGAAAGCTTAACCGGTTTGAAAGTTTAAAACAACCTTCTTAGATATATTCCTCAGGTATTTTGCAGAGGAATAAGTTTTTTTTAAACAATTTTACTTCGCAATTCAAAATTTTTTTTTACGAAATCTCCATTTTGTCAAAAATCAAAATTTCGATTATTTCTTCGAATACTTAGTTTTATCTATCCACTAAAACAACCTTTTAGGGTTTTTGATTTCAGATTCAGATATTTAAAAAGAATTATTGTTTGATTTGAATGTGAAATGAAAAATGCAAAATGGAAATATGAGCAGGCAATGATTTAAATTGGTTAGGAGAACGCGTTTTAATCCGAACATTTCTCTACTTGTGATTGAATTATCATGAGCGGGTTCCGGAGTTGTTCTAATCAACCAACAAATCTTTGTTTTTCTCGAATTTTGAATTCCTTTTGTATTTTTATTTGTAAACGACTTTTTTACGAGAATATATTATGTTAAATATATACGTAACAGGCGTCGGATTTTGATGGTCTTTTTTTTGTGTTCGAACTAGTCCATTACTCTTCGATGTAGTCATAACTCTTACGGCAAGCGTCGCAGAATTTGTCACATATGCCCAGTACACTTAGGTGCTTAAAAAAAGCGTAAAATCCTATTGCAACGTCAAGAAGCAGTTAGTTAACTTTCTTATTGATGGAATACAAGTAGTCGCTAACATTTAAGAGCTGGCGGTTTTTCGTTTCTTTCGTTTGCTCTGCCGGCATTCTGGAGAGTCATGCCACCTGCAGTTATGCCCAGAAGAAACCCAACTGTTAATGAAAGCCCTTAGCTTTGTGTTCGTAAGGGAGAACCTTGTCGACCAAGTTCATTGGATAACTTATTTTTTTGGAATCCTTCGTGACCTGACACCTAAGCAAGACACAGTGAATTCAGTCCTCCGACTGAGTTCAGGGAAATCCTTCATTTCCAAACTATCTTGAGGCGGTTTAGCAAGATATTAAGCGCATTTAGGATGTCGTTTTAGACGCAAATTATTCGCTTTTTATCATCAATATTGTTAAAAATAGTTAATTTAAAAAAGTTAAAAATAGAACTGGCATCCTCCAAAATCACGACATGACAACATCCCTTTCTTGGCGCAAATTCTGACTGAATTCATTCGCGAGCGCAAATTCATTGAAAAGACAACTTATTTTTCATGGACGATGGCTTTCAGAGTGCAGTCCATGTTATGAATATTAGGTGGATGAAGATTCAATAGATTTTTTTACGAAATCTCCATTTTGTCAAAAATCAAAATTTCGATTATTTCTTCGAATACTTAGTTTTATCTATCCACTAAAACAACCTTTTAGGGTTTTTGATTTCAGATGAACTAAACCGGAGATATCGTGATCACTGTTTTTTTTGGATATATGTTTGGAGGAACTTCAGAAGATCATCTGCAGGACCACACCAGAACTATATTTTTACCACAAATCATTAGTGCCATTATAAACTCAGATGTTGCCACTAAATGTACCTTTGTTTTTGTAAAATAAAATATCTTTTAAGAAAAAAGTCATAAAAACGTACTTTTTTGTCCTTGCAACTGCGTATAACTCCTTAAGGCCATTCAAGAATCATCGTTTTTGGTTTTCAAATAGCTAGGCATCGTAGGATCTGTACAGAGGATTTTTCTTAGCCGTGAAGCCTCAGAGGTTTCTGTTACTTTTCCCACCTCCAGGATCGTTGCTTGAACTTCCCCAGTTCTTTTTTTATACATGTTGAGGGATTTCTTATATCACCAGTTTATTAACTTTAAAATTTTTAATATAACATACAACTAATTAATGTTTTTTATTTGCATAAAAAATAAGAGTTTTATTTCATACTACAAAATCGAAGTTATTTTCTTGTCAACCCAATATTTGACTAAACTTGTTATTTTAACCAGTTATTTATTCAATTGCTAAGGCGTTTTAGTAGAATAAGATAACCATACGCTTCATTCCTCATTAGGTAAATTTATATGTCTTAAAGCGGAGATACACGGAATCCTGTTGGTACAATGAACCGCTTTGTTGAGCTCGCTTACCACTTCCAAATCATCTTAAGTATCCAAAACCGGAAGCATTCGGTTATAATGGGATTAATAGTAATGAGATTGGCAATAAATTTGGTAGACAAAGCTCAAATGAGGACTGCAAAGGACCTGGAAATGGGATGAGACTGCTTGCGACATTAGCTGGAACTTCCATTAACTGCTGAGACCTTAGCGAGCAAACATAGGCTTAAAGGCTTGAGTCTGCAGGCAGATTTCTGAAAACTTTAAACAGTCAACTGTATCTGTTTTTTCCCCCGGTAGGGATGGAGTACTACTCTTTTGGTAAGCACTTAAAAAAAAAAAAAAAAAAACAGTAGGCATAAGTGATACAAACTACTGCTACACTTGACGTGAGAGTTATGACGGTAAAACGCACTTCAACACAAATGACACGAATAACTCCGTTGTTGGGAAACAACTTTCAAAGGGTTAAGTAAAACTCTAAGCAAATCTTTAATTTATCTTGTGGTAGTAACAAAAATGCTGCCACAATGAGTGGTTTGATCTTTTAATTGATTGTCCTTTCTGGTCTAGCTTACATTAGATTTAGGTTAGACTAGAGTTATTTAATTTTTACTTATTTCGCTGATCTTGCGTATGATTTCGTCATCCTGGATTCGATCTACTTCCTAGAGCATGGGACATCTTCCCACGAAATGAAATGTGTCCTCCTTCTTTGCCCTGATAATTGATAATTTAATCGGGGTAGATCCGCTTGCAATTTTATCATAAAAGATATTTCCTCGCCGCCATTATTATCGTGCAAGTAGTTTTGACCTACACAATCCACTTGACTTTAAATTGATCTTTGTAGAGACTCCGATGGTTATTTTTCAAATTGCTGCATTTAACTGATAAAGCTTTGGCTTTAATGTTTACACATTTGCTTTATACAAATCCAGTCTTACTTCAAACTCGTGCGCTAAGTCTCTCGATTTGCTATGCCAACTACTATAGTATTGAATCGCAGTGTTTCGTGTGCAGTTTTATCGGCAATCTCTCCAAGGGCATATTGAATACTTTTATTATATAGTATCCCTACAGCTTTAGAGTTTTTGTAGCTAGTGGCGAAAGTCCAGTCTCAAACATTAAAACATAGTTATAGTTACTGGGTAGTAGGTGAACTATGTGATGTAAAACCTTACTAGATTTTCTTATTCCTCAAACTGTCTTCTGCACTATACAGCGACTGTTTTAAAAACACGAAGCTTACTGCTCTGTGCTATGTATTTGTAGTAAAACACTTTGTCCACATTGTACATATCGCGATCTTGGCTTTTTGTTGTTTGCACATGAAGGTAGTTGTACTCTTCATGTTTTTCTCGTTGCTGCACATCCTTTCACCACTCTTTTTAAGATTACACCTTTGATTTTGCTAGATTTATTATAAGGCTGCACATTTTACCAAACACGTATAATTGGTTAATCATACGCTGTAATGTCTCTGAGGTATTCGCTATCATAACAATACTGTCTGCTTTGGTCTTTATCCCTACAAACTCAGCACCTCAAAGAAGGACATCGACATAGATGATATATCTATGTATGCAAATCACAATGGACTTAAAGTGCGTCATTGTCTAGACCTCTTAATCGCTTTAAACTAATCCAAAGAATTTACTTCGTCCCAGACAGCTGCCATTGTCTCTTCATAGATGCTTTGTATTACGTTTCAAATCTTTCTAGACATTACTTTGGCAAATAGTTTATACAGCAAAGCACCTCTGTCTATCGAGTCAGAAATTGATCTAAAGTTAACAAAAACTTTTTCGTTGTGCTACACATGCTTCCGCAATGGTCTTGAGAAAGAATATTTTATCAACCGATAAATATCCTGCACTAAAACTAGCTTGGAATTTATTAAGTAGACCATTTGTGTTTATCCATGAAGTTATAGTGAAATGTGCATTAATCAGTTATTGGATTCAAAAGTTAGCTAAAGTGTTAAATAAGAACATCAAGCCTTAAAGTCTTACTGGTAATAAACTTATTACCATTAGGCTTGGCAACACATCTCCAAAAGTCAGAGGAATTTTTACACTTTTCGAGATTTTTGTCTTTGGCCTTATAATGTAATTTCATTTTTGTTTTACATAAATTCTTATGGTTTGCGTTTGCTTCAACATACCGGTATAGGTATAATTCCTTGTATATATATCAGTTTTTTTTTATTTCAAATTCTTTTTTTCCTATGTTTGCAGTTGTCATTTCTTTACTGAAAGTTTGTACTCAAGATGGATTATGCTTTCAAATAGACGTAACATATTCGAGCATGTAAGTAAAATTGGCAAGCCAAACCTTAATGTACCTTTTTTATCTTCCCTTGATTTTCTCAAATCGTTAAAATCCGCAAATATAGCATTCCATTGTTGGGTGCTGGATGTTGGATGTGGATTCCTTTCTGAAACCAATTCTTATTGGATGACAGTACCTTGGGCAGCAAGGAGTTGGGCTTTTCCAAATTTTCCACTTGAACGCCAGAACAACCGTAAAGATACAAGAGAGTTTTGGAATATATTTTCATCGGAATCAGAACAATTTTCGAATTTTTGCTTGTTCTAGGTCTTTTGTCATCCATCACAGCATCATCACAGCGACATAAAGTCGCTTTCATCTAAAGTGTCTGGAATTTCTTTAAAATACAGTGGTAACCGCTTGCCAGTATGATCTAATAATTTTTGCAAATTTCCTTTAGCCAAAGAATCCGTTACTGTGTATGATTGCAGAGGAGGACATCAATCTTTGTTGGCTTTCTAAAGTACGCTGTAGCAAGGGAATAGTTTTTTGTCGTTTGCAGTTATTATCCCATTCTGTTTTCGCGGTGAGCCTGCTTCAACAAAAGTTAAAAGATCAGTGATATTTTTATTGCTTTGCTACATAAGTTGTGAGACAATGTTTTTCTATAGTTTTTTCTTTACCAGGAGAGTTGACTATTTCTTGTAGAGCTTTTGAGGCATCTGCGTTTCTAGCCCTCGCAATTTCACTAGAATAGCGAGAGTAAGCTCTTCTGTTTTAAAATTCTCACTTAAACTTTCAGTTTTTCTTCTTTTGATATGAATGACCAACTCTTATAACGATTTTGTTGGTCGTCCTGGTCTGCCTTGTCTGCCTAATGCGACCAGTAGTTTAAAGGTTACCTGAAGCCAAGCCTCATTATTTTTTTTTAAATAACTGGTCTATCCGTTTTTTCATTTGACCACATCAGCTTAATTTCATGTTTCAAGAATATCCTGCTCACAACAGGTTCTACTTAGTTCAATTTTGTTGTGAAATCGTTTCTTATACTCTCTTGCAGCATGTCATGGAAATGGGTTTTGGTCCAGTGTCCCAGATGATTTTTTAAGTATAATTTTTTTTTTTTTTTATTATTTATAGTCTTATAATCTTATCTTACAAATTTTTTCTACTTGTTATCTATTTTTGGATACATGTTGAAAAACGGTCGTTACTTCATTAGGAAATTTATTTTCTGTTGTCGTCTTATTTATTAAGTATTACTTAATAATAGTCTTATTGCTATAAAGCGGGTTAGCGAATTTGAGTGTGATTGATTGCAAGTACAAATGCGTGTTGACCGATAAAATCGAAAGCAGCAAATACGAGTATGTGTAGCTTTTTTTTTTGCAATTGAAGCTTGAGATATTGTCTTTTCTGATGATTTTACAATTATTGTTGAATAAGGCCGAATCATGTAATAAAATGATTCGCGAATGAAAAAAGCCGGGAAGAAAATACGGCTAGCTGAAGAGTCAATGTTTACAAATTTATCACTCGATATAAACAAACTGAAAACAAAATTGACCACAAAAACTATTTTGCGTGACCTATGACTTTCGACCAATTCCATTGTCGAATTAAAATGTGTACTGTGCATTGTTTCATAAGTAATGAGTTTAGTTTTAATGACTTTTTATTAAAATATATTAAAAACAAAGTAATACTATATTTAAATTTTTTTAAGCACATAATCTTTAGGTTTGGCTATAAACCATCTATCAGATTGATAATTTAGTATCTTTATTATATATATCAAAATTTAATAAATCAAAGCAAAATAAGTTAATTAAATAAAATTGAAATTAAGTATATATATATATATATATTTAAATCTCATCCTTTTATTCGTTTTCTCTTTTGGTGTATTTATTTAATACATACCAACCACGGGCACCACTCAGATTACCTACCAGTTCCTCCTTTTCAAGCGTCCTTACTTTAAAGTACATTCTACGAATTTCTTTTAGTATGGGGCACACAGAAATAAAATGATAGATGTCCTCCTTCTCCTGAAAGTTGCAGAGATCAAACAATATAGGTAGCTCGGGAAGATGGGGCAAGTAGTTCAAGTTTAATAATTCCCCTCGTTCTATGAAGATAGTTCTAATCATCTCAGATTTATTCCTTTCCATAAAGTATGTATTTTCTCGTAGATTGTAATTAATGTTGAAATTATACGTCTTGTGTTGAGAAGACTGAACTTGATTTACGTAATTTATGCATAATATTTTCGAATTTACGTTTCAGTGTGGTGTCTATACATCATCTGAGAGTGACGAGTTTTAATTGGTGACTACATCAATTAAAACTCGCAATTTTTTGCCAGTCCTTGATGCAATGAGCATTGTTTGCTATCATATGTGTCAGCACAATTTTCTGCAAGCGTTCCTTTTTCATTTCCATAACTTTCATTATATAATGAAAGTGCAGCTTTAGCATATGTAAAATAAGGTACAATTAAAGTACAATGCGGTAATCCAAAGATGCGATTTATGCAAAAGCGTTTGAACTTTTCGACGAGGTTTAAACTAGCATATCCTCAAACCTGCGCAACGTACGAAAGAACAGTCTGTGCAGTCGGTTAAATAATTTTTTTGCTTAAAGCTGTGTGTTAGATATTTGCTTTGAATTCAAGTACTCCACACTGAATTTATCGCTCGTTTTGCTTCCGATAATTGAATTTTTAAATGTTTTTACATACTGAGATTAGATGTTATCAGAACACCGAAATATTTATAATCTTTAACAACTTCAACGTGCTCTCTTTGATAGGTCAAGGTTTCTTTTCTCGAAAGAAAATTATTTCGAAACACCAGAACTTTCGTCTTTTCGAGATTTAGCGTTAAATTTCAGGATGTGCAGTACTTTTTCAGCCTATTGATTTAAAGCTACATACTGTTAGTTGTATCGGCTAGGAAAACAATATCGTCGGCATACATTAGACCTGGTATTATTGTATAATTAACTACTACATCACCGTCTGTTATGTCGTTGATAGACAAAATAAAAAGTAACGTGCTCAAAATACAACCTTGCTTCGTACCTATCGTCGTTGGAAATTCATCAGACAAAAAGTGTCCATCCCATACCGCAACTTTGTTGTTCACGTACGTACATTTCGCGAGGAATTGAATCAAAAGCTGATTTAAAGTCATCAAACATGGCACACAGTTTTTAATGTTTTTGCTTGTACATTTGCGTAATGTTTAGCAGGGTTAAATTTTGGTCAGCCGGCGTATAATTCTCTCTATAGCTAGCTTGGAATTCGTGTAAGATTCTTTCTAGTAATTTAAGAAAAGCAAACGACCTGGTTCTTGCCTTAACGCAGCCTTGTCGAACCACTTTTGTTTATTATTTCCGTTCTTACCTCTTAATTATGTTGGATTTGGTGGAGCTTTTTTGATGATGCCTTTTAATTGATTAAATCTTGGAATTGGCTGGACTGTATACATTTTTCCACTCCAGAATAATCTTGGTAAGGGGCTGAGCTCGTTTGTGTTAGTTATATTCCTGTCGATTGACACTTCAAATTTTACTTCCAATGGCATATGATCTGAGAAAATCTGGTTTCCTATTTAAAAATCTGGTTTCCTATTTAAAAATCTGAAGGTGTGTTGTGCCAACTTCCACATGTCAAGCAATGATGTGCCTCACCTCTTGCATCCCCCATTCAGAACTTGGCAATCAAAAGCATCTGTGTGTTCAAGTACTTTACATCCTTTTCATTCGCATAAATCATCTTTTGACTGACGATCGGTTCTAAAAATTGTAGAGTTTACTCCAGGAATTAAATTGTTTTAAGAAAGTCATATGCGACAATTGAAATTGCCAATAAGTAATAGACTTGATGCTTTCAAAGTATATAACATAAAAAGTCATTTAGAATATCGAAGTCACGATGCCAATGATTACAAAATAAAAAAAAGTAAATAAATGGCGCTACAGCCCCCCCCCCCCCCCCCGGTAGTAGCTTTCTCGCACTCATTTGTGTTTCTCACTTTGTGAATTTTTACACTCCTGAGCAGGGCCTAACTTTTATTGCCGGATCCGAAGGGCTCTCCTGAGAAGCTTTTTCATAGGCAGAATTTGACATTCGGAGGTTTGCCATTGCCCGCCGAAAAGGTGACGACAATTTTGAAAAATTTGTTGTTGTGCTAATACTGCGAATCGAACCCAGGTAGGTGGCCTGGCAGCCAGTGAGTCAACCATCACGATATCGCCACCACCAATGATTACAGTTGAGATAAATAAGCAGTATATAAAAACCATTCGTTCCAATTCCAAATTTTGCGACGTAAGAATCGCATAGCTTTTTAAAGTTCATGTTTACTCCCAGATTTTTTGGTACGCAAAAAGCTCTCCTCCACTTGCTCTACCAAAAATATTCCTCTTTACAACTGGTATCCATTTAAGTTCATAGTCCAATAAGAGAATGTTAAGCTTTTTTTCTTCTAAATTAAGTAAGTAATAAAAATATGTGGAATTATTTTATATAATTAAAACAATCAACAAAAACATTTTATTTTTCATTCCAGGAATATTATAAATTAAAATTTTTAAAGATTGCTGATTCTCAGAATGTTGATCCAGCAGATCCCAGTAATGTTTACAGCAGATATTTTCCTTTTTGTGTATAACTCGTGCAAGCCTTGCACTTAAACTGGTTGCCAAATTTGACCGCTTTCACATTGTTTACATATCCATTCAATAAATCATCTATTTATTATATTTTTACACCTGCCGATAATTTTCCTAATATTTGATTAAAAACTTGAATTCCATTTAGATTTCCACATCTTAAGCCTTCCGACGTATCCCACGTAAATATTTTATCCTCGATATGTAACCTATCGTTTCTCAATGTAATCTTTTTCTTCGGGTTTTCCATACCTGAAAGTTTCATCAGTTTCAACAATTTTGCTCTTCTTTGACGCACATTGAATAGAAGATCTTTATTAAGGGGTTATACCCAGTTCCAAGGACGAAAAAAGACTTTTCTTATGAATTTTTTTCTGAAAAGGTATTTTATTTTTCAAAAAAAAAAAGTGTATGTACATTGAGTGGCAACACCTAATGATTATAATGGCACTAATGATTTGTAAAAAAATATCGATCTGGTGCGCTCCTGCAGACGGTCTCCTGAAGGTACTCCAAAAATAGGTCTTTCGCCGGTTATCACGATATATCCAGTTAAGTTCATCTTAAATAAAAAAAAAAAACCGAAAAATTCTTTTAGTCGATAGATAAAACTAGGTGTTGATCGATGGAACAACCGAAATTTTGATTATTGACAAAATGGTGGCTTCGTAAAAAAAATCGAAATTTCGACCAAAATTGTTTAAAAAATAGAAATAATTACCTGCGATCGAAATTATATATATTCCTTCGAACAACACCTGAGGAATGTATCTGAGAAGGTTGTGTTAAAATTTAAGACCAATCGGTTGAGCCGTTTTTTTAGAAATCTTGATCACCGACTTCGAAAACACAGTTTTGAAGAAAACGCGTAAAGTTTCGGAAGAATTTTACACATAGTCCGAGACGTTTCAAATATGCCTATATCTCGAAAAATATTTACCGGATCGATTTGAAATTTTCAGCGAATGTAGTCAGATATACGAAAATATGAAAAGAAAAAAATAGATTTTTTTTTGAAAATTCTAACTGCGTATAACCCCTTAATAGAAATGCCTGCGGATTTGAGTTTGCTAGAGTTGAGCAGTATACTTTGAGCTGTATCTCAGAATTTTATTTGAACGATTATTGTCGATTTGCTTTGATTTCGTCCTGTACGTTGTAGGCACTTTCGATTTGGCTGTTTTTATCGAAGTTTAGTTCACCCGAGCAAACAGATTTGGCCTTTTCTGTCAAGTCAACATTGTCCTCAACATTCATATGTATAGTTTGTACTATGAGTATTCTTTTGAATCAATTGATCAACTTGGGATTTTAGTGTTTTGTTTTTAATTCTGCTATTTCTGTAAATAGATGTTGGAAATCGCTTTTGGTATGAAGTTCTCTGACAATATCAGCGTTTTTCTAAGAAGTTTTTGCCAGTCTCATCTTGTTTATTTATTGAGGTTAAGATGGCTTTCTTTTTTTGCCATTTTAAATTTGGGAGGAAATATATTTCCCTAAGGGTGGTGGTATTCTTCTGGACAGTTATTCCAAATGTTTTTATTATTGGCTGATGATGTGAGTAGGTAAATTGCTTCCTCCTCCTGTGAGACAAAAGTCATTTCACTTATACCATTCAAAATTTGGAGTCCAAATGTGTTCTACAGTTCCAGGAGATTTGCGAGGTTTGATTTATAATGTAAAATAAAACACAAAAATTTGACAGCGAACTTCAAATTTTTGCTATCGGTTAAAAAAAACAATTCATGGCATTTACTTTTTGAAAATGATATCATGTAAATATTGGCCAAAACTGCGTCTGAGGTGGTCCATTCGGAAGGTCTAACTTTGGGCGACTCGTTCGAGCATGGTGACTGGTATCTCGCGGATAACATGATAATCGTAGCTGGCTTATTCCTGAACACCTGAAACTTTACATATCCCCAGAGAAAATAGTACAAAGGTGTAATATCGCACGCATGATTGCTCACCAGAATGATTTCCCAACAACTCCATTGTTTCACGCGCTGTATGGCTCGTAGCGTCGTCTTGTTGAAACCAGAGTTCACCAAGGCCATGTGCTTGAATTTAATGGCGATAACGGTTACTATTGACGGTAATATTCTTGAGCAAGTCGGGATCATCATTGATGTTATTCAAGAGCCCCTGAGCGATGCTCATGCGACGGTTTTCTGATCAAAATAAAGAAGTTTTAGAACAAAATTCGCTGACAAACGTCTCATGCCCAAAATATCCGAAAAAATTGCATGACACGAGCCGACCGATACGCGAACAACCTCAGCAACTTCAATTATTCGACAATTTTTTCCACAACTTTGACGTTATCATCTCTTGTTGATGTGCTGGGGTGTCCAGAGCGAGGTTCGTCATTGGCATCTTCTCGGCAATTTTGGAAGAGCTTGTACCACTTGTAAACATTTTTTTTACTTAGAACAGAATCACCGTATGCCACGTCAACATTTCAAGTGTTTCCATTTTTTATACAAATTTTGATGCAAATTGTTTGCTCCATTTTTATAATAATTGAAAATCGCCGACCATACCAACATACGTCTTACCTTTCTATCTGTTAAAAACTAAGTATGTTATATATTTGAAACTGTAAGCGTGTGTTCGAGACATGTGTACGAACACAACCAAAAAAAAAAATTCGATAATAAAATGTACTCGTACGTTGCCCGCGAAATTTCAAAAGTCACCTTATTTTTTGAACATAACTGTTACATACATACATATACATACATATACATACATGCATACATTCATGCATACTCTTAATGAACTGTATTTGTTTTCCAGGTGCGGTACACTTATCTGAACTTGGCCTCTCTCAAGTTACAAACTTCGGTCTAAAGGCGACGGATAGTCCGTCGTTTCCTAGACACGGCTCCTATTTGGATCTCCTGTTGTTTGACACACGTATAAAACTGACAGGCACGACTCAATATACTATAAACTGTCTACGCACTTTTGTGTATGACAGTGACCATTGCGGTCTAAGTACCGAAATAACCGTTCCGAACGAAAATGCGGAATTAGATGAATTTGCTCAAAGGCATTCCTATAACTACAGTAGAGTGCGTTGGACACACTTCTCCAGGACATTGACTAGAGCACTGTCCTCGAATTCGCTCTACCCACCGTCAAACAGAAATCTGTCAAACAAGGAGATTGACAGGTATCTAAAACTAATGGACGAGATAATTAAACGGACTATGGACAAAACGATACCTCGGTATCAACGCACTAACAACGAAGACTTATTCCGCAACGCAACTATTGACGCACTTCACATAAAAGTAGACTACTCTTAAGACTGAAGGCCTTGTACAGACAGTTTACTCATAAACATAACCCGGAGATTATGACATTAAAGTCGTCGATTAAAAACCCCCACACATTAATAAAAGAAAATTACAGGTCTTCTGTAAGTTTGTATTGGAGCAATAAAATTCGGGCTGTAAACACCAGCAACCCGAATATGTTCCCGCAAATAAATAAAATACTTCGGAGGAAAGATCAAGGCGACCTTTCTTGCCTTAAAATCGCCCGAACGACAGACAATGAACGCATACTCTCAACAGCAGGCATAGATCCAAATGAGGCTATTGATGATGACGACTTCTTTGTGATCGAAGATCCGCAGGAGAAGGTCGAAGCTATAGGAGCGACGTTCCAGGAAGTGTACAAGACGAGTGACACCATTTGCCCGAACCACGACCTGGAAAGTCGAGTCCCTATGCACAATTTCTACCTTCGAAATGAAATAGTGAACTGGCGAATCGAGAACTCGGGTTTCATCCAGTTCAGTGACGAGAATATGGCAAATAATGTCATCGCCAATGAAAGGGAACAAGCCCCGTTCATTTCAAAGGAAGAGCTTCAAACGATCTTCGACACAATTAGAAGTAGGGAATCAGTGGGAACCGATGGAATACCGAACATTGTGCTTCGACATCTCCCACTAGAAGCGGTGGACATTTATACCACCCTGTTTAACAATGCAATGAATAATGCACATTATCATGCGCATTGGAAAAATGCGGTGGTACATCCCATCCCCAAAAGGGATAAAGACACCTCCAATCCGGCAAATCTCCGGTCCATCAGTCTCCTTCCAAGCATCAGTAAAGTTTTCGAAAAAGTTATCAATAGAGTTATGAGTAAGTGGGTTGAGGACAATCAATTCGGTTTCAAGGCGGGGTATGATGTCATTCATGCCGCGTCTAAGCTGGTTTCTGATATCCAATGGAATAAAGCCAAGAAACAGTGTACGGGTGCCTGCTTGATTGATTTGTAGAAGGCTTTCGATACCGTATGGTTAGAGGGACTCTTCTACAAGTTGAACAGACTGGGCATTAGTAAGCCACTGCTGTATATTCTTTTCAATATGCTCACAGATAGACAGTTCATCGAGAAAAATGTCGATGTGACTTCTACTGGTACATTCAACATTAAAAACGGTCTGCAACAAGGTGCGGTCAATTCGCCAATCCTTTTCAAAATTTTCACAAGTGATCTGATAGGTTCACTTCAAAATGCCATAGCGTACGCAGACGACTTAATCGCGTACAGATCAGGTCAAAAGCTTGAGGTTATAAACATTCTTGCAGCGTGACTTCGATAAAATTAAACAATATTGCGACAACTTTCAGAAGTCGGAAACTATTCTGTTTAGGACGCCTTTGTCTGGGGCCTCTGGGGATACCAGAAAGACTTGGCGAAAGTTTCAGATCGTGGGACAACACGGGCAGCCACTTGCTTGTCGAAATGTAGTCAGATACCTTGGGATTTGGCTAGATCAATATCTATATTTTAACAAACATATAGATGTTGCTCTGGCCAGAGCCAAAGGTGCTTTTGCCCTTACAAAGAGACTGTTTTATAACAGGCAACTCGATGAGAGGGTAGAGGTGATATGCTACATGGCCCTTATTCGGCCTATGCTTGTATTTGGTTGTCCCGTGTGGTTCAACGTGAGAGCAAGTCTTTTGAAAAGGTTCGGGTGTTTGAGAGGGCTTGCCTTAGGGCTTGTCTTCGCCTATACAGAACACCAGAGTCTGAGTACATAAAATTCTATCGCAATGAGGTCTTGTACAATAGGGCTAACCTAATAAGAGTGGACAATTTTGTTATTAAGTTGACTCGAAGGCACATTGCAAGAGCAATGACCTCGTCGAATAGCCTGATCTCTTACTACCTCAATTATATGTATCACGAGAGAGTTCGCTTTGACGGCTTTATTCCTCCAGAAGCGTTCCTCTACCTCGACATGAAAGGTCTGATCCAGGATAGATAAGCAGTGCCGTTAATCTTCCATGTCGCTCGAACAGCTGCGAAGAGGCGACTTAACTACGATAGAGACGTCGCACACGGCAGTGCGACATGAGGGATGTTGCTCGGCAGCACCAACAATTTTGGTGGCTTTTTGAAGGAGCGGAATCTTCGTCGTCGATTTCCTCTAGCACTAGTTAGCTTCGTTAAGTAGCAGGGTCGGCAGCCTTATTTTCTAGCTGTGACCGACTTACATAGATTTAGGTAGGATTAGTTTAGTTTTAAGGGGGAAAAAATATATATATATATATTATATATATTATATATATATATATATATATATATTATATATATATATATTATATATATACAAAAAACAAAAATACAAAAAAAAATTATAAAACAACAAAGAGATGGGTAACCTTCGGGTAACTTCTTCTCACAAAAAAAATATACGTAAATGATAAGATAATTTTAAGTAGCTTAAGTAGCCTAAGTAAATTAAGTGTTAAGGTACAATAGTTTTTAAGTTTTAGTTTTAAGTTTTAAAAGATGTTAAAAAAATAAGTCAATTTACTAAGTTTTTGTAACAAATTTATTTTCTTAATTTTAATTCTGTTTAATACAAAATAATATCAAAATCAAATGTACGAAACGTCGAAAGACAAATTTTAATTACTAGGTTTAACTTAGAGGGTCCGCATGGGGCCAGTAAGTTAGAATAAGATAATTTTAAGTTAATTAAGCTAATTTTTAAGCGTTTTTTTGTATAGCATGTAAGGGTTATAGAATTTAATTAAATAAAAATGCATATTAAATGAATGAAAATGAAAAGTTACAAACTTCGTTGCTGATCACCTCAATATCCGACTTCGTTGGTAACTTTTGGAGTCCAACATCCAGCAGAAAAATCAAGGTGTTTAAGAACCTTTTATGGAATAAGGGTTCAAAAATTCCTTTCCACTAAAACCAGAAAACCCATAACCACAAGCTATCTACAAAGACCTACACAGATGTGTCGAAAAAGAACCAGTTTTTCTTAATATTCTTTTATTCATGTAAAGTTATGCCGATATGATACTACTTCATAAGTACATCTCTCCTAAAAATTGTTTTAAATATTTACTTTGTCTACGAGTATATCAAGGCTTAAGCAAATGTTTAAAGCTGATTGTCATCCAAATAAACATCTTCAGCATTACTACGCTTCAGAAGTTACAAGACTCAAGTCCTCCTACGATTATTTATTTTTTTTTTTTTTTTTAAATAATAAAATCCTCATCAACATCACAAACATTCAAAAACAAGTTATACTACTTCGCCATATTACTCGAATGATTGTTAATTAATGATACTTTCTGAAAAGTGGACTAATGACGTTTTAAAACAACAAAGTTTACAACCGCCCGCATGCTGCCTGTAATTAAACATTGACCATTAATAATCTGCCTGTCACATGTTACACAGAGCCATGTCACCACCAACAACTCTGTCAAAATCATGTTATTAACTGAATTTCATTTCTTTATGTCAATTTGACAAGTCGCTCCATGTAGCTGGAGCAGGATGGGGGCACTTCCCTGCAGAAAACTGCAAATGCCAAACGGCAAGAACGAAGCAGTTAGCAGCGGTCTTATTCGAAACACATACTCTGAGCCTGTTCCAGTAAGCTTGCAGCAGCAATCAATTGCGAATGAACGCACAACGCGAAACCCACCGACAGCCCAATAAATTACCCAGTTGGTTTGAAAAGTTTATGAAAATCACATAATGGCATGGCAATATGGTTGGCCACGTTATCGCCATTATTCTCGTCCATTCAGTCGAGTTGGCCGGCTTTAGCTCATGGCTGTAGTTGGTAGTAGTGGTAGTGGTGGTGGTAGTGGCAGTCGGTTGCACTGGTGGACTGACGGAAGGATGACGATAGTGGTGGTAAATTGGTGATGTGAAGTCGAACGGGATGGAGAAGTGTGGTTGACAACCGCACATTGCTGGATATTGCAGTGTAGTGCAGTGCAGCGGAGAGCAGACCAGAGTTTGCGTTTATAATGTGCCGCACATAAACTGCCATCAATCATAAATGTGTACACCGTGGCAGAAGTTAAGTGAATTTATGCAGCCGGTTACTTGACAGAGTCGTTTATTTTTTGTCGTTTTAATTGTTGGGATTTGGGCTTGAAATTAGTAGGGTAGTTGGTGGTTTTAGCGTCAAATCGTGGAAAATAGTGCGGTGTTAGCTTTGCTGGAAGAATATGTATTGTATGTATTCTGCAGCAAGTGATTTAAATAAAGTATGAGTAGGGTTACACGTAATTTGATCAGTCCTTTCATTTCAAAATAGTAGAAAATAGCAGTCTATCTACCATACTCGCACTTGTAAATTAATATTATTTTCCCTAGCCTATATGGGATAACTACATATGTAATATGTATATGTGCAAAACATTGCTGTGGTGCACAGAGAGACAGGTTCTAAAATCTAAGAACTCTGTATTTCTAGACTGTAGTTCAAATAGTAGTAAGCTTACTAACTGGAAGCTTTTTATCTATATCTAGAAGGATAAAACTATTTTATTTATTATATAAAGATCAAAAGACGGCCATGCTAAGCTAGTATTTTATTTGAGGATGCCTAAATACAATGCCACGTATTCAATTTATGAAGAAAGCTAGAATTTAATTTCAAGGGCATTCTGGGATTTTTCAAGACTCAGCAAATTCGACTTTCCGATTGCGTTCAGAGTAATCTTGCATTCTCGAACTAGCTTGGAAGTCGTTCGTTGGTACAGATGTAAATCTTACGCCTCCTCCATCGATTCTTGACAATGTAGTTCGTTGCCAACAGGAAGGCGTATATATCCGCTTGGGAGACAGGCAGAAGTTTTCCTAAGGAGGGGAGAAATCTAGAGTTGTCTTGCTCCAGAAAGACATCAGCGTCATATTCTAACCTAACCTTAGAAGGCCGAAACTATTTCTGGATACAGGGAAGGTCGATTACGTAATTTTTCCCCGACAAAAGTTCGCAACTATGTCGACAATGGTTTTGAGAGTTCAGCCCATGGAATAAATTTGAAGTGGAAGAAGATTTATCAGTGCATCTAGAGCAAAGCCAAACGTGCTAGGGAAAAGCCCGTGCATTCGAGACATACCGTTCTTTGGAGTCTGGTAAATGCAGCAGTGGCGTGTTTTCGTGGAAGATTGTTCCACCAAAAAAATGACGCATAGGATATAATTGGCCTTTTCATAGCCATGTTGATCCAAAGGACCCTCTCAGACCCTGTGTTTTGTCGATAACTCCTCTGCACTGTAAGAAGGTCGACAGCACCTTAGATACTTCTCACGTAACATGTTTAGTCCAGAGAAGTTTGTTATCCAGGATGACACCCAACAACTTAGCTTTTTTGGAGAATTGGATGGTGATGCCTTTAAGCACAAGATGAGTCAGACCAGGCAGCTTCCACCTTCTCGTAAAGAAAATAACCCTAGTTTTGAGAGGACTGCCTAAAAGCCCATTACTACTATAATTCACCAGTTGTCGATCATCCGCGTGTTTAAACTTTTGAGCGCTTCGAGCAGTGAGTCGACCGACATGCACCATAGCAGTAAAGGCAGAACGCTGCCTTGCAGACAACCTCTGTTTATACCCGTCGCCACATATTGGCCGCGACCAGTATCCGAGATCAATGTCCTATTCACCAGCATTGCTCTTATCTACAAAACTAGTGATTCGTCTTCGCCGTGTTATATGGCCGAGTTACACATATCGTCAAAAGCTGCGTTATCGAAAGCACCCTCAACGTCGATGAAAATGCCCGAAGTGTATTCCTTCTTGTCGAGTGCGTTTTCAATTTTGCCTACCAGATTCTTAAAATTCGCAGGATCTTCCGCCTAAGTAGGCGTGTTGCATAGCTGACATAGGATGCGTTCGCAAGGCGGTTTTGCGCACATGGATCTCGACCATTCTTTCGATGGTCGTGAAGGAAGTCAGAACTATAGATCCTAAACTCTTGTCGAGTGAATAGTTCTCCTTTCCGATATTCGGTGTAAGGGCCACTCTCACTGTTCGCCAGGAATTCGGTATGTATTCCAGTGCCAGGCTAGCAGTGAAAATTCTATTCAGAGCTACCAGCCGCACCAGTCTACACCTTTTCGTAGCCTAACTGGATAAATGCCATCGGTGCCAGGCGACTTGAAGCCATCAAAGGAAGCAACATCATGTTTAATGGCCTCATCCATCCACACTCACCGATGAGATATACGAGTACCAGCTACGGCATGTTGTGTTGCTCAGCTCACTACCAGCTTCGTTGATAGAAGTTAGCTTTGAGCTGGTTCCGATTAGGTTACCTAAGAAGTGACACTCAAGCATGAGACGGAGAGTCTTTGCTTTCGACTGAGTATAGGTACTGTCAGATTTTCTGAGTGGTATGAATGAATGAATGAATGAATGAATGTTATTTTTCACAAATAATTACTTTTACGTGTATTATCTACAAGTGACTGGTCTGCAGAAGACTGATCATTTAAATTAATTAGTTGCATTATTTAAGTTCAAAATACAATTCATTTTTCACGAGTAAATAAGTTTAACAGAAACAAGTATTTAACATTATTTCATTTTGAAACTTAACAATAATTCATTGAGATTGGTTTAAAGAAATTTTTTTTTTTGAAAGGTTATCTAAACTCATTGGAACCTCATTGAATGTTGCCGAAACAGCTTCTGCATATTTTCTTCGACCATATTCGTTCCAATATTTAGGGACATGTTATTTTAATTGCTGTCGTCTGAGCGTGTTTACTGCTTGTTGTGTTGGCATCTTATAACTACTGTCATTTTTGTATCTCCATTTTGAACAGTTGCTCTAATGTTAGAAACTGCCTGTTCACATCACCGTTTACCATATTTAAATTGATTTAAGTATTATTTTTTGGATGCTTGCGTGAAGAGAGTTAAACCTTTGGAGCTGTGGCGTGCTTTCCCATGCCAGAATGTCATACACTTTGTGAGACTCCACAAGACTAAAAAAGCATTGTTGTATGACATCTGGCGGACATCAATAGCTCAGATAGAAAAGAGCAAATGCAAACTTTCTGAGTTTTTAAATAAGGGCCTCTTTATTATAACTCCATTTGAAGTTGTAATCGACTATAACTCCCAGGTATTTGTACGTAGAGACGTTATCCAGTATAGTTAAACAGTCTTCGTCAGCTCGAAGGAGTTAATGGCTATTAATTTTATGCAGATAGTCATAGTTATGCGTTTTAATTGTTAGTTTATATTTTAAGATATGGGTTGGGTGTGTATGCCTAACTTTTATTTTGTTGGCGTTTATGATCAGGCCGTTGTCATGACATCATATTGTGATAACATCGAACTCCTTCTGCAAGATTTTTCAGCTGCTTCTACGTTTTTGTGGTTAACGATAAACGCCGTATCGTCAGCATATGCATTGACTGTACTATTGCTTAGAACTGTAATCATTTCGTTCATATACGTTATGAAAATTAGCGGTCCTAATTTTGATCCCTGTGGAACTCCAAATAATGCGGTTTTTTCTTCGTTTAGATGCTGTCCTATTTTAACTATATATTTATGATTTGTCAGATATCACTCAAACCATGCAAGAAGTTGTCCTCTAACACCAACCTTTTCCATTTGCCTCAATATATTTTTAAGACATAATGTATCAATGTATTCTAAAGTCGATAAATAGTATGATGGTATTATGATTTTTTACTTGATTTTGATTGATTTGGTTTGAAAAGTTTCCGATTAGCCGATTAATGCTTTTGTTTTTTCTAAAACCGAACTAGTTTTTAGCTAGAATACCATACTTTTCTCAATATACAGTAATATTCGAGTATCTTATCTATTACGAATAGTATTGAAATTGGGCGGTAGTTGTAATATTTGTGCCTCCTTTGTATATAGGTCGGATAATGGATATCTTAAGCCTTGCTGGAATCTCTGATTGTTCTAAACTCTTATTTACAAAGTTTTTTACAGCGTTATTCTTTAAGTCTTTGTGGTTGTATTTCATCTTAACCTACTGATTATTGACACTTGTACTTCAACAACATTAATATCATCCAAGAACATTGATCAGCTTACACTGTTCAATGGACCTAAATAAGATATATGTTCGCATATGTGCAACGAGTTTAAAATATCGAGAGGGAATTGTTGTGCAAACTGATTCACCAGATGACCAGGCTGCGTTGTAGCAAAGTTTTTAACCAGAATATCATCCAAGTGTGTTTACCTCTTTCCCAGTATTTTGTTGACAATCTTCCATGTTTCCCTTGGATTATTTTTTGTGGACTTTGACCAGCCTACAAGTTACACAGGAGATGATTACCTCTCACGTTGCATTTGCTACAGCCCCAAAAAGTGTTCTAAGCATAAGCATCGTAACAAGTGATAAATTTCATATTTCTTAAATCATAATATGACGAAATGACGAGTTTGTGCCATTCTTCATTCATTTCGTAGCTTATTTATGCAGCAACTAAAGCTTGGTTACAAAATCATACGAGTTTAGATGGTAAGAGTGAGTTCGGTAAGCTCTCAGCCTTTCAGATCACTCATCATAAAGTGATGTGAAAACCCTTAAACATCCAAAGCCACAGATGCGTTTATTCCACACTCACGTTTCCTGTATGGATATTATGTGGGGTTTTATATTCCACATGCAGTAGCAGACTTGGAATGTTGACAGTTGATTTGAGTACAAAGAATAGATAAGTAATGGGATGGTCGTGTCCCATCCGCACTAATTTGAAAACAAAGTAGAAATTAACACTTAAAAGTTGCAGATAGGGAAGTAAGTCATTCCTAAACTTAATGGTATTGACAAAAGCTTTGTCTATGCCCGTAACAAGAAAAGAGCTGTCCTTGCTTTCTTGATTCTTTCTCTCCCTGTGAAAGGAGAGTGCTATTTCTGGTGCTATACTATAAGTGTCTGTCAGGTTTGATGATTATGGTCATCTATCTTCAGATGTTGATGTGGTCCTTTGTGCTACTGACTCCATTTGTTACTGTTATAATCAACTGTTCTTTGAATTATACGAGTATTCAGTTTTGGTGAAATTGGTTGATTATTCGTACTTTATATTTGAACGCTTTAATTTACAGGTAGACTAAATGTATTTTCTACTATCTATCAGATAGTAGATAATTAATTTAGATATTTTTAAATTAACTAGCTTTAAATTGTGAGTTGAGTGTGTATATACGAGTTCATCTGTACTTATTTTACTTAGTAACCCCCATAACTCTATAATAGAGAAGATTAGTCCAATTTTATAAGCCATAAACTTTAAGTTTGTAAAATTTCTGAGCTTTTTATATAAGACCTACAAATAAATACTTTGAAAGAATTCCATGAAAATGCGAACATCTCTGACAATATAAGTATGCAGGACAAGATTATCCGATGGAGAAATTCTAACAGTCTACAGTTCTCTTTGTTTGTAATAACTTTAAAAAAGATTATATCTTACAAACAATGCGCTAAATAAAGGCTCCCAAGTGTTGAGTAGTTTGCTATTTATCAGCATACAACAAAGGCTTTACCAAGAAGTAATCGAGTGCTAAAAAATCGCGCGGTATAAAAGTGTCTAATATACTGGTATATTTTGCGATATAATTTTGTCGTTAAACGAGTCCTTAGTGAGTTAATAATATCGTGGGCATTACCGCACCAAGTGCCATTCCGGTGGAACTGGATAACGTTCAGATCAATGTTAATTTTTTCAAAGAAATAATCATAGGACATTGTCTGGCAGCGTTGCCATGCAATATAGCGGGAGCTCATTTTTAAATATTTAAGGACTGACGATGTCATCATTAAAAGCAACAACAAAAGTATGTGATTTTCTATACGCTTCTTGAGTTGAAGAAATAATATCCAAATAAGTTTGAATGCTACGAATGAGTCTTCTGTTGTATCTATTTATACTATTTGTTAAAGTCTATTGAACATAAATGTCAAAAAACTGTCAAAGATGACAGTACTGTTTGAAAGTTATCTTTATTGTCAAACATTTTACTTTTCGTACATTGTCTACTCGTATGTTATCAGGTAATGTCTCCCCTAATCAATTTTGTAAGTTTACGAATCCATTTAAGTGGAAATAGGCATCATCAGTCTTTACCAAATGATGAGTAAAATCATTTCCTTATTTTGCCATTTTTTCTGCATTAACAATTCGTTATGGAGGATCTTCTGGCCTTAACTATTGCTCAAATTGGATTTTGTATGAAAACGTCTGTAATTCGGTTTATCAAACTCTTTGCAACGATCTATGGGATATATTGGTTTGACCAGAGCACTTTCGTATTAATGTTTCTGCGACGTCTTCTGGTTCGTGTGGCTCCGATAGTGTCTGAATCATGTTTACAGAGGCCTTTCTCTGTAGGTGTGATAATTGTATTGGGTATATATTTTAATTCGTGTGGTTTTGTTTTCAAAACTTGAACGTTTATTTAAGAAAAACATGTACAATAGTATTACTCAAAGTATTGCCTTTCTGAAGCTATAACTTTTTCCCATCTTTCTGACAATTTGAGGATCCCATACCAAAAGAGCTGCGCCGGCTTAGCAGCCAAGAATGAATCAAGCCAATTTTTGATATTCTTATCTGATGTGAACCGTATTTCAATGAGGGAGTTCTGCATTGACCGGAACAAATGGTAGTCAGAAAGGGCAACGTCTGGGTTATAAGACGGGTGGGGTTAGACTTCCCATCCACTGTTTTTCAAATAGTTCTTAACAGGAATAGCAACGTGGGGCCGAGCGTTGTCATGATGGGTTTTTCGGCTACTGCTCTCTTCAAACGGATTAATTGTGTTCGGTAGCGTTTTCCATTAATGGTTTCACCCGGTTTTAGCAGCTTATAATACAGCACACCCATCTGATCCCACCAAATACAGAACATTATCTTCGCACCAAGGATATTTGGCTTTCCCGTTGATTTGGCTGGTTGGGCGGGTTTCACATATGATTTTTTGCGCTTCGGGTTGTCGTTATGGATCCATTTTTCATCACCAGTAACAAGCCGATGAAAAATGACTTCCTTTTGTGGCGTTCCAGCAGCATTTCGGACATGCAAAATCGCCTTTCTACGTCTCTAGGCTTGAGTTCATGTGGAACACAATTTTAAATATTTTGAAATGGCTGCTTGAGTGACACCCAAAGATTCTGCGAGCTCTTCTTGTATTTGGCAACAATTTTCATGGAGTAATGCTTCCAGTTCTTCATCTTCAAACTTTTTTGGCTGAACAGGACGTTCATCGTCTTCCAAGCCAAAATCACCACTTTTAAATCGTACAAACCACTTTTGGCACGTTCGATCAACTAGCGCATGTTCACCATAAACTTCCACCAAAATACGATGACTTTCGGCAGCAGTTTTCCTTATGTTAAAGTAATGAAGAAGAACTCCCCCCAAAAACACTTTTTCAGGCACAAAGTTCGACATATTTGAGTGAAAAAAAATTATTGTTGTTTACGCTTCAAATGAATGACATATATTGAAATGACGTACAATGACAGTAGCCTTATAACGCATGTTTCAATGGAATAATACAAGTAACGCCATCTCTTAGCAAACCGCAAATAAGTTATAGACCCTCGATATCGTAGACAAGTTCTTGCTAAATTTAGCCACACTGAATTCCATTCTTAATTTAGTTTATATATATCCTGGTAGTAGAAATAGAATGTAGTTTAAGCTGTAATTTTTAGTACACTAATGTATATGGTTTATACATATATAATACTTATAACAATATATCTATGCATATACTTGTTTGAAACATACTAAATAATTTCCTGTTACATAACACTTAAGTACATTATAATTTCAAAGGCAGATTTTGTATACTTTACATATATGATACATAAACACATACACACACCTTTATATTCATATAGGGTGATTCATCGTGAGGTTTGATTTATATTGTAAAACAAAACACATAAATTTGAAAGTGAACTTAAAATTTTTATTATTGTATTATCGGTTAAAAGAACAATTCATTGCATTTACTTCTTGGAAACCATATTATGTAAATGTTGGCCACGACTACGTCTGAGGTGGTCCATTCGGAAGGTCCAATTTTGGGCTACTCGTTCGAGCATAACGACTGGTATCCCGCTGATAACACGAATAATGTTGTCTTCCAAAGCGTCAATGGCTTATTCCTGAAGACCTGAGACTTTACATATCCCCAGAGAAAATAGTCCAAAGGTGTGATATCGCTCGATCTAGGCGGCCAATTTACCGTAGCAAAACGTGAAATTAAGTGCTCACCGAAATGATTTCTCAACAAATTATAAATAGCTCGTAGCGCCGTCTTGCTGAAATCAAAACTTACAGAGACCATGTGCTTGAACTTCAGGAAGCAAATAGTCCGTTACCATTGACGGTAACATTCTGATTTGCCGCATTTTTGAAGAAATATGGACCATTGATTCCACCAGCCCATAAACCACATCATACTTGTTTTTAATGGATGTAATGGCAGCTCTTGGTATTCTTCGGGTTGCTTATCAGCCCAAATACGGAAATTTTGTTTATTAACGTATCAGTTGAATCAGAAACAAAATCACTAAACAAAATTTCACGATAAAACATTTTTAAAATTTTGTACGCTTTTAAGCCGAGATCCTTACGTAAAATACGCCAAGCTGCTGAGAACGACAACGAATCGATTCGTCTCGGTCTTTGCGTGCACTCTCACCTACAGCTGCTTTAGTCTCTTCACTACGTGCTGGATGTAGTCTAACCGGTCGAGTATTATCCACTAATGTAAACTGGGACTGTAGGTCGATATAAGTTCCTCGAATCGCACGAAAAAAATTTCTCATAGAACGCTGATTTTCGTAATACAGCTGAACAATTTGGAGACGCTGTTGTGGTAAGGGTCATTCCACGATGACTTGCCAAACAATACTGAACAAAAATGACAAAACAAATTAATAGGAGTCACACGTAATCTGACGAAAAAAGCCCATTGAAAATTAGGCCTCACGATGAATCACCCAATATATATACGTAAGATGATACATATATAATAACTCTTTTATTAAGTAAGTTAGTCGTGATATAACAATAAAACTATAAAGAAAGTTAACCGAGTGTTTTATTAAATCTTTACAATATATAAATAATATTGGGCCAAGAACTGACCCTTGAGGAACTCCTTGAGTTAAAGCCTTTAGTGGGAAAATCTGTCCTTAAGACTACCCTCTGAAATCTGCCTGACAATGACTACCTACTAGTTTGATTACCTAGTCTCTAAAGACAAAGTAGTTTTTAAGCTTCCACCTAAAAATGTTGTGAATCCCTTTATCGAAGGTTTTCGAAAAATCGCGCAAACACGGGAGGTTTTTATGAGCCCGATCGTAATCTTTTTTTATTTCCTCAAGCAGGTTGATCATAGATGTAGAGCAACTGGCAACTGTTTAATATACAGTAACTTATTGAGAAAATAGAATTATTTCTTTAATATCTTTTCGAGGGTTTTACAGAAACAATTGTTTATTGATTGGTCTGAAGTCAGCAGGAGAGTTGGCGTCTACTTTCTTGGCGATGGGCAATAATTTAGGTTAAAATATTAAATAAAATAAAAATAAAAAAATGACATAATACTCACCTACGGCATTAGACATAAGTCATAACACATTTAAAAACCTCGTCTTCACTAACTACTTCGAAATCCACCAATCTTTGTACAAAACTTAATAGTAAAAAATTATTTAATATGGTACTTCAGGGTCGAGGTGACATTGTGAGCCATTGCTATTGGAAAGATCGATCTTCCTCAAGATTTTTTTCGGCAGGTAGGGAGATACTAAATTTTGAAGGGGAAAGGGGAAAGGTTTGTTTCCAGTTGGAGGTAATCAACGTTTATTGAATTGAAATACTGAAAAAGCGGGGAAGAATGGCAATGGAGAAAAACTGCGGTTTTTATTATAGGCACAGAAAATAATGCATTTGCTACTGCTACTCCGCTACCTATGGTATCAGTTATTTTATCATTTCTGAAAATATAGTTTGGCATGTATTGTATATTATATAATACAAACATATATTGGATATATCTGGGTTAAGCTTCGTTTCACTAACACATACAACATCGACAAAATAATTTGAAAACAAATATTTGAAATCTATTTTCTAATTGTTTAACCTGCGAGCATTTAGATAATACTTTTGGAGTTCATCTGAACGTTTAGAAATATTATACCATATATCGTAAGTGGAATTTGCTATCATACTCTTATTGAAATAACTTAAAAAACAAAATAAAAACAAGAGCAAACATAGAAAAGTACATTGTAGTAAAGAAGGTGCGAATGAGGGAGAATTCGGATATGAGGGACGTTGGAGAAAGTTCGTAGCGGAGTGGTTGCTCTACCTTCCAGTGATGGTGCTTGGCAACTCCTTTTTCATTCAGGCTAAAATGGGAAGTGAGTGCTTGAGAGTAGCATAACACTGGCCTACACCGCCATAGGGGTCACAATTCTATGCGGAAGAGAAAGTTTTTTTTTTCACAAACCAGCTAATAGCTTTGGATCATAAAGGTTTCACTGTTGACGATTCTGACAAACGATTTATTGACAACGATCTTTGGATCTCCACGTAGAATGTTTTGCCATCAAAGAAGTGCGATGGGATGGACCGTAGAATGTTGTAGACAATCGACTGCAACGTGGAATCCAGGTGCAGCGTTTATTCGAATCTGGATTTTGAAAGAACACGCGTTGAAATTCATGTATGTAAGCGAACGACTGATGCCGATTCGCATAAAGGGTAAATCCGCCAACATCAACGGAGTAGAATGGCTTTACCAAAGATTGCTCTTATGAGCTCTCAGACAAAACCTGCAAGCAATATCTCAAATATGACAGAAAAATTGTAGCTGTTGATTTTAATGCCAAGCTAGGCAAGGATGAGATCTTTGGTAATAAGTGGGGAAGAATAGCCACCATATCATCACTTCCGGAAACGGACACAGGCTTATTGATTTCGCAGCGGGACTTAATGTCACTGTAGTCACCACACGATTTTCACATCTTGATATCACTAAAGGGACCTGGCTGACTCCGGTGTTTTGGATGTTCGAAAATTCCGAGCAGCTAAAATTGAATTGGACAGTTATCTTGTTGTAGCCAAGAGGTAGATGTGTATATTACGGATAGCAAAAAGCCATAAGCGCAAAAGACTACCAGGGTTTTTTCCAATCGGGTTTCCTTTAACCTTGCGAGGGAGAAAAAATGTAGATAAAAGTTTTTTGCGCAATTTCCGTTTGTATCAATCGAGAACGGAGGATACATTTCAATAGCACGGTACGAGTTGTACAGTGATGAAAACCTCGTCAGAAAAACTAGGATAACCCGGCGTAGATGGTAAGGTCGCTTTAAACGTATGGACAGCAGGGCCCAGCCCGAAAAGTTTTCAATTTCTCCAACCCAGAGGGACAAGGGAGTAGAGGACGATCTCATCTTTAGTGGCGTACACAAGTGAAACGGAACGGAGGGGCAAAGCAAAGTACCGGTCTAATCGTAACGGTTTTCTGAATTTAACGACTCTAAAGGTTGGCGGCAGGATCACCGTTAGTCACTACCAGAATTTAACTTAAATCACGGTACTATGGGAGTAAGGAACCACTCGGATCTCCGTCCGGGCCTGACTTGTTGAGCAAAAAAAAATTCTGAGAATTGTTTCTCTTTTATCTTTTTGAGGAATTTACAGAGACAGTTTAAGATACATTTAAAAACCCTGTCTGAGTCCACTGGGTACAAAATTATTTAATACATCCACAGTCGAGGTGACATTGAGGTAGGCCCCCTTGTGAGAACGTCATGGTGGCTGTTGGTTTGACTCATTTTAGAGTTTTAAATAAGTACTGGGTGCTGTGACCCTAAGAAAAGCAAGAGATTTTAGGTCGGCATCGGCTCATACCAAGGGTGGAACTTGTGTTTCCAACACAAGTTCTGCTTTGGTACCACTCTATTAATGATACGATGGCAAGGCGTATCTGTACTCCCATGGATATATGGACATCCCGTGAAAACCCGTGAAGTCTTCCCAACAGGTGTTCACGTTAATCCCATAACTCGTTGTAGCGCCTTCTAAGTATGTAAGTACCATATATCTTTTTTAATGTGAAGATGGCCGCGGAATGCCTCCGTCTATTTTGTGACTACATTTTTTTTTTTTTTCTGAAAAATTCTATCATATCGTAATAATCACTTCGTTTCTTTTTGAGAAATCAAATCAAATAACAAAAAAAAAAAAAAAAAATAAATGGAGGAAACCAGTTGATACCCTCCGGGATGCATTTTAATGCTTGGTTGTAACCACACTTAGCTTAGTTTTCATATTGCGCCGTTTACTCTTTTTGTTTTCTGGTATACGTATACCAGACAATAATCATCACGGTTTATTTAAAATAGGGTAAATCAGCGAATTTTTTTCAGTGTATAATGTTTCTGTTATGGTTGCTTATCCGCAGTAATAAACTGGATGACTAAACAGCCATTCACTGAGCACAAAAAGCCGTCGTCGTATCGCAATTCGCTGCAATCGCAATGCGAATTACTGAAGTCGTGTTTGGCAATTTTGACATATTAATTACGATCATTAGTTGCCATAAATTTTGATCGTTTGTTACATGTCCAACGCGAATTGTCAAAGTGTGTAGTATGCTGTGATGTAGAACTCGAGGATAGGGAAAGATTTAGGCAGCAGGCGCGCCTTCTTTCAGTCTTTATGCTACAGCCATAGTTAAAAGCATAGTCAGATTGTCTTAGCTGTCAGTACATAGTTGCAGTTTTAAACCGCCTGCAACTTGTCTGACTGACAGACAGAGTATTGCTGGGGATTTCCTTGGGCGGATAACAAGAAGTCACGCGCGCCAGCGCTCACTCATTCACCGAAACTAGATTTTGTCTGTCTGAGGTACCAGTTGTGTGCACAAACAGTCAAAGCCTAGTATCTCCCAAAGATCTCATTATTAAGAGATTTAAGATTGAATGGTAGATAAATTTACAAAAAAGCGTAAAACAAGTTTCGGCAGCACCGACAGCAGCAGTCGTGCCACGTCTCAACCACAGAAAGGCCTCTGCGGTTGTGCGAACGGAAATGTTGTTAATTTGTGGCATTTCTAGGATTCGAATGGATGCTACGAAACTAATGCATAAGGCTGGTACAGGGTAGATGAGAGGGAGGCATTCAGAATTATTAATGCAAAGTTGTTGGGAGTTAAGATGCAGTTTTGCATTGTGGTGAGATGTGTGTCTCAGTGTAGAGGTGACTGAGTAAAATTAATGGGATATCGATGGGTCGTAGGTGTTTCTAGTCGTAATATCGTCTTAGCAAAGCGACAATCAGCCACAGCGATGTTGATAAGAAATTTTATTAATTAGGAATAGAGGTATAGAATCGCCGACAGTATCTTACATTAGCGTCGTATGTGAGTGTCAAGCAGGGCTAGGTAAGTGAAAGTCTTGGTCTGTGATGTATGGGTTAGACTTTCTCTTACGTGGTATGATCTGCGAAGGGTTTATGAATTTTTTAAAAGTTTTCAAGGAACGCTTACGTGTAGAATTTGGCATAGACTATGGTATACCGTTGATTATATGTACGATACAATAATCTTGCATTTGCGTATTTTGTAAAGTAAATATGAAAACATTTTCCTAAAAATAAAGGATTATGCTTTCTAAAAACTGGTATGTATCCTTTCGAGAAACAACACTTTGTGAGAAAAATATTAGAATATGTACCGATAAACTCCCTTAAATGATATGAACGCATCTGTTGGCTTGTTTGATTAAGGTCGCTGTTAAGTACGGGTTTTAAACAGGTAGTGCAACAAGGTAACTTTAGCGAACGTATTGTAGAGATTGCCTAACTAAAGCAAAGAAAAGGAAGCAAATTAGTTTTGATTTATTGCTGGCGCAAGCCGATTAAACGTGGAGTGTGGATGTGCATCGTTTTGTCTAATATTTTCAACATTATGCAGTACTGCGCTAAATGCAAAATTGCAGTGAGACTGGAATCAGCTGTGCGGGAGTATGCGAAAAGGTCTTTCACAATGCAGTAAAATGTAGCGTTTTGGACATGCAGCAGCAACATTGTCAATACAAACACTTTTGTGAAGTACATGTGTGATGAACGCATTAGACACATATGTTATATGGTATACACAACGTAGACCTAGTACTAAAAAACATACAAGAGCAAGCAAAATCAAATGGAATGCACTTAAAGGAGCACAAATTCAAAGAATTCGAAAAAGTGCTTAAAAAAACGAAACCGAAATAAAAATATTCGCGGAATCATTTGAAGAACAGAGTGAACTAATTATTAATAGCGTGAAGAAGATAGCAATCAGTAATCAAATGGTCGTAAAAAGTGTAAATGAAATGAAAAATGACATCCAAATAGGAGTGAAATAAATGAATGTATCAAAGAAGAAAGAGGACAAACTTAATTATGCTGATCAGCTGAAACAGGCAATTTACATTAAGTTTAAAAGTAAACAAGAAAATGCGAAAACAAAGATAATGTGACCAATAGAATAGATGGCGCAATAACAATCAATTGCATAAGGCGAGAAATAGTGCAAAAAATAGAAACAGAGGTAAAACAAAAGTAAGGTGAAAAGTATGATGTTAAAATTTTTAGTAAGCAACTTCCAAAACTAATGATAACGGACATAAGTGAAAAGTGGAGCAAAGAAGAATTAGAAGAAGCAGTAAAAAAGCAAAACAACATTGCTGGACCAGTAAAATGCGTAAAAGACTTCAAAAACAAAAACAGAGAGAGCCACATTATACAATTATTGAGCTAGAGGACTGCGATCACAAATATGTATTACCAAATCGGAGAATCAATTTAGGATGGGAAAAGTGCAGGGTATTTGAATATTTTGATGTATTTCGGTGTTACAACTGCATATATATCATAGCGCTAAAATATGCAAAAATGAAACCAAATGCGCAAAGTGCGCTGGCATGCATGATACCAGAGGATGTAAGGTATTCGAATTAAAATGCATAAATTGTGTACGTTATAATGAAAAGTGCTGTCTTAATCTCGAAATAAACCACGACAATCGCGCCATTAATTGCGCGATGTATAAAAAGCTTTTACAATCCGAAAAAAAAAAATTAATTTTTGGTTTAACACCCAAACAAATTTACAGGTGTTGACTGCAATATTCAAGGGCTAACAAGCAACTTATAGTAATAGAGGCAGAACAAAACTTCATTGGAAAAAAGTTAGACTTTATTATAAATTTTCTGAAATACACGTAACTTCTGAAGTAGATAACAATGAGATATTGTTGAAGGAATATCACTCCCCTATTCGATGTAATAGCGAGTCAAGACACACTGGTGGGCTGTGCATTTACATCAGAAAGAATTTTGAAGTCAAACACATTGAACAAGTTACCCTGCGTAATCATATCTATATATATACTTATGCTAAAAATCACGAACAATAGCCAGTCAATACATCTGGCTGGAGTATATCGATTACCTTATTTATCTGAGCGAGTTTTTTGTGACGTGCTTAAAGAATGGTTAGATGAGCTAGTTCTTTCAGATTGGCTTGAAAATATTTGTGAACAAGTTGTTACTGAACCGAAAAGGTTGACAAACCCCACAAAAACGCTTATAGATTACATTGTTCCAAATGTAAGCACAACTGTTGTGAAAGTAATTCCCGAACTCAAAATAAGTGACCACGAAACGCTATTGATTCACGTTAACCTTAAAAAACCAGTTGTAGGAATAGAAGAGGCAAACAAAATTAAGGTTCTTTAATACAACAAATCATCGTTTTTGAACCAACTTAGACACAGCGAAATAAAGTTATATAGCCAAAATCTGCTTTAATTGGAAGAATTCTGCAAAATGAACTAGTTCGAATAACCAAAACACAAGTTTGCACTAAAGTTGTCAGCGGCAGTAACATTAACTAGTACAATGTAAGACTTAGAAGCTTAAAATGGCAAAAGTTAGCACGCTATCATGAATTTGTAATATTTAACAGTAAGTCTACGTAGGAAAGTTACCGTGTTATACGAAATGGGTATAAAACTGAACTGGTAAGAGCAAAGAACAATAACATTAGACTCCAAATGGGGCGAGCTAGAGACCAAAAAGCCATGTGGAGAGCGATAAAAACACACGTTTTAAAGAAAATAAGAAAATCGCCAACGGATGTTTACTTTAACGGCACATGCATGAAAGGGGATGAGAATTTTGTTAGAAGTGTCATGGATATTAACCAATCAATTCCTTATACACAGTTTTTCCAGACAGACACTTTCAATTCGAACTCACAAACGAACAAAGCATTAAACGGGCCCTACGATCACTTAATCAAAAGAAAGATTTCAACTATATCAACCCGAAAATGATGCTAGACGCAATGGAGATAATCGGGTCCGAGATCCAGCGAGTAATAAATCTATCATTAAGCATTGGAACGGTCCTAAGTCCTGGAAGGAATAGGCTATTACACCCATTGAAAAAGTCAAAAGAACCGACAAATGCGAAAACTTTCGGCCAATAAACTCACTACCAGTGTATGAGAAATTTTTTGGGAAATATTGTTCAAATCCGACTGGAGAAATATTTCAAAACGAATAACTTACTTCTCGAAAACCAATCGGGATTTCGTAAAAACATTCATGCGAGACAGCGCTAAATAGTTTGACATATATAATGTCATGATCAAACCTCACTTCGAGCATTGCTCACCAGTTTTATATCTGTTATGTGATACTATGATTATTAAGTTACAACGTAGGCAAAATAGGGCCTTGCGAATAACTTTAAAATACAATCGCTGTACGCCAATTAGAATGATGCTGGATACACTAATGTGGTTAACTGTAAAACAGAGAATATTGTTTAATGTTTTAAATTTTATTTTCAAAATCAAGCATGATATGTTACCAAAATGTTTCAAAAAAATTTGCGATATGTAAGGGACTCGGAACCCTATAATTTAAGAACTGGTGATGACTTCAGGTTGCCCGCTTATCGGAAAGTTGTTACGCAAAATAGCAAACGGTTAAACAGGTTGCCAACTGTTTAACTCATTAACATTGAACTTGAAAAATGAAATTAACTCTTAAAGATTCAAGCAATTAACAGCTAATTATACAAGATGCACTTTTCCACATATATAAGAAACTTGTATTGAATGCAGAAAATATTAATTATTAATTTTTTGTACATTAGGTTCAGTTTGAATATGTATATTGTACTATTGATATTGAATAGCAAGATATGCTAAATATTAAATAAAATATAGCCCCCCGCAAAATTAACGACATACCCGAAACATGTAACGTGACTCATTATTGTTAAAAAGTACCAAGATATATACATATTTTAATAGAACAAGTCGTGTAAGAGATATCATTATTTTTTTTTATTTGAAAGTGTGTTCTATCTAGGTTAGTGTATAACTCTAACCGCATAAATCGGGCTCAATATTATTGATGGCAATTGTCTGCGGCTTATTTGCTAGACCCATAGTTTAACGTAGCCCCATAGTAAAAAATTTAATGTCGTTAAATCTCACGATATCGGTGACCAGTTAACGTCACAGAAATGCCAGATAACTATGATCTATTGTTGGATACGCTGTGTGGTACTTAACGCCATCTTGTTGGAACCACATTTCACTGAGATCCTTATCTTCCAATTTAGGCCACAGGTTATCATCGACTTGTACCCTCGCCGATCACAGGTATGGCGATGCGAGCTTCATTTTTGAAAAAGTATAACACAGTGACAATGAGTTTTTTTTGATGAATTTGTAATTGATGGGTCTCATGTGAATTGTTATAAATCCATAAACGGGCCTTGTCGCTGAAGATGATTTTCCATTTGAAATCGGAATCTATTTCCAGCTATTCTAAAGCCCAGTTAGCAAATGCTCGAGACTGCTCATTATCGTTTACCTGGATCTATTAAATTTTGTGCCTGTGCAGGCCTAAGTTACGATGCAAAAATCGCAAGTTGAGGTCTGCGAAAGGTCAAGTTCTTGGACGCGACAAGGAATTGACTGCCGCTCACTACAGGAATATTTTCTGTAGACTTGAAGTATGACGATGTACAAGTGTTGTCTTATTGTTTACTGAACAAGTTGATCCGAATTCCACCAAACGACAACTGAAAAACCCGATGGCGTGCATTGTAAAAAATACATTTTACTGAGCACTAATTTTGATAGTAAAGTTCAATTATTTGCACGTGTTGATCAAATACGTCCATATCCATATAATCAATGAAATCTGCAGTACTCAAATCGTTAAGTTCCTTGTTTGTATCAAAATCTAACACCTTGGCATACTAATCTTTCAAGCTTTTCCTAAAGAGAAAAGTAAGTAAAGCTAATTCTATTTCATCGTATAAATCATAAAGGTCTCCTAAGTCACCAAAAAATCATTAAACCAATCATATTGGTAAGACACTGTGTGAATACCAATTGTAATCAATCGAACTAGTAATAGACTAGCCATAATCGCAGTCAGGTTCCACGCATGGAATTCGGAATGGGTCAGTTCATAGATGAATCATGTTGAAGCCATAAATCGTGTACAAGTTTCATGGATAGTAGTCAAATCGCTATACAAGCTGAAAAGCAGTAAAATCGTTTAATTGCGGAACTCAGATTAATTAGAAGTAAACACGAAGACTACTATACTAGAATCCAGAGATAAACAGCTCGCTTTGTAAAGTAGTTTATCCTGAGTCATCGAAGCACACACGACTAGTTTTGCTGTCAAAAACCTAGAAAGTACTGAACTATGTTATTTCTTTAAAATAATAACTACATATAATTAGTGTGTCCTAGAGTTCCGCTTTAGGAAACAAAGGCGTATGAATATTTGACAGTGTGCCCCAATGATCGATAATAGGTCCTCTACTGCAAAACGTTACGAATGACAATGATTTCAGAAAAATCGTCAATTATTGTCTTTGTAAACGACATCGACATGGAAAGTGTTAATTCCATTGCAACGAGATCAATGCTACCACATTTCATAAGCGAAGTATCTGCGGCATCTTCTCGGCCATTTTGGAAGAGCTTGTATTACTTGTAAACAATTTTTTTTTTTTACTTGGAGCAGACTCAAGTTATGCCACTGTTCCCATTTCAAATGTTTTAGAGCACTTGGTTTCATTTTTTACAAGAAATTTGATGCAAATTCTTGGCTTCATTTTTTATTTTAATTGAAAATCGCCGAGCATACCAAAATACGTCTAACATTCCTATCTGTCAAAAATCAAAAAGTGGACGCATAATTTCGAACTCCTAGTTTTTAGGGAATAAATTAAATTTTTCAAATCGGATTTTAATGAAATTTTACTGTTATTTTTTTAATATGTACTGTTTTGTTTACACTTATACTGTTTTGTTTACACTACAAAAACAAAGAACAAGAAGCCTCCCTTGCCACCATGTATCCAATTTTGAAAGTAAACCTATTTGTCTAAATTTTAGTATTTTGCTCAAAGTCCTTTATTTTTAATTAATTAATTAATTAATAAGCCGGTTATTTGAAAGTTGGAAAATCTTTTCTACCGAGCTAGTTTTGGTTAATTTTGATGGTAGGCTTGGGATCTAGGTCTTATTAAAAAATATTTCATTAATTAGATAGGCACATTCTTCAAAAAAATCAGGTAAATTTGTTGATGTTGTTGATGTTGATGATGTTCAAGTACTCCTCCTTCTTTATTATTCTGCTGATTTTGATTAGTGAGCCACCATTCCACTTCCCATACCATTAGACTTCCTCCAAATTGAGTTTTTTGGCTATTTTTAAAGCCAAATGACCACTTGCAGGCATCAAAATAAGTACGCTACTTTAAAAAAAAATTATTGAAATCCGATTGAAAAAATTTCTTTTATTGACTAAAAATTATGAAATAAGAGATATGTTATGTATCTAGTTTTTCTTGCCACTGTAGATGAAGTTACGCAAGAATTAGCCTTGGGTACAAACAAATAAAACTTTTCCGTTTCCGCAGTCCTTGGCCAACTGCATCGAGTTGCGCACTCTCAGATGGTTGGGATTTCATTCGAATTGGGCGTGAGAACTAAGGCCGATGTACACATGCCACTATCGAAAGCCCGCCAACTCGAACTGGAACAGAAATTATTCGCAGAATTTAGTGTTCAAAACGACAAAGAATATCTTCATCTGCCTTCTCAGGACCGCGATCCGCCTTCATCCATAAAGCAGGACTTACATAATTAGGGCTTATGCATATACTCGTATAGGTGCAGTGTTCTTAATGTTTTTTGACATGATTTTTTACATACTCAAATGCTTTCGTAAGGTAAATGAACAGCGATTAATATGTAATAATCTTTGTCTGATTAATGACGAATTATAATTATCGTATGTAATTTATAGAGCTATAACTGTCTTGCATAACGATTTGTCCGATTCGTCGATGTTGTGCGTCGTTTCTCCTTAACGGAATATATGGTATATATTTATAGCTTCGCTTATTTGATCATACCAGGTGATAAATCGTCATCTCATGTGAAATCTCGAAACATGACAATTTCTCAATGGTCGAAAACGTTTCAAAAACATTCACTGGCGATTTGATGGCGTTGGGAACTGGAAAGTAGAACCATAATCTACACGATACTGGCTAAAGTGATACTTCTATGCCATAATCGCACTGGATGCTATTTTAAAGACATTGAACGTCCAAGGCGGTCTCAAGTCCCATATCCACAAATGCTGGGGTGCACCAGGAGTCCGGTCTGTTACCGACGATCTTTTATGATACTCATTAATGATCTCACAGTATTACGAGTATGTACGGTTATTAAAGTTTCACTTTGACCGGTGTTGCAAAAGGTACACGTGTTAAAATCGGCTTTGAATGGCACATATATAACATATGTACATACATATGTAGTTCAAAGATTATCTTTCACCTCTTGCTCGAGATGTCACTGATATAGTCGGTGAACGCTCGCTGCTACATGAAGTTCGGTAATAACTTAACCGTGTAACCGTGACAAAGTGAAATTATGTGATTTCCTTAACATCATATTCGAAATAATTTTGGGGAATTTACACGCGAGCATTGGAGGCACAATCTTTCAAAAGCCCGTTTAACTAATTATTGTCATCCTTACGTTCGTTATAATTGAAATAGCAGCTGCCAAAATGTGTTGACCGGTAAATGAGAGAAAAACTAAGTATATGATTTCAACAAAAAAGCACACACAAAATCGACGAATTG